>JAWWNH010000066.1:17872500-22672500 GCA_034641385.1 Darevskia mixta
TCAGAGGAGAGAGTGGACCAATATTCCTGTTGTCATGATTTGATTATTTTCTGGTGAAGTTTCAAAGAAAATTCACTTTCCTATCACCATTGCATCCTCATATTCTGTAGTGACTGGGCTATTGAAAGCTGACCCAAAGTTGGAGGGGATGGAACCCTTGAAGATCTGCTGTTACACATTTGCAAGGCATTTTAGAGGTATAGTTGCTTGCATTCGTGCTGAACGTGACCTAGTTCCGGTGGAGGTATCCAGAGCACTGCCTGGTCAGGTTGTATACTATCAATTTTATTTGTGGCTGAGGACATGGACAATATCTGACCAGTCACATGTAATCTTGACTTTTGAGAGCTAGCAAGAAGAGATTGTCTGGGTGGGTCCAGCAAACATTTGTTTGCATGAGGGGTACCCACCACCTTAAAGATCACTCCACAAGAAGTCCTCACCAGACCTGGTTTGTACTCAAGGTGGTGGTGGCCATTCAGCTTCAGACACCCTTGAGATGGTACTACTGCCAAATGCAAAAGTTACCCCAAGTTCATCTACCGAGACTACCAGAGACTTCTTGTCAGGCTGCCAATAATAGGACTGCTCAGAGGGTCACTTGCTCCAGTGAAGTAATCTGGAAATCTATGAGATTCAGAGGTGATGGATTGATTACCTGGACTACCAAATATTTAAATAGTGCTGATTTGTTCAATTGTTTAACAAAAGGGAAGATATGAGTGGATAGTGTCATTATAGAGTTTAGTCACTAGGTGGCACTGGACTTACCGGTAGTTATCTCTTGATGGAGTCAGGAGTTTCCTTTTCTTGTTTGAAAGAGACAATAAAGTTCAAGTCTCGCTTCCTGACTGGTGTGTCTTCTAAGGCTTTCATGATAGGTCACAGTGGTTAGTTCTGCTTACTCCTAAGAATATGTCCAAGACATCTTCCAGGGAATGCTTTCACAGATGAGTAAAGATTTCCCTCCTCTTCCCTGCAATTCAAGACCTCAGTTCCAGCACTTAAAAAAATTAAAAAAAATAAAAATTGAATCTTCAAGCCAATGCTTTAGTATGCTAGCAGTCACAGACCCTTTTAGCATTGTATAATGTTTAAGGGTGTCTGAATTCCCTCTCCTCCCAATCACTCTAATATTATTTGTTTTTTAAAAAAACAAATGGCTAAACATTTTCTGCACACCAAACAAAAAGCAGAAACTGGGGATACTGAGCCCTTCGGGTGCACATATTTGTTTAGAAATTAAATGAAGTCTGAAAGTTAAGATTTTTCTTTAATAGTGGAGAGAAACAATTTTAGCGTTTCTCTCAGAATCCACTGTGTGCAAAAAGGACATTTTTAAATGTAGACAATGACACTAGTTCTTGGCGTTTCTGAAAACATCTTTCATCAGCTCCAGTCCTGCAAGCTTGGCTGCTCTGTTCATTGGGCCTTTTCCTGCACTCGGGTAAAGTTATTATCCTTTTTTTATATACTGCACTTCGTGCCCTTATGAACCTGTTGAAAAGTAGTGAAAGAGAGTTGAAAAGTACCACTGGCTCCTAAAAATAGTGCTGACTATGAGGCAGAAAAGGGGAACTCCGGTTTTATTCAGTGCTAAAGATAACACCATACAGAATGATAGACTCCTCTGAATTGTTTGTTCCCCTTCAGCTATTGTTTCTCCGTCACTGAATGAGCCTCTTAGCCGCACTTGAGGGCCTGTCACAGGTAGGCAACCAACAGAGATAATTCCCAGCCTATGCTTGATTGCCCCCTTATAGACACTCACTCATGATTCTGAAAAGCCTCAGACACTGTTGAATAAACTCCTACTCGCTTCCATAAACTTTTTCTCCCACTGAATTTTCCGGGGATGTGAGCAGCTCCCAGCCAAGCCTGAGGATGCTGCTGAATGCACTCCTGTTCTGAATCAAAGTTTGACAACCCCAGCCTCTTTATAAAAGCAAGAGAAGAAATGGGGCCATCCTTCTGGAGGAATTTGCTTTCTTCTGCAGGTGAAGGCAGAGCCTCTGTAACTTTTGTTTTTGCACTCTTCTGCTCGGCACTTGAATATTTGCAAATTTACTTTCTGCAGCGTATCCTTCCAGAAGTGTCTGGATGGAAAGATGCTTTGCAATTCTAGTGTTTTGGGTGATCAACCGCAGTGAACAACACTAGCATGTGGGTGTTCATCGGAACAAATGTCTGTCTCTTTCGCTTGTTCACTTTTGCTGCTGTAGCATGGGTGTGACTGATAGAATCCGTGCCACATCTGATGCCTGGTGGCAGATGTTTGAGGTCGCAGAGCCTTTTAAGTGGGCCTTTTGGAAATCTGTGAAAAGAGTCAGTGTTACGGCACAGGTTTGAGGAGGAAATGCAGCTCAGTGGCAGCGTTCATGCTTTGCATGCAGACAGCCCCCGGTTTAATCCCTGGGCATCTGCAGGTAGGGCTGGGGAAATACTCCTGCCTGAAACCATGGAGAGACACTGCTGGTCAGTATACCAAAGGTCTGACTTGGTACATGGCAGCACCAGCATGTATGTTTTAAAACATACAGTGCTTTAAAACAGTGAATTTGGCACTGGTTTTACAAGTAACATACAAAGTACAAAAAAATGTTGCGTGCCACAATACAACTACCCGGGTCGCGACATACTGCTACTATTCAAGCACATGTACAAAAATAAAAGCATGTTCATAGCTGGCACAGTGTCCGTGATTGATTGATTGATTTCATTAAATGTATACACTGCTTGACTGCAACAACAACAACAAAAACCCTTCAAAGCAGTTTACAAAAAGTATCGCATTGACTGAACTGTTGGATAATGTGCAAAAGATGGTTTTGAGTCAATAACAGAAACTAGTGATACAGAAATATTTTGGATCTAATGGCATATCAGTGATTGTACTAGCCTAAGAAGAAATGTATAGTAAATATATGCTACTCATGCTGCTTCTTTTCTGAATATTTGATATTGGGAGATTCTTTGAGATGGGTTTCAATTTATAGAAGTTAAGGATTTCCAGGATAGTTACATAATTGTTCTCATCTCGCCGAGCTAGCTTCTTCATTCTGCCTTATTTTATCCTGAAGAGATGTGAGAGGACCCTGAAGGTATGGAGCCTGACCCCATGCATATTTATTTCGAAGTAATTCCTACTGAACTCAAATAAGCGTGAAGAGGATTTTAGCCTTGGGTTGCATATACAGACAACTTTTCTTTTTTTAAGAATAAGATCAGAATATACTATGTTTGGGACTCCAAGTTTCTCAGCTTCAGATACTCCTGCAAAGCCCTCATGCAAATAGGATTCCCTTTTCACTTCAGTGGAAAGAGCCTTCCACGTGTTCGCTCCTTTGCAGACCCCACCCAGTGAAGTGAATAGGTGGTATGTATTGTGGCTTGCTTGTAAAGCTTTTCTGATTAATTTTCTTTTTTAGAGGCTGTTTGCACAGGGTTGTGTTCTTCATGAACAAAAGTTGTGTGCTGCATTATTTATCTTTAGCCAGTATGCTGGCTAGGCAGTAGCTTGCCTTGTGCAGTGGCTGAGTGGTGGGACAAGGAAGCTTTTGCTTCATTCCTCTGAAGGGCAACATGCTCTCCATATACACATAGCCCCCATTCAATATCTCATCTCCTGTCAAGAACTTCTAATCTGGCCTGCCTACTGGAAACCTGAATGTTTAGCTAATGGGAAGAATAGAGCAGGGAAAGGTTTGTTTGTACTGTCAACAAAAAGAAATCAGGAGTTTTTTATTATTATTATTTTATTTAAAAATAATAATATTCTTTGACAACTCTGTGAATTTAGAAAATGCTGTCTTCCTTACTACATTGCACGTAGAATATCCTAGTCGTTTCCTGCTAACTCTGAAACATGTACTTTATAATGATCCATTCTCTGATAATGCCCCACTGGCTATCTCCAATTAACAGTACAACATTTAAAGCACATCTTATAGCCACCAGCTGCATGGAGGAGGATAAATGCAGAGCCTAATTGGAAGCAGAGAAGGCACATGGAGTGCTTATACTTCTCCATGTCATTTTCTTCTCTGTGGAGTCTGGTAACTGCCAGGTTAGGGGAAAACAGCTTCAGTTGTTTGAGGAAGAGCAAAGTGTTTTTGCAAGTCCCTGCCTCATAGTACCTGCCTCTTGCAGTCCTATGTACAGTACAAACATGGATAATTGGTTGTTGAAAGCAAGCAAGCAAACAAACAAGCAAGCAAGCAAGCAAACAAACAAACAAACTTGATGCTTGTCACAGTTTAGCACACTAAACAGATGCCAAAAACCCACAACAACCCTGAATGTAGAAACAGTATGGTGGCCAGAGATTTGACTAGGCCTGGTTCAAATCTCACTCAGCCATGAGGCACACTGGACCAGTCACTCTCTCTCAGGCTAAACACACAGGGTTGCTGGAATGCTGGAATATACAATACCTGAGGGACTTGGAGGAAAGGCCGGATAGAAATGTTAATGATATTGTTGCTGTTACTAGCCACTTTTCTATGGGGTTCATCTACAGAAAGGCCTACAACCACTTGGTTGGACTAGTCATGTAGACCTTTCCCCTGGAATCAGCACTTCACCAGAGTTGCAGGTTTTTAAACATTGCCAGAATGCCCTTCATTGAACGCACAGAAGAATACGTACCACACTATAATTTTTAAATGGCACTTAAGGAAGGAGTAGGGACCCAGGTGGCGCTGTGGGTTAAACCACAGAGCCTAGGGTTTGCTGATCAGAAGGTTGGCGGTTCGAATCCCTGCGACAGGGTGAGCTCCCGTTGCTTGGTCCCAGCTCCTGCCCACCTAGCAGTTTGAAAGCACGTCAAAGTGCAAGTAGATAAATAGGAACCGCTCCGGCGGGAAGGTAAACGGCATTTCCGTGCACTGCTCTGGTTCGCCAGAAGCGGCTTTGTCATGCTGGCCACATGACCCGGAAGCTGTACGCCGGCTCTCGGCCAATAAAGCGAGATGAGCACCGCAATCCCAGAGTCGGACACGACTGGACCTAATAGTCAGGGGTCCCTTTACCTTTAAGGAAGGAGTACTAACTCCCCACAATCTTCACTCCTGGAGGGGGTTATGATTCAGTGGATGTCGTCTACCAGCCTCCCTCTTTTGGCCTCCACTGGTGTAGGCGATTCATTGCTACAGATGTATTCATTGCACTCAAGGGAAGCACAGTGGAAATAATGTAAGATATTTCAGGGGTACAGCTGGCCCAGCCAAGGATCCTCTGTATCCTAGGCTAGCCCAACTCTCAAAGAAGCTACCTGTCCCTACCCGGACACCTTACTATGGACCACAAATTGTTTTTCTAAAAGTCACACAGTGATGGAGGCAAAAAAGTGGCATTGCTCTTATAGACCTTGTTTGCACAGAGCATTAAGCCAAACTATGTCTAAGCATGAATGAGAAGAAGAAGAAGAAGAAGAAGAAGAAGAAGAAGAAGAAGAAGAAGAAGAAGAAGAAGAGTTTGGATTTGATATTCCGCTTTATCACTACCCGAAGGCGTCTCAAAGCGGCTAACATTCTCCTTTCCCTTCCTCCCCCACAACAAACACTCTGTGAGGTGAGTGGGGCTGAGAGACTTCAAAGAAGTGTGACTAGCCCAAGGTCACCCAGCAGCTGCATGTGGAGGAGTGGAGATGTGAACCCGGTTCTCCAGATTACGAGTCTACCACTCTTAACCACTACACCACACTGGCCATGCATGCATGAGCCAGCATGCAGGTACTCATAACAAAAATCTCAGCTGCTTTGCTTCTTCCCTAGTCTTGCTGCTGCCACATTACCCCAAACTAAGCCATGATTTGGTTTAGCATTATGCCTGAACTCTAATGTAGTTAATCTTCACATATGCACATAGTTAGGAAAACTCTGTATTATGTATGAACATTGTAACACAAAGATTATGGTTAATCAGATACAGAAATGCTAATATCCTGAAATGTAGTTTAGCAGTCTAACCAAATGGCATTTCTTGAATACAATGTCCATATATATAATTTTTTGCACTAGTTTTTGTACCTTTGAAATGAAATCATAGTTTTCTTAAAGTAGCTCTACATGCTGCTCTGTTTAAATTTGCAGTGTTTCCAGGCTATGTAGTAGCATTAAAGTGTAACAAATAAAATCTTATAATCGCTTCTGTGCTATGGATACACAGGCATAGTGAATATATGTGGTAATGACACACAAGCAGTGTCTCTTTACTTGGTGCAAGGTCTATATCTCAGTTGCCTCGAAAATTTCAGCAAACTATTGTGCTTCTTGTGAAAAACCTAGTCATTTGGGGTGGCGCTTATGCCAAACATAGACTAGATAAACTCTAGTCATCACCTCACAATTCCTTTTTATTATTATTAATCTTTAAAAGGACAGGCTGCTGGTTAACTGAGAAGTCCCCTGCTTGATTGACAGTATCTGTCAGAGGCAATGAACTCCACTTGAACATTGCCTTTATGTTGCTGTGTAAAGTTGTTCAACTGTGACCCTTCCATCTGTTCCAGCTAATCTGAAAGTCATTTAGACCCGCTTTACCATTCATCCTAAACATAGCGCATTCTCCTGTTAACACACATATGCAAAGTTGGGCTGTCAGCAATGCGAGGGATTCCCCCCCCCCATAAAAGTCTCATTTATGGTATCTATGTAAACATTTAGTTTACGAATTCATGAAAAAAACTGTTCACTTGAATCCACTTCATATCGGGTCAGTTTTTATTTATTTGTGTTCATGACTCAACCAGTTTCCTAGTTATCAGTCCTTAAAACTGTTCAGGTGATATTTTGAGATACATATGCAAGCCTTTAACTTTTAAAGATGTAGACAGATATAAATTTCTGCTGTTTTAAATGTGTGTCGCTCTGGTTTTTAATAGTTATTTAATCTCTTATATTATAGAAGTTTACATCATAGATTGATAAGTAGTTTTCTGCTTCAACTTACTGAAGCTGATCATATGATTTTGAAGAGCAGGTTTCAAATTCACAGACTTGAGGTTGAATATTCATTTCATTTGATGAACATTTGAATTTGCATTATGTGAATACAAACAAATTGTTTAATTCAGCGTTTACAATAAAGCTTTGTCTCAGTGCTAATTTACATGTCTAAGCATTGCTTTCATAAAAGCAGTAAACAGCTTGGGTGTTGCAGAACTCAGAAACTGCCTTCTCCCTTATGTCTTATTGGAATCCTTAGAGGCCACTAAGAGCTGCTCTCCAGTCATGGCATTTGTTGGGAAGCCAACTTTCCTGATTTTGTCTGGGCAAGCCGGCAAAATCATTATCATCCTAAAGAAAAAAGTCTTCCCTTTCAGGAAGGTGAAATATCCTGAATTTAAAACAACAACATGCAGGAACAGAAAAATAATACTTAGCTTGATTCAATCTCTCTTTTAGTACACTTTTCATAAGGTACATATAAAGTGCTTAGTTATGAAAGGGCTTCTGTGTTTATTGCAGTGATGGGGGTGAGGGCAGAATTGCGCAGGAACCCTTGCATGTATCGAGTTTCTTCACCACCAAAGGGGGTAGGGAAGTGATCTCATGTTGGAACTTACAGTACTAGAACTGTGAATGTGTTGCTTACGCATAGATTCAATTTATAACACGATAATATGGCTCCACCCTTCTGCTATGAGTGTTCAGTATAATGACAGCACAGTATATGTGTGTTCAAAGTGTAAACACATTTGCAAGGCATTTCAAAGACAAATGCACTCATATTTGTTCTACCGGTAATCTTGATGTCACATTTGATAGTTTCTGGTGAGCTATCCAGAACTCAGGTTGTTTGGGATTGGTTTCAATTACTGTGGCCTGGGGATTTGGACAAGAGGTTAGATGGAGTCTGGCCTACTACTTGTTCTCTTGACCCTTGACTTTTGAAAAGTAGTCAAAGGGGTTGATTATGTGGATCTAGGGAGTAGTGAATGTGCATGTGTTGTTCCTTCCACCTTAAAAGAGATGGTGATGCCCTCTGTGGACACCGAGGTTTTTGTAGCACCTACCATCCAATAACAAATATTCCCTTTATGGTCAAAGTTCTTGAGAGGGTTGTTGGCTAGGCAACTTCCAGCATGTGTAGATGAAGCAGAATTTCTTGATACATTTCAATATTGTTTCAGCACTAAGATAGCTTGGGTCACTCTGGTTGGTTTGGAGTTCTGCGTCACCAATATGCAGATGAGGCTGTGTTGATGATGAACTAGTGCCTGGAGGCAGTAGTGAGTTGAATGAGGGCTGACAAAATGAAGCTGAATTCTGGCGAAATGAGGGCCCTGCTGTTGAGAAGGTCCCATGTTCAGGAATTAGGTGTGTGGCCTGTTCTTGAAGGGGCTGCCCTTCCCCTAAAGGAGCATGTCTGTAGTCTTGGGGTGGGGTCAGCGGTGCCCCTGGATCAGTGCTGAAACTTGAGGCCCAGGTGACTTCATGGGTGAGAAGTGCCTACCTGTTCTGTCTGGTGCCCCAGCTACAACCATTCCTAGATTAGGATAACCTGGCCATTGTGGTGCATGTTTTTGTAACCTCACATCTAGACTACTGCAATGTGCTCTCCATTTGGCCTCCTTCAGATATGATCCAGAGATCTGTTGTATTGACAGATGCATTGGCACTTAGTTTTACAACATTCAGTTTCCCATTCTGTGAGAACTGCACTGGCTGCCAATTTAAGGTATTTCGTGTTGACTTTTACAGCTCTAAATAACCTGGGACCCAGTTATTTGTCTGAGTGACTCCTCAATCACCCCTGACCCTGCAGTCAGCTACAGGACAGGGCTTTCTCTGCAGCTGTGTCCTGACCAAGGCATGAATGGTGACAATTTTGTTGCAATGCTTCTGTCAAGTTCAAGCTTATCTGTTCTCCTGGACCTTTGGTGGAAATTGGGTCCTTTAGCTGTATAAGGTCTCATGTTTTAATCTGCGCTGCTATGTTTTTATTGTAGATTAGTTTTAATGACTGTGTTTTACTGTTGTTTTTATGGGATATGATATTGTTTTACAATATGTTGGAAACCACCCTTGGTCACTATTTGTGATTGAGGGTGGTCTAGGTATTTTGTAAATAAGTATTCCTAAGTAACATCTGCACAGTCCTCTTGAGGAAACAAACAAATTATTGGACCAGGAAAAAAGCATTTGTACTGTTAAAATAAATTATTTACTCTTTTCCTGTATTCAGGCTATAAGTTTCATTTCTTATGTAGCCAAAATGGTACCATCCATGCACAAGACGAAGGTGTCAACATGTTTGGGGAAACCAAGGGTTTCTGAAGGACCAAAAAACACCCCAAACAATATTTACAAAAAAAACAACCCACTAAAGTTTCGTAGGGACTCGGAAAATAGCCGAATTACGAGTGAGTGTGCTTAGGGCCACTGGCCATGAAATACTGAGGGCCCATCTGCTCTATATACATTTAAAACACTGTTTTACCATTTTAAACAGCCACGGTTTCCCCCAAAGAATCCTGGGAACTGCAGCTGTCCTTCCAGTAGCACCTTAGAGACCAACTAAGTTTGTTATTGGTATGAGCTTTTGTGTGCATGCACACTTCTTCAGATACACTGAAACAGAAGTCACCTGTTTCAGTGTATCTGAAGTCTGTTTCAGAAGTCTGTTTCAGTGTATCTGAAGAAGTGTGCATGCACACAAAAGCTCATTCCAATAACAAACTTAGTTGGTCACTAAGGTGCTACTGGGAACTGCAGTTTGTTAAGGGGGCACCACTGAGATTTGTTAGGGGACTCCTATTCCCTTCACAGAGCTACAATACTCTGAGTTCTAAGATTGTAAGAATGCACTCAGTAGCAAAGGTCTCTTTTCTAATGCAATTAAAAAAAAAATCATGTAGTATCAAGGTCTGTGGTTTTATAGTGTCTGCAAACTGTTCTGGATTGATGCTTTTCCAGTTTTAGAAATGAATTTTCCTGGGCATCCCTGTTCTGGGACTGCTAATGGAGTTATCATGTTTATATGGTCTTTGGGGAGGGGGGGGCGCAGGAAGGCAGGAGATGGGAGCATCAACCTGCTTTCCACAATCCCATTTCATTCCAGCTCTTCTATTCTCGCCCAATGATCTGTTCCAGTGACCTTCTTAGATAATGAAAATATGTTTTAAAATGCAAGCATTCAAGTCTACATACTAGCAAAAAAATCCATTTTTGACCACCCATTCAGATCCGCTAATAACTACCAAAGCAGATGAGAGCTTTGAAGATTTGCATTTGCTATGAAAAAAACCTCTTCATCTAGGTCACGAGTTCTTCTTTAACCCACCACTTCACACCCAAATGAGCAACATCATAGCTGAATGTACTGCAAGCCACAAATAAAAAATTAGGACATTAAAAAGCACTCTAGCTGCTAAGGAAACATTATTTTGATGTATTTGTAATTTATGCCTGTTATTATTATTATTATTGTGGGAGGACGGTTTACAGCATAAAATACAAAATGAAAAACAGAATTCCTATCACAACAACAACAACTGCAACTACAAATAACCCCCCCCCCAAACACATTTAAAAGGCCACAGATTGTTTATTCAGCCATTAATATCATTATTGTTATTATTAATAATATGCCTTAATGAAAACAAATGCTTTCAAACATTTCAACAAATGCTTTCAAACATTTCAAAAAACGTTTACAATAAATGTAAACAAATGCTTTCAAACTCAAATACCGTACGGATGACTGGTTCTCTGAAACAGACATATACTTATGCAACTATTGTTTACAAAGTATATGTCTGAACCCACATGCGTGAGCACCACTCATGTGTATTCACACACACTATTAAGAGGTTAAGGGCATGATACACATAACTCAGGCATACTTTCAATGAGTTATTTTTGCCTAATGACTGTTGGCCAACTCCTTAAATGTTAGATTTGATATTGCAGTTTATCCTTGGTCTTTGTCATTGTTTGCCTCCTTGTTGGCTTCTCTGCTTGACTTTGTCACTAGGAGGGCCATGAACTGCTGAGTCCCTGATGGAATCAGAGGCATGCCAAGAGTATGTCAAGAGGAGTTGGCAGCAACCGGGAGGTAGCCCAGATGGCTGCCTCTTCTTAATCTGTGATCAAGTCGTAATCAGTTAATCAAACCAATTAACTGATTATTGCTTTGCTCTGGGCAGAAATCAGATCAACTAATGAATCATTTGAAAACTGAAAAAGGATTGATTAACCTGATAATTCATCCACACACTGAATAATTTAACCAATTTTATATGGGGAATATCTTGTGTTAAAGAAAATTCAGCATCTTGATTTGGTGAGATGCTGAACAGCAAGACTCAAAGAAATATTCTATCCAATTAGTCCCCTTGCAAGCCGGAACTGGAAAGCAAGTATCACTGTACCAATGTCACGGTTTAGAATCTGATAGCTTCACACTAATAACTGCAGTTTATTTGTGTCTGTGTACGACATAAAATAGCTTCATGGCATGAAAATGAAGACATTAAAAGTTCATGCTCAATGGAATAGAGAAATAATTGGCCTGCCCATTGGAAAGGTTCAGTATAAAAGCTTTAAATTAGGTTTACAAAACAACAGCATTTGTCATTTTCATGCCATTGCATAGAGTGGTGCATTTAGTTGCAATCCACACCAACAGTCATTTAGGTTGGCTTGCTGATTCACATTATCCTAAATGTCAATTGATTAGACTATGTGTCAAGAATAGAATTCTGAAGCAGAAGGCATCCCAGTTGGAAATATAGACACTGATCACCCCAATTTTAAAGGGTAGAAAGGAATTATTCCCTTTTGTTTAACTTCCACTGCCAAGGTCATTGGTATAACCTGGTCTAAGTAAGAGATATTATAAAACAAATGATATATAATGTATCATTATAATTTTCTGAGACTGAAAGTTTGTCTTGATTTTGAAGCCAAAATTAACTCGGATTAAATCCTAAAATAGATCATAGGTATCCGTCACGGTGTTCCATTGCGCCAGAAGCAGTTTAGTCATGCTGGCCACATGAGCCGGAAAGCTGTCTGTGGACAAACACTGGCTCCCTCAGCCTGAAGTGAAATCAGCGCCACACCTCATAGTTGCCTTTGACTGGACTTAACCATCTAGGGGTCATTTACCTATTGCCTGTCTTATCTAAGTAGCTTGGGTGATATCTATTGCATTTGGATTGTTAAATTTAGATGAAAATGAACATTTATATAGCATTAGGTTTCTCACGGAACTATGGAGATGACCACCCACTTAATAGCCCCTTTCCCACATGATATAAATTGTGGAATGGGAAACAGTGACTGCAAATTCAACCTCCATGCATTCATAACCATGTCTAAAAGCAGCTCATATGCCCTCCTAGTCTTTTCCTTCTTACAGTCATATGATTTATGAAAGAGGGTAATGAATTTTCATAATAAGAACTGCATATTATTAGCAAAGATGCTCAATGGAGGTGAAAGGATTTAGTGCTAATAACAATGTCGAAAGGGTATTGACGTTTCTACAGCAACCAGAAATGTGCATCATTATTTCAAAATCATTATGCGTAATTCCGTTAACAGCTTTTTCAGCAACTACTGTTGTAATGTGAAAACCAATGTAAAAGGTACCACAGCCATATATAAGACAAGTCAACTGAGCAATTGAATGAAAACATGTGTGTCCACCCCCCCCCTTTCATTACATTAGCAGGGCTTATGATTTTTTTTTTTTAAGTATGATTGAAACTTCATATTGAGATGATTTTTCTGTTTTGCAGAAGACTAGAAATGCCTATTCAGTCTTTTCACACTCCTTCAGCTGTTGCTTTGCTGCCTCCCTAACACAGTATTTTTGGTCTAGTCTGAGAGCATTTACACTCGCTCTCACCAGTGGAAATGGAGTCTATGAAAAGTTTTGTCTATTTTGCCTTTCTTCATTATTTGAGAACATGACTGCAACAACACTAAACCAATATCAGCTGCCTACTCTGTAAAACATCTTACTGTGCATCAAAGACTCTTCAGTGCCTTATATAATCTTTGAAAGTCTCTAATTTTTCAGCCCTGGTCCCAGGATATATGTCTATGTGGTCCTTATGACATCACTTGTGGGTGACATGCCAAGCACATAAGCATTAGGGTGGGAAACATTGAACTTCATCCATTAAGAAGTATCAAAAGACAACTTTATTAAACTTAACGATATTTTTGTTTGTTTGTTTGTTTTTGCAGTGAGGTAACAGCTTATAGTGTCTTGCAAAGAGATATGAGAAAGGGCAGGTTTTTCTTATCTTTTGTTATTGGAATTGACCCTCAGGATCTTTAGGCCTCAGTGAGAGCTTAAGCAAGCTTAGATCAAGGAAGGATTTTGAAATTGAATTTATTCAGATTAGCAAAACCTTCCATGACAGGATTTACTCTCAACAAGCTGTTGCCAAGTTGGAGCATACAAAGCGCAACCCATTTTGCTGGTATACAATCAACTTATTCTAAGGAGGGAGGGAAGGAGGAAGAAAAGAAAGCTGCTGGCTGGTATCAATAAAAACCATTTAACTGAAATGTAAATATACTGTAGGAAAATGTTTTCTATTTGGTCTTCCCTTTTCTGTGTTTTTTTTAATTAAAAATGTATTGTATATTTTCTTCAAAGAAACACTAGACTAAAAATCAAAATCATAGCTGAACATTGTCTCCAGTTAAGACGGATCATAACAGGATTAACAAACATACAAAAATTATACAGAAATGAAGGATGCAGCACCTATATACACACTTATGTAGAAGGAAACCCCAGTGAACTCAATGGGACCTATTTCTTCTGAGAAGACGTGTAGGACTGAAGCCTTCAGAAAAGATAGGCACAGACTTAAGAAACGCTCTGTTGAAGAATTATTGTTCATATAAGAAATAATAATAAACCGTTTACCAGAAAACAGTTTGCTTAGTGATGAAATAGTAGAGCTTCTTTCCATGTTTTTCTATACTGTATTATCTTAAAGTAGGGACGAGGGTGACGCTGTGGTCTAAACCACAGAGCCTAGGGCATGCCGATCAGAAGGTCGGCGGTTTGAATCCCTGCAAGGGGTGAGCTCCCGTTGCTCGGTCCCTGCTCCTGCCAACCTAGCAGTTCGAAAGCACGTCAAAGTGCAAGTAGATAAATAGGTACCGCTCTGGCGGGAAGGTAAACGGCGTTTCCGTGCGTTGCTCTGGTTTGCCAGAAGCGGCTTAGTCATGCTGGCCACATGACCTGGAAGCTGTCTCAGGACAAATGCCGGCTCTCTCGGCCAGTAAAGCGAGATGAGCGCTGCAACCCCAGAGTCGTCTGCGACTCTGATACCATTAGGTATCTAATGGTCAGGGATACCTTTACCTTTATTATCTTAAAACTAGGGTTACCATATTTCAAAAAGTAAAAACCAGGACACCCTGAAAGCCAAAATGGGGCCTAAACCCCAATTCAAATGGATCTTGAAAATTAGTTTCCTCCAAGAGCACCTGAATTTAGTCCAACTGGGTATGCAGCAGCTTGGGTGCATTTGCAGAGTCTTGTTAGAAATGCAGCAATTGCTTTCCAGCCTTGCCAGATAGACTGGTGCAAGAAGAATTAAATTGGGTAGACCTCTTTCCCCATCCCAAAGAGCTGATCAACATGATCATTGATTTTCTAACGCACTTCAGCATCCACAGCACAGGTAGCTGAATTGGAGAGACAAGCAGCATATATAGCAGCTATTTGTGTGCCTGGTTCCTCATCCAGCAAGTGATATCTGTACTCCCATGGATCATGGGAATATAGGAAGCTGCCTTATACAATTGGTCCATGGGGCTCAGCATCATCACTTCTAACTGATAATGGCTCTCCAAGGTTTCAGGCTGGAGTCTTTACCAGCCGCACCTAGAGACTCTACCAGAGATTGAACCTGGGTCCTTCTGGGTGCTAAACTTGTTCTCCATCACTGAGCTACAGTGCTTCCCCAAAAGCACGAATCATATCAACTGGATCAAGTCATAAAGATTAAGCTGGCTAATACTAATTAATACTTTGCATGTCTTAAATTTTCAAGATAATCTGTACTGGACTTCACAGAGGAGGTTTGGGGGTCTCTTTTCAGTCACACTTGGTGTTTCAAAGCCCTTAGTGGTATAATATAAATCTGTGCTTGAAATTGTCCATGGAGGACTCACTCTGGTACTCCTACCCTCAGAGGTTAAGTAAGGATAGAATCTGTCATGGCACCCAGTCCTGGAATTCCCCCCAGAATCGTTGCTTGTGACCTAAGCACTCTTCATACACACATACTGTATGTTAGAGTGAAAAAGAACTTTATTTCAGAAGTTAGCTCTAAACATATGAAGGCCTGGGCAGAGCCATGTGACCTTGGGGGCAGGACTTAATTGGCCGGCTTTGTATCTATATTGCTCCTTCATGTGAGTAGTATGGGGAGTGGGCTTACTTTATTATCATTTAGGCATCTGGTGGAAACTGTTTTGGGCTGTTATTCTGTCTGCATACTTACTTAAGTGTAGACATGTAAAATACTGTCTTGTTATTCTTCCAACCTTTGCAGTGCTATATTTAATTGTGATCTCTTGGGTTGTATTGCCATGGTGCTGTAATTTTGATTTTTAGCTGTTAAGTGATTTTAAATTGTTATTTTTTTATTCTATTTGCATACCCTTAGGATGTCCTAAGGAAAAATGGGACATTCTGGGATCAAATCAGAAACCGGAACGGCATCTCTAAATCAGGGACGTTCCTGGAAAATAAGGACACCTGGAGGGTGTGTATTTGTATTATTGTTCTTAATTTCTGTGTGTAACCTGCCACAAAAGCTATGTGCAGAAAATAGGGAGATATCTTACTCTGCAATCTAATGCATGCTTACTCAGAAGTAAGTACCACTGTGTTCACTGGGGCTTATTCCCAAGTAAATGTGCACAAGAAGCTTATATAAAAATAATAACTCAGCTCTCAATGAGTTTAGTTTCTTTTGTACCGAGAAATTAGCAGTAAATATTTAATTTTAAAAACTTAATGCGACTTCTGAATAGAAATGAATAGAATAGAAAATATACACTCATTTATTTTATTTAGAATCATTTTTTTTATTGTTTTAATTTATGAATTGCCTTCTTCATGTGTGTCAAGCAATTTACAAGTTATAGGTGTAGAGAAAGAATATCCCACCATGTGTATTAAGTATTCCAAAGCCCAATAATGTTTATTTTACAATTTTTATCTTCTTTTTATTTTTATATTCATGTAAAGCCCAAAGTTTATTCAGCTCAGATGGTAGATCCATTCCTGGGAAATCGAGATACTTTTTTTCTTGTTTCATTTCATCCTTTCCTATTACCGGTAATTCATGCTTTTCAAACCCTGTTTAGGACAAATTGGATTTTTTTTTGATTTGTAAAATCTGTTACTTAATATATTTAACGAAAGGCTAATTTCCATCTATAAATGAAATGTTTTAAAAAGAAAATGGTTTCCCTTAGCGTTAACACAGACTTTATAAGTTATTTCTGTGTGGGTTTTTTTAATGCCCATGAAATACTTGTGCCTTGAATAGCCCTTTTAAATTTAACCAGAATATCTTTTTCTATAATTGATTTTAGCATTTAGTACTATTTGGCACTATTTCAATCAGCTTCTCTTTTAAAGCAAAATAACTAGTTCTCCTTTTAAGAGCAATTGGATTATTGCTCATTCAAAGTCTATTATACTCTCCAACCCCATTTTTGTTCATAAATGAGCTGGAAGTATATGACATATTTTGAATGAGTTAAAACTGGATGGGTTTTCAGCAGTGGTACAGTATAAAATTATTAATAAATTTAGAATATTAAAGACAAACAATGTTCCATGCTAAAACGGAGAACTTCTGAAGGGGTTTGTTTTCAAATGTTTCAACATCTGTTAACTTAAATACAATGCTTGGATGCAAACCTTGCAACTAAAATTAAATGCTTGCTTCATGCAAATACAAAAAACCTTGCTTTTAAATTTGAAAAAAATAAAACCTGAAAGGCGCTATTTTCACAGACTGTTTTATGTACACAAAATTGAAACCAGAGAATTAATATTAAACAGACCATAATTATTAACCTTGGATTAAATTTTATCTTTTATAGAGAGTCAGAGCAACTGCCACCAAAATACACTGGAACAATATTTTATATATGAGCTCACATAACTTTCTTGCTTCCCTGCTGGAGTATACGTATGCATAGATTGCAAATTCTTAATTTGTATAGATGCTTACCGGTAGTTACGATTCCATTGGCTCTGACATTAGGCCTGTTTCTTGTAATAAAGGCCACTGTTGTGTGTATACTATCTTAAATGGTCTTTTTGTGACCTTGGTCTGTACCCTCCAACAAATGAGCAGGATTTTTCCCCCTGATGGACATTGGGAGGGGGGGAATCATCATTATCCATGCGGTGCACCAAGGCATACAAACTTCCTTGTGACCGTATTTAAAGAAACGGACACAAAGAAATAGTCATTGCAGTTACAATAGGGGAAATCTAGTATGCATTTCCAAGGAATCACATTTTGGGGAGAATTACAGAATAATTACACATATGCTTAGATCACGAGCATTCAATGAAGCGGACAATATTTTGGGGATTTAAGATGTTGGTGTTGTGGTCGTCTCTAAGAAACCAGGATAATTCAGACATTCAAATGCAAAAATGCACCATTTGGAGAGTGTAATGCGGTCCGTTCTGGTCAGTGTTACAAATTCGGAAAGGATTCCCTGGCTGCAGACATTAGCCACTTAATACTTAAATCTGTTTCCAAATGTAAAGCATAGAACAAAAGTGCTTTGCATTAATGAAATGTATCCTAACACTAGGTGTAGTGACACATTTCACATTTCACAATGACACATTTCATTAATGTGTCACACTGGTGACATAAAATATAATTACAAGAGATATGCCTGTCGCATAGACTGATAGAATCTTTGGATTGTACCGAAAATAGATAGAAATGTCTGAAGAACTTTAAATAAAAGCCAGGATGTGCAAACTGTTAACAGGAGTTTTGAGAGCCATGAATATGTGCATTGACTTTATTTGGGTTATAGGATCAAACCATGAAAAATAGTCCAGAGCAAAACAAATAAGGGGGGAAATAGAAGTAGGCAATAATAAAGGATTTCTAAATTATTACAATGTAATTGGCACCCTGTACTTAACTCCCAGCTCTCTGAATTTTGCCTTCTAATTCCCATTCTTTCTCCCTAGCAGATGATTGGTGATTTTCGCACACAACCTGACCAGAGCCAGCTCTGCATGTGCAACCCTGACTCCTCAATCAAATGTTCAATCCCTGGGAAATGTGAGCACATAGCTGTTTGTGCGTACTTTTTTTCCTGTTGGATCAGGGCCAGCAAGTGCAACAGCCCTGAGAGTATAACAATAAGCAGCATTGAGCTATGAAAAGTGCATTTGTGGTAATCGGTATTCAGAAGTGACCAGCTTATTTTTTTTTTCATAAGGAGGGATATTAACAGCAATATTGATTGTGTAATAGAAGGGAGCTCACCTAATGTTAAAAATGGTTGGCTAATTTCAGCGTGTAGGTAGGGCTTTTAGAAGGATCACAGCATTTCTAAACCATTCTTTTTTAACGCATTGAATTATATACATAGAAGGAAGTTAACTGGCTTCCTTGGAGTTGAAACAGAGAGAATTTAGTAGTTAGGTAAAAATATCAGTGCTGATAAGCAGTTCAATCCAACTTATTGAAGAGTTATTAATTCTCTCTGAGCACCAAGAATGTTAATACCAATGTTAACACCATTACCATATTTAATTAATTACTTTTAGGTGGATTCAAGTTACAAGAAAGGAGATTCCGACTAAACATCAGGAAGAATTTTCTGACGGTAAGATCTGCTTGACAGTGGAACAGACTCTCTTGGAAGCTGATGGATTCTCCTTCCTTGGAGGTCTTTAAGCAGAGGTTGGATGGTCATCTGTCACAGATGCTTTAGTTGAGATTCCTGCATCACAGGGGGTTCGACTAGGGACTAGATGACCTTCAGGGTCTCTTCCAACTCTACAATTCTATGATTGTATGTGCTGTTGGAGGGAGAGATTGAGAGGGAGCTTCGTTTGGGCTTTGTAAGCATCTTAGGGTGCTGACTTTCCCTAGAGATCTGATATGCTTAAGCAGTGATTCTGGCCATCTATGAAGTGTTCATGCTGCGTGTCTCCACTTTTGCTCAACCTGCATATCCATAAAGAAACATCAGTATTGCAAAATGGCAATAAGCTTCCAACAACTTCCTTCCGAACAGAACCAAACCCGAATTATTGCTGCAATCCTGGAACTTCTCACCTCAGTACGATGAGCATGACAATATCATTACAGGTTTGCAAAGTACGGTAAGAGTAAATAAATGGGCCTAATTCGTAAACAACTAAATGCCAACCTTAATTCATAAGAAAGAAGAAGCAAGTGTGAATATATAAAAGCAAATGTATAGCAAGTTTTGTTCAGGTGTAATATTTAGTTACAGCAGGTTGCAACCTGAATTTTTTAAGCCTTGCCATTCCTGCTGCTTTTCAGTTTGTCAAGAGGACTGAAGCTTAAGCATTTAATTATTTTGATCTCACTCTCCATACATTAGTCTTAAATGTTCATAATTTATTCTACTTGGAGTTGATAACTGTTTCTTCCATTGCACTAGTTGATCAGGAGTGTGTGTATTTGTGCATCTTTTTGTATTTTGTTCCAGTTCAGATTCAGGTTCTGTTCCATTTTTTATTTTGTCTCAGGCTCAAGTTCAGCTTGAATCCCTGCTCAAAGGAACACATGGGGAAATTTTCTTTTGTGTACTCTTGCCCCTGTGTATTGAATGTGAAGCTGAATGCCAGTGAGTTCAGGAGTTATAACAGGAAATTGATCATCCCAGCATACATATGAAATGTGTAGTCATAAGTTTAGGGTATTCTTTAGGGAACTGGATAAATTCATGGAATATGGCTCTGTCAACAACTATTAGCTAAATGCAACCCTCTGAATACTACATTCTGAGGAGCAACAGCAGGAAAAATCCCTTTTTGTGACCATACTGGGGCCTTCGTTGGCTGCTATTAAAAACAGGTGAAGTCCTACAGGTTTCAGTGGTGCTTACTCCTAGGTAAGTGGAAATAAGATTGCAGCCTTAGTCTGATTTAGCAATACAATACCTATAACCTCCTTGCCTCTGTCACCAGATGGCAGTACCAAGATCTTGTTGACTTGATTGTATATCCTGATAACCTATTGCCAAACAAACAGATAACAAAAAGGGATGCTCTCGGCACTATCATTTGCTCTTTCCTTGCCTTTGTTTTTGCCTCAAGAATAATTAACAATGTCCTTTTCTCAGGTAGGCTCCTTTAAATGTCACGGAAAAAGCACATCAACCAAGACACCAAGCAGGGGAGGAGTGTGATTCTCTTTTTGTCTAAAGAAGTAATACCATTGATTCAGAATGATTAACCTTTGAATCACACACATTCTTGCTCCAGGAATATAATAAACAGGTCTTAAAAGAGTCTGGTGGGAGCAGATGCATGTAAATGCAGCAAGCATAATCAGTGCTCACTTCTTTGCCCTGCAGATGGCTCCAAATACAAAGGAAGCCAGACACAGGAACACAGGAATCTGCCTAATACTGAGTCAGCCCATTGGTCCATCCAGTTCAGTATTGTCTGCACTGACTGGCAGTGGCTCTCCAGGATTTCGGGCCGGAAATCTTTCCCAGCCCTATGCTGGGGATTGAACCTGTGACCATCTGCATGCTAGGCAGCTGCCCAACCACTGAGCCACAGCTCTTCATAGCTATTAGCCATGATCTCATGGACTCATATTCAGCTGGATAGTTTAGATGTGCAGAACACATAAATCCATACACAGTGGTACCTCGGGTTACGAACTTAATTCGTTCCAGAGGTCCGTTCTTAACCCGAAACCGTTCTTAACCTGAGGCGCGCTTTTGCTAATGGGGCCTCCCACTCCCGCCACCACCGCATGATTTCCGTTCTTATCCTCGGGGCAAAATTCTCAATCCGAGGTACTAATTCCGGGTTATTGGAGTTTGTAACCCAAAGCATTTGTAACCCGAGGTACCACTGTACCTGCTTTCATTTAAAAATGTATTTTAATGTGATTAATTTATGTGTTTTCAGGCTAAATCATATACACACACCAGAGTAAGTATGCCACCCTATACCATTTTTTTCTGAAAGAAAGCCCTATAGCACTAACTTGGATTTGCTTCTGAGGAGATATACATAGGATTCACTATATGTCTAACTGAACTCATTTACTTCTGAGTGGATATTTATATACTTGCACTGTAAAGTCTGGAGACAGTCAGGTTGTGTGATCAGAGGAGAAATGAGTGTTGGGACGAGCGCAGAGAGAAGACACACGATGGTGCATCTGCATCAGCACAACTGGACACCTTCAGCTCCCCCAGCTGCAATAAAGCATGCCTCTCCCGTATTGGTCACAGCACAGCCACAGCAGGCGCCGAAAAGAAGAGAAAAAGAGTTTGGATTTGATATCCCACTTTATCACTACCCGAAGGAGTCTCAAAGTGGCCAACATTCTCCTTTCCCTGCCTTCCCCACAACAAACACTCTGTGAGGTGAGTGGGGCTGAGAGACTTCAAAGAAGTGTGACTAGCCCAAGGTCACCCAGCAGCTGCATGTGGAGGAGCAGAGACGCGAACCCGGTTCACCAGATTACGAGTCTACCGCTCTTAACCACACTGGCTCTCAGTTTGACTTGCAATGTCACTTGAGACAGACGAATGCTAACAAAGTACCTTCAATCTCAGGAGGCTAGAGCATGTCTCCTACTAGGAAAGGCTATGATATTTGGGGCTATTTAGTTTAGAAAAGAAAGGCAAGTAAGGGGGCGACAATAGACATGCATGATGTGGAGAAAGTGTTTCTCATAATACTAGAAACCAGGTCAACCAATGAAGCTGAAGGTAAGGATATTCAGGTTAGACAAAAGGAATCCATCTCATGAACTACTAAACTCACTTTCACAAGATATGGTGATGGCCACTAATACTGTCAAATTCATGGAGGATGTGACTATCTCCACCTCCTCCTTCTTTGGCTATCACTCGAAGCCAAGTAAGATTGTCTTCCAAGAACACGGTCTTAACAGTGAGTCCGTAAGTGACTATGGAGGCCAATTCTGGATCCACACGTCCTTCCACAGTGGGGACATAGGTTTCCGGGCAGGAGTTGATCATGGTGAGGGTTTGCCAAGCATGCCTTCCTCTTAGCATGTTTCTCCCTTTTGTCCTGAGTTCAAGCATCTTCAAAGCCCATGACACCTTTGGTAAAGATTGTTCTCCAATTGGAGTGCTCACAGGCCAGTGTTTCCCAGTTGTCAGTGTTTATACTAATTTTTTTAAGATTTGCCTTGAGAGAGTCAATGTGATTATCAATGGCTACTACTCATGATGGCTATATACTACCTTCAGGAATCTACACTGAAGATAGTCAGGAATTCCTTTGCACTGGAGATTCTTGGCATCCAAAGCAGAGGTCTAATTTCTTAGTAATGAACTATACAACACTTCCTAAGTATGTAATATTTTATGCATGCTAGCATAATTTTTGAAAGCAATTCACATTCTGCATTAAAGCATACTGACACCAAGGTATGATCAAGTCTTTAACCGATGGCAAATTAAATCAAGGGGATATCAAAACAGTTTAAACCAACAAGAATTGTTTCTTTTCAAATGCCAAAGTTTCATCATACAGTGGTTGCAATTATTTACTGTATGTGTAAAACATAAATAGAATATGATTTTTTAATGGCACAAAAATTCTACGAGGGTTCTACAGGCTGCCCAAATCTGCATAAGAAAAAGGCTATTGATTTGCATCTGGTACCCTTGCTAATTAACAAGGGAAATATGGAATCTGCTCCACACTTTGGGGTAGATTTTTGTGTTCCTCCTTATTCTTCTAGTGAAAAATTAAGTCACTGAATTTTTTGTTTTGTTTTTTTCCTGATAGTGTAGACATGGTAATGTCAAGCATTCATACCCATAAGCATGGAAAAAATCTATGAAACTTCTGTCTTCTCAGGGAAATGAAGCAGCAATCAGAAAGAACTCTCCATTTGTGCCAGTATCCAGGTGGCAACTCTTTAAACAGGTTTATGAATGTGCTGAACAAAGGTCTAAGTGAAAGACACACAACTTTGCTGAAGGCTGCATGTGGGTAGTTCTGAGTATAGTACTTCTTTGATTGATAGCTCTGAACTATACCTGGGGGTTTCAGCGGTATCACTTTATTCCAAAACAAATTCACAGCTATTATTTATTACAGGTGGTTCAGTCATTTTTCCTGAGGGAAGAGTCTCTGCTGTAAAGGTACCAGAGTTTTCCCTTCCTTCAAGCTGCAGTATTTTATTGCTTGAAAAATGACCACCTATTTTGTTAGGGCAATCTGTGCTAAAACAGTTGTTGAGTGGTATGTGAGTGCGTGAAACTGTCATGGACCTATCTGTGGTGTGAGTGAAATTGTAGGACACAGTATTCATTCTGCTGTAGGCTGACCTTGCCAGTCACAATGAGCTGTACCAGACTAAACATTTGACGAAGTTCAGTCTATTTCAGGTGCATCAAGTAAGCCACTACCACCCTAAAAGAAAACATTACATAGGAATACATATATAGATCATCTGTCCTCCCTCCCCTTGTCTTTTTCTCTAAATGAAATAGCCCCATATGTTGTAATCTTTTATCATTGGGTAGTTCCAGCCCATTGATAAAACTATTCCAACTCCACAGTATCCTTTTAAAGATGTCCTTTGGAACCAAGATCATACCCCTAACATATGCCTGTCATCAAATGGAAAGCTAATGGACACAGAAATAGAAAAGCACATAGCTGAAGTGATGGAGGTATAGTATTTTGGGGATACCAGGGTCTAGAAAATTTGTCATTTATGGTTATTACCCCATGGTTATCTTACTTAGAATCATAGAGTTGGAAGGGACCCAAGAGTCATCTAGCCCAACCCCCTGCAATGCAGGAATCTCAGCTAAAGCATCCATGACAGATGGCCATCTAACCCCTGCTTAAAAACCTCCAAGGAAGGAGAGTCCACCACCTCCCAAGGGAGACCATTCCACTGTTGATCAGCTCTTACTGTAAGAAAGTTCTTCTGTATGTTTATGGAGTCTTCTTCCTTGTAACTTGAAGCCATTGGTTCAAGTCCTACCCTCCTGCTCTTCCTTATGCACCTTAGTTGCTGGCTACTTCCCCTGGTTGTGGGAAAAAGAGTGGGAACAACTTTTTAGTTTGGCTATGGCAGTAACTTGAATCACACCACCGTTATCAGTAATATATAAAACAGTGAAAAATGTAAATTGGTGGCATGCCCATGGTACAGGTATATAAACAACCAGAAGATAAGGTGAGTTTTTGTTGGTTCTTTTATTTTTATCCCGAGATCTAAAAAATTGTCCTTGTTGAAAGATTAGTGTAGTAAGATGTGGAATTTGGCAGTTGTGGCCAAATTAGTGCACCATATAAGAACAAAAGGGGGAAGATGGAAATGAAACATTTTGCACTGGAACCCTTTCCAGTGCTATTTTTTCTAGAAAAAGAGGTGCCAGAGCTTAATATGAACTTCTCCCTTGTTTTTTTGAATGAGAATGGTGCCCACCTGAGAGGTTCCAGAGCTGAGCTCCAATGAGTTTCAGCTGGGGTGTGTGGGGAGAGCCCAAATCCTTTCTATGAATATTGTATACTCCTATGGCTGTTACTTGCCATAGCTGTCAACCTTTCCATTTTCTTGCGAGGAATCCTATTTGTAATAAGGGAATTTCCAGCAAAAAAGGGAAAAGTTGACAGCTATGTTACTTGCATTGGGAGGAAAGTTCCTATTGGCACCAACGAGTCTTTTCCCTTCTATGCAAATAGCATCGGTGGGTGGGTGGGTGGGTGGGTGGGTGAACAATACTGGGACCATGCTGAAGGCAAGGGTTACATTTCCTCCCCCCCCCCAGTCCATGGTTCTGATCTGGATCCTCCCCCCCCTTCCACTCAACAGTCTGAAATTCAGAACAGAGAGCAGAATCTAAACAATTAGATGATGTCTGGGGCATCCCCTTGGCTGTGGCCTGACTCTTAGGAATACTTAACATAATGCATAATCAAGCCCTGCTTTAGCTGCACTTCTACAATGAGACAATCTGTAACAGCAACAGCTCAGACAAATTGTGACAGGAAGATTAATGCTCCTTGATATAATATATGGCAGAACTGGAGGAATACATTTATTTAAAATTGTTTATTATCATCTTGCCAATGATTATTAAGACAATGTGCAGTTTGCCAAAATATATATCAAGCCACCTCTCTCCTTGATTGCGGCTAATCTCATCCTGTTCATTTTTATTGTTTGGTCCAGATATACATCATACAATGCCCATGGGCCATTCATATTTGGAAGTTGATCAGCTGCCACTGATTGTAAAAAATAAAAAATAAAAATAAATGCAAGCTGAGGTCATCACAAATACTTATGTTCTGCATTTGTAACAAATCAATCATTTAGCATGGCAACACCTACACTCTAGAACTCCCTTCCTTATTCACATCAGGCAGGAGGTGCCTAAAAGCATTTTTGTTCAGGCAAGCCTATCCAGACATGCAGAAGTCAACATTTGTTTGAATCTGTTTTTAGCTTTTTATAGATTTTCATAATTATTACTTTTGGAATTTTTCACTGACAATTTTAATGTTTTGTGTTTTTTGTGTTTGTTTGTTTTTTGTAAATTGTTTAGAGGTTCTGTTTACAATCAAGTATTATATACGTTATGATAAATGAATGAATTAATGTAATTTTATGATCTGCTTTAGTTACAAATTTAGCCCATTCAGTCCTTCTGAAGCTAAGAGTAACCTTTCCCAGTCAAGCCACCATTCACCAATGGTCCCAGGGTTGTTGTTGTTCAGTCGTTCAGTCGTGTCCGACTCTTCGTGACCCCATGGACCAGAGCACGCCAGGCACGCCTATCCCTCACTGCCTCTCGCAGTCTGGCCAAACTCATGCCAGTAGCCTCGAGAACACTGTCCAACCATCTCATCTTCTGTCGTCCCCTTCTCCTTGTGCCCTCAATCCTTCCCAACATCAGGGTCTTTTCTAGGGAGTCTTCTCATGAGGTGGCCAAAGTACTGGAGCCTCAACTTCAGGTCCCAGGGTAGGTGGCTTATTTTGTAAAACTGATTAAAATACGGCACAGCACCTAGTGGCGAATGGCATGGTGGGGCAGCAGCTGCTTCAATGTGAAGAGAGCACATGTATTTCGGTGGAGCTACTCAAAGCTATGCGGAACCTCTAGGATTTGCTGTGTGGAAAGGAGGTTCATGTTCTGAAAATAGTTGGGCTTAAATTGCATAACTAGGTTTAATCTTGCTTTTATGGGCATTGAAAATCTCCTTCTTTCCAGCAATTGATGCAATTACTGCTACACAGAAAGAAAATGACAAAATGTTATATAGCATTATTGTCACAGGAGGACCATGGACAACATCCTACTGATCCCTACCTCCACTTACCTCCTTTATCTGCTGTTCTTCCTGTGCTGAATTTTACGTTAAGGCTCCTTGTGGCAGGGGCCTGTCGTATTCTATATGTTCTTATGCTATGCACACTGACAGCGTTGTACACAATATTGTGATTGCATTATATTGTTTTACATGGTAGCATTATATTCTCTGCATAATAACACTTCCAGCTTGAGTTATTCCAACATTCCATAGAAGCAGGGTACCTCAATATGACAGGCCAGGAGAAGGACACCAAACAACCTATGCACACCAAGTAGCCCATGGCTTTTCAGGCCTGGATGAGTAGCACTTAAGGATTGGTGCAGTTTTCCCCTAGTTCTTCCCACCATGGAATGACCAGGGAATGGAACATTCTTACCTTCCTGCTCTCTCTCCCCATGTAACAAGGAACAACACTCAAGTCAAAGCTTCTCTGTGTAGTCTTCAGTATCGGACCCAACCTTGACTGTGGCTTGATTGAACTAATTATGCCGCTAGGGGGTAGGAGGTTGCAGTTCATTGTGAATGCACATGGCAAAATAGAGATCATAAAAAAGACTTTTATCTCTCTAATCTTCAACACAGCAGAATCATTTTATGAGGCTTTAGAATACACTCTTGGTGATGCGTGGAGGGGGGAAAGCAAATATTTTAGCCAACTTTAAATAGACAGAACCAATTATAATGTAGCAAACAGTCTTACAATATGCAAGCTCACTGTAATTCTTATTCCATCCCTCCTCCTTTTTTGCTTCTGTTCTTCAAAGCCTGTAGATCACTCCCACACACTGACGGAAGGGAAAGCTGAAATTGTGAACAAGTCACTTTTCTTCTTTGCCTCTATTTCCTTTTCAACCCTTTCTTTCTTTTCGGTGTAAGTTGTAAGCTCTTTGGAACCAAAGCTGTCCTTTTCTATAAATATATGCCATGTCTAACACAATGGCCCCCATGATCTCGCTTGTTGCCTCTCAGTGCTGCAATAATACAAATAATCATGTCTTTCTACTAGCTGTTCTAAACCTACATGCTTCACACCCTCTTCCTTACGGTGTCCGCTTCCATTTGTCAGGGAGTGAATGCATGGGTTTGATTTATGCGGGGAAAGCATGATATAGACAGCATCACTTATGCTGAAACTTCATCTGTGGCTCCTTGCAGCTTAAACCTACAAGACCCAGTCAAGAAATAGACAGGTGGATTTCGTCTCATGTGTTGAGCACAAATGTTCCTTCTCTGCAGTTGCAGTTTTCGTAGAATTAGATTTAGATTTTGCCTTTAGGGCTGTTCCACATGGAGCTCAGCTTTGGTGCACATTTCTAAACATGATGTAAATGTATGCTTTCCAGCTAGTAAATCTGATCACTCTGACTTCATAGATTGAGAGTGCTGTTGCATCACTTCAGATTCAAATGCATGCTTTCCAGATGTGCAGTGTGCTTCAGATCATGTAGGTCCTCTCCCAACTAACCTGAGTCAGTATAAGGAGTCCAATCCACATATATCCTGTTGCACTAATTATGGCAAGGAAACTGAAAAAACAAACATCCATTTTTTGCTGGGACAATTCTGCAATGTGTGTTGTATGCTCACAGGAGGAGACCTGGTAGCCACAAATCTTTCCAGGACTGTGGAAATGAAATATGTAGTGAGTTCATTCACAAAAGGTGAGCACTTGATAGGTGCCACATAGTAAGAAAATGATCCGTGCAGTCAGGAAAAGTTATTTCAGATTCAGAGCGCTTCATTATCATTCACTTTCAGGATATATGCAAGAATGTAAATGCTCATCTAGTTCCTCTGAAAAAGAATTCAACTTGACATTTTCAAAATTAAATAGAATATCTACCTATTGATCTATCTATCTCTGGGGCTGAAACACTGACAATGTAATCGTTAAGAGATTTTAATGGCATTGTCATTTTGGCTATCGGCACTGGAGACAGTTTTTTAACCTGTTCAAAAGTCCTTTGTGAAACCTCCAGCTTGCCTGGGTTACATTGGCCTTTCAGTTTCCAAACCCCTTTAAAGAGAAGCAAAATTGGTTTCATTTAATAGGTGATGTTAAAAGACTTCCCCAGTGAACTCGATAGAAAGGAGGAATAGGGAAACCCAACTTTTTGCCCTCTCTGACAGAAATCATTCCAGTTTGACCACCTGATGGGCTCTTGGGGTTAATTAGAAAATCCCCATCAAGAGCTCAGAGGCCAATATCAGCTGTCAAAATCCCACATTCCCCTTCTTTCAAGTGCAAAACAACCTGTGTCTGAAGATGTGCCAGAGTATAAAAGGGCACACCACCACCACTGCGGGCTCTGACTTAGCTCTATTCATAGCCTCACTACTATGAATACAGGAAAATCTCAAATGAAAGTTTTAATCTCCCCAATGCATTCATCCCAAAGAGAAAAGGGTTTCCCTTTTAACAATTTTCCTCCTTAAACCTTTTGTGTTGGTCCGCTTTGGTGTGTGGGGGGAGAGGTTTTTACTCTGACCCAGCAAGGGCTTTTGCTATAGAAAGCACTGCACCTCACCCTTTTATGCTGGAATCAGAGTAAAGGTCTCCTCAGACCAAAAGTAACTAACGCAAAAGGGCTTAAATTCAGACTGAACATGGCCAGACACACACACACACACACACACACACACCCCGCACACACACCAAGAAAGAGGCACCAGATTTCAGTAAACTTACCTATTTGTGCCTTTCCACCTTTCTCCCATCAACCTATAAGCAGCCAACGTGGTGGGTAGGAATTCCTGTGTAAAGAGAGAGAGACCTTGATGGAAAAAATAGTTGGGGGGAAATGGACAGCAATATACCTCTCTACAGAAGGCAAGTCTGAAGCCTGCAGCCCCTCTGCAGAAGAGGCAAACCTGTAAATACTAAACCTAATTTAATTATTATCAGAGCTACACAGAGCATCACCAAAGCCATTCCGATATAAAATTTACTAATGGTTAATTTCACCTTTCCATGTCAAGAGAAGTCAAGTTTATTGCATTTTATTTTATTTTTGCTTTTCTTTACATATTGCAAGTTACCTTAGCTACATAATGTTTACATTATATAAGAGAAGAAAAAGAAAAGCCAGCTTACAAAAATGCCCATAGCTTGCATTGCATGCTTTTGACACTGAGTGACTTTTATTTTAAACAAATTTTCCCTTGAGTTCAGCATCTAGATACAGAAAATAGCATAATTAGAAAATTACGGGTTAACCAAAACATCCAACTTCACTTATTAATCCTTATTCAGAACAACCTCTTCTGCCTAATCTATGGAACGGAATATTAACAAATGATGTGAAAGATCTTGAATAGTTTCAGATTTACATAAATAACATTATTATTGGGGGGATAGGGCAGAAATGTGCCTCATTCTACATGTAGCACACTCTCATTTTAACCTCTTTATTTTTTTAAAAAACTAACTATAGGCCGCTGCTTATATATTTCACATGAAGCTATGTTTAACAAGAACCACTTTGCCCACATTTATGGCAAACAAAATTTATCTGTGCCAACGTGTCCTGTTATAAAAGAAGCACCCACTATATATAATAAGACCCCAGTTTGCATTATTATGGCAGAGAAGTCTCTCTCTCTCTCTCTCTCTCTCTCTCTCTCTCTCTCTCTCTCTGTGTGTGTGTGTGTGTGTGTGTGTGAGAGAGAGAGAGAGAGAGAGAGAGAGAGAGAGAGAGAGAACGAAATCCCATAGCCCACATTCGTTATTTTAAAAGGCATTTGTAGAGATGTTAATGGTGGATATCCACACAGGCAGGCAGGCGTAGTGGAAGGGGGCTTTGTATTAAAATGCATCTCCTCCGTGCATCTTTAGAAGTGCTACTTGGTCTTTTTGAGGGTTATTTCACTGTAAAATGCCCACCGATTGACTCACAAAACCAAGGCAGATGCTATTCCAATCTCATTTAGAATAGCTCGGTGCTTTCAAAGAGCTCTCCCGACCCCCTGAAAGTACCATTCGAAGTCACCTTTTGTACCATGTCCCTCTTACTGATATGAAGGAGGCATGATTTTATGAGTGAGTGAGAACGCTGCCCTCCCCTCCACAGGACTGAGCTCCCTTCAAGTGATTATTGTTTTGTTTCTTTCCCTCAGAGCAGTAACACCTACATTGTATGAGGAGAGACAGAAAGCATTCATACCCTTCAGAAAACCATTCACTTAAAGGCAGCTGGACGGACTAAAGTGTTCAGCTTGCCCTCTTCACTCTTGGATGAGTTTTGTGCAAAGCCCGGGCTTGGAGGCCTTCCCTTCACAGATCCGAGCAATTAATGAGAGAATGATTGTATTAAAATAAAAAAGGGGGGGGAGGAAAATGTTGTAGTGTTTGGTCTGCCTCGATCATTTGGGTTTGTAATTAAATTATACTCCTGAAGTCCCCCACCATTATGGGGAAATGGCTGGTCTTTTCCTTTCTTTCTTTTTTAATGCACGATGAAAAAGTAATGCTGTTTACGTAATTAATAGCCATGTGTGGCTTTTCTTTCATATTAAAAGGGCTAATAAGGGTTTGAATATAGGGCCTACTGTTAATCCAGCAGCAATTGGAATTAATACTTCCCCAGCCAGATTCTTAGTCAAACAAGATGCGGGGGGAGGGCATTAATTTAGCATCACTCCCCCCTTAATTCTGACAGGCCAGTGAATCAGTTCCTTTCAAAGGAAGTTTTTGTAGCATGAACAGAGTTCAAAAGGTCCTAACGGAATGTTAAGGACCTCTCTGCCCCGAGGTCTGTGTGTTACTGACCAGGATCACATTCCCTAGAAACACTGTGGCTGTTCACTTCTTAAAAGTCCATTAAAAAGACAACAATCCTTTCTCTCCTTCTGCTCATCTCCCTGTCTCCCCGCTCTCATTTTCAAGCTAGTTATTCCTGGCAAGACATATTGCTTGTTTTTTACTTTTCACAATGCAGTCGGTATATAAGACAACCTACCATCAGACCACTTGACAATATTTGACCATTTATGTAAGCTAATTTGCACTCTGGCTTCTCTTTCATCTGTCAGCTTCATGGGATTTATTTTGGCTTCTTCCATATGTTGGATTGTCGGGTCACCACCAGTTCTTAGTTTTATGAACTCTTAATCTTTCAGTATAATTCTACCAATAAGGAAGTAGTAGTAGTAGTAGTAGTAGTACAGTGGAACCCCGGGTTACGCACGCAATCCATTCCGGGGTCGCGCTGCGTAACCCGGGCGTGCGTAACATGAACGCACAGGGGGGGACCCCGGAAGTTCACTTTTTTGTGCCTCTGTGCATGCGCGAACTGCGCGCGCAGTTGCGCACGCTCCGGGGAGGACTTCCGGGTCGCGGAGGTCCGCAACTTGAACGTACACAACACGGAGCATACGCAACATGAGGAATGACTGTAATGAGTTTTCCACATGCCATAGAATATATTTCTGCCATTTCTATATAGCGGAACTGTGTGTCTGAACTATCAGTTCTGCTTTTACTAAAATAATAACTATGATGCATGCTGGAGAGAAATGGACTTCCGGATGCAGCAAAACACAATTAAACAACATTCTAACCTCTGCCTCAAATGTCACTATGGGAAAGGGCCATGGCTCAGTGGTTGATCACATGATTTGCAGGCAAAAGGTCCCAGGTTCAATCCCTGGCTTCTTCAAGTAGGAATGGGAAATACTCTTTTCTGAAACCCTGGAGAACCACCGTCAGTCAGTGTAGACCAGGAGTAGCCAACACGGTGACCTCTAGATATCTTAGACTGCAAATCCCATCTGCTCCAGCCAGCATGGCCAGTGGTAATAGATAATGGGGAGCTGCAGTCTGCAACATTATTTGTTTTTTGGTGTTGGGGGGGGTACCCAATTGGTTTAAGCAATACTGAGTTATAATGTTGGATTTGGTATAAGCTATCTTCTTTTGTTTCTATAAGGGTAAATTATTTGATAGACATATAATACGTAATGTTATTTTTTCCATATTCTGAAAAATGGCATTGCTATATAGGAAGATAAGGTGGGATTGTGGCCAATTGGAACTGTGACCAGTTTTCTAAGGCCATATGACATGTGACACTGGAGAAAAATGGAAGATCACACCAAACAGGCCTTCATGAAATAGTTGAGGTGGTTGAGTTCACATGAGAACAAACTGTGTGATACTCCCCTAGGTCAATGCATGCACTGTAACTAATTCTGTCTTCTACTGAAACTTCTGGTTGCAAGTAGTAGATATCATGGCCCAGTTTGATGTGATGGTTCCAAATCGCACCAGCCTGGAAGCCTCTGAAGATATGATCACCCAATTTGGAGTGACAGTTCTGAAGAGTGAGGAGTGGGTTTTGGTCTACACTTGAATACTGTTGACTCCAGGTGGTGGACTGAACCATTCCAAAGAGATGACTGTTCTGAACTATGCCAATTTGGACGCTTCTGAAAACATCATGGCCCAATTTGGCATCACATCACCCAATTTGGCATGATGGTTCCAAACTCTGCCAGTTTGGAGTGCTCTGAGGACATCATCATTCCACTTGGATGTGATGGTTCCTGAGATTAAGGTACAGTCTTTGGTTTATTGTTTAGATACCATTGGATGCCTTTTCAAATCAAGATGGCAGAGTGAACTGTTCCAAACCGCAGTGATTTGGACACCTCTGAGGATAATGTTGCCCAGTTTGGCATAATGTTTCTGGACATGAAGAAGGGGTTCTTCATGAGCAGCCTCACCACCAAATTATTAATGGCAATTGAATTTGTTATCTTCTAGACTCAGCTGGTCAACCCACTTTTGCTAGTCAAGAAGGACAATGGTCAAAAAGACATATAGCAGGCCACATTCATTCAAGCCCCTTCTTCACAGCCCAAAGCTGCAAAAACAAAAATGCATCCCATAACTTAATGGTGCCATAGATACACCCACTGTCTGAACTACTGAACAAATAGAGTCCAGGTCTAGGTAAATGCAAAAGCCTTTATTTTCAAAGTACTTAGCAAACTTATCTTAGTGACTCTCCAAAGCTTCTCTAATGCCACCAATTTGCCCAAGTTGAAGTAGGCCTTGAACAACTTGGAAAAGCTCCACTGGGTGGCACCCTGAGGATGCAATGGTGGCTTGAAAAGTCATGCTTTTTTCACTGCAATACAGGGCCAGCTGCCTCAGGTGGCATTTCTGCCCCATAGTCTATCTTCTGCCCCTTAAGTTAGCAGCTCTCGGATACCGTGGAAGGTGCTATTGGGTCACCAGTGTTGAAGGAAGATTAAGCTGCTAGTTTTATTAGCCATCATACATGGACTGGGCGAGACACTATATTTTCCATTGCCTCAAGCAGCCAAAGACTTAAAATGGCTTTGTCACCATCACTGTCACTCAGTAGGCTCAGTAATGAGCTCTTTTCTGGCTTCAGTCAAATTCACTTCGAGACTTTCACCATTAATATTACAGGTAGGTAGCCGTGTTGGTCTGCCGTAGTTGAAACAAAATTTAAAAAATCCTTCCAGTAGCACCTTAGTGACCAACTAAGTTTATTGTTGGTATGAGCTTTCGTGTGCATGCACACTTCTTCAGATATCTGGTATCTAATATCTGATTTTTAAAGTTTTGTTTCGACCATTAATATTGTACTCATCTCTTAGAAAGCTTCACTGCTTGGAGCTCCTCAGAAGGCCAAGGAGAAGACTGAGCTCTGCAACATGGAAGAGGCACTTGGGATTGATGGTGACTACCACTGATATTCCAGAGAGGAACCAGGACTTCAACAGGCATTCTGAGGGCAGTGAGGAGAGAGAGAAGAAATACAAATCCTTCTGCAACCAGGTGTTCTCCTGCAACTCCCATTATCCATGACTATTGGCCATGCCGGCTGGGGTGGATGGGAATTGTTGTCCAAAACATTTGGAGTACACTAGTTTAAGGAAGGCTGCTATAGGCTATAATGATCTCTCACCAACCAATTCTCATGCATATATTAGTGTTATAGGGGAAACTCAGCCTTACCCTAGGCAAACACTGCTGCTGAGAAATCAATTTCTCCCAGCTTACACACCCACATCTCAGTAATACACAGCATGCCAGTTCCCTTACTCATGATTAAGTAATGGGTGGAAGATATATAACCCTGAAATCAAACAACAATACTTCAGGGCCTTGATGACAAGTTGGGAGGGAAATTTATGTTACGGTGGCTGGAGGAATAGTGGACAGACCTCAAATGTTGATCCTAAATATCTTAACACAGATTTGGTTATCACAGACAAGGTTTCCTTATAGCACTAATTCAGGGGATACTAATGGAAGCCAACACAGTGGTAAACATATCACAATAGCTGCCACTTCAATTATCACATTAATTGGCTATTTGCTTCTTTATAAAATGTCCTGTGCAAAATCTGAGATGCAACTTTGCAGAATAAGGTGGCTTGCTTGCTTAAAATGGATTAATTTATATCCTCCAAGATTAAGGTCATATCGATATCATGCATGATCTCTATCAGCTTTACGGATTCCTGAACTTAATGTTCAGGCTCACTAAGGCCTATTCATCCTTGGCAGATTGATATAGGAACTGACAATTCATTGCCACCCAAGTGTATCTTAGCCTACAAAGCTCACATAAATATTGCTGAACATATCCCATTGTAGAATGGCTAGTTAGTTATGCCAGTCATTCAGCTTCCTGCAACTGAGTAAAAGAGCATTTCTCTCAATGATTCACCTAAAAGAAATAAATGTGCTATTGTTCTTTTTGCTGTTTTTATTTCTCTTCACCAATGAACAGCACTTAAGAAAATAGATTTATCTGTCAATCAGTGGAACATTGAATGAAGAAGAAGTGGAACAGAACCTGAAACTAGATGGGGGGGGGATGATGGGAGTAAGATGGAAGACTAATAACTACTACTACTACTACTAATGGTCCATTGAGCATTCTAGTCAAGCACTTTCTAGTTTGGCAGGAAGCAGTTATCTAAGGTATCAGACTATGTCTCAACTTTCCTGAGATCCTTTTATAGCTGGCCTGGGTGCTGAATCTTAGACATGAGTCATAGTACATCTGATGATATGGACTACAAAAGTTTATGCCACAATAAATCTTTCTTCTACAGGATACTTATTGGTGGTTAATACTAATGGTTGGGTCACCTTCCTAAATCAGTTAACCCCAATCAGTGATTTGCTGGACTGCTTGAATTCCAGGCAAAACCAAGCAAGCCAAAATCAATCATTTTTGGTATAAAAGTAACCAGCTAATTGGGCTAGAAAGTTGTCACAGGAAGAAGACGGGCTTCTGTTTGGGAAGCAGATGTCTTAGTGTTTGCCTCAGTATTGTTTGCTGATGACAAACACCACAGCAAATCAGCAGGGCCACCATTATCCTGTGACAATGTTCTATTAATTAGGCATGCCATTCTAACTTTTAAGTATACAGTCAAAAGGCAGCTGTTCTATAAGCACTGTTATGAGGCAGTGAATTGGAGGGACCACACCTGGTAGCCAAAGCCTTAAGTGTCATCAAGTCCTGCCCTGAAGAGAACTCTCCCCCCCCCCCTACATGCACCAGAAACTTCAATTTGTGAGGAAAATCTGAGCTCACCACCAGCTCCTCAAGGCTAATTCAAGCACCATACTCATGTCAGATTCACTTCAAAAGTCCCTCAGTTACTTCACTAATAGCCCCCCCAAAAGAAGGGAATCCCAAAATGCTTAACAAACAATGAAATACACTGGTGGTACCTGGCACATTTTGGGCAATTGGTCTGTCAGAGACAAAAGCACTGGTTATATCATGGCTGTGTACACACCATACATTTAAAGCATATGACTTCCCTCAAAGTATCCTGGGAACTGTAGTTTGTCAAGAGTGCTGGGAACTATGGGTCTGTAAAGTACAGTTTCCAAAATTCTTTGAGCAAAGTCATTTGTATGGTGTGCTCACAATAATTTACCCACCTTTAGAGTTCTGCCCCAGTCCTTCAGAGATGAGTTGCTTTTCCCTCTGGGTTACAGTAATTTTTTTTAAGAATAATGAAGGTAATGTGAGATTCCCACTGTAACAAAGTTCCTTAAAACTTCTGAATCAATCAATCTATCATCTATCTACCTACCTACCTACCTACTGCATTTATATCCCACCTTTTTCTCCAAGGAGCTCAAGGTGGCATAGATGGTCCTCCCCCTCCTCATTTAATCGCCACAACAATCCTGTGGGGTGGGATTAGGCTGAGAGGCAGCAACTCGCCCATGTTCACCCAGTGAGCTTCATGCCTGAGTGGGGATTTAAACCCTGGACTCCCAGTCTGACACACTAACGACTAACCACTCCACCACAGTGACTTTTGCATCTGGAGAGAAGGCAACTCTTGCTCCTTGTGCCTGCTCCCTTCCCTATCTGCCATCCCTCCCACCAGACACAAGGATTCCTTGTGCCATAGAGCAAAGGAGTAAATGGAGGCAGATACTACAACTGCTAAGGGGAAGAGCAGGAAGAAGAAACTATCTGCTTTCATTTTGTTTTGGAAAATTTAAAGTAACCAGCCTATTGTCCTGTTTGTAAGGTAATACTATGTGAGTGAGAGTAAAGGGCAGGGGGTAAGAGTTAAGGGATAGTAGTTCTCCAGCTGTGAGAATAAACTTTTCACCTTATTGGTCCTTGTGTGTAGTATATCCTTTCTGTCAGTGACCAATACCTTTCCTTGTCTAACCAACACATGAAAATTGGTAGCAGCCATGTAAAAGTCAAGAATGAATAAATATTCAGAGAAGAAATTAGGCACGTATTCATTTTCTGGTACGCAGTATAATCCAATGTAAATAGCACCCCATTTAGCTAATCTTCTGATGACCCACAACTATTTAATAAATTCAAGCCCATTTAGCTTAATGAGATTATAGTGTACATTATTCTGAGGCAATCAGGTTTGATAAATCATACTAAATTGCTCTGGAGTTGCAATTCTGTCTTTCCCTCCTTCCTTCATGCATTCTCTCTCCAGAATAATGTCACTGCAAAGGATACTAGAAGCCAAAGCAAATGCTTCTCCTTTAATTTTTTTCACAAATGGTAGGTGCGGTAAATTCTATATATTTTAAGGAATGGGGGGAAGGTCACATTCCAGTCTTCACACATGACAGAAACAGAAATCAACAAATGTTATGCAGACTAGTTGATTCCAGAAGATAAAAGCAAATCCCTATATTCAAATCATAGACTATAGGGAAAGTAAAATATAATGCATGCATATGTAGCAGGAGGCAACATCTGCTTCTGTGGAAGCATGAGTCTCCAGTCTGTAAAATATAACAGCAGTGTCACCTAAAAAACTAAGGCTGCTTACATACTATACCTTTAAAGCACATTCAAACCATATTCTTTCCCTCAAAGAATTCTGGGCATTGTAGTTTACCACTCATTACAGGTAAATGAATTACAATTCCCAGCAAGCCTTAACAAACTACTGTGCTCAGAATTATTTGAGGGGTCAAAATGTGCTTCAAATGTCCTTTAGAGGTATAGTGTGTGCACAGTCTAAGGTTGCAGTCCTCTGGTCCCTCAGAGGGCATCCCAGAGGCTGTTAGACTATTTTGCATCTCCCTCTCCAAGAATGGAGAAAGAGGTCCCTGGAGATACAGTAGTTGGTGCTCTACCAACATCAGATCTTGGACTCCAGAAAGGGCAAAAATAAGGCATTCTGGGAGAAGCTGTGGATCCAAAGCTCTCCTGTTTCCCCCAAATACTCATGGAATTAGGGAAAACATCATTTATTTCCCAGAAGAGAAGCCTTTGGCTACCTTGGGTTTGGATATGAAGCTTCCTCTGTCTTTGATTCCTCCTTTTCCTACCCCAAAGGATTGCTCTATAATTCCTGTATTTTGGAATGAGCTATTACATCAGATGCTTGTCATGTAAGCATCTGTGGGTATGACCCAATGACCCATTTAAACTGGCTGACAAAAAAGCTGCAGCAACAAAAAAACAAAAACTCCTTTAAAAAAGCTCAACAACTTTGGTCGGCCCTCACGGCCCTTCACTTCATCAAATCTGGTCCTCTTTGAAAAAAGTTTGGACACCACTGATTTAATGTATACTTGCACTAGTATCACTAGTGAGAATTCCTAATTTTTATTTATCCATTAATCATGTGCTTATAACGCCAATCATCCTGAAGAGGGATGACCTATCTGGACGTGCATTATTGCATCGAAAGCGCTGCTGTGGTAAATGGCCCAATATGCCTTCAGCATATCTTAGTATATGGTCCATGAAAGAAAGAAAAATGGTGGGAATGGAGCACACTATTGAAAGCAAAGGACGCACAACAGACATAAAGGAGATGAAAATGCAGCTTTTTTTGGTGCAACCAAATTCAGACACCCTTAGAATGTAGCCCATCAGCCTCTTTCTAAAAATGGCTTCAGAAGCCCTATAGAGCTATTTCAGCTTCTCTGACTTCTCACACAATATTCTTTTAAATGAATTTAAAGCTTCTCAGAATCCCTGCAAAATAACCATGGTGCAGTTCCCCTCGTACTATTATGCAAATAGATTAATCAGCCAATGCTTCAGTGAGAATTAATTTATATTTGAATCAAATGAGCCCTAGACGCTTTATAATTGAACCCTTAGGCCAAGGCCTGGGCTAGGTAGCAACCCCATATTATTCATTTGACGAAACGTGAACTGACATAAATACTATGGCTAACTTTCAATCCGATTACTCCGTTACCTCACATCAATGCTATCCCAGCCATCAGACTCTGGCGTCCTTCCTTTCATTGGCTTTGCTAACAACTGACAACTCCTGCCTGATAAACAAGCACCCACGCTGCCATTTCGTACCCCCTCTCTTAACCCATAATTCCTGCTCAATGGGCCCTATTCGACAAGGTACTTTATTTTGTTTGTAGGAATCAAGGACTAAACAGGGTGTTTTCTGTGCTTTTTTTTTTATTAAAAAGAAAGTTCTGTTGGTGTGGCTACAATTCAGAACTTCTCACTCACAGCTGCTAACTATTTAGAGTCCTAACAACAAAAAAACACAAGGGTGCTCAGCTCTTAATTTTAAAGGTTATCCAAATTTATTATGGTCTTTTAAAGTCTTCCCACACCTTCCTTTATAAGCCATTTTTTGATAACTGTGAGTAAAGGTCAATGTAAAGTGAACCCACATTTTATACAGCACCCTTATACCAAACTCATGTTGACAACCACCACATTCTTTCAATTGCATTGCACAGGAACTTGTATGGGGGTGTATGTTTTAAGAAAAAAGTTTTCCCCCTGTAAAGCCACAGGCATTTAAAAAGATTGACCAAACAATCGACCAGGTGTGAGAAAAGCCCCCCCTGCCCCCCGCCCCCTCTGTAGGCAGCTCTCTGGCAGAGAACTTACACTCTCTAATTAGATTACCAGGCCAGCTTTGAAACTCTTATCAAAACATTTTCTCTGCTGTACTGTCCATTGTGCATACTTGATAACTAGGCTTCTCAAAAGCTCCAGTGAAAAACCTGTTTTTAAATAAGTTGAAGGAAGTATGGAGAAGAAAAAGAAAACAAGACTTCCATTTACTTGAAAAAGCATGGGTCGCTAGGGATTATTTTACAAGGCATGTTCTAAACATATCATATGATTTGTAGTTCAGCCTTTAGGGTGCACATTACATAGGGAAGGTTAAACACAGCCATTCAAAACTCTCTTAAAGTTGGCCCTATGCTACCATTTGTGGTGAAGAGAGGTCATCTTTGTGCGTGGTACTTTGCAGAGTGGTAGGTGAGGTTGCAGTGAGCACCAAAATACTCGGGACTGTGAAATTTCAAGCAGGCTGTGAATCATTCCAAAAGGATTTATCCACACTATATTCAATGCTGCTGACATTTTCCAGTCATATATGTTAAGGGGGTATAAGTTGGCTTCAACCCACCAGAAATAAACCAGAGCTGAAAACTCAGTGAAATTGAGGAATTGAAAATTTAAAAAACCAAGTGTTTTAATATTACTCACTTGCATAAAGCTTACATAATATCTATCTACAGCACGGCCATTGTTAGATAGCTGTATTCTGATTTGGTTGTCTAGGATATTATCAAATTAAGGGAAACTGAAAATGGTAATTAGTGATCAGCTGGGTTGAAGCACCATTATTATGAAGAAAAGCTTAAGAAATTATGTATTTATATATTTATCTATATAATATTTGTATACCACGTTTCAACATTATGTTCTCAACATGGCTTAGATAGCACAAAGTAGCTTATGAATGTTTCAATAACATTGTTTACAGTCTCAGCAGAAACAGAATTCTGTGTGTAGATTGTCCACCCTAGAACAGTTTCACTCTCATTAGGATTTAACCAGTATCCAGAGATGATAGATATACCTGACATATACTGGGTCTCAATTGGTATTAGAGTGAATTGTGTCAATGCTGTGCAACAAAGGTAAGGGTCATATTGAGTGCTGGACTAGATGATCCTTTGGCAAGCATTTATTATGTTCTTATAGTCCAGACTTCAGTCTCTGTAATCATTGACTGACCTTGTAAATGTGGTGCAGGAAATCACAGCAAGGATTGCAAGAGCTTCCTAAAACTTAGCATTCAGGACTATGCTTGTTCTTGTGTTAGTATGTATCATACAGAAGGATTAAATCTTGCTTCTTACTTCTGAGTAACTTACTGTGTGATCAAGGTCTTCAGTGTTGACCAGCGTTTATGGAGCTGTAGTCCTAAACATCTAGAGAGCATCAGGTTGGGGGAGGCTGGCATAGGCTGTTGATGTGCTCATCTGACACATTAGAAATTGAAGCTGGAAGAGCAGGACTAGGTGATGGATTCCCAATGAAGCTGATGAGCTTGAAGCCCTATGCTCCGTCTACTTGTGGACCACAGTCATGACTGCTCAGCTGTTTGCAGGGGGAAGGCTTGGGCGATGCTTAATCTCTGCTTGATTGCTTTGCGTGGCTTAAAAGCTGAAGAAAATATATGTAGAGGTAGAGATCGAATTAATACCAACAATAACCAGACACATGACAAATGGGTAAATAAAATTCAAAGTAGACAAGAGAAACACATTAAGAAGAGAAGGGACAAATTAACTAGCCTCACAGTTGGCCTGGCAAAGAAACAGGGACAAAACTCCAGTGAATTACTTTTGACCTGATCACATCCTTCGTCTGTGTATTTGAGAACATGGTCGTTCAGGGTTGGCCACTCTGAATGGAAGGGGTGGAAGCATGTAACTCTCGCCTCCAGGTTCCTTTGCCAAGTCTCGTCTCTGCTGTTTTATCCGAGATCCCTTCTTTCTTTGGGGCAGGGAGAGAAAAAGAAGAAAAAAAGGGGGGGAACACCACACAGTTAACCACCTGTCAGGGCTGAGGACACAATAAGACAGCCCCCAAAAGAGCTTTTCATGCATGCGTAATATATTTGTTCAGCTATTCACTTAATGAAGCTGATAAATGTGATGCAAAACAATAGTCAAGTTAATCTATTTAGTAAAATGTTTTGAGACTTTCAGGCGATGTTAAGGAGGGTAGTGTATGCAAGCCATTTTCATTTCAATGCACTCATCTCTCCCCCCCCTCTTTGGGGGAATAGAGGGAGGAGGGGGGTAGATTCAGACAACCTATGTGAATATAATTTCTTATAAATGTGTCTTTAATGGGTTTAATTCACCCTTGCCAGCTGTTTTTGGAGCTGGTTTGAAAGAGCAAAACAAACGTGCCAGGTTTGGAAAGCTAGTTAAAATTAGTTTCGGTCATTGGGGCCAAGCTATATTTCCTGCAAACCATCTGCTTGATTGGCACAATAGAGGGATTTTCAAGAAAAAAAAACAGGGAGGGAGGGAGGAGGGAGGGAGGAGGAGGAGGTGGGGGAAAGACCAGCAAAGCTTTGAAGGACCCAACAGTTACTGTTCCTTGTGCTGAATTCTAAAGGTGAACGTCTTAGGTGTCTTAATACAGCATGTCCCATTCAGGCATTCAGCAAGGTCGATGAGCGTCAACAAGGGCACCTAGAAAGGTATTAAAACTCCATGCAAAGAACCTTCATCCTCACCCCCCCCTCTAGAAAGAAACAAAAATAGAGAAATCTCTCTGTGTGTTTTAGATAGATAAGTCTAGATTTGAGCGAGAGGGGCATTAGCTAAAGCCGTCCGGGTGGAGAAGCCTGGCCACCAGCAGGAAATGCATTCAGGCCCAAATGATTTCCTAGCCTCTCTTGTTCCATCAGATTCTAACATGTTTGGAATATGAGTTATCAAAGGAAGGCAAAACAAGCAAAATGTGCCAAGCAGTCATTTCTTCCCCTGCCCCTAAACTATATACATTGCAAAAGGGTTGCCATCCAGAGCAGTCCTATTTAAATGGCTGGTGCTTCCTGATCTGGACTTGGGTTCTAAGCTCCCTTACCTGCCCACGGTAAACATAAATTAAATGACACACATCAGCCTACTGGAATCACTGCATAAATGAGTTCCCATAGTGGGTTGTGCTAAGCTGCCAAGGTGAGCCCATTCACAGTTACCAGTATTTCTGCATATAGTGAATGTCATGCAGCAGACGGGTAATTGTTGATGTTTTCACTGCTCTCGCATGCTGAGGGACCAGGCATTGTTTGGATTCACCCTGCGCAAGTGTAACTATTCACAGGACTGGGCTTGTGTCACACCACTGTCAACCCACAATTGCTTAGTGCCTTTTAAAACAAATTGTTAGCAGTAGGACTTCTAGGTAACCAGTTTTGATGGGGATGTATGCACACCACTGGCTCTCTAGGAAAAGTTATGTGCAGCAATTGCAAGGGAACTTCCATCAGCCTTCATATGCCCGTATGTCCATGTAGTAAGGCTCAATTTGAACTCTCTGTAATGTAAGCAAAGAAAAGATAAATAATGGAATGTACTTCCATTAAAATTATGCATAAATCTTTCCATGCCAGTTTACAATAGGATGATAGACTACAACCCAAAACTTAGTTCTGTAGTAGTAAATGTATCGTATCTATTTTCATTTATGAATTATTATTAGTTTACAAGCGAGCCTTTTCAATGTTTCAGCCAACCAACCATGCCCTCCTGCACATATTCCATTCCATTTTGTTTACCCAGCCTCCAGTTTTCTGCCCCACCATAAATCATAGAATTATAGAAATAGAACTGTAGAATTGGAAGGAACCCTGAGGATCATCTACTCCAACCCCCTGGAGACACACAGCTTGAACACTTACTAGATGGCCAGAATCACTGCTCAGCATATCAGATCTCTAGGGCAGGCATGGCCAAACTTGTCCCTCCATATGTTTTGGGACTACAACTCCCATCATCCCTAGCTAATAGGACCAGTGGTCAGGGATGATGGGAATTGTAGTCCCAAAACATCTGGAGGGTCAAGTTTGGCCATGCCTGCTCTAGGGACACTCAGCACCCTAAGATGCTTACAAAGCCCAAACTAAGCTTCCTCTCAGTCTCTCCCAATAGGACATAGAATCATAGAATTGTAGAGTTGGAAGGGACCCCAAAGGTCATAAAGTCCAACCCAACTAAAGCATCCATGATAGAGGGACATCCAACATCTGTTTGAAGACCTCCAAGGAAGGAGAGTCCACCACCCTCTGAGGGAGTCTGTTCTACTGTCAAACATATCTTGCCATCAGAAAGCTATTCCTAATGTTTAGTCAGAATCTCCTTTCTTGTAACTTGAATCTGTTGGTTTGGGTCCTACCCTCTAGAGCAGGAGAAAACAAGCCTGCTCCATCTTCCATGTGACAGCACTTGAGATATTTGGAGATGGCTATTATATCTCCTCTCGGTCTCCTCTCATCCAGGCTAAACATACCCAACTCCTTCAACTATTCCTCGTGAGGTTTGGTTTCCGGAGCCTTGACCATCTTAGTCACCTCCTCTGTACACGTTTCAGCTTGTCAATATCCCCCTTAAATTGTGGTGCCCAGAACTGGACACAGTATTCCAGGTGAGGTTTGACAAAGGCAGAATACAGTGGTAGTATTATTTCCCTTGATCAGGACACTATACATCTGTCAATGCAAGCTAGAATAGCATCTGATCTTTTTGCTGCGGCATCACACTGTTGACTCATGCTAAGCTTGTGGTCTACCAAGACCCCAAGATCCTTTTCACATGTACTGCTGGCAATCCAGGTGTCTCCCATCTTATATTTGTGCAACTGGTTCTTCCTACCTAAGTGTAAAACCTTACATTCATCCCTATTGATTTTTTTTTTTTAGTTTTGACCCAATTGATCAATCTGTTAAGGTCATCTTGAATCCTGATTCTGTCCTCTGCAGCATTAGCTACTCCTCCCAGTTTGGTGTCATCTGCAGATTTCATTGTCATCCTCTCAGTTACTTCATCCAAGTCGTTTATAAAGATGTTGAACAAAGGACCCAAGACAGAAGTCTCTGGCACCCATTTGTCACTTTCCCCCAGGATTTGGATTCATTAGTGAACACTCTTTGGGTTTGGTCAACTAGCTACAAATCCAGTTAAAAGGTACCTCATCCTGCCCACATTTTACCAGTTTCTCTGCAAGAATTATCATGGGGAACTTTGTCTTACAGAAATCAATATAGACTATTTCCACTGTATTCCCCTGATCCACCAAGCTTGTAACTCTATCAAAATTTAATCTAGCATGACTTGTTTTTAAGAAACCCATGTTGGGTCTTAGTAATCACAGTATCATTTTTAAGTGCTCACAGACCAACCATTTAATTATCTGTTCTATGACATTTCCTGGTATCGACATCAAGCTGACCAGTCAATAGTTACCTGGCTCCCCCCCTCCTTTTTGAAGATGGGGACAACATTCGTCCATCTTCAGGGACCTCATCTGCAGGTCCAAGATAAATGATCCCCTTGTTGCTTCTTTCCCCTTGTGGGAAATGAAATTCTCAGCGAAGCAATTGAAATTTTTTTTGCATATTACTATTGGCAGAGTTTGAGTTCCAAGAGATATCAGGGTAGTTGAAGTCTCCCATGACTGCTATATCTCTCCTTTTTTAAGGTTTGGAAATCTGCTGTAGGAAGGCTTCATCCAAGTCTTCAGTCTGGCATGGTGGTCTATAGCAGACACCCAAAGTAATGTCTCTGTTGTTTCCCTCTCCTACATTTTTACCCATATACTTTCAATCTGCCTTCCATGCTCATGGATCTCTTTACAAGTGTATACATCCTTTATATATAATGCTGCTACTCCTCACTTCCTGTTTGATCTTTTCCCTTTGAACAGGTTGTATCCCTCAGTTTCTACATTCCAGTCATGAATCTCATCCCAATAATGCCCATTAGGTAATATTTACCATCCTGTATTAAGAGCTCAAATTTGTCTTGCTTGTTTCCCATACTCTGTGCATTAGTATAGAGACAACTGAAACCATGAGTCATTCCCTCCAGCTGCTTCCTTCTTGTACTTTTCTGCCCTTTAGCAGGTTTCTGTAGTACTACTTCAGTTTCCTGTGCATCAATGAAGCTATTATACCCAGTACCAGGTGTTCCCCTGCAATCTGTGATACTGTCTCCTTCCCCCTCAGGATTTAGTTTTAAATCTCCTGATCAGGTTCACAAGACTCTAAGCCAGGGGTTGGCAAGGTTTACCTCGCCTGGGCCAGTTCACTCCAGCGGAGATCCCTCTGTGGGCCAGATTGTGTGTGCGTGCCCGCGATTTCCGGCGCTGTGGAAGTGAGCCCCCATGCCAAGCTGTGCCAGTTTAGCGCAGTGCGCGGGGACTCGCCGAGCCAGCAGCTTGGTTCAGGGGCAGCTCGTGGGCCGGTTAAACGACCCCCGTGGGCTGCTTATGGCCCATGAGCCTTAGGTTGCCTACCCCTGCTCTAAGCAAACAGATTCTTGCCAACCACTGTGAGGTGCAACCCATCTCTTGCCAGAAGTTCTTCCTATATTTTGCTGTACCAGTGACACAGCATAGATCCTGATTGTCCTGCTTCTGTGTGTCACGTTCCTCCAGGGTTTCATCTTCTGCAGTGGACGATCTTCCTTCTCTCTAGGGGCAACCCACCTGCCTCACTGTTCAAGGACAGTCCACTCTGCTCTATCAAGAAATTCATCATCTTACTGTACCTAGCAGCTCAAAGTGTGGACAGATGAGCCTCAAGTTGCTGTACCTTCTCTTCTCTTCGACCCTGTGCCCTAGCAGAGGCCACACACACACAAACTCACAATCAAACCTCCAAACAGCTCAAACAACCAGCCTTAATCCAAAAGACACAAGCTCATTCTCTTCCTTCTCTTTCACCAATCCCTCACAAACACTCCTTTTTAAGAAGTCCTGGTCACAAGCTCCCAGAGGCTGCAATCTGCTAAGTGGAACTGCCACTGGCTGCTGACCACCAAGTCACTCATTATTCCACAAATACTGAGCATGCTCATTCTTCATTGAACTGTGTTTGGATTCTACCCTTCATTGAAGTTTTCCTCTTAAATATTTATTTGCACTTGGCAAACCTTTTGCCAGCTGATGCGTCTCCCTTGCATCCATGGATGGTGCAGTTTAGGCAACAGAACTTCGTTGACTTTGTGCAAGTTGACAGCAAACTTCTCCCATTTCATTTGCAGAGCCCTGTACCGTATCCCATACCATAGTCCCCAAGACCCAGGAGCAGATTTTCAGGAGGTGCAGGAGGCAACAGGACAGAGGCAGGGGGCACAGGCATTCTGTGGATGTGAACTCTGATGATCATGGAAAGTTAGGACCCAAGCCTATGTCCTTAAACACCGATCCAAAATAAACCACATGGTCCTGTGAATTTGTTTATTGCTGTAGATTGTTTAGCCAACCTGTGAAAAAAGGCCCATTTCCTCATCAGCTAGACTCACTTTCACGTAATGTTCAAGAGTTCTTCACAAGGTGATGCTAACTTTGAGAAGTTGAAGAAACACCATACTGCAGAAGATGGATGTAGTAATGGAGGTGAAACTCAGAAAATGAATGTGGTAATAAAGAACTCTGAAGAGACTGGCTTCAGAAGAACTGTGGATCTAGGCAAATTCTAAGAAACTGACTAGTACATGCTAGCAAATGTCCTACCAGGGATGTCTAACAGGTCGATCGTGATTGACTGGTCGATCCCCGGGAGGTTCTGGGTGATTTCCGGCTCCTTTTCCTTTGTGGTGGCATAAGAGCATCTGCCCCAACCCCTTGTCCCATCCCCCATTTTTGCATGATTGCTGGAACGGAAGAGGCGGATAGTTTCCTTAGCTCAACCATTTCGACCTGAAACACCCCCCCCCCCAAAAGTGGTAGATCACTGGCTTGAAGTTGCTCTTCTAGACCATTATTTCCACAGGTCTATGCTGTGTATAACTGACATTGGGTCCAGGAACTCTCAGCTGGCCTCCAAGCAGCAGCTTTACTGCCTGGAGGGTACAGGCAGGATCAGAGCCTCAGTGAGGTTGGGGTAGCAGCAGAGCACCGACAGAGCCCATCTGGCGTCCCACCAGACTGTCCTGGTAAGTGGCAGGGATGCTGCTACTGCAGCATTGGTTGGTGGCACCAATCTGTAGTGACTGGCTGTTCACTGCCTGGAAAGGGAAGAGGTGATTGTGGGCTTTGGGGACCTGGAGCCTTCTGTACCTTAATGGCAGGGGTGAAGGGTGCTTATTCCCAGGCAACAAGATGTCTTTGGGGCCGGGCCCTGACTGGATCCCTCCATCCCTCTGTGCATGCTCCAAGTTCCACCAGCAATACCCCCCAATTTGATTTTTTAAGCCATAAAGGGGAAGGAGAGGCGGACAACGGCAACAAAGCCGCCGAGTGACAGTTAAGGAAGAAAGTTGGGAGATCAGGACATGGAAATGAATGGTAGGACGCACCACCCCGCCCTCTCCCCGCGCCGCCGATCCCAGGTCAAGCGGCATTCGTCACAGGTTTCAGAGGGAGAAGTCCCTTCCCTTCCACCCCCAGCGCCTTTGAAAAGACACTTCCAAAGGAATCGCTGAAAAAGAAGATAAGGCTCCCTCCGATTTCTGGGCTTCTTGGGCGGCGGTCTTCCCTTCTCAATAGCTCCTCGGGCCCCTTTCGCCGCGCTGCTTAAGGGAAGTCTCCTGCGCGCCCCCGAAACAGAGCCATGGAACCCGGGGCCACGTGGGCGCCTCCGCGGGCGGCGGACCCAGATGAGAGGCAATGCATAGGTTCGCCTCCCGGCAGCCCGACGGGGCCACGGCAGCTGCCACGAAAGGGCAAGCGCCGGCCTGCCTGCCTGGGCCGCAATTCCGCCTTTCGCCTTCGCTCCCCTGAAGCCCGGGCAAGTAGCTGGAGCTGCCGTGGCGCGTCACCGGATCCGCGCTGACTTGGAAGCCCGTCCTTCTCCCAGGGGGCTCCGCGGGTCTTTCCGTCGGACTGCAGCCTTGAGCGTCGCATATTTTCGGGGTTGTGTGAGTGGGGCTGGCAAACACACCAGACCTGTCTCAGAAAGTTATGGCCGTCTCCTGTTGCCTCCAGGTACCTCATCGTCGGTGGGACTGTGGATTGCGCTCCGATTCTTGGGATGTGGCGCCTGCTCGCTCGCTGCGTTTACACGCGTTATGACCAAAGCGAATTATAAATAGAAAGGTTTATAAGGATAACAGCGCGTAAATACTTTTCCATTTTAATCACCTCCCCACCCGAAACAATGGGTTGTGGCAATCTGCATCCTCCTAGCGGTAACCAGACCCTCCAAATGTCCCTATTTTCCAGGGACATCCTTGATTTAGAGAAGCCGTCCGGGTTTCTGATTTGATCCCGGAATGTCCCACTTTTCCTTAGGATGTCCCTGTTTTCATTGGAGAAATGTTGAAGGGTATGGAGTTATCCGACCCCCAGTCATCTGAAGGCAAACCAGTATAGGAGGTTTTTTTTAAAATGCTTTATTATGTTTTTATATATGTTGAAAGTTGCCCAGATTGGCTGGGGCAACCCAGTAAGATGTGTGGGGTATAAACAGTAAAATTATCATTATGGAATGGGACGTCCCTCTTTTCATCGGAGAAATGTTGGAGGGTATGCAAAACATGAATGGCCAAGGGGTTAGGGGTTTCTGAAACTCTTGCGCTTAGAAGTCTGCTCGCTTCAAGAAGGTCGGGGGCGTAAGTCGGACTGAAGCCTATTGGGTTGGCGTCCCAAATCTGAACCCATTTCTTGGCGAGCAAATTCCCGGAGAGTATTCGCTTCAAAATGCGGTCGCAACCCATTCAGGTTTTCCCCAGGAACGTCTCTTCTCACTGGCTTGATTTCTTGACATGAGTTGAAATAACAGAAATATTGTAAACCGTATCCCACCCTTCTCCATTTCCTCGAGGTATAGAATTAAATAATGGCAAAACATTAGTAGCCCAAAGTGAGGAACCACAAATGCTCTTCCTTCTTTCCAGTGCTAGAAATAAAATAAGCACAACCTGAAAGTGAACATGCCCTGAAAAGGGGGTCTTTTGCAAGGGCTAGTAGTTACGCACTACAGCATGGGCGTAGCCAAGGGGGAGAGCTGCCCCCCATCAAGTAAAACAATAGAAATACTTAAGTAACTGACGAATCACATCTGCCCTCCCCTAACAAAAGTCCTGTTCCCCCCCAACAAAAATCATGGCTCCGCCCATGCGCACTAGTGACTCAAGCACATTTAACCAGCTTTGTCTTATTCATTATCCGTGCGTAAAGGATGGTAAGGATCCCCTCCCTTCTTGTGCTTATGAATGACCTGGTGATTTCTCATTCGTATCAGGAAGTACAAAGCCGGAGTATTTGTTTCTGATCAGTTGCTTCATGTCTGAACTTGAGGAAGGATCATTTACTTAGGTTCATCCTAATTCTGAGCAGCCCTTTCTCTTCCAACAAAGATAACCTCATATCCTTTAGATCCGTCTTAATTGTTACACCTGAATAACAGCCGCTATATGCAGCCTGTGCCTTTCCATTACTTAATAGGACGTACTGCTAAGCAAATGTCTCCTCAGCACAAACACGAATAATTTTCCAGTCTCCAGAAGCGCGACTGGATGCAAAAGATCGAATAAACCTTCTCCAGCTTCCAAATGCTAACCTCCAAAGACTTCAAGATTTATTTATTTTTAAAAGTCAAGGGGTGAATGGTTCTAGTGGTCTTCGGTGTCCTCTCTCATTTACTTACATTGAATCAGTCTCTGCAAAATTGTTGCAAAAAAAGGAACCACACTAGAATCAAATCCGAATGCTATTCTCTGCAGCAGCTTTTGACTTCTCATTTGGAACTGCTCCGGAGTCAGTGGGTGCCAGGAGCTAGCCCGATGGCCAACGTTGGACACCACCGAAAGGGGACTTTCCCCCGCCCATCAGAGTGCAGCTTTTCAAATATGTCCCCTTGGCATCCGCGCTATGGGACTTAATTCGAAGTCACTGCGCTTGAAGCTTCGGAGAGCATTTGTTCCCTTTTCTTTTCCCCCCTTTGCATTTTACGGACAAGCTAGAATAGTAGATGGAGCAGTGGAACTTCCTGCCGCAGGAGCATAAAAGAGCTGCGGAGCCTCAGCGAGAAGCAGCCCACTGCGGGCACTGGAAAGTGACGATTATTTATACTCATAGCCCAAACTCTGCTCTTTTTGCAAGAGATATCCGTTGTCCCTCTATGCCATTTCTTAGGTTTTTCCCCCTTTATTTTCACCAAAATACATAGTAATGCGTGGAAATCGCGCCTTAAACATCAAGCCACTCGATTTGCTGTCAACTCGGGCCAGTGCTTACTACTCCCAGTTGGGTAGGGTATTTGTGGGTGGGGAGACCTCGGTGGGAGCAGGAGGGGCTTCTAACGCCACCATATTATTTCGTAGACTAATCCCCTTCGCCTTCCCTCAAATAACTTTTTGATTTGAATCGAGGGAGAGGTTGAACAGACGTTCTTTCTTCGCTAATGTGATATAAATCACAGATGCACTCGCCCCCCCCCAATGGTTAAAGCATGGAGACATGGAGATCATGAGCGCGCGCACGCACACCCCCGAGAAAGAAAGGAAAAGACGAAGGCCCGGACCCCAAAGGAAAAGCACCGAAAGAAAGTAAAGCTGGTTAATAAGATTTTTTTTGGAAGGGAGAAAGCTTTGTGTCCCCAAGTTAAAAAAAAGAGGGGTGTTGAAACAGCTGAAGGTGACAGTTAGTTCATGCTTAATAGGATCAGGGCTGCCTGCCTCGGGCTGCACGCTTCTGCCGGCTAAAAGTTCAGCACCAAAAGGCTGAATAGGGTGCTTTTAAAACATACGACGATTTAACACATCTGTTAGAGATTCTGCAACGGAGAGGTTCAAAAAGAGAAAAGAAAAGGGAAAGAAAGCCTTTGCGACGACCTCTTTGCAGTGTTAACTGCCCTCAATTTTCGACTGCCCAGCACGTTTGGGTTGGTTTTTTTTTTTTTAATGCATTCACTCACCAACCATTTTTCTTGAATACCAGAATATTGCTTTTTCTTTTAGCCAGGTTGGAGTTGGGGTGGGGGCTTTGTGCTAAATTTCCCATTCGATAGCCAGGGCAGACTTCCCTGTTCGCAGTCTTGCCTCTCTCCCAGACTGACACCTGCAATTCAGCATAACGATGCATCCTTGAGGAAGTGCGCTGCAGCACGCGGAATTTCTGCCATAAGAAATGTGTCAGTCTTCAGGACTCTTCGGTCTCGCTCCGAACCTAGCCCTGCTGCCCCTCCAGAGGGCAGAAAGTTTTCAGAAAGTCTGCTAAAAAGCCGCTTAGAGGCCAGAGGGCTGAAACATCAAGCAAATAGTTATGCGATCAGCTTGCACAGGGAGCGACAGTGGCAGTGCAATCTTGTCCACTGTTCCTCGGAAGCCAAGTCCCAACGCATTACATATTGGGCATACGCCTGGGGCTTACCTTGGTGTGCTTTGCAGCGTGGGTCTGTTTGAAAAGAAAGTGCCGTTGAGATGCACAACCCAGTACGATGGCAGCCCTTGCGGCTGACGCCGATTTGGTCGCCTCCAAGTGGAGGCGAATCCGCTTGAAATCAAGCAATGGAACTTCGACGTGAGTTGAAATAGGAACTTACCTTCCATAACAGCTAATAAATGGTTTTGTTTCCAAGGAACATATTTAGGATCGCAGCGCAAATCGGCTAAAGTCTTTTTTTTTTTAAGCGATGCTTTATTTTATTGCCCAAAACAAAACACTAAAATTTAAAAATCGGTACATAATATGAATTAGTAATCGTATGCTATGTAAGGCTGTTTCCCAAAATGGGTAAGATTTTGTCTTCAGCAAATGGTTTTTAATAAAGAGAGCTATATTTTTGCTTTCCAGGATGTCTCAAAGCCAGACATAAAGTGGTTATGACGAAGATGTAGTTCTAATTTCCATTATATACAGACCTATATATTGTTTTGCTTTGGATAAGTTAAAAAAACACATAAGCAGACACAAAAAAACCCCACGCCTCATACAAACCAAAACACTCCATCCCGGAACGCTGATTTATGACTCTGTCTTTAACCGCAACAATCGCGGAAGCCCGTTTAAACCTTAGCAACTGGAAACTTGTTCCGAGACGCAGACACTCTGGGGAGCAGCCCAATTTAAGTTTAGCAACTAACCCCCTCCCCCCCAAAAAACCAAGCCCCCCAAAAAGGCACAGCCAGCCTATCCATCGGATCATATATATATACCCTTTTCATCTGCGGCAAAGATTTCACTTCACGTTGCCTCATTTGTATTTTCTATTCTGCAGAAAGCTCCGAGATAAGTTTATATGAATATTTATTGCTTTATTTCCTGAGAGCCAGCGGGGGTGGGGATGAGAGACGGACACAGAGAGAGGGAGCGCAAATAAATTTAATGCTTTTCTTGAAATAATTCCCCCTTTTTCCCCTTAGGAGGGTGGGGGAGAAAATGTCCCTGGAAACTTTTTGTAAATATATAAATAAATAAGAAATTCGCATTTAATTATCCGTCCCGTGTGCGCGCGCCTTGCATCGGAACAAAACCCCGCTGGTCGCCCTTGGAGCGACGCCTTTCCCCCAAGAGGCGGTCAATATGCAAAATTGATGCCTGCCCCTTCTTTGTGGCGGGCCCATTGTGCGGGGCTTGCTGATGAAGCCTAATCCAATCCTAAATTGCGCCCCCGGACCAATCAGGGAGCCCCGAGTGCCCGATGAATGAAACTCAAGGGGAGAACCCCATTGTGGGAGCTGTCACTTCGGGAAGCGCCTGAGCGGCCCGGACCCCTATAAAACCCCATTGCGCCAGAGAAAGGCCGAGGAGAAGAAGCCTGCCAGTCTCGCTTAGGTGGATCTCGAGAGAAAAGGAGACAGAGCAAGACCATTTGTTTAAAAAAAAACAAAAAACGGGAGGGGGGAGGAAAAAGGAAGCGGGGCGAAGACTACTTTGGAAAAGCAGCAGCCAGCCATTCCAAGTTGAGGCTTGGACCCTTGGCCAGGCGGGCGCTTCCTCTGCCTCCCTCCCTGTCTCCTGCCATGATGTTCCCCAGCCTGATCGCGCCTCCCGCCATCTACCCGAGTCTCCTGCGGCCGACGCCGACCCTCACGCTGCCGCAGTCGCTGCAGTCCGCCTTCTCCGGCCACTCCAGCTTCCTGGTGGAAGACCTCATCCGCATCAGCCGGCCCGCCGCTTACCTGCCTCGCAGCGGCGGCGCCCCGCCGCCGGCCAGCCTGTCCCCACCGCCACCGCCTCTGTCGGGCGCCAGCCCCGCCCGGACGGGCTCGTCGGCCGAGCCGGCCAACTCCGACGGCGCTGCTCGACGGGGCTGCTCGGCGCCCGCCTCCGCCTCGCCCGCCAGCGACGCGCCCTTCCTCAAGTTCGGCGTGCACGCCATCCTGTCGTCGGCGCCCCGGACAGGTGAGCGCGCCGCACAGGGCGGCTGCGCCGTCGGGGGGAAGCTGAGGGAGGGAGCCTCCTCTCGGGTTGGCTCAGGGAAGGAGGCCTTGCCAATAAGAGGAGCGGGGAGGTGCCAGGTGTGCACGTGTGTGTGTGTGTGTGAGAGAGAGAGAGAGAGAGGGAGAGAGAGAGAGTGAGTTGACGAGGTGGGTAGGAGCTTCCTCCTTTGCGCACCCATTCAGGAGAGAAGGAGCTGGGGAGGGGGCTCCTAGCAGTAGGGAGGATCGCGTCACAAACCAGGTGTGGGGAGAGTTAAAAAGGGGGAGTACTTGGCTATTCTTCCCAGTTGTGGTAGGTAAATCAGTAGATACGATTCCCGGGGTGATGGGAGAGAGACTGCGGTTGCTTCTTTAGCACCACCGACGTGACAAAAAATGTCAGCTCTAGTAATGGTTTGTCAGCGTGATTCATTGGTTGCACAGGAAGCTAGGTGGAGGAGGACCACTGTCCCAGCATCGTCGACGCTGTCTCTCCGGGATTTCAGTCTGGGGAGGGAAGAGCCTTCTCTTCCGATCCTGTTACCTGGAGATGACAATGATTGAACCCTCGGGAACCCTTAGCATTTTAGTGCCTGCGCTCTAACCACTAAGCCGCAGTCCCTCCTTGCCTTCAACCCGTCCTTTCTAATGTGCATTTTCTCCGCTCTCCCCAGAAACCTCCCACGCGCTGATGCAGAACGTCCCTCCCAAGACTTTCACTTTCCCGTATTTCGAAGGATCCTTCCAACCTTTCATCAGGTCTTCTTATTTTCCAGGTAGGTCTGGGGTCCTCCTCCTCCTCTGCGCTCGCCCCTTTCCCCTCCCCCCCCCCAGCCACCCACTGCTCCCTCATTGTTGCAGGCATCAAAAGCGAATTATATCTTTCCGAGGGTCCGGGAGGTGGCGGTGGATGGGTGGTGGTTGGGGGAGGGGTGAGGCCATTGCTCGTCCTCCAGTTCAGAGGTTGGACGGGGTACAACATTCAAGAATCCGTCGCGCCAATTTGATGCCCTATTTAGCACAAGCGCGGTGGCTGCTTGACATTTTCGTTCCCAATTTCTCTCTCTCCCCCCCCCCCCACGCCCCTCCCCTGCTCGACAAATTAGCCGGGATTGTCACGGTCCGAATGCGAGGCGGTTCAATTCTGACACAGAGATGCTGTCCGGCCTCCTCTTCAGGGCGGCGGTTTTCCCACAGAGCCGCTGATCGGCAACAAAGGTTTCAGCACCATGACCAATTTGGTCAGCTCCCTCCGGGCAGCCACACACAGACCAAGCGCTGACTCGGCCGTGCTGCTGATAGACATTTACCAGCCATGGGCTAATTTCCCTTTAAAGGTCATTCGCTTTGCCAACGTTTTCACAAGGCCACATGGAGCGCTCCCTTGTTTGGGAATTCGGTGTGGCCGAAGCCAAACCCACACCTCCAAATCTTTTGCTCTGAGAAAGTTATTACCTACCTCCATCTCAAAGGGACCTCAGAAGCAGGTGGGTCTCAGGCTCTGCAGATTCAGGCTGGGAGGTCAGGACCAGTTCACACCCTCCTACCCTGATGATTGCCAACTTTCCTGCTACTTGATGTTACTTGACCATTGCAACCTCTGCCACCCAAAGTATTAAAATTCAACATATAGCGCCTGGCGTGAGCCTGGGATCACCTGGTGCTACAGCATTGCTACAGTTAGGCAGGTGATAGACCTGATCAGGTGTTTGGAAAGGAGAGCAATAGGACCTTTCCCCAGGTAAGCTCCCCCAAGTTTTCAAAAGAAAGAGAGGCACAAAAGATGCACCTATAGAGACCACATTTCCACACTGAAGTTATGTTCCACTGCCACTTTGGGTTTTCAACTTTTTCTATGGCGTGTGTAAAATCATACACAGAGGATACCTCTCACATTACACATCTATAACCCTCTACTGGTGTCAAACTGAAATTAAATATGTTTAGAAGAATGTGCCCCAAATTATCACACACATCATCTACTCTAATCCGCTGTTGGTGTTCAACTGATTATTTGGGGCATATTCTTTTAAACATTTTCCAGTTAGGAATGCCCAGGCAAGTTAACTTCAGATCTTAATTTTGAAGCTGAGAAAAGTGAGAGTTAAGAAGAATGACTCTCAAAAATATCACTACCAACAAGCTGCTAATATACTTTGTAACCAAAAGCCAAGAGCTCCTTCATTCACTCTCCTGATAATGGAATTTGCTTCCTTTCTCCAGCATTTGAATGGCCCAACAAAAACAACTTGAGCCTTATATACAGCTTTTCATGTCCATTTAATGAAAATGATTTGGGGAAAGAGAAGGCTGTGTCATCAGTATTCTCTCCAAGGAGCTTGGCATGCAGTTGTGTTTAGTTTGAAAGTGTAAATCTCTTTTGTTCCAATAATATATGGCTTTAGCTGCTTGTCCTCAGTCTTTTTCTGTTAGTTCATTACTACACAATTACCATTCACGCTTCATTAGAATCTCTGTTTCTCTTTGGGAGTTTTTCTTTCCGCTTAAAGGCGAAACTCTGCCCTTTTTATCATACCAATCCCATTGGGAACCAGTCAATGTGCTAATTAGCTGTTACTTTTCATGTCTCCAGAGTGAATTCTGCAAGTTTTGTAAGGAAGAGGTGGGGGCAGGGGAGGAAAGATTCATATATTAAAAAGATGAATACTGATTGATCAAAACTTGCCACTTAAAAGGACTTTTTTGTTCCTGTAAGAAAAGTCCCTTATTTTAATCTGGGGTAAAATAAAGTTCCTGCAATGGAAGGGGGGGATGGGAACAGGACTTCTGAACATTTAAATACTCAGACAAGAGAGAGAGAGAGAGAGAGAGAGAGAGAGAGAGAGAGAGAGAGTTCTTACCCCCTTCCCTTTCCCCCCTTTTAAAAGTATACCTCTATCTTCCTGGCCTTTTCTTTTGAAAGTTAAGATCTTTGAATCTGGTAACAAAACAGGCCAACTATAGATACATTCACTTGGGGTATCTAATCAAATCTGGTTACCATTGGCTGAAAAGGACAGTTAAGTTAAGCGTAAACTCCCTTTCACAAAACCAGGTTCATAGGTGCTGATCTGCTTAATTCTACTGAGAGTACAGAAAGGAAAAAAGAGGTGGCAAGAAAGAGAAAGGAGAAGAGAGAAATCTATGGGCATGCAAATGAAAGGGAGATTTGCTCCTTGACTTCAGTGGGATGGGGGCTCCATCTTTTGGAGCAGGACTTTTGGAACCAAGCTTGTCTTTCTTTAAAAAAAGAAAAAAAAGCTGACCCAGCCTGTTTCAGTGCTCTATTTTTTCCTTTTCTCACAGCTTCATCTGTGGTGCCTATTCCTGGCACTTTCTCTTGGCCTCTGGCTGCCAGGGGGAAGCCACGCAGAGGTATGCTGCGCAGGGCTGTCTTCTCAGATGTGCAGCGCAAAGCCCTGGAGAAAATGTTCCAGAAGCAGAAATACATCAGCAAACCAGACAGGAAGAAACTGGCAGCCAAGCTGGGCTTGAAGGACTCCCAGGTAAACTCATTTTCTTTCTCCCCCTAGACAATCACAGAGAATGTGAAGCCACAGGTTGGAAAGAGGTTGGCGGTGGTGGTAGACATTTATCTTTCACTTCTAAAAACAAGACCTCTCCTCCTCAAAGAGAAGCATAAGGAGACTTTCTGAACTGGAGCCAAAGACTCCATCCAGATAATGTTGGCGGCAGTTAAGACTCTGTGGTAGGAGGAACTTTGAACCTGACAATCTGGAAGTTGCTCAATGTGGTATTATACTACCATTGATTTCAATGAGATGTAAGCATGACAGTCTTTTGATTACTGGCACTTTTGAAAATGAACAAATTTATTATGGTTATATCAGGCACCCCCAAACTCGGCCCTCCAGATGTTTTGGGACTACAACTCCCATCATCCTTGACCACCGGTCCTGTTAGCTAGGGATGATGGGAGTTGTAGTCCCAAGACATCTGGAGGGCTGAGTTTCCTATTCCTGGTATAGCACTATACTGTTTACCTGCAAGTAAGCCCCACTGAAATAAATGGGACTTAGTTTTGAGTATGCACGCATGGCTACCTCTAAGTTTTATTATTTCTTAAATGGGCCATGGAGAGTTTTGCATGAATGTGTTAGTCTCATTCAAATCAATGCGACTAATTTCTCAAGTTGATCCCTGGCTTGGGCTTGGGAGGAGAGGAAGGGGAAGTCTCATTGTGTGAATGAAAGGTCATTCTGCAAGGAGACTGCCACTGTTAGGTGCCACATAATTAGTTGCTGAAAACAAACAAACAAACAAACAAACAAACAAACAAACAAACAAAAAACACTATATTATTCTTTATTGCATTTCTTGGTTGCTTTCCACCAGAAAATTGTCTCAAAGCAGCTTGACAGAATAGAAATGCTTATTGCAGCCCAATGCGCATGACCCTCAGGTTTATTTTCACAGCCCCCTTTGAGAATTTCATGAGGTCTCCTTGGGCTAGTCCAACACATTAACTTGCATTTCTGGCACAAGGGTGGGGGATGAGGTCTTCGCCAAGGAGAAAACCTGAAAATTGGTAAAATTTTGAAGTGCTGGCTGCCATCAGATACATGAGCTTTCCTCTGAGTCGCTGCCCTGAATGCAGACCTGGAGCACCTTAGAATGGTTGTCTCCATTATGCATACTTAAAAAAAGAGATGCAACCCCCCCCCTACACCTTCTTGCAACAGCGAGGAATGGGGTTGTATTCAACATTGATTAAGTGTAGTTTAGCTTGTGAAACTTGACTTTCCCTTCTCTCCTCCCCCTTGCATCCCTCCACTATGCCCCCCAAATCTGCTTTGGGGGCCCCTCAACCTTTAGAGCAGATTTTGAGGGTGCACAAGGGGCTGCAGGGAGGAGGGAAGGAAAGTCCCATTGTGCAAATGCATGCTTCACATTAGGACAGGATATAACCCATTTTGTTTTTGGACAACCCAAGTAATTTTCAAAGAATTGTACGACTGTTTCTTTGATGGAGTCATCTTTGATGCTTAGTGCAACTCACTTAGGGAGTGGCCCTTGAGGATCTTGTGTGGGGTGGGGAGAGGTAAGGATTCTGCTCTTCAAATGTGTCTCCAGAGGTGTACTTTATGGTTGGTGTTAGTCATGTAGCAGTTGCCTTGATGCTGCAAAACCTTATTTGTGTACCCTTGAAAACTCTAGGTGAAGATCTGGTTTCAAAACAGGAGGATGAAGTGGAGAAACTCCAAAGAGAGAGAGCTCCTATCATCTGGTGGCTGCCGGGAGCAGACTTTGCCCACAAAGTTCAACCCTCACCCAGATCTCAGTGACGTAGGCAAGAAAGGTTCTGGAGAGGAGGAGGAAGAAGCAGCCACACCCCGGTGCCCAGCCAGCCCCAGACATTCCTTAACATATCACCAGTCCACAGATGACCCTCGCCTGAGAGACAGGTTGGACTCCCACATGCTCCCTTCCCCCACCCATTCCAGCAGCCCCAGCAAACCGTCAGACTTCTCAGACTCTGAGGAAGAGGATGAAGAGGGGGAGGAGGATGAAGAAGAGATCACGGTCTCATAGATACCCTTCTTCTTGCTATCATGAAAGGGGACATTGCAAAGATGTAAATATACTAAGGGCTATCTAATTGAAGAGGTGGTGTCCTCCCACACCCACACGGTTCAAATAGACAATGTACTGATCAACATGCATCCTTGGGATTTCTGTATGACATATTCCAGAACTACCCTGATTAGGACCCCCTTGCCTCAATATCCTCCTATTGTGATCACTGACTAATCAGCCAGTCTTGCACTTTTTAATTGAAAACTATAGACTAGAAAGCCATCAAAAAATACACACCCCTTTGGTATTAAGATCATGTTGATTTAGAAGCAGAATAATTAGCCTAACTCAGTTGTGATTCGCTAATTCCAGGATGTCTGAATTTCTCTGAAAATATCAGCAATCTTTCCCCCCATAAGCCCTAATCTGTTGCGATGCTGCAAAATCCAAGTGGTTGTTAATGATTTGAGACCAGCCTCACATGCTGAGCTCTAAAATGCAGCCAGTGTCAATGGGGGTGGGGGTTGCTATTCCAGAGAGCACACTTACTGAGTGTGGGCATGTGAACTGGAGCTGCCCCCGAAATCATTCATGTGCACCCACAAGAACCATGGCCCCTGGCTTGGTTCCAGTGTTGAACATTTCTGTGTTAATTTATGCACCTATCTGCTTCATACCATTTCCACATTTGTCCTCAGCTCTTTGGCCATCTCCTTGTTTTGTGACTGCTGAAGGTGCAATGTGTGGATGCAGGGAACTGGACCTGTCTCTTTGATTGTTGACTGAACTTTGCTGTCTTTGCACAGCTTCTATGATCTGTACACTATTTTGTACTCTTACACTGTATGGATATTTTATACCAAGGCAATTGCAAGTATGCAGATGGAAGAATACTATATTTTGTCTGGGTTGTCTTTTTTTTGTGTGTGATTTTTTTTTTGGGGGGGGGGTTAACTCGAAGAGAAGCTTAGCTTCTAACTGTGTAACTTATAAAAAACATTGTCTATTTTGTATTTTTACTTTGTACATATTTTAAATATGTATATATAACAAATGAAGCAAATGCCAAATTAAAAAAAAAAGGTTTGCAAGGCCTTATCATTTCTGAAGCTTGGGGATTACATTTCATGCATTCCAAGTCATGCATTAACAACCATAGCCTGGCTAGAGTGGTGCATATTCTAAGCTGAAGTGGGTCGTGATTCGGAACACACGTTATGTAGAAGTAACTTCAGTTGATATCAGCTGTGCTTAAAAGCCTCATGTCGGTGAAACTCCTGCATGCTGATGCTGCCCCAGTGGCTTTCCTATGCATGTGCAAATAGCTGGATTAGTGGTGCTAAGCCATCTGGAAACAGCATAGGATCATAGGACGGACATGGACCCATTGGAGGCAGCGAAAAATGAAGATGAGCAATTATAATGTCCCAGAAGAAGAGGGCTGTACGTGCATGTTCCTCTTGGCTGTAGCAATTCCTAGGATACAGCTGCATTTTGCACACATGCACAGCAGATAAAGATGTTAAATGATCAGGAGTGCAGGTAGGGAATTTTAGACTCTGGACTTTATGGTCTTGAAAGTCACTCCCCTTGCTTTGGATGGTCATGTATATTATTTCACTTACTTCAACATTTATTCAGGACATTTATATATTGCTTGATTCCCCACTTCCCCCCCTCCAAGCCTTACTCCATTTGGGGCCCTGGGCTTCTGTTTCAAAGTCCTGCCCTGACAGCATCACTGAAAATACCGGCAGTTCTTCCTTTCCTATGGGGGAGTCTGTGCCAGCAAGAAGAATTTGGAGTGGAAGGGTGACAAGTTAACAGAGCTTGCTGACAGCTGCTTCCCACTGACTTGGGAGCTGCATCACCTTTAAAGGTTGCTCGTAGTTTTAACTAATGCCTCACCTGCATTGATCCTGCTAATCTCCCGGCCCTTTTTTCCACCAGGGATGATGCTCCATACAAAATAATAATAATAATAATAATAATAATAATAATAATAATAATAATAATAATGTTGCACAGTCTGAAAGGAAAGCCACCCCAGATCCTGCTTGCAGGGTTATGAATTCAGATGCAGATAGCTCTTGCAGCCTGCAATCTTCAGGTATCTTCAGGAGGAAAGTGTGAGATCTACAGTATTACTTGCCAACAAAGGAAGCAATTAAATACCCACATGACAAATAGAAAACATAAAACTCCAAGGTGTATTAAAAACAAAACAAAATTCAGGAGGGTTTTCCTCTCTGCCACTTTGTCTCATTATAGCTTGCACTAGTGTAAACTTTGTGTGTGTGTGTGTGTGTGTGTGTGTGTGTGTATGCGTCTGCAAAAGTGCAGGTAAATGTCAGGTGTGACTCATAACTAATTCTCACATTAGTTATCATTCATCCTGTGATGGAAAAAGCAATGCAAGAAACAAATCTTCAGACAAGCCCTTGCTACCCAACTATGTTGTAATACTGAATTAACAACCACCATGGAGGGAAATGGTCCTTGGATAAATTATGAATTTGGTCTGAAAAGAGAATGAATCAGAAAAGAGTACATAAAATAAGCACAATTAAAATGTATAATTGTGCCATAACACACACACTTCTCATCTGCAAAAAATAAATAAATTTCATTTCATAATGCATATAAATCAGAGAGAACAATTACGTGCAGCTAAAAATGAGGCCTGACATTTTAGTCTTCATTGCTCCTGTCACTCAACCTGTGAGTGAGAAAGTGCCAAGAAGCTGATGACCTAAAAGGGGTGGGATGGATTCATGGATACATTGTGTGTGTGTAAATCCAGAGACTGATGAAAAAGCAGGGTAGTAAGAAGTGGGGTTGTACTGTGGGGGAGCTAACAACCACCAAATGACATGAATGCTTCTCCACAAAAATATTAAAGGACTGAGATGATAAACTATGTTGTTTGCAGTGGGGTAATGATGTTGCAAATGCCATCTACAGTACCCCACTCCTGCCACCATGTTCCATACAACCATCAAACAGGATGTGTCATCAAGGGGGGAAAAATCAGACATTGCACTTTAGCAGGTTCAAAAAGGAAAACTCAGTAAAGCACTAAGCAGATCTCTCTCTTAGTACAAGCATTTCTGCTTGTGTGCTGTTCTGGGGGTTTCCCCCACTAACTCAGAGCCAATTTGGAGTGGGGGGGGCACACAGTGGGCTAGCAGAGAGGGGATGAAAGCCCCTTTGTGCTAGCAGAAGACTTGCATAAGCTTCTGCTGGGTGGGGCTCATTAGTTAAATCTCACCATGATATATTTAATTATTTATCAATGCGGGCCCCCCTAGTCCCCCCACATAGCTACCAAGTTCCCTGGTAGCTGTAGCTCTGTGAGGGGAATGGGGGTCCCTCAACACCCTTAACAAAGTACACACTTCCCATAATTTTGGGGGCGAAGCCATGGCTGTTTAAATGCTGCGATATTGCTTTAAATGTGTAGTGCAGGCAGGGCCTCAGTGATTTCTAGAGCTCATTCCAGACAAGCAATGGAGGTGTAGCCAAAGCAATCTTGAGCATCGTTTTAGTAGTGCATTGCATTTATTATTGTTGTTATTATTATATTGTTAGTATTGTATTATTATATTGTTAGGGAACTTCATATCAGAGGAGCCCATACTGTAGTTTTATTGTAGTTTCTCAGTTTCATTGTTATGATGTACATGTTATTTTGTAAATTACTTAGAGAGACTGTCTTAAGTATTAAGCAGTATATTACTATGTAAAAATAAATAATGGTCAGCCTGTGTAAGGCATCTTCCCATGTTCTAAAGGTATACAAATTGCACCCCCAAACCTCTTATTTTGAAATTTTTAAATGCAAATGCTGGGAGTATACATTTTCTTTTTTGTGCACTTCTAAATGCTTTAGTGTTTTCAATGCAGTTTTTAATAGGGTTACTTTTTTTTTTTACACTGCTTGTGTATTTTTAGTTGCATTTGTTTCCATTCTTGTTGTGAGCCACCTTGGGACCTGCACTGGGAGAAAGGAGGGAGGGAGGGAGAGCGAGCGCGAGCGCGCTTGAGTTTATATGAAGATTTGGTCACTTAAGCAACCAAGCAAAGCTCAATTTCAGTTAGCTTGAGTTTGCTGCCACCTGGTGGTCAGGTTGAGATAATTACAAAAACTTTCCTGAGAAATCCTGAGAGATCTTCATATCGTAATGTGTGTGTTTTAGAGGGTGTCAGTCTGGCTGCTGTCCTGAGTCCATTTCAATTATTGCAATGCTGCATTGCAGTTCCTTTGTTGAGGTAATGATTTAGGCTAGCTAGTAAAGTCACAACAATTAGCATAATTGGAGATACAGGTAGGTAGCCGTGTTGGTCTGCCATAGTCAAAACAATGTTGCTCTGTGCCATGGAACAAATGGGTGGGCTTTATCCTCACCCCAAACTGGCTGTCAGGTAGGAAAAGCATAGCCAGAGTGGCTGAGTTGTGCTGGAAGCAGACTGGAAATTGGAGACACAGGAACATGCTTGCTCTGTGCTGGATCCAAAGCTGTGATTAATGGAGAAACAAGATCGTTGGGGATGTTAATGCTGTGAATCCCTCTATCATATGTGCAGGTTATATATATGTGTAAATAAACCATATATCCTATAGAAATCCCAGTCTTACTAACCTTGATTCCAAAGACTCCAAACCCTGGAACCCCTGGATTCTCTCACCACTCAGAGACAGGGATGGTGTACATAACAATACAGTACTAAATAATTTTGGGATCAAACCAGACAAATCTAAGCAATTTTATAATCTTATTCATTAATGCTTAAACCACTATATCTTACATCAATGAGATTTAAGGCAGCTTATTTTCTGGATCACGCGTCTCATTCACACTGTAAACAATTGGATTGGATTCTATGCTATCTCTAAGTTTGTCAATAAAATGCTGCCTATGAACATTTGAACGTTTCTACCTCACCTTTCTCCGCTAGTAGTCTCCAGAGGACAGTAATGACAGACAAACATGTTTGATCATTTAGGGTGCAATCTTGTACCCAGTTACCAGGAAGAAAAGTCCCATTGAACTCAAAGAGGCTGCCTTAAGAACATAAGAACCTTGCTGGTTCAGATATATGACCCATCTAGTCCAGCATCTGCAGAGTGGTCAACCAGATGCCTATGGGAAATCCACAAGCAGGGCATGACAGCAATAGCACTGTTTTCCAATAACTGGTACTCAGTACTATACTGCCTGATAATGTAGACAGGTAATGTAGACACCATGACTAGTAGACATGTTTCTCCATGAATTTGACACTCTTTTGGCAGCAAATTCGTAAAGTGTTCTAAGTGCTATGTGAAGAAGTACTTCCTTTTTTTCTTTGTATCCACTGTTTCCTACCATTCAGCTAGGGTGGCGCTGTGGTCTAAACCACTGGGCCTCTTGGGCTTGCCGATCGGAAGGTCGACGGTTCGAATCTCCGCGATGGGGTGAGCTCTCATTGCTCTGTCCCAGCTCCTGCCAACCTAGCAGTTCGAAAGCACACTAGTGCAAGTAAATAGGTACCGCTGCTATGGGAAGGTAAATGGCGTTTCTGTGCGCTCTGGTTTCCGTCACGCTGTTCCGTTGCGCCAGAAGTGGTTTAGTCATGCTGGCCACATGACCCGGAAAGCTGTCTGTGGACAAACACTGGTTCCCTCCGTCTGAGAGTGCCGCAACCCCATAGTCGCCTTTGACTGGACTTAACCATCCAGGGGTCCTTGTCCACCTGAGTAGACAATGCAAACCTCGTTTAGGGTGTGCATCCCTTGGCTTGCGACTGTCTGCACAGTGAAAACACTCTGATTCATCAAGTATCTGTTCTTAAAGTTCTGTGGGCTTGAAATGAGCCTTGAACATTCTCTTTGGCAGCATAGGCAGATTGTTGTTGCTGGGAATACAGCAACATGGCTTTAATAATAAAGACAACGAAAGGATCTGAATCCACAACATACAGATAATTGGACTAGTGAACGCGGCACATCGCCTACTACTGCTGCTATTGTAGTTTATATGGCATATGAACTATGCAGAATTTTGCTCCAACCCTTACAGCAGTAAAAACGGCAGTAAGACCAACCAATCTGAATAAATAATCATCAAATTTATTGAATCATGAATAATTTAAGACTGGTACAATCATTAGCTTTATTCTCCATGACACAGGACAGGGGTGAGAAGGGCAGGCCAGAGGGAGGCATGGTCCAAAACAGACCAACGGCAGATTCCAATCCTAAATGGTAACAGAAAATTAAATAGGGATGGTAGGGCAGAAGTAAACATCATACTGTACACAAAATACTCAATTCCTAGTTTTTCTCTTTAAAAATGGCTAGAAAAAATTCATCAAAATGCAGCACTTGTAATCAAATATTTACAGTTCTATGTTACAATGAAAAAAAATGTACATCTTAAAAGAGAACATTTCTCATAAATGGTTCCACTGGAAACAACTAGATCAAAAACAGCAACCTTCCATTTAATCTCCACAATTTTTTCCCATGTGGTTTTCTCTCTCTCTCTCTCCTTTTCCTTAAAAGGGAATTGTCACATTTAGACAAGTCTCAAGACAGAGAATATAAAAAATGTCAGCATCACCAATGCAATAATGTAAGGGGTTTATTTGTCTCTCCAAAATATACCAAAAAGGAGGACTAACCAACCCCTCCCTGTTTCTGCACCATCACCCTAAAAAAAAAAATCCAATATATGACTTGTACAATTCTTGACAGTTATGAAGAAATATTTTGCATGCTTCCAATTTATAACAAAACACGACTGTTGCATAGAGTCTTGCACTAAAAACAAGAAGTAATTCCAATTTGTGGGGCGGGTTGAGGGAAGGCAAAACTGAAAGCAACTCAGATGAAGTATTTCATCATTCTAAAAAGGGAAGGATTTTTTATTTATCAATGTTGAAAAGAAGAGCTAGGTAAGAAATGTGCACAACAGGTAACCCTGAATCCCGAAGTTTCAGAAAGGATACTGAAGTTGTCTGATCATCCAAAAGGATGAAGTTGCTTATGTAAATTATTTTTCAGTGACACAAATGAATAAAAAGATAGAATTCCTTTCCTGTTCATGGCAACAGGATATGCAGGAGGAAAAAAAAACCCCTGAATACCCAGCATAGAGATTTTGTAAAGAGAGTCAAATAGGCTATATATCTGATGTCAGTCGAGATCCCACATACTGCTTTCCCCAGCCACATCATTCCTGTAAATAATTCTTGTGTGTCTTGACGTTTGTGAAATCTCAATGCTCCCAATTCAGTCCAGCTGGACAACCAAGCCTTCGGCTAAATAAAATTTCGTCACACATTTTGCTGGAGAGATCAGCTCCATACGTGGTTTTTTTGCTGGAGAGATCAGCTCCATACATGGTTTTTGCTTTCTACATATGAAGAGTTGCTCTTTCCTTTGAAATGGACCAGACACCAGAAACATGCAAGGCATCACTGCATCAGGATAAATTTGTGGCATTTTTATAAGAACGTTTCTGGACTTGCGCAACAGGGTAAAGTTGTTAATGTGTTGTTATTCACACATTGTACCTTCACAGAAACCACTTTGCAGAGGCGGCGACTTGACTGGAAATGACAAATGAGCAAACTCTAAATGTCAATTCCAAACAGATACAGGGGTGTGTGTGTGGCTGGGAATCAAATTGTATAATTTAGCCACTGGGGCACAACTGTAATAAACACTGTTTACCTAGATTTATACACAATACATTTATTCCTCAGGCCAGTTACCATATTGGGTAGGGTGAAGAGAATCCATGTTTCTTATGAGCCTATGCATACACACATCAAGAACCCTATTCCAGAGTTCCCACAGGAAAAAAGCTCCCATTGGCTGGGGGGGGGGGAGGAACCCTCATTGGTTGGTTTACTTTAAACAGGATCCCTCTGTTTTTAGCAGAGAAAAGGCAGGATATGATGGGAACCCTTCTGGGGCATGCTTTTCTTGGCACAATTAACTATGTGGCAATGATGCTTTCAGCAAGACTTTAAAATGTTGCATGCTAAAGGCATGACAGTTGGGAATCACTCATGCTACACAGTTCCATGCAGATCTTGCCATACAGGTACAATGCCTCACTCCAACCTGCACTATATCATCACTTGGGGTGGACTTCAACATAGCGCTAATTGGGGTACGCACACAGGGAACAAGGTCTGCTTGCACAATGAGTTTTCTTCTTCTCTCCCCTGTACCCCCCCAAACCTGTTCTATGGTTTCCCTCAACCCTCCAGAACAGATTTATGCGGTGCAGAGGGAGAAAGGTCCCATTGCATAAGCAGACCTCATTCACTGTACACAGCAAGTTAGGTGAATCTTCCCCTAGTTTGTAAATCCCAGACTTGGGGACAAGCCTCACATATACAACAAAATATATTGCCCGTATGAAGTGCACCTCCTTCTAGGCAAGCTCTGGGTTCCAGGCTGGGGTGTGTGGTTGCTACTGAATCATGCAAGTCAGGGTATGAATTTAGGAACTCTGCAAGACTCCAGATGTATGGGTCTCCAGCTACAACATCCATGGGGTGTGAAACAGAAACTGCTTAAAAACATGCAATGTAGAAACCAATCTCCAATGGGACACAGATGGGTCTTTCCCAATGCAAGTGGTCTTCCTCTAAACTTCTTTTTCCTTCAAAATTATTTCAACGGAGCACAACACATATTCCTATGAAGGAAAGTGCTATGCTGAAAGAAGTCCAAACTTTGTTCTAAGTTGGGTATGATGAATCTATTCAAACATTTATAAAAGGCATGCAGTACAAATTTCCTGGGACTATACCATTCAAAATGTACATGGATCTCCTATTTTAATGCTGGTTCTTGGGTTTTGTTTTGTTTTTTAAAAAACCTGCAAGTGGAAAGATAGCACTTCAGGGAGAAGGCAAAGAAAGAATAATTTTCTAGGATGATGATTTCCATATGAAGGGAATTTTTGACCTGGGAGAACCTTTCAAATCTGTCCCGCAAGGTCCTAGGAAGCAGGGAGCTTAAAAACTAGCTCTCCCCAGCATGTTAGACGGATCTGCTTAGGGCTGTGGATCACTGTGGCCCATTTTCAGCAACCAGGTGAGTATTAAGAAGTTTAGCTAAGTACCCTCCTTCTATCTTGTTATGATGAAACACTCAAGGAATTCTGGTTCAACAGTTCAACAGGCCATTAGTTCTAGAAAAACATAATGGGAGCAAGTTCACAAAACAACTCCAAAACGCAACGGATTAAATTCACACGTCACCAAAAGCAGAAAGTTATGAGGTATAATAAAAAACCCTTACTCTTTCATGAGACACGGTAGCATAACCATAGTCCTCTTCAGGCATTACAAAGTTAGAATCACAGGTGATAATTAGATCATAGAACTGTAGAGATGGAAGGGACTTTGAATGTCATCTAGCCCAACCCTCTTCATTGCAGGAATCTCCCATTCAATTTGAAATCACAGCGGATCCTGCTTAGCTTTGCAAATGTGCTAGCAGTTTCATTGCTGCACCACCAGGTTCTGGATGTCTGGGAGGCAGGGAACACTGTATCGGTCCTGCTCCCCTCCACCCGACTTTGCTGTGTTGAGTGGTAAGGACTGAAGCGGGATTGTAAGTTTGCTCACCTGAACATGCTGACATACCTCTGCACAACTGGGGTTCCTGATTGCAGAGAGGCTTGTAAATATGCTCAGGGGTACCCATTTACAAGCCCCCTAAATACCTTGCTGCTCAACACAAGAAGGTTGGGAGTGGGGCGAGAGCTCTTACGTTGCCCTTTGCCAGGCTGGTGCCCTCTAAAACTTCTGGAGGGCACCAGGTTGCTGAAGACTGTCCTATACGCTTTGACATTTATAATGTCTGAAGAGGGCTCTTGTGTCTATTGCATCATATTAACCCTACAAAGATTTAACACTTTCTTTTCAAAATGGTGACAAACATCTAACCTGCATGTTCTAAAACAGAAGATTCTAGCAGTGATGCTGTACAGCATCCAAGAATATTTCTTTTTGCCTCCATTAGATAAACATCTGTCCAATGAACTGTTAGCTGTAAGTTGATATGGACATTCTGAAAAGCCCTCTCCCTATCTTATTTTTTTCACTCTTTGTTATTGTCACATTTTTTTTAAAAAACCCAGAAGAAATCTCAATTATCTTATTACAAACAGTATTCACAGCAACTCACATAATTGTACTCCAAGAGATGACTCCCATAGCCCTGTTTTGTTTAAATAAAAAAACCCCCATCATATGCAGCACTAATGGAATTCAAACACAATTAGTAGAAAGTAGGTAAGGCATCACTTTAAAAAAAATCAGCACCCAAAGATAGCTGAAAAGGCGTGTGTGTGTGTGTGTGTGTTGACTGTGGCTCTAGTTGTGGTACAGCCTGAGACAGCTGACTAGTTGTTATATATTTCAAACAGAAAAACACAAACCAGAGTGCAATTCTTTGTGAGGTGTTCTTGTTCCCCAGCAGAAGCACCAAGATATTTTTAAAAAATATATATATATTAAAAAAAACACGAATCTTTACTCTGTGCGTTTGGCCAAGGAGGAAAAGGAGAATCTGAGAACCAGATAGGTTCAAAAACACGACCCTTCAAACAAACAAACAAACAAACAAACTATTTAAAGACACAGTTCTCCTTTACTCAAGACCTGGCTTAATAAAAATGACTTAACAAGTTCCAGGAGCCCAAATAGGATTTAGAGTTGTTGTTCTGAAAAACAGTGGATTCTCATTCCTCATGACAAGCGGCTTTTGAAAATGAGGGTGTTCCAAAAATAGTTTATTTTGTGGCATGAGGATGAAGTGTTAAAAAATTGTACTTGGGCAGTGTGAAGGCTAAACAATTGCTGCCTCAAAATTTTGGTAAATGTTTGGGTTAAGTAACAGTGTAACTAAAACCGGAAGTGTGTTCATTAAGCATGTTTTCACCTTTCAGGTATGGGCAGCTATGCAAAGAACGGATGTGCATCCATGGGTGATGAAATCCACACTGGAGTTTTGCTTCCAATTTTCCCTGATGCAGATCCTATTCCTGAAATGACAAGCTGCAATCTAGTTTTAAAAGCCACTTGCTTTTTCAGCGGTGACAACTGCTGAAGCAAAAAGTGGAAGTAAAACACAGGCTGTGGGTATGTTTGTTTTCCTACGCATTACTTTGAATCCTGGCCAAAATGGTCATAGTCCACAAAATGCTGCTGTGGCTCAAAGGTTCATGGCTCCATTGAAAAGTAGCAAATGATGTGCAACATCTGTGTTTGAGGTGGATTAAGCCTCACATCTGCACCTATATAAAGAAAACTAAATACATAAACATAAAAAGCCAGATCTCTAACTAGAGAACACTCATAATTAAGTGTGTGTGTGTGTGTGTGTGTGTGTGTGTGTGTGTGTGTGTGTGTGTTTTCCCTGTTTCTCAGCTCTTTGCCTTTTGTGGAACATTATCAAGGCAAGCAAATATTTTATAGCACCAGAACTATCTGTAGATGAGGTTAGACTGAAAGATGATGTTTAAGTTCAGCGAATACTGAATGAGTTTGGTCAGAAGCAGCATAGGCAAGATCCACTCCCTTTCCTCCCTTTCTGGACAGTACATGGCACAAAGCTCTTTCGCTTCATAGCTTTGTAGGTGAGCATTTTTTGTTCCTCCTTCCCCCACGCCCACCACAAATTACTATGACTAATGTAATTGTTGGTATGGAAAAAAAAAACATGTATTCAGTGTCTTAGGCATGCGAGCTCACAGCAATGTCAAAAAGAACAAAAACATAGTAGTGCAGTTCTAATTATCAAGGAAAATAAAAACACAATACAAAAACATCAACTGGGTTGCCTGCACCCATATTTGAGACTGAAAAGGGGGTGGTTGGGGGAGAAACAGAAGGGGCGGAATAGTGTGTCTATTGTTCTTGCAGCTCTAATACTGAGATGTCCAGCTGGACTAAAGACCAGTGATCTTCATGGTTTGGTGATTATGTCTTCTAAGCAAGGCAGGAGATGGACCATGGGAAATAACCCACTTCTGCTATTTTCGCATCATAATGTTGATTCCAGAGATGAATCGAGGATGTCATCGTGATGGCTATTGCTGTTGGAGTCACTGTCGTAACTCTGCGGGCTTGAATAGTTAGCCGCCTCCTGCAATCTCATCAGCATGTTCATCTGAGGAAATATCACAAGAGGACAAGCGGTGTTACTTGAATGTTGGCTCTATTTCCACATTTATCTATTGGCCTGTTTAAGCACTTGCTCTGCTTGCTGCATAAGACCCACAATTAGTATTCAATGTCACAAGAAGTCCAGCACCTACATAAGCAGGGTAGACTCGGCAACCAAGTCTTCCTTGGTGTTTATGGCAGTAGCTATGTGGTGGAAACAGAATTGGAGTTAGGCTGGGTGGAATGGAACTAGCTTGCTGGACAGCCTAGAAAAACCCTTCTGTCCTAGTAGCAGATCATGCCAAACATTTCAACCTTACTCTGGAGGTTCTAAGTTACCCATCTCCATCGCATCATGCAATGCAGGGTCAGGGAACACTTGGATCTGTTGTGGCTCACATGTCAATGTTGGGCAGGGCTAAAAACAATGTTTGTTGAGGGCCCAACCCTTTCTCTCCCTTCTCAGTGGGCCATCAGGGGAGGGTATGGTTGCTCTTGCTGGAAGTGTGAACTGGCTGCTTGCAAAGAACACCCTCCTTCCATCGCTCTGTTCATTTTGACATTCTCCTGGGTCCCCCCCCCCCGCCTATCTCCTCTCTCTTGGCTCCTCAGACTTGCATCAAGTTAGGGATGTATGCAGTCTCAGGGGATTAGATTCCCCACTCCTTATCAAAGTCCCTTTTGCAAGTCACATGCAATGTCATTGGTGCTGAAGTGTTGTTTTTTTGCAGCCAGTTCGTATGAAGTATGGTGGCATGAGAGTATAAAAGATTTTGGGTCCCACATGATTGGTCCTGCCCATTTGTTTGTAATGGGCAAGACCACTTACATAACAGTGCCATCTGATCAATCCATGGAAAAAGTAGCTTCTGTGGTGCTGTTGTAGCATGAAAAGGGCACCATTACCATAATGTGCTCAGTGAAAGAATTTGCAGAAGGCATGGCCTTGAGATAAGTTTCCAAGGTGGTTTGTAATCACTGTTTTACTCCCTCCAAAACTTTGAGATGCTTCTCATAGGCAAAGAACATGCTTAAGGACAGCACAGCATACACAAAGCAATCACACAGACATTGCAAGCCAAGTGGACACCATCACATCTGCAATGCATTTCTAAACTTCTAGGACCACACATGGGGCTAGACTGGGGTCATCTGTGTGTACATTATACAGACCACCTGTGCCTTCCTGGACCAAGTCGCAATGCTTCCAAATGATACAACATTCAACACAATAAAAATAATGCTGCCCAGCTGAGAAATCTCACCAGAGGATCTCCTTCAGCATCACTAGGTGGAACTTGCTTGCTGGTTGAACCTTCTCGAGGCATGGAGTACCCATCAAATCCGACATCTTCTGGCCGCAGTTGCAGCAAAGGAGGCCATTCGTGGTGTTGTGGGGTGGCTGCCCACGGGTAAGTGTCCATTACCCATTTGGCAGGGTCTTCCCATGGTGCTCTTCTTCCATACAACTGCAAGCAAGAACAAGAAGTCGTCCTTCATTAAAAGATTAGATTTTTCAATATATAGGCCTTAAAAAAAAATTCTATTAAAGATTTCCTAGTTTTCAAAAAGATGTGCATTGCCTCTTTTTTCAAGTTGTGTTTTCTACAGATCAGTTTTATTTGTTGTGAGACATTAGTGCTGCATACAGTATAAAGTTGGGAAGAAAAGAGGGGGAGGATGGTGAGCGGGGTGGGGATATATAGGCCTTTAAGGTATAGCCTCTTGGTTTATCATGACATTTCACAAGAGGAATCTCCCATTGTGTAAAAAATGTCTGGGACAAGAACAGCCAGAACTCTGCATGCTTCCTCTTTTAAGCACCAAGCTCTAACTGTTCCTGGGTTGCCTGTTCATTGCAAGTGATGTGGAATGGTGATTCCCACGCATTTGGAGGTGTCTGAGCATCTACATTTCTCATAGGTCACAACCATGACAGCAATGGTTTTCTGTGTTCTGAGAAAGCCTGGGATTCCTCAGACATTTATGAGAGTTTCCTCAATGAGAATGGTGGGACCAAAGTGCCCTACCACACATTGATATCACATCATATCACACACAACCATGGGATCTTTATGCGTTGCAGGTACCTAGGATGAACTCTTAGTATGTGTGAGTTGAAAGTAAGACTAATGGGGCTGAGCATGTGCAACAAGGCAAGCAAAAGGAGAATGCACAGGAAAGTGCGGGATAACACTTGGTTTCACATAATGTCATCAGTGCCCCCCCCAAATCCCTCAATTCATAATGAATGCTCTTTAAATAGCCTGTGTTGCCTAATTTCCCTGCAAACAAATCAGGATGAATGCTCAATAAACAGGTTGTCTGGAAGCACTCAGGGATAGACAACCGTCTCCTCTGAGAATTTGTAAACAACAAAAGAGGCATGAAGCTTCTCTGATCTCCTGTCCTTTTAGACCAAATGTGGTTAAAGCTTCAGAAGTGCCCTTGCCAAACTGTTTGCTTGAATGTTTGGCTTCAAAGTCATCAAAGAACTACAGTTCAGTGCTTGGCAAACTTCCCCTGCTTTGGTGCCAAAAAGCTCCCAAGGAACAGGTGATTCTACACATTTTAGTCTTTGACTTCAAACACGCATGCCCTCGCCACTTTGAAGAGGCGGTTTGATTTGACTGTAGCTTGCAAAAAGACACCACAAACCCTGCTCTGTGGAGCCATGGCTTTTTGTGAATGTATTTACACGCGGCGTCTTGGGCCAGCCAAAACCATTTGAGCAAGATGAAAGCTGAAGTTACAGAAAGTGGTTTCTAGAGGGAAATGAATGCTCATGTTTTCAAGCTTGTAATACAGAGTTTAAGGTGGCTGCCCTTTGGGGGATTGTTTTTCACTTGCTATACTTCTCTGTTCTGACAGCTCACACGATGGAACATTAAGCCGGCCCACCCCACGGGGAGCAAAGATGCATTATGAGAACATCAGAATGTCATTAACGTTCCAGGCATAAAGATTTCAAGAGCAACCCATGACTGTAGTGGGTTACATGATGAACATAAATGCTCCAAGAACAAACTTAGTTGGTCTCGAAGGTGCTACTGGAAGGAATTTTTTTATTTTTTATTTTGTTTTGACTATGACAGACCAACACGGCTACCTACCTGTAACTGGATAAATGCTCCTATTCCTATTCATCTTTTTTATAACCTAAGTATTAAATTTTAACTTTTTAACGTTTTAAAAGAAAATACTGGGGAGCTCTCAACAGTCTTCCTTCGAACCAGTCAATTAGTTAAAACAAAAATCGGGTGGTACGTTTATTCATTTGGCCATTACAGTCTATACATATATTATGGTGAACATTCTCTTGACTAAGGCGTTTAGAAACACAAGAGGGGGGAATATTGAACCATACACTTGAGGTAGATGGAATCTCTGTCTATGTATTTTGCTACCTTTGGATTCTGACAGTTTGAAGCTTCTGTAGGACATATCTGATTTGACAACATTGAGGAACCTATATAGCATGGTGTTGCTACAAAGTATATTTTTCCTCTATCCAGAATTGTTTTACAAACATTACAATACATATGAAATAAAACAATTCTATATAAAATGAAATATGCTTTGTAGAGATTTCTCAGAAAGCAGGGTGTGTATTTATTAAGTAAATAATTAAAAGAATTCACGCTTTATTCTGAGAGCATGCCAAATGGTTACTGAGCAAATTTGCCCGCTAGGTGGTGCCATGTCATCCAAAATCAGGGACTCTCACTCAACCAAATGGTATGTCAGAAGAACCCACCATGAAGCACAGGACACCAGGTGGAACAAGGAGAGAAGAGGATTTCTACTCCAAAGACAGAGATTCAACCTGGCAAATGGATGCTTATAAATTCCAGTTCCACTTTCAAGTCTCCTTTCCCAAAAATGTGGAATAATATCTTAAATCTTAAAGTTAAGGTTATAAACATATCACACCATTTCCCCCTTTATTCTTCTTTATTCAAGGCCATTTAAGTGTCTGAAATATGCTTTCAGATCACCGTGCATCCAGCAAGTTATGACACTGAAAAACCACAGGCATCCCCATACACTCTTATGGGAAACAATCAGCAGCAAATGGCGTTCTTTCTTACAAGACTGAGATGGTTACTGACTTGTTGAGGATGGGAACATGAAACACAAAATAGATTAAGATGCAGAGTCACCAGCAGTTATCATGTTTGTTTCACAGATATGCTGGCTGAGATAACAATAGCAGTGTTGTCTGAGCTGCTTGAAACTGGTGAACAATTAGAACTTGTAATAAGATACCAAGCACTATCAGTTCAATCAGTCCTAAAAGACTCCTAAATCACTTTAATGACTCCTAAAGCACCATAAAGGAATTTAATATATATTTCTTTTAAAAAAAAAACTCTACAAAAATCTTACAACTAGTTTAATTACATTGCTTTTGCTTTGTTCTTCTGAATGATAAGAAGGCAAACAAAACTACTTGAATTGCGGAGAGAAGTGCCCTTTCCCCACATCTTACTCCAATGCAATGAATACTGTGTTCTTAAAAAGACAGCAATAAATGTAGTGAGATAGTTCCAGACATGTGCTTGCATGAAAAGAAAGGCTAATTTAGTTAGCGGAAGGGACTCTGATCCAGTGGAGGCCCCAGCACTGTCCCCGTGTGTCGTCCAACAGAGCATAGAGAGGGCTGCAGGAGGAATTGGTGAAAATCGCTTTCCTGCAGTAGATGAGTCCCGTTAACAGAGTTGTGTTCCCAGCAAGTCTAGGTCTAACCCACTGAGTACTGGTGCAATTCCTTTCCAAGCTAAAGAAAGCATTAATGCAAGTCTGCATATCTCGTGACTCCAAAGGCCAAACAATGTCAAAAGTGGGGGAAGGAAATACTCTTGTTTTCAATGCCTGTCGGGGACTTGTTGCTGAGAGAGTTTGCCCAACATTAATGCTCTCACGGGGAGAGTTCCCTCACAATCTTCTGAAGCATGCTTGGGTTTGCCAAGCTCCTGTCAGGCTATTATATGGTTGGTGGGCTGTGATTGGCTTGAAGGAGAGACAGTGTGGTGTAGTGGTTAGAGGATTGGGCTGGTACCTGGGAAACCAGGGTACCTAGCAAATAAAATGCACCCGGGGGCGGGGATCTTGAGGCAGTCATGGCGTCTCAGCCTACGCTACCTCCGAGGGTTGTTGTGAGGATAAAATAGGGAGGAAGAGAATCATCTACACCACCTTGAGCTCCTTGAAGGAAAGGTGGGGTATAAACAGAGTAAAACAAAACAAATAAATGAGATGTGAAGACCTAGGTTGTGCTGTATCTGTCATTCCCCCATGACCACACGCTTCGAGTAGGTGTAGTTCATATGCAAGCTCCTTACCTGTAGCCCTTCTCTGACAGCCTCAAGAAGATAGGGAACAATAGAGTAGTTCCACAGGTCAGTAAACCAAACCCTAGAACCATCGACATCTATAGGGCAGGAGAGGAAGAGCCGTGGACCTGTGAGGAAAAAAGGAGGAGGTTACATATGCCAAGCATCTTTGGTGAATATGGATTGAATTACAGCCACAACATCAAGTAAAAAATGACAAGAGAGGAGAAAGAAATGTATACTTAGGATAAAGCACTGCATCAACAAAGGAGCCAATTAACCCATAATAATAGACTAGGATTTATCTACAAGTTGAACATTTGCTATGGCCTATTGGACACAGCCTATTTTTATAGGGTTCACATTTTAACAAAAAGTGTAATGTATCTGATTCCATGCCTCATAAAGCTCTCGTTTTTAGTGTAATTAGGACACTAAGGAAAAAGTAAACTATTATCTTATGTAGAGTAGATGAAATCTATGTTCTCGACCAAGTATTTAGAAATGTGTCAAGAGCTCTAACAGATAATTCTGAGTTCTCACCAATAGTAACATCTGAAGAGCTGTGGGCCTCTAAGAACTTGTTGAGATGTTGCCAGACTTTGGGAATCCAGTCTATAATTTTAATTAGTTCCGCATTTCTCATACGGCCACCAATCTCTGTTTCAACTAGCTTTCTTCTCAAGAAACGGCCAAGAAAGCCCTTGACTGGCTCAGTGTGGTTGGCACACAGCACCCATCTGAAGTTGTGGTGGAGCTGAAGGTTTGGTGTAGAGGAAGTTGCCTGGTTCATAGTTCCAATAATGTAGGGGCTGTGGGAAACAGATCAGTCAGTATTAACCTCTAGAAAATACAGTATGTAAAAAAAGAACAGAAAACCTTTAAGTAATCACATTATCTACTTTTTTGCTACTACCACTGGCATGTGAAGGAAAACTATCCGAGCCTAAACAACATTGATCAGACCTCTCCATCCCTCCCACAGTATTGGCTGAGAGTATCTGTGATTTTACAGAACATCTCATCTGCTTAATAAACAGATGGTTGCTAAATATTACAGAATCTGTGAATGAATAATGAAAAAAAATACTGCACAATCACACAGGGTGGATAAATTTCACATGTTAATATCAGCTAACCCATCAGCCTACTAAATATTTGGTTGCAGGTCTTATACATTTTATTTATTCTGGGTTGGACCAAGATGGGCAGAAAAATTCAACCCCCATGCCAGGCTGGGGTGGTGGTTTGGATTAGGCAGAGATGTCCCTCCACCAAGCTTTCCTGGCTCAACCAGCCTCCTGCTGAACATGCCAGTGGTCAGGAGGCCCCATTACTGGGGTCTTCAAAGGCACGAGCCATCAGAAAGCCTCAGAACTGGGCGTTCCAGGGGTGAGGGCTGAGCAAGCACAGAAACCACTGGACCCAGAGCAAATCTTAATGTCATTGAAAACAGCATGGCCTCAAATTATCCTGGCCCCTTCACCTTCTGCTGCCATGACTGACAGGGCTGAGGATGAGACAGTGGCCTTGCTGCTCTGCAAAGCCACACTGCTGGTAGTATTGGGGAGTTTGGATTACGCCCTAAATTAGGTCACGTCAGTTAAATCCCACTGATTTCAATGGGAAATAAGCCATGGCTAATTTTTCACGATTGATTTCAATAGTCTCAAGTGCGACTAATGTGTTGGATCCAGCCAGGTCAAGTCTCAAGGAATGCTCCTGGATGGAGCAAACACACCTTCCTTTCATGAAAGTTTGAGGCAGAACATGCTGTTACCATTTGTGGTACTTGCAGTTCAAGAGCCCATTGAAGATCTCTCCCAGGGAGCTGACATGGTGCAAGTTGTCCAGGATGATCACAAGAGGCATCTCCACAGCATTGTTTTCACTATTGCATTGGTCAGCAAGGTTGGAGAGGTATTGGCGGAGTTCCTGTGATGCAGATGCAAAAGAGAAAACTGGCTTTCAGACATTTCTTTTGAAGATCTTGAAAGAAATGAAAGTGGCTGGATTCAGTAGAAGAAGAGTCTTCTGTTAAGGGTGTGATAGTAAACTACACAGGGCCAACATTCTCCCAAGAGAAATAACCTTTTGAACAGAGTGTATATCATAGCTCAGACAAATCTGACATCTTGCTTGGAATCTTAATTGAAAAGCTGACTACGATCCCACTAAACGCCATTTCTCACGAGATAGGAAAAGGTGGTCCTCTTTCATTCTGGGGCAGTTCACATATGTCCCCTGATACCCCCAGAGCATGAGATTGCCTCTGTAGGCATTAACAGATCTCTCTTGAAGTGATCATGTAATGAGAGGTGGTGTCTGAGGACAGGGTGGAGCCAGGACCATGAAAAGCATGCACTGCATGACAGGATGAGGGTAACAAAATTGGGACTGGCAGGTTTGGCCAGGTAAAGCCACCAAGGTATCAACTAGTTTTCTGCACAAAGCCTTCTACAGAAAGCTACCAGGTCCAAGAATGTCATTGTGCAGGACAAAGGCTCAACATCACAAAATGGAGGACTCCTAGGAGGACATTAATTAGTAACTGAATACTATTCTTCACTAGACAGAAAAAATGGTCCTCTTGCAGGCCTTTTCCCACATAGCCTGGGAGGGCAGGGCCCTCACTGACTCCAGCTACAAAAGCTAAGGGTGCTGAACAGAATCTTAGGCTGAGGTATTGTTGAGGGCTTTTTGTTGGGGTGTGGTTGTTGCCGCTGTTATTTTATTTTTATTTTTTTGTATCTTTATTTATGTGGAAATCTGGCTCCATTTGTTATGTTTGTAGTTATGTAATTTTTTATACGTCATAAGCCGCCTTGAGCATGGTTTTAATGTTGGAAAGGCGGCATACAAATAAAATGACTGACTGGTTGATTTCATGCTGGGGAGTTCACGGGTGTCTCCTAAGATTACAGTCCTTCAGATCCCACCTAGAAGAAACATCAGCTCACCCTACAAGAAGAGTGTCACCTGCATGCCTGCCAAGACAGGTAAATGTATCAGGGCCTTTATCGCACCAACCTGCTGCTCAGGAACAAATTATTTTGATTTGTAAATAGTAAACTTTTTTTTTTTTTTTTGCCAAGTCAATTATATGCATACTCACCTTACTGGACTTGTGATCCACATTAAATGTTGCAATAGCACCATCAGCCAGCTCCCTGCCCTCTCTAAGGACCATGTACTCTGACAGACGATTGGCTAGGTAGGTCTTTCCTGTGCCACTTGGGCCAGATAAGATGATTCTCCTGTGCTCCATCAGGAGTGACACATAGCGCTGCAGAATAGGCTTGGGGATCAGGGACTCAAACACCAGGCAGTCCAAACTATTCTCTGCAATCCCTGTAACAACAGAAGACATGGCATTCAAAACTTAAGAACTAAAAGTTATCTCCAGATTATTTTATTTATCAAAACTTTATTGTAGCACAATCTCTAAGTGATTTGCAATAACTATTTAAATTATAAGAAAAAACCATTTAAATATAATTAAAACCAACCATAAAATAGATTCAAACACTCCAGCATCTACGTGTCTGGGCTGGAAATCAAGCTTATGAGGAATGGTTGAGGGAGTTTAGCCTGGTTAAGAGGAGATCCGATAGCCATCTTCAAATATCTAAAGCAGGCATAGGCAAACTCGGCCCTCCAGATGTTTTGAGACTACAATTCCCATCATCCCTGACCACTGGTCCTGTTAGCTAGAAATGATGGGAGTTGTAGTCCCAAAACATCTGGAGGGCAAAGTTTCCCTATGCCTGATCTAAAGGACTGTCGCATGGAAGATAGAGCAAGCTTGTTTTCTCCTGCTCCAAAGGCTAGGACCTGAAGCAATGGCTTCAAATTACAAGAAAGGAGATTCCAACTAAACATCAGGAAGAACTTTCTGACGGTAAGAGCTGTTGAACAGTGAAACAAACTCCCTTGGAAGCTGATGGACTCTCCTTCCTTGGAAGTCTTTAAGCAGAGGTTGGATGGCCATCTGTCATGGGTGCTTTAGTTGAGATTCCTGCATTGGGGGTTGGACCAGATGACCCTATGATTGTCATGTAAATATGTACCGTCCTCAAAGTGTATGCATATGCCCCACTTTGCTCACTTTAAAACAGTGCTCACTTTAAAACAGCATTTCCGCCTCCACCCCATAAAAACTTATTCTGAATTCAAAATACTTCTGTTTACCCTGAAAAACCAAGTGATATGTTGAATCCTGTTTTGTACATTATGGGATAAACAAGGGAGACTACAACGAAACATTGCAGTGTTCAGAATTCCAACTAGCCAGCTAGCCATGGCAGGGTTCTAGCTAGCTATCCAGGACAATCTGCTCCATTGCCCCTTGCCCCTTTTTTGTGGGTTCCCCCTCCCTCCAACTGATATTCAATATTTCATGGTTATCCGGGGTAGTGGTGGTTCTCTCTCAGCTTTAAAAATATTTTCTTGCTCCATATTTTTTGTTTTAAAATGTATCTGCAGACATATTTCTGTAAACCAAGGGGTTCTTCTGAGCATACTGATACTTCCCTTCTGTTTCTTAGTGGCTGTGTTTTGACTACATAGCTGTTGGCACTCGCTGCCAAAGTTTAATATTAGAGGGAGTGTTATGTTTTCTGGCAGAAAAACTTCCACGGGGGGGGGGGGGGATACAAGCAATGTCAGCAGGGAGAATTGACTGTGAAAAAGGTCAGCAATTCTTAAAATCCCGCAGATGGAACTTCAGCTGGGAGAATACATAGGGATGGAATGTTTATCACCTGCTAAAAATTATCAAGCTTAAACATTTGTATGAACAGCTGTATATCTGGAAGGTAGAAATGTTACCATGAAACGACTTAAAAAGCACTTTGATCATATAAAAATATACGTACTATAACCTGACTCTTAAAATCCAGCATTAGCGTAGTTCTTGAAATGCCTAAATAAATAACCTGAAATATACATAAACTGCAGCAGGCGAAGCTTGCCTGATAGTCAACAATTACAAACATGCAAAAATACTGGGTGAAATTCCATCTTCTATACAGCAGTTCCAAGGTGTAAGATCCCCGTTTCTGTTTTTATGCAACCACCCTAATGTCAGTGAATGTGAATGCTTCTTCATTTGCAACTTTTCACTCAAAGAAAGACATGAAAAGGATAGGAAGAAGAAAGAAACTCATGAAAATGTCTCTTGCTCCTCTGAGGTTTCTCCAACGCCTGGCAAGGCCTGTAATTACAAAGAACAGTAACAAATGGATCACCTATAATTTACCTTTGATAGTCACCGATATGGTATTGTTTTCACCAACCAGATAGCCACAGGGAAGCAGCTCAGGTGTCTCCATGCTATTTGTGCGAACGATTTCCCCAATGCTGTATCCCAGGACGCTGTCTGAGTTCAACCCTAGCTGACTCGCAGGATCAACATGAATGATGTATTCCTGTGAAAGGGAAGTAGAAAATAATAATAATAATAATAATAATAATAATAATAATAATAATAATAATAATAACAATACATCAACCTTATCTTCAAGGTTGTCTTGGTTCCCTAATATTGAAATTTCAAAACTAACTGCATTTTTCATTTTGAAAACGAACTAATTTGTGCAATGAAGGCAAACTGAAAGTCTTTACTCAAAGAGTAAAAGAGAGGGAAAGGGTAACAGATATATGCAAAAACCACACAGAGTATCAGCAAACCCACCAGAAATTTCAGTACTTGTTGCACCATCACACCCAGTTTCCATGTAAGAGAGTTAATATAGGACTTTTCTATGTGAAATGTATTGTATATGCATTGTATATTTAAAATAAGAGGTGCAGACACATGTATTTGGTCTTCTCTTTTGATTTTTTTTTGTTTTAAAGATCGGAATGTTGAAATAAAATAAGATTATTTAGCACACACCGCAGCCAGTACTTAATGACTTTTCAGAAGCCTACATTATACACGGTGTAAAAAAATGTATACAACATAAAGAGAAATATGATGCTCAAGTTAGTATGTTTTGCAGGCTGCAGTACATCAGGTCTTGGGGAAGCCTCAATTTAAACTGATGCAGCAAAGGAACCCGTCAGAATAGTTTTCTGCCTAAATAAAAAAGAATAGCTTTGAAAGCTATGCAAGTTGTTAGAAGTAACAAAAATAACAACATTCACCTTAAACAGCCTTCTAACAACGCCATCGAGAACATCCCATTTGGTCTTTCCACTGACGCCTATGCAGCCGATAAGGAAGAGGCGAGGCCTGGAATCCTAAAGGTATACAAATATGTTAAAAGAAAGGCAAATATGCTGCTGTTGCAGCACTATATAAATTATTTCACCATCATCCAAGCTACTTCGGTTTACATACATGTGTGCCATTGCAGACCTGATCTATTCTGTGACTTGGAAAACATGTACACTGGGGATTTCCCATGCAAATAGGGCAGAACCTAGGCACAAAGAATTTTGTATGTTCACTGGCACCTCGTCAAATTATGTGCCAAGTTCCTAAACACTAGTGCAGTCTATTTAACCACTTTGCTAACTGAAATATATTGGGCGGGGGGGGGGGGTTGTCAAATGATTTATTGAATTATGACCAGAATTAAATTATATCCAGAGCATTTCCATAATCCACTAATTTAGGAATCCAATCTAAAAACACAGATAGGATTAGTTTGGAAGGAACCATTTGTGTCAAACCCGTGCTGACTTCTGCAAATCATTGTTATCATGAAGCTTACAACAGATCCCTCTAGAAGTAAAAAAATGCGCTCCCATGTGACATTACAAGCCTTCTAAACCTAGCAGGCGAGTTCTGCAGATAAACAGGTGCCTCTCTCATTACCCTGCACCTGATCTACGTCTTGGATCACTCGTCACTAGTAATGTTTATTTTAAAAGTTAATTTAAAACCAGTCAACAGGAGAAAGGCCATGGGGCATGTTTCAGCTTATACAAGACAGATCTTGAAAATCTATTTCCTCAAAGCTAAGCATGTTTGGTTCAATTTCTCTTTTATTCATGCCAAGTTCCTAGGCTACTAGCAGGTCTGGACTTCACAACATCCATGGCTGCTGGCACTGTGTCTAGACTAGAACTCCAAGCATATTCATCCCATTAGAAGCAGTGATAAAGGAAAGGTTCTAGAGGGAACCAGGCCAAAGCTGATCTTTTGAGAATGGAAGTACTTCTGGGGACGGGGCTGGAGAGTCCTTTTTTTCTTAGTCATTGAAAACTAAGGAAATAGTTGAATACAACCCACTAAAATGAAGTTTCAACAGAGCAGACAAATTGAAACGAATGGACCTAGCTTAATCATGTCCATTCATTTCAATGGGATTACTCAGAGTATGACTAATATTGCACACAACTTATTTCTGTAGAATTTCCACTCTCTGGAGTATTCCGTAGTTCTGCTCTCCCCTTGAGGGGAACTTTTTCATGCATCTGATCAAAGGCTTACAGCAAGCCCTGAAGGGATTGACTTTGAAGTTGTTTCACCTGAAATCAGGTGAGTGACAGGTGGTCAGCCAAAATGGGTCTCCAGGCGTTGGAGGAGTTCAGGATCTGGCCCACTGGCCGGATCCTCTTCTCTGATCCTGCACTAAACCCTTTTTTGTATGCTTCAAGCAGTTTCTTTAACCTTCCATTCATTTAAGCATAACATTATTCTTATGATCAGCCATTGGGTCATCAGTCATTTCCTAGAAGCAAACTACAGTGGACCCTCAGGTTACATTATCTTCGGGATGCGAATGCGGCACCCCCGGAAGTGTATACTTCCGGGTTTCACCGTGTGCGCATGCGCAGAAGCGCGTCAAGCGTGTGTACAGAAGCGCTCAATTGCGCCGTGTGTGCGCGCAGAAGGGCGCCTCTAGTTATGAAGTTTTTGGGATGCGGCCAGGCCTCCGGAACGGATCCCGTTCGTAACCAGAGGTACCACTGTAGTGACAAAACCTGAGTCTTGACTGCATTGCTTCAGACTACAGATAGGACTTCAAGTGTCAAAAATACTTAACAAAAATATTTAAAATAGTGAACAATGGGGGTTTCCTCACAAAAACTTCAGTCTATGCAGCATGCCAACAGACCTAATCTCTGATAACGTGGAATGGAAAAAGGTGAAAAGCAAACTCCACACATAACTCACTTCTCTCCATTTAACTTCATCCTGAAAACTGACAACTATTTTAACATGCCTGCCACCTTCTTTTCGAGAAGAACCATCGCTAGGGTCATCCAGCAGCATGTCTGTGGACAGGAAACACAAATTATTTTTTAGTTACAAATAAGTTTTAAGGACCCCCACCCACAACTAAAGAAAGATGAAGTCAACCTAACCTCTCCTAGTGGTGAGACAAATAGAAGGGCCTCTGAAGCAGATCTTAATTTGTAAACTTAAAGGGCAGTTCATATGGGTGGACATTGTCTTGATTTACCGTGCTACAAAAAACCTCGAACCCTACAGTATTACTCTTTTTGTGAATATACGCAAGGCTGTGTCTACTCCAGCCCTTATAGATGAAAATTATGCACCAAGAAAAGTGCAGATGCATGTGTCTATGTTTCAAACAGTTGCTTGCTTTGGATAATTAGATTTTTAATTGCTTGATTCTGTGAACGCTGCCAAGTTTGGTGCTTTCGAAATTGTGAAGCGCACACTTCTTGGAATGTACGTAAGACCTGAAATAATGGAAAGACATTCCTCTCGCAATCTGGAACAGACATGGAAGAAATGAGGGAAGACCACAGAAAAATTAACAGCGTTTTCTCTCGAAAGAAATTTTACTTTGGCAAATGGGTGCAATCAAACTGACTCCAAACATGATTTTGCACAGCTGAAGTCATAGCTGGAATGCTACGCTTCAAAGTGCAATAGAGCTGCCAATGATACTGTAATGGAAGGGTTTGTCCCAGCCCTTCCAACTTCACACCTTCGCCACCAGCGATTATTTACAGCTATTATTTATTTATGGCTACAGGATAAAACCTGTCGGCTGCCCTTTACATGTACTCACCAAGACTCGCTGACTCTGTGAGGTTCAGGCTGTGCTGGGAAAGACCCATGGACTGCCTTGGAGAGGATGAAATGGAAACCTGAGATTGGGCCCTGCTGCAGCTGCCTTGATTTTCTGACTTCAGCCGGTCATTTTCTGCTTTTAGTTTCTCGATCTCACTCTAGATTAGAACAAGAAAACAGCCAGTAAAGGGAATGGAAGGTGCATGCCCTTTCAGCTTTTCTTATACACAAAGAGAGATAAATCTCTCTCTCTCTCTCTCTCTCTCTCTCTCTCTCTCTCTCTCTCTCTCACACACACACACACACACACACACACACACACACACACACACGAGATACAGCTTACCAGCTGGTCCACTGTCTCTCACTATCCCCAACAGCTTTCAATCAAAGTCGTTTCCTTTTCAAGCTTTGCTGGTAGACCAGGCTTCCCCACTTTATCAATCCCGTCACCTTGGACTTCCCACAGTCAATCTTCCCCCAGTCAGGCAGAATTACACATGAGAGCTGATAAAGTTTTCATGGCAATCTTCTTTGAATTGTAATGAGACCTGCAGGGATCTCTGCACTTTTTGCAGCTGTACTGTTTTTATTTTCTGAATGATGTGGTGGCTGTTATGCACTCTCTCTCTCCTGAGTAGCCACTGAACTTCAAGGCTGAATGGGGATTTGAACTCTGACCTCCCAGATCCTAGTCCAGCACTCTAACCACGACACCACACTGGCTCTCACATTTGCATGTAAACAAGGCCCAAAAGCACAACAGAGATGCACCAAAAGCCCACCACCTCTGAAAGAGAAGTTAAAGTGTTGGTGCTGACCTTTAAAGCCCTAAATGGCCTCGGCCAAGTATACCTGAAGGAGCGTCTCCACCCCCACCGTTCAGCCCGGACACTGAGATCCAGCACCGAGGGCCTTCTGGCAGTTCCCTCACTGCGAGAAGCAAAGCTACAGGGAACCAGGCAGAGGGCCTTCTCGGTAGTGGCGCCCGCCCTGTGGAACGCCCTCCCAGCAGAGGTTAAAGTGATAAACAACTATCCTAGATTCAGAAAATACCTGAAGGCAGCCATGTTTAGGGAAGTTTTTAACTTGTGACTTTGATGTATTTTAATATTTGTTGGAAGCCGCCCAGAGTGGCTGGGGAGACCCGGCCAGATGGGCGGGGTACAAATAAAAAATTATTATTATTATTATTATTAACTTCAGAGAAACACATTTTTCAAGTCTTGCTTTAAATGGGCTTTCTGACGATGGTTGTGGTTCTACTCTGCTGCTTATATGGTTTTTTGGTATTATTGTTTTCAGAACGTTTTCTAGGTTTTAATGTATGTTTGGATGTCACTTTGAACACCCATGTTGAATAAATAACAAAGCCATAAACTCTGCAAGTAAAATAAATGAATTATAATTAAAATGGTGGGATTGAAGAGCCAGATTTATGAAGCGGAAATGACACATATGTGGGGATGTATAATATCTATATCTTCATGACAGAATGTAACCAAAGAGTGACCACCTTGCCTCGCCCTATGGCCCATCCACACACACTGGTGACAATTAGTGGCAACTTTAATGAGCATGGCTCAAGGGTCTTGCCTTGGCATTTGCTCTGGAATGAAAAATATAGTGTTACGTAAAATCTTTACAGAGAAGCTCTAATTTTAGGTTTAGCATGTAGATGTGTATGTTGATGTGGATCAGTAATAACTGAATAAAAAATAGGAATCACAGAGTAAAAATAAATGGGCAATTTCCCCAATGGAGATATATATAGGAAGTGTAGTTCCCCGAGGATCGGTATTGGGAATTGTGCTTTTTAACTTTCCATAGATTATATGGAGTTAGGAGAGAGCAGTGAGGTAACCAAGTTTTGTTGGTGATACCCAACTGTTCAGGGTGGTTAAAACAAAAGGGGGTAGTGAGATGCTTGGAAAGGATCTCTCCTAACTAGGTAAGCGGAGAGTAAAATGGCAAATGCATTTCAATGTAAGCAAGTGGAGAGTGATGCACATGGGGTGGGGGGGACCCAAAAACTAAATTTCACATATATGCTCATGGGGTCTGAACTGGCAGTGACTGACCAAGGGAGAGACCTTGGGGTTGTAGTGCACAGCTCGATGAAGGCGATGACCCAGTGTGCAGCTGCTGTGAAAAAGGCAAATGCCATGCTAGGGAATTATTAGGAAAGGAGCTGAAAATAAAACTTCCGATATCACCTTAAAAAAAGGAAGTCCTGATAGAGGTTCGTAACATGATGCAAGGTGTGGAGAAAGTGGATATAGAAATGTTTTTCTCCCTCTCTCATAAAATGAAGGAGAATGCTGGACAGTTCAGGAGGGACAAAATAATGCTTTGGGAGTCAGTATGCCTCTGAATGCCATCTGCTGGGAATCGCAAGCAGGGAGAGGGATGCTGCACTCAGGTCGTACTTGGGGGGGTTCCCACAGGCATCTGTTTGACTCTGTTTGTGAGGATGCTGGGCTAAGCAAGTCCAGCAGGGCTTTTCTAAAGTTTGCATGTGTGTTGCTGCAGTTCCTTCCTACCTGCATTCTGTTCATAGCTTCCCGAAGTTGGTCAAGTTGGTGGGCGGAGCTGAGGGCCTCCAAACGGATATCGGTTAGCTTCATCTCTTTGTCTCTCAGCTCATTTCGCAACTGCATGACTGTTTCCGCTTCACTATCAATACATTCTGAAATCCTGGGAAAAGATAATAATGAGCCGTTCACCGAAGAGCTTGGGAAGCAGAAATTCTGAACGTTAGCAAAAATTAAAAGTTTCATTGCTCTGCTTTTAACCAGATTTTTGTTTGTTCGGGGGGACTTGGCAAAAATGGTGAGATCAAGGGGGCCCTATCATTAGGAATGGTCTCAGCCTGCCCAAGGAAAAAAAGTATGATGACAGCCAGCGGAATAAGGGCAGAGAAACTACCATTTTGGTTGTGACCTATACTGAGTTTTAGTTGTTAAGCTGCTGTTAAACGTACAGTTGTTCCTTGGGAAATCTATTCGGCCTGAAAATCCCAGGTAAATTAAGGAGGCATAGTAGCAGCAGTCATTTGGAGATTGATGGCCTCAAAGACAGATTTAGTACTCAGCAGGTGTAGTGCACAGCTGGGTGCCCCTGTATGACTATGGAGGGCTTTGGAATCCTATACCTTTGCAGCTTACTCTGCACTGTTCAGGCTTTTTTTTAAAAGAAAGAAAGAAGTAGTTTTATTCTCCTGGCACCAGCTTTCTCCACCCTCCCACCTACTCAAATTGAACAGAGTTAAATTACTCCCTAACGCATAAAAGACAAGCAGCACCCTTGCCATTTTCTGGCAATTTTTCATATCGCATGTATCCTGTGAATAAATCTTTTCCCCCACAGCCTGGCTTCCCCCGTCCTCAACAGTATCAAAAACCAATTATATGGTACTGCAGTCAAGAAACAACAAAGCAAGGGGAGAGCTTTGAAGAAAAATTGTGCTTTACCATCCATGCTGTGGCATAGCATGAGAGGGCCATGGCCTCGGGTGCACAATCTGTGGGGGCGCGAACCAGGTGCCCCCCTGCAGATACCCCCCTTGCGCCCTGCTGGTGCCAGGGGCTAGAGAGCATGGAGGGTGAAGATCACCCTCTGCGTGTCCTGCTCCCGCCTGGCATGCCCAGCCACAGCTCCCCCTTCCCAGGGTCAATCCTGACCCAGGGGCGGAGAGCAGCTGCAGTGCCTGACCGCAACTCTGGAGAGTGGCTGTGGCACGCCCAGCCGAGGCTCCTCCTTCCCTGAGTCAAGGCTGACCTGGGGGCGGAGAGTGGCTTCAGAGTCCAGTGACAGCTCCTCTGTCCCCGAATCAAGCCTGACCCCGGGGTGGAGAGATGCAGCAGCTCTGGTAGAGTGAGGAGAGTGGGTGGCAATGCTGCCACCCACTCTCCTGGACTGGGGTGCACGAGTGCGCCCCTGAGCCAGTGCCACAGCGGGCGCCCTCTGTGCCTCATGCCCTGACCCGGGTGATATTTAGATACTGCATGCATGTTAGGGATGCTTCCAAAGTTCTCTCAGTTCAGGCTAAGAAACTAACTTTGAAGGCCTGCCACAAATGCAAATATTTTTTAAAGTTTGAGGTTCTTTTGTTCCAAAGTTGTCCAAGCTGGAGAATTCCTAGCTTTTCCTTGGCTGTTTCTGCTAGCCTTCCCCTTCTCCAAATATCATCCTTGCTTGCGGCCATCCTTCAAACCATATCCCCCCATCCTTTTCCTGCCTTGAAGCTGCTGCAGTAGTAGCAGCAATGGTGCATGGTGAGGGGAAGAGGAGGACGATTCCCTCCCCTCTCTTTCAGTCTCCCAGACTTTCTGGGTAACAGTGAGGTGTAAGACCATGGAGCACTGCGGAAAATATTGCTTCTACCCACTTTCCAGTCCAATGAATATTTTAAAAAATCCCTTAGTCTGGGAATTCCGTGTTTACAATGGAGTACTTGCAAACCTTTGGACAAAGTTGTAAACTTTTGTTAAGACTGACAAAACTGATGACAGAAATATAAAGTGCAAAGGACTAAATGAGATCAGCAAAGTGCAACCAACTCAAGAAATTCAACCATCTAAAGAAACTTTGAATATCAAGTATTGGTACAATACATCCTGATAAAATATAGTCTGTGACTGTCAGGCTGAAAATATTATGTGGGCCGAATCTGGGAAACATAACACTACGTATATCCATTCATTGTGCTCTTCTGCTTTCTAATAAAGGCTATAATCAGAAGCCAAATAAATCAGTGCTGAAACCCTAGGCAGCCTGGTGCTCTGCTTTTCTCCTCCTTAATTCTGTAGGCCTGTTTATTCCTCAGGTACTTGGTACTTGTCAAGACTCGTTACATGCATACTTTGACTGATGACAGGCACCATCATAAAAGACATGATGGATTACATGTCTTTTGTTCACCATTCAGTACCACAGGGATAGGATAGGCTAGTTTCAGAGTGATGAAAATGAGATAACATAGTTGAAGATAAGTGAGAACTTTAAAAATAAAAATATATGATTCTATGATATCTTAATCTACAGGGCTTTTAATCTCAGGAATGCAAATTTTAGTGATGCCTCATTTTCTCAGTCAAGTATTCCCTGTTTTCCAATCTCTACTAAATTCTGTATCTTACCATCATACACAGTTGGCTATAAGGAGCAGTGAAACTTATCTTAACCATGGAGGTTGCATGGAAGAAGAGTATTCAAGCTTTGCAACACTGTTTACATTCACCATTTCCTGAACCCCTTCAATAACTTTTGACAGCTTCTCCTGAGCCTTAGAGTCTTCCTCAAAGCTACAATCTAGAGTAGAAATTTCAAAAATGTCCTCTCACCATCACTTTGATGGCTTCTGGGTCTGATCTAGCAATTTAAGGTATACTGTGGATGAGTAAGCATCACTGTATAAATGAACAGCCAAAAGCAAGCAAGAAAAAAGATAAAGCAAATACCCACATCATAGTTGGCACTGGCTTCAGGTACCTGACTAAATAAACCTCAGGTGAAGAAAATCTACTTAATCCTTAGTGTCTTGTTCTTTTGTAGAGTCCACAGAAAAACGGACTCCAATTCCAGCATAAAACAACAGCAACATGTCAACAGGAACTCTTTTATAACATGCAAACTCAACTCACAGTGAATTGGAATGGGACGTTCTCAGTAATGGCGTAGAGACAACTGAGCCATTGTGATGCAGTTTTGGTGATGAAGGCAGGGAATAATCCGTCATCTCCTCAATATCTGAATGAGAAGATGCTGACTTGGGGGACTTCTTTTTACCAAATGCTTGTTTGAAGGAACTACGCAACTGAAAGAAAAAGACCAGAACAATAAAGATTATACATAAAACAAACTCTGCTTTATGACGATAAGTAAGGAACAGGAGAAAATAGTTAGCATGCAACACTTTAAAAAATGGTTACAAAAGTCCATTTTTGGCAGTACAAATTGACAATGGAAGTACAGATTGCCACCCTTCTGTTCTGGAAATCTTTACACTGTGTTTAAGAAAGACATTGCCTGAGACACTGCAAAAGTGCTGGCTGTTGACAAGCCCTATTCTGAAGCACACCTTTCCACTCTGAGACATTGCAAATTCTTTTCGGCTCAAGGACAATTTTATTACGGTGTTATCACAGGTTGCAGTTATGAAATGACATGGCTCAGATGAGGTTATTGATGCTGACGGAGTTAATAATGTAAATGGATTAGTTAGCTTTGTATTTTAAATTTTAAAATACATTTTTCTTACCTCGTTAACCTGCCAGAGGAAGTACAAGCAAAAAGGGAAGCGGGAAGGAAAAAAAGACAAGTTTTAACAGATAAAGCCAGTGACAGAGAAAGCGCCGGATTTCTCAGACAAACATGAACCCCACCCATCCACAAAAGCGCGCGCGCGCACACACACACACACACACAACACAAATCATTTTACCAGGGAAAATAATTATTGTAATGCATGTCATCTTATGATCAGAATGGGCCTGGGACATTTCACAGAGCTGAAGGATGATGTACAAAGTTCAATATAAATTCACATTGGGTGGGATTCACCTAGCCAGTCCTGTTAGCAGAAGCCCTTTGTAAGGAGTTCTGCTTGCACAACTGGGCTCTGCCTCCCTGTGCCTCACTTGAAATTGGCTTGGCTGGGGTCAAGGTAACCCACAGGACAGCATGTGGGGGAGAAGAGGGGGGATTGTTCCGTCAAGGAAGCTGCAACGCTTGTGCAGACAGAACAATTAGAAGAGCATTACAGTGGTACCTCAGGTTACAGACGCTTCAGGTTACAGACTCCGCTAACCCAGAAATAGTAACTCGGGTTAAGAACTTTGCTTCAGGATGAGAACAGAAATTGCGCAGCGGCGGCGCAGCGGCAGGCCCCACTAGCTAAAGTGCTACCTCAGGTTAGGAACAGCTTCAGGTTAAGAACGGACCTCCAGAACGAATTAAGTTCTTAACTTGAGGTACCACTGTATGATGAATTCCACCCATTATATTTTGCAAGTCACCCAAATTATCTCCTATCAGCCCAACAAAGGATCTCACATAATCCTTCAAAATGACTTTGCACAATAGCCCCATTCTCAACTTCTCCACCATATATTTGGTCAAGTGCACATTTGTCGGACCCGAACATAATCCCTCAGAATTACTGTACACAAAAACTCTATGCTCATATTCTCTGCCACACACTTTGGCAACTATACATTTGTAGGGCCTGTACACATGACCATAATCTCTCAAAATCACTGTGCACAAAAGCCCTGTACACAATCCATCAAAGTTACTGACCATAATAACCCTATTCTCATTTTTTCCAGCACATGTTTCGTCAACTATACATTTGTAGAACCTCCTACACACAACCAGGTCCCCAATCCTGAACACATGCCCTGCATGTAGAAAACTGTACATGCGTAGAGACCCTTTCCCCTCTTGGTCTGAGGTTCAGAGGTCAGGGAGCCTCAAGGGGAGACAATTCCTCTCCATGTGCTGACTAAATGAATGCAGGAGGTGAGAACAGTGCTTAGACTCTGTAAATTACTGACGTCCCTTAATATTCAGAAAAAACAGGAGCAAGCCTCAGGCTCACATGCTCTTTTCCATTGTTGACAGAAAGTTATTTCTGTCCCATGACAGAATTTGCATTGTGGAACTCTGATAGGATAATGAAAATACTAGAGAAAGAGGTTTATTGAGGATAAGGGAGGGCCCATGTTCAAACAAGCATAAGTCAAGATCCAGAAGGGGAGGAAGTGCAGAAGCCCAGATACTGGAGGATGTTAGTGTTGGCAACTCACCTGCAGTTTCATTGTTGCAGGGGTGGGGAAGTCAACCTTTTCCAAGGAAAAAGCCTTAGTGGGCTGAATAGGATCTACAAGTCTTAGGTTAGCTAACCCTTTTTATAGGGATAGGAGGCAGCATCCATTTATTTGCTTACAACACACAAAATCCAAAGACGCAAAGGGACTACAGGAGCTAAGTTCATCTGTTCAAACTACAATAAAAGCAACGTCACGACGGCAGAGGTAGTATCACAAAAAACGGGATTTGATATCAGATACCTTTCCTCCAGCACATGGGACCTTGCATACAATAAGCAGCAAGCAATGAAGAAATGGGAAGTGAAAATGGTTATTTTGAAGGCTCCTACCACAAATTAAGTTTAGAGACTGATACACGTAGGTCTCACTTTCCGAACACAATGCATTCCTAGGAAATCATTCATTAGGTCTGCATAACGAGTTGTTTCCTATGGGAACACTTCTATTTCTCCCGCCATGCTTTCTGCCTAAAACTGCAACAACCAATCAGCAAAAGCCAAACAAAGGAAAAGCTGATTTGTTCAATCACTCCTGCTCCCTGATTTGTACCAAACTCTCTCCCTCTGCCTGTAATGGTTGCCACCGACCAGCAAAAAAACAAGTAAGGGTTGGACAAACTCTGGCTGTTTGGATATCTGAATCAGCCATTTGTATAGCAAGGTTTGGGTATAATTCTTTGCATTTGGACAACTGAGATTTTGGATAAATGTTCTGATCGCAGGACCTGTGTGTTTTTTATTTTGCCATGACAATAGTCAAAAGAGGGCCCAAGTTATAATGAACATAATTAATACTTTTCCTATGGGTGAAACCAGACTACTCAAGAGAGTGGAGCTTTTCCTTATGCAGATAGCTTACACGCACATTTATCATAGCCACAAATACTAATTACTATTTGACTGCTAGATTTTATCAACTGATTTCTATTTAAATTAATATCCACCACTTCTAACTCCCTGTGCAGATAAACAGCATGACACTAAATCATAGAATTACTTTATGCTATACTTGATCTTAGCCGAAAGGCTGATGATTACTTTTTGGTGTGAATTCTTAACAAGTACTGTATTGTACTGAAATTCACATTTCCACACCTATGGCATGGAAAATCCATCTGGAGGAGCAGCGTGTGTGTGTGTGAAACTAATTCTTCCCTTGCATACCATTCTAGGCTGCTGTTGGCCCCATTATATTAAAAATACACCAATTTTGGTGACAATAAGCTGAGACAGAGTCCATACTTCACTGAACAGCACAGTGGAAAGGGTTAAACCACCACTTCAGCTGGTCTGAAATTAGAAACCTTGTAGATGCATTTCAGGGAGGAGAAAAAAAGTGGGAGATCCATTCACAGATCTCCTGTGGTACAACATGTTTGGATGTCAACCACTTCCAGTTAAAACTTTGTCAAGTCCTAAAAATGGGTATAAGTTAATATTTATTCACTGGATGTCCATCATACTCATTTTAGTTCAAGGCAGTGCATTTACATGTCCATTACTTGGCTCATGTAGTGTGTTTTCTGGAATGCTGATAGGACACACACACTTCAGTTCATTTGATCTGCTCTGTTGAAGCATACATACCCAGTTCTTTCTTTTCTTTTTCTTGGAGTCACATTCTATGTTGCTTCCCACACTGGAATGGCTGGTTGCGCTGTTAATGCTAGAGACACTGTCTGAGGAGTGTTGCCTCCGGATCCGCAAATCAGTGGTCTGCGCAGTCCCACTTCCTAGATGGTAATTAAACCTAGTTAAATACATTCAGGAATGGCATCTTCCTTTCTCTTCCTATACATGGTCATTCTCCCTTGCTGCCCCTTGCAGTCAAAATTGCCTGCCCCACCTTCTTCATAGCCATAGTCCTGTGCTGGTACTGGCTGGGGCACATGGTACCGTATTTTTCCGTGTATAAGACTAGGTCTTTCCCCCTAAAAAATAGTGTCAAAATTAGGGGGAATCTTATACACGGATACATCTCCCCCCATTTTCTTAAATCCGAGTCCCCAAAAATAAATCCGAGTCTTATACATGGGGGCATCTTATAGACAGAAAAATACAGTAGTTGTAGCCAAAACATCTGGAGAGTTTAATCGCTGAATCTCTGTTCCTCTTGCCATACTATATCCTAGCATGGATCCAGAATTGGCCTCCACAGTCACTTATGGACACACCATTAAGACAGTGTTCATGGAAGACAATCTTACTTGGCCATGACTGATTGCCAAAGAAGAAGAAAGAAGACTATCCTAGCATGGCAGGATAATATCACTATGTGGGTGGTGGAGCAGGAAGTGAATCTTGACTGCCGAAACAACAGAGCAGTGGTGGTAATGTTAGGTGGAAGAGGCAGAGCAATGCTGACTGCTGGGTATGGAGACTGCGGCACTGGAAAAGAAACTGCTAGTGAGATGTGGGTTGCAGCAAGGGACCCTACTGTAATATTGTGGGGATTTCTAAGCTACAAGTCTAAAAACAGTATTAGTAACAATAGGCCTACCGCTGTAAGAAATAAAGTTCAGTTTGATGATTAAACACATAGTCTATCTCTGGAAAAAGAACTCTGCAAAACTTTGCATCAGCTACTACCAAGGGGATGAATGCCCTCAGAGCGTTACACTGTTATTGAAAGGGAAGGCTGAAATCTTTCCTTTACCTTTGCAGGTGAGCTCAGGTGTGTTAATTACACCATTTATGGCAGCCTGAGCAGCAGCATTTTGTTTTTTCAGTAGTTCAATAGTTTTTCTTAACTCATTCAGTTCTGAATCCTGCAACACACACAAAAACAAACAAATGAATGTTGCCTCTGTATTTTCTCCAAAGAGTGGTCAAGCAGCCTGTACAGCACTAAAAGTTGAGACTATGCATTCAAGCTGGATGGATGTTTAACGGGGACTCTAAGGTGAGTCTGAATTTGGTACCTGAGCAGTGGTCAGCTATGGAGACATAGGAAGATTTTATGGATTTCACCTGTTTGTATGTTTGTCTAACTGATCAAAGATGGCTACAAGTAGAGAAGAATATCGGCTGTGCTGAACACATGATGTAAGGGTATAAAGACTTCTTACTTTAGTAGGAGGGTTTAAGGGTCCCTCAAGTCAAACTGGCTGGAAACCAGTATGCCACATGCTCTTTCTTATCTGTGCTCTGCCTTCTCCACATCATGACTCACTTCTTTAGGATACTTGGGCTAGTTTCACAAACTCTTACAAGCACAACACACCTTGCTCATTCCTATTCTTTGCTTGCTGCACACTGTATTGAATGGTCCAGACTAATCTAGGATAGCTACTTGGGTTTTGAACACATGACAAAATGATAGTTTCCCACGCTCCCAGTGTAATGCTGTAGAACCCTTGTTTGCCCACTTCTGGCACATCAGGTGTATACAGCAGAAAGGAATAAGCTGGTGCAAATCAGCACAAATTTATTAAACTGCAAACTGTATAGATGTTCTAGAGTGACCTGAATGAGCCTTTAGATCATTCTATTTTAGAGTAAAAGTGCTCACTACAGTGATTATAATTATAGATCCTTGCCCCAAATTGAAAATTTTACAACAGCTCAAAGATGCAAGAGTGTCATGTCTGCATCTCTATAGGATCTTATTTTAAATACATTTTAGTTATTCTAAGATATTGTAATAAAAAAATTCCTTCCGGTAGCACCTTAGAAACCAACTAAGTTTTTTCTTGGTATGAGCTTTCGTGTGCATGCACACTTCTTCAGATACACTGAAGATATTGTAGTTCTATAGTGTGTGGAAAATATGGTTTTCAATTTAAAATGCATTACTAGATAAAATTAATAGAAAATGCATTATTTGTAGTTGTTTGCATATATATTACAAACACATGCAAAAAGCTGGATTAATAGTAATAAAATACTAAGGGAGTGTAATATTAGCCCAGAATACGGCCTGAAGACATCAGTTGGTGTTCTACTGCTGGAACTAAGCAGGTCTGGTCCTGTAAACTCTCGAGAATGAAAGACCACCTGGGAACCAGAGGGAAGCTGCTTAGGGCTCTTTGGAGGAAAAACAGGATACAACTGAAATAAGTATTTACTGCTTTCAGTCATTGCATAATTGGTCTCTGCGACCCCTCTAATGTACAGGCACTGACATGCTCATTTTGTGGAAATGGTGAGAGATAGGATGAATTTAAAACACAGACTCAAGAAAGAGCAGGGAATAGGAACTAGTGACACCAGATAACATTTAGTTGCTAGTGCAAATGGTCTAACATCTCATTTTCACCCCACCACTAACCCCGGAGAGAAAGTTTATACGCAATTGTCACTGGCACGTCAGCAGCACATAGATGTCTGAGAGGTTTTGCTTCACTCTGCAGCCCGATCCCAAAGACATCACTTTACTGTGAACTCAATTTTAAAAGTTCTATTATGGAATCTACGTTCATGAAAAATGTACAAGTGAGCTTCAGACTTGCCTTCTGTTCTGCTGTCATGGTAAGGCTTTGTAGTCTAATGGTCATATTTCCTAAGCTCTGTTCAAATGCTGCCACGAGGTGAGCCTGTAAGTTGAATTGCATTACACAATCAAGACTGTACCTTTGTAGACTGTTTGCAGAATAATGCAGAAGATAACATTATGGCATGCAGAATGTAATCCACAATCAGCTAGTCAAGAAAGAACAGCACAGACAACTGAACCCTGGCGAACCTAACATTCCTGAGATTACAAAACCATCAAACTAAGTGGCCACACAATAACCACTGGTGCTTCTGCATCTGAGTCTAAGTGTCACCTGCCATGAGCTTGCAGTTCCTCGCTTGGAGCTGTGATAACTGCTCTAATCAATTCATAGCAAAGTGTCAAACTGGCCTGTGAAGTCTTCTGGCCTCAGGTATGTTTATACATGGTGGATCTGCTTAGGATGGCAACTTTATAACCACTTCCTCCAAGCTAAGAAAAAGCCATGACAAATATTTATCCCCTATCGATGTGGTACAGTAAAGCCTTGTGCAGTCATTCCTGCATTGTTCATCATCAGCACATAGTTGCCTTAACCTAACTAACTGTTCTCACATTCACCGTGAAAACAACCATGAAGAGTATGATAACACTGGGATATGTGGCTCTTGCTCCCTCTGGCCCCTATAAAAACAAGCCTGGCTGAACATGTGAGAAAAATGGGAGAAAATAAAACAAGCTTAGCATTGACTACATGTGTTATGAAGCTAAAATGTTTACTTAAAAAATACTGGAGCGAGTAATTCCCGCTTGAAAAGATCTGCCAACTATTCAAAGAACCAGCGAAGAGTCTCAATTCAAATATTAGTAGGAAAAGAGGCATTTAAAGGGGGAACAGTTAGTACATTCCATAGTGCTGATTAAGGTGATCTCTCTGTTAGATTTGAATAGCTGATGTGAAACCAGCCCAAAGGATCAAAAGATGTTGCTATTTGACAATTGTTCCAAGGGTAATATCTTAGTGAGTGTTAATTAGTATTGTATTAATTAATTGATCAGCAGAACCTCCCCACCCTGTGTCCTCCCCAGATCTACTCTAGAGGGTTTGGGGAGCCCCTAGAACAGTTTTAGGGGGACACAAGGAGAGGAGGGGGAGAGACTCTGCTGCACAAGCGTAAATACTCACAGTAATGGGGCACGTTATTTGGATACCACCCACAGTTAGTCTAAAATGTATTACGTTTAAAAGTTAATGTATTTATTTATTTTTGATACCAAACTATATCTGAAATTCTTATAAACCAGCTCACTGTTTATCACCAGATTGTCTCTGTCTATCTATCTACATTGTACTCACATTGGCAGTCAACTGTGTTGTCAGAGCCGAGACTTTCTCTTGGGATGCATCCAACTCCCTCCTTAGCTTGCGAATCTAAGTATTATATTTCAATGAAATATTTTGTTTGATTAAACAATTTTCAAAATTAAGATACACAAAATGAGAAAACGTATCTACCTGCTTTTGAAAAAGATGAGAGAGAAAATGTAAACAGGAATCCATATCCAGACCAAACTAGAAATGACAATATTCATAAACTAGTAGGCAGAGGTTGGGAATGACTTTTGGGCTGAGGGCTAGATCAAATAGTGCCCAACCCTCCACGAAAGCAGCTGGATTTGCATTTGGCACCAAATTTAAACAGCGATTAATGTGAGCTGAGGTTGCAAAGGAACAACTGGGCTTGTGTGGCTTAAGAGTGTGCTTCTGATTGTTCCTTTGCAGCCATGCCTTGCATTCGGTGCTTTTAAAATCTGGTGCCAAATGATTTTGGCAGGGATCAGATTCATTTGGGAAGTGCGACTGGGAGCTCTTGAGCACAATCAACCCCACCTGACAGAAGCGTGGCTTGAATTTGGTGCCAAACTGAAATGGCACACCACTGCTGCAAAAGAACACTTGGACCTCCACACTGTTTTTTAAAACACAAAGGAAGCCGCTACACCCACAAGATGCAAATTAGATGATAAGGTATGTAGAAAACTGAGATAAGCACTTAAAAATAAACCCACCAAGGAAATTCAAACAACACACACTTAACAGTGTGGAGAATACTGCAAAGCATACACACTGGTGGGTTTTCTCTCTCCAGCAGGAACTGGTGAGTATAGATCCCATGCCCAGTTCTTTGCTGAGGCAGGGCCAGAGATTCCTAAGGTATGTTGTTTGACCATGACTGAAGAATTGCTTGAACTCCAAGTGATGGTTTGAACTTCATCATTTTTCTAGTCTTACCCCAGCTCTTGCCACTGAACCAAAAGTTTACACTTGAAGATGGGGAGTAATATTACTGGACAGTAGCCTGGCCAGGCTGTTCAGTGCCTTCAATTCCAGTGTGTCTAGTCTAGTTTTGGTCTGGAAAATGAACAGCCTGCAACTTGGAAATGGGTGCCAAATGGAGTCTGAACACATCCAAGACCAGCGATGAACTGCGGGCATCAATATGTACAATAGCCTTTTCTTAGCCTACAAACTTAATGTAGCTCTCTCAAGGCCAAGAAATACAAATATGCAAGAACCTTTTTTTTGTATGAGCCAGTCTGTGCACCATTTATGACAGTGGGTTCATACAGCCCTCTTACATGCACAGTTCTGCATATAGGAGGGAGCCTGACAGGGTTGGCAAGAAGAGATTTACTCATGTGGGGAAAACATATGCAGAAGGGCAGGATACTGCAAGACACTGTCTTAGGGTCATTGATTTTATAAAAGCTGAGACTATTGCCACCATGAATGCCAGACTGTATTTTTAAGTGTGCCTGCCACTGAAGGTAGAAAGGTTACTAATATGAAAGAAAAGGAACTCTTCCTTACCTCTGACTGACATTTCTCTTCAGGCTGGAAAAAAGAATTAAAAATGCTTGTGTGAAAGTCATATTGATTATTTATTTGATACCAAATAATATTGTCCAAAAACAAAGGGAAGAAATTAGATGATTTTTCATGCTTAAGTATCATAGAAAACAAGAGGATGTAAGGGTACTGCTAAGCACAGAAATTCTTTTGGTGCAATTTAATTATGTTTAACATTTTGTGTGCCCAATTTGGAGCATCAAGATAGTCATTTCCGTTTTATGACACTCACCGTTGAGTAAATAGATGATGTACTTGAAACCAAAGAGAGAGAGGATCCATGCACTAAAGGAAACATAAAATAAGCAAATTGCTCAACTGATTCCTTGTGTACAACACAGTAAATGACAGCAGATAATTCACTGTGGATGCTGCTAGCAGGTTTAACATTTCATCAGCAGCCTATTAAAAAATTGCATCACCAGTCATAAACATATTTACTCAAAAAAATCTTTGCAGAAGTGTCAAGAAGTAAGCTGAAATAAATGGAAGCATTATACAGAGCATACCCAAAAATGGTCTCAAAATAAAGCTGTTTTTTTAAATTTAAAAAATCATTATTGGGATGTAAACATTTGCCTGCCTCTTATGTTTCATACATTACAAAGTTATGATAGTGCATGAAAAATGAAACAGAGGATGATGAGAAGCAGACAAAGTAAAGGTTAAACTGACCAGTCCAGTTTCACCATATGGTTGGCCTGAAGCATAAACAGCAAAAGGGAGTTAAAATGTTTTACAAATAAAGAAGGCTGAATATTTAGGTGTTAATATAGGTAAAGACTCATATTAAGACAGCAAAGAGGAAAAAAATGAATATATTTTGACATTTTCTCTAGTGCGGGATTCCCCATTCTGGTGCCTTCCAGATGATGCTTTAGCTGAGATTCCTGCATTGCAGGGGGTTGGACTAGATGACCCTTGGGGTCCCTTCCAACTCTACAATTCTATGATTCTAGGGACATAATAGTAGTAGTCTATTAACATCTGGGGGGCACCAGGTTGGGGAAGTCTGTTCAAGGGAGATAAAAGTGGGGGAAATACAAAAATATGCTATTGCAAAATAAACAAATTCAACTGGCTTAGAAACAGATTTTGCTGTAAAAAGTAACAGTTTCTTCTAATACTATGAGTAAGCAATAAAGCTGTGTTATGCAAAACACAATTGGCCTTAAGCATGTCTAGATAAGTGGTTGAAAATCTGCCATCAGCAATAAGTAGTACAGAGGCAACAAGACAAGCTGCTTCATTATTGGCCATCCCACTTCTCTCTCTTGCAACAAGACAAAACCTATAGATCTTGTTTCTTTTACACAGGATCCCCTTAACCTCACTCTCCCCTGCCATGCCGGCTCCGTACCAGAATAGACGTTTCAAACCAAGGTCCCAGCATGTTGCTTTTCTTATAAAACACATTAATAACCTGTGCTACTTCAGAGACCGCTGGACTCACATCAGTCCAAAGAGCACAACCAATGTTCAAGGATGATGGAAGTTGTAGTCCAACACCATCTGGAGGGCCACAAGTTCCCCATCCCTGCAGTAGAACATTTAAACACGACCCTCCCCCCCGCCACAGGCCTTGGGCTAATTAAACAATTTATGGCCTTTTAAATCATAAAGTATTGTTTTTGTTTGTTACTTATGTTATGGGTTTTTTTGTGCTTTTTATATCGTGAACTGCCCTGTGATCCTCGGATGAAGGACGGTATAGAAATTTAATAAGCAAAATAGTAAAATAGCAAACCAAAAAGAGCTTCCCTGAGGCAAGACTTAACAACTGCATGTTTATTGCACTAAAGAAAATAAATAAATAAAAATCTGGAAGTGCCAATAAACAAACAACAAACAAAAGGGGGGGAACCCCCCAGAAGCAATTTGTATTATTAAAAACGATTTCCACAATGACAGAGAAAGAAGTTTGTTTAATATACAATTTACTTCATGAGTTGAATCAAGTTTAGAGTACACAAACTAAAATCAATGGAACTTTAAACTGGAAGTGGTTCTATGCGCATGATCCAAATTTAGCCCTGTTCAGGAGCTTAGTCCCCATGGGACTATTGAAAACATGCAGGCTAGCTCTACCTGCAGACACATGATCAACTTTAAACTGAAGTGGTCTAGGTTGTATGGTCATTCTACATGGATGGAAATCAAAATCCCAATTGCCGTCCTTGCTGAAGGAGCCTGACCTGTGTGCATCCATACCTCTGCTGTCCTTCAGAATGATGCTGACCTACGTCATCTGGGTGTGTGGCTGGCATATGTCTCAGTGTCAAAGGGGCACAGCTAGCCTATGTGTTTTCAATAGAGAGTACCTGATTCGGGCTACAGTAATATTACATTTCACAAGCCCAATAACCATATACCATTAAGTTCCTACTTTCAGTAGCAGCTCCATTCTGCTATGCCTGACTTCTTTGGAATTTTTTCTTGTAAACTTTGAAATAAGATTGTGTTAGACATTTCCAACTATTTGTAAGGGGACCTTTCCAGGAAAATAAATTCTATGGTGTGCTCATAATCCCCAAGTAAGAAAATGATTCTGTCTTAAGTAATTTAATTTTACATTAATCAAATACAACTAATATTTTGGTAACCTCTTAGTAGACCTGTGTGTGTGTGTGTGTGTGTGTTTGTGTGTGTGTGTGTGTGTGTGTGTGTGTGTGTGTAAATATATATGAAAATCTGAATACTGATTGTGATTTTCTCTTGCTTCAGAACTGTATATTAAATTACTCTACTTTTGGACTTATATTAATCTTGGCATGCCGAGCATTTTGAATATTTCATTCTGTATGCTCTCAATTTCTCCTTTATTAAAGGTTATAATTCTCATAGCATGCCATAGCCAAAGGAATGAAAATAGATTTAAATGCTATTATGAATTAAACTAAAAATACATTCATTGCCACTGTTGCATTGTCCACATAATTTGTGGAAAAGGGCAAATCAGAAAATCATATTGGCCTATTAATGATTTAATAGTTTGACATGAAAGTCAAGAAGCAAAGGAATTTTTTTTGCCTTAACTCATGTCATTAAAACAACTATTTGTTTTGCTTTCTTCCATGGCATTCATAATAATTTTATAACATGGATTGCAATACATACAAGGACACAGCAAATTCTAACTTTGGCTGGGAAATTTGGCAGTGTGAAATGGAGCGGTAGAGCCACCACCATATTCGAAGCCCTGACACTAATGCTGACCAAGTAAGAAGAACGGGGCACTATTTTTAAATTTTTCACTGCACCAATTCCAGCCTGATACAGCAAAGACATCCAGATTAAAGAGCTCTTTGAAAGCCAGAAACCAGCAGTTCCTTGAACGGTCCACCTCCACCTGACTGCCACCTATTGGGGCCTAGAACTGCAGCACGAAATAGTCAACTGATCAATCTCTCTCAGCAAGACAGTGCTTAAACTGGGTGAACAGGATATGAATCCAAATCAGCATTCCAGCTTTTGAAAAATAGCTGGTTTCTAGGCAACACTGCAACTTCAAAGGAAAATCCTGAAAATATGATGTTGCATGTGCCATAACTGAACTTTCCCAGATGAAATCATTATCCACAACCAAAGGCACTCACAATCCACATCTGACAGACAGTATAAGAAGCCTGAACTATGGAGGACAAAGATCTACTCTGTTCAAGTTGGGAAATTGCTACTTGGAACATCTTGAACTGAAAGGTAAAGGAAATGAATTTTAGAGGCTCTTCAGAAAATGGCACCATTCACATTTATATACAGAGGGAAACAATAAGCAGTTGATTATGAAATGTTGTGCATCTTAAAATGCAAGGACACAAATATTTATGCAAGGATATTCTTCAGTAAGAACCATTAGGATTTTACGAGGTATTTGACAGAATGTGTTGACATCTGAAAGCAATGGTTAAATGTTTTAGTGGTCTTAGGCAAGTTAGTGTCACATTAGGACTCAAGTAAAACATTCCCATCACCTCTGTTTACCTCATTCAACATTTTTTTTTAAAAAACCTATATTTTATATTTGCAATTTTACTTAAATATAAACAAGTCAATGTTAATCAACATTATGGTTAAACACTTGAGAAACTTTAATCATGTTTGATTCAGTTTATCCCCCAGCAAATTTCAATTGGAAACTTGATCCAACTTTTGAAAAAAGATCTTCAGCTCACTTACCCTCTTCAAAGCCATCCCGGAATGACCCCGAACGGCTCATTGTCCTGCTCTTTTCATCCAGTGACATTGAGCTGTTCCGGAACCGGGTGTCACTGTAAGGATCATAAGGGCCATCTGCATTAGAAAGACTGTGCGTCCGTAGCATGGTTGGGTTTGACAAGCTCATCTGGGCTGCTGTGGTGGGGCTTGCTAGAAAGCAAGGCAGACACAGAAAGTTCAAAAATTTATGCACATGCAACTACCAAAAGAAGCAACACTATCCCCACAAAAAGGTATCAGTCTCTGTCTACATCTAATTAACTGAAAAGCTATACAAAGCCGACAATGATACAAAGTTGATTTCAACACATGACATTGAGCTCATTGAGCAATCTTCTAATCAGTCATTCATATTCCACACAGCCTTTCATGTTTCCTCATTCCCATGTCCCCTTGAATTTTGGAGTTAGCTTGGTTTGGGTTACACCTGCATCAACATCACGGCTAACTATGCTATAGCACTAGCTTTGAGCAGTGATCAAGGCATAGGGAAGGCAAGCAAAGTTCCCCAAGAACTCTGGGGTCCAGAGACAAGGATTGCAGACGCCTAGGCACAGGCCCCAACACAACTCCAGACCTCACCCGAGATGGGTCCTCCTGAGTCAAAACCCCTAAAACAAGACTCCTGGGTCAGAACTCCTTTAAAAGAACCACCACTGTCATCACTAAGGGCCTCTCTACCAGTCTGCCACCTGGTAAAGAATATAATGCACCTAGGCATATATAACTGAGTAGCAAAAGAGTGCAAGGACTGCGGCTTTAAACATTTTTAGATACAATGGCATGCAGGGAGTGGGTGGGGCTGTGGTCTAAACCACTGAGCCTCTTGGGTCTGCCGATCAGAAGGTCGGAGGTTCGAATCTGTGCAACGAGGTGAGCTCCCATTGCTCTGTCCAAGTTCCTGCCAACCTAGCAGTTCAAAAGCATACCAGTGCGAGTAGATAAATAGGTGCCACTGTGGCGGGAAGGTAAACGGCGTTTCTATGCGCTCTGGTTTCCGTCACGGTGTTCCGTTGTGCCAGAAGTGGTTTAGTCATGCTGGCCACATGACCCAGAAAGCTGTCTGTGGACAAACGCCAGCTCCCTCAGCCTGAAGCGAGATGAGCACCGCACCCCATAGTTGCCTTTGACTGGACTTACCGGTAACCATCCAGGGGTCCTTTACCTTTCACCTTAGGTAAATATAAAGGGACCCCTGACCATTAGGTCCAGTCGCGGACGACTCTGGGGTTGCGGCGCTCATCTCACTTTATTGGCCGAGGGAGCAGGCGAACATCTTCCGGGTCATGTGGCCAGCATGACTAAGCCGCTTCTGGCAACCAGAGCAGCACACGGAAACGCCGTTTACCTTCCCGCCAGAGTGGTACCTATTTATCTACTTGCACTTTGACGTGCTTTTGAACTGCTAGGTTGGCAGGAGCAGGGACCAAGCAACGGGAGCTCACCCCGTCGCAGGGATTCGAACCACCGACCTTCTGATCGGCAAGCCCTAGGCTCTGTGGTTTAACGCACAGTGCCACCTGCTTCCCAACTTTTTACCTTACTAATGGCATATTTGGGTCTTGTTTGAGCAAGGTGTCTTGCTTGGAGCTGTCCATGGTACTGCTGTCCCTACACATTCTGACTGATTAACAGTTGCCATCCCTTTGACTTCCTAACACCATGTCTGTTTCCTACCACCCACTGAAACCCTATTCCACCTGCAGCTGCATGCTCTGGCTTGGAGCTTACCCAGATCAGTGAAAATACTGGTGAAAGCATAATACTAACTGTGGTTAGCTCCAAAAACTTAAAGAAGGGAATTTTACATGCAAAAGAAGGGCAGAGAAAAGAGTGCCAGACCATGGGGCACTCAAGTACAGTTAGAAGACTGGATGGCATTATATCTACACTGGTCTTCATTGGTAAGCTACATCAAACAAATGTCTCCTCATATGCATCAATTCTATAATTATCAGTGGATTTGGAATAATTTTCTATCAGACAAAATCCATCATCCAAAGTAACGAAAATGATGATTTGTACAGAGAATGAGTGCTGCTTGTTATTCATTCTAGTTCCAAGAATCAAAGCTCCACTTCCCATTTCATATAGAGTTAGCATTAGCTTAGAATAAAATGGACTCAAGTTTTCCCATCATACTAGCAAAGCTGATGGGACGAGAGAAACAAAAAGCAATCCCTGCAAAAGGCATGAATCCCAAGTTGTTCACTGCAGGTGTGGTCTGGCTTATTTCTTCCATCATTTCAAGAAAGCACAAGTTCTAAGCAAGCAGTAAAAGCTGCAGGAACAGGCTATATAGGCTTGCATCTCCGACAACATATGTTTTACTCAGATTTTATTGCAGTGTCTTGGCATTTTATTGTATGACATTACTGTTGGTAGCTGTGTTAGGCACTGGTTGATGGAAAGGTGGGGTCCAAGTTTAACAAAGAAATAAATGATATGGTAAATATATAATCTTAATCAAGAATTTTGACACTTTATTAACAGGATTCCTTGAAATACACTTTTTTTAAAAAGCTCATTGAAGATGGAACTACTTCAATGCAGAAATCAGTAAAATTACAAGGATAGGCCACAGGTTTCTGCAAGTCACAAAGCAATGCCCCACGGGTGTACACGTAGCTTTTTCATATATAGTCATTCTTGTAAACTGGTGAATGTATTTAAACATAACAGTCAAACAAGAGCAAAGTACTCCAGGGTTTGTTTTTAGGGAGATATCAAAAATGGAAATGTACAATATTTCATAATGAGTATCTGGAATTTAGACAGGTATTTTTGTATGGAATTTTCCTTCTTGAGGTAAGGCATTTACAGGACTGGGTTCCCAGGATGAAGACTGTGTTAATATAGCTGGAGCTCAGGCTATAGTCCAAGTGAGCTTTAAAGGACAGGAAGAGTAGGGGGTTTGAGAATCCTGATTGCGAATGATATGGCTGTTAAGCCACACACTGATAGCTGAGGTTCCATACTGGTTTGTCAAATAACACTTTTTTTTATTAAAGTTCATAAGTTTATTGTTCTAACCAAATGTCATGACAAACTTGTGGAAATAGTGCTAATACAATAATACAGAACATACATCCACAAAATAAGCCAACTTCCATGATGAAAGACAGGGAAGATATCATAGACACCAACAACCTTGAATCTAGCTTGATTTCAGATTAAACCTCAAAATCTCCAAAACAATTTATAGCGATTTATTTCTTGATTTTTTTTATTTTTTATTTTGCAGCCAGTGCATATAGGGCCATTCAAGATTACTTCTTTTGAAAGAAACCTTCAGGTTTTGTTCTAAGATTCGCTCTAATGCTCCTTTTTATAACGCTTCTCTTCTATTGTTACTTATTGTGGCAGATCATAAAAAATCTTAATAAACTGTTGAATATTGCATATCTATATATATGCATTAAATAAGCTCTATTTTTTATATCAGCAGCAATGCCATACACATCCATAAGAAAAAATGCCTAATTTAACTACCCTTCCTACTTTTCTTCTCCTGGAATTTCCTGAAAACTGGTTTTGTACTTCACTCTTTTTTTAGTGATTTACTTGGCAACCTTGGCAGCAAATTTTCTTAGCATCTCAGTTATTTGGTCCTTGGACCAAATAACACTGTTGTAACATGACTACGCAAACAGGGCAGTAGTATCTTTTGCTAGCATTACATATCATCAGGCAAGAGCAATTAATGCCATATATGGAGTACCATCAGTGTGAAGATCTCCTTGGTCATGGACCATGGATAAGTTGCAATTAAGTGTTATTAGGACTGTTGTGTAGCAGAATCCTCTGCTCGCAGAAGAGAAGGGCATGAACTGAATATCACCCACAAGAGATGGCAGCTATTTCCCTTCCCAAGCTCTGTAGCAGGAATGGCCATTGCTATTCAGGCCCTTTCCGCCATGTTTGGTTAAATTATAGTCTCTGTGTTAGGGATTATAGTGCTGCAGCACCTACTTTTGCCTCCTGCCTTACTGACCACCAATAATTTTACTCTTTTTAATCCATTGTGTGGCCCTCAGATGGCTGTCCAGAAGGAACTTTCGCCCTTGTTCCCCACCCCTGGGAATATACCCTTAAGGACATGACAAAACTGCCTATTTCCCCCCTGGCATTCTCCTCTCTCAGATTGTTAGGCCAGTTACTGCTGGCCTTCCTAAGGCCTCCTTTGCGGATACATCTTTCCTGGGTCTTAAAATCTTTGTGTTTGGCATCTCCCATGCCTATCTCTCTGTACTTGCCCACGGACTCTCTAGCTTGACATTTTCCCTCTGATTACGGTATACCTCATAATGTAGCCTGCCATATTGAAAGGCCTAGATAGTTGCTAAGCATTCCATTCTGGGCGATGAAATGATATATAAAGCATTACAATGATATGGAGGAAGAGAACGACTGAATTTAAATAAAATTATTTTTAGAAAATATTTGATTCCGAGTACTATCACCATACAGTTGTGCAGGCAGAGATCCCACTTTAGCTTGTGGTGAGGAAAAAAATAAATGCGCTATCTGTTACTTTGCAAAGTTAAGCATGCTAAACATGTTCCAATTATGAAAAACAAATAGTTCACTCACCCAGTTGGGAGAAGTTAAATCTAGTTCCAGAAGGTGATGTGATGCTGGAACCAGAGGAAAATGGAGAACTGACAACTGTATCCTGAAGTCCTCCTGCAGAGTGTGAACGCAGCCATTCTTTTGCTTCTTCTTGACTGCGAAGTTGCGATGAAGGAGTATACCTGTGCAGACAAAATAAGCTTCAGCATTTGCTCAAAAAATGTTTCGTTTACTGGAAATCCATAAGCACGTGGACAGGGGGGGAAAGGCAGCAAGCCTGAAAGAAGTCTCCTGCCTGCCAGAGGCCTTTTCTTTTCTACATTGGATTGTGCCAGTAGAAGGAAGTTAAATGGGGTGGGTGGGAGAGACTTTGAGAGTCTGATACATGGCTTTTCCTATATTCAAGCCATGCAATTTATCAGAATTTCACTTCCGAGACAAAATGTTTTAATTTCATTTTACAAATGTTGGCTGAGTATCCAATCTCATGTGAAATGCTACTTTACAGCACAGGACAAACACGTTGTTGGAAAGGTTGGTGAAGGATCTGTAGAAAGAGGACACAGTGAAGCAAAATGAGATGCATATAAGCATCCATGAAAAGAAATGCAGTGAATTGAGAGGAAGCTTTCACATGGCTAGAGATTAACAAAGCAATCACTTCCTGGGGCCGCCCAGCCACAGGGATAATTGGAGTGGAGAAATCACAACTGCATCCAAGGCTTCAGACTGGTGTGGCAGAGGAAACCACTCAAGAGTTCCTTCTCAATGGGCTGGCTCAGGTCCCAGCAGATCTTTAGCCTGCCCTGCTCTGCTTCACTTTGAAAGACCTCATTGAAAGGCCTTGTGTTGGCTTCTGCTGATGGAAAGATTTCTGGCAGCAGCTCCCAAACAGCCAGCATTTCCTGTGGTGGCGAAGCCTCCTTGCCTAAAAAACCTGGCAGAGCTGGTCAGAAGGACACCTTCACCCAATCTGAAACCCTATCAGGGCTGTAGATCTATCCCTAAGAAAACTACACCAAGCTTGTAAATAGACACTTACATAAGGTGCACATAAAAGTACAAACTGTCTCCAGACAACTGGGCAAAGATGTTAGCTCTTCCCCGCTTTTCAGGCTGCTGATTAGAGTATAGGATAGGGTTGCCATACATCCAGAATTTCCCAGACATAGCTAGAAAACGTCAGTCGGAAGCAGTGTCTAGGCAGAAATCACTGAAATGTCCGGATGTATGGCAACCCATGTCGGAAGTCTAGATGGTGGCGAAGATTTTGCAAAAAAAGAAAAGAAAGAAAGCTCAACAACTTTTTTTGTGTCCGGATTTTCACTTTTTGAAATATGCCAACCCTCGTATAGGACCAGGAACGGAAAGACTAGATTAAAATTCCCACTGAATCATGAGAGTCAGTGGTGAGCCACAGCCATTATTGCTCAGCCTAGCTAACCTCACATGATAGTTGTACTGTATAGGTAATGTGGAGCTTGAGTGAGGGTGGTGGGGTAACAATCTCCCCATTCAGGGAGAATAGGATATAGATCTAATAAATTTTAAAACACACAATAGAGGTCTACTGGTATTTGCAAGACTGGGATTACTGGCCCTTACAAAACAAAAAGCAACAAAAAACAAAAAGTGGGGTGGAGGAACCCAGGTAAAGCCCATTTATATGCAAATATAAATTTTGTGCATGGCAGGTTCTGGATCACAGTGATCATCATCACATCCTCAGTTATTTTTTAGTCTTTGAAGTAAATGAGAATGCACAACTTTTAGAGGGTACTGGCAACACTACTGTCTTCCTGCCATCAGCCTTGAATTTTCGAGTATTGGTTTCAGATACTAAAGATAAAAGTCATTCATGTGTATAGATCTTTCAGGGATTGGCGCCATAAATAAAGTTTAGCACAATATGCTAAAGAACAAAAGTGTAAATACCTACCTCTTTGACATTCAAATACTTTAAACTTAAAAGATGTCATTCATTATTTAGCTGGAGATATTTGACAGGCACAGAAAACAATTCAGACAGACCAATCTCTCCCCACCCTCACCCCACAAATTGGCAAAATGCTTTTAGCACCTAGCTCAGTGTGACAATCAAAGCTGCTGCAAAGAACAATGTCTTTGTAGTGCAGAATAAATTGCAGCTCTAATGTAAAGCCATCATATCAATTATCTAAAAAAGTATTTATAATACAATCTGAAATTGAACCGTTTTGCCAGATACTTTCCACTGAGTTAGTTCAGTGCTTTCATTTTGTTGTATTCAAGTTAATGAACCTAGTAAACATGTTTAAAAACTTTCTTTACAAAAGAAACATATTCTTCTGTGTAATTTCTCTTAATGTCAAATCACATGTATTATATGTTTTGGAAGCATACATTTATGGAGCACCTGATTGGTTTGATACTTTTTTGTATTTAAAGTACTAGTACAGCTCCAACTATTGTATTGTAAAATGTGCATTTTTAATGACCTCTAAATTCCTCTTGATCTGCATTTCAGAAGTTACACTGTGAGAATAACGTCAACTAGTTACTACTTTGGTCGTAAAAGCTGCAAATTATTGCTTGCAAATCAAGCTCAGTGATGGTTCGTGAGATGCACTTTTCGAAGAGCCAGCCAGCTACTGTTGCAGTCCCTGCTCAAGCTGAGACGTTATCAGATGGAAAGAAGCATGTAGGGTAAAGGAAAGAGGCTGAGGGAGGAAGGAGGAAGAGATTGCAGCCAGGCACTGCAAAGGCTGAGACCACCACCACCACCAGCACTACTGACGGCCACAAGAGACACACAAAGCAAAGCTCCAAAAACCACATGGAAAACTGCTTATGCTATGTGGAAACACCAATACCTGAGTCCTTTCTTAGGCAAAGTGTTCCTATCAAGATGAGGGTCGCTGTAGAAAAGTTAAAAGAAAAGAACTTCAGAAGAAAAGAATGAAAGAGGAGGATTAAAGATCAGCTTGAAAGAGAGGAGAATTTACTATTAAACAGCTGCACCATGGTACTGGAAAAGATAACGAGAGCCCCTGCCAAGCCAACATGCAAAAAACCTTCTTACCACGTGTGGGTTGTGTTATATACAGAACATGCACAAGGGACCATGCAAAATGAAGACTTTAGACCCTCAAACCACTTAACCGTGTAAGCAGCATTTTACTTTTATGTGACTTTTCATGGTCATTTGAAGATAGGGATCACACAGTGACCTTCCTGTTTCTCTTCCACAAATGTGGCTGGAAGAAGCTAGCTTTTAATATGAAGTGTGCATGCCTCAGATGAATGCATTTAGGACACAGATGGCCACAATCTTGTTTTAATGCTATCTCTAACAAATACACACCACTGAAAATGACGACTAGGTAAATGACCAACCAACAGGGATCCGGGTTTCCACTTTCAGGAGACCAGGGTACTACTGTGGTCCAGATCACATGTGATTGTTCCTGGCATCCTATACACAGTAGGAATGGCTACTGTTATAAATTCTCACAAGGGCCACCAATAGCAACAAGTACATTTGCTTTAAATAAGGTGTGACAGGTGTGTGTTGATAAAGCCACTGTATCAGACATTTAAAAAGCAGTTGCAACAAATGCTCTTAAAATATACTGCTTTAAACAAACTAATAATAATAATCTTGGATTCTCCAATGGCAAGACTTTCAATCTAGCTGAAAAGGGTTCCCCACCTACTGAAATCTGAAATGGTACCCGTGAAGGAGACATAGAAGCGTTAGAATTAATTCCGTATCAGTTACTGGTGTCAGATGAACAAAGCACAGATGACAGCAACAGCACTTCTGACATATCTTGCTTCCTTGCATTCATTTTTACAAGGACACACACACACCCCTATGATCCTCCCTCTCACACCCCACAAGCCAAAATGGGTGAGCAACTTGTAACAGGAAATATATTTCAGCCACGCTGGGAGGGTGGGGGATAGAGGGATCAAGACAAAAAGGTGATACGGCCTGAAACGTGAGGGAAAGCAGCATGCCACCAGAATGCCGAAATGCTAGTGAGAGTTTATGCTGGCAGATAAAATTATGGAACTTTAAAGAGATCGTTCGTTTTGTTCTTGGAAAAACTGCTACAATCCCCAGCTTTTCCACATGCCCCTCCCAGAGTAAACTGGGACACAGCGCTGTAAAACGGTCTCTCACTGGCATGTCTTTTGAGTGACGGTTTACACATCCCAGTGAAACACACACACTCTTCACTGAGCACAGTCTTGCACAATACACTTTGGCTTCTCAAGTGTGAAAATGAACCTTCTCGGCTGTTTGTGCATTCTACTGCCCTGAGACAGCATTACCTGTCCTGCCTCCTGGGTAAAGTATTTCTGCAGAATTTGGGACTAGCAGCAGGGGAAGAGAGAGGGCTAGAAGAATAAAGTCCAACAAGACAAAAACAAAAACAACAAAAAGAGAGAGGAATATTAGCACAAAAGGAAGAAAGGGAAAGAGCTTTTGTATGTTACGATGCCACAGCAAATTAGAACGTTCTAAGTGGAAAAAAGTTCTACAACAGGGTTAGACAAGCTTCAAAATTTCTTTCAACTCCTGTGGTTTTCACTGGAGAAACATTTAACGTCAGTTCCAACTTCTTTGTTTTGTGGTTTCTTATCCACACAGTGGTTGCATGAACACCATTTTCCATAGGAATGCAAACTGACAAGGATCTTGAACAAATGGGTAAGTTGGCATGCCATTGCAGATCCACGACCATAAGTTGATAGGTGCCATTCCCAAACCAAAACAATCTGAGGAACTGCAGATACTAGAACCCAACTTCTGCTTTGAATGGTGAACCAACCATTGAAATGGATCTGGGAAAGATTTAAATAAATGGGTCTGCCTATTTCTGGGGTGGATATGGAGGGCAGAGAACAACTGAGAGCATTCTGGTGAAAATGCTTTTATTTCGGACAACAAACCTCCCCAACTGCCATAGCTCAAGATGGGTAGGAATCGTATCATTCCTACGTTCTGTAGAAGGCTCAGCACATCTCTTTTGCAAGAAAAGGTAAATGTAGTAATATAGCTACAGCAGCAGTAGTATAGCATAAAAAGCTCATACTATCATCAATTATACAAGAAAAAGTGACATATACATTTTGTCTTTGTTTAGCTCCTGGTGCCTACCTTCTAACTTGCCCTTACTCATCAGATCAAAATTGTGGTAATAAGCAAGATCAATGAAAATAGTTCACTTTTGCAATCAAAATAAATATAGGGTGACAAAATTAAATTGGGTTACTTAGTCATCATAACTGTGATGGATATGTCCAGAAAGGAACAATAGATAAACCTTAGGGTCAAACTACTTGTGAGGTTAAGAACATCATTAAATGCATCTTTGCAGCTAATGTGCAGGTTTCTAAAAATACAAATTACATTATATTGATAATTAATGGGAACAGAGTACAGGTAGATATGAAGAGGGAATTTAAGTCTTTCATCTTCTGCAATCCTAAAGAAAATCTCTCTTCTGAAGTTGATATTTGCTTTGGGAAAACCTCCATGGGCATTAGTGGAACAGTTTCCTCCACATCAAATACCAGCATCACAGGAAGGATTTTTCTCAGGACTGCAGCAGAGGCTTAAATTCTATATTCTGGTCTGTCCTGGTCCAGTTAATTATTTGTTAATTAAACCAGATAATGCAATTTGCATTTATTTTAAAGGCACATTAAATGTCATATGTAGTTTGGCCCCTAGTAATTCAAAGTACTTAAGATTCATTATCTCAGTGATTACCAATAGGCCGGTATTACTGTCCACATATTAAAAAAGGAAGAATGAAGCAGATTGATAATGGCTTGCCTAAGATTATCTAGCAAATTTGTGGCTGAGGTGAGTTTTGAACTAAATCCTTCCCAACTCACATCTCTCCCTATGTCTCAGGCACTATGCTTTATGTTGAGTTCTTATTATAACCTACACTAATTGGCCCAATACAGTACAGTGGTACCCCGTGTTACGTACGCGATCCGTTCCGGGTCGCGGTACGTAACGCGTGCGTATCATGAACGCACAAAAACGGAAGCGTGATTTGAGCGCTCCTGCGCATGTGTGAAGTGAGCAGAACGCTTCTGCGCACCTGCGCGCACCCTCGCTTCCACGGGTGCTCCGTGGAGGACTTCCGGGTCGTGGAGGTCCGTATCTCGAACGTACGCAACATGGAGCGTACGCAACACGAGGTATGACTATACTGAAAAGTTATGTACTGATGTGATCCTAGCAGAGATCTAAATGACAGAACAGGATGCTCATCGAATGGATGGACATGACAAGGCATGCTGCTGTTTTCAAGTATGGTTTGACAGGAAATAAAGCATGTTCTTCATAGTTGCCACATGATGTCAAGGTGTATGCCAAGCCTCTTATTCATGGCTATAGTTCTCACTGGTGAAATCAGACTTGTGACGATCCAGTTCATATATGAGGTGGTTTGTTATTCACCCGTCTGAAAATCTAGGCACTTTTCACCATATATGTTTGGAACCCCACAGTTAACAGAGATTTTCTAAAGGATGACAGGCACAGTGATCGCAGCCATCTGTTGAACCCCCTAGATTAATTCATGCTTGCACAACAACTTCTCCATCAATCCTTATTTACCTCACAGGAATGTCAAACTGAACAAAAATAAGTTATCCTGAATGACACTTGAACTCAGTGGGAATAATTCACAGTGAAACATGTCATGATTAAGCTACCGATTACATAAACCACATATTAATACCCACAGTATGTATCACAAAGGTCTTCTGGGGAAGGGGGTGGAATCTCACCTCTCTGACAATGTTGTCTTTACACTGTTGGTTCTAACAAAGGGAGTCAGCGAGTCATCTTTAGAAGCTGCAATCAAGCCACTGGACGAGTTGTGGCTCAGGCCGCCTCCACTGCTGAGTGAAATATCAATGGATTCACAACTGGTGTGCAGGCTGCTAACAGACTGGTATCCAATCCCATCCTTGCTAACAGCAGAAGAACTACTGGCATTAGTGCCCCAGGTTAAGCTGTTGGAAGGAGCCGAATGAGCTGAACTGGGACTAGAAGCTAATGGAGACTGGTTCATGTCTGCATTCTTGCTATAAAGGGGACTGCTACCACCACTGCTCAGTATGCCACTGCCAGGAGAATCCAGGTTCCCCTGTTGGTTCATGGTTGCATGTGGGTTGGAGATGACCACTGAATTTTTCATGCTTTCTGCAGTTGTGATGGGAGCTTGTTTACTTGGCTTTCCACCAAAAAGTCTGAAGGGAAGAAAAGGAAAGAAAGTCAGGAAATATACCAAGAACCTTTGAGTTTAAACATTTTTTTCCATATTTTATTTGGCTAAAACGTATTTGGGGAAAATCCTTATTTGTCAGATTAACAGGATACATTAGAGATTATTTTGTTCTGATCTATACTGTATATAGATGCACACCCACCCAGTATAACCTACACTCAGAAGAGGCAAATTGGTGTCAGTGCACCAGTGAGTGAGGCATAATAATGCTGACTTGGATCTGAATGAAGTGTGATAGCTTCCCCCTTTCCTCTATGTTCACCTCTGCCCACGCACACCTCTAATTATTTTGCCATTGTGTAAAGACGTAAGTATTCATATTAACATACTTTTCAGGATGTGTATTACCGGTATGTACTCCTAGATTCATGTTGGGCAAGCCACTGTCCCACTTAATATGGGGAGGGGGCAAGGGGGAGGAAATGGGCACCAAGCACACCTATGAAGTATACGCAATCTTGGCTAGGATCACCAGAATGACTGTTTCTAGCTATGAACAAGTCTGCAATGACGGTGTTTTAGCAAATCTGGCATGCAAAATGTGCATTCTTCTTACAAAAGGAAAGGAAAATTACATTTTCAGAAGAGGTGATCTTTTGGATTTCATCCAGAATGGAAGTGTAACAGAGGATTTATTGTGGCTAAAGTTGTTCCCAGAGAATATTTCATTCAGTGTTTCATTCTTTTACTTTGTACACTGCTTTTATGGCTTTATGCCATGAAGCTGTCTATACATTTTAACAACAACAATTTCTGTTTCAAGAATGTCAAAGTCAGAATATAACCCCCCAAAGCTTCTGAACTCCTTTCAGGCACTGCACAATTGAATAAGCTCTACATACCTGCGCAAGGTAGGGGAGGCTACATCTGGGTACTTGACTCCTTGCTGGTGAGCACTCTGGGATGCACTTGAAGGCGGCTGAGATGCTGGGTTCATTTTAACAGAATTACAAGAGATTACACTTTCGTTGTCCGATGAGATCCCTTTCTCTTTATCTGTTTGGTTGACTAAACCTGGCAGAGAGCTCCCAAGGGCAACTTTGGCTGGCTCTCTCATTTTAGGAACAGGCAAGCCTGCTGACTTGCTACTTATGTTGGAATCTATGCTGCTGGTGCTAGATCTATTGCCAGCTCCACTTCTGCTGCTGGATTTGCTGGGCCTGGGTAAACTCCGGTACTGAAGATTGCTTCGAGTACTAATGGCTAAGTAACCATCATCCTGATTCTGCGAGCCATCAACACTAGTCTTCCGACCAGTAGACCTTCCCATAAGTCCAGATGACTTGGGGATTTTGCCCAGAGTAGCTGATCTGCTAGTGATAGTTGCCCCACTAGCTGTTATTATGGTCATGCCTACAGCTGACCCACTCTGTTTTTTAAATCCAAATGCATTTGTGTTAGCAGCAGCTGTTCTAGAGTTATTTGCTGAAGGTTTCTTTGATTCATCACCACTGCTCCGTCCTGCATCTGATGGGGAACGTTTAATGTGTCCGGATTTGGGAGAAATTCTACCCTTTTCCGATACCTTGGCATCATCAGTTTTTCCTAGGAAAAAAGGAAAGTAAGTTCAAATATTGCATGGTATCAAACATTATGCACATCAGTCCAAAAAAGTGATGAAAAAGCTTAAAACACATGAAACACAAGAGTATGTGGAAGCATTCTAGTTTTGGTTAATTTCTAGAAATCAATAGCACCATGCACAGAAATGACAGGATAATATACCGGTAACTGCTGTGTATAAAAGTGAAATTTGAGCACGTGGGCCCAATGATTCAAACCAAGTGAGCAGGGTATCCTTAGGGCAGATATGGCAAAATTTGGCTCTCAGGTGTTGCTGAACTACAACTCCCATTGGCCCCAGCAAGTACAGCCAATGACCAGGGATGATAGGAATGGTAGTCCAAAGGCTCCCATTTACCCTACGGAAGTGCTATTTTTATAGAAAATGAGGTGCCGGAACTAACCATGAATACCTCCACCTGAGATGTGCCAGAACTGAGTACCACTGAATTCCAGGTGAAAAAAAGCCCTGCCCTAGGGTATGAAAAATTGGGGCAACTGGAGGTGGTTGTGCAAGGCAGTGCATCAACCACAGTGGTCCCCACCAGCCATGCCCCTCTCCTCACCCCCATCCCCTAGTTTAAAGTTGTTCTGTACATACTAACATGCCAGCAGTCCTGGTGCTCTCACTCTCCCTTGCTCTGAAGAGCCGATACATCCTAAGCATTCTGGGTGATGTTGGCCACAGAGGGCCTGTGCTGCTACTGTTTCACACTGGTAGTTAGAAAATATTTTTTCCCACTTAGTTTAGAACAGGGGTCGGCAAACTATGTTAAACCGGCCCCCGGCCCTTGCCACCCGCTCGGTCAGTCCCTGCGTGGAGCTAAACCAGCGCAGCTCGCCAGTTTAGCTCCGCACGGGGACTGACTTCCGGGATGCAGCCACGGCTTCCTATTGGCTGCAGGAAGCTTCTGCAGCCAATAGGAAGCTGCAGGCGCCATCTCCTCCCTCTCCATGGCTCTGAAAGCCAGCAGGGAAAGAGCGGCAGGCATGCGCGCATGCACACGGGTGCGCGCACTGCCACGCACGGGTGATCCGGCCCGCTGGCGGAAAAGTCTGCCGACCCCTGGTTTAGAAGCTCAAAGTTACTTTAAAATTAAGGGTACCTATACACCAGGCTAAAGGTGCCTACACACTCAGTTTCTCCTGCTATATTTCATTTGCAATAGGATACAGTGTTAAGAAACTTGCAGGGGCAATTAGTTATCACAGCTGGATATGCTGCTTACAAGGCGATAGGTTGCATATGCAACTTAGACACATTTTCTAATTAAGTAGATGGTGATTTTAAAAAAGAACAAGCTGGTCTTAACTAAACATTCAAAGGTGCCTTCAGATTTATTTACACTTTCAAGAAAACACATGAGTTCTACTGCTTAGCACATACATCATCCATTCAAGAGGCAAATTTCACCCCAGTTACAAGACACTATTGAGTCGACATCATTGTTGGCAGGACCTCTTCAGTTTGGCACTAGTACACAAGGGCAGAGATTTATTGCACAGTTCTCCATCAAATACAAGCATAGATCAAAATGCAGTTGAAATCCCGACAGAGGAAATTGTCTTCTAACTGCACAAATTCTTGGCATGCATTGCTTGTCTGTTGGCTGTGCATTCCTCACCTGTTCCAGGTGTCTTCAAAGTTCCTGAGGTGGCTGCCGCTTTTGTCCTCGGTGTGGTAATGCCAACCTGAGCTGACATGCCCCGTCTCCAGGAACCCGTCTGCGAAATGACTGTGTTCTTCCTCCCAGAATTGCTTTTGTCAGATTCATCAGACACATCAGAGGGATTCCTTCTCCATTTAGACCCAGGCTCCATCTTCACACCACTGTCTGAGCCACCATCGGATTTCTTGATTTCGTCGCCAGACCACAAGGAATTCCGCTCCACTTGGGAATGCTTTTCAGCATCAGTCTGAAGAGAAAAGGGAAATCATAAACTTGTAAACTTTTTCTTCCCCCAGCATCAAAAATCTAATCCTTGAAAACGTCACTAATTATTTAAAGACCTCACTAAGGACTTTTTAGTTAGTTATTTTTGTCCCCTTTACAATATTTTTTTTTTAAAAAAATCAATTCTAAATACAAACAATAATTAAGTTGAATCACGTTTCCTGTAAATTCATTTCTAATGCATTTAAGCAAAAAATCACTAAATAAAAGACATAAAAACAAGATTTATAAAGGTGAGAAATCAACTGATTCATCCTGAGCTTCCTCATTATTACATTCAGCACAATATCTTTTACTGCAAGACAGGGATCCACTTCAAATCTGTGCTGTGAGCTTTTCCCTTTGTTCTGCTTTCCTTTCTCCTTACTGGCAATGTGAACTGTGGAGTATGAAGAGGCAGCTTTTTGCAAGACTGAAATGTGTGCTTCCCCCACACCCACAGCCTCACTCTAACTTTATCATCAACTGAGGTGAGAAATTTTCAGAAGTGGCAATGCTTCACATCTGATGACTAAATTTAAATTTGTGATTACCTAGAATCTCCTAAAAGCCCGGTTTATTTATTCCTCACAATTAATTCCCCCCCCCTTTCCCTCCAAACGTATGCTACAAGCTAGGGCCCTTCAAGTACAATATTATTATTTTTTCTTCGTATGGTGAGCAAGGGAAGGGACCCATTTCTGGGATGTATTCTTTATCTGCACTCTATTGTTTCACTTGCACTGGCTTCACCATCCATCTGAAATGATTTGCAATTCAAATCCCACACATGGAGACTGACATCCACAAAATGCCAAAATAGCTGAAAAAGCTGTGAACCTGCTACACATATGGGAACCCAAAATTGCAGACGCTGGGGGAATCTGTGTCTTTGGGCACTCTATTTATTCCTTATCCTGCTGGGTGGGTCCTTTTATTTCCTGCCCTGTTTACATAAGTAAAACATTTCAAAATGCAAAATAGGCAACATTTTTCTTCAGACATGAGGCATGATCTTAAAGGTGACCTGGGCTCATGTTTCATGGGTTGGGGAGCATTTTCTCCCATTTTCAGATGTGGAAGGAGAGCAACTGCCACATTTTCAGAGGGGTGGAATGACAGAGGCTTCTTTATTTTCCTTTTTTTAAATAAAACTTTTTTTTTAATAATTCTGCCACAGCAGCTACACTCCTCCAAACAGCCTGTGAGGAACATCCCTGCAATGTATCACCTGAAAACATGACATTGTGGCGTATAATTGTTCTGAGTGCACTGGTGAGGGGAAATATACAAGGTGACCCTCTTTTGCCCAATGAACAGCAGCCATTTCCATTCTAGGAAGAGAAGCTGCACTCACAGAAGGACTCGTTCAGTTGAGTGCAATTCTTGAAAATATAATGAAAATGCTAGATGCAACCCACAGTCCCACTGACGCTAAACCTCACTGTAATCATACAAATTCGGCAAACTGAGTGAAGGTGCACATGCATGTGCCCTGAGGTGAGGCAAGAAGCTTTCCTCCAGACACATAGCTTACTTCAGCAGCCCTTACTCCTTTGGATTGGTTTTTATTCTGCAGATCTTCAAACTGTTGTACAGTGGTACCTCGACTTACGAGCGATTCGACTTACGTGTTTTTCGACTTACGAATGACTTCCGGGAGAAACAAAATGGCCGCCGCAACCGAATTTTTCGACTTATGAATGGAAGTCGCGGCCGCTTTTAATAGGATTTTTTCGACTTACGAATTGAATTTTCGACTTACGAATTTGTTTCGCTCAATGCATTCCTATGGGGATTCGACTTACGAAAATTGCGTCGGAACGCATTATCGTCGTAAGTCGAGGTCCCACTGTATTTTAATAAACATGACCTTGCCCTGACATGCTGTGGCTTGTTTCCTCTTTTGGGGTGTGGGGGCAATGGTGCTTCTGCCTTTAGCAGGCATGGGTTTGGCCCACCCACCCCTCACCTAGGAAGAGACATGATTTGTTCTCTCCTGGGGTTAAGGGTTGCTAACTCACCTAGGGCTGGAATGCTCAGTTAGGAAGGGGAAGACTGACTGGATTCGATGTCATTCTTTCCCCTGCTCATCTTAGGAGCTCAAGGTGCTGTACATGGTTCCCCTTCTTCCCTTTTCATCTTCACAAAAATCCCTGTGAGGTATGTTAAGCTGAGAGGCAGTGGCTGGTCCAAGGTTACCCAGTGAGCTTCATGGCTGAGTGAGGATTTGAACCCTAGTCTTCCGGGTCATAGTCCAATGTTCTAACCATTACACCACACTAGCTCTCCTTTGTCTTCATGGTGCATGCCCTCCTGCCCTCTTTTTTACAGTCTGGGCTTGTGCTAGCTGCTTTTCTCGGGGAACTGCAGTGCATAGGAATTTTGCTGGAGCCCCTGCTTGGCATCTGGGACTCCTCTTCTTACTGTTACACTTCCTCAACTTGCCGTGTCTCAAGTCTTCTGGGGTGTGGGGGCAACTACCGTAGGTACCACCAATTTAAAATACACATGAAAACTCTGATGGACAACTAGAGGCACAACTCTTTAATGCAGCCACAGCTATGCACTTCATGGCAAGAGAACAAAGAGTAACACTTCATGGCAACTGCACTGTTTTATATTAAAAACTGCTATTAAAATGTTTTCACGTTTCAATTAAAAGAAAAGAAGGAAGTGAAATAATAGCTGCACAGAAATATTTACGAAACAGCAACGGTTAGAAAGCATGGACAAATTGCCTTTGACTTGTGAAAACCCCTAAATTATTGCATTCTTCAAGGAAGTTTTAGGTGTAATCAGGTTGTATCCACTTTGGAAAGCAAAGGAAAGCAAAAGAGAGTGCAAATTCTTACAGCACATCTTGGGACAGAAAGCTACAGAAAACTTCCAAATTGCATACTGATGCAAAATTCTTTACTGTTTTTGGATCTGTTGGCTAGGAACACTGGAAGCTCCTAGAATGCCACCTACAGACATTAAATATAAATTTCTTGTGAAAAGCTGCCAAGAGACTGGATGGCTAGTAACAACATGCAACCTTAGAAAATAATAGTGCATTTCATTAAGTAGACACGTTTACATTTCCGCTGAAAGTGTAATCATCTTTACACTTTTATTTGAACTAAATTAAAAATATATTCCTTAATTAATAGTAGATTATACAGTTTCAGTGTCAAAGAAAGAAAAAGCATTATTTGTTAGATGTGTGTGGTCTTACTCTTTTTTTAAGTTCAGTACCTAATTGTAACATTTCTATGGAAGCTGAAAAGCCACCGATCCTCAGCACAGACAAAGGTTGCTGTGTCTTTCAACTCTCAATGCTGGGACACTGCCTTGAGACAGACTGCAATAGGTGAAGTGTGTTTTTATTTTAAAATAGCTGGCCCTGCATGTAACCTCTGTTTGTGACAACGTGAGAAAAGGGGGTCTGTGTATATTTCACACTTGGTATGTGTGAGTGAATTCTCCATGAAAAGGGGGGGGGGGAGTTTCTAATCTTGAATGCGGACCTTTGGCATGTTCAGTTGTATATGTGTAGATACCACATGGGTTTGGGGGCAGAGAGTAGGCAGAATGGTCTAGTCTTATTCCCCCTCCCTCATACCCTATATACTCGAGTATAAGCCTAGTTTTTCAGCACATTTTTTGTGCTGAAAAAGCCGCCCTCGGCTTATACTCGAGTGAGGCATGCAGTGGCTCCTATGAAGCTTTCCCAGGTTTTTTGTGGTAAAATTGGGTGCCTCGGCTTATATTCGGGTCGGCTTATACTCAAGTATATACGGTATGTTTGGTCAACAGTCAATACTCTCTTAACCACACAGTTTAAGGCAATTCTTTCATTTATCCAGACCAATGTAAGATCATCCAGGGAAAGGAAGAATCTGCATATCAAATATTACTGAAAGCCACCTACTGTAGAGCAACATGGGCAACATATAAAATAAGCAAACATATAAAATATTGTATCAATTTTAAAAAGCACATGACAATCACCAAAACATATAGGGGGATCAACAATTAATTATTCTAGTCTGGCCGTGTCTCTGCTCTGATCTCTAGGAGCAGTCAGGAAACATCAGAATCTGAAAACCTATCTATGTTTTCTTAGAAGCAGGTCCCATTGTATGGAATGGGGTATACTCTTTAGGACGGCAGCTTTGAAATCCAGAAGCTTCAAATGAAATAAGTCCTTAATTCTCTTTTGGTAAAGCAACCATATACACAGGCTCATGAGGCACTGAAGGTAATGAATACCTCCAACACTATTAAAACATGTCTGATATCGAAAGGAAACCTTACCTGGGAATCTATATTCTTACGAGAGGACGCAGGTGTGTTGGCATAGGAGCTGATGGAGGAGCTTGTGTTAATGTCATCGGTGCTGAGGTTATCTATGGTGTCACTGATCCCACTGCTGACAGAACTGCTGTCATCCCAGCTGAGGGGAGGAAAAAAGCCACAAAAGCTTCATAACTCAAATAAACAATAGCCACAGCTACAGCAAGAAGCCAGGTGACACACAAGGGAGCTTTAAAACATCTCAGGGTCTCATAGCAATTATTGATTTAGGCCTCTAGAAACAGTTTCAAACAGAATCAAATGTTAATTCAGGCAACTTCCATAAGTGCTTTTTTTATTTTTTAAGAATGCTGACATTATTGCTGTTGTAGCTTTCTTACTTTTACACAACACAAAATCATGCTAGCCTAATAGGGAAAATTTACGCAGAAAGTAAGAGAAAAGACGGCAATTTGGAGGAAGGTGGGCAATGAACTTCATTCTGGATTTTTGCTTAAGTGAAATGAACCACTTGGAGCTTGGTATTTCTCTACAATGTTCTGGCATAGACTTACTTCTATTACCTACCAGTTATTTTATCATTTTCCAGAGTGATTTACAGTGGTTTATTATATTTGATATCACCAAAATCCTGTGAGGCAGGCAATTGTAACTTGTACTAGTTACAAGTTACAGAAGGGGGGAAGAGCTAGGGGCTTGCTCCTCACCACACAACTGAGGTGGACCAATGGCCTGACTCTGTGTGAGGCCACGTCCTACATAGCCCTCAGGAAGAGCTTCTGGAAAGAATAACACATGAAGCAAATCTTTACCGGTTCAAAGACAAATGTGATCTCATACAGAAGGCCTCTCTGTGCAAGCCACCGGGTGCTCTTATTAAGTGTACCTGACAGGACGATATGCCCTTTCATCAACCTCTCAAGAGCTAGATATGCAGTATCACTTCGAAACACAGTTGGGGTTGGCGGGGGGGAAGGCGGAGATGAAGCAGAAATTCATTCAGGAGCTGCCAGCTGGATTCAGTTTCTAAAGTTACACCATGCGCAAAAACAAAGACTTACTATGTAAGACTTGCCTCTTCAAGCAAGAGACAATAGTGTTGGTTTTTTTAAAATCCTACAAGCATGGAGTGCAACACAGAATAAAAGCACATATGCAAAAGCTGTAACTGATAAAACATGAACTGATTTAAATATGAACTACTAGTGGAGAGATTTGTAAACAGGAATATAATATTTAAAAAGTCTTCAGAGAAGGCCCTAGAGAATTATTAGGCAGTGGCCCAGCTGTTTGCAATATGTTTTGGGACATATCGCATAAAGGACAGCTGGGATAGGCACACTCTAAACTCATCCCCCTGGGGTTAAGTTTCACCAATTTCAATGGAAGTTGCGCCAGACTAAGGTCTGGTTCTGATACTGTATCTTTCATCTCCAAATTATGGCTTGGAAATGGGGCATGAGCTGCTGTCTTGCAGACTCCTCCTTTCTCTCACAAAAATGCCCCCCTACCTTCCAGTTTGCTTTAGCCACTCTTCCAACATATTATTTCAGTTCTGGTTCACAGTGAATGCAAAAACTGGGCCCCTGATTAGCGTCAACCATGTTTATTTTTGTTATTAACCTTGCATTGAGCTAAACTGTGTCAGTCAGCAATAAATACCGGGTAATAGGATCACTATCTCCTGAACAGACAGACAGACAGACAATTTGGAGAGGGAGAGAGATTAACAACTAACTATAGTTAAAACCACCAGTGAATTCTGCATGCAAGGGGGGGAATGACTGAAGGAAAAGGACTCTACTTCCATGGTTCACGTCCTTAATCATGGTGAGAGAACTGGCAGTGTTCTTTACTTTTTACTTAGATAGCAGCCAATGAACATATTAGCTGCTGCAGAACTGGAGAAAGGTATAAACATAGTACACAGTAGTTGCTTCATAATATTTCTGTCTCATTACACCATTAATACTCCTTTCCTTCCAGCAAACATAGTCTTCCTAATGAACTGCAAACAGAATATACAGTGGTACCTCAGGTTAAGTACTTAATTCGTTCCGGCGGTCCGTTCTTAACCTGAAGTGTACTTAACCTGAAGCACCACTTTAGATAATGGGACCTCCTGCTGCCGCTGCGCGGCCAGAGCACGATTTCTGTTCTTAGCGGAGTTCTTAACCTGAAGCGTACTTAACCTGAAGCGTACTTAACCCGAGGTACCACTGTAATCTAACCAATAGAAGAGCAAACTCATGAAAATTATGGACAGCAAAATGTTTGATAGATCTAAGCACTCTTTTCCTCAGTAGAAGCCAACTCCAGAATGTAGTTTTATACCAATTTTAGACCACTTCATTACACATATTGTTTTAAAATTTTGCCCATGCTTCAGTTTCTCAGTGGTTGCATTTAAACGCGAATGGAAAGGAAGGGAAATGTAACAGCCTTCCTAATTACAGCATTCTATGCTCGGTGAACAATGATAAGATCTTAGTAATTTAGCTGGGGCAATCAATAACTTCTGATGCCAACAAAAGTCCACTCAGCCATAACTTGAGACCCTGTCTTATTTCCTTTTAATCACTTGATCAATCAAATGAAATCTACTTTCAATGCTGGAAAATGATGTGAGTGCTGAGAGACATAGTTATTTTCCTTCCTCTTGTGGAAAGCCATTTTAAAACTGAAAATAAAGCTGAAATTCAATCTGACAGGTAAGACATTACAATTTGAAAGAGAAGAAATGAAGCCTCATAAGATGACTGAGGTAAGTCCTCCTATAGGACTAAACTTGTTTAATAACGCAAATCTTCCCTACTCCAGCCTACAATTAAATAAAAATTGCAGGTGCCAAGTGAAGAATGAAGGATTCTGACAAATAGCACGGGCTCAATCCCAGAAGGGAGGGGGCACTTGTCTAAATATCCAAATCTTAACCAAAACTCTTTAAGACCTCAAATATTAACCAAGAATCTGTTCTGTTTCAGCCAAAATACTAGTTTCCTGTGAACTTTGGGAGCCCCCCAAAAACAATCTCAGTTGGTCCTTAACAAACATTTCACTGCCAGATTCCTAGTACACAACACGCAGCAACAAAAAATGAGAAGAACATTACCAGAAGGATAAAAGACATGTTAAACATGCAGATTAGTATAGCAATCAAAAGTTAAAAGCACTATCACTGGCTAGTACATCATTAACCAGAAGCCTTTAGCCAAGTTACTCTTCTGCCTGCCTTGCCTCTAAGACACTTAAAATTATTTGGGTCTCCAACATCATAATTGATTCTTTACATTTGTGTATTAACCAAGTCTCAAGCCCATACTTCTTTCAATAGTAGGTTGAGTCTTTTATCCTCACTGAAATCCTGTAAGTTAGGTGTATCTGAAAAACTGTGATTTCCAAAAGCTATCCAGTTAGTGAGGTTTTGAACCTGGTATCCCACAGTCAAACTCAACACTGTAAACACTACAACCAGAAAGCTTAAATCTGTAGAGGTGGTAGCTCCTCTGAGGCTCTGAGCCAGTAGCTTTTACTTTTCCCAAGTTTCAATTTACAGCAAAGAGTAGCTCTTCATTGGTTATACATAGGGCAATGTCGCATACGCAATGGTTAAAGTCCATAGCATTTGCCATAAAGAAGTACCATATGCAAATTGTATATTTTTTTGGGTGACATGCTCAGAAGTAACACTCAACTGAAAATCTGTTCTTGCTCAGTGCTGGCAAGTGCACCACTGTATTCTGCTCATACTATCATATTCCTCCCATGCCAAATTGGCTGTTTACAAACTTTGCTAGATTTTGCATGCTCACTGCAGCCAACCGCAGGAATCCAGCCTCTTCAGAAAAGGAATATAACAAATCGGATCCTTTTAAAGACCAGTTTGTGGCAGAAACAAACCTGATTCCCAACAGACAAACTATTCAAAGCTCTGCAAATACCAAAACCACATGTGTACACACAACTGAAAAAGGTAAAGTTTAATATGGTACAGTCCATCATCATTTTACCAGGATGCATAATTACTACCTTTCTTTTGTTTGCATGGCTTGTCTACTGGGAACATGAAGGTGTATTTATTCTCCCACAAACAGAAATCCTCCATGTCTCTTCTATTTCAAGCAAGAGGAATAAGAGTAATATACAGGTGCTTTTTGGATGCTTACTGACCTGGAGAAAGGTGTGACATATTTACATGTGTATCACCAACCAAATCAGATATTAATAGTCCAGGTTTAATATGGAACTCTCCCATTAGTACCAAAAGAAGGCTATTTTACACTACGTGGGCACGTGGCATTTCAACTGGAAACTTGGTGATTACCCCATTCTTCCTAAAACATTAACTATTCATTTGTTCAATGACAGATACAAGACATCACAGCCTAAAAGAGAAATTCTTCTGAGAAGAGAAAAACCACAAAGCATCTTAAACTGTACTATAAAACGAAGTGAGAATAGCTGTTTCCATTGTTTTCCTTTGGGACACCCATCAGATGCTGACATCACGGCATGAGGAATTCTAGGAACGATAACAATGACTGCATGGGGTTTACGGTATATCAAAATGTTGTATCATCAGTCTGCAGAATAAATGATGGCATGTTACTGCATGATGAAACTAAAAGTTAGGATTAGGATGATTTTAGCTCTAAAACAGTTGCACAGAATGAATACACAAACACACACTCATGGCAGAGCTTGGTGTGTGTGTGTGTGTGAATATGATTATCAAAGCCAACTCAAATGGAAACCTTCATAAATAGAAGGCAAAATGTGAACATGGCAGGGTTTAATAGGGGAGCCAAAAGCCCTGATATAAACATGTTGCACAAACTTTATGGTTTATTTCAAGGTTGTTGGAAGCTGTATCCCAATTTGACTACCGTATGTAACAGGTACATGGTTTACTACTCCAGTAATCATGATTTTTTTTCTGTTATCCACACGCTGATAATGGTCAGGGGTGTAATGGGCAACAGTGGTCTCTTTCCCTCTTTCCTTCCCTCCCTCCTCTGATGCCCTCTGGCGTCTCTGCCTCCCAAAGGCTTGCACAGCTATTTGTTGCAGCAGCCCTGGCTACAAGCTCCCCAGGCGAATGGTGTCTCTGGTGCTGGCCAGGGGGTGCTTCCCAGGCCCCTGTGGGGCATTGGGAGGGGGCAACTCTCTTTGGGGCAGAGGGGCAGCTCAGAGACTAGGGGAGGCAGCTGTGGCTGGCCAGAGCACTCCCAAGGAGAGGGGAGAAGAGAGGAGGCTCCACAAGGGAGGGTGTTCGAAAAAGGGTGAGGGGGTTCTCTCAGTCGGCAGGAGGGTTGGGGATTTGCTGCAGTGTAGACACGACCTCTCCCCAAGCTAGCCATAAGCAGCCCTCCCGCTGGCAGAGTACAGCAAGAAGCCCCAAAGTGGGTCATTTTGGGGCAGGGTTGGAGTGGGATCCTTGGTTCCTAATCTGCAACAACCCTTGATTTGATGCAACAAAAATGGGCACACGCACCCTTTTCTCTCCTGATTGACAGTAGTCAGAGGGGGGTTGGATACAGTGGCTCTGCTGTTTCAGTTGTCCCAGGTCCATTCAGACAGCTCTGCCCATTCCCATCTTGCTGACATGTGAGTCTGCACCAGTTCCTCTCCTATACACACTATCAGGTATGCAGAGGAACACACTGGGAGGGGCGGGGGGAGAACATTCCTTGTTGGCAACATCCATATGGTTTTCAGCCTAAATACTTCCATACCTGCTGCTTTCTTCTTAAGCATGTGATGAAAAAGATACTTAACAAGTTGATTGTGGCAGGAGTTTTCACATGCAGCATCAGCCTAAGGTTAGTTTCAGCTGGGTTAAGGATGCTTCTGTACTGAATTGTGGAACCTTGTGCTACTAAAATCTAATAGTGATATTATTCCAAGACCAACAGTGTACAGATTTGATTAAGAATTCACTAAGCAACTAACAGCATAACAGAATACTTCAAAGAAATTAAAATACATGTTAAAAGAAGATTTGGCAAATGATAAGATTTTTTTTTTAGGCGAAGGCATTGCTCAAGAACTGAAAATGCTGAGCAGAAACAGGCTCTCCCTTATCACAGCTCATTTATTGGTTCTTAAATACACTGCCCCTCCTCTCTCTCTTCTGCTCTTTTCAATCTTCACTATGCTGTTAGCCACCAACATTATTATCAGCTGATTTAAGTTATAAACGTGACTATCCAAAGATCACAATAGAGAATAATAGAAGTGCATTTTTAGAGAGATTGGGATTATTTCTCAAATTGAAAATGAAAACTCAGTGTAATAGGATACCGGAACGCTTTTTCTCTTCAGCTTGCACTTATGCTTGGAGAGTAATTCTTAACTAGTGGAACTTGTTTTCTGGGAATCATTCAACACAAAGCTTTCCAAAATGCCTTAAGGGACAAGAGATAAATCAGGAAGTAGTAAAGTGTCAAACCCAAAGGTAGGATTAACACTAACCTACAGAAAAGAGATCAGAGTACTATGCAAAGATTTCATTCAGACATATTACTCTCATGGGTAGCTGTGTTGAATTCATGTTTTAATTCTAAATATTTGTGTGAGTCTTCTGACTGGAATGAACACCAAAGATTCACTGAAACCGTGAAAGGGTCTCACTGAAACTGCTGGGATTTAAAAGTGCTTACCATTCAGCTGGTTCAATACTATGTACATCTGGTCTATTCCTAAATCTCAAGGCAGAAAGTGCTGAGCATCACAGACAACTGAAAATCTTGCTGCTACAGACTGAACAATTTTAAAGTTGTACAGAAGTATGGGACATAAATAGCTCAGTTTATTACTGCCAAGACTGCTCCCATTTTATACTATATACAGCAGGGGACTGCACATTCTTTTCAGTGGCCTGGTCTTTTTAGTTTTTCTCTTCACAAAATCACCTCCCTCCCCCTTATATGACGTCCAGTTCTCATGTTCATTTTTGCCATGCAAAATCACTGCAGTGGTGGCTTTTAGTCACTTATTTTTGAGTTAATATATGTACTGTCAATTACTGTATTGTGATAGATGTACAGTATTATGTCCACTGTTTTTAAGATCTGGTTTTATTCCTATTTTTAAATGACTAGTTTATCATATGATGTGCAACATGCTTATATTTTTAGAATTAAGGTGGTGTGTACACACACACACACACACACACAGAGAGAGAGAGAGAGAGAGAGAGAGAGAGAGAGAGAGAGAGATAATGTATATCCATCATGTTTGCAGTTCCCACCCTACTCTGGGGTGGTTGCTGAGAGGCAGTGCATATGGGCTGAAGGGGGACTTGGCAAAGATTGCCTCCCGCTCCCTTTCTCAAATGTGCTTCCTCTCCTGGATCTCTGTGTAAATGGAAGAGGACTTTCCATCCATGGAACAGACCATCTCAAACTAGCCCTATGCTTCTAATGTGTCATGAATGATCACTCCAACATTAAAATATAAGAACTAAGTAAAAGAACACAAAAACTTATTAATTTATACACTGACCCACAGCCTCCTAGGAGACAAAGGATGACATCCTCAATTGTCTGCTTAAAATAAATGGCGTATTGAAGTGTTTTATCAGGCGATGCCCTATTTCCATTCCACCAAGCCTCCAATGACGCTTCTCCTCAGAGCAGACCTTTAATATCTTATTTCCATAGTCAGTCCCCCCCACACACACACACAGAGAGAGAAAGGGTACCAGATTTGCCTTAAGGCATCATTTATAACTCTGGGCTCAAGTGCACAATTACTTCTTAACAATAGTGGGGGAGGCAGCTGTAAGCTTCCAGCCTACCTATAACCTAAGCAACATCCCAGAGAGAAAATATTTCAGAGATAAAAACACAAGAGCCTGGTCTGTTGGGAGTTGTTAGGAATGGAAGAAATCACCAAAAAGAGCATTTTATGAAGAAAAGAGAAAGACTGCAGGACTATATCAGCACTTACGTTACAATGTGAAAAAATGCCAGAATACCTAAGAATTCCTGAGCTTCCCTCACTGTAATAAAGCCCTGCCAAGATGTTTGCTAGGCTGGATTTCTGCTGGTTTAATATAAATCAAAAGAGAAGCCTATTAATTATTGAAGTCATTTCTGCACCATGCTTCAGTTCAAAATTTTTCAAAGTAGTTTGCAATAACTCATAAAACAAAGAATAGTGAAAGCTGTAAAATATATACATGGAGGAGGGAGCATTCTTGTTTTCTCCTGCTCATGAGGGTAGGACTCCAATGGCTTCAAGCTGCAAGAAAGGAGATTCTGACTAAACATTCAGAAAAACTTTTTGACAGTTAGAGCTGTTCAGCAGTGGAACAGACTCCTGTGAGAGGGGGTTGACTCTCTTTCCTTGGAGGTTTTTAACCAGAGGTGGGATGGCCATCTGTCATGGATGCTTTAGCTGAGATTCCTGCATTGCAGGGGGTTGGGCTAGATGGCCAACTCTACGATTCTAGATTCCATAAAACTGCAACATCATGATGAAGTATACAGAAAACCATCAAGTTGCCAATGGATCTTAAGTTTATGGTTACCTACATCTGAAGAGGGGGGAAATGTTAAACGTAGCATCATCATCATCATCATCATCATCATCTGTTAATAATTACATTACATTACTTCTTATTTTGTCTTGATGTTGCTTGTTGTTCTTTTAAAAAAATCTCCAAACAAACAACTGCACAAGAACAAACAACTGCCACATGATTTCAGAGCTTTTTGCTGGCTGTATCAAAGTAGTGACTGTCTCACACATTTCTCTACATGTTAACAAGCACACCCAAAGCAATGCAAACACACAGCTCAAATCATTATCCTGGGGTTGCCTGGAAGCAAATGGTTGATTTGGGAAAGGGATTGCTGCACAATTCCCCCACCCAGCTGTTCCTAGATGTGTAGCCAGTACACAGCAGATGCCTGCCACTGCCTCCTGCACTTATTGCAGTTTTCTTTTAAAATGCACTGAACCTGCATTCTACAGTACCACCCAGTTTGTCATCAGCCACATAGAGACCAACACCAAATGCACACATAATTTATATGGAAGATTGAAGCGTCGCAGCTGTGACAGAGTGTGAGCCAGGAGTCATTATGAAGCTGCTAGTGGGCAACAGCTGGGACCCAAATCCCATACATATTTGCAGACAGTTTCTGGAATTGCGATCAAATTGGTCTCAGTCAGTCAGGCCTATCTGAGTATACCCTGAAGCAGTATGCTGAAACTCAGTGACTGTCCATCCAGCAAGGTAAGAATTACATCAAGATGAGAGAGGGAATGAACAGGTAGGGGACACTGCTCCAGGTTTTTGTAGCATGGCGGCTCACGTTGTCCACCACCGACTGGGCCACCCAGGTTATTTATTCATTAATAACATTTCTACAGCACTTGATTGTAAAAAACCTCAAAGCGGCAAAAGAAGAAAATCAAGGGGGTGGGGTGGGGAAATCACAATAATACCTTAAGATGTACAAAAGTTTAAATACAAAAATGGATTAAAATTACCTCAACTTTCTAAACATCTGGGTAGGCTTGTCTAAACACGAATGATTTTAGCAGGTGTCAAAAGGAGTACAGTGAAGGTGCCTGCTTGATCTCAATAGGCAGGGAGTTCCAGTGTGCATCTGCCACCACAGTAAACAACTGAGTTCTTACAAATGAGGAATGGGTATAATGTGGCAGCTGTAGGTTGTTTTCTGACCACCTGAAAACTTATACTAGTTTATATATTCATCTGAGTCTGGTTTAGCACAAGTTTGCATATATGTGGCCAAGAACCTACTATGAATGAAACAATGCAGTTTAACTGGTCTATCCTATGTTGGGATGGTGTCTTTCTTGCATCAAATTTACAAGACCTGCTCCCACTGAAAGGTAACGCGACTCCTGCACTCAAAACAGCAACAAGCAAAACAAAAGGCAATGTGCTTCACCTGTAGATTGGGTACAAGCCAGGCACAGAGTCCAGAAGAAAGCCGCCTAACAACGGCATATGCATTTTGTGAGATGTGTTATCACCATTACCATCATTTTTAATACCGGTAAAAGAATTTAGATACTGCCTTTCATTTTGAGAATGCCATGGTGGTTCACAAGCAAATAAAAGCAAACAGCAAAATAGCAAGAATAAAAGGCACATACAGTACTTGGGGATTCCAAGTACATGTATATAATGATTTTAAAAGCTTTTCGAAATGTTTTGTGGTCTGCCTCCCTGGCTTCTTTGGGAAGAAAGGGAGAATAGAAATGTAACAAACAAACATACAACAGCATCAACAACTTTCTATAAAACAATGATGGACACTTAAACCTCTCTTCCAACTGCTACTCTTTCTCGGCCCAGTTTACCTGAAGGAGCGTCTCCACCCCCATCATTCAGCCCTGACACTGAGGTCCAGCGCCAAGGGCCTTCTGACGGTTCCCTCACTGCGAGAAGCGAAGTTACAGGGAACCAGGCAGAGGGCCTTCTCAGTAGTGGCGCTCGCCCTGTGGAACTCCCTCCCATCAGATGTCAAAGAAATAAACAACTATCTGACGTTTAGAAGACATCTGAAGGCAGCCCTGTTTAGGGGAGTTTTTAATGATTGATGCTTTTAATGTATTTTTACTCTTTTGTTGGAAGTCACCCAGAGTGGCTGGGGAAACCCTGCCAGATGGGCGGGGTATAAATAATATATGATGATGATGATAATGATGATGATGATGTTCCCCATCCCTTTACTATAGTATCAATACATCAACAGTAGTGCAATATTATTCGGTATGCCATAATAGCCAGTCTCCACTAGGGCACATTTCAATCTAGATTTACATACAGGAATAAGGTACATTGCTAATTTTACAATGTCAGGCTTTCCTGGTGGCCTGTCCTCATAGGGGATACCAGTATGGATACAAGGCTGATCTGCCTAGCAGCCTAATATCATCACAAGTCCAGTTTCAAGCACCTGGACTGGGACACAATGTGATTGTATTTGCTATGGGAAACTGGAGAATCTGAGCAGATTTCAGCCAGGTAGACAAAGCAAACTGTAGAGGAGACCGCAGGTTTTTATCCTAGGGAACAGGAGCATGGGCAGAGAGACTTCAAAGGAAGTCTCCACCTGCAGGATAGGGAAGGGAAAGCACTTGGAACATCAAGCAAAAGAAGTCTGGAACTGCTGGGACATTATTCTTTGACTTGCAAAATCTTTGCTGTGTTTGCCATCACAACAATCCCTCTGAGATAGTTACAGTTTCCGTTTTTGTACGCAATACTTGCTGCAGACCACACAGCAATGTGGGTTTGAAACTAGTCCCAATTTACAGTCAGTGAACAATAACTCTGTTGTTACACACACATATGGGCGGGGAGGGGGGAGAGATGTTTTAAAAACCTGACTATCTTCAAAATATCCTTATTGTTAGATGTTTTGACTAATAAATCAATATACGTGTAGTAAGCTGCACAAGGAAAAACATTTTTTTAAAAAAACACTCTTACTCTACTGCCACAGTAGAGAACAGTTTTAATTGTGTATGTAGATTATTTATTTCATTTATATACGGACATTCTTCCTAAGGACCCCCCCAGGTTGTTTCCAACATAGAAAAATACAGCTGATCAATAAAAATAACTACACCAAAACACTATAACAAAGCAGCATTATAACAGAACTGTTAAAATGCCATGGGCAATTTCATGAGATGTACATGGAGAGCAATTTTCAGTGGCATAAAATAAAAAATGACAGTGACTTAATATAAAAGTATAAAAGGTGTATTCACATTACAGAAATATCCCCCCCCTGCCAAAAACAACAGCAACCTATACTAGGCAGTCCGTAAGAACACTCAATAAACTGAAAACCTGGCAGTTTTGCAAACCAGTACTGCCATCTGTCAACTGCACACATCCATCCCCTAAAATGTGTTATTACATTGAAAATCTAAGTAATAAAAGTCAGATTTCATTCATTGTTCCAACTTCAGTTCGGTGCCATAGCTTATGGCATTTCGGCAAGGAGAACTCTTACACCAGTGTTGCCAAGTCACCTACTCAAATAAAAATCTCAACATTACTCCTTTGCTACTCTCCCTTTACCCACCACATCAAGACCATACTTATTTGAAGTGCAAAAAAAGAAGAATATTCCTACCTTGCCAGGTCCCTAGGCCAAAGCATTTCTCCACTTTGCTGCCCATGAAGAACTCTAGAGAAAGGGGCCAGATTTATTTTACAGGTTGACACCTTCATTTGGCTGCCATCAAAACACTCCAGCAGAAAGGGGTAAAAAAAAGAGTTTGCGATCTTGGGATGCCCAGTGACACACAGGAGAAAACAAGGCTGCTTCTCTCAAGAGCACACACAGTGGCTCCGCACGAGGCTGGGAAAGAAGCAAGCTAGCTAGAAGGTGAACACTATAAACGGCCCTAGAAAGTAATCTGATCCCTCTGTGAAATTAACCTCTGAAATGCTGGGGGAGAATGAGACCGAGCCATTTCCCCTGTACTAGGTTTCGACACGCCTGGCTTTCAAGAGGCAGACAAGGTTGTGCAAAGCCTTCAGATCAGATACAGTAACTCTGTTACCCTCATGTGGGCAGCACAATCTGATCACAGCTAGCAGACCTCAGTCTGCAGAGAACAAACAAACCAGACCACATAATCCTAACCTAGTCTGATTTAAAACAGGTCTGATACACTTCTCAACATTTCCAGTGGCTTTTATCAGACTGCGCCCAATGTTTCTTTTTTTTTTCTCCGCAGAGAAAAAGCTGTAGAGAAACATTATTTTGGATTTTGAAGAAAAGGTCTCGAAAGCAGAGATTCTTGCCTTCTCCTACAGCATGGATCTTCTGTGAAGAGCAAACAATACAATCAGAACTGGCCCTCTCAAACACTGAAATCACTGTACAAACACTTGCATTTGAATACACTAAATTCCTTTAATATTTTCATTTGTTAGAACATAACTGATATGTTGCCCAGTTGCCTTGCACAATACCATACATATGGCCTTTTATGGACACAACGCACACAGAATACATACTTGATTGCTATAATTTGAGTAAGCGATATAAACTGTACTGGAAAAACCACAAGGTAGTACAGCATCAGGCTGAAATATTGACTTGATCCGAGTCAGAATATGTATTATTATTGGCTCAAGCAAGCAAGGTCCCTTGTTTAATTTGCTAGTTTGACATTCTGCCTGCCAGTTCTTTTGCGGGCCACAGACCCCGCTAGCCACAGGTTCGGCCGCAATAAGAATGGGCCCTGTGTGTGTACATCTGTTGAAGTTCTCTAGAATTGTCCTGACTGATGTAGAGGATCCTTCCTTACAAGAAGGAACTCAATACATATCTCTTTCATGGTCACCCAACAAGTGGAAGAAGTGTGACCCTTGCATGAGAGTATTGATTTGAACTCCTCTGTTATTGACTGCAACACATTTAACAATTTTCCTTGAAAACAGACACTGGGATGAAAGTCAAGTGAGCACATTCATGACAAAGTTCGTTATCATAATCATAATTAAGGCATTTGAAGTGCGGATTGTTGAACACTGTGCTGTTCATCAGAATTACCATTAATTCCTTTTTACAAATAGCCAAAAGCAGGCATGAACCACTTGTGATACAGCAGCCTGACTGTGACTTGTAATTATGGTGTTGAGGTGCTTGAAAACTTCCCTGTGGCTGCCATATGCAATTAGTTAATTTTGTTTGGCTTTTCAGGTTGCAAGGCCTGACTTAGCCAACATGTTGAACCTGAGATGAATACACCTGAGGTATGCCAAGCTTATTAATACACAGATTTCAGAGTGTTTTGCATCCTTTTTTGTAACATTTGGTTTCCAAGTGAAAATTGGTGGAGAATAAATCAAAACCTGTAACCTTTAGAAAACAAAAAATAGGGAACACAGGTCATTAAAAGCAGTTCACAATTCTCATTTTTATTTCCATACTTAGGCAGTGATGGCTGGTTCTTTTCCTAGGTTTGCTTGGCTCAGAACTATTTCTCCAAAGACTGAGAAATAGCTTGGTTTATTCCCCAAGTGATCTGAATTGTGTTTTTGTCCATCCTCACCACTTCTACACAGTCACTTCTACCCCCTCCATCTACCAGTTCTCCAAACTTCTTTCACCTTTCCTCTGACTCCACTTACTTTGCAGTGGCAAGAAGCAACAAGCAGGAGGAAAGGGAGCCATTTCCCCCCTCTGGCATCTGTTATTTAATACCACAGGTGCAAACAGCCTCTGGAAAATGTAGTTTCCCCCAGGTACCTATATTGTCCGGTGCGAAAGGGGGGCAGATCTCCCTCCCTTTCCTTCTGCTGTCCGAAAATAAGTGGGGTAAGGAAGACAATAGGGCCTTGGGGGTGGGGTGGTTCAAGTGGAAAGGGGAAAATTTAGATTAAAATCAAACCTGTACAATAATGCAGAGGGTCGTAATGATTACCTCATATCTGAGGAATGCAGTACAAGGTTGCAAGCTTAATATTTCCGAGCCAAATACAAGTTTCGATAGTGTCATTAGCATACTTGCTAGCACAGGAGCAAGAATTCCCCATCCCCCTGCAAAAAAGGATAGGGGGAATTTTGCAGCTTTGGGCAAATAATGGTGAATTCTAATAGTTCAGGAGGGAGGTTGAGTTTGAATTCTTATAATTGGAGAGACACTGTGGATGAGGTGCCTGACAGTTTTTTCTTTTGTTTTACACACACACACACTTAATTTGCTGCCACTGGCAATGCTGATAGTAGCCTTCCTAATTAAAAAAACAGATTGTGTCAACGGAAATGACACTGCATCATGGTGTAAAGCAATTCCCAGGGGCACTGGCTGCTCCCATACACCCCCTCAATATAATAATAATAATAATAATAATAATAATAATAATAATAATAATAATAATGGTATCACAGTGGCAGTTGTAGTTTCCAGTTGATTATACACTTATCAAGTTCACCTCTGTGTAATGTGTGCAATGCACTTAAATCACACCTAAAAGGTTAATTTTTTCCAGGCTACGTAGTTTGCCATGATGTAAAACATACAACCTAATGAATCCTAGAGACTTTCACTGTTTTAATGGGTTAAAATTGTATGTTCTCCAAAGAGTTATAAAAATACCGACTTCAGGAAACAAAGAACTGCAAAACTAATTCAATATATATGCCTGCACTTGCTTCTTCTTTCCTCAGTCTATGGTTTAGTGGCTATTGTGTCACTATGGCAACATGAAAGACTGCTTATTTAGATGTTGCATGTGACAATTTGCTATTTTTAAATAAATAAATAAAAATATCACAGCCGTTCAGAAAAGCCTAATTTAAAAAACCCAGATGATTGTGTTTTTAGGATGAAAAGAAAGAGCGTTAATGAAATTCCTTCCTGCAGCTGGACCATTATCGCATTAAACTAGATTAGCTATGAATATAAAAAGACAGGAGCGCTCTAGTCTCTCGCCACATATTTGTATAATGACAGAGCTAGAGACTGTCTTAGCTGGGTGGATGCTAGATGAGTAGATACCAAAGGCAGACTGTGAACTGAATGAAATAGCTGCTCCTTCATACAAGGGAGCTTCTACCACCAAGATTGATCTCTCTGTGCAAGAAAAATAATGTTTGGTGTAACCTCTGAAGTGTGACACTAGAATTTTTTCCTCCCCAGATTATACAAACTGGGCAGCCACTGCATATGTTGGTTGCCTGATCAGTATACCTCCGGCAGCAAAGTAAAACAAAAAACAAAACAACAACCACCATGTTTTGGCAGTGACATGCTAGCAAATGAAAGTGCAGGGCCAATTCCTGCTTGCTGAGGGATGACATCTGCTTCCCTCTCTGTCCAGCTACCAAACTAGATGCAAGAGAAATCTGTGAAAGGAGGAGTGCTGGCTGAGGGTGGGGGGAACTTTGGTCCACCATTCTTCATCTTCAAAGCTGACCCCACAGTCGCTGAGACTGGACTTCATGAAGGAAATTCCAAAATATTAATCAGTTTATGTACAGAAGTACAGTCAAACCTTGGATCCCAAGGCCTTGGTAGTTGGCCGTTTTGGCTCCCGAACGCCACCTGTCTCCCGGACGTTTTGGCTACCTGCAGCCAATCAGAAGCTGCGCTTTGGTTTCCGAACGTTTTGGAAGTTGAACGGACTTCTGGAACGGATTCTGTTCGACTTCCAGGGTACGACTGTACTTTGAAATCCTGGATTATGACACGTATGCTGCCTGAAAAGTCTCAAACCCCTGAGTGCTAGAACTTTTTTTATCTTGATATTATTATTATTATTATTATTATTATTATTATTCCAAAAAAAGTTGAGACTGGTCAAAACTTTTCACTCATATTCCATATACACTTAATCACAGTACCAACAATAGCATGTTCTAACTATAGTGCAGTCTGTACAACTGGAAACTCATTGGCTCCTTCCAGTGACAAGGCAAACGAAAAACAGCATCTTGCTTAATAAAAGTAACTGCACTGCCTGATTTGTCCCAGTCCATGAAGTCCCCAAACAAAAGCATAGCCTGTGAGCTTCAATGAGTTTTAATTTTCTTGAGCTCCTCTGAAGTCAGATGAATTTGCTGCATTTATTCAGTGCATGGAGAATGAACATGTATTTATTTTACTTAATAACCTGTGTGAGATTAGTTGTGATTCAGTTTATAAGGATTTGGTTTATAACAAGTGTGTTTGAAAATTATAATTAAAAAAAAAAATCAAAATAGCAATCCGGTGAGATAAGTTTTACATTAAAGGTCTGTTCCAGTAGTTAAAATTGTGGATAGAAGTAAAGAGGCCCCAGGTATTAATTTACCTAAAGAGCAGCTGTTAGAAAACACATTGCATTGTGTCATACATGCCCAGTGTAATGAAACCACAGACAAATAAGCCAAAGAATCACTGGTTTAGGGTTTAAGCCTCCTGCCTAAGCATGTGTTCAGCTCCTTTATAAATTAATGGGAACTGGATCCAGCCTGCACTGAAAGGGGATAGCAGCACATTACCACAGTAATGTAAAAAGTCAACTTAATACTTTTATTTCCTGTCTTGAAGTGCAAAGTTTGGTGTCCATATTGGACCCACATGAAGTTGGAAATCCTTCCTCAGAGAGCAAGAGAGAGACTTAGCACACATTTATTTTAAATTTGTTATATATACTTCCTGCCATATCTTGTTTTAAATTATCCAGCTTGACTTTATCATTTACTTGGACTAATTCAGAACGTGACCCTACTAAATATCATAAAATTTATTTATAAATGTATTTGTTGGGGTTTTTTCTATAAAGCACATAAAGAAAATTAAGAAAACAGATAAAAGTATATGTGGTGTTATTAGACATAACACCATACAGTATATACAGCTTAATTCAACTTAACATAGGTGATTGGTGTGCCTTTTCCCAGCTCATTTTCGTTTACCACTTGCAACCCTTTCTAGAAAAAGCAGTTTTCCCTCTTATTACACCCTGACTACATCCAAAATAAACTACTGTAACAAGCTCCAAATGGGGCTGCCTTTAAATAGGGTTCAGAAACTTTGCATGGTAAAGAATACACACAGTTAGGATGCTTGTGGGAATAAATATCCAGATCATGTAATATCAGTCAGTACCAGCTGCACATGACTAATTTAGGCCCATTTATTTCAATGGGTCTACTCTGAGTAAAACTTAGTTGAATATCACCTTTTGGAACCACGTTACTTCAAGGACTGCCTGCACCCTTATCTGAAGAAGTGTGCATGCACACGAAAGCTCATACCAAGAACAAACTTAGTTGGTCTCTAAGGTGCTACTGGAAGGATTTTTTTTATTTTGTTTCGGCTACGGCAGACCAACACGGCTACCTACCTGTAACTGCACCCTTAAGTTCAAGTCTCTGCTCACAGCCACACTTTCAAGATCCATCAGACCAGGCATAGGCAAACTCCGGCCCTCCAGATGTTTTGGGACTACAATTCCCATCATCCCTAGCTAACAGGACCAGTGGTCAGGGACGATGGGAATTGTAGTCCCAAAACATCTGGAGGGCCGGAGTTTGCCTATGCCTGCATCAGACAGATGGGCATTAAAGAAAAACTTTTTAGTTGTGGCCCCATATCCCAAGCAATACATATGACCTAATCTTTCTTGGTTTTTGGGGGGGCAGACCTCAATTAACTTAGTTGCTTCAGCCTGGACTCTGTTAAAAGTGTAGTGAGTTCAGTTTTTAGCTTTTGTTACTGGATCGTTTCATGTGTAGTTTATTGAACTCTCACTTTTTGAAAAAGACTTTAAAATCTTGTCCCTTCTCTAAAGCTTTTATTAATATGTAATAGGTGAAGGCTGCTTACTGGGACATGATTAAGTTGCTGCTGTTCTCAGGCTCGTTTTATTTTATTGTGGTTACTTGCATGTGGTTCCTTTACTTACATGTGGTTCCGTTTGAAATGTGCGACTTTGTGAAGGAACACCTCAAAAAGCTGTGTATTTTTTTTAAAAAAAATTATTTATTAAATTTAATAAATTATTTATTTATTAAGAGGATCACAGGGAGGTTTAATGCATTAACACAAAAATGCATAAAATAGTTATTAACAAAAACAATAACCCCACTCTCAGTTTAAAAGGCCATAGATTGTTTAATTAGCCAGAGGCTTGGTGACTGAAGTTAGGCTATCCCTGTCCAGACAGGGGTGCCAACAGGGCCACCAGCCACCAAAGTTGATAGAAGACACTCTGCATGGCCACGGCCACTTGAGCCTCAAGTGACAGTACCCACTACTTCAGAGAGAGTGTAACCCCATCAAGAGCAGGCCACTTCCCATTCATCCAGTCTAGGGAACCGGCCACTAACAGTGCCTCTGTCTTATCCGGATTGAGCCTCAGTTTATTGGCTCTCATCCAGTCCATTACCGAGGCAAGACACCGGATGTAAAGGAGAAGTAGAGCTGTGTGTCAGCATATTGCTGACATCATACATCAAAACTCCAGATGACCCCATTCAGCAGTTTCATGGTAGATGTTAAACAGCATGTGGAATAAGACTGAACCCTGAAGAACCCCACACTGATAGCTCCACAGGGCTGAAGAGCATGCCACAAGCATCACCCCTTTGGACACGACATCCAAGTAGGTCTGAAACCACTGCAAAGCAGTGCCACCAACCCTTAATTTGGACAGCTGCTCCAGAATGATACCAATGTTGACAAACACTGCTGAGGTGGAGGAGAATTAGCAAGGACACATTCCCCGTCTCTCTCCTGACATAGGTAATCAGACAGGGTGACCTTTTAAAATTTGTTTATTTGGTTTTTAAAATAATTGTTTTAGTTACCATGTGTAAGCCACCTTGGGGAGGCTTTACACTGAAGGGAAGCACAAAAGTACTTTAAATAAATAAATATCATCCAGAAGATTGCACCCCTAATATTTATTTTCATTTATTACATTCATATCTCACCTTTTCTCCAAAGAACTCAAGGTTCTTCCCCTTCCACCATTTCATCCTCAGAACAACTACATAAAGGTTAGGTTGAGAGAGAATTATGCCCTCTCTTTCCAAATTATGTCTTTTATTGTAATTTGTTCCACCTAAAATGGATTTTTCCATCTAACTTTGATTTTAACCTAAATTCGATTTCTATAGCATTACACAATGTAAACTGTGAAGGATAGCCTTCCAGATTAATTTCCTTGGTTAAGGAAGAAAATTCCATTCTTTTAGGTTAATGCAACAGACCAGAATATTACTTTGCTTTCTTATCCTACAATACCCCCTTGTCTTTTGCAGCTGTTAATATTTGACTAGGTCCTCTGGACTACAAAAAGGGTTATCAAAACAACTGAATTCTCTCCCCCTCCCTACTGCCCCAGTTTCAATAGTAGAAAAGTATGAGGAACTATGATTAATATGGTATAGAATAGTATTTAAATAAACAATCCACCTGAATCTGAGTAATCAATTGTGATTGTTAGTGTTTGGGACTCAGTCCGGTTAATTAAAGCTCTGAATTACAAAAGAAATTGGCTAGAGAACAGTCCTAAAGCATTTCTGAGCCTAACACTATTCAACAAGATGTGTTGGAGCCAATGGGTGCTTCTATCCAGGGCTTTCTTTTAGAATTGGACAGTCCTCAGCGCATCCAATCACAACAGGAAAAGGCCTTGTGGCTACAGTTACAGGATCAATTCCTGATATGTCCAGATTAGGCTGAGACAGACTCTTGTCTGAAACCCAGCTGCCAGTCAATGCAGACAGTACTGAGCTAGATGGACCAATGGTCTGACTCAGTATAAGGCAGTTTTCTATGTTCCTAAGTAGCAGCCAAGCCATGAACAATATCCACTGTCTTTTCTTATACATGTACATGTGCATGACAGAAGGAAATAATAACAGATCTAATAGGGGTTTAAATATTCAAGCCATAATGCATGAAGTATCAGTGCACCATTTATTACTGAATCTGACAAAGGTCCTACTTGGACATGACATGATTCCTGGTTTCTTTTCTGTCTCTCCAAGGTGTTTTTTACTGATTTATATCCCTTCATGGGCTCAAATAATACATTATAAAAAAGTTAAAGATAAAGGACCCCTGTATGGTTAAGTCCAGTCAAAGACAACTATGGGGTTGCGGCGCTCATCTCGCTTTCAAGCAGAGGGAGTTGTCCACAGACAGCTTTCCGGGTCATGTGGCCAGCATGACTAAACTGCTTCTGGCTCAACGGAACACTCTGACAGAAACCAGAGTGCACGGAAACACCGTTTACCTTCTCGCTGCAGTGGCACCTATTTATCGACTTGCACTGGCATGCTTTCGATCTGCTAGGTTGGCAGGAGCTGGGACAGAGCAATGGGAGCTCACCCTGTCACGGGGATTCGAATTGCCAACCTTCTGATCAGCAAGCCCAAGAGGCTCAGTGGTTTAGACCACAGCACCAAGGAGACTGTGGAGTTAGGCTTCATAATAGCCCTGCCCACCGCTGCCAATGTTTGTGCAGTCCATTGCCCCCAAGGGTGACATGTGCATACACTGGTAAACATGCAGGGTTCATTCAAATTGCTGCCAAATGACCACCTGATGGGAGTTCTGGACAGTGCATATTGTGATGACATGAAATCATGTGAGCATGATCCTGCAACCGCCTCACACTTTCTTGTAACGCATGATATTTAACAATGGAATCGTTTTCTATTCACATATAAATCTCAGGCAAGATTTTTTTGTTCACGCAAGGGGGGTGATTTCAAACTATCTTGAGAGTTTGTATATTCTTCCCCTTTTAAGTCTTTCTATGCAACAGGTTTCATACCTACAATAGACTAGTTGACCCTCAGGGTCCCTTTCAAATCTACAATTCTATGATTCTATGCAGTGGAACTTCAATACATACGTTACTTAAGACTTCAGATAACTTCATTTCCTCTGTCTTGCAAAATTCCATCATGCCCGTACACGAGCTTGGTGTTTTCCTCTCATTCTCAGTGAAAGACTAACTTATCAGAAATCTGACAAGCATTATTTCTTCCCAACAGTAGTTATCTCAGAAGTGAACACATTTGAAAATAAAACTCCTTTTCAGCCTGTCATTGTTGGAGCTTTAGCTCATAAGACTAGAACTCGGGGACATCCAATCAATCTGAATGTTAGAAAATTCAGGACAGACAAAAGAAAGTACCGGTACTTCTTCACACAGAGCATAGTTAAAACTATGGAATTCACTTCCACAAGAGGTAGTGATGCTCACCAACTTGGATGGCTTTAAGAGGATTAAACAAATTCATGAAGGCTTTCTTCTTCCTCCATTGTTGGAGGCAGCATGCCCCTGGATGCCAGCTACTAAGAATCACTAGTGGGGAGAGTGCTGTTGCATTCAGGTCCTGCTCATGGGCTTCCCATAGGTTGTCCACTGTGAGAACAGGAAGCAGGACTAGACAGGCCATTGCTCTGATCCAGTATGCTATTTGCATGTTTTTATTAACTAATATAACAATTCCATGCCTGTCCCCATCTAGATGACATACATCCTTATAATGAAGCAGTAAGAGATTCCTAAGCTTCCTAAACAAAGTAGAGCTTTGAAAATTCCACAAGAATTCAAGCCGCTGAATTGAAATATGCCCTAAATGAAATCTATTCAGCCTTACACGACCACTTACACATTAACGAACTGTTACAGAGAACTATTGTGTAATAAAATATCTGGTCAAGCCCTTTCTGTTATTTGAGAATATTAACAGTCTTACAAGGCAAGGTATGACTAAGCGTATCAGCTTCAATGAGTTTTATTGGAAAGAAACCACAGCCCACAAAAAATGCAAGGATCAAATGGCTCAAATTTTCACTTCACGGTCAGTAAGCTCTTTATTAATAGCTTTACACTGAGAATTAATGCCTCCTCTCAATTCTTGACAAGCCCTCTTTTGGCGCCCAAACTGGTATGGTTGCTGTACATATAACTGGGGGAATGCTACCTAATGGTAAATTATGCAAAAGCTACCAATAAGGCTTTCATTTTTCCAAATTATCCCATTTTCCATGTAACACATAAACATTTTGTGAGATTGTCAGCCTTCTAGAACTTTTAAGTGTGGAAAGTACGGTATCATTTGACTCACTACCATCAAATTCCTACTGGTTCTATTTTTCTATTCCTATTTTTTGTGCTATTTGCCTTTCTGCAAGTGACTTCAGTACTCTTCAGGTATTATGTTAAGGTGTTTAGTAAATATGTGAGGGGGTGGGGGAAAGCAGGGACAAGTGTGCTAACTCTACCTTTCAGAGTACCGGTAATAGGTTCACTGAAGTGGAGAGCCTCTTGAACTTCTGGTGGCTCCCTGTACATTTTAGAACTCTTTATAAAACATACATGGAATCTACAGGAGTATAGGAGTATAGCCCTCCACCTCAGATGGCTGCCCTCTTACAAATATGGCAAGCAGAGCTAGAGAGCTCATCCCTGGTGCCTCCTTGTGTGTTTACTGAACTGAAGAGGGCTTATCGCTAAGTAAGATTTTAGCTGGTACACTGATATTAGAAAATTCATACAATGGATTCAGAAGCTTGTCAGGGAGTTTCCTGTGTATTCTGGATGTGCAGTGACAGTTGCCTTCCAGTCTCAATGCAATACACTATCTGTGTAACAAAGCTCAGTATGTAAAATTTCTTGCACTCAAGCACATTGATGACTTCTGTGGTGCGAAGTAACTTAATCATGGCCAATTTACCTGCCAATCTCACTGAGTGGTAATGCAGATATAGAGTTGCTTCAGGAGATGACAAACTTTACCATGAGTGCTCCCTGGCAATAGAAAGAGTGCATCTCTGTCACTATTATCAGACTGACAGCTCTGGCTGGATATGGAGAAAAGGGTTCAACAAATACAGTTATTAAGGTAGTCATATTTTCTTTACTGAAGAGTGCATGGTTATAGGTAGCAGAAACACTGTAAGAAGAAAAGCTACTAGTTTGTTGGTAACATGAACTATAATTATTTGTATTGGCCCAACTAATACCTTTGGCTTCATGTATTTAACAGTTCTGCTTATTCACATTTTTTATTTTTTTATTTACAATATCACTTCACCAGCATCTGATCAGAGATCTAGATTTGTTAACATGATTCATGTAATGTCATCTGACAATGATCAGCAAAACTATTTTCTTTTAGCTGCCTATAAAGTAAATGTCTCCATTATGTACCTTATAAACGGAGTTAAATATTTACTTTGGATCGCCATAAGACAAACGTCTGTCTGTAAGAAACTCTTCCTCTTACCCCTCATTAAACTTGTTCACTCAAGCTTTTAATGAGTGTCACTAACTTAGTCACTGGAAGCAAGATACTATCTGGGAATGAAAACTCCAGTAAATATTTAAGCAGACAAGGTAACATAGAAATAAATCAGGATCTAAAAATGACTATTAGCTCCATCTTCTAAGGTAGTAGGCTATACCTTGGAATACCAGATACTGTAAAAGAAGAACCATGAACATAACTTTGTGTTACTGTATATTCTGGAGACATCTCAAACGCTAGATAGCTATTTGATATAGTAATGATTCAGTAAGGCACCTCTGAGGTTCAGTGGGAGATTATATATATTTTGGTGTGAAAAGGGCAGTTTCTACTGCACCTTCCTTTGTACTGAATAAAGTAGTTGTAATAAGGCCTCTGCAACAGGAAGTGCAGCTATGCCAACTCTTTTGCTTGCCTGCTATGAGCAGGCCATTATTCTTCACACAAGTGAGGAAGTTGCACTGCTTCTACAAAAGCCTAATAACCCTGCTATTGGCAGTATTATGGTAAAGAACCAGGGCAAAGAGGAGAGATTATTACAGACTCCATATTAGCAGCTATCTGCTTAAGTGGAAATCATAGGCAGGCCAGTCTCGTGTATCTGATGGATGGTATTCTTGCAAAACTGGAATCTTTAGAAATATCACATTATACATGACACTGTACCTATGTTATAGGAATTCTGGTATCATTCAAATTTGTGGTTCTACTCTGTAATAGACCCAGGATTATTCCAATAAGGTTCCTACCTTTCCTGTGCTCCTGGGCCTGCCATTTCCTGTAACGAACTGTGTTTCCAACACTGCTCCCTCTATGGGATTAAAGGGAGGTACATATCTCTTGCCTGAGCCTTACAGACATAAGCCACTCCTGAAAGCTTTAATGGGCCTTGCTCTTAATTATTAACACTCAAGATATTGACAGGTGTTGGTACATTTTATATGCTATATGTATTTAGGAGGCATTCAGGTCTCAAGTGACCAGGGAGAGAGAAGTAACAACCCATTGCCCTACTCCCTCCATTGTGCCACTGTTGCCAGCTTCATTGCTTTCCGCACATTGAGACGAGTGATACGGGATGTGGGGCACAAGGAACTGGAGAATTGGTGGAAGATGTCTCTCGTCTCCACCAGCTGGGTGGAAAAAGCAATGTTTCCATGTTGTGTGGGGAAAGCATTTCCATTCATAGAACGCAAAGTAAGTCTGGATCTAATTTTATGAAAATGGTTAAATAACAGAACATGAATATATCAGTTATGGTATAAATGTATGGGGGGGAATCAGGCATAAAGGACAACATGTACAAAAGCTAGACCTGGCTTACTCCTTCCATTGCCTCCATCCAAAGTACTCTAATTAGCTAATTAGCTGAACAGAAAATAATTCAGAACCTAGTATTATTAGAGAAGATAAAACTGACTTCAGCTACAAAAGCTGAGGCTGCTGAAGAGGCCAGAGATAATCTTGGCTGTGAGTCCTGGAAGACCTGCTCCCTGCCTTGCAGGCCTTTTTCCACCTGGCCTGGAGAGTCAAGGCCCTGACTGATGACTGGCTGACTGTAGCTACAAAAGCTGAGGCTGCCGAACAGACTCTTGGGCTGGAGTATTGTTTAGGACTTTTTTTTGGGGGTTGTTGCTGCTGTTATTGATACTAATCTTTATTTTAGATCTTACTATGATTTATGTGGAAATTGTTTCATTTGGTTGTGCATTTTTTAAAGTTTTATTTATTGTGTATGACTACTTTTGTTATGTTGTAATTTTGTATTTTTTCAGGTTGCAAGTGGGCTTGAGCATTGGTGAACTATGGAAATAAAATGATGTATGCATGAACAGTTAGACTAAGAAAATAAAATGTAGACAACAGTGTGAAGTGACAACACATTGAGCTGAATGCCCCCACCTGATCCAGTAGAGATTTTTAAAGTGTTGACTGAAATGATTTAAAGCTTAAATCTTTACTCAGATATACTCAAGTGCTCACTTGTCACCATTTCAAGCTATTCATTGACTGTCCACATCCTGATACACATCAGTGCAGCCTTCAGCAAGGTGATAATTTCCAGAAGGTCAGTAGGCCTTAGTTCCCAAAGCACGTACATCAGTCACATGAGAAGTGATATCCCTTTCGAAAACATCACCATACTTGCTTTTCTTGCAGTTTCTATCAGTGGATTCGAGAACTCAGCACATCACCCGCCGAGGTCAACGATGATGCATATTGTCAAAACAACATGAAAAACTGACGTAGGGACAGTCCTTGGGGTGAGACTGTACAGATTAGTCCAATACATGTTTATTTGGAAGTCCCACTGGTGCTACATATATCTACTGCACCTTAACTTCCAGCCAAGTGTAGTTATGCAGCCTTAGCTTCTCACTGTTACTTGAGAGAGCACAATTCACTGACAACTAATTATATTGCATGCCTTCATCCACAAAAGTAGAGTTCATAAGGGTTGAAAATTAGGCACACCCTTCCCCAGTGATTTATCACATATTTGCTTGAATGCTCAAAAGTGCACTGGCTTGTTGTTTGATTGCCTTTACATTTGACCTTATTGCCTCACAAGATACCCAAGTCCGAATGAAAGCTCCAAATGTATGAAAACAGTGTTTGCACTTTGGAAGCTGAACAGATAACCTCAACAACAGGGAAATCCCAAGATCAGAGGTTACTGAAGCAGCTGTCTGGAGACTTTTGTTGATGTTGTTGCCATTAGATGTGAAAAGCCAAATAACAGTTTCTGCTCTGTGTCAAAAAAAAAACCCCAAGACATTTTACATCCTTCAGCTTGTCTTGCAAAGCACAAAGGACCTGCCTACTTTACTTAATTTTGGCTAGCAAACCTACTGTACTTTGCCCACTTGCTCTGCTGAGTTTGAAAAGCCACTATATGTTAATATTTGCAGTGATCTGGTAACTTCCTGACTAGATTACTATAATGCATTGTACATGGTGCTGTCCTTGAAAATGACTCATAGGCTTTAATTAGTGTAGAATGCGACTGCCAGAATTTTAAATGGGGCAGTCAGATGGAATCACAGTGCTTATTTTTCCTGTTTTCAAGTAGGATACATAGAAGAGGATGGCCGTAGTTGGATGGAAGTCAGATATAGTTGTACTAGGAATGACTTTGTACAAGCCTAACCTCAGATATGCTGATGACACAACCTTGATGGCAGAAAGTGAGGAGGAATTAAAGAACCTTTTAATGAGGGTGAGGATTGGGTGCTGTGGGTTAAACCACAGAGCCTAAGGCTTGCTAATCAGAAGGTTGGCGGTTTGAATGCCCGCGTCGGGGTGAGCTCCCGTTGCTTGGTCCCTGCTCCTGCCAACCTAGCAGTTCGGAAGCACATCAAAGTGCAAGTAGATAAATAGGAACCGCTGCAGCGGGAAGGTAAACGGAGTTTCCGTGCACTGCTCTGGTTTGCCAGAAGCGGCTTAGTCATGCTGGCCACATGACCCGGAAGCTGTACGCCGGCTCCCTCGGCCAATAATGTGAGATGAGCGCCACAACCCCAGAATCGTCCGTGACTGGACCTAATGGTCAGGGGTCCCTTTACCTTTAATGAGGGTGAAAGAGGAGAGTGCAAAATATGGTCTGAAGCTCAACATCAAAAAACTAAGATCATGGCCACTGGTCCCATCACCTCCTGGCAAATAGAAGGGGAAGAAATGGAGGCAGTGAGAGATTTTACTTTCTTGGGTTCCATGATCACTGCAGATGGTGACAGCAGTCATGAAATTAAAAGATGCCTGTTTCTTGGGAGAAAAGCAATGACAAACCTAGACAGCATCTTAAAAACCAGAGACATCACCTTGCCAACAAAGATCTGTATAGTTAAAGCTATGGTTTTCCCAGTAGTGATGTATGGAAGTGAGAGCTGGATCATATAGAAGGCTGATCGCCAAAGAATTGATGCTTTTGAATTATGGTGCTGGAGGAGACTCTTGAGAGTCCCATGGACTGCAAGAAGATCAAACTTATCCATTCTGAAGGAAATAAGCCCTGAGTGCTCACTGGAAGGACAGATCCTGAAGCTGAGGCTCCAATACTTTGGCCACCTCATGAGAAGAGAAGACTCCCTGGAAAAGACCCTGATGTTGGGAAAGATTGAGGGAACAAGGAGAAGGTGGCGACAGAGGATGAGATGGTTGGACAGTGTTCTCGAAGCTACTAACTTGAGTTTGACCAAACTGCGGGAAGCAGTGGAAGACAGGAGTGCCTGGTGTTCTCTGGTCCATGGGGTCATGGAGAGTCGGACACGACTAAACGACAACAACAACAACAACAATTTCAATGCTCCTTACAAAAAAACATAGTACAGTATTGAAATATTGTGCCTTGTCCATGTCTTTGCAAATGTGCATAAATTTTAACTCAACCTTTTGACACAAAGGTTAACGCTTTTGACAAGGCTGCATTTAAACCTTTATGCTCAACAGGATAGTGCTATCCTTTCCACCTTGTTGGGCTCTAAAGGAGAAAACATGGGTCCATAATTTTGGCAACTAATCCAAACATTGTGGTTGTGAGGATCCTAGCCCTTCACCAGTTTAGAACCAGAAAAGGTTGGCGGGGAGCTTGGAGCACCACAGCATCCAAACAGCTCTTCCTCCAAATCTTGAAGTTGAAAGGAGTCAGGGAATCACTGTCCAGTTATGAGGATGATCCCTGGCCCCTTCTGTAGTTCTGGGTTTGGGAGGGATGCTGGGATTCATCATGCTCATCAAAGGGTATCTCTGGGGTGGGCATACTTAGTTAAGGCATACCAAAAATCTCACCTATAAAATGAAGGCCTTTTCTATTGTTATTGCTAGTTATTGTAACCAGACAATCAACTTTCTAGAATGCAAGAGTTCAAAAGAACACTTGATGGGAATTCCCTTTGTTCTTCTTTTTGCATCTGATTTACAAGATAAAAGTTGTCTTTCTAAGGCAGAGGGAGATTATCTCTCCATGCGCTCAAGTATAACTTTACTTTGAGAACAGGGTTGTTTTGAGCCAGCTGATAAAAACCAAACCAGACAGCTACATGAGGAGTGGAGTATTCTGGGTTGAAGGTTTAAGTGGTCCTTTGATTTCTCTGTTACAACAGCTATAAATATTCATATATTACAGTTTAGGTGGCTAAACTGGGATACACGATCACTTACAAGGGCCAGGGTGTCAACAAATACCCAGAGATGAAAGCCAGAGAAGAGTAGTGGTGCTGCTCTGTGGTCTGTAGTAGCAAAAATTCAAAGGGTATTCTGCCTTAATTTCTCATAATGCAGCAGCTGAAACAGGCTATGATCTATGGTAAAACGACTTTAGTTTTACCTGTCTGGCATTTGTGTTCTTTTGAGCTCAGACATAATCCAATATCCTTCAGTCTTGTTGAATTCAGTGAGATAAACACACCACTAAAAGTTTATATCCCAACATGTTCTGGCTTAACGTTGTGGCTGCTTATTTGATGTGTTCAGTATACTTGTTTCAGTAATGAATCAGTGATGTGTCCTTCCATGTATTGTTGGAGTTCAATTCCCATCAGCCCCAGCCTGGTCAGGGATGATGGGTGTTTTGGTATAACACTAACTAGAGGGCCACAGGTTCCCCATTTCTGATTTATATCCTGCATTCCTTCATCATGAAACTCAAGGCAGCATAAGCAATGTTCCCTGGCAGTCTCCCATCCAGGCACTGATCACACCATGACCCACTTAGCTTTAGCAAGAGACTGCATCACTTTCCCTAAGATCATGCACCTGAACAAAAATGTTCTGTTACATTTGATAATGCCCTTCACCAAAATAGCTCAGGTCAATGGACATGGTCCTCCTCTGGTCTCATTTCACCATCACAACATCCCCGTGAAGTAGGTTAGGCTGAAAGAACGATGGAATAGCTGGCTCATACAGAGCGGAGGGTTGAATTCGTGTCTTATTTGGTCCTAGTTTGGCACTCAAACCACAGTGGCTTCTTTTGTGAAATGAAAGCCAGGAAAGTGCTACTTGCAGTGGAGAAGCTATAAACAAGAAGAGGACACTTATCCTTCCACTTGCTTCTGCACCTTCCCCCTAGCTCAGATCTAGACTCGTGTTACTTTTAAAGGAGCCACAAGTCTTTTATGAGAGTGTTTGGGATATAAGAAAAGTATAGCCCTCTTTTATCAAAGATTGGGTATCATGCCCTAAAGGGAACAATAAAGAATAGCCCAATTAGTTACATATCAGATGTTTTTCTGCAAGATATATCCACTAGCTCCATCAACTGATTGACTTGTTTGTACTTTGCAGGAAACAATGCTTGATTTCTTTATGTGCACTTACAAGATATCAAAAGATATCACACGATTTGTCAGCTACAAGAAATACTACTTTTCACAAGAACATTCAGAAACATGTGTAAGAGATGGTGGATTAAAATATGGGGGCGTGAATGAGAGTTGTGTAAGTGGACCCTACATGCCACACATATATTTAGAGTTAAAGATATACTACTAAAATAAATTTTCCCACACATTGACTTTGAAAGCAGCTGCCCATGTATCCTCTAAGCTTATAAAAGCATGGACAACTTTAAAGGTTAAATTAAATTATAGCCCAGCAGTTAGCATAATGAATTATAAACACTCCCTGTCATGATATAGGACTATAATTGCCATGGTTTCTCAGGTCTGGCCAGCTTCCATTTTACAAAAAAGTGAAAAGTCTACTGTAGACGTTAACAATGCTAGCAAAGCAGTTAGTCTGACCAGTTTGAACACAGTATGTTCCATTCCTTTGTCTGAACCCTGTTGTCACCTACAGGGATTCAGGTTGTCTGTCTGCCTGGCCTCATGTTGTTGCAATGTAAATACTAATTAAAGCTGTTGCTATGCAGAACTCATTTGCCCTGCTCTAGTGCATGATGTCCTGCATGCTTCCCTCTTTCTAACTAGCTACAGGCTTCCTCCTGCCTATTTCAATTGTACATTTCAGAAGAGTATTTATTTTATCAAAATTTTGGACAGGCTTTCCCCCCCTTATGCACGATCAATTTGTGTTTGACCGTATATATGCGCGGGGCTGGGTTCTTATTGAAGAAGGTTTAACAACAACAATGCAGCTATAAAAAAACAACCCAAAAAGATAAAAGGCCTTTTAAAATAAGCATGTTTTACTAGCCTCCTAAAAGAAGAAAGAGATGAGGCCTGGAGATCCTCAGTGGGCAGAAAATTCCACCAGAAGAAGACAGAAGAATAAGAAAGAAAACAGTGAAGATTCGGAATTTCTTCCTATCCTGACAACCTTTCCCTGTTAAAGGGTGGCACCTGGGAGATGTGCAGATCTATCTGGCAGCTGGTATTTTTCCAACCTTCTTGCGCATTCTCTTTTGGAATGAACACAGGCCTTGGGATCTAGATTTGGAAAACACACTTTAATTCCTAGAACTCTGTACCTACACCTATGTCTCAGGAGTGATGTATCCCGTTTTGCAACTTGAGGCAAAAGGGGGAAGTGCTGCCCTGCTCCACTGCCTCTGGCGGCCAGCGCTGGTTTCTGACCAAATATCACCAATTTCCAGTGAGATTTTGCCGGATATTGGCGCTGCTGCTATTTCTCCAGTAGTGATGGGGTGGGTTGCCATCGCCTAAGGCAGTGGCTACACTCTACCTCTTGGGAGGGCCAGATCTTGTATGTCTAGTCTCTTTTAACATTCTGTGACAAAAAAGAGAGAGAAGTCTTTGGCTTGCACAGATGTTGAAATTAATAATTCCCACAACCAGGTGGGTAAACCCAACACAGTAAATATAGAAAAGCTGAAACTATTTTTGTCTGTTTTACATCCTTTTAAAATAAACAAAACAAATCTAAATTAAAGGGGGCTTTCAGATGCTATTCATTGTGAGTGGCGTGTATGCCTGTGCACACAAAAATACAAATAAACTGGTAAGCTCAGCTGTTATTAAGGTAATCCCCATTAACCTAGCAATCAGGCATTAAATTAATTTTCCACATCCAGATCTGCTGGTCTGCTGCAGGGGGAAATGTATCTTGTAAGGGCCATGTTTGATGCTAATACAGTTAATATGGAGAAATCTTCATTCTATCTACAGCTAATGAGGTAGCACAAGTAAGCTGAGCAGCTGGAAACGAAAGAGCTCCACTGGGGATATCTTAGCAATAAGCCATTTTACTGTGACATTCAAGTCCAGTGTTGGATTGGCTCAGTCTTGGGACATTCAGCTTTATACAGTTTCAAAGGGATATAAATCCAGTCTCTAGAATATTCTTTCATGAATCATGTTTAAGAGCAACTTAATAATGTTTTAATTATAGTTAGGGCTGAGTGGAAATGCCTCTCCAACAAATTTGCCAGCCCTGTTCACAAATTATGTGAACTGGAATGGCAATTTTGGTCGTTTTTGGGGTTGGGCTTAAGTATTACAAATTATTTTGCAGGGGGTGCTGCTTCCTTTCCCCTCCCCTCATCTTTTTAACTGTAATGCTGTATATGCTGTCTACTGCTACCCCCCTCCACCCTTTACATTTGAAAGTCTAGCAAAAGTGCCACTTGCCACTACTGTGATGTGGCCAGTTGCTACCATTTCTCTCTCAAATGCCTTACTGAATAAGCCAGCATAACACCACTAGCATCATCATTAGAGGGGTTGAGATGGGGAGAATATGGTGGCAGACAGAGTAAGGGGTGCTTTTTCTACGCTTTAAAAACCTGTTGACATCACAAGTGAAAATCAATCCAGACACAAAAGTTGTTGAGCCAAAATCTACACTTCTGACATGGGTTGCCATACGTCCTGATTTTCCCAGACATTTAAGCTGTTTCCGCCCAGGCACTTTTTCTGATGGCCACATCCCGGCTATGTCCAGGAAATTCCAGACATATGGCAACCCTATCATAGGTTGACTTTGGGAGGGACAGAGCTGACTTTGAATAATAAGCAAGTTATCACTTGGTGTGGCTTTGGAAAAGAGCTTTCTTTTTGGTCTCCAGGTCTTATGGACTGGCATGAGGTCAGAAAAATACGTTCCCACAGTTTGACTGAAGACTGTGGAGCAGGGTGAGAACCTGCATGGCCTTCTTCACTTGGTTCAGCCACATGGCTTTGTTTTCAGTCAACATCCCTAGACTGCAGACACCATTTATTTATTTATTGCATTCTGGGGTCATACAGTGCAGGGGAAACAGGGTAGATAAAATCTCACCTCTGCCACAAACTCACCAGGTGGTTTTCAACAAGCTACTGTCTCTCAGTCTCCATCTGCACTAAGTGAATAATAATGCTTACCTACTTACAGAATTGTTGAAAGTAGTACAAAGGCCATATGTGTGCAATCATTTGAGCATTATAAAGTACTATATATGAATGCTTAAAAATTACATTTATTATCAATGTCATCTGGGTGATGGAAGTTAATGGGTAGGATAACTTCCATGGCTCTCCTCCCTTCCTCCAGTTTTCACACTCTTATATCCTTTATATAAGGAAGAAAAAGTCAATGTAACCTTGATTCATAATTTTTACCCAGCATTGTGGAGTGCACATGGTTCCACTCCACAATATATATCTTTATATATCTTCACCTGTGGCCATTGCTCCTCAGGATCCAGCAGCCACTGTCAGGTGAAGATGTCCCACATCCTCAAACAAGTCTACCCTCCCCGCCCCCACTGTCCTATATGATTTGAACTACCTCCCAGAACACCTGTGTGCCTCTCTTGCCACCTTCATATCCTTCCTCTAAACCACTGTTTTCCACGAAGTCTTTAGCACAACCCCTAGGTCCCATGCCATGGCTAGTAAATCTGTTGTCAAGCCTTCTCTGTTATTTTCCCTAATTTCAGGTTGTAAACTGCTTCCGTCAGGAACCTATCAACTTGTGAAGTGATCCACAAACTGATGGCACTATAATAATAAATTATGATTTTGATACTAGCTTGGCTTCTGCTGGCAAAAGTGTTTCCTGAGCAATGTTCTCCAGTTTTCCCCTCCTCCGTCAGCCCTTTGTGCTGCCACTGCCCCCCCCCAAAGTGTTGGAAGTTTCCCTGAACCAGTATGGTTGGTGGTACAAGGAGCTATGGGTGGAATTGGGAGGGAGGACTGCCACCCACACTTCTGCCAACAGTATACTCTGTTGGAATATGAATGAAAGTTGTTCTTCCATTTGCAGATGCCCAGTTAGGATTGAAACCAACCATATCTGTTCTAAACCACAATCCAAACATTAACAAGTCAATCTAATGGCAGCATGGTACTTCCAACAGAGTTGCTGCTGCAGATGGTGCCATAAGTATCCACACAAACGTTTCCGGGGCACAAGAAATTACATTTTGAGCTTCACTTTTATTCTATTACCAATTAACCTTCGAAATAACTGTTCAGATGTGCTGTCATAGAAAATGTGCCTAATTTCCACTCCACTTAAATATCTTAACTCAAGTATCCTCAGAAGATCCCACTCAAAATCATAACGGTCAAATTCCACTTCCTTGCAATATATTCGCAGGCTATTCAAAAGGCACAAGTTCTCCTTTGTGCTTGCGGTGGAACACAGTTCATAAGAGTGTAAAAATACAGAATGTAAAAATACAGAATGGCAGGTGCAGGCCTACCTGTCTGCATCGCCCAGGCCCAGCGAGGTGTTGCGTTGCAGAGTTTCCCGTACAGCAGCCATCCCATCCGGAAGTCTGTTTAGCCTTCGAGTGTAAAGGCCCAATCCACCATCTGTCATGTACCTTTGAAAACACCAGAAATACATTTGTGTTGCAGGTTTACCAGATCAGTCAATCTAGCTAGCTAGCTATTCATTTTTATATTATCCTTCGCCAAAAAAGTCAAAGGGTAACAATATGATACAAAAATGCACGACACATCATATAATCACTAAATTCAACACCGAGAGATGTAAAGTTGGATCACATTTACTTGAAACTAAATTTTGCCAAGGAATAAAACACAAGAGCTTTTTTATATGTTACATTTACCATGATTTCTGTTAAAAGTCAGTTTTAGGGGAAATGTGGCATGTTAGAAGCATGACAAAGATCTTGCTACCTTGATGTACTGAGCTCTGCAGGTGAGGGCCTCTTGCAAATACCATCTTATCAGGAGGTCCATTCTGCACAATATAGGTCCCAAGCATTTAGTATTTTAACATCTACCCTTCGGAATTCCCTTCCCTTGAATATTCCCTTGAATATGTCTTTTTGGTGCCTACTGTAGACTTTCCCATATCGTTCTCAGTTTGCATGTGTACGGGAATTGCTTTAAAGTTGTTTTTATTGTTTTGACACTTCTTGTTTACTGCCCTGGGCTCCTTTGGAAGGAGGGGTAGGATATCAATGTAATTAATTGATGGAGTAATATGTCTTCCAACTAGGAATGGACTGGTAATATTGTGAGGTTATCTTCATAAGTAAATGGGTAAGCAAACTTATTTTTCAGGCAGGATTATCCTTCCAGTATCTTCATATAATTGAGGATACAGGGTAAAAAGGAAATTCTTCCAGTGGTAGCAGGGGCTGGTAATACCGGTATCAGCAATAGACCTCTCATTCCCACTGGGTAAGTGTCATACAGCTTGCGAAACATTTTGGAATTGAGAGGCTCTTGCTTGAAAATGTTGGAATCACTACTGCATATTTTCTGTCATTAAAACACCCACTTCTATGTCTGCAGTATGCAACCACACTCACACATGAACTCTTCCGTCTATTGGCTGGCTATAGCATCACTATGTTCATTTCATGGAATTTAACAGAGTGTAAATTTGTCACACTTAAGAACTTAAAACAAGTTATAAATGTAGTTCATCTCTTAGGAAATGACAGGATAAAATAAAACACTGACATTGAAATAAAAGGAGAATCTCTGACAAACAACATAAAAAAATGCTTTAAAATGATAAAGTAAGTGTTATTACTATCCTTTACCCCTAAAGGAAAAATATCTATATCAAACTAGTCCAGCTGAAATTAAAATATATCTATTAAGCTGAATATATTAAAAGTAAAATAAATGCAAATAATTCGTCCAAACACAATACATATGTAAAATATGCTTGGCTATAAGATAGAGATTGATGCATGCCCTGAAGCATTTATACAGTATTGTTGTTTTTTGCAAACAGGATTATGAATGAATAAGCTTATGAACACTGGAGAAAAAACTCTAAATGCATGGTATATGTGCACCTTTCCCCTTCTAGATTGTTTCCAAATTGGCAATACAATCCAAATGTACATCAAATAAACAAGAAGAATACAAACAAACTGATAAGCTTTGGTAAACTTTCAATAAAGTCAATAAAATAACATACTTGACTAAACTGTAACCTGAAGAGCTATTTCCTTCCAATGCAGTTCGGGAAACAGTGACCAAATTATCTGAAGAGGCTGAAGACGTCCTTTAGTTTTGCAAAGTTCATTGCCACTCACTGATTTTTCTTCTAGAGACTTATCTTTGCCCATGAGAAAAAGAAGCCTTCCCCCATCACACGGCCAATCCAAATGCTGTTAAAGTTGATAATCTTGCAATGACTAACAGAAAACAACCTTCAGTCCACAGAAGCACTAACCCATTTTTTGAAACCCTAGTGTTATACTGTCAACATTAAGAGACAAAACCTGACTGTGCTGCCTAACTCAATTATTAAACTTCTCATGCAACAGGAAGGCAAGAAAAAAAAGTGCAATGGATGTAAGTTAGCTTTGTGAGTCTCTACTGGGTTCAAGAACAATAGACAATTGCCCCTCTGGGGTTTCACAAAGAGGTTGCTAAGCTAGTTAAACTAGGGACAGGGCTATTCTCAGTTCTGCTTTGTCCATGGGGACAAGACACAATACTTTCTCTCAACTGCATAAACAAGGAGTCCAGTTTCAATGGCACTAATAGAAGCTAGCTTGCCACTAGTCCTCCATTCATTTATTTGTCAGGAGCTTACAAAAATCAACCTTAAAAGTGGAAGAAGAAAACTCAGCAGTTATGTAACAGACCGAGTTAAAAGTGCTAGTATTTAAGGACATTTCATTCAACATAGAATAAGTGCCACAGAGAACATATACACAAATATAAACAAATACACACATATATTCCACAGTAACTAACAGGTTTGCCACCAAGGCAGTATTTAACAGAATACTGCAGCCATCCTAATGGTCTGACCAATGTCTTCTTTCCATGCACATTAAAACACCTTTTCGTTGCGTTCAAACTTAATGTATTTAGATGTATACAGTTTTAAAATCTTTAAAATCTCAGGTGCACATACAAAATGTGTACTAGACAAGTCAACCAAATTTGAGAATGCTGAAACCCTGCTGATTTCACTTGGGCAGGGAAGCACATGCTTAAATCTCTCCACTGAGATCAATCGGATTTTGGCCAACAATCTATGAGGCTAGACTTTGTCCAATCAGTTAATATACATTTTAGAAATACATAAACAAAAGCATGAGTGAACTCAATTTCTGTTATTCCAGCTGCTGCTTACTCCTCCCTTCAACAGAGTTAGTTTCTCCTGCCTAATAGGCAGATCTTTTCTTGTTTGTAGACATTTCCATATTTTCCTTCCAGTTCCTATTCACTTACAACCATTTAAAAACACTAATATAACCACAACCCTCTTTTCCTGCACCAGCAACGTTTGCTACGGCACTACATTGCATTGGGAAAAAAACGAAACACTGAATGAACTTTGACTTTCCCACATGTCACAATGACAGAGCATTCCATCCCCAACCCCCCTTTGGGTATTTGGTGCCTATTTATCACAACCGTTCTGGACATACATGTTGGAACAGGAAGGAAACAGAATCTCATGAGTGTAGTTTAAGGAGGTTCAAATCAGTGGAATATCTGCATATGAGAGAGAGGGGGGGAGGGAGAGGGAGAGGGAGAGAGAAGCCATCTTTTTAGTTTTCATTATTTTAAATGAAACACTTGTGCCTCTTTTGGCAGACCTATGCAGACAGAGCACATGAATAAGAAAAGTGGCCTTCCAAATGTATGCATGTTTATGGTCTAATCTTTCTGCTTGTCTGAAAACAGCAGCAGCCACCATTCTTCACAATCAGGACATATTTTGTACCCAAATATTTGATTAAAAATAACAGTGTGGATAGCTATGAATAATGTGCTGTTCTGCTTCCTTCAACAATAACGCCCCCCTCACCAAGATACATTGTGTGTATTTGTGTGTAGGTATCTTAGATTTTGCAATTAACAAAACTATTGGGAAAACAGCAAATGGGCTCCTCATACCCAATAAAGCTCTCCTTCTTAAGGTTGTCATAAATGAAGAAGCTATTGATTTGGGGTTAGGGCCAGTATGCCATAGGCATTGTAAGTAAGAAGTTCCTCCATTTACTCTGCTGAATAATTGCTCCACAGAAGCACAACTTTTGAGGGGGAAGTTCACTTAACTTTGGCAGGCACATTACGACTGTGACCCTGTGATCCTCTAGCACAAGGGTAGGCAAACTAAGGCCCGGGGGCTGGATCCAGCCCAACCTTCTCAATCCGGCTCGCGGACGGTCCAGGAATCAGCGTGTTTTTTACATGAGTAGAATGTGTCCTTTTATTTAAAATGCATCTCTGGGTTATTTGTGGGGCCTGCCTGGTGTTTTTACATGAGTAGAATGTGTGCTTTTATTTAAAATGCATCACTGGGTTATTTGTGGGGCATAGGAATTCGTTCATTTCCCCCCAAAAAATATAGTCCGGCCCCCCACAAGGTCTGAGGGACAGTGGACTGGCCCCCTGCTGAAAAGGTTTGCTGACCCCTGCCTAGCACAACATCAAGTTGCAATATGTATTGGAGATATCAACATAGATTCGAATGATTGGTTGTCCAAAATGTATTGCACTGGGATATTTATTGAACTCATCTGTGGAATCCTCATAATATCATGAATATAAACCACAAGTAGATGAAAATAGATTGTGGACATATTTAATTATTGCTACCTGGTAAAAAAGAATCTCACTCTTCTAGTGCAAAAACACTAATATGGGTTTTTTTATAACACGTAACATTACCATTTCATAAAACAATTGCAAGAAAGAGGTAGTCATTAAGTAGTCTGTGATGCTAAGATGCCTCTGTTTTAGAACTTCTTCACTAGCACAAGGAGAAGGGGACGACAGAGGACGAGATGTTTGGACAGTGTTCTTGAAGCTACTAACATGAGTTTGACCAAACTGCAGGAGGCCTGGTGTGCTCTGGTCCATGGGGTCACGAAGAGTCAGACACAACTAAACAACAACAACAACACTATCAATCAAAAACCACCTTAGAGAACCAGTGTGATATAATGAACAAAATGTGTCAGTTTTTCAGTCAGCCTCAGTAACTGTGTCTTTAACAGCAGCAGCATGCAAGAATAGGTGCCTTCTTTTTTAAAAAATGTAGAAAAAGATTATCACTTGTAGATGGTTACATAGGAAGCTGCAGTTAAAATAATGTCTACAGAGGCCTGGTTCCCACAGTCATGCTAAGCCAATTCTCTTTGTTCCTTCCCCGTCATTTTGCTGCTACACTGAGCGCAGAGTCATGGCTTAGCTCTTCCAGACAAAGCCCAAACAGTAAACTCTACAGCACAAATCTTGGGTTACAGTTTGTGGTCAGCCTCTGGAGAGAACTAAAAGATGAGCCAGAGTTCAGAGAGCACATTAAGCCAAACCATGGCTTACCTCAGCACAGTACAACAGCAACAGCAGCAGAGGTGCAAAGTGGCTGCAATCTCCTCTTCCAGAGCCCATGTGCTCATTTAGGCTAAGCCATGGTTTGCCTTAGCATAAAGTGCAAATTAGGCCAATGTAGATTGAAACGTTGACAGCTTTAGGATTGGACTGGAGAAGTATGGATTAAAATCCTGCTCAGCTGTCAAGCTCACTGGGTGAATTTAGGCCACTCAACCTAACCTACCTCACAGCATAGCTGTCAACCTTTCCCTTTTCTTGTGAGGAATCCTATTTGGAATAAGGGAATTTCCCGCAAAAAAATGGGAAAGTTGACAGCTATGCCTCACAGGGTTCCTCTGAAGATAAAGCATAGTGGCTATATTCTACTTCCAGTGTCAGAAGCAATATGTCTCTGCATACTATTTGCTGGCAGATACAAGTGGGGAAGAGTGCTGTTGTACTAAGATCCAAACTACCAAAAGAATTCTCTGATTCATTTCCCTGATTATCTCAGGATTTTTCTCAATGACAGTGCTATTCTACAACTAGGAATGGGTCATAAAATTCATTTTCTACAGTCGCATTCAGTGTACAACCTTTATTTATCCAACTGTTATTAATAGAGCATTAAAAGGACTTACCGCAAATGGAAATTCAACCTCATACATATATATATGCTTTTCTAGGCAAAAACAAGGGGGGTGGAATAATGCCTTTCCCCTCCTCTGTTCCCAATTTACTGGCATAAACCAACTGCTTCTGAGTTCCCTTGGCAACTTAAACTCTTGAACTTTTCTCTCCTTTTGCCAGCTGCTTGCACCTCAAACATTTTGTTTGGTACAGCAAAGTCATTCCAAGTCATTGTTTGTTTGTTTGTTTTTTAAAAAATATGCCTTAAGTAAAGCCTTTCACTCCTACTTGCATTCACTGAACGAGATCAGGTACAGTATTTTTCAGTTGCCAATTTACAGGAGCACCCGACATTATCTAATGCAGAATCAAACCTGTTGAAACATTTTACAAAGAGAAGACAACAGCTGGAGGAGTTGACTAGACCTTCTCTGTTATGGAGCCAACATTCTGGGATGGGCTTTGGGGGGAGGTGTATAAATGGTGGCTTATGCTTTCAGATGGGATGGAAGATAGTTTGAGGGAAAGTGCCTCAAACAGCAGTATTTCTCCAAATAACTGCAGGATAGATACAGATTGTGGCTAAGGTCATGTGTACACAGCTTCAAACACCAACACTGGGAGTGTGCTGGAGCCGGAATAACTGGCAATGTGTACACAGCCTAAGTTTTTATTACTATTTTGTCATCACTTCTCTCCTGTCCCCTCCTCCTCTGGTGGTTTTATGTTTGACTTGTGTTTTAAGTTATTTTCTTCTATTTATAAATATAATTCCTATTAAGGTGAATAAAGAAAGTTGAATGTTTGAACCCATGTTTACTTTGTTCTAGTCTGCCTGGGTTAAATCCAGTGCTAACATGCTGCTTGAAGAATGGCTTTTGATCCAGCACAGACGTCAGTTAACATAAAAAATGAGAGGTGGTTTTCTGTGAATTCACATTCCCTCTGCAGTGCTACCTTTCATGCTGTTGTGGAGGGTCCTCCAAGCCCAGGACGGTTATCTACATGGATTTTTTTACTCAGCAAAATTTATATACTGCTCTCTCTCTCTTTTAAAGAAAAACTAATCAGCGTATATAAAATAATGACACCACAGATAAAACCAGCAAATTTTTAAAAACAAGTATATGTAACCAAATTATATATCTGAGTAGGATTGCTGAAATAATATTTTTTCTTAAGCAGGTGTCTAACACAGTATAGCAAGGGTGCCCACCACATGAAAAGATATGACTTCTAACAGCTGTGGAATGAACATTATATGGAACTTGTAAAAGTGCAAGTTCCACAGCTTGAAGTGGTCAAGTAGGCAAGTATGGAGCAAGGCAATCCTTCAGACAAACTGGTCCCAAGCTGGTATGGGCTTTAAATACTAATAGGAAAACTCTGAGATTTGGGCCAAAGTTTGGAGGAGGACTGGAGAGTACACACAAAAGAATAGAAAAGATTCCTCTTTCTCTTGCCCTCCTTTGATTTTTGGCCTCCTACAGGGTGCCACTGAAATTTGAAAGACCAAAGTCCTGATGACGCCCACCTGCTGTCATATGTGGTGTCAGGTGAGGTACAAACACAGCTACAAAGGAAAAACTAGGAGCTTAGAGTGAGCTCCTAATTGTTCCTTTGCAAGCAGGGATGCTTATTTAATATGCTGTGACTTTGGGTGGGTTATCCATTAAATCACAATTGGCTTCCCAACTGGAATGCAGCAGGAGTTGGATTTGGAAGTCCATGTAGCAACTTTAAAGTAAGAACCTATGCTGGCCCACAAGGATTGCTGGGCGGCAGCGCTCAAAAAATGAGAGAGCAAAGCCCCATAATTTTTCTAGAACTACTGGAAACCTGACACATCAGTTCAGAATAGTTTTGTTTTTCTTTCTTTTTTTCTTAGCTAAATTTCTGTGCCAAACCATATTTTTATTCCCTTAGTCTGTTAACCCATCAGTCTTAACTGACCACCATCTCCTTTCAACTTGATCTTTCTGGACAAAGAGTAGTATGTGAAGTCTGCCCACAAGCTTTGTCAATGTGAAAACCAAGAAATATATAGCCAGCCGACTAGGGTCACTTCAAGTTTCAGTCTACAAAACTTGAACTGATGAATGAAGTCAGGCAGAGTGTAGTTTGGTCATGAACTTGTCCATGGCTTTGTTGTCACAAGGCCACAGTGTTTAGTCAACCCCAAAGACCTTCTTTGAGTACATATCCACTCAACATATTCTTAAGTATTAGCTTTTAACTGCATAAGAAATTGTTTTGTAAGCGGCATAGTCTGAAAAATAAGCTTATGGGGAGGGAAGACCTATGAGGAAAACAACTGAGACAAACAGAGGTCACTGAATATTATGACATGGATGCTGAGCAGTCCCTTGTCCTGGCAGAGCCCCTACAGAAAAGATCGCTGATTCTCAAATCTTCAGGAGGCACCATCACATGCCTAGTACCGGTACTTGAATGAAGAATATCTCCTTTGGAGGAATGTTGAGACATTCATGTCCCATTGCTCTTTGAGCTCCGCTTCACAAGCACACCCAGCTGTGTGGGAGCTGTTTCACTTTGACATGATCCCCCACAGGTGGAGAAAGTGTATGAATATTAACAATCATGATGGTGGAGTTTATCCCACCCAGTCAGCATCCTGCTAAGATGGATAGTGACAACTGGGCTGAAAGAACCCATGTCTCTCACACTGCTGGAATAGGAAATGGGATAGTGAGTATGAAACATAACGATGCCACTTTCATTTCATTTGTTTATTAGATTTCACCTTTTCTCCAAGGAGCTCAAGGTGGTGGTATACATGCCCCCCCATAAATGAATGCCATACAAAAGTTATTACTGTTATTGTTGTAAAAAATAATGCTACTACATTGTGTGTGTTTGTGTATGTATATACCTAAAAAACCTAATTAAAAATAGAACCCAGGGTTCTAAAACCACATGATACCTATTATCCATTAGTGCTATGTTGGCTGGTGGTTTCTAGGTAGGAATTTCAATACAAAGAATATCAAAACATAACAAACTTTAAGAACTTGGTGCTTGTTAAAATATATGTTCACTGGATTGCATAATGATAGATGCCATTGGGATTGAATGAGACATATCTTAGGTCAAACAGAGCTTCAAAATTTATCTCCATTATAATGAGGTTATAATGTGTTGCTCACCTGCACCCCCCCCTTAAAAGAATATTCAGCTGAGGAAGGTTAAGAACAAAGCGACTTTTGCCCAGTCTGTTTTCAGGCCTAGTATCTCCCAGCTTGTTTGAAATGAACAGAGGTGAAACTGCACTCACCCATTTTTCTGTATGGCCGGGGGCAAATAAACTTCCAATGACCTCACGGTGGGGAGAGATTTGAATTAAAATCGAAAGCCCAGGTATGCTAAAAATGAAATAACCGGTCTGTTTTTCTGTTTCCCCTTTTCAGGCTTAGCCAGAAAACAAGTACCGAAGAGACAATATTGGTTTTACTACCTTGAGGAATCAAACAATGGAAAATCTCAAACAAAATATGCAGTCCGTTGAATTCCACTGACTTGCTGTTCTTGATCACATTTCCCTCTAGTGGACAGATCCAATGTACTGTACAGTATTGTAGCATGTAACAAGCTTTTCACTGAAATGGCAGCAGCATGGGCTCATTAATTTATTGCCTATATATTTATCTCACTTTTCATTACACAAGGAGACACCCCCCCCCCCGGACTATTTATGCGGAGCAATGAGAACAATCTCCTGCTTATCACAAATGTGGATCTAGCTCTGATATTGCAACAGCACCAGTATCTCGAGAGCTGTCTCAAACCCCAACCCTCAGAGCTGATGCAATGTAATGGAGTGTATGGAGATGAGAAGGGAAGAATGTGCACTGACATTCTGGAGACGAGTTAGCAGAAACCCCCAAAGCCAGCCTTTCTATCCCACTGTGTCTTTAGTTGCAATGCTTCAATATTTAACAAAATCAGCAAGAAGCCTGCTCCAACAGAAAGCAATTCAAACAAACACCACATTCGGAAAAGATAACGTAAATGACATTGTAATTATTATTAATCACGTTGAAATCATACAGCCATATACGGTATATAAGTACAGTTTTCAACTCTCTTCATTAGTCAGCGAGATCAAGTCCTGTTCCTCTAAGCCAAGCTGTTTAATGTTACTGTGCCTTTTGAACTGACCAAGTCGTGCTAATTTATTTTTAACACTGTTGAGGGGCCCCGGTATGAAATGCCGGAAAGGTTACAAAGTTCAAATTGCACTTGAGTTTGATTACACTGCAGTTCAGCCTTCACCAAGTGAGATTTGTTAGCATTAGGATCTAAGCCAATTGCTTCAGAGTTTTGGACCCTGAAAATCTTCCGCACACGTCTCAAGGCAACAGACAAAATGCAATAAAACAAACCCACAGAAAACGGCAGATAAAATGCAAAAGAAATACGGTACCTAGTAGACACCCATGGAAGAAACCTATTCATCCAGCTCAGAAAGCTTGTCAGAACAAATATATCTTCACTTGATTACAGAAAGTGCACAGAGATCTTTGGAACTTGCAGGAGAAGCTCTCCTGCAGACCACAGTGACCTACTGGATATATAAGGGATACGGCAGTCTCTCAAGTAACCTGGTCCTCAGTGACATAGGACCTTATATATTGGTGCCAAAACCTTGAACTTGGCCCATAGCAGATTGGCAGCCAGTGCAAATCCCACAAGCAAGGTGTTCTATGCCAGTGGTAGTTTGCCACTACAAATAATCTGTTCTACACCAGCTGCAGTCTCTGGATCACCATCAATGGTAGCTCCACATATAGAACACATTGCAGTAATCCAATCTTGGGGTTACCAATGCATAGCAATTGTGGTCAAACTATCCTGGTCGCAGCTTTCTTCCCAATTGATGTTGAGAACAAGACACCTGTGCCTCCAATGACAGATCTGAATCCAGGAGCACCCCCAAACAACACACTCACACCTTCAGTGAGAGTGTGACCCCATCCAGGGCAGGCAAGTTAACTACTTCCTAAACCCGGAAACCACTCACCCACAAAGGCTCCATCTTGCCAGGATTCAGCTTATTAGCCCTCATCCAGCCTACCACTGCATCCAGACCTGAGCCATCTCTGCCATTCCCAGTTCAGATGTTACAGAGAAATAGAGTTGGGTATCATTGGCATACCAATGATACCTCGCTCCAGATGACCACCCACAACAGCTCCATGCAGGTGTTAAATAGCACTTGAAACAGTAGTGCTGTGTGACACCCTGTAAGAAGATAAAGAGAGCCTGCTGGCTCAGGCCAATGGCCCATCTAGTCCAGCATCCTGTTCTCACTGTGGGAAACCAGCAAGCAGTATTCAAGCACAGGAGCATTCTCCCCTGCTGTGGTTTCCAGCACTGTATCCAGAAGCATTTCTGCCTCCAACTGTGGGGGCAAAGCATAGTCATCATGGTTAATAGCCATTGATCGCTGTCTCCTCTATGAATCTGTTTAATCCTCCTTTAAAGCCAACATTAGAAGGTTAGCTCAGAGGGAGGAGGCTGAGAAACACTCAGCCAATGCTACCTTCTGGAGCCATGGTAGACGGTAACAAAGACCAAAGAGATGTCTAGCAAGAGCAACGGGATCACACTCCCCACATCCCTCTTCTGATAACAGTTCATGCATCAGGGCAAGCAAGTCAGATTCACTCCTGAGCCCAGAGTGGAATGGGCCTATATAATCATTTTCATTCAGGAATGTCTGTGGCTGTATCGCCATGGCTTTTCGAGAATCTTGCCTGAAAGGGGGGGTATATGTGATCAGGTTGTAGCTGTTAAATACCATTGGGTTAGACACTTTTTTGGGGCAGAAGGGCTTACTAAACTCTATAGAATGTCATATACATTCATGGACAGATAGGTGGTATGGTATCATTATTATTTATATTCCTCCCCTTTTAAAAACCCCTAAGCTTCAGCTACCCAACATTTACAGCATGATGAGTCAATGTACACGGGGAAAAGGGGGGGAAAGAGCATGATGAGTAAATGTATAGAGATGAATATGAAAGGCATTCACCCTAAGCAAAGATTAAATAAACTCTCAATCTAAAGTAGCAGGTAGGAAATGTACAACTGATGCTTTCCAGACAATATTGACATGAACAATGAGACTGATATGAAGCATCCATCACAAGGGGCACCAGACACACATCAGAATCTTGTTCTTGTTACTCAACACTCAAGCAAATCCACGCTCTATCTTGCTTCACAAGCACTGCTACATTCTTATCTCCACCCAAACAAATCTAACATATTCAAACTCAACTTGTGACCTACTTCAACAACCATATATTCAGCTTTCATCCTCTAGATCAGTGGTTCCCAGTTAGCTAATTACTGAGGATCCCCTATTTTTCAAAAGTAAAGTCACAGCCCCCCTACTTTTTAATTTTTGATAACTCTATGGTAGTTACCTCTGCAAAGCATTTATTTAAAAAACAAAATCTGGGGTAGCCCCTAATAAGCAATGGATTTTAGGTATACTAAAAAACAGACTAGGGATGAGCGATATCTGGTTTTCAGCATCGTGATATATCAGCAGCTAAACATTGCAATAGTCCTATATATCACAATGTCTGAAACTGGAGATCAGGCATACGGATGAGGGAAGGAGCGATCACAGAAATCCCGTGGGTGGGGAAAAAAGAGGAAGCGGAGTCGCCTCCACCACATGGTTTGAGTGGGAGGGAATAGGGATGGGGAGTACATTGTGGGTGTGGTGGCCCCAGAGATTGCTTGTGCCACTGCTTCAACAGTGGCAAATGCTGCTTAATGTTTAACAGTTTATATTATAAATTTAACAGAGACTGCTAAATAGCATTTACCACCATTGATGCAACGCAGCAGTGCCAGAGGCATTCTCTGGGGCCAGCTTACCCACAATGCCTTATTCTGAGGAGGGCCCCCAGTTGTGGTGGTCTGAAGAGCAGCACTGCCAGCTGCTTTCCATTAACAGTAGAAAGACTGCAGGGTGAATGAGGGCGAGTCGCAGTTGCTGCCACCACTGCTGCCACCGCAACATTAATCACAGTAGGCAGAAAAGTGGGCTGCCAGCCAACCATGTTGGTGACAATAACAGACAGCTTCGCAGACAGCAGATGGAAAGTGCAATTTGCCAAGATGCACACCTCATTATATGGTTGGCCTTGCTCACAAATCCTTGAATTTTTAAGGGGGAAGGGACATCAACTGATAGCTGGGTGACTATTGCTCCTTTAAAGTTCTCTTGCAGATGCAAGAAATTGGGAAGCACCTCTTAGTTGTTTACATTCAGAAACCTGTGCCCTCTGGCCCAGGGTGTAATTAAGGACTTCATACATATTTTCCAATGTCCTGTGAATCATCAGATGTTCACACACATACTTAGGTGGAGACAGAGTTGAACTGGTTGTAAAATTGATGTGATTACATTTGTATAAAACAGAAATTAGCACTGCTGTGAAAAGTCGGGTGCCCCGTATGTACCCTGTGCAGGTATGCAGGTTTCACATGCATGTTATCATGTGTCGGGCTTAGGGACTACAGTCATACATTGCACATCAGAGGGAAGATGTGGTCTGAATGGCACTGTGCGAATGGGAAGCGCTTTCTGGTGTGCATTCAAATGTACATCCCAATCCACTTTTTAAAAATGCATCACTAGTTGCACGTTTACAGCTTGTGTTACACATGAGTAGGACTGGATTTTGCATACTCTAAAGAGAAGATGGAGATACACAAGGATCTTGTTTATATCCCCTCTCTGCATTGCTTGGCTGTGTTGATTTCTGGTATCTATGGCAAGGCAACTCCCCTGGGTGGGTCAATCAGTTTTAGAACAAGCACCTGTGGCCTCCTAAGGTTTGCAGAGGCATACAAGGTCATAGATATATTCAGATATTTACAAACCAAGAGGAATTCAATTCCTTCTAACCTCAAGATACCAAAACTGCTGCCTGCCAGAACTTTGCTTGGACAGACCTGTGAGGCCTCACAAAATTTCCCATGACCCAAGATAGATCAGCGAGGGATCTGAGAACATGTGGCTGCAATGGTTTATCTTGGCCACTGGGTTTGTTTTGGCTGTAACAAATATTTTGGCTCTCTTTCCTATCTAGTTGCCAGTAAAAACACAAATACTTGCCATTCTGAGAATGACAGTGGAGCACATGCCAGCTGACAAAAGGGCATTCGTACTGTAATTTTTTTCCAAGCCTCCTGTTATTATCTGTACACCAAGACACAGCAAAGAATTTGTACACATTTGTTCTGCTGCTTCTCTCAAGCTGTTTTCATACTCGCACCTTGTGCCCTTGTGGGGAGGAAGAAACCTTTTCCGAAACCTACTTAATTAATCCTGGAAGCAACTGTTCTTTGCTCCTCAGTTTAAATTAGGGCAACATGCTTCTGCAAATTAACCAAGGCTAGTGTGCAACTCCTTCTCTCTGCCTGATTTATCAGTGGTTTTTGCTCCATCCTCTCGTTTTACAAGATTTCTTGCAAAAGACTACCACAATTTTTCTCCCGTTTCAGAAAGTGAGCAGCGGCCAATCAAGAAAAGACTGTTATAGGGGTTACATGAGTAGAATGAGGGTGTTGCAATATTTGTATCAAGGAATTAATGGCAAGCCTCATCATTGCTCTCTTTCAAAGAAGTGCTGCTCCACATTTTGTGGAGTAGTGGCACTTTCAGCATAGACACCATGAGCGATGCTCAGAAGTGGGGTATATACCTGGAAACAAATGAGAGATGTGCAGCTGACATGGTTTAGGAACCACTATTGAAAATACCTGGACCAATAAACGAAAGTCTACCTAGTTTAGTATTATGGCCACATTCACACTATACATTTAAAGTGCTATGATACCACTTTAAACAATCATAATGCCCCCCCCCCCCCGAATTCTGGGAACAGTACCGGTAGTTCATTAAAGTTGCTGAGAGTTGTTAGCAGGCCCCTTCCTTGCAAAGCAATGATTCTCTGAGTTCCTTGTGGAGAAGGGTTGATTGTTAAACCACTCTGTAAACTGTATTCTCAGCAACCTTAACAAACCACAACTCCCAGAATTCTTGGGGGGAAGCTATGACTGTTCAATTTGTATAGTGGTGCTTTCAGTGTAGGGTGTGAATGTGGCCTACGTTTTCCTCAGTAGCCAGCCATCTCTTCCAGGTACTCTTAAAGAGGGCATGAAACAAATTGTCCCCAGCATCTAGTACTCTGGGACATGCTGTTTTCAACATATGAAAACCAAAGCTACCTGGCATGGGGAGAAGGTAGTGTGATAGGGAGCTGTCCTCTTTACCAGTATTCTTGCAGCTTACCCAGACAGTGCTGGGGTGGAGTAGGGTGGCGGATGTGCCAGCAGAACCAACCTGGAGGCACTCCCACCTGTGTGTGCATCTGCACAGCTACAGCCCTGACCTTGCTGCCATCCTGTTCCACCCAGGACCTCCAAGCTGCAGTGATGCTATGCAGTGCTACCCAACCACACCAGCTGCTACTGCATGCTTTCCCCCTGCAAGCCACATGATGGGTACGTTGAAAATACACCTGAGTGAAACACCCAGGATTGTTTCCTGGGGCACATCTAATTGTGCAGATGTGCACAGCAATATTATTTCTCTCGCAGTGAGAAATATGGCTTCCTGGTTTTCTCTTGCCGTGTGTTGCAGACGTCCAAAAGCCATGTCTCATGAAACTGATGCTACAGAAACATCTGCTTGCACTGCAGACAACCCTCCTCCAGCAGTATTAGGTGCCTGCATTGTTCGCTAAGGTAACACCCTTCCCCTAGAGGCGGAAGAGTTTATGTCCCATAACAGTTTTTGAGATGTTATCCAATTGCGTCATTGCAACACAGTACTGGAATGCTGCCTTCCTCTGGGGCAAACATGAATATGAGCTTATAGATCAAATTTAAAAAATCCAAAATCAACACTGCTGGGATTGAGTTTTCCCTACCCCACCGCTACAATATCTTGATTTCAATTGCTTCTAAGCAAATATGGCATTTGCTTATCCCCAAAACAACAACACGCTCATATTCAGTCATTAATCTAACAGTCCAAGGGGCTTGCCAATGGATATGAGTAACTATCAATCTGTCATTTTATTAGGCACAGAGCCAGAGAGAGGGAGTCTGGCTTGGCTGGCTGCTGGTAGAGAAGGAGTATTGGACTATACAGACCTTTGGCCCAATCCAGAAAGCCAATGCAATTGTGGAGTATAATTATTTATCTGCGTCTGTTAATGTTTAACCCAGAAACTCTTTCATGAGCACCAAGATAATTGCTGAAACATATACCGTCTACTTAACACTGGAATTGTTTACAAAAACAAAGCCCACACAATGAAATAATATGTGTTACAGTGGTACCTTGGGTTAAGTACTTAATTCATTCCGGAGGTCCATTCTTAACCTGAAGCGTACTTAACCTGAAGCACCACTTTAGCTAATGGAACCTCCTGCTGCCACTGCGCCGCCAGAGCACGAATTCTGTTCTTAGCGGAGTTCTTAACCTGAAGCGTACTTAACCCGAGGTACCACTGTATTTCAGTCACATAAGTAAGGATGCACATATAGAGTAGAATTATTAGCTAGTGTCAAACAGATGCTTATGGGCGCTGCTTGGAAAAACCAAGATCGACTGATTGCTTTTCCATTTTTTCACACTATGTTGGTTTTATTTCTGTCCAATAAAGTGCATAGCACATTGTTCCTGCTAGATACTTCTGTTTATTTACTCAGAGATTTATATTCTGTCCTTTTACTGCATTCACAGCAGCTTACAACAATTAAAATAGCTAATAAGAACTACAATATATGAAACAAACAGTAGAAAAATGCAAACATTTTAAGTGGTAGTAGCTACAGTTCAGTAATTGCAGTCAGAATTTGCTATGTTGGATTTACTAGTTATAATTATGCTCTGCAGGCAAGCCACAAGTTAGGAAAACAGTCTGTGGTAGAAACAGTGATGCTGAATTTTTCATCTATTTTTGTTCCTGAGGGTTCCAGGTTCAAGAATAGGAAACTGCAATGCTACCTGACAGTAACAAGTTTGCCGTACAACACGAGTTTGTCAGGCAAATGCAAATATATTAACAAAATCATCCACCACTAGATGGAGCTACAAACAAACAAAAAAAGCAAAACTTGTACAAAGCACAGGCATCTGTCTCTGCAAGTGCATGTGCAAAGCTACCCTAACAAATCAGACAACCATCTATAGGAAGCCTATAATTTCCCCCAATTCATCCCCAATTCAATTGAACGTGCATATGCATATATTTATTGACCGAAGACATTCCTTTGATGAAAGGATTCAAAATCATTTAAAATAAACCCTTTTGGAAATAAAATGCATTCCAAATGCAGTTTCAGGCGAAGGTCATTTGCTTTGCAAATATTAGCACAAGAAACATTGAAAAGCAAAGTCTTGCACTACTTTATTTGCAGAAACATGGGATGGGCAAGCCGTGTGTTTGCTAGACCACTGGTTGCTAAAGGGTTCTTTTCATAATCATTTCCTAAACCTTTTGCTTTTGTGTGTGTGTGTGTGTGTGTGTTTTATAATGTGCTTTTGAAACTGTCAGAGTAAAAATCAGCAGCCCCAAATTCAAGATGTTTCAGATAAGGACCAAACTAGACGAGTTGCCAGGAGATCCATGATTACATTTCCTATGGACTTGAAGTTGTTTTTAGATCAAAACAGTCAGAGGGATGATTTGATCAGGGAGCCAATGCTGGACCAGGGCACTGAATCCATTCCCCTCCACTGTTTACCTTGGCGTACCTGCAACAGTTTACATTTATATGGGACTGACACACATAAAACCCATGGACAAGACAGTAATTTCAACACAAAAGTCACTTCCATGTAGGCACCAGCCAAATTGTGATCCTAGTGTATGTGGTTTGTACCATATACTGAGACTAGCCAACTGGCAAACAGGTGGTACTTGGGAATTTTATGTCCCTTAAATCTGGTAAGAGATCCTAAGGAATCTCTGCTTCTTCTTTTTATCTTGGCCGATTAATTTGATCCATCAAAACTGTTATAAACCATTTCTTGAATCAAACACACATTTCATTTGCACCTGCTCTCTACTTAATGACATCAGATTGTGACAGGTTCTTCTGTATTTGGGAGGGCAAGGAAGGAGAGACAAATAAGGATGGGGTCCATAATGTTCAACATGTGGAGAGCCCAGATTTTGTAACTGAAGTTTTTTAGAGGTTCTCCTGGTCCGACATACCTTTTAAAAAAGCACCAGCATTTTTAATTCTGTTTTCTTGAAGTAATTATTTTCCTATAAAGATGTGTGTTTAAATAAATAACATTATTTGGTGTTCAGAAAACGGATTTGTATACCATGTATACAATACTAAAAGCGATCATTTTCTGATCAATGTTTCCTTCCTTCCTTTTCTGTAGGAATACTTCACATTATTAATGTTTTTTGATAAATCATTTCACTGAAGGCCCATCAAATGTACTCAAAATCTTCACCTACAAGCAGTATATGTTGCATAACAAACATAATTTTCCACGTAATGATCATCTCCTGTATTAACTTGACAGCATCTAGATTTTAAAAATAATTCTGAAAAAGCTCTTGTTGAACTAAGAGTAGAAATATGTACCCCCTTGTGGTGACAGGGAACGGTGCAGCAATTCTCTTTTAGACACCTACTAAACACAACACACCCCTTCACTATAATCTGCTTGAGTGCAGGAAGCTCTTGCAACCAATCGGAACCGCGCCTCGATCATCAAACATTTCGGAAGCCAAACAGGCTTCCGGAATGGATTACAGTACGTTTGACAACCGAGGTTTGACTGTATAGTTAAGGGAGAGGTGTTACATTTAATTCTACCATGGTAGGCTGTGAGCATTCTAAAATGTTTATAAAACGCAGACTATTTGTACACATTTTCTGAAAAATGGTGGCATGAAAACATATCCCCCCAAGAATTTGAAACTTTATAGTAGTCAATAATTCAACATGCTGCTTCAGTGTCCTACCATGCCACAAGATACTAGGGAGGAGGAGGGTGTTTGCTGTGGGGTGTCCCCCTACCCTGAAAAGACCAAATAACTCAACCAACTGCTTTACAGATCCTTGTAATAGACTGTAAATGTCTTAGGAGACATTTCACTATAAAAGTGTCTGCATCAGGCATGAATAACAAAATCTACATTCTTATGGAAGTGCTTGAACATCTGCATCCTGTATCAACCAAACAGCTTGCTTAAAGCAGAAGTACATCAGATAATTTATTAGTCCTGACACAACACATGGTCTTTATGGCCACCTGCAGCTCTTCTTGCTCCTCCCTTCTCCTGTAGGGAAGAGCCTAAAATCTAGACTTGGATCATCAACTTCATGGAACCAGTTGAAGCTGCCATAAACACACACATCCATGTATCTTTAATACTATGTATTTTCATAAAGTATTGTAATGGTTATAAAATGCTCTGGGAGCCAATTCTGGCTCAAAGGAAGAGTATACATGTATTATTATTATTATTACTATTATTATTATTATTATTATTATTATTATTATTATTATATCAGTAAACTTGAATGTACTCACCCGCTTGTAATATCATCAGTCCTTATATTTTTCCCCAGAACATCTCCATCACTCATGTAACCCGTGGCATCCATGTTGATTCCTTCAAGATCTATTTCATCACCTCCTTTGTCGGTGATATCCACATGACAAACGTTACTGCCCCGCGATGCTAGCTGTCTTCTTAAGGGAGCTGAATACATATAACGCCCTGATTCTGCATTGATGAACCGGCTGGCATTGGCTCTTGGAGGATATCCATTGCCCACTGATGGAGCATCACCTGCCTGAAGGCGGGGACTAGACTGCCCAAGTCTCCATGATAAGGGTGTCGGCCTTCCCGTCATACTGAGAATACTGCGTCCGCTTATTTCAGTGGTGACATTGGTATCAAAGGTGGTCTCCAAGGTGCTTGAAAGAATAAGAAATCAAAATTATGAAAGAAATTAAAACTGGGAAACTTTAAATCAAATTACATTTGTAGTGAATAACAAGGGCCGCCCCCCCCCCATTGTTACAAATACAGCTGATTGTTTGTACTTGCAATGTGTCTTGTGCTACACTTTGAAGACCCTATCAGCTGATAGTCAGGACTCCAAAATGTCTTGCAAACCCCCCTTTTGGTCAAATGGGGACGCTTGGAAGGCCTAATTAGGTCTTTGGGAAAGAGGTTTCCCACTCCTGTTATAAAGGGATTTAATAGAAACGCAATTGTATTTTTAAAATACTGGATTCATTTCAAACCTCTTTTGCTGAAATTATGCTTAGATACATTGAACTCTAGCCTAACTTTTTTCTATTCTGGTCTCCCTCCTTCCAATTTTAACCTGCAGCCTTGCTTTGTGTTAAGACCTCTATGACCTACAACACTGAAAGAACAGAAATATATTTGCATGTACTGTGAATATGGAGGTAGGCACTTAATTAAAAATCTTCATCCTTGCTGAAGGAATCCTACAGGGAACATATTTGAGCAACACATGCTTCATCACTATGACTAAGTGAAAGCTTTACACCTGTCAAGACAAGAAATACTTTTAAAATACAATTTAGGCTATTGCGTTTTTTCCTTGGAGGTCAAAAAGGGAGCTTGGATTCCTAATGTGCTGGGCGATTTAACAGCTGCAAATCACATAATGTCACATTCTTGTGGTTTTATTAGCTTCCTTTAACAGTTAGCTGAAATGCTAATTTGATCATCAAAAAATTGGATTAAGTGTATACAATGGCCTGGATTCAGTGATATTGTGAGTGAATTTTATGTTTGATTTCATTTCCCCATCTGCAGTGCCCTATGTCCCCTGAAAATCTGTGCTGGAACATTGAAGGACCCTCCAGACCTGTGTCGTAGGTGATCCTGGAAGATGCAGAGAAAGAATGGGAGGAAATTGCCTTCACTATTGTTGTGTATTGATTCAAAGGTTATAACTGTATTGCTGTTGTCTGTGAAGTGACTGCATTCCTGTTCCAGAGGGAACAGCTACTATTGGTTCATTCAAGCTGCTGCATTTGGATCTCCAGTCTTATTGGTTCCCACCAAAAAGCAGCAGTGTGATTGCTTGAGATTGTTCCCTCCAAAATGTATCCTTGTATAGTAAGCCTTCTGTCTCTATAAATATCGCTCCCCCTACCTTCAGTTCCCCAGTCTTGTCTTGTTGCCTGAATAAAGAAGTTGTTATATGAAGACGCTGTCTTTTGCCTGACTTGTCACAGAGCTGAAATCACTTGCTGAAATCACTTGCTGAAATCATTAGCCCCACGCTACAACAACTATATTGCCAGCCCTTTCGAAAATGGAAGGACCACTCTGGTCCCAAGCCAGTGTTTTAAGGTTTCTTGCAGTAAGATCCAAGTATTCTTCCACATTTTATATTTGTTTGTGGATGTTTACTTGGAACAGCCTTTCTTTGATTAACAAGAAACATTGTACACTATTCTATCATTTACCTAATTCTTCTATCATTTTCTACAGTTACTGCTTGAAAAGAGGAACATGGGAATCTGAGTTATACCATGTCAAACCACTGATCCATCAAACTCCATGTTATCTAATGGTGCCAGCTGTTGAGGATTTCAGGCAGGACTCTTTCCCAGCCCTACCTAGAGATATTGAGGGACATTTTGCATACAAAGCATTTGCTCTACCACTGAACTATATGGGTCTTCATTATTTCTTTTGTGGCTGATTTTATTTCCTAGTTTCTTAACGTATACTATAAGAACGGGCACTGAAACATGCAAACTGCCTCCATTCTGACTGTCAGAACAATAAGTATTCTACAGGGTTCTGAGCAAGTCTAATGACTCCATAGTAATTGTCATTAATCACACTGAGCCACTGTATTAATTTAAACTTCAAAAGGAAAACTGATGTGCTGGAAGTTCCTAAGTGCAGGAACTAAATTAATTGAATTTTCCAGGCAAACTTTCAAATGGTGAATTCATTTGAGATCTTATGCTAAGAGGTATCCAACCGCTTAACAGTCAAATTAAACTAGCTCTTGAATGTCTTTGCACGTCATATTCCTTTTGTTAAAAACTTAAGTTGGCAATCTAACGGAGTATTGGCTTAACAACAGACATTTTGTTTTATCTCTGAAATGTTACTGGAGAGTCCTAAATGTTGCTTTTCTCTTAAAAATCATATACCTGTACATCAGTTAAAAAATTATAAGGCTTTGTTTGACCAAAGAGCAGGTAGGAATTCAAGCTATGCACCTTATCAAACAGGTCATGTAAAGTTCAGCTGCTTGTTTAAACACAATATTGTAAATCTGGTAAAAATGCATTGAAGTCTCTCGTAAGTAACATTTTAAGTAGTAACCTTTGCACATTTTTATTCAAACACCACCTAAAGTATGTAACAAGCATTTATTCAGGGTTAGGCTTCTATATACAGTCTGGTTTTCTCCACTACCAAAATTTACTTCATCATCTTAAGACAGTTTAGAACCTGGGCTTTCAGTTTTAAAAAAGAATAAAGCACAATACATGCTTAGTTCAGTGAATGCTTGTCATTACCAGTCTTAAATCGTTTCTCGGGGCAAAAACTGAGTAGTCAAGGACAGGAAAAACAGGCCCCCACAGTTCTTCTTCTATTTGAACAGAGAAGCAATTCATGCCTCCCACCTGTGAGAAACCTGGGTCCCTCGTAAGCTTGACATGGTCTCCTCCAAGTTTTGTCGAAGATCAGCGATATTCTTGACGGTTCGCAATCGTCGAGCTTCTGGATCTTCCCCTATGAAAAAATATACTTGTTAGAGGTGAAAACAACCAGATTATATTACCAACAGAAATTGCCGTCTCTTTATGGCTCCAACCCAAATGTAGTTTCCTTCTTTTACAGTTAATGCACACTGGCATCAGTTTTTTATGGAATGAGTACCTACTGTTGATGTACAATAGCACATTAATGACATTAGGAGGATCCCTTCCACAATGACCAGTATCTAATGTTTAATATACTAAAATATTACTCTTGCTACTGTCAAGGTCTTTTTTCTAAGCCATATTATTGATCACTTAATTGTTAAAGCAAATACTCAGTGCATTTCAGAAGAATATAGAACGGCATCATAAAGGTTGTAGTTTGAAAGCGCTGATAACTGGAATACTTCAGTCCCTTTTGAACATAAGATGCTTACCTTTCTAAAAACTTTTTAAAATGCTGCTTATAGGAGCCTGAACAGACTTAGTTGACCAAACAGTTCTTTAGCTTGAAAAATTATGAATTTTCTCACTCAACACATCCTTGCATCGTATCAGTTATCAAGCTGGCTGACTGAGAGGGAAACAACTAAACCCTCATCATTATGAGGACTGTAACAAAGGATCATATTCCAAAAATCTACTTTTATGAGTCTTGATTTAAAAAATGAACTTCAGAGTAGCTTTTGCAATCCTGTAAGTTTTAGCAATCCAGGTTTTTTGGGTGTGTGTGTGTTAAAGACACTACAAGGACTCCTCAGTCTTGCAAAACTGTTATTCTCTTTTTATAATACGATTTCTTGTGCAAGAAATTAAAGTAGACATCTTCTTGGCATACTTTCCTCACATTTTGAATTTTGTAGGAAAATGTGGAAGTTGCATAATATTTGAGCAATTTTTAACAATGATCTTTTGTACAGCAAATACTTATCTTGCAAAACTGAAAGGAGAACTCTGTTAATTCATGGAATGAATCACAGATTCAAAGTGAAAAATCATTTTCATGTGTTCATTAACCTAAGTGAAGTCTGAGTTTTTAATACATAACTTATTTGATCTGATGAGGGTACCCTAGGAAGAGATGAGAAAGCTTGTCCAAAAGTGGTTTTTATTAACTATACAGATTCAGAAGCTCATTCATTCTTCATCTCCATACTGCTTCTTCCTCACCCTAATTTATTTTGCTAGTGGCCTACAATTTATAAGACTATCTGCTGAATGCCACTAACCATCTGTCTTTGTGAAACTGTTGTCCCACTTCCCATGGTGCTCGATCAAAAGTTACAGTGTGCTAAAATAAAACATTTCCAGTTTTGATGACAAAGGACCAAAACGAGTTAGCTATTATTTGCTTTTTGTAGATGTGTAACTCAGGTCTGGAAGATTTCCTGAGGCACCACTACATGGGAAATATATACCTTAGGTAGACAAACTCTCACTAGAGGCCCAGATGGCTACAGTGGCTTGGTTTGCCCATTGTCATTTCAGTTGGCTCAACAGCTATGACCACTCCCAGACAAGAACAGCTTCACCACAGTTGGCCATGCAGTTGTAACCCTGTCTATATTACTGTAATGTGGGGCTACCCTTCTGCCTAGTTCACCAGCATAATCTAGTACAAAGTGGGACACCCAGCTTTGCACAATTGCACTGTTGTTGAAAGATCCTGGCTACTGAGCCAGGTTCAATGCTTTGTTGTTGATATTTAAGACCCTAAACAATTGCTTAGAAGCCATATTGGCAAGTAAGCGGTATATAAATTAATAAATAATAATAGCAGACTACTTCCTCCAGCATAGACCAAGATGAGCCTTGAAATCTTCTGCTGAAGCTCTGCTGGCAATTTCTCAACCAACATACTACCGGTATCACTTGGTTCCAGCACAGAACTGGGCTTTCTTGGTGATAGATCCACCCTTTGGCATGCCCTTCAGTTAGTTCAAGCAGCAGAGTTAACTAACCAGCCTTAATCACCTCTTGTTATGTATGTTTACTCAAGCTTTCCAGGGCTCTACGCACTAAGTTTTATATATGGTATATAGTATTGCTCTGCTTATATTTCGCTTTCAAAAAGTCTTATTCGAATATTGTTATTCTACTTTTATAATGATACCTTCATGGTTATATTTTATGTAATCCATATAGAGATTTATTTTACATCAACTAACAAATATATTGAATAAATAAACAGGACTCCCACTGCTTGCCATGGTGGCAAATAGGAGTAATAAAATAATAAATGTAATGAAGACAGAGAATGCCCTCTACTGGTCATGCAATGTGAATCTCCCAGCCCCTAAATTTTAAGGATTTATCCAGCACATCCTGGAAAAGTGGTCCCCACATTTGCAGCCAAAGAACAGGACTGGGAAGGTTAGACAGGGCCTTTTCACCCAGAATCAGAATAAAAATGCACACTCATCTCCTTCCCATCACAGAAGGGAGATAGTGGTAGCTAATGATTTAATTTAGCCCCATCCTTTATACCTCTGTATTAACAAAGTCAACACACATAAGTCTTACCAGAAAGATCTTCTAAAATAGGCTGTGCAGTTTTAGTGTAAGGAGCAGAATCCATGCTTGTGCTCATCCCTCCAGTGCTGGGCTCAGCCGTTACATTCCCTTCATTGTCTGTCTGGGATCTTAAGTTCAAAATATATGAGAGAGAGAGAGAGAGAGAGAGAGAGAGAGAGAGAGAGAGAGAGAGAGAGAGAGATGTAGTCATTCTAATGGCAAAAAAGAATTCCAGCACCAATACAAGTACACTTGCCATCTCACATTGTGTCCTCTCCCCAGGATATACTAGCAGACTGACTTTACATAATTCATTAGTCCCATGTTGAGCTATGTCCTAGAAATGGAAACAAGCACTCAACTGTAAAAAATATATGAAATATTCACTGTCAAATACAGGCTTTGCAGGCCTACAGATTGGCTATACAAATACCTTCACATTTTTAAATTAAGCGTTCAGCCTGGTCAACAACCTATATTGCTGTTTTATGATCCAGCCATCACTGATGACAACAGAGACTACTTTAGGCAATGTGATGCAGGCCGTTTGTGTCAGTTTATTTTTTTATTTAAAGTATTTGTTCCATTTGTATACCACCTTTCCTCCAAGAGGCATAGATCATATTAAAGCAGCATATAACTTCCTAGTTTTTTGTTTTTTAAAAAAATCTCTGTTAATTTTTATTCTAGAATTTAGGGGCTGGTTTACTTGTGATGGTGACCACATGACAGCTGCTATAACATGGTTCACTCTTTGTGTGAAGTGGCTCAGCATGTGGTTTGGATGATTTTCTTAACGCCTGTGTAAGGTTGGTATAGAAGAAGAAATCAACTCCTCGGCTGGGTTTGGTATGAGCCACAATGTGTGAATAGTTTACTCTTGACTAACAGTCAGCACATGTCAATCTATGCTGACTTTCATGTTGGAACTATACAGAAGGTGCCTTTCTTTACATATCCCACTGCCATGTGGGAGATGCCAAAACAGATAGGAATCCTTTTGATGCAAAGTTAAGCAGATAGCTTATTTCCATGGGCTCATTAACTACAGAATGACATATGCTGGGAAGGAGTATTCTTATTAAGAGCATTCCTATTTATTCTTATTTTTAGAAGGATTTAATATATCTTATGTTCTCAAATGAATGCAAAGTATCAGAAAATAGATATTGTTTCATTCATGACCCTCTAAGTACATTACACACTTTGTCAGAGTCCTCAGAAATAAATCAAAGATGTTCCCAATACTGCAAAAAGAAATTTAAAGTCATCAGCAATGTTCAGACATCACAAGAAACTAAGTTTTCTCATGACAGCAACCAGCTAATTTCCCTTAAGCTTGTGCACTCCCTAGTCTACTCTCCTCCTCCAGTGAAGCCACAAGGTGGAGTTGGGAAGCTTTCACTTCTGATTGCAGCTAACCACGGTTTAGCTTATGTCCAAACACAAAATTGTAGTTGATCTTAACTATAGGTTGTTGAAGCAAGCTAGCTTCATCAAACACAGTTTGAAATTGGCTTGTTTAAAACAAATCACAGTTTGGTGGGTTCAGACAACCTGATAAGATGCAGTGGAAGCTTCTGAGACCCTCATCGCAGTTGGATTGGAAGAACCTGCTGGATCAGGCCAATGACCATCTAGTCCAGCACGCTGTTGTCACAGTATCCAACCAGATGCCTGTGGGAAACCCACAAGAACGACCCAAACCCAAGAGCACAAACTCCTATGGTTTCCCTCAACTGGCATTCAGGAGCATTGCTGCCTCCAACTGTGGAGAGGGGCAGGGGAGTGTACAAGCCTGGGGGGTGCTATATGTGTAGTTTATCATAATATTGGAATGTAACCATTAACTGATTAGTCTGTTAACCTTGAATTAAATGTTTATGTATTTTAAAAAGCATTTCAGCCAGAGTCAGTTGATTAACTTTATGAATTGCTACAGTATTGCTACTTTATGAATTGCTACAGTAGAAAATATATAAACCTATTAAAATATAATAGGAGAAAATGCCCAGGAAAAAAATCTTTGCCTGGTACCAAAACAATGCCAAGTTGACACCAGGCTGTCCTGGGGAGAGCATTCCATAGATGAGGAGCTCCTACAGGAAAGGCCTGCTCTTTCATTGTCACTCTCCAAACCTCCCCTGAAGGTGGCACACAGAGAAAGGTCTCACGTAATGATCTCAGGTTCTGGACAGATTTATATGTGTCCTTTAGGCACAGAAGTCCTGATTTGTATATGACTTTAAAGGTAAAAACCTGCCCAGAAACAAATCAGCAGCCAACACAATTGGGTTAGAACCAGCTTTATATGGTAATGCCTTTTTCTCCCAGTTAACAACTGAGCTGCCACAGTTTTGCACTAATTGTAGTTTCCAAACCAACTTCAAAGGCAGCTCCATGTACAATGCATTGCACTAGTCTAACTTGAAAGTTACCAGAACATAGGCAACCAAAGCCAGGCTATCCTTGTCCAGATAGGGTTGCAGCTGGGCTTCCAGCCAAAGCTGGTAGAAGGCACTTCATACCACTGAGACCACTTTTGCCTCTAATGACAATGCCAAATCCAAGAGTGTCCCCAAGTTACACTGCTGCTCCTTCAAGGGGAGTGTCATTCCATCCAGAACAGGATGTAGTCCACTCATCTAGGCTGAGAAACCTACCATTATCAGCATCTCTGTCTTATCTGGATTCAGCAATCTGCTTTAAACATTTCTGCCAATTTCCAAACATCTCTATAATCACTGTATAGTTGTGGCGAGGGATTTTTCATTTTGTACCTTGAGCAGCCCCGTGTTATTAAGGTTTGGCACAAAATGTAACCAAACCATAATCTTACCATTATTATTATTATTATTATTATTATTATTATTATTATTATTATTATTATTATTTGTAGCCTAGAAACATACAGTTGTATTTCTTCTTTTGTGTCGCTTTCACAGTTAACTTGAGACACAAATAAAAAGAAGCTCTGTCCTATGCACACCACAAGCCTGTTGCTTATTAGGATCTGGAACGCTCGTTTGGGGTGGAAACCAAACTCAAGTTGTTATTGTAGGTTTTTTCCTACTTCTAGAGAAAGCATACCACAGAAGAAGCAGACTATGCTAAGCGAGTCAGACTTGACACACCCTGCTTAAAAAGTTACTCCTACCTGTACATGAATGGTGCTACTGTGGCAGTATTCGGGTGGCTGTATTGCTGTTGTGGATGAGGTAGCTGAACACTCACAGTATTGCTTCCTGTGGTCTGTGTGGTACTGCCTGTGGGCCCATTGACAGCCTGGGTACTGCTACTAGTACTCAGAGCAGGCACCCCTCCAATGCCTCTCCCTTCAGAGGAGGCCAAACTTGACGTGGAACTGGAATTCCTGCCGTCCAGCTGAGGCTTCTGATGAGAGAGGCCTGAGGCAGGCTTCCCACTGCGGCTTCTCTCGCCATCCTTTGCCGAACAGCTTGGGGCACTTGAGGATTTCCCTGTGGCGGTTTTCAACCCTGGTTTTGGTATTCCACTGTGCGAAGGGGCAGGTGCCTCCTTCTTGGCACTGTTTAGCTTTCCTCCTTTAGGGATAAAGCTTGCGATCTTGGAGGATTTTTTTGGCATCTCGGTTGTAGCTGGTGGGATCTGTTCTTCTTTCGGCTCCTCTTTCACGTCTGATTTCTCGGTTACGGATATTCTCTTGGCAACGTCTTTGCCCTTTTCCTTTTCTTTATCCTTCTGCTTCTCTTTTTCTTTCTCATTGCCCTTTGGGGAACTCTTCTTATTGGTCAGTGCCCGACTGAACGTTCTTTGTGCAATTCCCTTGAGGGCAATTTTGGGGCTGTTTGATGTGGGGTTGTTTGCGTTCCGATTCGCAGCTTCAATCTCTTCACTTTCCTCAAAGCTAGGGAGGGCCTCTAGCCTTTCACAACTAGTGTCCCGAGACCCCGGACATTCAAGGGATGACCCTCCTGCTTTGGAGCCTCCTTTTGTATTAAAAAGCTTCAGCTTTTCCAGCATGGATTTCTGACCGTTGGGAGTTGGTTTGACCATCTCTGGAGAGGATTTCGGAGGTTCCTGGACCTGCTGTTTTACTGATAATATGGAAGACGTAGCTGTGTGCTTGGCGCTGAGTGACTTGCTGCGCCAGGGTTTAACGGCAGAGTTGGGCTGAGGGATGGCTGAGGAGTTATTGCAACCGGCAATGTTGTTGCTACTGCTGCTTTGGGTTGAAGGTGGTGCATTTTCATTCATTCCTGTGGGCTGAGAGGCTAAATTGTCTGCTGGCTCTGGAGACAGAGAACAAAAAGAACAGGAAATCATGATGCCTTTGTTTTTGGAAAGTCTTCAGGTGAACACAGCTTACTTTCACAAAATGCTGACATCTAACAGCAGCTAAGAAATACTAAGGTAACGTTTTATATGACCTAAACACAACACTATCTATGTAATTCAAAACAAAATCTGTTTTATTTTTGTTCTGGCGTGTGGGGTCAGGGGGCAGTAAAGTAATAGCATGATCGAATCATCAACAATTAAAATTGTTAAGTTTTTAAAAAGCCTGCTGGCAGGAACATTCTGTTTCTTATTGCTATGAATTACCTAGTCTACTTTTAGTTGATTACCAAATAATAGAGAATAATGCATTTTAGATGTTACCTAACAGCAACTACATTCAAATAAATGTATGTGGTCAGTGTGTGTGAGTATCCTGCTCAGACACTAACAGCGTACTATTAGAAAATTAAAAAATATAAAAACTTTATAACCCAAACTGTCTGCTTTATACTGAGCGAAATTAGCTCTGCTGAAGTTTGCTGCTTGGCAAAAATCCAACTGTAACATGAATCAAACAGCACAACACACACATGCACACTCTATCAGAAGATCCTTCTGATAACTGCAAGTTCAGTTTCTAGTCCAGTAAAACACTGAATCAAACCCAAATCCACAAAACTGAAACTCATCATATCCTTATTCACGCAGCAACAATAAACGATACATCTTTATCTCATAATTGAAACCAGCTGGAGTAAAAGGAGCTAGCTGAAAATGCTTCCTTGGCAAGTCCAAATCTCTTATTGATTCTGCCTGTTTGAAAGCGCCTCATTCAATGAATAAGAAAGCATAAGAACCACACTTGCTTACCCACCTCTTGAGAGCCACTTCTTTTCTAAAGTTACTCTTTGCAAACGCTCTCTTCTGGAGACATTACATCCCAATTACTGCAAATATGTCTTCTGTTATGCTGCTCATGTTTCCAATTAACTTTTGTCATCTCTGACTGTTAGTCTGCCCAGGAGCTTGCTGGGGATTAACGGCTTTTACCTGCCGTCCCAGATCCTCTAGCAATAAACGGCATATAGAGCTTCTCAAACTGGTTTTTTTTTTAAAAAGAAAAAAAGAAAAAATTTGAACTTAAAAATAAACAACGGCTGAGAGCGAATGTTTGCAGCAGTTTGCGGGGGGAAACTGTGAATGCTGTTCTGTGAATCACTAGCTGCTGCAGCCACACAGAGGCTGTTTTGCTTCACTTTTGGCTGCTCACTGAAGATAAAGCTCTGTTAACCTCCCTCGCATGATCCATACCAGACCACCTCACATTTCCAAGCACACCCATCTTCCTTACGTAGCAGGGATGCGAATTTCCAGGAGAACCCTCTTGTAATAAGCCCATGGTCATTTCACACTGTTACGTCCTAACTAGAAGAGCAGATGTGTACGCTTGTTTTATAGAAAGAAGGCATTGCTAGGATGTGGGAAGATTTCCAGTGTGTTGGATTATTAACCACAACCCGTTAAAACTGGATGGTCTCTGCTGCAGTTTCCTCCCCAAAAAGCGTTATGCCAGGAGCCACAGAAAGGCATGGTGCAGGAGAAATTTTATTAACAGACCCAGATGCAGGGAGAAGAGCTTTTCGTGGATTAATTACCGGGTAGCACACACATTAAATTGGTGCATAGTCAACCCATATGGGCTCTTTCACAAGTTATGCTAAATGCACCTAAAAAGGCAGAGCTCAAGGGTACCATTGACTGTAAACCAATGTACAGTAGTATGTGCACAGACCTCAGATCTGTCTTAATGCCAAAGCGTTAATTAAGCCTTTAAGCCACTAAGGATTTATTGATATGTTTCAGTAAAAGATGCATTCTTACTATGTTTTTCATATGTTTCTGCAATGCAGGACAGAGTATAGCCACTAGTCTAGTTGCCTCTGAAAAGGAAGAATCAAATCTAGGTAGGGCTATATGCTTTTAGGTCCTCTCAACATCTAGCAATGAATGAGCAGCAGGCTAGTAAAAGTTCCTGTTCACTTGTAAATTTGTAAATTTATTTGCAAAAGCTGCTGTGGTGTTTAAAGGAGAGTTTTTGGAAACTTTTTTTGTAATTTATTAAGAAGCCCTGAATTGTGCAAAGCTATTCTTCATCCATCCCACCCACAATTTATTGTGTCCTGTACCATTCCCTGATGTTCATTTTCTCTCTCACTACTTACTCTCAATTCTTATCCTCTTCTCCCATCTCCCACTCTTATTTTATCTATCTATTCTTCCTTTTCCTCACAACTATAAACTGCAGCCATCACACATTGCCTTCTTAATTAAAAATAAGCAATGCCCTCATCCTTAATCCTGTTATATCTGTAACTCTAGGATTGTATCACCTCATCTTAAAACCTTCTAATGGGGATTACTTTTATGTATACATTATATTTTGTTCTCTGAAGAAACTCCTAGTGGTCAGAGAGCTGAATATGGGAAACTTTAAGCCACAACTTTGTTATGGACAGACTGCGTAACTTTGGAAGTAATTCAGTCTTGTTCATCCTCAGCTCCCAACATGGAGTTTCTGGAAGAAGATGCACTTGCCTGAGGACTTTACCCACATGCCTGTCTCCATCTCTTGATCAGTACATCATAAAAAACTTTACTTCCTAAAGAAATTTTCATTTCAATTAGCTCTGACTTTGTCCTGCTGAACACTCAACTGATTTTATGATAAGTTAAAATCCCATTTGTCTTCTTTTGTGAAGCTGTATTCTTTTTGCAAGAACCATTGCTGACTTTTATCGACAACAAATGAAATGTCTTCAAATTCAAAATACAGCTAGGCTAAATAACCACTCACTTTGCCTCTTTCATAGACAAGTGCTGTGCCTGGAGTTTATTTAATTCCAAGTGTTTCTGTTACACAGATGATGGTGGTCTTGTTTGAATGCCAATATACACTGTAGTACAGCTAGGTTGGATTTCATCCGCTCCTGTAATGTCTTGACTGCAAACGCAAGCCTAACCATTTGCAGTGAGAAGATGCATATGGTTTGAATTGTTCTGTGAAATGCTAGAGAGCTTGCATTATAATAAATGCCACAGAAAATATATGCAATTTCCCATCATTTGTCAAACACAAGCTGCTCTCTCACTATCTGTGTAACTTTGCTAAAAGTAACCAAAAATACCTCTAAATATTACCAAACATAGTTCTAGGCAGACTCACAGTGAGTACCCAAAAAGAAACATAAATATAAGAGATTTTCATAAAGCAAATATAGTTAAATGGTGTCTGGAATTTATCAACACAAGAAAGCACAAACTAAAGAAAATACAGCAGAAAATAAAATTAGATCAGTTTAACAATTCTTTAATGCATATGACTATCTGGTCTATTCGCCAAACACCACTCAGAGCATGCTGGGTTGTGCACATAAAGTAACCTGGGCCAATTTCATTCACACACAGCAGATTGTGTGAAGCCAGACACCATATGACACAGTTCAGGTCTTAGTTAAAACACATAAAGGGAATCTTCAGCAACAACTTTACATTTTAGTCTACAAAAATAAATATACCCAGAGATGGAAATACAGCAGTCATGTTACTAATTCAGAGAAAAAAGCAGTGTATTTCAACAGAGATCTGGGTGAGCCAGGGGGAAATAGAAGCATGACTGATTCATGCTTCTGATTAGCTACATCTGCAGTAACATTTAACAACATAGGTGCCATCTAGCACTGAAGATTGTGGGTGCCCGCAACATAACGCAGATGTATGATGTCACACACACATCCTGCATGTAGTACGTGTGATGTCACACGCACCGACTGATCAGCAGTGTCAGCTCCTCTTCTTCCTCCTCCCTCACTGACCAGGAGGAGGAGGAGGAAGAGGAGGAGGCGCCGGCAGAGCCAGACACAGCAGCCACTCCTCTCTCACGTTGAAGAGATGGGGACAGAGGGGAAGGACTTCAACTTTGCCCATTGATTTTTTTTGAGGGGGCAGCCCCCACATATATAGTATTGTGGGCGCCAAAGCACCCACAGCCCCCTGGACTTGGCTCCAGTGTTTAATATGGAGATCCTAGATGAACCATAAAGAGATGCATGAACACCACCTTCCCCCATGATCTCCCTGTAGCCACTACATCAAAGTCATACTTCGAATGCTACTGCAGAAGGGAATATTGAGTCAGCTGGATCAATCATGAGGTTCCAACTTACTGAAGGACATTTGGATAGGTAGATGGAAGGATAGCCACCCAACATTTCCACCCTGGCTTTTGTCCCATTGCTCAAGGAGGTTGGTTGGCTTACAGTAAGAAGCAAAAACAATGCACAATAATTAAACAAAAATACAGCAAAAATGATAACCGGAATCACAGATTTAAATGACAAAAACAGACTTTTAAAAGGCAGTAAATGATGGACACATTTATTCAAGGATCTATGACCTAATTTATTTTGATAGTTCAGTTCTGAAAATGAAACACAAAGTGTGTCAGTCAAAAATCCCTATAAAGAAGCACATTTCCCTCTTGGATCTAAAGCAGAACTACACCAAACTACCGGTAACTATCACTTGATAGTCGTCATTCCATCAGGGAACAATGTGAAGCAAAGCTGTTCCATCAGCTCTGCTGTGAGACCAGCTTAATTTGGCTCCTTTTGTCCCTCAACCGTTTCCATTCCAGCTGAGAATCAAGAACTAATATGTTAAGAATTGGTCCTTGGGCCAATTGTTTCCCTCTTTCCTCCTCATCCCTCCCCCCCTTTTTTCGCTCCTCTGCAATTTCTTTTCCACTGCAAGCCTGTAAAAAAAGAGACTCCCATGTTTTTATTCACTTTGGAAATCCTTTTGGCTGAAATGCAGGGTAAAAACACTTTAAATTGACAAATAAATAAGCAAACTTTAACCGTTTGCTAAATTATTTCATTAACATTTCTTTGTTCCACCAGGCTGTTTCCACTGTTGAAAAGCATCTTGTTTCTACACATAATTCTGGCCCTCTATATATTATCACAGGCAGAAACTCATATTGTGTATCAGTAAATATGTCCACCCCATAGTGCTTCCAATAAGAACCACCATGGCTGGGGAGATCTGCCAAATTGAAAAAATGTGAACTGCCACTGTACAGAATATGCTTCCCAGCCCCTCTTGAACCTGTGCTCTCTTACTGTAGCTTGCTTGCTTAAGACCTTGAGTAGTAACAGAGTTTTTAGTCCTACGATATTGTCTATACCAGTGTTTCTCAACCTTTTCGGGGCAACGGCACACCTGTCTCATGAAAAAAATCTCGCGGCACACCACCACCAGAAAATGTCAAAAAATCACAAGGAGACGCTGTGCACCCACAAAATGGCGGCGGCAACGTCGCCATGGCAACGGAAATCACGGAGCTATGCGCCCAAAGTAAAACGGCCCAGGGAAGCCTAAACGGCTCGCCACAGCAGCAGCCCCACAGCCCCAACCGGCAGCGCCAGGAAGACACAACCGCCCGGGGATCCCCGCCGCCCTCGCGCTCCCGAGCGCAGCAACCTCCAACCTCCCGACCCGCGCCCCCCAGCCCCCACGCGCCACCTCTCTCCGGCTCCCACCAGAGTGGATGCCGAGGTCGAGGCCGAGCGGGGGGAAACCGAGCAGCAGGCGCTGGGCCTGGACGGGGACCCCGGTGAGGGCAGCGATCGCGGCCCGGAGCTCGCGCAGGCGGGAGTGCGCCGTGAGTCCGGGCAGCGGACAGGAGCTGCTCCGGGCTCCACAGCGCCGCCGCAACATCTCCCCGCCTGAAGTTCCTGAGCTGTTCCGGCGGCGGCCGCCGGGCTTCAGCGCCCCCCAAAAGCAAAATGGCGGCGGCTACCGGCAGCCCCCGCGTCTCCCTCCTCCGACTTCCCATTGGTCCCTGGCAACCAATCAGATTCGGCGGCGAGCTCCCAGCCTGCGCATGCGTGGCAGAGCCCGGCAGCCTCTCCGCGGTGCCTCCTCTCGGCGGTGGCCCTCTGCGCTCCCTTTCCCCCACTGGAGCCGCCGCCACGCGCCTGCGGCGTGGGTCCCCAACGGTTTTCCCGCGGCACACCAGCCGACGTCTCGCGGCACAGTAGTGTGCCGCGGAACACCGGTTGAGAAACACTGGTCTATACCCTTAAGAGACAGTGTGGTGCTGAAGATGGGATTTGAACCATGGAGAGCAGATGTCAACTCCCTGCTGTGCAGGGACCTTGGACCACTCAGTGCCTCACAGTGATAGCTGAACCTTCCTCACAATACTGTTGACAGAATAAAATGAGGGGAGGATGCAGCCCTGAGCTTCCAAGAGGCTGGGCGGGGTGGGGGAATATAAATGCAATAAATAAAATGGAACTGTGGTTACACAGAGAAGAAAGGGGCTTCTGGCTGTGAGAACTAACTCTGAAAGGTGAGGAGGGAACCCCACAATGCTACAATACAGGCATATTTATTTCCTTGTCTGGCCTGAAGTGACTACAATTTCTTATTGTCTTTGTTTAAACACTGTATAAGTACTTGAAATGCTAGAGGCACTCCTATCATCCCATTATGCAACAATAGAAGATGTGAGGTGCTTTTAAAAACTGAACAAGACTTGCCCCTCCATGTAGTCTTTCAGGATTTAAGTCATTTGTAATAACAAACACTGACAGGTTTGAGATGACAGAGCCCTCCAAAGAGCCCTTGGAAGGCTGATTCTCCTTGGACCCTGACTGAATGTTTTAATGAAACTCCACAGAGAGAGGTCTGACACACAATCTATAAGACACTAGAAAGACTTGAAACAATCATGGGAACCTGTCAGTCATGGACATCAAGTTAGACAACATTTTTGTCACTGAAGAATAACCAGGAAACGAAAGCATGCTATAATAATCCAGATGCAAAAAGAGAAAAGAGTAATCAAAATGTTTGCTTCAAATGGCATTGAAATATTAAAAACAGCAGGGGTTTAACAAAGCTTTTATTCCTAGATACAACCAACCCAGCAGATACCCACACTTTGATTTTCTGTCAGTTCCTACACCTGCATTCTTTACTGTGTTCAACCACAAATATCCTTATTACATCCCTCCATCCACATTCATCTGTGTTGGCCTCTATTTTTTGTATTCTTCAGCTAGCTTCTTCTTCCCGTTGTTTCCTTCTACACACATCCCTCTCTGCCCCCATGGACACAAACATACCTTCTTTCATAGCTCAATACTAAAGTATCTCACACTGTAGGACATAAAGTTTTGAGTGCCATTGCTGCTTCATAGAGTCATAGAGAGCCGACAACTTCATAGTTCCTTAGGTCACCTGACCACTACTGATCTGGAAGTGATACCGGTAGTGTGACTGACTTGCCTTCTGCTGCCCTTTCCTGGAGAACACTGACCAGATCCCTATTCCACACCAGTTGGTCACTTCAGGATTGGATTGCTAGAGACAAAATACTCCAGGGAACAATAAAAGTGATGGCCAATTCCTGCCCCTCTGTAAAGATGCCACCATAAAGAACTCTTCAAGCCTTCCTACATGGATTCCACCATGCTTTTCACTAACTTGGATAGCTTTAAACAAGGATTAGACAAATTTGTGGAGGCTACAAATGCCTACAAGCCATAATGACTATATGCTACCTTGACTGTTTGAAGCAGCATGTCAGAAGCAGCTTCTGAATACTAGCTGTCAGGGATCACAAATGGTGAGAGGGCTGTTGCACTCAGGTCCTGCTAGTCAGGTTTCCAAAGGCATCTGGTTGGCCACTGTGAGAACAGAATAATGGACTAGATGGGCTCCTGATCCAGCAGCATTCTCCTTATGTTCTTAGACCTTTAAAAAAGCCCATAGGTGGGGTCCCATTCTGAAGGTTTAGTTTTAAATCTGCTTTGTGGCCTTTTAAAAAGGGTGGGAGTTAAGAAATCTGCACCAACTATATGCCTTGGCTCTTGTCAGTTCATTGAAGTGTATTTAAATATAGTTTTTATTTTACTCTAATATTTCAACAAGTTTTTACCAAGTATGGCAAAGCTTTCACTATTTCAGCTGCTATTGAAACTTTAGCCTCTTTATGTTTAAGTAAAAGAACTGGGTATGTTTCAAAATGCCAAAAAAGGGCCAAATTTAGCCTGTTAAAAGAGACATAAGATTAAACAGCATGATTTACGGCCTGCTTGTATCTTGTCCTCTAACTGTATCGGGCCTTGGATTTACTGTGCCCCATGGCACATCTCCAATATAAACAAGCTGTCAAGACTGACTCAGACAAGCCAGTTGTATTCTTAAGATAACGTTAATAAGTCACATCAAATAATAATAGTATAACGGCTGTAAGAAAACTGAAGTGTCAATAGAAACAATTGAACAAAAAAGGGCAAAATTCACATTCTTGTCTCAACTGCTTGATTCTAGTGACTATAATGGAGGAAGGAGAACATTAGCCAGCCTCTCCCATCTAATAAACATTTTATAGAATTGTAGAGTTGGAAGGGACCCAAAGGGTCATCTAGTCCAACCCCCTCCAATGCAGGAATCTCAGCTAAAGCATCGAACATCAATTTCATCACAGTTTTTCAAAAACTGTCCACCCTCCCAGCTAAACGCCATCTTAAATACTGTACTAGGTGTCCTTACTGAGACCAGCTATTGAAGGGCAGCATCCAAAAGACTAGTCACAAGACAGCCATCTTCAAATATCTAAAGGTCTGTGACATGGAAGATGGAACAAGCTTGTTTTCTCCTGCTTTGGAGGCTAGGATGCAAACCAGTGGCCTCAAGTTACAAGAAAGAAGAATCCGGCTAAACATCAGGAAGAACTTTCTGACGGTATGAGCTGTTCAACAGTGGAACAGGCTCCCTCCAAAGGTGGTGGATTCTCCTTCCTTGGAGGTTTTTTAAGCAGAGGTTGGATGGTCATCTGTCATGTATTATCTAGCTGAGATTCCTGCACAGCGGGGGGTTGGGCTAGATGACCCTTGGGATCCCTTCCAACTCTACAATTCTACCCTGTTTCCCCCTTTTTAATACGTAGTCATAAAGTAGGCCATGGCAGGGGTTTTTTACCTTTGTGAGAAGTAAGACGTACCCCAAAAGTAAGCCGTGGTGCCGCCATTGTTCCCGGCGCCTCCTCAGCCCCTCCTGCCTGCGCAGGGAGCCAGTGAACCAGCGAGAGGCGGGGGGGGGAACGCGCCTCTTGCAGAGTTCTGCCCCGCCTGCTCAGCGCACAGGGGGAGGCTGTACCGTACCATACTGACGTAATAAAAATAAGACATCCCCCGAAAATAAGCCACCCTGTGTTTTTTTGAGGGGAAAAAATTATAAGACGGTGTCTTAAAAAGGGGAAAAGACGGTATAAGAGGGGCTTGTTGTAGTTTCCCAAACAGAATTTATCTTACTGCAATTGTTCTGCAGCCTGTGTTTTATGCTCAGTTGGGCTAAATGGCACAGAAACTGGGAATGTAATGATTACAAAAAAGAATCCCAATGTGTGCTTCATAATGAGGAGAGGAGCTGAATGCTCTAGTTTATAAATATGTTGTCTATGCCATTTTTCTATAAATTGCTATGACCTATTCACTGTACTGTATTTACTATACTGTTCACTTTTTTAGAGCAGGAGCTTCTGCAGTTATTGGGCTGCAGTGATATCGACTTCTAACTATGATAATGTAATGCTTGCTTAGCATCCAACTGGGATATAGCACTTTAGACAGTTATTCGGCACATGGACACATAAAAACAAGTCTATAGCTCTGATATGCACACTGGGGCTGCTGCACAGTTTTACTAGACAGAAACCCAGCATTGGACTCGGTGCTGCACCATAGTTTCAAACTCCATGTTCTTGAATGAAAATGCAAGAGAGGTTTTCAGTTTCAGTTTAGCTGGCATTATTTATCAGCTTGAGTTTTTAGTGCTTTGTGATACTAAACATGCGTTTCTGTGGCTGCAAAACCTTATAAATAAAATGCAAAAAATATTAATACTAAAAGCAAGCATTTAGGAAGCAGAATCCCATTAAAAACAGAAAGCATGATGATATTTTTATAATAAGATGAAAAACTTACCACAGCACTTTAAGAAGTAAACACCGAGAAATATCAAAGTAAATCGCCCACCGTTTTCCAAGTGTATGAAATAGTAAAGCATTCATCCTTTTATCATGAAGGTAGCTAAACGTATTAAACTTACTGTTTTGGAGTGTTTGAGTCAAACTATTTCACTCTATAATTGCTGTTGCTAGTTTCCCTCTGCATGCACTGATGCAGCATTCACCAACAACTAAAATGATCTCTACCTAAAAACCTCTACTTAGTTTTGACAACTGAGCAAACTGCTGCTAATCCTGTTCAGTTTCTGAAAATTTATCATCATTCCCCTCTCACCCCTCCTCCCTTGTCCAGCTAACACACTTGGATTCAATGCTACAGGGAATTTGGCACAGTCCAAAATCAATTTCACTGATGATCTGGCAGTTGTCCAGAAAGGGTCACTGGCTTTTCAAGATCAATTAAAGTATCTCAGAGTTCTCATTGGCAAATGACAATAATGTGTACAGTTCACAAGAGAGACCAGCAGAGATATCTGTTTCCACAGTTATACTTTTCTTTCATATATCAGATGCAAATTTATTTATAGTGGTTAAGAACACCAAAAAACTTTTCTGGATATAATGAAGCTGGTTAATAGTACTTTCTCCAATTAATATATAGATTAGCTAAGAAACATTGATGAAACAAATACTGATGAAGCAAAAAAAGCAAAGTTTTTATTCACAAATTTAATAAGGGGGAAAAGAAAATAATTAAAATTAAGAAAGAGACAGATGAGAAGCCTCTCCCAATATAATAATAATAATATACAAAAGTACTAATAATAATACTGTATCTCCAGTGTGAACTGATGGTGATCTACTGTTATTATTGATTAAAGAAACTTTAAATAAATACATCCAGAAGATTGTCAAATTATTATTATTAATAATAATAATTATTATTATTATTATTTATTTATACTCCGCCCATCTGGCTGGGTTTCCCCAGCCACTCTGGGCAGCATCCAACAAAATATTAAAAATACAATAAATCATCAAACATTAAAAACTTCCCTAAACAGGGCTGCCTTCAGATGTCTTCTAAAAGTCAGATAGTCGTTTATTTCCTTGACATCTGATGGGAGGGTGTTCCACAGAGTTTTGGCTAGCCTCCATGGTAGGAAGTTTCACTGTTGTGAACAAGTCACTGAAATTATTTTTAATGAATTCTATCTGTATATGGGTGCCATCATCAAATACCAGGAAACCCAGGTATTCTATCTGATATTCAAATGTACTTTTAATAGAACCTCACAGAAACAATTACTTCTTTTTTACTGACTGTAAGGGTGCTGTGATGTCTCCTCGGGAGTAAACAGTCCGATACATCTGTATCTGTATGCTTTATTAACAACTATATACAAGCAGCGCTCTAAGGTTCATGACCGCTCGAGTCGGCGCCAGAATCCGGGAGTGGCCTCTCATGGGTCCGCCCCCAACATAACAGTTTTGGTAGTCCAAATCTCCTCCTAGATTCCTTACGCTTCTTCCCTCTACACACCTGAGGCGACGGAAGTGCCGTCGTACCCAGCTCCTCCGTTACCCCAGGTGTTGCTTGGGGTCCCACAGCATCTCCATGCCCTGTCTCCACCAAACTTCCTGGTTGCTCCTCCTCTCCACTGAGGGACATCCTGCTTCCTTCGCTACTGCCTGACAGCCCTTGAGCCTCCTTCCTGCCCATTGCCAGTTCCCTGACACTGACATTTAAAGAATACTTTACTCATATGTGAGAGAACATTTTTAGTATGTAACAGAGTAATGGTCACCTCTGTTTTTATTAAATATACCACACATCCTTCATGAACATTTAATTCTTACTGAAATGAAAATGATTTTTGGTTTCATCTGCATTTCTGCTGCCACCTGCAGGATTATTTTCAAGTCAGTATTTTATAACAAAGTGAAGCATTTCAAACAATGTATCTGAAGAAGTGTGCATGCACATGAAAGCTCATACCAAGAACAAACTTAGTTGGTCTCTAAGGTGCTACTGGAAGGAATTTTTTTTATTTTTTATTTTGTTTTGACTATGACAGACCAACACGGCTATCTACCTGTAACATTTCAAACAAAATAGTGTTCCTTTGTTACAGAGCACTGCACAGGCTTGTTAAGACAGATTTACAGAGCATAGCTTTGTGGTCAAGTAAAGGTTGGGGCACAACCAAGACAACAAAACAATGCAGTTAAGCAAGTGCATCGACCAGTCAGAACAAGCTCATAGCATTGAAGTTTGCTAGTGCATATGAACAAGACATATGAGCACTGCTGTTTTTCTTAGCTGCTTCTTGCAATTCAAACTATAAAAGAAACATCCATTTTTAATGGGAATATACCTCTGGATACTGAACATGGATTGGAACAACTGTACTGTTATTTAAATGACAATATATAATGAGAAATATCTATAGGGATATGAAATGCAAAGTGACTCAGAAATATATGGACCTCAAGGGACAAAGCGCAGAATGATGAATGAAAAGGCTTGTGCATAGATAGTGCATGTTTGTTTAGACTGCACAGAAATGTCTCAAGTAATTAAGAAGAATCCAACAATGACCTTGTCCAGAGGGCATATGTTTCTTATGCTGTAGTTTATTCACAGTCTGTCTTGTAAAAGAGAAAAACCAGACAGGGGGTACATTTGGATAAGCAATGGGTAAGTGACAGTGACAATTCAGATGTGAATTACAAGGTTTTAATTACACAGAAGCGAGTGGGTGACATCAGAAATCACAACCTCGAATGCTTCATCACTTTCTTTGTAACCCTAAGTGATAATTACAGCTCTGCTCAGCTGCTTGACCATTAAAAAACAAAACAAACCAACCCTTCACCAGGCCAAGTAGTGCAACAATTCACATCAAAATGCAGTGTCTAAACTGTGGATTGCTAATTAAAATGCTATTGAGCACAGTGAAAATGAACGGAAAAAAATTAAACTAAGAAAGGTTATGGCATACCCAGTAATTATGCTGTGTAAGGAATTTTCACTTGCACTTTCTATTCATAGAGTTCTGTGCTCTATGTTTCATAACACAAGGAGTTATGAAATAACATGCGGAGCACACAGGACACCAGTGGAGCTTTTCTTCTAGGTGGATTTCAACTTCTGATAAATGTTAGAGATGCTGTGTTATCAAGGCCACTGGTATTACCATGTTTAAATAGGTGTCATTAAGTACTGTAAATGGGGTTGAGATACAGTATAGTCTTTTCAATTTACTTGCACAATTTTAGGTCATTTGTACCTTTACAAAAATGCTTGGGCTGATGGAGCATTCAACCTATGCTTGCCATTATCCTTCGGAGGGCTGTGCCCCAATAGTCTTAGTAGATCAACTTCCACTGATTACATGCACCTTATATATATTCAGAGAGTAGCGGAGTTCTTACTTTGTGCTTTATTTCTTCTCCAACTTCCTAGTATTTATAACTTTTGTTTTATCATTACTAAATTACTTCTGTGTGTGGGGAGGGGGGGGAATGGAAAGACTTGGAGAGTGTGGTTGGCTACTTCACACAGCTATATTTGTGATTGTTACACTTTTATCAGCATCTTGAAAATGTTGTGCAGTAGTTTGTAAGGGCTCGTATGAAATCGACCACTTCTAGAAAACAAGAGGAAGGCTTCTCTGTGTAAAGGAGGCATTACTGAATATGGCATGTGGCTTTAGCAGAGAACCTAACTTGGAGCTATAGGATGGCTAGAGGCGAAGAGGACACATTTGCTGAAATATGGTTTCGGTTTACTGCATATGTTAACTTCAGTGGCAATGTGCCGTGGCCCCCAGCCTCTCAGGTGTATTTTTGGATGGATTCACTCATGAGATAAATTACTGTTAGTGCTAACCTGCTATGGACTATATCGCTCCTTACCTGCTTTTTTCTGCAGGCAAATACGACTAACAATCTTTTGCTGATCCTATGTCAGTGATGGCTAACCTTGACACTCCAGATGTTTTGGAACTACAACTCCCATCATCCCTAGCTAACAGGACCAGTGGTCAGGGATGATGGGAGTTGTAGTCCCAAAACATCTGGAGTGTCAAGGTTAGCCATCACTGTCCTATGTGAATGTGCAGCCTCATTCTGTGAAGTTGCTTGAAAATACAAGCTCTGGTAAACATTTTGAAAATATAATGATGTACACAGAGAAAACACACCATATGGTAAAAGTTACTTACGATATGCAAGTACATGAAAACTGCAGCTGTTTCTTAAATAAAGCCAACCATGTTATATACACAGTATTGGCATACCGAAAGGATGGGGAACCTGTGGCCCTCCAAGTGTTGTTCAACTCCAACTTCCATCAGCCCTAGCCATCATGGCTAATGGTCAAGGATGATGGGACTTGCAGTCCAAAAAATGTTTGGAGGGTCTCGGCTTTCCCATTCTTGAGCTAAAGTATCAAATGTATACCTATATACTCGAGTATAAGCCGACCCGAATATAAGCCAAGGCACCCAATTTCACCACAAAAAACCTGGGAAAGCTTCATAGGAGCCACTGCCTGCCTCACTCGAGTATAAGCCGAGGGCGGCTTTTTCAGCACAAAAAAATGTGCTGAAAAACTAGGCTTATACTCGAGTATATACATTTTAGTTCCTGGAGAAGTTATATCAGTCTCTCTCACTAGGGGGCAGCAACATTTCAGACAGGTATGTTTTCTCACTTTCTTCTACACCATCTTTTCTACATATGGCCACCAGATGCAGGCAGTAGCTGATTTTTGCTAAGCATCCAGTGACAGGACAGCAGTCAACAACTCTTCATCTAACCACTTTTTTAAAAAGTGCATGAGGAGATGAAAGAGACATTTGCCTGCCGGCTAGTCACAGCATAGTATTCCAAGATGCTCATGGCAGTTCACATGGGGATTTTTATCCTCACAAAATGCCTAGAATGTAAGTTAAGCTTCCAGATCATGATTAGGCCAAAGTCACCAAGGGAGTTTCATGGCTGAGCAGGCATTAGCCTAATGTTATAACCCTATGTGAGTAGGCCCCACTGAATTCAGTAGGATGTCAGAATGGGTGTAGCCAGGATTTTTGTGGTTGAGGCAGGCTTTTGCTAGGGGTGGGCAGAACCTCAGATTTGTATTGATTTGTATTGGTATTATTGATTGGGGGACAGCTGTCCCCTTTGCTTCCCCCCCTTGGCGACGTCCATGTATGTCAGATACTCTGCCCACCATATCTCATTGGTACTCATGTGCTGCTGATGATTTGAAGCTCCTCCAAGGATTACAAGACAAAGAGGCAGCATCCCAAATACAAACAGCCAGATAATTGCAGAACTGTAGTTGTCAAATGGGAAAGAAAAGCTGGCCCTGATAACATTCAAGCAGAGTGAAGTTATGAATAGAGACAGCCCAGCTTTGTGTGGAACAAACAAGTTTTTACATATCCTTCAACTCTTGCTGCAGGTTTTTTTAAATATGTTTAGCTCTTCTGCTTTATTGTCCATTCTTAGTTTTACTTGACCTTAGTTTGGAGCTTGATTTAATTATGTTTTCTTACATTTATTATACTACTCTTTTACTGTTGTTGTTGTTGTTTACCAGTTTGCCTGAGAATTTTTTTTTTATTCGGTGGCCTATGAATATTGCAAATTAAGACAACCACACACTTTGGGTGCACTTTTAAAATACTATTACACTACAGATCCAAGTGCAGCAATCCAAAGCCCCAGCCAGGAGCCATTGGGTGGAATGGGGTGGCAGATTCACTGCCGAATCAGATTCATTTGAAACCGGGTAACAGCCAGGCAGATGGTAGTAGTGGTAGGAGGAGGTTACCGGTACTTTATCTTTATTGCTGTACTTGCTCCAGGCTGCCTTGCTTTCACTAAGAGCAGAGGAAGCCTCCACAGGGCCAAAGGAATACCTTTTTCTGTTCATAAACCCCCAGACTGAGGGCTAGTGCTGTACTGTAAGACACCAGGTCAGGTTCCGAATATCTTATCAAGTTATTTAAGTTTGGTGAAACAACCATTTGCGGGGGGGGGGGGTGTGTGTGACACCATATTCTCTTAGGAAAACACTGTATTTGGCATTCATGATGAGCTGCCTCATTTCTCTGTAACATTTATAAAGCTATAGCACATCTTCAGCTATCTAGCCTGTATCCAATGAGCCTTGAAATTAAATTTAAATCATGTACATTTGGTACTCTTTACCCTTGCTGTAGAAAGTGGAGGAGAAGAGAGGAGAGGGTGGGAGGCAACAGGCTTATTTGTCATAGAAAAAGTCTGAGTATGTCTCCACTGGTTATTTTTCTATTCCTATTAATCATATCTATCTATCTATCTATCTATCTATCTATCTATCTAGTAATTTATTTTTTACTTCCCATTTGCCTCCACTTTAAAAAAAACAAAGCAAAAATCACAGGGCAATAGGATTCATTGGCATGATTTGCAGGCACATATATGCTGATGAGGAAGGTTGTTTAACTATAAGGAGATTTACTTCAATTATGCTGAACCACAAATATATACACTTTGTGGCTGCAGTCGCCAGCTGGTTTTAAATGGTAAATGCTATACACATACCATTCAATTTCTCTTTTTCTCTAGCGGCTAAGGAGAACTATGGTACAGAACAGGGTTCAGATAGTCAGCAGGAGTAAGAGTAGGAGAGATTCATTTGCAGGTGCTACAAAGAACATTCTAATAATTGAAGAGTGACCTTCCTCCTCCTTTCAACACAAGAACTAGAGATTAAGCATAAATGCATGCAACACAGCTCTGTTTTCTGATAGCAGAGGGGCAATATGAAACAGAAAAGCAGCAGTGGGTGGGTGAGGGTGTGCTTAATCCTTTCCCCAACCACCATCTTTCTGCTCCATATTCATGCTGGAACTGCATTTCCTTCTGAGACCCCAAGCATGTATTTATCCCTGCAAATGTTCATTTGGAAATCTCCTGTGGTGCTGGAAGAAGAAGAAGAAGAAGAAGAAGAAGAAGAAGAAGAAGAAGAAGAAGAAGAGTTTGTTTTTGATATTCCGCTTTATCACTACCCGAAGGAGTCTCAAAGCAGCTAACATTCTCCTTTCCCTTCCTCCCCCACAACAAACACTCTGTGAGGTGAGTGGGGCTGAGAGACTTCAGAGAAGTGTGACTTGCCCAAGGTCACCCAGCAGCTGTATGTGGAGGAGCGGAGACGCGAACCCGGTTCACCAGATTACAAGTCTACCGCTCTTAACCACTACACCACACTGGCTCTTGGAAGAAATTATTTGGAGTGGAGAAGTGCTATAATGGATCACAAGCAGAAAGCAGACACAAGCATAGTGCACTGTTTCAAAGTGCCCACAAAATAGATGACAAGCTTCAAGAGGGGAAGGGAGGACAACTAAACTGAAATTCCTTGCCAATCTCTGATACAGCAAACAACTTGAATAGATAGCCAAATCCAACCATCAACTTCCTCTGATTTTGGGGTCAATATTTCCTGTTTATTGAAGCCACTCTTTTCCTGACCTCCAAGTATTTGTGGAGCCATAGCTGTTCCCTCCCACCACATGGCAACAAATATAAAAATATCAGTGTCAAATATTCAATCCAAGCTCACTTCCTAAATGTCATGCATAGTGTTATTTTGTGTCATTTGCTTACATATGAAAAATTATTGAATTTTCTAAGCAGGAAACAAAAGAGACCAGAAGACCATCTGAATTCTGCTAGATCCAGAAACACATACAAAAGTTAAAATAAACTCCATGTAATTTCTGTGGAGATTCATTAGACTAAGAACTGTATTATGGGAGAGTCTGTGAGAACACTCCAGACAAAGTTAAGTGCATTTGAAGTTGCATTGATTTTAATAATAATAATAATAATTTATTATTTGTACCCCGCCCATCTGGGTGCACATGTTTTAAATTCTTACTTTTGAATACATCATGCCCTGTTTTTAAAAGCTAGATAGATATTCTACTTTTGAGTACAATACAGATCAGAATAACATATACTTCAATTTACATACCTTTCTCATTGCTATTTGATAGAAGGGATGGTGGGCTTGTGGGTTTGGATTTGTCGTAGTTGTTAAAGCTCTGGCTGCGCCGGTTGTTGGCATTAACTGAACCACGAGTTTTTGCTTCGCTGCCTGCAGCTGAAACTCTCGTAGGACCTGGAAGTCTGTTTTCGAGGTAAAAAAAAGAAGAATAAGCAAATGTTTCCCTAAAGCACATGAATGAATTCAAGTTAAACACAAATTGGAGGAATGTTTACCTCCCATAAAAGACAGTTTGCCCAGTGAAGAGCTCCGTGTGTGCCCTTTTGTTTACATGGAGCTCCAATGAAAGGACTTTCCTGGTTACTTTAGTGGAGAGTGCTATAAGGTTGCCTCAGTGGATTCAGTTATCTTAGTGGATTCAGGTGCCAGTCAATTTCCAGTTGATCTTCACGCCCACTGCCTAGTTGATTTTAATGCCTCCGAAAGGCATTAAAATCTTAGACTTGGTCTTTTCCAATTGGAACCTGGATAGTGTGCCTAACTGAATGTTGCAGAGGTCATCTACTTATGAAAATGCTTGATACATTAGTTGGGAAACATTTTTTCGTAGCTGAATTTCACAAACTCTGAGATGTCAAAATAAACCGTTAGCCTGTATGGGTCTGGATACACTGGCTGTAACACTGCGCATGGTTGCATTGCCTTAAATCACATTGGGTCATATCCAGTTGTGCCTATTGCTAGTGGAGCAGACTTTTGCTCATGCAGTGAGATGTCCCTTCCTATTCTATCCCCAAAAGTCTCTCTGAGTCTGCACCCACCAATTCTGTTTGAGAGGGTTAGGAGATCCTCTGGGCCATATTTGGGGAATTGTGGAGGCTGCAGGAGGAAGGAGAGGAAGGGGAAACCAGCTTGTACAACACTGGATATAACCCATTGATTTCTACCAGGTATAACTACTATATGTGCTGGATTACAGCCCTAGGCTACAATTCAGAGAATCAAATCCTTGCATAAGCCCATTGACAAGTATGCGCATGAAACACGAGCTAGCAAGGCTCTTTTAGCTGGCAATATGTATTCCATTGCTTTGTAACAAAGTGATGGGTCTATGGACCGTAATAAAGATTGTTGTTGTTGTATTCCATCCCAAAGGTCCAGAGCACAGAGTTTCAATGCAGAGCCCCAGATTTGTAGCCATGCAACATAATCTGAAACCTCTCAGCTCAGAAATCAGTATGCTTAGAATTTCTGCCTTATTTTTTAAGCAGTCATTTGATCAAATCTATACAGTGCAGTAAAACGCAAAAGGAAAAACAGTGCACTAGATGGAATGTTGCAGAATTTTTTGAACATAGTACTGTGTGGTGGTCCGTTTCATTCAAAGGCTTTAAAAATAAAAATAGCTCACTTTGGTACAATCTGCCTAGATTCCCCCCCCACCTGCATCAGCCCATCATTGTTTTTATCACAATGGCTTATACAGAAGTTCCCCGTGGCCAATGGCTTTAGTTTATAGTAGCAAATTATTTACCCCAGTGTTTTCATGAATTATAATATTATTGAATAGCTTACTTTTTTTCCTTTACTTGCTCAATACAGAACTCAAAAAATGCTTGAAGTAAACCATAAAACCAATAGGCTAAAACAAATTGCAGCATTGATTTGTATACAGTTTCCTGAAGGCAGAATTCCCATCTGATTAGCAACATTACAAACCTTTGGTACTTGAATGGCACTTTTAGAGCTGGGAAGAAAAGAGGATTAGTGATTTCTTCCCAACAAATTCATAAGATTGATCAGAAGGAGAAGAATGGGGAGAAGAAAAGAAGCACACAAGTCTCAGCAGATGCATGCACATGCTTTCAAAGCTTAAAGTTGGCAAGTTTGCACGCAGCCCATTTAGTTCCACATCACCACAGACCACTAAAACATAGAACTGTGTAAAGTTTGCTTCCTTGCTTTCCCAAAGGCAGACTCTTCTGCTCTCAAGTGCATGTGAAATAAACCTAGGAAACCAAAGCAAGAGGAATGCTAGAAAGTTTCACATAGCAGTCGTCACAAAGACACAACCAACCAACCCCGGATACAGAAGCAGCACAGAGGAAGGCACAGAGGAACCCAGGGTGAAAGGCTAGGGAAAAATAAGGTACTTTTTCACTTTCCATGCTTTTGTGTGAGATCTGACACTGACATGGCAATGATATTCATGCAGAGCTCATGCTGGTTGAAAGGTACAGTATAGAGAAAAAGTGTTGAAGCATAATCTTTTTACACAAAAAGGACATTTCCCCCTAGTGTTTATCTTCTCCCATGGCTTCTAGGATATTTGTTTGTCTTTCTAAAAAAAACAACATATAAAGTGTTCTCCCACTAGGAGAACCCAGACATGGACAGTCTCTGATGGCTGTCTGACTATGTGCAGATAAGCAATTAAGTATTAAGTAAGTATTAAGTAATTAAGTATGTGGCCAAACTTGGTAAATGTGTAGGAATTACAAGCAAAAGAAGAGATAACATTTGACTACAGCAATGCTGGAGAACTGAGATGTCAATCAAAGTAGAGTGGAAGTGTTGACAATTCTCAAATATTCACCTGGTAAGGATAGTTTTGTTTTGCTTTTTGAACATCTCGCTTTTTGTGACATCTCTCTAAGTACCCCATCATTCAATGTTTCAAAGTGGAGGGACTATAGGAAGTTCCAGATATATCCCTATGGATTCTCAATAAAATTAAATTATCAGTAAAAAAAACCTGTATATCTCCTTTGCAAGGAGAAAAAAAGCTTGGAGAGGTCAATTTGATCAGAAAAAAATAGACTGCACAAGGAGTTAAGTGCACAGCATCAGTAAAATTTGCCTCCCATCACTTCTGCTTCTCTCAGTCTTAAAATAAGTCAGCAGGTTACTCCTGCATGGACTCATGTCTTGTCCAGTTTCTCTCTAAAACTGTGAAAGAAGTTGTTGATTGAAATGCTGAAATTGGTGAAAAGGCATGAATTGGTAAATAATTGAGATGAAGGAAGATTAAAAAATCAATGAAGGAGAGGGGCTCCTATACTAGTAGCAAAGAAAAAAGACGGAACAAAAGAATGATTTAGAATAAAGGAATCTAAATCACAAAGTAAAAATAATATAGTATAGTTTGTGCACAAAACAGGATAAACCGTGGTGCCTTATATAGAGAGAGCTGTTAGGGGTATTTCTAATGCAGCACAGCATGGTAAAAGTAGCATTCATCTCAAGAAAACCTATGATGAATATCACAGGTATTAATAAAGATTAGAGCTGCATTTTTGAAGTGCTGCAGTGAGATGCTTGTAGGAGTCAGAATGCATGTCAAGCTGTGGCTTAGAGGAAAACAAATGGGCTGAAACACCTATTATTCATTCTCAGAGAGATTAGATGTTCCCCAGTACAGGACACTGAGGAATCCAGAATAGAGATGACACGCCTATCTACGCTGCTGTGTTATATCATCTGACAGTAGTCATACTCATTACACTTTTTCACCCATGAGAAAATAAGTTGGGCCTTACAAGCATAATCTATAAACAGAAATTAACAAGGAAGTTAAAGCAAAGGGGAGTGGAGAGAGTGTCCAAACACATTCATGTATTTATTTTTCCAAGATGGAAAATTCACAGGAATTGAGCCCCCTTCACACGTGAATTGCCAGAAGGGAATATAATGCAGTTAACCACGGAAAGCACTACATTGTTGCCCCAACCTAAGATGTCAATGTACGCCGTGGACAACTGAACTGCCAATGCTCATGCATTAGCTTCCTGGTGTTCAGCACTCAGATCACATGGAAGCTTCCAAACAAATAGTTGCTCATGCATAGGCTTTGTCAGTTCAGTCATCCAGGGACAGGGGCAGCACTGTGCAGCGCAGAATGATGATCACGTGATGCGCTCATCATGTGATTCACCTATGAAGGGAGCTATTATGCTACTATCATGAATTATTCCAAATCTTATTCCAGGTCACCTCTACCACCTATCCCCCAAACAAGTAATATGAATTACAGATTTTAATTGTGAGTCATTTCAGGGCATATTCTGATGACATTGTTGTAAAAAAAAAAAATCGCAGCCCCAAAGACAGGGAGGGGTATAATACAGAATATAATAGCTCTCTTTGCTTTGGTTTTTTCTTAAATGTTTGGTTTGAAACCAACAGGTAAGCATTGGTATGGTGAGCCTTAAGACATGCAAACTGGGGTTCTTGCAAGGAGGGTTTTCCATGCTTTGCATTAGAGGAAGAAACGCTAACCTAGAAGCCTTTTTCTGACCGAGAGTGAATCGGATGATTTTGCTTTGAGATGAGTCCCTGGGTGATGCACTGCACAACAAGAAAGAAAAAAAGTGGAAGATGTGAGTGAGTAAAGAAGATACATTCGCACATGAACCCACTGAGCTGACAAAGGCGTGGGGTTTTTTTGGGGAACGAGATTAATCCAAGTGTTTCAGAAGGGAAAAACAACCCCTCTCAGCCAAATAAAACATTCAGGTGTAGTACCTTTGGATTTATCAAAGCAGCAATAGTAAGAGAGGCAACAGTATGCATGCAAGCAAATTTACTTCAGGGTCATGTGAATGAACTTTCATAAGCAAATGCTGTCTATATGCACATTTCTGAAGTTGAAAAATATTCATGGTATGGTCTGATGTTCATGTTGAAGAGCACATCATTTCATCAAGCAGACTTTCCTTTAGTTTAGTTTTTTGTTGTGGTGATAAATACCATATTTCACCACATGAGGGTGTGTTCCAATGAAAGCTTTCACCTTGTAAAAGGGATGAAATTATTTATTTTCAAATACCATGAAAAAGATACAAAAAGTAATGCAAGACTCAGGCTTAAATGGTATATTTATAGTTCAACATTTATGATCTCCACATTCAAAATGTATATAAAATATTTATCATCTGGGTTTCAATTCTGAGGAAAACAAGATTCAAACCAGCCAAGATTCAGTGATGGCAATTTTGTTACAAAATGAAAAAGTAACTGTTCAAAAAGTTTTCATTTTTGATTCAGCTATATAATTGGGTTGAATTTAAGTCCGCAAATAATTTGTAAGGGCTATAAAAGGGTTTTATAGCTCAGTTTAAAATTTGACAGAGATCATATATACTGTTATATTGAAAAATATGCAAACTGTGTGTCATGTATGGATATATTAAGATTTCTATATGGAACACATGCTTTGAAGGTATTATGGAGGGTTATTCTGCAGAGAGGCTATTTCAAATAAACCAGAAAATATTATTTCCCCCAATTCATTAGGGCTGATCAAAAGAACTGAGGTCTGGATCTGATTTAACCACAATCTCTATACTGGATCACAAGAAAAAACAAAAGAGAGACAGCAGAGGGCATCTATTTAAGAGCAGCTTTTTGGGGGTGTGGGAAGGATTTGACCAGTATCATTTTTCCCCCAAAGATCCACCTTGCCAGAGCTGCTATTAAAAGACAGGTGCTTGTATTGTGCTTGTTTCTCCTAAACAGTAAAGCTAACAGGAGTGGGGAGGGCAGGTGGAGGATTTCAGCTAGGAGATGGCATGTAGGGGAAAGATTAAACCGTTCCTCCCTTGAGCCAACTTGCCCCTGTGCTGCTTTTATGCTTTAAAGGAGATCCAGTCATGGATCTCCCACATCAAATGTATTTTGGGTCTACAAGTACATTGGTACACCTTAAGCATCACAAAAGGAGTATAGCACATGTAGCTGAATGGAGACTGAAGAATCAGAATATGAACTCTCCAACCAATCATTAGCCTGCAACCACATAGAATTTACACGTAGCCAATCCAATCCAGCTGGGGGTCATGTGGTTCTGGAAGCAGGATTCGGCACCTGTATCCCAAGGAATGAGGAAAGCTGTGTGCACAGGGCTGCTGCATACACAGTTCCTTCCCGTACAATCCAGGTGCCAGGCTCCACATGTGGAACCCAGTCAATACCTATCAAGGCATTCAAGAATCATACAGGAGATGGGAATGTGCAGTGCCCCCACCCCCAACATGCCCTGCCCTGCTACACTGAGGGAAAGTCTGAGGGGAACTTCTAAGGATACTCAGCTAAACATTTTTAGCTGCCTCCTTGCAGCCAGGAGCCCTGATTATTCAGGCCTGCCTGTTGTGTGGAGGCTTCTAACCATAGTCAGCTGAGCATGGTTAGAAGCTCCTTCATACATTCATATTTGATGCATGAAGACTTCCTGTTGTGACACTGGAAGACAGCAAGCCCACTGTCCTCACATGTTCACTCTGAATGCCTGGAGAGGGCTTTAATAAAACAGGAATTGCACAGCCAGCTGTTTAAGAGGAGGAGTGCAGGGACTCGACTGAGCAACACCTGCTCCCACATCCACACCACAGAATCACAGAATCACAGAATCATAGAGTTGGAAGAGACCACAAGGGCCATCCAGTCCAACCCCCTGCCAAGCAGGAAACACCATCAAAGCATTCCTAGAGTGCTCCAGAGTGCTCAGCAGTGTACACTGGTTTTTCTAACTTCTATTTTTAGGATGTTTTATTTTGCTCCACCTCTATCTGATACATGCATTTTAAAAAATTGACGGACATTCCAAATCCACTACCCAGGTGAAAAAGAAATAGAGCTACTTCATGTTAGCTACAGTTATTTCCAGGTGCAAAGATTTCGAAGTAAGATGCTATATTGGAATCCGTGAAACACTTGACATTTTAAAACACAAAGAAGATTTTGAAAAGGAACACCCACCTGGACTGCATTTCTGGTTGTGCTTTTAACTGAGGATGTGGTGCTTGCTGGGGTTGTTGGCACTGAGACTGGGGTGATGCTGGCACAGATTGTGGTTGCTGCTGCTGCTGCTGATGTTCTTGTTGGATTTGCTGTTCTTGCAGCCCAAATTGGCACTGGGATGGAGGCCTTACTTGCTGGGGTGATGTGGGAGGTTGCTGGGATGGGTGGGGCTGTGAATATTGTTTAGGGGGCTGCTGTTGCTGCTGCTTATATCGTGACAGACTGAAGAAAAGGCCTAAGATAGCCTTTAAATTCCCATTCCTGATTTCTGCAAAACAAATCACAAGTCATTTATATCAGCATCCATTGCATCTTTATACATTCAGTAGAGTTGCTTGTTTAAGCCTTAACACTATTCATAGTACTACTGACAGCTCCCTGCAAACCTAATTGCTGTCACGATTGATTAAAACTGGGCATCATCCACTGAGCAAATTAGTTATTTCTCCCCTGCAGAAACTAAATGCAGACAGGGAGCTTGGTACTATGGCAGAGAAGATTTAGTGAGCTAGGCATCCATCAGCACTAAAGTGCACAATGGAACCTGTCATGCCTATGGCAGATCCATTCCTTAATCCAGACCAGGATTCCAGAATGCTCTGGGCTAAACATAGTCTACTTCATTTCAGGACTTCCAGAGAATTTTGTAAGGAAGAATCGTAGTGTGCATGTAACCGTAAGAAAAGAACTCTGAAATAAACCTCTTTGTCTAGCTAGCAAGCATAGTCTGAGTCCAGGTTCTTATTTCTAAGAACCTAAGCACAATATTCTAAGCACAATATGACCTACTACAGGGGAGGGGGGAGATATATATTTCACTTTCCTTGGCTCCTTCTGAAGACATGTCAATCCCCATGCAAGCACACTTCAGGATTATGACAAACACTTCTCAATTGAAGAAAAACCAAGAAGAATATACTGTTAGGCTGCATTCACACGGCAGTTTATTCCATTTTCATGACGTTTTGCTAACTCTTAATTTTCACATTATATTTGAGCTTTCACCTGATGCAAAAGCCACTTCCTGAACAATAGTGGAAACAGAGTGGAGTGGAGAATGCAATGCTAATAACCAATACCAAGATGGAGGTCTACCAGGCTTGCATGTTGAGCACGCTGCATTATGGAAGTGAGTCGTGGACAATTTACACCTGCCAGGAGTGATGCCTCAATACCTTTCATATGTGCTAAGTCATGAAGAATTAGGGCATCTCAGGCAGGACAGAGTCTCACGCAAAGATGTGCTCTCCCAAGTCCACATTCCCAGCATGTTTGTACTTAAGTCTAAACCACTGAGCCTAGGGCTTGCCGATCAGAAGGTCGGCGGTTCGAATCCCTGCAACGGGGTGAGCTCCCGTTGCTCGGTCCCTGTTCCTGCCAACCTAGCAGTTACAAAGCACGTCAAAGTGCAAGTAGATAAATAGATACCGCTCCGGTGGGAAGGTAAACGGCGTTTCCGTGCTCTGCTCTGGTTTGCCAGAAGCGGCTTAGTCATGCTGGCCACATGACCCAGAAAAACTGTGGACAAATGTCGGCTCCCTCGGCCTATAGAGCAAGATGAGCGTCGCAACCCCAGAGTCGTCCGTGACTGAACCTAATGGTCAGGGGTACCTTTACCTTAATTTCTATGCAGGCTTGTCATGCCCATAGAATGGAAGATGGCAGGATCCCCAAAGCTGGGCTCTGCAGGGAGCTGGCTTCAGGCACCAGGCCCATTGGTAGACCAACTCTACATTACAAAGATGTCTGCAAACATGGCATGAAGACTAACAACATTAATCGTGCCTTGTGGGAATCCCTTGCAGATGACCTATCAGTGCCCATGGCAGCTGTACATATAGCGTCTGGCCATGTGAAGTGGCCTTTTGTTGCCACAGGGTCAATCAGGATTCCTAATTTGCATGAGGGAAGACTGTGTAATTCACATAGCCACCAAACACTTGGCAGGTGAGAGAGGCAAGATCATCCTATTGGTTTAGCATACATGGGGCTAGCTGGTGGGACTCCACACACCCTCTTATGTGCTTTCAGTGAGGAAGTTCATGTGAACCTACCCTACGACGTTGTGGCCAGAATAACTAGATGAGTTCCAATTAAGTTCTAATACAATTCATGTCCCAGTAACATGCATATTCAGATAACGATACAGGTAACACACCCTAAAAATTAAGCCCAAGCCCAACGAATGGCATAGCAAAACATTACTGGACTTTGTAGAGTGCTGGTTTAAAAGTAAGCCATAAACTAGGTTTCAAATAATCGCTACAGATGCATTTCCTGTTAAGTTATCTCAGGAGATGGACTGAGGTAATTCACCTGGCGCTATGCCACTGGACTTTGCACATAGAGGGCACATCAACCTCTTTGTTTTTTGCCGACTATTACAGTCTGAATTACTTCCTGCTGCTGCTCCCTTCTGTCCTGTGTGTCTGTTTAAATATATACACATAGGTTTTGTTGGTGTGAGTCTGTAGCCCAGTCATTTCCATTTTGGCCACAAAAAAGGGTATTTTTAAAAACTGAAAACAAAATACTGCCAGATGTTCTGGTTTTTTCTTTTAGGGCAGGGAGGGTTTCTTTTTTCAGTCTGGTGTTTGGAAGCTTCCATGCTGTGAGGTTTCTGTTGTCTTGGATGCCTTGATCTCCTTTACTTCATTTTTTTATATTATTTCTCCTCTTCTTTTTCCCTTGTGACACAAACCACTCAAATCACAATTGGGAGCAAAAGAAGCCACACAGAAAGTTAGCTGAAGAGGCTCAGTACTAAGCAAGGAGGAGGAGGAGGAGGAGGAGGAGGAGGAGGAGGAGGAGAAGTAGCAGCAGCAGCATGGAGGAACAAACCTGCATGTGAAAATGTGCTTTCCTGGCAGGACTTTCATCTAATTTCATATCAACAACTTCAAACATAATGCTTTTCAATGGAGTCACTCAGCTGCGATTCAAAACATTTTGATGATGTAAAGGCATGTGTGAACCAGCCCTTAACTGGAAGAAACCCTTTCCTGAAAAACTGGAAAGCTATCATGTCCTTGTACAGGGAAAAACAAAAAAAAATGACTTTTTGAATTTCTGGGCTCCCCTTGTTTTGGATTTGAAAGTCATATTTTGTATGTACTTGTCTGCCACTTAGTGCTCTTACTTTAAACATAAATATAATTCAGCCTGAGAGTGGAAGACAGAAAGAAACAGTATAATTATTCCATTGGCATAAGCAGCTGGGATTCCCTCCATGCTCAGTGTTCATGCCTAGAGCCAGGAGATTCCATTTGCTGGCAACCGGGATTCCCCTACTAAGGGAATGGGGAAATCTTTCCCGTGTCAGCCGAGAATTGATCTATTGATCTTCCATTTAAGCATTCTGGCAGCTGACATGTATAAATGTGCTCCCAAAGCAGCAGTGTGAACTCAAGGAAACTGTGGCAGCTTTTGCTGTCAAGGTAAACTTTATTCGCAAGTAAAAATGCATACAAAACTCACACAATCTGTCCTTCGCATAAATGACCAAGAATAAAACAGGCTCACCTGTATTTGCAAATCCAACTGCTAATTCTGAGAATAGTGAGGAGGGGTAAGAGAAAGCGTTCAGCGGCAGATTTAACTGCCATTTATTGAAGTGGCTAACTCCTGCTTCCGCTTGCAAACATGCAAGTGAAAGTAAAATAGCAACTCAGAGCTGAGATGAACATACAAATAGCTTCTCCACGCAGCCCAATCAAGGATCACCTTTTGTGTGCACAATGACTCTGATGCAAACAAGAGTTTCCCTATTGACCTCATAGCACCAGGAACAGCTCAACGTGTCCATCCCAAGTGAATATCAGGAGTTGCCCACAGAGCTTGGATAAGAGCCAGACAACATACAGCTTGTTTTTAATTAAGCAGGCATGAAAAATACCTAATTCATGATTATGCCATGAAGGAGTTTAAACAATTACAGTCTGAGCATTGGATTATTTTATATCAGCACCTTTAAGACATATAACCTCTATGGACAAATTAACTACAAAGCACAATTCATTGCCTGAATCTGGTTTGGCCAACACAGTCACACAAATCTGTCAAAGCCAAAATTGTGTCACCCTTACAAGGATAAACAAGTTAACTTCTATTTATACTTTACATCTAGTATTAGGTGAAACAGATACACTGCTATCTTGAACTCCAATAGAATTGAAAGCAGGTTACGATATAAAATATTTACTCACACTGACGGTGGTTATTATTTATTTTTTGTTATCATCATAATCTATAAGACTGTCCTGCAGCTCCACTAATCTTCTTGCTATATAAATACTATAAATATGGACTCACCTTCTGCAGACAGTCCCTGTATGTTTATTCCTTTGGCAGCCAAAAAACTCAGGCACGCATCTATATTTTCAATCTTAAAAAGAGAAAAAGAGGGAGAAAGAGAGAGGGAATGAGAGATAAATGAAAACGCATTACTGCACCTTTTTGACTTCGTTCTACTATTCATGTGAAATCAACTTGTCAGGCAGAAGTTCATGTCAAAATCTTCTGCTTAATACTTTACATTATTATTTATTACAATTATAACCCTCCTTTTCTCCAAGGAGCTACACCAACATGACACCTTCTGAGCAGGCCATAGTGAATTGCTCATGTTTGTGCAGACCACATTACCTTATGCTCTTATCATCACTCATATAATAGAAAGACAAAGCAAACCTGCGCTTAACTTGTTTTAGATACCACAGGGAGAATAAGCCCCATGGGAAGTGGTTTGTGTGACACAGTTCCACATGTGGTTCGGGTGGTTCAGGTAACAAAATCTTTATTTGGGGGAACGTTTTTATGACACGGTTAAGATTGCCTCGACCAAATCGGGATCTCTCTCTCAGACACACATATGCCTGCCAACTGATTTAGAGCCAGTTTGTTCCCAGCTGTGCCACGCTACCAGCACAATATTCAAATAGATCCCAAGGGTAGCTTTTCCAATGTTTCTTGTCACTGTCTACTGAAAATAAACACGGGGCACCATATTTGTTTGATGTGAGGAAAGTTTCTCATTTACTCTTAAGTGGGACAGCTGGCAGAAATTTCCAGTCATGGAGGCAGTAGAATTCAAAAAAGGAAACTAGAGACCTCAACTGGAATCCAGAGCATGTTTACTCACATCATTCTCTAGATGGTATGAATAGCAGCTGATTACTGAAGGCCACGGCTGTTTCTCATGGGGAGTCTCTTCTTCATTTAAAATAAAGAGAACTACAATATGGACTATGCAGAGATTCAGAATTTTTTTCACTGTGACTAGAGCATGGGAGTTTTATTATTACTATACACTTCATTTGCCCAGAAAAATCATTGTGGGGGTAACATTCCCTTCCCCAGCAATCCTAATGCAAAATGATTTCTCTCTGTCCTCTTATTTAAAGGCACTCCAGCTCCAAGTTAAATTGCCACCAGGTTTCTAAACAAAAACTGAGAGTATTGCTTTTGAGACTAAATAAGAGCTATCCCTCTCTCCTCTCTCCCTCCAAAAATATCTCTGGGTTTTCTAATTTATATGGCCTGGTCAAGACACGCAGAAGAAGGAAATAGTAGAATCCTGAGGTGAAAAAAATTAGCTATGCCACTTCAGGCTGAAGAAGGGGAGCACCATTTTTAATGCTCCTGCATGGAAACCAACAACTCCCCAGAGCAAAACCCAAGACCAGTGGCGTCGCAAGGGGGGGCGGGGGGCGGTGCGCCCTGGGTTCCAGGGGAGGTGGGGGTGACACTTGGGCCAGCCCCGCCCTGCCCGGGACCCGTCCGCTGGCGCTGCTGCACACGATCCGCGGCTCGTGGGGCTGCCCAGCCGCTGCTGCTCCCATGGCGACCTTGCGAGCTGCCGCCATGGCGCAGCGCTTCTGGCGCAGCGGCTCGGAAGGCCGCCACGCGAGTAGCAACGGCAACCCAGCAATAGAGTACGCTCAAGCGTGCACACTCCGTTGCAACGTCACGACGCCCCGCCCCCAGGGGGAAGCCTCCGTTGCCGCCCCGGGTAGCGAGGAGGCTTCCTCCGCCCCTGCCCAAGACCCTATGATTAATGTTTTTAACCTAGCCTGTTCCTATTGCGCTGGATTTCTTTTTGCAGGAGGTTTTTGTTTTCTGCAGTTGGTATAATCCAGGGGTGGCCAACTCCCAAGAGACTGCGATCTACTCACAGAGTTAAAAACTGGCAGTGATCTACCCCCTTTTGGGGGGTGCAGGGCAAAAGTGTTGAGCTTTTTTTAGGGGAGCCAAAGTTATTGAGTTTATTTGGGGGGAGCCAGTGATCTACCAGTGATCTACCACAGATGTCCAGTGATCTACCAGTTGGACGTGCCTGGTATAATCTACCTGTTGGACGTGCCTGGTATAATCAATTCTACCAGGTGAGAATTCTACCTCATTATGCTGTGTGTGTGTAAACCAGGCCTATATTATGCAGGAGAAACTTCCGCCACTTCTAACTGCAAGTAAGGGAACCGGTTTTGAAACTAATCTTCCGTATAAAAACCTCATTACGTATAGTAAAATAGCACACACAATAAAAATGTTTACCCTAATATTATAAAACATTTTAGTATATAACCACAATATGGATAGTATCATATAGTTTAATCAGTAGGTAGTACTGGAGTTATATCTGGGTGGAGTGTGAAGTTTCCAGTAAATGTTCTTGTTTAACACACACAACAGTTATTGGCTATGTACACACTTCAGTTTACTCTGCATCCTGTATGCTACCACTTCTGGTTTGGGAAGCAGTGTACACACATTAGCCACAATTCATATCTATCCTGTTTTTTACTTATGAAACACTGCATATTGATGAATTTCCCCCAAAACCAGTTTTGATCCAAATTAAGAAAAGGAATGTCTGAGCTGCAATTTAAGCCTGTAATGTGACTCAGCCCTTGCCTTGCTATGTGACAGTCTTCATCCAATTCTTCAATGACAAACACCACATATCTGTAGTCCATCATTTATTCTGCACATTCATACTAAAACACACACTTTCAATTTTACTATACAGGGCTTGATGTTTTACTGTACACACACACACAGTGCTTTTTCTCTGGGGAGGACACAGGGGTATAAATACCCCTAAACATTTTGCGAATCTAAGGTTGGCCTCATTGAGGGACAGCATTTCAATATGAATAGGAAAATGAGAGTAAACATTTTTTTTGAAAAAAGCACTGTGTGTGTGTGTATTTGTTAGCTACAACTAAAACTATACAGTATTTGGTCACATATCATTTAATAGCAAACCTGCCTTGCTGCAAAGTGCACGTAATGTAGGCTTAAACAGCAGCCAATAAAGATCTGAGCTGGAAAAAGCATAAGCAGTAAAATCTTTCTAGCTTAGTAAGCACGTCTGGTAAATGTCACTAATCGCAGCAGAGGGAAGACTTTAAAAATGGTTTGTGTAGTCTCTTCTTGGCCATCAGTTAGCACATCTAGAGTTAAAATACACTGTTCAATCTATTCTTTCACCTCAATTACCATTGTCTAAGTCTGACAAATATGAAAAGTGAAGAAACCAGGAAGAGAGTGTGTGCAGAAGGTTGCATATGTTTCAAGTAATGGGCGTTAAACAAAGTATCCACGTGGTAGTCAGGAAATGCAAATAGCCATGCCCTATTTCCTTGCACAGTCACAGCTGATTTCAGGGCATCACAATTGTTGTTAAGACCCAAAATCCACTATGAAGCATGAAGGAACCAGAAAGGTTCGTTCTGTGGTGGCTTCCTGCATCCTGCAACCCTCCATTGTCAGAATCCTATGCAGTTGATATACAAGTCTCATCCTCTGGCTTCTAAGTGCCCAGCATGAAATCTAGTAAGTTGCATACCCTTAACAAATGATGTTGGACACTGTGTACCATCTTGGGTGTGAGTCCTGGAAGACCTGGCTCCCTGCCTTGCAGGCCTTTTCCAAGCGGGGACATTGACTGACTTCAGCTATGGAAACTGAGGCTATTGAACAGACACTTGGGTTGGGGTATTGTTTAAGGAGTTTCTGTTGAGAGGAGGGTTGTTGCTGTTATTGATAATAATTTTTGGGTATCTTTATTTTTAGATCTTATTATGATTTAGTGTGGAAATTGTCGATTTGGTTGTGTACCTTTTGATGCGTTGTTTTTATTGTTTATTACTATTTTTGTTATATTTGCAATTATGCAATTTTTCCATTTTGAGCATGGTTTGAACTATGGAAAGGCGGCATACAAAGAAAATGAGGTGTGTGTGTGTGTGTGTGTGTGTATGAGATCCTAACCCAACAGGCCCTAATCCTGTGCAGTTGGTCCTCTGACCCTAAGTTTTTTTTTAAAAAGAGAACTTTTTCTACTTATTTCAGAAAGCAAATAGAGCCAGTTCACAAACCCCGCCAGTAACCATTTATTAAAGACTTGATGTCAGATCAGACAGAAAATAAACCAGCACCCATAGAAGAAAGGGAAGGATCCATCCCTTTTACCCTCTTCAAATATATGATTGATTCTACCATTGCTGAACACAGTACTGTGCATGTTTCACCAATCCCACAAGAGGAACATAGAATCATAGAATCATAAAGTTGGAAGAGACCACAAGGGCCATCCAGTCCAACCCCCTGCCAAGCAGGAACACCATCAAAGCATTCTTGACAGATGGCTGTCAAGCCTCTGCTTAAAGACCTCCAAAGAAGGAGACTCCACCACACTCCTTGGCAGCAAATTCCACTGTCGAACAGCTCTTACTGTCAGGAAGTTCTTCCTAATGTTTAGGTGGAATCTTCTTTCTTGTAGTTTGAATCCATTGCTCCGTGTCCGCTTCTCTGGAGCAGCGGAAAACAACTTTTCTCCCTCCTCCATATGACATCCTTTTATATATTTGAACATGGCTATCATATCACCCCTTAACCTTCTCTTCTCCAGGCTAAACATACCCAGCTCCCTAAGCCGTTCCTCATAAGGCATCGTTTCCAAGCCTTTGACCATCTTGGTTGCCCTCCTCTGGACACGCTCCAGCTTGTCAGTATCCTTCCGGAACTGTGGTGCCCAGAATTGGACACAGTATTCCAGGTGGGGTCTGACCAGAGCGGAATACAGTGGTACTATTACTTCCCTTGATCTAGATGCTATACTCCTATTGATGCAGCCCAGAATTGCATTGGCTTTTTTAGCTGCTGCATCACACTGTTGACTCATGTCAAGTGTATGGTCTACCAAGACTCCTAGATCCTTTTCACATGTACTGCTCTCAAGCCAGGTGTCACCCATCCTGTATTTCTGCCTTTCATTTTTTTTGCCCAACTTTACATTTCTCCCTGTTAAAATTCATCTTGTTTGCTTTGGCCCAGTTCTCTAATCTGTTAAGGTCATTTTGAAGTGTGATCCTGTCCTCTGGGGTATTAGCCACCCCTCCCAATTTGGTGTCATCTGCAAACTTGATCAGGATGCCCTCAAGCCCATCATCCAAGTCATTGATAAAGATGTTGAATAAGACTGGGCCCAAGACAGAACCCTGTGGCACCCCACTAGTCACTTCTCTCCAGGATGAAGGGGATCCATTAATTAACACCCTTTGGGTTCAGTCAGTCAGCCAGTTACAAATCCACTGAATGGTAGCATGCTTGCAGTTGTAGATATTTGGGCAGGAATACAACAATACAATGGTAGCATGCTTGCAGTTGTAGATATTTGGGCAGGAATACAACAAAAAACACCCCGAATATACATCCTACTGGAGATAAAGGAACCCAGAGAGATGTAGCCTTTGATGAACTGGGGAGATCATACTTTTAAAATGTAGGTGAAAGAGTTTGCCCCATGATATATATGAAAGATCTTAACATTAAGAAAACCAAAACCCTAAACTTTAAACAACGTCATTCAACTTGGCTGGAAGCCAAAATGAAGCACTAAAAATTCAGGTGGGTTATTTACTAAGGCAAGCATCTTGACAGTGCAGATATTTCTTATATTTCAATTAAAAACAAAAGTATTGAGGTTAAAAGTTTATTGATGTTAAGTGGAATTTTAGACTTTAAATAAGGCCCACAAGACTCATTGTCATCCTACATTATTCTATTTTGATGCCCCTTTATTAATACAATTTGAATGCTAGTTCCTGACTGCCACCAGCATGATTCTTCCAGGAAATCTGTTTTGATTCATAACATTTAAGTGGAGCCCCAAAATATTTTACAAATCACAAAAGGGCAGGACATCACTGAATGTTTGTTACGTATCTTAGAGACAGGAAAAATACCATCTGTTGTGGCAGTTGTCATGGTATCATTTTCCTAGGAATACTTAACACGACAACTTCATGTAAATTATCCATGCTAGCAGGATGGGACATGGAGAGAGAGAGTGAGCCATACCATTGTCTCAAGCTACGCCCAGCATTTCAGGTACAACAATGGAAATGCAAAGTATATAAAAAGACTGCAATCATAACCTCAGCACTAAAGTGTAGGTGCCTGGAATATTAGTTTTCTTTGGACACCTTTCCTTTTTACCAATAAAACTAATGAAAAGCATTAAACAGATTGTCCATTAGCAAGTTTTTTACCAATCACTTCTTAAAACGTTGTTGATACAACTTTTTTAAAACCCGAGTGCCACTTTAAGGTACAACAAAGAACACAACTCAGATTTGCTGAAACAAATACCAGTACGCAATTTTACACCTGGGTAAAAGCTGGTCTGGCAAGCTCCTTTTGGACTGGATTCTACAGAGAAGGTGCCATTATGGAGTAGGCCAAATTCTCTGCCGCAACTTCATGGCAGCAACACTAAAAAAAAAAAAGGCCTCCGCAGTGAAAGGACTTCAAGCAGAACTGAAGTTCCTGAAGGTCCACCGTCCCTCAGACCATGTGGTGGGCCGGACTATATTTTTTGGGGGGATATGAATGAATTCCTATGCCCCACAAATAACCCAGAGATGCATTTTAAATAAAAAGACACATTCTACTCATGTAAAAACATGCTGATTCCCGGACCATCCGCAGGCCTGATTGAGAAGGCAATTGGGCCGCATCCGGCCCCCGGGGCCTTAGATTGCCTACCCCTGGCCTATACTTAAACCTTTCATTTCTTAAGTTTTCTGCCCTAGGCCAAGGCTGCACACTATCCAAAACAAACACAATAAAGTATGTTGATTTGCCAAAAAGAGATTCTGTGTTTTCTTTTACTCTTTGAACAAATCTGGCAGCCAGTTCTGATTTTCAACAGTCCTGCACCTCCTCCTCATTTTGAGGGCCACTTTATAGTACAGCAAAGAAAAAGAGGTAAAGATGAACGCAGGAACTCTCCCTTTCTAAACACATGGACAGAATCAGCATCAGAGAATTAGAGGGGGGGGATTGAAAAATGACACATCCAGAACCATGTTGCTTTGAACCCCACCACAGTATAAATCAGCATACTACACAACTGTAAAGATGCACATCTGTAAACAGTTCAAAATACCTCAAGATAAAGCACAAGAACATGGTGTCTGGGTGCTATTATATTTCTTCCAAAGACTGCAACATTGTTTGAAGAGCTTTGCTGTTTATTTGCCTCAGCTCATATTCTTATCTGACCTGGAGGCTTGTCCATTGACTTCACTTGGTCTACTCTGAGCTCTACTCTACATCACTCCTAACTTGCAAAGAAAGCCACCAAATGCCAGCCAAAAAAGACAGTTCTTATGATCTTTAACATTCACATTGTAATGTGGATTAATCTTTGCGGGTATTTCTGCACAGCACCTGGTGGTTTCCAGTCAGATGGGTGGCATATAAATGATGCTGATGCTGAATAATGTGCACAGTTTTCCTTTTACCCATCATGTCTGTCTGGAGAAGCATAATGGCTGTAATAGCAAAAATGAAATACTTAATGGCAAATCTGGTATGTGGTAAGAACTGAGATGGTGAACCTGTAGCACCCCAGATATTGTTAGACTATGGGAGGGATTCACCTAATAAATCCGAGTAGTTGAAGCCTTGTGCAAGGTCTTCCACTTGAACTTTCCCCCATCTTCTCCCCATGCACCCCCTTGCAGGTGAATAGTTAGGGGTCAAGAAACCCCAAAACAGCATGCAAGGGAAACCCAGCCAGATGGGCGGGGTATTAATAATAATAATAATAATTGAAATCTTTCCAACTGACAAGCTGAAAAGCTTGCGCTGATGGAATGCTCAACACAGTGTGACACTGAATTTCACCCTCTAAGTCCCATTATTTCTAAAAATTGGCCAGGGTGGCTGCAGCTGATGTGAGTTGGAGGCCAGCAGCATCTGGAAGACCACAGGTTCCCCAGACCTGATGTAGTCTTGGTGAGCCAGCAGAATTGCCCTAGCCTACATGTTGCTGTGTGGGACCCGGAAGCTGTCTGCGGACAAACGCCAGCTCCCTCGGCCTATAGAGCGAGATGAGTGCTGCAACCCCAGAGTCGTCTGCGACTGGAAACAGTCAGGGGTACCTTTTCCTTTACCTTTTCCTTTACATGTTGCTGTTAGTCCATACAGTGAGGCTTCTGGTCTATATAGTACCTGATATATGCAGGTTGAACTTAGCACCTGCATTCTGACTAGCTTACAACACAAAGCTAAAATCCTATCTCTGTGCACACCAGAGCACGCATACAATCATGCCTTCTTCCTCCAGCAAATGAATGGCTATTCCCAGATGTGCTGTTGTGCCCATGTCCAGCTTGCAGGCTTCCCACAGACATCTGGTTGGTCACTGTGAGAACCGGATGCTGGACTGAGTGGTGGCCAACAGGCTCATCTTATGCTCTTACATGTTCTAGTGGGTTTGTGCACAGACTCTTACCCTCTTTATAAAACATTTTCTTTACTAACCAGTAAAGAGGAAGAAAGCTCAGAAAGGTGGACCAGTTACTGAGATCCATCCTAGCTAGATTTATTCCAGTTCATTTTGTGTTTATACACTCCACCCTGGGGAGAAGAAGCAATCTTTCTTCACTCCCTTTTGTGGCCACCCTTTTGCTCTCTACCAGGATCCATTTCCCATATCTGTTTAAAGTCGAGAAACTATTGTCTCACAACAAATGTAACTGATCTGTAGAAAACGCAACCTGAAAATAGAGACAGTGCATGTGCTTTTGTAAACGAGGAAAATCTAATAAAAAGTATCCTTTAAAAAGGTAGAGAAACTATTTAAAAGTATATTTAAAATGAGAATATCAGCATCTTACATTTTTAAAATGTGAGCTGGATTTATATGCAATACCAGAATCATCACTAGAAATGAATATGAAAAATACCAAACAGGGCATGGAAAAGTCTGGCTGAATGTGCTGGAATCACTGGGCTCAGATCTTTCAGCTGGATACATGCATCCCATGTATGATTTTCTTCCAATTCCCATCTGTGTCCATTCCACTACAACTTGGAAGAAGTTTCTGTCTCGGTTTTGATTTTTATATTCCCTGCTATGCATTTCTAACATTTTGTACAAAAACAGCCCCACAGGATTTTGTTGGCCACACAACTGACAAACCTGCTGTGTTAGAAAGACAATGGAAATACACTCAGGCTTATACAAGAAAGGGGAAAAATTTGACTCTTTAGCCCATGGGTAGGCAAACTAAGGTGGCCCAATCGCCTTCTAAATCCGGCCCATGGATGGTCCGGGAATCAGTGTGTTTTTACATGGGCAGAATGTGTCCTTTTATTTAAAATGTGTCTCTGGGTTATTTGTGGGGCATAGGAATTCATTCATTTCCCCCCCTTCAAAATATAGTCTGGATCCCCACAAGGTCTGGGGGACAGTGTGAAGCAGTTCAAATTTAGAATGCAGCTCAGAAAGTTTGTGACATGCAGAGGAATCCTACACTTGTGTACATTACTGGTCTTCTAAGGAGCATTAGTGTGCATAGGATGGCAGCCTTGGATATATGTAGAATTCTGAACCATTCTACAATTTTTTACAAAACATTCTAGAAAAATATGTAAAAATAATCAATGCAGAAAGACCCTTACTGCAAAGCTGAGGAGATCTCTATTTCTCAGCACAGCAACAGAACAGGACAATGCTACTAAATTGTGGCCAAAAGTGTTAAAAGTAAATTGCAAAGTAGTAGTAGAATAAGAAGACTCCTTCCATTCAGAGGCTTTAGAAGTTTGGAGAGAGAGAGAAGGGATATTATTTCTGCCTTCAATACATTGCCAATTTCAGGTATGACTCACTTTGGATATGCAAGTGTGAAAACCTCAGTAGTAGGTACTCTATAAATAGAGGCATATTTAAATAGTCAGAACAGCCTAGGTGGAAGCAGTTGTATAAAGAGTTCTGCCATTAAATTAAATCCCTGTCAAGATTCCCCCCTCGCATTCTGATGTGGCATGAAGAATTGCAGGCTGCCTTGCTGTATATTGTTTAACAGACTATAGAAATAATAGGGCTCTATTAATATAATCCAGAAACCAGAGCACACATTTGGAATTAGAAAAAGGCAATTTGGACTATGCAAGCATAAGCATTGTAGTTCCGTCTACATTACAAAGAGCTGTAGCCTCCACATTTTTACTCGGGAAATGCTGTGTACAGGGATAACACTTTCCTTTCCACACAAACAATGGATGGAATTCAACATAGCACTAAGTGGGGTATGTGGGATGAAAGCATCCCAAATGCTAAGGGTTATAGCATTCCAATACAGTACTCTGTGATGCCATACACCTTCTGCCAGAGACAGTTATGGCAGTTGGTACAGTTATGGCAGTTTTTAACGGTCTTTTTGAGCAGCTGAGCAGTAGGTCTGTTCTGTTGTGCTGCTGCCTGCCTCAGAGTTAGTCAGTCTGCAACAGTTTTTGTCTTAGATACCACTCTATGTAATATGTATTAGTAACATAAGTAACACCTGCCTGTCTTGTATCTTTAATCCAACAAGAGCAAGTACACTGAGTAAAAGTTATTTGTTATTTGAACTTTAAAAGAGAGTTTCTTGTGTATTTATTAGGGAGGGAAAAGGGAACTAATTAGAGGGTTAAACAACCCAGTCTCTTCCTTTTGCATAGCTCTGTAAATGGGAACTAGAATCTAATTCCCACAGGGAATACCTATGAGGAACAAGGTCTGCTCGCACAATGGGACTTCCCTCACTGCCCTTCCCAATGCCCTTGTAGCTGTTCTGCAAATCTCCAGAGCAGATTTAAGGGGTGCAGAGAGAACAGGAGGAGGAAGGTCTCATTCTATGAGTGGACCTCATTCCATGAATTCCACAATTTAGTGGAATCCCACCTCTAAGGCTGTAGGAGTTGCTAGGAGACCCCTATTTCTCTCACAGAGCTGCAATTCCAAAGATCCTGGGAAGAGGGATTGATGCTGAATATTGTAAGTCCGTGAGGGGAACAGTACCCTTAACAAACGACACTTCCCAGCGTTCTTTGGGAGAAACCATGATATTTAAAGTGGTATGATATTGCTTTAAATGTATAGTGCAGATGGGGCCTTTTAAAACAGGGATTAAATCACAGACCTATGGTTTCCAGCACCCTTAACAAGCTACAGTTCCTGGATTCTCCATGAGGTGAAAGTGGTGTAAGAGTGCTTTAAAGTATGGTGTAAATGTGACTTCAGGCACTTAGCAGCAACTGTGCCATCTGAATTATGTTTGAAGCAGGTCTAGGTGTAACGCAGGTGGCTTATAAGGTATATTCTTGTAATATTCAGAGTGCCGCTTCTCCTTTCATAGAGTATATAGATGTACTTTCGAAGAGTATTTTAACATCCCTACTGTAGCTAAAGATGCTATGACCATACTAAAAACTTGGAGCCCCAAAAGCAAATCCCATTGAGTTAAATATGGCTTATTTCCAAGTAAGTTTGCATAGGTTGCAATTTTACAACAGCTGCTTGGTTCAGAATGCTACTTCCAGTCTCTTGACAGGGGCTAGTTATTTGGAGTATGTGACTCCACTGCTATTTAATCTGTGTTGGCTTTTGGTATGCTCAATTCAAAGTGATGGCTGTTACTTTTAATATTCTATATAGTTGCAGTCTGGGATATTTGAAAGACTACCTTCTCCCACATTACTCTCCCACCTGTGGAGACTATGCTCTCATCTTTCTCCTATCTGAGATATGATTAGTGCATTGATTGGGACACAGTCTTCTCAGTGGTGGTGCCTACACTCTAGATCTCGCTCCTCAGAAGGCTCATTTAGCACTTCCTCTCCCAGCCATCAAGAAGATTGGCAAAGCAATCTTGTTCAGTCATGCTTTTTTGTGCTGTTTGAGAACCGGAGTTTTATTTATGATGCTGAAGTGTTGCTCGTTTTAAAAACTGAAGTTACTGTTATTGTTTTCTTATATTTAGAAACAGCTTTGAGAAGACATGCTGGGGTGAAAGGCAGCATATAAATATTTATATAAATAAATAAATATTTGCAAATATATATGAAGTAAATGACTAAGTTTTGAATATATTGCCCAGGATAATTGCCCAAAGCATATAATATGACATTAACGGAGGATGGTTTTTTCTGGGCAGGGGGCGGTCGGTTACTACAGCTATACTATTTCTAATGCTTCTAAATACATTCCTGTCTGGAATTTGCAGGGCAAAAAAAAAAATGTCTCTATTGCTTTTGAACTTTTTGTTGCCCCCTCTGTGATTCCCCTATAACAGTTTTCAAAGCCAACTAAACCCTTGGTATTAGGAAGATGAATTTTATTCTCAATCTTAAAATTCTCCTGGGATGGTTTCATTGTAATAGTTAGTACAGCTGGTTGCATTCATTCAAACTGCCCCTTGAAGTCTTTAGGGTGTGATATTTCAGTAACCCCAAATTGAGATTAAATGAAACAAAAATTGGTGAGAATGTACAGCCACAGAGAAGCCAAAGGCAGCCTCTCTATGAACATCTAGGCTCAGCTCTGCACACTTTAGATTCACCACTTTACCACAAGCACCACACAGTCACCACAGTTATTTCCTGTTCTTATTATAAGATAAATTTGTGGTTTCTTTGTCAAGGCTGCATTTCTTTCTGCCTGTCTGATATTACTGCTTGGATGTTCCACAGCATCTTTCACTTTCCTCTGGCTACATCTCTCTTTCCTATCTTTTGGTTCAATTGTTCTGCCTTTATCCATCTTTTTTCTTTTTCTTTTTTCTTTTTAAATTATTTTACTTATGATTTTCAGTTGTATACGTTTCAATACAGAAGTGGTGTTAAACTACAGGTATGTGTTCTAATGAATGTTCTGTCACCTTTATAAGCAATTACAGGTAGGTAGCCGTGTTGGTCTGCCATAGTCAAAACAAAATAATAAAAATTCCTTCCAGTAGCACCTTAGAGACCAACTAAGTTTGTTCTTGGTATGAGCTTTCGTGTGCATGCACACTTCTTACATCATTTTCACTCTGGGTGTCATTCGACCTGTTTTATCACCTGTAACTCTTCAGAGTACCAAGGAACAGCATAGGTCCTAAGCACAAGCGGGGGCACTGTGGAATGATTGTGTCAATGGCCTGTCACATCTCACCATTCCACGGTGACGTTAGAACCTCAACAGATTATTTATTCACTTATTTACCACTTAAATGCCATTTCTATCTGTCAAAAAAATTCCTAGAGTATTTAGGAATCCAACAGGTTTCATATGTCTCCAGAGGTGGACCATCTTAATGCAGCCACAACTTAGTGGAGGAACTGCCATTGTTGACCAGGAAATTGTCTGACTATGACAATGGGATTATCTCAACTCTTCCTATCTCCACACCATCACATTCATATCAGATGAGTCAAAGACTAAGGGCAGGTGACAAAGTTCCATGGTTGTAGTGAAGGCCATGAAGTCTTGAGCTGGGTCATTAAAGGCAGTCTCAGTGTGAATGTTGAATTTCCCCAGGACAACTGTCCTGAGGTTCTTCAGCATCATGCCTGAGACCACCTCAACCAGCTTCACTTTCCTAGGATTAAGAATTACACCCAATGCTTTCTGACTGTGTTAGCCTTTTAGAAATGGTACCTGCATATTTTTCAAAACTTAATCATTTTTTAAAAAAAAAACTTTCATTTTATTAGCAGAACTCAAAACCACCATAAAAGCCACAAACCCCAAAGTCCTAGCTCCAAATATTGAAAACATAGTTCATTTATTTGAAATAGTTTTAATCCAGCCTTTATCAATACAGTGGACCCTCAGGTTACGTTACCTTCGGGTAACGTAATCTTCGGGTTACAAATGTGGCAAACCTGAAAGTGGGTTTGTCGCTCGCACGTGCGCAGAAGCGCTTTGCGGCGCCATGCACATGCGCAAAAGCAGTCCTCCGGTTACGAAATCTTCGGGATACGGCCGGCCGGGCCTCCGGAACGGATCCTGTTCGTAACCGGAGGTACCACTGTACATGATAATAGGATGGGGTGCAACCATTTAAAAATCAGACATACAATCAGCATGCACAAAGATAAAGGGACCAGATAAAATCATAACCAGATTGGCAGTAGCAGAAAAGTTAACAAACAACAACAAAACTGATCAATATTTTTTTATCACCATAAAAGCCCACTGGAATAAGATGCTGTTCAACTGACACCTGAAACTACTCAGAGTTGGCACCAGTCATATACCGGGGGGGGGGGCATTCCATAATCTGGGTGCTATTGCAGAGTAATCCTTGTCTCTGGTTGCCACATAACAGATGTCCTTTGGGTGCAGAACAACTTAACTTTAATGCCATTAACTAAAGACAGGGCCTTCATTGAACATACAAGGGATAGAATAAAACACTTTTTGAATCAGCCTTTAATATAAAGAAGGTTATTAATGTTATGTTTTTGATGGCTCTGCCAGCTGTACCATGTCATATAGTAATGTGACTTTAGTTCATCAATGAAACCTTCCCAGCCCTGGGTGGAATTCAACATCACAGTATTACAAGCATTTCATTTGCAAAAGCTTGCCAGACAGAATGATTCCCCTTTCCCTCCCCCCATGTGCTGTTTTTTGAGTTATCTCCCCCCCCCCGAGTCTACTTCAGAGGGAATAGGAGGTGCACACAGGGGAAGGAGAGGGGTGAAAGCTCCATTGTGCAAGCATATGACATAGGAAAAATGTATAACTTTTAAGCGAACGGTTCACACAATGAATATCAATGTAATAAATGCATTACATTGATGTATATTAAATGTTTGCATACTTTCCCCATACTATTTTTAAATATTCTATGAAATGAATTAAAAACTCTACGTCCAATACACTTGCATTAATATTCTAAATTGTGCTGCTAAACAAGCCTATACAGTAGGGGTTGCAGCTAAGATTCAATCACAATGTGTGAATAACAAGTTAATAAACAGAAGACGCAATTATTGTAATTAATTTAATGATTTCCATGTGGTCTGATTTGATATATTGTATGGCTGTGCAATAAAGAAATATTGGTTGATGGATTAAATGTTAAATATGCCATCATGTCTGCAGCTAAATCCCAAACAGGTTTCTTCAGAAGTAAGTCCCACCAAGCTCAAAGAAACTCGCTTCCTCTTAAGTACGCCTAGAGGAAAACACAGTGAAGACATAACATATTTAATTTTTCACTTACCATTTGAGATCTATTCTTTGGACAGCCATTGATGTCTTCAATTTTCTCATTTGCTAAAAATGAACAGACAGAATTATTTCAAAACAAAACCTATTTTAAAGACACCTGGTGCAGTTATTCCCAGAGCACTTGTTGCAACTAAATCAAACAGCCTAGGGCTATGGTTGCCCAATCAAAACAAATGTGTGAAACTCCCAGAGCCATCCAGTGAAATTCTTCTCCTGAGCCATTCCTCTAGAGACAGCTGACGAAGGTCACCGCCATTTCAAAAAGAGACAACTGGGCTGACAGCAATTCTTAAAGTGATGGGTAATCTTTGCCAGACCGATTGTTTCAAATCTGGAAGCCACATCACTCTTTATGCATGAGTGCATGGCTGGTTTGCTTAATAAGCCATGCAGATGTACAAGTCAGATGTAAATAAAATACATTTTTTTAAAATTCTCATTTACTTTACAAGCAGTGGGTGAAGTCTGTTGTTGATGACACATTTCCAAGATCTAGCAACTAACCTGAACCTACAGTGTGTAAATGCACATGGTGTAAATATATTCCGGTACTGTGCAATTTAGTCCAGAGGTGTTGATGATACTCAGTATTCTGATTCACAGGATTCCACACTTCCTCGACTCAATCGTCTTTCTCTCCCAATTCTTTCAAAGTATTTTGTGCCATCATAGTTGCTGGGACAGTGGCAGCATATCATCTGAATTAAAGGCAGTTGGGAGGCCAAGATTCTGGGGCCTACCCAGTTGATCCTATGCATTCTCATAAGAAACCAAAAGGCTGTGGGCTGGTAACTAAAGGGGTGTTAAGTCAACATGTTAAGATAAATCAGGATTGCTCCCACTGGCTAAACCCCAGATGCTGATGTCTCCAGGTGGCTACATATCTGATTTTCGTGAGAAAGTGGCCTTGCATATGTGTGGCATATGGCTCCTCCATAACTCTGGCCTGTGCAGCCAATCTAGTTTCCCAGAAAGTTGTAACCCCTGGCATATGGGGTTGTACATGCAGAAGGGCCCTCTTCCATTACTGCCAGATGTGCAGCCACTGAGAGCCCAGAGAACACGCTGGCATCCAGAGGTGTGGCCAGTGGGCACACTCACATGAACATCCAGTGACTCAACTCACAAGTTTCACACAGGCCATTAGTGACAACATGTTGGCTTCATTCACACATCATAGTAAGCCACTGTCTAAGAAAAACTATGGTTTACCAGTGTGATGTGCATTGTGGTCAATCATGGCCACTTTGTTCCTCTCCGGCCACAGCTCAAAAACAAACTGTGGAGTGGCTGGCTTACTGTTCTGTGTGAACCAGCACTTGAGGCTTGTTTCTCTTGAAGTCAAAGATTGCTCTTGGCTTGGTGTTGTGTGGGTTCACATGTAATGGTAAGCCAAACACTGTATTATTTGTTTTCTGGCTCCGGTCAGGGTATACCAAAGCAAGCATGATTCAGAACCATGCACCAGCACTCCACTCATTCGTGGTAAGCCACAGGTTATTTCTAGCCATGTCTTACTGTTACAAGGAAAGAGGGGCAATAGGTTAGCCAATGGCTTCAAAGAGGGAGAGAAAGCAGAGAAAGAAATAGCAAGAGTGGTAGACAATTATTTTAATATTGCAGAAGGAGAAGATGGCTCGAGAGATATATCTTGCTCAAACAACTTCATCTAAACCAGGTATCTTCAACCTTTTCAGACCCAGGACCCACATTTAACCCAAACATGCATTTGGCCCATTTCTCAATCTTTTACCATATGTATATGTATATATCTTTATTGTCATTGTACAAGTACAACGAAATTGGATATAGCTGTATGGTGGTAGTGCTCCTTCTGTGACCCACCTTGCATCAGGGCACATGGTCCACCAGTTGAAGACCAGTGATTTACACTATAGGTATAGGTTTGGATTTTAACTGCAGTCTTTCAGACACAAGTACAGCATGTCATCCAGTAGACCACACTAGTCCCCTACTTTTAGGGCAAAAAACTATCAGTTTAAGCAGCATAATATACAGATATTAAACAGATCTCTATGCATCAGCTCTCTAGCATAACAAGAACAAAATAATTGCATGGCAGAAATACCTACATTTGCAAACACTATTTCTGTTTTCTCCCACTATACTACATGCTACACATACATAAATATGGCAACTGTGTGAAAACATGCCCTAACAAAAATAATGGTCTTTTTAAGTACTCATTCCATACATTCTCAGAAGTTGAATTATGGCTTCTTTCTTCTCCATGTCAAAAGAGCAAATTAAATGGCTTAACTCCACATTAAAGCAGACTGTGGATTGGCCTAACTTTTGCTTCTTGTACACTGAGCGGATCAAAAACTGGAAGGCAGCCTAAAAGAATGCTTTTCTTCAACTCTTTGGTGACAGGCACATTCCAAGACTACTAGCTTCTACATGGAGACGCAGAGTATTAAATGTATATGGCAACATCTCCTCTATGCTATAAGCGACAGCGAAGTATTCCTGAAATAGCTTTGCTGGGCAGCTGCTGGTTTCTCCAAACTTATATATAGAAATGAAAAGTCACCAGCAAACAAAACCCCTTACATCTGCCAGCAGCATTTTGCAGGCTGTCTGTAGGTATGATGAACCTTGCTTGGTTCTGCTTTTGCATGGATCATACCATAATCAGGACCAGATAAGTACCCGATACATGTGGGAGGGTGTCTATCCATAGTCAGCAGAAAGTTTTATCAGAGTGCCATGCTCTCCCCTTCCCTCCAATCAAAAAATACAACCATATGCCATGAAAAGGAGGGGGTTTCAAACACAAATGTCGTGTTCAATCTGTTCCTTTCCCATGTAGGAGTCAGGGGTGGAATCCAAAGGAGTGAGAGGATGGAGTACAAGTAGTGAAAGCACTAAGACCAGCCAGTCAAAACCATGGCTCTCCTTTCACAAAAAGAAAGGGGGGGACATGAGCTGTGCAATGTAGGACCTGGAAACTCACACAAGAGGTACTGCTGCATATGAGCCATGATTAATGCTCCCCTGCTGGTCTCAGCAAAGCTTGATGATAACGCATGCTGATGGCTTTGAGATGTGGTAGCAGCTGAAAGCTGTCTTTTGTGTGTTCACAATTCAAAATGATAATCACACTAATAGGGTGTGTTAGGGTCTTTTTTTAAAACACTCATTCCAGTGAATTTCTTCCAAAATTATTATGACTCTGGCAAGTCCTGGAAGTGTGTGTGTGTGTGTGTGTGTGCGCGCGTGCGTGCGCACACGCACACACACACACACACACACACACACACACACACTTGCATAAACTGCCTGCTGACTTGGGAGATATAACTTGAGCAAGAGATTTGTCATGCTGTTCTGATCCATCTTCACAGTTCTTATATTCTTCTGGAGGTCATTTTGCTTCTTTATAAAAGTAAATTTGCTTTATAGTTTTTTCTTATTTCCCCCCCAATATGCAATCTGTATGAAAGTGGATCTTTTCTGTACTGATTAAAAATCCACTTCAAGTTTTCCACAAGCTCTAGTATATCAGAATCTGGAGATGTTCCAATCCAGGTTTTATTGTGGACTGAGTCTTTCCATTGCCTATTAACAACATTCATTTACAGAAGAGCTAAAATATGACTTTAGGGTCATGTGTGGAAAAGTTCTAAGAGGTGATTTTGACTGGTATGAAGTGCAGCAGTACTAAGGATGTTGGTGAACATGGAGCATACAGTAGTGAGTCAATAGCAGTGTTCTCAAAATCTTGGAAAATATGAACACATACTGAAAGTTTATGTTCGTGCTGCCCCTGCCAGTTTAATCCTTGCACGTCTCTAGTCATCGTAGAATTGTCCAATAAAAACAAAACAGTTCTGATTGTCTTTTTTAAAATAATAACAATACTAGAGACAGGGTAACACCCCCTCCTCACCAAGAAACTTGAACAAGAAATAAGCTGTTCACTCTTCTTTCCATTCATCACAAAACTGGCAGCAAACAAGTATATTTTCCCTCTTCAGATTGCCTTAAAAACAATGGATTAAGTATTGCAAAGTACCTTCACCAGGACTCTTTCCAAAAATATCTAGAGTTGGAGCTCTGGGGTTATCTTTCTGGATGAGTTGTGATGTTGTAGCTTCCATTTCATGAGCTATACTAAAACTGTGATCACAATCACTATAGGTGCGTATTATCACCTCAGATGTGACAATGATATTCACTTTACCTACAGCTAGTATATGGGATGCAAATGACTACAATTTTTTAGTGTCAAATTGAGAGATTAAAATAGGAGCAGGTGTGCCTGAAGATAAGTTTTCTTTTTAATGGAAATGGGTAGGGGTGGAATCTTACATATTAACAATTCAGTGTTCTTAAACAACTGAACCCAAACATATTAAAGCAATGGGAAGAGGAAATGGAAAAAGAGAATCAAGTCAAGTGTTCCTACTCTTGAAAATATACAACTTTCTTTCCTGTCTTCATTATATTTTTCATGGATAAAAACTATTGGTCTGCACGGAAGGCAAGCTTTGGTTTGCATCCTGTTTTGGAAAATGGGTCAGTTCACAAACACCTCAGACAGCTTTGAGTACCACTTGCTTTGCCTTGGGTCTGAAGCCTTGCTTTAGAAAATCAAAGGTTTCAGAAGTATATGCATTGACTAACATGAAGAAATACATGTTTTTCAGAACTGGATGAACTTTTCAGGAACAGGAACACTTCCTGAGTTAATGAGGCTGCCAAGTTACATATAAATATGTGCAGGAGGTTTTTTGGTGTCGAAATTTACAGTTTGAGGGTTTGTTTTTAAAGTGAAACTTATAACAGAAAAGTTATAGGAAGGATTGGATGGAATTTGCAGACATAGCAACCCCTTCTGAAGGGATGAAGCTTGCTAAATTTCAGGCAAAAGGGTTTTTATGTAAAAGTCTTGGGGAAGTGGATTTTCATACCTAACCCATCTGAGATTTTGGGAGCACTTTTTATGAAAATGGCAGACATAGCACAGGTGTCCCCTAGGTTAGTAACTTCCAAAATTTCAGAAAGATAGTTGCAGGGGTTGTGGAATTATGACGAATGAAAACCCATGCGAGGCTGTGCTTTTGCTTTATGTTCATTTAACAGTAAGTGGTAAATTCCTTCTACATTCTATCCTGTTCTGCTGGGACTGGGGCCCTTGGGGATACATGGTAATGAATACCAGAGCCTCTTCCATTCCAGGTCCGGTTTGGTGGAAGGCAAAGCAAATCAGGACCCTGGGCAGCTCCCGGTAGGCCCTGCTAGTTGAGTTTGAGAACTGATGCATTAGCTGAAACAGAGTCCTCTGCAGGCAGTGCAATATTCTTGTTGAAGTTAGGAAAAAAGAATTGTACACCATGTTCAAAGTTTAGTCACACCATAAATTGGTATAACAGCAGGTTAAGGTAAAGGACCCCTTGACGGTTAAGTCCAGTCAAATTTGACTATTAGGTCCACTTTCAGGCTGAGGGAGCAGACAGCTTTTCCGGGTCATGTGGCCAGTGCACAGAACACTGTGCCGAGTGCCAGAGTGCACGGAACTGTAATTCAATGCAGGCAAGAGTAAAGCATATTGGAAGGGGGGGGAGGAATCCTAACTTCACAAATAAGTTATTGGAGTCTAAACTGATGGTGACTGACCAGGAATGAGACATTGGGCTCATAGTGCATAGCTTGATGAAGATGACAACCAAGCTGTGGCAGCTGTGAAAAAGGTGAATCCCAGGTTAGTGATAATTAGGAAAGGAACTGAAAATAAAACTGCTAAGGTCAACAGTTCGAATTTGTGCAACAGGGTAAGCTCCCATTGCTTTGTCCCAGCTCCCACCAACCTAGCAGTTTGAAAGCATACCAGCACAGTAGATAAATAGGGACTGCTGTGGTGGGAAGGTATGAATGAGCATTAAAATTTGCCATTTTAATGCTCATTCATTGACAAGAGCCTTTGCTGTTCGTCAGAACCCCATTTTTGGGGTTCTGGCTGCTTCATTCATCATCCCTAACTCTAGATCATTTAGGAGGAAGTTAAAAACCAGAAAACTAAGACCGCTGAGATTCTCATTTTAAAGTCTTCTTGTGACAATGTGTATCTGTATTTTTGTGTGTGCTTAAATTTTGGGGTTAACTTTTACAATTGGGTTAGGAATGTGTAAATTAATCAGATATTAATAGATTAAAAAGTTGTTGGTGAAAGGAACAGACTAGCTATAGCACGATGGATGTTGATGAAATTGCATATATGTCACCCATGTCCAGGCAATGTGAGAGAAAAGAAGTGAATGAGGTCAAAGATGGACCACCCCTGAAGCCTCTCGCTAGTGAAGACCCACTATGTCTCTTTTAGTGCTTTTGGCAGAAAATGTCAAATGTCAAAGTTCTTCTCTTGTTCATTCTAATTTGTGCTAATGGACTTCTGGAGTGTTCAGCTCACTGCTATTTCATCCATGTGGGCGACAAGACCATATGGATGGATCACTAAAGGAAATAATTAACTTGACAAACTGGCAAAAGTGGAAGAAGAGCAGGAAACACTCCAGTGCTGTGAGCTGCAGTGCATCCCTGGTTTCTGCAGATCGCAACCTGAGCTGATGATGCCAGCAACATATGGAGCTTTTATCACTACTGAGAAAATAAATATACCCAGCTCATTCAGTTGCAATAATCTTCAAGGTTAACGAGGCCCATACTATTTAACAAACAACTGAGGACTGGTATATGCAACCAAGTACATCATTTGATTTCTCTATAGTTGCTCACTGTGCTCCTCATATAAGCAGACTGAAAGCTGCATGTACGAACTGAGGCTCAAAAACAACACAGTATTCTGAGTGCATAGCAAGCAGTTATGTGTCTTGTTTTTCTTAAATTAATTACAGCCATAGAGAATCCCTGATTGTTATCAAGATCACGGCATCCACAGAGAGAAGGTTTATCTCCCCCCAGTTCCCCAAGAAAATCTACTCTGGGCAGCTATGAGTTATAGTAAAAATAAGTTTTATATATTTCATTAAAATTATATACTACTTGATTGTTTAAAAAAACCTCAAAGTGGTTTGCAGAAAGAATAAAACGAAATTGTCAGTAAAAACAGTTAAAAGTAACAATTTTAAACCTTCAAAAATATTGACAATCAATAATGAGCCAAAAAAACAACAACCTGATTAAAACATGTCAACATTCTGCATGTCTGCATAAAAAAGGTAAAGGTACAGGACCTCTGACAGTTAAGTCCAGTCACAAACCACTCTGGGGTTGTGGCGCTCATCTCGCTTTACTGGCTGAGGGAGCCAACGTTTGTCTGCATACAGTTTTTCCGGGTCATGTGGCCATTATGACTAAGCCGCTTCTGGAGAAACCAGAGCAGTGCACGGAAATGCCATTTACCTTCCCGTTGGAGCGGTACCTATTTATCTACTTGCACTTTGACGTGCTTTCGAACTGCTAGGTTGGCAGGAGCTGGGACCGAACAACGGGAGTTCACCCTGTCGCGGGGATTCAAACCGCTGACCTTCCAATCGGCAAGCCCAAGGCTCAGTGGTTTACACCACAGCGCCACCCGCGTCCCAAGTCTGCATAGGCTTGCTTAAATAAAAATGTTGTTGGCAGGCACTGAAAAGAGCTGATGTGTCTTCCTGGTGTCAACAGGCAGGGAGTTCCAAAGTTTTGGTGCTGCCATGCTAAAAGGCTGGTTTCTTACAAATACAGAATGAGTATTATGTGGTACCTGTAACATTCCAGATCTGTAGATCAGAGTGGTTGAGTTTGAAAATATGGAGTAAGGCGATATTGCAGGGAAACTAGTCCCAAACTGTTAAGGAGTTTAAATATTAGTATTAACACCTTGAACTTGACCTAGTGACCAATCAGCAAACAGTGCAGATTTCTGAGTACAGGAATTATATGCTGACAATGTCTCACTCCTGTCTGTGAAGTGATATGAAATTTCTATCTTGTATTGATTCTGTGATTGAAGGTGTAATTACCAAGTGATGAACCTGAATTTGTGAACCAGAACTTAAGAGTGCAATCCTGTGCATGTCTGCTCAGTTGTGCCATTGAATTCAATGGGCAACTGTATAGGATTGTAACACTAGAAACTTACAGTATTTTCAAGGATCTGCTAGTTCTTGCACTTAGATCTCTGCTTTGATTCATATAACCTCTCAGATTTAAGTTTCTTTTTTGTAAAACTGAAATAATAATAATAATAATTTCATTTATGAATTGCTTCTTATGAAGCATCTCAAAGCAATTTCACAATCCAAAATAGAAATGTTAAGAATTCCGTGCATAAACACTACCATCTAATACCCACTTCTGAAGCCAAAACTACAGCAGACAGCTAGTTAATTCATCAATTATTTCAATATTGATCATAAAGAAAAGAGGAAATAATAAAAAATGGAATGCTCAGTAGCAGTTATTTAAAAATCCAGTGTGACTATTATAAAGTTTGCCATCAGCTTCTTTTTGGCTTTAGTTGTGTACATGATATACTGCTTTGACAGATCTTTTCAGCAACAAATAATTACCACAAACCATTCCCATGATTTTTTTAAAAAATCCAACTAATAATTACAGCATGCATGCCCATAGCACTATCTATATCTATATGATTTTGGAAAGATTTTTTTCAGATAATTATTATTATGTACACTATATCTGACTTTCTAAGCTATTGTACTATGATTTTATGTGTGCACTGCCTTTAAAGGGCTGTTTTGGCCCTGCAAAGCAGCATAAAAATATTTCATTAAACATATTTTCTTTTTCACAGAAAAAATACTCCTGATGAGACGATTGCGGCTGCGATATAACAAAAGGAAAACTTACTTACCTACTACCTGGATGATTTCAGCCAGTAAAACTCCGTCAGTCACATCTTGTTGCAGATCTTTTATCAAACGTTTATGACCAGATTTTGCTAGATAATGATTGGCCCAGTCTGTATAAATCTGTAAAAAGCAGAGAGGGGATTAAAAGATACATATTAATCACATCGTCTAATTGGCTTTTTAAAGCATAATTTTATCAAGCAAACTAGCTAAAGCCAACCACCAAGGTTTGCAATCTCTGGACTATAACGTTTCTCTTCTTTTTCCCTGAGCTGATTGAAACAAAGTTAGCAACATTAAAATTCAAGGCATTGTGCTAATCAAGTATTCAGCTTATTATAGCAGGTCTTTCTTGTATAGAGAAATTTGACATCAGAGCTGGAGGAAACTAAAGAAAGCTTCTAAACATGCTAAAGCCTGAATGGGTTATCAGACATGGAACTAAACAGTCTGCAAGACAGACTGGGCTGAATTTCTCTATTTATGCTAAAGAATTCAATGGCCTAGTACTGAAAAAGCTGAAGCATATTTTTTGCAGCAACCGTTAGACTCTTTTACATTAAAAAAAATTCTGTAAATGATCCACAGTATTTTTAAATCAATTAGGTTTATTTAAATTGGTAAATTCTTTTTGGATGCAGATAGCAAGAAACCTAAATGATATTGCTATTCACTTTACATGTGAAACATTCTCCTTACACATTACCAGCTCACAGTTCCAAAGCTGGTATCCCAAATTAGATTTGTGAAACATATATCCCATTCATCCTAAAATATCCTCATACGTCTATGAATATCTTCACTGGTAACGTCTAATATTGTTTCTAAAGGATTTATATATTAGTCCTGAATATACGTTGCGATCTTTCTATGTAAAGACTTCAGAAAGAAATTGGAAAAGTTCCTACTTTGATAACATTCATATCCAAGTTATATTTCATTTTAAAAAATATATCCTTTGTATTAAAGATATAGCCATTTTTTAAATGGCTGACAGTACTGCGCTAATTGGTGACATAACCTGAATAACCTTTGTATGGTGATTCTATCATGCACATAAAATATAAGACATTTGCTTGCATTATTTTTAAGAATACAAAAGCACATATAGACCAGATGAGATATCTGATTGTTGCGGAGTTGTATTGCATGTTGCAAAAACATTCTTAGGGAACAAGCTCTTTTAGTCAAGAAAGGATATTGCATTTAAACACAATTCTTCAAAGAAAAAGTCAGCCATCTTCGCACCCCAGAAAGAACCATGTGGCAGGGGGCAGACTGTGGTTATATGGCACCCTGAGTGTTGCAAAATTTGGTGCCCCCCCAATATTTCTTTTTTCATGCCCTCCTTCCTCTCGCCTTCCATTCTGCGCCCCCTTGTCATGGCACCCGGGGGGGGGGGGCGGAATCACCAGCAACACCCTAAATCCAGTGTTGCATGGATACACTGGCAACTATCTGCATGTAATGGTAAAATGTGCTTTGGAACATTTAAAATGACATCAAAGAATTCATTGGGAAATGCTGTCCAAATGACAGTAATTCATCAGATCTAGGCAGACAGGATGAATGATGTTTAGCAGGTCATTTCATTTTGTCACTGCTATGATTTTCATAATTTTAATCAAAGCCCCCCCCCCCTTCATGCAAACCATCCTCTTGTCATATCACTTTTACATCACTCTTGGAAACCTAGTTCTTTAATGCACTGGAAAGATTAGCTAAACGCAATACCAAAAAAACCTGCTATTAATAAATATCTGAACAAGTGTGCATGCACACGAAAGCTCATACCAATAACAAACTTAGTTGGTCTCTAAGGTGCTACTGGGAGGAATTTTTTTTATTTTGTTGCTATTAATAAAGCAGTTGATAGAATTACAATGAACAACTTTGTTATTTAGTTACAAACTCAGATAATATGAGCAGAATGCTCATATTAGCCAAAAAGAAAATAGTTTAGATATGAGCTGATACAGTCTAGAAAAGGACAGGGGGAAAGCTACATCTTGACACATTTGAAAATGAGAATTGTTATTAATATCATCCATTTGCTGAAAACAAAATTATTCGACCGTATGCATATTTGAATCTAATAGAATTATTTGTAGTGGAAGGAAGAGATGTTGCCTGTGTTTTTGCTTTACACCACAATTCTATGAATGCTAAATTACAAAGGACATTGCTCATTTTAAGCAACACCTTACTTTACATGAATTGCAAGGTCTTCTTGCACACATTAAACTAATTATGGAAGCATTGCAGAATACAGGCAAGAGATTGCTTGAGTTTGCAGCTTCCTCCAGTTTTGCAAGACCCTAGGAATTTCACCAATCTAGCCCTAGCTCAGTTATTGCAGAAGTTAGCATAATGTGATGCCCAGCATTTCCTCATTGTCCATTGATAAACCAGTCAAAATCTGCATTGCAATTGACGAGTTCAAGTGACTGAAAAGATCAAAAATAGATAGACACAGTGACAGAACTGGGAAGATTATGCTTATGACTGTTTATAACAACAACCATTTATGTATCAATTTTTAACAAGACATTAAGTAACTGAATCTAGGCAAAAACTCTGAAGCATTGCACAGAGTTCTGAAAGAGTGTTATAATGAATCAAACCATGAGTTCATCAACCCCTGGAACTGTCCACTCATGACTGGCAGTGCAGTCCAAAGTCTCAAGCCCATACTTTCTCCAGTTCTTCTACCAGAGGTTCTTTTAACTGGATATGCAAGAAATTAAAATTATGACTTTCTGCAGGCAAAGCAAGTGCATTGCCAGCAAGGGTCAAGCAAGATTTGAGAGTGGCAGTTTCCACTTCTAGCTTACTCTTCCCATAGTTTCTGTGCTTTCCTCCATCCCAGTCAAGCTTTCAGGCAGGGCTGTAGCTTATTGATAGAGCATCTGTGTTTGCTGTTCCATGCTTTCCAGATTTAATCCTTGGAATTTTTAGGCAAGGCTAGGGTAGACTCCTGTCTGAAATCCTGGAGAGCTAGATATTGCTGAACTATCACTCCCATCAAACCCAGCAAGCGTGGCCAATGACCAGGAATGATGGGGGTTGTAATTCAACAGCATATGGATAGCCAAAGTTACCCTGCACCTGCTGTAGACTAGTGGTCTGGCTCAGCAAAAGGCACCTTTCAATGTTCCCTTGTTCCTCAGATAATGAAAGTGACTTAGGCTGGGGGTGGGGTGGGTAGGGATGGAGAAGCACTTGGGGAGAGGAGCTATAATCAGCAAGAAAGGACAATAGTTTACTTATGCTCCAATTCTGGCTGTTAAGAATTGAACCCTGTGCCTCACATTCTGCATGATTGCTGCCATCCAATATGGACCTTCTGTTCCCTGTAGATTTTTTTTTAATGATGCTAAAAACATGTACAGTATTCATGGATTTAAAAAACCTGCTATTAAACCACAACAGTTGCCTCTAATACATATGTGAAAAAGAGTTCCACACACACCCTTTTCATACTCTGGGTTTGAATTAGGGATGTGCCAGGTCAATATTGTTTTTCCAAATATAACCCAGCATTTTTCAGTTCACTGCTGAAAGACTAAAGACAGAGCAATCAAAGTTCTGACAGATGACCTCATAAAGTCAATATAAACAGGACACTGCCTGTAAGAAAACAAGAGTAAGACCTAAGGAAACAACTATATTCTAAAATGTGTAAGCTTAAAGGCACAAGTTGGGTAAAATATGTAAGGGTGGCTGTCAAACATGTGGCCTTGTCAAATGCTTTGATTGTCACACACCCACAACTTTTGGAGGGCCCAGAACAATGAACTGGTTATGACAGGTGAACTGGATTTATTCAGTAGACAAAGGACTCTTCTATCATGTGCACAAAAGTTCCCATGGAAATTTTGTTAAAAACTAAGCACATTTATTTACCCTTAGTTTCATCAAGCTGACAAACTCATTAATCAAGGACTGAGCTCAACTTCATTTTCTTAAAAGCTTAAAAGAGTGACATGATAAATGAGCAAGAGGCCCGCTCAGGAAATATGCTTTACTTGATGGGAGAAGGGGTGGGGTGGGGAAAGAAACCTACCAAACCATGGTTTCACTTGAGTAAATCTCCAATGGGATCCTAGTCACTGGGAGTTTTCATTTTAGAGAAAAGGTGAGTAAGAGGCAGGATGACAGAAATGTATGCAGGGGATAGATAGAAGCTTTTCTCCGTCTTTCTAGAACTTGTGGACATTCAGTGAAGCTAAATGTTGGAAGACTCAGAGCAGACACAAGAAAGTATTTCTTCACAGAGTGCATGGTTAAACTATGGATTCTACTTCTATGAGAGGTAGTGATGGCCACCAGTGTGGGTAGCTTTAAAAGAGGATTAGACAAACTCATGGAGGATAAAGCTATCAATAGCTACAAGCCATGATGGCTATGCTCTGCCTCTACTTTCAGGCTATAATGCACCTGAATAGCTGTTGCTGGAAAGCACAGAAGGGGAGACTACTCAGGTCCTGCTTGCAAACTTGTCACAGGCATCTAGTTGGCCACTGTGAGAACAGGATGTTGAACTAAACGGGCCTTTGGTCTCATCCAGCAAGCTATTCTTTTGTCTTTGTTCATACAGATGAAGGCTGGGTTATAAATATTTTTAATTAAAAAATAAATCAAGAACAAATAAGAATGGCTTATACACACATAAGTGCAGAGCAAATGCGCATTTGGAAGCTCCCTTGGAAATTTTTATTTGTCACACACAACTACTTTCTCTGATGAAATGCCTGTGTTCCTTTGCTTCTGATTGCCAGTTACTAACAATGAAATGCATTTTCCTCTGCTGTCCCTCCGAACATTTTCCTTTGAAGAGATGTGTGTGAATCAGACGCTCATGAGTATGACTCAAGGAGATACCACAGTAACAGCTGAGCACTGTATTTTTGATAGCAAATACCATAATTAGATCTGACTAAAGAGTGTGCTCCGCTCCTTGATGGCTGACAAGGTTAGTCACAGAAAAAAAGCCCCGCAAAAAAAAGAAGAAGCATGTGTTAAAATGCAGTGCCTCTCATGGTGCTATCTAAAACCACAAGGGACTGTTGAGATTCACACTATGCTTAAACTTAGTATCAGCACTCTGAGGTGATCCTCACAGGAACATTCACATTTCCTGCTTGTCACAATCCCAAGTGCAAAATAAAGTGTAAAACACAGCCCTGGTCAAAACTTAATTTACCTAAAGGGCAATTTTAAATTGGAAGTGAGAGAAGATGCCTCTGCCTTAAACTCCCACTCCCTGTTGCCATCAAATTCTGAAGCTACAAGATGCCACGCTTGTCTCAACTCTTTTCACTCTCAGTTGGCGCTAAATAATCCTCAAGGGGCTGAACTTGGCTTAGGAACTTCCAGTTACTTGACTCCTATTTTAAAGTATTGTCAACTGGTACTTTTGCTTTTGAATACCTTGCTGCTGAATCATATTTTAACATCAATGTTCTCTCAGCTGGCCTCTTAGTTGAGTAATGTAGTGTTTAAAGTGTTGGATTAGGACGTGGTATGCCAGTGTTGGATGGTATATCAAATCCTCACTCAGGCATGATGAAGTTCATTGAGTGATCTTGGGCCAATCACTACTTTGCAGCCTAACCTGCTTCACTGGGTTGCTGTGAAGAAAAACAGGAAGGGGAGAGGTGGGAATTCTGTCCTTTAGAGTGTGTTTGTTCTACTTGAGAGAAGGACACCTTCTGTGAGGGAAAGTTGTCTTCTCCTGGGCTAGGAGCACAATCCAGGATTCCTCTTAACCCCCTGCCAGAGCTTGTTCCCCTCTCACAAAGAGGACAAGTCATCTGCAATTCCATTAGGAGACTTTCCCCATGCTACCGGTAATTGTCCTCTCCCAACTTGAGCAAACAAGACAACCGTTGAGGAAGGATGGAATAACAATAGAACAAGTAACCGTGCTACAATTTTTGAATTCGTTTTTGATTTTTAACATTTATTTAAACTTACTTAACTTATACGTTTTTAATTAAACTTGTTGGGGGGGGGGAAGCCAAGTGAAAGTATTGCCATGCTTCAAAAAACGATATAGGCTTGCATAATTAACAGTCTAAAAGTTTTTGTCATACAGAAACATTGGCAAAAACTTATGATAGAATTGCACTGGTTGTGTTACCCCAAAGCCACTCCCAGAGGTCAGCATAACATTTCTAGATATTTGGGCAAAAAATCACAACACATCTGAAGGTATTAGATGCACCTCTGAACTAATTTCAAACTTCTGTGCAGATGTGTGCTTATGAAACCAAAAATTATTCCCAACACTTTAACACAGTTCAGAAATGTGAACGTCCTTACTGCAATGCATCTTGGGTCTTAACTTATGTCCTCAACAAAATAGGACTCTCGTATGTATTTCCATTATTCTTAATACTCGACTACTGCCTGGGCATCCTCCTCTCATATACCTCATTGATTTATTTGACTCTGCAATTGCCTTCCTTGCACAGGCTTCTGAAGCAGGAGTGTTAGTATAAAGAAATAGCGATTACCCCTTTTCAAATCTTACTCATTTTTAAACATATATATATCTTTTTTTTTGGCTACTAGGAATTTGAGTTCCTTTAAAACTTTATGATATTTAACAGTGTACTTATTCTTGCTATATGCTGGTTGTACTTGTTATAGAAAAAGTGCAACTCAAACATATGTAGCAACCTTTACTATCAGAATAAGCATTTCCGGGTGTATGTGCATGCAATCATCTTTAATTTTTATTTTTAAAGGGTGCCAGAAGTAGAAACTTGTCTGTATAGATGGAACACATGCCTTGGGTAAGTAGCAGCAATACTTTTAACTGCCTGAAGGATTTTTTCTGCCTTCAGAAAATGATTTTTTTCTGACCTCAGGGCCAGTCCAAGACATTTAGCAGCCTGAGCCAAAATAAATAGTGCTTCCCTTTACATCAAGGTGCATGGAAATAATCAAAGCCAGCCAAGTTATTTTGACACCTGAGGCAGAAAATCCCACAAATGCCACTCCTGCTGTAAAGATACAACCACCACCAAAAATTAAATAACTAACAATATGCTACATTTCTCAATGCCCCAAATCAGCTGCCTGAAACAGCTGCCTCACTCTGCCTAATGGTAGGGCTGGCTCTGGAAGCCTCTTCTCCCTTACAGTACAGCTTGCATGCATTAAGCTGGCTTTAGGGTCCTCAGGCATTACTCCTTTAAAACAAACAAACAAATGATTTCTCTGAAAAAGGTCACAGACAGGAAGTCACAATAAATATGGAAACTGAATTTCAGACAACATCAACCTCAGGGTAACACCACAGTAATGAGAACAAAACCAAGTTATGAACTGCTTACTCTTTTATAGTGATCATAGGAAAATTTACTTCGCTCACAAGCTGGGACCCGGAAATTCATACTTATTGGCATAATATTTAAAATGAAGGTAGAATATCCATTTACAATGCAGCCTGCTCTTCTTTGTCAAGGGATGTACAGTGGAGGGTGAAATATATGCTGGCATGTGAAGCCTCAGTAGTTAATTTTAGTGGAGGTCATGAATGCACCCTGATCAGATATTCTTACACAGGAATGTTTGCTGCATTAGCACACCCACCCTGACACAGTTCATGCATGTCTCTCAGCCCCCATACCCCTGTCACTGCCTCCTTTTCTTTTCAGTCTTCTTCTGCATAATCCTGAGCACCTTTTAAAATGTCATTATTCTATCATTTCATAACATTTATATAGTGCTTGATTGTAGGAAAAAACCTCAAAGTGATTTACAGAAAAGCGAAAACAATATAAATTTCCACTAAAAAAATTACAACCATAATTTAAAACATCCAAAAGGTTAAAACTGCAATAAAGGTAAAGGTAAAGGGACCCCTGACCATTACGTCCAGTCGCGGATGACTCTGGGGTTGCGGCGCTCATCTCACTTTATTGGCCGAGGGAGCCAGCATACAGCTTCTGGGTCATGTGGCCAGCATGACTAACCTGCTTCTGGTGAACCAGAGCAGCGCACAGAAACGTCATTTACCTTCCTGCCAGAGCAGTACCTATTTATCTACTTGCACTTTGATGTGCTTTTGAACTGCTATGTGGGCAGGAGCTGGGACCGAGCAACGGGAGCTCACCCCGTCACGGGGATTCGAACCGCCGACCTTCTGATCAGCAAGCCCTAGGCTCTGTGGTTTAACCCACAGAGCCACCCGTGTCCCTCATAGCTGAACGTAATGAAGCTCAATTCATTGCAGAGTCTCTCAGATACTGTATTCTAACAGGAGCACAGCAGAGGAAATTTTATCATGTTGTGCAACACAAGTTTGACTGAACTGAAGGAAACAAGATTCAATGGAGATGAATTCTACAAAATGTACTGTTGAGATATGAAAAGAAATTCAAAAGTTTGCAATACCCATTCACAGACGCTACTCTGTACTTGGAAACAAGGCAGCAAAAGATAGGCCCCTGTAATGGTACAAAACTACTACAGCTCACAGTGTTTAAATAATGTAAATGTTTAAAAATATAATAGGAGTTTTCATTTTCTCCCCACAGTGTGATTGTATGGCTTTGAGCTCCATTAAATAACATACATATATTAGTTTTGCATTGCTCTACTACACAGTTTGTAAGCAGGTGTCCTTTGTTTTGGGTATGTAGTCCTCCATTTATCAACCTTACATTGCAATACAGTGAGGACAGGAATTGCATTTGAATTCCCACCAACTCAAGTTCATACTGTCATCAAATATTTCCAGCTTAATGCCTGCTGCTAAATAAGAGGTATTTGATATTGCAACAGACTGTCAGTTGATACGGCTACCCTCCCACCTGTTTTCACCCACCCCTTCTATAATACTTCATCCTCATTTTTCTCTTATATAGTTCTCTTACTCCCCCTTCTCAGTGGGAAAGTCCTTTATAGCTGTCCTTAAAAGAGACAGGAAATTCCCTCTTAATCAGGATAGATCCCTTCTGCCTCAGCAATCACAGCCTGGTGCACAATCTAACTCCCTCACACAGCCCCCTTGCTCCCCGAGGAATGCATGTTTCGAAGAAGAAAAGAAAGGGGGAGGCAACGTTATACCTGAAGAAATGTTTCAATCTGAAATTAGTACCCTGTACTTCAAGACAGTCCAATAAAACCAGCCACCACATTTCTTGCTATCTGTCTCTACCTGTTTAGACTGCAGGTTCAAAGAATTGGGAGCACAAAAGCATTTCAAAATCAATGTTATCCTGTTAAAGCAGAAGTCTGCAGCCAATAAAGCCTTAGTAGGCAGTGAGGCTCATGAAGGATTGGAGTCTGGTTCAACTCCATCCCCCAATGAGACTCACTGACCTGTGGCATCAGGGTTTGTCAACTCAAGTCCTGGGGGATCTGGTTCAAAGGAAAATGGGAAAATTCCCCTGGGATTTGTGTTCCAGGGTCTCAGAAAATGTACCAGGTTGGAAATAGACAAGTCAACACAACTTCAGAAAGTTGTACCCCCCCCCCAACCCACTTCCTTCCTTCTCATTCTCCATTTTGGGATTGGAAGGTTAGATGGGATAGTAAATCAGGAATTCTTCTCCAGCTCAGATTTGAATCCAATTCAAGGTCTCCTTAATGATTTCCTCAAAAAGGAGTTGAGTATTTACAACCCCTTGAGCTGGTATATGGTTCTGATCCTGGTGAAATTTGCTGTCAGTGCTTTCAACTGAGCTGGTCTAGCCTTAAGGTATAAATATAGTAGAGAAATCATTTTGCTTTAGTGCAGAAGACAGGACTGGTTGAGCCTTCTAGCTCTACAGTATTTTGTAAATATTGGATAATCAGATTGTTTTTGTCCTCTTTTCCAAAATATAAACCACCTTACTCTACTCTGCCCTCTCAAATACTTGTAACTATCAGCAGAACAGCAGAACTTTCTTGCTTAGAATCAGATATTTCCCAGTGACAGCAAAACGATGCTACTTAACAGTAAAGAAAGTAGTCACTTCAGTTGTTGATAGCCAGAGTACATTGCGTCCTCTGCAAAATGCATTATATTTTTGTAACATATTCCTCACCCATTTAGGAAGTTGGGGGAAAGCCTCTAGAACATTTCTAAAGAGGGAATTAATTCAGACTCATGTGGGCAGATCAAGTTATTTACTTTTCATGAAGCAGTTAAAACAGCTGTAAAGCGTTACTGAGTTCCTTCATAAAATAAACAGTCAAACTATCATGCTCCTATCCTTTAGTTTGGAAAGCAAAAAGGAGAGACTGTTGCCATGTGTGTATCATTTAGGTATGAAATTCAAGCAAGCTTAGGTTACAAGAAGGTAGTGTCTCTCCATAACGGGACGTGGGTGGCTCTGTAGTCTAAACCACCAAGCCTCTCTCCATGTTTCAAATGGAGCCAGGAACTGTGTCTGAGCAAGTTTCATGTGTTCCAATGGGCTTGTGCAAGACTTTCTGTTGATGGACCCATAGACAAGTCCATAAATTGATTGTTTAAAGGAAAACATAAATCGGGATAAGAAAATGTGCATGGTGTGCCCCATGAACTGCAGCGCAGTTAGAACTTTTTAGTTTTGGACTGCATTTTAAGGATGAGCCAAATGTTCTATGTGGTCAGCAGAAAAGTACCGGTAACTACTAGATCTTGGCAGAACAAGAGTCAGATGCTCAACAACACAAAATAGAAACACACGGAGAGGTTATATTGGAGAGTTTGGTCTAGGATATTTCTTTTTTTTTTTTTTTAAATTTATATTTATTTAATTTTCCAAATTTTACAAGCACATAACAGTCCGGTTAAATTTCCTTTGCCTCCCATCTCCCACCTTAGGAAGCAGTACATACCTTCCCTCCCTCTCACGGAGGTATTTTTTTAAAAAACAATGATCATTTAACCATCTAAACACAACCCTCACTTTGCTTGGGCCTGATCTCCTTCCAGACCAGGCCTCTACATTTCTAACTATTATCAAATGACTTCCACAGCCCCTCCCTGCTGAATTCTTAAATAATACTTGGCTCACGGGTTCTTATCTTGGTCTTAATACATTTATCATCTATTTTTTAACTTAACTTGAATATATCTGCTTCTTTACAATTTCCTCTTAACTTCAAAATACCTTAGATTATAACTTTCTCTTAATCCTCCTTACAAACCTTGGTTTTACCCTTGGCCTTACATCCTAATTTTTAAACTTAATTTCCCCCTCTCCCCCCACACCCCAGAATCTGGTGTCCGTTTTTCCTTTCATACCAGAAATTAAAGCACATACTTTTGTCTCCAAACCATTAAATCAGTCCAAAAAAACAATAACAACATCTCAACCCACACCCACTCGCTGTTTCACCAATGTCCAGTTCATGTAGTCCATCAGAGCTTCTTTCCAAGTGATTTGCTGCAATCTTCTTTTCTTCCTTCGCCTTCGTCCTGCGTCACAATCCAGGAAAGCCATATTTACTTGCTGTGCTTGTTGCGAGCTCTTTTTCTTGCTGACATTCTTGCTGACATTCCATCTCTTAAGTTCTTTCTTTTTCTTGCTGGCATTCCTTCTCTTAAGATTCTTATTTTTCCTTGTCTTCCTATAAACAGTCCTGCTTCCAGAAGACCCGTTACTGATGCGCGGCTGGGTGCGAAAACTGTGTTCCATAACTAAATCCTCATTCTGGTTCTCACACACATCAGCGTGAAAACCTTCTGGCAACAGTTCATCCGGTATGAGTTGGTCCAAACGTCTCTCCAGTCTTTCCGAGGCAGCATCAAAGGCATCACTAAATTCTTGCAATCTTTGTAGAAATAGGTTAACTTGTAGCTCTGCCTTTGAAATGCCTGTCATTTTGTCAAATAAAGATACAATCTTTCAGTTGTTTACTTCACTGCGACAGTTGTAGTTACAAAATAGCGATCTTCGCCAGATTCCTCCGGCATGAGGGAAGAGAGGGACTGGTTGCGCTGAGACTAAACTTTGATCAAACGCCACTTTCACTTTTGCCTCGGCTGCCATTTCCCGTCTCTAAATCTTCAACAACGATAGGGCTGGCCTCCATTTTAAGCCCTATACTTTGCTCTCAAATTGGTCCAAAACGTTCAATTTACTCACGATCTCCGAGTCCAAATCACTAATTTGTTGAGGAATCCCAGCGCACGAACAGGAGAAGTCACGGCAGCTGCGCCCGTCAGGGGGATAGATGTCATCAGATCCGATGGGCTCCGGCTCCCCCCGCCCGCTTCCCGGAGACCCTTATTAGGGTCTCCTCGGGAGCAGGAGAGCCGTTAACGAGCCACTGCCAGACCAACCGGTCCCGGGACGCCCTTCCCGGGAGTTTTGGGGGCTGGGGCGCTGTCCCAGACACCCCTTTCACCCCTTTTTCGGACAGGGAACATCAGAGCGATGTTCCCCCCGACTTCTCCCTCCGGCGCCGGAACCGGAAGCCTGGTCTAGGATATTTCAATGAGGAGCAAGTACCGGTAATTGTTGCAAGTGCTTTGTAATGACAGATTAGAGTAAAATAAGATAATGGTTAAAAAAACAGTAGCTATCATACATCAATAGATGGCAGCATTTATATTGGTGTATTGTCACACCTCATATACTTGGCAGTCACCAGATGCATAATTTGATATGTTCTGCGAGTTTTCCAATTTCACATCAAAGAACAGTGTTGCTGCCATAAATCTCCTTAGTTAGATTGTGTTAAGTATATCACACAAGTTTTTTTCAAATAATATGGTGCTGAATTAATTCCAAACAGGCATAGAAGATCTAATCAAATAATCTTGTATTGGCCATCTGTTTCACAGATGTAAACAAAAGCAAATTTTCTACTGACTGATAACTTTCTAAATTAATTGTCTTTTGTGAACCTGCTGTCAGCTTGGTTGCTCTAGCTTCTATTTAGAGGTTTCTGGGTCAAAATACATTTTGTCATTACAAATTGACACTCTTTAAACTGTCTAGATCGTTGCTGAAAAACAAAACTAGAGCCATGAGGAAGGTGAGGAGGGTATCAAGTTTTTAAATTTGCCAGATTTCCAAATTTGCACAGTGGGAAATGGGAAAAAGCTTTCAAAGAGTAATTACTTCTGTCTTTATTCAGTAATTTCATTCATTATTGGCTTAGCCCATACTGGCAACGTATTATTTAGAAGGCATACTGGGAAAGAGAGAGAGAGAGAGAGAGAGAGAGAGAGAGGGAGGGAGGGAGGGAGGGAGGGAGGGAGGGAAGGTGACAATAGAGAAGATAAAGAATAAGGTTTCAAACTTCCCTAGTGATTAAAGGTGTTCAGAGCACTACAATTCATTTTACAGTATTGTTGTTGTTGTTTAGTCATTCAGTCATGTCCGACTCTTTGTGACCCCCATGGACCAGAGCACGCCAGGCACTCCTGTCTTTCACTGCCTCCCGGAGTTTTGTCAAATTCATGTTGGTAGCTTCTATAACACTGTCCAACCATCTCGTCCTCTGTCGTCCCCTTCTCCTTGTGCCCTCAATCTTTCCCAGCATCAGGGTCTTTTCCAGGGAGTCTTCTCTTCTCATGAGGTGGCCAAAATATTGGAGCCTCAGCTTCAGGATCTGTCCTTCCAGTGAGCACTCAGGGCTTATTTCCATAAGAATGGATAGGTTTGATCTTCTTGAAGTCCATGGGACTCTCAAGAGTCTCCTCCAGCACCATAATTCAAAAGAATCAATTCTTCAGCGATCAGCCTTCTTTATGATCCACCTCTCACTTCCATACATCACTACTGGGAAAACCATAGCTTTAACTATACAGACCTTTGTCAGCAAGGTGGTGTCTCTGCTTTTGAAGATGCTGTTTACAGTATTACTATCCCTAAATTGCAGGCATGGGGGAAAGAGCTGAAAGTACAGTGGTTTGACTAAAGCTACCTGATGAGTTCACGGTTGAGCTGAGGCTGTCACCAGTACCCCAGGGGCAGAGAGGAGGAGCCACATTGGGGTTGGATCCAAAGTCCTCCCATTCACCTAACATGCCCCTGAGATGGCATACTCCATTTCTTTCCAGCTGGTTGCCCACCACACACACACACATTCACCTTGGCAGCAAGACCAGCAGGTTTCATGTTAGCCAATTGCTCTGCCAATGATCGATTGGGTCAACTTAAGTCTCTTGATTTCCAAAGGTACATCCAAAGAAAATAGGTATTAGTTTGACACTCCCATTGCCACAGACAACCCAGTAATGCTCTTAACCAGATGGAAGCAGAAGATGAGAACTAAATGATGTTTGGATTGCTCTAGCAATTAAAACTGATGTTGCTGTTGAAGAATTGTTCTAAAGTATAAGGAACTAAGAATTAAAATACACGTAACTAAAATGCTATGCAGGATTTAAAAAAGAAGCTAAAAGGAACCATTTGAATGTGAAATCCATACAAGTATAGAAAACAAGCACTCAGCCCATTAAGCATTTAAGAGCCTGTACTGATGACAACACTTAAGGGCTTTTTGCTGGCACTTTGTACTGAGGTGTAATTCGCTTGGAATGAACAGGACTCTTTGTGCATTAAATGATGCTTGAGATTGACGTGGTTATAAGTAAACTGCATATATAACAATGGCTTGGAGCCAGACATGGAGTAATACAGTTGGCATAAGCATGAAGAAACCCATCCTATTCCATTATTTGTGTCTCATGTCTCCACTGCTTAATTCATAACATGACAGGTGCATGAACTCAAATGAAGCCTTGCATACATTTCATTAAAAGTGTAACATATGTAAATATTGGTTTCCTGGGAACTGTAGTTTGTTAAGGCTGCTGGGAATTATAGTTATGTGAGGGATGAATGACAGTTCTAAGGATTATCTGGGGGCGGGGAGAATGTTTTTAGTGTGTGGGGTGTGTATGCAGTCCTAGCTGTTCTATGGCACACTATCATTTACAAAAACAGTGTACTAATAATCACTTAGCCTGTGTGTGTGTGTGTGTGTGTGTGTGTGTGTGTGTGTTTAAAAAAACATTTTAAATTTACAATAAAAGGTAGTTTATTTGGATAAAGTCTAGGTTCTCCCCCCCCACACACAAAATGTAAATTTCTAGTTAGCCACATTAACCTACGGTTCAGTGATGAACTACATCTTTCAACACAGCAGAGCATGATTCCAGTTAATACACCAGGACTATTCCCTGCAGCATTAACACTTTAGTTCAGGGGCAGGCAACCTAAGGCCCGTGGGCCAGATGTGGCCCAATCGCCTTCTCAATCCGGCCTGCAGACAGTCCAGGAATCAGCGTGTTTTTACATGAGTAGAATGTGTCCTTTTATTTATAATGCATCTCTGGGTTATTTGTGGGGCCTGCCTGGTGTTTTTACATGAGTAGAATGTGTGTGTTTATTTAAAATGCATCTCTGGGTTATTTGTGGGGCATAGGAATTCGTTCATCCCCCCCCCCCCCAAATTATAGTCCGGCCCACCACATGGTCTGAGGGACAGTGGACCGGCCCATGGCTGAAAAAGGTGCTGACCCCTGATTTAGTTTGATTCAAAGAATTTTATCAGCACAGTGTCCAGTTGTTGTTTTTTATTTAAAAAGGTTAATCAAGCAAATGTTATTGATAGGCAGTGGTTTTATATGTGAAAGATGCCTCATGGAAGCATGACAGAATAACAAGAAATGGGTAAAGGAAGTTAATACTGTCTTGAAGTCCAAATTGCTATAGTTCATAATTTCTCCTAGTTGACAAAGATAATCTGGCAACCTGGTCAGATTAAACAGAGAGACATGAAATCAAGTCATGTGTGACACATCTGGAGGTTTTTATAACTGGAAAAATGATATAGCAAATTAGTAGGTTTGCAACAACTCCTACTGTAGAACACCCTGTGTTGGTTGTGCATAAGGAGCTGAAAGTGCTTTGTTTGTCTTCTTGCCTGTGGTATGGCAAGTTGTTTTTGAATGGCACACAGCAGTGATCAAAGCTGAACATCTTTTGAACCACCTCTCCTTTCAACTTTTAGATTATATCAGATGGTTTCTCCAAAATAAAATCTGTTAGGGATGACGACAGCAAAACCATGATTATCCCAACAGAAATATAATTAAATGGTCAATTTTCGCATAAAATTGAGATAACATATTTAACTGAAACCAGTTTCAAAGCTAACAGAAGCCATTAGAAAGAAAGATATGGGTTTTTTTTGCTTGCGTGAAATGGAAGCTTATATATGATAAGACACCAGTAGAATCAAAACCGTTGGCAAAGTCACCCTTTGTATGCTCTATAAATATATTTCTACTAAATGTTTTGTGAAGCCTACTTCGGATGTTATTATTTATGTGGACTCCAGGCCTATCTACCGTATGCCCAAGGGATCAGGGCAGGTAATGGAGATTTAGCCTTTAATATTAAAAACAGGGACAAGACAAATAGATTTATGTCTCAAAAGGGTACAAAATCTAGTTTGTCTGGACAGGAAAAAGTTTTTGAAAAATATTTAGGCATAACAAAAGATCCAACTGGAGGAGTCATACAAATTAGCAAACGATCTGGTAGCCGCACCAAGAGCTACAGTACTCTTTACCATCGTCCAACCTAAACCACCATGCATATTGGAAGAGGCATTTCATCTTTTGCCACCCAGCCAGAACTGACTTCAGCACCCCTTGGGCAGTTGCCAGGATCCCAATGCACCAGTAGGGCCCATCACGAACCTCACCCCTTTCCTGTGCTCTGCTGAGCAGTGGGGCGGCTTAGAGATGCTATTTACATTTCTGACAGTGTCCAAAAGCTGCCCCCCCCCTCCAATATAGCATTGCTCTCAAGATGCAGGAAATTTATATGTCTGTCCTGACTTACTGCCAGTTAAGTCCACTGGGGTTAATTGGGGACTCGCCATGTAAAAGAAGCGACACTAGAGGCCCTATCAAACCATGAGTTATCCCTCTGCCCAACGGTTGAGTTCAAAAAACAACACCTTCACCCTGTGGAATGTAAGAATCAGGTGCAGTCAAACACAACATTTGCTGGAGTAGACAGGAAGGTTGTCAGTCCTCCAGCCGGGACTTCCTGTCTTCCTGGACTGAGACAAAACTTCCTGACTGTATGTAACTTGAGATGGGTGTGGCCTCTTCTGGTTAGTGAAGAAGAACCACAGGCCAGGCCGGGCCTCCATTTTGCCTCTTCTGTCTTCTCTCTCACACCATGCCATCTTAACAACAACAACAACTAAGATGCACTCTTCGCTTCAGACTAAGATAAGCAAAAGGGCTTTTTCTCCCATAAGGGGATAGTCTTGTGATGTTTACTGTTTAGTAACTTTTAAGTCTGCCTCTGGGATCCTTTGTGTGAACAGATGATTTCTTATGAGTAAACGTTTTATATTTTACTGAAGACTGTGTAGTGTCTTATTTGAAGAGGGATTAAACAGGGGAAAGCGCCAGGATAATATTTCTAGAGACTCTAGCGAGTCTGTGGAAGCTATCTGCTGCGTGTATGTTTAAAAGGGGAATGTTAGCTCTGCTGATATTGTTCAACTTGTAAAGACAAGTTGGGGTAGGATATCTTAAACAATATATCCTCCCCCACATCCCTAAACATTCCCACACACCCAACTTCTGTCTGCCCATCCCCCCATCCATTATGCCTGATTAAAATCTGCCTTATATTTTAATCAGATCATTGATCCTTCTGGCCCAGTACTGTCTGCTCTCCTTGGCTTTTTCTCTCCATGGTCTGAAACAGAGAATTTTCAGGACTTTTTCCTAGTCCTTAGAGAGCAAAGCTGAACTGTTTCCGTCCCGGATTATCGTTTTAAGAACTGTAGCTTTAAGAACTAAGACCTACATTTTCCTTTCCTTCCTTCCTTCCTTCCTTCCTTCCTTCCTTCCTTGTCTTGTAGACTGAGACCCCAATGACAGGACTCTCTTGTTTTTATTAATCAGAAAGCCACTCTGGGAACTTTTCAAGTGAAGAGCTAGGTAAAAATGCTACAATAATTCTTTTCTAGGCTATATTTTAAACATTTCTGTTATGGGGAACTTGGAAAGACCCAATTACTTCACTGAGTTCTGCAGTCTCCAGAGAGAAAATAAATGACCAGATTAATGGAAGCTGCTACTGCTGTGCATCCAACTATGACTTACAGGCTTCATAAACAGTGCTTATTGGCAGTTGGGCCAACTGACTCCTTATGAGAGGATTATGCACAATTAGCATTAGTTGTTTCTAAATGGGTAAGACAGCTGTCTGACAACCACCAATTTCACAGTGGCAAATGGCCCAGCCTCTTCTTCCTAACACTTAGTGAACAAAACACTAATTGTTTGGGGGTTCGTCTTGAGAATTCCTTATATTAACCAAATTTAAGAACAAGAACAAATTTAAGAAATGGGCACAAATTCATGGTCTCACTCACACTGCTACTAAATGCAAGGAGACAAGCCCCCACAGTGCTCCCCCTTCAACGTGACCCCAATTTAGGTCTTAAAGGGGCTTAACGGAAATATCTGCAGCCACCATTCAGTATTAAGGATATCATAAGATTATCCTGAAGAAGTGAAAGTCAGCCCAGTATTTATAACTATTTATATGGTCTAAAGCTACAAAGGCGGCATTCTGTCACGAGGATTTAAGGGGCTATTAATATAAGTAGAATATCTACAGAATTAATGCAAATATTTTATATGTGTGTATTTAACAAAAATGTAATAGGCAGGGCTCATGCCTTCAGAAAGAAAGTAAGTGACACTGGGAGCAGCCGTGACTTCCACTTTGATTAACCAATTCAGTTTCACAGGGAGGGGGGAAGGAAAGAGTTATGTTTTCTCAGAAAAATCTGTACTGAAAGCAAGGAAGGACACTCTGTCCTCATTTTAAAAATCTTGGTCCTCACTCATGTACTTTGAACAACACTTTGATTGGGGAATAAGAGGTGCCCCTGCCAATGGTTCTTCCCTCCCAACACCAAATGGCTAACCAGCAACACCTTTTCCTTTTTCCATTCCCTCCTTTTGCCTTAGATTATTAGTAACTGGAGGGCCAAGAGATGTTCACTCAGGGGCCAGATTGCTGACTTTTCACAACATTGGGAGCTGCATTTGGATCTGTTGTAAAGGGTATAAATACCCAAGTACCTTACCTCAAGTCTGTGCATTGATGAATGCTGATGTTTCTCTCTTCCTAGCTGACCACTAGCAGCAAAGGCATTAAGACTGTTAAATCTGGGGTATCTTTAGGCACTGTCTCCACTGTAGCGCCCCATGTTGGTCCATTCACAGCATTGCCCATTCATTTGAAAACAGATCTCCAGCAGCGCAGTCCACTGAGTGTATGTGTAGGCCGTCCCCATGAGTTGGAACCTGGAGAGCTCAGGGTTCCACTTCACAGAAGCAACCTACTCATATACAGCAGACTGCTCTGCTGTAGACAGGGCCCCAAAGGTGAGGGTTGTGTTTGAGGGGCTGTCAGGGGTGCTGGCGGTACAGAACAAGCAGGCATGGCCCATCTCTCCTGCCTCAAATAGTTACCATTGCATGTAAGCTGCAGGATCCACTTCTGTTCTCTCGTACATATTTCAAGGGCATGCACCCGTTTTGTCTTGGCAGTAAAGGAGAATCAAGACTGCCATACAAGTCTCTGTAAAAATCAGCTCAGTTTTCTTTGGGTTTTGAAGTAATCACTCAAAAAAGCTATTTACAAAGGTGATTATGGTTATTATCATTGGCAGCAACATTAGTGTAGCACAATAAGGAAGACAGCAAATTATCTTCTTGCAATTCAGGCCAAGAGTGATTTGTCATAAAATAGGAGCAAATCAGACTAGGAGCATGAAGCATGACAGACAAATAAGGCAAAACCATATTACAGGACATAAACTTGCATATTTATCTTCAGAGGAAAACTCTTCGACACGAGCAATGTATCTTTTTCCGGCAAACTGTTCTAAGTTCAGCAAAGTGTGTTTATTTAACCCCCTACTAGTAACAGCACTAGCTAATATTGATCGAAAACATTTCTAGAACTTTCCTAAAGTTCAATTGCACTATATTAAAACCAGAATAAAATAAAGACGAAGGGCGGTATTCAACTAAGCAATTGCACGAGTCAAATGATTTCCACTTGAAAAATGGGATGTCCCTTTTGCCCTGTGTGTGCCCTGCGATGTGTCCAAATCTGTTCCAGAGGATTGGGGGAACCCCTAAAACATATTTAGGGAACACGGAAGGGGAGAAAGGGGGGGAATTCCATTGTACAAGGAACATTCCATTGTCCTTGTGCTGATGGAACTTTTGCTTCAGCACTGCCTTTAATTCCACCCAAAAGCCTTATTGCAACACCAGTAATGATGCCCTCTGCCTCTCATAAGAGACTATAAAATAAAATCCTAACCTCTCTTTAATGGATCTTAATGCCTAAACTGTACACTACTGAGAACAGTCATTCCAGAATCCTGAGACTACAACTGGAAAAAAAATTCTGTTATTTCCTGCAGATGATTTCATCTCCCAAACTCGTTGCAATAGGATGGGGATCCCAACAGGTTGATGATTCATATTGTGACTGACTGACACCAGTTTGGGGTTGTGGTTATAGTGTTGGATCATGAAGCTAGCTGGGTGACCTTGAGCCAGGCACTGTCTCCTCAGCCTAACCTACTTCACAGGGTTGCTGTGAGTTTAAAAAGCGGAGGAAGAGAACAATGACCACCACACTGAGCTCCTTGTAGAAATGTTAGAATATACAGTGGTACCTCGGGTTAAGAACTTAATTCATTCCGGAGGTCCATTCTTAACCTGAAACTGTTCTTAACCTGAGGTACCACTTTAGCTAATGGGGCCTCCCGCTGCCACAGTGCCACCGCCGCACAATTTTTGTTCTCATCCTGAAGCAAAGTTCTTAACCCGAGATACTATTTCTGGGTTAGCGGAGTCTGTAACCTGAAGCGTCTGTAACCCGAGGTACCACTGTAAATGTAATTAAGTTTAATAACATGCATGGGAAGCTATACTCCACCTAGTCAGATCGTTGTGCCATTTAGCTGACTTACTGGAAGTTGCTCTCCAAGGTTTCAGACGGGACATTCCCAACCCAAACTAGAGGTGCCAAGGATTGAACCTGACCAGGGCTATTTTTCTAGAAAAAGAGGTGCCAGAACTCACCATGAACACCTTACTCATTCACTTAGGATGGAAATGATGACCACCTGAGAGGTGCCAGAAATGAGTCCCAGAAAGCTATGGCTGAAAAAAAGCCCTGAACATGACACCTTCTTCATGAAAAGTGGATGCTCTACCACAGAGCTATGGCCCTTCTTAATCTAATGAAACAGTTTAAATAAAATCTGATTCTAATGAATAGTTTTGTTCTATCACATAGAGAATGGAAAAACTTTTGAGACTGTAATATTATTTCTTAAAATTGCAGCTATACTTTGCACATACCGGTATGTGCTCGAATGAAATACAATAGGTGTTAAAATAGCTAACAAATGTATGTCAGACGGAGGACTCTGCTGGAGAAAAATTGGTTGATCAAATCCTAATTCTCCAAACTCCATAATCTCTTATCCTCTTGAATCAGTTCCTCCCTTGCAGTTTTAAACTTCAGCATGCAAGAGTCTTTCCAAATGTAATTACTATCCCTAAATAAGCATTCCGTCTTTGGCAAATTCTCCTCAAGAACCCAGAAGGCACATAGTGATAAGAGCATTAAAGACGTATTTTGAGCAGAAAGTGAAATCATGTAGAACAGATATCCTAGCCTCAGTGATATAAACCTTCTTGCACTCTTCAGAGGGAGCATTCTAAATTAGTTCAAAATTTACATGAGCAGAACTTAAAACTTTTTGAAACACAAGCCAAAATTCACTGCTAGAAGGCAGTCTAGAGATTCAGGGTTAGTTCAAATGAAAGTTTTTGGAGGGGGTAGTTATTTCTAGGTACAAAAGATACACATTGCATGCTTCAATCTGAACTACACACACACACACACACACACACACACACACACACACACACACATTTGCAGCTGCTTGCCTCTTGAGAAATACACATTTGTGAGGGTCTAATTCTTTCCAAATAGCTGTTGGACTGGAGCTAAATATACCCATGAGCGCATCTCAAAATTAGATTTTAGGCCTGTACTTTGTATTATGGGAATCACACCCATAATCACGCCTGTACTATGGGAATACAAAAATGCCTTGGTTGAAGTGCCCTGAGGCTTAAATACGATGTACTGTACCTGCATCCCACTATAAGAATGCTGATCCTTTTCAGTACAAAATTGTGTGACCAATTCAGGACTGATTTAATATATGCCCTTACCTTTCTTGATTTTTCTACATTTGATGACTGGCAGAGCAATATATGACACAATTCCACCAAAACCACTAAAGGTGATGTTGGGAAATGCTGGTTAATATACTCAATGGCCCACTCATTCAAGGAAGTCATCACTTGATGATGCAGATTGAGTACTGGATATGCCTGTCTGAACAAGCCCATAATGGATTTACCGTACAAAGCTAATTTCCCAGTCATTCTCTGCACACAGTTTGTGGTAGAAGTCCTATTATTTCCCCAGACTTTTCATTCTTTTAGTGCTTACTAGTTCCCTCCCCGTTTCAAGATTTGGAGAGGGGGTGTACTGCTGTGAGATTTGCTCTGTTACTTGTTTTATTCTGTTTTAGAGTTCATGTGTTATGGTTTTATCCAAGTATTTGATTGTCTTCAACTTTAATTCTAAGTCACAAAGAGAACTTCTCTTGTTGGATGGCATATAAATACTGCAATCAAACACAAAAAGAAAGCTGTGTAACCCAGTTTTTTTAATAGTTCTTCCTCTTACCTCTCAGTACCACATTACTAAGCACCCAATCACAAGGCCAGAAAATTGACATACTGATCACCTATTTGCTAGAATATAAATCAGAATCAATTAGAACAAGTAGAAATTACAACTGAAATACATCAGGTTGGCTGTAGCAGGGTAAAGCCTGCACTATCTGCTTCCTATTCTTTTTTTCAGGCAAAGGAAACTCTGTGCCCTTGTTGCACCATCTACATTTCTACTAAAACTGTTGGCCTGAGTCACACGTCTCCCCCTTGCAGCCAGGAAGTCAATGCTATATGAGTGGTTCTCATTGTCCAAATATTTCAGGGAATTTTTCTGGGTCCTGTTGCCAGTACTCATGTATGCAGCTTTGTTTGGAAGGCTCACAACAGATTTGGAAAGTTTTTACAGACACTGATGTGCCAGCATTTATCTATTTATTAATAATGAGAGAAAGAACCATGGGGGGAGGGGGGATTGCTGTGGGTTGTGGGTCACACCACGATGTCCATAAATTTTCCAGTGCACAAAGTTACTCCACAAACAATGATTGGCTATCACTACATCATTACAATGTGCCAGTCATGTCTAATGGCGTTTTATCAATTCAAAAGTTGTTTCATTCTATAGTTATCTATCTGGACTCCCATTACAGATAGGTATACATAGGAGCCAGCTCCTAGGGGCTGAGGTTCCTTTGGCCCCCAATTAAAATATTTGAGGGGGTTGGGGGGGCAAAGTTGATGGACACTGCCATTCAAATGGTGTGCATGCACAAGTCTAGTGATTGCTTATGCGGGGCAGGGCTTAACTGGCGTCCCCAATATTTTATTCAAGTTGGCACCCCTGTGTGTAAACAAGACTGAGACAGTAAAGCACAGAAGGCCACATGGTGAAAATGTAGATGAGTAGAGATTTGAACTCAATTTTCCTAGGTCCAGATCTAGCATTTTTATTTTATGGCCCATGCTGTTACAGGTACAGAATGGCCACAGTGGAAGGGATGGAGGGAAATAGATTATAATCACTTGGCTTGTCCCAACAAAATGTTATCACACACATCCAAAACTCTGCTTCACACCTACATACATCCCAGCCTGCCAGGCACTCAGTTATTAAGGTTAATCTCTGAGTGTCTGAGTTGGGGTGATAGTGGCAGGTTCCACCTGCTGCTGTATGTGCACTGCAATGTAGAGTTGCAGTGTGCTTTGGTGCATATGCATGGTTGTGGGGAACCACAGGATCTGCAGCTTTGCTTTCTCAGGGTTCCCAATTGTGGTGAGTCCTGCCTTTACACCTATGTGGCAGACCTGTATTACTGAACATGGATGGTGGGGAGTAGAACCTGCTACTAACCATCACCTGTACGTTCCACATAGTCCCTCGTAACAAGGGTATGTAACGCATGCTAGGGACAGAATGGGGAGTAATGACACATGCTTGTGACCATTTATGTCCCAAAATTAGCCTTGGCCAACCATATGTTCTAGATTGCAACTCTCACCAGCCTCACCCAGCCTTGTAGTTGTGGGGTAAAGAATAAAAGATAGACAAAGTTCAATTCTCTACTGCTAGTATTTCAGCAGCCTGTGAGTCAACAGCCTCAGAGATTCTGTTTGTACAGGACAGAAGTGAGTGAGTCCTTCCACAAAAACAAACAGAAATCCCAAAAAGAAAAATATGACCAGGGCATAAATGTTTTCATCTCACAACTGTTCTTAAAAATATGTCCGTGTTTGCAAGGATATCCTTGCTGCAATGATAAGAATCCAATTTTGTGCCAAGAATGTTCACAGCTAAACAAGTTTCAACCTTTCCTTGAAAAGAATATACTGTAGATCAACATCAAACACATTATTTCCTTGTTGGTTGGCAACTATTTTTATTGGCGGACCATCTAAAATGTGGGGGCTCAATGAAGCTTGATGTGTTCTTGGCAAAGACAGCTATCACTCTCCTCTTTCCAGGAGAAGCAAGAGAACATCAGCAGACGGAGGGAGCCTTCTCATCTCCCTTAGCTCATTTTAGTCTCAGTCTCCCTTTCCCATGACCTTTCTAGGCGACAAACTCATAAGAGCTGCTTCCATGTTGTTGGTGGTGTTGGCCCCAGAGTTCTATTTCTTTATGTTATTGTATACTGTCTTTCCACCAAATGATGCTCAAGTTAGATAACAATAAAACACAAATATAATTGGAGGAAATCAACATTGCACTAAGGCAATCATTCCATCAGGGCAAACATTTGGGTTTGCCAGATGAGACAATCACCCCACATGCTGTTCCAGGGCTTCCCCCGACCCCAAGCCAATATTGGGTGGCACAGGAGGAGGAAAGGAAAGCCCTGTGGGGTAAGCAGAAGTCATTGTGCAAGACTTCAGCTGACGGGGCTCATCAACTCAATAAAAATATATAATGAAAATTGCAATTGGTTTCCAGTTCATTCCTGGGCCCCATTCAAGGGGCTCACATTAGTGTTTAAAGCCCTAAACAGCTCAAGCTCCAAATATCTGAAAGACTGCTTCCTTCCCTACAAACCCTGTGTGAAGATCAGCAGAGGGTAGTTTCTCCACCCTCAAAAGCTTGGGTTCGTCATGACCCTGGAGAAGGCATTCTTTGTGGCAGGCCCTAATTTGTGAAACTCCCTCCCCACAGAGATGCATCTGGTGCCCTCATTATGTAGTTTCTGCCACATACTGTAGATCTACCTTATTTATGTTGGGTTCACTCTCTCTCTCTCTCTCTCTCTCACACACACACACACGTATAGACCCATCTTATTACATTTATTGTAAACTGTTGTATTTTAAATTGCTGTAACCCGCCCGGAGACCTTGTGGCAAAGGGTGAGCAAGAAACTGAAATAATAAACTTAAGAACAAATCAAGCAATAACATAGTAGAAACAACCAATTGAAAAAAAACACTTTCAACATATCTCTGAGTCAGCCTATAGGCCAAAGGACTCTCTAAATAAAAAATGTCTTTGCCTGCCTGCAGGTCATCAGGAATGGGGATAAACCTTTGTCCTTTGGTAAGGAGGTCCAGAGTCTGAGGGAAGTTGCTGAGTGAAAATGCTGCTTACAATTATGCAAATGTGTTTAGGATTGCCCTGCTTCCTTCTTGAAATGTTCTCAGTTTCTTCACTTGGCCTTTCCTTTGCAGATTCAAACAGATTAGAAAAACAAAGCAGGAAGGGTTATCTGATGCCTAATTATATCCAGTTACATTAGTCATCATTCTTTTACTGATGTAATGGCAAAAGGTTAATCTAAAAAGGAGCAGGATGGATCTCGGGTTTCATACACGTACTAAGCTGGCCGCAAGGAGTGTTAAAATCCTTGTGTCAAGAGAATTCAGATCAAAAGTTATTTGCGGCAGTATCTTGCATTCAGAGCCGTAAAAACAACAACACCTGAACAGCACGTCATTCCCTGCAAATATACAAAGCAGGCAGTAGCAAAGAGGTCATAGTAACCTTGCTGTGGTTATGATAAAAACAGAAGGTGTTGCTAAGAGACATGCAGCCTACGTGGAGTTTCTGATGGAGGGGGAGAAGTGTCAGATTTGGGGATGTCAAAAATGTAGGTTGCTGGCATTACTTTCAATAGCTGTAAGGAGCTGGGGAGTTTACACCATGGTGCTAAGACAGCCTTCCAAGCACACATTCTAAGGTCAGGTCTGTGTTCTGACACCTGCATAAACAGGGTATTGTGTGGGAAATGGGAGCATGAAAATGCAATCCTGGGCTGGCAATCCTCCAGCAAGAGATTACATCTCAATGAAATCTCTTATGCAGGCTGTTTGTGCAACAGCATTGTGGTTGAGTGTAAAAATTACAATGTCAGCCTTAGGGCGGTCACAGAAGAGAGCACTATTGTGGCAAGCAGAGCATTACCAACAGGAAAGGTCCAGGAAAAATTGTGCCATCCTTTAAGTATAGTTGCGATGCTCGTCTTCTATTTCCTTTTAGGTTGTTTGCACAGGTCACATTTAAGTCAGTGTCAGACAGTTGTGCTGATGCCCACTATTAGCATTGCAACATTTCTTGAATGAATGAATTTCTTTTCTGCCTTTAGATCCACAAAGCACTTACAATATTACTACGAGTTAGTGGGGGAGGCAAATTATCCTGAAAGTCGTGGGTACCAGATTCCCAACCCCCTAATTTCTAGACTTAGTAAATGTAGGAGATTACTAAATGCTTGAAGTCTTCACCTGGGTGCGAGACAGCTTAGCAGTGTAAAAATGCAGGCTGAATCAGCTTCCTGACCAGGGACTGCATGGCGAGAACCATGGGCGAGTGACACAAATGGTTACCCTGTGCTGAGCAGCAGAGAAGTGTGAGCCCCTCCTCCCATGAGGGGATGGTGATCAGAGGCCAGGTTTAGGATTTCAGTGTTTGATGATATAAGCTGGGAGGGGAAGTTCCAGGTGGGCAATAGGCAGGGATGTAGGCTGGAGGAAAAACTGTGGTGTTAAAAAAAAAAGGTTTGAAAATGGAGGGCAGGGGAAGAACTTTGGGCAGGCTGGCAAGTTGAAGGAGAGACACGGAGGTGGCACTCAGGATGCCTTTGAATCCAATGCTACACTCCTGCAGCAACAAGCCCCTCTTGAGATGTGAATGCTGGGAACTCCAGAAGGTAAAGGTAAAGGGACCCTGACCATCAGGTCCAGTCGTGTCCGACTCTGGGGTTGCGCGCTCATCTTGCTCTATAGGCCGAGGGAGCCGGCGTTTGTCCGCAGACACCTTCCGGGTCATGTGGCCAGCATGACAAAGCCGCTTCTGCCGAACCAGAGCAGCGCACGGAAACGCCGTTTACCTTCCCGCTGGAGTGGTACCTATTTATCTACTTGCACTTTGACGTGCTTTCGAACTGCTAGGTAGGCAGGAGCTGGGACCGAGCAACGGGAGCTCACCCCCTCGCAGGGATTTGAACCGCCAACCTTCTGATCAGCAAGCCCTAGACTCTGTGGGTCTACACCCACAGCACCACCTGGGTCCCTCCAGTAGACTCGGGTGTAAATAAACCATATTTCACAAGGACACTACAGCCTCCATTGTGCCTCGTTTCTGAGGGAAACACAAACCCTGGTTACGTGCCAAGACCCCCTGGAATCTCGTGCACCACTTGGCAAAGATTGGGGTAGCCCATAACAATATATAAAAAGCCCCCAAAAAGAGAGAGAGCTAAAATGCTTCTGGCTTGCCCCTCTGGTTGTTTGTGAAAACGTCCCACTAAGTTCAGTGGATGTTACTGCAAAGTAAGACCATTTCACAGCCTTTATCGAAATACTACAGGCATCGTTGCTTTTAAGAGCTTGCTGTACCTGGATGAGGGAAGAATTCTCATAGCCAATCCCCTCACAGTCAGTTGACCCCGTCTTCCCTCTGCGCTTGTGACAATCTATATTTGTGGCAAATGTATGCAATGTCTAAATCTATTGCCATAAGAAGAAGTTACCACTCCACATGCCAGTCAACCCACATGTTACTTTTTGTCTCATGCCTAGCCAAATAGCAGCTTCCTTTCATCTAGCAAACCTGTTCATTGCTAGCATAGATTGCACAGTGGTGCTGGTAGGAGAGGAATATTGCATAAGTCATGTCAAACTTTAGATACTATTTATTGGACTTATTATTCTCTAGTTGCTTAGAGAACTACTTAAAATAACTACATCCAAGCACAAGTATATTCAGAGTCATTCTGCCCTTTTTTTCCTCCTTTCAAACATTTTTTTCTTAGAACATTCCTGTGGCAAAACAGCCCCACAATATCCTGGGCCTCTTAGTGGAAGGTCAGACATACAGTTTTGGATCAGTGCTGCCCTCCCTCATTCTTCTCCTAGCTGCAAGTGAATGAGATGGGGACAAATCACATTAGATGTTCTAACACTCCAAACAGTAGCCTGAAGAACTTTAAATAGGCAATAAATAAATACAAATCAAACTTGTTTTCCCACTAATTTTGATTAATGTTAACACACTCACTCGCCTTTGATCTTTGTTCTTTCCATGGTACTACTTGGCTTCCGAAAATTGAATGAGTCACAGAGATGCTTTCTGTTACATTGATCTCAGACACAGACACCACAAGCAAGTGATGTTGCATGCAAATCAACCCATTCTGAGTCCACACAAATCCATAAAAGGGTTTTCTCCAGTTACATTTTAGCTTCCAAACCAGCAATAAGTCTTCTTTGGAAAACAGACTTTCCTGTTGGGATTTTAAGAAAGTTTCCTCCCTGTACCCTCCTTCTATCATAATTCTAGAACTCAGAGGCACCCAAGGAAGTAGAATGTTGGAAAGTTCAAGACAAAAGAAAGTCCTTTTGCCACATAGATACAATGCTAAATTAGCGAAAGATGCAGATGGCCACCAACCTTCCAATGCTCAAACCACACTTTTGCCAGTTGGACTTTTTGCTGAGGCAAAAAGTTTCCCAGGCATTTGTCACTTTGAGATCTACCTGGGAACTATTACATACTCCTTCCATGAGCATGGTATGTGGTTTTGAGAATGTAAAAAACATTCCACTCAACAATCTTCTAACATAAGGGTGTGTTTCAATCTATGCAATTGCTTACGGGTTGTTACTCCTGTGTACCACGTGGTTGTCAACAGTAAAGCTGAAGTCAAAAGCCCACTGAAACCAATGGAAAACATTTCCATGGAACAGCCTGCAAATATGTGATATGCACATCAATATTAGTTGTGTTGTTATGAGGTGCTGTGTTGCCTCCACAGGATGTTTTATGGCTGATCTTGCAGTTGTTCTCAGGAATGTTTTCATCTGCTCTGTTACTTTGTTGGATTGCTTATATTTCAGTTCAGTTGTAACCTGCTCTGAGATTGTAAGATGAAGGTGGGGTAAAAATATACTTAATAAATAAAGCTATTATTGCTATTGTATTAATAGCTGTGGTGTTTTATTCCATGTTTGATGCATTCAGCCATGTTAGCCATTGATCATTCCTACAAAAGTGCACCTTACTAGGCTGGAATTAGTAGTGGACTGGAATTAGAAACAAATATTGCCTTATTGAGACACAGCAAAACATTCCCACAGTTGTAGGGGGTAGGGGGAAGGGAGCAGGCAAAACTCTACAGCGAAAGTGCTACAGAGTACGCAACTGATGGAGGGGGGGATGTTAACATTGAAGTGGTACTTCTGCAACAGAAGCAGTTCAGAGGTAAGCCACCTGTTCAGTTCTTGCCTGCCTCCCAATTCCCAACAGTAACCCTATAGAATTCTAGGGTTTATGCCAGTGTTGGATAAGGAGATTCTAGACATGAAGAGGAAAGCTTGCCGTGCTTATTTGCATGTCAATAAAAGAAGAGTGCTTTTTCTTCAGCTCACAGCTAGCAGAGTCTTGGGAACAAACAGAAAGTGGGGGTCTCTCACTTCTGCCGCTGCCTTGATCTTTGCCAGAGTGAGGTTTCAATGGCAAAATAGTGGGTCGGTTTGCACATATTCCCATCATACTTTGTGGAGCATGCAGTGCTATTAGCAGTTGGGAAGCAAATGCAAGCAGTAATTGTGATTCAGAGAGAAACATAAATGCGGTGCTTTCTCGGAAAATAGCAGGTTATCAGTATGATTAAAGGTCAGGTCCCCTTTTAAAGGCATAAAAAGATCATTATGTTTGCCTTGTCTAGAATTTCACATAAACATTTTTTCCATGCAGGGCTTATCTTCCTACATGTAAACTGATAGCAGACGGTAACATAAACCTTGATCATGTTTCAAAGGAAGCATGGTTTCTCTATAAAGGAATTTGATTAATCACTTCTGTATTATAATTGTCTGATATTTGCTTTAATTGAACTTTTTTTTAAAAAGGGGGGAGGAGAAGAAAGATTTACAATATTAATATGTAACAATATATTTCAGAAGCAGAAATAGTAACAGCATCACTAAAGCTGCTAGCAAGCAGCTTATATACGGTAGTAGCCAGAGTCAGAAAAGAGGGCATGATACACAAGAACAAGCTGAGAATGAGAAAGAAATGGCACGTATGTAAAATAAGTAAGAGTTATGAAAGTGGGAGGTGGAGAGAGAGAGAGAGAGAGAGAGAGAGAGAGAGAGAGAGAGAGAGAGAGACTAACAAAGCTTGAAAAGGGGGCAGGCAAAATCTTAGAGAATAAGCCTATCAATGGCTATTAGTCATGATGGCAATATGCAAGTATTTCATTCAGAGGCATTATGCCTCTGAATACTAGCTTCTGGGGAGCAATGCTGGGAGAGATCTGGCTATGCAGTTGTAAGCAATCACAGCTCGTGCAAAAGTGTGCTCTCTTTTCTGGAAGCTGCTAGAGCCCAATCTACCAGAGGCGCATGTAAAAAAACAGGGGAGGGGGGAGAGTTCCACATGGCCATCCTCATGCTTCAGAAACTGAGTTACAGTTTCCTATGCACGGATAAGTGCACATTGCGCTGGTGCCCTAACAGAGTCAACAACACAATCTAAACAGTGCCATTTGCCATATGGAGCCTCACATGGGGACTCCTTGGGTTTTGTTTTAATACCCACAACCACTTCTGTATTGGGTTTCCGTGCTATGCAAAGACAGTGAGAAGGGCTCATGCTCTAACCCTTTACTATTGTTTTAAGCAGGGCGGCTAGCCTTTTGGACCAAAGAGATGCATTCAGGGTTGGCCAATCCTTCAAGGGCTGTGAGTAAGTGCTTCTTATGGCCAAAACAGTTGTGACCACAAAAATTCCCTCTGCCCACCATGAATTCCTACTTATATATGCTTTTATACTATTGTTTTTCTGGTTTTATGTCATGTTTTTCTTTTAATGATATTGTTTATTTTTGAAATGTTAAGCCATTTATAAATGTTTTAAGTAAATAAATGAATGAATGTGCACACAGAAGTACACAGGTCACACTTGCAGACCACACATACACACTCTCCGCATATACACTCACTCACTCTCTCCTCCACACCTGCACAAAAACAGACATACATTCAGGTACACATCACCCGCACGCACGCACACCCACATGGGTGCATAAACATACACACAGGAGGAAAATCAGAAATAGATGTGATGGAGAGGAAAATTATTATTTCTTTGCTTCAAAGATTGCTGTTGAAAGAGTAGAGACAGTGATTTTTATCACTGCTAAGTGGGGAGGAATATGTGATGAACCCGACCAAGTCTTGATTTTGATTCAATAACTCATTCCATTTTTAGCCCTGTAGCCATTCAGAAAGATCAAGTCATAGTTGATGATGTACTTGTTAGCACCTGGAAACCTTTCTTGCAATGGGCAATCTCCAGGTGTTGAAAGACTGATATAATCATCTACACATATATTTATATACCTTGTAAAACTCCTGTCCTCACAGTCCTTAAAGTAGAAAGAAGCGACAACTAAATATCATCTAATTGGAATCTTGCAAATTAACAACAGCACTCAGCACAATAAACAATTTCAGCATCTGTTTGGCTCAGAATGGAATATCCACAAAGTGTCAACCTCTGCTTTTCTCTCTACAGCAGAGTGGGTCAGCATGGGCCATGAAAGAGAATCATGCCTATTACGGAAGCACAAGCTTCTCACCTGTTCCTCATAACAATGCTAGAGGATGAGAGGGGTTGGGGAAACACACATGGACTCTGGCTTGCACATGCAATGCTAAACCATAGTTTAGCATTATAGGAGAACTAGGCCATCTCCAGTGGAGGCTGGTCCATTAAGTCAAATTGAGTGCTGCCTCACCAATTTCATTCTGTCTTCAGCCAGTCCCTTCTTGCCTGCCTAGCCCATGAGGTTGCCCTGCCAGCTTCCTCAATCTCAGTTTTGCCCTTGCGGAACCAAGCACGGAGGATGAGGTCAAAACTAGAAATAGTTTACTTTGACTGCCTCTCATTGACTCGGGCTCCACTTATTGTTGGTTCCATGCCTTGGTAGTTTTGCCCCCATCTTCCTCTGCAGAGTGCCACAGTGACGATACTGAGATTGAGGAGAAAGCTGATAGGCGGTGCTACCTCTTGGGTTGGTTATAAATAAGAAGGCAGGCAGGTGGGGGCTAGCCAAGGGAAGACTAAGGTTGGTGAGGCAGCATCCCACTTGCCCCTGATGGACCAGCCTCCATTGATTTGTCATCCGCGTTTGAGACATAACATCCAAACCTCTTGTTTTCAATAAAGCAGGCAGCTCATCTGTTGCAGCAGAAACAGAAGCATTCCGCATAGCTTCAGCCTTATTCCCTGGCCAAAATGACTATGAAAAATGGATACCGGGGAGAAGAATTTCCCTGAGGACAGCCACTAAAATATTTAAGACATATAGTAAATCATCCAAGAGGAACACCATGACATGCACACCAGGTGCAACGAAGTGTAGAAAGCATTTCAGTGCTCTTCTATGTTCTGTGCTATCTGTAATAAAGCAAGAGAAAAGTGTTTACAACATATATAGAGCACTGCCACCATGAAAGAGGAGAGAAGGAAGCAATTAGGTTTCACAGAGTCCAATAAAACAGTGACAAGGAGGCAGATTTGCCAACACAAGGCAGGAGTGGCTGTAAAGCCACTCAGAAGGAACTTCTGAGCACTATTTGATCCATGAACCAGAACTACAATGCTGCTGCTGCTGCTTTCTAAAGTGAACTGCCAGTCATCACTAGCTTGTTTTAGGATTGTCACCGATGCTTATTGGGCTGATACGTCATGCAACATCGACAAACTTTGTCATTTTGGAGCCAAACTGGACATTGCACACAGATGCATGTCGCTTTCTTCCACCTTTTCCTAATGTGAAAATAAGATTTCAGAGACTGCCATTGGGACTAGAGGTATGGTGATGGGGAAGAGCGCTCTTAATCCTTTCCCTGTAGCCCCTCTGTATCTCTTAGCCCATGGAAGAAAAGCAGCTTGGTAGGAGTGCCAGGGATTCAATGACAGGAGCCACTAGATCCATCCCATGAAGGGCTCCTCTACTTTTTGAGGGGAAATCCTAGCGGATACAGGTTCTCCCTTCATTCTAACACAATGACGACCCCCCCCCCCGCAAAAAGCCACAGTATGTAAAATTATCTTTTCTATGCAATGCCAACCTAGCAGTTCGAAAGCACGAAGTACAAGTAGATAAATAGGTACCGCTGCAGCGGGAAGGTAAACGGCGTTTCCGTGCGCTGCTCTGGTTCACCAGAAGCGGCTTTGTCATGCTGGCCACATGACCCGGAAGCTGTACACCGGCTCCCTCGGCCAATAATGCGAGATGAGCGCCGCAACCCCAGAGTCGGTCACGACTGGACCTAATGGTCAGGGGTCCTTTATGCAATGCATATAGAAGCTCTTTCAAGACATAGACCTGCAAAGCTAAGAGGCAGTGAATTCCAACAGGCAGGGAAGGAAGGAGACTGATCCCAGCTCACCAACAATGGAAAGAGGAAGGTAGGTCCAGCAAGCTCCCTCTAGTGGACATGAGACAAGCCTGGTGGGCAGCAGCACTGAGTAAATAAAGATCTGACCTCTGAAAGGCACAGATGTCACAACCATGAGCTGATGTGGGATATGGAACCCTGCCCAGGTCCATGTTACCTCCTTTGCACTTTCTGGGCATTGGGCCTTTAGCCTATTATGTGTGGCTGTAAGCTTTCACTGCCAGAGCTTAGCACATCATTGAGCTAAATAAATATTAAACAGCTTTAGTTGTATCTGATTATCACTAAAGCCCACAGAGGAGCCCATTGTACCTACTGGATTCTCAAAAGCCCATATAAAGGCCAGAGACAGTCAGTGTTTCTCAGATATCCTCAACATTCATAGGTAATTTGTAAGCACAGCACTGTGCCTTGCTGTCTGTCCTGACAGAACCCTTTTTTAAAAGTCAGAAACACCAATAAAGGAAAAATAATCACTGAATCACCTGAAGTAGTTTATGTCTATCTATCTGGTAAATGTAAAGGAGCCAAAAATGGGAGGGAGGGAATTTTATTGCTTGTCTCAATTTGCTTTAGATCTATTTATATAATAAATACAAACCTATCAGTTATTCTAGACTTTATATCTTAATTTTACCTCTGTGACCCCATGAGATATGATCTCATGGATCTGCTTGTTGAACCAAGTGTTCTCGGCTATTTGGCAAAATACCAAGTGCTAAAATTGCTGGCATACCCCGCCTTGCATTTTTAAAGCTTCTTTCCTCTCTTTACTTTTTAAAGCTGGCTTAGTTTCCCCATGCATTTAGTTCCTCCTTTTTGTTTGGGAGGCCCACTCCAAAGTGGCTCAGATGTTTATGTTTGCAGAAAGGGCTTTTGCTACACCTGCGTAGCCCATTCTCTTAGCTTCCTGATTTCCGGAGCATAAAAAGGCAGGCTGCTGGAACAGGAGCCACCTCTCATCTCAGCATGCCTGGCAGCAGCTCAAGCCATGCTTGGGCAACCCCTGTGCTTAACATGCACCCTTTCCTGCCAATTCAAAAACAATAATAATTCAATTTTCTAAGAGGCACTCACGCATGCCAAATCGGAAACCACCCTGATCTCCCAAGCAAGAATGGCTTTTGTATCCAGCAAGATTGATCATCCATAAACTGATTATGACTGCCCAAACAGTCCTTCAAATGTAAAATAATTTTAAAAAGATGAGAAGTAATTTTGAATGACAGCCATAGAGATATGGGTTTCAATTAATGCGCCAAGCGAGTGATGCTCTTAAGGCACTTTACTACAGTACCAATTTCCCAGGCATACACTGGTTTGGGGCCCCTTGACACTTGGAACAAACCCTTGGTATTGAATTCTAAACTTCATAGGAAACATATTTAAAGTGAAATGTGCACAGGAGTGCAATTTCCATTGTTTAATATAATCCAATAGATGGATAAAGAATAACACTCTTTAAAAAGAGCAGTTGCTGGCTCAGGTTTGGAAGTAGATTTCCAAAAGCCGCTAATGTGCAGACTCCCTAAGTTTTTTAACCCACAGTTCCAATCTTGGCACGGGGAGTAATTGGAAAAGACAGGCAGGCGTTTGGGTTTCCTGATCTCATTTGCGCTGGGGGAAATGGGAAACCCACAAACTTTCTCTTTACAAACAAGGAGCTGCGGTTTCTTTTTAACTCTCTTGGGGAAATTAACGGGGAGGTTTTTTTAAAAAAACGAAACGATCAGCAAACCCAGCGCCCAAATGCCTGCGCTTGAGGAATCCTTATTACAGCAAAGGGCACTGAGGCAATCCAGGGGAGCAAGGAGGGAGGGAGGGAGAGAGAGGAGGAGGAAGAAGCTGAAGAACAAAGTATAAGCACCATCGATTTCTATTTTTCTGCTTTGAAAGAAGCTTAAGCTAGGAAAGATCAAACTACAGGCGCAGCTATGCGTTGAGAGAGAGAGAGAGAGAGAGAGAGAGGATCCGTTGGGAGATCGGCCTCTGCTTCTGCACTCTTGGCTTTGCTTAACAGCTTTATTCTGAACGCTACGCCGCTTGGAGCAATGATGCCCAGAAAACAGCACACACAAAAATGCCATCCAAACGAAATGCCCAAGGCACATGGCGAGAGGGTCTCCAGCAGACTTCCTCTTCCCAGTTATCACCAGCGTGCAATCGGAAATCCTTACCAACTTCATGGTCATGTTGTTCTGTTCCCAGCGCCATAGCATTACACTCATTTTCCTCGGCCAGCGCCCCCAGCCAGCAGCACCTGCCCAGACGAGCCAGCACCCAGCCAGGCTACGCGTCCATCTCACGCGTGCTTCCAGTACCTTAACATCCAGCCGCTACAGAGAGCTTCATTCCCCTCTGTTGGGTTAAGGAAAGCCTCTCTCATCTTGACGGTGTTCTCTGCAAACTTAGCTCTCTCGTGCACGGAGCAGAGCTAAGACCATGATGCATCAACTCCTCGCTCTTTCTCTTTCTCTCAAGCCAAATCAAACAACTCCTCAAATGAGCTGGAGGAGGCAGCTGGGGCTGCAGGAGTGAAAGAAGGACAAGGAAGTCTCCCTCCCCGCTCCCCCCACCCCCCCCGGCAACCACAAGCACTTCGCAGATTGGGCATTCCTGGTTCAATGGGCCGTTCATCGTTTCTGAAGAGAATCCCGTTTAACCCCTTCGGGGCGAGAGTTTGATCCGTGAACCGGGGAAGAATGGGAGCAGCGCGCAGAACAACGGGCCCGCATGCGAGGAGGGAGCGAGGGCAGGGCAGGCGGGGAGTTAAAACGCCCAGTATTGCTTGCTCCCTGCCTCAGCCGATTTTGCAAACGGAGCTGGCGATTTCAAGAGCAAATCTTGAGGTTTTGTGTTTGATTAAAGAAGAAGAAACTAGGATGGCACAAGCTATCAGCCGGAAAGGTAGCACGTGCTCTAGGGTGACCTGGTGCAATGGGACTTTTATTTTCCTTTCAAATTTGGGCAGGTATACATCCAGGGGGAGCGGCACTGGATGACATTTTCTCTTTTACAAAACTGCAAGAGGAATCCTTTCTCAATCAAATCAGAGAGGTGGAAAGGGAGCTCGAAGTCCAACCCTCTGCCTACGCAGGGAATCAGTTGTTCCAGCATCCTTGGGACATACCATATGAAGCTACTGGATGTTATCAGACCTTGCTCTATGCAGCATACTCTCTCTGGCAATGGTTTTCTAGGGGTGCCATCAGGGATAGCAGTTTGGGGCAGAGGTTTGGGCCCACTCAGCAGGACAAGCAAGAGATATGCAACATATCTCCTTAAATGCAACAGAGCAGGCTTACACATTGTGAAGCAGACTGCCAGCCCACCCCAACCCACAGGGATGGCTGGGCTTTTCTTAGGATGGAGCACAGGCAGAGTAGGGTTGCTGACCAGGTACACTTGAAGGGCTAAGCAGGGACCAGCTGCTTTTTTGTTCTTTATTCTAACAAGACGCCCACCAAGCTCTGCACGGCCCAAGGATAGGTGTCTCCTGGCCAGGAACTGCTGGGGGCAGGGGAGTGTCCTTGCAGTGGGAAGAATAGAATTGTAGAGTTGGAAGGGACCACGAGGGTCATCTAGTCCAACCCCTGTAATGCAGAAATCTTTTGCCGAACATGGGGCTTGAACCTATGACCATGAAATTAAGAGTTTCATGCTCTACTGACTGAGCTATTGCTGGTGGTTCTCCTGACGGTGATAGCACAACCCCCTCTGCTTTTTTTTTTTACATGCAAAGCAGCCTTTGTAGTAATGACAGAAGTTCTGAGATAATTTGCTTCTTTTTTTAATATACATGCCCCCAATCTTGTTCCTTCTTTCAGGCAATGTTTTTCCCCACCTGCCTTCACACAGTGCCTTCACACCTGCCTTCACACAGTAATTCAAAAGCTGGAGGAGACTCGAGAGTCCCATGGACTGCAAGAAGGTCAAACAGTGTAAGGATGCTGCCACTGAGCCAGTTAAAGTTACACCACAACCAATGGTCAAGTGGCATGCACTTCTTTCATTTGTTAAGGGCCACATATCCTTGGGGAAATGCCAGCAGCTGCATACCAATGGTGGGTTGAACCAAGCCCAGCAGTGGGTGGGACACCCGCTTTCTCTATTCCTTCCTTCCACCACCTTTTTCTCTCTCTTTCTGATACATGCATCTCCCTCTCTCTTCCATCCCACCCAGCAGGCTGCAGCTGTATGGACAAGTTGCTCTTGCCAGAACTGATTGCTTGCAATGGGCTTTTCTCCTTCCTCCTTCCACTGCTCCAACAGTTAGGGCTTTTCCCATTCCTCCCCTCCCTTTCCCCTTCTGTTATCCTCCCCACCCATATATGCACTGAAAATAAGCAGCGGGCCATGTATGGCCCATGGGTCAGTCACTCCTGCCCCAGGAGGATGCACACATCCCCATCCTTGTCAAACAGTCTTCTGGCCAGTTCAATAAGCTGTGACCAAGCATGTCCGTGCAGATGAGGATGCACATCCACATCGGATGCAGGAAGGGAATTCTCCTTCCACATGCAGATCTGCCTTGTGGATTAGGCACCTGGGTTCAGGACAGAAATCAGTCTTGTACAGCCACCCACACTCACTCGTTGAAATATCTGCCAATATCTGCAACTGGCTTCTGTGTATGTGCAGCCATTGTAGGTACACATCTATATGCATTGTCATTGCAACACTGAACCGGGCTCCACTGAATTCACTGGGTACACATTTTGATGGTGAAGTCTGGATATTCGTGCCCATTCAGGGCCACTATCCACTGCTCACAACTAGAATCTGTTCTGAAGCTGCTATATCTAATAAAGATAAAGATAATGCCCAACTTTGGAATTCAGAGGGGTTTCCCCCCCTTATGGACCAACACAGCTACCCTTGGTTTTGAGGAGTTTGGGGTGGGTTTCTTTTTTATATTTAATATAGATTCTCCTGGGCTGATGGTAGTGCAGTATGCAGTCTGAGGTCACCACATCAGATATCCAATCAATGGAGTCTAAGGAAATTAAGGATCTGTCCAGCTAGCAGGTTTCTATGCTTTAAAAGGTAAAGGGACCCCTGACCATTAGGTCCAGTCGTGGACGACTCTGGGGTTGCGGCACTCATCTCACTTTATTGGCCGAGGGAACCGGCGTACAGCTTCCGGGTCATGTGGACAGCATGACTAAGCCGTTACTGGCGAACCAGAGCAGCGCACGGAAACGCATAGAAAACGTTCTATGCTTTAGCCCAGCACTAATCCAGGAGCACGCAAATCAACATTTAAATTCATCAGGTTCATTTGGCTATTATAGAATGAGCTTTTATTTCTTTCTCAAAGGTATGAATGACTCTTCTTCATTTGCTTTTGTGGCAGCAAAATACCTTGCACTGCAAAACCTTCTGAACTAGCCGGAGTGAGTGCCCTGCTGAAAGGTCACCTCCAGGAGGTTGGAAATCTGAGGGAGAGGGTCGCAGCCTGTTGGCGGGCTTTGGAAATTAGATGCACGATTTGCAGGAGGGTCAAAGGCAGCTACAATGAGCCAATGACAAATGAAAATGTAAATGAATATGAGGAGAGGGGAGAGAACCTTGGATGTGAGGCCAAAGGGATTTCTAAGGGAATTACATAAGTCTTCTTAAGCACAGTGCTCACGCAAACTGCCAGGCCCTTCAGAGCTTTCCTTTTAACTGAATTTAATTTGTCCCTTCCGTGCTGCTGCTGACCCAGTGGAAGCACTATACAGCCTGCCACTTAGGATGTTGTCACCCAGCTTCCCAACTGTGCCTCAAGGAGGTTCAGGCCAGAACGTGCAGCTCAGGGAAGGATATGGAAGAAGGCTCTGGGCCATATCTGTATTTTCAGTGCTTCCCTGTGGTTTTCAGCAGCTCCTTGAACTAAGTGGATGTGACCCAAGGTTGCTCTGACTTAGAGAGGAAGAATTAGAATGGCCTCCTAAACAGAAGCCAATTAAGATCCAATAGGGCCCAGCTGGCTGATCGACAACGAACCAATAAGCAGCTCTTATTTCCTCAATTATTTCACCATCCATTCATATAGCTTGCTTGCTCTCTTGTTTTCAATCACATGATTCCTTACACACCTCCCTCCTGTCTTATTTTGTTTTCCTTACTGCCCCCTACTTCTGATAGCCCCAATACCCTTTCCCCCCCAAACCCCTGCAATGACTGCTGTTCCCCCTCCACAGCCTTTAGAACATAGGAACATAGTAAGAGATTGCTGGACCAGACCAATGGCCCATCTAGTCCTGCATCCCGTTCTCACAGTGACCCACCAGATGCCCTAGAGCAGGCATGGCTGTTTTGGGACTACAACTCCCATCATCCCTAGCTAACAGGACCAGTGGTCAGGGATGATGGGAATTGTAGTCCCAAAACAGCTGGAGGGCCAAGTTTGGCCATGCCTGCTAAAGGGAAGCCTGCAAGCGGGACCTGAGCACAAGAGCACTCTCTCCCTTCTTGTGGTTTCCAGCAACTGTGCCCAACTGTGGAGGTAGAGCATAACCATCATGGCTTGTAGTCATCAACAGCCTTGTCCTCCACGAATATGTCCTCTGTCCTCTCTGACCCCTGTCACTCCTTCCTTTGCAATGATTGTGCTGACGCCCCTGCCTCTCTTAACAGTGTTATTACTTAGCATTACAGTTTCTTGACATTATTACGGAGGCCTGTTATGGAGACCTGATGTCAGCCTGCCCCACAATCTCAGATAGTCCTAACATAAAATCTTTGCCAACTACCTTTGGAGCATTTTCTACTTCTGGTGATTTTGTTTGCTATATCAACTTGAATCTCTTGGAGCCTGTTCAAATCCCCACTCAGCTATGAAGTTCACTGGGTCCTTTACTCTTTCTTTTTTCTTTTTTCTACTTTCACTTGGTGACCTTGGGCCAGACACTATCTCTCAGCCTAACCTACCTTGCAGGGTTGTTGAGGCCATAAAATGGAGGGTGAGGGATAACTATGTACACTGCTTTGAGCTCCTTAAAGAAAGGTGAAATATAAATGGAGTAAACAATTAAATGAATATGCAAAAGGCCAAAAAGTTATTTGGGGCCCATGGTAGATTAACCGCTTTATCACTTCCACAATCATTTTCAAAGTAGAACATTTTCTACAATGATTTTCCAGAGAGTCAATTCACAATTCAGCTACAAGTCACCAAATGTTGGGTAATCTGTTCATGCATGGATGAACCATCCCATAACTTCTACATGGTAAACTCTAAGAATGCTCCTACAGTAACATATTGTGACTATTATGCTGTACAATATACAACGCATACAAGATATACAAAGTATGCTAGAACTTCCTGAGTATGATAGAAAACACAGGGACTTTCATCAGCTTAGAAACACAACAGAATGCAGTGTTACTAGAAAAAAATAAACCAGAAATCCTATTTTGTTCCCATCATTTTCTAAAATACAGCCCATTTTGGACACATTCATTTAATTGAGCTTTTTTGAACTCAATATTTATTTTGCCTCCAGAAGAAATCCTGATAGTGTTGCCAGGTAGAATTGACACTTGTTTCTTTCCTTTTCTTTCTTTTTAAATAAAAAAGCAGTAAGGCTTTGGAGTTCCTTTCATCCTCTTGCAGAACTTCCCTAATAAGGAGCTCCTTGCACAAAATGGAAGAGATAAGATTGGAAGTGGAGTTGGCAAAATCCTTCCTATGACCTTTTCCCTCCTCCCACAAGCAACCTTTAGACAGCTCATCCTCCAGTGCTGTGTGTTGACTCCACAGAGATATGCTGCTCACACATTCTGCCTTAATTTAAAAGGGTAGGATGGCAAGGGCACATCCATACAATTCCTTTAAAAAATAACATTTATCAGGATTTCACAAACCCTTTTTTTGAAACTACTGACATTTAGCAAGGAAGGATGGAGGTGGGGGTGGCCAAGGAGCGTTTTACCAGTACATGAAATGCATGTCAGACTAAAAAGCTTGTTAGCAGCCCTAATGGGATGTTAATGGGCACTTAAGCATCCCAATTAATGTGCAAAATAATGCTCTTGTTATTCATTGATGGTTCTTCAATGACACAGAAAACAGGTATGAGTCCTGCATTCAGCCCCCTAATGAATATAATTCTAGCTCCCAGGACACAAAGGATACTGTTGGGAAAACAAGAGGAAACAGATGTTGGGGAAATTATGAATGAATTCAGAACACATAAACATTGTCAATACATCAGTTGCTAGAAGGAAAGAAAAACCCATTAACTACTTACCCATTGTGTTGCCATGAAAAATATGCATAACAACAACTGGCTAGCTAGCATTTAAGTTTCTCCGTCATATTAGATTCATTACAATTACTTTGGCTTTTTATTGCTGAGTTCTCTAACTCAGTTAACAACTATTCATTAATTAATGCATGAAGCCTACTAATTTGAACACTTTGCCATTCACACTTGCTGTTTTCTTGAGTTAATGCTGTTATAACATCAGGCCTAACCAAGCCAACTCAGAAATAAGCCCTGGTAATCTTTCCCCCCCCCGGTTTGTTAGTGTTTAAAGTGCCATAAGGCTTTTTGTTGTTTTTACTGCAACAGCTACACATCTGGACTTTGTTCTGGAGTGACTTCACACATGTTTTCTGAGTCTTGTAACTGCAATTTTATTGTGGTATGAGCCTTTGTAGACAAGAGCCTGTGTCATCAGATGCAGATAAATGCCTAGTTACGAAAGCTACTGCCTATAAAGCAAAATGTTTTTGTATGGGATTTTCTGGAGAATAATGAACAAGATCACAGTGGCAATTACTGATGTGATTAAAAATATAAAACTCTTCCCTCTACAGCAGAATCTACGGCCGAATCTTTTCAAAATAAAGATGTTTCCATCAGGATTTCCGATTTACTGTATATGCTGAATTGTATTTTTATTTTACCTATTCATAGAACTTGTTAGTTGCTTTATCCTGCCCAGGGCAGCCTAAAGCAACATACAACCAATTAAACAGACAGACAAAACATTAGAACCTGGGGGGGGGGTTGTTGTTATTGTTGTTTAGTCGTGTCCGACTCTACGTGACCCCATGGACCAGAGCACGCCAGGCACTCCTATCTTCCACTGCCTCCCACAGTTTCCTGCCTACTTCCAAAAGGCCACAGATAGTTAAAGGCCAAAGGCCTAGTTAAAGAGGGAAGTTTTTGCCTGACAGCTGAAGATATTTAACAATGGCAACAGGAAAGCCTCCCTGGAGAGAGAGCATTCCACAAATGGGGAGCCACCACAGAAAAGGCCCTTTTACATGTTGCCACCCTCTGGACCTCCCATGGATCCATACCCCTTGGAGAGAAAATACAAATCTATTTATTTATTTCATTTTTTTAAAAAAATGTCGCTTGACTGTAAGGGAAAAACTTCAAAGCAGTTTACAAAAAAAGATAAAACAATAAAAGTTTCACTAAGAAATTTACAACCATAATTTAAAACATACGGAAAGTTAAAACTGCAACAGAATTAGCTGAAACAAATCAAACTTCATACAAACACCTGGGTAGACTTGTCTTAATAAGGTTTTCAGCCTCCACCAAAAAGAATACAGTGAAGGTTCCCACCTGAGATCAGTAGGCAAAGAGTTCCAAAGTATCAGTGCTATCACACTAAACCATTGAGTTCTTACAGATGCAGTTCTTAAGATATTAATTTTTGTATTTTAATGCACTACATGCATATTAAGCCAATGGGCCAATTTTATTCTTGTTATTTTTCTGTTGGTTGCTATTTGTTGTTTGTGAAACATCTTGGTATTTCTTTAAGTTAATGACAGTAACAACAGTGGGCAGAATTCAATGTAGTCCTAAGTGGAGTATGCATACATGGAACAAGGTCTACTCATGTGACTGGCAATTCCTCCTTCTCATCACCCTGTACACCCCCTAAATCTGTTATGGGGTTTCTTCCAACCCTCCAGAGCAGATTTAGGGAGTGCAGGGGATGAAGGGTGAGGAGGGGGGAAGTCCCATTGTGCAAGTGGACATCTTTCCCTGCACACAACAACTTAGTATATCAATTGAGTAAATAAATAAAAATAAAAACTTAGCCCAATTCCACCAAGTTGTTGTTGTTGTTTAAAAAAAATTATATTATTATCTGTGCTGTTATTCAATGAGATGAGACAGGGTCTTCTCTGCAGCAGCACCTCATTCGTGAAATTCCCTCCCTATGAAACTACACTTGGTCCCTCCAATGACTTTCTGGCATCAACTGAAGACATACCTGTTTGTTCAGGTTTTGGGGTGATAAAAATGATACAGACCCTCAGATTGCATGATGGAAATGGTTTGGACTGATATTTATGATATTTAGTTTCTACATGTTTTCGTTTTCATTAACTGCTTGCATTTTATGTGATTGTGCTGTATTACCAGCCTAAGTTCCCAGGGCAGAAAAGGCAGTCTAGAAACAACACAGCACATGACCCCCAACAAAATTTGTATGATAGAGAAAAAAGCTTAACTGATGACATGCCTTCTTTGTTTCTCTTGCAGAAGAGGACAAGTGGTGCTTGCTAATCCTTTTCAGGAAGTTGAAAAATCTCTCTTGGTTTCCCTAATAGAGCTTCCTGGATCAATATGCCCAGAAGCAATGACTGAAGAAGATATAATTGATCAAGTTGATTTTGAGGGGTTGGTAAGTAGGACTTGCCACCTGCTTTAGAGGCACACAGAGGAACACATCTGAGGGTGGATTTTACATGCAATAAAATTGAGATCAATGCAAATAAATTATTTATCAAATTAGTTATCATTTGCAGAAGCATTAGGAAATGTCTTCGAACAACATTTTAAACTGTAACAATGAATATTAATTCGCAGGATGTTTTGAAGCAATAAGTAGGGTGGATAAAATGAAATGAAAGTTCAACTCATTTTTTTTACAGGCCAATAATCTAACATACATCCCTTGTATAACTAAGTAAGATATGAGATCGTCTGAAATCTTGGCAAGTTTGAGTGCAAATGTTGCAGTGAACGTAAGCAGTGACAAGAAAGCAGCTGTGGAAATGGATGCCCTTGTATATTGACAAAGCTTCTAAGGCTGCTTCATCAGCCCTTGAAAAACCAAAGGCCACTTCTAATGAGTCAACAGTATTCCACATTTGCTTTTATGTTCCATCATGACTGCATCAGATTGTGTTGCTTTGATGGATTTACAGCCCTATCCATTTATTTTTGGCTGTTTATTACAGCATTATCTTTGAAAGCATTCAGGGTTCCCCTGCCCTTCTTATTATGCAGCAGTGACTCACCAGATTTACTGAGGCTTATCATTCAATGATCCCTGGGATGACATCAGCATCCCCAAAGCTGGACAGTTCCACTCACTTCAAAGATCTTCTCCCTTGCTCTTCTCCCACCACCTCCCATGCTCAGAAAGATTACTCAGAGTAGCTGATAAATTACAGTGTATTATTCACATAGTTTCTCTATAGTTTGGAGCAGCTCTTCATGGAGCTTCATATTTTCCCACCCCAAATCATAATGAGGCTAAGACTCCAAGAGGAGCACAAAAAGTTCTGGTTTGGAGAGATTTAATCTATGCATATTCTAATAAAGTAGCTGCCTCAAAATACTTTTTTAATAATAATAATAATAATAATTTTTATTCATTTTATCATAGAAAAAACATACAAACACAAAAGAAATAACAAACAAAACCACAAATATTTCTTATACAATCATAGCTTCCTTAACATCATTAGGTGACTTCCCTTGCTGCCTCAAAATACTTGGGTGTATGGAGAATATAAATGGGACTGAGATTTCAGTTGGCACATGAGAAGTTTAAGTGCCAAACTGAAGAGTGGGGCGGGGGCGGGTGGCATATCATTTGATTCTCTTGCAGCTTTGCGGCACTGTCAGGATCTGGTTTGGGTCAGCAAGCTCTGATGGAGGAGGAGGTGGAAGAAGCAGAAGAGGGCTGAAATGTGGGAACCTGTGTTGGAGGAGGGCGGGGCCTCCCCTTTCCATCCCAACTTCTTTTGGAAGGGGAAACAGGGATGCCAGCTATCCCCTTTGATCTTCCTGCAGAGCGGAGAACCTCAATGGAGGCTGGGGAGGGATTTGATCAGCTGAGGAGGAGGCTGAGCAGGAGATGGCAGTGACTGAGCAGGAGGGGGCAGTCTTGCCACCTAGAACCACATCCACCCAACCCAACAAAGAATGTGCTTGCAATCTCAATATTCTTACACATGAGTGTAGCTGGGGGGGGCGGGCAGCTCCCCGCAATCCACAAAAATTATTGAAAAGCATTGAAAGTATAGTGATCCCTCGACTTACGAGTAACCCGACTTCCGTATTTTTCGAGTTACGAGGGATCAAAGCGGCCACGCGGCTACGAATTTTTTCAACTTCCGAAAGGAAGTCGTGGCCATTTTAGATAGGGTTTCCTCGACTTCCGAAGTTTAGATAGGGCTTTTTTTGATGTATGAATTTTTTCTCCCCAATGCATTCCTATGGGGACTCGACTTACGATGTTTTCGACATCCGACGGTCCCGTCGGAACGGATTACCTTCGTAAGTCGAGGGTCCACTGTACTCAAATAACTGAGGTTCTGTCCCCCTAGCAGAAACCTTTGGCTACCCCCCTAACAAAAATCCTGGTTATGCCCATGTTCCCACAAAATGAGAGGGTCTTATGAAGGAGTATGCCATGCCTTGTCTTTAAAAGCTTGCTTGGGGGGGGGGGGATGGAGAAACTCATTGGGACATCTTCACTACCTCTTATCCAGTTATGAACTTCTTGCCCTACTCCTGAACTTCTGAACTGTGACTCCTGTGCTTTAGCTACCTGAATGCAGTGCTAATTTCATCTAAGGGACTAAGGCTGTTCCTCCTTGGCTATCTCCAGTTCCTCCTAGGCTATCTCCACGCAGATTTTCCCACAAACGACAGCTATATGTATAGTCCAATTAGCGTAAGTATTCACAGTTATTTCCGCAGCATGCACGCCTCCATTAAAATTCCTCCACGTTTATTTTATCCTTGTTATTTATATCTTCTTTTTTACCGACAGCGCTCCCTCTAATTGTTTTTACAAGGTTCTTTCCGCTCCCCCTTTGTCCCACGCTTCTTCACTCTATACGTTGTTACTTTGTTTCTTTCACTTTCCGCGCTGGGGGGGGGGGTTATTCTATCGTCTCTCTGGTGTTCTTCCTATTTGTCACTACGCTTCGGTTTTGTGCAATTAAAAGCAAACAGGAATTTTACCGACCCGATCAGGCGGATGTCAGGCTCTCAGCTGGTAGAACTAGTTCTCCGATGTCTCAGTGCCCTGGGACTCCTCCGCTCCTCTGCCCGTTAGAACAGGGACTGTTGAAGACCCTTCCGAGCACCACCGACTCTTTCACTCCAAGTTCCCTCCTCAGAGCTTTCCCTGGGGAACGGTTTAGCCACCCGATACCCCGTCTAGGCCAGCTGACGACCTGAGAGTCTAAGCTCTCAGAACGCTCACCCGCTTCTGATCTGCGGCAAAACCGGAAGCCCACTGTACTCAAATAACTGAGGTTCTGTCCCCCTAGCAGAAACCTTTGGCTACCCCCCTAACAAAAATCCTGGTTATGCCCATGTTCCCACAAAATGAGAGGGTCTTATGAAGGAGTATGCCATGCCTTGTCTTTAAAAGCTTGCTTGGGGGGGGATGGAGAAACTCATTGGGACATCTTCACTACCTCTTATCCAGTTATGAACTTCTTGCCCTACTCCTGAACTTCTGAACTGTGACTCCTGTGCACTGTGTCTGCTGCTGAGTCTGTACTGTTACTTGCCTGAAATAATATCTCTCTCTTATTTAGAAGTAAAAGTCTCTGGCTGTACATGTTGGGTGGAGGCCAGGTCATTCATATCTTTTTGACAATTATTTCATGATTTATAGCTTCATTTATTACAATGTGATTTAAGTGCAACTATCTTTCTCTGGATTTGGACCTTATTGCATAAAGCCCTTGATATAATTAACAAAGTGAAAAATGCTTTAAAAGGGAAAAAAAGTTTTGTATTCTATGGCTATGATCCAAAGAGTTTTCTGCATGAGTGGAAGACACTTCCTGCTTGTATAATGGTGAGTTACTGATTCCACTGATTTCCTTGTCTAGTGGGAGTCCCTCTCTGTGTGCTACTTCCCCCACCATTCTGGACGGTGTCCTGAGTACCAGGAGCTCCTTTTCAGTTTAGGCACATGAAGATGCAGTGCCAGAAATTCACCTGTTTCTTGATGAATTCGAGCCAAAGTAATTAAGCAAAATCATCTCTCTCTTTTTCTTATTATGATCTAGACAGTTTTAGAAAGGATTATTATGATTTGCCTGTTGGGGGGATTCGCTTTATTTATGCACAACTTTTATCAGGATTCTTTCAGAAGTCAGCATTGCAACTTCCTGCTTACATTTGATGAAATGAAATATTAGTTTGTTGGATACAGAGCTTTTAGAGATGCCTTCCATGAATTACCTGACAGACCTCTATGGAGAGACAGTGCAATGAACTCTGCTTATTCCCATTTCTGCTCAGGTTAGACCATCATTTAATTCTGAAAACTGGTTGCAACCTCATTAGCCTGATTTTTAAAAAACCAAAAACCCAACAACCGTCTTGAAAGCAATACCACGTTCCCCTTTCTGAAACAATTTGTTCAATTACCCGATTATCACCTCCTCTGCATTTTCCTTTACTTTGATTAGATTCTGGCATGGTGAAGCAATTAAGTCCTGGCAAGACTGGAGAGGTTTTAGGTTACAGTGTTAGAGCAGTTTCAAACTGTATAAGCTGCCCATGACCTTCCTAGAAGAAACTTTACACATAGAAGCCTACCTCTGAAATAATGATTTGGAATGAAACTAACAGGAAAAATGATAGGAATGTTTTCAACGGGCAAAGTGAGGTGTGGTCAAGCAGGGCAGCCAACACAGACCTGCTCAAAGACATAAGTTGCAGGACGAAGACTGAAGCATGACATATGTTTCCATCCAAAAACAGCAAGCAAAACTGAAACAGCTTATCTTTTATAGGAAGGGCACACTGCACATTGTCTGTACTGTATATCTATATTTTACCTTTTAATATTTAGTAGTCTAAAGTAAGTAGTTCAAGAAAGGATTATATAAAGCTGGTACATGCAGGCTAGATTGCCTATGTGCCTTTAATGCTTGCTTAGGGTGGATAATTTTGGCAGGCACATATTCTCACCTAACTGATCTTTAAGAACATTCCCCCTTTTCTGGGAATACATTACAGTAGGACTTCGGGGGTTCTCTTCTGATTGCAACATCCCCTTGCTGCATGAAGAGTTGGTTGGGAACCTATAGGGGACTTTATGTGAAGTAGCTCCCACTTTGCGTAGGATGTTGGGTAATCTCTGTTGTGCACACAAAACTGCCTGGGTGTAGAAAGAGAACACTTTGGATGCCTGCCACTGGTTAAGGTAAGTTTCCACAAGGTCGTTCCAGCATGGGAGAGTGTAGCTCTAAGACTGCACCGGAAAGAAAATTCCTTGCAAAAATTCCCAAAGCAGCACTCTGGTAGGAAATGACAGAGTGGGAAGAATTTTCCTGCAGTTCTTAAAGGTATGTACTGCAATACTCTACAAGTCATGATTTAGGGACTTTAATTGAGTGTAGGTGGTGGCGGGGCTATTCACTGATACTTGAGAATGTCAATGAATTCAGATGCCTGATGGGGGTCTCCACCGCCATCGTTCAGACTGCACACTGAGGTCCAGCTCCGAGGGCCTTCTGGCAGTTCCCTCACTGTGAGAAATGAGGTTACAGGGAACCAGGCAGAGGGCCTTCTTGGAAGTGGCGCCTCCCCTGTGGAACGTCCTCCCATCAGATGTCAAGGAAATAAACCACTTTTAGAAGAGACTTGAAGGCAGCCCTGTATTGGGAAATATTTAATGTCTGATGTGTTACAATTCTTTATATATGCTGTAAGCTGCCCAGAGTGGCTGGGGAAACTTCTTCTTCTTCTATTAAAATGTTACAACATTTGATCCCCATATTACTTTGACTATAACATCTGTCAGCAGCCTCTACTGCAAATGTTTGTTTTGTAATTGCTACAATAGATGTGTTTCTTATAATATCGAATGTACTCCTAACACATTTTAATAACTATTCTAATTCCAATTATGCATGAACAGAACTTTCCCCCCTTCTTTTTCCGTCTCTAAAATTTCTCTGTCTCAAATAAAATCTTGGTGAGTTCCCCACACCTCCATTAACCTGGTGCACTCTGGATTTTGCTTGTGGCCAGACCCATGGATCACAATGCTTAAAGCTCAAGGGAGGTTGAAATATAAACTAGATGCAAACATCTGTTAGGAAGGGAAAGGGCTATTACAGGCTGCCCTGGAATATAAAAGAAAAGACACACAAAAGGTCAAAAGATGGTTTAAGAGCCCCAGGAGGTACCTCCTGGTAGAGCAAAGATTGCAAGGTGGTGCATTCCTTGCAATAAAACATGAAAATTCAACAAAGATACAAAATTGAGATAAATGGTTTTTACAAGGTTTGGCTTGAAGCATGTGCAGCTCTTTTTGCTTCAGTCACAAAAAAAGTAGAGCCTGCAACCACTCATTTTTTCATCCAAATTACAAATTGGGAGGAAATGACTTTATCCTTGATGATCGTGATAAAAGCAACTCAGCAAAAAGAAATGAGTAAACGTTCTTTTTAATAAATCCATAATAGTGCTTTTGAGACTGCAATCCAGAACACTTGGATAGGGAACAAGCCCCACTGAACGCAGCAGGATGTACTTCTGAGTAAACAACACGCATAGGCTTGTATTGCACATGCCTACACAACCTTGTTGACTGACTGCACTTGGATGCAATGATGAACGATTGGTTTATTATTCCTGAGCCTCGGGCTCAGGCTCTTTCCCTTCCCATCTCCTCCTTCGAAGTGGCAGCAAGGAGATCAGAAGCTAGAAGGAAGCGGTCAGAGAGTGTTCTCAGTTGTGACACTCTGACTGTGGAATGCCTCCATCTCACCCATTTGATGGGCATCAACTCTGATGGGTTTCATATTGGCCTTGGGTTAAATAGGTTGTGGAGGGGGACAGCGTCTCCTCATTGGACCTCTCGATTCATTATATTTGCTGCTGAGTTTTAATGTTATGATTGGTTTCTATATATTGGCTTATTTTGGATTATATTTTGCTGTGAGGAGGAAGCAGCACTGCTGCTGTGCCTGTATAAATATTTGTGGGAAGCCCCCACCTCCAGCAATAAATTGGGTTAGGCTGAAGGTCAGGTCTCTCTTCTCAGTGTGCAGAGATAAAGCAAAAAATGCTGCAGGGGAATCAGAAAGAGTGAAGCAGGGGAGTGGGCAGAAGGAGAGAGGATTCTTCCATCCCACTTGCAGAGGCAACAGTTTGTGGGAGCTGACAGGAGGAGGAGGAGCCCTTTTTAAAGCACCACCCGAAGAAAGATGTAAGGAGAAATGGGATTTGGAGGGCACAATAAATAAGAAGGCAACAAGCAATTGAGATATTGGAGACAGGGTCTGGGACAAAAAGATTGGGGGAATATAAGGAAAGCAGATATCTCAGATATAGTACAGTATGCATACCTTCTTGGTATCTCAGTAAATTATTTAAAACACTCATTTGCCAATCAGTTATCAGTAAAGAGGCTCAGACCTTGCTTTTATTCACCTAGGCATTTGCTGTAGTTTGTCTTCATAGTTTTAACTTTTACTCAAGATTTTAATAAAGATGAAAACCCTAGAATTATCATCTCATAGGCTTGACCTGTGTCTAAAATCATGTCTGCAAAGGTTTACACTGGAAAAACCATCTTTTTCAAAATTAGTTAACTTATGGGTCAGTTTAACAATCTGGCGAAGCATCAAAGTCAAAAGGCCACAGTGGTTTGCTGCTAAAGCAAGCCTATGAATTTTTGTGCCCTGAGCTTCAAAACAAATGTGTATCTGACTGATGTATTGTGGCAACACACTGGGTTTCCCCCCTTTCCTAAGCTTTCCAGCTGGAAAGGATTAATTTGCCCTATTATCAGTGTCTTTTTTCCATTACAAAGCAGGCATAAACTTCTAATTTAAATTGCAATGAGGAAAAGCGAAGGCCCCATGTCCAGCTAATCTTGAATGTATAAAACAGAATTGCAGGTATATGAGATAGATAAATCTGCTTGGCAGAAAACAAATCAATTAAATGAAATCAGTTTTGTAGAATCCAGCACAAAACCCACACAGCTAGGGTTTTAGATTCATTTTGGGAGTTCCATCAAGGTTGAGAAAGGATTTACCTATAACGTCTGCTGTTTAGGCAAACATGTTGTGTTAATAAATATTTTCTGGAACTATCAAGAAGAGGAAAGTTAAAAACAACACACAACCTCAGACATGAATATGGGACTAATATGGCACTCACCTGAAGGATTTTTGGGGGGGGGGCGGCACCACCAGGTGTGTGTTGTCTAGCTCTACGGACTTGAAGAGAGAGAAAACATCATTCTTTCTGAATGTAAGCCCTTCCACTTCTTGTGGATGCAGTTCCATTTCTGCCCCAGCTATTCTGAGTCTTAAGTTAGTCATTCAAACATTCCTACAAGGATTCCTACTCAGGATTCAAATTTGTTCCAGGGGTCTGCCCGCAACCCAAAAAGTCTGTAGGTAAAGGTGCCGCTTCTGTGCCTGCGCGCGGGGCAAAACTCGGAAGTATATACTTCCGGGTTTGCCGCGTTCATAACCTGAAAGTTACGTATCCAGAGCGGTACGTAACTAGAGGGTCCACTGTACATAATTCAGAAGCTTATCTATGGATACCAGAAAGTATTGAAGCACAACGCCTTTAATACAAAAAGGGTTACCTTCAGCACGAAATGCCACCTAAAAGGTATCTCAACATCACAACATGCAGTGCTGACCCTCCCCAGCTGTAAACACTTGTTGTGCCATACAAGGGAATATATTTCTATTGAGCAAAAAGTAAGATTATGGTCTCATGAGGCATGATTGTGGTCCAATAGGAAATTTTTAGGGGGGTAATAATGGTTTCTATTCCATTTTCAGTCGATACCTACTGGATTTTTCAGGTTCTGATGGTATTTCCTTGTATTTCAACCACTTGTTTCTATTGTGGACAAAGGCTTCTAAAACAGTGATGGTGGAAAGACTTCTGCCAATTCAAGTGTTATATAGCAGAAGTAATGATGTCTTTGTGTGCAAGAGGGCCTTATTTGAAATGGTCATAATGGCAGTGCACCCTAGGTGGTCTAATGCAGAGGGAGGTGGAAAAGGAACAATGTGCTTTAGCTACCTGAATGCAGTGCTAATTTCGTCTAAGGGACTAAGGCTGCAATCCCTTGCTTAGTTAGACTGCTTAGTTTCCTAATGATTTCAGTGGGATTGAAACAACCTAACTTTGTGCAGAACTGCAATATGGTTTTCCATATTCATATGTTAAGTATTCACTAAGTATGTCTTAAACAAGGGATGGGGGACATTTGGCCTTCCAGATGTTGTTCGACTACAACTCTCATTATCTTTGCCCACTGGATACACTACCAGTGTTTGATGAGAGTTGGAGTCCAACAACATCTGAAGGGCCACAGGGTCCCCAATCCTGTATTAATCCCAGAACCGGACAGAACTAGCAACTCGGTGTCTATAACTTGGGGCACAGGGTTTTACTTCTTATGGATTGCAACCTTTAATTCAGAGAGCTTCCCTTTTTTTCTATTCATTTCAGAATGTTGCTGTGCCTCTCAATTTTGTCCCACCAGCTGCTATGTTACCAATTCATATATTGCAGTTTGATTGCAATCATTTGTCTTTCTGTTTTATGTATGTGTCTGCCCAAAAAGGTGGGACGTGGGTGGCGCTGTGGGTTAAACCACAAGCCTAGGGCTTACCAATCAGAAGGTCGGCGGTTCGAATCCCCACAACAGGGTGAGCTCCCGTTGCTCGGTCCCAGCTCCTGCCAACCTAGCAGTTCGAAAGCACGTCAAAGTGCAAGTAGATAAATAGGTACTGCTCTGGCGGGAAAGTAAACGGTGTTTCCATGAGCTGCTCTGGTTCGCCAGAAGCGGCTTAGTCATGCTGGCCTCATGACCCGGAAGCTGTACGCCGGCTCCCTCGGCGAGATGAGCGTCACAACCCCAGAGTCGGACACGACTGGACCTAATGGTCAGGGGTCCCTTTACCTTTATGCCCAAAAAGAGGCATATACATAAATGTTAACTAGCTAATTAACTAGCTAACTTTAACTCAAAGTAGATGTTCAGGCTTAAATGGAAGTCCAAAACTATTAGGATATGAACTATAACAACCTGTATTTATTTTTTTTAAAAACCAACTTCATCACACAGAAACTCATCCAAACAGGCCAACCACAGAGCAAAAAAGAGATGGAGGATTTGGACTAACAATCACTGTTTCGCTCAAAGGATCCTGGGAACTACATGCTTATGAACCTTGTTAGAATTCTCAGATTCCTTTAGAGATCTACCGTACATTTATGTTTTTGAGTGTGCAATAAATGCAAAGCATTATAGCTTACTGATTGTGTGCACATGAGGTTTTTTCTTAACCACAGGCAACCCGCCACCCACTCACTATCCTGTATGATATCATACAAAAGACTGTACTTACTCTATACTGAAATAAACCAAATCAAAACGTTCTGTCATGATAACCTAAATACTTTATCAGGAAAAGAGAGCTTCAACAACTTGTATGCCTCATTAAAATTAAGAAAAACTAAACCCTGAATAATCAGAGTGTAGATCAAGCTTCCTCAGCCCGGTGTTGGGGCTGATGGGAGTTGTATTCCAACAACATCTGGAGGGCACCAGGTTGGGGAAAGCTGGTGCAGGTAGTTGCTGACAGTATGCATGTGAATATGGGACCACGATCATGATATTTTACAAATAAATAAATAAATAAATATTATTATTATTATTATTATTATTATTATTATTATTATTATTATTATTTATTTATTTATTTATTTATTTCTACCCTGCTCATCTGGCTGGCTCTGGGTGGCTTTCAACAGAACACTAAAAACAGAATAAAACTTCAAACATTAAAAACTTCCCTAAACAGGGCTGCCTTCAGATGTCTTCTAAAAGTCGGATAGTTGTTTATTTCCTTGACATCTGATTGGAAGTTGTTCCACAGGGCGGGCGCCACTACCAAGAAGGCCCTCTGCCAGGTTCACTGTAACCTCACTTCTCACAGTGAGGGAACTGCCAGAAGGACCTCAGTGTCCGAGCTGAACGATGGGGGTGGAGACGCTCCTTCAAGTATACTGAGCAGAGGCCGTTTAGGGCTTTAAAGGTCAACACTAACACTTTGAATTGTGCTTGAAAACATACTGGGAGCCAATGTAGGTCTTTCAGGACCAGTGTTATATGGTCTCGGCGGCCACTCCCAGTCACCAGTATAGCTGTCACATTCTTGATTAGTTGCAGTTTCTGGGTCACCTTCAAAGGTAGCCCCACATAGAGCACGTTGCAGTAATCCAAGCGGGAGATAACTAGAGCATGCACCACTCTGGCAAGACAGTTTGTGGGCAGGTAAGGTCTCAGCCTGCATACCAGATGGAACTGGTAGACAGCTGCCCTGGACACAGAATTGACCTGCGCCTCCATGGACAGCTGTGAGTCCAAAATGACTCCCAGGCTGTGAACCTGCTCCTTCAGGGGCACAGTTGCCCCATTCAGGACCAGGGAGTCCCCCACCCCCGCCCACCCCCTGTCCCCCCAAAACAGTACTTCTGTCTTGTCAGGATTCAACCTCAATCTGTTAGCCGCCATCCACCCTCCAACTGCCTCCAGGCACTCACACAGGACCTTCACTGCCTTCACTGGTTCTGATTTAAAAGAGAGGTAGAGCTGGATATCATCTGCATACAGATGAACACCCAGCCCAACTTAATTTATCCTAAAGACATATAGTCCTTGATAAATAGTCTTTATCAATGACTTGGATGATGGGCTTGAGGGCATCCTGATCAAGTTTGCAGATGACACCAAATTGGGAGGGGTGGCTAACACCCCAGAGGACAGGATCACACTTCAAAATGACCTTAACAGATTAGAGAATTGGGCCAAAGCAAGCAAGATGAATTTTAACAGGGAGAAATGTAAAGTACTACACTTGGGCAAAAAAAATGAAAGGCACAAATACAGGATGGGTGACACCTGGCTTGAGAGCAGTACAAGTGAAAAGGATCTAGGAGTCTTGGTAGACCACAAACTTGACATGAGTCAACAGTGTGATGCAGCAGCTAAAAAAGCCAATGCAATTCTGGGCTGCATCAATAGGAGTATAGCATCTAGATCAAGGGAAGTAATAGTACCACTGTATTCTGCTCTGGTCAGACCTCACCTGGAATACTGTGTCCAGTTCTGGGCACCACAGTTCAAGAAGGATACTGACAAGCTGAAACGTGTCCAGAGGAGGGCAACCAAAATGGTCAAAGGCCTGGAAATGATGCCTTATGAGGAACAGCTTAGGGAGCTGGGTATGTTTAGCCTGGAGAAGAGAAGGTTAAGGGGTGATATGATAGCCATGTTCAAATATATAAAAGGATGTCATATAGAGGAGGGAGAAAGGTTGTTTTCTGCTGCTCCAGAGAAGCGGACACGGAGCAATGGATTCAAACTACAAGAAAGAAGATTCCACCTAAACATTAGGAAGAACTTCCTGACAGTAAGAGCTGTTCGACAGTGGAATTTGCTGCCAAGGAGTGTGGTGGAGTCTCCTTTTTTGGAGGTCTTTAAGCAGAGGCTTGACAGCCACCTGTCAGGAATGCTTTGATGGTGTTTCCTGCTTGGCAGGGGGTTGGACTGGATGGCCCTTGTGGTCTCTTCCAACTCTATGATTCTATGATTCTATGAAATATATCTCTCCTGGCTTATTATTGCTTCAGCAATTCACAGAGAACATCTCTGACAGCATATAACATGATTCCCTCAAAGCCACGGCTACATAAAAACATTCCTTCAAACAGCACCGTAACACATGAAAAGATTTTGCAGATGTGTGTGTATGTGTAATTTAGAAAAGTTAAAAGCTTGGAATGAGGATGAAGGAACAAGTACAACACAAAATGATTGGAAATAGTGCTTATATGATTAGCGTAAGTGCTATTCTTACTTTAGAATTCCAGCACAAAGTTCTGTCTCCCTTTGTTTAAAAGTTTGTAACATGCATAAAAAGCTGTGCAAGTGTTAAGATGCAAGCTTGCCAACATGCTAACCACAGTCTGCATCTGAAACATTCAGGTCAGACATTGTTCTCTTAAGATGATTACATCAAGCAGCTTGAAAGCCAAGGAGCAGGTAGAATAGAAGATATGCTTATATTAAGTTTATTAAAGTCTAATTTTACCTGTGACATGCAGATAGCTCAGCTAAGTACTTCATCTCAGGCTTTCAAGCTCTGTGACGAGAATGTCACTTGTGCAGTTCTCCCTCCTGAATAGCTTGTGGTCCCCAATACTGGTCTAAGCTGGCATCTGGTTCTAAGGAGCAGTTTCGTTGCCCACTGGGGATGGCATGATGGCTATAGCTCCACCTTTTGACTATTATATCCTAGGAGGAGATAGTCCATGGAATGAATAAGAGAGGTAGGGCTGTGTGTGTGTGTGTGTGTGTGTGTGTGTGTGTGTGTGTGTGTGAGAGAGAGAGAGAGAGAGAGAGAGAGAGAGAGAGAGAGAGAAGGCTTAGGGTTAAATGAGGCCACTCATTAGGGTTCCTGGATTTAAGATGAGCAATTGTTACTGTGACAACATTTCACATCTTCGGCTGCTACCCAGTGAACATTTATTCACATAAGAAGCCTTTGATCATGACAGTAACCATTTGTCTCCAAGAAGAGTTGCTCTGACCGTGGCAAGTTTGCACAATTGGTACACAGAACGAGGCTCTGAGAAACGTAACCTTTTGCAGTTCCTTCAGCCCCCTTGCCAACTCCTCTTGTCGCTTGCACTGAACTTGCTGTGCCCCATAAAAGAGAAGGGAACATTCATCCCAAACCACAGCCTTCTGCTGAGATAAATGGGTATTGAGTCCAGCATGTTTGTTTTGGTCCACTCTAAAATGTACCCAGTTACGTGAGACTGGCTTGTACTACTGCCGTTCCATTAATTTTTGAGTGCTGCAGTGAACAAACAAAGTGAAGCTAGAAGGAAGGGAGGAGGGTCAGAGAGGAGAAAATGCTGCTGGCTTTCATTTCAGGAAATATTACTAATTCAAGTGGCACTTGCACACACCTGGCTGCTCTCTTTCCTGCTGGTATGACCATGCGCTTTGTTCCGATAAGCTATTAGTAACCACAAGGCCTGAAATGACTATATACTGTCTGGTCAAAATAGTCTCTTGGGTTAAAAAAACAAAACACCCCATAATACAATTGCTAGTTTTGGCAATGAGAGAATGCTTGTAGCAAAAAAAAATATTCATGGAAACAGGTATTCCAGTAGCAGTTGCTCCTTTGGGAGATATTTCAGGGGCTTCTCGTGGTTTATCAAAAGGGAAGAAGTGGGGGCAGGGGGAGCAGCCGTGCAAAGAAGATGGAAGAAGTACAAAAGCAGTAAGTAAGCAAATATGAAATGAAATGAAATGAAACGAAATGAAATGAATGGCTTTTCAATAGTCAGTGTTTCTTGTCCTGGCCCCAGAGAGCAGAGGTTCATTAGCTACAGTTCTTCCATCTACAGTAGGGGTAGGCAACCTAAGGCCCGTGGGCTGGACGCGGCCCAATCGCCTTCTAAATCCGGCCCGTGGATGGTCCAGGAATCAGCGTGTTTTTACACGAGTAGTATGTGTCCTTTTATTTAAAATGCATCGCTGGGTTATTTGTGGGGCCTGCCTGGTGTTTTTACATGAGTAGAATGTGTGCTTTTATTTAAAATGCATCTCTGGGTTATTTGTGGGGCCTGCCTGGTGTTTTTACATGAGTAGAATGTGTGCTTTTATTTAAAATGCATCTCTGGGTTATTTGTGGGGCATAGGAATTCATTCATTTCCCCCCCAAAAATATAGTCCGGCCCACCACATAGTCTGAGGGACGGTGGACCAGCCCACAGCTGAAAAAGGTTGCTGACACCTGATCTATAGGTCAGTGGGGCAGAGATGAAGGCTGCTGGATCTATCTTTGGGAATCATGATTGGCAGCCCAAGATGGAGCCTAATCAAACACAAGGACTTCTGTGGACAAATGAGAATTGCAAGTATTTTGTGCAGTGAGAGGGGTTTTCATTATAATTGCTATTCTAGATCCCAAATTCAAAGATGGGGGGGGGCGAAGAGAACTCCTGAGGATGTATGGACATGGCAAGGGGTCAACATGTCACAGTCCCCCCCCCCATCAAAAAAGCACTTTTCCAGCTATGGTGTCAGTGGCTGTGTGTAAGCCCATTCCACCCCATCCTGCCACCTTCCAGGGCCAAAAGCAGTGTGTGCCTTGGCAGTTGTGTGTGTTTTGGTTGTGCACAAAATAGCTGTTCCCTGTACTGGGAACCTTTGGGCAGGGATCAAACTTTGGGTTCATTTTGGGAACCTAGTAAAAGTGGGTTGTGCCCTTGAATTTGGCTGATTTTGTACAACATATCTTCTTTTTTACCTTCCCAGAGGCCTAGGGCTAACTTAAGCTGAGAGACAGTGACTTCTTCAGGGCCACACAGTAGTTTTATGTCCTAATGGGGACATGAATCATGATCTTCTTGGCCCAAATCCAGCACTTGATTACAACATTATATAAAGGCTCTTGACTGAGGCCAGTTCCAGTTCATGGAGGGGTGGAGAAGAGCTTATTTCCAGTCCAGGCAAGTATTCGCCCCCATTACTAAAATTGTTGAAATGCCGCTATGTTGGGGTTTTTTTGTTAATGCTTAACTGAAATTCAACTTTTATATCCTCCCTAGCATTTTCTACCACAACGCTTTTGCTCTGATTTTAAACCTCCCCACCCAGAAAGCTTTCCAGGTGTGAGTCTTGAATACACATGGGGGAAACAGAAATGTGGGTGGTCTGATATAGCACAACATCTGAAAGCTTTATAGGAATCTTTTTTAAAAAAAATCTTCCTTTCAGGGCGTTTTTCTTTACCCCTGAAGAACAAGGGCTGCATCTTCAAAAAAGACGTAATAAAAAGTTAAACATATGGGAGCTTTCTATTAAAAACCTTGGGGATGTTGAGGTGGGAAGCTTCAGTACGTGAGGTCACGGGCTTTCCTTAGCCATCCCATACTGCTCCTTTCTAGAGTCTCACTCCTTATTTTCCCTGTCTTTACCTACAACAGAGGTAAGGAATTTGATCTGACCAGCAGGCCAGATCATTATCTCCCCCACCCTGCAAGGGCCAGGGTTGACAGGTGGGCAGGACCAGACACCTGTCAATCACCTAACACCATGATGTCATTGAGTGACCTTTTTTCACCACAGGGTATTGCAAATCCCCTTCCTGGGAATTTTGTAAATATCTTTAGGCATAGATACAAAGCTCTGTGCACAGCACACTGCAGCCATCGCTGATCAGCTGATGTCATATACATGTCGGGTGTAGGGCAGAGGTGGGTGTGGCCTGGTGAAAATGGCCTCATGAGCCTAATGAGGAGGCCTGGTGGGTCTGATTAGGTCTGTGGGCTGGAGGTCCCCCACCCCTGCCCTGTAATCTCTCTCTCTCTCTCAATTTCAGAGATTCAGCTCCTCATGCATCCTAATGGTTTGGCAGTGGAACAGAAGTCAGTGGGCTCTTTTCCCGGAGGGATGCTGCAGTTGCATCCTGCAGTGGTGCAATGCAAGTTGGCCTTGATAATCTCCAAAGTTCCTTCCAACTATGACATTCTATGTCCCCCCCCCAAAAAAAGAGTGCATTTCTCCTGCTTGTCCTTCACTAAACAAACCCATGGCAAATTAGTACAAATTGCACAACAAATAAGCACCCATCATTATGAAAAACAAATGGGCAGGTGCACGCTAAGTATTAAAATTATTTTCTTAAACGAGAACGTCTGAAGGCACATGGATCGCAGACAGCCTTGGGAATGTCAACAGAGGCCAGGGCTTCATGCCGAGACAGATTTTATTTTAGAATATATAATGATGACCAGGTGTGTGCTCAGGAACAAGACATTATTCTACAATCTTTGCAAGAAGTGTCAAATCCACTCGGAAGTACTAAACGTTGCAGAATAGTGCCTTCATTTCCCCCCTAACCCCACCAGGTGGCGGTAGCAACCAAATTAACCAGGGAACTCCCATCCTTATCCTTTATCTTCCTAAATACACAGGATAAGGCTCAGTTTAATTTTCTAGCAGTTAAATTCCCTGTCAGCCTAATCATGTGTAAAAAAGGAAACCATATGGCGGTTTTCTCAGCACTTGGGATTCCAGGGATGTTAGGGAACAGCAAATACATCCTCTCCGAATGCAATTATCTTTGAAATACAGTGCCCAGTTCGAAAAATAATTATGTACCTTGGACCAGGTCCAGGACTAGAACACCTCTCAGTGCCCTGGGTTTTTAAAAGGGGAGAAAAGGCAATTGTGTTGGCTGTTTTCTGACATGCACATTAACATGATACTTGTCTTCTTTCACGTGTGACTTTGGCTCTAATTTGCAGGGGCACTAAATGCAGCCAAACAGCGACGCTGCCAGTTTCCGAGATGCAAAAATAAAAATATTTTTTTAAATTCCCATGCCCATCAAGTAATTGGATTTCTAAAATTAAATTCTATACTTTAAAGCATATCCATATCTGTCAGTCTGTGAACATTTGCTAATGAAGGATAGAAATATAAAGCTACTCTGGCAGCTGAGGTTCTCAAGAATTTAGGAAAGGATCCAATTTAACAAAATTATGCTTCTCCAGTGCTATAAAGAAACCACAACATTTGATAAGAATGCAATTTAGGAACTGCCCGCAGGAATTGTCACAGCAAACATATATTATTAAGCATAATATGAAAACAGTGTGCTGCCACCTATATTTCTGTGCCTGTAGGTGGCACTTTTTTATTACATACCTAGAAAAATTGAGATTCAGTAGAGAGGTAATCTGAGAGCAGCTGACAAACTCAATGAAGCACCACATTCATAAAAAAGTATGCAAAATGCAATTTGCATGCCAGCCTATATACTGCATACAAAAGCTAGACTATACTAATAAGCTTATCTCCAGTAGAACCCATTTTATCCTCTATTCAAAGGATGATAGTTCTTGATAAGACTTGAATGAATGGAAGTCTGGAGAGAAGATTAGCTACATCATTTTGACCGAATGCTTTGAGTTCTGCACTCCACCTTCAGGAAGGCACATCCTCTTAGAAGGCATTTAGGCACAAGAGATCTGGACAGATTCTAGGACTTGCTTTATAATGCCCATCCGTGTCTTCACATCCTGCCTAGAGCCAATCAGTCTTCTTGACCCTGTTGGTAACAAGAACTTCCACATACCCCACAGGAGTATTATTTGGCTGCAGCAACAAGCTACTGTGCAACATCTGGATGCAATTTCAGCTGTTAACTGGACGACAGGGCACTTTAACAAGTTTTGGACACTTACATGGAGGCAAGAGTCTTCACGCGATGGAGAAGCAATTCTTCCCTCTTGAAGAGGAGGAGGAAAATCATGTATTGATAATAATAAATAATAATAATAATAATAATAATAATAATAATAATAATAATAAAAATTTATTATTTGTACCCCGCCCATCTGGCCGGGTCTCCCCAGCCACCCTTTGAAGCTTTGACACGTAAGTGCTTCTGTGTGAAGCACCTGTGGCACATGCTATTTTGTGTGCATAGTGAAGGGGAGAGGTGCATGCCCACCACTCAGCGTGGTGTAGTGGTTAGTGTGTTGGACTAGGACCTGGGAGACCAGGGTTCAAATCCCCACTTGGCCCCTCACTGGGTGACCCTGGGTCAGCCACTGCTTCTCAGCCTAGCCTACTGCACAGGGTTGTTGTGAGGATTAAATGAGGGTCGGGGGGGAACTATGCACACCACCTGGAGCTTCTTGGAGAAAAATGTGGGGTATAAATGCAATAAATAAATAATAATAATAATAATAATAATAATAATAATAATAATAATAAATCAGTGACTGCTGCTGTCTTGCTGCTGATCAAGTAAGTGTTGGAAGCAGGCAGGCCAAACTGGGCAGATTTGCCTTTACATCTAATAAAGCCCCAGAGGATTTAGTGCAGAGATCCTACAGCAAAAGTTTGCACGAAGCAGCCCTCTGTGTTCAATGCTCAATTTTTGTGAGGTTCAATTTTCATCTAAAGTGCTGATCTGCGTGTGTGTATGCAAAACTGTACATGAAAAATACCCCCTTTTGCACATTTTCCACACTCGCATGTAACTTGTGTTCTCCCACCGGCTGCTGTCAGTGGAAGAGGGAGGGGTGGGAGAGATGTAAGACTGCTACCCAGACCCAGCAGCTATTTTCAGGACATCATGACCAACTGGGAAAGAATGTAAGTGAGGATGACCATTCAGATGTGCATCCCATTGAAAATAATGCATAGCTATCAGAGGACAACAACAAACCGATGTACGGAAAACTGTTTTCATTTGTTCATGATTAGAATTAGAAACATAATGACAATCTTTAGCCGTCTTCTTTGTAGTAGATTATTTTCCTTTTCCTGTTCTGATGAGAATGCATTATAACAAAAGGACAAAAAAGGAGAAAGTAATGCACTGCAGATGGGTGACAAATGCATCGCGACATACATCCTGTATATCCAGATGCTATTAAGTCATCTTAATAGCTATACCTCCAGTGAGATGCACATCCCAGCCTGATTTTGCCCACTTCTGAATGTGCATCCACATCCTGTTCTGTGCCAATGTAACTGGATTGTTGCAAAGGGGCAATGGGATTGACAACCCTTTGCCACATTGGTTTTTTTTTAGTATAACTTCCAACTGTACCTGTGCCGTAAATACAATGTCTAGGTTCACGGGATGGCCGGATTCAGAGATCTGCAGGAACATACTCCTTGAATAACCAGCAGTGTTAGCAGTGTCAACAAGGGGGTTGGTCTAGATGATCTTCACGGTCCCTTTCCAACTCTACAATTCTATGATTTCTTCTAACGCTATAAAACTGAATCTGACCCTAGGAAAAGCCCATTCTCATTCTTCTCTCCTAACGTAGCCAATGGTTATGCTTGAACATGCATGACTGGGCTCTGGAACCAGGAGCAGGCCTGTGTGCTGCCTGGTCACCGTATTCCTTCAGCCTCTTGAGTGAAAAACCTGTGCAGCCCCACACCACTTGGTTGGCCCTGTATGTAAAAAGGCTCACATAATTGGGGTTTTACTTAGTGCTCACTTACGTTTAGCATTTTCAAAAGCTACACAACCTGCAGAGCACAGATATGTGCGGTAGCACTGCCACTTTGCTAGGAAGGAAGCTATTTTTAAACACTTGCAGCAGTGGGAACTGCATAAAATTACCATAATTTCAGCCTTCACTAACAGTTTTCGGTTTGCAGCATGATATGGTATGAATTAATGGTCGGCAACATGCACTTTCCCTTCCTTTCATGTGGCCAACCAAGGAATTCATCTGGCAGTTTCTGGAACCTAACCTTCATCTACCACAGAATAATTTCAAAGATCGCCCCCCTCCAATGCCCCGCTGCTTCCCACCTCCCTCCCTTTTTGCAGTGAGATAGTATCAAAGATTTGGATTCCACTTCAAATCCTGAAAAGTCTTCATGTCTAACCAGTGGTTATGTGACTTGATAGTTGCAGGACATCCTGCTATTTTCCCCTATGGTGATATTCTGCTTGTGGGCAGATGGCATCAAAGTGCAGTGCAGATGGTAACCCGCAGCCCACAAGCTTCTCGTTACTGTTTCAGATTCTGTGCACAGGCCATTTTGATTCTTATCTTTGCTTTATAATATTTCTAGAATTAAAAGGTGCATGTGGTGCTGCTTTTCCGCAAGCGGGACCAAAATAACAATGCCTTGTTATTTCTAATCGCGCGCAAAAATCTTCCCTTTCAGCAGATTAAGTGACTTGAAGTAGGTAGGTTTTTACAAAAACTATTTATATACTGCCCTTGAGCCCTGAAAATAAACCTGATGGCAGTTACATACACACACCAAAAAACAACAACCCACCCTTCAACGCAAAGAACCCACCTCCCCGGGATAATATTAAAGCCAGAATTAAAAAAAAGAAAAATCAAACTCATAACCTGCAAGATTAATATACTTTTGTTGAATAAAAAGTCTTCGTCATCCACCTCAATGATACCAATGAAAGGGCAAACCTAATTTTTCTTAGGAAGGAATTCCACAATTGGGGTGTTGGTATGATAAAGGCCTTGCTTGTCCTGGGAAGGGCCATAGCTCAGTAGTAAAGCATCTGCTTGGCATGCAGGAAGTCTGGGCATCTCCAGGTAGGGCTGGGAAAGGCCTCTGCCTGAAACCCTGGAGAGCCCCTGCCAGTCTGGATAGACAACACTGAGCTAGGTGGATCAATGGTCTGACTCAGTATCTTCCCTTGTTCCCATGTATCCCCCTTCAATTGCAGCTCTCCTGGTAATGGACAATGTCTGCAGTCATGACTACAACTGATGGGCAGGTTCGTATGGCGGAGGCGGTCCTTCAGTTATCTCACTCCTTATATAACCAGCTCCTTGAATTGGTGTCAGGCTTCAGGGAATCAGCTTGCTATCCCCATGGCAGTAGATATGCAGAACAAAGGAAAAATGAGTCTTCTTATCAGTTAGAAACTTTAATAAATCACAGTGAGAGAACAAAGAACCCATCTCCTAGAAATGGCAGTGCTCCCAATTAAGAAGCCCACCCCCTTATGTCCCTATATCTACGTCACTTCTACGTCTTGTAATCTGAGCTCGTACCCTCTGTGCTTTGTGTGCTTTCTGTTCTGCCACTTTCTGAGCTCTTCTTGACCTTGAGGAGAGCGGAGGAATCCTTTCCAGAGACAGTGAATCTGTTAATCCTCTCTCTCCTAGTGTTTCTTCTCCTATCTCTTCCCCACCCAGTATTTCCCAGATTCTGCCTTCTGAACTATGTCCCTCTGCAAACCACTGTTCCAAATCTATACTGTCCTCCTGCTCCTGGGAAGATCCAGGATCTGGATCAGGAGTGGGGGGTGAGTGGCTCCCACCATTCCTCCTCAGTGCAGTTCTCCTCAGCACGGTCCCTGAGAATTGGACTCAGAAATGAATCAGGTATGGTTGATTAGAATCCATAAGTAAATTTTTTTTTTTAAAGTCTTTGCATTTCCTTTTTAGAAGAATTGGAAACTTTGCAACAAATTTTGTTCTCGCGGACTGTTAGTGTGAAATGGGAATGGAACGGAAAGCCCCTCCTTTCCTCTCTCATTAGAAGATGTACCAACCTCAGACTGAAGCAGCCTGAAGGATAAAGGTGTCATCTACACAGCTAACAATGTCCTCATCTTCCATGTATGATACGGCACTCAGCTTTGGAATGAGGCAAATGAGAAAGGACATGATACAAACCAGGAAATCTATACAACTTTAATTGAGTTATTTTGCACCTGGTTTCCCCTTAACGCTAAATAATTTAATCATTTGGCAATAGACATTAGTTTCATTAAATGCAGACCTGCCATGGGTATGAACACTAATAACTCTACGAGGTAATTTATTCATGCATGGGCAAGGTAAGATTTAAATGACAGTCTGTCTCATCCATGAAGGTCAATTTATCTTAGTGCCACTCACAAGGGAATCCCCCTCCACAATCTCTTTAGAAGTTTTACTCTCAGGATCAGCACCCAGTTGCCAGACTTTGCAAAAAATAATTCACATTGAGTAGGAACATGGTAGTACAATTTCAACATTAAAAACATGCTATAAAAATAATTATTTTATCATGACCACCGAGGGTCCCAGAAAACTGGTTGAAATGGCAGGTTGTATTTGTTTGGAATGTTATTATTTTTATTCATTTCATTGCTATAACACTTTATGTTGTGATAGGAAAGCATTTCACATAGAAGATAAATAGAAACCATGGAGCCGTAACAACATTTTTAAGAATAAGAAACAAGAGAATTGTTCCCTTGCTAAGGTAGTGTATACAAAATCAGGGTTTCCCAAATTTTATCAGGACTACTGCTGAGACTCTTAATCTCAGGGTCATGGATTTGAGCCCCACATTGGGAGAAAGTTTCCTGCATTGCAGGGGGTTGGACTAGATGACTTTGGGGTCCCTTCCAACTCCACAAATCTATGATTGTATGATTCCAATTGTGTTGTACCCAATTCTGCCAATTGCTTAAGATGGTCTTTGTGAAGCCATCATGAGGCTCCAAATGATGAAGAAACATAGATTTAGGACAGATGTAGGGAACTTTAGACTTCTTAGATGTTGCTGAACTACAAATCCTATCATCCCTGGCCACCGGCCACAATTGCTAGGGCTAATGGGAGTTCAGTAGCATCTGGAAACCAAAGATTCCCCACTGCTGATTCAGTAGCCACCAGCAGTCTAATGTGGAGGAATTCCTGGCAGTAATCCGCAGCCATGTTCCAGAACTCCCACCAAAGGTGAAAGTATGAACAAATCTGCACATACTCCTCCCCACAATTAATGACAATAGCTTGGATGTCCTGGTTAGATTTAGACTGCCCTTTATTCATTGGACAAATTAGTGAAAAGGGCCATGTTAAGATATCCTGCTCTCTTTTTTTTAAAGGCAGATTGGAACACTAGAGGGGTAGGTGAAGGAAGAAAGAGATTGAAGGAGAGGGGGGGTGCAAAGAGGGTTGCAAAAAAGGAGCTGGTGGAAGGCATCAGAATGGGTTTGAAGATGAAAGCAGGGGCATGAAAGGGTCTGAAGAACAGGAGCGGGTGGTGGCCTCATAAGCTGAAAAGGGTGCTTAGTAGTTGCAATGCATAGGAGAAGAAAGATGCAGGAGGTTACCTTTGCGTGGGGGATGCTTTGCGTGCAAAGGGAGGGGGAGGCATGGACATGGGGTGAAAGTGAAAATGGGGGTGCAAAGAAGAAAGAAGTGGCTTCAGAAATGGGGCTGGGTAGGTGAAAAGGCATGGGGTGGGAAGGGGATGTTCTAGGGCAGTGTTTCCCAACCAGTGTGCCTCCAGATGTTTTGGGACTACAATTCCCATCATCCCTGACCACTGGTATTGCTAGCGAGGGATGATGGGAGTTGTAGTCCCAAAACATCTGGAGGCACACTGGTTGAGAAACACTGTTCTAGGGCACGGGTAGGCAACCTAAGGCCCGTGGGCCAGATGCGGCCCAATCGCCTTCTCAATCCAGCCCACGGACGGTCCAGGAATCAGAGTGTTTTTACATGAGTAGAATGTGTCCTTTTATTTAAAATGCATCTCTGGGTTATTTGTGGGGCATATGTTCACCCCCCCAAAAAAAATATAATGCAGCCCACCACATGGTCTGAGGGATGGTGGACCGGCCCATGGCTGAAAAAGGTTGCTGACTCCTGTTCTAGGGGGTTAATGTGGGGGGAAATGGCAGAGGGGTTGGTGAGCAGGGCAAGCAGGGGTGCACCCACGAGTACCAACATACATTCTGTGGGTCTTCCCATAGGACACACTGGTCACAGCTGCCTCCTCAAGAAGCACTGCCTTCTTGTAATATGGTGAGTTTATAAGAAGGCAGGTATTAAAAGATTATACTCCCACTATCCTGTCACTGATGAGTTTGTGCTAATCATTCAGGGCAGAAAGCAAATTCTTTGACCCGTTAACTCTTCATTCCTGCAACATTTCAACAGGGAGGGGGACATCCTTGATGCAGGGAATAAGTTGTAGCAAGTTACCTTCCCAGCTGCTAATCAACAGATGCCTGTGGCAGTAGCATCATGCTAGTCCGCTCACCCACACAAAAAGCTCTTGTCAAACTAAAGAGTTTGGATACCCCCAAAATTGTTGAGCTTCTTTTCCCCCTCTTTTTTTTTTTTTTTTTTTTTTTTTTTTGAAAACCCCAAAACGCACCCAAACACTTTCTGGAAATTTCACCCTGAATGTCACTTCTGCTTTTGGAATCCCAGACATATGACATCCCTATGGTATGTTAGCATGTCCGTGGAGCCAAAGCTACAATACTGCTCACTGAACACACAGGTCTTCAAGGATAATGGAAGCAATTTTTCTGAAGCCTGCATTTACAGTAACACCGACAAGATGCAAGAGGTCAACACGAACTACTTCACCAGGCGAATTGGGTTTTCTATAATCTAAATTGTTGATAAGACTTTCCCCTTGTGGTTTTAAGATATAAAATCCCACCACATTTTCTCAAGAGAGATTTGGAATTGCAGTACCGCAGGCACATGCACAGACCAGCAGAGGGTGCTAAAAAGTAAAACTACTTGCACATCTCATCCCACTCCGCTCCCCTAAAAAGAAATGACTAAGCACATTGCAGCTTGCCAAGTGCTCCTGGTCATGAGCCAGAATCAAAGCTGCCGTGGAAGCATTATCTTTGGCAAGCAAGCCTTAGAATCCTTCCAGGTTTACAGATAGTGGGTGCTTCATTCTGTAAGGGCAAAATCTGAATAGCATGCCCTGATCTTCTATCTACACAGGAACAAACTGGACTCCTCCTGTTAACCAAAACTCCTGTGTTATGTGTGCGGTATCTCTGTGGGAATGTGTCCCATTCACAGCAGGAGTGTCTTCCTTTGGCTTTCATAGCTGTGCAGGGAAACTTCAGCGTATTTCTGCAACCTATAAATGGCAAGTTCTCCCCATCAAAATCCCCTTGTCAGTAAACTGCTACTAAGGGCACAGGAGCAGGGTCCTTATTGCACCTGGTCACCCTAGATCAAAATGCTGAGTTTCCTGTACCCTTTAGGTTTTTCCATTATATTCCAAACTAAGCTATTCCCAATGCTCCATGGGGAGGTGTACTGGTGGAAGGAGCAGACCTAAGAATGGGTGTCAAAATGCACCAAACTAACAAGACAAAGTAAGGCCTGTAAGAAATGACTCCTGGCTTTGAATCTAAATAGGCCTGTTCATTGTTAGTAAAAACAACTTCACAGGGTCATGTCAACAATCTAGTGTCTTGCCTCTAATAGTAGTCAGTTCTGGACGCTCTAAGTGGAAGCATATGGCCGCATTGGTTGCTTTGGCTATGTCTGCACCAGTGTCCCTCTGCGGAAGTTCTTCATGTTTTGCTTTGCTATGTTTTGTCTCTTTTCTGCTCTTTGTGAGTGTCATGTCAATAAGTGCTTCTTTCTGTTGGGATGGCAAGCTGCTCTAAAAGTGCTAAAAGGAGAAGGGGATGTGAACTTCCAACACATTGCACATCAAGTTAGAACTATATATTACATTGGAGATGTAGCTGCTTTTTAAAATTGTCTATCAAGGGTTAAGAAAGTTGGGACATGCCAGTGGTGGTCATGAAGATGACAAGGTAGAGCTGCATATCACATGGGCCAAAATGGGACCTCCATGTCAATTTCTCATCATCTCAACACTGAAATTCAGATTTAGAAGAAAACATATGTAGAAATAATTGCTTGATATGTAGAGTAAAATGAAGATACCTTTGTGTTTGTTAATGCAGTATTCTTTATGTTGCCTAATAAGGTTTGTTTGTTTGTTTGTTTTAAAACAACTTTGGAATTCTTTAGTTTCAGAACTCATAATTGAAGTTTACATGGATCACATCAATAAGAAGTTTACAGCATCATCAGATTTTACTTTCACTCAATAATGAACTGGGAACTCATCCGAATTTACAAATAAATCTCATAAGCCTTTCCCCAGCCTTCTTAACATTGGATAGGCATCTTTAAAACTAAACAAGTAATGAAGCTTCAGTAGGAAAAGTAACTTTTGTCCATATCATCCGCACTGCAGGAATCTGCAATTTTGACAGATGGGATATGAGAATTATTATGACTTCTCCGGCCTGGATCTTTTTTTCAAAGTGAGTTAGATTGAAGATGATTTCCTTACTACTGACATCTTTAATGTTAATGCAGGCAGACACAGGAAAGGAAAAGATACAGATAACATAGGTAAGTATTTTTAATGTTTAATGTTACTAGGACTATGCTTGCTTTCTGAAGCGCATGTAGGAAGTCTGCTGAAATATCAAAAGATAAAATGACTTTATAATGTTTCTCACTTCTGGGATATGCAGTGCTAGCTCTAGGATTTGGGGGGCCCTTAGTATAGTTTTGTGATTTCTAAAGAACAAGACCCTGACTGCTGTGCAGGATCTCATTTGCCAGATTTCTTCTTTATAAACAGAATAAAACTTCTTTTGTGGCTTGTGTCAATGAATTCCTGCAGCACAGCCAACTTCAGTTCTGACAGGGAGTAAAGGGGATCGGGGCTCCTGGGATCAGCTCAATCGCACAATTGTAGGAACATTGAGGTGCTAACTGTCCTGCCTCCTTCTTGCAGAACACATCCCCAAAAGCCACATATTGAGTTGGGAGTTTCTCCTCCTCACCTGTGAGGATGGCAAGGGATCTCCAGAGGGCTGTGATGAGGCCACAGAGCCTAGGATGGCCATGGTCCTATGGCAGTGCTGCTGACAATAATGTGAGGAAAATACAAGCGGCTTCTGTTCCCAAGAAACACATAGAGTGTGTAATGATAGTCAGGTCATTCCCAGGACGATCAGGAAGCAAAGCAGGGTCACCTGATAGAACACCAGCTTCTCTCAGTGTCCTAGTAGCTCCTTCTAGTGGGATGGATAGGGGAAGTTTGTGTGTGCTGGCACCTGTGTCCTAGGCAACAAGGGTGAAGTGGATGCCATCTAGGCACCAGATTTACTCTCAGCCACCTTCCCTGAAAGGAAAAGCTCATGTGTAGCAAGAGGAAGTGCTGGAGGTGGCTCCTCAGCTAGAGAAGTTAAGGATGGGCAGTAAGAGGAGGCACCTTTGACAGTTTGTCTGAGCCTTCGAGGAGGGGGGAGTACATGGATATTCACCCTATAGCCTACTGGGACCAGACAACTGGAGTTTTGAATCTACTACCCTCCACCCAGCTGGGCCCATCTTCAGGGTCCTCCAGATCTAACTCACTGAGCCATGCATGTGCTCTATTTATCTGAAATGCTGTTTTATACTTTATGTGTTTATTAATAAAATCTCTCTCTCTCTCTCTCTCTCTCTCTCTCTCTCTCTCTCTCTCTCCATCCTGTGTTCCCTGAGTGCCGGAGAGTCATGGGCCCTTAAGCGTCTTAAAAGAACCCCAAATTTAGCTGGTACAGCATTAGGAAATGTGGCTCACTTTTTATGGTATGGCACCTTCAGCAGAGCTCCCCAACCTGGAAGTGGCAGGACAGGTAAACTGAGCATTCTTCTAGGCATGTGGAAATGTTAGTACTAATAAGACACTGGGCCCTTTGCTAGACTTGGGGCCCTGGCAAATACCCACCCTCTGGAGTGGGTCCTGGTGATAAACAATGTAGATTAATATTAAATCAACACCGGCTTAACTGGAGACATTACGATGATTAATGAGAATTAGAAGAAGCAATAAAACATGTAAGAGTAACTTCTAATTTATACTGATGAAAGACAGAGTCTCTGAGACAATTACTCCCCTGGTCTTTCAGTACAGGAATAGCATTCAAGATGATCATTATTGAATTTAATAGAACTGTTTGTACTAAATCAGTTTTAAAATTCTCAAGTTGCTTTTCTAGGCTAAAATTCAGTACTCACACAGTTATATGGACACTTAGGTTCCACTGAATTAAATGTGGATTGATTTCCTAAAAACCAAATTCTCTTAGGCGTGCTATATCACATATTTCTTGACAATGCCATAATGGAAATTGTTGAAATTAAGCCTTGCACGTTCTAATAGAGGACAATAGCAATACATTTATACTGCTAGAGAACTGTAACTTCTCTTAAAATGAGATGTAGGATCCAGGAATAATACGGTTCAGATATCACTTTAGCCATGGGGCCCTGGGTGTCAGAGAGAAGGCAGAACTGCTTGACACCTACTTTGCTTCTGTCTTCACCCAAAAGAAAAGCAAGGCCCAACCTGGTGATAACAGAATAAATGGTGCAAGGAGGGAGCTGTGGCCCAAGATACAAAAAGAGGTGGTAAGGGAACACCTAGCTTTAAATGAATTCAAATCTCCAGGGCCTGATGAGCTGCATCCAAGGGTACTAAAGGAGCTTGTGGATGTAATCTCAGAGAATGTGGACTGGAGGAGGGCAAATGTTGTCCTCATCTTCAAAAGGGGGGAGGGGAAAGACACCAGTAACTACCGGTACCAACCTTTCAGCTTGACATCAATACAAGGAAAGGTCCTAGAACAGTTGGTCTGTGAGCACTTACCGGTAGAAAAGGGTGGTGTGATTACTGAGCCCCAGCACTGGTTTCTCAAAAACAAGTCATGGATCTTATAGTTCACAATAATAAATTACTCTTAATAAATAATGCTGTGATGATATGGCAACGGGAACTGTACAATACAGGAAAACTGAGCCTAGGTTCAGTTTGATATTCCTGTCCCAAATAATCTAAAGTGCACAAACTTATTCTGAAGGAATGAATTTCCAGATAATATTAGAGCTTGCCAGTGAAGTGACAAGTGTTTGACTATGTTCCAGTTCTTGGTGAATGGAAAACCAGCAGCTTCCTGTTACAAAATGTACCAACGGCCCATGCCTAATAATACACACTGACACTGGCAATTTATAAGCTTGATATATAAATGTTTCTTTTATTTTTTATTTTTAAAACTGAAACCGGTATATTTTTAGCAAGGTAAATAAGTCTGAGTTAGACTGGTTTCTTCTATGGTTCAGCTCACAGAGTGGAATTTGAAAGGTGGTGTTTTGCCACAGAGATACAGAAGTGAAAATTCAGCCAGGACTCAATTGGAGAATTTCCTGGTCTACTGTATGCTGTGTTTCCTCTAGTGGTAAGTCTCCTGAGACTCCAGAGTAGATCAGCCTCCACCAATCAGATGCCTTGGAGTAAAACTCCCATCAGCCCCAGCCAGCATGGCCATGTCGTCTAGGATTGATGGGAATAGTAGTCCAAAACATCAGAAGGACATCAATTTGGCAAAGTCTGGAGAAGAGAAAAAGGGGACAACATTGATGCCTCAGTTCCTAGCATACGTAGATTATGTTGGTTCCGTTGCATTAATGCTTTGGGTCAGGTGTGGTTTGTTGCCTCATTTGTGTGTTTCCCTATGCTTGCTCTGGGTGTGCTTCCCTCTCCTTTCTCTGGACTGACCCTCCTTGTGCATCTGCCCCATCTTCCCATTCATCTCTGGTCCTAAAACTGTCAGGTCTTTCATTTCAGCTCCCACATGCTTGGCTACTTACAGCCCAGTGCTGCTGACACTAACTCTATCAATGTCACTGAATGAGCTGAATTAGTGGCATTTCCCTGGGAAATCCGCATTACTGATGTTATTCAGTACTGATGCGGGGTTGACAAAGGTCACAAAGCAGAACATAGCTTAACACATTCAGCTTGCAGAAATAGAAATTAAAAAGAATCAGGTCAGCACTACTTGACAGGGTTCATAGTTTTAAACATGTATTATCTAAGAACTGAGACTGTGTGTGCACGCATGCACACACACACATGATTTTATTGCTTAACCTCCAGGCTTTTCCCAGTCTACTTCCAGGCAGTGCCAGGACCAGTCCAAGACCTTTTGCTGCCTGAAGCAGGGACCAAATGGTTCTGCCTCCTCACACCTTTGCTAGGCCAAAAAGGTTAAACTGCATCATCAGATGCCAATCCCTCCCCCCATGTTGCTTCTCCTGTAGCAGGTTGCTTTACCCTGCTGCAAACTAAATGATATAAAAGTTGCCCATAATTAACATGAGTCTTGGCTGAACCTAAGACCTATGAAGCATGTGCTCTACCACTCAGCTATGGCCCTTCTGTGGCAGGGACAAGAAGAGAAGTGAAAATAGGTAAGTGCAGGAAGGATAAACAGCATTTTATAAGCTGCATACTAAGGTTTGTCACACAGACAAGGAATTCCCACAAATAGGAAGCTAACATAGGGAAAGGCATGGGCCTGATGGAAAAGTAGGATATTTCGGTCCCTGAATTTCATTAAGGCCAGCAATAGAACTTAGCCACCAGAGACCAAATTCTAGCTCTGATCCTGGAAGGTCTAAGATCCAAGTCTACCTCCCACTGCTAGTCCTGCCGCAACTTCAGTATTTTTCAACTGACCTTTCAGTTTTCTCTCTCTGCAAGTCCTTTAATATTCCATTAGACACCATAGTTCACTAGCTCCAACAATACCATATGGGGCCATAAGATTAATGCTGAGCTCTACTCTTTTTATCAACAGTCCTTGCCTTGGGGCTCTGCCCAGATACTAGATTTATGTATTCCAAGAGTTAAGAACATGAGAGGAGCCCTGCTGGATGAAACCCAAGGCCCATCTCATCCATCCTTCTAGTCCAGGCATAGGCAAACCCGGCCCTCCATATGTTTTGCAACTACAATGCCCATTATCCCTGACCACTGGTCCTGTTAGCTAGGGATGATGGGAGTTGTAGTCCTAAAACATCTGGAGGGCCAAGTTTGCCTACGCCTGTTCTAGTCCAGACCAATGCCCATCTAGTCCAACCAGAAGCCAATATGAAGGTCATACATAAGAGCAATGGCCCTCTTCCACAGTGACAGGTTGCCTCTGATACAGGAGGCAGCATGTAGCCATCTAGTAGCCACTGATGTTTACAATACTCAGAAACCCCACTAGAGCTTTGATTCCTGTTGAACTCACTTCCAAGGCATTATCTTGCTATTTAACGCAGCAGCATAACATTGTGACAGATTTTAGTCTTGGAGTTACAGTGGTACCTCGGGTTACAGACGCTTCAGGTTACAGACTCCGCTAACCCAGAAATAGGTACCTCGGGTTAAGAACTTTGCTTCAGAATGAGAACAGAAATCGTGTGGCGGCAGCAGGAGGCCCCATTAGCTAAAGTGGTACCTCAGGTTAAGAAGAGTTTCAGGTTAAGAACGGACCTCCAGAACGAATTAAGTTCTTAACCCAAGGTACCATTGTATTTGCTTCCAATTTTTGATTATAAACCATGCTCCAGGAACACCTGGAGAACAAAGTCAACAGTGATTCGTGAAAGAACAAAAAATAATTAGTGAATCCCAACCTGCGTATTCAAATCCCTGCTTTGCAATCTACTGAATGGAGGTTTCTGTGGAAACGAGTTAAATATTTCCAAAACAATTCTGTCCATATCTCAGTATAATTTATTTCCGTATGTTTGTAAAACTGACCATTTAAACATCAACAAATCAGTTAACGAGGAGGAAGCTATTGTGAGTCATGAAAGGCAGGCACACGTTACTATAACTGGACAGGGTAATAGCCTGTGTTTTATAATGGTTACAACTGAACAAATATAATGGAGCAGTTGGCAACTTCATGTGGAAGACGTACAGGCAGGAGGAGGGGAGAGCTAGGATCCTTCGTCTCCTGCACCTTTCTCTGAAACCTGTTCCCCTAGCTGCTTTTCATATGGCTGGGACAAAAGACTGGAAGGAAAATCTACTGAGACAGTTGATCGGGGCAAAATAAAAACCTTCCAGTAGCACCTTAGAAACCAACTAAGTTTGTTCTTGGTATGAGCTTTCGTGTGCATGCACACTTCTTCAGTTGATCGGGGGACAGTTTGGAGGTAAGTATGGGTGCAGCAGAAATTCAGCACTGTATTTTTATCTACCTCTTTAAGGCTGTAATCCCATACTCACTTACCTGGGAGTAAGGTTCATTAAACTCAATGAGTCTTACTTCTCACCACACAAGTTTAGGATTGCTCTGCAAATTGCCTCTCTACTGTTGGCATGATGAGTCATATACTTTCTGAAACAAAGGTATGTTACATCTAGTTCTGGCTCCTCCCCTCTGCCATCATATGCTTCCTCAGCTTGCAGTTTTTTATGCCACTTTCTCACTAGATGGCAACCTGCAGTCTCAACCCTTTCAAACATTGATTATTTATTGCTTTAAAAAGTGTCAGTACTTTTTAAAGAGGAGTAAAGGCCAAAATTCTGAAAAGGAAATGCTGGTTTTGATGCTAATACAAATGTCTAGGCCACAAGTCCATGCTAAATATGAGAACTTGACAGGTTTAGCAATAGCAGACCATCCTCAAGCCTAACTAAGCCTCACTACCAATGTGACCTCCATGGCATAAATCCTTACTTTATTTCCTCACTGTCGCAACCCCACATCCAATGAAATAAGATACAATGGCTAATGATGCAAGAATTACTTTAATGGTTTGTCAAAACAAGGAAAGCAGTGGCCAAAAATGGCCATTGTAGAACTCAACATATAGCTGTAGCTTATTGTTATAAAGGAGGGGAAAACAGACGGAAAGTCTAGTGGAGGGCTTTTAGTCAGTACAGTAATGTTTTAAGGGTCTCACTGAGCTGACTGATCATGAGGGGGACTGAAGCTCAGTGTTGGGATGGGTGAATCTGTCAATTTCAGTTTCTCTGCTTCTTATTTTCCCAACCTTGAATTAAGCTCACAAGATTTCTGTTTGTGGTTTATCTTATTTTAAAAGTCTACATGAAAAATTGTATGCATTTTCTCATGTATTTCTCCTAATATACACATTTTTGTACACATTTTTGTCAACTAAGTGCGTTTTTTAATCAAAGCAATGTTGCGTTGTACATTATTTTCACCAATATATACATTTTCGTGCACGTTTTGTGCAAATCTGGAGAAGTGCTACCTTCAAAGGCTACTGTGTTTTGGTTCTCTTATCTGTTCAGAACTCGAAAATTTAGATATGTTCACATTAAAATGCAAACTGAACAAATTTCTACCCCATTCCTAACACATGCAGAAAATCCCAGGTTCAATCCATGACATATTTTGTTCAAAGGGTTAGATAGCAGGTGATTGAAAAGATCCTCATTGGTGACTCTAGAAACCACTTAGTTAGACGAGACAATAATAGGCTAGATGGATGAGTAATCTGACCTGGTATAAAAACACCTTCCTATGTCCCCTTGCAGCAATTGACAGATTCCAGAACTTGTAAGACTTCTTTAGCAATGTCACTAGAAACATACCTACAACATAAAGACCTGCTGGCTAAGTAGGCAGTCCCACCATCACAACTGCAATCGGGGCTGGCCCAAGACATTTTGACACCTAAGGGCAGACTTCCCTCCAAGGAAGAAGGGGTGAGTGAAGATCTACATCAAGAACATGGGGAGGAATTAAATCAGCTTTACCCAGGTCTGGCCTCCAAGGCATGCACTCCTTGGAGGCTGGATCTGCTGCCCCTGTGGATCCTGCCTCCTGAGGCGGTTGCCTCACCTTGTGCCATGGGTGGGTTGGCCCTAAGAGTAATGTATAGAATGTGTAAATGGCTTTTAAGAGCACCTACAAGTTTTAGTTTCTCTTTCCTCATGGGAACCTGGGAAGAGTCTCACTTGTTCAGTCACCTTTTTTGTCTCTCAGTACAGGTCTTGGAGCTGCTGAGATAATGTGTCATGTGACTCCTCAGAAGTCAGTAACTTTTCATGTTTGGTAGCAATAAATAGGCCTTTTGTGGAGGTACCCGAGTCTTGGGACATTTCCTGGTAAGCAAAGCCTAGATGTGGACTGTAAACTGAGCAGGTAGGTTCCCACCATATTCATCTCACCCAAGAGCCATTACACTATGCAGCCAGAGAGCCATACATTATTTGAAAGGGAATGGCATGGTGTGGTGGGAATGGACATCTCTACCCCATTTATCAAGGTCAAGTACTTCAGTTGCTACAATGCAAACTAAATTGGAACATACAGAAGTGGCTGTGGAGAAGACCTCAAAGCTGTTCTTATGGTATCCAAGGGACTCACCAACAGAACATTATTTTTGCCAATAACATACTTGTCATTTGGCGTAAACATTTGTTCCCCAGGCTAAGCAAAGTCCTAACATCACCTCATAGCCTGTTGGCTAACACTCCTCTCCCAAGGCTCTTACAATCCAGAGCTGAACTCTGACTCAGGGATCTGTATTCTTCAAAGTACACTCCAGAGGACAAGAGGGAACTTTAAGCATGGACAGCCTCCAGATGTCATTGGACTCCAACTCTCATCAGCTCCAACCAGCATGGTCAATTGTCAGCAATGGGAGTCCAACAACACAGGCTAGTGCTGTCATATAGTGTTGGGTTTATGCTCGCTTACGGACTTATCGTTAAAACCGTGTTTATGAAAGACAATCTTACTTGGCTACGAGTGATTGCCAAAGAAGAAGAATACCAGATGCAGAACTGCCATGGTTTGAGGGTCAAACTAGCACAGCCATCTCCAACCTGGTGCCCTCCAGATATTATTGGACTGCAGTTCCCATCATCCCTGACCACTGGCCATGCTGGTTACAGCTGAAGGATCTGGAGGACACCACCATGGAGAACTCTGGTCTGTCACAATGTGTTCCTCTGCTAGCAGCAAAAAGTAAATGAAGTAACTGGTTGAAAAATCACAACTATATGCACAGTGTGACTGTTTTGGCAGGCAAAATCTCCCCCCTCCCTGAGTTTCAATGGATATTACCAGACCCATGACAATACTAGAACTCTTGAGCATTTATTTGGTGCCAACAGAACACATAGGTTATACAGCAGCTTCCCAGAAGCCTTGCTCTTGATTTAACACAGACAATGGAGGAGCAGATATTTTGAGATGAAGAGCATAAGGAAAGATTAACTGGAAGCATCCTAAAACAGGTGAGGCTGTGATTGTCTTGAGAACAATCTGCTGAAGATGGGTAGGGTTGAAAAAAACAGAAACTGAGCAGTATACTAGGCATAAATGCTATAACCAAATGACCATTATTACCATCATTGAGGCTATGTTCAGACTAGTAAGGCTACATGCTGAACTCTCGCTGAGCCTTGTGTTCTATTACAACTATTGTGATTTGTAAATGTGAAACACTTCCTCGGGCTTTGAGCTATAGATTGGGCATGCGAGTTATCATTCCTCCCCCAAAGCAAAACCCAATTAGCACCAATTGATTCAATTTCGAGCTCCTAACACATACACCATTCAGTGATTCAGTTCTCAGCATTTAATGTGCCACAGATAGGTGCATGCTAGACTTCTAAAGCCCTCTTAAGAGTTATAAAATCAACTCACCCACTCCATCACCTATACCATATCATATTCTTATCAATCACTCTTTCAAGCACCAGATTATCCCCCCTCTTTTTTTTTTTTGGTCTGTAAAAGTTGAGGTTTTGCCAATGCTTTGAAAATGAAATATAGAAAATCGAAAGAACATTTGTGGCTCTCTCTGGAGTGTGATGTGATGCAAAGGTCAGTCTGTCTGCTGCCACTACCCTGACATCAGTACTATCATGTCTCCCTTCTGGTTCTCAAGCCCTCAGGAACTGGTAGTGTTGCATGAGTCGTGCCGGATATGTCACTCTGCCTGCCAGGACAAGAGAGTGCAGCATCCCCTAAAATGCAGGGCAGGAGGCCAAGCTCTGTCAGCAGCCATGCTATTCCTTAGCAGAATAGGTTACGAGGCCACAGACTGCAAAACCTAGATTTGCAGGGGTGACCTAGTATTCCCCAGTGGCGGGGAAACAAACCAATAGCATTCTTTCTAAAGCATCTAACTTCCCACCCCAACATGGCTGCACCATTTGCTACCAGGCACAAACGTCTGCAGAAGAGGCTTGTAGCATGCAAAGCCGTTTTGAGAATTCATGATCTGGCCACACGGCAATCTCTATCTAGCTAATGTTAATTAGTCCCATTTGTGGCAGCAGACCATCTGCTTTGCTCACTCAGTAGTGTGTGAGCGTTTACTATCTGCTTACGCTGTTATTGAGCACATTAAGGCACTGGTGATGCAGAAGCAATCTGATCCATGCTGAAAATACTAATACACTCACAAAAATAAAGCAAGTCAGAATTGCACAGACAGTTGCAGCGTCTCTCCATATAAAGCAGCAGCATTTTAAAGAGGCATCCAAAAATGGATTCAGGCCACATTTGAAGATGGTTATATCCAGGATGACAGGAATATATAGTGGAGAGGAAATTCCAATTAGCCTATTTTTTCCTCAGGCATCCAAGGCATGGACAATGTTACTATATTTCACACACACTCACTAAATCTAAATGCATGGTATGTTTAAACATCAGTATATTTCATGCATACCATAATATAGATCATGCTTCATCATCATTTTACACATGATTGCTACACACACACACACACACACACACACACACACACACATACACACACACACCACTCCCACAAGCGCAGCTACATAAAGCAGAATGATGCTCAGCTACACACAGCAGTGCAATCACAACAGGAAACCTCCGCAAGCAGCAAACCCTTGTGTTACCAGTATGATGCACAAACACACCCACTGCAACCTGTACCACAACAAACTAGAATCGTATATATTGGCATCGCAAACAAAGCACACACTCCACTACTGACAGCCCTGCTTTAGTGAAATATTCAGGCCACCACAAGTGAGAAGCTACCCACCACAACTAAGAAACATTGTAAGAATATCTATGAACACCCAATTCCCCTTTTCACTATAATATATCTGCAAAAATACGATTTCCTCCCCCAATATATGCAACCACCAGGAATATAATACACATACATCCCATCAGCACCGCAACACAATCTGCTCAACAGATTTCCATAAAACACAGTATACACACCCATGCTATTACCACACTAACACCATTTTTGCTGACCTGTGTGTCAAAGCCATTTTCCATGGAGCTGCTCTTCTTGGGTAGGAAGCCATCTCCTGCATTCTCATGACCATTGTGTGACTTGAGAGGGATCTGGCTGGAATAGGATGACTTGTTCACCTCCACCTTGCTTCCAAACTTCAGGTAGCAGGGTTGTGGGATGGTCCTTGCTGCTGGAACATGAACAATAGGAGTAGCACTGTGGACAGGTTTAGGTAGTCCGGATTTCATTTTGGAGGCTACCAGGATGGCTGGCATTTTTTCTCTTTCGGCTTTGCTAACACGTTTCTGTCAGTAACAGCAACAGGACCAGCAACAAGCAGCAGCCAGGGACCGAGGTTAGAGGCAGATTTTGCAAGCTGGTGATGCTGAATCTCTCTCTCACACACACACACAAAATGAGCAGAGTGTGGGGGGATAAAGGGGGGGATTTCCCCACTTTAAATCCCGAACTAGCTCTGACAGGTGTCTCAGCCTTCCACCTGTTTCCTCTTTTTTCCTTTTGCTGTTGATCTTTATTCTCAACCAGTGTCCTCCTTTCGCCTTGTCCTCTTCTGCTGCTATTTAACTTGCTGATTCCTCCCTGGTAGCTGATTCCTGTAATTTTCTTTCTTGTAGGCGACAGGCTCTTATTTCATTATCTTTTCACTGGAAATGGGAAAGTGAAGCAGTCTTTCGGAATTAAAGAAAGAAGGAAAAAAAACCTGCTGCAGCATATGCTTCTTGGTGTGTGTGTGTGTGTGTGTGTGTGTGTGTGACCACGCTAGAGAACAAGCACAGGAAGGATTCCCAGGCTTAAGATGTCTTTCTTCAGTCTTAGCCAAGAAGCAGATGTAGTTCAGTATGTTAACAGCCGATGCCCTTGGATACGAGCCTTAGAGAATCCAAGCTCTTTAATCTTAATATCTGTGAACAGTACCAACGATGCCGGAGCAGAGGGAGAAACGTCCATGGATGACATTTAAATCATAAGACGGCTGGTGGCAAAGCGATTTCTCAGTGCTGCTGCTGCTGCTGCTGCAAGCCTAGAAGGAGAATTTCCCCTGTCAAAGCTGCGGGAAAAGCAGCTTCCACCTCATTTTTAAACCTCAGCAGTGAAACAGGTTTCAGAGCTGAATGGCTAATAAGAGGCTGAGCTGTGGTGTGAAAGAGTGAGAGAGAGAGAGAGAGAGAGCGGATGTGTGTGAGTAAAGGCAGCCTGCTGCGGACTACGCCAAAGAAGGCTACCCAGATTAGCAAGAGCGGGAGAAGGTTGCAATCTGACAGTACAGTAAAAACAGTGCGAGCCTCCTGATTGGTCCTCCCAACTCAAATCAGAAACAAAATATCTCTGCAAAAGAGGAGTGGCTTCAACTCAAGTGACTGGCAGGAAACTCTTTCCCCTCCGCTCTAGTACAAAGCACATTCTGTAGCAGCTCTGCGGCAACACGGTGGGTCTCTGGGCTAAATGTAAAGGATGCACAGGAGGAGCGGGGAAGGCGGGGGGGAGGGGGGAGGCGAAAATTCCTAACCATCTATGCTGCTGTTTTGTGTTTTGTGTTTTTTTTTAATGGAAGGCCCTTTCAAAGAAAAAACACATGAGGGTGAATCACAATTCCGTTTTTACTGACTACTCATTCAGGGAAACTCCCACTGAAAATGCCAACAAAAATGTGGGTGAATAAAGGCTGAGTTATTTAACCCAATCAAGTCGGAGCTGGGAATGCGCAGGGGCTTTGCACAGGTGATTGTGTAGACCATCTAACCTGTTCTATCTCTCTCTCCCCTCCCCCTTCTCCCCAGAGAAACCAGTGAGCAAAAAGCTTATTTGCACATTATGCTTCTGATGTGTGCCTCTAAAAACCATTCCACACACATGTGCTTAGCTGCATAATAATTACACAAGTAACAAACACACCAGCAAAACTGCATGTGCTTTACAGCTACATCTACTGGGGGCAAGGATTGGGCACAGCTCACCTGTACACAGCTGTGCAATGTGTGCAGGGTTAGACCAATTAATGAGGAATAGCTGTCTAGCAACAAAGGCAGGATGCCAGGTGCTGGGGAAGGGAGATAGCTGCCAACCTCATCAGGCAAACTCATTGTTGCTGAAAACATTACATTAGCATAGCTGGACTTTGGTCTGACCCAATAAGCATTTTTGACCTCTTAATATGTGACCAAAATGACATTAATGCCAAAGGTCACCTGGCAGCTGCAGAAAGGAGTAAAAACCAATGGGGCCACTTAAAGACAATGTCCAAATAATGTTCTGGACTAGTTTTGTGATAACAATGTTTGTTTGCTTTTAAAGCACACGCCACTCCCCTGTTGGCTCTCATGGGTTAATTTTTGGAACACCATTAGGCATAGTCACCCTGCTGTTATTTTTGTGACCTACTTATCCCAGGGTGAAATAGAGATCAGCAGAAAGTATTCATTCGTTTCTTTCCTTATTACTTAACAGTATTTACTGGGGGGGGGGTGTATGTGTGTACTAAGCCAGTGGTTCTTAAAGGGTGTGGCAGGAGGGGGATGGCAAATGCGGCAGGAACATTCAAGGACAATCAAATTAACATCTAAACATTTCAGTGTAGTGTAGTGCAGTGCAGTGCAGTGCAGTGTAGTGCAGTGTAGTGTAGTGCAGTGTAGTACCGTGTCAAAATATTTCTTTTTATTTGCAGAATATGGATAGATATCTTTTCAAAAGGAGAGCAAGAGCATCAACTAGAACAATTCTAGTTGTGATCCAGAATTGCCGTTCAAACAGCATGTTGGAGAAGACTCATAATTCGTGTTCCTATTCCTATTCGTGTTTTATACTTTCTGGATGTCCCATGATCACATTATAAAGTAGTTGTGTTGTATGTTATAAATCAAGCACTGCTAGGAGCTGTTTCTTTTTGTTTTTCAATGTATTTCTTGTCAATAAAAAAAATTGGTGTGGCGCAGGCAAATTTTAATTATGAAAGTGTGGCCCAGAGAAGAAAGTGTGGCTCCCAAAAGCTGTCAGCATGCTACAGCGGCTACACTTCGCAAAACATTTTCAACTGGCCAGCTAAACCAGGTGAGGGTAGTTGATGGGTCTCAAACCCTCAGTGAGTTAAGGACTTCCCCCGAATATGAAGACAGGCTCTGGTGGATTGAATGGATGAGACCAACAGTGGGTCCAATGGTCAGGAAGGCAGTTTCTGCACATGCTGTAGAGGAAAGTGAGGGGCAGATGGGGCTTGTCAACCTGAAAAGGTAGCCCATCTAGGAGAAGGAAAACTCTGGTGCTAAACCTCTGATGCTTTGCAGGTTATCTTCAGGAGGTACCCCGAAGGAGTATTTAAGGAGTAAACACTACACAAATCCAGAATGAAGTCCCCAAGACGGTTGGATGGCACCTTGTACGCCTCCTAGCAAATTGGGAACCTGTGCAGCCCTTTCAGCAGCAGAGTAACATGTTGCCAGCAGCCTGCTTCTGTGAGCAGGCTGGCCACTCCATTCTGTACTAGCAGCAGCTTCTGGACCAAATACAAGGGATGTCCCACATAAGGTCCAGAGGTTACCAATGCATGGACCACCGTTGTCAAACTATCCTAGTCCAGGAATGGTTGCAGCTGGCATTCCAGCAGAAGCTGGTAGAAGGCATTTCTAGCAATAGCTGTCACTGGGGCCTCTACTGACAAAGATGAATCAAATAGTACCCCCAAGCCATGAACCTGCTCCTTCAGAGGGAGTGCAATCCCATCCAGAACAGGCAATTGACCTATCTTCTGGGCATGCACCCATGCCTCCATCTTTCTAGGATTCCAGCTCAATTTTCTAGTACACATCCAGTCCGACACTGCATCCAGGCACTGGTCCAGGTCTCACATAGTCTTTCCTGACTCATATGTAATGGAGAAATAGAGCTGGGTTTAATGAGCATACTGATAACACTTAATGATATATTATACCTCTTCAGGCATTGGGCCCTCACACATTCAACCAACACCTGTACATGATCTCTCGAGGGTTATAAATGATCTCTGTGATCAGGGAACTTGCTGCTTATCTTATATATTTCCATAGGGAACTATAGTAGATTGACAGGCCTGGCCTGCAACACAGAGTACACCTTCAACTGTCAGTAGAAATTCTGAAAATAGTCCTTAGTTACAGAACGACTTACATAGTTTTCCCTTTATACGGACATTGCTTTTTTTATATGGCAGGTGCTATTTTATGGTATCTTTTATGAAGGGGTTGTTGTAGCATTGTTGGTGGTCTTTATACTCATCTGAAAAGCCTACAAAACCTGTTTTAGCAGGAGAAAAGTAATAAATGTGTTTACAAGGGAAAACAGTGCTTCTATCATACCATTTTCAGCTTTCCACTGTCCATCTCAAGAGAACCAGCGAAAAAACACCTGAAGGTTCTTGAGAGCCAAGACATATACTTTCCGTTCATTCGGCACGCCCCTGGTTTGTAATCTCAGTTTCCATGCTCACTCAGTGGGTTGCCTTGCATTAACGCTAAGTGGGTAATTTTTTAAACAGGAAATGTGTTTTTCCTCTAGTCTCCTTTATCCACTAATCTCAGATTACAAAGCGCTCATCTCTGTTCTTCCATCTCATTCAGGCAAACCTTCCAATGTTTTCTCTCTTGCCACAGCGTGAAGCACAGCTTTGAGCTGAAAATGATTGTGAACAAAGATTTCAAAGCTTTAATAAACCTGACAAGCCAGTGTCAGATTTTGCCAGATGAAAAGAGAGGTGGTGGTGGGAACCGAGACATGTGTTAAGAGTTACTGCACTATTCCCATTTGTTCTGATACTTTTTTAAAAAATGTCAATTTTTTAAAAAGAAAACACCATAGGGATCTACAGAATACACTATTCCAATGCAAGGCTAGCTTCTAATCCCACAGCTGTCAATTTACTGACACTTGGTTTACATAATTTTGCAGGGATTCAAGGAACTCCGTATCTGTAGGAATAAGTGTCTGATGACATTTGTGCTAATTCTAGTGTGAAATTATAGGATGGTTTGGTGATCGTCACATAAAGGAGACAAAGTAATGATATGATAATGTAAACAGTGGAAACCGTTGCTAATGAGTGAGAATTGAAGCTAAAGTACATATTGTCCACGTGACAGCCAGTACAAAGTTTCTGCCGCTTTAGAGTGAAAGCATAGCTCTTGGGAAGGATGGAAGAACCTGAGTGATGGTTTTCTTCCTCTTGCACAACCTGAAAACTCCAAATCAATGCGGGATCACACTCAGAAAATGGGTCGGGATACGGAACAAATTTAAGCCATCCAAACAAATTAAAACCACCCAAACAACCTAAGACAGCGTGTGAGGGGGATGTGTGTGTCCTCCTCAAGAGTAAGCGACTCGACAGTCTGTTTAACTTATGTACAAGTTTATTTCACCGACAAGCTTTACAGTTCATCATCCTCCTCCGAGGAACCAGATTCTCCAAGTAAGGGTTTCCGCTTTTCCCCCCAGCATAAAAGCCTCTTAAAACTCCAACGCCTCCTCTCACTCCTCCTTTTCCGCTTCTTGACTCTGCCGGCCCCTGCGTTGCCCTCATCCCTTTCACTTTCATCCTCCCTGGAAGTTGTTGCAGAGGCTCCGGCTACATCCTCGACCCCTTGCTCTCCCTCCGTCTCCATGTTCTCCTCTCCTCCCATAGGCTCCCACGCCACCCGCTCTTCCTCCATCAGCACAGGTGGCGACACCTCTTCACTCCCACTTCTCCACACCTCCTTCCCTGTCTCTGGCGACAGCCTAGGTGCTGCCTCTTCCTGCTCCCATGCTCGCAATACCTCCTCTGGCGTCCATGGGTGACCTCCGGATGCCTCTGTCCCTTGCGCCACCCCTCCTGGCTCGGGCCAGTCCCTGACATCCATCCCCCCTCCCAAGCCCCCCTTCCCCTCCTGAGGCGGCTCGGTGGGTGTTACCCCAGGGTAGCCAAGATCCCCGGCTGGATCCCATTCCCCTCCTTCACTCTCTCCTGCCGTTCCTGGTGAAGAGGGGAATCCCAAGAAGATGGTGGTGTCTGCACTGGATGATGACGACGAGGACTGGAACACCTCCTCCCAATCCTTCCTGCCCCAGGGAGGAGGGAGACATCGCGACCCCCATTCTTCTGCTGCCGCGATATCCCCTTCCACCTCCATTCCTTCCGTTGGTGAATGAGGGCTACTCTGCAACTCGTTGCCACCCCCACCACTGTCTGCACCCGAGGATGGGAACCCCCAGAAGTCCCCCTCCTCTGAATCTGTGGGTTGAAACACCTCTCTCATTTGCCATCTGTACGGCTTCGGTTTGTCGGGATACAGTGCATGGAATTCCAACACTAAATACTCCTTGGTGACATCTTCCGCCGGAATCCACGTGTTCTCCGACTCTGGCTCCCCCTCCCATGCTACTAAGTACTGCAATTCATCCCCTCTCCACCTGGAATCCAGGATGGCCGTGGCTTCATTGAAGTGCTCCATGTCTACCAACGGCAATTCCTGCGACCCCCTCTGGTCCCCTTGTTGATACCTGTGCGGTTCTCTGAACTTGGATAGGAGCGACCTGTGGAAGACCGGGTGAATTCTCATGGTCTCCGGCAATTGCAACCTGAACGCCACTGGGTTGATCTGCTCCACCACTTCGAAAGGCCCAATTTTACATTGCCTCAGCTTTTTGCCCCTGCCTGGCATGGGCAATCCCTGGGTGGACAACCAAACTTTGTCTCCCACTTTGATGCTCTCCCCTTCCCTTCGGTGCTGGTCTGCTGCTCTTTTGTAAGCACTTTTCGCCCTTTCTAGATTTTCTCTGAGCAATTGGTGCAAAGCCTGTAGCTCCTCAGCAAATTGCTCCGCTGCTGGCACGTCTCCCGCCTTCCCTTCACCTCCCCCCGTTGGAAAGGCTCTCGGGTGATTGCCGTAGACTGCCTGGAAAGGAGACATGCCTGCGGACACCTGTTGAGCGTTATTGTACGCAAACTCCGCAAGCGAGAGCCTGTCACTCCAATCACTGTGTTGCTGAGATGCGTAGCAGCGCAAATACTGCTGCAAAATCGAATTTACCCGCTCCGATTGCCCGTTGGACTGAGGATGGCGAGCAGAGGACAAGTTCACCTGCACCTGCAAGATTTGCATGAGCTTACGCCAGAACCGTGAGGTGAACTGAACTCCACGATCTGAAATTACTCTTTCTGGCATGCCATGGTGCTTGAAAACATGCTGTACAAACAGCTTGGCCGTTTCCTCAGCTGAGACTACCTTAGGGCATGCAATGAAGTGTGCCATCTTGGTCAAAAGGTCAACTACCACCAACACTGCAGTTTTGCCTTTGGATGGGGGTAGGTCGGTGATGAAATCTAAGGAAACCGCTTCCCACGGTTTACTGGGGATGGGGAGAGGTTCTAGCAACCCAGCCGGCCTTTCTCGCTCCCCTTTGGCTCTTTGGCACACCTCACACCCCCTGACGTATTCCTTGACTTCCTGCCTGACTCTGGGCCACCAAAACTCTCTCGTGACCAACACCGTGGTTTTGAACTGCCCAAAATGCCCTGCTGTGGGGTTGTCATGGAGCTGTCTGAGAACTCTAGCACGCATCTCCTCCCCAGGAACATACAGTGCCCCTTTGAACAACAGCAGCCCCTCCTTTTCCTCAAACCCTTTCGCCTTGGGATCCCCCTCCCTCAGTTCCTTCAGTTTGCGCCGTGCAAAGTCATCGGCTAGGGTGAGGCGCACCAGTTCTTCCCGCCCCCCTAGAGTTGCGCCACACCTCCATTGTTCAGGTTGGAAGATCGCTCTTGCCACTGGAGGCCCTTGCTCCTCCAGGTACTCAGGCTTTCTGGATAGGGCGTCCGCTCTGACGTTCTGGTCACCTGGAACATACTGGATATGAAAATTAAAGTTAGCAAAGAACTCTGCCCATCTCATTTGTCTCTGGTTGAGAATTCTGGCCGTGCGCCAGTACTCCAGGTTCTTGTGGTCCGTGTACACCTGGATTTGATGCTGCGCCCCCACCAAAAAATGGCGCCAATGCTTGAAAGCCGCTACCACTGCTAACAACTCCTTGTCCCAAATTGCGTAGTTGGCCTCCGACTTGTTCAGCTGTCTGGAATAAAACGCACATGGCCTCCATTCCTGCGTCGGATCTTGTTGTAGTAGAACCGCTGCGATTGCTCTATTTGAGGCATCTGTCTCTATCCTGATGGGCTTGGTGGAGTCGACATGCAGCAATTGCGCCTCTGAAGCGAAGGCCCCTTTGAGGGCTTCAAAAGCCTTCTGCGCCTCCTCCGTCCATCGGAATTTCTTCTTGCCTTTCAAACAGTCCGTGATTGGCGCTGTCATGTCTGCAAATGCCGGTAGGAACTTGCGATGGAAATTTGCGAAACCGACGAAACGCTGCACATCTTTCTTGGTTTTGGGGCTCTTCCATTGCAGGATTGCCTCTACTTTATCAGTGTCCATGGCAATCCCCTTGTCAGAAAGACGATAGCCCAAAAAGTCCACTTCCGTCGCGTGAAACTGACATTTCTCCAGCTTGACACATAGATGATTTTCTTGGAGTCGTCTTAACACCTCCTTGACGTGTGTCACGTGTTCTTCCGGGTTTTGGGAGTATACTAAGATGTCATCAAGATACACGACTGCATGCTTGAACAACAGAGGACCCAGGACATGATGCATGAACGCCTGGAAGCATTGGCTGCCTGCCTGTAACCCGAAAGGCATTACCAAATATTCATAAGCTCCTAGAGGCGTGTACATGGTTGTTTTCCATTCATCACCCTCCCTGATTCTTATGAGATTGTATGCTCCCCTTAAATCCAGCTTGGTGAACATCTTGCCCTTGCGTACTGCCGCCAGCAGGTCGTCAATTCTGGGCATGGGATAAGAGATTGGTTGGCTGATGGAATTTAGGACCCTGAAATCACAAATCAAGCGTTTCTCTGTCGTATTCCTTTTGTCCACCCAGAACACTGGGCTGCCCCCTACTGCCTTGCTTTCCCGAATGAAACCCCTGGCCAGGTTCTTGGCAATAAAGTCCTTCAAGTTTGCCAACTCCTGCTCTGACATCGTGTAGAGCTTGCCTGGTGGCAACTGCGCTCCTGGCAACAGGTTAATCTGACAGTCATAGGGGCGGTGGGGTGGCAGTTTGTCCGCCTCTCTCTTGCTGAACACTTGCTGGAACTCTGCATACTCCTCTGGAAGCGTCACTTCCCCCGCCTGCAGTACTGCTGCTGCCATCTGGCTTTGGGGGTATAACTGCTGCAAACAGTTCTCCATGCAATGTGCCGATCCAAACGTTAGAGAGCGCTGGCTCCAGCTGATGACAGGGTCGTGCTGAGTGAGCCATCCCATTCCCAAGATGATGGGGGGACCTGCCAAAGAGGTGACATGAAACGCCAGCACCTCTGAATGCCTGCCTATTTGCATCTTCATGGGGGGTGTACTGTGCGTGACCGCCCCCCCTTTTAGCTCTCTTCCATCTATGGTGGTAACTTGGAGCGGAAAATCCACCTCCAGTAGATGGATCTGATGCTGCAGGGCAAAGTCTCTATCAAAAAAATCCGTACTCGCTCCTGAATCGACCAGCGCCGGGATTTGCAGTGTGCAGCCATTGGGTAGCTGCAACGCTATCTCTAACACAATCCCTGGCTTCGGAGCGTTGGGTGGGTGGGCTTGGGAAGGCTGAGCGGGGGAGGGCTGTGGGGGTGTGCTGCTTTGAAGCTGAACGGGTGAGGGCTGTGGGGGTGTGCTGCTTTGAGGACTCTTTACTGTAACTGCGCCTGGCTGCTGGTCCCCTCGTCTTGCCGCCAGGCATTTCCGTTTCCCGCCACCGCCGTTTCTTCCACCCCCTCCTTTACAGCCATTCCTGCCATTCCCTGCCACATTTTCCTTTGATCGCAGTGCTTTGCTAGGTGGCCACTCCTTAAACATACGTAACATTTCTTAGGGACTTTCCCGCCCTGCGCATCACTGCCCTTGCCCACGGTTTGATTTGAAAAAGGGCGCGCGCGGGCTCCTCCCAACTCCATGGGCACTTCCTGCCGGGTTTGGGGCTGCGCGCCGAAGGTTTTCTCTCCCGGGGGAGGGGCCCGGATGTTGAACCACCTCCCAGGCTTCCCCTCCCGTCTCACCTTGTCTCGGCACTCCAAACGCACTCCAATCGCTAAAGCGGCTTGCATGAGGCTGTCGAGATCCTCCAACGGTCCTGATTTCGCTAACGCATCCTGGACCTCTTCTGACAGCCCCATTTTAAACATGGCCAGCATGGGTGGTGATTTCAAATCCCAATTTAGACGGTGTGCCAGAAGAGAGAATTTGGATTGGTACTGTCTGACCGTCATGCTGCCTTGCCTCAGTGACAAGAGCTCTCTTGCTTCCACGTCCTGCGCGCTCCGGCTAGAATAAACAATATCCATGCCCTCAAAGAAATCCTTAATTCTCTTTAACGCAGGGTTCCCGGCTAAAATCAAAGGACGCACCCAATCTCTCGCAGCGCCATCAAAATGCGCAATCACGAAACCGACTTGCTCCGCTTCGTCTCGGAACTCCTCTTTGTGCAGCCCCAGAATGTAAAGCATGTCCGTTTTGAAACCCAAATAATTTTCCGGCTGCCCATCGAATCTGCTGCCGTGGGAAGGCATCCTCCTTCCTCCCATTGCCCTTCTCCCTGCATCGGCATGCCGCCTCGCCTCCTCGAGTTGAGCTTGAGCTACTTCGTACCTTATCGTTAGGTCCCTAGCTCGCTCTTCCCAGTCGACGTACAGCCCTGTGCCATCCGCTTCTTCCTTGCGTTCAGTCATCCCGGCAGCCTTTTACTCCTTGAGGAGGTTGCGATGACTTGGAGAATGCTGTGAGGGGGATGTGTGTGTCCTCCTCAAGAGTAAGCGACTCGACAGTCTGTTTAACTTATGTACAAGTTTATTTCACCGACAAGCTTTACAGTTCATCATCCTCCTCCGAGGAACCAGATTCTCCAAGTAAGGGTTTCCGCTTTTCCCCCCAGCATAAAAGCCTCTTAAAACTCCAACGCCTCCTCTCACTCCTCCTTTTCCGCTTCTTGACTCTGCCGGCCCCTGCGTTGCCCTCATCCCTTTCACTTTCATCCTCCCTGGAAGTTGTTGCAGAGGCTCCGGCTACATCCTCGACCCCTTGCTCTCCCTCCGTCTCCATGTTCTCCTCTCCTCCCATAGGCTCCCACGCCACCCGCTCTTCCTCCATCAGCACAGGTGGCGACACCTCTTCACTCCCACTTCTCCACACCTCCTTCCCTGTCTCTGGCGACAGCCTAGGTGCTGCCTCTTCCTGCTCCCATGCTCGCAATACCTCCTCTGGCGTCCATGGGTGACCTCCGGATGCCTCTGTCCCTTGCGCCACCCCTCCTGGCTCGGGCCAGTCCCTGACACAGCGTCACATGACCAAAGCACAAGCATTAAGGATGAGATGAAGACAGCAGATAAAACAAGTTTAAAATTATAGAAAAATCAGCCTGCCTAGATGAATGGGTCATAATAAAGTGGCAAAAAGAGAGTGAAGTAGGAACCAGATGGAAATCCTGGAGCACACCGTGGGCAAGATTCATAAGCCATGTGTATCAATATTTCATGAAAAGTTAAAATTATCCCCCTCCTAGGCTTATTTCTTGAAAGCATTGTTAGACAATGGTGAGGGCAAAACACAAGAAAATGGCCCACTTTCTGCTATCCATTGTTGTGCCAAAAATTTAGGGCTGAGTGAAAATAGTATCCTAAAATACTCAACTCTATTCGCAGGTGGAAAACTTGGAAGAGAATCATTTCACCAAATATTCTTCTGGGGGAAGAAAATTATCTGAAAATGTACCAGTATGCCCCTACCATTGGTGTTTGAAGCCACATACACATATCTGCTTGATTTTCCCTCAAACCAGCTAATCTGAAAACTTAAGCCACGGTTCAGATGAGGTGTGCACATTTGAGACAGCTCTTGCCTATGCACAGATAATAGTGCATGTGCAGACAACAGCTTCATTGAACAAGGGCTCCAGGGGTTGCAGGCAAAGGGAAGGAACTCAGGTGGTACACATCAGGTGAATGCATCCCTTGCCCCCTCTCTGGTGTGCAAAGCAACACGCAAACATGACTTGAAACACACTGGGAGGAAACGACCTTGCTCTGTTTTAAGGCAGTAATATGTATGTAGCTGAAATGAAACAACTTTGTTGTTGATACTGGGGGCCAAGCACTTTCCACGCCCCAATAGGTTTGGGGTGGGGGCCGACGGGCCACCCCAATGTCCAAAGAGCATGGAGGTGAAGTACAGAGCCGAGCACAGTGCGGTTCCAGTGGCCAGCTCCTCCTCCTCTGCTGCAAAGGGGCTGAAGCAGTGTGGTGTAGTGGTTAAGAGCGGTATACTCGTAATCTGGTGAACCGGGTTCGCGTCTCTGCTCCTCCACATGCAGCTGCTGGGTGACCTTGGGCTAGTCACACTTCTTTGAAGTCTCTCAGCCCCACTCACCTCACAGAGTGTTTGTTGTGGGGGAGGAAGGGAAAGGAGAATGTTAGCCGCTTTGAGACTCCTTCGGGTAGTGATAAAGCGGGATATAAAATCCAAACTCTTCTTCTTCTTCCTTCCACCCTGGTGGCAGTGCCAGGAAAAGGAGGAGTCTCTGGCCATTGAAGCTATGTTTGGCTCTGCCCCCGGCTCCTCCCGACGTCAGGACATCATGCACATGATGGTGGCTCCCCCAATCGCCCTCACAAACTGGTGCCTCTGATGAAGGGAGGCGCATACTTAGAGAGGAAGACTGAGAGGAGTATAGGGTGAGCTCATTGCTTCCTTCAGTAATGATTTCAAAATATATCTCCATAGTTATGTCTGAAATTCTATGTCCTATTTGTAGGTGGTGAAATATCGCTGAATATTCTCCAGGGAGTGGTGGGCTGAAACTTTCCAACACTTCAGGGGAGTCTTGAAATAGAAAATATGCCCTCCTGAAAAATGCAGCCTAGCTGTAGCAGAATATATCAAGAAGGCAATCAAGAGCAGTAGTATCCTTTGAATCAGTTTCCCAGGAGGAATTCCACAAAGCCCCCAGGAATAGAACAGATACACACCTCCTTGCAGCCAGATGCAGCAGTCTGACCATTAACATCTGCTGCTTTTCTTCTGAACTTAATGAGAGACAAACTATGTCTTGGGAGTCCAAATGGCAGCTAATATAAGCTATTATTCTTGCTGACCATTCGTGGCTTATATTAGCTGCCATTTTGACTCCTTTCGTACTTGCAAAGAGACAACATGGTCAAGTGCCTCTGTATCCCAGACTTCCCAAAGGGAATTAGTTTCACCAGACACTTGTAGTCTGCACACTCTCCTTGTCTCCCCATGTGTTTCCTTTTTATAGGATGAGAGAAGATTAAATTCCTTTTAAAAGGATCCAGCATAGCATTTCGCTGGTAGTTTAAGCTTTAATAATTAGCTTCACCTCTTACAGCAGACGTGGTACATAACTACTTTAAGTTAAGTGGTTTTGCTTACTTTATTTTATTACCAGAGTCGGTGGCTGCTGCTATTTGTCAAGGAGAAAGGACATTGTGATGGCAAATCTGCTTTCAACACTTTGGTTAATATAAGAGTAGCTTTACTTTGCTCCCCGCCCCACACACCTCAACCACCACCCTGGCTGCCCCTGGTTTCTAAGCTGCCATCAATATTTGATCTATCTTGCTCCATTTTTCAGCAATTTCTTGCTGCCTAAAAATAGTCACTTTCTCATTGCCACAATGGCATAACTGTATACTGGTTTAGTTCACATTGAAATGGCAAGTCTCCAAGTCATATGCATGAAACAATACATGCAAAGGACACCTATTGTGACCACAAAGCAGAAACCTAATTAAAAAGCATTGCAGTTCTAGATCTGGACTGTAAGATTAAATGAAGTGCCATTACTAAAACCTTCAAAAGCACATGCAATTCACACTGCCCACACCACTAGATTGCCTCAATGATGCTTAAAGCTATAGTCCTGAACACATGTAACCTGGATGTTAGTCCCATTGAACGCAGTTGGGCTTAGTCTTGGGTAGACATGCCTAGGACTGAGTTATTAATCTGTACCAGGGCTTACCAGGTGTGAATACACAAACTTCTTTTAGGAATCAGTTGTGCAGCATGCAAAGTAATAATGGAAATGAGGCTATTGAGCATGAACAGAGAGCCTCTGCCGTAGCTTACTTATAAGCATGCAATATGTAATCTGAGCTGTAGCACTTATCAAAAAGGAATGATACGCACACCTCTCTGTAGGGTTTTTTGTTTTTGTTTTAAAAAAGCACACAGCACTAATCAACCTGGATTCTTTATGACAGATATCCTTGGTGAAATTAGTCAGAGCAGAAGAAACTCTCTTTTTTTGGGGGGGGGGGATCTTCCCAATTCACTCTGAAACTAGAGCAGAAATCAAAATAGATGCTAGACTCTTGTTCATATTGAGTCTCATTTTGGCTCATCTTCAGAAATGGCTGAATTTTAAATAGCGTAAATTTTAAAACAAGCACCCTGGATTTAGCCTGGAAATAAACCAGGATCCAGTAAAAATGTTGTTCTGTCCAGGAAGCTGTATCCCTATTTCTGTCTCTGTCAGTAATGTAGCTGCTGCATTCTGTGCTACCTCCACTTTTGAAATGTTTGTCAAAGAAAGCCTGGCATATAGTACACTGCAGAAAGACAATTGGGATTTAACCGGAGCATAAATGACTGTGGCCAGGCTGGTGAAAGTTGCTTCATGCTGCTAAAGTTACTAGGTCCGTTCTCAAAAGAAAGGAATCAAGTAGTCCCCAGACTCCAAAATGGATTCTTTGAGGGAAGTAAAATCCTTTCCTGACAAGCGAAACACACCTCCCAGCACAGACAGACCATTTATCAACCACATCTTCAACTTAGCAGGTTTTAGTTTCATTTGTCCTCATCAAGTCCATTAACAACCCCAGACACTGGTTTAACACATCCCTTGCTTTGCCTGAATTACATGAAAAGGAGAAAGACAGTTGGGTGTCATCGGAATGTACAGCCTAAGTGACATCACTCAGCAGTTTGCCATAGGTTCTGAGAAGCATGGAGAACAGAGTAGGGCCCACTGGCATTGCCATGGATCGGATCGCACTGCCATGGATCAGGGCAGCTGTGTTCCAACACCACTTTCTGGAAACAGCCGTCCAAGCAGGAGCAGAACTAATGGAGCAAAGTGCGCCCAGTTCCCCCTTTGAAAAGCCACTCTGAAAGGATACCATGGCTGATGGCACTGAAAACTGCTGGGAGTTCCAAGTGAATTAGCAGGGTGACACAGTAAGAGCTGTTCAACAGTGGAACAGTTTCCCGCAGGAGGTTGGGGACTCTCCTTCTTTGGAGATTTTTAAGCAGAGGTTGGATGGCCATCTGTCATGGATGCTTTAGCAGGAGGTTGGACTAAATGACCCTTGTGGTCCCTCCCAACTCTACAATTCTATGATTTTATGATTCTACTATTCCTCCTGTCCTTCTGGCATATGCCATCCATCTAGTACAAGCAAAGCAGTTCCTGTGCCAAAACCAAGTCAAAAAACAAAATGAAATGGATTTATATCGAGGAAACAAATGTTATGTCCTCCTGATGTTGTTGGACTGCAGCTCCCATAATCCCTGACCATGAGCCATGGGGGCTGGGGCGGATGGAGTATAGCAACACCTGCAAAGCACTGTATTGGCTATCCCTGATTTAAATAGTGCCACCCAAGAGTGCATGGAGCTTAAGCTGATTGCCAAAAGGGGGTATAACTATTGCAATGGGCCAATAGTTGGAATGATCCAAGGCAAACTTTCTTTTCAGAAGCAATCTCATGACTGCTGTTTTCAAGCAGTGGAAGAGCCACTTACTTAGCACTCCTACAGGATGTGGGATTTGCAAAGGTCAAGCCAAGCATGTTCAAAATAGGAAGCAGCGTTATGCCAAGTTGGGTCCATCCAGCTTGTTATTGTCAATATGGACTAGAAGCAGCTCCCCAGGATCTCAGGCAGGGGTCTTTTCCAGCCCAACCTGGGGACATTGAACCTGGGACCTTTTGCATGCAAGGAAGATGCCCAAGCACTGAGGTTTATCCCTTTCCCAAACTGTACACAGACTGCATTCATTTTTCTCAATGGAGCCAGCACATTCGCAGAAACCATAATGAAGTTATTGCTGGTACCTCTGTTTTTTGTGCACTGCTGGTTATCTGAGACGAGCCATTCCCAGAACCGTGTGGAGAGCAATCAGTGAGGCTGGTGACAGCTTGTTTTAGGCACAAGATGCTCTTTAATAGGAAGTTATTAAACAGAAACAGCTGTGTTGATTTCAGCTCCATTCAAAACACAAGGAAGGGAAAACAATCAAAGTCTGACTAATAAAAAGCACACAATGTACGGAGACATGTGAGGGTGTTTTTATATATATAAAAGAAAACCACCACCACCCCATTTTACAATTAGGAGTAGATTGACCTTTTACCTACACTCTGGTACATCTGGAAAAGATCCACTGCCTTGTCTTCCTGGAAGCCAACCCAGAATGGTCCTGCCAGCTGGCTTGAGAGTGGTGCCCATCTGCACTTGTCCAGAATCCCTGTCAGACCTCCAGGCCTTTTACTAGCATATGGCGTTAGTCTCCTAGTGGGTAAAATGAGGTAAATCTAGAGGGCAATTTCTGATATTTCACTCATTTCTTGTTTTGAGGGGTTTTTGTAATCATGCTGCCAATGAGTTTTCAGGACTGTGTACCAGGTTCTTTATGCCCTCTCATTCTCACAGCTTCTAATGAGATATTTCAGAATGATTTCTATTTATTCAGCAGATGGCAAACCAAGGCTGAAAGATAGGGCTTGGCACAATGCCACTCAGCAACTCTGGCTAAGATTTTATTTGAGCAGAGGTCTCCTCAACTACCGTATCTACTGGCACTGTGAGAAACATCCTGCAAGGATCCTGAGGCTTGCATATTTCCTCTTCCCTCCAAGATTTCCTCATTAGAGGCAAACTATAGTTTGCCACTTTGTGTTTGTCCTGAAAACCAGGACTGTAAATAACCGTCTGATCCTGCTTTCAATGCTTAGTTTGTGGGGAAAGTGCAAAGTATAGTTTGCTGGTTTGGATGTGATGGCAAGCTATGGACCTATTCAGGTCAGGTATTATTAAATTCTACTTGTGCAGGGATGTACCATTCCTGAACTTCATGGGTTGAGTGAGAAGGTCTGAATGTGTCTTCTCTGTGATTGGGAATCTTGAAGGGCTTGAACCAGGAAATGACAAGGGGAGTAGGTTGTGGAGGGGGACACACACACACACAAAACTTCTTAAAGCTTCATTTTCTTAGAGCAGAGGTGAGAAATCTGAGCCCGGGGGCCAAATGTGGCCCTCCAGGTCTTTTTATCCAGTTTTCTGGCTACCCCCAGGCTACACTCCAAGTGTTTGTGCCTGGCTGGAATATGTCTGATAACACTTCTTGTTTGCAGGGATGGAGATTAGAGAGGGGTGTGAGAGTATTCACAGAAAATAGCCTACTCTACAAAGGTACAATTAACATTCCTTGCTCTACTCACATTTGCCTCTGGTCCTGCCCACCACTGGCATGTGGCCCTCAGAGCAGAATTCAGCCCTCAGACTGCAAAAGGTTCTACCCTGATGTCTGTTGCATCTGTACCGAACCAGTGATACCTATACTACACATGGCCTGGATAAAGAGAAATAGAAATGACATTCCCAAGGTTGAGGAGACAAAAATATTGCTCAGCACCTGGCCACTTATCCAGCACTGTATTCTTGAGATGAAATAGGTTACTAGCACAATACTAGTAACCCTTGGTGATGAATTGTCTTTAAGGAAACAGCCACACTTACATTCCTTCAGTAAACCAGACTACCCACTATGTGGAATACTGTATACCCTGCAGTGTGGTATGGGGGGGGGGGAACCAGTGTGGCATTTCACTATTCTTTTTTCTAAAAAACAAGCATTCATTTCTAAAGGGGAGCAAATTTAGCCATTAATATAACCTGCATCATGGACCATAGTGTTGCCAAGTGCCACAGTTGCAGGCTTAGTTTACATTGTATTTTGGATTTTACATGAATTTGCCCATTGCTGAATTCTCTGGAAAACATAATAAATAATAATAATAATAATAATAATAATAATAATAAATAACAATAACAATAATAATTTATTTATACCCCACCCATCTGTCTGGGTTTCCCCAGCCACTCTGGGCGGTTCCCAATAGAATATTTAAAACACGATAAAACTTCAAACATTGAAAACTTCACTAAACAGGGAACATTTAGAAAACATTTAGAAAACACTGGAGACCCCAAGCGACTATAATAATGAGCCAAGCGCTTGAGCCCTGGAAACCCTCAGGATAAGGTCAACTCTGATAGATGAAAGTTGTGAAAATGTAGCTTCTGCTTCTACTACCAGAGATCTCGCTGAGATGGGGGACTGAGGCTGAAGTGTAGTGCTTTGCCTAATGCTACTCAGGAAGATGGTGGCATCATGCTCCATCATTCTTTTTCTGGATTTTCTGAGCTTCTCCCTTGGTTTGGTGCTTCAGAGATAGCAATGGTCAAGATCACACCTCTGAAGTTCAGCAAGGCAGTGCTTGAGTGCCTATCTAATCTCACTTGCGAGGGATTTGGGCTTGGACTCACTAGAGTGAATGCAGGATTCAGACAGGACTCCCACCTTTCATCTCCCACCTTCCATGTACCAGATAGGCCTGGAGGGATCCATTTGGTCCCCATGCCTGAGACTCTCTAGCCTGGATTTAAGGTAAGTGAAAACAGCTTCCCAAAACTCTCCACCCTAGATGCAGGAAGTGGAATTGGAAAGGGTATTTTGTCAAATATTCTTAGAGGGGAAGGCAGAATTCTCAATAAGCTGGGGACAAGAGAGAGAGAGAGAGAGAGAGAGAGAGAGAGAAAATTCTCAGAAAATTGCATTCTGAGAAATTTCAGCTCTGTTAATGTTGAAGTGTACCATGAACAGGAGCAACATAGATGGTAATGTTTGTGTCGTCCTCCCCCCCCCCCCCCCCAGCATTGATGACTGCACATAAAAGATTTTTGGAAGATAATGAAGGAGTTTTGGCTTCTTTCTATCCATATAAGAATGGATGCTTACTTTTCACTATGTAGTCAATTATAACATTATCACATGACCATTTTAATCTCCTGTGTTAATTCTCCCCACAAGCTCATCAGCAGATAAGCAGTTCATCTGACTACACCTTTAGTTTATACTGAAAAGTTATCTCTCACAAGCGAGTGATAGAAATGTTTCCAATTGACAAACCGCCTACCTCGAACACAACGCAGGAAGAAACAGGTTTTCTTATTCATAGTTTTATACAGTTAGAGTGAAATGGTAAATGTGTCGAGTTGTACGTTTGCCTTCGTCGCATTTGTATTCCCTTTAAAACAGAGTTATGGCTAAGAAAAACGAGAACAGCAATAAAGGGGAGAAGGTTGGAGGCAACGCACAGGGCACAGCCATCACAATGTCACTTCAGCTTTCTCTTTCAGTGTGCTGAGCAAGCGTTTCCAAATCAAAAGAGTAATTAACATTCTGTAGAAAAATTAGAGCACTGGCAAATACCAAAGCCTTAACCTTGCATTAGTAAAGATCAATGTGAAAACAGGACTTTAAGCCCACTTGCTGTTCTATTGAATTGGGAACCGAGGGAGCAAATTTTGTGTGGCACCTACAAAACCACGTTTTGTAGACTCTGGTGGAGTCCTGAAAAGCACATCCTGAAGGCAAAAGGGTATTGGACATGTGGGAGCTTGACAATGGAACGTTTGCACCAGCGACATACTAACTAAACCTACTTATACTTCAGGGAAATCTACCAGCCCAAGACTTTCTTTGTTCCCTTTCGGGTTGATCTGATGTGTAGATGCTCATCTCATCTTGATGGATGCAACAACGGTCAGATCTTGTTAGGTCAAGAAGGTACTTCAACTCTGGAAAAGGAACTCCACCTCAGCTCTGTTGTCATTTGTTCTGAGCCAGACTCTGGGGTCACCATGGAAATCTGGGACTTAGATATGAAGAGGTGATCTTTCTTGAAAAGCTGGATTAACTGGAATGGGGTGTACAGTAGACCAAGCCTTGCAGCTCAAAGTTCCTCACTGATCTGTGAGGGCTTAGAGATCCAATCGTCTTCACAGAATGTTTTGGGGGATTGGAGAGTGAGTATGAAGTAGTATTGTACATGGAAGATAGCACACAACAGCATGTGATTCCTGGTGGCACAACCACTACCTGGGAAGCACAACTAAGAAGTGAAGTTTTGGGAAAAGCCAGATTAACAGCTGTTTTGATATGCCCTTGCCTAACCCATCAAAAACATTTTTGAAACCCTTACATTGTATAGCTAGGTTTTATCTTGTACTAAGTACTGTAATGTGAGTTTTGGTTATGTTACTGACAAGGATCCTTCCGTGTCATTTGAGTCACAGCCCTTTCTCCCTTGCATTCACTGTTACATATTGGCCAGGGAGGGGGCTGTTTAGTGACAAGAGATACAAACATCTGAGCGAACGATGAATATTTCCTCCTGTCTTTCTCTCCAGCATGTGTCTGCTATTGCTTCTCTTCGCAATCTTGCATGGGAGTCACCAGCCCATCAGGGTGCATACACACACACACACACACACACACACACACACACACACTGGCATAGCCAGGGGGCAAGGAGGGGCAGTTGCCCCCACCAAATCAAGTAAATCAATACAAAATATTTAACTAACTGAGGTTCTGCCCCCCCTAACATAAAGCCTGCCCCCCAAATAAATCCTTTCAGTTTAAAAAAATCAAAGACAGCTAAGAACCTGTTTTAGCTGTTTTTCTAATTTATTGTTTGGTTAATATCTTGTAGAAGAATGCTGGGCATGCTCAATATATTTCAAATGGGAGCAGGGATAGGTAGATAGACAGGTATGGAAACGCAAAGTGGCGTCAACCAGGGAATTGTTGCTGTACTAGCTTATGGAACAAAAAGTAGCAGCGTAAGGGCATTTCAGTGTATGGGCATGGCATCATGCACTTAAAGCAAGTAAGTATAAACGCTTCCTGGGTTAGCGTTTGTTATTAGCCCAAACAAAGACAGAAAAATAAGCCTCGCCCTGCACCTACCTTTTATAGTAACTGGTGGTTCCTCCTACAAGAACCTGCTTGTCCTGTTTCCTCCCCACCCCCACTCCTCCTCCAAAAAAATCTCAGGTTGACAAAGGATATTCATCTAGCTAGGCAGTTATCAAAACAGCAAAATCACTAAGCCTTTCTTTTAACAGCTGTCAAATCAAAGTCCTAGAATGTAGTTCCAGATCACTGGAGGCTTCTTCTTTTTTTAAAGGGACAAATATCAACATAGTTAAAGGCTTGAGCTCATTTTCTTCAAACTGACACTAATCCTCCCCATGCCATGCTGACCTGCATGGCCAGTAAGGAGGGAATCCCCTTACTTAAGGATGTCTGGCAGGCAAGGAAGGGTCAGAGAGATGTCACACTTCTCTGGTCATGCCCTGTGCAGTAATTTTCATCTTCATGAGCTCAGGATGATACAAACAACCAAGTTGTTCAAGCTGCTTCAAGGGCTCTGTAGCTAATCCTCAGTGTAGCATCCTAAAAATAACTCCACTATAGCTTTAGGAATGGTGGCATTTCAAAAATTAATTATGTTTGTTTCTGCAAAGAAGAGCTATGATTTCTAAGCATTTTCTAGATTTAACCCGGATTTTGTTTTATTCATCACACAAAAGCTGGGATATACAGCAGGCCTTGGACCTCTGAGGCTAGGCTAAACACTTCTTCCTCTCATGCTAGTTTTCAGCATGAACACATATTGTAACATGGGCAGCATTTAAATAGCATAGTCCGGGAAAATGTTTGTTTGTTTGTTTTATTAATTGTATGCCTTTACACAATTTATAAGCTACTTTTCTCCATAATGTGGTCTCCAGGTGGTTTCCAACACCATAAAACAAGCACAACCATTTAAAAACCAGAATCCAGGTAAAATCAATAGACAGCAGCAGCAGAATACAAACACTCCTGACCTCCAGAGTAGACTTAGCCAGATCCCTCAAAAGCATGGGAGAATATATATGTTTTAAGCAGGTGATAGAAGCCCATGAAATATGTAGCTATCCATGCATCAAGGGGGAGGGAATTCAGTAATTTGGGTGCATTTATCCAGGGGTGCAGCTATTCAAAGGGCCATTTCCCTACGGAGTGAGAAACACCAAGGAGGCCCCTATTCTCCTCATAAAGCTACAATTCACAGAATTCCCTGGGAAGAGTAATTGTTTGTTAAACCACTATGGGAACTGTAGGTCTGTGGGGACAGCTCTTAACTCTCAAACCTTTATCAAACATCAGTTCCCAGGATTCTTTGGGGGAAGCTATGACTGTTGAAATGTACAATGCAAATGGGGACAGAATCTAAGGCCAGCCTATCCTAATGAGCTACTGTGCTCCAAAATTGAGTCCCAGGTATTGCTGTTGATTTTCAAATAGCACATGGGTCATGAAGACTGCACTATATTTTTGTCTGCCAATGGATTATTCATATGCAGCCACCTTATGCCAAGTCAGAACACTCATCTATCTCACTTAGTGTTGTCTACAACACAGATTGGCATCAAATCTGCATGGTTTCAGGCAGGAGTTTTTCCAAACCTCTGCCTGGAGGTACTGGAGATTGAACCTGGGATCTTCTGCTTTAAAAGCATGTGCTCTATCACCAAACTACAGTCCCTTCCTATATACTAAGGGAAGCCAGGGAAATTCTATGCAGCTTGTGTCATATCAGGTTCTGCACTTGAAAGCATTCTGGAGTAAAAAAATAACAATAATACTGGAACCAAATAAGGTAATATTTGTATATGATCACCACAAATCTGTGTATCAGCTTGTGCTTTGCTCCTGATAAATACTCAGAGCTGGTGTATAAACAAAGGCAACTGGATACCCCCAAAGGCTGCTATGCAAAATGAGGCGGTGGCAGTTATGCAAACAACCCTATTAATATATCTAATCCACACAAACACAGAGCAGGAAAAAAGGGGTGGGGAACTGAAGCCTGCCAAGTGGAAAGAGACCGAAGTCATTAGGGAGAAAAAATATGGCCCAGCTTCTGAGAGGGTGCTATAGCCAATAAAAAGTAAAAACAAATGTATAAAAGCTATATAAAACAGCTTTAACAGCTGCCTCTTTTCATGTGGAAAGATGCCTTGATGGGGTGCTTCATGTTTAAAGGAGTCACAGGCAAACAGGGGGTGGGGGTGGGGGTGGGGGAATGAAAAACGAGAAAACATCATAAAAGTGGCACTTGTGAGGCCACAGAAAAACAAATGGAAATTGTTGTTTGTTTTTCCTTTAACCCCTTTGTATTTTCAGTCCCTGCCTCAAAAAACAGGGCAATAGGAAAGGTCAAGTTTGAAATGTCATCAGGCAATCCACCCAGTCGCCTGCTTCAAAACAAGGTTTAATGAATATATGCTCTCCCTCTCCTCCTCTCTCAACACACCAACAGGTATCAGTCAAACTGAGGACAGCCCTTTCAAATGATGTCTGAAGCTGCATGTGTCATAGAGCTGTGTGCAGGAGCAGATAACTGAAGGAAACAAAAAACAAAAAAATTAATCTGGGACTATAATGAGCAAGAAGGCAAATGTGGCAGCAAAGGGCAATGGCTGATTAGTGAAAAACCAGCCCCGGGAAACAAGGATTCCACCAGGCGTCAAAGCTATCTTTCCTGCTAGCAGAAGCTAAGTAACAGAACAATGAGCACAGGAAAGCAGCTCCAGGAAGGACCATATTAAGCATTGCACAGTATCCCAGAGAGGCATTCTGCTTTGATTTCCAACATGATGTAGAGTTTGTGATGCTTTATGTTCTCAAGGGTCCAAACGAGACCCCATAGTGTTTGATTAAAATGTAACCAAGAGAGCTCTGAGACCCAACCTGATGTGCTCTGAGCTCTGAGACCCAACCTGATGTGCTTAATACAAACCTAGTTTGGGGATGGCAACACCTCCCAAAGCAAGTGTGATAAGAGTACAGGCTTCATAAAGTTGCCACTGCAAAACAGTCATTCCACTGTGGGCAGAGAGACACTAGCAAGAGGGACCACTTGAGGGAAAGTGTTGTATACTATAAATACACAAAAAGAAGATTAGAGGCAATTATTAGGACGCCAGTCAGCTTCCCCTGTCAATACATGAACAGATAAAATGGGCATCAAGAGTTCAGAGCCAGTAGTGAATATGATCACTGCAGGAATAATACTTTGTTCTTGCACTACACCTTTCATCAATGGATCTCAAATGAGCTTTTACAGCATTAAGGCTGCAGTCCTATGCACTGAGAGTGCCTGGGAGCAAACACCACTGAATACAGTGAGACTTTCTTCTGAGTAAACATAAATGGGATCATTTAGTAAGTGATTGAAATAATAATAATAATAATAATAATAATTTATTATTTATACCCCGCCCATCTGGCTGGGTCTCCCCAGCCACTCTGGGCGGCTTCCAAAAGAACATTAAAATACAGTAATCTATTAAACATTAAAAGCCTCCCTAAACAGGGCTGCCTTCAGATGTCTTCTAAAGGTCTGGTAGTTGTTGTTCTCTTTGACATCTGAAGGGAGGGCGTTCCACAGGGCGGGCGCCACTACCGAGAAGGCCCTCTGCCTGGTTCCCTGTAACTTGGCTTCACGCAGCGAGGGAACCGCCAGAAGGCCCTCGGCGCTGGACCTCAATGTCCGGGCTGACCGATGGGGGTGGAGACGCTCCTTTAGGTATACTGGACCGAAGCCATTTAGGGCTTTAAAGGTCAGCACCAACACTTTGAATTGTGCTCGGAAAACGAAAACCTAAGCACACCTTTCTGGAGTGTGTATCAGAATGCATCCTAAAACCTCACAAAACCACAGAATCATGCAGTGAAATAGTTTTAATTCAATGGAATACATGCAATTGTGTTCGTCCGATTTCTATCGGGCTCATTTGTCTTCTGTTGTTACTTCAAAGAGCTCAGGGTATACTGGGTGTTTTGTAACTGCTATTGGCTACAACCAATAACAATATGGCAGAATGAATAAAATATCAGGTGTTTTAATCATATCCTCACAACAACTTTCTGAGGTAGGTAAGGCTGAGAGAAAGTGACTGCCGAAGGTCACCAGTGAGTTTCACAACTGAGCTTATTGTTGAACTCAAGTGTCCCAGGCCAAGTCTGATATCAGGTATTCTATGCAACATTGTTTCACAGTGACATGCACTGGTCTTTAGTATCTGCCAGCATTGAATAGATAACATGCAATGTTACACAGTATTTGAGAGCTCTAGTATGGACAACTATTTTAATTATTGGGACATTTCTATCTGTATATGGATTGCCCATCACCCTACTTGGCCCACACATATCCTGCATCATTGTTACATATGCAAGTACATCTAACTATTTACAGTACTGCTTCATAGCCTAGGGCAAGCAACTCTGAGCAAATTTTGTCTGATTGAATCAGGAACTCCTGACAGAATGTTCTTCTAATTAGTTAACCAAACTCCAGCATATGAACAATTGAGTTTCCCAACCTAAGAGCATCAGAAAAGCTGACAGCACAGAATTCATAAAAGGATAATGTATAACTGGAAAAGAAGTGACAATGGACTTGTGAGGCAAAGGGACTTCAGTAAGTTAAGTCTCCATTAAATGCTTACATCTCAGGCTGGATCTTAAATATCCTACAACAGGTGTAGAAACGAAAGAATAATATCTGTAAGTTCCTAGAAACAGCTGAGTGCCAAGCATGGGGCGACACCACATCAGCTGTAAGTGCTATAAATTAAGAATGAAAATTCAAAGGCTCTAACACAGCCATTTCCTAATCACTGTTATTATACTTCAGACAGGATATTTTCAGTTGACGAGAGGATTTTATTATCACAATGCTGGGTGTGTGTAGTGTTATATATATTGAATGTGTAATTGTAAAGACCTTTCACTTCAAAGCATACAAAAAAAATACCCCAAGCTCTCATCACTGTATGAAACAAAGCAGTCCCTCAGTTTTACAGAGACAAGGGAGAAAAGTTCAAAGGATTTATATGTTTTGTCAGAGATGTACTGAAACATCAGCGTTGGAGGTGGGGTTCAGAGTACGCGTGCCTTGAAACCCCACCCAGGACTCCTAACACTCCTCCTCAAATATTCGTGTTGAGCAGCAGTAGTAGTTAAGCCTTAAAAGGTTCCAGCCACTTTAGCATTTAATAATTATTATTTCTATATGCACTATGATTTTTTTTCTGGGGCAGTCAGTTATTTCAAAGTAATGCCAATAAATATATCCAGATTCTTCCAGCTGGTCATGTTTTGAGGGAGGAGAGAGAGGTGCTTTGACAAGGATCCACCGTACTGTATTTGATTCTCATTATTACCTTTAGCATGGGAAGGGTCAATGGTAGGCAAGCACTCCTCCAGATCATCTTAGAAAGCATACAGTTCTCCAGAGCTTTCTCAGAGTATCACCAGAACAAACATGGGCTTTGGCCAAACATTTCCCAAGAAAACACGGGGAAAATAAACATGGATGGGATCACTCTACCCTACCACCAACCTATCCATGAACATCCAACTTCATCCCATACTTCTGGCAGCTATTATCAAGAAGGCCTCTTTCCCTCTCCCTCCTCCAGTACCTGGTGTGCTGTTATATAGATGCTGGAGGGGGATTTGCTCTCTGTTCCTCTCCACAGATGGAGCAGCAGCAACTAGATAGGCAGGTGAGAAAGAAGGAACTTTGGGGACCATTTGGGTAAGAAAAAGAGAGTTGATAAGAATGGAAAGGGTTGATTCCACACCCACACCCCTGGCTTGCTAAAAGCACACCCATTCTAGTGAACATGCATTTGTCCCCACAATAACTCAACACATAGGGAAGCATGATTTATTTTGAATGCAGGAACAAAAGTCTGTGTGATGTAAGCAATGTAAATCAGCATGGTTCTTGCTAACTCCAGTTATCTAATTCCAGGAACTTTTTCCTGGAATACATAAAGAATAGATAAAAGTGCCCCAAAAATGTTCAGAGTGCATTTGTGTCATCACTCATCAAGGATTAGGGGAAAGTCTTCTAGACTGGTGTATGTTGTTTCCAGACAGATGACCCCAAACGATCTCTGTCTCTCGCTTGCTCCCTTTTAAAGTACTGAATGCTAAGAGTAGCTTCAAATGATACTTTGCTGTATAGTAGGGGTGGGGAACGGTGGTTCTCCAGATGTTCTTGATCCACAGTTACTATCATCCCTGACTATTGGCTAAACTGGCTGGGATTGGTGAGAGTAGTTGGAGTACAGCAACATCTGGAGGGCTATAGGTTCCTCGTCCCTGCTGTATAGAAATTGGTTGAACAGTTCCCCATGCTTCCTGTTCTTCCAATACAACGTGTCATCCAAACAGAGCCTTTGCTTCTCCCATACCTGCGAGAGTGCCTGCAGATTTCTTTGGAATATACAAAACTATATTTCAGATGTGACATTGTTGTGGAGGAACAGAAAGTGTGGAAAATTGCCATGCTGTTCCTGTACAGGAATGTAACATCTGAAGATGCTCTTTGAAGAATTTCAGGGCCCTTTCCATCCCACATTAACATTTACTTCTTTGTCCATTTAAGATTACTTATAGGTAGTTCATACATTACTTTCCTTTGTATAGTTTCCAGAAGCATGAGTGCCCCGAGCTTTTGAAGTAAGGTGTTGAAACGGACCTAATAGATCTCAACAGATGTCATCTGGAAATCATGAATCTCATCACTGTGGAGATCCAGTAGGAGCCAAATTTTAAGCTATTCTAACTGAAGGGCATCAGAGGAGCAAGAAACTTAAAATAAAGACCTGACTCTGGTTGCCAGGCAGGACATAAGTAGAACAGCTGACTAAGTAGAAAAAGCTAGGACGACGCATACTGGAATTATTGATGCCAAAGGTTTAGTTTCAGTGTCATGAAGTACCTTTGAAGCTCTTGCCAGCGGAAACTAGATTATTGTTGATGATCTGACAATAGTTTTAAAGCATAGTTCTATGGACTGAAGCTGGGAGGGGCATCAACAAAGTAATGGCTTTCACCAACCTTTGAAGAATAACAGTTAATATAAAATATACCCATCTGGGTTCTCTCTCCCCTCTCTGTTGAGTTAAATATACAAATATCACAGTTATGGCTTACTGTAGTCCACAATGTAAAAGGGAGGGACATGGAGCTTGAGACAGAGAGCTTGGCATGTACAATTTATGCCACTAGGTCATGACCATATCAAAATGCTCCAAGTACTGTACAACCTTACACTTCCCATTGAGTTTTTACTGAAATCCTGCTAGTCTTTTCAAAAATCAGTCAATCAATCAGAGCCTTACATATTTTTTTATTATTCAAACAGCTCTTTTACTTCCTTAGCCTAATTAGCTGCAATTGCTGCTGGATTTTACACTGCAAGTGAGCTGAACCAGTTTTTACGGGTCTCAAATGCCTGCAATCTGACTGCAATGCAGATGGAGTTCATTTGCCAGAATTCTTGCCAAAGGTAAAGGGTTCAGAGCACATGGCTGCCATGCCAAGAGAAACCGACCGCCTTCCAGCAGTGCAGTCAAAGCTACATTTTAAGAACAAGACGGAAGGAATGATTATGTCATGGTAAAAAGCCAACTTGAAGGACTTAACTGGCATTTCGAGTCCACTTTGAGGCTCTTACCTTCGCAGCACAAGCTTAAGAGGAGGAAATGGGAAGAGCTTCAGGATTGAACTGGCATGTAGAAGGACTTTGCTGTGTTAATGGGAACCACAATAATGATCTTAAGACTATACAGTATGAAGATGAAGACGCTACAGGGGAGATCTTCTTGTGTATATAAGTATCTTAAAAGGGATCACAAGGATTTGAGAATGGATAAAGTTGAACTAATTGGTCTCAGTAAAACATGTGGAGAGTTATGCAAGTTAAATGTACACATATTAAATCTGAAGATTCTTCCCTCCAACAAACACCATCAGTATCTTATTCCAAATTCCTCTCTGCAGCAAGTAAGGGCTGTTTTGAAATGGCAAAGAATATGGAAATGAATCTGGATAATTACACAGATACTAGTGATATCTTGTGGTTTAAATAGGATTAACAATGGCTTAACAATGATGATTCTTGTTTGCACGCACAAGATTGAACTGATGGCTAAACTGAGAAACAGAATCACATGTGTGTCAACTCCTAAGTCCAAATGCGTTCAGTGGAACTTATTTCCTACTTAATGAGCTTTGGCTTGAACTTTTAACTAGATAATTAATACTGCATAAGTATCAATCACCAGAATAAAGCAAGGGTAATTGAATATCTTCTTTGAGATCTTAAGCAACCATTTAATACCATCCAAAGATTATGTTGGAAGAAGGATAATAAAAGTTCCAGCATCAAAAGCACAGCTCAGGTATCCAAAAGAAAGCAAGTACTGTATGGATAATGCTCATGAGCAGCAAAGAAAAGGAAAAAAAAGCAATATAACAAAATCTTGATATGACCAAGAACAGCAGATCATTTCCACCACCTTCTCCCCAACAGTCCCTCTTTCCATATCATTCATCACTAACCCACAGGGCTGTTTCTCATACTGTTATTCTAGCTTCATGCAGCTCACTCAGCCATAAGAAGGACATACAAATCAAGTACCAGTAGCCAGGCAAGAATTTTATTGTCTGCACAATAATAAAGCACAAAGAGGAAACTCCTAATTCTACCCAGCTATAACTAAGTCCAGTGCCACCTACTGACTAAAACATAAGACACTAACAAAAACACATTTCTTCCTGAACCTAGTCTTAGAGACAAGAAACTCCATAATCATCAGGGTCAAACTCCATGCAACACATTTTATAGTAACTCAAGAGCAACACTCAAAATATAAAGAAAACTCCTTCAGAAGAAGATAGTTTGGAAAGGGTAAGGACCTTCTCTTCTCCCTCTTTCATTTCTCTGTCCTTGTCACATTTCATGAAGTGGCATTTCCTGTTTTGGTACTATTTCACACACTTGCGCATAACCTGTAATTTTTATCAGCCTTATAGCTTGCTCTTCTTTTGCAAGCACCAAAATGGCCCAATCTTAGAATGTCTGAGTAGGGTGGTGCTATTCTGGAATGGTTGTGATGCACAGTAATACTTCAAATGTGAGATCATGACGGGCATATAATAATAATTCTGTGTGCTGCAGCCCTGCCCATTCATGATGATAGGGTGGGGGGCAGGAGCAGCTGGTGCAGTAAGATTATTCTGTGTTGCCAATTTTCTGCCAGCAGTGTTGTTACTACATGGTACCAAGACAGTGCTGGAAAGGGTTAAGTCAGGGCTGCATGGGCGCACTGGTGGGAGGGGCAGATTGGTTCCACTGGTGCACCCACTCAGCCTCAACTGCACTGCTACTCTGACCCTATCCTGATAAGTGGCAGCAATGTCACTGTAGGAGGACAGCACCACCACCCTCCCTTGGCCATCTTTTATGAAGAGTAACATTTTGTGTGTGTGTGTGTGTGTGTGAGTTCCTTTTGCTGTTTTGCTGTTTGCTGTGTTTCTTTGCAAGGAAAGGTGAGATAGAAATGTAATTAAATAATAATGGCAACCATATCATAGGCACATACATTGACTGATTGCCTGGTTTTTTTTAACCAAACACACACACACACACACACACACACACACACACACACACTTTAAAATCAGCAGAAAACAAAACAAAGCAACCCTGTTTTTAAAAGGCAGGATCAAAACATCCCATCCACTCAAGGACACCACAGATAGTTAAAAGCCAAAGGCCTGGCGAAAAAGAAATGTTTCTGCCTGACACCTAAAAGCTATGCAATGATGGTGCCAGGTGAGCCTCCCCAGGGAGAGCATTCCACAAGCAGGGAGCCACCACTGAAAAGGCCCATTCTTGTGTTGCCACCTGCCAGATCTCCTGAGGAGGGGGCACACAAAGAAGGGTGCCAGATGACAATTGCAGGGTCTGGGTTCATTCATATGGGGAGAGGTGGCCCTTGAGGTATTGGGATCCTGAGCTGCATAAGGCTTTAAAGGTCAAAGCAATTAAATATATATATATATTTAATATATTTTAATATATAATGCAAGAACCACTCAAGATAATGCAGCAATAGACACAGAATGTAAGAAATTCTCACATAGTGTAAGAATAGGCATTTCTACCATACCACTGAAAGCTCATGAACTGTCTCTGTCTTGCACTTCCTAGCAGCTGCACTTGAATAACTTGAAAGCTGTATACAGTACAGTATTTCCTAACTTGATATGCAGTTTGCTAGTGACTACCAGATGTGCAACTATATTGAAGCTTACCAGACATACACATCTGTTCATCAGGCAGGATGTTACTGATCAGACTTCACTAGACTTCACAATTTTTCAAGCATTTTGGAAAGTCTATACATTTTAGGATTTAGTGTTCAAAATGCATATTAATGCCCAAAATGTACACATGTATTTATGTGTAGTGTGTTTGAGAGAGACAGAGGGGCAAAGGATGAATGAATGTGTGGTCTCTCTCTCTCTCTCTCTCTCTCTCTCTCTCTCTCTCTCTCTCTCTCTCTGTGTGTGTGTGTGTGTGTGTATGTGTGTGTGTGTGTGGTCTGGGTGAGAGGGAGGAAGAGATGTGTGTGTGGCTGTGTATACATGATGCATATGAGAATCTGGGAGTGTGAGAGATGCATGTATGTCTGTGGCCTCTATGTGTGTGGTGAATGTGTTTTTGTGCTGTCAGTGCAAGAGAGTGTGTGTGTGGTAAAGCCACCTTTTATATTTTACAGTAACTGGTATTGAAGAATGCTCCCTGTTGTCATTCGGTTGTAACAGCATCAAGTTTTGTGTATGTCTAGCAGAATCAATATTGTGTGATCTTCACAATCAGGACCAGCAGGACATAGCTGACAATGACTGTACTTTGTCTAGTTTTGTGTTGTGCCATGCCCCTAAAGCCGTCATTCAGCACTTTCTCAAAATTCAGAATGTGCCCACTGGTCCAAAATGGTAGACAACCTCTGCCTTAACATAAAATAAGTACCTATTTCTCTTTGTTGAAAGGAATGTTGCTGTTCCTGATTAGTTTGGCTGCAGTGCCAACCAAGAATTTATGCACATTTGCACAGAGCATGGTTTAAATGTTCTGCCACAGCCCTTACATTATTTCAAAGTGTTTCCCAAAACAATTTAAGTGCAGATCTGCTCAGATTATATGTATCTACACCAACAGAGAAGAATCTGTGGAAAATGCATTAGTTACATCACACATCCTAATCTTTCTGCAAGATGCAACCCACTCCTTAGCAGCGCTTTGACAATGACTAGTCATGCAATGCATCAAGAACTGTAAGTAGTTTTGTTTGTAGGCCAAAAGGTATATTTAAATGCCTCCTTAAAATGAATTCAAAACAAAGAGTTTTCAATAATGTCTTTCAAGTCTCTCTCAAGTCTCTCTCACATGTTAATTTCTCCAGGAAAGTAATGACTTCAGATTTAAAACTGAAGCTCTCTCCACCTGGATTTGCTGTCGAGCAAATTTAGCTAAACAGATGAGAATGTGCTGCACTAGCAGGTGACAAGGTGTCAATAAAAGAATTTGTAGGGTGGGATGATAACATTGGCCTATTTATTTCCACTACTATTTTGCTTCCTTATCTCTGATTTGACAGTGGTTCAGGAGATCAGAGACAAGGATAGGAAGGTGTATAAAAGCCTCAAGGCAACCCAACTTCACTGACCTGAGAGTATTGATCATAAGATGGCTCTTTGAAATATTATTCCCTCCTGCCCTACAGTTTTGGTATTATAAGGAGTATCCATGTATAGCCATTGATCTCTCCATGACAGGTCAACATGCAATGGTTCACCCACATCATTTGCTGCCTGTATGCCTTCTCTGGACAGAAAGGGACCACACCCCTATCTTCTGTTCATTGAGGACACCAGGGACCACTAATAATTTCTGATTAAAACAATAACCACTAATACCAGCTGATAATAATGTTCTGGCCTGCAGCATCATTGGTCTTCAAGGTTATGCATAAAAGGAAAAGGGGAAATGGTGTTATCCTAAGGGAAGCGGCATATAAGTAGCAGTGATAATTGGACCATGAAAACATGAAAAGCAAGGACAATGTGTATTTGGTTTCTAAATCACCTTTCTTTTCCCAGATTAATTTTCAAAATGAAATAATGACTTGAAGCACTCAAGCTTTATTAAAGCAACCTAAGCACGGAAAAGTCAAAGTTAAATCTTGGCTCTTACTAACATATGTTCTTCATTTGAAGGGTAGAGCTACATTTTCATGGACAACTCTTTTTGTAAAATTTCCTCATATGTACTATCACAACAAAGTCGAAATATTAAAGCATAAACCTACAATTGAGCACGGGAGCTAAATTTTACTGCAATCCACTGGATGGAAGAATTTTATTAAACACTAAAATCCTAACACTGCCCCAAAATTCCCACTTAACTGATATCAGAAGTAGATGTTAAGACAGGTTTCAGTAAGGACAATATTAAACAGCATCAGCACTTTCATCTACCGGTAAATTATACCAGTTTTCTGTTATCAAAATGGTTTTATCTTGACAGCATCAAAGCAACTTACAATAACTGGAACCATCTATTGGACATAGCTCCCTGGAGGGGCTTCAACAACTTTTCTCATATGGCTCCTTTACACCTTGAACCAAAATCCATAGTAGGGCAATATCGTCAGTAAAAAGTTACAGAATGGTGAACAAGTTTCTGAATTCTACAGAACTTTTTATCAGGCTAGATGCAAAGAGTGGTAGGTAGTTAGGCTGGTGTAAAAGTCATAGTTAGACCTAGATGGGTTAGTCATACTTTAACCTCACTTAAATAAAGGGGACTTGCTAGTCATGACTTGTTGATATCAATGGAACTAAAATATTACTGAGTTAGTTTGGATCCAACCTGTTAAGCCTTCATTGGTCTTTATCTTAATATGGTGCATAGGAAGAGGGAGCAGATATAATTGGGTTAAAACTCGTTTAAGCAGTGCGGTGATTAAATTTGCCCTTCAAATTGCTCAGAAGTTTTCTTCCCCTGTGAAAGAGACTGTCGTTTTTCAACCACTTTCTCAGAACATGTCTGCTTTTCTTTAGAAGTCTATAAATTCTAGCTGAATTGATTGATAGATTACATTTATATACCACCTTCCCTCCTAGAAGCTACCTGGTTTTCCCCTTCCTCATCTAATCCCCAAAACAATATTATTAGGTAGGTTAAGCTGAAAGGGGGTGACTGGCCCACGGTCACCCTGTAAGCTTCATGGCCAAGGAGGGATTTAAACCCTAGTCTCCTAGATCCTAGCCCAACATTCTGAACACACTGGCTAAATATAATGTCTGCCTGTTAGAAATGTCTGCCTCTTAGATGATTAGTTAGCAAAAATGAAATAGGATATCTTCAAATAAAACCTGCTATCAGTTAGTATTTTGGCAAGGCAGTCATACCAATTCCAAAATATTTTTTATTAACTGTATAATTGCTTTATACGATCACACATGGATGGGCTATAACAAATATTTTTAGCTTTATATTCCAACTATCTAGGCAATTTGCCCACAAATGGCTCCCTCTAAGGCTTGTATTAGCCTAAACTCTTCCTCGGTGCTTTGCAATCAGCAGCCAGTCCAGATGTAAATTCTTTAAAATAGCCTGTGCCATTAAATACGCCCTGCTGCGTAATTGAGCACCACTGCTAAAATACTGCATACATAATGGAAAGAGAGGATGAGCCTGAAGATAGTAGCAGTAAATCCTAAAAAGCACAGGGAAAATATTTCAGAAAGAAAACTGAAAAACCGTCCTCTGACATTCTATTTTAAAGGAAAGGCTACAATATTATTGTACATCGTACAATGGTTGTATCCAAAGAAATCATCCTACCAAGACTTGACTTTTAACCCTAAGACAGAAATGATGGCAGTCCCCTTCAGAGGGAAAATGGGTCCAAAGATTCCCTCTACCAGTTTCTATCAGATGGCAAAAGGTGAGGCTGGTGAATCTGGAGATACTAAAGCAGTAGCCTTTACAGGTGAGGACTTCAGCTCCAGGGATACTTGTATGGCAATGCACGTAGACATGTTATGTGTTGTTGCTAAAATAAAATAAAAAAATTCCTTCCAGTAGCACCTTAGAGACCAACTAAGTTTGTTCTTGGTATGAGCTTTCATGTGCATGCACACTTCTTCAGATACCTGAAGATATCTGAAGAAGTGTGCATGCACACGAAAGCTCATACCAAGAACAAACTTAGTTGGTCTCTAAAGTGCTACTGGAAGGATTTTTTTTATTTTGTTTTGACTATGACAGACCAACATGGCTATCTACCTGTAACTGGAACTGTTGTGTATTGATTCAAAGGTTGTATGACTATTGTCTGTAAAGTAACTGCATTCCTGTTCCAGAAGGAACAGCTACTATTGGTTCATTCAAGCTGCTGCATTTGGATCCTCAGCTTTATTGGTTCCCACCAAAAAGCTGCTGTGTGATTGCTTGAGATTGTTCCCTCCAAAATGTATCTTTTCCTTGCCAGCCTCTCTCTCCCAGGCCCTTGCAGAGCCAGGCAGAGGCCCGGGCCAGGTATATAATGTGGCCTCCCCTTTTTTTTCCTGGGGATCTCCGATAAGTAAGCAGATAAATAATTTTCACAAAAGTTATGCTTACAAATAATAACTTTGACTATTATTTATTATCTTCCTTTTCTACTCTTAAAAAAGAGTAGAAAGCCACTATTGCTCGTAAGCCACTATTTCTTTAAAAAACATGGTTTCCACCAAATTTTATCCTCATTGAGCTATATGTACTGCTCGGGTGTGAGTAATATTCCTGGCCTAGTCAACAAAATTTTAAATAAATGTCCACATCTTTATCAATTTTTCATTGATAAAGCGATAAGAAAGCCAACACACTTATCTTTAAGTTATGCGTGGTTTAAATTTTTGGCAAACAAGATTTCAAACAAAAACTCACCAACTTTTAACAGCATGAAAAACATGGCCCACCACTTGACTTGACTAAGACCTTACTTGCTTACCGAGGGCGTATTCACAATCCCTCATCTCTCCAACACAACCAGAGGGCACTATTAGCAGGTTGAAACGCACCACCCTCCCGCCCTTCGCGTTTTCTGTCCGTCCCCCCCCCCCTGATTTTTTACATTCACCTCAGGTGAGCAATTGTGAATATGCTGACCGAGGCCCCCTTTGGAATCGGAGGCCCGGGCCAAGTGGCCCATATGGCCCACCCTCTGTCTGGGCCTGCTCTCTCCTATAAATGTACCTCCTACCCTCAGTTCCCTCGGTCTTGTCTTGTTGCCTGAATAAAGAGTTGTTACATGAAGACGCTGTCTCCTGTCTGACTATGTCAGAGAGCTGAAATCACTTGCTGAAATCATTAGCCCCACGCTACAACAACTGGCGACGAGGATGGGATCCGGAATGCTGAGGAACACTTAAACGCAGCCTGCCTCAGGGTCCGGATTGCAGCACAAGACAAGACTCACTGGCCAGCTGAGAAGACGACCCTGCCGCTTGGAGAATGGAGAGTCCAAGGGTATGGGAGCCCTTCCAGCCATCAGAGCCCCACACATGGGAGGACTACGTTGAACGCTTCGAGTTCTTCGCGGCGGCTCAAGGAATCACTGATGCCAGCAAAAGAAGGGCCATGTTCCTGAGTTGCTGTGGGCCTGAGACCTTCAAGCTGGCCAAGGCATTGCTCGCCCCAGCGAAACTGAGTGAGACATCTCTCAAAGATATTTTTGCCTGTCTAACGAGCCACCTGGCGCCTACTGAGACCAAGATGGCCCGGCGGATGGAGTTCCATAAGAGGCAACAGTGCGATGGAGAGTCTGTGGCCGCATTTCTAGCCGAACTCCGGAAGCTTGCTCAGCACTGTGGCTTCCAAAATCTGGAAGAGACTCTCCTGGATCGATTTGTAGGGGGCTTGAGCAGCAAAAAGGCCCGAAGACGCATTGTGGCCAAAGAAGAGGTTACCCTTGCTTCCGCCTTGAAGGAGGCCACCGCTACGGAGAATTATGAAAGAGAGGAGCTCGAGGCCAGTCGCAAGGTCACAAAGCCGCAGATAGAAGCTGCGCATGCCAGGGATGAGCTAGTGGTCAGTCCGAGCCAGAGCCCAGTCCACGGAGTCGAGACAGTGCATCAGGCCGGCACAGCGCACAAGGATCGCCGAGGCGCTTGCCCAGGCTGTGGCGGGAACCATGAGCGGAAGGGTTGCCGTTTCCGTGATGCTACATGTAGATCATGCGGAAAGACTGGACACATCGCCAGGGTCTGTAGATCAGCGACGTCAGGAGCAACTGGATCACCTGCGCGTTGCGCAGACCATCCACCGCGACTCATCTCCTAGAGGACTGCAACTACGTCACGGAAATCAAGGGGAGGACCGTGCAGTTCCCAGCGCAAGGCAAGACACATGTGAAGGTGAAGATTGAGGGTCAGCCGTGCAACATGGAGGTGGACTCCGGATCTGGATTCACCATCGTTTCGGACCAGACCGCAAGGACGTTTTTCCCTGGGGGTAAGTTTCCCCCTCTGGAGCCCTTCCCGGCAACCTTGCAATCTTACTCAGCAGGCTGCATCCACATTTTGGGAATGTGTGCCGTGAAAGTACAGTTCCGGGATAAACAGGCTGTGCTCAAACTGGTGATTGCAGAGGGGAGTCGCCCCAGTCTCCTGGGCACTGACTAGTTTCCCGCCCTGGGACTGAGATGGGCGAGGCATTATGCAAGGAATTTGCTGAACTCTTTAATGGGAAACTGGGTTGTTATAAAGGGCCCCCAATTGACTCTGAGCTGTCTGAGACTTTCTCCGTTCCTGACACAACGACTACAGTAGCCCCTCCACCGCAGGTAATACCTGATCCAGTACCTGCCACACCTGTTGTCAGGAGATCAAGAAGAAGTCGCAGCACCCCACAGTATCTAAGGGACTACGTGTGCTGTGCTCACTAGGGGGGAAGGGGTGTTGTGTATTGATTCAAAGGTTGTATGACTATTGTCTGTAAAGTAACTGCATTCCTGTTCCAGAAGGAACAGCTACTATTGGTTCATTCAAGCTGCTGCATTTGGATCCTCAGCTTTATTGGTTCCCACCAAAAAGCTGCTGTGTGATTGCTTGAGATTGTTCCCTCCAAAATGTATCTTTTCCTTGCCAGCCTCTCTCTCCTATAAATGTACCTCCTACCCTCAGTTCCCTCGGTCTTGTCTTGTTGCCTGAATAAAGAGTTGTTACATGAAGACGCTGTCTCCTGTCTGACTATGTCAGAGAGCTGAAATCACTTGCTGAAATCATTAGCCCCACGCTACAACAGGAACTCTGTGTTGTTGTTGCTGTTGTTGTTGTTTAACATTACAAGCTGATTTGGGGGCTGTGCCAGTTGTGCAAATTTGTTTCTTCTTAATGTGTGTAATTCCAACATTGCAATGTGTATGGAGCAAGAATGGGGGGAAGGGCAGCTCCAGGATCTTTTTGCAGAGCAGGAATAATGATGTGATCAGCACGAGGGCCAGGAAAGTCTTGCTGTCCTCTTCACTCTGCTAAGTGAATGGGGTGATAACAAGGCTTTCAGGTTTTACCATTGTCTGTGACAGATTAGCACACAGAGTCGAAAAATGTGGGAACTAATAAAACAAAGGCTGGGTGCTTCTCGTGGTAGGGTTCCCAGTTCATACTAGCATTTTAAAGAGCAAATGCTTCCATGAAAGATTGTTTGCTGATCTAATTAGAAGCTCAAGGTTGCATTTCAGCTGGCTGAAGACCTTTTGTTAAAGCTCCATGTGTTTTAAAAGTTGAATTTATGTAGTCAAAAGGTAAGCACCACTGTATTCAATTAAGCTTATTGTCAGATAACTACCAGTATCCATAGGATTGCACTTTGTCACCCTTTGCCAGCTCATTATTCTATGACTACCAGCTAATCCTTTAAAATTGAGCATTATGTGATGCACTGCTGCTCTTTGAGGAGTGGGGTGTGTATGCATTGGCCAACAAACACAGTTGTCTGTATGTTTGGACACTCATTGGGGCTGTGGCTATAGAGCCACCATGCACTTCAGAATTTATCATTACTCCACTGCTCTTGGATTGTGAAAACAGCATTTGTTGTTACTTATTTGCTCCTCTATTGCTAAATATGTTATGCATGTGGAACACAAGTGGCGCTGTGGTCTAAACCACCGAGCCTCTTGGGCTTGCCAATCGCAAGGACGGCAGTTCGAATCCACGCCATGGAGTGAGCTCCTGTTGCTCTGTCCCAGCTCCTGCCCACCTAACAGTTCAAAAGCACAGCAGTGCAAGTAGATAAATAGGTACTGCTGCGGTGGGAAGGTAGACGGCGTTTCTGTGCGCTCTGGCTTCCATCACAATTTCGCATTGCACCAGAAGCAGTTTAGTCATGCTGGCTACATGACTCGGAAAGCTGTCTGCGGACAAACGCCGGCTCCCTCGGCCTGAAAGCGGAGATGAGCACCACACCCCATAGTCGAATTCAACTGGATTTTGTGGGAGATGAGAGGGAATGTGGATGAGGGAATATTGATTAATATTTCCTATCCCAGCTTGTGCTAACAAGCTCCAAACTAGCAGAGTTTCTCATCCCCAATAAAGCGCAGCAAAGCGTGGCGTTTAAGTTCCTATGAACTTCTAGAACAAGGCAGATCCTGGCACATATTTCCCCTGGTTCCCTCTTAAAAGAAAATACACGACACATAAGCTTATAAAAGTATAAAGGTTTTACTCACAAACATCCAAGAATATATAAGTCTCAGAAGGCAGGCTAGCTTAGATTAAATGTATGTACATGTGGAGATTCTCCTTAAGGGAGAAAGGCTCCATGTGGGCCTCTCTTGGCTGGAAGCCAAGAGAGCATCTCCTGAGATGTTGCATCCTCGGAGTCCTGGTGGGAAGAGAGGAGAGAATGGCACAGACCTGTGCACTTTCAGGTAAGGCCACTCCCACCTCTGGTCACACAAAGGAAGTGATCCTCCTCCAGGCACAGGAAACTAGCTGGAGGACCAAGGCCCCTTGTGTACACTCTAGGAATGTTGTGATTGACTGCACCAGTGTTATACATCCCACAAACCCCTTCTCAGTCTGAACAACATTTAACAAACATAAAACAACTTTATTCAACCACCCAGAGTCCCAGCTTGACACGCAGGTTCTGGAAACTCTCTCGTGGCAAGGGTTTCGTGAGAATGTCCGCAGTCATCTCCTGAGTATTACAGTAGGACATTTCTACTAGTCCATCTTGGATCATCTGGCGAATGAAGTGATACCTGACCCCAATGTGTTTTGAACGTGCAAGGAACTTTTCGGTTTGCGCTAGTTGCAGGCAGCCTTGATTGTCCTCCATCAAGCTGACAGGTCCTTTTCTCGGCAAACCAAAATCTGTCAGGAGTTGATCCAGCCAGATGATCTCTCTGCATGCTTCCGAAGCTGAAATATATTCACTTTCTGTGGACGATAAGGCTACACATTTCTGTTTATAACTGCCCCAAATGATAGGTGCATTTCCAAACATAAAAACATAACCACTTGTGGATTTGTAATCCGCCTTATCCCCAGCCCAATCTGCATCACTGTACCCAACCAACTTAGGGTCCCTTACAGCTGGCAATTTTAATTTACAATTCATTGTACCCTTGAGGTAACGCACCACCCTCTTGACCCCACCCAAGTCATGTTCAGTGGGAGAACTCACTTTTCTGCTTAGGATCCCCACTGCACTTGCTATGTCAGGTCTGCTGGTAGTAACCAAATACAAAAGTTTACCAATCGCTGACCTGTATTCGCTGTTGTCTGGCAGCAGCTTCGAATCTTGTTGATTCTTTAGAAAATCTGTGGCCATGGGTGTCGCGACAGGGTGTGCACCTTGCATCTGCATACTTTCTATCAGTTCTATTATCTTCTGCTTCTGGCTGAGAAGAAATGAGCCGTCTTCTTCTCTCTCAATTTGAATTCCCAAGTAATACTGGACAAGTCCCAATTCCTTTACTTCCACCTCTTTGTTGAGATGTCTGACTATGTCTTTATAGTCTCTGTCATTGGACGTTGATATTAATAAATCATCGACAAAAGCCAGAATGTAAGAGAATTGTCCATTTCTGTTCTTAGTGTACAGGCACTTGTCAGCTGTCGACTGCTTGTACCCAAGCTGAACCAGCATTTCATGTAATTTCTGGTTCCATGCTCTTGCAGCTTGTTTCAAACCGTAAATTCCTTTCTGAAGTTTACATACAAGATGTGCCTCATTTTGCTTGATAAAGCCTTTGGGCTGCTTCATATAAATCTGTTCAGAAATCGTCCCATGAAGAAAAGCTGTTGCTATGTCGACATGACGGACTGATAGGCCTTTAGATGCTGCAATACTTAGAAGTAATCTAACACTGCTGTATCGCACTGTAGGCGCAAATACTTGATCATAGTCTTCGCCATACTGTTGTGAAAATCCTTGTGCTACAAGCCTAGCTTTGTAGCGTTGCACCTCCCCTTCTGACCCCTTCTTAAGCTTGAACACCCACTTGGACCCAATTGCCTTCTTACCAGGAGGTAGCTCTGTCAGGGTCCAGGTCTTGTTGCGATGCAGTGCATCCATCTCTTCCTGCGCGGCTTGCTTCCAGAGACTGGCCTCAGCAGCTGGCAACCGTTGAACCTGTTCCCACGTGGAAGGTTCCTGTGGTGGCGCCGACCCTGCAAAGTAGGACAGTCGTAGTGGTGGAACGCCTCTGTTGGACCTGGAGGAACGTCTGACCTCTGGCTCTTGTTGAACCGCATCAGCTTCCTCATCTCCTTCCAATGGCGGCATCCCTGCATACGGGTCCTCTTCATCTCTGGAGCCTTCTGACATCTGGTCCTCCGCGTCTTCTGGGGTGTCATCTGTAGGGGGTGCTACAACACTAGGAGGTACAATACTAGGAGGTGGATTAGTTTCTGGTATGGCTTCAAAAGGAAAACTTACAAACTCCTCTGTTGGTGGCTCATTGGAACAGTCAATTGCTGTGTTCCTTGTGTCAGCCTTTTCATACTCCTCAAAATGAATCACGTGATGTGAACTTGTTTTCCCTGTTTGTAAGTCCACAACTCTGTAGCCTTTTCCTCCAGAAGCGTATCCAACTAGGATACCAGGCTTTGCTCTGGTGTCAAGTTTGTGTCTGTGCTCCTTGGGCACGTGGTAATAGCACAAACTTCCAAATACACGTATGTGTGACAAATTTGGGACTCTTCCATGCCAAAGTTCAAATGGCGTGCGCTCTGTGCCTTTTGTTGGCAGCCTATTCTGTATATAAATCGCAGTATTTGCTGCCTCACCCCAAAGTTTCTTCGACAAGTTGGATCCTTTTAGCATACACCTTGTCATCTCTAGGATGGACCTAAATTTCCTCTCAGCAATAGAGTTTTGTTGAGGTGTGTAGCTTACTGTGGTCACATGTGCTATGCCTTCCTGAGCCATGAAGGCTTCCATTTCACGTGAGCAAAACTCCCCACCATTATCGGACATTAGGGTGGTGGGTGCTCGATGGAATTTGTTCTTGACCATGCTTACGTATTGCTTGAACAATTCCACTGTTTCACTCTTCTCTTTGAGAAGGTATCCCACACAAAACCTTGAATAATCATCCAAAAATATCAAAATATACTTATTTCCTCCTAAGGAAGGTATATTCATAGGTCCAGCTAAATCAGTGTACACAATGTCCAGAACTTTTGTGCTTCTCTTTTCTGCACAACGTGGGAAAGAAGGTTTGACTCCTTTTTCACTTACACAAGTTATACATTTTGGTGTGGGTGTGTTACTTTTGTTTACCTGTAGACCTCTCACAAGATCTCCATTCTGCAGTTCCTGGATGACTCTGATATCCCTGTGACCCAGTCTTCGGTGCCACAGCTCCAGATCTGGTTCATCCTTCTGCTTGGATTGGGCCACTTGTGCTGATTGGTTTTCTGAAACGTTAATCTCATAAACACCATTGATTAGTTTCCCTTGAGCATAAACCTCATCATTTTTCGTTACATTGCATTCTCCATTGGCAAATGTAACCTTGAAACCTTTCTTGTCTAAAGCAGACACACTAAGCAAGTTACAATTCAATTCTGGGACATATTGAACATTAGGCACAGTTGTTTCAAGAGATTCATTGTTCACCTTGAATTTCAAACGCATTGAACCTGCACCTTGTGATTTTAGAACATTTCCATCAGCAATCTGGATTTCAGTCCATTCACTATCATTAATTTCTCTGAAATATTCTCTTTTATGCGCAAAATGGCTTGTAGCTCCCGAATCTAAAATAAATTGGTCACTTTTCCTTTCATTTCTTTGCACATTTAAACTCTTTTCTTGCAGTAGAAATGTACGCTCGTGACCCCCCTTCTTTTCACCTTTTGGTTGAAAGGGGCGGGACTTATTCTTGGGCTTCTGGCAACTCCTTGCAATGTGCCCTTTTAAATTGCAGTTATGGCATATTAATTCTTTGGACACTTCCTTAGACTTGGGAAATTGCTTAGAAACATAACTTGTGTCCCTCCTTGGATTCCTTTGTGGAGAATCAAGGTAATCTCTGCATTCCTCTCTTAAGTGATTTACTAGTTCATTAAAAGTCAAATCTCTGGTGTGATCCATTATACTCTTAAATGAAGTAAATTCTTTTCCTAATGATGCCAGCATAAAAGTCACTTTGGTTGCATCATCAAAAGCTCTGGGAGTTAGGGCAATCCTTTGAACAATTTCATTAAAGTCCTTAAAATGCCCTGTAAATTGTTCTCTGGAATTCATCTTTAACTTCAGCAGTTTATCCAATAAATGTCTATAAGAGTTCTCTGATGATTGTGCATAAACCCTCTCAATATCCTTTAGAATCTGAGATGCATCACTTTCATAGTCAATCAGAGATAAATGCTCATCTTTCAAACTGCTCAAAATTATGTGTTTAGCTTCTGCATCTTGCCTTTCCCAATCTGCTTTCTTGGTTAAATCAGCAAAATCAGGTTTGGGATCTTTCACCGCTTTAAGCACTTGTTTTGCACCAAGATGCACTAAAAGGCGCTGCTTCCATTGCACAAAGTTACGATCATTCAGCAGCATAAAGCTTGATCTTGCTTCACTATCAAAACCTGAGCTTGCCATCTTAATCCTCAAAAATTTAAAAAATTTCCAAAATTTCAAAAATTCCCAAAAATGGTTAAAATTCAAAAATCAAAACTTAAAAATCTCAAAATGCAAACTAATCTTCACTGCCTCTGAGGTCTGTGAGCTCTGAGGGAGGGGAGGGGTCGCTAATCCCCCTTTCACAGCACAATGGAGAACAAAAGACCATGTGCTTACCAGGAAGTGCAAACAGAAAAATTCTACTCTGCCAAAAATCACAATCCAAAGCAATCCTTTAAAAATACACAAAATATGCAGTTCTGGGCCTCAAAACCCTTTGTGGGAGATGAGAGGGAATGTGGATGAGGGAATATTGATTAATATTTCCTATCCCAGCTTGTGCTAACAAGCTCCAAACTAGCAGAGTTTCTCATCCCCAATAAAGCGCAGCAAAGCGTGGCGTTTAAGTTCCTATGAACTTCTAGAACAAGGCAGATCCTGGCACATATTTCCCCTGGTTCCCTCTTAAAAGAAAATACACGACACATAAGCTTATAAAAGTATAAAGGTTTTACTCACAAACATCCAAGAATATATAAGTCTCAGAAGGCAGGCTAGCTTAGATTAAATGTATGTACATGTGGAGATTCTCCTTAAGGGAGAAAGGCTCCATGTGGGCCTCTCTTGGCTGGAAGCCAAGAGAGCATCTCCTGAGATGTTGCATCCTCGGAGTCCTGGTGGGAAGAGAGGAGAGAATGGCACAGACCTGTGCACTTTCAGGTAAGGCCACTCCCACCTCTGGTCACACAAAGGAAGTGATCCTCCTCCAGGCACAGGAAACTAGCTGGAGGACCAAGGCCCCTTGTGTACACTCTAGGAATGTTGTGATTGACTGCACCAGTGTTATACATCCCACAGATTTAACCATCCAAGGGTCTTTTACCTTTTTTTACCTATGCATGCAAAAGGGCAAATATCATTTGATGAATAATGCTACTTTAATAATATGGTCCTGGACTTTCAGTCCATGATCAAAAAACTGAGAAAGCACATACGCAAAAAAATAATATCTACAGAGGCCAAAAGAAATCCCATAAACTCAGATCCAAGGAGAATAGCTTGTTCCAATTCACCATAAATTTATATATTCGCACTAACCACTATAGGCCACCTATACTGAAAGGTGGTTTAAAAGCAAGCTTTCTCTTTAATTGGCAGTTCTGCAAATGTTATTAACCTGAGTTCAATTAACAATGAAATCCCACCCTGAATTGTTAAACTTAAAGTAAACCTTTAGAGCAATACTTTTCTATGCCATATATCCAAACACCTATATTCTAAATATTATGCACTATGTGAAACTAAAGGTATGATGTAACATGCGGAATCTTAAAAAGGCATACATTTGGTGTCTTTAGGATGAATGTTGGTCTCTGGAAAGAAAAGAAGCAACGCATTTCTATTCCAGTTGGGAAGTATATTTGCATTCCCTACATTCCCATTGTTTGTATTTGATACAAACAAGAAAAGGCCAAGAAAACTGGAATCCATCCTGCCTTCAATAGAGAGCTGCAGATGGTTGGAAATCTGGCATTATACTGAGAGAAAGACATCTGTTAAGAAGTGGAGTTCACAGCGCCTGCAATCCCCCCCCCCCCCAACATCAAACAAGCTCATGTTAAAGATTAGGAAACATTTTTGATTAGGAACAACTATGAAATTATAAAATGGTATGTGAGTGGAGAATATCTATGTGAAAGTGCAAAACTCTCAGGAATAAGACCAGGCAAGAGGTATCTTCCTGACATCTATGATTTCCTATGTGGAAGTAATTTTTGTATGAGGGGAATTGAGCTATATGAAGTGGTACAGCCCAGGCACAGATTTACCATCTTATTTGCTATTTGTGGAAAAATAGGCTTCTTTCCCAATAAAGTCCTGAACCTCACTGCATAGTCAATGGAGGGTGGCCCACTGGGGCACAATCCCACCAATCCTGGTTTCATGAAATAATGCATGATGCAGGCTGTGGTGCTGTCTGCCCTGCCCACAACAACACAGCTGGGGACAATAAATCCCACAGTCTGCACATCTGGCATATTTGAAAGGGGCTCTCTCTGAATACCAATGCATGCACATAGAACTTTTCCACACAAGAGAGAAATCGGTAATATCAGTTGACTCCATCCTGATTGCTCCTACTATGCAGAGAGCAGCGAGTGTGCTGCTGGGCACAGTTGCAGTGGGGTGACTACCCTGAGCAGCTCAACAGCTCTCCACCCAGTTTTGTTCAATTCATGGAGAGATGGAAGGACTGAATCCTAGGTGCGCACATAACATCTGTGGCATAGCAGTGGGGTTAAAAAGTGTGATTACTCCACTATGTAACCACTACATAGGTCCAGCTCCGAGGGCCTTTTGGCGGTTCCCTCACTGCGATAAGTGAGATTACAGGGAACCAGGCAGAGGGCCTTCTCGGTAGTGGTGCCCACCCTGTGGAACGCCCTCCCATCATATGTCAAGGAAATAAACAACTATCTGACATTAAGAAGACGTCTGAAAGCAGCCCTGTTTAGGGAAGTTTTTAATGTCTAATGCAGGGGTTCCCAGACTAAGGCCCGCGGGCCAGATGCGCCCCGAGGGGCTCATTTATCCGGCCCCCGGCGACCCCCGCCACCCGCTGCCACTGCCCGCTCTTACCGGCGCAGCGTGGCTGCCCATCTCAGGGTCGGTGCGGCACCAGAAATAGCTTTTGCACATGCACAAACGTCATTTCTGGCACACTTCTGGCGTGGCGCAGCATTGGAAATAGCTTTTGCGCATGCACAAAATGTCATTTCCGGTGCACTTCCGGGTCTGCAGAGGGTCGTGCGCACGTGCAGAAGCTATTTCCGGTGCCGCGCCACGCCAGAAGTGCACCAGAAATGATGTTTACTCATGCGCAAAAGCTATTTCCGATGCCGCGCCGTGCCGGAAAAAGCAAGTGTGCGCGCGTATAGGCGTGCGCTCCCCCGCCCTCCGGCCTGCTATGCGATCGGCGCCGGAGGAACTGGCCCAAGGCGAGGTAAGTCTGGGGACCCCTGGTCTAATGTTTTACAATTTTTTATGTGCTGTAAGCCGCCCAGAGTGGCTGGGGAAACCCAGCCAGATGGGTGGGGTATAAAACAACAACAACAACAACAACAATCTCTTCTTACATGTTGGGATTAAAAGGTGTTTTCTGGGCTTGGAAAGTCCGAAGAATGCTGAGAGCAACAACTTGACAGATGGATGCTCAGGACAGAATTGCACGCTGAGAAGACATTTCCCAAGCTGCTCATTTTGTAAAAATAAAAATATTTTTTTACAGAATAGAATTGGCAAGTGGGAATGGAAACCCTTTCCTGTAGATACAGTTCTCACCTCAGGTTCTAGTAAGGGTGGTTCTAGCAGGAGAATTAATGAGTAGGAGAATAATTAAGCATTTCCCTCGTGTAATTATCTTCCACAATTCCCCACATTATGTTATGTATCCACCATGGGTTTTGGAACTCAATGTTGGCCATGGAATACATAGCTCCACCTTCACAACCATGTTTGCATGTATCCACAGCTACACTTATTCCTTCAGTATCTGGAACTGTCAAGTTCAGCACATTTCTAAAGCACTGAGTTTAGTAATTAAATATTAATAATAATGCTACACAGTCATAAATAACATGGAAAAAATAAGACCTCAGAAGTGGCTTCAAAGTGTAATCATATTACATATGGTTGGTTGGTGCCCAATGACTCTACTACCCTCAATTACTTTTGGGAGGCTACAGTATATTTTCTGACATTTCTATAATTTGAATAAAAACAAAATATCCAGGAAGGCTGCTTAAGCTAAAGTATGCCAGAAACATCTGAGAAAACAGGCACTTAACATTAGTCAGTTTAAACTGTAAATCCTCTGACTTTCAGATGAGTCACTGCACTGCTGGGCAAAGGATTCTTTAATTTTTATCTTTTATGAAATGCAAAAATTTGGTAATACTGCATTAGGGAAAATGATCCGATGTTTGATGTTCAAAGGAATTAAGGCTGATGTGACTAGCAGCCAGATCTGACAAGTACAGTAATAACAGTAATATTTAGTAACACTTCAAGGGTAATTCTGGGTTGTCCCCAAGTCTGAGCTAATGAGAACCCTTCCCATTCTGGGAAATGGAATAATCATCATGAAAGTGATGACTTTATCCCTCCAAGGATCTAATTCTGGCTCCAATGATGAAAGGGTATCTATTCAGATGGAGGGTTTCCTGCTGCACGTTCAGAAGTCCTTCTGGAAGTTGGCAGCTGAGGGTCCCTTCCTCCTCATCCAGGAAAAAAGTGACAAGTGGGGTGCTGCAGGGTTCTTTCCTGGGCCACTTGTTGTTCAGCATCTTTATAAATGACAGATGAAGGTTACTGAAGAGATGCTAATCAAATTTGCAGATGAAACCAAAGTGGAAGGGGTAGCCATGCCGCTGAAGACAGAATCAGGATTCAAGAAGACCTTAACAGATTTGAGAACTGGGCCCAAACAAACAGAATGAAATTCCATCAGGACAAATGTACGGTTCTACACTTAGGCAAGAATAACAAGCTGCACAGATAGAAGATTGGGGACACCTGGCTCACCAGGTACATTTGCTGCAGCAGCAGCAGCAAAAATAATAATAATAAAAGCAAGCTAATCCTATTCTAGGCTGCATCAACAGAAGTAGAGTGTCCCGCTCTATTCTGCCTTGGTCTGACCACACCTGTGGTCCAGTACTGTGTCCAGTTCTGGGAGCCACAATGTAAGGATACTGACATGCTGGAAGGTGTGCAGAGCAGGGTGACCAAGATGATCAAGAGTCAGGAAACCAAGCCTGATAAGGAACAGTTGAGGGAATTGGGTATGTTTAGCCTGGTAAAGAGGAGACTGAGGAGATATGATAGCCATCTTCAAATATCTAAAGGGCTGTCACCTGGAGGATGGAGCAAGCTTGTTTTCTCCTGCTGTAGAGGGTAGGACATGAAGCAATGGCTTCAAGTTACAAGAAATGTGATTCCGACTAAACATCAGGAAGAATTATCTGGCAGTAAGAGCTGTTCAGCAGTGGAACAGACTCCCACAAGAGGTGGTGGTTAGACTCTCCTTCCTTGGATGTTTTTAAGCAGAGGTTGGATGGCCATCTGGCTTGTATGATTTAGTTGAGATTCCTGCCCAGCAGGGGGTTGAACTATATGACCCTTGGAGTCCCTTCCAACTCTACAATTCTTTGATTCTATGATTCACATATTACATTTCTATCTTGTTTTTTAAAAAAATATGAAGTGTGAACGTAACACCGACAAATCCACTAAAAAATCATTCAAGACACTCTGTAACAAGCCAGGGTTGCCAATGGTCTAGGACAGGGGTAGTTGATGGTGATATTCTCCAGGTATGGTTGGACTATAGCTCCCATCACACCTAAGCAATGGCTGTGCTGACCAGGGCTGATGACAGTTGTAGTTCAACATCAGGAAGGCACCACTTTGACTTTCAGCACAGAGTGCTGAAAAATGGGCAACAAGTCAAGTTTACAGCTGAGATAAAGTCACTTGAATGTTCATCTACTTTCCCCTCTTTATCTTTGTGTGGTTTTGCCTCTATGTTCATTGAGCAGCTGCACAGTATAGGAGAAGCAGATAGGTGTACAGTCATAATGCAATGCTGCCACCAACACCTACTATTTGTGACACTTTTAACATGCATGCTACAGATTCTACATCAATGATCTACACTACAGCGATCTGCTGCTGTTACTATAGCCGTAGCAACACACCATTAATGTAGACTCAACGGCATGCACTTGTATGCTCTGCAATAGCTTTCCTCAACCTACCAACCTCCAGGTACTTTGGACTAAGACTCCCATCAGCTCCTGCCAGCATGGCCAATAGTCAGTGATGATGCAAGTTGCAAACATCTGGTGAGGGAAGTCTGCTCTACAACATGTTGAAGACATGGTTTATTCTGACGAGAACACTTACAACCCATGTCAGATGGAGAAAACATAAAGTGAGAGCATAAGGTAAGGAAGGATTAACTGATAGCAGACGGTGCACAAGAGATTAGGCTGTGGTGATTCCGGAAAGGCTGCACTTCAGTAAGCACCTTGTAGTCTTTCCGCTTGTATCAGCTGAAGCGATTCCAGCTTTCCCAAGCAGCCGTTGTGGCATATGCCCATCTAGCTACTTCCTCTTAGGCAGAGCTTCTCTGTGGGTGGGAGGACAAGAGTTATGCAAACATTACGCAGGGAGCTAAATTATTCACAAGGATAAACAGCAAGGATTTGTAGGAAGAAATGTTCATTTGCAGACTGATAAAACTTTGTCAACATACCAGTCAAAGCTAAGGGAGGTCATATAAACGTATCAATGAAACTGCCTTATATTGAGTCAGACCATTAATTGCTCTGTTACACTATCAGCTGATCTTCAGGGCTTTAAAATGTCCTGCAGGGCTCTATTAAAGCACCAAGGACTGACCGACTGGTCATTGGTGCTTGCACAGAGCCCTACACAGCTCTTAGAAGCACCAACAATGAACTGATTGCCAGGGCTTCAAAGCCCATGCAATTTAATTTCAAATTGTGCAGGCAAAAATGAGTTACCTGGCATAATTGACAGGTGACCGACAAGTATGTGGGCTTGGACCACAGAGGGAGTGGGAGATAAAGTTTCAGCTCACCAGCTGAATCCAGTTCCCCACCCCTGCTCTATAGCATGGCCAGTCATTGCTTAAAAAGAGGAAGAAGAGGAGTTTTTTTTTAAAGGGCACTGATTTGCACGATCCAATTTGCATATGCTAATTTATACGTAATAAATGTGTCTTGCCCGGTGAGGAATCAGAACCACAGTAACAGCTTCCTGGCAGCAGTGTCACTGTTGCATACTAGGAGGGGAAGGCAAGGTGGTAGGAAAGTTAGGGTTGCACAGGAACACCAACGAGAGTGCTAGATTGACTCCAAAAGTGTGCCCATGTAGCCCTGACCTCACTGCTGCCTTGCTCCTCCTGATACATCACAGTGACTCCCCTTCTGAGAAGCTATTGCTGCAACTCTGCCCCAAGCTACTCCTTTCTAAACAGAAATAATTTATCTTCCCATAGTAGGGAAGATTGTGACCAGGGGACCTGTTTGCCAGCTCAGTTTGCTTTCCAGGTACTAACCATTGATGACCAACTTCAAGACCTTTCATCTTCCTTCCTATTGTTGCTTATCTTTAAACTGGCCTTGGACAGAAAGCTCTTCACACAGAAGACTGAATTCTATACAAAGCAGTACACTTGGCGACCCTATTCCTTTATTCAGGATCTGAGTCTGAGGTCTATACTAGACCTACTGCTTCTAACCATTTAACTAGATGTGACAGGGACTGATTCCGGAACCTTCTGCCTAGAAAGCATGTGCTACCACTGTGCTATGGCTGTTTACACTCTTAACCACTGATGGTAAAGAATCAGGATGTGGTTAGCCAGCAGCAACTGATATGGGAACTATACATGGTAGCCAATATGTACACGTTCACACACTAATTCCAAGTGACAGTCCAGGCAAGAAAATCAGAATATGTTAAGCCCAAGCAAAAGGGGACGGGAGGAGAACATGGAATGTATTCTGCTCAAAGTGTGTCAAAACCAGGGAAATCTGTCCTTCAGGGTAGGTTGTGGATCTGCAAAGATTAAGACAGGAATGATTGTTTAGTGCAAAACTGGAGTCACAAGATCAGGAAAGAAAGAGTCTAGGCAGAATCCAGGAAAGAGGTGAGGCAGCAATAATCAAGGAAATGACCTGTTGTATCATCCAGAAGTAAAAACAATGACCAAACAAAGCTCAAAACATAAGTCATTCCCTGTTGATGAGCACACAGGTCTTTGTCTGGAAGGCCAGAAATTAGCCATGGCCACCCTAGAGAACATAACTTCCCTGAAGGCAAACTGATGCAGGTTGATTCTCTGCTGCCCTAATAGCTAAACAGCCTCAGCCTAGTACTGTATACCTGAAGGAGCGTCTCCACCCCCATCATTCAGCCCGGACACTGAGGTCCAGCTCCGAGGGCCTTCTGGCAGTTCCCTCACTGCGAGAAGCGAAGTTACAGGGAACCAGGCAGAGGGCCTTCTCGGTAGTGGCACCCGTCCTGTGGAATGCCCTCCCACCAGATGTCCAAGAAATAAACAACTATCTGACGTTTAGAAGACATCTGAAGGCAGCCCTGTTTAGGGAAGTTTTTAATGATTGATGTTTTAATGTATTTTTAATCTTTTGTTGGAAGCCGCCCAGAGTGGCTGAGGAAGCCCAGCCAGATGGGCGGGGTATTAATTATTATTAATAATAATAATAATAATCTCAGATATGTAAACCTCATCGACAATAAAGAGGCCGCGATCTACAGCATTAGCTGCTACTGTTCACTGCAGTGATCTGTGATGATGTTTTACAAGCCAGACAAGTTTTCTCCAGACTGCATTGCTATAAATTATACGTACATTTGGCGATGGAGAGATGTGGGTGACTCAGCTAATAAATGGATCCAGAAATGGTGAGACCAGACCTTCCGTCACCTCATGTGAAAACAATTGGGCAATGCCCAGTCCTCACTTGTGAATCATGACTCTAGGACTGTGCACTTTTCTATTATTAAGATGTCCCTTATTAAAGTTAGATGTTATAACTCCCTTGAGTAGAGAGAGTTGGCCCAGGCAGTGATTTAGCATATTTTGCCAGCAGTCATACTTGAAATCAACACAATTTTTCAGGATTAAGCATGTCAGACAAAAGGGGCAGCTCTGCTCTAAGCATGTCCAAAGAGAGAGACAGAGAAACATAGCAACTTTGGACTATAGCAAGCAGACCTTGGTGGCGCAAATCAGTCATTGTTTATGCTCAGTATTTCAGGTATGGTGTATTGTGCTATCTTCTTGAACACTGTGGAGGTGAGCCATACATTTATAAATAAATATTTATAAATAAATATTTTTAACCAGGTCTTTATTTATTTATGTAAAGGGTAAAGGGACCCCTGACCGTTAAGTCCAGTCGCGGACGACTCTGGGGTTGCGGCGCTCATCTCGCTTTACTGGCCGAGGGAGCCGGCGTTTGTCCGCAGACAGCTTCTGGGTCATGTGGCCAGCATGACTAAGCTGCTACTGGCGAACCACAGCAGTGCATGGAAACACCGTTTACCTTCCTGCCGGAGTGGTACCTATTTATCTACTTGAACTTTGACGTGCTTTCGAACTGCTAGGTTGGCAGGAGCAGGGACCGAGCAACAGGAGCTCACCCCGTCGCGGGGATTCGAACCGCCAACCTTCTGACCAGCAAGCCATAGGCTCAGTGGTTTAGACCACAGCACCACCCACTGTGTATGTATGTAGGTATGTAGTACCTGTCAATTGCAGCATTTCTTCTAATATTGAAGGTGCTGCACCATGCAATACAAATGTAACCAGCAATTAGTGGGAAATCCTCATTCATGGGGAATAACTGCAATCCTTAATCCCCGCCCCCCTCAAGGCTTAGATTGAGAGGTTTTCAACATGTGACTCTCCGGTCTATGTCCAACAAACCGTTATATTACACTGGATCTCAGAGGAGGGGTTGAGGTGGGAAGCTGAATGGGAAAGTTGAGGAAAGTAAACTCAGCTAGTGGAGTATGCTCTGTAGTGGAGCACTATAGGAATATGCTGCTGGAGCTGTAGGCCTTTAGAGGGAATGCACCAGACTTCTTTCTTCTGCATATTAGTCTTTCTATTTGGGGGAAAACTGAATGAAATACATAAATGAACAGAGGAAGAAAACATCACTACTGAATAATCCTGGCAAAGTTATCTCTTGCTTGTTGTATGTCAGGCACAGGGAACCTGTGGCTCTAGAGGAATTGTTGTATAACCAATTGATGTCAGCCCTACTTCCATCATGGCCAATATTTAAGAAAGATGGGAGCTGTGGTCCAACAACATCTGGTTCCCCATGACTGACTTACATAGAGTCCTTAATAAAATAAGCCTAAATTATCGTCACATCATTACTGTTGTATCTATTAACTGCCAGTGTTGACAGCAGATGTCTCAAAGGGCCAACAACACAAAAGACAGTAAAATTATGTGTGTGAAACTTGTTGCTACAAGTTCACTTTTTATTTTTTTGCTATATATTTTATAATGGATTTTGCTCATACTTCAACACAATTGCTTTCAATGCATTTACAGCCAGAAACATATAAATTCTCAGTAAAGTCTTGGTAGTCATATCCATAATTCTGTTGTCAAATCAGAAAACAACTCCAGTTATTGTGTAGAATCTCCCCTTTTTTTAAGTGGAAGGGATATTGGCTGTGAGTAGTAGTCACTGAGAAGTAAACAACCCAGAGCCAATTCCTCAAACAGACCTACACAATAATGTTACAATAAAAATATTAACATTCTTTCCCAATAAGAATGCACACGGAGGCTTGTGATGGCTGACTGGGATATATATCCCTGTTTCTCCTTTCTGCAGCAGTGCCTGGACTGTATGGCTGCCAGATCAGGAAACATTTCAGCTGACATAGTTCTAATAAACCATCAACTTCTAAAGGAGTTGAGGAGAGCACTCTTCTATAGGTAATATAGGCACATGGTCCATTGAGCAAAGTACTACAGATAGCATTGGCTCAATCCCCTGTGGTAGAATCAGAAAAGGGCAACCCAAATAATTAAGGGGTTGGAACAATTCACCTGTGAGGAAAGAGGAGGAAGAACAGGACAGGCTGCAGATAGCATACTAGCCTAAGCTAATGTAAGGCCACAGAGGCTACCTGGGTCTCCAGTGACAAAGCTGGATCTACTAGTAGACCTGTGGAACGCCCTCCCTTCAGATGTCAAAGAGAACAACAACTATCAGACCTTTAGAAGACATCTGAAGGCAGCCCTGTTTAGGGAGGCTTTTAATGTTTAATAGATTGCTGTATTTTAATGTTCTTTTGGAAGCCGCCCAGAGTGGCTGGGGAGACCCAGCCAGATGGGCGGGGTATAAATAATAAATTATTATTATTAAATTATTATAGTACCCACTTAGAAGGACCTTAGTGTGCATACAGAATCACAGACTTGCAGAGTGATAGATGGCAACATGTTTCCCTTCTGGGAAGAGGCAGTTGTGGCTATCCAAAATTAGTCTCCTGTAGATCTGCGGGGTGTAGAGTATATATTTACAACCACAGCACACTCCAATAACTGCTCCAGCTATGTGGATTCTCTACTGTCGTCCCTCTCAGCCAAGATAGGCTGCTGGATCCTTTGCTTCTAACTATGCTGATTATTACTAGCTCAATGTAGTCTGAGCCACATGTGAAATCCAGTCTGGAAAACCCAGCAGTTTCTCACAAAAAAATGGCAGACTGACTTGAGCTACTGTGTTTTACAAAAGCACTTCAGGCATTTGAACAGTTTTCACCAGCATATTTCATGTGTCACTGTTGCCTAGTAGGCAAAAGTGGCTCATATGTGACTCACATGTCTGTGATCACTTGCCCGGATTAAGACCATGTAATCAAAATTTACACCCACTGGAAGCTCATCCTAATATGAGAAACACTGAAATGCTGACAAAAGGCCACCTGGCATTTGAATGGGATAAAAAACTTCAGTCCTGAAACTAGGACTATAGTGGTGGGTTATGCATTGCCAAAAAAAGAGGAACCACATCACCAGAATTGAGGACAAAGTTCTGTAAGAAATGTGCAACATGTCAATTTCTATGTTGGAAATCAAACTAAAGCTAGGCAGTCTTTAAATAGAGAACATCTTCAAAAGAGGGCTTTCCCCTGAGTGCCCTTCAAATGTGGACTCCCCTCTGTAAAGTAGGATGGACAGTCCCTGGAACTGGGACTTCCATATGAAGTTGCCATGTACTGGATAAGACCACTGATCTTTATAGGTCATTATTATTATCTAGTCTGCCTAGCGGTTGTTCCCCAGCGTCTCAGGTTGAGAGGTCTTTTCCAATCCAACTACTGGCCAATTCCATGGATCCAACCTACTCCCAGCCTCAATGATTTAAGCAAAAAACTTATCCCCTGATCCCCCATTGCACATAGACTCTATGAACCACCCACCCACAGAGGTTCAGGGCACGCTGTGCAGTATTTATATAATTATGTCTACTTCTGCTGTTTCATTCTTAGGCTGTATTTGGCAAAAGCTGTAAATAAAAGAAAATAAATGTCTAGGGAATGTGTCCTAATCTCTTTCCTGCTTTGGAACAAATAAACTGCAGACTAACAAAAATTCGCCTGACAGTCCTCCTTTCCTGCCATGCCTCTGTTGTCTATTCCAGCAAACTGCTCACTGATTTACTGACCTGTATCCTAATGACAGTCTGTCTTTATTCACATTTTCAGGAAATCTGCTTGATGGACAAGTGAGACATCTGTCTTGGAGCAGAAGAAAGCTTACAACTCACTGTCTGTAGCCTTGGGTTATAGGTGAGGAAACAGCAAGACCTTGACAGATCGCCATGGCAAGTCAGCCTACTGCTGACCTGATTTTTTTAGCCTTAGGAATAAATTGATTCCTTTCCCTTCATCTGAATAGATACATCTTCAGAAAAATCTACCGTGTGCTGGGATTGGGGGAGGGGTATAATAAATGCAGATATTGGATTTGTTTATATATTATTTAAGCTTTCTGACCAGTGCCTGAATGGCCTCTTCTTGCAAATCCAGCTCAAGAACCACTTTCTTTAAAAGTGCTAGAAAAAACTGGCTGAACTCATAATCTAAATTCTACCATATTTACATGAATTTTTAAATTTATTTTCATCCAAATATAGCCCACGAAATAGCCTTTGGTATTGTGATGGTTAAGTAAGTACCTGGTGTCACAGTAATGGTATTCTTCAAGTATTTTTATTCTGATGGTCCTATGTAGGTGGAAAGGTGGGAGAAATAAATGAGATGGATGATAGAGGTTTCTTTACTTTAAATGCAGATTTACCACTCTAGTTTTTATTTTCATGTATTTGCATGCAGCTCTGAATTGTTCTCTGGAATGATACTATGTCTTTAACAACAATGCAAACCCTTCATTCATTCATTCATTCATTCATTCATTCATTCAGCAGCTTTAGCAACAAGGAACCCCTTGGCTGTGAACAAGTGTGGTGGCACTGACTGGGCTCAAAAGGGAAGAGTGGCACCCATCGAATGACACATGTCACTTCTTCTGCAACCTGAATGTTTCTTTGAGATTTCTGATTCACCCACTAAGCCAACTTGATTCTCTTCAGCTTGCTAGATCTGACAAGAACAAAGCCCCTTGTTGTTATGGCTGCAGGCATAATTTGAACTTGGGCTATTAAAAATTGAAAACCTTCCATTCAGCGTGTTCACTGGCACACTGCTACTTTAAACCTGTAACAATGCTTTGTGTATACTGAGCTGTTCCCTGGGAATCCTTCTTGACTCAGGTCAAGAGCGGCACACTTCATGTTTTATAAAAGGAGTAGGGCTGTATGGAAATAGGCCGCCGGCTTGAAATAATGATCATCTGTAATGTTTGGCTGAGGTATCTTGGGACATTTATACAATGGACAGGAACCACAAACTCTGCTGAATCCCACACATGCTCAGACAGAAGGCATCCTCAGAACCGGTTAAGGGTCTTCTTAGGTCTATGTCAACATACAAAGGAAAAAGGAAGAAAATAAATGAAGTGATGCTCTGCTTATCATTCTCCTCTGCATGACATGAAACCTAGAAAGAAAGACATACAAGGAGGGACTTTCACATGTTATCTCAGGAAAGTTTTCCTGGTAAGCAGAGCAAAACTAGCCAGAACACTTCTCAGAAACTCTGTATCACAGGGGTGGACAACTTTTCCCCCACCCTCACATTGAGGGCTGCAGTCCCTTGGAACTAATCTCTCTGGAGCACATGCTGGCATTGGGAGGGACCAGAGCTACCCCATATACAAGAGAGGGAGAGGGAGAAATAGTGTGGGGTAGTGTGTGTGTGTGTGTGTGTGTGTGTGTGTGTGTGAGTGTGAGTGTGTGTGTATATGATATTCACTCCCACCCACTCCCTAGAGCCACATGAAATTAGGATGCATGCCACATGAAATTAGGTCATGCACCCCAACTCACGTACTTTCAGTTGCGGATGTTGCTGATCTGCTTTCACAACTCACCACAGACTCTGGCACAAGGGGTGGGGCAGGGAGAGAGGGCTCTTGCAGCTCTACCAAAGACAGTTGCCTGGTGCTGGGATCTGAGGTAACACCAGTGGTGACTCTAGTTTAATAGCTCCCCCCTTCATACAGTACACAGGGATGAAGCAGAAACTCCCAAATAGTGGTGGTTGCTGTTGCTCAATTATGTATGTGCCTCTTCTATTCACTGCAGCAGAGATCAAAAGGTGGTGCAATAGAAGGAATGCTCTTTTAAGGCAGCAGCAGAAAATTAACCTGTCAAATAATAAAGGCAATTGCTCACTGAAAACTAGGTTATGCCTTATGAGACTGCTTATTAAGAAATAGTTATAAACAACTCTAAATGTTGTCAGTGAAAAGGCATTATCTGGTATCAATAAGGAGAAACAAACTGCTCTGCTTCTACTAGGAGTTTTGATTAAAGATGCTACATGCAGAATTTGGAAACAAATCTATGGTTCTGGCTGGGAACCTAATGGAATATGGTGCAATTTCACTCTCATTCTGGAGACTTCACTGATAAAGTAGGGCTGCTGCACATGGCCAGCAAAGTCTACTGTATTGGAGAAAAGTTATCAGTATCCCTCTTCTCTCACTTACTTGTGCATGCTGCATATTTAGACCTGTTCCAAATTAAATCCAGGATGCTCAAAAGTTAAAATGGGCTTGGGATTCTGAAGACTCAGCAGGTATTCTGATGAAAAATTTAGGTCCACACCACACCTTTCCTACCTCACATCTCTACTTTCCCCTATCTTGTACATTTCCAAGTATTACAACAGCTCATCACTCTTCAATAAAGATATGGATTGATGAGTACAAGAGAGATCTGCAGCAAAATATTACCATGTAACCTCACCTCCTAGCTATTGATATTTGGAATTAAACTGCTCAGCAGAAGTTGAGGCTAGGTCAGAAAGGACAGTCTATGAAACTTGGAGCTTCTTCTGTCTATCTACTCTTTCCCATATAGACACATCAGTCTTCAGTACAAGCTGAATTGCATCCCTCTGCTTCCAACACTAGCAGGAGTGCTTCCATTCAGGGTTGCAGCCAACCACCATGTCCTCCTCCAGGTTATGTTGTCAGAGGCTCAAGCAGGGCATTCTACTGCCCCTTTTTCAGTTTCCTTTTTCTAGCATGCAATGACTACTGAGCATGCTCACTCTGCAGCAAGTTGTTGCAGGAGTCTCTCTCTTAAAGTTTTTAGAAAATATTATTGCTGTTGCTTGTCTGCAACCTTCGGGCTCTTCCCAAGCATTGAGGTTTTTCAAATGGCCCCATTTTGGTTGCGATCCTGTTGGCACTCACTACTTAAGTTTGCTATTGGAGTGGGTGATCTTTCTCTTTGGATGTTGAAGAAATAATACTGCTGCTTAATCCACAGCAATACTACTAAATTTTAGTAGTAGGGCATGCATCCATGGCAGCTACCCAGGCAAAGATGGAAAAGGGCAAGTGATTCTTCCCTAGAGCACTTCCATGCAAACAGCACAGTGATTGATATAAAGGCTGCCCATCTCCAAGACCACCCAAAAATTGGGATCACATTCGACATTCTGGAATGCACTCACTTTGCAAGGGTAGCCAGCTATGCTAAATGCAGCATGGGACCTCAGCTGGGACCCTGCTTCTGGTATGAAGAACATTCCTTTAATTAAATGGCTCCAGGCAACTATCTATTCTATGTGCTTGGTTGAATCAGTCCTGCTCAGCTGGGGAAGAAGCACTGCATGGCAAAGCCTCGGGCATGTTTATTTGGTGTGTATGTTAAGACACCCTGCAGATGTGTGCTGGTTGAGTTAAGAGCTGCATGGACTTCAGCTTATTTGAATTCAGATAATTTCAAATAAATTCCAAGGTGGGCTTGCCCCCTCAAGCAAAGTTTTAATTATGATTGTTTCTCAGACTCATGGAGTTAACTCTTACTAATGTTAGAAATTGCAATCTACCATCATGCTACATATGTTGTAGAGCTGGCACCTGCAGCAATGTAAATTATATGTGCACCTCTCTTTGAAGAGCATGTCATTCCATTGATCTGTGCCAGCAACACCTGGTTATTTTATTTATCTAAAGCATTTAAGGATGTAATAATGCGGTCTATCCCTCTCTTCACTGTAGATCACAATTCCAGACCTGGTAACAAACATGTATGCACACCCAAAGAGAGACACATATATACACACATAGACAAAATAAACACAAATAGCATACCATACCATAAGGCACAATTAATTACAAATAGAAGAACACAAAACTGGCATCACCACAGACCTAGTCAAGCATTACCTGGTGCAAAACAATGCAACAACACTGGCATACTATGCCATGTACTTCTTTATCTATACCACCTTGAGATACCACCTTCATAACATATATAAGAAGCAATTGAATTTTAATTGCTGTCAAAATAATCAGCAGCTAGTTCTACTTGCTTGACATAGCTCTAATACTGATGCATGGAGATAGCTTTTCAATGGAGCTAATTATGCAGATGATGCTAATTACCTAGCACTTTTCAAATACCTGTTTTGTTCAAAATGGCAATCTCTAATCTGTGCTTTTGAGAACCAAAGTCAGAAATGAAGTTTGGTCCAACGTCCCTTCCCAGATAGAATGCAAGTTTAGCAAGTGACAGAAAGGTGAAAGCCCTTGCAAATGTTGGCGGATTGCAGAGACAATGGATATTGCTTGTTCTGCTAAGGATGCTGCATTATCCTAGTTACGGGGAGTTTGTTCCCTGCTGAGTGCTAACAATAGGAGCTTTGCCTGTGATGTACATCATACGGCTATAATTTTCTTAATGGCATCAGTGAAGAAGAAGTTCTTCAAATAATGAAGCAAAGCAGGAAACCAGAATCATGTGTTTATCAGCACAATCAGTTTCATAGTTAATGCAGCTGGATTGATGCTGCCTTCCCCATCCTTAACTCTGAGAAATCAATATCTAATTTTACAACTAATCTTCTAAAAACATCTTTCTAAGATGAAGAGGTTAGACTAAGAAAAAAGAAAAAAAGCCCACCTACACATGATTTTTAAAAGAAAGAAAGGATTTCCCCCCCAAGGCCATCATGAAGCATACCACTCATGGCACAGGGCCAGCAAGTATTACAAGGCTCATCTTCAGTCAGTTTAGTCAGGTGAGTGAGGATGTATGTTACAAGCACCATGCTGAAATCAGCTGAAAAAGTAGTTTCTGGTAGGGATGGAAGAGTAATCCATTAAAATGGGTTTATACATAGAAGTTTCTGGTTCTAACCTAACCAAGCTTTGCCTACCTTGGACCACCTCTTGAATCAAGTGTCTACTTATGTCCGAGTTGCTTGTGGATTGCTGGTTTTTTTCATTAAAAAAAAGGGGGTCAAAATGCAGAATTATATAAAAAATACATTATGTTACTAGGTTTCTGCAGAATAATTTTATAAGCATTAAGTATGTGTGTTTGTACACACACATACACACAGTTATATGCATTCTTGTATGTATCTGTTTATTATAGATGTGTATAATTTACAAGAATTATTTGTATTTTTAGTGGAACTGGTTAAAGAAAGAAAATAACTCATCACATTTTAATACTTGCATTTATATCCCATCTTTTTCTCCAAGGAGCTGAAGGTGGCGTACATGGTTCTCCCCCACCTCATATAATGCCCACAATAACGCTGTGAGGTAGGTTAGTTTAAGAGGCAGTGACTGGCCCCAAGGTCACCCCATGAACTTCATGATCCTGGTCTCCAAGGTCATCGTCTAATGCTCTAACCACTACACCACACTGGTGAGATAAAGGAGCATGACATGAAATGAGAAGCTCAACAATGAGATTTTCAGAAAACCCCATCTCTAGTTTCTAGGTGGTGGCTGTAAATTTAGAGTGCACTCTGATACCTATCTACTCAGAAGTAAATCCTGTTGAGCTCAGTAGGGATTTCTTGCAGGTAAATGTGGGCTTAGATTGTGGGTTTAGGGCAGCCGCTATGGCACAGAGAGTTTACACACCATTACCAGCCAGCAGCAAGGATGTTTGCCCATAGTATGAAGGCTCTCCAGAGTTGCAGCATGCAGGTGTCATAGGGAACAGATGCCCCAGAGAAATGTATGGTATTTCACTATTGGGAGGCCACTCTTCCTCCCCCAGCAGTGGGAATACTAAAACTGAATTGGAATATAGGCAATCGGGTTTTCTGCAGTTTGCTGTTTGTTCAGATTCCATGGGAAAGCTGCAGAGCGAACACAAAACTGCTCTGTGCCTAGAAAACATGGGAAAAGCAGAAAGCCATTCAGACCCAAGATTTTTAGGCATGGGGCAAGCAGAAGTGTGGACGAGCTGTCAACCAGACTAAGAGGCTAATCCAGATCTTAGCCTATGCCAAACAGCAGCTATCAACCCTTCTGGTCTGGCCTGAGCACTGGTCTGGCCTGAGCACCAAGGTGCAAAAATGGGACATCCGTTTGTCTTCATTATGAACAGTGTTCCAGGAGAAGGGTGCGAGGCTCATTACAAAAACAAATATTACAAGCAGTGGAAAAATATGTCACAGGCTCATTATCTGCAAACTCTGCCAGTATCTCATTAGCAATAGCATCAGGGACACTGAACCTTGATTGTCTTTGAGAAGGGGAAGGGGAAAGGGACTTTACAAGCAGTAGGCAGAGGGAGGAGCATGTGGGGCACTCCCAATCTTTTAACCATGGCTAGGAAATCAAGTGTACCTTAATCTTTTTAGTGCATCTAGACACTGTAACATGCTAACACATCTGACGTTGCTACAGATTAGTTCTGAGGGACATTTTCAAGGGTATGATGAAAAGCTGGTCCACAAGTCAGCTGACTCCCTTGACATTATGATCAGTGGTTATTCATATACTGTTTTATTTTTCAGTATATGAAATATAGACAATAGTAGAAGACCACTGGTTTTGTAAGGGAAACTGATAGCATTTTATTTCCAAAGGATTCATTCAGATTGATGTGTCTGACTACCGTTTGAATTAAATTACAGTTCAAGCACCAAGTTACAAATAATATTTGTTAAATGCAACCTGTCAAGAACTTCTTAGTAGCAAATAAACAGGTTATCATTTAGCTGTCAAGAAAATAAATATGGATTAATCTGTTGAAATATGTTCACTGGTTATCACTGGGAATACCTGATATTTATATAATTTTCTATTTCATTACCATATAGAACTTCTACATTTGCTACATTTGCAAACAAAACCACTTTAAGATGTGTGTGTGTGTGTGTGGAGCGCAGAGCAATTCTGTCCAAAATTTGACATATTTGATCTCTGTTGCATTCTCCAATAAAGATACCATATGGCTTATGCACTCAGGAAAAGCTTGGGTAATAGAATTCATCCTTCAAATTGTCACGGGAGCCCAAAAGCACATTGCCTTTAGAATAAATCATTTCAGGAGGGTGTAAGGGTTAGAGACAATTAGGTGTTCTTGGTACTTAACCTAGAGGTGCTTAATGTGCCTCAAGGACAAGAGGGATAGTAATCACTAACAGCAATGGCTGCGCTGGGATTCTAATAATCATATAATAGACACAACTCATACAACTGATATGTAGCAACATCTGTATCTGTTTCCAGAAATGCAAGCCCTAATAACTGTTCGTTTCAAAAACCAAATTGGCTGGAAAGCACTCTACTGAAGTAGTCAAAGAACATGACAGCTTCCTGAGAGTTTCTGCTCCCTGAGCTACAGGATTCCTGGGGTTTTGCCCTCATTCAGAAACTGCTCTGCTACATATTATTGTGTGCAACCCAATCTCCAAGCAGTGAGAGACTCCAAGGTTTCCAGTGCTTACACAAGGGTTGCTTTCCTTGGAATGAAGGTGTCTTTAGGTCATACGGTTTCATTTACACCTTTATACAACCTGAGCACAGGATGGAAGGGCTCACAGCACTAACGCTCCAACAGATCTTGGCTCCCCATCAGGTTTTCATGGATTTCCACCACCACCCTGCCCACTGCAAGCCATAGCTTTGGATTCAGCCCATTGTGAGTGTGTAATGTCTCTGTATCTCTTCTACCACCAGCCTAAACCCACACAGAAACTAGCCCCTACTGGTCCATCTTCCTCCTCCTCCTCCTCCTTCTTTGGTGATCACTCGTAGCCAAGTAAGATTGTGTTCCATAAACACGGTTTTAACGAGTCCGTAAGCGACTGTGGGGGCCAATTCTGGATCCACATGTCCTTCCACAGTGGGGACATTGGTTTCCAGGCAGGAGTTGATCACGGTGTGGATTTGCCAAGCGTGCCTTCCTCTTAGCATGTTTCTCCCTTGCGTCCCGATACGATGGTGTGGCATCCAGCGAGGAAGTGGTGGGGAGGACAACCCATTCATCTCTATGGCAACATGGTCCGCTCTTTAAGATGCTGGGTACTTAGCTGGGCCAGCAAGGGCCATTTTCTTATAAAGAGACTGGCTTGATCAGTTGAACAGGTTCTCTATATTACAATCACTGGCTTGGGTGGGGCCCATGGATATCATCCAGGCAAACACCCAATCATATAACATCATTATTATTACAGCATTGGTGACTAACACCTGAAAAATGGAATTCTGGAACATGGGTAGAGCCCTGGGGTTGGAGTGCACTGGGGGTAAGGTCACCCGGGGTGATAGAGCTGCAAGGCCCAGTGGTAACCACCCTGTTCACCCAAGTGCTTCTGGAGTCACTTGCCATCAAGCAATGTCTGTACACAATGCCACTCTTACATCATCCTTATGTGGCTGTGCAGTCCCAACCTCAATGTTCTGCCCCTGCACTATCTTGGTAAGTGGCAGCAATGTTGGTTCTGGTGCTGGGGCAGCTCCACAGGAGGGCCTTCCCACTGTGCTGGCCATTCCTGTGACCTACCTTTAAGGGTTCAATTTAATTGTTGGTGCATTAATTCATTAAACTAATTTGTTTCAACTGATTAAACAAAACTCAGTCCCTTAAATCTTTATATACCGTATATATAAAGATGAATATATATATATTCATCTTAGCTGACAAGTGTTGGAAAAGTTGCTGTTTTTTCCAGGGGGTGTGAAATAGTCATTTGAAATTGTGGGCATACTCCAGGGAAGGCCAGACATGCTTAAGCCTCATTTCAATCCAAAGGGTGTAAGCACACATTAAGAACTTCATTTCAACCGAAGCAAAGCAAATCCAACTTTCTCCGAGTTGTGTTCTTTGCATATTGTTTTCCAGCTTCTGGCTCAGGCTGTGCTTGCAGCTAAGTGTCAGGAAGCTATATAACAGCTAAGAAATCAGATGAACATATCTAGAGCTGAAATGCATTAGATGACAGCCATGAATTTACATGGTTCAGATCCAGATTTTTCACGGTGAAATGCATATCTCTTCAGCTGCAAGTATCTGAGCTACAAGTATTCATGCGGGAAGATTAGGGTAGCAAAACATAGTCAGTTGTAAGTAAAACATTGCTCAGAAGCAATTTTTATGTTTCAAAGTAGGTGTATGTGTGTGAGAGATGCAGCATTAGCTAGTGTAACAAATGGATACCACTTAAAAGTGCAACTCACTTACATGGGAGGAAGCCCCAGTGGCCTTGCTTTTGAGTAGATATGTATATAATTAGACTGTAAGTGATGCTTCTGAGGTCATGAAAGTTTGTCAATTATCTCTCAGCCTTGTTGCAAAGATAATATTGGGGGGGGGGAGAACCATGTATACCAACTGGGGTCAGACCCCAACATGCTGGGACACTTGGAGAGGTCCACAACCCCCAGTGCCTACTGCCATTTGGGGAGAGGGCTGTCTTGAGTCCTGTGGAGATGTAATGGAGAGGATGATTGGATACTGAGAAGGAATGGAGAGAGATTGAGGAGTTAGAAGACCCCCGCAGAGGGTCCAAGTGGGCTGGGGGAGAAGATCCCAGGCCACTGGATGTGTCTGATTCTGAGGAGCAGCATGAGAGGTAGAGATCTGGATCCCAGTGAAGGGCCTAGCAGGCTGATCTTGCCCTCAAGACACTGGAGACCCCCAGCCTGATGCCTCCTGCTGTGGGGCTGCCTCTCTTCTAGGGAGACAGCTGAGATCGGGTCTGGTGTCAAGCTGGCTCAGGCTCCATCCCCCAGGCCCCCATCACGAAGAGTTTGATGGCATCAGCACCTGTGCAAACAGGCCTGCAGGGCCAGTCTACATAAAGGCACTTGAGACCCTTGCCCTACAAGTAGTGGTGCTTGTCCTGTACATGTGCAGGGGTGGGGGTGGGGTGGGCTTTTTGTGTGAATGTCTTAGCTTGCACTTAGTGATAGGGGGCAGGAGACTGCCAGGTGCACTACCAGGGCCCCAAAGTGGCAACAGGAGCTGGATAGGACACTAAGGTATGCTCACTGTGGGTAACCAACCTAGGCTTCCCAAAAAACAGTAGCTGGATCTACATCTCTTGGAAGAAGGAAGGGTGGAATGTATTATTTCAGGAGCTACACAGTGACCTTTTAGTCACAAATATTACTAATACACATCTTTGAATAAAAGCCAAACAAGGACCGCCTGCTCTGTCAAAGAGATGCTACAGCGTTTGGCTCAGCAGCCCTCTTGGAGGTATATTAGGTGTGATTTCGTTTTGTCGATTGGCGCACATTGCAGGGTAAGAAAAAGCCTTCTCACAAATGCCACCGTGGTTCTCTCCACCTCAACAAACTGTCATGAACACCCAGACTGATTTAAAGTAAGCCCCCCGAGTTCCAGACACTGTGACCTTTATGACATGAATGCAGAAATATCCTATGAATGATAAACTAAAGCTGACAGTCAGTCAGGCTCCTCCTGCACTCAGCTGCCTGAGCCTTCCGATTCGATATTACCATAGAAGCAGGAATTTAACTACAGGGCTTCTGATTCTCTTTGAGAAAAGAGGACTTTCGCATGCCGTTCTTTGTTTCAAGGTCTGCCCTGTGTGGTTTGTAATGGTGCCACTCACAGGCTTCTGAGATCGGTTAAAGATACCTCAGACAAACAAAAAATCACAGCATTGTGTCATTTGTTAATAACAGCCGTATGTGGACAATAAATCACTTCTGTTTCCTTTGCATGGTATAATTATCAATTATCACATGGTAAGTCCCTAGTCCCCTGAAGAAGGCTGCCTTTGACAAAGTGAAGGTTTCTGCCTCCTGGCCATCTTTGCTCATACACAATGGCCCAGGCTGGTTCTGAGGCGGCTGCTTCAGGTGCTGGTGGATACTGGAGGAGTGCTGGAGGACACAGCTGTAAGCATGTGGGATGGCCTGGTTTATGTGCCCACCCCCCAAGATAGCCTGCTTCCCTCAGGTGCAGCAGAGGATATTTTCCCCTATCATTGAATCTGCTTGTCTTCAGTGAGGCACCATCATGTTCCTTTGCCTCAGGTAGCATAATATCTGGGGCCAGGCCAAACTATGGCCATGTTAGGACATGAAATTTGATAATTTCACTTTAATATGCTGAGATGTGAATGAGCTTCATGCACTCACACACAGGCGCTTAGCTGCTTTCTTTGCATAAATGAGGAAACAAGCCAGGAAGCTGCATAGATTCCTATTATATCTAAACTCGGAATATGGAGCCATGGTTTAATACTGGCTTCCAAACTAGCCAGACTATTATTTCTTGTTTCAGAAGTAAAGGGAATACACAGTTCATTGCAGCTTCTTGGCTTGTTTCCCTACTCATGTGAAGGGAGAAGCAAAGCAGCTGTGTGCAGGCGCATGAAGTTCATTCATGAACTGCTTTGCACTGGCATTAGAGGTCATGCCTATAACTCCCTTAGTACAGAACAACATATGTTCCCTTGGGAGGGGAGATCTACTGAGGAAGCTCTGGAATGGCTTCCTTTGACCAAAACCAAAGGAACAAGGTCCAACTGTACCCCTGAGGTTTGTATCTGAAGGTGTATCTGAAGAAGTGTGCATGCACACGAAAGCTCATACCAAGAACAAACTTAGTTGGTCTCTAAGGTGCTACTGGAAGGAATTTTTTTTATTTTGTTTTGACCCTGAGGTTTGGTTGGTCTTCACTAGACAGATCCTTTAGTGTGGCAGGCCCTGCTCAGTAGAAGTTCAACAGGAACCATCTCTCCCTTCTTCTAGATGTCTTTAGAAAATGATATTGTTTAGACAGGCCTTTGCAATATGAATGTTCTATTTTTAACCTATCAGTATTTATTGATGTTTTTAATGGTGTTTTCATCTATAATGTTTTTCTGGTTTTATTCTTTGTATGTTGCATGTGTAAATGGCTAAGAACTGGGACAGAACTGACGACTATTGTTCAGCTGTTAGCCTGTGTAAGATGGCCGTTGATTTCCTTGGTGTGGAAAAGCAGCGAGACTCCAAGGAGCAGCGAGACACAAGGAAAGCGGCAAACAGCTAAGCAGTTTAATTTGAGAATTTGTAATGACTCTTTGAATAAGCAACCCTGCAGAGACAGCGGTGACATAAATCCTGCTGCTAGGAGACAAGTTGTGTTTGCCGCACACTTAAAGCAGCAGAAAGGAGGCGGGAGGCAGAACCTTCACTCCATCAAAATGCAGCCCTCTCAATGAGGCTGAGGAGCAACCAAGTGATAATTAATAATTATCCCACACAGAGAGAACAAAAGTGATTTATTTTCACATGTGGTTATTAGCAAGTGACATAAGTCTGTGTCATTAGGACCCCCTAAAAAGGAGACTGTGACTCCACTTACAAACGGTAACTGTTAACTGTTAATGTTAATGCACCTAAATGCATCTTTTATTTGCTTCTTGGTCAGCTTTTTCTTATGGACACATTAAACCAAAATAGGTTCATTTCCTTATGTTGCTATGGAGATTCTTTGTCAGATGTAAACTTTATAAGATGCTATCACTCAGTATGAATTAACCATTTAATATACTGTGATTTTTAATTAGCTGAAATGCTGTCGATTACCACCCCTCCGTCCTGTTTTTGATGGACATATATGGGGTAAGTATGTCATTTAACACTGACACTATCAAAAAAGCCCTGAAGTCTTTACTGACCAAAGCTAATTTATTGGATGAAAACCCATCTTCTGTCAGCACACTGATATAAATGCAATCTATCTCATGCTTATTCAATAACATGAAAAATACTGACCATGGTTTTATCCCTTAATATCTTTATCAACATATTCAATGAAACTGACACTTGAAAAGCAAACTGTTGAGGGAGTGAGGCAGTATAAATCTGTGTGGATGGTATGATGAAGACTCAAATAAATGAGCCAGTATAGTCTAGGGCAGCGGTGGCTAACCTTGGCACTCCAGATGTTTTGGGACTACAACTCCCATCATCCCTGACCACAGGTCCTGTTAGCTAGGGATGATGGGAGTTGTAGTTCCAAAACATCTGGAGTGCCAAGGTTAGCCACCACTGGTCTAGGGCAAGACAATCCCAGCTCATCTGAATACTCTACTATGTGACATTGAAATGAAATTTCCTTTTGGGGGGTAGCTGCACTGATAGAAGAGGGGTTGCTACCCAATAAACAAGTGTTGCTTGTGAAATATTATTCTCAGTCCAAATGTCCATGAAAAACAGGCCAAACTATTTGTCCCAACATTAGGTCAGTATTGCCTATTCTTTCTTGTCAATGATCTTTCTCATCATAAGAACATAAGAACAGCCTGCTGGGTCAAGCCAGTTGCCCACCCAATCCAGCAACCTGTTCTGAAGGTGGCCAACCAGATGCCTGTGGAAAACCTATAAGCAGAACTTGATCACAAGAGAACTTTTTCCCTCCTGCAGTTTCCAGCAAGGAGGTATTCAGAAGCATTACTGCCTCCTGTGGTGGTGCTGGGACACAGCCTCCATCACGATCATTTATTTGCTACTGTGCTGTGGAGATGCCTTGGATTGGGGCTATAAGGACACATGAAATCAGGAGTGTTAAAGTCCAAGTCAAAGCAAAAGGACCGATTTAGGGGGAAAGAGGATAACAACTTAAAGGTGCAATCCAAGTCCCATTGCAAAGCTGGTTGAAGGGAAACAGGAAGTGGCAAAAGCCATATTCTGCTGGCGGAGATGGAGATATACTGGTAGGCCAAGACTTAGGCTGCCAGAAATGCATCCACATGGTAACAGAAATCTCCAGCAGCTTAGAAATTCCTCTGATGATGTTCTGTTAATGGAGTAATGAGAAATGGGGTGTGGTGGGTATGGCTACCATGTCGTGTACAAAGCCCCTTATAGTTCCATGTAATGCCCACAAAAATAGGGCTGATGTAATTAATTCCTTCCCACTGCACTAAAGGGGGTGAGGGGAGAGAGAAAAAGTCAAGACCCCACTTCCTGCTCTGTCCAAGGCAATGGATGGTATTGGTTGCTAGCTGGGCACTTGTAATGAGGACTGGTGTCTTCAGTTGCATGGATTCCATGCGTCTGCTCTCCTGAGGAATCAAATCTGGGACTTACCTATAGCTCCACTACTCTGCCACAGATGGCTATCCAGCTCCAAGGCAGCAGTGGGGCTGGAACTAACTACAGGATACCTTACCACATATAAACATTTCCTAAACAATGCATCTGTTAATGGTGTGGTCCTTAATTGCTGCAATTTTGTGGCATTTTGAAGCTTAAGGGAACATGAGAAGCCCTGAACACAATATGCTAAGCTGAAAGGTTTTTGCTAATTGCATGACATTTAGGAACAGTGCAGAAACTGAATAAAGTCCCTTTTACAGGGTGCCAGGTGGCTAGCACTCTGAAGTCGTCACTTGAAGGAATCTTATACTGAATCCCTTAATTGAAGCTGTATGCATATCTTTCTTTCTTTCTTTCTTTCTTTCTTTCTTTCTTTCTTTCTTTCTTTCTGATATATTTGAAACACACACACTACCTTCAGCATCCCAAAGGCATTCTGTTTGCCTCAAAAATCTGGTCTTCACAAGCAAAATACAAATGATATTCAGGTGATACACGTTACACTCTAAAAGCAATAAAAATGCTACACCTCTGGGTAAGTATTGTGAATAGTAAGAAGAATAGTACTAAAATCCCTTAGCTAAGCAGGATATGGTGTTTAATGTACCTATATAAGGAAAACCGCTGTTGCACCCTTGATACAAATTACTGTGAGAAAGGGTTGCTATCACAGCCTTAAGCTGTAATCCTTGAAACATCTCCCTTGGGCCCACACCTGATTTGATTTACGTGAAATTTGCAGTAGGCACAGGACTTTCCAGGGCCAAACAACCTACTGCGAGGAAGCAAAGTGTGCATGTTTCAGCCATATGACTTCACATAAATTCTTTATAAGATAATTAAAACACTCCTGGGACATATGGCGCAAGCATGCAAAAACCTGAATGTAGATTCTCCAGATCAACAAGTGTTTATTCAGGCAGTTAAATATTAGTTTTTCTTGCATTTTGTTCAAGTGAAACCAAACTGGGGCTTTATTTTGTCTAGATCCAGATTTGAAGGTAGTGGTTCAGGCTGCCCTGTTATTTGTTGGGGTGGGGGGGACGACACTACAGTTAAGTGAAACCATTACATGTATGTTGTTGACCCTAAAATATTAATCCTTTAAAGCAACTGCAATTCCATCTTGTTTCCTACTGGAAACAAGGGGAAGAGATTTAGCCAAATGCCAAATATAACAAAACTTACATTTAGCTTCTGTCTCAGTGCTGTATTCTGTTAAGATCAGGAGTGGCTGGTGTAGTGGGGTGGTGCCACAGAACCACCCTCCCAATTGTGTTATCTCAGTTACATACTGGGATAGTGTGGAGGCAGGGCAGGGTGGTGAAGTTGGGGCTATATAGGCATACTGTGGGAGCTAATCCAATGTTCCCACCAGTGCATCTGCAACAGCCCCATCCTCCCCACCATCCCAGTTAGTGGCAGCAACACCCATGTTGGGAACGTGGCTCCTTGAACCTGTCCCACCATGCTAGTTGATCCTGGTTAAAGCTCTAGATGAAATTTAAAAACATTAGAAACTGAGAACTGTGAGAATTTCTTACAGACTACCTACCTATAATTATTCAGCAGCTCCTAATTCTGTGAAATAAAAAGCTGCTGTAAATGTACCTGAGAGAATTTCTCATTCTTTTAATTGTCTAAAGCACTACACAGAGTTGTGATTACTTAAACCTGCAGATCATTTGTGAAATCCATACATACTGCTGGGATTTAAGCTGTGTTCTGACCCACTTAGTTCTGTGCAACAGGAGAGAAAAAAGCACAAAACTGACTAATAATTTTAATGGCTGTTTCATTGTCTTTGTTTCCTTTTTTATTTTCACATTCCCGCAGGATTTCTCTCTGCGTGTGTACATATTCTGAACCAAGGCATGACGGAAGGAATTGCCAAGTATATTACATTAGTTATTTAAAGGGAGAGACAGCAGCGTGCAGCTAGAATTGGAAATGCTGGGATAGGAGATAGTGTGCAAAATCATTAAAGTGCTATCAGTACCCATAAACTAGTTATTAATGTTTTCTGCCTATTGTGAGATAACAGCAGGGGGAAATGTAAAGGTAGGTCTCTCTTGTCACGATAACATTAAATGAAAGGGGTGGGGTGGGGGAAATCAAGCCAGTGGTTTTGCATGCTTGCTTCATTGCCCTTTGTTCTCAAAAAATACTCACATTTAGCATTATCCAATAGGACTTTTGAGGTGTGTTCAAAGGCTTGTAAGACCACTGGAATTTATTCCCTCTTGGTTGCAATGACAGATCCACAAACAGTGGACTAAAAAAACACTTTTGTTATGCATCACAGAGGAGGAGGAGGAGGGCTGTTATTCAATGAACAGAAGAAGCCCAAATACCTATTTACAGTCACCCCAATAGTCTAACTTGCTATAAGGCAGCCTTCTATGCTGCTATGTTTCCAATTCCCATCAGCCTCAGTCGGTCACTCAGTCACTTTCCTTTTAGCATAAAGTTGTGCTGTTTGCAGTAACTGATGTTAGATTTAATACTACTTTTTATTTTGTTTAAAAATGGTTGCATGCTTTTATAATTTTGAAACTTTGGGGCTCCTTTTGGAACCAAAGGCAGCACAGAAATATTAGCACAAATAAATATCAGAACCAAACACTTCATTTTACAGAGAAATTGAAAGCTCTCTTATTTCCACATTTCTATCATGCTACCATGCTACCTGCTCAAAATAGCTCCTTCAGGCAGCTAAATAAAAGCCATAGCAACTAAAACGTTGAATAAACTATCTCAGCCCTAATTAAATTCTTCAGTAACATAACTTACCCATTACAAAAAATCAACCAAAAATATCTCAGCTGAGCTATAAAACACAACCAAGCAGCAAAAACAAACTGCCAACCTCAAAAAGTAAGATTAAAGTAAGAGCCGTTTTAGTGTCTAAATATCTCACAAAATTGAACTGTCTAGTTTAATATGTGGCAGATGGGAAGGGGTTTGGTCTAGTGCTTCCCCTGGGAAGGAAGTACCAAAGAGACAGTTAACAGTACTACTCCTTGTCCTTGACAACCTGATCTCATTTAGAGAAGGCATTGGTGGATCATGAGAGAAGATGGAAGCAATGGTATCCTGCTGTTGGTGGCACCATGCTCACTGGGATTGGGATGGAACATGGAAAGGTGGCTCTGGTCAGACTGGAGGAGCTTTGGCTTGGTGATGGTTGTCCCATAGGTGCATGTAGCCCTGCAGGGCCACTATGACCCTGTCGCCGCCACCTTGTCCTTCCAACAAGCGCAGTGCAATTGCTGGGAGGACACCACTGCTTCTTCCCTCTCCTCATGAGTCACTGCTCAGAGCAATTAGCCACCCCAGCATTGACAAGTTAGACTTGACTGTACTGAGGGTCTTCATGTTCATTGCTGCCCCATACCCAGCACTCACTGATCATTTCCACCATATCTCCCAGAATCCTTAAAAAGGAACAATAAAGCTGGGTGTCATCTACATATGTCACTGTACTTCCGACAACCTCTTCCAATGGCTTCATGTAGATGTTTAAAATTATGGTGTACTGTGTACAATAAGGAGTTGTGTTTTATTTCATAGAACGTATTCAACGGGGCAGAGAAGCAGCCCTCCAGCATTGGCCTTCTCTAGGATCTATCCAACAGTTACAGTGAAATAAGGTGTCTTTACCTTCCTGCATCTTCCCTCACAGCTTGGCAACCCAGAAGGATATGAAGGCTGTCAGAATAAATAGCCTCACAGTGTAGTCATGCAGCAGGCTGATGAGGATCTGTTCCAAATCCAGGCCCAAAGTCAGATTGCTAAAGAATATAATCAGTTTCATCCACAAGACCCTGGAGCGGCCTGTGGTTAGCTTCATAACCCTTAGCCAAGAGAACAGAGCTGAATTCAGTGTTGTTTGGGACTATAGACCATTATTTTGTGCTGATGTTGATACTCTCATGTGGGTGTTCTGTCATCCTTAGCCTTTTCTGTACTACAGAGCATTGTCAAACTGCAGGGGAAAACCTTCCATAATTGATCTTCTGCCTTTTCAAATGGAACACAGATTGCAGCCTTGTGCTCTTCTAAAATGCTTTTGTTCACTTGAACAGTTTTCAATATGTGAATATTAATTTATGCATCAGAACCCAAATTCCTTAGAAGGGGGATTATGACTGGAGCTTTTCATTTCTACTGAATTATATTCACAAAGAATAATTTAATTGGTCTAGACTCTGCCTTGTGTTTTTTTTAAAAAGAACTATTTATGCACAATTAATAAAAGTACTTCTTGTTACGTATATAAAAGACCAAAACAAAATTATGTAAAATACAGGCATATTTCACGTCATTTAGGACTCTAAAGAATTCAAAATACGTTTAATCAAACTTTAATGTTACGAGATCTTTCTCCTCTGTGTTTGTGCTTTAGACCATCAACTGAGACCTACACAGACTAGCAAATACTGTAGGACCATCCCTTTAACCCTGTCAACAACATTGAGGGCAATATCTCTAGTGAGGAGCCTCCTATATTTTAGGAGCCTGATGAAGACATTTGCTTGAGAAGGCTTTTCCTGAGTATTCCTCATTTATGGAATACTAAGAGGATATCTACAGAAATTGTTTCAGTTTTTAGGGTTTGTAGAAAGGATTTTAATTGTTCTTAGAGCTTGTAAGAGTTCTTAGAGAGCCAGTGTGGTGTAGTGGTTAAGAGTGGTAGACTTGTAATCTGGTGAACCGGGTTCGCGTCTCTGCTCCTCCACATGCAGCTGCTGGGTGACCTTGGGCTAGTCACACTTGTCTGAAGTCTCTCAGCCTCACTCACCTCACAGAGTGTTTGTTGTGGGGGAGGAAGGGAAAGGAGATTGTTAGTCGCTTTGAGACTCCTTAGGGTAGAGATAAAGAGGGATATCAAATCCAAACTCTTCTCTTCTTCTTCTTCTTCTTCTTCTTCTTCTTCTTCTTCTTCTTCTTGTATTTTATCTCATTTTAATCTTACACACCACTTTGATAACTTCAGGCTGTGAAGTGGTTTATACATTTGTAAAATAAAGAAAAAAGAAAATCACAACATGTATATACTGCTTAATGAAACCTCAACATGGTTTGCAAAAAGAATAAAACAATGAATGAATGAATGAATGAATGAATGAATGAATGAATGAAAACTTCACAGAAATACAGTATGGGTCACTTTCAAGAAAAGACTTGCTGGAACAATCAAGTTCTGAGCTGCCATCTAAACCACACTGCAGATGGTGCCAGACTAACCTCAGTGGGCAAAGGATTCCATAATCTCAGTGCCTCTACACATTAGCCACCTCCCAACCATCCAAAGACAGAGCATTCAGAGAATGACCTTGGATTATGATCTCAGTTGTCTGGCGTGTTCATGTGTATTTCTGTGGCAGGTTTATCCACACCGTCCAGCTATAACCAGAGGGGATAAAATGTGTGTACTGTAGGTCCATTGTTATGAAGTAGGCCCCAGTGAACTCCATGGCACTTACTTCTAAGTAGACATGTGTAGACTTGTGCTATAAATATAAATCTCTTAGTTTCTCCTTTCTACTACATCATGCAACAAGAAGATGATATTTGCTAGAATGTGTGGTTTTACTGGAGTGGAATTTGTAGAAGCAAAATTCCTCAGCGATATCATGAAGAGACAATCCAATAAAAATTTCTTAAATTCTTGTGTGGAAGTCAGTTCTGTCTTCTGAACATATATCCATGAGCTACTAATTGAAACCAATCAGACATTAAACTCATTAAAAAGAGGTGTCCAAGCTTTCTCATATGTTTGAACCACCCAAACTGCAAATGATAATAAAAAACTGTACCCTTTCTCAAAGTGCTTATGCTTATCTTCAAGCCAAAAAGAGAGGTAGGAGCAAGTCCACGTAGACTAAATATGTGCTTTACATTCCCTTTCAAGGGGATTTATAAGAAAGTCATGTGCTTACTCTTGTCCCATATATCAAACACAAGACAGCCTGCGGCTTTTTTTTTTTAAACAATCAAGTGGTATTTAATTTCATGAAATAAATAAATAGCCCCTCACATTTTTTTAAAGAAGTCCCTGCGTGAACATGTAATGTAAAAATGTCCTAGTCTAAGAGTTTTCTTGATACATAGTTTTGAATGTGCAAGGTGTTTTTTAACACGAGAGGCTATTAAACATTCAGCTCTCCACTTGCAGCCTGAAACAGCCCTGCAACAGATTTGCCACAGGAGCCCGTGGTCACATCCGTCAAGTCGCCATTCTTTACTGTCCTTGTGTGTACGTGTGTTTCTTTGCCAGCTATTTTGATAGAACATGAAGTAAAATGTGAAACTTTGAAGTTTCATCTTGAGAAGTCACCATGGGACAACGTGCCGTGGTTGGAGACAGCTGCAGCACAAACATCTGGCGGTGCAAAAATAGCAAGAGACAATAGCTTTGATCAGTGGTGGGAAACCTGTGGCCTTCCAGATGTAGTTGGACTCTAACTCCCATCAACACCAACCAGAATGGCCAAAGATTAGGAAATGTTGTGCAGCGACACCTGGAAAATCACATGTCCTACCTCACCCTGACCAGCTTACCGGTCTCTTGTAAGACCTCCTTGCTTCATATAATCCCTAATAGATGCAGTGTCTCTTGTAAGACCTCCTTGCTTCATATAATCCCTAACAGATGCAGATATGTCTCACACTGCACATCTTCCTTCATCCCAGGCTTGCCCCCTTCTTAGCAATGATAACCATAATCACAGCAGACCTGTGATTTCCAGTGTAGGCACACAGCTCACCATAGGTTTTACTCCATTGCTTGTTTGTACAGTCATGCTGTTGCCACTATAGGAAGCAAATGACAGCACACATCTACATGGGGGGAATGATGGCATGTCATCCCTCATCATTTGTTTGCACATGCATTTGGAAAGCTGTAGGTTTCATCTCATGTGGTCTCGTACAAGCAAATCATCCTGGCGTTTTTTATGGGAAGTATCAAGATTGATGACAGCCCTTTTGAATTCTGTACTTAGCAGCAGCAGCTTGCTGTGAAAGGGGAGTTTCTCCCTCCCCTCCCTGCCAAAAAAAAGCTAGCAGCGGAGGTAGTAGCACTGCAGTAATAAGGCATCTGTGACTATAAAGCTTACAAGTTGTTATTTTTCCTAAAGCACAACGCTTGTATGTTTTGTGAGTGAAAAAAGTACTGCTTCCAAAATAAGCTGATTGCTGTCTTTTATGAATTGTTCTGAATTTACCAGGTGATTACCAGTTTCTCTGACATAGGCTAGATCTAGACACATCAAAAATGTGTTTCAGTTAAAAGTGTTGTAAATTTAAACAGGGAACTCCGGTAGGGAAAAACGAGACTCCACAGCGCCATCTGATGGCACAATATTATATCGCATATACAACACAAAAAATGGCTTTTTCTTTACCAATCTAGCTGAGACCATAGATACATAAGATGCAACTGTGGATGTTGAGCTTCTATCTATCAAAGTCAACTTCTTTCTACTGACCAATAACTCCTCTTGAGTATCAAAGCATCTAAGTCAGGGATGGAGAACCTGTTATTCTCTAGTTGTACTGTACAGCCAGCATGACTAATGGTTAAGGATGATGGGAGCTATGTTCCATCAATATGGGGGAGAGCTCCCCATCCCTAATCTAATCTAACTAAAGATTTAATACCTCTACTAATGTTTCCAATGTTAGCAAGGGAAGTTGTTAAAGAAATCGAGCCACTTAAAGAGTTTCTAAAGCAATTCACAAATACATTTTTAGTAATCCTTAAAATGGCCCTGCAATGGACACTCAGTTTTGTTGTTCACAAACAGCAGATGAAAAATTGAAGAAGGGAAACCAACAACTTGCATCAAGAAAAAGCTTGAACCGAGCATTTTTTCCAAGATTACAGATCTCTCAAATCTGCATTTTATGCCATTTAGAATTCCACAGAGTTATGTGGGTTTTCAGAAAATGAAATTCAATATAAATAGTTTATCCCTTTGAATCATTTGTTGTTTAATATATCTTGCTTGCTGTCTGTTTAAGCTTTTGGTCCTTACAGGAAAAGCACTGCTCTCATGCTGCCTTCAATGTCAGGTAGATTTATTTCTCTTGGGAGTAGTTCAGTGTGAGCAACATTTTGGCTGCAGTCCTAAATGCATTTACAAGGAAGTAAGTTCTACTGAACACAGTGGAACTTACTCCCAAGTAAACATTCACAGGAATATGCCAATATCTCTCACTGCCCCCCCCATAAAATTATCCCTATGCCTCTCTGCTTGGAAAGTAATATTGCTCTCTCCAGTACTCCTTTATACTTCACTTCTTTTCCTGTTTAAGTCTCTGTTACTGACTTTGTCTGGTATGGGGAACTTTTGTGTGACCATAGTTCAAGCTCTACCCATTAATCATTTTGTATGTTAATGGGTGGTAAACATTTATTATCAATACTTTGCAAACAAAACAAAACAAAACAGTTCATTACATCAGAGATGTGTAGGGGGACATGCTATGTGAACTATTCTTCCACTCTGCTGCATATTTTAAGATAGTTCATGGCTATGATTTGTTTATATGATGGCATTCTTTCAACTTAAAATAAAAATATTTAGAAAGAAAATGTTCCCAAGTGGTCTACATAGTCTGCTCTTCCATCATATTTTTCTCCATTACAGAATCATATTGTGTTAGAGGGAGGAAAAGAAGTATTTAAAGAAAATATATATGATGAACTCCAGATAATATTGATTTGGGCAGAAATGTTAGCATTAAATCACTTTCCCAATCACACAAGTAAACAGTGACTGAGGACTTTTGGAAGTTTCTTTCAAGGTTACATTTTTGAAATTTCTTTCTCCTAACAATGCAAATTCATATATGGTTCTTTTTCTAGGATACTGAAAGAGTGGCAAGTACTGAACAAAAAACTGTTAGCCATTTGTTGTGTGTGAATGGCCAAAAGATGGTGGTGGTTCCAGGAAACCATTTCATTCCCATTGCACAGCTACATTTGCAAGCAACCAGCGTTGCAATCTTAGTGTCTGAAGAGATGCAACCCAAAAAGGAAGTTACATATTTGCATAGAATGTGCATATGTTAATTTGTAGGGATAGATGCACAATTGTTGATCATTTCTATGGAAATATACTACTTTTCCCACCCTTGATGTGGGAGATTGTGATGAGGTGACCTGTGTCTATACGATCATGGAAAATATGATATGCCACAGATATTGCCACAGATATGTGATGAAGGTGCCAGGTGAGCATTCCACAAACAGGGAGCCACCGCAGAAAAGGCCCATTCTCGTGTTGCCCTCCAGACCTCTCATGGAGGGAGCACATGAAGAAGGACCTTAGATGATTATTGCAGGGTCAGGGTCCAAAGCTGGTGGAAGGAACTCTGCACCACGCAGACCACCTGAGCCTCAAGCAACAGCAATGGATCCAGTTGCATACCCACTCCTTCAGAGGGAGTGTAACCCCACTATAAGCAGACCACCTCCCATTCATCTAGTCTAGGAAACTGCCCACTAACAGTGCCTCAGTCTTATCTGGATTGAGCTTCAGTTTGTTGGCTCTCATCCAGTCCATTACAATGGTCCAGCACATTCTCTGCCACATCTGCAGATGTAAAGAAGAAGTAGAGCTGAGTGTCATCAGCATATTGCTGACAACATACTCCAAACCTCTGGATAACCCCACTCACTGGTTTCATGTAGTTGTTAAACAGCATAGAGGATAAAACTGAACCCTACGGAATCCCACACTGAAGGCTCCACAGGGCTGAAAAACACTCCCCAAGCATCACCCTCTGGAAATGTCCATCCAAGTAGGACCAGAACCACTATAAAGCAGTGTCACACACACACACACACACCCAATACCTCCTCTGCTCCAGAAAGATACCAGTGTTGATGGTATCAAATGTTGCTGAGGTCAAGGAGAATGAACAGGAGCATATTTCCTCTCTCTCTCCTGACAGGTCATAATATAGGATGACCAAAGCAGTTTCTGTGCCAAAACTGGGCCTAAACCCCGATTGAAATGGGGTTTGATCTTATCTAGCAGAGCTTTTCTTATACTACATTCTTAAAATAATCTGTCCTAGTCAATTCATCATCAGCATTAAAATCAAGCAACTAATGTGAACTTAACACTTAATGAGGTGTACCTTGAAAGGTATGCATTGACTACAGGGCTTTCTCCCCATTATTTGTTAAGGAAAGTATGCAAGTCTGTCATGCTGACAGAGTAAGATTGATTTAGGTCCTTAAGGTACTATTTCTCTTGGTTTTAAGTGACTGGACTTCTGCAAATTATGTGCCAGGAAACTATATTGTCATTACATCACAGCTATGGCTAGTTTTTAAAAGAGTTCCTTTCTGGTTCATTGCAGTTTGATTATACATTATCATCACTTTCATGGGGCAGTGAAGAAGAAGAAAAACACTAAGTTTGCAAGCTAATTTGGACATTTAGTTGATTTTCACTATGAAACCTTATGCTTTTTGGCAGCACAATGTGTTAGAAAGTCTCCACAAATGCTTGAATTACCCAAATCCTAAATTCAGAACACTGGTGACCTACTTTCTTTGCCCTGAAAGGAATTATCCAACAAGCCAGACAATTAGCCCCTAGCATCAATTCCGGTCACCAGTCACCTCAGCAACAAGAATGCAGTTTAGGGTAAAGAGCAGACTTCAAGTTAATAGGCAAAACCTAAACTGGACACACACTCTCTGTCTCTCTTTTGGCTTGGTTGGGATTGTAGACCAAAAAAGGCCTTTGTACATTGTCAGTTTTTGCATACTAAAAACCTATTTAACAAAACAAGAATATAACACATTTTAAATTCTATTTGTATTCTTACTTATAGGCTGCCTTTAAGGACACAGTTCTTACAAATCATCAAGATGGACAACAAAGAAGTGGTTACAGGTAGGTAGCCGTGTTGGTTTGCCATAGTCAAAACAAAATAAAAAATAAAAAAAATCCTTCTAGTAGCACCTTAGAGACCAACTAAGTTTGTTCTTGGTATGAGTTTTCGTGTGCATGCACACTTCTGAAGAAGTGCTACTATTTTTTATTTTGTTTTAACAAAGAAGTGGTAATCACAACAATTAGGACTGCATCTGACTAAGTTATGCTCAGAGTAGACCCAATGAAATCAATAGACTTAAATTAGTCATTACAAATTAGGGTCCATTGATTTCAAAGAGTCTGAGCAGGGCGTTGTCAAATACAACCCTTCCAGCACAATCCTATACATGTCTACTCAGAAGCAAGCTCCACTGAGTTCAAGGTGGCTTGCTCCCAAATAAGTGTGTATACTAGCTATATCGCTCAACATCCAAAAAACCAAAGTACTTCACCAACAAGCACAAAACAACCCCTCTGCAGCACTACAAATGCAACTCAATGGTATATTGTTGGAAAGTATTGATCACTTCTCTTACCTGGGCAGTTATCTTTCTACATTGATGCCAAAATCCAGCATTGCCTGAGCTCTGCGAGTGCTGCTTTCTCCCAATTGAAGTGTAGAGTCTTTGAGGACCGGGACATTTGCAGGGAAACCAAAATGCTTGTTTACAAAGCTATTGTACTACCAATCTTCCTGTATGCTTGTGAAACATGGACCACTTATAAAGGACACCCGATCGTGCCACCAGCCAGGCGCGGTGGCGCGTGCCTGTAATCCAGCTACTCCTGGAGGCTGAGTCTGGCGGATCGCTTGAGCTCAGGACTTCAGGGCTGCTGTGGGCTATGCCGATCGGGTGTCCGCACTAAGTTCGGCATCATGCCATCTCCAACTCAATGAAAGATTCCATCAATGGTGTCTCTGAAAAATTTTACACATCACTTGGGAAGACAGGCAAACTAATGTCAGTGTACTGGAAGAAGCAAAGATCACCAGTTGGACTGGTCATATTGTTCAGATGCCTGATTATCGTCTTTCAAAGCAACTACTCTATTTCAAACTAAAAAATAGGAAGTGTAATGCTGGTGGTCAAGGTTTAAAGGTTTAAAGAGGCTCTCAAGGCAAATCTTAAAAAATGTAGTATAAACACCAACAATTGGGAAACACTGGCCTGTGAGCATTCCAATTGGAGAACAGCCTTTACCAAAGGTGTCATGGACTTTGAAGACACTCAAACTCAGGGTGACATTTGGCAAACCCTCACCGGAAACCTATGTCCCCACTGTGGAAGGACATACTAGGATATGCAGCCTAAGGACCCTGTGCATTACAACTAGGAAATATATATATATATAGCCTTTGTCGTTCCAGATTAGTGTGTGAAAACATTAGTTTATTATGTGGTACAGGCAACTCTCCATTTGCACGTGATCAGCAGTGATCGGCGAAGGTCAGCGTGATCAACCTTCTGCATATTGCAGAGCTTTCCACTCGAATGCTACCTAATCTACATCTGATAAATTATAAAATCTTGCTCACTAAATCAGTCTTTAAGATTTCACAATATTCTTTTGTTGTTGTTCTTGTTGTTGCTTTGCTAATCCACAAAGCAGACACACTTATTTATTCATTTTTAAACTCATTTACCCTGCCTTTCAATTAAAAATTTACAATGCGGTGTACCATAATATTCAAATAAACAATAAAAACAACATTATAGCCAATAAACAACAGAAAACAAATAAAACAATAGGAGATGCAGTAAAAACAATAAAAACCAGGGCCAATAAAACCAATAGTAATAAACAACAAAATTACTTTGTATGAAAATGCCTAGGCAGATAAAACCTAGTGCCTTTGTTCAAAAGGCACAGTGTTCATCCAAGGCATAACAATATTTATCCACAACAAGAAAGCATGGTCTACTTTTGCCCAGCTAATTTATGTGAACCTGTTTCTAAATAATGAGGTATCCAATAATGAGGTGTGGTGTCATGCACTGGAGAAACCAGAGTTCAAATTCCTGCTTAGCTGTGAAGCTGAAGACTTGAGCAAACCACTGTCTCTGAGCTTGGTCTACCCTACTGGGTTGTGTTGAGAATAAAGTGTGACCCCTAGCTCCCTGTAATAATGGAAGAAGTATGAATATGATTAATATCTGACTGTCTTAGGAATCTCTCATTCTCTGTGTAATCTGACTCCGAGTTTCCAAAACAACAGTGACTCTCTCTCCCTGCTTTCATAAGGCACTTGCTTAAATATTTCCTGTGTAGCAGCATCAGTTTCAATTATTTCCCTGTCTTTGTGCTCTTTCCTTGTAAATAAGTACATGCACTTATTGCAAAAGAAAGTGAGGGTGCTGCCATCCCTCCAATCCAAGCACAACACAGTGACAAAGAGATGTGATTTTTGTGGCACGTATTTGCAGATGGATGTAGTGGAAGTAAGAAACATTTTGCCAAACTGCCGCATATTGGAATACTCTGTCTAATTAAAAGTCTCTCAGCACATATGGGAATCGGTCTTTTGAGTAATTGTACTGAAGGGTGTATTCCAAAATGCAGGCACAACAGAGAATACAAAATACAATAGCAGCTTTAATTAAACATGTTTTATTTTCCTTCCCATCTAAATATTTGGCATGTAAAGCCGTTTTGCTGCAGCAAAATGTACAGACGGGTGCCAAACTGGGTAATTACTTTCTTGGTGAATGCCACTTGGACTGCCTGCAGAATGTAGTAGAGGCTAGCATGAACAATGGAGACCAGAGAACTTCTATTTGATTATGTTGTTTGGTGGGCTGATCCAGATAAGCATATAAAATGATCTCCTAGAGCTCAGCTCCCTTGGAGCTGTACTAACCCATAATATCCCCCACCTCCAAATGCATATGCAAATCAGTAGTCAATATTTGGGTAGGGGATTCCATACAATGTCTCCTGCCCCTTTCTCTGTATCCTGTAGATGTGTGCCACCTATTTGACCACTGTCCTTATATGTGTCAAACCAGAAGTACTTAAACATGGAACTGCCCCAATCATGAACAAAGAGGTGGGGTTCCAATTTTAAAGGTAAATGGCTTGTGTGGATGCAGAGTATCGAACAGTCCCTCCTCCAGTGGTGCAGTTCTGCAGTTTTAGATTCTGGGCATTAAGCTTCTAGCCTGAGCTCTGCTTGATGGCACCTCTACCCTCCGCCCAAAGCTAACCCCTCTTCTAAAGCTATATTCTCCCAGCATTTGGACAGAGAAACTTCTGGAAGGAAAGGGCTCACCTCCTCTCATTTTGGCACCTTTTTTTGCTGTTAAAATCAGACCTTACCTCCTTATTTCTACAGACTGGGGCAATTCCATGTTAAAATGCATGGAATTGTCACAGTCTTAGGGAATAAGCAGATGGTTGGTGTCCCCTATTTGTTTTTTGTTTTTTTGTTTGTTTGTTTTTCTGACAAAAGTTTATTAAATCTTTGTAAAAAAATACAATATTCCATTTACATCTTGTCTTTTTTAGATAGCATATAGAGACGACAGGAAAAGAAAAGAACGAGAGTAAAGAGAAAAGGAGAAGAGAGTAAGCAAGAGAGAAGAGAAAGGAGAGGTGAAAGACAGAAATGAAAAGAAAGAAAAAAAAAGAAGAAGATAGAAACTGTATAAAACCATCGTACTTCCTCTCAAATCCACACTCTCCGTAATACATCATCTTTATGTTCTGCACATTTCTTTTCCGTTATATAAAACAAGTCATGCTATAATTAAGGTTGTATTTTGTTCTTCCTTGGCGTGCCATATATTATACTTTAATAGTGTCTTAATTTTCCTTGGTTTCCCATATTTTCCTTATTTAAGAATCTATTGTAGCACTTTTGATACAATGTTTATAGTTGTATAATAAAGATTTTCTTTTTCTATATCAATTTGCACGCCTGTGTCTCGTTTTGTCATTAGTTTCTTTATCTATATTGGAGCTGATTCTTCTTCTTGTATATTCAAAGGTAAGTATAAATTCTAAAAATACGAGATTTAATCGGGTTCACTTGGGCTGACTATTCTGGCATCTTTGTTTATGTATTCTAAAAATTTCCCCCATTCCTTTCTGAATGCTTCACTGTCTCTTTGTCTGATTATTCCTGTTAGTTTTGCTATATCCATATAGCCTAAAAAATTTTGTTGCCACTCTGCAATTGTGGGTATTTGATCTTGCTTCCATACTTGAGCCAGTAACAGCCTGGCTCCGGCCGATGCATATTGAAAAAATGTTTGGTCTTCTTCTCTTCTCTGGTGTCCCCTATTTGAGTCCTGTGCTGGGTCCCAAATAACGGGGCAATAGAGGTAATTTGGGGTTATTTTACCTGACCCTGAATCAAACTGCAATGTCAACAAAGTACGATGAATACTATTACTAATACTACTACTACATTATCATTATCATTATTTATACCCTGCATTTCCCCCAGATCGGGACTCAAGACAGCTTACATAAATTTAAAAAATACAGACAGAAAGCTAAAAACAAATAAAATGTGATAGTTAAAAAGCAGTTAAACTGTAACAGAATTAAAATATTTAAACAAATTTTCTTAAAATACAGAGAGTAAAAATTGCACAGCACTATTAAAAGCAGTTTCTTTACAAAACAGTCAGTTCCCTGATGCCTGTTAGAATAAAACACTCTTTACTTAATAGCTGAAGAACAACAAGGTGGGAACCAGTTTAGTTTCTCTAGAAAGGGGGTTCCAAAGTCTGTGAACAGCTACCAGGAAGGCCCTCTCTCCCAGGTCCCTAACAAACATGCTGGTGAAGGTGGTGGGACTGCCTTCTCTGAATATCTCAGAGCCTGGGCAGGTTTGTATGGGAGAATACAGCCTTTCAGATAGCCTGAGCCTAAACTGTATTTATTTTTATTTATAGGGCTTTATAGGTCATAGGCAGTGGATGAGAACAGTGGGGAAAGTGAAGATCAAGTAGGGCACAGGTGTCAAGGACAAGGTCCGCGGGCCAAATGCGGCCCGCGAGACCTCGTCATGTGGCCCGTGAGCGTGTGCTGATTGGCGGTGGGCGGCGAAGGTCAGCGCGCGCGAGAGGAAGGGAGCAGAGGTTTTTTTTTCCCGGGCCGTTTTGGCCCAGCGCGGCTTTTTGCTGCCTCGGGGGTGCCCCGCGCGGCTTTCTGCTGCGTCGGGGAAGCCCCCCGCACCATTTTTGCCTTGCCGGGTGAACCCGGCAAGGCTTTTGATTTTCGGGCCGTTTTGGCCCAGCGCGGCTTTCTGTCGCGTCGGGAAAGCCCCCCGCACCATTTTTGCCTTGCTGGGAGATTTTCGCGCCGAAATGGCGCAGTGCGGCTCTTTGCCGCGTCGGGGGCGCCCCGCGCGGCTTTTTGCAGCGTCGGAGAGGCCCCCCGCACCATTTCGGAGCCGCCTGCTAGAGGAGGAGAGCTGCGGGAGCCTGGCCATCCACCTCGAAAAGGTAAGTGATCCCCGATTTCTCTTCCCATAGGAATGCATTAATCCATTTTTAATGCATTCCTATGGGAAATATGCCATATGTGTAATAAACAGTGTTTGGCAATATTTGTATGTTTAGTTATTACTTAAATTATTACAAAAAACAGTAATAATTGAATGCAGTGACAATAATTTATGATAAAGAGTGGACACATTTATGATAAAGAGTGGATACAGATACAACCGGCCCTTTGAGGGTGACCAAACTGCTGATGCGGCCCCCGATGAATTTGAGTTTGACACCCCTGAAGTAGGGAGACAAAAGAGGACGGCCACAATCTCCCACAGTCAATTGGCTAGTGATTCTGGTAGGAAAAGGGCAAGGATGAATGCAACCCCCTCTCTCTCAACTACAGCCACACATGACCCTTTTGCCTCACAGATTCATACATCTAACATGGCATACATGTCAAATATTCTTCATATTGCTAATAATTTAAGTCTCCTATCTTGAGGACATAAAATCCAGCTTTTGCAGCAGAGCAGCAGAGGATGAATTATTGCAAAAGACTGAATTGATCTGAATTTCTACATTCTGACAATGAGACAGAGAGAGTTATTGGAATTCTGTTGCCTTGGAAGCTTTATTAATGGTGGATGCATATTAGCTCTAGGCAAATGTTGTTTAAAATACTGCTATTTTGGAGCGTTGCTCTTCTGTGTGCATTGCCATTTGATAAATGGAACTCTAAGGAGTCTCTAATTATAGTACTCAGAATGAAAAATAACATGGTGGTCACTGGCACTTGGGCAGATATTGAAAACGCCAGATTTTTAAAGAGTATTCTGGTAAGAAGAGATTTTGTACACAGGAACTAATTAATTAACATAAGAAATATATCCAAGCCAGAAATCTTCCTGATACTTCTAGGTACAAACTTTTTGACTCAGCAAACTTTTTGACCCATAATTTAGAAGAAGGAATAAAATCCTTTCTATTTTCTTTTTTCTTTTCCAAGGTATGGAAACCCTATGATTAGTGTCACAAAACACACCACTATAAAATATATGAACATTAAAATAGTTCTGACCACACTCTTAACTATTACAAAAACAATCAGATCAGCCCAGGTTCAGGTCAACAGTTTAAATAGTTTTTAAAAACCATATTGAAAAAAGTCATAAAACCATCTTTTTGAGCTATTAATATACGTTAACCACATGTAAAAAGCAGAAACATATACTTGGCCCTTCAAGATGGGTAAAGACTAGCAGTTCCGTTTACAGGCACCATTCAGGTGTGTATAGTCTGAAAATTATACTGTGTTTGCTGAACACAGAATATATGAAGGATATGCTCTCCCCTAAAAAGTTGCGATTTACCAGTGCAAACGATTAAGAGATTAAGCAAGCTGAGATCCCAGCCAGCATAAACTCAAGGGATCCATTGATTTTAACAATTCGGCCATCAGATAGGGCAAACCAACAATGGAAGGAACCTTATCACATTGAAAACTCTTAACTTGCTAATATTAAGCAGTCTGAAGTACACAGATTCCACTATCGTTGCCGTCTCTGGGTTACTTCAGTTTCTTCAAAAAACCATGAAGACTCACAAATTTTTCATCTGCACCTTAGTTCAATAAACTGAAAAGCTAATCCAAATAACAGCTATCAGTATTGAATAACGGAGCCCACACCCCCATGTAGTCTATGTGCTTTGGAAAAGATTTGTAAATGTTTCCACTGTGTATTGCTTGTAAAACTTCAGAGCCTGGAAAGGTGCCCTGGATGCTATGTCATTTTGTGTGCTGCCAGAGATGGAAAGAAAGAAGAGGGGCTAATAAAATCACCATTAACAGGGGAACACAATGTGAGAGACAAGGTCTCAGCAATAAGGCCTTGCTTTTCAGAGCTAAGAGAAAGAGAGAAAGGCTTGCAATCTTGAATGCCATGCTCAAAAGGGGGAAGGGTGGGTGAAGGGGAGAGGAAGAGGGAGGGAAAGATATATGCAGGCAACTTTCCAAGCCATTTTACACATTCTTTGGACCAGTGAAACTTTCTTACAGCGATCACTGACGCCGAGCCAAGGAAAGTGGGCAATAACAGACTCATGTGTTTGCTGAATACTCAGCCAGTTCTTCAGCATGATGCATGAGCTGGTAATGAACCTAAAGAAGATGTTCTCAATGATTCAGTTAAAAACACTACCACCCTAAAACTTAGTCAGCTATTTGGGTTTAAAGAAACAAGAGATGTTCTTATTGAGTATATTAAAGGGGGAAATACCCAAGAAAGTACTTAGTCTTTTCCTTTACACAATAACAGCGGCCAGAATAATTTATGCCCAAAGGTGGAAGGACAAAAATGGTCCTGCAAAAGTAGACTGGCAGAAGAAGCTATTAAAATATGTGGAGCTAGCAATGTTGACTGCAAAGATAAGAAATCAGGATGAGTCAGATATACAGTGGTACCTCGGGTTACATACGCTTCAGGTTACAGACTCTGCTAACCCAAAAATATTACCTCGGGTTAAGAACTTTGCTTCAGGATGAGAACAGAAATTGTGCTCTGGCGGTGCAGCAGCAGCGGGAGGCCCCATTAACTAAAGTGGTGTTTCAGGTTAAGAACAGTTTCAGGTTAAGAACGGACCTCGGGAACGAATTAAGTATTAACCAGAATTAACCAGAGGTACCACTGTAAAAGAAGAGTGGGAATACTTTGGCGAATATTTAAAGAAATATCACAATCAGATAAAATTCCAAGTGGGGTTAGATATATGAGCAGCAGTTAAAAATAAGCAGAAGATGGGTGGTAATTAAGGAGATGCAGCTTAAATAAGACCCCACAGATGGATGTGTGGAAGGTAGAGTGTAAGATAAACAATGACAATTGTATTACTCGAGGTACTAAGATATGTAAAATGCATTTTTTTAAAAAGCAAAAACTCTGCATTTAAACATTTGTTTATTTGATAAATGCACAGGCCAGTCTTTAGTCCAAGACCCCCAGGGCAGTGTCCAATAAAAGCAATACAGTAAAACACCATATAAAATCAATACTAATCACAAAGCAACAGCCAAGTACCAGTAAAATCAGCAAATCCATAAAATCCACCAAGCCATAACAAACACCACCAACATGCTATATAACACATTGCTGAATTGCCTGGCACAGAAAAGAGATCATAGTTGGCAGAAGTTGAGTTTCTGTAGGGTGGGGGGCATACCACAAACAAGAAAGACATTACCCCTCTCACCACTCGCCTCTCTCCAGATGAGTGCCTCTGGAGACGATGAACACAAGGAGATCACCATACAGACTGAAACGCCGGACTGAAACAAACCACAGAAGTGAGGGACAGTGGCAATTGAGGAAGCGGAAGGGGTTCACTGGTGTGAGAGCAGCAGAGCATCTATCAGTGGCACCATTTCCCCCAGAAATAGCATCATTCTGGGAATGGGGGGGGTATTCAAGGAGGGGGGCAAAATGGCAGCTACCACCTGAAAAGTAAATCGCTGGTGGTGACCTGCCACAAGTGCCATAGAATGGTGATCTTCCTGTGGCATTCAGGATCATGCTGGTGAATGCCAGGTGGTGACCTTTAGCCTTAACTTGAGCAGGCCCATTCAGGTGAACATACACTTTCTTTCTACATTACAATAAATGTGTATTGAGGGAACCATGGTTTTGCATCTGCTGTCCTTACTTTCGCATCCTACATAGAAATTCTGAACGATCTTAGGAATATACAGATAACAGGGTTCCCAACTGCAGGCAAATACCGGTAGTCTATGTTCCTTTACTTTGAACGTGCATAGCTGTTTCAGAAGTTATGTCATATACATGTATGATTCGGGAGCAACGATAATGGACACATTGTCACACAGTCCCACTGCCTCCTCTGTGTAAATTCATAGTAGAACATGAAGAATGGTATAGTCTTGAGACAAATTCTGGAGAAGCCATTTGTCAGTTTCAGCACACACACAAATCCCAAGGAATTCAGACTCTGCCTCAAGGCTTTGGAAGCTGCAATCCCATTGCAGTGAAACTGACAAAAGGCACCTCCAGACATTATCTTGAAACAAGTCAGTCTCAGTTCACATGGGAAGTCCTTTCTTTGCAACTTGAGTATGCACTGGAATGCATATCACCTAGCCTTCAGGGCGCTTGCCAGGTATGTAGAGAGACAAATAAGATATCAACCTAAAACACAGATCTGCAGGAAAGTAGCAGTAATGCTGACCTGATTCCCCCATCTCCTAAAAAAAGGAAACTGTTTAAAAACAAACAAACAAATGCTGAGGTAAACACAGGCTACTACAGTGGTACCTCAGTTTAAGAACAGTCCGGTTTAAGAATGATTTGGTTTACAAACTCTGCATTCCCGGAAATAGTGTCTTGGTTTGAGAACTTTACCTCGGTCTAAGAACGGAATCCGAACAGTGGAAGGGCACCAGCGGCGGGAGGCCTCATTAGGGAAAGCACGCCTCGGTTTAAGAAAGGACTTCCGGAACGGATTAAGTTTGTAAACTGAGGTACCACTGTATATTTTAATGCTTCAGAGCTTCTGACTGAGGACTCATCCACACTTCTGCTTGCTCTATGCCTAGAAAGCATAGGTCTGAGCATGAATGTTGCATGTATAGAAGACTGGGGTGAATGTGACATATAAGCAATGTGTGCACATGTGTATAGTGTCATGAACAGGGTGAGTAGACATGTGCTAGAGAAGGTGTTATACACATCATCCGTATCAATGAATATATGCAGGTTTCTACTTCCATTAAGCATGTCTAGAGGCTGATTTACTTTATTTTGAAGTGTCTTGATATGACTTTGCAGTTTGATAAATGCTATCAAAATAAAAAAATAAACAGAAAGCACTTGTTTCTGCATTTAAACAATTATTATCCCAATACAGTGGTACCTTGGGTTACAGACGCTTCAGGTTACAGACTCCGCTAACCCAGAAATAGTACCTCGGGTTAAGAACTTTGCTTCAGGATGAGAACAGAAACCACGCTCTGGCGGCACGGCTGCAGCGGGAGGCCCCATTAGCTAAAGTGGTACCTCAGGTTAACAATAGTTTCAGGTTAAGAACGGACCCCCAGAACAAATTAAGTTCTTAACCCAAGGTACCACTGTATATTATCCCAGAATACAGGCAAATTACAATACTGTACTGTTCATTTATATGCTGAACCGCTCTTAGTCCAATTTACACTCAAAAAGTAGTGGATTTGCTTTCTATCCATGCAACTTTTCTGCTTATGAAGTGGAAACTCCTGAAGCAAATAAATTTGATAGCTGTCTCTGCAGGGCTATGCAAGACATATATTGACAAGGAGGTATATGCTTTGAACCGTCATAACACAAAGGGAAAGCTTCGTTAATATCAAGCAGCAATGATCCTACCAGATGGTATAAAAATAGAAAGAGCCTGTAAGATATACCTTTTGGGTGGCTGGAATATCCATCAATTTCTCTTTGCTTTGATTCAAAGTAATCTGTTTCTGTTCCACAGTGGAGGTATCTTTACCCTTGCCAATTCATTGTTACAGCTCTCCAAGGAAACACAACATGTTGCCTCCTGAAATTCCATGTGACATCATTGAAGACACGATGTCAGTTTAAATAAAGTTTTGCTCTCCTTCCTTTCACTCACATTTCTCACATCCATGAGACCCGTATTTATTGTGATCTGAGTGCATGGCTTAACAAAACAAGTATACTTCCAAAACGATATTCTTGTGAAATGGAAACATTACTGCTTTGTTTCACTGAACAGAAACTTAGGCTGTTCAGATTATGACCCTGTCTTCTTCTATGAAATAACTAATAATTTTAGTCTTAATTTGAAAAAAAAATGCAAAAACCATTTATATCCTGCCTTTCCTCCTACCTATTATTATTATTATTATTATTATTATTATTATTATTATTATTTCTATACCACCCTTTATCTAAGGCTTACAGGCAGTTTACAATACAGTATCAAAACACTAAAATGTAGTAACAAACGAAAACAATACCTACCCCACCTCAATTTAAGAGGCTATAAATTGTTTAATTAGTCAAAAGGCCAAAAGACACAGACATAAATAGTTTTACCATATTTGGGCCCAAACGAGCTTTACTTCAGCAAAGCGCCTGCATCATGTACATTCAGCACATGCCCAAGATGTTTTGGCGATAAAAAGATATAATTTAGGGAGCTCACAAACCAGGTGGGAAGCTATCTATCTGAACTATAATCCCATGTGTATAATCTCCTGTTGTCGCTGGTGTAGATGTGTGGTAACATCCTCCTCAATGTGTAAGAAATGACAAATGACTAGCTTCCCATGATATGTAGTGATGGCCACTTACTCAGGTGGCTTTAAAAGGGGTTTAACCAAATTCATGATGGCTAAGGCAAACCATGACTATTAGTCATGACGGCAGTAGATTCACTGCCGGATCAAAGGCAAGGTGGTTCGGAATATAAGTTGCTGCGGAAAGGCAGAAGAATTACATTGTGCTCATGTCCTGCTTTTAGGCTTCCCTCAGGCATGTGGCTGGCCAGTGAAAGTTTCCTAATAAATTAATGGGCATCTGTAGGAATCATTTGAACAACATTAGAAAAATCCCATCATAGTCTTGTGGTGAAAAAAATAAAATAAAATATTTGACTCTTGTACTTTGTAAAGTTCTTATCTAATTTGTGTTCCTGAGAGCTAGTAGAATAGAAAAGTTATGTTCATTTTCTCTCTTTCAAAGTGAGATAATTGATCCTGGGCATTCAATGGTGCTGAAAATAACAGCTACATAAAATTAAGGCATGATATAACAAAGAGTAGTACAGCTAGAAACCATAAAAAGCAGATTGCACATCAATCTCTAAGGGCCAGATCGCTATCTGAAAGCTGGCCTAAAGGGTCAAGCAGGAAGAGAATCAATTATTATATTCTCCTCGGGGTAAACAAAAATATGATGGATCAGTAGGCCCCATCACTTCTGCATACTGTTAGTGCTGCTGCTACTACTGGATACTGGTGTGAAATTTTGGAGGAAAGGTGGCACAGAAATATTTTTAAATGAATAAGCAAAAGAAATGTCAAATAAAACAAAACACACAGCCAGTTCTCCAAGGTTTGAACAAAACTGCCCGGGTTGCTTAAAGACTGAACTTGCAACTGACCCCAGACCTCACTCTCCCTTGCTACAATCACCACTGAATCTCTGCAAACATCTATTCAGCATTACAATAGTATTTTTAGAAGGCAACCCAGTTGCTCTATAATTAATGTGACATGACACCTGTCTTCACAATTCACATCAGAGCTGGCTACATGGTGTAAAACAACAGAGAGAGAATTTAGCCTTTGACAGCTCTGGTGGTTTTGGCTGCTACTCTGGTGTTTTGTTTCTTTGACTAAATGGGTTTTAAAGCCCCAGCGCAACATCATGCTGGCCATAACATTCAGCTGCTGGGGAAAATGACATTCAGTTAAACCAATATTTGAAATCTTGAACAGCTGTAGAGAGGGCTATGACATTGCCGGGGAGACTCTCCTGAAGATCTGAGCCCTCAACTTACCACCCCCCTGCCAAACTTTGGTCTTTGTGAGGTCTTAACATGTAACACCCCTAACCCTTGTCCGCTGTTATCTGTGCCATGTGCCTAAATTAATAAACTCTTTCATCTCAGACATTCTTCTGGTTAACCCACTATAGCTTATAACATAATATCCCAAGGAGGGCAGCACTGGCTGGCTGGCTGGAACTCTGAAGCAAAAGCATTACTGCTAGGAGGTGAGGATAAACTGCAACATCTTGTTACAGGTGCCACTTGTCTGCATACTGATTTCTTGTCCAGGAAATGGAGTGGGCCTTGCTTTTTAGCAAGGAGCCAGACAACACACAGCCAGAGCAGTGTTGATAAGGAACAGAGAGAATGTGCTTTACCGGTATGTGAAGATGCCCTTCAGAAGTTGTGGTTAGTGCAAAATGTGCTAGGATGCTCAATGGTGCATCTTAGTGTGCACATATGACACCTGTGCTAATGGAATTGCACTGAGTGACTGTTCACTAGCAAGGTGAATTTAAGGTCTTCTAAGGTCCTAAACTGCTTAGGATCAGGCCAAGTGAGTGTCTTTGTCAGGGACGTGGCACTGGGCAGGAGGGAGGCGCAAGGGCTGTCAGGGGAGAGAGAGCCGCAGCGCCACTCAGGCAGTAGTGAAGGAAGCAGGATGTCCCTCAGTGGAGAGGAGGAGCAACCAGGAAGTTTGGTGGAGACAGGGCATGGAGATGCTGCAGGACCCCTGGCAACGCCTGGGGCAACGGAGGAGCCGGGTGCGCTGGCACTTCCGTCGCTCCAGGTGCATAGAGGGAAGAAGCGTAAGGAATCTAGGAGGAGATTTGGAATACCGAAACTGTTTTGTTGGGGGCGGACCCGTGAGAAGCCACTCCCAGATTCTGGTACCGACTCGAGCGGTCATGAACTTTAGAGCTCTGCTTGTATATAGTTGTTAATAAAGCTGTAAATACAGATGCAGACGTTTCGGACTCTTTACTCCCGAGGAGACACCACAGCGACCTTACAGTCTTGTTTTGCACAATCCAGCCAGTTCACTGAGATCATCTGGTTACTACTCAAGGGCACTCCTCTGCAGTGCCTACTCCCTGTTTACAGATACAGCAGGCATCTCCACTAAAGATATTCCACCAGTTGATTAAAACATGGATTAATCTTCTTCCAACGGCATTCCCAAACCCTGTTTTTAGCACCACTTCTATTGGATATTGGTGGCATTTCCTCTTTTATTGTATTGATTTTATCCTGTAAATCACCTTGTTATTTTATATGAAAGGTGGTTTATGAACGTCTTAGCACATAAAATAAATTGGAGCTAGTCCTCTGCAATCCCTCACAGTAGCATGTGAATATAGCTAACAGGTAGGGCTTCTGGTAGTAGAGCAAAGTGTAAAGTGAACCCAAGTGCAGAATCTGTTAACATCCCACATGAGATGGAATGTGATATAATGGACAGTGTGCTGGGCTTGGATCAGGAAGACCTGGATTTAAATGTCCAGTCAGCCACTAGGCAGATCATGGCCACTTTGCCTATCCTAGCTCATACGATTGTTGTGAAGAGAAATTCCACCCTTGGAGGGAGACTGGGATAAAACAGTGATGAAGAAATATTTCCATCCCTGTGAAAGCAACGAGTGTTTTGGACCACAATTAATAGCACTTCTAAATGTTCAGTCAAGGCTGTAATTGCGAGTTATGCAATTAGGATCTGTTTCATGCATCCATTTATGCTTTCTCTTGCTGCATAAAGATGCCTACTTGTAAAGCTTGTGTTATGATTGTAGCTGCAATTTCCAGTCATGGAAACCCGCTGTATCACATCTTCTTTCCTTCCGAGAGTATGAAAAAGAAGATGTCAGCATTTTAATAAAAACGAAGCCTTTGATCAAGAAAAATGTACCTAAGCAGGAATGCTAATACAGCATTAAAAGAAAATGTTGTCCACATGGCACTGTTAACACTGAATTTCAAAATAAGGGTAAAGTTATATTATGGGGCTGTGGTTTGGTCTGTGGAGTTCTATGCTGCTTCTCTGTTCTGAAATAACAAGGAACATTTCCATTACAGGGGGAAGAAAAGAATATTCTTTATGATCAGCAACATCTGGCAAATCTAATTCTCATTTGAGAAGAGAGGGAAGGCTAGTAAATACCAGAGCCTAGTTTAAATGAATACAGTCAATTTATATGTGAGGCATTTCGTGGAGCATTACATTTTCCAAGCCAGAAAAATAAACACTCCCATCTCCTTCTTGAAGTCTCCTGTACTGGTGGTGTGGGTGGCCCACAATGTTCAAAATCTGTTTCTTAAAGATGACAATGTTAGTGGAGGGGAAAGAACCATAGATTATGAAACCATGATGTTCTCTCCGCAATGCCTTAAAAAAAAAAATCTAATCACTTTCCTTGAGGAAGTTGGACAGGACATCCAATATGGAACTGAATAGATGCTGCAGGAAGACAATTTTGGAATCAGCACCAGATTGACAGGATGCACTGAAACCAAAAATTATACAAGAGCTCTGCTGCACATTATTGTTTTTAAGTACTCATTTAATGTAAGGACCACAGAACCATCTGCTTATGATTATATACAAAAACCAATTTACAAAATGTCTTGATTTAATTATCGGAAGCAATGAAAGGTGATACCCAATTGGGGCAAGTGCATATGGACACCTAAAGGTGAAAAAAAAAAACCTTTTTAAAAGCACCTGAACTATACAGATACTGTGCCTTAGAGCTACTGTCACTGAAATCCCAGATACAGTTGTGGCATCTACCCAGAATTTATGCTTAGACTCTCATTTTCATGTATGTATTGGGACTCCTGGTTTGTCCCATCCATAAAGTTTGGCTATCCCTAGGTACCACAGGTCAGTTTGAATAAAAAATTCTTTATAAGCTTCCAGAAGACATTTTGATTCAAGATTATTTTACCCACACTTCCACTGACACAATACAGTAGCACCCCCCCCCCTTCTCTGTGCTCTCTCCAATGCACTGCACTGTACTGCTGGCTTTAAGGAGCATATGCATCTCTTTCTACCCACCTGTCAAATTTGGCCCACAAGGCTACATCCTGATACGTATCCAACCTGTGTAGCCAAAAAGGTTGCCTGCCCCAATACAAATGTACCGGTAAGTGAGCACAGGGGACAAGAGCAGCTCCTGGAAAACCCTGCAAGTTAGCTCCCTAGATGCAGAGCCATAGTCCCCTAGTTCTTCTCTCTGAACTCAGCCTTGGAAAGAGGACCGGAACATAGTGCCATCAATCCCTAATCCTCAAAACCACCCAGGAGGATATCATGGGGGGAAGCCACAAAGAGGGCAAGTTGCACCCCCACTGCCCCTCTTCTGGCAAAGGTCAGCAACCAGGGTGACCAAGGCAGTTTCTGCATCCTGGCTGTTTCCTGTCTTGAAGCCAGATTGAAATGAGTCTACATGAATACATATAGATGATTTTTTAAACTTAATGCAACACAATTTGCTGTGAATCCTGGTAGGGTGCAGTTAATCACTAAAATAATACATTTATTACCGTGATTAACAAAACATATATGCATGTGGTACGGAGAGAGAAAGAGACCGGGGGGATTTATGCTGGTCAGGAACTACAACAATATTGGACAAAGCAGAGGACTGTCGTTACCCACTCAATGGAATCAGTATAAGGCCTAGAAATCCAGGAAAAACTCAGCTGGTGTGTGGCACAAAGTTACCTCTCAGTGGTATCTTTGTTCATCACTATAGTTTATCTAGTAATGGTATTAAAGGAAGATAAAAATCCAAACAAATTTATGATTTATTTATTTTTCTTCCCAGCCACAACATATGTAGACAGACATAAATATGCTTTAACTCAACCGCCTCAAACTTTTACATGTGAACCAGCCCCCTTCCTCAACCATTACACAAATGCATCTGCACCTTTTCTGCCTCTAGGCAGTGTTCCCCCCCACCGGGGTACTCAAGGGTATGCAGTACCGACACCTCTTCTTCTTGTTGTTGTTAAAAAGTGTGACACTTACTGTAACAACTTCATGGTGAGTACAGTACCGGTTCCTGTTTTTCTAGAAAAAAAGCACTGCCTCTAGGGATGGGGAAGAAATCTGTTCAACTGGCCTTTGAATGTGAACCTACCTAATTTACTTTCCCCAGACCAATGCATGCAATGAAACACAGCTAGACGTCATAATTTGCACTTCTACGAATTTGTGATGTATCTCTCTACCCCCCCCAAAAAAGTATTAAAAAAGCACATATCAATATGGAAAAGTGTATACAAAATCACACATATTAGGGAAAACAACATACAAAAATGTGTACAAAATTTTATGCTAGCTTTTTTTTTTCCTTTTTAAGAACTAAAAGGTAAAGGACCCCAGACAGTTAAGTCCAGTCGCAGTTTGCAAACTGGTGTAGAAATGGGGTGAGCTGACTTTAGGACTGGAAAGATGAGGCGTTTAGTGCATTCTTAGTAATGTCCAATGCTGAACTGAAATAAAGACTAAATCATAATCTCCCAAGTGCAATAAAACCCAAATTCATGAATTGTCACTTGCTCATAAAAGCAACTCCCCCGATAGGGTGGAAGCACAATGCTAGTTTCCAGGCAGCAGTGTCACTGCCGCTTACTGGGAGGGGGAGGGGCCAGCTGGCAGTGAGGTCAGAGCTGTGTGGGTGCGCTGGCAGGACCACTGGACTGGTTCTGCTGGTACACCTGTACAGCTCCAACCTCTCCACCATCTCGCCCCTCTTGGTAAGCAGCAGTGGTGTCACTGGGAGAGCAATGTTGCAGCTCTTTTGCTTGTTCAGATTTGTCCCTTGATACTGCGGGGGGGGGGGCAGCAGGATGAAGGAAGAGAATGGGAAGTCCTGTCATATGCACCAAAGTGTGTTGGATGACACCCGACAAAAAGATTTCAGTTAAAGTGGGATTCAGAAGGGCAAAACTCAAATTTGAAGAAAATACTTTTGCTGTATGAGGATAATATTCTTGTAGCAGTGTAAAACTTTTTTTTTTTAATGTCAAATGGTTTGCTGACTTTAAAAAAGTAGCACGGATTTAAACCTTTCTTGTCTGAAAACCTATGATTATGGAGGCTGTAATCATTTTACACTATCTGGTTGCTTTTCAATGTGTGTTTCAGTCTATTGTTCGCCATGCACTGTGTTCTTATTGAAGTTTCAGCCATCCCAAGTAATAATTAGGGGTTAGAAGAGGAAGGCGTTTGGAAAACAATAGTGATAAGAGGGGGGGGAACCTCTCCATCAATATACCAGCGGTACTGCATGCACTTTACCATGCTATTTTTACAGCTCTTTTTAGCAATTTGTAGGGCTAAGCTGAAAGGGAGAAGATGCATCCGCTGATGCTTTCATCAAGCATGAAAAGCTCTTCCCTTCCCTTTCATCATCTCCCCCCCCCTTTTTTTCTTTTTTGAGGTGGGGGGGAAAGCTGCCTGGGTCAATCTGTGGGGTGTCCTTTGCCAAGAGAGAGATGATGGTTCCCTTAAAATATGAAGTTTGTATGTGAAATTATTTCTGCACATGGGACTAAAACTACATGCCAAAACATGGAGGATTGCATTATCCAACTAATAGTTGCATTCCAATCTACAAACAAGTTTGGAAACATTGATTGGGAAGGCCTGCTGTGAAGAGTGGGCCAAATTCTCCCTCCATCCCTTACACTCAATGAGATTCAGCGCTGTTATATTTTCCAGTACTGATTGTGCTGTTTTGTTTGTGACAGCACAATGAATTCACCTACAAGGTTATCGCTCCCATTAATGAATCGTGCCCAGTGGATCACGGTAATACAAACCCTTCTAGATGCAATTGTTGTTTTTTATTTTGCTTTTTACACTTGCTAGCCTGAGGACAGGCATTTTATGCAGAGTGTACTTGTTTAATGAACAGAGGACTCAGTCCCTAGAACAAGCCACAATGAAACAAATAGGTCTAAACCACTAACCAGGGAAGGAAACATGGTAACCTCCCCACCAATGAAAAGTAAAGAAGTATCTTGAAAGTAAGAAAAGCCAAAATAATCACGAAGGAGTTTTCACTGTTTGTATCCATTTTCCAAACAAATTGATCAGAGGCTACAATGTTGCAGCCTTCACACAATGTTAAATAAAAGACCAATATTGGTTGCAGATAATCAGTAATAAACACGTGCCTGTTTAGTAGTACTTTAACTTCAAGTTAGTTCGTGATGATGAATTTAGCAAACAATATTGCTTCTGGTATATCAAGTAAAGGTAAAGGTAAAGGGACCCCTGACCTTTAGGTCCAGTCGCGGATGACTCTGGGATTGCGGTGCTCATCTCGCTTTATTGGTCGAGGGAGCCGGCTTACAGCTTCCGGATCATGTGGCCAGCATGACTAAGCCACTTTGACATGCTTTCAAACTGCTAGGTTGGCAGGAGCAGGGACCGAGCAACGGGAGCTCACCCTGTCACAGGGATTCAAACCACTGACCTTCTGATCGGCAAGCCCTGGTATTGTCCCACTGGTATATCAAGTAGCAATTGCATTAAATTGTGGAATGGAAGGTGTGGAAAGAGCTCAAATGCAAGCCTATGCTCAGGACCGCAATATGTCATGGACCGCCTCTCGCCATATGAACCAACCTGAACCCTGCAATCATCATCTAAGGCCCTTCTTTGTGTGCCTCCTCCGTGAGAGGTCTGGAGGGCAGCAACATGAGAACAGACCTTTTCTGTGGTGGCTCTTCACTTGTGGAAAATGCTGTTCTCAGGGCTAGGGATGGATGGCGGCTAACAGATTGAGGTTGAATCCTGACAAGACAGAAGTACTGTTTTAGAGGGACAGGGGGCGGGCAGGTGTGGAGGACTCCCTGGTCCTGAATGGGGCTACTGTGCCTCTGAAGGACCAGGTGCGCAGCCTGGGAATCATTTTGGACTCACAGCTGTCCATGGAGGCACAGGTCAATCCTGTGTCCAGGGCAGTCTACCAGCTCCATCTGGAACATAGGCTTAGGCCCTACCTGCCCATGAACTGTCTTGCCAGAGTGGTGCATGCTCTGGTTATCTCCTGCTTGGACTACTGCAATGCGCTCTACATGGGGCTACCTTTGAAGGTGACCCAGAAACTGCAATTAATCCAGAATGCGGCAGCTAGACTGGTGACTGGGAATGGCTGCCGAGATCACATAACACTGGTCCTGAAAGACCTACATTGGCTCCCAGTACGTTTCCAGGCACAATTCAAAGTGTTTGTAAAAGGTAAAGGTAAAGGACCCCTGACAGTTAAATCCAGTCGCAAACAACTCTGGGGTTGCAGCGCTCATCTCGCTTTACTGGCCGAGGGAGCCGGCATTTGTCTGCAGACAGTTTTTCCGGGTCACGTGGCCAGCATGACTAAGCCGCTGCTGGCAAAACAAGAGCAGCGCACGGAAACGCCGTTTACCTTCCCGCCGGAGCAGTACCTGTTTATGTACTTGCACTTTGACGTGCTTTCAAACTGCTAGGTTGGCAGGAGCTGGGACCGAACCCCTCACAGAATTACTAGAGCAGAAGATTCAAGCCAGCATACCAGCTCATCTGTTAATTGTGGCATGGCATACATTAAGGGGAAGGACACTTTGTCTGGGTTCTACTCAATTGCAAAAGAAAAATTATGTCACTACCGGTAGCAGCACTTGCATGTTGATTGTAAAGGAGTGACTATCAGGCATGGCATGTCAACTCACTCAGAGTAGCATCTCCTTACAGTGTGCAATCTAGTAATTCCACATTTCATTTCTCCCCTTATTCTGTGCCATTAAACTCTAAGCAGCTAACACAGTTAATTAAACAACCATTGTTCAAATGAGAATGCTCCCTATAGCTTGTGCCTTGCAATAAGAAATTGCTTAATTGAGATATTTGTCTTTACCTAGAATAGGTTTCTGCTGTGAAAGATAGCCATTGGCAAAACAAAAACATTATGAATAGTTAATAAAAATGTTCTTTTGATTGGAAAACACCAATGGAATTCTGAAGAAACACATTGGTGTTACATTTTTCTTAGCAAGGGAAACAGACTGTAAAAATTCTGAAGACTTCAAAGAAGATGAAAGCATTCTAAGAAGCAGGTTTTTTTAAAAAAAATGTTTACATACAATTATATATAATGCAAATTGCCAGCTTACTGATCAATCCTAAACATGTTTACTTGTTCAATGAATTTACCCAAATACAATTATTTAGGATTGCAGCAGCCACAATCATGAACACAAGTTATTTGTTAAAACAAAATAAAATAAAAAAATTCCTTCCAGTAGCACCTTAGAGACCAACTAAGTTTGTTCTTGGTATGAGCTTTCGTGTGCATGCACACTTCTTCAGAACAAGTTATTTGTTGTTATACTTGATTACAATCAGGTAGTGCAAGGGGTCCAGAGTGGTCAACTCCCCACCAGCAAAGCTACGTTGTCCACCCTTTCCCACACCCTAGCTGGCAGAAGGTCTGCTGAGCACTAGCCTCCCTCCAGCCACACAACCCTGACAAGACAGCCACTGGGCATGAAACCTATGTTGAAAGTGGGCAGACTTCAGACTTATGGGATGTGCTTTAAGCATCTCTTTGCACAACTAAAAAGTTGGCCACATGCAGGTGCATTGCCATAGAAACTGAACACCTGAGCTGCTCCCAGAAGATGATCTAAAGTGAGCAGGCCTCCCTCAATTCCCTGGCTGGAGGTTTATTGTTCTATGACCAGTTGTGTTTTGGACTACGGAAACCAATCCCATTACATCTGTTTAGACCCTTGGGATCTCATCCCACATAAGAAATTGGGGGGGGGTGTTAATCATTTTATAATAGGGAATATATCACTTAAAATGCTCATTCATGGAGTCATACATAACTAAGCAGCTACCAGAGAAGTGACCTTCCTTTCTGGCAGATGCTATTGCATTTTTTTAAGCTGTTCTCTGCTCTCAACCAGTATGAAAGCTGCTCTTAGTGGCACTCAGCCTGAAATTTGATGAATGGAGTGTACAGAGAGCCCGAGAGAATCATAACAACTCCTGCATATTATAATTTGATGAAAGCTGTAAATATATTCGGGAATATAAGGGGTTGTGTTCAGCTTCAATAAACTAATTGCAAAAAAGCTGAACCAAAAGAATAGAGATGCTGTTTCCTTGGTGTTACAAACTGAATCTTGACAACATTTGCCTGGCAGATGGGCCATCTTTCAAGAATTGTCAGCACATCTCAAGAATTAAAACTGTCCTCTGGGCCAGTCGATACAGAGAGAAAGGGATTGAACACAGCCGTCCTCAACCTGGTGCCCTCCAGCTGTTTGGGACAAGTCCCATTAGCCCCAGCCATTTCAGCCAGGTTGGTGGCTTGGGAAGTGTGACTCTTGTCAGAGTTTATGAGTCTAATAACCATAACGTATAATCCATTTACTTCTACACCTGCTCAAAGCGCTTAAACCTACAGAGTTGAACACCTGCTCTCCCCCCCCCCCCGCCACTAAGTGACCACTTCTTGGTTTCCATGTGAAATTTAATTTGACCATAAGCCTACATCAGCACAGTCTGCTTTAATGGATTTAGAGCATTCATGATGGCTGCCAACCATTTATTGCAAAGAAATCCAATCAAGGGGACATGTGCAAGCATTACGTATGCTTCCTGCTTCAATTCACTAGTCAAGCAGCTTCTCCATTAGGGTGAGCTGGCGGGATGACTTTAGAGCATGCTGTATTACAATGCAAGATATCAACAGGCTGGAAATTCTTCTTGAAAAAGTGGAGTAAATAAACTCTCTTAAGTAAACCATTTCCATGGTTTGGTTTCATGATTTCTTTTTCATTATAAGTTGTAGTGAAAATGCAAACATTTTAATAGTTTGGAGGGAGGGGAGAAATCAAGGCAGTAATAATGATTAATGGAACATTGCCTCCCTGCAGGTCTGTTTCCTCCTAATTTGATTTTTCAAACAGGCCTTTGAATTGCTTGTGCTGAAAACACTGACATCAGCACAAGATGTGTGTGTGTGTGTGTGTGTGTGTGTGTGTGTTCTCTAAAAGAAGAAATCAACTTATCAAATATAGCAGGGGGAAATAGAGCAAGTCAACTATGAAATTAGTCTGTTAACCCTTCACAAAAACCAGGCTTCAATTTTTTCTCTGTAAAAATCCTCTGTAAAATTCTCTGTAAAAATTCTCTGTAAAAAAAGTTATAATGATTAAAATCTGAAATAATATCTAACATCTACCTTTATCATGTAGCAATGATAAAGCAAAGAAAGTGCTTGAAAACATTCAGGAGAAATCCCAAGGGCTTTATCCCTCCATGGTTTTACAGCAAAAGCATATCCTTTTGCAACACCCTGGAAATCGTATTTACTTTAATTTGCTGATATTTGTAACTAACTGTCATATACTTCCGCCAGATTGATGAGAAAACTACATCTTCTGCATGACATCCCTGCCTTATTATTTAGCCTGCTGAGATAAGGCCTGTTTCTGGGTCACCCCTATGGTGTGATCTCATCATCCACTGTATACAGGTGTCACAAAATGTGAAGCAAACATTTAACACTGAGAAGAGTGGACAGTTCCTTTCTTAACATGCTTTAACCACCCTCTGCATTTATGTATTTAAGACTAATGGGTCTTTATTTAGCAGCCTTTTTAGTCTTGATGTCTGTGTTACTAAGCAACATAGTTTTCCTCTAAAATTTACTTCCATGTGGTTGAAGCTAATAATGCTTCAGCATAGAACTCCAACCATGCAGGAACAGGTTTTGGGCAGGAACCACATTGGTGTATGAATCCAGTCTAAAGCCTCGCCTCAAGTGTGCAATGTGAATCTCAACAATGCTAGCAATTGTGGGAACAGATTTTGAGAGAGTGGGCTCTGAACTGCTTCCTTCAATTACTGGTAACTACGTGATATTGGAATGCAGAATGCAAGCATCATTTCTCTGGGCCCATCTGAGATTTATTTATTTATATATTTTATTTCTACAAACTTGTAACATGGGCCCCTTGCCACTCCATGAAAGGCTTTGTCTGTTTTGAAAAATTAAAGAGTGTCTTCTAGTTTTTCTTGTTTGTTTGAGCTCCTTACATTCTTTGCTGCCTGATCTGTATTTATAGTCAGATATTTGAGAATGGATAATATATTAATTATCCTTGGTAATAAATGCCTATTAGATGGGATTCCCTGTCCCTGAAATGCAGGATCAGCTCTTCTATGCACTCTAGAAACTTGAAGTACAGGTCATTTGCTCAAATATATTCTGAGGCTGGTAAATCTCAATAGTATCCATAGATGGGCTTTGGGCACCAGCCCTGCCCCTTGCATTCCAACCTTCCAGCACTAAGCAGGGAGGTAGGTTTGAAGGGAGATTGTAAGCACATTAGGTTCCCCCACCCCAGCAATCAAGAACCCTGGTAGCAAGGAGGACTACTGATTACATTCAGCCAACACAGGATACTCAAGGTAGAGGGAGTGGTGGAAGCCCTGCATCCCTTCCACAGATGCAATTAATTAACATCCAAATAGTGTGGGTATTATAGTGCTTGTCCAACCCTCCTAGCATGTCCCAATTGCCCCCCCCCCAGTTTGTGCACAGAAAACGCTTGCGGAAATTAAGGAACTCTGGGACATATTGTTCTTCAGGGTCCTTGAGGGACTCAAACTATAAGTTGTAAAATTGTCACTCAAACTACAAGTTCTAAAACTTCCTGTACAATTATCTCTGTCTCAGCGATGTTGCTTGTTCTATTCCAACACTACTTCTGATTGGCTCCAACAATTTGCACACAATCTTATATGACTTAGATACAGAGAAATAATAATTTAATAATATTAACTTATTATTTATACCCCACCCATCTTGATTAAATATAATCAAGCATGAGCTTCAATATTGCTCTAATTCTTCTCTCATGGTAACGGGTTTTCAATCCAGGCTCTACCCACTGAGTAAAGTGTCAACTTTCCTAACCCCATGCTTGGAGCTTGTCTTCCATAAACACGGTTTTAACAGTGAATCTATAAGTGACTATGGAGGCCAATTCTAGATCCACACGTCCTTCCACAGTGGGGACATAGGTTTCTTGGCGGGAGTTGATCATGGTGAGGGTTTGCCAAATGTGCCTTCCTCTTAGCTCATTTCACCCTTTCGTCCTGAGTTTGAGTGTCTTCAAAGCCCATGACACCTTTGGTAAAGGCTGCTCTCCAATTGGAGCGCTTGCAGGCCAGTGTTTCCCAGTTGTCGGTGTTTATACTGCATTGCTGACCCCTGAAATAAACTCTTAGACTTGAAAACCAGCCCCCCTTTAAGAACAACAACCTGATTTTAAAGCAGAAGAGAACTAGGAATATAGAGAAGACAAAATAAATTTAGAGCATCATGTGGGATAGTATTAGGAATGGTTTCCAATGGACCCCAACTGTATTAACATAGAAAACCTCTTCTAATAGATGACCATTAGTTCCATGTGCTGCCAGCCATCATTGCCTGCCACAAATTACAGTGCTAAGTTGTTAGATCTCTAACCTTAAGCTTTAGCTGGATAGCTGAACCCAAATACAGGAATAATTGGTGGAATTATTTGCTTGTTTGGAAGATCTTAGATGGGGATATTTAAAAAAGAAAGAAAGAAAGAAAGAAAGAAAGAAAGAAAGAAAGAAAGAAAGAAAGAAAGGCATCGTATTCAGTACTGGCAAATACTGTATATTATACAAAATACCATAAAAATAACATTTAGTCGCATGCTAACTTGAAATGCAGAAAATGTCAAGTATGACCACAAGCATCTCTGCAGCATACAGAACTGAAAGCTAAATACTACGGACCAGCATCTGCAATTATTTTTGAACTAATATGAAACAAATTGAGACTTACAGTTAACAGAAACCTTTCTTCAGGCAGCGGTGAAAAATGTAGCTGGCAACGTTCTCATCCTTAGCTTGTAAGCAAGTGACTGCCTGTAATTCTACATCTAGGGCTCTAACGTCTGAGATTATACAGGGCTTCTTTATAGTTCTCCAAAAGATATTTGTCACGTTTGAGATTTCTGTTTAAGTCACTCATACATTATTCAAGACATTCTTGTAATAGAACTGCAGAGCTGAGTCCACGCACAAGTGTTTTCCACTGTTACAATTTCTATTTGAATGTAGCAGATCTTGAGTTACTATACACACTCCCCCTGCCCTGTTCTGGACTTACTAAAAACAAGCTGTGATTCACAGATCGATTTCTGGCTACTAGGAAAACATAATGGGATATATATTCTACATGCTTTCCTCTGAACTGCACATTCTGGTGTAGAAGTGTCATGCATAAAGTAGAAAATCTGAAGTGCCCCTCTTTTCATGCACTCAGCCTCTCTTTCCTAGTCCATACACAAATGGAACCATATCAGTATCATGCCACATCTGGAACTGGACTTAGGAGATGGTTCAAATGGAACCAGGTTCTGCATATTACATATCAACACAGGATGTTTGCAAGCATGATTGAAAGGAAGACACAGACTCCATTTGGAGCAGAGGAGTAATCAAAAGCAAGGGCTTTGAGCTAAACCCACCCTGGTTGAAAAAGGATTGAGCCATGAAATCAATGGGTTGCCTCAACCCTCTCTCTTCACACCTTCAATATGGTGTCCAAATGAACTCACAAAGGGGGTGTGGCTGACTAGAGAAGAATTAGTTTCCCATCACCCAGGTTAAGTCATAGTAAAAGGGTTTATGAAACTTGGGTCTCCATCTGTTTTGGATTACAATTCCCATCATCCCTGACCACTGGTCCTGCTAGCTAGGGATGAAAGAAGCTGTAGTCCAAGTTGTAGAACTGATAACATTCACCATCACTCCTTGGCCATGCTGGCTGAGGCTAACAGGAGTTGTAGTCCAGCAACATCTGAAGGGCACCATATCACAAGGTTGTGGAAAGCTGCACATCCCTCTGTATCTAAGGATACAGAGCTTCATGCATCCAATGCTATCTTGTGTTTAGAGGATGGGAACATACAATTGAATACATCCTAAATCCACAACTGATTCAAGACTGGAGTACAGGGGGTCACCAAACCGACCCAAAAGAATCTAGCTGGTTGTTTAAGCCCTAGTGACTTCATGTGCATGTTGCTTTCTCTTACCAAGGATTTTCCTGTGACAATTTTTGGAGTGCTGTCGAGTTTTTAGACAGCAGCCGTGAGATCTCTGTGAAGGATATTATCAGTACTGTATTGTAAGTTACCCTGAGTTTCCTTATCTTTAAAAAAAAAAAAGACTAATAAGTACACATAATAATAACAACTATAAATTCACACCAGCTCTTCCCGTGTTCACATACTCAGACCAAGCACTGCAAATAGGAACTTGATTATACCACTGTAAGGTCACAGCATAGCTGTAAGGATTTACTGACTTAATATATTTCATGCCAAACATTGTGAAAAAGAGATTTCTAAATGCTAAGTGTTATTATATTTGATAGAAAGCAGTAATTTCCAACGTACAGTTGCTCTAAGCTCTCCAGCTGCAAAGGATTTGTTTCTGTGTGGGTAAATAGGTAACCATCCAAATATTATAGTTATTCAGAAATTCAGAACAATGGCACTCATGTACATATGGAAGTTGCTTTCTTGGAACATGAAACTAAATTTTAAACCAATATCAAAAAATATAAGTCTCTGAGGCCTTAAATATTAAAAAAAAAACCTCTTCCTCTTAAGTTTATACCTTCATAAAAATCCTTCATAAATTGAAATGTGCTCTCAGCTATAAATAAATCTATATGAAGTTGGTTTGATATCGTAACTCCAACAGCAAATGGCTAAAGCTGCCATTATTGGAAAACTTACTCTTTTTAAAACTTGTCTGCTTCTGATGAATCCTTCATAAGCACACATATAATTAAGCATATGAGACTGGTTTATTCAGTGATAGGAGCCCAGCTCAAATGACAGTTCTGGGATTATTTTCAAATGCACCAAAGTTCTCCCTGGAGCTTTGGAGGAGAATAAACTTTTCTGCATGTATTGACCATGAAAAGGGCACCTCTTAGAAGAAGCCCGCTTTTCACATTTATTTCCTTAGGGGTTCTTAGTTTATTAATCTTGGCTATATGAAATCACAATTACAGCCACACTCGAAGGAATCAATGGGAGTTCTGCTTCAGGCTCCATGGCACAATCCGCAATCCTCTTGCTATGAAGCCCAGCTGAAATCAATAGTGTGTGCAAGCCGTCATAATTGGATGAAACTTTTACACATAAACTGTGAATTTCTCCAGACTGTTTACTGTTGCATGTACAGTACACTGGGTTGCTTTGTACTTGTGGCCACTTAAGATGTAAATGCTTTCAGAACTGCATTTAGAAAGCCACGTTTCATTATATAGGCTCACACTTATTCTCATGTACCACACAAGTCATTTTCCTGCTGTTTGCAGTTAACATTTGAAGATGCCTTAATTTGCTTTTCATCTCATACCAGTTTTAAGCACTCTGTCTGTGACCTACTGGCGACAGGAGATAAGCATACGGGGATCTGCACAGGATTCTTGGTCTTCAGTATCAGAAAACACCCACATATGCAATGGGATGATGCATAAGAAGCATACGAGAGTCCTGTATGCAGCTGGATTAGGTTAATTATATAGTAGTAAATTGCACGAAAGTCTATCTGACATGTAAATAGAATGCATGTCCAATTCTTATATTACAAGAGCAGTGTGGTGGCCTGCGGTTCCATCCCAATGCCACTCTGGTATTGAAATCATCTGGGAAAGGTTGCAATCAAATGGAAAGAACTACATGAGTGTCAGAGGCTGGATTTCGGTGATCTGCTGGTGTGCAGCCACTGAGAGTGGGACAGCAATGCCACTGCAATATTGCAAACCTTAGATGTGAGAATCTAGTGCTATGAGGGTCCTGCTTGGTGGCTGAGAAACAGTGGCTCAAAGGATGGTGGAACAACAGATCAATTCAGAAGCAAAAGTCCCATTAAGTGTTGGGTGAGATGGTATGAATGTTATGGCAAAGGAGATATTTGCCATTGATGGTTGATGCTTAACCCTTTCCACATCTACTGATACTCTGTTGCAATTCCTTTCACAGGCCTTTGTTTTTCTCCAGTTAAGATTCTGGTTTCAGAGCCAAGCTTGGGGTTGGGATAGGGATATCTTATTAAAAAGACAAAGGGCACATTTGCAGGGGGGAATCATGGGAGGAAGTTTCAGCAATGGCTACCACCAATCTGTATTTTACATGCAAATGTCCCCGTCCTGCTACATTTGTTCTAGGAGGCAAGGAAAAGAGAGTCACACTTTCCTGGTGACATCAGGTGCTACCCTGAAAAAGTTGTTTTCTTCATATTGGTGACCCCTATGCCCAGCACCCCAAAACAATGGCAATTCCCCCTGTATTACCTATTATTTAAAAATAATCTAAATTAGCATAATGACATTCATAATTGTAATGCACTATGCACATGGAAACGTTTCTTTTCATAGGGAAATATATACATTTATTAGAAAGTATTTTTATATAAGACATAATAAAAAGAAGCCAAGCTTTATTCTTTACTTTTTAAGCATCTTTATCTACTCTTTGGTCATTTTACCCTTTTATGCTTTTCACTGGCCTTTGATGGTTAAGGTTTTTTTGTTTCATGGGCCCAAACTCTGGATTTATACTGTTGTGTACTATGTGGGTCCCTTTACCTTTAAGGAGTCTCAAAGCGGCTCACAATCTCCTTTCCCTTCCTCCCCAACAGACACCCTGTGAGGTGGGTGGGGCTGAGAGACTTCAGACAAGTGTGACTAGCCCAAGGGTCACCCGCAGCTGCATGTGGAGGAGCGGGAACGCGAACCCGGTTCACCTGATTACGAGTCTACTGCTCCTAACCGCTACACCACACTGGCTCTCAACCTTGAATGCCACTCATTTTATTCATGGTAAAGGCTTTTGGGGGGGGATGGGCACTGATCAGGGAATGGGCACTGATCAGTTTCACATCACTGGAGACCTGAAAGTACTGTTAAAGCATTTGCAAATAGGTGTTGGGATGTGAACCCCTCTCAGACTGCAATCTATATCCATTTATCTGAGAGTAAGTCCTATTTAGCTCAATGGGGCTTACTTCTGAGCGAATATAATTAGGATTGCCCTGTTAAATAAAGTTTATACTTATAGAACACAACGGGGGGAAATCACACACACACACCCCCGAGCTCTCCTCTTATGGATTGTCTCCATTGCTAAACTTGGGAACAATGCTTCTGCACCAAATGCTTGGTAAAATCAGTAGCGACAAGTGTTGTGTGAACGTAAGGGAAACATGGGTTTTAATTTCTAGATTTCACTACATACTACATTTGCCTCTGAGAAGGAAACTATACTGGGGAATCTAATGAGATAGCTAGAGATTTTGTTGACACATAAAACAGGATGCTTTAAAAAACAAAAATAAAACAACTCCTCCTTCCTGCACTGTGTATTGATTTGTGAGACCCAAGCTATTGATAAAGCCTCTTCTCCTGATCTTACCACTGAAGGCAAGAAGCAAATTACGAAGCAGAACTGAATGCTGAATGACAAATCTCATATGCACAATCCCTTATAATTTTGCGCTTATATTCACATCAGATACCACCACAAGAGCAGTTTCCCACACAATCGTGTAAGTATATGTGGAGAGGTTGTCCAGACTGCAGCACATTTCACAATTTGTAAGGCTTTGTTGTTTTTTATCAGTCCCATTCCAGATAATTCCAGGTTCTGTCACATAAAAAAAAGTACATAAAAAAGGTGATTGTTTGGACAGAAATCTCCAAGTCCCGTTCTTTTTGGCCATTGTTCCACATTTGCGCTTTCATTAGCATCATTTGGTTCTTTTGTATGTACAAAGTATGTGCAAACATACAAAGATTGGTTCTGGAAGAGCATAAAACAAAAGTGAAATGGAATAAAGGTAAGAAGATTGACAGTGCAGCAGACACTCATGGGATGTAAATCCCCCCCCTTTGTATATTTCGTGTCATTTCAGGTTGCCCCTTGTTCTCTCAGTATTAAATGTAACAAACTTCTTGTATTTATGAGCTTTTCTCTTCGGAAATTCTAGACTTCATTTGTACTATTGCACCCAGGGACTGAGGGGAGATCACAAACCATTGTGGCTTTTATGAGTACTCCTTTGTGGCACTCAAAAATCCTCAAGGGGTTTTGTGACTACTCGCAAAGAATGCTGATGAAACCTGAGATGGCATATTGCTAGGCTCTCCTCCCACCCCTTTTGCAAAAGGGGGAAAAAAATAAATCCTTATCATTGTGAAAGAGGATAACCACAGCGGGAGAGAGCCTGACTCAGTACAGACAAGCAGGCTTGCTGGGCAGCTGCAGAATTTGAAACGATGGTTCTGAGCATCCTCAGAACTGTCATTTCCTGCTGGGCGCAAGGAGCTTTTTACTTTTTCATGGGCAGGGGAAACTACAAGTCCCTTGATTTGGCAAGAAAATGACAATATAGAGCATACGAGAACTGTCATTTCAAGTCTAGAAGCAGGAATGCCTGCCAGTAAAGCAGGATCCTTTTCACTGCAGATAACCTGAACTGACCAGAAAGGGTCTGGGTTCACAAAAATTAGGAGTAATTTTCTAAAAAGGGGCTTGACATATTTGGTCCATTTCCAATCAGAGTACCTGTAATGGGCTGGACAAGTGAACTGAACCTAGCACCATTACTAGGTACCGAACTTAGAAGTCTTGGGACAGAAGCCCATGACACAAAGCAGCCTCTGGGCAAGTTAAGAGGGCAGGTGTCCGAGGTCTCTCTGGCACTCTGCTTTGCAGTGTGTCCAGAAACCCAGCGTAAACAAATCTGGATTTAAACTATGGTCCGCCGCCCCCACCTCTCAAGATGCATAAGACACACACCCCCTTAACTTTCCATTGTAAGCCACTTCAAGAGCATTGTTTTGGCTGAGAAGTAGGATATAAATGTGAGGAATAATCAAATTAAGAGCTTCCCAATAATAATAATAATAATTTATTATTTATGCCCTGCCCATCTGGCTGAATTTCCCCAGCCACTCTGGGCGGCTCCCAATTGAGTGTTAAAACAATACAGCATTAAATATTAAAAACTTCCCTAAACAGGGCTGCCTTCAGGTGTCTTTTAAAAATAGGATAACTGCTTATTTCCTTGACATCTGATGGGAGAGCGTTCCACAGGGTGAGCGCCACTATTGCACAAGAGTGCAATTATGAGATAAGATTGTACAAAGTAAGAACCAAGGGAGAAGGGGGGGAGAAGTAATGGCTCTATACCTCCAGGATCAGAGGAAATATCCCCCTGAAGACCAGTTGCTGCAGAGAGCCCTTGCCCTCGTGCTTGTGGACTTCCCATGGGTATCTTCTGCTGCAGGTCTCTGCTTGGTCACTGTAGGATACAGTATGTTGGACTAATCTGGCCTCTTGGTCTCACCCAGCAGGTCTCCTCCTATGTTCTTGGTGACAATGTGTAAGGACCCTATTGGTGTCATTATTGAGGGAATAGCTTGCCCTAAAAGCGTTGGGGGGGGACCTCCAATAAATGGTTGGGAGACTGCCTGGGAAGTGGTGCAAAAACAAACCCCACACGCACTCAAGAAGGCTTGTACCTCCTGAATGACCCAGTGAAGACCAGAGTGACCTAGTAAACAGGCAATCAAGATGTGAGTATGAAGTATGGAGTGCAGCAGCTCCTCAAGTGAATATCAGTGAATAATATCAAACAGAGATGCTATCCTGGATATACCTTTAGCATCGCATTTCATGAGATGTTTTCCAAAGTCGGCAAAGTGATCATTAGAGTCAGATATAGGACCATTAGCTCACATTTAGGGCACCGTAAACAGTTTTATTCTTCTAAAATACAGTTTGGTTTTTAATTAACTTCACTATTTTCTCTACAGCCAGCTTACAGAATTAATTCTAGTTTGCCTTTTAATTACGATGTAATAGCTAATTAAACCGAGGGGGGAAATACTTAAAATGTTAATATCGCAGATTAAGCACTATAAAGCTCACTATGCTAAATATCACACATTATTTTTATGCATCTCCAAGGCTTCCACCGCAAACAATCTCGATTTACAAGTGTTCAAAGTGAATCTCCATTTCCTTATTTAGACAAGAGGCATTTCATTTGCAATGGAGATGAAGATTGTTTTTAAACATGATGAAAGTTGAGAGTACAGTCTTGACACCCTCCTTGGAAAGCACTATAAGATCTGCTCCTTAAAATTGGAGGTTGAATCATGTTCTTACTCTGCTTAATTATGGTGGCCAGATACAAAAAAAAGAGCAGGAACTCCTTCACTTTAAATACCGGTAGTACTATAGCAGAAGGAATTTTAGCAGGTGTAGCTTTCATGATAAGCTACACTTGACAAAAGCCCCATATCTACACAGCTAAGTGGCAGGAGCCCTGCCTTCTGTTGCATCTGGTTAACAGGGATTTAATCACACAAACAAAACCAGAATCCATATTAGACCAAAAGCTTCACAATGGCTGCAAACTCTGAATGCCTCCCGACTACCCATATTTTGTAGAAGGGTAGTTTCTCTCTCTTTATATTTGTATTGTTATATTGGAAATGAATAAAAAAAATATTGTGCAGGAGTGGGTCAAGTACATACTGAAAAATTAAGTTTGTGCAATTAAAGCGCATTAAAGCACTCTATTGCTCCAGTGCAACAGAGCCACTTTTTAAAATACTGTATAACAACAACGGATTGTCTGCATTAGGAAAGTGTTGGGGAATTGCACTGAAAAGTTCAAATAAAAGTTCAAAATGTAGCACTGTAAATATTATCTGATGCCCCCAGCTGTGATATTGCACATTTCCATTGTCTGCAAGAATGGATCACAGACACACTTGTCTCTTGAAGATTCCCACAAAGGAAAAAGAAAACATAAGAATGGCAAGGCAAATTGAGATTTCTCCCCAGCACCTGAAAAAATGCATGCTTGATTGGATGTACCTTGGACATATGTGCACTAAACAGGGAAAATTCCCTGGGAATTTGCTGCCAAGAAATCCCAGCAACAATATGGCACTACAATTCTAAGCATTCTGAAGAGGAAGACCAAAGAAGGCTAATCTTACTTTAGAGTTCCCATCCCAAAACATTATGGCCAATGAGAGCACATTTGCATCAAATGTTCCCATTGACTAACACATAAGAAAGGGAAAGTTTGATATAGGTTGCTTGAGAGAACTTTTGAACCATGGATCCACTTTCCTGCCAATGCCTGCCTCCTCTCAACCCAGCAGAGCCTTTTTTTCAACCATGATCTATCAGGGTGGAATTGCTCTTGCTCGGTGTCTGCCCTTGATGAATTGCTCAGCAAAGGGAAAAGGGGAAAGAGATGTTAGGTAAGTAAAGAGCTTGTCTTGTTGAACAGCAGGGAATTTCCCTTTTCCTCCCAAAGGCTCCATTTTTGAGAATGAGCACATTAAAAACTGCCTGGAAGATGCTAGCTGCCTTCTTTTTTCTTAGATGTATTGCTCTTCATTATGCATTCTCTGTTCCAATGGACTGGCAGAACGCATTTAATTAATAGGCAGAAATTGCTGCTAAGAGAAAATAATTCTCAACAGCTCAGCTGTGACTGTTATGAGCTAGAATCATGGAGTTACGCAACCACCCAGATTGCTGTTTACATGAACCAATAAAAGAAATAAAAAATCATAATGGAGCCAGAGTAACACTGAAAATGGATTATCCCATGGTTTGAGATTGCTTGCTGCTAATTACATTGGTCTGGTCTAAGAGCATGCACTGCTACATCTGTGTTTGCATACAGCAGGTAGGGCTGAAACGTGTATTGTCACATTAGCTTGGGAAGTGATGAGCTGCTGCCTAATTTATGGTGACATGACTACATACTGAATGCTTAAATCTGTTCTGTTTTCCCACTGGATCTCCACTTTGCAAGTGTCCCATAGAGACAAAAGTAGCTGAATGCCATGACAACAGAGGCTTGCGTATTTTTGTCCCCTTGCTGGGGTCTTGAATAGCACAACCTTGCTTCCTAACATGTAAGAGCAGTTATGCTGAAAGCCCTTCAAGCTTCTACTACTGTAATTCTCCCTGCTTGCTAAAGAACACATTCATGACAGGATGTTTCCTGATGTTAAGCAGCAGAGAACTAAAACAAACTCCAAATGTCAATCTGGATTGTTGTATTGTTTTTGCTCAGGTTCTGTGGTTGATGCACAGGAAAGTGTTGCAAGATATTCTGTGGATGCATCGTTTCATCTGTATGATCGAAGTAGTTGCTTCCTGTTTATTAATGTTTCCATGCCTAATTATTTTGGTATAAGCTGCCGTTATTCAAAACAAGGGGTTTTTTGCCTTTGAATTCTACAGGACGGAGAATCAAAGACTATTACCCCCCCCCCCTCTCAGGGCTTGACGTCAAAGTCCCCCAGGAAGGATCACATCTGAATGATATATTTTGTACCGATTAAACTTTATTACTAAATTTGAACTATTTTAAACCATACTTCAAGTAGAATGAATGGGAACTTGGAACACAGTTGCAAGAGAAATAATGAGGCAGTTTCATTGATTACAGAATAACAGAGAAATATAGGAATCTTATTGGGGAAGCAGTATATATTTCCATTTTTAACGCCAAGTAATGTGATTAGCACCGACTTTCCATATTGGGAAAGAACACATGGGGGGAAGACACATGACTGTAAGAAACCCACTAGGAATAGATGAGAGATACATTGGTCAAAAATGCCCTAGTAGCGTCTTTTAAATCTCCTCCCATATTGGACTAGTATCACGAGTGACATCAATTACAGTTTATGATATTCTCTTTTGATACACTGTGCCAAAAAAGCATCTGTTTTCTATGCAGTTTCAAAGGAACAGATTTGGTTCTACTTTGTGCTCTCCATGTGTCTGAAAGGCATTATTGGTGCTAGCCTGTCCATGTGTTCATTTGCAAGACCTAGATGATTGTAATTGGGACTCTGCTATAAGAAAACTACAACAGATACAAAATTCCCAGTTTAAGAGAATGTCAAGAAAACAACCTTTTCAAGTGATGTGCACGTACGTACAGGACAGTTCTGTGGTTAGAATGCATCTTTTAAATATAAGTGTCTGAACGATGGACTGAGTAGCAGCCTTTAGTGTGTATTTCCTTACATTTGCTGGATCCATCATGTTGATGTGATGTCAGTTTTCTATTTGATTTTCTGGAAGCAACAGAGGTTAATTGCCTCTGGGTTATTTCTTGCAGCAGTGCCACACGCACACACACACACACACACACACAAATTACTTTGCTGATGCTGCTTTAGCAGAGCAGCATTGTTTACTGAAGACTGAATTTGGCACTGATTCAGTGCACACCAGAACACAAAGCTAGAGTGAAAGTTATAATAGATTATGCAGTTTTGTCATCCATATTCTAGATTCTATAAAGCAGGAAGAAGGACAACAAATTCCATTGTTGCAAACAATGCAAATTTAACTGCAATTTAAATCAGAAAAATGCAATTTAACTCAAATACATATGGTTTGCTTTAGATTAGTGAATCTGTTGTTTTCCTGAGGAAAGAAGATTGTGTCATGATCAACAGGATCTGTGACTGTGGGTTTTTTGATTGCCAGATATTGGCCTGGATCCAGTGAGATACACAAGTACCGGTAGTTCTGTGCATCCAACAGGGTTATGGATTTGTATTTCTTGAAGACCTCCTCATGATGACCACTGAGAGGAGCAGAGAGAGAAGAAATGCCATGGTGTATCTGCATCAGCACAACCAGACACGTTTATCTGCCCCAGGTGCAACTTAACATGTCTCTGTGTCTCTCCCATATCAGCTCTACAACCACAGCAGGCGCTGTAATTCTCCAGTGGTTTGACTTCACTCCCAAAGGCGCACTCCTCCACTGTCTCCTGAGACAGACAGATGCTAACAACCTCATGATGCAGGAGAAACCTCTTCTGAAACTGAAAAGCTAACGGGATAAAAAGCAATTTCTGAGAAGTCATGCCTTTGGCCACAACTAAGGCCCTGCATCACACACACACACAAATGAATTAGAGTGCTTTTTCTAAATACATATGATAGAAGGTATTCAAGGCACTGATGTTGCCAAAGAGTGCTGTCTAAATCTGAGTGTATTTGGGTCCCAGATAGTGCTGCCTCAGCAATTGGTGCTACATACCTTTCCCAGATCGTTTATTGATCAATCCAATTAGAACCAACCCAGGTTCAAGAGCACGTGGAGGACTTCTGTAGAGAATGGATGCAACACTCAGAGCTGCCAACAAGACAGTCCTGCATAGCAGTGCATCAGGCTCTGAAGGCAAATGGAGGGCTGCTCATTTGAAAGCATTCGCCATATCAAACTAGCACGTCACTGCTCTTTCTAGTCTAGCCACATTCATGGGAAGGAGGAGTGTACAGTGGTAGAAGGTGCTGAAAGGCTCTCATGGGCAGGAGTTTGTATGACTGTTCAAATCAGGGCCGACCCACCTATGAGGCCCCAAGCGGGAGGGGGCACCATTTTGAGGTCTGCCTCAGATACCAAAATGTATTGGTTCAAATGACCATTCAACTTATGCTGAATTGTTGAATGGTCATTTGAACCAATACATTTTGGTATCTGAGGCAGACCTCAAAATGGTGCCCCCTCCCGCTTGGGGCCTCAACTTATGCTGAATTGGGCTTCCGGGTTTAGCGCCTGATCAGCCGGCTGCGTTCCCGTCGCGCTGCGAGGGGAGCGGCTGAAGATCGGTCTGGGGGTTCCGTTCCGTGCAACGGACCCTCGTCAAAACTTCTGGCGGGGCGGCCAGAAGGCTTGGGGAACCGGCGGGTGCCCCCTGCGACCTCCCCCCTCCTTCAAAGACCCCGTCAGGGATCGGAGAAGGCAGAGCGGGTTGAGAGTCAGGGCACTGCGGCTCCGGAGAGCGGCCACTTCAGCGAAGCGGCAGAGCGGGCTGTTCCAGAGCGCTGAACTTCTCCTGAAAAAAGAAACAAAAGGACTAAACGAACCGTGAGTTATTTGGACTAATTAGATTTTAATTTGAAGATTGACTTGGGCACGGGAGAGATCAAAATCAGGAGGCCAATCCCTCCCGGCTGTGAATGTTGCGGCAAGACTCTATCTGTAAATAGCGCAATTTTTTTTTCTTTTTTTCTTTGACTTTTGACAGCTGTCAAATGCCCCCCCGGGACTTTGCAGCATAGGGGGGGTAGAAGTATTGATGTATTGGATGTATTTGGTTTTATTGATCACTGCATTGTTGGATTAGACCCACTGCCACCCTCTGGATTAGCTGGAGAAGCCGGGTCAGTGCGGGGGTCGAAGATAAGTTAAGACTCTGCCTTTTGATACTTTTGATACTCTGTCTCTGGTTTTGATGTTTGCTGTATAAAAACTGCTACAATCTATGTGGATTACAAATTTTTAAAATTTTGCAACAGTCTAACATCCTCTTTCAAGGGCTGAATTGCCTTAGCTCCTAAAGAGAAAGTAAAGTGGAGAGACTGGTGAACTGTTAAATTCCTGAGCTCCCTCTGTGCTTATCATCTTAACAATAGAGCAGGAAGCCACGGCTGAGAGTGACCTTGACGGTGTTTTGTTCCCAAAGACAAAAGGATCCTGTTGCTGGGTAAAAGATAAACAACAGCTGCAGAATACACAGGATTAAGACTACCCCTGGGACTTTGTCTTTTGCTGAAAATAAATGTCTAGAGGTGTAGGAAGGGGGGTGTCAACAAGAAGCACGACGAAAGCAGGAGAAAGTGAAGGTAAAGGAGACAAAAGGAGGGCCTCCCAACAACTAGATCTACCCGCAATGAACCAATTACTTGAACAATTTGAGGCCTTACGGAAGGAGAATAAACAAAACACAGAGGAACTGAAGAAAGAACATAGAGAAACCTCCGCGGAACTACGGAAGGACATTGCAGGTATTAAATCGCAACTGGATGAGCTAGGGAAGCTCCAACAAGACTTACAACAAACCCAACAACAGGTGGCTAAAGTGGAGACACAGGTGCAGGCATTGGAACAAACACACCTTAGAGACAACTACAACACGCAGGTGGCTCTTGCTTTCATTCAACTGAGACAGAGATCTACGAATTTGAGACTGAGACATCTGCCACAGGAAGAAGAAGACGACCTTAAGGCCTACATCGTAAAGATCTTTGCAGAATATTGGCAAATTGATCCAGAAGTATTAAAGGCCACAATCATCAGAGCCTATCGTTTTGGGCCAAAGGACAGGAAGAACACCAAGACGGTGAATGACTGCCTCATTGAATTCCAGACCAAGGCACAAAGAGATGAAATTTTGAATTTGCATTACGGAAATAATCTTGAAGTCAAAACTAAGAAAGTCATCTTATACAAAGACATCCCGAAATTCTTCCTGGACCTAAGACCCAACTATACTGACTTAACACAGGCACTGAGCAAGAAGAAAATCAACTACAGGTGGGAATTTCCACAGGGCCTTTCTTTCAGATTTAAGGAAAGGATTGTCAAAATCAAATCAATCGAAGATAAGGCCAAGTTCCTACAAGACAACGTACTAGACTTCCCTGAGGCATCACAAGGAAGACCGGATCCATTAAGAGGCCCAGAGGGAGCCACAGGAGGAACAAACTAAGTACAAATGGCTCTCAGGATATTAACTTGGAACGTTCGAGGTTTAAATATACGGGCGCAGAGGAACCAGGTGTTCCACACTCTTAAAAAGCAGAATCTGGACTTGATTTGTCTACAAGAGACCCATGTGATAAGAAAACACAGAAGAGTCCTCGACAACAAAAGATTAGGACAGGAATTCATATCTTCTGCAAAAGTCAAGAAAAGAGGAGTGGTGATCTATGCCAAAGAAAAATATAATCCAAAATTAAAATTTAAACATGAGGATGGAAGATATGTTGCGATAGAAATTACAGTAGAAGGCGAAAAATTCATAGTACTGGGTCTTTATGCTCCAAATGATGCAAAATCGGAATTTTACAAGGAAATTCACGACAGGCTGACAGATTATATGGACTATAAGATAATCCTGCTAGGAGACTTTAATGCGGTGGCCTCCACATTGATGGACAGATCCCAAAGACCGAACTTCACAAATGATGGAAGGCTTCCGAAGACATTCTTTGAAATGACAGAAAACCTAGACCTGACAGATGCATGGAGAGTAAAGAATCCATTAGAAAAAGAACCGACTTTTTACAGTGAAGCAACAAAAGCCTGGAGTAGAATTGATCAGATATGGGCATCCAGGGACTTGGTACCCAGGATGCTCCAAGCAGAGATCCATCCAAGGACATGCTCAGACCACAACCCTGTACAGCTGGACCTGAAACTTTCACCGAGGGGAACCTTTAGATGGAGAATGGACGATTCGTTACTGAGAAATCAAACAATTTGTGAAAAAGCTCAAAAGGCAATAAAAGACTTTTTCGAATTTAATTTAAATTCAACGGTGGAGAATAGAGTGGTTTGGGATACTAGCAAGGCAGTAATGAGAGGATTCCTAATACAACAGAAGGCGATCAAAACAAAGCAACAGAAAGAGAATAAGAATAAGATCTTAGAACAGCTGAAAGAAAAGGAAAAACAACTGAGGAAGAATCCTAAGGATGGGAAAGTTCTAAAGGAAATAAAGCAACTTCAAGTGGAATTCTCCAAATTAACCAATTGGGAAATTGAATGGAAGATAAAAATGTTAAAACAGAAATCATTCGAGTCAGCTAACAAATGTGGGAAATTGCTAGCTTGGCAATTAAGACAGAGACAGAAACTCAATACCATAACAAACATCATAGTCGATGGCAATAATATAGTGAACCCCTCGGAAATAAGGAAGAATTTCGAAAAATATTACAAACAACTGTACAGGGAAAATCCACAAGATTTGGGAAAAATACAGCAATTTATAAGAGATAATGGACTGCAAAAAATCCCAGAAAATCTGAAAGGGCCCCTAAACCACCCAATATCAACAACAGAATTGGATTCCGCTATTAACAACATGCAGCTGAACAAGGCCCCAGGACCAGATGGACTCTCAGCAAAATATTATAAGACATTGAAAGGTTGGTTAATCCAACCATTAACAGAAGTGTGTAATGATATACTTAAGGGACAGAGGGCACCGGAGTCTTGGAAGGACGCATTTATCACCTTGATACCGAAACAGGATGTAGATCGGACACAGATGAAAAACTATAGACCTATCTCTCTCCTTAACGTGGATTACAAAATATTTGCAAATATTATGGCTAGCAGACTCAGGAAGGTCTTGAAGGAGGTTATCCACGAAGACCAGGCCGGGTTTTTACCGGAAAGACATTCAAACACTAACATAAGAAATGTGGTGGATATCCTCGAAAGACTGGAACAAAAGATCAACTGTAAAGCAATCCTGATGTTTGTGGACGCCGAAAAAGCATTTGACAATGTTTCTTGGAATTTTATGAAAGAGAACCTAAAACATATGGAGGTGGGAAAAGTCTTTATGAATGGATTAGAAGCGATCTACACCGAACAGAAAGCAAAGATAATAGTTAACAATGTGATCTCGGATAATATAAGAATTGAAAAGGGAACAAGACAAGGTTGCCCTCTCTCCCCATTACTTTTTATTACGGTCCTGGAAGTACTATTAAATATGATAAGAACAGACTCAAATATAAAAGGGGTGGCAGTGGGGGCCAAGGAATACAAGTTAAAAGCCTTCGCAGACGACTTAGTATTGACATTACAAGATCCGAACCCCAGTGCCAAAAGGGCACTGGAGGTGATACAACAATTCGGGGAAGTAGCAGGATTTAAATTAAACAAATCTAAAACAAAGGTTCTAGGGAAAAACCTGACGCAGGATGAAAAAGAATATTTGGAGGAAGAAACGGGCCTGCAATTTGTGAAGAAAGTAAAGTATCTGGGCATTAATTTGACACCAAGAAACCAAAATTTATTTAAAGAAAATTATGAGAAAGTGTGGAATACAATCAAGAAAGATTTAGAGATCTGGAATAATTTGAAGTTGTCCTTGATGGGCCGAATAGCAGTTATAAAGATGAACGTTTTGCCAAAATTATTATTTCTTTTTCAGTCAATTCCAATTATTGATAAGATGGAGCCATTCAGAATATGGCAGAAGACTATATCCAAATTTATCTGGCAGGGGAAAAAACCCAGAATAAAATTCAAGATATTAACGGATGACAAGAAAAGAGGGGGATTTTCCCTGCCGGAGCTAAGTATCTATTACGAAGCAGCAGCCTTCTGCTGGCTGAAAGAATGGTTCCTATTGGAAAACTCGGGTATCTTAGATCTGGAAGGACATGACAATAAATTTGGATGGCATGCGTATCTATGGTATGATAAGATAAAGGCACATCAAGGCTTCAAAACACACATAATCAGAAAGGCTCTTTATAGAGTCTGGATGAAATATAAAGATCTCTTAGAAAAGAAAACGCCCAGATGGCTATCCCCGTTAGAAGCAAAGGCCCATAAGAAAATCAATATGGAAGGTAATTGGCCTAAATATTCTGAAATCTTAATACAAGAAGGAGAGCAAGTCAGGTTGAAACCCTATGAACAACTGAAAGACAGAATTACACATTGGTTACAGTACCATCAAATCAGTGAACTTTTTAAAATGGACAAAAAGACTGGTTTTCAACTGGAAAGATCAAAATTGGAAACAGAGCTATTAGAACCAAAAACTAAGACTTTGTCTAGAATGTACAAATTGCTGCTGGAATGGCACACGCAGGATGAGTTCGTGAAATCTGCAATGATAGATTGGGCAAAGGATGTTGGACATAATATTATGATGGCTGACTGGGAAAGACTTTGGAGGAGAGGCATAGAATTTACTGCTTGTAACTTGTTAAGAGAAAACATAATGAAAATGATGTACAGATGGTATTTGACCCCAGTAAAGCTCGCAAAGATCTATCGTTCGCAGGATAATAAATGTTGGAAATGTGAAAAGGCGGAAGGAACATTTTATCATATGTGGTGGACCTGCCCCAGGTTGAGAGTCTTCTGGGAGATGATATACAATGAACTAAAGAAAGTGTTCAAAAACACATTCCTGAAGAAACCAGAGGCCTTCCTTCTGGGAATGGTCCACCCAGAGTTACCTAAAGAAGATCACACCTTTTTCATGTATGCCACAACAGCAGCAAGAATATTGATTGCCCAAAATTGGAAGACCAAAGACTTACCGACCTTGGAAGAATGGCAGACAAAACTGATGGAATATATGGAGATCGCCGAGCTGACCGGCAGAATCCGCGACCAGAGGGAAGAAGCAGTGGAAAAAGACTGGAAAAAATTTAAAGATTACCTTAAAATCTTTTATAAAAAATAGTATATGAATCAAGAGTCGAAAATAGTGGTATCAATTTACAGAAGTAGACAGGAATTAATATAAGATAATTCTAGAAGTGTTAAGAATGTTTTAAGATGATTCAGATTGGTGATAGATTATAATGATAGATTTATGGATGATTTAGAAATATCGATAAGGATTAAATCTAAGAATGATAAGAATGATAGCAATTAAGATTGATAGTAAAGAGAATATAGATGATGTAAGTAAATCTGTAATAAGAAATTGCCTTGAGAAAATGTTAAACAATAAATGACACAGAGAGAGAGACTGGAGGAAGTACAAGCATAATGTTAAAGAACTAAGATTAAGAAATTAGAAAATTTATTTCCTTTATTAATGTCTTATTTGTTGTATGGATGTTTTGTTTGTTTGTGTGATGTTTCATGTGTTTGAAAATTAATAAATATACTTTGAAAAAAAAAAAAAAAACTTATGCTGAATTGTTTGTGCACAAGGGCTAGTTCCAGCATAATGTTTTGCATCTACTGGAAGCTTTGGGGAACAATCCCTGTGGCTACACAACACATCTGAAAATACTTCATTCAAAGATGATCCTGCGAACTTGATCTACTCAGCAATTCAAATTCATAGCACAGTCTTCAAAAAACGTGTATGCATGGTACAGTTTGAGAATGCACTATTGCATGGAAAACATGAATGTTGAAACTGGCTGCTAGGAGTTTACAGTGGGAGAAGATGCTTCAAGGCTCTCAAGGCTTTCTGCCTGTGGTATCTGTTATTAACATAAACGTAGGCAACATATATGTAGGCTACAGCATCAAGTGGTAACAAGCCACACATTCACAGGGACTCTATAGCCAATGGTTTCAGCCTATTAGGAAATTCTTGTTGGTAAACAGAATAGCCTCCTTAAATACAACAACAACAGAATAGCTTTCCCATTGTGGTTAGAGTGCCAGATTATTATTTTGGAGGCCGGGGTTCAAATTCTCACTCGGTCATAAAGGATGACCTTGAGTTAGTCATCATCATAGGAGCAAACTCCAGGGGACAATACAATACAATACAATACAATACAATACAATACAATACAATACAATACAATACAATAGTATAATTGTGGGGGCCAGACACCCACAAAGTCAATGAGAAAAGCTGGCAGGTGGCAGTGGTGCTGCCTCTGAGAAAGAAGCAGTTCAGCTCCATCCTTCGCAGCCAGCCAGTGAAGCATGCTTTTCCGGGGAGGGGTGGGGGCTCAGACTCAGAAGAACAGAGACCGAGAGGAAGAGGAGTCGTTGCTGCAGGCGTGTGTGCGTGTGACATTGCACGTCTGCGTTTTGGTGGCAGGCACCCACAATCCTGAGGGTGAGATGGCACCCCTGGTCACCATCTCTTAGCTTAACCTACTTCACAGGGTTGTTGTGAGAATACGACAGGAAGGAAAAACCATGTACACTGCTCTGATATCCTTGGAGGAAGGGCAGGATGTAAGTGTAATTAATATACTGATCATTTGTTTTTATCCATCAATATAAATGTTAATTTTAAGAGAAAAGCATCTAGATTTTATTTTAATTGCTGATCAGGCTATTTTAACTAGCAACTGAATCAAGGTAAGCAATCTGTAGGAGTCCACTAGATCTAATGTTTTTAGCTGTAAATACCGGTAGTTATTTCCCCTCTGAATCTCTGGAAAGTAGGAAGGACGGCAGTGACCTTGAGGCACAAAGTGTACCATGTGTCTCATCATCATTTTCTAATGAAAAATCTCCCCCTTCCCCCTCTTTGTCACCTTCCCCCTCTTTGTCATTCAGCCAGCATGCTTAGTGGTTGCATCAGCTTTGAACCCAAATATTCATCTGGGGGGGGGGGGGGGACAAATCTCAACAGGAAACCTTGCATTGATTTTACCACAACTTCCACAGAACCTGTGGCTCTACTGTTGTTGGATTCCAACTCCAGTGGCCAATTGCCAGGGATGATAGAAGTTGCAGTCCAGCCGCATCTGACAGGATCCTTAGCCCTGTTCTAACCAAAGGAACATGTTTCCTCTGTATGTTTTATGTGTGTGTTGCTTCACATGCTATCTATTTAACAGCTTCATTTCCTTTCGTTTCAACACACCTTTCAACAAAATGTGTTCCATCCTCCTCCCCAACCCACCCACAGCCCGGCTATTTTTAGCCTCTTATCACAGTTATTTCCTCCAGTGAATAGTTTCCTGGCATTGCTGCTGGAGCATACTGATGTTCAGAATGGGGGAAACACATTGTGGCACAGTAGGTGCCCTGCATGTGTGTGCTGTGTGCGAAGGGGGAGCAGTGGCTGCTTCAAGAGAACAGCTTCAGCAGCAGGGGCACTCTGCACACCTCCTACCCCAACACACACACATGCACCAGTAGCATTTTAGAACCCAAGATGTAAAGTCATTCTTCCCAGGGTGCCCAAGGAGCTTTGTAAACGAGCTTTTTGCTTTGTTTTCTCAAGGGTCTCTCATATCAGGAGAATAGCCCCTGCCCAAATGCCTGTGGTGAAACAAGGGGAAGGGGAAGGAAGCCCTGGGTGGGGAAATGGATGGCAATGCAATTAAAAATCCAAATGCTGTAATTTGTCAAACCTATGTACTACTAAAGGCGAGAGGGAGGCAACAACCAAGGCAGAGGCATAAGGCATGAACAGGAGAGCAACTGTGATTGTGAACTGACCTACTAAAGAAAGTGGAATAGATGAATAAATAAATAGATATTCAGTCGTAATGACCTACACTAGGATCAACTACTTGGATATGCATTCCCACCCCCCTCCATAAAACACAGTAATGCACACTAGATGGAACGGTCTTTACAATATATGTCTCTGTCTTCCTGGGGCATATTTGTAAATGGTTAAAGAAAATGCTAGGCATGTGTGGGGAGGGCATTCCATATCTGGGGTGCCACAACTGAAAGGCTCTGTCCTGGTCTGATTATTATTTTCATAAAATTAGGTTTTATTAGTAGAAGAGAACACAATTTATTACACTGGTGACTTTCTAACTTTACATTTTTATGTAATTTCTGGGCATCCAGTCACTTCTTAAACTTGCTATGTTGTTTTCTTTTTCTGACCAGATGTTCATTGTGTGTCTTCTAGTCATATTTCATGCAGCTGGCTTTAAATCCAAAAGCTGGATGTTGATTGCTTTTTTTAAAGGTATGTAATTTCTTTCTGAGTTTGGGCCCCAAGGGTAAAGGACTCCCCCCTCCCTGATCAATACTTGTTAATGAGCTGGCAAGGTTCCTGCTTTTTAATTTAAATTGGATTCAGAGGGGATGTAAAATCCCAGAATTTCAGTACAGTACTAGAAACGAAAGAACCAGGACTTGCTAAAACATTGTTGCACATCCTCAGGAGTGTTCTTTTCAGATTTCCAGACAGTCACCACACCCTCCTCTAGGACACTCCATTCCAATACCACCTCTGACTTTTATTTTTCAATTGATGCTTAACATTCCATTGATACTGAGCATGCTCAGTCCACTTCAGGGCTTTTTTCTTTTAGGGGAAGCAGTTGATCTCTTTGTTGTTGTTGTTTTCTTTTCAGTTGTATGTCTGCAAACCTCCCTCAGGTTATCCCCAGGGCAACCTCTTCCTTCTTAGTGGCCCTATTTTGGCTTCTGTCTTGTTGGCACTTACCACCCGAATCACTATTACAGGGAGCAATATTTCTCCCCAGAAAGCAGCTTCTTCAGAACAGTGGACACCTTCTCTTATTCTGTGTTGAACTAGCAATGTACCATTATTGACTTTCTGAATGAGTAGTAACATTAATGTAGTTTATTCCTCTCTCTCCCCACCCCCCACATACACACACAATGTCAAAAAAAGACATGTTTTTGCTTCCCTGTGAAAAGCAGGGATTTTGGTGATTTCTTGCATCCCTTCATGAAATATTTCCAGCTTGTCAGCAGAATGCGTCCCCATGGCTGAGACATACCCGGGCCCTTATCCAATAATACACATGATTGAGGATGCCTGTGCATATTCCACTGGAAGCAATGATATGCAGAATGGGCCCATGGCATCCACTTCTAGGCGTGCATCTGAATTCTTTATCAAATGGTTGTGTATTTGATGTGCTTCACAATGCATATCCCAATCCACCTTCTGTCGCAACTAGTCATTGTAAGATATGACTAGAGCTGGATAAGGAAAAATCCTTGCCATGCATTGTTGCTCCCAGGTTAAGACTGCACAGGATTGTGATCTTGCATAGGTGCAAGATAATGTGGCATCTTAAAGTGGATTGCCCAGTTGACTCTTGACTAGAGGGAAAAACTGGGATGGGCCAGGGAGCAGATAGATCCTGGGACACAGTTTAAGCATCTCCTGGTGTGTATCCTGCTATATACACACTGCTCTTTATATTAGCAGGCGAAGATAACGTTGGAAAGCACATTAAACATGGAGCCAACCCATCCAAATTTTAAAGCAGTTCTTTTTGTTTAAATGCTTCACACATATGCTACCAATCCTATGTTTATTTTTATTTATTAAAATGATGAGGAGTAGTGCCACAAAAGTGATACTTGATAAATACTTAATTAAATGCATTTCTTTTAACTGCCTTGCCTTCTGAATATTTTCTTAGCTACTGGAATGCCACAATTTGCAATGTATTAATGCGTTAAATATACATGCCTTAATACTGCCCTGACATTTTCTATTACCGCACAGTGGAGGCTTTGATGGATCATGTTTTACAAAATATGTCTCTATTATAATTGGCACTTAGTGACAGATAACAGTAGCGGGATGAATACTGCTATTGAGGGGCCCCACTTCATAGTATAATGTGCTATTCAGAAAATCTCAGCAGGTGGGCGGAGGTCAAGTCTCTGTCTCTTTCTATTGATCCTTCCCTTATGTAAGCAAGCACTGCTCAAGTGAAAGACTCTGCTGGGCTTGCATTAATAAAGTTGCTCCATTGTGTTTTTTTTCTTCCTTTCATGTAACTGAGCGCATTGCTTAAGAAGTTTAAAAATATAGGGCCCACTCCACATTAGCTTGCTCTGGCTTAGCAACCATTTGTTTTTATGGTGCCTTCCTGGTGAACAGACTATGGCTTCATGAGTTTTCATGCTTTCTTTGCTAAGGGTGTGTTCTGCATACGTATTTGGATGGGAAAGGTACTATTAGGGACTCTACCACCAGGTCTAATGACAGCCACTTAAATCAGATTATGAGAGTTTCATACTTAGAGTCCAAAGGTCAAGAGATGGCAGTTGCTATGGAGATTTTATCTCAAACCATTATAGTTGGAAGTAGGACCATAGGCAATGTGCAGAAGACTCCCCTCAGGTATTTTATAAGCAAAGCCACTACCGGTAAATAACGCAGACAGAGTCTAAAGACGAAAGTCCTGACAATGCTTTACTGAGAAAACTGAAGAAACCAGTGTATTATTTGAGGAGCAAGAAACAGAAATGTTTTGTCTTTCTTAGGTCAGGCCTTATACATAGCAGAGATAGAACCACCAAACAAACAGAGGAAACATTCCCTCAAAACTATGCAGCCACTAAGGGCACGTTTCCTCAGTGAAGACCATGCCACTTTGCTTGGTTTCTAAGCAACACCTTCACCTGCCCTTCTATTGGCTAGTTGACTTTAAACAATAACAGGATTAACACTTACATTACACATGGAATGATCTTGGCTGTTGCACTACCAACAGAGAAAAATTGAACATTGGATCCAAAATGTAATGAATATAAAGTTACTCCTAGTGACCAGAGGAGAAATGCCAGTTGGGAGGAGCACAGAGAGAAGAAATGCCATGCTGCATATGTAACAGGAAAACTGATGCCTTCATCTGCAATGAAACATGTGTCCCCCACATTGGTCTCCACAGCCACAGCAGGCACAGTAACTCTCCAACAGTTTGACTTTATCCCCTCTCCCCCACGGTGCACTATTCCATTGTCTCTTGAGACAGACAGATGCCAACAACTGAGAACTCAAGGCAGCAAAGTGTGTAAAGTCATGGACCAGTGTCTAATTTAGGAACAGCCAAGGACTTTTGCGCACTCCGCAGGATTTGGTTTGCAGTATCAGCACAGCTTGCTTTTAAACCTCGCCCAATTTTAAAAGCAGGTTGCTGTGCAGGGCATGGGGTGGCTGCTGATCAATAAAGCATAATACAAAGGCCCTATTTGCATGCTGCTTTAAATCTTGGCCAATGGTGTTTTGTTCCAGTACGGTACACCCCATTCAAAAAACAATGAAGGCTGACTTTCATTATCATTGCATCTTGCTAAATATGTTTTACCACAGATGTTGCATATCCCAGTGGTGTTTTTAGAAGTGTTTACAAACTCACTTGGGGAATCATTCTTGAAATAGCTTTGCTCATCCTCAAAGACTAGTGTCTTCATTTTACACATTCAAGAGCGTGAGCTTGGCATACTAACTGTCCATTAGCAAGATACTTCCCCCTAAAAGTATCTGACTGTCATTCTCTGGCTTGGTTCACATATCACATTAAACCGTACTTAAAAACAGACAGTGGTTTGATGTAAGGTGTGGCATACTGCTGCAAGCTGTTGAAGAAATATCGCTTCACTCCTTCCCCAGGCTGCTTGGAATGTTATCCAAAATGTACCACAGGCACTATGCCAAGAATAAACTTTGGTTATCATTCATGGCTTGTTTGGAGAGATGTAACAACAAGCCAAACTCTGGCTTGTTTCCTGGCAGTGCAGCCATGGCAGGAGGGTGGGGGTGGAGCGAGCATGCACTTCCATGCTGCACATCTATTATGTATTTTGGAAAGTGGCTTACCTGAGAGATCATCGCCAAAGGGTTCCCAAGGCGTGAGCAGCACTCTTCATCAATGCTTCGATGCCAGCTGCCATTTTGAATCAAGATGCTGGATCAAAATGTGACTTTGATGTGACTTGGCCCTTTTTTGGCATAGCCTTTCAGCCACCTAACTAGATATTGACTCCAACCTCGGCATGAGCATTCCCGGGGGGAGGGGGGAAGGAGGTAGTGGACTTTTTCACTGTTGGAATGCTGGGCACCATTTTGAATCAAGATGGCATACTGAAATGTGACTTTTTCAACAAAGCTCGGGTGCCTCTTGAGATGTTGTTGCCAAAAGGATTCCTGAGGTAGGGGTAGCAGTCTTCATTACTTTTTGGATGCTGGGGGACATTTTGAATCAGGTGTGACTTTGGAATGACTCCCCCCTTCCCCCCCATAAGCTCATCCGTCTCTTGAGATGTTGTTGCCAAACTCAGCATGAGTGGAAGTGGGGGATTTCGTTAACATTTGGATGCCAGGCACCAATTTGAATAAAGAGGGTGGGCCACAATGTGACTTTGGCATACTGACTGGCAGCACATCAGTATGCCAAATCCAAAGTCCAGAATTCAGTCCACACAAGTGAGTCCAAAATCCAGGAAACACAGTCTGCTCCCTATGCCTCAGAGCCTGCCGTGTTCATGGAGACAGGGGCTCCTCGGGCTCTGGTGATGGGTCCTGCTGCTCTGTGTGCTGTTCGGTTTCTGTGTGCTGACCCCCATCCCCTGCTTGTTCTCGCCGGGATCCCCTTCCTCCTCCCTGTTGTCCTGCTAGTTCATGACAGCATAACCTCATCTGATTTTTGGTATGACTAATCTAAACTCACAAATCACACTATCCATTTAAAAATCATAGTATTTTTTGGTTTCTAAAAATTTCTGGCCAGTACCAGGCACTCTCTTCTAGTTCACAATAAACCACATTTTTTGAAACTATGGTTTAATCTGATGTGTGAACCAGGCCATTATTAGCAGCTGATAACCTTAGAGTGTTAGCAGCAGCAACAACAATTACTCATTGTAAATGGCAAAGCAATAGCTGATCTGGTCCAACCTATAAATTATAGATTTATTGCTGATCACTTATCCACTTGGCAAGGATGACATGACAATGCTTTAATAAATAGGAGCTAAACATCACAGTTTATGCTGAGTCTGCTATGGAGATGACCCTAGAAGTGGGAGAAAATTACTTATGTTCCTTATGAGTTTGTAGCAGTCATATGCACACTAATTTAGAAATCCCAGCGAAATCATTGGGGTTTACTTCTAAGTAGATATGGCCAAAATTCTGTCCCCAATTACAAGTGCATACACTTAAGGGAAAATTTGTACATGACACTTATAATTTTGCTCCTTTTTTGTCTTATTTACCATAAAAGCTATTATGACAAAAGCACTCATTCAGATAGGAGACACCTCTCCTCTGCTTTCTACTCCACATCAGCAACAGTCAAACATGAAAGAGATTGAAAGGAGAGATACTCCCCATGCACAGAAATGCTTCCAAGCAGGACTGAAGTGTGCATAAGCAAACACAGGAGTTCAGCCTGTGCCTATTTTCTGGTGTGAGGAAGAACGGGGGAAGCAGTAAGCCAATGTTTAGAATGAATAAACATTTCCATATAAAGTGTATATTTTTTCATTCTCATTCTATAGACAGTTTCACCTTACAGCCAGAAAGAATATGTCACTATATTGGAGGCTGTTAGCTTTTAAGTAAAACGAAACAACGATATATACCATAACTGTGATTAGAAATATTTGGAAGCAGAGCCTAAACAACTACTTAAAAGGCAACCTCTTCTTACAGATTCAGATCTTGGAATCATCATTCATGCCTTCAACTTTTCAAAACTTGACTACTGTAATGCACTCTGTGGGGAAACTATCCCTTGAAGACAGCTTGAAGAATGAATCACGCGTAACACATTACAAAATGTGTTTCTGAGCCTAGTTTCTGTGGCTTTTGGAGCATACGTCAGGTTCTAACTTATCACTGATACATTTCTCAACAGCTTTGTTTAGGTACCGGTAGATTTTATAGGTGATTTCCTCACCTTCTGGGCCACAGTTCTGTGACTTCATTTCCCACTTGAGAACCATTCCCATAGGAGCAATGACCACCCCTTCACAATGGGCAAACACTACCAGCCACTTTTCAAGTCTCCATCTGAAAAACAGGCCTCTCTCTACAGAGGCTGAGTTTACAAAAAGGCTCCCATTTCAGTGCAGCTTTGAGCATCACAAGTTGGCAACCCTAGTTAACTTGCAGGACTTGGAAACAGAGCATGAATTGCCTGAATTAATGGATTACACAAACTGCTTGCTGTAAATGAAGAAATATTATAGACTTTCTCCTTGGTTATTTTTGTTAATGCTGCTGCTATATCGATGTAAGAGCCTTGCCACGCAATGACTTTATCATGTAAGTGTGCTGTGCCTTATTAATTAAGCCCATATTAATTAAAAGTTTTAATGTGTGTGTGAGAGAGAGAATATCTCAGGGTGGTGTACAAAATGTATCAAAATAAAAATACATATAACAGTAACAATACGCCACAACAAAAGCCATCACCAAAAGTTTGGCAGTAAAAATCAGTTGGGCCTTTAACAAACACCAGAATAGTGGCACCTGTCTTACCTTGTGGGTGCGGTTGTGATTCCAGAGGCTAGGCACCATAACAAAACAACAACAAGAACCAAACTGCAACAAAGGCCGTCCCTTGGGTTGCTACCGGATGTACCTGTGCAGGCAGCAGAACAACCAGAATGCCCTTACCTGCAGATCTCAGTGGAGAGACAGGCAGGCATTTTGAGGGGAAGCCATTCTCTCAGGTAACTTGGCACCAATGTTTTAAAGGCTTTATCATCAATAACAGCATGCTGTGCTGATAGCTCCTTGGCATGCAGTGCAGCCCCCTAACCAGATGCATAATGTGCTCACTATATGCTGCCTCAGTTGTCAAGCTAGCAGCCACATTCTGTAACAGCTGCAGCTTCCTGAGGGAAGCCCCATGCAGTGTGCATTACGGCAATCCAGACTTGACGTTATCAATGCATGGGCCACTCTCTTGCGCTTGGGGGTCTACCATAGCTCTGAAAATCCTGGCCTATATCGTTTCATAGCCCAGCAGCATGAGAATGCAGATATTCTGGGCTTTAAAGTCAGATTTATACTTTGCTCTGTGTTGTGTATATTTGGAGTAGCAGTTCTTTTTCTTGCTTGGTATCAGAATTCAAATCAGAGCGAGGCTCACAAAAGGTATTAATCGAAGCAACAGAATCCCTTTTTACTCCTTTCATGGTTAAGTGAAGCTTGCTCCTTTTTTATTTTCTAAGTATGGTTAGGCGCCTCAAGCATGCTTGTTAGGATGGAAAAAGCGTGCAAATCCCAGACCAAGGGCTCTGCCAAAAGTCTCTTTAGACAGGCAAGGCAGCCAAAAGTATGCTGAGAGCATGCCAGAGCCATACTGGGTGGCTAAAATTAAATAAACAGTTAATAAAAAGATTTTAAGTCAACCAATATGAATACAAACTTGCAATCTATCTGCTTTATGAAAAGGGGATCTGCCATAGCAATTGAAGTCCTCCACACTTACAACTCTGCACTTAAGACAAGAAAGAGTGAAGCTAAAAGGCAGTCTCTATTTTGCATGCAGAAAAAGAAAGGGAAATGCTTGTGAACAGATCAATGCATCTTCTCCCGCAGTGAGGGCTTCCCCTTTAAAACCTAAACCCAGCCTGCCCCCTGTTGCCAGCAATTTACAAATTATATCCTGCAACAATGGGCAAACATCAGGCACCTGGTGACATCAATACCAATAAGTCTTTTGAAACAAAAGATGGCCCATATCAGGAGATCACTTCATTATGCACATCTGAATGTAATATATGTATCATCCCGTCATTATAAAACATGGTCAGTCCCTAACCAAGAACACCCTCTGATTGTATTAGCCTCTGGTGTAAATGGCCGTTGTGTATGGGTGTCCATGAAATTCATTTTCTATCAGCAATAAAGATGAACATCTCCCAGTATCAAAAAATGCCTCCATAAATATAAAATGCTATAACGTGTTTTCTATCTATCTATCTATCTATCTATCATCTATCTATCTATCTATCTATCTATCTTCATCATCATAATCATCTATCCCTTTGTTCAAATCAGTTCCGGTATTATTTATTTAGATGCTAGTAATAAATACTACTAGAAATGATAGTGAATGTGTAGCCTTCCAGGAAAATTAAGCGTGCAGGGTGGAGGTGGGAGTTCACTAAGTATAATTTGTTTCTGCTACTGCCACTGTTTTAGTTAACACTTCACGGATTGCTTTTTAGTCAATTCAACTCTCTTAGAATTGAACTACTGTACAAGAGACAAGATGGTGGCGGGTGAACAGGAAGCGGTTGAGTTGGGTGGGTTTTGATACCGTGGGCCATCGGTAAGGGATGGGGAGAAATTCAATTCCGTATGCATTCATAGGCAAATCTCCCTAATTCACACTTTCTGTAACAAAATGTGAAATCAAACACAACTGTCCTTTGAACTTCTCCAAAAACTGCAAGGTGGTTCTCCAGCCAAGGAATATGTACAAAATGCACATGATAATAGAAATGCAAATGTTCGTGAAAATAGCATACCAAAAGTGCCTTATAAAATGGGGAAATTGCTATGCAAAAATATGTATTTGTTAGGCAAAATTGTACCCAAAGATGTGTTTATTAGGAGAAAGTTACACTAAAAAGCTGCTGAATTTTCATGAGGATTTGTGTATTTGTGTTTTTTTAAAGAAGTCTCAAACTGCTGTGAAAATGCAGAGAAATGAACATAAGAATGGAAAAAAATGACAAAATTAAATTGAGCGATCCACCCATCCCAACCTGGTGAGATTGACTTTGCTGGTTGTGTGCAGAGTGTAGCTTCTGGTGTCTCAGACTCCTTCGGGCAGGGATGCCTGGGGTCTCTTAGTAGCTGTGCTATTGCGGCTCATGCATTGAGCATGCTGTAATGTCCTTGTGGGTGTTTCGCATATTGAGATGGCATGGCATGGTCCTGGTCAGGCATCCAGTCTGGGTTGGCCCCCTCCATTTCTGGGCTGCCTGACAGAGTAACCTCTGCTACCTATTGAGATTGATGGGCAGTAGTGGGTTTACCAAAGATACCAGAGGCATTGCTGGGGATATTTTTGTGGTCCTGGAGAGTATTCTTGTGGCAGCTTTTAAATATTTCCTGCTGATGTGTTTCACCCTCCCGTCCCATAACTTGTATTGGATATAGTGGCTGTTCCACCCATGTAGCAGCAACGTATCTCCATCCACACAGCACCATGGCAGCATAGGATTGCTGTACTCATCATATTTCCCTATACAGTACTAGCCTTCTCTCTCTCTCATACATACACACACACACACACACAGAGAGAGAGAGAGAGAGAGAGAGAGAGAGAGAGAGAGAGAGAGAGAGCATAAGTGCAAATGAGTTGGGCTTCATTAAGAACATGCTATTTTTATATTTTCACAGCTTTTCCTAATAACGTTTAGGTACTTCCTTTAAGCTATGAAACATGTCTAAACATTTTGAAACATACAGCCAATGTTACCAACATGGATAAATAAAAAAATATTGACAGGTGCATGCCTTTGCTGTACTCTTCTCAGCACCTGTCAATTACATTTCTGTTCAGATGTGTAGAAGCTGACAAGTGTTTTACTCTCTCTCTCTCTCTCTCTCTCTCTATATATATATATATATAAAGCTTACTGTTGATTTTAATTATGTTTTCATATTTTGAATTACTGTACCTGTTTTCAACTTAGATTTTTATTGACAATTTCTATATATATATTCTATATACTTTTTGTACACTGCTTGGAGGCTTTATCTGCAGTCAATCAGTATTTAAATTGTATTAAATAAAAATAAAATAAATACTGATATCGAAAGTAAGCAAAGCTAAGATATAGAGATTCAGGAACTGATTATATCGCTCATTGTTTTGGAGGCATATGTGGCTTTAAAGCAGTGCTTTTTTCTAAAAAAATGTTTAGGGGTACTCTCATTTTGACTCAAGAAAATCACCATTTTATAGTTCAAATCAGGAAAAATAAATACAGTAAATGGACAAAAGTAAAAAGAGTCACAAAATGTTTAGGGGTATGCGTCCCCCTGTGTCCTCCCAGAAAAAAGCACTGCTTTATATGTATGTTCTTGTGGTTTGCTCTATTTCAAGGGTGGCCGATTTATTCCCTCTCCCCAATGTGGAGGACTTCAACTCCCATGAGCCACAGCCAGCATTACCATTTGCCAGGGACGATGGGAGCTGTAGTCCAGCAACAACTGGAGGGGGGAAGTTAGGTCCGTTATTTGGAATATAACTTAGAGATAAACTCATGCCACTGAAATGGATGCACACTGCAGTGTGCACCCAGCAGCTACAATGCTGAGTGCCATCTGCATGAACCTGTATTAATCAGAGACTCTCCCCTCCCACCCCCTGTGTTCTTTCATTACGCACAACTCTAACATAGAGCTGTAAGGTTTTGAAAAGGCCAAGGGTGGGAAAATGTGAAAGCAATTATAAAAGCAAATCAAAAGTAGGAAGTTCAGCAGGGAGCAAAATGTAAATGTCAGAAAGAAGTTATCACCAATAATTCAGCCATAGAATCATGAGAAAAAATGCCCGCAGGGAAAGAAGGAAGCTACTAGAAAATGACAGCAAGCCCCGTGGTCCTAGCCACAGAACTAGGTCTTGCTTTTTCAAAGCAATGATACTCTTCAGAGTGAGGGAACATTCATTGTTTTTGTCGAAGAATCCCTCTGGGCAGTTGTGGATGAGCAAGACTTGCTTAATATGCAGCTCAATCCTATACATGATTACTTAGAAATAATTCCTATTTTGTTCAAGTGGTTTACACCCAGGTAAGTGAACACAGGATGCAGCTATCTAGAAACTTACAAGGTGGCAATAGACAGGCAGATGGATATCCAAACATAGTTAGATATCAACCATAACTAGGAAGCTGCAAGTCATTTACAAGAATTTTAACAAATCCTTCCTATATGTAAGGCTGACATCACGCAGCCCCCATAGGAGGATTTGTAGTGCCATATCACAATCCTTCATTTGCATGAAGTAAGAGCAGTCTGCATTTGAGGATTACTTGGTTGAACTATCAGTCCCAGGTTTATCAGTTGATGACCTGTCCTTCATAGAGAAGTCTTCAAAAGCTTGTTCTCAGGAATTTGTCTCAAGTGATTTGGGTGCTGCAGGGCTCCATGGTAGGTCACTGTCTGAGAGGCCACAGATCTGGGGTACAGCATCAAAAGCTGCCTTGTACCAGGCCAATCTATCTGTCCAGCTACCTCAAGATGGTCTACTTTGGCTGTGGCTCTCCTGGGTCTCATGAAGGCATCTTTCACATTACCTGGTATTTGAACTGACCATTTCACCTGGAGATGCCAGGAATCGATACGGGGACTTTATGCATGGAAGCATGTACTCTACTAATGAGCTATGGTCCTTCCACTCACCTCCTCTAAAAGCATACGGAATTTAACAGAATGCAACAGGCTATTTCAGCTATATCTTAGCCCAAAGGGTCTTGGTCATGCCGAGTCACAGCAGGAGACATCAAATGCAGAAAATGCTTTTCCTCTCTTGAAGTGAAAAAGGTTAAGAATAATGTAAAAGTGCACAAGAGAAATGCAGAAGCCCATTTGCAACAAAGGCAATTGGCCGACATGTTTTAAGATACAGGTGAAAAGATTGCCAAGGCTGTGAAATTTCAAAATGACACGATCAATTAACTGCACTTAGGAGAGTGGGCAACGGTATACAGAGGACCACATCCAGATGGAGCCATTAAGCAGCTCCCAATTCACTGATCATCTGAGATCATCTGGGGGGAAAGCAAAAGGTTTTGTAAAGAGCAATTCAGCCTTAAGGTCTTGCCAGAATCTTCTTGGAAGATTGTCCATCTATTTGTTGCTTTAAAAATCTCCCCCTGCATAAGGATAAAGCATGCAAAGTCTTAATACAAAACAGTCTCTGTTCTAAGGTTTTCACTCCAGTGTGAAAAGCCAGGCAGTGCTTCTTTCATTTAGTTGCACCATTTGAATAAATAGAAGTTGCTGCCCCGAGCAGCCAAGTTGGAGGAGTTGAAAGAAACAGCAACTTGCAACACTTGGCTGTCTATATAATATTTGGATTTGCAAAAAAGGAGGAAGCAGACATCTCCTTATATTCCAGAATAATCCATTATATGTTCCCCATATTCTAACCTCTCAGACTAAGCTTGGTGAAGGATGAACATTAATATTCACAGTCTGCAGCATCTTCACAGATGTGCTGCAGGACACATACTAAGAACTCCTAGGTTTAGGTTTACTGAATGAATTGCTCCCCACAAAAAAGTCCTACAGCAATTTACAGCAAGAATAGAATAGAATAGAATAGAATAGAATAGAATAGAATAGAATAGAATAGAATAGAATAGAATACACAAGCATGTTAGAAATACAAGACTAAAAACAAATGGCTAGGTGGATGGTAGTGGTGTCGGTCTTTGACTGGCATGGAAATGAAGACAAAGTTGGCATCAGGCAGTCATCCTTGGGGAGAGCATTCCCTAGACAGGGAGATACCATGGAAAATGCACATTCTCTTATCACTACCCTACAGACCTCCCTCTGAGGTGGCACACAAAGAAGGACCTCACAAAGAAGGTTTAGGATCAGAGTTTTCCTTTTCCTAGATGGGCTAGATTCTCAGCATGATGAGCCCCATCTGCTCTGCTAAATATATAAGCCAACCATATTTTTTTATTTTAAAGCCTATCAAAAAGTTTCAAGAGAAATTGCAACAAGTTACCAATGAGTAAAGGAGAAATCATTGTTTTTTTCTGACAAACTCATATCTCTCCTCTCCCCCTAATCAGATAAAACAGGCAGCTAAACTGCCATTTAAACTGACTGCATGAGCATATGCAGAAGAGACAAATAACAAGAAGCTTTCATAAAATATGCTTGATTAATTCAACTGTGAAAAAAGAGACAACCAGAGCAGATGTAACTCTTGTTGATTATAATGTAAGGGGTCCTGACCACAAGCGGAATTCTGCAGAACTCAAGCATGTTAATTCTGCTATGCTCTGATTCATCCCGGGAGGTCAAAGTGAATAAAAGTGGGTCTTTCTTTCTCCTTGTAGTGCTGTCAAAGTTATTCTACTCCTGGCTAATGGAGGGGTTAGGGAAGACCTGGCATCTAATTAATGTCGATTATAAACACTGAGTCTCCGGAAATAATAGTCCTAGGGGAAAACAAAGGGCTCACACGAAGGAAACATCTGTAGCTCAGTAGACAATACTGAACATGTAGCATAGAAGAGTACCCGTAGGTCATTCTCTAAGGTTGCAGGATGTTATTTACTGCCACCTGCAGGCCACATCATACATAAATCTGGTAACACAAGAAATAATATAAAAAAAGAGATTGGATTATGAATATGTGCATGATTCAACAAGAAAGCATTCCTTTTTGCCTCAGGACAATTAAACTATACTTGTAGGCTTGGCATTCTCCTAACTCTGTTTCTTAAATCCTCCCCAAAAAGCTGATTATGTTAAAGTAAGTGAGGGGAAGCCACGGGTATCTTCTGAGCAAGAAAATGGATTTTGGCTACAACTGTAACCACAGGAGATGCAGAAAGAAAGCTAAACAAAATAGATTTGTCTGCATTTAAATTACAATTCTTTCATAATCAGGGATCGCAAGACACTTTCTGTATAAAGGGAAACCTTGTTTACTACATGGCCTGACACAGAATTCATGTAATCAAAAGATGGATGTTTATATAGGCTTGCCACATATACTAATAGCGACAATAAACTCAGTTCTCTGAGTGCCAGTCCTTATTCAGTTAAAATGCCACTATCAACATACATGACGTATCAGCAGACTTGCGAGACCCCTAAAGTTTGCAGAAATACATGTTAAAAAAATATTTTAGGAAGAATACAGTATTGCCAAAAGTGGCTAACATTTGCAAATGCTAGTGTGAGATCTAGCAATACTTTTGTTACTGACTGGTAAGCTTTAAGAACCTATTTGCAAGGTTGGTTTGAATAACGGTCCATTTCCCAATACTGTTTAGTTCTTTTGATGCGAAAAATGTTGCTGAGGTTTCATGTGCCATTTAGGAAGGTGTGGAAGAAATATATGGTGCTTCCAGACTACCATTATTTTATTGTGGGATTCAATCACCTACTGGCAAATTCAGGCTGCCCAAAGCAGATTTGGAGCTCTTGCGCAACAAACCTGCTTCCCTTTCAAGATCAGACTATATTGTGACAATGAAAGTGATGGGAAACGGCACTGGAAAGTATGAACCTAACAGGAGCATGTTGGATCAGGCCAACGACCCATCCTGCTCTCACAGTGACCAATCAAATGCCTGTGGGAAACCCGCAAGCGGAACCTGAGCACAAGAACACTCTTTCCTCCTGCAGTCTCCAGTAACTGGTATTCAGAAGGATATTGCTTCCGAGCACAGAGGTGGGGTATAGACAAGGTGGCTTAGAGCCATTACCCTCCATGAATTAAGTAAGCAAGTATAATTAAGTATAACACTTGCTTTGACGCAACATCATCTAACATCCCTGCAAACAAATCAATGTGAATACAGTACTCATTAAGTAGCAAACACCATCTAATATTCCTGCAAGCAAATCAAGATGAAAGTTCAACAAACAGGTTGTCTGGAAGCACCCATATCACCATCCACCTGGCAAAAAGTGGGAATAATTCTGGGTGTGAGAATGACGCCAAGTTGAATCAGAACAGTCCATTTTCTTATCAATAGTTAGGTAAAGGGAACGACCATAACTGAGTCAGGACAAACAGAAGGATTGATGAAGGTAGATTGTATGTTTATTGGCAAGTCCTATTGTGTTATAATCTATACTTTAGATTTATTTATTTTCTCACCCCATGTTTAGGTTACTCATTGGGATGCAAGAGTAATTGTACTGGGTCTCCTGTATACTGCTCAAGATAACTATGATTAAGCAGTAGCCAAATTGTTGAAATAACTAAACAATAATATTCAAGATCTCTCTCCTGCCAGCCTCTAATGAATGCAGCAGCAGCTACGTGCCAACGCTATGTGCCCCTGGGGAAATGTTTTGCTAGTGTTCCTGAATGTTTTTTTCCTGATACTCTCTGTACTTGTACATTGCAAGTACTCACTTTCATAACTAAACAGGGGGCAGTCTCAAGATAAAAGTTTAGGAGAGTGTTGTCTTTAGATTCAGTCAATGATCAGAAAAGTTTTGTAAATCATATTGCAGTTTGCCAGTTATTCATCACTATAATTTTTTCAATTGGCCAAAGTTTGCATTTCTTGTAAGAAACCAGTAGAGGGCACTTTATGATCTCATATGCAGTACATGAGGAAATGAATGAACAAAATGTATCTACCCTTATTTTATCAATAATGTGTTCTGTTATTCAACATGGAGATATTCTTGCCAACAAGATCTTGGGAACATTTCTGTAGATAATAGGTAACATCTGTTCATTGCTTTCATAACAAAGTTACAAATCCTTTTTGGTAAAAAATAGTCTCAGTTATGCACCTGAAACACATGCAACATTGATATCTGATAGAAATATACCCAGTCGTTGGATATATACATTAGGAATGGAAGTAAAATGCTGCCTTTTTATGTTTGTTGGTTGTGGAACTGTTTTTTATTGTACTTGATATGCACTGTATTGTATTGTTTTTAGGTTTTTATTTATGTAAACTCTTCTGGGGCTTTATTGGCAAAGGGCAGTATATAAAATGGCTAAACAAGCAAACAACAATATTCTAAATAAAATAAATGTTATTTAAAAAATATTTGCTAGACAATTTAATTCCTTTGGTATCTTAGGTAAAGTGAAGCCAGTATTGTAAGTCCTGCTGATATACAGCTTAATACAGTTCATTGTGGATTGCCAGGAACAGTGTAAAATTTATCAGGCAGAATCTGTCTGACAATTTGATCTATTCCAAATTTCTGGGGGTGGGGGGACAAGAACTTCCTGACTGGAAGAAAAATAAAACTGTGATGGATCAGATCTGGTTGCCAGAACAACTTCACCAACTATGTATGCAAATACCTTTACAAAGCCATTCAGCTGGAGAATGGCAGCACCTCAACCCAAAACAATGTACAAACCAATCCACAAAGGCAGTTTAATTTGGCATATGCCACAAAATTCACTGGAGGCAATGTATTTGATAGGCCAATTTATGACATTTATCCATATCTGTGAAACGTCTGCAATGCATTACAAGTTAAAAAATATCTGGGTGGTGCAATTCTGTGGGGCATCTGGAAATTGTATTAGAGGCCACTTGCCTTTTCTAATACAACTATAGTATATCATCTCCACCCAAGGCATGACAGATAACAGCAACAATCGGGGGAAAGAAAGACATAGCATCTTACAAGGACAGGAAGAAACACCATGGACAGAATAACTGCCACACACAGGAAGAACAAGGATATAGTTTGAGTTCCTCACTTGAAGTTTTATAAATCATTTAATGTGTCAACAGGAATAGAAGTTATTAATATTGCAGCTGTTGTATAAGGGGTTATTATTATGACCGGAATGTAATTGAAACTAATAAGATTTTGGAATGCAGAAATAAAGAAAATCATCAAGTCTAGCATGCAGGGGACCACTTTAACTAAATTATATAATTCAGTATTTGAACGATTGGTATTAATAATTTTGATAAACTGGTATTGTTATAATGAGGCTATTATTGGACTGTAATTGAAAACTAATTATATATATATATATATATATATATATATATATATATATATATAAATGCTTAAATGGCTAGCTTTTGCTGCTGCCTGCAATATTTATTCCCCATAGCACCACTGGAACTGATGCTAAGTCAGGACCATGAGGCATTGTGCGGGGATTAAAATGGTGGCTTCAGCTGCCTGGAATCTAGAATGGTTAAATGAGAAATGGTGCCCACCTGGCCCTGAAGGAAATGGTGGGCCTAGGTGGCTGTAACTCCCATTTTGAGTCAGTAGTGGGCCCTGTGGAGAGACTGGGACCGTCAGCAGCTTCAATGATCTTTTCTTTGATGAACATGAATCTGCATGTCAAAAACGGTATTTGCATTTTTGTATGTATCCCTTATTCCTCAGACTTTAGAATGTAAGATATCTTGATCATAAAACCACCTGATTTTATCTGGTTGACCATTGTGAGAACAACATGATGGACTAAATGGGCTCTAGGCCTGATCCAGCAGGCTCTTCTTATGTTTTTATCAAACAAGTCAGCAAAATACCGTATTGAGGTACAAATGAAATGTAGAACAACTCTTCACAGCAGAAAAGGCAAGGTACTTGGTTTCCAGGAGGCCCAAGAACCACATCGGCTCTCCTGGGATTTGATCCTGTGGCATCAAGGACTATAAAACATTTCACAACTGAGACTTCCTCCTGACAGCTTTGAACTATACATACAAATAAGCCTACAATTAGCACTACTTTTTACCACAGAGAAAACTGCAAGAGATAGAAGTGTTTTAAATATTCATTTTTACAATCCTGGTAATTTATAGCTGGAACTAAGCTTTCTTAAAAAGAAAAAGAAAGAAAGAAACTGAAATCCTCTAACTGTTGGTGAATTCTAGTTTCTTCCTGAAGAGGTATTTATCCTGTATGAATTTTAAAAAGCAGTATCTTCAGCACTGAATAATTTGGTTAGCATATTCATTTATTTCTCTTCTCTCTTCCCCCCTTCTCTCTCTAAGAAAAAAAAGGGGGAAAGTGAGGAAAACACAGAATATGTCATAATTTGCATCAGCTGTTTTTAGTGGATATAAAAACTTCCTCAAGGGGTTTACAGCAAATGAGCAAATAGAGGCTTTTGCCAAAGGTTCCTGGTATCTATCTTGTGTAGAAAGAGCCCTATCTCTGCTTTGCCTCATGAATCCTAAAAAGACCATTAAGCACCAGCGTCATAAATTGCCTAACTGACAGAGCACTGTGTGAACATTAAATGTGCAGTCATTTCTCTCCCCTGCTCTTTTTGCTACATGGTAACTCAACTAAACCAGCATTCAAAATATTGCCTTGATGATGATGGTGATGATGATTATGAACTAGGAAAAAAGTACTAGCAAAAAAAGATAGCCCCAAATAACAGGCACGAGAACCCAGCATTTGTTTCATCCATGCCATGGAAAGGAAGGGGAGAAGCATGATAGTGTTCCTCTGCAATCCAGGTTTTTGCTGGTGGAAGGACCTGAGACAGAAAAATAACTCCAGCAAATCTGCAAGCTGCTTATCTGAGTGCCTCCCCCAACCTAACATTGTGCATCAACTCACTGCCTAAGGCTCCTTGGTGTCTTCTAAAGGCAGCACCTCCAGCCTTGGCTGACCATGTGGCTTCCATTTAGCAGCTTCCATTAATTATTTACTAGCTGAATACAACAGACAAATCTCTCCCCCCCCCCCCCCGGCAAGACCCCACAGGAACCAGTGCCATTCATGCTCTCTTCCTTCTTCTGCAGACAAAGAAAAGTCTCTTAATATGACTGCCTTGGCACTAAAAATATTTTTGTAATGCTGCGAGAGCGGAAAGAATACAGCATTTATGAATCCAAGGAAGCTGCGGGGTGAACCAGACCAGCAAAACAGAATGAATGATCAAATAAAAAAATTAGTGTCAGATAAGAAATGTTTAATTGCTGCTATAGATCAGGGAATCCAGCCTAGCAATCAAGCCTGGATCAGACATATATTTAGGAGCACAGCTTGTCACAGCTGTCAGTGAAAGCTAGATTTACAATATCTATTTTGTGAAGCAAATTGCTATAATATAATTTACTGCTCTGAATGCCTTTAAATGGTTGGAATTTAAAATGTAAAAGATGTTCACACAGGCTTCTGCATTGCAATGCTGTTTTGACATGGCGTCTGTTTCAAAGCAATTAGTGCTCTCTAATTACTATTTTTACTGGTTTCTAAATTTTTTAAAAGGCATGTATGAGCCTGGAGAACATTAGCTTGCAGTTTGCTTTCAGAGATGACAGAGCAAAAACTGGGACGAAAAGAAACACTCCACATTCTTCTCTAGAGGTTTAGGTGAAACTTCTGAACATAGCCAGCAAATGAAAACTGGTAGTCCTCTCGGGTCACACATGTGGTGCTTGGGTTTGAATTTGAAAGTGACTGCTTTATCTAGTGAGAACTTATACCATCATTGCTTCTTATTTGTACCATCATTGCTTCTTATTATCTAAAGGGTATTCTGCCTGATGAATCAATAGTGAACCAATGCACTCAAAGTGTGCAAATAAGCAGAAGACCAAGAAATGGTGGGGGATTGACTAGAGGGAATTTGGCATTTGATTTGTGCCACAGCTAACTTCCCTATTAAGTCTTTTGGAAAGGGCTTTTCTCATAGTGGTGGCAGTGGAGAAGGTCTTCTTTTCATTGCATTTGCAAATGAGCTATCCACATGGCAAAGTAACTAGGGTTATAAGCTCTTGACTTCTGCTATATGGGAAGGGTTTTTGAGATATTGCGCAGAACACGGCTAGTGTAGGCAGAGTCTGGGTTTTCTGGGGTGTGTGCAGGTCTGGAGCCCAGCTGTTTTGGTGGGGCCAAACAAAGCTAGAGCCTGGCACTTAGGGGAAGGTCTGGAGGTGGAGTCTGGTGCAAAAAGCTATCTATTCACTTTTTATTATTTAAATATTTATATTTATTGAAATGTTTAGTTAATAGTTATTTCTAGTGTCGGTTGTATTCCCACCCGCCCTGCTTTTGTCCTTTGGGTTTCTGTTCCCATGTACATGGCTGGTTTAACCCTTACATTGATCAGTGTCAATACTCAACACTGGCAAGAGTTTGGCAGTGGCTCCCTAAGGAAAGACATGACTATCAAGTGCAGCCATCGCAAAAGCAGACAATAAAAGGGGCATTGACTAATAAAAACAAATCGTCTCTTCGCCATTCATTTCTTCCCCATTGTTGTCTTTAAATAAATGGCAATTACATCTAGGATGCTTTTAATCAGCACAGTAATCTTGAGGAAATGTCATGAACTGTTATAACTGTAATTGAATGAAATTTAACTACACAAAAGTGTGCTTGGCTGGTTTTGTTTTCTTCTGTAAAACAGGGCTGAGACTAGAGGCCTTCATCTGCCACGCAGATGAATCCACTTGCAATAACCAACAGCACTTTCCTAAATGTTATATCTTCCTCTTCAGATTGTGGGCTGTTAAAAATAATACTAAATCTGCAATTTCACCCTTGCACCTGTACACATACAAATCACTGGTGCAACATGCAAGTTTCAGAACGTCATTTTCTGCAGATTTGGAGTGGCAATTTCATCTCCTCTTTACCAGTGGCTTGGCATAAAGTTTGTGGTTACTGCTTAGACTGCTGCCTATATACTTACTGTACTGTAAGATAAGTTGCTTTTGAATAGAGAGCCTTCTTCTTGATTTGTGATTCTCCAAATGGATTGTCATTTTAAATTACTGGCAGAGAATGTAGAGCCAGGGAGCAGTGCTGGATTTGGCATTTCAATTACATTTTGTATTTTCAATTAAATAAGAAATAATATGTAGGTTTGAATATTAATACGTAACCATTAATTCAAAAATTGCCAGAAACCTGGCAGTTTCAGGCAGGGAAGGAAGACATGAAAGGAATGAAAAGTAGTAAGCTCAACCATAAGAAATCTTTCGAGATGATCTGCACAGGTTCTGGTCTGAGGATTAAATATAATGTGTTAAATTAAGCTGATGTTTACATTTCTTTTCATATCCATCTGGATTTAGTTACATTTCATTGGTCCTGGTAATGGTCCAAAAGGCACATCAAAATCAACACTAAAGCACACACATTCTGCATTCTCAAAAACAAGTAAATAAAGGAAATTACAGAAACAAGCCGATTCTACTGGATTTTAAATAGCCCAGTGCATAACTTTTCAAGCATTCTAAAATATATACACACATACACAGAAGGAATGGGAGGGGAAGGGGAGGGGTAAAAGACTATGAAAATGTAGGTGGAGAGATGTGCTGCAAGAACAAGGAAAGTGAGGGCATAATCCAAAGGAAGGATTCACACATGTAGGAGAGAACGGTGGCTTCTGATATTAGTAGGGTTAGTAGGAACATGCTGTTTCATTTTTCTCTTTAAAACATGAATATATTTTTTAAATCTGAGGAGTGAGAATGCATCATGCCTTTATAGAAATGCACATATTAGAACAGGGAAGCATTATAAACAAACAGCAGCATTTAAGCACAGGAGATACATACAGTGATGACAAATGTTATTTTGCTTGCTATTGTGAGATCATTTGTGAGCTAAAACATTATGTGCAGATCAGGCTCTACTACAGTGTGTGCAGCTAGGACACCAGGTGGCATGCAGCTCAGATCAATAATGGTGTCCAATTGTAACAAAATAAAATGACCCACTGGAAGAAATGGCTCCCATGGGCAGTACAAATCCCAGAGACATCTCTCTTCTGCTGGCATGTTCTGCATTCTAAGCCCTTCTGATTGTTTCCAGAGCCACAGACCTGTCATCTCAGGCGTGCATTAAACGGATGGTTTTTTCCTGAGGTAAGCACCTACAGAACCCCATGTGTAAGCGCATGACACATGGGCAGGATGAGCCTCTTCACTCCCTTGCGGTAGCTGACTAGCAACATTATGTGCCCCATAGGTTATTTTCATATGACACCTTACTGGTCTTTTGTAATTATTGGAAATAGATGGGGAAAGGGGGGAAAGGTGGGCAGAACACCGTTTGTAGACTGCATGCTGTTTCCAAGGAAGTACATATCTATACCGTGGGGTGGCAGGCATTGACGTGACCAAGAGAATAAGATAATAAAATTACCAAAGGACTATAAAGAAAAGAAAACCAGGAGGGCAAACGGAAAAACGCTCAGATTCATGTGGAGTCTTTCAAGTTGTCAGTCACATATCACAATTTTGTTAAAGCTATGTTTATATTTTCATGTTTCAAAGTAACAAATTTACAGCCATCAGAAATGTGTAAGGGGAGTGGGTGCCATCTCAGGCCATAGAAATCACTTGTTTTAAAAAAGCTTCCATGTCAAAAACTCTCTATACTTAGGAAACTGACAGGTTTCAGGGAAGGCTTTAAGCATCTAGGTGTAATACCAGCCAGAGGTCTTGAGATGGTGGAAGAAATTGGTTGGTTTTGTCTCCAATCTGACCTTCCACTTTTATGGCTGTCTTCATCTTGTTGCCATGTTATTACTTCTGAGGTTTGTCTTACCCACTAATGCAATAGAAGAGATAGGCTGGTTTTGTTCCTCTTCCTATCAAGAAGAGAAGTACTGCAACTCTGCAGAAATTGTCGATGTGCTTTTCCTTGTTCTTTTGTGGGCAGTGAAGAGCACTCACTGCCATATCCCTCACCACCAGAAAAATTAAATTAAATTCAAAGCCATGAAATTGTAAATGACATCACTGATTGCACCACACACCTCCAAACTATTGTAGCAGAGCACTAGCTGGGTGGAGAGCAAGATCTGCATTTTACCAGCAACAAAAGATTGCTTTGTGATTACAGAGAAAATGTGTTTTACTTGCCAAAAAAAGGCACCTTGATTCTCTGCAACAACTGTATTACAACTGCTCATTTATAGTGCAATAAACCTCCAATCATCTGGAAAGGCTCTGAATGTGAAAGCATCCAAGACTATGTGCTATGTCATTTGCCTGACAAAAACTCCTCCCCATTATTGTCACTTTGCACATGATATGAAACTTAAAATAAAATGTGAATACAATAAAAATGCAGTAGTTGCACATTAACTTTCATTCCCACAATTGCATATGATTGTCTCATGTAATTGCAGGAATAACCTCAGCATAAATGGTTTTGTGTTACACACACACACACACACACACACACACACACACTGCCATCCTGGAGCTGTTGAAAAATTTTGTTGATCAAATATACAATCTTGCTAGAAAATGCAAACTAGTCAATATATGCAGTGCTATTTAGCTTTCTTCTCTTAGATTCAGGATATAAGGACCTGAATATTTACCAAATAAAATTTAATGCAACCTTGTGGTTGGTTGGTTTTTTACATTTGGGTCTTGACTCAAGCACTTACAGCAAAGAGAAAGAAACAAAGAGCCCAAATCATAATAATAATTTATACTTCTCAGGCATCTTCCATCCTGGAGTTTCATGTCACTTAAATATTAATGATTATCATGCATAACATATCTAGGAGCACAAAGTGGCTTTACTCCTATTCTGAATAAAATAAATATTCAGCTGAAACAGATTTTCACACACAAACACGTGTCCTATTCTCAGTTGGTAAAAAACAACAACCCCTCAATATGACTTTCCATGTTGTTGTTTTTGTAAAATGTTCAATGACTACCCCCCCACCCTTAAAACATCATTGATAGTTCTGAAATACTGTATATGCATCTGGTTAGGAGGCTGGGTGTGTCTGGATTCTATCTTGTTCTTTCTTCTATTCAAAGCAGGTGGATGAGATCATGTGGAGATTTCCAAGGAGCTGTCATTAATATGATGATGAGTAATACTCCATCTTGGTCTTTTTCCTTATATGACCCAATTCTTCTCATGAATTATCTATCTGTAATGAAAGACTAGATGCTGCCCTGAGTCCCACAGATGTGTCATGGAGGGAGAGGTCAGATCCTGAGAAAGAATCGAAGCAGCTCTAGTTGGATTACCTTGGGCAGGGTCCTAACCAGATTGGGGGGGGGGGGAAGTGTCTGTGAGACTCCAATAAGTGTCAGAGCCCAGGGAAGGGGCCAGTAGCAGGATGTAGAGCAGAATCAAGGGGAAGGACCAAGTAGATTGTCAGAGGAGTGTTCTGCTCCTGTGCCACCAGACACTCCTAGGCAGACCCCTCCTGCTGCGGAGCTACCCTGGCATCTCCTGCCAGTGGAGAGCCTCCTCTGCTGAAGAAAGCTACAGGCAGCAAATCAGACACTCTTCTGGCACCAACTCCCTCTCCCAGGACACAAAGACACCAGCTCTGGCACTAATGGACTTCAAAAGCCCAACCCACTCAAAGGGGTGCCTGCTTGCTCACCCAGTCCCAGGACTCCACTTTATTGTCACACTAAGTGCTGTGCCCACCCCGTCCTTCAAAATGAAAGTGCAGAGGGCATGTCACTTGTTGGATCAACACCTTAGCTTGCCATGTATCTAATTCTCTTGCATACCTGGTGTACCTCATAACCATGTTCTCTGCTCTGATTTAAGCATTGAAGTCTTTGGCTGAAACTGAGCTAGGAGTTTTGAGTTCTTCATCTAGCAGTGAGACCCAGGACTGATGCAGGTGATACGAAGCTGACTCCAAAGACAGAAATAAGTATGGCAGGTTCTGTAGCTTAAAAGAGTACGGTCACCTCACCTGCCATTGAGCATAAGAGCTAGAATCCCATGAACAGCTAAAATGCCCCCCCCTCGGAGTCCTTCTAGACCTGGAAGAACTTCTGACTCACCAAGCTCAGCACAGTCCGCTTGCCACTGGTGTCAGGTGCTTGTGACCACCCTTGCTTCTGCAGTTTCCGACAGAGCAACAATGGGAGTTTTACACCAACTATATATACATGATCTCTGTAAAAGCCACATTTTCAATTACTGTATGTAATTAGGATTGTCACTGAGCTCAAAAGGAGTAAGGTAAATTTAGTAGCATGTTAAATGTCAACAAGATCTAGATCAGCAGAGTGAAACCTCCTGCAGTATGCTTCATTAGGCTATCAGGCTATTAGGACAAGCTCTGCCCATCTGCCTATCATCTGAAATCACAAACAGGATAGGTAATGCTGTGGCTTCAAATGGCACTGAATTCACACCACAGGTGCAAAGGAACTTTACTTTGCAGCCACAGGCTGAATTACCTGCCCTCTGAATTTGACTCCTTGTCCTGCCATGCTGGTTTTGGTAGTGGTGAGATACACTTGGGAACTCCTGATCACTTTTGAAACCAGTGCCCCAGGGAAAGGTGCTGCCAATTTTCCCTTGGATGTTTGAAGGAAGTATGCTCCAGGCTCCTTGTTTGAAGTTTAAATCTATTGAAGACATATAACACCACATGATTGGCAGGTGGGTGCCCCCCACCCCACTCCACCTGTCAAAGTGGCCTGTGGAAGGCTGCCAACTTTTGGATCCAGCCCACCTGCCAAACTGAGTTCCCAAACCCAGTCACATCAAAGGAGAAGACTTACCGTATCTCATTTAAAAATGAGGGCCTCCAGTCATATTCTTGGCTGTACTCTTTGTCTGCCTTCACATCAGAGCTGATAGGTGAGCGTACCAGCAAATCAAAAGCACAGTGAAACTTTAAATCTTGCCCCTTCCCAACCTCTCCCTCCCTTGTTGCCACCTCCTACTGCCCCAGCTGAAGGCAGCTAACAAAACACTGTGGTTTTTCCCCACCTGGTGCAGGAAAAGGCAGCAGGGGAAGCAGCAGTGCAGCAGGAAGGGCAAGCACGGAGATGTGCAAGATTGATGGGAATTAATCCACATTCCATTTGCTTATAAACTTGTCTGAGAGGATCAGAATTCTGTGAAGGCTCTGCAAGCTTAATATATTACCCTGTTTCCCCTTTTTTAATACGTAGTCATAAAGTAAGCCATGGCAGGGTTTTTTTACCTTTGTGAGAAGTAAGACGTACCCCAAAAGTAAGCCGTGGTGCCGCCACAGGGGGAGGCTGTACCATACCATACTGACGTAATAAAAATAAGACATCCCCCCGAAAATAAGCCACCCTGTTTTTTTTGAGGGAAAAAAATTATAAGACGGTGTCTTAAAAAGGGGGAAAGACGGTATGTCTTAGACCAGCATGGTATGGGTTTAAACACCAGGTCCACCTCAAGTTTTGAATGTCTGGGCAACAACAAAAAAGAGAGTATCATTTTTGTTGTGGCCAAAGCCCGCCCTTGTATTAGATTCTTTAAAGACTTCCTCTATAATATCATCTGCTGTTTCTCTCTTTATTCTTACCCTTATTAGAGAAGTGTTTGCTTAACATTACGCTTGCCAGCGGCAAACCACTGAAATGTTTATATCGCTCTTGGTTTAGTTCTCTTTTATTTGGTTTGAAATAAATGGTGACAGCAGCTATAGAGCACATATACACTTTCTCAGAGCTCTTTCTTGAGGTTAGGTCACAAGGGACAGATGAACCAGTGACCTCACTTAATGTGGTTCGTGTGTGGGTATGGAGACTCAAATGTAAGCAAAACAGAGGAATTCATTACTGATTTGCAATAAGTAAAAAGAAGAAGAAGCTAAATTCTTCAGACCATGGTAAGCTCTGCTCGCTTGCATCACTGAATTTTAAATGTCAATAGGGAATGAAACCAAGTTTGTAAATTACAAGACACTGTGATCAAAGGAGGTGGCTGCAACCGCTGAAATGTGATTTATTAATAAGGGATAAAGAGAATGCAAATAAACTAATTATAAAGAGGGATTTGCATTGGAGAAATTCCCTAAGTAAAATTTTAAGTGATGTTCAGATGATTATAATTATAATTAAGAACACATATACATGTTAACAAACCTCAATATGGTTAACATTTTAAGTCCTGACCTGCCCACATCCTTAACTTACCAACCCCCTATGAGACAGGTAGTGCTAGAGCTGGAGCTAAGAGTACAATGCTCAGATTGCAGATTAGGCATTTCTGAAGGCAGGGGTTAAATTCAGGATCACACATAAGGAATACTAATTGAGGCTCAGCTAATCGGAAAACGTTTTCATCTATTGTAAATATCTTCCTTCCAAACATTTTTTTTTTTTTTTGTGCAAACTAATTTGTTGCAAGAATTTCATTTTTCCTACTCTCTCCCCCCATCAGACTGTTGTGCATTTGCAATGTGGGGTGACTGCAGTCTGTAAGATATGAAGCATGTTTGTCAGGGGCAGGCAGGAGTCCAAGGCATGGGCAGAGAAGGAAGGGGGACAGGAGGATAAGTGAGAGGAAGGGCCCAGTGATTTGTGGGGTTCTGTGCCACCTGTAAGGCAGGGAAAAGAGGAAGAGTCTGAGCAGTCAGATGGGAGAAAAAGAGGCAGGCAAAGAGGTGCAAGGGAGGCACAGAGGTGACAGTCCCAGAGAGTTGGGTGTTTAGAATCTCCTTCCCTCTTCCCCCACTGTCTCCAGGAGAGGCTTAAAGCAACAGGAGCAGCTGGAGTTGCTGCAGAGGAGAAGTCACCAGCTGCTTGAACCCACTACATCAGAAGAGGGGGGTTTAAGCGTGCTGAAAGGAGTATGGTGGCGCTCTTACTCCAGCTGTCTGGATCAGAGCACAAGTCAGAAGAAGGAGATAACTAGCTAGTGAATTTGCAAGAGTGGTGCATATATCCCTTGCACGTAAGGAGCTGATATAATTAAATGATTTGCCAATAAAGAACTAAACTTCCAAATGCTTGTCTTCATAGGGGCTGGGTGTGCTGCTCGGAACAATAATTAACTTCTGTTTATCTCACTGGATAATGGAAGAACTAAGAGGACTAAGGAAACAGATCCTAGGAAGCTGGAATCTCCACATGTGATCAATAAATATGCATATAACAAAAAAGGAAGGACATCTGAATCTCAACACACTTTAAAATACTTATTATTGTTTATGTCTTTATCACCAGGAGCAGGAAGTAGAGGGGGCAACAACACAGTGCAGAGCTTAAGAAGAGGACTGTGCTTTGACTCTCACTTGGAAGAGCTAAAGCAAGCCAGGCCAACAGCCCTAGAAAATCTACAGTCATATCGCTCTTGCCTTCCATCCCTTTGGGGAGAGTAGAAAGAGCATACATACAGAGAGAGAGTGCATGTGCAAGGGAGGGAAGGGATAGCACAAGGGCCCCTGTACTTTGGAGCTGCAACTCAGTGAAATTTGCTCCTGGCTGGGCCATGGAAGGAGGCAGAGAGAACGGGCAGAGGAAATACATTGCTCAGCCCAAGGCAAGGAGAAGGATGGACAGGATCTCTTGGCAGAGTTTGAAGCTCAGTTTTGCTTCCCTTCACACGCCTTCGAAGGATAACAGTTTCTGGCACTGGAAGCACCCAGCAGCTACAACACGTTCATCTACCCCTCCGACTCAAGGGCAGCTTAAGTTCCCTGCAGCACTGAGGAGAAGGTGATGAACCCCAAGAACAAGGCAGGGGCTCAAAGAACACATTTCAAATCAAATCAGGGAGACTGACAGAAGATACCTGTGGTGGGGGCTATTTTACAAGCTTCTAATCAAATTCAAATCAAGTACATAGGTAGGTCAACCAATAGCTCAGTTGGTTAGACTAGAGCGTGGTGCTGATAATGCCAAGGTCGCAGATTGGATCCCCATATGGAAAAACAATACATTCCTGCATTGCAGGCAGTTGGACTAGATCCTCAGGGTCCCTTCCAACTCTACAGTTCTATAATTCTAGTTTTTTCAGACTATAACTTAGCTATGCAATTTATACATCCAAATTATGTCAATATTCACCTTAGGATGTTTTACTCCATTTGTCCCATAAGCCTATCCATGTTATGCTAAAGACTGTATCCAGTGAGTTTCCTTTTTCTCTTAATTAGTGATCTCGTTGTATTGTGTTATGCGTGTGTTTCACATTTTCTTTAAAAAACAGTTTTTATTTATTCCTGGAACATGCAGACAGATCTCACTTTGAATTAAATTAAGACATTATGGGTATTTTTGGGGTGGCTGATTTTGTAAATAGGCCCTTGGGCAAAGAATTATCTATCGCTGGAATAAATACAAAGAAGATATGACCCAGTTTTAAATTTATTTTATTTGGTGCCTGAAATAATCTGTCCCTTAGTTAATTAACATATAGTGAATACTTAGCTGATATGTATGTGAACAAAGTAGAATAACAGAATCATAGAAGTGTAGAGTTGGAAAGGACGACTAGGGTCATCTAGTCCAACCCCCTGCAGTGCAGGAATCTTTTGCCCAATGTGGGGCCCAAACCCACCACCCTGAGATTCATAAGGCCATTTGGAAACAGTTATGAATAAATCACTTCATGGAAGACTGGTGGTATGTCTTACCAAATAATTTGTGAAAGACTGCAAACCATACATTTCTTGGCAATTTATATATGAAACATATCAATCTAAAAATAATAAAATACAAGATAAAGTGTACACTAAAAACATAGTTGCAGGGCAAACATTATTTTGCCATCAAAACTGGTAGGTAAGCTCTGATCTGATTCACACCTCCTACACTAATATGCAGATGTTGGAACACATTAATCCATTTGGAAACTGGGTGGGATGGACATACCGGTATCAGTGAACATATGCAAAAGTGACACAAGCCTGATTTGTGAATCCCTATTGAAAACACCTACACGTCTAACAAATGGATATGTACCTATTAAATAGATACATTTTGACACATGGCCATATTTCCATTTGTTATGGAGATAGAACTAATCTTGCACTCTAAGTGTTATATCAGTGCAGTCATTATTATTATTATATCTCACGTTAAACACTGGGATCCCATGGCCCTCCAGATATTGTTGGACTCCAGTTCCCATCAACCCCAGCCAGCATGGTCAACAATCAAAGATGATGGGAGTTGTAGTCCTATAACATCCAGCAGGTCACAAATTCCCAATCCCTGCACTAATCCATAGTTTAAGTGTGATATGAAGAAGTTTAGGCAAGCCTCAGCTCATGTATTCTCCTCTCCCCCGTCTTCTCCTCATCTAGGTAGGAGGAGGAGTTTGAAATCTTTCACTTCTATTTTTGCTTAAGTGTGGTTCGTCATGTTGTCTGAACTGACAAAAATCTAATTAACCATAACTTTGTTTAAAACATGTCAACTTCAAATCATTGGTTATGAGTTGGCTTGTTTAGACAAAACATGATTAAAAAATCTGCAGTTTAGGGTTCATATGAAATGTTAAACTGTGATTAACATAAGCAAAAGTTTTAAAAGACCTCCTCCTAGCTCTGCAATATCTGTAGGTCTGATTTATACTACTACTACTACTACTACTACTATTATTATTATTATTATTATTATTATTATTATTATTAGGAATAAAATCTGGCCAGGTTTGTTTTCATTATAAATGAAGTCACGTATGCAGCTGTAATGGCTGATCAGTATTAACAGCTGCAACAACTGCAAGTCTTAGTCTGTCCTGAGGAACTTCCCCAACCAAAGGAACAATTCTATACTTAAAATTAATCACCATTAGTCTGAAGCATTTAATTTCAAATGATTGTGCCTACTTTTCTGATGAGTTAACAGAAACCTCAGAATATGATCCTATTATGGTGCTCCAATTATCTGTTTATCCCAGTATTTCCTGGCAGGGTTCAGTTTTGGGTGCTTTAGGAGACAGCTTGACAGTATCAGGATAGAGGAGATTAGCATTTAGGAATGTGAGGCTGTGTCCTGCCTAATATCCATTTATACTCCCCCTGTCATGTGTGAATTGCATGAAGGAAGCATCACACAATTACAGGGAGTGGAACCAGGGTATACTTTTCATTATACCCTACTTTTGCATGGATGATGTTTGTTTTATATATCAAAAAGAGTGGCTGGGGAACCCCAGCCAGATGGGCGGGGTATAAATAATAAATTATTATTATTAACTTTAGTGTCCTTTGCAAATTGGGGGGGGGGAATTCAAAGATTTTGGCTACGTTACATATTTCCACCCTTTTGAACAGCTGATTTTCAAATGAGGTAAACCAGAAATTACGACCTTAAAGGAGGACCGTACAGTGGTACCTCGGTTTAAGAACAGTCTGGTTTAAGAACGATTTGGTTTACAAACTCCGCAAAACCGGAAATAGTGTCCTGGTTTGAGAACTTTACCTTGGTCTAAGAACGGAATCCGAATGGTGGAAGGGCACCAACTGCAGGAGGCCTCATTAGGGAAAGCGCGCCTCGGATTAAGAACGGTTTCGGTTTAAGAACGGACTTCCGGAACGGATTAAGTTCGTAAACCGAGGTACCACTGGATCTCTCATAAGTCTTGAAATGTAATAATTTTGAAATGTTTTGAAATGTCTTCCATTGCTTACAGAATATGTAAATAAATTATGTAAATAAATGCATAATGAGTGGTGCGGAGTAGAATGGAACAGGAACCAGGTGGCAGCAGAGGAGAGCACAACTTCAGGACTTTCTTTTTAGAAAGGAGCAACTAACTTTGGGGAGGGCAACAAATTTTAGAAAGTGAGCAAGTCACCTGCACAGCATCCATTTTTCGCCTATGCAGTCTCAGGTGGTAGTACTATTTGAGGTAGCAAAGCACTTTCCTGCAATGCTCTCATGTTTCTAAAGATGGGGACATTCCTGCGAAGAAATTAGTAAGCACCAAGAAAGCAATGGCAACAACCTATGCATAATTCATTTTGTGTAAAATTGCTTTATATGCTCGGTTTTATGTTGCATTTTTAAAGTTCAAAACAGCAAAAAGGCTCTGGAAGATGAGTACAGGAGGGCATGTTATCATTACCATGAAACTAATATTTAACGGTTTTTGAATAATCCAGTCTTATTATACATTCATGCTGTCATCTTAAAGGTTACATTAAACATGCATCAATCTTGCAAAAGAAATAAAGGGGGGGGAAAGAAAGCAGCAGCAAATATTCATTCATAGATAAAATATACCTAGATAAAATATATAGCGCTCCACTGCAGGGTACGTCATTTTTGGAAAAGACATGACACTATGTTCTGTCCTCCCATAGAGTACTATATTCCCACCATGCAGTGCTAATTAAAGTAAAATTATCTTATTGGTATTGGAAACAGTAGAGTTTCCAGAGATTTTTTCCAGCTTCTTTTGTTCCTGATAGATGGAGGATAGAGTGGAAAGAACAGATGCTACAGAAAGTGTACAAAAAGAAAGGGAAGGAAATTATGGGATGTGGTGGTTCCAGAAGTATGAGTTCGCATTCATCAATATCCCTGAAATCCAAGTGACAGATGAATCACTTGCATTGGTTGTGCTCAGCACAACTAGGGATGGACAAATTGTCCATTTCGGCTTCCCTCCATTTCCTGTCTTTCACTTTTAAAAATCTGCATTAGTTTGCAACTTCGTGTTTTTAAAAAGACTTATAAAATTGTCAGTACTTTAGTCCAAATTTCTCCTAATATACCTTATTCTGTACACAGTTTTACATGATATGCACATTTATGCAAGCAATTTCCCCGAATAATATAATATAATATAATATAAATATAATATAATATAATATAAATTTGCTAATATATGCATTTTAGTGCATACTTTCCGCTAGTATGCACATTCTTGTTTACATCGTTTGACTGGAGAACTCTGTCAAAAATTCAGAGAATTGTGAATTGTGTTTCGGGGTTCATATATTGTTTCTGAAAGTGAAAAATTGGTAGGCTGGCATTAAAATACAAACTGAAATGAATTTCTCCACCCCGCTAACAACAGCCAAACCCAAACACATTTCTTTGCAAGCATGGTCACAACAAGAGAAATCGCAAAATGTGGACTGAGAAAATTATTGGAGAAATAATTCATACACACCTGGATTAAGTTGACACTGAACTACAACATCACTGATCACTATTGAGGGTGGTGTAATCAAATTCAGTTTCAAGTGAACAAAGCAGGACTTGGTGTTGTTCCTGAAGTGTCCAAACCTCCACCCATATTTCAGTCCATGCACACAATATGGCTGCCACAGGAAGGAATGTGTCTTTAAGCCATTTGTGAGCATTGGCTTCCCATGTGGATTGCCTGAATACTTATAAACCTTCTTTTAAAAAAAGAAAAGAAAAAAGAAATAAAGTCCACAAAACCACACAGGAATCTGGAGCACTTCAGCTGCTCCCCAAAGAATGGCAGTCTCCACATATGAGCATCTATGTGGCAGCGTCACTACTGATAAACTGGTTCAAAGTCCTTGTCTCTTAATATTGCAGCCTAAGTTATATTACAGAATTCTAGGATTGAAATCTAACATGACAGCTAACCCAAGGTGTGCAATTTCTAAAGTGTGCAAACAGGAAATCCATGGTTTGTTAAACTAGAAGCACCTTCTGCCAGGCACTTTGGCTTGGCTTGGCTTGGCATTTTATGGTGTCAAGGTGCCCTAGGTAACAGCACAATAATTATAATAATGGCTAAATAAGGTGCTGCTGATATGATTCCAAATGATCCTTTCTTGCTTAATCAAAAGGAAAAATAATCTGTGAGTGATTACTAAAAGCATTTGTAAAACTGCTAGGCACAATTTTGATGTTGATTTTAATGAGTGGCTATCATAAATTTAAAAAATCAGAGAGTGCAATCTCTATAAACACACTTACCTGGGAGTAAACCCCACTGAACTCAGTGAGACTTGCTTCAGAGTAGACATGCCTAGACTTGCACTGTAAGTGCTCTAGTGAGCACCACCAGCTCTTTGTCCCGCCTTTTGATATTTAACGAAAACCTTCGACCATAGCATTGAACTGGAATGACCCCAGAAACTTAGCCTTCACAATCATCTGTGGTGTCTTTTCACTCCAGGAGTATCTTCCTATCCCATTACTACTTAATCCCTTTATAATCCAATCAACCTCTGTAGCATCATGTCAGCTCTTCCTGTCAACACTGTAACCTCATAATATTTCATTCTTGCCAAAGAATCCCAGCTCCTACATCTAGAGGAGCTGTAATTCTTACCCTTGACCCAGCTTAGTGAAGGATTCACCTTCAATTAGCATAACTGCATTAAAAAAGATAGATTCCATTTTCTGCATTATTTTAGAGAGAATGGAAGGTTATTTTGTAACATCTAATACATAGAATTCAACGTATGAGCTGAGCAGATTTTTATATATTGTATCTTTAGCAAAAAATAAATACAAATCAGGCTTTAGTGCTAATGTAACAGTGAACATAATGAAAACGTTGCATACAACACATCATAAATTCACATTTTCCTATTTCTGTATCTGAAATCTGTTACAGCTTCCTTAAGGAATTTGTTTTACTATTTATCTTCATGCTGGGAAATTAAACTTACTGCAAGAAATTGTGAAGCAGACATAGCTAGCAGTTAAATCAATTAGAAAATTCACGTTGGGAACAAATCTATGTCGTGGGCCGTTTTTAATTAAGCTTTACTCAAGAGTAGACCTTTTGAAAGTAAAGAACTTCGCTAAATTAGGTCCATTAATTTCAGTGGGCCTGCTTTGAGGGAAAAAAGTAGTTGAATACTACCCTAAATTATTCTTACAGCATTTTATTGGCAGTGATGAGTTCCTTTTCTTAAAATATTTCTTTACTATATTTTTATCCTGCTTTTCTGACAAATATTGTTTATTGTCGAGACACACTGAATGAGGATCAGGAATTTGTCAAGGGAAATACCATACATAATAATTGCTAGCTGCTTCTGGCGGCTTTATCCAGAATGCTCCCTCTAAGAGAGATTCCTGGGCGAGTAAAAAATGACTGCCTTTCATGTTCGGTATTTGTATTTTGATACTAAAGAAGATGTTTTACTTAGTTATTAATTGTGCTTCATAGAATGCAGAAATTACATGGGGTGTGTGCATATTTGCTGTTTATTTCAGATGTTTTAATTAATTGTAAACTGCTTAAAGTCCTGTTTAAATATAAATTGGTAGGTAAATTGACCAAATAAATAAAAAATACTAATACTAATCATGAATAGACTTATGATCTTAAAACAGGGCTTTCCTGCTATCATCCATTCCAAAGCCCTGGTCGTGAGCATCAAGGGGCATTCTAGAACAGCACTTGATGGGGGGGGAGAGCATGAAGCTGGGGAAAACTGACAGAAACCAGTAACCCAATCATTGCCTGACTGGAAATGCCATTCAACTCACACTGGGCACTGTTGGATCCAAGCCGCTGGAAATTAATTCTAAGTATTTGGACAAGTTTGTTTTGTCACCTAGTTGCTATATTATTTGCTATATTCTATATTTATAAACTGTTTCAGAGTACTTTACTGCTGTCTTAGTGACAAAGATTTATTCCCTCACTCCCTGCCCGCTTCACCTGTAAGTCATTTTATGTGGAGATATTTTTGTTGTATCTTTAGTACTCGAAAGTTATTGCCTTTAGTTAGGTTTTTGTGATGTGCCCAGAATATTTCAAAGTTCTATATAAATAACTAGTAAGATGTCTACCAAATGGTAGGAATGGGCAAAGACATGTGGCCATAAAGTTGGCTGTAGATGTATGAGTAGTTTGCTGCAAGCTTCAACCTCCCTTCCCAGCATGCTTTGCCCACACTTTCTTTCCTTTGGCCCCCATTTTCTTCTGTCCTTTGAGACCACATTCCCTGCCTCCCTCAGTCTAGTACTATTACTAAGCAGTGTTTCCCACTCTATATGCTCATCTCTGTATATCCCTGTTATAATGGAAGGGCTCCACCCACTCCAGCACTAACCCTATGGTTGGGGCAAGGCTTTGAGCAGCAAACTACTGTAAAGATGGGGAACTTAATTTCCCTCCTGCCTGTTGTGCATTTGCTCCTGTAGCTTTTCACCAGTGGCTTGGGCCATGGCTCAGTGGCATCTCCAGAGCTGGGAATCTTCCCTGTCTGGAACCCTGCAGAGTTGTTGCCACTCAGTACAGACAATACTCAGCTAGATGGACCAATAGTTGGGTTCAATATTAGGGAAGCTTCATAAATTTGCATGTATTTTCCATAAGGTGTTTGGGAGTGGCAGAATGGAGACATAGTGGGGAGAGGGAGAGTTAAGTACCCCCTTTCCCCAATTTTTTCCCCAATCAAAATTTTGACATGTGTGCTTTTATTTATTTATTTTCTATGCAATGCATCATCAGTCACTTGGCCCAATTCCTTGGTGTAAGGTGCTTTGAAGACGTAATGGCCCTTCATAGCCTTTTCCATCATGACCATATTAATCTCAAACAATTTTGAACAGAATTTGAATTTCAAGCATGATGTGAGCAGCATTTTTTTATGTGCAGTTAATTGCTAGAACTGTTTCCTATTATAACTGTCAGCCAATCTGTACCAAGCAAATACATCCATTTAATCATGGAATGAAAGCCAAAATATCCCCTAAAATGAATCATTGCTGGTACATTAAATTGAGATATTAATTAGACTGTAACCAATGGATCAGTGTTTGGCAGGTTTTAAGATTATCACAATTGCAAAGATGTAAAGTGTCTGGAAAATGATCAGTTTATATGACGACAACAAAATTATACTTTAAAACATTTTAGCCATGACAGGGTATTTTTTTGTAATCATTAACAAATAATATAAATGCAATATTTTATAAATAATAATATTTTTTGCATAACTCACATATGTCTTTATTTGTTATAAATGTTCCAATAAAGATATAATGCAAACATACCATTCAAGAAACCAGTGCAAATATATGCTCTGGAAGCTGACAATTATTAGCATATATTAGCTTCTGCCATCTGTATTGGGTACACAAAACTCAATTCATATTATTTTGTATAATTTATTTTAAGAATTCCTATTTATTTAATAATTCTAGGATATCTGCTAACAGAACACAGGGATAATCTCACTACAGCCTTACAACAAGCCTGTCAAGAAGGTTAGGCTGACAGGCCCACCCAGTAAGGAATTTAAACTTGGACTTCCAGCGTGGTGCGCTTGGAGAGCGGATCGGGGGAAAGTGCTCTGACTAAGCTGAGGCGTCCCCAATCGCGACGAGTGGAGGAGTGGGGGTGCGAGGACGACGCAGACCCCTGGGCTTGGGGGAAGAGGTCCCCCGGCAAACATTTAAGCCTGCAGCGCGTTAAGGGGCTCTCTGGAATCTACGAGGAATATTTGAAAAATACAACCAGGAAGGAAAGCAGAGGAGCCTCAGCGCCAGGACAAAAGACCTCCTAGCCGCGAGACGTCCCGAGATTCGCCCAAGTAAGCACCAGGTTTCTCTTTTTATTCAACTATTGCCGAGGTGCCACCCAAACGATAGCTAAATTAAAAATAAGGCTTATAGAAGACAGAAGGTGGCGACAGACTGCTGTATGTACAGAAACTAGTGATAATCTTTTAATTAAAAGAAAGAGACTTACCGTGCACGAGGAATAAAAGTTGTGAGCAGCAAAACCCTACCGCGAACCAGTGAAAAAACAGGAGTTACAAAAGTTTTATCGGAACACCAAGGAGGGAGAGAGAAAAAGAGAGGAGGAGGGGCGGAACATAGTAGAGGATAAGTGGTGTGGAGAGAGAGTTGAGAGGAGCAGAGAAAGAACTACGCGGGAGAAACAGGACGACGAGGGAACGCAAGAGCGGAAAGGAAGGGGATAGAAATGGCGGATCAGTGCTGATTCACTTAGGAAGGCGGAAGAGAAGGGAAAGACAAGAGGGGGAGATATCCAGCAGAGAAGGAGAACGGTGAGAGGGAATAAGGAGAATAAGAGGAAATAGCGCCATCTGCTGGGCGGAGGGAAAACAACGATAAAAGTTAACTTTTGCAGTGCTTTGAGTAAAAGAATAATGGGTTATTAAAAACAAACCCACGCAGGGGGTTCCCAATTATTATACACCCCAGTGGCATAAATCGAGGTATGCCCCCTAAAACCAGACAAGCAACAATTACCTCAACAATGAATAACCAGCAGAGAAGGCAATCATTGTTAGAAATGGATCCATTAGCTGATCTTAAAGAAATGATAATCAAAATGGATAAGAGCTTAAATGAAAAATTAGATGCAATGGACATGAGAAATGAGCAGAATGGGAAGATGATAAGAGAGTTGACAGATCAAATAAAGGACTTAACAAACAAACAAAAAGAAACAGATAAAGAGGTACAAGAATTAAAGATCAGAGCCAGTAAACAAGACGAAGTGGCCAAGAAATTGGTCATGGATGTCAAAGAAATCAAAAAAGCGCAAGAGTTAACGAGGGAAGAAATTAATGAGATGAGAGAACTACGTGAGGACACGCTGGACCAGATTGCGCTACTTGAACTACACCAGAAAGAGTTGATTCTGCGCTTTAGAGGATTTCCGGAGGCTCAAGATGAGAATATTGAACAGAGACTCTCACAGGAATTAGCTGCTTGGCTGGATGTGGAACAAGAGGATTTATGGCTCGACATTGACAAAATTTTTCGAATAAATTATGACAGTAAAAAATCCTATAAAGGACCAGGAGATTGCTTGGTCTTCCTGAACTCAAGGCTCTTAAAAGACAAAATTCTCCTGAAAAGGAGACAGAAAAAACTTATCGTGGATGGCAAGAGTGTGAGAATTTTTAAGGAATTACCACGGAGAATTTTGAAGAAAAGACCAAAATATACTGAATTGACTGGGTTATTATCAAAGAATGCAATTAGATATAGATGGGAATTCCCCGAAGGAATTACATTCAGTTATAAGGACAGGAGATATACCATCAAAAAAGACGAAGAACTGCAAAAGTTTCTACAAAGACATAGAAGAGAACTGAGTGGAGGAGAATCAGCGAGAGAAGTCACACAGCTTTGAATGCAAGAAGAAAGTGGAGGAAGAGAGAAGTGGAAGAAGTAGAAGACCCGCACGAAAACCCGTATTTTGATTTTGTTTTATGATTTAATAAAGAGTTTGAATTTTTTCTTTTTTCCCCCCCTGGGGGGGAAAAAAAAAATTTGCATAATGGAGCTGAAAATCATTTCTTGGAACATTAACGGTCTAAACAATAAGGTTAAGAGAAATAGGATTGAATGTGTGTTACGGAAAAACAATTGGGATATAATATGTTTACAGGAAACACATGTAGCAAGGAGACATAAGAGGGTTTTAATAAATAATAGATTAGGTCAACAATATATATCATCAGATAGGAGGAAAAAAAGAGGGATAGTGATCTATGTGAATGAAAGATTACAAGCAGAAAGAATATTTAAGGATGATGAGGGAAGAATCTTAGGAGTAAAGGTGATGAAGGCAAATAAAAAAGCTATTCTAGTAGGTTTATATGCACCCAATGGAAATAAGACCAAATTCTTCCAACAGGTAGAAGAGAAATTAGTGGAGTATATAGAGGAAGAAATAATACTTATGGGAGACCTAAACGGGGTGCCATCTTTGGATATGGATAGAACAGGAAAGAAAAGTAAAAAAAGGAAAGGGAGATTACCCAACTCATTCTTTAAAATGATAGAGACGTTAAACCTGGTAGATATATGGAGACACAGAAATCCCCTGCAGAAACAATATACACATTACTCAGAGGCCAAAAAGTCCGCAGGAAGAATAGACGCATTTTGGATATCCAGTAGTTTAATAATAGGAACCAAGAAGGTAAGCATTGAACCAAGAACACTATCCGACCATAATCCAATAACATTGGTTATAAATAATAATAAAAGGGGGAATAGGAGATGGAGACTAAATGAAGGAATTCTGAAAGATGAGGAGGTAACAAGAAAAGCAAAGCAGTTATTGAGGGAGTTTTTTGAAATAAATAAACCACAAGATACAGATTTAAAAACAAGATGGGAGGCTAGTAAGGCTTATATTAGAGGATTCTACATTCAACAGATGGCAAAGAAAAAGAAAATTTATGAAGCAAGATTGGGGAAAATTGAGGAGGAATTGAGATCTAAGGAAAAAAGTTTAGCGAAATATCCAAAAGATGGTAAAATAGTGGAAAATATTAAGATACTGCAAAATCAATACACAGCTCTGCTGAATGTAGAAATACAAAATAATATAAAATGGATGAAACAAAAATATTTTGAATGTGCAAATAAACCTAATAAATTGCTAGCTTGGCAGTTAAAAAAAAGACAAAAGGATAGAACGGTAGATCAGATAAAAGAGGATGGGAAATTAATAGATAAACAGGAGGAAATAAAAGAGAAGTTCAGAGGATATTTTGAGAAATTGTATAAAAAAGGCGCAGAAACAGAGGAGGAAATACAGAATTATTTAAAAGGGAAGTGGATCCCCCAAATAGGTGATAAAGATAAGGAAGCTATGGGTAAATCTGTCTCCCCGCAAGAACTACATGAGGCAATATCGAGAACAAAAACTGGTAAATCGCCAGGACCTGATGGCCTATCGGCATTACATTATAAAAAAATGGAGGAGGTAGTGGCGGAGCCCTTGAGAACCCTGATTAATAATGTAATGGAGGTTGGAGAAATTCCAGAATCCTGGAAATCAGCGTATATAACCATAATACCAAAACAAGATAAAGATAAAAAAATAATAAGCAATTATAGACCAATCTCGTTATTAAATAACGATTATAAAATATATGCAAATATTTTGGCTCAGAGATTGAAGAAGATAATGAATGATATAATTAATAAAGACCAAACGGGTTTTATACCAGGGAGAAGAATGCATAGTAATATGAGAATGGTAATTAATGTAATAGAATACTTGGAATGGAACCCAGGAAAGCAGGCAGCGTTCATGTTTGTGGACGCTGAAAAAGCATTCGATCAAGTTTCATGGGCTTTCATGGGCGCCGTCATGGATAAAATGAACTTAGGAAATAAAATGATCAAGGGCCTAAAAGCAATCTATCAGTCGCAAAAAGCGAATGTAATAATCAATGGAGAGATAACGGAGCAATTAAGTATTGAGAAGGGGACAAGACAGGGATGTCCCCTCTCACCCCTGTTATTTATTATGATAATGGAAATTCTAAATCAGGAAATTAGAATGGAGAAGGAAATTAAAGGTATCAAATTAGGCTTGAGGGAATTTAAGCTCAGAGCATTTGCGGATGATATGGTCATTATGATGGAGGAACCAAAAGATAGTATTAAGGAGTTAATGAGGAAAATGGAAAAATTTGGGAAAGTAGCGGGGTTTAAAGTAAATAAAGAAAAAACACAATTAATGGTGAAAAATATGAATGGACAAGAAATTAAAGAATTAGAACAAGAAACAAAATTCAAAATAGTACAAAAAGTTAAATATCTGGGCATAAATTTAACAATGAGGAACATAAACCTATTTGAGGATAATTATGGGGAAAAATGGGAGGAAGTTAAAAAACAATTAGAAATGTGGGAGAAATTGAAATTATCAATGTGGGGAAGGATTGCGGCCATCAAAATGAACGTGTTGCCAAAACTAATGTTTTTGTTTCAGATGCTGCCTATAATTGGGAAAAAGGAGTGTTTTGAGGTGTGGAGGAGGGATATATCAAAATTTATATGGTTAAAGAAAAAGCCAAGAATTAAGTACAGATTGTTGACAGACGACGTTGGAAGGGGAGGGTTCGGCCTTCCGGATCTGAGACTTTACTACGAGGCATGTTGTTTGGAATGGTTAAAGGAATGGATAAGATTGGAGGATGGTGGGGTCTTGGATCTGGAAGGCTGGAACAACAGATTCGGTTGGCATGCGTATTTGATGTACAACAAAGTAGAGGTGCATAAAGAATTTAAAAACCATACAATTAGGAGGTCTCTCTACGCAGTATGGATTAAGCATAGATGGTTGCTGGAACCGAAAATAGCAAAATGGGTATCCCCACTGGAAGCGATGACGATAAAAAGAACAAATACAGAAGGGAATTGGCTAACATACCAAGAATTGACAGAACAGAGAGAGGGAGAAATCAAAATGAAATCATATGATAAAATAAAACATTATTGTGGCAGCTGGTTACAATACCACCAGCTGGTAGCAAGATTTAATCAGGACAAGAAAGAAGGGATAGAACAGAATATATCCAAATTACAAACAGAGTTGTTAAATCCAAATAAGAAAATTATTTCAAGATTGTATAAATTATTGTTGGAATGGGAACTAAAAGATGAAATGGTAAAGGAGGCGATGGTAAAGTGGGCAATGGACATAGGACAGGTGATAGAGATGGATAGGTGGGAAAGATATTGGAAAAGGGAACTAAATTTCACAGCTTGTGCAACTATTAAAGAAAATATGTTAAAAATGCTATACCGATGGTACATCACTCCGGAAAAGTTGTCCAAAATCTACAAAAATCAATCCAATCTGTGCTGGAAGTGTAAAAAAGAGACAGGAACATTTTACCATTTATGGTGGGGATGCAAGTTGATTAAGAATTTTTGGAATGAAGTGCATGAAGAATTAAAAAAATTATTTAAAATATCCTTCGTAAGGAGACCGGAGGAGTTTCTTTTGGGAATTCTATCAGATGAATTCCCCAAAGATAACATGAATTTATTTTTGTACGCCACTGCGGCGGCAAGGCTGCTTATAGCGGCCAACTGGAAAGGAGATAGAATACCAACGATATCCGAATGGAGAGTCAAGATGGCAGAAATGGTAGAATTGGCGAGACTAACAGCTCATATTAGAGACCGCTCAAACCAAGAAATGAAAAAAGAATGGGAAAGGGTAAGAGAGTATATAAACGTGACATGCTCCGGTGTAAATGTATTAACTAATGTAATTTGAAACGAGTAGGTTGAGACAATTAAGCAGAAATAATTATAGATTATTGAATTTATAGTGTTTATAGTATTTATAGTATAGTATAATTATAGAGTATTGAATTCTTAGTATAAGATATTATAAGACATAAGAAGAAATGACACAACTTGGAGACAAGGGGGAAATGAATAGGTAAAATCGTGCATGGGTAAGGGGAAGTGTGGGGGAGGGAGGGGGGGAGGAAGGGGGAGGGGGAGGAGGGAGAATAAAATGCAATATGGCTTTTTCTGTTTTATTGGAATGTATGAGGTATGGATGATATGGGATTGAATGTTGTAAAAGTTTGTTGTTAAATTTTGTGGAAATTCAATAAAGATATATTTAACGAAAAAAAAAGAAAAAAAAGAATTTAAACTTATCAGACCAATCCTATGTATGCATTGCAGAAGTAAGTTCCCCTGAGTTCAATGGGGCTTACTCCCAGGTAAGTGCTATGGAACTACAGCCTTAGAATCCCCAGGCTAAGAGAGGCAAACTGGGTGGAATTCAAGGTTGTGCTATGGCAAACATTTTGGCTTCACAAGCATATCAGCTTGCCAGATAGAATGGTCACCCTTCTCCCCCCCCCCCCCAGCACTGTTCTGGGGTTTCTCCTGACTACCCATGGGCAATTTTATAAGATTCAGAGGGAAAGTCCAATTGCGTTTGTACAACCCCTTGGGCAGCGCTTCTGCTGACAGGTGAATCCCACCCACTGTCTCCTTCACCCCTTATGCTTGGTTACACAACACTATAACCTAGTAGCCTTTAACAGCTGCATGTTGTTGTTGGCATCTGTCTGTATCAAGAGACAATGGAGTGTGCCCTCAGGGGTGAAGTCAAACCACTGCATCAGCAAATGACCTCACCAGGATGCAACCATAGGCAGTGTGTATGGAGTTCCTGTCTCCTGGGCTGCCCAGACAACAAGACCCCACTCTCAGCTTCGGTGATGTGGTCCAAAGGAAAGGAGAGCAATACGTTTGGTACCAGTTTGGCTTCAGGAGTTACCGGAAGGAGGCGTACAAGGCGTCATCCAACTGTCTTAGGGACTCCACTCCTGATTCATGTAGGGTTTACTTACCCTTTACCCTTTCCTTCTTCCAAAGATATCCCACAAGACAGTGGAGGTTTAGGATTAAAGCTTTCCTTCTCATAGATGGGCTACCTTCCCAGGTTGACAAGCCCCATCTGCCCCTCACTTCCCTCTACAGCACATGCAGAACCCGCATTCTTGACCATTGGACCCACTATTGGTCCCATCCACTCAATCTGCCAGAGCCTGCCTTTGCATGGAGGGGAAGTCTTTGATTCACCAAGGGTTTGAGACTCATAGGCTCCTTTCACCTGGTTTAACAGGCCAGTTGAAGCGATTTCCCAGGGGGTGTCTGCCATTGCATGTTGACAGCCCCTAGGAGCCACAGGTGTGAGCTGAATGCAACACCCCGTATACCCCACAGCTGCATGATGGATTGAAATTTAACAGGTGGAATCTTCCCCATCACTATGCCAGGAGAATTTGCACTTTCTTTCTGCCCATCATGCTTTGTTAGATACACAGCAACTCTCAGTGCTTTCTTTTTGTTGAAAAGGAATGATGTGTAGAGCAGTGCTCTCACTTTCAGAACATATGTACCGGTAATGTGCTATCAAAATGATCCTTTAAAAAATCCAGTAATCTCCAGCCTACCAAAATTATTCTTTGCATTTAGAGCAGCAAAATTAAAAATGGCTTGTGGTCTTTGAATTGCAACCTGACATAAGATGCAATCCTGCAATTACCTGGGATCAAGCCCCATTAACACAATGGGACTAACTTAAGAGTAAGCATGCAAAGGATTGTGCTGTTATTTAATTGTTGTGTTGCCCGTGGGCAATATCTGCAATCACAAAGCAAGACGCTTGTTTTGTTATTTATTTATGGACATGGGGTGTTTTTTTACTCATTTAATGAAACAGAAAAATATCTATTTTTACTTACTCTCCCTTCCTCCAATTAATCCCAACATAAACCTTTTTATTTTTATTTTTTATCTTGCTTTTTAACCCAATCACTAGTACAAAAGGAGGATGGGGGACTTTAATTTTTCCTTGTGGTGCTAGTACTACACAGAAACGAGCACCATGGGATCCATAAAAGTGCTATTTACCACAATTAGCAGATGAGTGATGAAACAGTAGTGACAGACTGTAGTAGCCTTGATTCTCCAGCCAGTCAACACCCCGGCTGCTAGAGTTATATGGATCATTAATTATTCCATGCCCTCAGTCCCTGGGCCTTCTGCTGAGTTCTACTGGTCAATTTCTTTTAAACTTTAAATATATCTGTGGATGATTAAAGTATAACATGGCAAAATGTTTTTCCTTGTCCAGTAGGTCTGTTCTTGGAAGTCCTGTGACTACTGCTGTGTGTGGCATATAGGTGTTTACAGGATGGGGGGGGGGTTCCATTTGCTGTTTATATATATTACATAGAATGTGTACTGCACATTAGTTCATCAATCTATTTTAGTGCTTGATTGATCTCTAATAGATTTCAGTTCTGAATTTCTGACACAACAACAGAGAATAAATGGGTTGTATCCAAAGGTTCTCTTCCTTCAACAGAATAAGTATCCATTTGATGGAAGACTCTTTCTTTCAAAGAAATGGAATCTTTGTATTCAATCCAATTCATTTAAGAAAGATGTACCGGTAACGCATAACCAGGGCCACAGGGAGATACAGTATTAACGTACTTACGGTCTGAGCACTCTTTAATAGGATGAATAACTATTTAGAAGGTCTGAGATCCTACAAAATAATGGACAACATGGTGGGGTGAGTCTCTAGTTACTGAGAAGGGAAGGGAGAAGGCAATGACAAGGCTGGCATGGTGCAAATACCAACCTAGTCTGGAGCTCCTGCCAGGGCATTGGTACCACTCTGTTTTCTGTACTGTCTCTCCCCTCTGCCTGTCAGTCTTGGTAAGCAGCAGTGATTCACCTGTCAGGAGGTCAGGTAAGTGTCTTCACAACATCACACTGCCCACTGTCCTAAGTACATATATGTAAGTACCTTACTAAGGCTTTGGTTATCAGCTAATCTGAATCTTTAAAATCGCTCTTGAAAATTTCCCAGAAACTAGGAGGTGAAACAATGGTTTGAAATAATCAAGGTTACTATCCTGGCTTCTTGGTGTCTTTTTATGTTTACAGTAGTAGTTTGATTGTTGTCAAGCTGAACCATTATCTAGTCATCAGCCATTCTCAGTAATCATATCCTTTAGTTGTCGTCACTTATTATTACTGTACACTTTGCACCTCTTTACATAATTCCCACTTGGCTTGGAATTATACCCAAGAGCACTTGGCAACATGCTTTCCAGGTAATTAAATCATCACCAGCAGTTTCTTAAAACGTGGAAATTCACAATGCAGGCTTCAGTAACCACTAATGAAAAATGATAACTGTTTGGCAGGAAAATAGAAGAAGGTACATATGGTTGAGAGAGAGAGACTGAAAGTGGCCAACAATGGAAAAATGAGAAATATACAGAGTGACTTCCTTGGATTTAATGTCACTAGGTCAGAGGTCAGTGAACTTAGGAAAGTAACATAAATTTGCTAGGTACATTATGAAATACATGGAGCAACCTGCAGAGTAAAGTAGAAGGCAGTGCCCTTGTTTGTTCATCATGCTAAGCCCAATAATCGCTTAGAGCAAATTCAGAGAGGAGATTGCAACCACTTTGCTTCTCCCCAGTCCTTTGATTGCTGTGTTGTATTGTGCTAAGCCAATATTTGTCTTAGCATGTCATCTAAACTCAGAGTCATGGCTTACCTCTCCCAGACAAACCACAAGTTGTAAACCATAGGACAGATTTTGGTTACAGCTCATGGTTTGTTTTGAAAGAGTAAACCAAGAGCTTGGGTTCAGATAACATGCTAAGCCAAACCAAGGTTTAGCTTATGTCCAAGGAGGAGCAAATCAGCTGTGATCTTCTCTTCTACACGCAAGGGGGTATGGTGGCTGCACTTATTTTATGCCTAAAACATTGATATCTCAGAACACATGGAGCTTGTAGGAGAGGCAGATGCCCTCTATAAACTACTTGAGAAGAGGGCTTATAAATTCCATGAACCCAGGGTTCACAAAAAGGCAATGGTCCTTGAACAAACGTGGGAACTATTTATGAAAGTTCTCTACTCCAGTTGATATGATCCATTCTTCTCACTCCTTTCAAAAAAACAAATTGAAGAAAAGATCTACTCCAATAAAGAACACTCTGTCAACAGACTCCATGAGAACTAAAGAAAGATAGAAATCCATTTAATTTTGCCTCTGGAAGAAAAGGAATGCATTTAAGGGATTTTCCATAACTGTCCAAACAAAGGGCACCACATCACAAACCAGTGAAATTGGCAATCCATGATGTGGAACAAAAGGGCCAGAAGGAAAAATAGATGCCAGAGAGCAGTAAGGAGTCTATAAGCAGATGTCCTGAAATCATTGCCAACCTTGTGTCTCAATGATGTAGGGACAGCATTTGAACCCCAATGGAGTCACAACATATGGAACTGAGCTCTGGCATGCCCTTTTCAGGGGGGGAAATCCAAGAGGAGGCACTAAAGTCTTTTGATGGAACAGCCTTTCTGTGAATAGGTTTATGGATTCTCTAAAGGACTCTGTTAAAAACACGTTCAGTAAGGCTCTTAAACCCCTTCTTTTCAGGTGTGAGATCAACAACAAAGTCTCTGCAGAACCTTTACCTTATCATGCATCTCAGTAATAACTACAGATGTCTGATAAATTCAAGTCAGTGCACATTTAAAGGTGAACCTATCTAATTTGCATTATCCAAAACAATGCTTGAACCGAAGCACAGCTGTCATTTAAAATTCACCCTTCCCTTGAATTTTGCAAGGCAGTTCTCCAGCAAAGTAATGTGTACACAGAAAACCATATACTCCGGTAAAGTGTCCATACAAATGCAAACAGAAGTGAAAATAACATACAAAATGCATTGTATTAGGGGAAATTGTTTTTCAAAAAGGTATATGCAAATGTGTATATTGGAAGAGATTTGCAGTAAAACATTGTTGAATTTCCAAGATGCCTTTAAAAAATTGCTAACTGATGCAGAAATGTGGAGAACATAATTCAAGATGGGTGGGGGAGAAATAGAGAGAAACCAAAATTGACACATTTGTCCATCCTTAGAGAGCAATCCGCAGGATTGGGGGGTTTAATGAGAGTCATTATAGCCAGTTCCCTATCCCTAAGGAAAGCCTCATAAAAAGACACACATGTTAGGGCCAACCTGGAAAAGTTGCCATGCAGACAGTTAGCATGAATGGCTTTTTAAGGGTTAAGTGCAAGAGAACTTGATCCAGAGCCAGATCAGGACTCTAGCATGAGGGGTAGGGAGCCCCCCACCCCCCCTGTGCCTGCAATTTACTTTTAAAAAAAGCCATTCATGCAATTCTTAATTACACTAATGACATCATGTCTTGTTTGGTCCTTAGTCTGTCATAAGCTTCTTATCAGAAAAATTATATTGACTCCTGTTCCATGGTTCAGAGTTCATAATGAGATATGCTTCTCTAACCCCACTGCTCATGACCCCCCTCAGAGATCAGAGTTCAGTCAACTCATGTAGGGAAAGTGAAATCATGATGGATAGCTCTGCCACTGATTGAATGGAGCATAACAATGCTCACCCCATGCAGATACCCCATGCATAGTGGCTGCATTTGCAGCCACAAATTCTGGTGCAGCTGTGCTTTCTGAACATGTGCATATACCTTACATGTGAACATGCAAACCTTTAGAGCCTGTTCTTATGTTTTGCCCAATGCAGGGAGGCTAGACAATGGGGCCAGTGGCTGCACATAATTTAAGGGTGCAGCTAGTAGTTGCAATCCCACTCCTCTCTGAACTCTGATTAAGCATGTGGATGGGAGCCTGAGAAGAGGGATTTGGTTACTTTAAAGTTTACCAAAAGCTTCGGATTCATATTTGGGTGCTATAAGCAGCAAAGTTTAGGTTATACACTCAAATACTCACAAGTATTTAGCATAACGTCTACATTTAAAACATAAAACAAACAAAATCCTTCAGCTATTTTACTAAAAGCTGAGAAACGCTTTATCACGCAAAGCCAAAGAGTTGCAGCTCAACACACTTGCTTTCATTTCTCACGTAGACCTATGGAATAAAAGTGCATATTCTCCACCATGTTAATACATCCACTTGGGTAAACAGTACTTCTACAATAAACTCAGTTTTGGAATACAGGAGATGTTGTTGATTACTGCACGTGATAATGATTTTCTAAAAAACACATTACCTGTTCATTTATTTCAAAGTTTTAATGCCAGCTGTTCCCATGAGAAGGATGACCACCATTACCATACATTACTCTGGGGAGCACAACATAACAGCTGTCACTTACAGTCACCATAGCAACACTTCTGTAACCACACTGGATTTGGTCAGCAATGAAACATACACACACAAGCTGCTTATAGTAGATTTGCAACACAGTGTAAGGGATTTTCATTCAGGCCACCATATCTCCTGTCTGCTTCCCCGCCCCCATCATCTTTCCAACTCCTTTCCTGTTTCTGTTCAAACTAATGTCCTCAAGCCTAGTATAGCCTAGAAGTGCACTGAGTGATGTTGCTATGGAAAAATCAAATAATCTCTGTACACTGAAGCACAGTGCAATCTGCTATAAGTTAGCAAAGGAAATTCTGTTAGCACAGAAATTCTGCTCTCCCTCTCTCCATCATCTGTCAAAATATGTCTTCCCACTATCTTCCCCTTTAGAGTCTGACAATATAGCACAAGGCATTTGGGGGCAGGTAATAGTACAACTGCCAAACACATAGTAGTACTGCTAGTGAAGTTATTAATTCACGAAGAGCCAAGAATACCAAGTGAGCCATTTTATATCCTTTGCAATTATACCCCACCTTTCCTCGAAGTAGCTCAAGGTGGCATACATAGCTCTCCCCATTTTATCTTTGCAGCAACCCTGTGAGGTAGGCTAGGCTGAGAGACTGTGACTGTCTAAGGTTACCCAGTGATCTCTGTGACATTATTATTATTATTATTATTATTATTATTATTATTCCGCCCTATACCTGGAGGTCTCAGGGTGGTTCACATAATAAAATCAAAATATAAAACCACAAACTACAAAATAAAAATAAAGGCAATAACCCAATAACCCCCCAACTCACCCCCATTTTAAAGAGCATAGGGTGTCAATCAAATTAACCAAAGGCCTGGTTAAAAAGGAACATTTTTGCCTGGTGCCTAAAGGTGTATAATGAAGGCACCAGGTGAACTTCCCTGGGGAGAGCATGGAGGCACACGAGGAAGGGCCTCAGAAGATGATCTCAGAGTCTGGGTAGATTCATATAGAAAGAGGCAGCCCTTGAGGTATTGGGGTCCTGAGCCGATTAGCATGACAGAATGGTGATTCAAACTCCTGTCTCCCAGGGTCTAGTTCATCACTCTAACCACTTTAACACTTGCAACACATTCCCCACAAGCTCAGAACACCTCCAGGAATGATGCACTCATTGTGAGATGTGTCAACTTGCCATACTCACCAACAACTACTCATAAGAGTAATTATGAGTAAAAACCAAGCTAAATTTTTGGATTTACCTTATCAATGCATGAGGAAAAATGCAAGTGAACAAAAAACATTTGCCACCACCTGGAAAGGTATTTTCAATAAAATCTTGGGCTTCTGTGAATCAGAATGGGAAGCAGAATAAATTGACAAAAGCAGTAGCAAAATGAAAATGCAGTTAACCTACATTTGTTTAATGACCGTAAGTTCGGGTTCAGTTGGGCCTGCTCTTCAGTAAGGGTGCTAGGATTTTACCTTCAGTAAGGTCTGTACAATAGTAATTGACCAGGTGCATTCTCTGGTAAGCACAAAGAAAGGCTCAAGCTAACAGTGGATAAATACATGACTATTTGCCCATTGGCAACTCACCACATGTGCATGTAACCAAATACAAAACAGTAAAATTCCCTGCAAAACTGGTAAGACAATGCAACAACCAATAGATAAGTGGTTGCATGTCCACTGTGTAAAATTGCCAATTGACTACTGGTCATCTGTATACATTCATTTATTCACACATTTATTTCCAGGTGAGAATTTGAGGAATGGAGATGGTAAATGGCATGTGCTTGCATACATCTTAAAGTTACCGTATAATGCCAAGAAGTATAAAGGTGTCATCTTCTGTTCCATAGCTTAGATTAGATATGATAAGTGAATGGTCTTTGTATTATAATTTCCATATTGCCTTGCTACTGTTGTTAATCTATTTTTATTTTTCTGCATTTTTCTCCAGCTTTGTATGCAGACTCAGTAATCTTAATACTATGTCTTTGCACCCTGAAGAATACAAAATGTTTGCATGTCAGGCTGAGATTTAAATACACATATTTTTACTTTTTAAAATGTAGCATTTACCCCCCAAAATGAGACTTTTTTCTTATTCTCATCCACCCTAAATGAGCTAGGAAAAAAATTGTATATTTATGCATGGTATTTCTAAGAAAGAGGCATGGGTACTGCAGTGCATTGTGCAATTAATTTCAAAGCACACAATACTGCCTATGGGAAGTTTCAGATTTTGCTTATTTCTTATTCATGAAGTCACATTTTCTGTCTTCATTTGCATTAAGCAATTTTTCCCCTACCTCTCTCAGCCATCATATAAACCTATATTTCCTAGAGTATTTTGCTACTTAAAGCAAAGAGAGGTGAGTAAGTGATCTGTACATAGATAATGCTCTGAGCTCATCTGTTGTTGCTGGTTTGAAATGGAATTCTCTGCAGCTATCAAAAAGTGATTTTTACATGAATGGGGAGGGGGGAAGTACTCAAGTGAAAGTATCTGTTCATGCATAATCTCATTCAACTGTGCAAATGGTTTTAAATTGTTGCAGCAAAATAAGCATCTCTTGTTTGCCATAACTGGCATCAGCTTTTGTTTTACTAAATGAAACATGTTCAGGGAACAGAACCCAGAATTGCAGCTTAGTTTGTCCAAATACAAAAGCTTAGGGCTGGGTTCTTAGTTTCAATAAAGCTTTCTTTGTACATCCCTGGTCATGTTTAAAAGACCTTCAAGTCATTCTGTGTGGTATAAAAGCTGTAATTACAGCAATCTGACAAAATCAAATAAAGTGACCTCAAAATGTATTAGCAATCCCGAACCGATGTCTGTATGCTTGTCTGCAAAAATGATACAATTATAATCTTTTGATAGTGTTAAATTATGAACAATTTGAAAATGCTATCAGTCTCAGCCTCTGGCTAATTTACTTGGCTGGTGACTAAAACTGCATAATGAGAAAAAAAATACATGAAACATGTTGAAACAAGATGCTGCACTTTGTGCTGGTGCCCCAGAAGCTACCTGAGATGTGAATATCAAGAGGATGATTCCTGACCTTCATATAACTGGTGACAAGAAAGAAACATTAAAACAACTTTGCTAGCTTTCAAGCCAGAAGGCATCAGTAGTATTAAAGGAAACATAATCTCCACTTTTCCCTAAGATTGGACCTTCACGTTTCATTTGTATTATTGCCAATACGTTTAAGGCATAAGGATGAAGGAAAACATCATCATCCTGTGGAAGAAATGCTGAATGGAGTCAGTCTCTCGTGCCTTCATTGATGGGCAATAATTATGGTTCATGGTTGCTAAGAGGCTTCTATAAAAAACCTTTAGGAGTAGCAATTAATCATAATTAACAGAACCTCAGATACATTTCAAGCTTTTGGTCCTCAATTCTTTATTTATGAGCCTTTCAGAAACTGTTCCAGCACATTAATTTTCCAATTTTTAAGCAAATTACAAACACAGCCTGCCAACTGAAAACAAAACAATCCAGAGTTCATAAATAGTGGCTGAACTCACGCACACTGCTACGGCATTTGCGCATACTTTTTAAAAAAGCCATATAAATTATGTTCAGGCAATACATTTCCCTGCAACTAGAGCATGTCCTATATTCCATCACAGAAGGCTTGCACACACTTAACCAGAGTTAAGTCTAAAGATGGCTTTGCACATGTGATCACAGTAGAACAGGCTATGTTTTTACCAATGTGCATTTACCAAAGTAACCCACCCCAAAAGCTGAATTTCCCTAGTGCTACAAACTGTAGGGGTGAATGGAATGATCCACACGACTGTTTTGCTTGCAGCGATAGCTTGCCTGCCCAGAATATGGTGCATCCTTCTTAGGCTTAATGGGTCATCCCACTCAGTACACTCAGTGACTACAAAATGTTGTCCTGGAGTTGTTATGGTAGAAGACTGGAAAAAACAACAGAATAACTGAAGTTATTATCTTTCAATATGAATGGTGGTCAAATCTACCAAATATGTCAGCTCATGCCTTCTTTAGTTTAGGGAGATGATTTAGTGACCTGCTAAATGTCTATTAATGGGAGCCAATAACCAGTAAATTGCAGGATCATCCTTGGGTGTTCTGAATAGGGAAAATCATTGGCCAGGGGACACATTTTTTTCTCCTGGACAAAACATGGTGGTGTACATGGGTATTGGAGCAACTGCACTTTGAATCAGAGGGAGACAAAGAAGATAGGGTTGACCTCAGATGGAAAACAAGTATCATCTTGGGATGCTGGATTGTCTCTGGAGATCTGATATGGGGGCAGCCCCACATGTCCTCTACTTACATATTTGAAGTTGAACTAAAATTCTAGAGAAACACCTTAAGTTTCCTCTGGCTGTCTCTCCTCCCAGAGGTAACCAATCCCATGTAAGTGCTGTCCCTAGAACCTCTTACCACTTGGGGATATAGAGAACACACACAAAATGCAAATTATTCCACATCATCTGTGGTTTTACAGAATATATAACATATATACTTCATTGATAATTATTGAAAGATAGACTCTGCTTCCCATTATGACGTTTTCCTTTCTTTCTTGTTTGAGAATCCAACTGGCGTTTTCTACAGGTCTAGCTAGCTGGCTATCATCTTTTGCAAAAGCATGTGTATTATAGGCATTTCTGTTGTAATGCATTCTTAATGCTTCATATTTATGAGCAAGGCATCAGCAGAAACAGGCAACTGGCCAGTTTCCCAAAAAGGAGGTGACTTTCATCAAATTATCTTACTTGTGTCAGGGGAAATGTGTCAGCCAGCCCTCAATTAAAGTCAGAAAAGATGTGAAAGATGTTGGGTATCTCAAGGCTTTGCTTATTTGAGCCAAAAAAAATCCCTAGTCAATAAGAAAATGTGGAAATGTTTGATATATGATTGAATTGGGCCATTTAGCTGTAGATACATATGAGGATGGAAGCTGCAACTTTTCAGTCTTAGATTCACTAAGATACATTTTTATTAAAAATAAAATTGTGGCAATACAAATCACAGCCCATTTTTTTGCAAGTCACAGCCAATTTTTGTTCCCTGCCTTTAGAAAATTAATACTTAACATTTGGCAACTGCTCAGATAACAAATAAAAGAAAGCAAGTATAAAATAAGACACAAATATTCTGATAAAGAATTATCAGTAAAGAAAAACACAAAAACCCTTGAGTAGGATGGGGTGTGGGGAATCCCTTTAAGATGATGAATTCTGGAACACAGTAACAATCTGTGATAACAGTTAACCTCCTGCCCTCAATTTAGAGCCTATAAGACATTAAATGAATGCCAATAAGTCAATAAACTAGGATAATCACAAAGGCAAATTTAATGACAAAACCTTTCCCCTAGTAATAGTGCTGATTTGCTTCTTGGATCATACAAGGGGACTCTAAAGAATGGAAATTATTGCCTTTGCAGGCCAAATCGGCCTGCAAAGAGTTAAATCAGTGAGAACACTCAAGCACCTGCGGCAGCCTGCTCATCTGCTCCCTGTATATAGTGGCCCTGCAGGTCACTGCTCTTTAAAAATTGGTCTACTAGCACCAAGCCAGTATCTGTCATCACCGCAGCTGTATTGTACACCACTTGGCATGAACAATATAATTCCCTGTTAAGAGGGATTTACAAAATATGCAGAGTGTTAACTAAATATTTGCAGCTACTGGTTTTTTCAAGCTCCCTTTATTTATTTAATATTTACAAGAGTCTGCCTGTACCAATTTTTAATTTTCTCACATGCCGTATGTCTCCTTCCTACCAAACTCCCTCAATCACACTTAAGTGGAACGAGTACCGGTGGAGGAATAAAATGAATAAAGTTTCATAACAAGAATCTTAATAGATTTTCCTCCTCATATTTTGGTTAAAGACCATGGCCAGTGGAAGCTGGGAAGCTACTGTTAACTTGGAATTAAATATTAAAGTGGCTTTTTGTGTTATATTTTGTACTCAAACACCAATATCCAAGTGGAAGATCCATGTACACAGCATCAGTGAAGGATGTACACAAACAAAAATTCAGATTTTCCCCCCTTTAAAATGATTTGTTCCCAGACATTTCCCAGCTGCTTTAGAAAGAAAGATGGAGATTTATAAGGCATGTACATTAGTAAGAATGTAAATGCAGTGAAATTTTGACCAGAGGGCAGTGTGTTGTATCCAGCGCTGTTCATGCACAAGTGGAATGAACTTCCACTTGCACAACAGGACTTTACCTTCCTCCCAGCCCCACCACACACCCTCAAAATCTGTTTCAGAGAGTTGAGTGACTTTCAGAAGCAGGCGAGGGGAGCACATGGGAGGCTGCAGTGCGGAGGAGAGGAAGCTGAATTTGTTTCTGCCCAGAATGTAACAAAGGAAATTATACTGCTGTCCTGTACTGCGAAGGTCTCCTGAACCACTAAAAGCTTATGGGGAGATCAGTTTTCCACAGGAAAAACTTTGATGAAATGAATGTGGCCAATGGTATATGGGCTGCCAGACATCAGGGAACCATAGGCATGGTCTGGCCAATACCATCTCCCCACACTGCTGCCCATGCCCTCCTGCTACCATTGGAGCTGCCCCCTTTGCCTTTCGCTTTGTAGTGCCACTGTACCACCATTCCCCTTTGCCTGCTGTTTTCCACCTGAAATGTTGTAGCTGTCACAGCTGTGGTTGTGTGAGGAACACAGAAGGGATCAGCAAAGTTTAGCAGGGCCAGAACATTTTCAGAGCTAAGGAAGTCTGCCTTAACTTAGCCTACCTTAGCCAAGTAAGAGCAGCACAAGGAATGGACAGACACAAGCCTGAATAGAGCTGGGCCTGAAGCAACCAAGGGAAAACAAAATTAACAAGAATAAAAGGGGAAACAGTATATTTAAGCAGAAGCATAATTTCTACATTATACAGGCCCCACCAATGAATGGCGGTGTGCATTACAGCACAGTGCTCTTGAACTTTCGTTATTCCTTACATAGGAAACACTCTTGATAAGATTGTGCACTAAATTAACTCTGGATATTAAAAATTGCAAACCGGCCCCCCACACCACGCTTGAAATGTTGCCTTGATAATTGGAGTAAGGCATGACTGAGCACGCAGCAGGGGTGATGGATGCAATGGAGAAGAGCATGTTTCTGCGCACACCTGAGATAGGCTTCCATCAGCATGGCTCTGATGTAGCTACGTTTAATTAGTGGGAACAATTTACTTCTTATTGCTCCCAGTGCTGCATTTTTACACTGCCTTGCCCTCAGATTTCAGGGGCTAAGTTTTACTTTCAGCTCAAATTAGACGCTGCCGAAATCTGTCACTCTTTCTTGCCTTACTGCGCAAAGAGGCATTTCTCTCAATGGGAGGGAAGTGAAAATAGGCTTGGTTGCCTAGAAACCTGATTATCATCTCGCAAGATGGAACTTCAGGTCTGTTGATTCAGTAACCCCGAACCACAACTAGGATACGGGCTTGTTGCCAGCTGCTCTCCTTCTGCCACTTGCAGGAGGGTCTTCGCTCATCCTCAGGGGTACCGGTCCAAAAACAACAACACGATTTAAAGCCAAATATGCAAATCCTTCTGATCCCGTAATACAGAATGTTAAAACAAGGATTGAATTGTTTCTATAGCAAAAGAAGACACCTTGCCTAATCAAAGGCCTCACTGCCATACAAGGCGCCTACAGTGAGGCATTCTCCTTGCCAGTGTTAGATAGTGATAAGAATTCAGATGGTGAAGACCCAAATGCAAACAGCTTATTAAGGTTGGTAGGATAGCCTTTGGAAGAGACTGCTCTCCATCCTAACTGTCCTCACTGTATAGCTGTGGAGAGGAACAAAAATAAGGCAAGGGATATAAACGCTATAGCACAGGGCTGGACAAATAGTGGATAGGGATCAACTGGTAGCTCTCAGGATGATCTGCAGTAGATCTGCAAGGGTCAGTTTTCTAACAATAGCAACAGCTAAAAAGTTGTTAATTAGACTTCTCTAATTAAGAAAGTTTGGGGAGAAAACTAGGAATAATGCAAGTGGTGTAACAGATATAGCTATAAAACCATGTTGAGACCCAGAAAAGTGAAAACAGGGGTGCATTGTTAACATAAATAAAATACTATTAACACCGGGCTTTGTTTGTTGAAAACTTCTTTCCATTTCAGTAGGCATTTTAGGCAAGGTTTCCTGATTTTTATGGTTAATTTTAACTGAGTTTATGCTGTATCCCCTTTTGAAACCTCTCTTGTATCCTTATTGTACAATGCTTGGAAATGTGGGTAAATTATACATCCGTAATTTCATTATAGCAGTTAAACTATAGGACAAAAAAATAAATAAAAAATGACAAGCCAGGCAGTTTATATCTCTGCCATATTGGCAGATTAATACTGAAGAAATTATTAGTAGCACCAAGATCCAAACTATCCCGATGATGAAAATACACCTCTGAGAATAACTTTTCAGGGTGCGTCTCTCTCTCTCTCTCTATCTATCTATATATATATATATATATATGAACTAACTATACACACACACAAACATATTCTGTTCAGAGTTCTAGATTCTGCAATCCAGCCTCCCAAATGTTCCTGCTGAAGTGATTTTCTTCTGTTTATTTATAAAATATGAACTGAGTCTAGATACATCTGATGTGCATCCAGAGAGGTAAGAAACGTTTAGATGATAAAAGCAAGAATGGGTTGGCAAGAAGGTGAGGCTGAATATAGGTATAAACCTTTGGATAAGCCACCAGCACAATGGAGAACAGGGCCAGCCCAGTTCTCAATGACTCTCACTGGGACACAATGGCCTGCAACATGGGACATAATAGATGGGGGGACGGACACTTGCTTCTTTCTCCAGATTTGTGGATCAATAGAGACATGTTTAGACTCCAGACTAATGATGACCCTGGAGGCACGTTTGTATACTCACCTCTTAGTAAGAACAGAAGGAATTAAGACAAGTGTGGAGACCCTTTGGTCCTCCAGAAGTTGCAGGACGACAATTCCCATCAGCTCTACCAAGAAAGGCCAATGGCCAGAGATGATGAGAGATGTAGTTTGGCAATATCTGGAGGACCAAAGGCTCCTCACACCTAAATAAAAGCAAGGTAACCCCAGGTGGCGCTGTGGGTTAAACTACAGAGCCTAGAGCTTGCTGATCAGAAGGTCGGCGGTTCGAATCCCTGCGACGGGGTGAGCTCCCGTTGCTCGGTCCCAGCTCCTGCCCACCTAGCAGTTCGAAAGCACATCAAAGTGCAAGTAGATAAATAGGAACCGCTCTGGCGGGAAGGTAAACGGCATTTCCGTGTGCTGCTCTGGTTCGCCAGAAGCGGCTTAGTCATGCTGGCCACATGACCCGGAAGCTGTACGCCGGCTCTCGGCCAATAAAGCGAGATGAGTGCCGCAACCCCAGAGTCGGACACGACTGGACCTAATGGTCAGGGGTCCCTTTACCTTTTTATCCCCTATGTAAGTGAACAGCTGGTGGTCATATACTTTTGGAAAATGTGATGTATTTGTGGTGGGGGCATAAGAAGGTCCCTGCTGGATCCTGTCCAGTATCCTGTTCTCACAGTGGCCAATCATACGTCTGTGAGAAACCCACAAGCAGGACTAAAGCACAACAGCAAGTAACAGTTTAGCAACCCATGAAAGGAGCCAACATGCATCTTCCCCAGACCTCTCCACAGTGTTCAGGATTTCACACACACATCCTGCCCATCAGTTACATAGTCAAAATGTCAAAATGGATTATTTTCCACATACAAATTTTATTCAGGATCTTTATTGGAAGTCTCAACTTTGCAAATCTTCCATTACTGTGCAGGCATGACCAGTTTGTCTTTTTTCTTCTCTCTTCCTTCTTTGTAAGCTGCCCTATCAATTGAAGCTTTTTAAAAAACCCTGAACAAGCCTACTTTGTCAAATCAGCAAATCTGATATGGATGTAATATCTTCCATTAAGAAAAACCTGACTTGCCATTTAATGAGATAATTAAATTGGGGGAGGTAGAATAGTGAGATGAAAAGGATTGCTTTTAATTACAGAAAACAGGTGCACATTTTTAGAATATCTTATGGCTTATTAAATTCAGTGTTGATGGTGGAGCTTATTAAATTCAGATGCAGTATTGAAGCAGAGCCCAAACATAGAGAAACTTAAGGGAATATCTATGGATGGAGAACAGAATAGAGCTGTTCTTTAAATGCACATCATTCCATTACAATACTAAATAGTCAGAGGATGGAGGTCAAAAGTAGTTATGAGGAGGCAGTTAAATTTAACCATGGATGACCCTTTGCATTGCTAATGATTGGAATGAAATGGCTTATGGCTGCAATCAGTGGACTGTTGCATGATTAGGAACACAATTTGGACTTTGTCTTGCCTGTGATGGTTGCAGATTTTGGAAGGTTGCAACTATAAAAGTCTGTCATACCTCCAAGGTTGTATTTTTGTCTTTACACTCTCTTACTGATAGATGGTATCCTGTCCCTAACTGCTGCCCGTTCTTCTTTTATAAGTGATTAGTTGGATCAACCTTTCTAAGCCCCAAGCACTGTGTTTTTCAAAAGGTGGAGTCGACATGATTCTCCTTAACACCAAAGTGTATTTACATACATGTAGGACAACTGTGTCTTTATAAGTCTAACTTGTTCCAGGAGCCCAAGTGGCAGGAGAATAAAAAAAAGTGTCAGTTTTAATCAATATCATCTGACATTATGGGAATTGAATTTCTACCTTTCTGCTAATACATTAGCTATATTCTGGCTTTATCTCCTCCTGCAGAATTGATTTGCTACCATTCAATTCACTTGGCTGTTGTCATGCAAATTGTGGTATTTCTCCCCCATTGACTGTGCAAGCTGAGATTAGAGTTGAAAATCAAGTCTCACTGACCAGCTGCTGTGTATTTTTCATTTAGTTTCCCCCCCTTTCCCCTTCCCTCCTCAGACTAGTTCCATTCCCTTGTTTTCACCTTCGTGCCTGGTAATGTGCTGATAATGCTGTCTCTAGGGACTGGGGGCCAGGAAGCTGTTGGGAATCATTTTGTGTGCAGCTGTGCCTGGAAAGAGAGCAAGTGCCTGCTATGATGCTTAGGTGCGAAGATACGCATATTGGAATAGTTTTAGGCATCAGAACTTGCTAAAGATTCCTAGCAGTCCTGAGAATGAGCCCTTTAACATCGACTTCTCTCCTTGTTGGAATGGCACTCATAGTTATATAATACCATGCTACAGTTGCAGTATAGGTACTGCAGTGTTGGGTAAGCTGACTGCTCTCTTCACTGCTTTTACTGAATGCAGTCGTTGATACAAAGCCACTGAGAATTGTCTGGCTACGGTCCGTAGTGGCTGTATTTACTGGATTGTATATTGGATTTTGCTTGGTATTTATATGTTGCAAACCATCTTGGGATTTTTAATGAAGGATGGAGTAAAAGTGTTTTAAATAAATGAAACAATAATCCTAGCATAGGCGTCATTCCTCTGATGTTGATGGTGCACAAAGAATTTGCAGTGTGTGCCTGTCTGTCTCTTGTCTTCGTCCACCAACTCTCTGTACCCACACAAGTGTTTATGGTGGCATGGATCCTGACAGCCTCATTTCAAATAAGCACACAAGGACTACACGGCTTTGGTCCTGTATACCTGATGGAGCATCTGCACCCCATTGTTCAGCCCAGACACTGAGGTCCAGTTCTGAGATCCTTCTGGCAGTTCCCTCACTGAACTGAAGTGAAATTACAGGGACATTTAGGACCTTCTCAGTTGTGGTGCCCGCTCTGTCATATGTCAAAGAGATAAACAGTTATACAACCTTCTGTAGATGTCTGAAGGCAGCCTTGTTTAAGGAAACTTTTAATGTTTGAAGCAGTATTAGTGTTGGAAGCCACCCATAGTTGCTGGGGCAACCCAGTCACATGGGCAGGGTATAAGAAATAAACTACTACTAGGGTCATGAACTCTGGAACATGAATTCTATCCCATACCCATGTCATATCCTGGGCTGTGTGTTTTAATGGTTTTTTGCTTCTTAAAATCTGTACCAAGGGTAACTAAATTCTACTACCTGAGTTACGTGTGCAAATTAAGTAACTCTGCATATGTTTGCTTATTTTAGATAATTTATTCTACTACTGCTATTTTTGGAGAAATATCCAATGCTGTGCAGGAATCTTTTAGGTATCATGATTCATGTTTCATGTTTCATGTTTTAGGTATCATGATTCATGATTCATGCCAAGAGTGCTTTCTGATGTTACATTTAACAGGTAGGTAGCTGAGAGATACAGCATGGCTCTTCCCTTAAAGGGTAAAGGGACCCCTGACCATTAGGTCCAGTCGCGGACGACTCTGGGGTTGCGGCACACATCTCGCTTTATTGGCCAAGGGAGCTGGCGTACAGCTTCCGGGTCATGTGGCCAGCATAACTAAGCCACTTCTCGCAAACCAGAGCAGCGCACGGAAACGCCGTTTACCTTCCCTCTGGAGCGGTACCTATTTATCTACTTGCACTTTGATGTGCATTCGAACTGCTAGGTTGGCAGGAGCAGGGACCGAGCAACGGGAGCTCACCCCGTCGCGGGGATTCGAACCGCTGACCTTCTGATCGGCAAGCCCTAGGCACTGTGGTTTAGACCACAGCGCCACCTGGCTCTTTAAAGCAGTACGGACGGGCATGCACTGCGCATGCTCGGAAATTCCAGGATTTTGCTTTAAAGCAAAAGTACGGTAGATCGAATGGTGAAGTGAAGGAGCTGCAGTCACAAAGAGGTGGTAGCCACTGCTCGTTATATCTGTACCAACCAGAGCGTAAGGAAAAACGGCAATCATTCTTCATGTGGAGGATTGAGAGTTATCCAACTCTACAATTCTATGATTCTATGCCCTGTTATATTTCTTTACAAACTGTGCTGTGGCTCCTCTCTCACAAGCTCTTTCACTCTAGCATGAAAGGGGGGGATCTTTGGGGTTTAAGCAAGGGGAGATAAGAAATCCAAGGACATGCACAAAGCTTGTGTCAATGTAGCTAGGCATTGAACAGTTTATATATCAAGCAGTCAATGCATTGCCTAGCTGAGAGAAAAGAAGGTTTTGCTTTACTGATTTCCTCTTGATAGTTCCCCAGGGAAATAAACCTTTGCAAACGGTACTACAAACAATGGAGCTTCTTGATAAATATTGCAAGGTTTGAGCTAATGTGATTTTTGAGATGACTATAATCCCAAAAATATACTGCTGTGGTTATTATTTCTGGTGCCCAAAATCTCTCAACCTCTTGCTTGCAAATTCGGAGCCTTTATATTTAGTTACAGAACGTGATAATTTAATTCAGCAGCCTGGTTTATAAATAGATTGAGGCATCTTGGTATTTACATTTCACACTTTCAATAGTCTTTCTGGTCTGTTGAGTTTTACATTTTCTTGACCGAAGCTTCCCTGTTACTTGCATATTTATTTTTCAAGATAATGCTTAACACAAGCCTGTGAATTGAAAATGCTGGACATCTGAGCACAGAAAGGGCCAAATCATGTCACAATCGGAAAGCACTTGGCAAATACTTCCTACGTAATGCAATATTGTGGCATAAAAACAGGAAAACAATAATGGGAGTAAGTCAAAGATAGTTGCTGTTTTTGCTAGCACTCCTGCGTGCAGTTTGTGACCCTTGAGGAAAGACCCTGCTTACCTTGAGGATGATGGTTGGAAACCAAGTGTATTGTGACCTTATTAGTGTCAATGCTTCTCTGTAATAAAATTACAGAGCAAAATTCAAAAACTTGGGGGGATGTGAATGATACAGCTGCTCTCCTGAAGCAGTGGAGGCTGAAATCACCCAGAAGAAAAAGTTCCATGGGCCAGCTGTGACTCTGGATTGCTCTGCTTTATACCTGCAAGCAGGTGTAGATACAACATATATGGTGTGTCAATACTTACATGACCTCTCTTCCTTCACTGCAAGCTAGCTGAAACACCCCATGTCTTGTGGGTCAGAATTAAACAGGTAAAATGCTATAATTTATAAAATGAACGAACAGCTATCTCCATAGCTGTCAACCTTTCCCTTTTCTCGCGAGGAATCCTATTCGGAATAAGGGAATTTCCCGCAAAAAAGAGAAAAGTTGACAGTTATGGCTATCTCAAGGGAAGCAAGAGCAGCAAAGTTTAGAATCCTCTCGATGAACAATGTAACAAGGCAGCTGGATCTTTTATGTGCCTTTGAAAATGTGATAGAGAAGAAGCTGGGGCAAAAATGAAAGCCAGGGTGGGGAGGAGTGGCATTAGCAACAGTTCCATGGGAACTGTTTATTTGGCCCGAAAGGAATGACAAACCCTACTTCTAATCTACCCTGATCATATGGTGGCCATATGTCAGCTCAGTAATCACAGAAAGACCTTTGAAGTGAAAGTTATACCTACAATGATAAACTACAGTTCTATGGCAGTACAATGCTGACATCAGTGATGGCTTCCCCCCTCCCCAGGATAAGGCTCAGCAACTGTTTTCTTTGTTCTACTGCCTTTTAGTCAATGGTCCAGCAGCCTTAAACAGTACCCCTGCTCCTTTCCACACTATAATACAAATTCTGCATCTGTCTAAAGCCTAACCTGCAGGTATTTCAGCTCTGTCACAAAACAAACATTTCAGTTCAGTGATGCTGGCTTGCTTTCATGCCATCCCTGCTGCCCTTTGCTATGGCTGGATGACAGACCCGTGTCACAGAGGGCCTTTAAACAGATGATGTCTGTGGCCTCAGTGATGTAATCAGAATAACAGTAAAGTCTGGAGTTCCAGGGGGAAAGGCACCTTTTCCACCTCTGGCCGTACAGCTTCATTAGCAGCACAAAGCACCCAGCTTATGTCAGGATCCCTGCTCTCCTGAGGCAGTAGAGGCTGAAATAATCCAGAATGCAATATTTCCATGGGCCAACTATGACTCTGGGTTGCTCTGGTTTATACCTGCAAGCAGCTGGTAAGAGGAACTTTATATCTAAGAGCCTGCTTGAAACCAATTGCTGAATACATACTCTTCTCAGAGAGACACTGGGGTGAGGGATACAGATAACAGAAGGTGCAAGTCAAAGTGATGGCCAAGAGGAAATAAACCATCAGGACTACCCTTCCAAGCCCATAATTACGTTTCCTTGTTTCATTCCCACAAGGCTTAAAATTTAATTCATGGCTTTATAAATGAGGCATGGGTGAATTTTCAAGACAAAACACAACCAATTTTGTGGTTGTTTCTCCAGGAAACAATTCCATCCACAGAGGAATTAAAAACAACAACCCACCTTCCATTACATTCTGTCACCTCATTTGGAAACCATTGCCCTTACTCAGAAATCAATATTTCACTGGCTTCTCCTGAATGGAAATCTAAACGTGTTGTAGTACTAACCCAACAAATGCTACTTGAGTCTCCCCCCTTCCCTTTCAGAGACATTGCAGTGTGTATGTGTGTTTGTATGTTTAATGATAAATCTGTCCTGCTGTGCTAGCTTGTACTCTGTCTATCAAAGGCTTTCCAAGCAGCACAAAGCACAGTGTGTGTATATATATATTTAAGCCTGAAAGAAAAGTAGGGGGAGAATAAAAGCATTAAGGAAGTTAAAAGTGTGGTCATGGTGGATCTGCAATTTTCCGGTGTATCATTCTGCATCAGAGGAGTAATCCATCTTATGGGACCGTCTCCAAGAAAGGGGCCATCTGCTCTTGGCATGAAACTGGCCACGGCACCTCCACAGAACCTTACCTTTATATCTGTATTATCAGAAGTCCCTTTTTGGAAGGGGGGGAATGGCAACCCTGTGCTCTTGAAACAGATAACATTGCAAGCTGCTAAGCTTGAAATGATAGCTGTGATAAAGCACTTCACTGTTTCAGTGTGTTTAACTGGCATTAGCTGCCTTCTGACACGCACAACAGTGCCATTTGGCACAGAGGAAACAAGGGATTACTCACAGCAGAGAATGGATTTTTGGCAGTGAGATCACAGCATAAACCGTTACCTGTGTATTTGGTTTAAAAGACACACACACACACACACACACACACACACGGAAAGGGGCTTTGTTTTAAGATTAAGTTCCAACAGACTCCTTTGCTATTTTATCACCATGGAAAGGAACCATGTAACCGGAATCTGACACTGTACTTTTTCACATATTTTGTAAGAGGTCTTAATCCAATTGACTGCATAAAAGCCAGTTATCAGCAATCCATAGTACTAAAAGTACAGTTCTTGGGATACTTTTGTTGTCCTGTAAAGCTATTATCATACAAAGCTAATCTGACTCTTCAAAAAGCAATCACACAGAGGACCTGTTTTTCCCCTTAAATTATTCAGTAAAGCACCATATAAAACAGTGACATTATATTAAAAAGAACTACCAACAGCAATTTAGAAACACCCATTTATACAAAGCTATACAAAGAATGCTGAAAATATCAGTATATTGGATGTGCTCCTCAAGAATGTAAGCAGACATTTCCATTTACTCACTTTGCAGTAATGAACTCTGGAAATTCATAGAATCACAGAACTGGAGACTAACGGTTCACTAATGATCAGCGTGAGCTTTCCTCATATTGCAAATAGCAGTTGAGGTGGGGTGAATTCCTGTGCCATAATCTTATTCCAGTTCAGCACCCCCTCCCTTTTGCTCATTATTTGTTTACTTTTAAATCAGACATGCTAGGACAAACTGCATAACAAATATCACCGAATACAGCCCTCAGGCTAAAGATGTCATGTACAGCACATATAGAATTATTTTCTAAACTATTTTACAGGAATTCCCCCATCAATCTTTTTCAACCTCTCTCCAAATTCCAAATATACCAGAGCAGAATCCTCAAAACTCACTTCAAAATTTGGCTTCATCACAGTTTAGTGCTCTATGCTCTATGCTCTAGTAACCTTCCCAATGGATCACAAGGTTAGCCCTACCCCTACCTCATGCCCTCCAGATGTTGCAGACCACAATTCCCATCAACTCCAGCCAGGAGTGCCATTGGGCAGAGAGGGTCACTAAGAGCAGGAAGGAATGTCTCACTGGCCATGCTGGCTGCGGCTCACGAGGGTTGTAGTCAGCAGTTTTCTTTCTAGAAAAAAATACGCTGGAACAGTCCTCTCATCGCCCGCCCCCCACGCCCTGCTATTTAATGTGAGCTTTCACATTTCACCCAATCAAAATAATGAACTATCCTGTACAATAAACCAATTTAACAAGGAGGGGAAATGTATGCAGGAAAAAAGACAAAACAAATTAAGTGTACATACTCAACCAAAATACCTATATATATTATAAAAAATAAGAAACATTGATGAACTTGATAAAATACTAATATGGCAAATGCATATTCCCTCACTCCCCTAAACTTCATTGCTCCTTTTATTTTCATTTGCTTTTAGATTTCCAGGAGTTAGGACAGTTGATTGCTTTAATTCATTTCATTGCTCCCATATGCCAATGCTCTACTCAGGTAGAGTAACACATTAAATATGTAAGGGATAACTATGGAGGTCACTGTAATCTAATGCAAGCAAGGTTGAAGCAAGCACACATCCTTGCCCTCGGCTCTTCTTTACCTCCAACCAGCGCAAGGCATTATTTCCCTGGCAATTTCAATAACCTGCAGAAAAACAAAGTTAGCAATAGTAGCGTCTGGTGTTTGTTTTTCTTTGACAATAATCCACCCTTGCAGTTTATCCCGAGGGACCCAGATTACTGTCATATAGAACAATACAAAAGCTAATAACACCACCTCTTAATTCTCTGCATGAGTTGACAACTGACACAGCCAATATCATTTGGGAAGAGTGGGATGATCAACAGTGCAGTAATTAACTTGCCAGCCTTTCTTTGTCCTGACATTTTACTTCCATATAATATTTTGAAAATCAAGATAATATGCTGTGCAACATGTCCTGCCTCTGATTAAAATGTGCCAAACTTCCATGTATTAAAAGGTATAAGAGGCTTGATGTTAAAAGAAAACACTGAAGGGAGTGCTGAAGGCTTTGGATGGTCATGCCTGCATAAAATATCTGAAAAATGCTCAGGGGGACGTAGGAAGCTGCCTTATACTGAGCCAGACTGCTGGTTTTTCTAGCTCAGTACTGTGTATGTTGACTGCCAGCAGCTCTCCAGTCTCAAGAGGCATTTTAAATCACTTGTTACCTTTTTAGCTGGAACAACCAAGGACTGAACCTGGATGCAGAACATGTGCTTTACCACTGAGCTATGGCCCTTCCATGAGTTTTAAGCCTGCACATACAAGATGTGAAGCCAGACTGTTGGTCAAGCCATGCTGTGGATGTCCATCAGCAGTGCATGTCCTGCTGGGAGTCCAGGCCACTGCATGCTATTGGCAAAGTTGGTGAAAGCTAGGGCAAGAGTTGTCACAAAATTTTGCCTAAAGGCTTTGATGTGAATTTGGAGGTGAAATTAAGCAATATAAAAACCTAAACCCTCCTAAATTCAAAATTATTATTTTTTAATGTAACTTGATTATCGACTGGGCTAAAGACCCAGGAGGGCAGGCCTTATGTAGGGTTGTAAGTCACTGCAATTAATCTTGGAAAAATTATACTTGCTTTGATTCTTAAGGATGAGATAATATTTATTTAGATATTTTCATCAAACAGCAATAAATAAAATAATTTAGCATACCCTCCAACATTTGCCAGATGAAAATTGAGGCAGATGAAAATAGGGAAAACACACTTCCACCTCATTCCCAGAGCCCAGTAAGTCTTTGTCTGGCTTTGGGAAGAAGAAGAAGAAAAAGAAAAAGAAGAAGAAGAAGAGGAGGAGGAGGAGGAGGAGTTTGGATTTGATATCCCGCTTTATCACTACCCGAAGGAGTCTCAAAGCGGCTAACATTCTCCTTTCCCTTCCTCCCCCACAACAAACACTCTGTGAGGTGAGTGGGGCTGAGAGACTTCAAAGAAGTGTGACTAGCCCAAGGTCACCCAGCAGCTGCATATGAAGGAGCGGAGACGCGAACCCAGTTCACCAGATTACGAGTCTACCGCTCTTAACCACTACACCAGACTGGCTCTGGCAGGGTCCAAGAGCCCTCCAGCCTCCTTCTCAAAGGCCTCTAACTGCTTGCCAGCTTTGGGAAGGAGAGAGGAATAGGGTTGCCATATGCCCAGAATTTCTAAGACATAGCCAGAATATGGTAATCAGAAACAGTGCCCAGATGGAAATTGCTCAAATGTCTTGGAAAATCCAGACATATGGCAACCAATGTCAGAAGTCTAAATTTTGGCAAAATAATAGCTCAAGAACTTCATTATTTTTAAAAAAAAAGATTTTGCAGAAAAAGCTCAACCACTTTTTGAAATATGGCAACCCTAGACAGGAGGACTCTAGGATCCTCCCTGCGACCCCACCTCTACCCAGGCAGCCTGGGCCTTCTCCATTTCTAAGACATTCCTGGAACAAATCAGAAGCCGCAATGGCTTCTTTATTTCTGGAAATGCCACGGTTAAATACTGACAGTTGGAAGGTATGAAATAGTGTTTTCACAATTGTCATACAAAGTTACACACACACACACACACAGAGAGAGAGAGAGAGAGAGAGAGAGAGAGAGACAGAGAGAGAGAGACAGAGAGAGAGAGACAGACAGACAGACTGACTGACTGATTATGTCATGGGGAGTGTATGACCCTCTTTTTAATGGTTCCCTTAGGGAAACGTATTTATAATGCCCATTCCACAACCACTCAGTCCTTTCAAGTTGCTCACTACAAAAATACAGCATTGCACTATATACTATGCCCTGCCCAACTGTGGGTGTGTCCAGGCATAAAAATAGGATGAGGATAAAGAGAAACAGCACTGATGAAGACAGAAATAAATGGGGCAGTTTTTGCTACCAGCTACATGCATGTTTTGGTGTGCATCATTACACCGGTTTATATAATCAATTTACATTTTCAGAAGCGGCTACAAACACTGGGCATGGGCCAGCCAAACTGGAGTATCTGATGACTCATTCCAACTCTGCAATTCTATGATTAATTTCAGCCCAAGAATGAAGCATAAGCTTCACTCCTTTCTCCTGAAGCAAATAAATAGGCCTTTGACTGGATCATGCCCACTGTTTTGTTCATTTTCAAATGACTGGGTAAAGTGGTTCAGATCCAAGTGTTCCTTTCACTGAACATTTCCAATGGGGAATAATGCTATCAACTTGGTCAAAATTTTCGCATAAATACCACTATCTGCCTCATATGTGTATTTTTTACAATAATTCCCCAGAGAAGATATGCCTCAATAATAAACAATTGCAGGATGGCTTTTTGAAAAGCATCTGCATTGGAAGGACTGTATCGAACAGTTTGAGATCAGAAAGAAAAAACATGCTATTTCACCCCAACACCTCTTTCAAAACCTATCATTAAGTGCCAGCTGGAAGCAGCTGTGTCAGCATTATCACGAAGTATTGAGCTCAGCCTCCCTGTTACTTCTATACTACAAAAGACTAGGAAGAATCCAACCCTAAGTAACTTGGCTGAGTTTGCACATGCAAACAGAGAATCTGCTAGGCCCAGAACCAGATCTTTTGAAGTGCCAGGGGCATTATGAGGCAGACACTGCCTCAGTCAATACATGAAGAAATTCCTGCTCTTTGCATTATAGATCAGCCCACTGATTTCTATATATGGCCATGTAGTGCCGCTGAGATGAAATTTTTTGGCACAGTTTCTTGGCTCTGCTTTTCTCTTTCACAACCGACGTGTATGCCTGTAAGGATAAAGGCAAATATAGCCTCTCCCACCTAGGGGCATTCTTGCCATTTCTTCCACTTGAAAATCATTAGAACAGCGTATGTAGATGATAGTGATATAAACTACTCTTGATCTAGTATCTCAAGACACTATTCCAGTCCGTGCCTGTAACTGGTACTCTGGTCTCTGCCAGTGACGCTGACTGTTACTCACACTGCTGGCACTCCTGTGTGAGGCTAAAGCGAAAAAGCGTTCTTGTTCCATGTGTTCTCAAATAATGAAGCCCATCTTTGGACACCAGCCCTGGGCAACGAGCCAGCAAGATGGATGATCTGTGTTGCTCTTCTGCTCCGTGAACTTGAATAATGAGATTCAGAGGAAAAGCTTACGGTAGCTGCTGTGCATACTAGGAAAATGTCAGCGTTGTCACCTGATTGAGGAAGGTGGGGAGGGGATAAAGAATAAACTAATAGATTGAGGTGGGGTGTTTCTGCATCAGGAAAGGTTAACCCGGGCATGGGGGGGGGGAGACGCAAAAGATAATCATACACGCATATTAGAAGGATTCAGGAGTCAAATAAATATCTCTGGTAAATAGAACATTTTCTTCAAACAAGGGGGAGGGGAAACACACTACATTATTCCTTTGGGCATAATGACAATTTCCAGGTAATCTGCAGGGGGCATTATTATCTGCCCCCTATGGATCACATTTCTCATAATTACTACAATGGCCATTTAACAGAGGTCCCTGGCCTGTTGTGGGGGCAGGATTTGCCCGTACACCCAATCAGAAAGCTTTAGAAGAAGCACTGATCTAAAATGAAAGCAGCAACATTAACAACTATTTAAAAGCAGTAATAGCCAGCAGAAATTGTTACAAAAATTAATTAAACAAATTAACATAGCTATATTTTGTCTGTAGGAAAGTGCTGTGGACCACTTGAATGAAGCTCATGAACCACTGGTGGTCTGCAGACCACAGTTTGGAACCCCCGGCATAGATCATTTCTCAACTCCAAAAGTAAATGAAATCCATAAACACCGGATCTGCTGAGTTCAGGCTGTAGTGCTAAAGTTGCTATAGCCCACTCATTAAGAAACTCAAAACCTATTTCTAGATTCTCAAATTGCTATGGTATTGGTGATGCGGATGTTATTTACAGGTTTGCATTGTGACTTTTCACTGCATGTAGTACTTGCTTTTACTATGAGTCAGAAACTTTCGCCCTATAATTCTAGCTCCATTTGTAATTAATAACAAGACAAATTGTGACCTGGTATCCCACTGATATGGAAATGTGGAAAGGTGAACTTACAAGTGGAAAAATGAAAAACTGAAACAAAAAGTGAGTCACCCATTCCTACAAATTACTGTACAATACCAACATGTTATGCATACAATTGTTAGTGCTGTACTTATATGTTTTATTCCTCCTTACTGCAGAGAGACTTTTATTTTAAAAAGAAATATTTAAAAAAGAAATGCAAGGCAAGCTATTGTAATAAAAGCTTTTCTCTACTGGCTTGGGGAAATTGATGATTAATCTATTTGAAATTCAAAAAGGTACTTTAAGGGAATCAAGTCAGATCTCGTGCGTAGCACAAACCACAACTTCTAATATGGAACAAGAGGCCAGGAACTAATTCTGATTTAATTGTTCTGAGTAACAGAGAAAACTTGACAGCTTCATTGATTGAGCCTTGATAGGTGACTTTTCCTCACTGTTGAAATGTTATGTGCTCTACTGCCAGTTTCAGCTCATCAAAGTGCAAACTTCCAGCCGCTAGAGAATTGTCCACTAAGCTAAAGAGCTCTTTCGTATTAAATAACTTCTCCTGCAAGAGGAAGATAACAAGAGAAAAATCTAAAGAAAAGGATGGGTTTCTGCTAGGAGGATTGAGAGTATGGAAGGTACCGCTGAACCGCTGACTATGAGGCATTCTTGAGTTCTGATTGCAAAGGACTCTCTGATAAGCAAGCCAATCACCCTGGCGCTATAGAGGAATATTAGCTAGTGAAGAGTCCCAAGTAGTCGTGCATAATACATTTCATGCCTGCACTTCATTTAATGTTGGGCAGGTTTACCCTCTTTCTGGCTTGTTCCAAGCCCTCCTTCAAGTGTGCACTGAACAGCATGGGAGCTACTTCCAGATGCCGAGAGAGTGTTTCTAGAGAGTGATGTGTACGTGAATGCCAAAAGCCACATTGGTTGGGCTGATCATGTTAGTCTTTGCCACTCTTTGGAAGAGTGTCAGGCATGTAGTAAAGACCCACTTGCATTTCTGCAGTATTCCCTCCCCACACACATACACACACAGCAGTCATCTGGGATATCACTGAGTAAGAATCATAGAATCATAGAGTTCGAAGAGACCACAAGGGCCATCCAGTCCAACCCCCTGCCAAGCAGGAAACACCATCAGAGCATTCCTGACAGGTGGCTGTCAAGCCTCTGCTTAAAGAGCTCCCTTGATGTATATGCGATGGTGCTGAGTCCACTGGCATTATGTGAACATTTCCACAGCCTTCTGGATCTGGAAAACATGGGTCATGGCTCCGTAGATCTAGGTCCATTACAGGAAAGAGGATATTTCATTTAATCTCGCGCATCTATCCATTTACAGTTTCTACTTCTCTGCACAGTTCCCAAAGGGAAGATACAAATTATAACAACTTGGATCAATTTAGTATCATTAAATGCTTTGCTAAAGTGAAATTTCCTCCCAAACCATTCCCATGCTGAGATGTGTATTACTTCTATTGCAAATATTGTGCTGTAAAATATTAAGGATTTCATCTCCCGCATCATGAAAGGCAGATCCTGCTATAGCTGCCAGGCAACATGAGGAAGGCAAAGAGAAAAATTCACAGCTCTTAGAGACACTGTTTTATGGCTGAAATCATGAGACTAAGGCAACTGAAATGTAATGAGAGGGTAAAACTAGATGTCATTTGGCACTGACTTTTATCTATCTGGCAAGAAAGGCACAAAGGTGCACGTAGAGGAGAACTTAAAAAATGCAAAGGCTATTGAAGTGAATAATGTCATGTATATAGTCTGGCACCCAAATCCACATCTTGAGCAATTGTATCTGTTTAAAGGAATGTTTTACTCTGGGACACTATTCTACATCTGCTGGATTGACCCTCCCCAACATCAACTCTAGATCCAAACTAAAACTTCAGCTGTGTGGAGCTTCCCTTTCTCTTGATCCGGAAGCTTCAGTAAGTGCAGAATGCTGCAGCACAATTGCTATGGGGAGTGAGGCCTTGTCAGCATATAACACCTGTGGTCAGAGTTCTGCACTAGTTGCCAATTTGCTGCAGGGCCAAGTTCAAGGTGTTACTATTAGTATATAAAGCCCCTGCATATGCCCACTAGAACTTTCTGCCTTATTGAGATCAAGGAGGCGACTTCACTGTACCCTTTTTGGCGCCTGCTTAAAAAATTCATGTTTAGACAAGCCTACCCTGAGGTAATTGTAATCTGTTTTAGTATTTTAACTTTTGTATGTCTTGAAGTAGGACTAGGATTGTTTCTTGACATTACTGCTTTATCTTTTGTAAATCTATTTTTAAGGCTTGTTTTTTACAATCAAGCAGTGTATAAACTGTATGAAATAAAGAAACTCATACTGGCTATCGGCCATGCCGACTGGGGAGAAAGGGAGATGAAGTCCGACAACAACAAGAGGGTCATGGGTTCCCCATCCCTGCTTTAACAGAATGTGGGAAGCCTAACCTTGCGTCCAGGGGAATAGCCTTATGAGCAGGAGGAAGATAAGTTTCCCCTTTTTTACACAGCTGTAGATGTATACTGCATGAAAAAAGATGGCTTTAAAGAAAACATTTATTTAAAATGTTTTGAAACTGGGCCTACTGCATGGTTAGGCAGGAGAAGGCCTTGTGATGATCCTACAGTAATGTCAAGGGTGCTGCCACTCACCAACAGGGATTTTTTTTCATCCTGGTAAAATGACAAGAAGACTGTGTGTTGTGATGGCTTAAAGTCCAGCCCCAGGCAGAGTGTGCCTAATTATTCATAGGATAGCACAGCTGCAGGAGCAGCAGGTTGCGAACTTGCTCAGTGGAAATGGAAAGACACTCTGTATGTGGCTCAGGGCTGCTTTTACTATATTCCTGCTGGCTGCTAGAAACAACTGTTGGTTATCAAGTCCTGACACATTCAGTAGGCACTAGTGATACACACATAACTGCCATTCCCAACATGCATGACCATCACACTTTCTGGAATGAAGATTTCTGTTTCCCAGCAACTATACTCAGTGCTTTGCATCCCTAACTGAGGCATATTGATAGAAATCCATTCAGGCTGCTCCTGAAGAACTGCAGCAACCCAGACAGGAAATGTATCAATGCTGTTCCTGATGCAACACAAAGGTTAAGAGAGTTGTGTGTAGCCAGCCACTATGTCTACTGCCTCATAAATCTCCAGCACTGCACTACCCTTAAAAAAAGAAAACACTATGCAATCACATTAACCTTTTAAATTTTACATAGAGAGTTCATTACAAATATGCTTTTTGGACATTGTTTTTTAGATGCCAACTGTTCTGACAGAAAAAATCCTGTAAGATTCATTTCACTTGTTTCCAACATCAAACACTTCTTAAATCTGGGACAAAATCATCTTGATTGTAAACAGCAGCTGAAGCAATTACAGGGCGAGGGCTGTACAGAGACCCATGGCAACAACCTGCCAACTCCAGGCTATTTTGAAATGTCAGATAAAGAACTAAGCACATTATTCACACAGGGATATTTCCACTTTCTAAAGAGAGAGCCTTGTTGAATTCTGCGAGACTTCCTTTCAAGCATAAGTGCACAAGATTTCACTGTAAATATAGATGCAAACCTACAGTGCAAACCTAACTCATGTCTACTTTTAGGTAAATCCCACTGGTTTACATGATGCTTGCTCTCAGGTAAGTGAATACAGGATTGCAGCCACAAGGAAATGAAGTGTGCTTACCCACTTGATGCCACATAGAGGGATTCTGTTTCCACTATTAATTAGGAGAAATAAGGGGAGATTAAAAATATATCTGAACTGAAATTGCACTCCACAGGAAGCAGCTCTTGAAGAGATAATAAGGTTTCATACAGATTAGTTCTAAATAGACAAATCAGGACAGACTTTGGGAAATTTCCAAAGGTACAGCAGAAAGAAAATAGGCGTGAGAACAAGCTGAGTGTGCTTCTGCTTGTAAACACAAGATGGGTGTGAAAGCTGCCAGCAAAGCCAGACAACCCAAAGGGCATGGAGCAAGGCAGAACCATGGCAATATTCCCAGTCTGTGTTGAATGGCAGACTCGAGCTAGGCAAGCAAAAAAGTCTAAAACTTATGGAAGAAGACACCCCCACAAAAATGCTGGATCCAAAGAGGATAGAGGAAGAAGAGTTTGGATTTGATATCCCGCTTTATCACCACCCTAAGGAGTCTCAAAGCAGCTAACATTCTCCTTTCCCTTCCTCCCCCACAACAAACACTCTGTGAGGTGAGTGGGGCTGAGAGACTTCAAAGAAGTGTGACTAGCCCAAGGTCACCCAGCAGCAGCATGTGGAGGAGCGGAGGAGCGAACCTGGTTCACCAGATTATGAGTCTACCGCTCTTAACCACTACACCACACTGGCTCAACAAGGGCTAAACAACTTATAACACAGCAAGCTGAACATGGCCTGACAGCCATGAATGGCAACCCACAAGTGGCTCAATAGACCTCTTGTTGTTGCTTTACCATCTGCTTGCAAAAGCAAGGGGGTTGTCCAACACTGTATCTAGATGGGCCACCATTTGTACAGATATTCCTGAATAAGAGAATGTGCATCCAGAAGAACAAATCTCAAAACAACCACTTTAACAATGACCATTGTTTGTCTGAAAACGTGTAAGGCAGCAATCAAAGGTTCAGCCATGATCCAAAAGGAGATGCCTGGCATTCAGTGCTTCCTGAGCAAGTTAACAGGCATGGGGAAATTTCAAAGTTGCTTGTACAGAGTACAATAATTTGACAGTGCTAAACCAAGCAAAGCATTAAAAAACAAAAACAAACCATTAGTCCAGCTCCAAATGATTATACAAGATGAATCCCAGCCAAGAGAAGGTCTGTGATCCAGCCAACTTTGACAGATGAATAAGAGAAGTGGTCAGAAGACAAACTAGCTCCCTAGGTTTCTGTGTTTCTTATGCAGAATAAAGCCTGTGATTACTGAAGCTCCAGACACAGATATGCCCAATGTCACTGCTTTGATATAATCATAAAAATATTCACTGATGATAGAAACACAACTGATGCAATAAATAAGTTTGGGTTCAATAAAGAGTGGTATCTCTTCTTTCCTTCTAAATGGAAGAGCAAAAAATAAATCAGAAAACTGGCTTGGATTCAAGCACATGGATTAAATAACAGGATGAAAACTAAGGCTTTGATCCCAACATCGTTCAATGTAGCTTAGTGCTCTATGACAGGCTTTTTGTACGTGACTGTTACAGATTGTGGGTTGAACTCAGTAGTTAGCTGAACTTAGATCCTGCTGAAATCAATAATCCACAGTTGGGCAATACATTTATGGGAACCAACCAAGATGTTAGAAGAGTGTGACAAGCTTTTGGGTTCTTTGGAACTGTACATCAGACAAGATACTATGGAAAGTGAGGGGGGTTGAAGAAGAAAAAACAAAAACTACCTTTTAGACCCAGTTCCAAAATAGAGATTGCAGGCTGAACAAGTCCCCCCACCCCCCACCAGGTGCTATGGATATCAGTTGATAGATTCCAAAATAAAGAAGCAAAGGCTACTAGTCATCTATAAAAAAAATGCAGACTGGCTTGTAACCTAGTTCTGTCCCAAACCTTGCATAAAATCATGCCATCATGGCCAACTTGTCCATTCAAGCTTGTATTCAACACCGTGCACATAGACTTCAATGCATGCAGCAGGATCTCCCTTCCCTTCCCTTCCCTTCCCTTCCCTCGTGTGTCCTCAGAATGCTCCTCCAACCCTTTGCAGCATATTTTGAGAATGCACAAGCTGCTACGGAGGAGAGGAGAAGGAGGCAAAATGTTTGTTGCACAAGCAAAAGTCTGCTATGCTATCAGAATAGCACTGGATACAAACAACCCTTGCAGTGAGGAGCTTAATTTCTCTCTGCACTGGGCATTTGGACAAAACACTTCTCACAGCTCTATTCATCCAAAGTTTCCTCCCACCTGCCCCATTCCAGTTCCATCCATGGAAACCACTCCTAATAGCCAGGATAGGGCACCCAGGCCTCAGCATACTATGTACAGTTGTAGTACATCACTGAGTACTAACTATAGGGGACACAGGCATTTTTGACTGGGCACTGTGTTGAAAGCAGAGTGCTGGATTAGAAGGGGACAAGAACAGAAACTGCATATAGATGACACCAAACCTCCAAATCCATTGCTGCATTGCCACTGTATGCCATGCTCCTTTCCCTCTGCTTCTCAATGTTTGCAGAAGTGATGGAAAAATAAATTCCAAGAGCCTCACAGAGGCACTGTCAACTCTGAGGAGGCCCTTTGGCAAGCCTGCTTTCTGACCTGCTCACTTGCTGCTTCAGTGCCCTCATTAGCCCCCAAACCCCAAAGATGGACTTCTAAATAGAGTTTAAGATGGGATCTGGATTTTTACCCACTCTTGCTTCTTAATAGCATCATTAATTATTTTTATTTACATAAGCCAGCCAAATGCAATGTTTTTGAGCTCATAAAACATTAAAGATTAAAATACAATTATATAAAATACAATAACCCAAAACAAATTGCTGCATGAAATTTCTTGCTGTCAGCAAGCAGAGTAAATAATACCAAATTAACCGCAACAGTAAAAAATAATAATAATCACAGCCTTAAGATTACAATTTCGAATATACAGAGATAGGGATGGGTGAGACATTTGTTTGGTTCACGCCCAGCTAAGCTGCACTTTCCGAAACAATACACAAACCGAAACACAGCTGTTCTTTGAATATCACTGAATTTAGTGATGTAGTTCTCCAAGCAAATACTGCAAACAAAAAAGTGCATAGCATATTACTGAAAATAAGGATAGAGAAAAACACATTATATAAGGAGAAATTGCTTGTAAAAATGTGTATACGGTATTAAGTAAAATTGCACACAAACATGTGAAGGTTAGGAGAAATGCACCAGAAATGCATACGAATTTACATGCATTTTTAAAAAAAACCAAAAGCCACGATTGATGTGGAAATGGGGTGAACTGAATTTAAGATTGGAAAAATTGAGCAACTAAGAGAAACCAAAGCTGACAAAGTCATCCATTGCTAGAGACATACTGCATCCCAATATGGAACTATCAGGGCTCAAATAAGCACTGATGGACAAAGAACCTTTGAATTTCCATAAGCTGTTTTAAAGTCATCTAAGCCAGTGGACACCTTGTGGCAGCAAACGCCCTAAGCATTACCCGTATATGGAGGCAAGTGAATTGCAAGAGACTATTAATCTTGCAGACCGCTATCATTTCATCAGAGACCCATGACACTTCTTGTATGCAGTCTCTTTTTCACAATCATCACTGCGCCAGGACAAATATATACCTTTCTGCTAAGCCATTTCTATAAAGATTTCTGATAAACATCACAGCAGCACACAACCACAGGAACATCAGCACCATATTGATTGTCCCTACATAACATTTGTGCTGTAATTTATGCCATTTATCTTCTGCGCAATACCTAATATATTATTCTGGCACCACAGAACAGCTTCCAATCAAGCATTGCTTTTAGAATAGTTTAACCAGTTAACTCTCTTTCCATCTCTCATCACCAGCTAATATTATTATGCTATTTTGGGATGGACGTACTTTTCGTTTGTATTCAATTTCACACGCAGTACAGAGAAGTTAATCCTACTAGGAAAGTGCCAGAAGCCATGCAGTGAGTCTGTGGATAACCTGACATTTCTCAGCCTTTGAAAGTCTACTATACAGCTTATTGCACAGGTAGGTAGAAGGTAGATTGGGATCTACTGGTAAATCTATGGCTGATCTGCAGGAGATTGGAGTCGGTTCCTGATTCCCAATGGTGTGGATTTCTGATTCCCAACTGTAACATTTTTTCACCTAAATCACGCTGTTGAAATTAAGAAAGCTAATCAAAACTGAAGTTTCATGTAAAGCAACTGTGATTTCAGTTCAGTTATGTGTACTGCAAACAAATCCCAAGGTTCAGGGTATGTGCTTTGAGCCACCCTGTTATTTTATATGAATTGTAACTATCTTTTGCACTTAGCTCTGATCTTGAGGTTCTAGAAAAAATACAAAGTAAATCCAAGAAACCAGAAGTCTGTCCACTCCTGACTTATATAGTATGAGCTTGTTAACTGTTTTGGATCAATGAATAAGCAAGCCTATTAATTGTTTTAGTTCAGAGAAACAGCAGTAAAAAAAAAAACCCACCAGTACACATGGATAACATCTGCTGCTACCTTGGGATCAGAGTCATCTTCTTCATAAGAGATATTTGGGGCAATGCTCTTTTATTTCTTATTCCAAAGTTATTACAGCTAAAATCATTTCCACTTCTGACAAGCACAAAAGATACAAATGAACTGAAATAATTGTTTTCCTTGCATTACCAGAACAGATTCAAGATGTTAGCTTAAAACTGATCACCTGTTTCATGTTTTGTTTTTTGAACACCCCCCCCCCCGCCAAGCTTACTGCCATATGTTTCTAACCACAAACAACCATAATTTTCTGAAATTATTTTCATCTTGCTTCAGAGACAGAGATACCTTTTGATTCTATAAAACAGGGAGTCTAGTAGTTATTCATCTCATGCTCCAAGATAAATGCACATTATGAAACCATCACTGCTTCAACTGGTTGCTAATGTCTACCAAGTTAGAAGATTTCCTCACAAATATAATAATACTTTCCCCTATTACTTAATCCCCTCAAGCTATAGCTGAAAAAATGCTAATCCTGCCATGCCTTCTTGAAGCAGACTATTTTCTCATGTGCCTAAAGGAATCCATTCCTTGGAGTTCTTCCAGTTCATTCATAAAGGAATTCAATCTTAATTAAGTTAAAGTAGGATCTCAGCTAGATGACCATACTGCACACTATGAAGCTAGGAAAAGAGAAGTGAAAATGGTGCTGTGGTCTAAACCACTGAGCCTCTTGGGCTTGCCAATCAGAAGGTCAGCAGTTCGAATCCCTGCGACAGGGTGAGTTGTTCGGTCCCAGCTCCTGCCCACCTAGCATTTCGAAAGCACGCCATAAAGTGCAAGTAGATAAATAGGTACCACTCCGGCGGGAAGCTCCGTGCACTGCTCTGGTTCACCAGAAGCGGCTTAGTCATGCTGGCCACATGACCCAGAAGCTGTCTGCAGACAAACGCCGGCTCCCTCAGCCAGTAAAGCGAGATGAGCGCCGCAACCCCAGAGTCATCTGCGACTGGACTTAACGGTCAGGGGTCCCTTTACCTTTTTTTTTAATCCTAAACATACTTACTAGGAAGTAAAACTTATTGAGCTCAATAGTACACACGAGTTTAGGATTGCACATCATGAGCTGAGGTCAGCCTTCCTCAACCTTTTGCTCTCCAGACTTTTTGGACTGCAACTCCTATCATCCCTAATTGTTAACAATGCTGGATGGGGATGATGGGAGTTGTAGTCCAGAACATCTGGAGGGCACCATTTTGGAGAAGGCCGTTTTAGGTGAATGCTGTGTTTGGGGAGGTATTTTCCTACATGTCAGACTGGCAACTATTGAATGAGTATTACCGGTATATATCTTCACCTAGCACTGTGTACTCTAGCCTTTAAATATATATATCAAAAAAATGTGTGCCAGTGTAACTTGAACCAGGAAAAGCTCAGCTGGGTGCCATCTATAGAAAATGTACTTTTTTATATAAAAAAATAAAGTGCATAATTTAATTGTTTTTCAGAACTTATATGTCAAAAGGATATCTCCAAACTGAGTGAACAAGCAGTAAAATGACAATTGCAATTCAATATGAAGAAGTTATGCACGTCCATGCAAAAAATCTTAACTTCACATGTACACTTATGGGATCTTCACTGGTGATAACTGGATAGGAATGACATATTGGATCCACAGTCAATAGTTCGATGAAGATATATTAGGAAGTTGAAGACTTATCTTGCTGGCCGTGTAGATAAATTACAACCCCATGGTCAGACCTCTCCACATCTCTCCAAAAATTTATCCCAAGTGTTGCTCCCTGAGTGCTTCATATAAGGAACAATATGTAATAATATGTACAAGGTCTTCAACTCTGCATAAAGTCAGCTGTATTCAGAATGTGGCATATTTCTGAGCCTTCCTTTAAAACAACTGTGGGAAGCAGATTTAACTTGGCCTTCCTTACCTCTCAGTTTCTGCAAATCCTTAAAACAACAAGAGAAGAACAGAAATGCTTTAAATGAATAAAACAATCCCATAAATCAATTTCTTCATTGATGAAGTTTATTACAGTATGTTGATACCACTGAAGTGGTGTACAGCTGAAACAAAAATAGAACAATATTTAAACCATTGTTAAAGACACCTAACAAAAATAGTTTTACTCTAAAAGCTTGATGGAATACACAAGTTTCATAAACCTTGCCAAAGACCATTGACAAAGCTTTCCGGACTCGTTCTGGAAGGAGGTTCCACAGTTTGGGGACTATTGGGGAGAGGCTTGACCTCTATCTGCAGCTGTTTGAATGTGTCAAATAGATGGCACAGACAGCGGTGCCCACCGTCTTGACCCCAATTAGTGAATGGGCTCATACGAAATGCAATTCTATTAATCCAAGGATTAACCTCTGTGTGGGAAGGAGAGTCCTTATCAGCTTTGGGATGATCAGAAGCAACAGTAAGGTATTGGTGTACCCAGAGCACCAATTCACAAGCAGCTGCTCATGTGTAAGAAGATGGAGGGTGAGTGGCCCGCAGGCATGGCCGTGTTCCAGCCTCCACACATTAGCCCTATGCATGGAAGGGACGCATGGATTGGGCTATAGAACACTGGATTTGAACACTGGCAACATGATGATTTGCCTTCCTCTTGTAAAAACGAGAAACATCCCAAGATATCTCTCAAAGTGACCCATAAAATACAATAAGAACAAGCAAACAATATATAATATGATTGCTCAGTAAACAGCAACACCAGTAGAAAGCAACAAAATGAGAAGGGGAGACGGAAATATTTATTGAGAGATTTGCCAAGAGATGGGTATTCTGAAATGTGAGTGCCAAAGGAACAGTCCTACTCTGTGTTCCTGTTAATCTCATTTCAGATAAGGCAGGTACATGGACACAGCAACGTAATTCTCAATTTAGCATTTCAAAGCATTTAAATAGAAAAATCAAGCGCCATGTAGATGAAGAATTTTCATTTCATCCACTAAGTGATTTGCAGCATATTAAGATTATCATGACTTTTACCACCAAAAGAGCACGCTGGCATATCACAGAACTGGAAAAACAATTAATTTAAAAGAACTCATTAATAGTGTAACAGATGAGATAAGAAAAAAGTTCTGCAGCATTTTTATTCTCACAGCATTTGAAAAAAATGAAAAGAAAGCCATGTAGCATTCTTGTATGTTGTGAATACTGTATCTGGTAACAGAAATATTACCAGTATAATATTCAAAATTATTTAGCTCCTTGAACTTGGCTTTGGTTCCATTTGGACATAACAATGAACTCCGGTTTATCATTATGGGCATGAGCTACAGCAAGTCTCAGACTCTTGCATTTCCCTCACCTCTCCTAGCACTGCTGCATGAGGATCAGAAGTGTTCGTATCCATTTCAACCATTAATAGTTTAGACTTACACCATATTTTATATTGCTGTAACTTGCTGTATGTTTTGTTGTGATTTTATGGGTGTTAGCCGCTCTGAGCCCGGTCTTGGCTGGGAAGAGCGGGGTATAAATAAAAATTTATTATTGTTGTTGTTGTTGTTGTCCTGGAACCTTCTGGTGAATTGTAGGTACCGGTAATAATAATAATAAATAACAACAACAGCATTGTAGCTCAATATAATTTGGCATAAAAGAAGCCCAGGAACTGTGGTAATAGGAAGGCACATACAAGTGCTTTGAAAAGTTATAGGAATTTTCTTGAGTTTTTCACACACACACACACACACACACACACACACACACACCCTTAGATATTCCATTAGTGACTGCTCTAGATCATGTCAATTCAACTAATAAGTCAGCTGTTAAAAGAGTTGGGGAGTTTTTTAATTCTTATTTAAATCTCTTTCCTAAAATACACAACAATACTTTAAAGGCTTAATAAAAACCGCTTTCTGTACACAATGGGTTTGTACCAAATAGACATTTTATGTTCATCTTGTCTCATTAATATAGCTGTCAAAAGCACCTTCTGCTCCTAGGCAGTGCTCTTCAACCAAGCAAAAAATAAATGTGTACTTTGTATTCAGAGTTCTGGTCATGGTCTGGAAGCTTGAAAAACAATGCCTGGCATCAAGACAAGAAAACAAATTGTGTGTTTATAAAAACTGGTGCAGCTGAACCAAAACTGAATTAGCACAACATACTACAAGCAAAGTGAGGGGAAAGATTCCAAAACTCTACAAAGAGAAGAAATATGTACTATTTTTGCTACAAAGTGTTCTTTCACCATTAGATCATTCTAGCAAACAGTGAAGTAACAAATGCATAACCAGGTAAGACTTCATGGCTGTTAGGGGTCCACAGAAAAGGCATCTCTAAAGTTCACTCAACATGGTAAGTAATTCCTCCCCCACCCTCAAAACCATCTTTATTAGATCCAGATAATCAAAATACTAAATGTTCTGGTTTTGTGGCTTCTGTTTGGGTTCAGTTGTGACTGGTGGCAATCTGGTTCAGTTCCAATTCAGGACAATAAAGGTTCAGTAACTGGTTCATGGGGTAGTGCAAGTTAATTAATCTAATTATCACAACTATTCACACATCCGGTACACGTGGATAATGAACAGGAGATGGGGCAGCAGCATTACATTGCTAGCCATGCCCCCTGCACACTAACACTTGTGTCAGCCACACAAAGATCCTAGTAGCCGCATTTGTAGACAATTAAAAATTACCCAGGCAATGCCATCACAGTCCATTCTCCTCATATTGCAGGTTGCCGCCATTGCTGACGAAGTAAAAAGTGCACCATATTCCTACAATGTAGACCACTATTCATAATTTTCTAAAATGCAAGGTGAGGGGGATGGACTGGGCCCAAGTCAATTTCACATGTGCTTATTTATTAGCCTGTTCCATTCTATTTCTTCATTGATCTGAAGGTTTTATAAAATCTACACTAATGTTCATATTTAAACACGTATTCTGTCACAAAATATGTATTTAAATATAAATTTTATCTCAACATATAAGCTAGAAAATGCATCCTATCCTAAAATGTGCCTTTTAATGCATTTTCGTATCTTTTTTTTTTCAGCCAAGAACTTTACCATAAAATTTGAAAATGTGCAAAATAACAAGAATAATCGATTCTGATCTTTATATTAGTTTTTAAGAATCAGGTAAGGTCACATTTGAATTCACAGAAATCGAATTCCTCATGAACTCTTTGAGAGAACTATTACAACATGTTATCTGTTTCATTTTTCTTTTAGTGTACGGTAATTTCCTTCCATACACCGCATGAATTAAATAAATAGATAACATGTTAGATAATAAATAGATAGCATGTTTGAAATATGTTACTGTGGTGTGCGACACACATATACACCCCTCTTCATTCATTCATGCAGAATCCTATGAAACATTCCTGATATCCAGAAATGATTGGGAAGATAACCCAGGATGTTTACAAACAGCAGCACCCTGCTCACAATAAGCCATTATTAACTGCAAGGATCATCAACAACGGAAAGAAGGGACAGCAGCTGGACTATTTTCTCTTTTAATTCTATATACTTTAGACACCAGACTATTTAAGTTTCTGACAGCTGATCTGCAACAACCTTGCAAAGATATATATTATGTTGTACAAGATCAATGGGAGAGATGAAAAATTATATTGGTGGCATGCCTGGTTTAACAGCATAAATGCCCAGTTGAAGAGCAGCAGAGCTGAACAACGTGCTTCAATTATCTGTTTATAAATTTTGTGAAGCTACACTGATTGCTGAGCATCACAGAGGTGGGGGAGACACACCATGGAGGTGGGGGAGACACACCAAAATTTTACATTCTGGACAAAGGGCTTCTTTAACCAAGCCAGGCTTGCCCTTAAGCAAATTACTCTGCTTCAGTGATAGGAGCTAAGATTCTAAGTGGAAGGATGCTAAAGGCAATTAATTTCTACCTTGGTATAGATCAGGCATAGGCAAACTCAGCCCACCAGATGGTTTGGGACTACAACTCCCATCATCCCAAGCTAACAGGACCAGTGGTCAGGGATGATGGGAATTGTAGTCCAAAAACATCTGGAGGGCCTAGTTTGCTTATGCCTGGTACAGATTCAGTAGAGTGCCTGTCCCTTTGACACAGACTGAAAGCCAGTCACTCTTCACCAAGAGTTGCTACATCACTTGGATATTTTCTAAAGAGAAAAGCATACAGGGCACAAGTTGCTTGGTTTTTTAATTACTCCTTTACAGTGACCTTTGTACAAGTCATATATTGTAACTCTGGATATAACTCGAAGATCATCTGATTGCATGGGGAGCATTTACCAAGTTTTCCCTAAAGAATCACTGTAAGAATGGATGTTTTTTTGTGAGATGAAAGATCCCAGCTTGACTCTCAGAACACAGTGTGAACTTTTACGGCTGGCTAATTAGTTAAAATAAATAAAAACCGCTTTGCATTCCACACATATTCTGATGGATCAATGCAATTTAAGTCTCCACTAGAAAGAAAGTGCATTCCTGGTGTTATATATTCTGAAGACATTTCTCCAGAGATGACATACTAATTGGTCTTTTCCACAGCCTGGACAATAAGTGTAAGACAGAATTAAGAGAATCATAATTCCAACTTGAAAGGCAGAATTTCTGCAAAGCGTAAGGAACTGTACTGAGATTCTCTATACAAGAATAGAAAAAGGTGAAAGGCCAAAGCCCCTTTCAGATGACAAATGAATGCATCTGGAAGAGGGAGAGGGTAATGGCATTGGGTTGCACATTGTATGCTGTCCTCTCGTTGTAAATTCATTTGAAGGTTGGAACACAGGCCTCTCTCCATACAATGGAAAACAGAAAAAGCATGGAGAGAGCCCTGAACCTGTGCAATTGTAGGGATAGAGGCCGTGTCCTGACCTTCAAATGAATGTGCGTAATTCAGAAACCAGACCTACTGCTGCAATCTTGCTCCCCCACCCCACACCCACCCACTCATGCATATGTTCATGACCCCAGTTTGCAGATAACACTAAACCAAACCATGGCTTAGCACAATCAATATTTTGAGGAATAAAGACTGTGGCCATTTTACTCTTCCCCTGGTCCTCCTGCTGCTGGGTTGCCAAGGGCTAAGTCATGCTTTGGGCTTAGCTTTATGTCCAGGTTCATAGGCTGTTTTTCCTGGACAAACCACAAGACTGAACCAAGAACAAAACCTTGGTTACTGCTAGTGATTCGTCTGGAGTGAGGCAACCCACAAGTCCAGGTTTGGATATAATGCTAAGCTAAACCATAGTTTAGCCCCAAGTAGCCCAACTGTAGCAGGGCTGGGGGAGAAGTGCAGCAGCCAGAGTCTTTGTTCAAGAAACCTGCATATTTGCTCATCGGCACTAAGTCATGGTTTGTTTTACTGTTTCATGCAAACTAGGTCATAACATGAAAATGGCTAAAATAATAAAGTGCTTCTTGGAGGCTATCTACAAATCACGGGAACCCATTAGGTTGACCCTAAACCTTCACCATTCCATGCTGTCTTGTTTTCTGATGACACAACCTTTGTGTTAAGAAATTAACAACACTGTGCTGTATGAGTTATATGAAGCTATTTGCTTTGAACTTGCCAGGAAGAGTCACTATCATCTGGATTACACAAGTTCATCCATGGAGATCAGGCATGCAGCCGTCCCTGCTTTAGACAGTAGATCAGGTGTCAGCAAACTTTTTCAGCAGGGGGCCGGTCCACTGTCCCTCAGACCTTGTGGGGGGCTGGACTATATTTTGGGGGGGGGGAAATGATGCAAGAGCACCACAAGCCCTGGTGGCTGCTTACCTGTGTCTTGCGAGCGGCAGGGGCTGGTGGCAGCGGCGGCAGCGGCAGAGGGACGATGAGCGGCACGTGAAAGGGCTCTGGAGAGGGGCTGCTTAAAATGGCGGCTGCTCGAGCACTGCTGCTGCTGGCACCAACAAAGCCCAGTCCCCTTCCTCTTCTAGGCATGGCAGGGAGAAACCGAGAGGGAGGAGGCGCCAGCACCACCATAAGAGGGAGGGAGAGGGAAAGAACGTGTGCGCTGGCGATCCATGCGGCGATTCCCGGACCGTCCACAGGCCAGATCCAGAAGGCAATTGGGCCTGATCCGGCCCGCAAGCCTTAGTTTGCCTACCCATGCAGTAGATGATTTGAATAATGTACATTTGATGTCTGTGTTCCAACACTCTAATTCTCATTGCAAATACACATTTTGCAACAGCCATAGTTAGAATCACCTTACTACAGTATCCTGCTCTGTATGGTCAAATATAAGCAGTTGCAAATGTGGTAACTGAAAAAGTTACAATGTCTTAATGCACATGAGCAGAAACATTGCTTTCTCAAATCTCAAGATCAACTATGCATGCAAATAAATGAGTGTTTTAATAACACTAATAAAGATTTCCTTGTAAAGATTTGCATTGCCACATTGGTTTGTCATCCACAGAAAAGAACATATTTTCCTCCCTTCCATGCATAAATTGCAATAAATTAGAAGACGTTATTTATAAACACTACTAAGCTTTTCTTATTTTAAAAAGAAACAACAATGCCTATGGCTTTTCATCTGAGTATTACAGATAACAGTACAAAGTATTTTGTTCATATTAATGCGCTTACAGCTTATTACACTAAATTAATTAAACTCTGAATAAGGCAAAACCTGAAAATTCCGCATGTCTAATTTGTCCACCAAAGCGGCTTGTATAATGAATAGCTTTGTAAGAGCATTATGTTATCACAATGCAGCATATGATTCTACTGCTGCTCTGTTCATTTTTAGAGAGGACTATTAAAAGCTGCATGGCTTTATGGGCAAACCATTAGCCTGTTATCCCCTGGGGGATATGAAGAGTCACATCTGCCCGGAACAAGACAGCCCTGATGATCTCAGCCCACTCTTCATCAAAAACTATCAGTTAGCATGCAGCAGAACCACAAATGACTGCCCCTCTTACGATGGCAGGAAAACTTAAGCCAAAAAGCCACATACTGTACAACACAGAAGGCTTTCCAGAGGTCAACGGCAAAGCTATTAAGAGAGTACTGAAAGTAATCATTAAGAAAATGCTAGACCAGGCCTGTGCCACTTGTGATCCATGAAGCTGAACACATTATGCAATTGTGGCCTGCCAGGAGCCTTACAACCCCCTGTGGCTGTAGCCCTGAAAGGCAGCAGCATCAAGACGCTGATCAACCCACCTAGGGGCCACACTATGCATAATAGACATAATAGACATATGCGTTGTCCAAATTATGGACCTGTTACTGCTGCTTTCCTCGGAAGTGGAGGAGAGGTGGGAAGGGGCACAGTCTGATTCACCATGCATGGGAGACTTGATCAGTAAGTAGCAAAGATTATATTTCATATTTTATATTTTATTTGTATACTGTCCTATACCCACAGGTCTCAGGGCAGTTCACAAGATAAATTCACAATATAAAAACACAGAATACATAATCAAAATCAAAACACGAACAGCCCAGTAAACCCCCCCCCAAAAAAAAAACATTTTAAAAGGGCACTGAATGCCAGTCAACCAAAGGCCTGGTTAAAGATGAACGTTTTTGCCTGGCACCTAAAGTTGTATAATGAAGGCGCCAGGCAAACCTCTCTGGGGAGAGCATTCCACAAATGGTGAGCCACTGCAAAAAAAGGCTCGTTCTCATGGAGGAAGCATACAACCACGCAACCCCAGAAATGTACGCAGAAATGTTCCCCAATTCTAGAGCAAAAGCAGAAAAGGGTCTCTATCAGAACTGCCAATACCTCCACCATTTCCAGATTTCCATCTTGGAGCTCATGGGTCTTAACATTATTTTGTAATGTAGATGGAATCTTATTGAACAGCACCCCAAAGTTGTAATTCTGCAGCCAGTGATATGTTCCTAAGTAAAAAGGAACTGGACACACAGTTGCAGCCTCAACATTTTTCAGGGTTTTATTTTAATTTTAATTTTAAAGTGTTACATTAATATAGCCTTTGCATTAAAAACTGTGGGCATAACCGGGTGTCCACACATTAACTTCTCAGGGACCTTGAAGCAGTCTTTTACTACTGTCATTGTACACATTTTCACTTTTTCCTGTTCTGCTGTGATGGTCTCAGGGCAAACTGTCCTTGCAATGCTTCAAACAGTAGCCGTGGAAAGTCAAAATTAGCTCCCCAAACTGTGATGCATACTGTTTATTGTGGAATATTATGGTGTCACTGATAATACCCATGGCATAATACCCGTAACACCCCCCTCTGAATTCCTCCCCCACAATAAAAGATGTACAAGGGCAGAGGCAGTTGTTACTGCAAATAAATGTATAAGGGTTCAAATGTGATAAAACATGGCATTAAGTAGACATCAAAGCCCATCTGATGGAGAAAGACAGAGGAAGATTTAACTAAGTTGTGAAGCCACCAGTTTGCCAAATGTCTGTCTCAGAAGACTTGAGCCATATCCACCAAGACTCTTAGAAAATGTTGCAATGATCTTTGAAATCCTTACATGTTTTAATTCCACCACTGATATAGGAAATGGATCTTTCCCAACACGATAAGAGCAAATGAATATACCTAAAACACAATTCCTGTGAATTATTCCCAAGGTAAAATCTGCTATGAGAAAAATTAATCTATATATAATATAGATTGAAATAGGATAGCATCTTGGTTCACCCAACATTATTTACTCTGTCCTACTGACTTCAAAGGGACCCAAGTGGCGCTGTGGGTTAAACCACAGAGCCTAGGGCTTGCTGATCAGAAGGTCGGCGGTTCGAATCCCTGCGATGGGGTGAGCTCCCGTTGCTCGGTCCCTGCTCCTGCCAACCTAGCAGTTCGAAAGCACGTCAAAGTGTAAGTAGATAAATAGGTACTGCTCCGGTGGGAAGGTAAACGACGTTTCCGTGCGCTGCTCTGGTTCACCAGAAGTGGCTTAGTCATGCTGGCCACATGACCTGGAAGCTGTACGCCGGCTCTCGGCCAATAAAGCGAGATGAGCGCCGCAACCCCAGAGTCGGACACGACTGGACCTAATGGTCAGGGGTCCCTTTACCTTTACTGACTTCAATAGGAACAGGGAAGTGCTAACTGGGCAGAGGATTTATGCCTTTGTCATTTTCACTTTCCAGCACAGATCAGTTGCCTGTCAGCTAGTGTTCATTTCAGCTTATGTGCCAAGTAGAATGAAGAAGTGACAGGCTGCAAATATCCCTTGCAAAGACAACTTCATTCTATGCCCGAAGAAAGTGTCTGGATAAAAATAAAAATTGTACAAGTCAGTGAAATAATACTTTTTAAAGGACTAATCCAAGTTTACAAAGGCCCTGGGCTCACACAAAATGATAAACCAAAGCATTGCTTACCAGGACCATACAAATATGGGGTCTTCCAGAGAGCAGCCACTTTACTCCTCCCTGGCCTGTTTTACTCCCATACTGCACTGAACTAAACCAAGGTTTGGCTTAGTGTGTCATCTGAGCCTGGGTTAATTTTTAAGTTCTCTCCTCTTTTGAATGTTGTAGAACTTAAATCCAGAAAACCATATTTCTTCTAGTTCAAGATCATAGACTCCTTAAAATACACAAAGAATGCAGAGAAACCAAGAAAACCTTCAGCTTCTCACTAGCTGTGGCAAAATGGAAACCTTAGACCACATATTTTGTCCTGTCCCCCCAATTCTTTTTACTTTCTTAGATCAGATTTGTGAGTTGGAAGTATTAAAACATCCAGTGCTTTCCTTTAAGCAATTAATATTTACTATGTAAGGCCGTGACCCTCCCACATTCAGCAATTGAACTACTTTCATTTCATTGCAAATATCTCAATCTTCCCAGAATTCAATCAGTCCACCACTGCATTCAGATCTTGATCCAGAACTTTCACATCTCCTGATTCTGATGTTATGGAGAAATAGAGCTGCATGTCATCAGAGGCCCGTCTGACACATTCATTATATATCTTTAGGTGCCAGGCAAAAACATTTGCCTATAAGCAGACCCTATGGCCTTTTAAAAGTGTTTTTGGAAAGTGGAGGTGGTATTGGTTTGTTTTTGTTTTATTGTCTGTTTTGTGTTCCCATTTTGTATTTTTATGTTGTGAACTGCCCTGTGATGTTCAGGTGGGCAGTATACTACTTTAATGCTACTATATCCAGACTATTGAGCAGATGGAGCAGAGATGAGGAACCTAAAGTCATCCATTAACCTTACTACTGGCTATGCTGGCTGGGGGCTGATGGGAGTTGGAGTCCAGCAACATCTGGGAGGCTGCAGGTTCCCCTGCCTGAGATAGAGCAATCTACAGCTCCCTAGTAGGGGCAACAGACTAAGTGGAGGAAAAACACAAACACAGTCGTCCTCTACTTCCAAAAAATAAGATGGTGAGGTGGGCAGTTGCTTTATGAATAAGCAGGCTCAGAAGAAGCAGTTGCATCCACCTTGAAGTTCCATCATGACCTCTATGATCAACTGGGAACACTCTCATGACTAGTCTTGGTGTAGTGTTAGGACTAAAATAGGCTCTCAGCAATTGCCTTCTTCATCTGTGCCCGAGAATCCCCCAAAAGATAAGAGGTTATAATTTAAATGGTGTTTGAAGTCTGAAAATGAAGGAAAATGCTTAATAATTGCAATGACTTTTATTGCTTTAACATGTTGTTGTGCACCCTAAGCCTTTGGGATGTCTGAGTCTACAAATCAAAATCAATGAAGAAATAAAAAAGAAACATCACGTCTCTTTCCCTTTCTCTAATTCCTAAGTTTAACCTTTCTGTCAGGGTGGCTTTTGACATTTAAGAGCAGAAACCTGTTTTCCCTTCCCATGAAACAATTTTAGGCAGGAGGGATAAAAACAAAATCAGACAGTGGAAGAAATGTTCTCCAACATGACAGACAAAAATGGCGTGCTGCACTTGCGTTCTATTCAATTTGTAGTAGAGAGGAAATGAAGCAAGAAGTCTTGTTTCCAAGGGGGTCTGTTAGCTATACCTCCAGATATTTCTGTCAAGTGTTGGCTTCAAATTATGCTTCCTGAAAGCTAGAAAGTACATCATTATACATCAGAAATCTGTATAGGTGCCAAACAGCAGTAGCCTCTGTTGCCAACTCTATATTGGCATTTTAAGAAAAGTTTGGCCCACTGGCTAAACAGAAACTGAGGGTGCTATTAGCACATAAAGTCCTAAACCAGGGATGGAGAACCTGTGGCCCACTGGAAGTTGCTGGATTGCAACTTCCATTATCTGTCACCACTGACTATACTGAATGGGACGGATGGGAGTTGGAGTCCAACATCATCTGGAGGGCCACTGGTTTCACATCCTTGCCTTAAACAACTTGGGCTCAACAAGTAGTCCTCTCTACTTCCAATGATCCAGACATTACAAATGGCCGAAGACGCCCTACTCATTATCTCACCTGCATCAGAAGCAAGAAGAGTGGTGACACGAGACAGGGCATTCTCAGTCCCTGGTCTATGGAACTCCTACCTAGGTGACATTTGGTCTTCCCCACAGCTGACGTCCCCAAGCAAAGGCTTGATACATTCCTGTCTGCCCAGGCATTCAGAACATGGATTTTGTTGGTTTGGTGTTGTGGTTTTATAAACTTTCATCACTGTTGTTTATTGCAGTTTTGTGGTTTTATTGAAGTTATGTGGTTTGAGGAAAGGCAAGACATAAAACTGTCAAATGAATAAAACATAAATAACATGGGCTATCTCCACAAACAGCAACTCTATGCTAAAGTTCCACTGTTCTCCAATATATGTTATGCAACATACTCCGTGTTCAGATGTCATTATGTGGTCCATTTCAGCATTCCCACTTACAGCAGCCAGTGATAAGGAGCAGAGCATCAGGAAACACAAGGACAGTGAAATGGGCCCTGACAAAATGCCATCAGGTAGATCCCTTTTGACATCAGTGCTCCTTGACAAGATTACCAGCGGTGGTTGGAAGCAGCACAAGAATGCTGTCAGCCAGCTGCAATTTTAACTACCCACAATGCACCAACAGTGTTGCTCTGGAGCACTGTGAGAAATTTTAAGAGATGGCAGAGTTCATGCTGCCTGCTGTTATCACTAATTGAGTCAGAACCCATTAAAGGAACCCACAGACCATGCATTAGCACCAAAAGCACTAAGCACGCTACCATTTTGGGTGGCAGGTCATGTTTTTGTGGCATATTTTACTATGTTTTATATATGCCATAAGCCGCCCAAAGTGGCTAGGGAAACCCAGCCAGATGGGTGGGGTATAAATAATAATAATAAATTCTTTTTAAAAAATATTATTATTATTTAGTTGTTAACTGGTCTTCTGAAAGTCTAGATAATATGGTAATTCAACCAGTAATTTAACATACATTTTCTAATAAGAAGGCTTATTAGCAACATCATGTACTGCTGTGTACCATGATTAAACTATGGAACTTGCTCCTACAGGAGGCAGTGATGGCACCAATTTGGATGTCTTTAAAAGAGGGCTGGATAAATTCACAGAGGATAAGACAATCAGTGGGTACTGGCCATGACAGCCATGCTCTGCCTCTACGATTGCAGGGTAATTGAGAGTAATGCTTCTGGATACCAGTTGCTAGAAATCATGGGGTGGAGAGAAAACTCTTATGCTCAGGTCCCGCTTGCAGGCTTCTCACAGGCTTCTGGTTGGCTACTGTAAGAACAGAATACTGAACTAGATGGACCACTGACTAGATACAGCAGGCTCCTCTTATGTTCTTATTGAAATACTGACATTAAGGCACTTGGTAACTTGTGTTCTTTGTTTTCAAATCCATCCTTAACTCTGGTTTTCTCCTTACGTTCAAACTAATGTGGAAAAATTACTGCCTTGGCTAGGGGGAGAAATGCTAAGGCTTACTGGCAACCAGTCTGAAGGCTTCTATCACTTTTTCATTATTTTCTCTGTGACAAGATTTACGTCAAGGCTTATTCATGAAAGCAGAGATTGATCCTGGAGGAAGATTCTGCCTGCAGTTTCTCATGCAGATGAGCGAGAAACCTGACAGACAAGCAACTGGCTGAGTATGTTCACAGGAAAAGTATAGGGTGGGGTGGGGTGGGGTGGGGAGCTGGGGTGGGCAGGAGGTGAGGAAAGAGAAGTGAATCTGAAATATACCAAACTGCAGAGAACTGGTAGTAAATTTCACAAAAGATAAAGAGGTCAATTAACCTAAACCCTAGGAGTACTGCGATATTCCTTAGCAAAGATATATTCAGTTGTAACAAAAGGAAAATGACTCTTGAAAGCACACAACACTTTAAGAGGAAACAGACAAAATTCTGTTCCTAGGAGGAACTGGCAGCCCAGAAGCTCCCAAGAAAGCACTGAATGGAGATACAGTGGTACCTCGGGTTACATACGCTTCAGGTTACAGACTCTGCTAACCCAGAAATATTACCTCAGGTTAAGAACTTTGCTTCAGGATGAGAACAGAAATTGTGCTCTGGCGGCGCAGTGGGAGGCCCCATTAGCTAAAGTGGTGCTTCAGGTTAAGAACGTTTTCAGGTTAAGAACGGACCTCCGGAACGAATTAAGTACGTAACCAGAGGTACCACTGTATAGTATTCCCAACAATTACAAGTTGTTGCAGTTTCTTATCACAGCTAAAGGCAAACAGCATCTGCTAATTGAATTAGGAATGACAGAAATAATTGACTAAGAGAATGAAAACATGTGGAGAGAGAAAATAAAAGCAGATGCTTGATCCAGCTCTAGTTTAACTTTTTAAAGGTAATGTAAGCATGATTATTAATTACCCCAGAATGTGGATGGAGATGTGTAGTTAAAACATGTGCTTCATTGCACACCCCATTGAAAGCAATGCAGGAATAGCATTCTAATTTATATTTGCAGTTCCAGCTTCAATTATGCATGCATAGATCTCCGTACCTTGGGGTAAGATGGCATTAACACAGAATGAAAGCTATTCTGATTCTGATTCTTCCCCCCCCCCCCAAAAAAAAATCATAATTACAGAAAAAGAGCCATTAACTGGAAAAGACCTGGAATTTTATAGAATTTGAGTTATTTTCAACCTGATCATCATAAAGGCCACTTTCCTCCTTGTATTTAACCAGCAGGGTAATCTTTAGCTAAATAAATAAATAAAAAGAGTTAAGGTGAACAGATTTTCTCAACCTCAGTCCTGATATTTCATGGTTCATGGTATGCAGCCCCTTAATGGGATTCTGAATCTCCATGAGTGCCACTATCCTGCCAGTAGCATTGATGCTTGCATAATGGTATCAGAAGCTGGAGGCAGATAGCTGAGATTCTGCATGGGGGACAGACAATTGCACTGAAACATTATTCTCATGACAATAGGGGTAAGAAGCAAAATTTAAACAGCTCTTGAAATATGTGTAATTGTTTTAGAAGGCAGTTTTGTGTTATTGCAATGCTTTCTCAACTGATTGTGTTCTGGGTCAACTATTCAGATAATCTGTCCACTTTCTCTTCATGTTTGCTGCAGTGTAACAATGCATGCTGCAGTATAACACAATAATAAGAAAAGCTTCATGAATTTCCGCACAGGTGTGCCTTTATTTATTTTATTTTATTTTTATACCCTATCATTATTCATCTTCCATGCAAATGTCTGTATTTGTAACATTTAGTATAGTGAATCTTCACTAGGCACAGAGGTTAGAAAATAATTTATCTGTCATAACCACTGTGGTAAATGCTGACTGATGACATTAAATATCATAAGAACTCACATCTAATTAATTTTTTTGCCTGAGACTGAAACCTAAATCCCCTGTGTCAGGGTTTGCCAACATGATGCCCTTCAGGTGCTGTTGGACTCCAGTTCCCATCATCCTTGGCTATGCACCATGTCTGCTGGGGCTGACTGAAGTCGGAGTTGGGCAACATCTGAAGGACACCTCTTTACCTACTTCTGTACCTTCTATGGGGATTTTAAGAAAGCATCAGTTTGTTTGGAGTGCTCCCCCTCCAGTGTCATTGAAGAATAGTGTCATCCAGTTGTGCCCATCCACTAGCAGAACAGACTTTTGCTTACACTATGGGACTTCTCCCTCCTCTCCACCTCCCAACTTCAGCCCCAGATGCCATCACAAAATCTGCTGCAGAAAGTTGGGAGACTTTTAAAAAACACCAGGCCGTCACTCTTGCCACAAACCTGCTTTGGTGGATCATCCTCAATGCTAGAGACAAGCAATGGACTTTCAAATCTGCTAACGTTTGGCTAATTTATAAGCATTCTTATAAACAGCACTTCCCTCCTGAAACTGGCTGGCAGTTCTGTATAAAATAAGTTACTGTATAAAGCAGGGGCCGGATGCAGCCCAATCACCTTCTCAATCTGGCCCGCGAATGGTCCGGGAATCAGCATGTTTTTACATGAGTAGAATGTGTGCTTCTATTTAAAATGCATCGCTGGGTTATTTGTGTAGCATAGGAATTTGTTCATTTCCCCCCCAAAAATATAGTCCGGCCCACCACATGGTCTGAGGGGAGGTGGACCAGCCCACGGCTGAAAAAGGTCGCTGATCCCTGGTATAAAGCACTCAGCAGGTCATCAGCTTCCTGGAATTTCAGACTTAATGGATCAGATTTCCTCTTTCATATTACAGCAACAATATTACACAATATTTGGACAAATTAATTTTAAGTTTTATCTCAGAGTAATAGAAAAATCAACATCTTAACTAATTTAATAAGATAAGCACCTTTCAATAATGCATAAAGAATATAAAATATATATTTAAAATGACAAATGCAGGGAATAAATATTTTATGTGCTCTAATCTAAATGTCTTTAAAAGAGTATTGATTACTTCCTATATCCATTAGAGGTTACGTTGATCTAAAATAGCTGGAGACAGTCTGCAAGGGGACTCAGGAAGAGCATTTTGATGTTATTTTGGATGCTGTTGGTTCCAAGATAATAAAATCTAATTATCGCAATTTTCATGATGGAAGCTCACACGTAAAAAATAATAACAAAGAATCCAATGGTTATACACACTGGTTATGTAATAAATAAGAGCCTTGGTTTTATCTTTTATTATTCCTTCTCCTTTGCTCTACATTTTTAACACCCATCCAGCCACAGCAAACCAAGGGATCCAGTTCATTAAGAGGCATACGCTGCCAATCACAGAAGAGATACTCATCCCTTTTTGGCCTTCCATGTCCCAGGAGTCTCCACTCTATGGTTCACAAACCACCAGCTCAAGGGAGAGGAGGGTAGTATTATCAACACAGGTTAATACTGTTGCCTTTTCCTGGGACAAGGGAGAAACTAGTACAAGACTTAGATTACTAGACTTCAGGCAACAGAATAAAGTAAGGCAGCAAAAATAGGCTTCCTAGCTTATCACTTGTTGCTCCCCTACCCAAATATAGATTGAAAAAACCTAGGGCAGGCAGAACAAGAAAACACTAAGGCAAATACCAATCAAACAGGAACCACCCCTACTCTTCCAAAATACATCAAAAGTACCAAAAGACATCAAAAGTACCCATGTTTGTGAGACAATACAAGGCAAAAGTTAGAAAGCCATCATCAGGGGTGGAAACTCAATACTGTGGCTGAAACTACAATAATAATACATGAGTATTATTCATTAATTTAACATGTACTGGTAATTCACTGATCATCCTATATTATTAGTAGTATTAATGGGAATACTAATAGAGCCAACCCGATCTTCATGACTGGTTCTATAAATCATTGTGAACATACCATTCACAGTAACCCAGAAATGAAAAACAATTAAGAGTATGAGCATATTGCCCAGTCCTCCTGAACAGTTGAATCACTCAGCCTCATCTGTGTATGTAAAAGTTTGTGCAAATACAAATGGTTAGTTATCATCTGACCTCATAATGACATCAAGTGATTGACAGGTGGTCAGCCCCACCCACCTGTCAAAATTAGCCTATAGGGAGAGTGGGGGAAGCAAAGATCTAGCCCACAACTCCTGCTCTAAACCTCTGCTTGTGATACTTCCTGCTATATTTTCTGAGGTGATGCGATGATAACAGTACTGTTGTTAAAAAAAAAAATCTGGAAGAACTCTTAGTGGTTTGTTATAAGTGCAACAGACCCATAACTTTAGCAAAAATTGCCCTACAAAGAAAAAAAAACTACCAACAGGAAAAGAAAAGTGTAGTGTGAAATCATGGAAGATTTGGTCTCATACGCCATCTCAGGTGCCTAGTAAACACATTCAGAATTTTGTTTTAGTCAGCCTCAAAATCATCCTCTAAAGTTTAGATGTAAATTCCCTAGAAATTTTGAAGATAGAGAGATTGCTATTTCTCTCTTGGGAGCTATTTAAATGCATTTCAGAAATAAAGATTAGGGTTGCTGCTTTTAAGTTAATGTATTATTATGGCAGAGTGGAAAAAGCAATGCAGGAATGAGGCAAAATGTATGTATATATTAGGTCTATTTATGGTTAGATGTAAATAGGTTGGGCCGTGAAGCACTCTAATTGAAAATCAATAAAGCAGCTTAATTATTACACCCCAATCAACTAAGGGAATTCAAATAATTCACAGATTGCTTACACTGGTGTATTTTCACTCACATTTTTGGGACTACACCACACTAAGTACTTTGTGATTCTGCTAAAGCATATAATATAAAAGCAAGTGGTGTGCTTGCAAGCCTAGAAAACAGGATAGTCACCCTATCCTTTTTGTTTGCAATTTCACAAAATAGAAACCAGGTTACAAGCCTTCCTTGATCTTCTGTTCCCCTAGAACAGCATCATTTATCATAACACAATACATGTTCCAAACACATTTGCAGAGTGATTGATGACACACACTTCAAAACCCTAAAATCAGGGAAAGGATCACCTGGTTATTATTCTACCAGGCTACACATTTAACAATGATCTTTAAAAATATCACAAAAGGAAGACCTTGGAAAGAGAGTACCCCATTTAATCATTTTTTAAAAAATAAATAAAAGTGAACTCAGCACTTCAAAGCAAATTACATGATCTCATGCAGGGGTGCAGCTTTCCTGAATTATCACAAATTATCTATATATGCACAAGGGAAAATAGCTTCTTCTGCTCATAATTTATCTTCTAAAAGAACCCAATCTATGTCCAAGACCACAATCTGTTAGTCTGAAAGATGAAATTTCACCAGTGACTTTGAAAGTGTAATTAAAGGTTTTAATACACATGGGGTACAGTCCGACCAAAATTCAGCACTTTGAAGTCCCATGATTTCCATGGGACACTTAAGAGTTAAACATCTTCCATTTAAATCAGTGGTATGGAATACTTTTGTTTATTTTACTTTTGAGTTGCGGCCATAACATTATTCACTCAAAAACAACAAGATGCTTGCCTACTGGAAACTGCAATTATCACATTGCAAGGGTCTCAAAAATGCAAAAATCACTTTGTGGGAAGAGAGTTCAGTTGAGGATAGAATACCGGTGGGGGTGGGGAGAGATATCTTTGTTATTTTCTGCAGATGCATGTACTAGCTAAAAAGTATTGCTCCAAAACCAAATTGCGAGGACTTGTTCCCTAAAGAACCTCCTAGCTTGCAGTCAAGAGGTGGGGTATGGGCTCTTTACAACCTGGGTGCTATCCAAGGTCCTGCAGCCTGGTACTTATTGCTGGCTTTTGTTACCTGCTACATCAGGGATTTGGAATCCATGTTCATCATAACTCCTGTCATCCCTAACTACTGGACACACTGGCTGGGGTCCATCAATATTCTTATCTTTGTACTGTGCGCTTCCTGCTCTGACACCATTCCTTGGGCCTCACCTCAAGTCCCACCTGCCTCAGCCGGTACCAGCACAGGGCAATGAATTTTTTGTCATCTAAGTAGCCCACATGTCCTGGAGAAAGAGAGTTCAGCCATTCTGACTCACACAGAGCGCTTAACAGCCAATATTTAGGAAGCAGCATGATAAAGCTTTCACCGCTGAAGCCTGTTAGAGGATTTCAGAACTGTCATACTGGAAACCTGTAATGAGCACAGCATTCCAGAAACAAAACTAGCAAAGAGAAGGGAGGAGAAATGCAACCTAGAGAGAAATGTGCAGAAGAAGTCTGTCTTAAAAGCTGACATCAGAATTGCCAGGCAGACAGTAATAATGCTTTCATTCTATTGCATTTGTTGTGCTCATTTAGTGCAACTGAGGTTTGGAATGCTGAAGAAGGCAGAAGTGTGTTGTTTTTACCATTGAACAAGATGAAAACAATGCCTTAATAGCTGATGATGAAATACTAACCCACTTATGTGATACATTTATTTGTTTCACAAATGTCTCGTTATTCGAAGGTGGCTGCTCAATCTAAATTATTTATTTATTGTAGGCAGCAAAATACGTACTCAGAATTGCTTGAGAGGGCAGAACAGGGGATCACTATAACAACTTCCATGAACTGGACTGAAACAGATACTTCTATTCATAAATCTAGTTTCAAAAAAGTGATCCATAGTACAGCGATTCATAAGACCTTTATGAATACTTCAACCTAAACATCCATAACAGATGCAAAAAAATACCCTGCTGCTCTTGCTTCAAATACCACTGCATTGTAGAGAGGGGTGCTCTGCACACTGCCTCTTGCAGTGCCTTAAATTCTGTAAGGAAAAAGACTTGGCACAGGAGGAAAGGATCGGTAGGCACTCACAGGCCATGAGGTGGGGGGAGCAGAATTGCAAGGTGTAAGGAAAGGAAAAAGGAAGAGTCCTGGGAAAGGAATCAGTCTGCAAAGGATAAAGCTAGAGTTCCTGCAACTCCACCCATCAAATTCATGGGCCATAATCATCAAATTCATGGGCCATAATGTGTGGTCCAGATTGTGAGGTGGTTATGATGCATTAAGATGAACACAGAGTGGAAGAGAAGGAACTGCATGTGCAACACTTAAAAGGACAAGAGTAACCTTAGAAGTGCTGTTTTCCCCATTTCCCATGTAAGATAATTAGAACATATTATAAGGTATCTTAAGAGAAGTTAAGTTGGAAATGTATTCCCAAATCCCGTTTGGCTGTATTAAATCTGGCTTTTTTAATATTTCAAGCACCTATAGCAACTCAAGGAGTTTGCATGCTGTGACTTTCAGACTATAACTTTTGTCCCAACCCAACCCACAAAAAAACCTTGCTTTGCAGGGTCAATTGTTTTTTCTTCCATTATCATGTTTTTCTTCTTTGTGCAGAAACGTGAAGATTCAGTTCTTACTGAACCCTCCACAGGTTAGGACTGGAAAGTGACCTTTTCAACTCAAAGAAACGAGGTTCTTTTTTCCTCTAGTCTCCTGAGAAGCCTACCGAGTTATTCAGACTGTCATCAGAATGTTTGAGATGAGAACAGAAGGAAGTCTGAAACTCTAAAGCTAAAAGAGAAAATATAGTACGTTGGAAGAGGCCATATGCAATGTATGGGAAAGGTAAAAATTCCCTGAAGGTCCTACCTTCCTTAGAGAAAATCCCTATGTTTTGGAATCCACTTTTTAGGTGGCGGAGGTAGAAGGTAACACTAAAAAGTTAGGATAGTTTGAATGTGAGTTGTTAAATGAGAAAAATAAAAAAGAGACATTTTACAAAAGTTATAAACCAACTGGATATCTGGAACCAGGTTTTCCAATTGCACCATTAACATTTATCTCCAAGTGTTGTTATATAAGCACCAATACATAACAGAAGAGTACTGCAGGAAGCAGGGGCCAAGGGAATGAATGTTATGGGAATGTCTGCATTTGTAGCTGGTTGACAGACCAAACCCAAACAGGGCTCACTAATGGTTCCTTGTAATCTCATCTTGGAAAATAGCGACAAGTTGTGTGCTGCAGGGTTCTGTCCTGGGCCCATTATTGTTCAAAATCTTTATAAATAACTCGGATGGAGATAATAAGGGGTAGTCAATGCCGCTGAAAACAGAATAAAAATTCCAGAAGACCTTAATAAAATGAATTTCAATAGGGACAAATGTAAGGTTCTGCCTTCCTAAGAATCACTGCAACCACCTCTCCCTGCCCACATGACCTGGGTTGCTGTGCGTAAGAGAAACCTGGTGGACAAGCAGCGGCAAGAACAGGTCCATCTGCCTCGTCCAAGCAAGCCTCCATTACACATGCCAGGTCAATTCCTCCATCTACGATTAATTAATGGATGGCAGCAGTCTTGTGAACCATTGACCTGGCATTGCACAGTAGCACTTTAAGGTCATGTGGGACACTCAGTGCTTTTTTTCTGGGGGGACGCATTTTGTGAATCTTTGTACTTTTGTCCATTTACTGTATTTATTGTTCTTTTAAGGGAACAACAAAACAAACCAGTACACCAATAGAAAATTTAAAGAAACTCAAAATACATTTTTCAACTACAGATACAATTAAAATAACTGCCACCCCCATCTAAGCACTGAAAACAACCCCAACCTAACTAAAACAAAACAAGACAGGTAAAATTTGAAACCCCACAGATTAAAAGCTGCTTAAAAACATTTAAAAACACATTAGAAACTTGGAGCAGTGAAACAATAACAGAACATCTCCCCCGCCCCAGCACTGCCCCAAGAGTTCGTTCCAGTGAGTCTGCCCCCGCCCCCAGGCCAGCTGGTGATGGCCTTGCAAAAGGAGCAGGCCCTTCAGTCCTCACCACAGCTGATGGTCCAGCCCTCACTGCAGCAGGAGTCTTTATAGTTGGGAGTGTGAGGGCCTGGCCCCTGCCCTGTAGGCCAGATGGTGAAGGTCTTGCAGAAGGAGCAGGCCCTCCTGTGCTCACCGTAGTATTAAACTGTCAAAGGAATTAACTCCTCGAATTCTGTTCAATTTGTAGAAGCATCTAAGCTCAAACCAGGGTCTTTCATTTCATCTCCTTGTAGGCAATCAGAGGCGGGAAAGGACATGGCATTTTGCTGCACCTGATGAAAGGGCAACTGTTTGGGAGGGGGGCAGTATTCACAATACATGGCATTTTCCAATCAGATGTAGGTAGAGCTATAATACAAAGCCATAAAATTACAATCTTAAATGGTCTATTAATTCAGGCAGCTAACTCTTTAGACAGATTTAATAGATGTTATCAGAAGCCGGATCTCGGCAACTGTGGGGCCAACTAATCAGCTGGAAAGAAATGAAAAGAAAGGGAACAAAGAGAATTGCATTTTTGTATGAAGAAGTAGTTGATGTAACTGGAATGGTGGTTCATGCATTTCTCTTGAACCAAAGGACACCATGCCAGGTACAGTGGACAAAGGGAATGTTTATGATACTTGGGAGAAGAAGAAGAGAAGGCAAGATTCCAGTGCAGCCGGACTGTCTTGCTATTTGAATTTCTATTGAATAACAGATGTACATTTGAGGTGTTTAGTGAATCATTTCACTGCGCTGAATGCAAGTAGGGAGGCAGCCTTCTGTTCAGAGCAGCAGTGGTTTTGGAAGCTGGTGCTAGACTGTATAAAGAGCAGCAAATCCAAGGGATTTATAAACATTTGGGGAATAGAGGCAGGCAGGCAGGCAGGCAGGCAGGCAGGCAGACAGACAGACAGACAGACAGACAGACAGACAGACAGACAGACAGATATCTGGCTCAATATGCCCACTGGATTACAGTTCATTAAAAAATGCCATGAGTCATTTCTGCTGCCATCTTTTGAATTGATTGCTCAAATTCTAGAGTAGGTAGAATTTCCAGTCCTCTTTTTCAGGGGGCTATTTCCATATTGCTCATAGGGTTTCTCTCCATCAATGCAGGACACATGGATTTCTGAGAATGCCAAGGTTCTGAATGGGAAATGCAAAAACCCAGAGGAAAGAGACACTGAATAATCCTTAGAGTAGAGGCAAATGAATGGCAGCTCAAAAAAAAAAAATCCTTAAGGCAATATTTTTTATTTTTTTAAAAATTGCTTCCATGGAATAGACAGATAATAGAGCCTCAGGGCTGTCTAAGAAATTGGAAAGATGCTTCAGTATAGCCAGTTGGCTGCCATATGTATTAATTGCATACGAGTTGGAAGCGACCACCATCAGCAGCAAAAAAGTCAAATGATGACAGCTGTGCTCCCAATTCCCTTGGCTCCATGAATCCAACAGACATATGAAATTTGCTTTATAGCCTTTGCCTGATGCATGTATAATCATGCTGCTATCCAATCCATATTAACTGCTAAAGATGTTTTGTTGTGGCCAACCAAGATTTCATTTCTGCCACTAAGCGAGCGAAAGCCAGATTACTGTTGGCATGCTCCCACATTCACTAATTACAGTTATGAGTTTTCTGTTACTAGCAACCTACTTTATGTTTTGGACTTACTTAGTCACACTTACATATCAATAGAACAAAGAATTCGATCTTAATCACACATTGTTGTTGTTTCTTGATAGAACTGGAAAGGCAGTTTCATTTTATGTGCTTGGCTGCTGGAACAACACACCCTCCCTATGACATAATAACAACAATAATTTTGTTGTTTGTACCCCCACCCATCTGACTGGGTTGCCCCAGCCACTCTAAGCAGCTTCCAACATTCTCTGGCACCCGCTCACTTTGCTATGGCCATTTCCTATATGCAAGTTCTTCCCACATTTTCTACCCCTTCTTCCAACATTATATGTTCTAAGCACACTGCAGATAGCAAAACGAGAGACGGTACAAGCATTTGAGGACAGGTGCTCATAAAGCTGAAGACCTGTCTTCAAACACTCACAAGGAAGGTTGGTGCACAGTCCTGCAACCAGTTTCCACCTTCCCACTGTTTGAAGGTGAACATGAGAAAATAAAATTAAAAAATTCCTTCCAGTAGCTCCTTAGAGACCAACTAAGTTTTTTCTTGGTATGAGCTTTCATGTGCATGCACACGAAAGCTCATACCAAGAACAAACTTAGTTGGTTTCTAAGGTGCTACTGGAAGGAATTTTTTTATGTTGTTTCGACTGCGGCAGACCAACATGGCTACCTACCTGTAATTAGAAAATAAAGTTGTGAAAGGCCATAGTGAAGATGCTCTCAGGTCACAGGAAAAAATGGTCTTTTCCAGCTGAAGACTGGGTGGAACACATACAATTTCACTTTCCTCTTTATAGGTCCAGCCTCCATCTTTGGTGGGAAAGGCACTCTGCTGGAGGCTGTGGAACACCCAGTGGTGCCTCTGCCTTTCTCTTCATCTATTAGATTGTAATCATTCCCTTCAGGTAGTGGAAGAGGGAAGGCATGGTGGAACCCTCATGGGTGTGTTTAAGAGCTCTCTTGGAACACGCACAAATAAAGATACTTGTGCATCCCTAACCAGAATGCAATTGGCTTTGTGGTAATCACCAACAGAGGACCAATATTTCTATTTTAATGAGAAACTGGGAGAATTCACTGAAGATGTTAGATGCAGCACTTTTCTTGTCCAAGGTAAAACCTCCTGCTGCCTGTAACCTGGTGGGCACAGCTCATGATGTGGAAGGGGCTGGTAAGAAGAGGCTATTTCTAAGAAGACTGGCTTTGGGGCAGGCAGTTCAAGATAGGACTCTGAAGACATCAAAGGTTTTAAATCCGGAAAAAATCCTTTAAAAAGCTCAACAACTCTGGGTAAAATCCTAAAAAAAAAGCTCAACAACTTCAATCCTAAAAAAAAGTCAACAACTTTAGTCGGCCTTCACAGCCCTCCACTTCAAATGTGACCCTCTTTGAAAAAAGTTTGGACACCACTGTTTTACAGAGTCAGCAAGGATAACATATGGAGGACATACGAAGTACAACCCCACCCCACCCCCAAAGAGTGTAAACTTTTGTTTTGTTGTGGAATATGCTGGTTTCTGAATCTTTTCCATCGAATATCCTTTTCCTAAAACTCTGTTATTTTGTGTTAGTAAACTTTTTGTTTCCTAAGCCAGTGATGGACTCATCTTATTTTGAACACCCCTAAACATAGACATAGACACCATAAATTATGCTACCTTAAGAGGCTTAAAGGGGATGCGGGTGGGTTAAACCACTGAGCCGAGGGCTTGCCGATCGGAAGGTCGGTGGTTCAAATCCCCATGATGAGGTGAGCTCCTGTTGCTCGGTCCCAGCTCCTGCCAACCTAGCAGTTCGAAAGCACATCAAAGTGCAAGTAGATAAATAGGTACCGCTCCGGTGGGAAGGTAAACGATGTTTCCGTGCACTGCTCTGGTTTCGCTAGAAGCGGCTTAGTCATGCTGGCCACATGACCCGGAAAAACTGTCTGCGGACAAACATCAGCTCCCTTGGCCAGTAAAGCGAGATGAGCACCACAACCCCAGAGTCGTTCGTAACTGTCAGGGGTCCCTTTACCTTTACCTTTTTAAGAGGCTTCAGGGAGGTGCTAGGAAAGATTTTAGGAGGGTTAGGGTCAAATCTCCCTTCTCCAGGCGCCCCAGGACTCAAGGTGGCTGGGATGGGGCCTATACACACATATTATGCAAAGTTTCACAAGTCTGAAAAGTTTCTGAGGCATTCTACAGAGTTCTCAAGCATCCTACAAACTGAATCACTACTGCGTTTAGGAACAATGAATATGTGCAGCAAAGGAGGAGACAATTAAATTTATGAATAAAATTACAGTACTTGGCAAAAATGTTGCATTAGTGAAATGATGTTTATAAATAAACATGCCCAAAATACACAGGCGGTTTCAGAGGATACCCTGTAAATGCTAATTTCCAGAGCTTGTTCCAATTTAGAAACCTCAAGTCTGCAATTTTAAATCTAATACCTTCACTTTAAAAACAAGTTGCAGGCAGCAAAACCCATCATATAAAACACAGCCTACTTTCTAGAACTGAATAATCCCCTTTTACCTATTCCATTATATGCTTAGCTAAAAGCTCTAAACATCAAAGAAAAATATCATTGGACAAATATTCTAAAACTGCCAGAAGAGCTCACAGCAAACATTAAACCAGTACAAAACAGTTTGGCATCAACTGGAATAAATAAGGGACAAGCTGACCTAACCAAAAAAAAAACCAAAAAAGGTTATGTATATTTTAGGTGTATGCATATCAAGACTTCCATATGCCACAGAAAACTCTCCAGCTGTGAGCATTAACGTTTTAAAATAAGCTCAATTGAAATGAAATTCCTCTGGAAAAGAGTACTGTGTGTATCTGTTAACTGAGAAAAGTTGAAGAAACTTGTTCATGAAATATTTATCAAGGAATAACTCTGAGAAAGATTACGCAGGATCAAGCAGTTAGCCTAATACTCCGATCCCTGAAGAAAGAGACAGATGTTTCAGTTTCATGGGCTGAACCACTGAGAGCTTCGGCAGCAGACCACTTTGTACAATCAAGCACAAGTACTTCTTAAGCCACTTGTCCAGGACAAGGGAAGATTCCTTCTAGATCAGAAGCTTCCCAGAACCACTGCTCAAGCATCCCTGGAGTATAGGAGTACTGGAGAAAGTTGAGCTTATAAAATGGCTGGCAAATCCTTTGTGCTGTACTCACCTTCCACACTAAACATGGTTTGGAGTGCTAAGAGCAATTAAGACACAACTGACCTATCTGAGGAAACATCAGAAAGATGCATGCATTCATTCTAGTCCCAGCCCTGATACAGAAGCAGCCATCGATACTGCTACACCACTGCTCCCAGACATGCATTTGAACAGCAGTCCTTAAGCAACGGGGTAAGTCCCTACATGCTTGGCATTTTGGTTTTTGACAGCTTTGTAGGGTGGGACCCTTATTAAGCTTGTTTGTGAGGCTGGAGCTAAAGGAGCCTCTTCAATTTGTGCTTTAGGTACCTCGGAATACAACACTGCCTTCGTTATTGCAAAGGGGTGTATATCATGAACAAAGAATGCTTTCTGTGCCTTTGTGTTGCCATGTGCTATTTCAGGGTGAAATTCTGGTCCCTCTCACCCAGGGATTTCAGCATTTGGCAGTGAGGCCATCTACCAGCAAGCAGAATGTGTGTTAATAAGTGGCATGCCAGAATCAGAATCGTAACATGCTCAGAATGTGAGGCGGCTAGATAGCTTTAAGAAAGATTGCAGAAAGGGGGCAGGGAACCAGTGAATGGCTATAAAAACCCCAACATTATAAATTTGTCAAAGTTTAATGATCCAGCATCTGCACATTTCAAGGTACACTTCTCCTGAGGGACACTTTTGACAAATGAAAGAAATACTGGAATCTCAAAGAAATGTTTACATAATTCATAATAAATACATTTCATTATAATATTCTGACAATTTTTTAAAGAAAATTGCAATATGCTGTTGACAACATAGTTTTGTAAAATCACTGCTACTGTTCTTATATAAATTGCTTCACCCATAAAATTTTCATGTACCAATTATAATGAAAGACAAAAGATCCATTGTTTTCAACTCCATGTCAAATCAATTTGGAAATCCACTTGGGACAAGAAGTTTCAGTATTTAAAAAAAATCTGACTAAAAGTATCCTCATTCCAATAAAAAAGAAAGAAAAGTGATAAAGTGTCTGTTATCCAAGCAAAATCTTGCATCATTTAACACAATATCATCTATTCAGGGGAGCAGTTCATTAATTATAGACTAAATGGAATCTCCCACATATAGAGACAGACTGCCCTGGTTCAGAATATTATGGTTTATGAAGCTAGGAAAGAGTGTCAGGGCCAAGCCCTCCTCTTCCTGCCCCTCTTCTCCCCTTTCCTCTCGCACCCCACCTTTGGCACTGTGATCCTACTTGTATTGAGATGAAAGAACCAGGCTGGTTTGTCCTTTGCCCCTTCCCACAAAGGTCTGTAACAGTAAGTGGCATTCTTATGGAACTGAACCAATCACAAAGTTTGCATTCCAAGCAATTAAAATCCATAAGCAACCTTTACACAATTGTAAATGGGTAATGGGCAATTTTAAATTGATTTTAATCTTTTTTTAAATCTTAACCATGTAAAAGACATCATTAGTGGGGTGCATGGGAGGGGTAGTACCTCTGCTGGAGGACATGTCATGCACCTCCTGGGATAGTTTGCCCACCTTTGGTTCCCACCCTGCACTCAGCTCTCAACTGTGGCTCCTAGAAGCTGTCAACATGCAATAGGGGAAAGATGGGAGCTCACCAACCTGCGAAGGTAGCCCATATAGGAGAAGGAAAACTCTGATACTAAACTAGAGATAAGGCCCTTTATTTCTCTGTCCAGCTGGTGTGTTTAGAAGTCTCAGTTACTGAACATATATACAATTATGACAAAGAGCTTCACCCCAGTACCTCTGAACAGCCCTGAGATCTCCAGGAATAGAGCAGTATATAAATTCAATAAATAAAAATTTCTGTAGAGTGTTGAGTTCTTGGTAAGCAGTTGATACTGATTTTCTACAGATGCATTTTGTTGAGAAGGGGGTGTTTCACCAAGTTTTATTTTAAAAGTTCAATCTTGCTGCTTATATGGAAAGTTTAAATTATCGGTGGCATTATTTGCATTTCCCCCCAAGAAAACAGAAGGCAGTGTTTGCATTTAACTCAGCAGATATGAGCTAATAAATGTATTTCATTATTTCTACAATTAAATCCCCTTTTTAAAAAGTAGCCGGATAACTATGGGGAAAATCTTCAGAATGTTACTCTCTACTGACACATGAAAGGGAAGTAGCAAGCTGCAATTCTTCCATTTAAACTTGACAGTTTCCCCTGGTATTGGGAACAGCTGGCAAAAGTAATAACCTGGCAAGCTCTGCCAAGGGCTAAGAATTTATTTTCTATAGCATATTAGAACCTTAAGTCAAAACGGCAAGCTTAGGCAAACATTTTTAAATATATAGAGAAAGGTTTTTATCATTCTCTGCTCACTCTCTCCCTGCAAGTATATATGCAGATCCTGTAACTAGATAATATAATAGAGAATATTTTGGATGCTGATTCCTAAGGGAGAACTGGAAGACTAGAAATCAGGGTTAGCTGCCACACCCAGTACATGCCAGTGTCAAGGCATGGCTACGGCACCATCCTCTTAGCCTCTTAGCGGCGGCTGCTGACGCCCCTCGCCCTGGCCCGCCCCTCGCCTCTGCCCACAGCCCGAGCAACAGGAAGAAGCAAAGCGTGCGCCGAGCAGGTGAGCGAGCAAGCCGCCAAGTGAGGCTTTTTACCGGGCGGCGGGGCTCGGCTTGGGTGTCATGGGGCGGGGCGCCAGGTGTCACCCCCTCCAGGGTGGCACCCGGGGCAGATTGCCCCCAATGCACCCCCCTTGCTCTGCCCCTGGATGGCCCAACATACTTGATATAAGGCAGCTTTCTATGTTCCTACTAGTGAAAAATAACTCTACAAATGGCCTTTCGAACAGATAAAACACCAAATTAGTCATATAAATCACAGCAATTAATGAACGTTTCATTGTGAATAAGTGATTAATTTTTTTATTTTTTTTTTAAAGTCTGTGTATGCCCTTTAAAAAGCAGCTGGCTTTGTAGTTCATGTGTTTTCACAACAATCAACATCACTCTCCTTGAGAATAAAGGGTTAATAATAAATAACTTCAACATATACAGTATACGTATACTATATGCATAAGCTGACTTTCCTTTTCTCGTCTCCTGATCAGAATCTTATTTACATTCTGAGCTAAAGCAGAACTTGAAGGAAATGATGCTAAATTCATGAGGCAGCTGAGCATGAAAGAGCTGCACGAATTCATACACCAAGTAATTATAAATTCCAGCAACATCACTAACAATAACTAGCCGGAACGGCAAAATCACCTATTGATCATCAATGGGCCAGGCAGAACATGCAGTATGATAAAGTCTAAATGAGTCAGATTTGCTCTTTTGCACCAAGCAACGAAAAGACTTAGCTTGCTGCTGTTTCCTGCTTTGGTTCCCTTACTTTACAGGAGCCAGGTCCAACAGACATACCGGTAGTAATTTTATATACCACTTGATATCAGAACTCTAGGATACACACTTCCTGTTGTTGCACCAAGACCACCAGACCCCACCACTACTGAATGGTTGAGAAATTATATATTGATCTCGACTTACATGCCTCCACCCTCCCCTAATTCTCTTTCAATGTTGATTCTAGTAAAGGGGCGAAGACATGAACTGTGAACTAAGCTACATCCTCAGGGTTTTTTTCAGGCTTTATTCATCAGGAATAAGATTTCCTGCTCCTCCTCTCAGATTCTGTTCCGTCTGTTATCAACATATATAACCTTTGGGCACTTACTTTTAGAATGACCACTGTGCTTCAAAAACCAGCATAACACCAGAAGCATATGTCAGCTTATCTAGCACATGACAATACAATTATTTTTCATGGGTTTAAGAATGGTTTGAGAGGTAGAAATATCTTCAGCCAGATGGCCTCCAGGACTAAATGTCCACTATATAGCAGCACTATAGACATTTACCAGCCACAATTTTATATAGCTTATATATGGCAAAGCTTGTTACATTTCACTCTTTCTTCCTTTAAACTTAAAAAAGAGTGATCAGGTAGTCAAATTGTTTGAAATGTTATACTTTTTGTAAAATTATTGAAATTTATACAAATGAAAACTATAAACTGTTTAGGGAAGTTTTTAATCTGTAATATTTTAATGTATTTTAGTGTTTGTTGGAGGCTGCCCAGAGTGGCTGGGGGGACCCGGTCAGATGGGCGGGGTACAAATAATATATTATTATTATTATTATTATTATTATTATTATTATAAATGAAATGATTTTTTAAAAATGAATGCTGCCTAAACATGAACACCAAAAGAACAATAGAGTTGTCAATATGAGAAAGTATTTGTTGTTTCCGTGTTTTGCTTATTTTAATATTTCTCACAAAATAGGTGTTCTCCACAGCCAGTGCTAGAAATTCAGATATTCAAGCTAGATGCCAAATGGCTTATTAAACTAATGTTGCAAAAACGGAATGCCTAGTTGTCATTTTGGGGCCAGACAGCCCAAAATCTTTGGTTCCTGAAATTCATTCTGATTGTGCAGATAAAATATCACAGATAGAATTCAACATGATGTGTCAAGTGTGTGAAAATATGTTAGTGTGTGAAAACAGGCAAGACCCAAGGATCCCCAGGCAGGCAGCATCATATGGTGGAGACGTCAGGTGCCATCCTGGCACCTTCACTTGGTCACAAGTGGCCAATAACCAGGTGCAAAATATGCCTGGCAGCTGGTGAATTTTTAGCGCTGTCCACAGCATAAAGGGCTTCGTTGGCCTTCATATCTCTCCCTGTTCTTCGTCCATTTAGCAACTGATCACAAATTTAAGTTGAAAGATGGGAAGGCTTCCTTTTTTCCTACGCAGAGGGCTTTTGACATGGTTCATGAGGCAATTTGAAACCTTTAGTTCTGGGGCTAAGTTCTTAACTAAGTTTCTGGTTAGAAACATCAGTGGGGTTCCTCACACATGACATTCCCAACAACGGAAGTGAGAAAGGGTTGGGGGATCCTCCAGAGAAGGATGAGAAACAGAGCAAGCAGCTGCAGGGAGAAGGGGAGGTTGGGACAAAGAGTTGTCCCACACTTGTACTCCAGCAGAAGCCCCATCAATTCCCAGTTTCCTCCATGAACAGAGGCATGGTTTTCCATTCAAGGATAGCTAGTTAAGATTCAAGCCTGTGTATTAAGCCAAATGTCCAGGAAAATTTAAAAGCCATTAAATAATAAAAGGTTCACTGCTATCATTCAGTATTGTCAAAATATACCAATATATATTTGTGATTGGAAAAGACCAGGAACATTTACGTAACTTGGCACTATCAGCAGCAATCCACTGGTGCTCAAAAGAACAGTATTTAAAGTACCGGTATGCAATGAAAATTTAGGAGACACACATATGTATGTTTCTGACTATCCTTTTGATTTTTACAGTCAAAGTCAATGAAATAATTATCACAAATCAAAATCATGAGAATGGCATAAATGGGGCTCTAAATCAGAAACCAATTTCATAGGTTGCCCCCCCCCTCAAAAAAACATCCATGTCAAATGAAGGGATCCCTCAAGTAGAACTTGGAGGATTAGCAAGGCAGAGGATGGCTATACCACTGCTGTTGCAAATAATCAAATCTTAATGAAGCTCTCTTATCACTATGCCAGCATCACAGCAAATAGAAATGCTGGGTTTTCTATTGCCTTAGCAAACACATCGTGCTTGCAATGCGTATCAAAAAATTCATGGCTTTCACACCTTGTTGTTGTCATATGTCTGTGGCTGAACTGATAAGACATATACAGCCCTATTTTGACAAGCAACAAAGTAGGAAAACAACCAAACAATTGCTTTGTAGGAGCCGCATGTTTCACTGGCAATAACTCATGGGAACATTTTTGGACAGGAACAGAATATTTAGCAGTTTCTGTAGCATTATCCTGATACAAGCCTAAAACATTTTATGTTAAGAGAGTTGCTTACTAAGCCATCTAAAGTGGCATGACTAATAACTATGGGGAAAATGAAAGGCAGCCCCAAAACTGACAAAGCAGGCAGAAAAATCCCTTCAAAGATAGAGAGAGAAAGTATGATGGAATACTGCCATATCAAGTTGTTGTTTTTAAGGAAAGAGAAGATGGGCCCTGGACTGAGACCAACCTCAGCATATTTATCCTAAACTCATTATCTGAAGGTAAGCCTCATTTATTTCAATTTAAGATATAGGCATTAGAAGTTTGATATTGCATCCCACATATTCAGGGACACAAAAATGTTAACTTTTGCAATTCTAAAAATGAAAACCAAATTGCCCAGAACAGATGAACTATAAAATAAACGTTGGTCAGCAAGTGAAACGTCCATGGTGAAATCTAAGAATTCTGGGCAATTACAGCCTCATTAGAATGCTGCAAGCTCTGTCTTTTCCACAGATCATAATCTGATGGGTTTTTTTTCCTCTTCACACTCTCATCAGTAGCAATAAGCTCATCTTAATTCTTCTCACCTGCCTTGGCATTGCCTATCCTGGTTATGATCTGACAACATAATACAAAATGGGTATTGTTTTCAAGTATGATCAGCATTCAAAAGAAATGGCAAACGGATCAAGAAACAGTGGAGAAACAAAGCATCTCACAGTATAGTACTCATCTAGGACAGTTATCTGTTAAAATTAAAATATGGAGCTAGGTTTTGCCCCAACTATGCATGCCTCACACATACTATTCCACACTGGAATGACACACATGCACTGTTGGCTCTGGGTGTAGGGACCTCAGATCCAAATCCCTACTTAGCTCTGAACCTCCTTGCACAGCCATGGGTCACCTAGTTTCTTAGCTATGGGGTTCTGTCCTGGGCCCACTACAGTTTAACACCTACATACATGACTTGAACAAAGAAATGGAAGAAGCAGCAATTACCTTTGGGGATAGAAAAAAGCATCCATGATCAAGATATAATTTCTCAACCATTCACTAGTGGTGGGCTCTGCCTTTAGGTTGGGGAAAACAGATTCACAAATAAAGGATGGGTGGCACCTGGTTTGACAGTAGTACATGCGATCTAAGATCATGGGGAGTCCAAATAAGCAAGGTTATATAGAAACAAAAATATTTTAACACTGTGCTAGTCAATCTGATGAATATTTGTTTTAAATTATTTAATAGGAAGCAGCAGGGGAAGAGTAAATGTAGCCAGAGGTCTAAAGAGGCATAAGTAAGAAGGTCACAATTCAACTAGATACGTGGATAAAAACTCTTGAATCCCTGGCCTATTTTCATTCCGGAGGAGTGCCCAGGAGAACAGAGGACAGATTACTTATCAAGGACTGATTCTCCATACACACCCTGCCCGCCCCCTCCACAAAAAATGGAGACGATAGTATTATTTCCATGCTGAAATTATGAGCATTCCTGCAAACAATTCACCTCTGTGAATATCATACAAGATATTATGCAAGAATATCATTTCTGTCACAACAAGAACCACAGTTTCCATTCATTTGGGTGTAATTGTAAGCATGCTGTGCTGATTATTATCTGTCCACAATTTATAAATGGAATTGAAATGGTAGTTTCAACTGCAGTACAAATAGGAATGACAATTTTTTTTGAAGAAGAATACTGCAATTAAAATAATCTGAACACAAAACAAAAAAATACTTATGCTTTTTCATTTTTTTAATACAAAGAACAATGAAAATATCTTATTTGAATCTGAAAAATCACCCTTAGTTTGTTTGGCCATCTATCAAAACACACAACACTCATCCTTGTTCTGGGTAAAGATCCAAGAGAAGAAAGGCTGCATGTGCTGTTGTGTACTTTGTGTATGACCCCCCCCCTCCCCTGGAAGCTCAATCTGTGGTGCCCTAAGCCAAATCCAGCTCATTATCCATTTACGGTGGTCCAGTGTTGGCTGCCTCCATTTTCTGCTAGCTCCCTGGGATTGCATGAACAGTAAAGACTAGTGATCCCCTAGACCAGGGGTAGGCAACCTAAGGCCCAGGGGCCGGATGTGGCCCAATCGCCTTATCAATCCAGCCCGCGGACGGTCCAGGAATCAGCATGTTTTTACATGAGTAGAATGTGTCCTTTTATTTAAAATGCATATCTGGGTTATTTGCGGGGCTTAGGAATTCGTTCATTTCCCCCCCCCCAAAAAAAAATATAGTCCGGCCCACCCCATGGTCTAAGGGACGGTGGACTGGCCCACGGCTGAAAAAGGTTGCTGACCCCTGCCCTAGACAGCCAGCGGACATGGATTGCAATGCAACAGCTTGTTCGTGTTCCTTCAAACCCCCTGGTGGCCAATTCAAGGCAAAGCCAATCTGCATGCCCCCCCCCCCAGCAAAAAGTATTAATGCCTTACTCTGCCACAAGGTTTGGGGATAAACCTCCTTAAGTGAGGAACAGGAACCCACAGTTCCACCAGTAAAAAAAAAACCCATTCACCCTTGTAAGCTGTCAGCAGAGAAGAAAAGCTGAGGAACTCCTAATTTCCCAGTGCCAAGGCAGCATGCTGTGGGGCTTGGCAGTCAATAGAAATGCTGTGCGATTGACTACAAAGCAAGGTCCAGTCTTGCCATGGTGTTGTCACTCAAGAGTTCTCCATGTCCTACAGAACTCAACCTTGCCTTGTTCTCTGGAAATAGATTAAAGGTAAAGATAAAGGACCCCTGACAGTTAAGTCCAGTCACAGACGACTCTGGGGTTGCAGCGCTCATCTCGCTTTACAAGCTGAGGGAGCTGGCGTTTGTCCACAGACAGTTTTTCCAGGTCCATGACTAAGCTCTGGTAAAACCAGAGCAGCGCACAGAAATGCCGTTTACCTTCCCCCCAGAGCAGTAACTATTTATCTACTTGCATTTTCTGGCGTGCTTTTGAACTGCTAGGTTGGCAGGAGCTGGGACCGAGCAACGGGAGCTCACCCCGTCACGGGGATTCGACACCACAGCGCCACCCATGTCCATCTGTTTCTCTGGAAACAAATTAGCTATCATCAAATATCTACTGGCAGGCAGTTGCTGGATGACACCTTCCAATTCTGGGCTCCATTCAAGTATTGCTTCGTGTCTCACAGGCTGTCAGCTGGCCCAATATAGGGCACCAGGGGTAGCCATGGACATTTTGGCAACTGAAGCAAAAGTAAATTCAGCTGTCATCCTTTTTTGGGGGGGAAGGGGCACATAGAAATGTAGGGGGTATGAAAATAGCAAATCTGCACCAACTTCAGTGCCACATGTCTCTACATAGCACAGAACATTTGTTTGCTATTGTCTGATGCAAGATTTCTCATTGCCAGAGAGACACAGTGCTTTTCAAACTCAACAACTGCAGGTCCCTTCAAGAGTGCAATTGTTGTTGCAAAAGCCTGTGCTTGTGATATTATTGTTATTTATTGTTTGCAAGCCGCGTTGGGATTCACTTGGGTGGAAAGCGGCACAGAAAGGCAATAAATCAATCATAGCAGCAAACAAAACTCCAGCTATAGGTATGCTTCTCTCCCATACCTATGTGCCTGATCTTTGGATCCCAACCTCAGTTTGTATTTGCAGACATCCCTTCAAAAGTAGTAAAGTGTATCAGATGGCAAATAAGGCATGTCCCGCCCTGCCCCTGCATGAACATTAGGTCATGGGAACTCATCAGTTGATGGGAACTGATCGGCTGAATTTTTAATTCTGATGGCTCCAAGAAGTTTCTTTATTTTCACATAAACCTGGGGGGAAATATAAACGTGTTCTACCCGAGCCTGAAGGCTACTTATCATTGCAGATCATTTTGCATAAATTACACCCACATAATACCCACCTATAATTTTGCAATCATGAAGCTCTGTTTTTAAAACATTTGCGTGATTCTTGAATGTGAAAATTTATGCATGGGATATCATCTGTACGTTAACAGAAATGATTGCTTCCCCACCCAAGCAAGAAGACAGTTTAGAATCAAGGCACAGTTTCAACACCTCATACAAAAGAAACCCAGCTAAAATCTCCAGTGCTGTAGAATAAGTTAACGTGCTTTCCTAATTAGATATTCTTTTCCCCATTACCTAAAGATTGGTGTTTGATGCAATGGGAAGAACGTGCATGGCACATTACCATGCATTCAATAATGAAAAAGGTCACATAGACAGCTACTCATCGTTACAGAATCTGGGCAGCCAGCCAGCAAAAGAGAAACAAAGGATCAATGGATATTAAATTATTATCAGACATTATGAATAGTTTCTTGGCTAGCAAAGTTCAACAGTGAAAACATTTGACACACTATTACTTCTGCTTCATAAAAGCTTTCATTTACTTAAAGTGGGGGTGGCTTTGACGGTTAGAACTTCTGACTTCCCATGAGATCTACTGGAGAAGATGAATTCTGGGAGTCGGAGATCTCAAAGCAGGAGTGGGGAAATCCGGCTTGCTCAGAGTAGGGATCAACCAAGACAGCCCAGTATGGCACCTAACACACCTTCTTGAGGGTCACTACTAAATTCCTGGGAGGCTGGCATCAAGAGAAGCTCCACTAGGAAAGGATGTCGCTCAGTGGCAAGACGCATTCTAAGCATGCAAGAAGTCCCAGGATTGATCACTGGCATTCCTGGAAAGTACTAAGAAAGATTTCTATATAAAACCCGGGAGAGCATCTGCCAACCAGGGTAGATAATACTGAACTGGATGAGCCAATCAACTGATTCAACAAAAAAGCAGCTTTCTGAGATGTCACTGGGCATGCCATATGGAGGAGCCTGGAAAAGGAGGTATCAGGAGAAGGATTGGCAAGTCACAAGCATGAGCTCACTTCCTCCCTCTGGATTACTGTTTCATTCTGAATTTCCATTTCGCACTGGAAAAAGTGTGCGGGGAGTGCAGCAAGGGTGCCAACTTGAATAAAACATTGCGGGAGGCAGGTAAGCCCCGCCGTACCCAATCAATCACAAGATGCAGTGCGTACACATCACCTGAATGGCAATGCCCATCAACTGGGAGTGAGAGGCTCAAATGTTTTATTGCATGGGCCAAAGGGAATTTGACCCCTAGGAATTGGCTCCTATGAAGAGCAGCATTTCTGTGCATGGAGGTCAAGCCATGTGGAAGATGGTGAACCCTGTAAGGCTGAATGTTCAGCAAGTTGCCAAAGGGAGAGGGTGCTGAGTCATCTTCTTAACAGATTCCCCATAATCTCCAGCACTAAAAACAGACCATCAGCATAATGTAGAGAATGCCTCTCCTTGTTGTATTATTAGATCTTGGGCTTGCTCACCTGCCAGAAGCTAGGATGCTTCTCTCAAGGAACTATTTATTGATTTAGTCAAAGGTCTGTTACCAATATAGTAGTAATCAATGCTAATGAGGGACATAGTGCAGATCTGCATAAAGAAAAAGGTCTGCCTCAAATAGAGGCTATTACTTAGACTTTCATATCGTGTGATGAGTCTCCTGTAAAGAGATCACAACCTTTGACCAAAGCTTCTTGTCTTGTGGTCAAACAATCCTCTGGAGCCAAAATAAAAGGGGGGTGGGGAACATGCAAGACAACAACAGCAAAGTGCCACTGAAAACAAAGAATCCAACACTCAGGAAAAAGTGTGTGCCCAGCACCAAGAGGACAGCCAGGCATCTGAACCAGAGGCCACTTCAGTCAGAGCTCACAAACAGCCACCACTTCAAAAGCAAACTGTCACTTAGTTTGTCAATGCGCAGGACATCTCTGGCTGAGAGATGCTTCTAAGTATCAAATGGAAAAGAATGATTCGGAAACTCTGTCAATGTGGAAAACACCCCAACAGTTGTCATTGGCTTCGAGGCATGCAAGCTGTCAGATTGCCATGGCTGAACAAATTACCAAATCTGGGAGGAGAGATAAGTCCAACTTCTCATGCCTGTTAAGTCTCACAAGCCCAGCATGCAAGCAGTTATCAAACTTGTGGAAGAACAGGACAGAGATGACAAAAGGGAAAGTTCTGTGTTTTCTGTCACTGCTTCTGATCATTTTGCTTTTAAAATGCCTGTGCTAATTAAATACATGTAATTCCAACAAAAATAAATAAATAAAGGCAGTTTCCAATATTTCTAATGCCCTGGACTGTCCCACCATGAAAAGCTACTCTGAGGGCGTATGACGTGATCCAGAGGGAAAACACAAATATCCCCCCCCAACAACTGCACATATAAGGGGGGGCTAATGATAATGAGCTAAAGCTTTCATGAGCTTTAAATGGAAAATACCCAAATTATCCGTATCCAACAGAGACAATCTGCATGGCAGAAACCTGAATCTTCCTTCTGGATCAGGTCATATAAGTACAAAAGGGTGTTGGGGCAAAGCGGAAAGGAGAGTAGAATTGGCAGGTACCAAGAAGTCCTCATACGGAATGAGATGTGCTCTAGGATCTCTCTCATTAAATGCTAACTACTGGGAGATGGGATTAATTCAGACACTCTAACTCGCACCTCCCAAATATGTGACCCACATAGTCACTGAGGACAGCACCCATCTCACTTTTGTATAAAAAGGAGCTCTGGAATTGAGCCTACCCTTCAGAATTCCTACATGAAAGGTTTTCAAAGCTGGTTAATTTTAATATTAATATTGGGAAATGTATTTCAATTAATTTTTTTTAAACAAAATAAATATTTTATAGCAAACATTTTCCTAGATTAAACATTAAAATTGGATTCAAGTTTTTTTTTTAAGCACACCATTAGAATATGCATTGCACTTTTTTCCCCTTAAAAGATAACAAGGTAACCCAGCTTAACAGTGACAGTTATGTAGAAAGCATTTCTAGATTTGTAATCTTAATTGCCAGCAAAAGGTTTCATTAAATTGCACTGTAGGAATTGATTTGCGATGGGCAATTTAAATGGGCTATAATCTTACAGAAGAAAATTAGACATTGCAGACTCACGGAAGAATATAGCCTGAACATTCAGGCCTCTGATAGATTTGCAAACGGCGGGAGGGGGTGGGTTCATATGTAAGCTTTTTGAAAGAAATCTAATTGCATCCTGTTGTAACCTCCAAGGACGCTGAGCAGCAGCCTTTGTGTTGCCTCTTTTAAATAGGCATATCCATGTTCATTGACTACAATAGCCAATACCTTGCTACAACCTAGTTCTCCAAACCCAACACAGCAACTTCAAAGTAATAAACAAAAAAAATGGTGTGGCTCATACGTATACCAATGTATAAAAGTATTGTTGCAGCATTATTTTAACTTCATCTTATTAAGGTGTCAGATTGTCTGATGATTTCTCATATAGCCCAGGACTTTAGACAAATTTATCACACCTGGCACTCGATAGATGAATGCTAATGGCACTATGATACGGCTTATTTTTCAAAGTTTGTGGAGCAGAATTACTGTGTGCCTGCTATTGATGATTCATATGAAGCAATGGCTGAGAAAACTGAACGTCTTTTCCCTGACAATATAAGAAGAGCCTGGCCCTTAAGCAGCTTTATCAAGTAGCAGTGGCCCCCAAGGTTCAAGAAGCAGTCCGTGATCTTCAAGCATAACATGACATTTCTCAACATTCTTTTATTATTCTGCCTCTAAGCACAGGCCCAGACTGAGGAGGGATAAAGAGGGCAAATGTCCCAGGAGACAGCATAGGAGATAGGAGCACTGTAGCACACACTTTGTGACTCTTTACGTTCCGGCCAAGTTCCACATATTAGAAGAGGGGATCGTCCACCCATCTCTTCTAGTAGGAAGCTCAACCCAGCTGGAATGTAAGGAGCCACTGAAAGTATGCTGCAGCTGTGCTGTGCTGTGCCTCTCCCAACTTTCCCATGCCATGTTGTCATCAGGGCCTGACTCTTCCTCCTAGATGTTCCAGCTGGCTTCCACTATTTTAAAAAGCAGAGATGGGTGGCCATAAATGTTTTGCCTGCTCCTTGCCCACTCCCGCAGGAAGAGGAAGGCATGAAGCTGCAAGACAGGGCATGAGTTTGCAGATTTCCTTCTTTTGGTGGTGGCAGTGGCAGTGGCAGTGGCAGTGGCAGTGGCATGGGAGGTGAATGGGAGAAATACTTTCTCCCTTTGTCGCTGTCCCACTGCCACCAAGAGAAGGAAGCCTGCATGGGACACAAAGGGCACATTTTGCCCCCTGCCCTTGCTGGTGTTACTGTACCCAAGAGAAGGAATCCTGGCACAGATTATGATGGCACAAACCTACAGGAGAGGGAGCAGAAGTGCAGGCTTTTGCCCCATACAGCAAAATTTGTAGATCCGACACTAAGTATTTGAACGAACCAAGAGACAGACAAATACACTGCTCCACTGGTCAGGATGATGTGGTGGCTTCTGGGCCCTTTCTTTATAAGCTGTGAGGACTGAGTTCTGGGCAAAGGAGCAAGCTTCCCTCTTCCCGGTCTATCTTGTACACTCATTTATTTTTTTAGAACTAGTTCCTTGGGAGCCTTGGGGTACACAATGAGCACATGTGGCAGTCCTTTCATCGGGCACCTGCTTCTGTGTCTCAGTGCCCATCACAGCCAAGCTTTGTCCGAAAGCCAGCACCCATCTCTGAGTTGCTAGTACAGTATTATAAATTATTCTGGGAAATTGAGATGAATTAAAACATTTATTGAACCAACAGTGATACAGAGAGAAGCAAATGGATGCATCCCTCCTTACCCCCTTCCAGGAAAGAAAGACGGGGGTGGGAAATTGCACAGATGGGTCTCCGAGGCTTTCTACAGCTATGCAGCTTTCCCCAATATCACTCAAGGACAAAAAGAACAAAATAGGTTAGCATGGGGGCTAACTATCTATTCTCCACCACAGCCTTCATCACATGTCATGGGTACATATTGAACCTGAGCATCACACCAGAGGCCACAGGCGTTTGGATGCCTTGCATTTCGTTTGGAATTCAGAAAACTAATGGTCTGAAACAAATAGCACTTAACCTGCTGCATCTAAAGATGCGGTTAGACACAGTGAAAAGGCACAGTTTAAAGTTCTGCACAGCTGCTATAGATGAAGGTAGCCTGCTTCCTAGCTGAGATCCACCACTGGGAGCACATGCTTTGGTGCTTTGTCTGTGAACATTTCCAAGTGGTACTATTGCATTGTGAAGCCCTTAGGAAACTTGTGCCCATCTCACCTAACAAACTACAACCTCTACATTCAGACAGGAGCTTCCTCTTCCCACTGTGTGCCAAATATGAACACAGATGCAGATATTGATCATGCTGGTCCCTTATTAAGGAGCTTCCTTTTCATATGCTCCATGGGACAGAGTCCCTGGAAGCCTGAGGAGAAGCATGTGATATGGCCTTCCCACTGAGCTGAGTTTCAGCCCCTAGTATCAAACCAATATTGGGCATTTTTAATCTTTAATTTTTTCAGAATTTTCTGGTTTTTAACTAGAACTGCTGCTGTATATCTTACTTTTCAAAACAGCGAATCCTTAGGACAGGCTAAGACAAAAGCCTAAATAAAACTTTTAATCACCTAACCCATTTTTCACCAAAAGTTTTCCTAAGATATGCCAGTGATGGGGAGTGTCACTAGTGTTAGGGAATCAGAAACTGCTCCTAGAGTTACTGGTAAGTATTTAGATCCTTCCCTTGAGATCATAAAATAAAAAACAAAAAACTCAGATACTTAGCTAAAGCTAAGCAAGCAAACACTTATCACTATTCCCCTGATAGTTTGAGTATTCCTCTCAAAGTGTAAACCTAGGAAAGTCACAAATGCTTTTAGCCTTACAGCTTTTTAATAATAATAATAATAGAAGAGAAAGGGAGCAAGTCTATTCAAATTCTCAAGTGAGAAACATGAGACTGCATTGCTTCCCTAAGGCATGCACACCCTTTATTAAAGTTCTGACTGCCCCCATTGTCATCACAGGGTATATTCAGATGAACCTAGAACAAAGTAAATGCTTGCAACACTTTTTCCACACTGTGCCTCTGCATGCAAAATGTAAAATGAATACATTTCTTAGGCATGTCAAACACTCTGCAATCTATTATTCTCTGATACTTCAGAAGGAGGCTTTCTCCTTCTGAATTCAGTCCTTGCTTTAACGGGGAAATGCTGAAAAAATTCTAAGCCATACAAATCATAATACATAGTTATCACAATCAGCCTAAGCTCAGCCGACAAAGGAGTAGTTAACATTCAGGTATCAACTAAAAAAAAAACCCCTAGGCTCCAGAACAATGACATTTTAATGTCATCATTTCAGGCTATTGTCTGGGCCAGATTATGCTTTCCAAGATTCATATGTATAGGAAGCAGCTTGGGGAATAAAGCACTATTGTATTACGAGAGTGAGGATTGTCCTTGTGACAATCTAATTCTAGACTGGTAAATCCTAAAAATATGCCAGATCTCCCATATTTAATGTCTAAAGGACACACAGTGCAATCCTGTGCACAACTGCATTCAGCGGAATATACCTCCCAGATACGTCCACACAGGATTGCAGCCTTATGTCTCTTGTTATTAGCATAGAAACAGCTTCCCATCTAAAACTAGTAGTAGTGAATGATAATGAATTTGAGGAGCAGGGCCTTAGGCTGCATTCCCTATCCTTTCAGATGAAAGCTCTATGGGGATTTTACTATGAAAGAATGTCTTTCATTAATGTTGTGATTATACAGGTGCCTAGGATTGCAGACTTATTGTGTTAAGTCACAAACCTTTAGACACATCAAATGCAGGCATGAGAAAACTCCCTAGATGTGTTTGTGTGGGATCTGCATTCTGCTCATGTGCCGTGGCTGAACCAGTCTCTTCCATACTATTCATACCAGATGCCTCTTTCTAAGCTAAGCACCTGGCTGTAAAAACAAGCTAAGGTAATAAAAACGATACCTTAAGTACTAAATCATTTCTACCTGTCCTAGATTTGCTAGTCATTACCCCCTGGTTCTGCCTACTATTAACTCTCCTGCCTTCTGACTCAGCAGCAGGAATGGACACCATGCATTATTGTAAAATGTACCACATGCTAAAACTGCCAAATATTTAAGCAGGGAACTTAAGAATAAAAACAAGAAGAAATGCAGCAACCTGAATTAAGCAATAAGAATAGCTCAGAAATCACTCAGAAGCAAGACCCTAAAAAATTAAATATGTATCAAGCAGACATGTATAACCTCCACACACTAGTCTCTTTTGTCTCCTACTTCCAACAAAGCCCTGAAGGAAGATAAGCCACACAGGGTGTCTTAACAGCTGAGTGACTTTTCCCTGACCTCACAGTATGATTATCAAAACAGGTATGGGGCATCTTCAGTTTCCCACAGATTTCAGGGAACAGTTACTATAGAGCTCTATAGCCATACACATCCTAGGATGTAATATTGTGGTCTGTTATGTTATACCATATGTAAAGTTTGCTTGGAGCTTTGCAGCACCTATTTGCATGGTACTGACTTATTCCCTTGAAAATGCTACGGGAAGCCAACAAACTGGTGGATTTTGCTGTATGACATCTAAGAAGTACAAACAGGCTACACAAAGAAAGAAATCTTTATATCAGATGCCTAGTTAGGCAAACTCTAAAATGGGGACAGAATAAAGATGCTAGTAAGAAAAAGAAAAACACCCAGTGCATACATATTTGCTCCAATAGTGCTATCTCTAGTCATAAAAGTAGCCTCAGCAATGACAACTTTAAACGAGAACAGCTGCCCGGGTCTGGGTCCAGTGCCCTATCTTACAGCACCTCATTACACCTCTAATGGCAGAGACTCATTTGCACACCCCTAATAATTTATTTATTTACACCAAAATTATTCACAGAATTCATTCAGTCATGCTTCCCCAAATTTCAAGCCCAGTTTGAAAAGAATATTTTAAAATCAGATTTTAAAATGTGAGCTCTCTCTCCTTAGGATTCCTGTGCTTCACCTATCAGCCTCTCATAAAACTTCACATCTTCCACCCTCTAATATGGCAAATGTTGGAGAATATAGGAGGTGAATGGCCAGGAACTGTCTTGTTCTAAACTGCTCCAGGCAAACTTGAAGAGCAACAGCAGAAAATCAGCAGAATTATTTCTGTAAGTGTATCTCCGAAGTTAACACCAGGATCAAAACAAGTCATACATGAGGCTCCACATAACCACAGAGATACTGTTTGTGTTATTGTTGCTATTATTAAACTTTATGGACTGCTTTCCAGTTCCAATGACACTAAAGCAGTCTACAGAATAAAATCACAACACTAAAATTTTAAAAACTTATAAAATCAAATAAGCAACCAGATGGGCAGGGTATAAATAATAAATTTATTTTATTAATTATTATTATTATTATTATTATTATTCACATTATTATTATTCACATGTAAATAAAATCAACAGCAACCAAGAAACCATGCCAGAGATATCTGTGTTGGTTCCTATCATCAACACACACCTTCCATTAAGCCATTCCTGAGGATTGAGGCCTCTGGAGCAGTATTCAATGTGGCACAACATTGATCTGGAAAGAGAAATTACGCATGCAAGCAAATGTCTTAGGTGCCTACTAAGCTCTATCCTAATAAAGGAATCTGCTTAGGTTTGGAACAAGAATATGGGAGCAATTTGTTTGTTCTCATATTAATGACTTGCAGGATCCAGAATGTCCATAAACATAAGATAAACTTTATTAACTATTTACAGAACAAGGAGTCTCTGTCAAAGGAAGCCATAGCTTCTCTATTTCTGAATCATCTTCCTACCCGGAGGCTCATCTGATTCACTAAAGCACAACCCACTTAAATTGATAGTGTCCTCACACAATACACTGAGTAATCCAAATTAATCTAAATAGCGGCAAGGAGAAAAAGGACATTTAAGAGATGTTTTACTGAATGCAGGTGCCGGTTCTGTCCATGGTGCTATTTTTATGCAAAGCAGCATACTCTTGAGCTTTCAGCAAACACAGGAACCAAGTGTCTCAGAATTTAGCAAGGGCTGAAAAACTGCACCTGCACAATGGAGGCAGGTGGAATTACAGAGCTGGTTCTTAAATGTTTGCTTTTTGTTATTATTCTGATAAAATCTTTTTAAAATTGCAAAGCTCTTGTGCAGTGTCTTTGCCTTATGTCTGTGAGCATCCTAATAAAAAATGAATTAGAGAAACCAGTGGCAGCAAATGCAATACACCTCAGATTCTAATCAAAGCCCTTTCACATTATTGCTGAAGTTAACTTTTGAGCAACAAATGGGAACAACCAAGAAGAAGCAAAACTCCCTACACAACACAGCACAAGTGTGGAATTTTTGGGCTTAGTATTACAAAAAGCATATATTAATGCAAAATCTGATGAACAATAATGTTATGACCATTATTATATTGAACTATGCAAACTAAAATAATAATAATAATCTCATCTCCAGGGTGTAAAGAAAGGAAAGAAGCTATTCCTTTCCCATATTCAGCACTGCATGATTGACTTGGCATATTAATGTAGGGGTTGATGTGCACTTTTTTCTCTAAAGCATAAGATATTGATCTCTGCCACAGGCGGTATACCAAACCAGATGGACCACTGGTCTCATCTGCTCTGTCAAATCTTATCAACACAGTGTTAATCTCCAAAAGGAAAGAAAAAGAACAAGATCACAGTTTCATGATCAGAGGAGCCCAGACTGAAATTTTTCATAGTATTTCCCTGCCCTCCCCCACTTTTACTACCCAAATATCAGAGAGGAGCATGTGTCACATTTAAACAAGGCTCAGCATAGAGAAATGGTCATAGTGTCATGCTGCCACCAGGAAAAAAGTGATGAGTTCCTTATAAAGGAAATTGAGCTGATCTTTAAATATTGTTAATAAACAGAGTTAGATTACATTATGCATGAAGGTTTGTAACATTGCTTATTTCCACAAATACTCTTTCCAAGAATGGCTGCACAAGTTCATATGACTGCCACATATGGAATGTCGTACCAACTGCATTACATCCTCTCCAATACATTGCTTAAGATACTTTGTTTATGTAACTGTATCTGAAAGGTGCTAAATGCCATCTATAAATTAACTAAAAAGAATTACCTTATGCAGGTTGGCATGGATCTTAAAGGGTTTTTTTGCTCATAAGTTGTTCCAGTCAGCCTCTTCTGTTTTGATATCTAGGTCTAAGGTAAAGGTAAAGGGACCCCTGACCATTAGTCCAGTTGTGACCGACTCTGGGGTTGCGGCACTCATCTCACATTATTGGCCGAGGGAGCCGCCGTACAGCTTCCAGGTCATGTGGCCAGCATGACTAAGCCGCTTCTGGCGAACCAGATCAGCACACGGAAACGCCGTTTACCTTCCCGCTGCAGCGGTACCTATTTATCTACTTGCACTTTGACTTGCTTTCGAACTGCTAGGTTGGCAGGAGCAGGGACCAAGCAATGGGAGCTCACCCCGTCGGGGGGATTCGAACCGCTGACCTTCTGATCGGCAAGCCCTAGGCTCTGTGGTTTAACCCACAGCGCCACCCGCGTCTATTTCCCTGTAATTGTTTGGTTGCTGAACACTGTCCAACAGGAAAGTCACTAAATATTTTGTACAAAATTGACAGGATCCTTTTAGAATGTTCAATCATATTCAAAATTAAATTTTCAAAGGGTGTCAATGACCAAGGGGCTTGAGACTTAGCTGCTGAGCTTGAAATAAAATGTACAATTTGATGAATAAGTAGCAAATTCACATTGCATCCTCTCATTTTTTCTACAATTTGTTCTGCTGTGAGGGAGCTGTCATTTTCATTAAAATTAGCCAATATATATAAGCCTTTTTCGTTCTATTTCTTGCCAATTCGATTTCTGTCAGGCATGTAGAAGGACGGGTGCTATCCAAAGGTATTAATGGTGATATAGACTGAACCAATTTGGGGGTCTAAATTTGTCAAATCTTTAATTTTGCTTTTGCAATTTTTGCCATTTCTTAAGGGTTTCCACTGAAATACATATAGGTAAAGTCTGAAAACAGAAATAAAAACTTTGGAAGTACCATATTCTTAACTGATGCAACTCTACCCATCCATGACAAAAATGCCTTAGACCAAGTTTTGATATTTTTATTAGTGACAAAAATTATAAAGTTGTGTCCAATATTTTGTATTCCCAAGTACTTAATATGTTGTGGGCAAAGGTTGAAGCAGTTGCGGCAGGCCTCGCAACTTCCTCTTGCCGTGTGACATCACATGTGCATGTCGTCCGCATGACATCATGCACACACATTGAGCTCTTCCAAAGTTGAGGAGAACCCACACCCATGCCAGATGCTGACCCCCCTAGCTTTGGAGTTACCAGCAGCTGAGTGCCAAGTCCCTTTGGACATGCTGATTGGTGGGTTTGACTCTAATTGCTTTTTCAAATGGGTTACTGGCAAGACAATAAGGGATTTCCATTTTAACTCATTTCATACCCTTCTCTTTTTCATTGGGTTGCACAGCCCGTTCACATTAACACCCAAGGTTACATTTTGGACAAATGCTTTTTATTTTTAATGCTAGTTCCCATAAAAAAAATATTTTGGTTGCCACATATGCAAAAATTGTTTTGTCCCAGTTCCAAAATTTGGTTTCATTGTAGCTTGAGCAAAAATTCGGTAGATTTCATTTTTAAAAATATATTTTCAGTGTGGCATAAGTGGAAATTGTTTAGTCTCCATTTCATTCCCTGCTCCCCCATATGGAGCCTCTCAGGAGAAACTCAATGTGGATCTTAATTAAGGGTCTGCAGGTAGCGAATGTATAAATGGAATGAGCAAAATCACATTTAACTCTTTCCCTACCCCTACTTATACAACATTCAAACAGATCAACTTATTGCAACGTTAAGAAACGGTATGTCCTTTCACCATCTCTTTTAGCAACTGCAAGCGAGGGTTTCAGCATACAATGCAGGTTATAGCCATGAAAATGAAAAAGTCCAAGACAGGTTACAGGAGAACGTTGTCCCTGCTTTCCAAGCAGATTCTTGAGTTTCTTATAACTACAATCCATCTTGAGGCATGCATCAGCCAAAGTAACAGCAAGTTCTGCATGCAGTTCAAAAGGCAAACTGGCAAAGAAATAAACATTGAGGTATGTCTAAACTTGCAAAATGAACACCGGCAATACAACTCTGCTCAGGAACTAACAAAATTAAGCCTTCTTCAGAGGCTTAATTCCAAGTGATCTGAAGTTCTTCATCACAGTGTTGCAGCAATACGAGTAGTATATGCTTGAAACACTGTGGCAGCAATGGGAGTGAACTTGGAGATTAAGTATAACATTTAGTAACAAAAGTAGTAAGGAAGGGAGACAAGAAACCAGAAGGATAGAATACTCCAAGCAGCAATATAAAACAACCTATTCATTTTTGGAGCTTCCAAGCACATTGTGCAACTAAAATGCTGATTATTATCCACAAGCCATTGTACGGTTGTTGGCTCTTGAAAAAGAAAATAATGTGAAGATAATGAGTTCCTTACAGTGAGAGGCGCAAGCATTTTGCTCTTAAGAACCTGAATATTAAGCTTTCACCTTAACACATTTAAACAACCTTTAAAATATGTACAAGCAGCTTATTAACTTTACAGCAAGATGGTAAATCTGAAACCTGAAAAGAAGAAAAAGAGAAATCTCAAATATAAAAGCTGAGCTCTTCCAATGATATAGGTAATTACTACAAAAGGGCACTATTAAACTGTCAGAATTCCATTTGAATTTAACCCAGTCAATGATCAGCTCTTCTCTCTCTCTCTCTCTCTCTCTCTCACACACACACACACACACACTGAATAGGACAAGATCTTGAACAGGAGTAAATCTGCAAGGCTTCATCAATATCATGTTGATTTACACAAGCCTTAAGCAAGACCCATTATTTCAACACATTTAAATCACTCTAGCACTACAAGAGTTTGATAGCCGAGTATTAGAATGACTCACAACAAGAGTTTTCTGCTCACAGCAGGCCTGTAGCATACATGCTTCATAATTGCTAGCTTATTCTTGCATGTTAGGAGCAGGTTTGAATTTAGAAGAGTGTTTAAGTCCCACAGCCTAGTCATGCGTTGCATTTCTATGCTGCAGAGATGGCTCAGTCAATATGGGCACACTCTCCGCAGGAGACAGTAAGACTGAACTATGTTCCATCTATTCTAACATAGCATGTTCCTGGCCACTGTCCTTAATCTCAAATTCATTGAAGAGACAAACTGACCACAGTACCTCACTGACCACACAAACTACACAGATTATCTTTTGAGACTCTTAACCTGGTGGAGCATGCAAACAGCTTGTGCTATTGAGAAATAATTGAAAAGATATTTTTGTTGCACTGTTAAAATAGGCACAGATATGTAAAACTCAATGTGCTATTGCACTCATGTTATGCTTATGGGCCTCTCATAGACACCTGGTTGGCCACTGTGAAAAATGAATGCTAGACTCCATAGACCTTTGGTCTCATCCAGCAGGGCTTTTCTTATGAGACAAGAACCCCATAATTTATTAAGTGTCTAATGATGTGCTACTCTTACAACATTAATTCAGCCAATCTAATCTTACCTTAAGAATCATGAGAACTAAACATTCTAGTTAGTACTTCTTGGACCACTTAATCTATGAAATTTGCTTTGATTGATGGTGAGGAAGTGGTAAGGTACCTCCAATCTACTTGATGATACAGATGTAACTACTCAAAGAAGGGATACCCCAAAATCACACAAATCATTGTTGTTACTAGGAAAAAAGAAAAGCCCCTATGTATCAATTAGATTAAATCATGAAAAAACTTTAAAATGCCTTTTAATGCACTTAAACTAATTAAATGTTTGTTTCGCTTCTGTTCAAATTCAGTGGAAATCTAGAGAAAGGAAGGAGGTGGAGAGGTCAAGGGAATTCTGCAAAAAAACAAAAACAAAATCTGGAGTAAGAAGGCATCAATTTCTGCTCCAACCAATGCTTGTTGCATGCAGCACTGTTTCCATTCTGCTGCAGTTCAGCTTCCAACAAACACTACATTATTGTGCTTGCTGTTCACTGTGGCTGAATTTTATGTAATTAAGTTATTATTACATTCATTTCAATACAAATACCATTAATTTCAGTGCAAAGGAAACAATGCAAATTGCGGGAAGAGAACATCAATTATTTATCATTTGCAGACTGAAAGCAACAGCAAAGACCAGTCATATGTACCAGTCACTGGATTGATTTCCTCTCCAGACATGGGATGTATTAAGTGTACACCAGTAATTTCTGCTACCATTTTCAGTCAGACTTCTCTGACATCCCTAGCCTGGAGCTGCTTTTAAAAGAATACACTCTTAAGTCAGTTCTGCCTTAAGTGATTGTGCACTAACTCAATGAACCTAATGGCATAACCAGGCATATCAAAACTATTGGGCAAATTTATGCTTAAGTTTAAAACAAACAACAGTTTACCTCAAAATGTGAACCAAGTAACATTTATTAATAACAAAAGAAACATTTTGACAATACCCCACCCCCTGGCACTGTTTTCAAATCAATGCATGTCTATGAAATTCTGAATAAGAAACTTAACAAGGAAAGGAATCAATCCAAGAGAAATCAATAATATTGTGTCACAGAAAATTGACGTCTCGCATCTACACTGGTTAAATAGATTCTTACTGAACCAAACAATGCTGCTTGGTCTTTCAGCAATTTTTATGTGGTTCATTATGGCTTCCAGGAAGTTTTTCTCAGTTAAAAACAACAACTATGATGCAGCAACCCTAAACATGCTTACTGGGAAGAAAAACCCTATTGAGTGTAGTGGAACTTACTTTTAATAACAATTTATTATTTATACCCCGCCCATCTGGCTGAGTATTAACATGCATAGGATTGCACAGTTAATTTATGGCTCCTCCCTGAAATCAGTAACCTACAAGCCCCAAAAATTATGTAATGCTATCAGTAGCAAAAACTTATTTCTTTGCCCGTAAGAATAATTCTACTGATTCCAGCAGATCTATTCACATGGTTATTTAGGTTATTAAATTTTGACTTTAAAATGAAAAGTTAACCAGGATTTAGGCATGTAATTCACACCAAGGCCATTAAAAATCGTATGGCTAAATCCAGTTCAACTGTGAACATGATTAGTGTCAATCCCATTTTAATTCTGTCTAGAAACTAATAAATCAGTGAAAAGCTTCCCTTCTACCACTACGACTCGGGGGTGGGGGCAGGAGCAGACCCCAATTTTCTACAGCTTTCTGAAGGCCAATCTATAACAACAAAGCTAGATGAGATCAAGCTGGAGATCAGGGCTAAGAATACTAATTAAATTCAACACCCACAAAATGTGGTTATGAAAAAAGCATACTAAGGGCTGAGCCTCAAACATATTCATGGGGCAGTGTTCCTCTTTCCATTCCAATTTGCACAGCTAATGTATGTTACAGAAAAGAAACCACAAAGAAGATGGGCACATTCTTTTCTTTCCCTCTATAAAGGTGGCTAAACCTTCGCAGTCTCCTAGCACAGTTTTCTTACATACGGAAAACAGGAGCATGTGCTAATTTAACACCATTTCTTTCTTATTTATTCATGTAGGAGACCAATTTATTTCCAATGAACAAATCTGTTCCAATGATTAATTATTAATGTTAGACAGCCGTCAAATACACAACATCTCTGGATGAGCATCTTGCAAAGAGGCAGGCAGGTAGCACACATTCAGCTCAAGGATTGTGGTCCAAAGTGCTTCTTTCTATAATCCTAAATATGTTTCACTGAAGTTTTCAACCCGCATCCTTTCCCCTGGAAAATTCAGCCAGGAAGGAAATGTAATAATACCCAATTCCCTGTGTTGTTTTGCAAACACAAGTAAGAGAGAGATCACCCAAGCGTGAAGAGTCATTAAAATAGATCTTACATATATCATTATAAATTTAATAATCTCCATGACGGCTAGAGTTCAAGTTAAAATGAATGTCAGCTAAGCATGACCAATTGATGTTATCCCAGCTGCCACAGAGCCTCACTTGGGGTTATATTATACTTTCAGAGGCCCCATTTTACATGTGCACCAACACCCAGAGCCAAGAGCAGATGGAAGATGTAGGCCTCCATACTTATCAGAGTTTCAGTCAAAACCGCAAATTAATATTAGTAAACCAGCTCTACAGTACCTTAGCGTCAAGGACACCAAATGTTTGCCTTATAGAGCGCAAGCCTTGTATACAGGAGGGCTTTAAAATATATTAAAGGCCTCTAGAAATTAAGTCGATAAGAGGAATTTTCTTTCAGTGTCTATTGATTGTTATTTCCACCTCCGAATAGGGTTGTGAAAATAGGAGAATGAAGGGTCTTTGTCGCCTTCAGCTGATATAGCAAACAGGAGAGAGGGAGATTCTTTGGGGAAGGCTCCCTAAGCAAACAACTGCATTTTCATCTTGTTGAGAGAGAGAGAGAGAGAGAGAGAGAGCTATCCAAGCTGGTTTTATTTCCAGAGAAAAGTAAGTTTTATTCTTCAACAGACTCAGCAAAAGAAAATCAAGATACATAATCCTTCTTGTTTCACTGTATCGCCGGCATTATTGAAACGGAAAAGTAAAGCTTGATGCTCAATTTACAGCTCAGGCATATTTCAACAATTTTCTCAAAGCGATGCATTTAAGTCACAATGAAAAAAGGGATCTCCAGAGGAACCAGAATACATTAGTGTACCACCAACTAATCTCTGTGGACTTATATAGCAACAACTCATCACAATTTGAACCAATAAAATAAGTTTAAAATTCAGTTGCTCACTACTTTCAATTACTACTAATGAATGACAACGCTATATTGGATATAGAGTCACATGTCAATATACACCCATGAAGAAAACCAAGGCATAGTTTTCATCAAACTCTTGCTGGCCAATGAAAAGCATACCATTATTTAAATATACTCTCAAACACATGAGACACCAGGAAACATATCGAGACCATCTAGCAAATCCACGGGTACCAAATATTCCATTAAGGTTGCAATCCAACACTCACTTACCTGGGAGTAAATCCTACTGAAGATGGAAGAACTTACTTCTATGTAAACATGCACAGAATTGCACTGCATGACTATTCATTTAAGATATAGAAAACAGTCCTTTATGCATTTTTATTTAAAACAACAACAACCCAGCACCCACCAACAAATGAAATAGTAAGTTAGCTTTATCTTTCTCACTAGTGTCACCTCATGACAGCAGACTCATTATAATAACCGATCATTCTTCCTGTTTCTTATTTTCCTATTGCTCTTTCAAAAACAATTAAATGCTTCCCAGTTCTTTGCTGCTCCCTTACCACTCAGTGCCAGCCAATTAAACTAGATCAATGTTCAATGTTCAACCTAAGAAAGCTCATCCACCACCAGCTACAACACTGAAAATCTGCACTGAATACAAAAATTGTAAGTGGCATTTGAACTCCCTGAATCATGCTCAGCAATTTAAGCACAAAATGCCAGTGGTGAAGTCTTGTCACTTACTCTTTTTTGATCTTCCAGTCCATGTGTCACAGGCTTTCTTTTCTGATGCTGACTAGACTCTGATCCAGATTCCATTTCCCAGTAACAAATATCCTGCGTGTCTCCTGAAGCTTTTTCCTTAAAATCCACAGTATGAATAAGAAAACATTAATGTGAAACGAAAAATAGAGAGGACCTTCAAATCTCTTCCTTGTTTTTTATAATCCTTTCAGATCTCTGGTTTGCCATCTCTGCTAATTAACTTAACAGACAAGCACTGTAAGCCCTTTATTCCCTATTTTAGCTCAGATGTAGAAATCCATTGATGTGCGTTATAGGGAGTTGGCAGAGCTGAATCCATATTTAACAGTCTGTGCCACATCATTGCTTCACCAGCATCTTCCTTGTTGCTCCACCAGCATTCTTGGCATGGATAATATATGTGTCAATAAAGGTGTAAATGTGCATTTAATCCACTGTGTTGATATTATCAGCATCCCTCTCCTAGGCCACCTTCCTCCCATAAATCAGTGTAAACACTTCACAATGATAATTGCCTTTTGCAAATCTAGCAAGTGTAAATTACATAAAATCATCCATGCAACAGTGTCGTCGTCATCATCATCTTCTTCCACACAAGCAAAGGCCTAAAAGGGGGGAAAACACATATTTTATCTGTTTGACAGATGAAAAGATCTTTATTACATTAGCAGCTAAAATGTGTGATAAAACCATAGAGCTTTGCACGTATAACACTTCCTATGCACATGGTTAAGAACACACGGTTGCTAAAATAATGGGTAAAATGTAGTATCAGATGAGCTGACTTGTGCAACAGGGCATCCCTTTCCTCTCCTCTCCCCTGAAATCCCCCCCTAAAATCTGCTCCAAAGTGTGCCCAACTCTCAGAAGCGGTTTTTTTGGGGGGGTGGGGTGTACATAGGGGACTGCAGGGGGAAAGAGAGGAAGGGGAAGTCCCACTGCATGAGTGAAAGTCAATTCTCCTCACATACATATACCACTGGAAGTCTCCCAATATGTAGGTCCTCCTTATTTTGGCATTTAATTTAACAGAAATGAAATCAATGTTGCTTTTCAAGAGTAGTTTAATGTGCTCCAACATTCTTTCTATATACTTTTACTGTCATCTAATGTTCTTTCTCTGTTTTAGCCAAATATAGCCATCTGTGAAAGGCACACGGAAAGCAATATAATATTTTGTGTAATAATCACCAGGTAGGCTAATGTTCAAGACGGGACAGTTCCTGGCTCTACCTCTGCAACAAAGAAGTCCAAGAAAGACACAAACACATTATCCATAAACCAAATGAACTATTGTTACTCAGTGAAAGAAAAACAAAGTTACTATCATCTAAAAACTGTATTTTTAAACAACTCATTCCCTACTCTAATTTTAAAAAATGATTAGTTGAGACCCTGCAGTATATAATCACGTGTCACCTCAGAGGAAAATTTGAAAGGCCAAATTGTAATATTTGTTGTTGTCTAATTGGTTCTTTATCTAAACACAAAAATGAAAACTGGCTGCCATAAGGAATTATTTACAAAGAAGTCTAGGTAAAGAGCAACACAGATACTAGAACAGTCTTCTTTTTTGCCATACAATTACAATTCAACTCTACCTGTCACTGCCCACCTGTCAAACTTTGCCTGCAGGGAAAATAAGGCTCCAGCCCACCAGACAGATTCAGTTCCCCACCCCTTTTCTACCAAGTGGTTGTCATAATTTTACCAGTCTTCTGCATCTCTTCAGACATCTCCAAGGAAGCAGTAATCTAGTAAAACTCTCCCCAGTTCTTGGATACACACACAGGTTGTCTGTATTTACTCCGAAGGAACTGCTCTTTATGAGTCGCCGATTTATTCTGTATGGTTCATTCACTCTTTCTCAATCTACATAGCACAGGGCTACAACTAATCCCTATATTGCTGGTCACACTTACATTGTTTCCCCATCCTCACTACTGGCAATCAATTATTTGAGGTAGGGTTAGCGAAACACATAATGAAGGCAGCAGAACAACATGGGTAACCTTGCCTAAGCATTATGAGTTCTTCCCATAGGGCTGTCATTTGTTGATGGTATCTAGTTCTAGCAAGCAACTACAGTGGTACCTCTAGTTACGAACTTAATCCGTTCCGGAGGTCCATTCTTAACCTGAAACTGTTCTTCAACAGAGGCGTGCTTTCGCTAATGGGGCCTCTTGCTGCCGCTGCACCGCCAGCACACGATTTCCGTTCTCATCCTGGGGCAAACTCTTCTCAAGTTGAGGCAACTCTTCCAGGTTAGCGGAGTTTGTAACCTGAAGCATTTGTAACCTGAGGCGTTTGCAACTCGAGGTACCACTGTATATAGACTACTACAGCACTGTTCATGCCATCTGAATACACTCAGCTGGAAAGAGAATGCGGCAGAAAGACCAGAGTCATGCACATTGTTGCTCATAAAAACAGACCAAAAGTTTGTAGGCTTGTCCATGTGTATCTGGACCCTGCTTTTCAGGTTCCTTGGTCCTGCATGCAGGTAATTCATTTGTATTTACATTGAGCCTATTCGCACAGCCAGCTCAATGCACAGAATGCTGCCCCCAGACCGCCTGCCCCCTCTCATTGGGTGCCATCAGCTTACCCAGAGTGATGTGTGAACAATGGTTAGGCGCAACAGGACTAGAACCCCTTTTGACTTCTAACATAACTTTTAAAGGTTTCCATGCTTTAGAAGTTATGTTAGAAATAACCCACCGTCCTCAGATTATTGGTGTCTGAAAGTATGGGACATACTTACAGAGCCGTTTTGTTAAACACTGGAGTGGTAAGAATATGTTATATAAATCAGCATTTAATATGGAGATAGTTCTAGTGCCAACATACTGTTGGTGAGACAAATTTCTATTTATGATTAAATATCACACTGCTGATACACTGTTAGTGTATTTCACCTCCTCTTTATTTTAATTATCGTAACTATTTCTTCTATTCATGACCTAAAGGATAAGTGACATGCTTGTGTAATTGCTACTTTGCATATTTCATTCGTCTGTTATCATGGGGGAAACAGGTTTCCATGGAAAAGTTTTTAAAAATGTTTTCCAAAAACCACTAAAACTCAAACGTAAAAAAAAAAGAATGGCAAATGATGGCATGTGCAGCTTTTTGCTCCCAGAAGCACTATTGCATGCTGGCTTATTGCTGACCAGGAGCAGCAGGGCTGAATGAACCAGCAGATGCACCGATAAATCTGAAGTCCTGCCACACACCCTGCCCATCAACCACACTGGCTGGGGCTCAATGAAACTGGGCTTTGGCTGCACTAGCTTCAGGCTGGGACAGTGGAAAGGCCTGGATTGGAAGCATCACTGGTAGAACCTATGGCTAGCCCAGCTCTGCCCCGAAACACCGCACCAGTTACTGCTGCCGAGTTACTGTGCCAGTTACTGCTGCCGAGTAAACTGATGGTAGTAGCTTCCACCTGTGCTTTTGGTAAGCATAGTGGTGACCTGTATGGTGGCAGACCTCCCACTGTCAGAGCCTGGTGGAGCCGAGTGGATGTAAACCTCTCATCCTCATTCGGCTCCCTCCCCCAGCACATCAGATTGAGTGATAGGATTTGCTCCACTCACCATACCTAACGAAACCCCTTCTACACAACTAGAAAATGTTATGGAATAAGTGGGCTTCATCCAATTGTGACTCTGAACCTCTACTCATGCAAAGCAGGGCACCCAATTTTTTGCCAATGGTTTCCTAATCATGGCGGCCTCCCCATGGCTACCGAAAGCTGCCCCTGAAAGTTAGATGACCCTCTGGAACAGTATCAATATGGTATGGAAGACTGAAGTAGGGAGGACTGGTGAATATCAGGCATCTTGCCTTCTGAGATTGCAAGCACTTTCCACTAGTACAAAGCCAACATTGGACACAACCCCATTTGTCACGCTATCAGGAAAGGAGCTATATGTTAGGATCGCTGTGGGAAATACCAGCACCACACAGTGGCGAAGCTGCATGCTCTGGCACCAGGGGCGGAGAGCAGGCGGGGGCGTGGTGTGCATCCCAGGGGCGTGGCACCTGGTGCAGTGGGGGGTGCACGGCGCATGTCCGGGGGGAGGCAACGATGGTACCCCCTTCTCTGATGTTGCCAGGGGTGGTGCGCTCCCCCCATTCCCCCGTCAGTGGCACCACACCAGTGTCTACTACAGCCAATGCATCACACATGGAAATAAATGTGTGGGTGGCTGCCCCCGTTTCCCCGGATGTGTCTACACAGATATATGCACACATATTTTATTTGCACACTACATGCTTTCTTTTTTTAAAAAAAACAACAACGTGGTGGTGCAAAATCAACATTTCCCATAGCAAGGTTCTCTGGCAGCGATATATACATGTAGCAAGATGGAAGCGTATTGCTTTAGCTTAACTGCATCGTTACAGGCACAAGCTACTTTGTGGAAAAATTACTAAAACAATGGAGAGAAACTTTTTTTCGCCCTTCAGTGATTTCACCATGATGTGGCACACGAGACTGCATCAGTCACATCATGTTATACCATGCTGAAATAGCATGACATAACCAGTGCAAGTAAGGACAGTGTGAATGATCCTCTGAAGCAGAAAAAGTGCAGTCTCTCCCTCAATGTCCCTTTGTATTAAAATTTCCAGAATTTTTTTATTACTTCTACACCCTTCAGATTAATCTCAGGACATGCATGAGTAGAAATTGGAGTTTGCAGGGAAGCCTTAGGGCGATGCTCACAGCCCTTTGTACAAAAAATAAATCTATGGAGTTGAAAAACTTTTTTAAAAAAACCTTTTACTACCAACTGGGACTGGGGATAGAGATCCATAGGTAAATAGTTTTAAAAGACCCCAAATATTTGCAGTATACCCAGTGATTTGTTTTAGCTTCCCAGGAAACAAAGCTTGTTTTGTTAATGCTGTAAGAGGTTAATTTGGCGTAGTAAAGATTGGTGAAGAGGGAAATCAAAGAGAAACTAATGGCACTTCAAACAAAATTTTGACCACCTTTCCATCAAAAGCAACAATTTTATGTCACATCACCCCTAAATTTTTATGTCATCAACTTACTAGAGCTTACTTTGTGATGGTCAAAGGAGTTTTCTTCCATTTTATCCCTATGCAGTAATCATGAGGAGTATGTTAAACTGAGAAACTGACTGGCCCAAGAACAACTAGTTGAACTTAGGTTTCCCTAGTCAATAAATCTATCCCACTATGTCACACTATGCCTGGCATGCTCTGGTCCATGGGGTCACGAAGAGTCGGACACGACTAAACAACTAAACAACAACAAATGTCACATTAGCACTAAATACAAATCTGAAACGTTGGCTATCTCACAAAAATATATTGAGGCTAGATAATAAAACCCTGCAAATGTGTACAAGTGAAGCACCAGATGCTCTACAAGTTGAGCAAGACTGATCCATGTAGGAACTTTTCTGGTTTCCAACTAAATGCTATACTTAGAATATATCTGCATTTCAGAGGCTGGGTGCAGCAAATCATAGCACACTTCTGATTCCCACCAGCCATCAATACCAGGTCATTCAAACCCTGCTAGTACATAGCAACTGGTCACCACAGACTCCATACAGGTGGTAGAAAGCTGTAGCTTGCCAAGGATAAAAGGCATATGCCGTTTCCCTTAGAAGGCTCCCAAATTTCTTTTTGGCTGACAGCATACCACTCCAGGGACACAGACAGTTGTTGTGCCATACACTAATAGAGTGCTACAGGGTCAGGAATCAGCAATCACATTGGCAGAGGCTACCCGGTACATCCATGAACTTTCCAAGTACATAGAGGACCACGTGAGCGCTCTCTCTCTCTCTCTCTCTCTCTCTCTCTCTCATTCTCTGTGGCCTAGAATCCTAACAGTCAAACAATACAGTCTACCCCCAGAAGCAAAAAAGAATTAAAAATAACCTTGTCTATTTCAAGTTAGAATAACCTTTCAAAGATTTCAGTCTAGAAATATAATGTTCAGATAATTAGCAACTAGAAAAAGAGAGGAAATGTACTAGCATGCCCTTCTATCATAAACCTTCTTAAAACGCTGTAGAATCAAGAATCAGTATAACATTATATACAACAAAGAGACAATAACCAAGATAAATCATCTTCCTTTAGGTTACAAATGAGCCTGTTTTAGTATAGATGCCTCAAACAGGAGCCAACTATGGGCAGTGCATTCTCTCTCCCTCCCTCCTCCCACCCCACCCCACCCCCTAATCCCCATCGTTCATTAATTGCCTTTATGTGCAAAGCAAGAGTTCATTCAGGATGTTTATACTAACCTGTGTTAGGTGAACTTGAGAATGTGCTCTTGCATTAGTCCAGCATTCTTTACAAGAATCCCAACAACCAGCAGGCACTGGCTGGTCCAGCAGAAATAGCCCAGTGGTGTACCAAAGAACCACCACAATTCACCTCCTGCCAAACCTTGATATAGCAGTCTTGCCTGCTAAACAATACTTTGTGAAGGTATCTAGGAAAAAATTACCCAGGCCTTCTCTCTTGACTAACCTCATAAAAAAAAATAAACAAAGCACGCCTTATAGGATTCAGAGATCGTGCTTAATTGGCTGGATGCTCTTTTCACAAATACACTAAACTAATAACCAACCTGGGTAAAAGAAACCAGGAGTGGCATACAGGAGCTACCGACGTGGTTAAAAGAGCTTCAGAAACATCGATGAAACAGCTTTTCCGTTAACACTCATTTACCTTCTTGTGTCAAGGGAGGAAGGCAAAAGTGTACCAGTTCTCCCCTCACCTTTGCCTGCAAGGCGAAGACAGGCAGAGGGAGGGAAAGAAGCGCCACCAGCTCCGCGGCGGGCAGGAATGGAGATGATACAAGCCGAGGAGCTACTGCCGCTGCCTCCAAGCACCCGGCGCCTCCCGAGCTACCGCACGCACCATCTACCTCGCCGGCGCTGACGACTGCTTGGCTGCCTGGCTGGCTCCTTCGGAAGCCCCGCTCAGCTCCTTCTCCCCGGCGAGGCGGCGGCTGTTGTTGCCCTTTTCACGCAGGGAGCAGCAGCCCCAGCTGAGGAAACGCCGGCAGCCAGGAGCGGCGCCTGTCCCTGCGCCCCGCCTCCTCTTCTTCCCGCCACCTCCTCTTCGCGCCTGACGGGGAGCGGCCGAGGACGGCGCTTTTGGGCACTTGGGGAGGCTGCCCCGCGACTTGCACAGCTCACGAGCGCAGCCGGAGCCTAGTTTCCTGGGCTGCTCGGGGAGGGGTAGTTATTATTTTATAAATAATTAGGAATAATGCTAACAGTAGCAGCAGCAGCAGTATCCCTCATCTGGGAAGCGGGGCAGCAGGCAGCAGATGGGACCGACAGCAGGTTGCTTTGCCAGAGACCGCCAACAAACCGCGCGCGAGTGCTGCCCGTCTCGCTCGCAGCTCCTGCTGGGAAGCGACCCACCCACCGCTTCCCCTCAAGCCACGGCTTAAAACTTTCGCATTCTTCCGCAAGAGCCGGCAAAGAGAGCCTCTCCGGGGACTAGAAGCCGAGCCTTACCTGCGTCTCCGGGCTCGCGTTCCTCCAGAGATGTTCCCTCGGCCACCCTCTCTTTGCCCCGCCGCTGCGCCCCTGGAGCCTCCATAACCCCCGGGGTGACGAGGGCCACTATCATTCCGCGGGGAGCGGGGGCGCTCTTTTAGAGCCGAGGCTGCCGGCGGGGGGCGGGGGTCGCTCCTTACTCTTCCCGGTTACCTTAGCAACCAGCTAGCCAACCAGCCAAAACCCTCTGGGTGCGCACGTGCGCGCACGGCGGCCAATGGCGGGGGAGCGGGGCGCACTCCGGTAACTGAAGAGCCACTTTCAAGTCGGAGGAGGAGGATCTGGGAAGCGCGCGCGCCGGTGGAGGGTGGGAGTTGAGGGCGCTGCTGCGGGGCTGGGATGGGTGAAGGCGCATATATATAGGGAAATAAGTTGCTTTCTCCAAGGGAGGAAATAAGTTACTCTGAGCTAAAGGCGGGTATCCTCGGGAGTTAAGTCCCGCCGAACTCTGCGTAACTTGCTTCCCTCAGTAAATATGCGCGAGGATCGCGTTGCAGGAATAAGGAACTCGAGGAGGGGGACGCTGCCAGGTGCGGCAACCAAATTAAAGAAGGATTTATTTTGCTTTTACTGTAATTTTATTGGTAGCTTATTTTTGCTTGGGGACTGAGGAGGAGCTACTGGGCAGCGCGTAGACGTCGGAAAGGTGTACCGATCGAGGGACAGTATGAGGAAAAGAAGTAATGAGTTTTTACGCACCCGATCAAAGCAACTACGGGGCAGCCGCTTACTTGGCAGGAGTCACTCTCTTTCGAACCAGCACAGACTGGGGAGGGACAGAAAGCTTATTCTGATTTTAATTTAAGGGGAAACCTGGGGGGCAATTCCAGATCAAAGATCATTGCCTGGCCATGGCGAGCCACGCGAGGCTACAGCGCCCTTCTGTGGGCTTAAGCGGGCAATGCAACCACAGCTTCCCTCTCCTAATTTCTGGTTGTTGCCCTTGGCCTTGGAGTAATTGTTTGGCTGGGCTTGCCTGCCTTTCGCTTGAATACATACAGCTGTGTCCCACTGAATGAACCTATGAATGCTTCCAGGAGGGAGAGTTGCTAAGTTTTCTTCAGTAGGTATGAGGTCTAGCCAAATAGTTTGATCACTGGAGCTGACAAGTTTGATATGGAAGGACAGAGAGAGACACCAGAAAGGATTCTGTTGATGGGGTGGTGTGCACAAATTTGTTGGACTCCAGTTCACATCAGCCCAGCCAGCATAGCCAAAGCTCAGGGATGATAGTAGTTGCCCAGTTGCCCACTGAACACAGTATTTTTCTGGAGTGGCTTCAGGAGGTGAGGTTGGGGGCACTGTACTTCAGTGGTTTTGGTCATTTCCAGAAAGTAGTTATGGAGCGGGGGGGGGGGGGTACTCTTCAGTGCTATGGAAACTTTCCTATGGTGTCCTCCAGGGTTCTTTTTGGTAAGGGGCATGCTGTAAAACAACTCCATGAAGTACGGTATTTGGGAGCTGTCACCAGGAGTCTTGGAGTGAAGTGTCCACAATATGCAAATGACACACAGCTCTATCTCTCTGTTCCTTCTGAAGCAGGAGACATGGCTGCGGTGCTAGACAGGTGTTTGAAGGCAGTGGTGGGCTGGATGTGGTCCAACAAATTGAAGTTGAATCCTGGAAAGACAGAGCTGTTGTGTTTTCCAGGTTATTGAGTCTAGGAGATGAGAAGATTGCCCATTCTGAATGGGTTGCGCTTTCTTGGATGAAGCGGGTTCGTAGCTTGTGGATACTCCTGGATCCAGTATTGTTACTCGATGCCCAGGTAGCCACAGTGGCTAGGAGTACCTGCTTCCAGCACTGGCTGGCCCACCAGCTACAGCCCTATTTAGACAGAGATGACAGCCACAGTACTCCAGATTGGCTTATTGCTGTGCACTCTCTGTGGGGCTGCCCTTGAAGACGACTCAGAAACTTTAACTGGACCAAAGTGCAGCCGTCAGAATCCAGACTTGGGCTGCCTTTAGAATTGAAACAGCCCTAAGTAGTTGTCAGTTAGCTTCTGGGCCCAGTCTAAGGTGCTTGCACTAGTGTTTTAAAGTTCTAAATAACTTGGGCCCCAAATATCACAGAGGTGCCCTATACACTACCGGTATACAGATCTTGGCGAATGCTGAAGACACACCTCTTTATCCTGGTCATTGTCACCTGAGATGTGTGCTTTCAGCACCCACCCTATTCCTGTGACTGTAATTTAACTGTTTTTAATACTGAATTTTGAGTTGTCATCTGCCCTGGGACCTGCTGACGAAGGGCAAGTAATACTTTAACAATCTTGATGATGATAACACAGTTAATGCAATATGGGGCTCAAGCAAAAAATGACATTATTTTCTTTTACCCACATAGAGAAGGAGATGCAGTCATTTCCCACCTCCAGGGAACAGGTCCACAGTGTATACGCCTGTGCTTAAAAGATCCCACTGCGAGGGAAGAGGGAAGTCCTCCAGGGTCCTCAGTCTGGAAGAATTTTACTCTGAATTCTCCAGTAGCTAATATTGGCATATTCCAGGCTCCCAAAGCCAAGTAACAATTTGCATATGATGCCAATCAAACTGCTAATTATACATATCAGTTGCAATACATTAGCATACCTAATTTGTATAATTTCCAACAGGTGCATCACTTCAATGTCTTCTATGTATGTACTTTTTAAAAATCTGCTTCCCCCCCTCCTCCCACTGTCAGAGCAGTCAAGCTTCTCACTTTATCTCTATTTCTGCTCTATACTCTGTCCCTGCCATCCCTATATTGCCATCTGATTTCGAAGGTACACAGTGGCTCATGCAAAATCTATTAAAATGACCTTCTAAAAAAACCCTGCAAAATTCGATTTAAAACCCCATAATAGCCACAGCAGCAGCATTGATAGCAGCTGAAAATTAGTGCAGTGCTGAACTGGGGAGTCGAAGTGTTCTTTGAAATGGGCTGCCCCCATTTCGTGGCTTGAATAGAGTGCTGGACTAGAAGTGGGACCCTGATTGGCCATATGTCAATCTTGGTTCAATTCCCAATCCCAATAGCAAACTATGTGGTGGAGCATCAGTGCTCACCTGACCTCCCAACAGCTGAGTCACTGCTGCTTACTGGGAAGGGGAGGGGCAGGCATCTCCCCACTGCCTTATCCCTCCCCATCCCAGTTAGCAGCAGCAACTCATCCGTCAGGAGATCAAGTGGGCACAGCCACTTCACCATGCCATCAGCTACTGTCTCATTTGCAGCCTATCCTACCTCCAAGGATAGTTAAAAAGGACAAAATAGAAGTGGGAACACCTTATATGGTACAATGAGCTTCTTGGAGGAAGAGCACGCTAAAAAATGCCTTTGTTAGTGGGAGGCATTCAAAAAGGTGCACAACCCTGTGAGAGAGGCAGGGAAGGGAAGATCTTCCTAGGTGGGAGACTGGGAAAAGAAAGGGAAGCTGCCAGGTGGGTGTTGGGAGGGACCAGCCCTTTGTGTGAGACAAGGATTAAGATCTACTTTTGAGAGATGACTCTGCATTTTTTTTATTTTTCTGTTTTCATTTAGATTAGTTTGTTTTTTATTGTATTATGAAAAAGCCTTAATAAAAATTTTGGGGTGGGCGGTGGTGCACAAAACTTACATCCCAAAACTTTTTGTTTGTTTGTTTGTTTACAGTGCAGGCATTTCTGCACATTACTGCACATCATAATGGCAGTGCACAATAGCAAGGTGGTGTGTGTGTGTGTGACGGGCAACAAGCTTCACTTGCCCTGACAGCACCATGGGCAAATCTGATTGGGTCTGTAGGGCCACCCTATTATTAACATACTGTTATCTAGTTTTGTTGGGGAATTTGATGCATTTCTTAACATTAAATAGGTTTATCTTTACCATGTTTAGAAAAAAAAAAGTTTTTGTTCATATGTTCATGGGGGGCAGGTCTTATATCTTGACTGGAAATTGCAGAATGCACAAAAAGTACAGTGGTACCTCGGGTTAATAACTTAATTCGTTCTGGAGGTCCGTTCTTAACCTGAAACTGTTCTTAACCTGAGGTACCACTTTAGCTAATGGGGCCTTCCATTGCCGCCAGGCTGCCGGAGCATGATTTCTGTTCTCATCCTGAAGCAAAGTTCTTAGCCCGAGGTACTATTTCTGGGTTAGCGGAGTCTGTAACCTGAAGCGTCTGTAACCCGAGGTACCACTGTATACATTACCTACAAAAGAGACACAAAACCTTTGATTCCCGAGTATGCTAAAGCTGTCCAATATTAGAAGCTCTGGGGAAGGCAGCAGTGTTTTTTTTTTTATAATAGGTTTTACATTTCTTTTCTACGCATTGTTTTCCTCATGGCCAAAAAAGGTAAGCTTGTAAGGCTGAATTGGACAGCATTTTTCAATAAGAAATTATCTTCTTATTACCTTAATACTAACCAGGCTTAATGGAGAGGCTTTTCTCATATGTAACCTCACTGTGCAACTCGTGCCTTAGTGTCAGAATGGAGTGGAAATAAGCGGCAGAAGGAATGCGTATTCAAAGATTTATATCCTACCCTTCCAATGTATTCACTTTACTCAGTGTGGCTTACAACAATGAAAAATATTTCAAATCCTATTATATATAAAATCATACAATATAAAATAGAATCAGGATCTGCAAATAAAAGCCCTAAATTGGGCTCATTGTAGGAAGACGACATATGCCCAGTAATAGGGTTGCCATACGTCCAGAATTTGCTGGACATAGCTGGTATTTGGCCCTTGTAAACAGGGTCAGGGCAGAAATTGCTGAAATGTCTGGGAAAATTTGGACATATGGCAGCCCATGTCAGAAGTGTAATATACGTGAATTTCATTAAAAATAGCTCAAAAACTTTTTTCTTTTTTAGAATCCCCCCCCCAAAAAAGCTCAACAACTTTTGTGTCCACTTTTTTAAATATGGCAGCCCTACCCAGTAAAGCAAAAGCTTGCTGCAACATGAAAGCTTTTGCCCAGTCAGGAGAAAATGGGAAGGTTTCTGGCAGTGGCCACACTCAGAAGGTCCTCTTGTCTCTACTACTTATGCCTTCAGCATAGGTGGTATACAAAGAAAGGCCTCTCCACCAGAACGTGGGATGTGGGCAGAACTGGTATGATACATCATTATTCTGGACCTTCTTTGATTGATGGGTTTGGGTGCTAAAGAGAATTCTGGGCATGAATACACTTCTGCACTTTCACACTGTTGTTCATTCTTATTGATGCTGTAGCTGTCACGTTGGGCTAGCATGGTTGCGAGATTATTGTTATTCCTACCACAATTGTCCAGCAGGTGAACACATTATACCTACCTGCATTTAATGTTACATAACTTCCCACTTGGGAAATTTTTGCACAAAGTTCCTGGTAGTACACTGATTCAGGTTCTTTCATGATCAGTTCCTTAGTTCATGTAACAATCACAACCTATCACACAGTAATCTAAAATAATAACATTCCACAAGCAAACACCATTAAATAGGTGCAGCATGAAAGTGCTTGCAACAGTGCCTGCAAATCCCACTTTTGGCTTAGCTGCACCTTATCTGCCCCATTCCTGATATCATGTATGATATCATATCATGTATGATATCAGGTGCCTGTAGCTTGGGTCGGGACTGGTGGGCCGTTGTTCACAATTACATATATTCCCCTGAAATGTGTAGACAGCTCCCCCACACATCTGAAATAAAATTCCTCTTTGGTGCCTGTGCACAAAAGCAAGCTGCATCCATGCACATGTCTCACGCACGCAGCAATGTCTGAAGATTCATAGATATTTCTCAGTGTCTTAAATAAAAGAAAACAACACTGAGGCTTCAGCAGCCAATCCCACTGCCAGCAAAGCAACTGTACTGTACTTAGCTTTTCTCAAGTACACTGTTCTAAGAGGCTTTTATAGTGCTTTATTGGTAAATGTAAATCATGAGAACAATCATGGGCATTTGTATGAGCATCTGTTAAAACAATAATGATGCTTACGGTGCGATTTACAGACCACTTACATTGATGTAGTCCCATTGTCTTCTGTGGGACTGTTCCAGTCCTAAGTGATCTGTGAATCATCCCTTTAGTGGTTTTAATGTGCAAAAGCTATGCATAGTGTTAATTAATAAAGGCAGTATCTAGCAGCAAACACAAGCAGAATTTGAAACAGACGTAAGTTAGAAATACACTGAAAATACATCTGAAACAATGGGAGTTAGGTACATATTTAGGTGTTAGTAATTTCAAATGAGTGAGAGCATAAGAAACAATCTCTAGACTGAGCCCAGAAGATGGAAGTAAGATCAATTTGATGATTCTTGATTGCTATTACCTGTATACAGCTCAGTAGTGTGTGACCTACAAATTGAGGGGATTCAAAATTTGGGGGGACAAAAATGGGTATTTGAGATTTTGGGGATTTAGACAGACCCTTCTCCTTTCTTGCAATGTTTTCCTATAGCCAGTGGACATGAATCAGCACTGAGAATAACATCCCAGATTCTCTATTTTGCCCACAGTCCCTTAAAAAAAACACAGAGCAAAAAACAATCAAATATAGCTTAGCAGACATGGGATAAATCAGGTCCTTTTATGGCTCAGTAACTAGTTAAGGAACAGGAAGCAGAGCATAGATGTAGTGCAGTGATGGCTAACCTTGACACTCCAGATGTTTTGGAACTACAACTCCCATCATCCCTAGCTAACAGGACCAGTGGTCAGGGATGATGGGAGTTGTAGTCCCAAAACATCTGGAGTGTCAAGGTTAGCCATCACTGATAGTGGTTAGAGTGCTGGACAAGGACCTGGGAGGCCAAGGTTCAAAGCTGATGCACAGCCATACTAAATGGGGCCTTTGGGGAAGGATCATAGCTCAGTGACAGAGGATATTTTGCATGTTAAAGCTTCCAATACCTGGCCTCTCCAGGTAGGACTGGAGATGTTCCTGTCTTCTTGCATTTCTGTGCAAGTGCAGATGCAGATGTGATCTACCTACATAGCAACACAGGAAGGTGCCTTATAGCAAATCAAACCATTGGTATATCCAGCTCATTATTGCAGCAGCTCCCTAAGGTTTAAAATAGAAATCCAATCACTCTTTCCACCCATTTTTCACAGAACATTTGTGTAAAAATTAAGTAATTCTTACCATAATCTCCAAGAACAATACAATCCTTGAATCTTCAGGCTGCAAGTGCAATACTTGTAGACTCCATCATGGATAGAACATTTTATTATAGAAAATTGGAATTAATGGTGACCCCGGAGGATTTAATCAATTCTTTAATGAATCCCAATTATCTCGAATTGAAGTAATTATTAAATTAGGTTTAATTTATGAAGTATAATCTCTCCTGCCTAATCAAACAAGAGCTCATAACGGTATTGAGATATCAAGTTGCTTGACTAAAATAGTAGTGGAATATCGGCTCATTCAGGCTCCGTGATAAAATTTAAATAATTCAACCAGTTGTGACTTGATTATATAATGTTTGAAAGTGCCATACTACTTGTTCACTCAGTTTAAATGAATATTTTCCCTCTTATTTCAAGGTGTTGTAGGTGTTCTGACTGATAAAGTAACCCATAATAGGATATACACATAAGATTTACTGTTAATCTTTTCAGTTTCCTAGCTCCTATAAACTTTAGAGCCTGTAAAAGTAGAACACCAAACTACAAGTTTAGTGTTCCACCAAAAAGTGTTCCACCAAAAAGATATGCTAATATACAGTAGTGTTCCAGACAAAACTATCCTATGCATGCTTACTTGGAAGTGAGTCCTGCTGTGTTCAGTGGGACTTACTGCCAGGTGAGCATACCTAGGATTATAGCGCTGTTGTGCTGGAGTAAGCCACACTTGGCTGTAAATTACAGATATGGACCAGGAAATCTATTGTTCCAAATCTTATTTCTGCAGTGTGCTACATGGGTGGCCTTAGGCAAGTCTCTCTCTCTTTCTTTCTCTCTCTCTCTCTCTCTCTCTCTCTCTCTCTCTCTCTCACACACACACACACACACACACACACACACTGCTCCCCAACTGGCCATAATGGGGTTAATGATATCACTCTTATCAAGTTGTTGCAATCATAATTATTATAATTATTATTGTTCATTAAATTTGTATACTTCCCTTCATCCAAAGATCTCAGAGCAGTTCACAGCATAAAAATACAATATAAAAGCACAAAATACATAATAAAAACAAGAATAAAAACAAAGCAAGCCAATAACATGAAGCACTTTGAAGACTCAAGACCATGATAAGTTTTATTCCCCGTCCCCCCACCGGCCAAACTGCCACTACACAACAACCAGAGAAAGTTGGGGGTGCTTAAAAGGCTGTGTTTTAGCTAGGCTGTGTACATACAGTTGAGGGATTTCTTTGTCATGCAAACAGTTTAGTGAAGATACCATCATTCTTACTACATCAGAACCTGATCTTTTGCATGTAAAGCCTGATATATGAAGATAGATAAAATTAGCATATAAATCAAAATCTAATTAACGTGGTGTTAGCAGCAACTGCATGGCTAGTATTGTTATTTAATATGAGACCAAGTATTAAACAAAAGCCTCAATTAGAAAACAAAAATCATTTAGGAACCCCATGCAATCCATCATCCAAGAATGTTAATCATTTAACATTGGACATTTTCTGCTTTGATCCTCAGATCCTGCAAGCCAGCATTTCCTGAGGGGTTTACAGAGACTTTCAGGTCAATCTGAGGGTTCATTGTTTCCTAGATATGTCTGGGGGAAATGATCTCTTACTAAGGCCATGCAATGTACAAACGTTATGAACTAAAAGAATGTGACAAGGATACAGACACATATATATTATTGCATTAGCCAGACTCTGACCGTTTTGGCAGAGTTTCCATAATGCCTACTAAAATTGTGTTAGATCAAAAGGTTATGGTTTCCAGGCTCAGCTAGTACGAGATGTGTATTAGAAAGCACTTTAGCACTCTTTGTATTGCTTGGCCTTTGATTAAAGGCCTGACTACAAGTTGTAAAGAAGCCAGGCTCCGATTCTTGAGAACTCTGAAGGCGCCCTCCAGACAGTCAACACTAAAAGAATGCTTGGAAGTTTTTGCTTGGCCAGCCTCATCTTGCTGAAAGAAAAAGAAATGATGGTATCCAAAAAGCTTTCATCTCTTAGCATCTTGCTCAGCTAATTTTTATTTATTTATTATTTTTCTTATTAAAGTTGCAATCCTACCCTTAAAAGGGTTAAAGGATGGCGTGAAACAATTTATTTTCTGATGGAGAGGGAAGCCCAACCCTTGGGAAGGAAGGTCTGATCAAGGAATCGTCTTTGCAGCAGCAGAGGAAAAGTATGCTTGCTGCTTCTACAGTGAAGGTGAACTGTCATGGGGCAAAGAGGAGTGCCCTGGGGTTTGTGGCCGGGGCAAACTGAGTAAGGATGGACCCCGAATGCCACCATCCTAATTCATTTGGCATGCCCTTGGAGGAGGAGAGATAGTCCATCGCCCCTGAGGCACCCTCTCAATGACGGCGATTAAACTTGGATTTTGCCCTTTATCCACCACTACGCCTCTCTCCCCTGCCCAGTAGGATTGCTCTGAACTGTGCAAAACTCTTCCTAATATTGATCCTGGACTTATTTGTTGTTGGCATCCGTCTGTCTCGGGAGACAATGGAGGAGTGTGCCTTTGTGAGTGAAGTCAAACTGCTGGAAAGTTACAGAGTCTGCTGTGGGTGTGGAGACCGATACAGGAGAGACATGTTTCGTTGCAGCTGAAGAAGATGAAGGGGTCCATTTGTGCTGCTGCAGGTGCACCATGGCGTTTCTTCTCTCTGCTCTCCTCCCAATGGTCATTCCTCCTCTGGTCACCGCTATGGATGCACAACCGGTATGTCTCCAGGCACTGCAAGGGATTCCTACACAGCGGGTTTGATGTTGCTAGCCTTCATGTCTTGGGCTAATTAACAATGTGGTTTAAAACAAAGCAGCAACACCTACAATTCATAAGTTGGAGGTAATAAAACAATCACTAGCACAATACACACCTGTGAATTTGAATGTTAAACAGCAACATTTAAAAAAAATCCAGTGTTTTATAACAGAGCATCCTCCCTATGCTATTTTAAAAGCCAATTGATAAAAAAAAAATACCCGAGATGATAAAATGTATTTACCTGATGCCTTAGTGATAGCAAGGCAGATGCCAGGCAAGCCTCCTTAGGGAGGGCATTGCACAACTAGGGCATCACAGAAAAGAAAGCCCTCTCTGTTGTCATACACCAGCTCTCTAGTGGTGGTAGCAGCACTTCTGAGAAGGGCATTCATCCTTAGGTAGGGAGAAGGCAGCCCTTGTGGTATGTCTGTCTCAAGGTGTGATGGCTTTAAAGGTCAAACCAACACTTTGAATTGGCCTTGGATATAATTACAATTTATTATTTCTACCCTGCCCATCTGGCTGGGTTTCCCCAGCCACTCTGGACAGCTTTCAATAGAACATTAAAAACAGAATAGAACATCAAACATTAAAAACTTCCCTAAACAGGGCTGCCTTCAGATGTCTTCCAAAAGACAGATAGTTGTTCATTTCCTTGACATCTGATGGGAGGGCGTTCCACAGGGAAGGCCACTACCGAGAAGGCCCTCTGCCTGGTTCCCTGTAACCTCACTTCTCGCAACCACCAGAAGGCCCTCGGCACTGGACCTCAGTGTCCGGGCTGAACAATGGGGGTGGAGACACTCCTTCAGGTATACTGGGCCGAGGCCATTTAGGTCAGCACCAACACTTTGAATTGTGCTCAGAAATGTACTAGGAGCCAATGTAGGTCTTTCAGGACTGGTGTTATATGGTCTTGCCGGCCACTCCCAGTCACCAGTCTAGGTGCCGCATTCTGGATTAGTTGCAGTTTCTGGGTCACCTTCAAAGGTAGCCCCACGTAGAGCGTGTTGCAGTAGTCCAAGCGGGAGATAACTAGAGCATGCACCACTCTGGCAAGACAGTCTGTGAGCAGGTAGGGTCTCAGCCTGCGTACCAGATGGAGCTGCCCTAGACACAGAATTGACCTGTGCTTCCATGGACAGCTGTGAGTCCAAAATCACTCCTAGGCTGCGCACCTGCTCCTTCAGGGGCACAGTTGTCCCATTCAGGACCAGGGAGTCCCCCACACCCACCTGCTCCCTGTCCCCCCAAAACAGTACTTCTGTCTTGTCAGGATTCAACTTCAATCTGTTAGCCACCATCCATCCTCCAAATGAACCAACAATAATTGTAAATGTCTCAAAACTGTCATGATGTGTTCTCAGCTGACCTATTCTGGCCAGACTCTCAGCTTCCAGGCAAAGTAGACTGCAATAACATAATCTGCTGGTGGGGCAGCATTATAGCAAGTAAGACAGACTCATTTCCAATAGGGTCAGGCCAGGCAGAGTTACATCTGGTAAGGTCAGGTCAAGCAAAGTAAGGCAGAGTCTGTCTTGGGCAAGGCATCAGTAGTCAGGACCTTGGACAGAGCATTGTAAGAAAGCTGGCTGGAGTATTTTCACACATGGAAGAAGAGTTGTTGCATCAGTGAGGTGCACAGGCCCTTGGAAGCCTTCTGTAGGCTATCCAGTTTATTCCCACTGTTGGCCTTGCCCTCTTGAGGTCTGTGCCCTTAAAAGGTCACTGCCTTGCTCTAGAGCAGTTGGCTCCTGCTTCATGGAAGTGACGGGCTACCCTGGGACTTCAAGAAGCAACTTCCTCTGACCTGGAAGAACTTGGAGCAGAGGACAATAATGATTCAATGGCTGCTTCAACTCTATCCATGTCCTCCTTTGTGCTTCATTGTGAGTCAAGACTAGGGCACATGACACCAGCAAACAGTCTCAGGCAAATTGCAGTATTTTAAGCTTCTGAACTGTCTTCAGGGGAAGCGCAATGTCTAGCACATTGCAGTAGTCTAAAAGGGCTGTCACCAGAGTGTGGATCGCTGTTGCCAAACTATCCCTGTCTAGTAGAGTTCCCAGTTGGAATCCCAGTCTAAGCTGGAAAGCACCCTGTGCCACTGAGGACACCTAAATCTCAATCAATAAAACTGGATCAAGAAGTATTCCCAGGTGGCAAACCTGATCTTTCAGACAGGGTTCAATCCCATCCCACAAAGGATGAATTCCTTCCCCCTTCCAAGACTGGAGAGCCATTCACCAATAGTATGTCTGTTTCAGTTTACTGCTCCTCCTCCAGCCCTTTATCAAGCTCAGACAATGTTCCAGATTTTCTACAACTGCACCTGATTTTCTACAAATCCACCATGGAGAAATAAAGCTGACTGCCACTAGGATGCTGGTGACACCTACCGGTAACTCCAAATCCTGAGATGACCTCCTGCAGCAGCTTCATCAATATGTGAAATAGCATGGGGGTCAAGATGGAACTCAGGAAGTGCAGCTAAAAGCCCACTGTCCAGTATCATTTCCTCCTTTCTCAACACAATGCCAAAGCAGTGCCACTAAGCTTTCATTATAGAAGGCACCTTCACTGCTGTGGACTTTTCAATTTGTCCCGAAAACAATTGTGCTCCTATTTTGTGATCTGGACATAACAATTAACTTGCAACCTGGTGACAGTATCTGTGGATTCTTAGATGGGAATAGCTATGCAGCTCTTTGGTGGGGCAACCTGAGGAAACTTCAGAAACAACTTAGTACTTGTAATTCCATTGGGTCTGGTTTCACTAGCTCCGAGTTTAAGCTATGAATAATTGATTAAAATATAATTTTGCAGTTTGGTTTGGGAAAGGGGGAACAGCAGAAGCCTCGGAGCAAAGGAATTACATGCACTTTACATGCATTTGGACTCTGCTATTGAACAAAAACTGCACTTCAAGAGAGGCCTCATTACATGGGCACAATGTACATGGCCCATCTGAGATACAAGAGCAGCTTCTGTCTCAGTTCTGAATTTCACAGGGAAGTACAAACATGCATGGAGGAGAGAGTGAATCTGTGACAAATGGAACTTCAAAGAAAATGTTCATGCTGCTAACCGTCAAGGAAAAAAGAAAAGAGGAGCTTGGCTCATACCTGTTTTTCTGCTGCATTTTTCTGAGCCCAGATATAAGGCAACTTGCCTCGCTTCTGAGACACAAGGTAATAATAACAACAATTTAGTTTGAGATTATTATTATTCAAAGAAATGCCCACTGTAGAATAACTTGCCAGGCACAGTTAAGCTGGTAAGACCATTCACTGCCAACTGGGTTTTCTGCACCAACAGATTAATTCTTATTAGAAATATAGTCCTGAACATTCTTGAGAATACATTTTCAGTTGGAATAAACCTCATATAGTAGATAAAACATAATAGACCTGGGGGAGGGGTGGAAGAGAGAACTAAAATACTACATTAGATGTTGCAATAACCTCACATATTGTGGGGAAATGACACCAAAACCCAGCCTTGGAAGTAGATTTAGGGCACAATTCAACCCCACCCTCTTCCTCTCTCTTACACACAGAAGGGCTCCATGGCAGATGGGGCAGAAGGTGGGAGTCAGGCAGATTGGCTCAGAGATCAGGTTCGGATCAGGCCCAATGCTGTTGCATGAATGCAGTGAAACCCATTGACCCCTAGCTGGCTCAGCTCCTCCCTACTCTTGGAATGCCCCATTTTGGAGCTTTCTGCTTGTGCCACCAGTGGGGATCCTGCCTATTGCCCCCACACACATTCAGCAGCCAGAGGGTAGGCAGCTTAGCCAGGAAAGCTAGATGGAAGGACATCTCCATTAAATCCACCTCTACCCAAGCCTAGCATGAGCAGGGGGTGGATTGCTTTGCTAGTGTATGGAGATATGAAACAATCCACAAAGTACTCAACTCGGAAACAGGAGTTGCTTTCAACTTCCTAAAGGATAAATTAAAGTTTAATTTAGCCGCCCCAGTCCATCATAAAGTAGACTTCCCTTGAAAGCTGTTGACAGACAACAGCTCCCACTAATGTCACCTGTGGCAAGGGAGTAGGACTGATCATCCCATGATAATGTGGCCCAGGAATTTGGGTAAAGCAGAAAATAATTTAATTATTTGCATGTTGAAAAAAGGCTTAGAGTGAGTTATCCCACTGATATTTAAAGTTCAAAAGTGCAGCTCCCTAAATTGGCACAATTTATCACATTAGGCTCAAAGAAATTAAGCTTGTGGGCTTGATGGTGTCTCTCTTAGTTTTGAACACTCAATTATAGTCAAGGTCCTTTATCGCCATACTGCCATTTAGCTGATGCATTGATTGTCAAATATTGTATCCTGCTGTAGGAAATTGTTGTCAACACTTCCAGTATCTGACATATATTTTGCTATTAGGGCTTTTGGCCTTCGTGGTTTTGTATTCATGGATGTTTTTCTGACACTTCAGATAATGCATGGCAGTCTTTCATGCCTGGAACAAGTGAGCTATTTTGGTTACTTAGATCTAGGAAAATATAGTAAGGGCTAAGCTGAAAATCCAGTTTTTTCAAAGACCCAGGTCTATAAAATTGAAATGGGAAACATTAAAGACTCATTGTTTGAGGTTCCTTTAAGAGGGAGGCTAGGATATATTTCATCTCTTTCTTGGTTTATCCATTATTGCCCACCCTGACTGAAGTACAAAATCTTGAGACTGAGGGTGCTTCCTGTTGGCCTCTTTATTTAACATTTATTCTGATTTGTTTGCAGGGAGGTTAGATGATGTGGCATCAAGTGAATCATTACCCCACACTTACCTGTACATTTGTTCATCACTTTCCTTGAAAGTGCAGAAAGTCTGATCTTTTAGCTTTGTTGCACAACCTGAATTTGCCAGGATATGACCGAAGCCCACCCCAAAATAGCAACAGTCTGCATGTCCCCTGAAACAGAGAGATGAGAAACATCTAAACCCACCATTCAATTAGTCCCTTTCTGCTTTGTTCCTTCCCCCATTTTCCTCCCTGTGATTGGACAAAGGTTGTGTACATGCATCCATGGAATGGATAATCCTTAACGCTGTTATTTCTGATGGATATATATTTTATGGATATATATATATATATATATATATATATATATATATTGTGTGTGTGTGTGTGTGTGTGTGTATTCTGCATTTTTGAATTTTTATCTCACCACAGCTTACATTTAAAAAAAGGTTTCTCAAGATATGTTGGTCTTCTTGTGAAATATAGATATATAGTCATCACAGCAGCACAATCCCTGTTCAGTCTTTGCAGAAGCAAAAGTCAGGGGTATAATGGCACCCATGCAGCTGATCCAAAGAGATGTGGCCTTCTGGTGGCAGTTCTGCCTCCCTTTCCACTCCTATCCAGCTCTATTCTCCATCATGAAAAAGAGGCTTCTGGTTTGGAATGCTGGGGTTACTGTGACAGGCACTGCACTAATAAGGGCAGAGATGGCTTGGCCCAAAACACTGGGCCGAGGACACAAGTTGCCTCCTTTTGACCGAGTTGAAGTCATTATATTTGGTCATATGAATGTTGAAAGACTCAAGACAGACAAAAGAAACTATGGTACTTCTTCATGCAGCACAGAGTTAAGCTATAGAAGCCACATATGGCTTTAAAAGAGGATTAGACAATTTCAGGGAGGATAAGGCGATCAGTAGCTACTAGCCATGGTGGCTGTGCTCTACATCCACAGTTGAAAGCAGCAATGCCAGTTTCTGGAAACCACAAATCCTGTTTGTGGGTTTCCCACAAGCATCTGGTTGGCCACAGTCTCTTCTTATGTTCTCACATGTGCCAGCACATCAGTACAATTGACTCAACTGCATTCTTGTACTACTACAGTATAGTCTAAGAACAAAAGCTTTACAGAGCATGCACGGAAAATCTCCTGGTTCTCTGGTCCTCTGAAATGGACCAGTCCCTCAGATTCTCAATTTCACCTATGTACATCAGAAAATGTTTCCTCCTTAAGTGATTTGGGAACTGAGGCATCAGAGACCTGAAGTCAACATACTTAAGAATGACTGGGTTTTGACTGGGTTTGCAACATCAAAATGGAAAACACAATAAAATATTTATTCTCAAAACTCAAGCCACCATGACCTGACAAACATTGTATTCACCTAACAGCTTCCATCAATTCGTGCTGTTTACGAATTAGCCTCTGTGACCTTTTCCATTCCTGAATGCTGTTGCAACTGTAGGGCAACATCCTGCAAATTTGTTATCCAAGTCCATGGAAACAATGTTTATTGAATTACACTGGATTTTGCACTGGGTTATAGTGAATCAGCTGATTTGCGGAATGATATGATTTGATTTGCGGAATATGATATGATTTGCGGAATGATATTTTGTTTCTGCTAATACAAGACCTATAATTAAAATAATCCTGTTATCATCTATGCTGTTGATTTTTAAATAACTATATATTCATTTTGAAATCTCTTATCACTTTGAAACATCTGCATGAGGCCCTCAGCAAGCAGTTATATCCCAAAATCTTGTGAATGATTTTAACTTCACAAAATATTAAAACATTAGGAGGGGTCTGTGTGGTTATAATGCCCTTCACAAAACACTGATCTGATATTAAAGCTTGATAAAGATGGAAAATCAAGCTTTTTATTATTTTACTGGAAATCTGGCCGTTATGTATTTTTTCTCCAAAAACAGTAAATCATATGCCCATATGCTTAAGTAGGCAGCATGGCACATGGGTTACAAATTCTGATTTCGAAATAACTGAAATCTGAATTTTGTTTTCCCTCTCCTCTCCCTTGTGAATTTTATTCCAAAACAAAGGATAACAAAGCCATGGCTAATCTCTATAACGAAAGCAGAAACTACAATTTTCTGGAAATCACGATTTCTATTCTGAAATCTTTCTAGTCTATAATCCCAGGTATGTTTAGTCATTGGTGAGGGAAATGCACTCCAAACATGTTCAGGGACAGCCTGTTATTATTCTACATCTACTGCAACAGAGCCCTGGCATTTGTAACAGATTCCTGGACATAGCCCTAGGGAGTCCTGGCCAAAAACCCCCAGAGAAGTCACTTAAGACCTAAAATGGCATAACGTGTACAATAAAGCAAAAGGCATGAGATTCATTGCTTTCACTTTAGTTTAGATTGATAGGCTGCACCCTTTTGCCTGCTGCGCCGTGTATGAGAGAATGTGCAAGAGTATGATGAGTGAGTTAGCTGAGGAAGACTATTGTGCCCATTGACCTGAGACAGTCTCCTGGAAATAATCTAACAGCAGGGAGTAGAGAATCCTTTTTTAAATCAATAGAGCAAGAAAACGACGTTGACTAAGCTGTGTGTGTGTGTGTGTGTGTGTGTGTGTGTGTGTTTTAAAGGAAGGTGTGGAGGGGAGGTAAGGGAAAAACAAGGCAGAGCTTTCCTTTAATGCTAACATTAATAATTCTTCTGATCTTTCCCTTTTTTGCACTATTTCTGCTGGTAAGAAACAGTTATCCTGAAAAAGGCATTCATATATGTGAGTGTGGCATGTGCACATACACCCTTCCCAGGCTCTATAAGGTGAACTATTTGACTACCTAAGAGCAGAGCATTCTTAGCCCGCCATGATACAGTGAGAACACTTGTTCCTGCTATGTAGGCAAGGTATTAACCCTTCCCAAAATGAACACAGACAGTTTTATGGAGTAGTTTTCTACCTCAAGGTGATTTCCAATTTATCTTCAGGTTGTAGAATGTCTCAGACAAGGCCACACGTGCTGAAGCAAGAGAAGAGTACTTTAATCTGCTTCCAGGAATCAGCTTTTGCTTGAAACCCATATGGGACAATTCCCCTCCCCAGTACTTTAAGTCTTGAACAGAAACTCAGAAACAGGCATAAACTGGTTGAGCAAGGTTTTTTTCTCCACCCCTAGCCAAACTCAAACGTGTGTCAGATTGGTCATACATCCCAGAAATGTGTGGTATGTCACAAGAATACTAATCATTTCTAGATCAGCTTCCACTTGAAAAACTGCATGGGATCTTTCTTTTACCCCAATATGTGAACATTGACTGGAGCAAGATACCAAGAACCAATAGATTTGCTTACAGAACACAAATTGGAAATGGATGGAAATTTGGGGACTTTGTTTTCAACAATTGTGTGGGGACTAGATCCTAGAAGGGCTACTTTAGTGTCAGTTCTGCAGTGAAATGTGACCCCAGGGTGTATTTCAACCCCATTCTGCTTGTGCATCAAACTTACATTCAAGGAAGCAAAGCATAGCCAGGGTACTGGGCTCTGTTGCCATCCTCACTGACTTCGAATTCATGGAGGGTGAAGACCCTAAGCAGGGAGGCTCCCTGTGAGATTTAGGACCCTGCATAACTGGGGTTCTATATTGTATGAGGAAGGTATGTGGCTAGAACAGGCTTCGAGATTCCCACCTGTGAATTGGAGGGCAATAGGGTTATGATGCTCAATGCAACCATTCCAGCTCTCTCTTCTCATGTGTAAATTTAACATATGAGGAAGTTCCAAAATAAGAGGCAGTTGGGTAGGAAACCTATGCCAAATTCCTATATTATCTATATAGGTGCAGCTGAATCAAACTTCAGGAAAGGCATAGTGTTTATTTTGGTACATATACATGCAGAAGAGCAACATGAAATTACAGTAAGAGGCGAATAAACTCTTCTGCTACATGACTACACTAAGTATTCAACGTTTAAGCTATTGTCCCCACAGTACTACAGAATGTAGAGTTAGTGCTAACAATGGTTGTTGCAAGTAAGGTTTATCTTCGGTTTATGGCTTTAACCTTGTATACCACTCTGGTATTGTGAAATGGTCGGCGGTTTATACAAAATATACAGTAAATCAAATCAAATAAATAGTACATTTTCTAAATAAAGTTTTAATTCAAATCAAACTATGTGTTAAAAATCTGGACATTTCCAACAATCTGTATATGGTCAAATAACTTCAAAATGTCAGTAGCTTAAAAGTGTGTGTGTGTGTGTGTGTGTGTAACTTTAAATATAAAACACACACACACAAAAAAACAAGTACAAAAATGAACCCAAAGGTTAATATATTCAGATAGCTGTAAGTGCATGAAACAGATGATTTGAACAGAAGTGCCTCTTCATACATAACTCCAGTGTCACTAACATAAAGCTATAATCTTCTTTTTTCCTGTGTTCTGACTATTATTGAAGTGCTAAGTGTCAGGTGGGAAGGTGTAATGCAAGAATCTTCACTGGAGTGGAAATTGCTCATCTTATGATATGTAGAAGTGTAACAAACAATGGAAGTTTTTGTCACTGATTTCAACTGATCCTCCATTTATTGCTGCTTTGACAGCCTTTTAAGGAGATGGACTGTGAAATGAAATCTCACTTTGACACTCTTGCTAATAGACTAGGAGTGCCTTTTCCCATCAGAAATGGCAGTTTCAGTGCCATAAAGGAAGGTTAGATGGAGGTCCTACAATGACAATTATTGAGAAAGTACTGGTCGCTTGTGTTTCAGCTCCTTTAGTTTAGTATCTGGCTGCCTCAAACTGTGTTATAGAAAGTTTACTATTTGAGGACACCCAGTTATTTGAGTCGGCTCAGAACAGACAATGTGGCTGGTAATTCTCACCAGAGTTAGCCTTCAGCATTTTGGCTCCTTGGACCCAAGGCCAGCCCAAGCCATGTTGCTATCTGAAGCAGAGCACCCACATGCACAAAACAACATAGTACCCAATGCCTGAGAAATTATTTTGCCACCCAAAGCAGAAAATCCCACTGGCACCTTTCCCACTCCCTTGATTTAAAAAATGGGTGAATATATTTAATAAACTATCTGCTGCCCTATCATGACACCCAAAAACCAGCCATCTGAAACAGCCACCTTATTTTGCCAGTAGATGGGGAAAGTCCTATTAAATGATAGAATATCAAGCCCAGCCTGGCCTAGTAGTCTGCTTCCATCGCTCATCTAGTCAACCAACCATCCTTATCTGGCATAAGGCAAATTAAGGAAAAAGGCAGTAGTATGATTCAAGATTCTTGTGGAAGTCTAACGAAAAAAGAAATATAGTCCACTCGTCCAAAGTAGCATCAATCAGCACAAAGGCAACAACCACTCACATAATCAGTCATGTTGTATTGGTTAATAGAGGTGGAGGGATGGTTAGCATGCTGTTCCCTGTTTCTGCACAAACATTGCGCTGGGAGGAACTAGGGAGGAACTTGTACCTTTATGGACAATGATCTGCATTGTAAAGAGATCTTCAGCCCATTGTGAGAGAACCATGGGTTTGGAATTAATTGCTGCTTGGGAGGAATTGTTTTATTTGTCTGAAAAGCTCCTGCCAATTCATGACTTCTAATTCTGCATAAATATATAAAGCTGCATGCAGTGTTGGTTCTGCCTCCCCCTTTCATCAGACTGCTGACTTTTATGTACAAGTTAATTGTGTGTCTCTTTATGTCCATTCATAGTCATATTAGAGCAGCTATCCATATTCCTTTACTCAGTACTTACTCCACTGTCTTCAGTTTCTGAGAGCTCTGATCACAGAACTCTGTGACTACTATTGCCCTTGCCCTTCTTAAGTCCACATAGAATTTTCACTCTGGCTTAATAAACATGGAATAACTACCACCTTTAGTTCTATATTCATAATCACAAATGTGGACCAGACTTTTACTCAGTCATCTAAGCCCATAACGGTCATTGGCTTTCATAATCCTTGTTGACTTTCAGATATGAGCTGTACCACTCCTCCGATTCCAACATTTAGTTCTGCACTGATTACCTATTGACACTTGAACACAACTGCAGCTTCATCTCCCAGTGAAGACACACTCTGGCATGGGAAATAACCCCACTAATTGGGAAACTGCTAAGAGCTGTGCTTGCATGTTATGCTGAGACTTCGATCCCAATCATATGGAGAAGGCTTTCATAGCATCAGCAGCCATATGCCCTAAATAAAGTGCCCAAGACTCTTCATTTAAGCCAAGGATCATAAACCTGTGGTCCTCCAGATGTTTTTGGAATGCAATTCCCATCATTGTAGGGGTACAGGAAGATGAGAAACTGCCTTATACTGATTCAGAACAATGGTTCATCTAGCTCAGTGTTGTCTACAGTGACTGGCAGAGGCTTTCCAGGATTTCAATGTTCTGTCCCATGCCAGGTGAGCCTCCAACAATAGTTGGAGTACAGGTTCCCCACCCGATCTAAGCTTTATCTACCTAAATTATAATATAGAAATGATCCATGAATAGCAAAGAACCACCCTTGATGTTCAGCAGCTCTCAAAGCAGACAGGGTGACTTCAGTAATATTTAAACCCAACCATCTGTGTGACACTCCCACCATCCTGAAAGTGATGAGGCTGGTATTTGTGCCATACCTCCTTGCCCAAACTCACATTGTTTCCTAGCAGAAGCAGTTGAAACAGAACTGTGACACTGTCAGACAGAAGAAAATAATGCAGCCGAGGGTGGATCACTGGACTCCCCAACAAGAAGCTCTCTAGCTCTTGCCAGGGACACCCTCTCCCCAGTATTTCTTCAACGTCTCATGGTTCTTCACTTGTCAGCTACATATGGCTGTTCAGCACAGAAGACACTGGGTTGTGTTTTATCAAACCATTTTACCTCTTCAATCTGTAAATTCAGCCAGTGTAATTTTTATAATATGAGCAAGCCAAAGGAATAATAAAAGCAAATGCAGCCCTGTGCACTCTGGCAGCAGTAACCCATCAGTATTACAGCAGCAGAAAATTGCAAAGAAATTCAGACCCGAAGCCACCCATTACTGACTCAAACATGGTTACCTACAATCTGGAGGAACAGCTTTCTCCATTTCACCCAGGATGGATCATAATTGCAGGCCAGGAGGTTATAGATTCTTTGTCTACAGTACCTACGTTTGCTTATGCTAAGAATTCAGTCATTTCATCCCCCACTTCTCTCTCTCTCTCTCTTTCTTTCACGCACACACATGCACCTTAATCCAAAGGAAAGCAAAATGCTGAATGTATTTCCAGGCCAATGAAATTCACTCTACATTTTCTATAATTAATCCTGCTGAGAAACTCATTTTGAAAGCAGGATTTTTTCTTTCTCGAAGAGACAGGAAAACAGATTAATTCCTTGGCAACAAAATTCTAATTAATTGAAAAAGTGGCCCTATACTTTGCTTCTTTTGCTGTTGAAATTATATCACTGATGCCATGTAGAAAATCAGGTGGTTCTTCCTCTTTAATTATAGAAGTAAGAATTCGGGTTATTATTGACTCTGTACAAGTGTTTATCTTGCTCCATGGCTCACTGATTACTAGACTAAATGATTTGGAAAGAGCATGAGGACTCTCTGTAAACATTGCACAAGCAGTGATTATCTCCTAACTGATAGGCTGCCAATCATCTAGTAAAACAGCCCAGTTTTAATTTCTCATCACATTTCTTCCCCTCAGCTTTGTCTGCAGCCTCAATAATGCAGAAAGAAAAGGACAGAAGTCCTTTCAAACATATCTGATCTTCATGAAAACCATTTCCAATCACAATCCATTTTTTATTGAAATAAGTGCCAACAGTAACTCATTAATCAACAACTGTAGGCCCTCATTGTAAAGCACCTTTGTCTCATTTAAACATATTCACAAATCTTTGCTCGTTCTTAACTATGTTGTCTTTCTAATATTAATTCATGAATTGCAACACTTTGGTCTATCCTGTTTAAATAAGTACTCCCTCGCTCCCAATAAGATGGGCACGATCCTGTTGCTTGAGTTTCAATTTAGAGGCAAGCAGAATCCTATTTTTTATACATTGTAGTGGATGCCAGAAATTAGGTGAAACCATGACCATTAACATGTGAATAGTGACAATTCTAAATTAATTTTGTGAATGCCTGAAGCTGTGGGTGGGTGGATAACACACACACACACACACACACACACACACACACACACACACACACTAACTTACACTTATTTCCCTTTCAGTATTCAGTGAATACTGACAATCACAATTAGGTGACTGTCAGCATTCACCAGTGTATCTCTAAGTTGTCAGACATTTACCCCCCCAAAATCTAAGATTGTCAGTACTCCCTTGCAAATGCTTATGTACTACTGAATGTTAGGGTCAAACTAGTTGTGATGTGGGGGCTGCATTTTTAGAGCTGCCCACATCATTTTCTTTCTGAAACTGTAGATGTGCAGTAGGGGCTATTTGGTTTGGAACCACAGTGTCAGAAGAAAGTAAATTTTAAACCTTTGACTCTATACCACGGCCCCAAGCCAAATCACTCTCCCACTCCTCTAGCTCTTATTAGTTTCAAAAGGGATAGCTAGAGTGGGTAACAACTTGGTTTCACCTGGAAGGGAGTTGCATAGGTGATAACTTTGACTATGCTATGTCAAAGTTACTTGGAAGAGGGCTCTCCCTATTCCAGGTAACAAGTTCAGAAATAAAGGCTAATAACTGGAGCTGGCTAATGGAAGAAATGACAGACTCAGTTTCAGGACTGGGGAGAGCTCCCAGGGAAAAGCAGATGTAGATTCAACAATCCAGCATTTAACAGAGTTATTGTACCCTATCATAAAACTTGCCAGCAAACTTGATGAGAACATAAAGGCATAGTGTGAAATAGCTTCATTTTTTTGTCCTCTATTTTTTCCCTTTGGGTGATATGTGGTCTGACCCCCTGTATTCAGGATCTGGTAGCTTGTTCTGCTGTTCAAAGAGCTTTTGAAAGCTGTGCAGATGACCCTGGCATGGAGTCAGACTGCAATGAGTTGCTAAAAGAGTGTCCTGGGTTACCACAGAAATGAGTGCATGGTAAAAGGTTATCTATTAAGAACGGTTAAGCTTGAAACATAAAGGATTTGTGTTTTCCCCTTTTCCATTCCCTGATTTTAGCAAGCTAGTGACAAAAAGAAAAAAGCTCTCAGATCAGCCTAGATTTTGATTAACAAGGCATAAAAAACCACCCATCCTGGTTTTGCTTCTCTCAAGTTCAAGATAATAATTTGAGTAGACGTAGGCAACTGACAGTCATGACAACTAAGCATATTAGTGGGACATGCTCTCAAATTTCCCAAGGGTGGTTGGGACAGTGAGAAGCTCAGTGATTAACATATTGTTTGAAGTCATTTCATGCTCATACAAGATCTGTTGGGCAGGTTTGTAAAACAAATGAGTTATTTATAAGGATAAGACCAGGCCAGATTTTATATGTGGTAGAAAAAGCTGCTACATTCCAGATCTGGATTTAAGGAATACGTTTAATATCTGGCTATCCCTTGAAAAAGAGCTAGCCAGAACATGCAAACATATCTAATCCAGTTTTTTTCAGCATCTTTTATCCATACCTGAGGCAATAAAAGTTAACAATTCCATCTGGCATTCAGTTCTTTTCCCCAATGGGCCCTGTTCTTTAAATCTAAACTTGTATAAGGCTTGACACCAGGACTGGGCTGGGGAAGAATATTCCCAGGTAGCTAAACTTAACAATACTTATCAGCACCAGTGGCAGATATAGCAGTGTAGGACTCTTGACTAAAATTTGGTATTTGGAAACCCTATCTCCTCCCTCATTTAATGATGAACACAATAGCTATGCACAGGCCTCCAAAACTAATTCAGGACAAAACTACACATAAAAAACAGAACAAAATAAAAAATAAAAAAATTCCTTCCAGTAGCACCTTAGAGACCAACTAAGTTTGTGCTACTGGAAGGATTTTTTTTATTTTTTATTTTGTTTTGACTATGACAGACCAACACGGCTACCTACCTGTATAAAAAACAGAGCTACTGCCAAATATGTCTGGTCTGTGTCAATTTCTCTCCCCCCACCCCACCCTACCCCACTTCCTAGTAATTTGTAGCAGAGTGTGTTCTATCCTGATGGCACTTCCTCTGATGTGCATTTCCATGCTAAAGGGAAGTAGGAAAAAACCAAGGACCTTAGTGGAGGAGAAAAGCATGTAGCAGAGGTCAAAGGAAAGGAAGGTGTTCTCTGCTGGAAACAGGGAGTATAGCTCCACCTTCCTTTCCTTACCATTCAGTTGGACACTTTTGCCTCTGCCATTGGCCCAGGGAACAAGAGCTGCTGGGTCACTTGCAGCAGCTCTATCCCAGAAAGATCACCAGCAGGTAAGGAGTATCAGCCTGGTTCCAACTGGATATAAATACCAGTTAACACAGGGGTCAGCAACCTTTTTCAGCCGTCCACCGTCCCTCAGACCTTGTGGGGGGCCGGACTATATTTTTGGGGGGGAAATGAACGAATTCCTATGCCCCACAAATAACCCAGAGATGCATTTTAAATAAAAGGACACATTCTACTCATGTAAAAAAACCGCTGATTCCTGGACCATCCGAGGGCCGGATTGAGAAGGTGATTGGGCTGCATCCAGCCCACAGGCCTTAGGTTGCCTACCCCTGAGTTAACATCATCACTTAGTTCTGGTATTACTAAACTCATCTCCCTCCACCCCCTTGTCTTGTGTGCCTTGTCTTTGAATTGGCAAGTAGGGCCTTTCGCTCTCCCTCCCCCTTTTTTGATGGTGAGTGAGACAAAAATATAAACTAACAAACAAAGCGCACTTTATAGTTATGTTCTTCAGATGAAGGCTTACTTTGCAAATGGGTCATTGAGATACTACAGACAGGTTGCAAGGGACAGGGTGTTGTGTTTTTACTTGGAATGATTAAATGGGTGTGTGCAGACTATGGGCTGATGCTATGTTGATGCCAAAATCTTGTGGATACTGCCAAAAAAAAACCCCCAAAAAACCTTGTATGGATGAGGAGCACCAATTCCACAATAAGCACCTGTCTGAAAGCACTCACATAGCCATCAGTGCAATAATATGGATGGAGATTTGGAAGCACTGCGTCCTTGGCTACACACAGTGGCCTCACTCCAGAAAATAATAAGTAAGTCACTGCTGTGATAGACCTTCATGTGTGAACCAGCCCACAGAGTACAAAACTAATCTTGTGTGTATCGTGGAAAATGTAATGAATTACTGCCCAATCCAAGTTGAAACTGGCACACCAATATCAAACCCAACCACTCTCCGTTCTGACAGTGATTGAAGATTTACACCCCTACCCTTTCCTTTAGATATGGCAATACATGGAGGTGATACATTCCGGTTTTTTAGCTTCACAATGAAAAGCTGCTTTTTACTTGAAAGGACACAGTGAGCTGTTCTCAGAACAAATGGCCCTTGAAAAGGTGCCAGGATGATTGTTAGCACTATCTATTATACCTCATATTGTGAGCCTGGTATGCCGAGTGTCTCTCCACCCCCTGTCATTTTAATGGACAACTCTCTATTGTGGCTAAACAAATGTCAGTGCCTTTAGGGGGAACTGCAGCAATCTTTTCGGAATGATGTGCACCTGACTGACAGGGAGGGATCCGTGAGGTTGGGAGCTAGACATAAATTCATATCTGAAAGGAAGACATACAACCATAATCTTCAGTAGATGTAGATTTTTACTCTGCGAATATGACTTTACAATGAAAGGTGATTTTGGATGGCAAGGAAACAGATACTACAGAAACATTTATCTCGTTTTTTATTGTGGTGCAGCATGACAATATCCTCAAGAAATCTATTGTTCTTGCGCAAAACTACTGTAGTTATAAACACAAAGCAGTTCATCTTGATGGGCTCGTATATAATCACTGTGAGTAGCAGCATCATTGTTCTCTTACAGTGCAGAGATGAATGCAAGCATCCTCTCAAAAGCAGGACATTACTGGAAGACGTACCTCTACCACATGAATGGGTTCCTGGATAAATGTTTCATAGCTACACTATCTCTAGCATTCTGTGTGGGCAACCCTTGAAGAGTGCCCAGAAATTGTAATTAGTACAAAATGTGGCATTAAGGCTGCTGACAACAGCCTGATCATATATGCATATTTATTAGTTGCACTGCCTCCCAATGAATTTCAGGTCAAAATCAAGGTGCTATTTCTTACTTGTAAAGCCCTAAAAAGCTTGGGGTTACCACATAGCTATCAGAAGCCTCCAATAATCTAGGAACTTTTAGCACTTTGTAACTAAGCTAGGTTTCACTGCCTGTCCAACTTTCTGAAGCACGTTAATCTGACTTTTGAAGAGTTTGCAAGTAAACCATTTTTAACTTGCCAAACATGTGTTTTTTTTCTGTCCTGGGGGAAGAGGGAAACTTTAGAAGGAACTTGGAAGAGCAAATTTTAAAGGTCTAACAGCCTATATTTCCACCCTTTGCTTTCCTGCATTTTTAAATTTTAAATCTGTGCTGGGGTTCTCTCACCAAAGAGTACTCGTTCCCAACCTGGATCTTGGCATCCAGGGAATGCTCCTTCTATATATTATTTTTCCTGGAACCAACACATTCTACACTGCAGATATGCTACAAGGCATAATTTCAAGCTTGATCTTTTCATTGGTTGACGTAAGGTGGAATTGGTAAAACCTATAGCTACAGACTAAAGATGGCAATAGGTGGCAGCACTGACATATGGGTAGGAGGCAGAGGTAAGAATGTAGTTTGGTCAGGAGGTGTTTGATACTGTAAACTGAAACTGTCAAACTTGCTCAAAGGAACATAGATGAAAACAAAGCAGGACTTCAGAACTAAGAACTGGGCTTTGCTTAAGACTTCTACAAGGTAGGCTGGCTTCAGACTTGTTTACTCAGTCTTGGGAACAGAAGAGCTCTTTCTTAACTCTGCAAGTTAGCTCTGTTGCTTGCAATAATAAACTGAGTTTGAAGATCAAGCCCTCATGGCATGCGTCATAACATGGTTCATGACTGCAGTTTGTTACATATTCCCAATTATTATGCAGGCAGTGGTTAAAGGCTACATCCTGGACTTTGATGCTACCCAGTTTGTAGCATCCTTCTCGCAGGTTTGTATAAGCAAACCGATCTTCCCTGGGAACTGCAGCAGCTTAATTATAAAAGCTCTGGTTCTTTCTCAGTGTCAAGGGGGAGGGGCTGTGGTGAAATGTGTCATCTCTATATGGAATTAAATCTGCCAGTGGATCAAGCTGTACTCTGAAGACGACTGAAATGAAGACTGTACAGATTTTTTCCTTGGGACTGTGGTACCCTTCAAACCTGAACATTGTTCCACCAGAACCATCACTCTAGGACCAGCCACTTTAACCTACAGTACATATTGATACCACAGCCTGAAGTTTGGAAAGGATACCTTCTGCACAGGGCCGGCGCGTCCATTAAGGCGAACTAGGCAGTTGCCTAGGGCGCCAAAATGGAGGGGGCGTTGGCCAGCCTGCCCCCCGCTGCCCGAACCAGCGGCGGAGCAAGCAGCTTGGGGCGAAAACCGCGGCGGCGCCAAAATGGAGGGGGCGCTGGCCAGCCTGCCCCTTGCCCCCCGCCCAGCGGCGCCCCAACCAGCGGCGAAAACCACGGCGGCGCGGGGCGCCCGGTCAGGCAGGGGGCGGGGCACCGTACGTCATGTGCAATGACGTCACGTGGCCCGCCCCCTCGCCTAGGGCGTCAAAATCCCTAGCACCGGTCCTGCTTCTGCATGGGTGCTTTGTTCCGCCACCTGTCAGAGGCATCCCTTAATAATCCCCAGCTCCTGGGCTTGCTGTCATGACCCCAAAGTTCAGCAGTGATCAGGACACCATGCCAAGAGCCTTGGATAAGATGTCAAAATGGTTTTCTTGATCTGAGCCTAATACTGTCGATCGGGAACCCATTCATCCTAAAGCACTGGGCCCCATAGAACCGGAGCCAGGACCTTTAAGGGCACCTTCTCTTGAGCCACCAGATGCCTCCCACAGTACCTAACCAGTCCAACAGTGCAAGGAAAGCTCCAGGCAGAAGGCCATGGGATGAAGAAGTACCAGTCTTCAGGGTTGGCCTCTTAAGTGGTTTTAATTCCCCAAAGCTCCTTTGAGGGGCCTTGAAAAGGTACCTGTAGACTAGAGGCAGAGGCTCAAAAGCCCTCAGTTCACTTCCAAGCCTTGTAGGAGCAAGTTGCTCACTTGGAGCTCTCCGTGGTGCTGTGACAACCTACCTGCCTTGCTGCCATTCTGCAGGACCAGAACAAGACATTTCCCACACATTTATTATGTGTGTGGCAACCCAGTCAGATGGGTGGTGTACAAATAAAAGTATTATTATTATTATTATTATTATTATTATTATTATTATTATTATATATTATTCAAGGCATGGTTCCCAGGTGGCAAGCTTACTAGCCTCTCTGCAATGTGGTACAGTGGTACCTCAGGTTACATACGCTTCAGGTTACAGACTCCGCTAACCCAGAAATATTACCTCGGGTTAAGAACTTTGCTTCAGGATGAGAACAGAAATTGTGCTCTGGCGGCGCAGCGGCAGCGGGAGGTCCCATTAGCTAAAGTGGTGCTTCAGGTTAAGAATGTTTTCAGGTTAAGAATGGACCTCCAGAACAAATTAAGTACATAACCAGAGGTACCACTGTACATCCAAGTTCCCAGGGTATGATGGAGCTATTGATTATGCTCCTGAGACATAGGGTAGAACTCAACATAGCACTAAGTGAAGCATGCATGTGGGGAAAGAGATCTGTTCACACAATATGGCTTCCCCCCCTTCCACCCACGTGCTCCCCAAACATGTTCTGGGGTTTCCACCAACTCTCCAGAGTAGATTTAGGGGTTGCAGGGGGAGGTTCTGTGGCATGAGCAGCCTTCGTTCCATGCACACAACAATCCCACCCTTTGAGCTACAAAGCAGCATTATCATTTTGTCCCCTTTCCAGGATATGCCTCAGCGATGAAAAGTAGTAATTATGCTGAAGTCTTGCATTTTTAAGGTGTTTGAAATGTATTTATATTGGGCGCTGTAAAAAATAATCAAAGGATCAAATAGCGAATTTCTCACCCAAAACTTTCTGAATGGAGCATCCAGCCATGAATTTAGATCCAAATTGAAGTCTGTTGCAGCACACAACATTCTTCTCACCCTTGGCAGGAAGACATTGCAATTGCCAATAATTCTTGGAAGATCCCAGTGTTCGAAACTCCCATTGTTCTAGGCGCATTTTGCGACAGGGAATTTCAGTAGTGCAAGCAGTTTCTGAGCTCTGGGTACAGTACTGCACCTAAGATTTCAGATTAAAACTGCAGAGTGGAAGGAAAGGCGGGCCTTTTTCTGCCTCCCCACTTCCAACTACCGTCTTTCCCCCTTTTTAAGACACCGTCTTATAATTTTTTTCCCTCAAAAAAGCAAAGGGTGGCTTATTTTCTGGGGGATGTCTTATTTTTATTACGTCAGTATGGTACGGTACAGCCTCCCCCTGTGACGGCACCACGGCTTACTTTTGGGGTACGTCTTACTTCTCACAAAGGTAAAAAAACCCTGCCATGGCTTACTTTATGACTACGTATTAAAAAAGGGGAAACAGGGTACTCTCTGAAGACTGGAGAAGAGACCCTCTTAAGAATATTAGGAGGGTGGGCAGGGAAAGGACTAGAGCATGTGAAGAAGAATAAGAGTTTGGATTTGATATCCCGCTTTATCACTACCCGAAGGAGTCTCAAAGCGGCTAACGTTCTCCTTTCCCTTCTTCCCCCACAACAAACACTGTGAGGTGAGTGGGGCTGAGAGACTTCAGAGAAGTGTGACTAGCCCAAGGTCATCCAGCAGCTGCATGTGGAGGAGCAGGGAAGTGAACCCGGTTCCCCAGATTATGAGTCTATTACTCTTAACCACTACACCACACTGTGAAAAATGAATATAATATTTTATCTGCAGTTTATTCATTTTCAGCTTTGTATTCTAGTTATTTAAAAAGCGCACCTAGACATTCTGTTGTTGCACCCATAACCTAGGTTTAAAGTGCCATTTAGCTCCTAGCTTTCATTTCTCAGTTTCTAACATTGGAAGATCCTACAAAATAATAATTTCCTCCATTATATAATGGCAAGTCTTTAGTAAGTAACTCGATTTGTACAGACCCTGAATATGAACCCAGTACTCTTACTTACAAAGTGGGCTGCAAACCTGAACCTATTACTGAGGGTCTTGTTCTAATTCTACGCATGCACTTCTAAAAAAGAAAGAAGCCACTCATGAGAGTATTTTGAGAACAGGCTTTAAAAGAATGTGTGCGAAACAAATGAATTGTCAGACATTAGGGAGAAAAGAACTCGGGGAGGAGGAAACAGAACAGATACAGAAGATGAAAGGACAGTTAAATAGATAAAAAGGAGAATCTGGTCAAAATGTATAAAGCATGAGATGCTAAGAACAAAGCAAAAGGGGGGGAAAGACAGCTTTTCAAAAATAAGTGGTAAGAGAGAGCAAAGCCAGAAAATAATCTGATAGTATTTTAACACTATTGTAATTGCACACCGAGGCTGCAATCCTATATGCATGTAGGGTAACTCTCGCTGATCTCATTGGGACTTACATCAAAGTAGACGTGTATAGATTTGTGCCATAAGAAATACCTTCTAGAAAAATGCATTTCCTGTGTTCATAATTTGGTGGTGCAATTCCTTAAACACCAGATGAGTTACATGAAGGATTAAATGGTCATTTACATGGCAGCAAGCAACATTATTCACTATAAATCAAGAGAAGGATGAATCCAACCTGGACCTCAGCCATTAATATTGCTAATAAATTCCAAGTTCAGAGAATAATGATATTTTTTTAAATCCTCAGTCGTGTTCACCTCAGTTCTTAGGCACTTGTTTTGTTAATCCGTCTATAACAATTGAGGTTTTGTAATCATGCTTCTAATGCCAGCAGTGACTTTTTCACAATTATTAGTCGAGGGTAGCTTGTGTTAGAAGTGGTTATTAAAATATGGATGAGTCTGTTACAGATGCAAAGAAGAGGATTGCACATTCTTAAGGCTTTATTGGCCGGCCTGACAGCCTGCACAAAAGCTTCCAGATTAGATTCCACTTGAAGACATTGTTCTTTTTTCTGATTCTGCTACTTTGGGTGTAATCCTCATAGCAAATTTGAAGGAGATGAATGTACAAATCCATGAACCTACAAGCACTAGCAGCCACCTTTCTCCACACCCCCCAGCAGAAACTGAGATAAGCACCGGGCCAGCAGAAACTGAATTGTCCAGAAAAGGTATGGGAACCATATAATGGTAACAAAACAGAGGGGAAAGGACAGAATCCTTCTTGCACTTTTAGTATAATAGAAAAGCACCAAACCAAGAACGTGGACACTTGATCATGACATAAAATCATCCTGCTTGCAAACTGCCTGTTTGCAGCTCTACTACCACTTGAAGTGCCGGCAAAACTTTTTGGGGAGTAAAAATGAAAAATGGGCAGAATGCTCTGGTGGAGAAGATGATCCTGCCATCAGGCTGGATCCTCAGTTCCCCCACGGGCCACTTTGAAGGCTGCCAGCTTTTGATGTCACCATGACATCAAGCAATCCAGCTTCATAGGAAATAATTGGGAGCACACTATTAAGCTCACTATCCATTCTTTTATTCCTTCCTTTCTTAACCAGCTTGGATTCAAGCCAGGCTACAAAAAAAAAAGATTCCTGCAGAAAGCAAAACTTGCAGTCCGATCGACACTGACCGCAGACCACACTTGTGAAAGGATTGCGTGTTCCAGGTAAGGTGTGGGCGTTGCTTGGGGATAATGGTTCTATGGACCACATTAGGACTTGATGGGCTTCATCTGGCCTGCAGGCTGCAGGTTCTCCATGTCTGTTCTAGCACCTCTTTTCAAAACAGTGAGGAGGCATCCCCTTTTTTGTTTTTTGCCACTACACACCCAAATGTGGGTGACAAAAATGCCTCCAGACTTTCATGGGGAACAACTAGTCCTGAAGAAGTGAGAGGAGATATTTGGGACAGCTAAAATTTGAACTAGCTCAGCTATATCGGAAGCCACTTTGTAAAGACACTTTGCCTTGGAAAGCTGGGTATAAATACCTAAAGAAACAAAAGGAACAATTCCATAGCACAACTCTTACAATCCTTTGGCAGAGTTCTGTATATTGTGCTATATATATTGTACACTTGATTCTATTTTTTCTGTGCCCAGTGCTCATATTTTCTCTCAGTTCTTAGAAATATTGCATTTTCTGAGCACACAAAACACAATGTTTCACATTTGTGAAAATGCTTTATAACCTTCCATTCTGATGCATGCAGAGTTCAGGAGTGCTGCTATTGCTTTTTGGGGTGTTTTCTTTTCTTTTGAAGGAATGATGCTGCTTTGGGACTAGCACTACTTAAGTGCCTTTTTCTCCTCACCAACTGAGCCTGTGTATTTGTAAACAAACAAATACAAAAATCCAAAGTTTCCAATATTCTTTCTCTTTTATTTCGAAGAATGAGCAGCACAAAACAACACAAAAGAAATAATTCAGATCACTATAAGAAAAGGTGATCTCTCTATCTTCAGGGCTTATAGAGCTTCAGATACTGAAAATATTAAATTTCATGGCACCCTGGTGACAAAAGATACACTATAACTCTAGCTATTATCGTCTGATCCCAGTCAGACCAGTTCAGTCACTTCCATTTCCCTGTCCAGTCAAATAATGTGGAAATATACATTGTACAGACTGCAGTATGGAAGTGGCTGTTAGTACACATCTTCTCGCTTTTGTTTGTGCCACCTTCTTAGCATTCTCTCAGCGTCTTTCCAGCTGTATGCATTAACTTTTAATTAGCATTCCCTCAAACAAAGCAAGAATCCTATTATTAACCACTGGAGGTGTTAATTTGTTTAGGAATCAGGATTGCCAGGATCTATCTCTTCCTCCTCTATACCTCCACCCTTCTTGTATAAGCAAAGCTCTGAGACAAATTGATTTGACTGGGGTTTCTTTTTCCCCCCTTACAGGATCATGTAACAATTAAAGCAAATAAATGAAATTAAAAGAAAATTGAAATCCGCCCTTTCGACAATACGACTTCTGATTTAATTTTATTCGTGCTAGTGAATAAAACATGAGATTCTTCCCCAACCTTTGACTGAATGAAGTAAGTTGCCTTGTGCATCACACAGCGCCGCCTGCTGGCTGGTAATTTCTCCAATGTTTGCTTTTGTACTTATCTACCCTTTGAGATGTTCAGTGCCATTAATCACTATTTACTTATCATTACTGAAGTACCTTGAAGCATGTTAGAACTTGTTTTCCCAGGACAAGGAGCTAAAACAAGACTCTCTAAACTGCAAACATTACAATCTGAGCTGAGATGAAACAATGAGTGTCATAATATAGTGCTGGGGAAAGCATGAAGCATTCAGAGATAAATGAAGGTTGCAGCAACAATTCCTGTAGTTACTGAGGTCAAATTTATAGCTGAAGAAGGAGTTCATATGAAATGTATTTATTGGTTTAATAATAATAATAATAACAACAAATAATAATAATAATAATAATAATAATAATAATAATAATAATGTGACAAAGTACAACAGTTGAGGGATGGGGAACCTGTGACACTCCAAATGTTGTTCAACTCCAACTCCTGCCAATGTGGCCATTGGTCAGGGATAATGGGAACTGTAGTCCAATAAAAAACTTGGCCTTAGACCAGGCATAGGCAAACTCGGCCCTCTAGATGTTTTGAGACTACAATTCCCAGCATCCCTGGCCACTGGTCTTGTTAGGTAGGGATGATGGGAGTTATAGTCCCAAAACATCTGGATGGCTGAGTTTGCCTATCCCTGCCTTATACCCTTGTAAAAATGGTGTCACCCATACAAAATTATTCAGATGGCGCTGTAGCAGCATTAAAAAAATCTGTCACTAAGACACATACTTAACCTCATTCTACAAAAACCTGTGGAGAGGGGGAAGGAAGACCATTTTTTAAAGGGGGAGATGCCCTAAAAGGGAAAAGATATCCTGAGCTAGGTGAGTAGGAGAGATCTGTCCTGTAATGCAACATGCCAGGTACAAACAAGTCTGTTTAATACCAAACATAAGGTGTGTTGGTTTGCAACAAACCAGTTGACTCAGTGATATCTCAGCATCTTATAAACTGACACATAGTGAGTCACTCCCCAAGCCCGCACCTGTCATGCCTTCTCTTCCCATAATGCAGGAGCAGGAAACTTTTATGAGTCTGAGAGCCTGATTACCTGGATTGGAAAGTTCTTGGGGGCTGCATTTCAGTAGCAGGTGAGGCCAGGCTTCACACACACACATCGGTCACATAATACATTAAACACAGATGCACACAATAACACACACTGTAACACCAACAGGGGAGCCCTGTTCACAAGGCGAGCTCACGATCCTAGCTGAACCCTGCATAGCAATGTTGATCCACTGCCTTGGCAGTAGATCAAATCAAAACAGATGTGTCAAATGTCCACTCCTGTACATAATTCATATATCTGAGTACTGTTTAATGGTGTAATGGCAATCTTAATATTGGCCTTTTCCACTAAATACACAAAAAATTCTAAAAGCTAGAACTGTAAATTTAAAAGTCTGCTCCTACCACACCTCTCTGTCTTTAAGGCTATAATTCACAGGATCACACTACACACCACACAGATTGTCACAATTTAAACTCAAGGGCAGCAAATTGCATGGTTTATTGTATTTCTATACTACAACAAAAGTTTTATTAAGTTTAAAGTATTGCAGAAATGTCCAGTTTCTTAATTGTACATAATCAATCTATCTCTACACAAAACAATAATTATCTCCAAAAAGAGCACAAAATTTTAAGTAAAGAATTATTGCCGCACTTTGACGATAAAAGCACCCAGTTAGTAAAATGCTAAAAACTTTCCAATGGACAATGAGAGCCTCCAAGGGAGAGGTAAAATGTCTATCTTGGCAGAGTCCACCTTAAAAACCAGATCAGTTTATTCAAGAGGAACAGGTTTCTTGGTGAAGATTTCCAGTAACTGTTTTGCCTGTGGGTAAGCCAACCTGTTTCAGGGAGGAAATCCTTTCAGAGGAAATCTTTTTTTACCTACGGTACATGTACCTGTATCTTTAGGAATGGGACACAAATATAAAGGCTGATACAAAGCTTGGAAAAAACTCTGTGGAAATAATAAATGTGTTTGCAAGATTTGTTTAACCAGTTGTGATTCCCAGGATAAAAGGTAAAGGTACCCTGACCATTAGATCCAGTCGCGGACGACTCTGGGGTTGCGGCACTCTATAGGCCGAGGGAGCTGGCATTTGTCCTCAGACAGCTTCCAGGTCATGTGGGCAGCATGACTAAGCCACTTCTGGCGAACCAGAGCAGCGCACGGAAACGCCATTTATCTTCTCACCAGAGCGGTACCTATTTATCTACTTGCACTTTGACGTGCTTTCGAACTGCTAGGTAGGAAGGAGCTGAGACCGAACGGGAGCTCACCCCGTCGCGGGGATTCGAACCGCCAACCTTGATCGGCAAGCCCAAGGCTCTGTGGTTTAGACCACAGTGCCAACCACATAAAACTGGGAATACTTCAGAAACTGAAGATTGCAGCTATTCGTAGTCATTATATCTAGTGTAGTAATAAGCTCTATTGAACACAATGGGGCAGTTAGGCTGCAACTCTATGCACATTTATTGGCAGTCTTTCTCATGGTTCCAGACAGGAATTTTGTCCAGTACTATATGTGGGAATATCACAGGTTGAACCTAGAATCTTCTGCATAGAAATCCAAATTGTCTTACAGTGAGCATTAATTTCCAAGAAACATAACTTAAATTGATGCCATGTCTATAGTCAACGCCGTTTTCTCCAAAATGACGGAGGCCAGTTCATACTATTATGTATAGCAGGAAATCCTGAAAGCTGGGTCAGCTGTACTACTGGGCAGTGTGAGGTAACTGCCTCAGGCAGTAAATGCTGAGGGAGCAGTGATGTCCCTTCGGCAGGGTTGAACTAAGATGCAGCTACCAGTCCGGCTGGTTTCTGAACATAAAATGGCTGGGGGTGCCATCTTGTCCCATCTCAGACAGCAAAATGTATTGGGCTGGTCCTGCCTACAAATTTAAGATTTTTGGACTGTGGTGGTTTAAAAATTCAAGAATGTCTTGAAATCTGCAATACACAAGGATCCAGAGTGACTCGGTTGTACATCTGGAACCAGAAAGTACACTGTAATCTCCTAAAGCTTTGCAATTTATTCCTGGCTGCTAACACTTTATGAGTAGGGTATTTCTCTGTTTCACTCTCATAGAGGTCAGCGTCACAACAATTTGAAAGTTATGACTGTGGCCCAACTTGTTTTTCAAATCAGTGAAAAAAGGAACACTGTATTCCAGTATCTTTCTCATTGTTTGCCTCTTCTGAAAACTTATGGAGAGAGAAATGAAGCCATCACAATACAAATTTATCACTTTGTATTATTTATGTGGTTTCATGTTATGAAATGTGTTTTCTTTCTACTACAGTATCTGCACAAAGTTTTGCTGCTGTTTTGATTTTCCAATAAACACAGTGCACTTATTACAGGATTTCCCAGACAATATGGACAGTTTTTGTTTTAAATCAAAGTGACTCCACCATGCAAGATGGGGGACCAGAAAAAGTTTGAGTTGATAGGCAGGCAGCCACCCACCCACCCACCCACTATACACCGTTCCTCTCCACCTCTGTATATCATCCTCCAGAGATGAGGCCAGAGTACAAGATGGTTAACTCATTTTCTCCCCCTAACAAAGCCGAGATAGGTTTATAGAACGTGATGATTAGCCCAAGGTTAGGGATTCAAAACAAAGTGTAAGTGTCCCTTGTCTGATACAGACATTCTGTTCAACTCCTGTGTAAACAGAGGCCTGAAAGGGCACAAGGCTGATTAGTTTGCATACTTTGTTCTCAGAGATCTCTCTGCAGTAGTTGCCATCTCTTGTTTCTCTCCACTTCCAAAGCTGCATGAATAACTACACAAACTTTATATTAAACAAATGCAGCTTACCCGCTTTGGAAATACAGCGAGGACAAAAGAGAAAGCTTTACCTGCTGAGCATCTGCCTGGAATGCAACTGAGGCGTTCCCGCCCCAGAGGACGTGCCAAGGCAAACCTTACCAACCCTGATCCCTGTGAGATGCCGAGAGCCGTGATGCGGAAAGACTAGCTCCTTCATCCTAAAGATGAGAGGAAAGGTGGTACTCTGCACATGCTCAGAGACAATGACATTCATTCACAGGCCTCAGGACTGAGCCCCCCCCCACACCTTCCTAAATTTAGGGGTCTCCAGGGGACCCTGAGCGCTAAGTCGGAGAAAGCCGCGCCGGCCCCCCAGCCTCCGGCTCCCCAACTTCTGGCGCCCGGCGCTCGCGCCAAACTCCTCCGAATAAGCGCCCAACTTCACCCCCCCGCCACCCGCCAACCCCACCCGCTTTCCCTAACCAAGGAACATCGCCGATTGGCTGGGGCGCAAGAGCCTCCGCTCTCCAATTGGCTGAGGGGCCTCGCCTCCTCCTCGCTCCTTTCCACGCCCACCTTCTCCGCCCTCCGCGGGCCAAATTCAAATCGCTGACACGGGCAGACGAGCAGCTTTCAGCCTAGCGAGGGAGGGGATGGCGCGCGTTTCGTCTGAACGGCGCCCGCCGCGCCGCGCCCGAGATTCCCCCTAAGCGGGGACGGAAGGTGAGGGGGGGGGAACTCTCACACACACAAAATAGGTAGGTGAGGGCGGGGCGGGGGTTATTCAGCTCGCGGGGTTGGTGGCGCCAAACGATTTAAACTGGATCAGGGGAAGTCTCCGCCCCGCTCCCGTCGAGAGCCAATCAGAGGCGCCATGCGCCCGAAGGGTGGGAGGAGCTTATCCTGAACGAAAGATCGCGGGTGGAATCCCGGGGCTGGAAGGAGGGGAAGGTTGAAGTGGAGGAGGAAGGTGGGGGTGAGTGACTGGTAGCGAAGGAACTGTAGCAGAAGGCAGAGGAGACCTGGGGGGGGGGGGCGTGCTTGAGAAACTAGCCCGCAAAAAGGTGATTTTAAATGGTGGGCGTTTTGGGGGGTGTTGACAATAAGGTTTGGGTTGCAGCGGGATCCTTTTTATTTATTTATTTTAAAAAGTGCTGCTTAATGGTTAAACCGTGTTTGCTGAAATCAATAACCTTAACGATATTAAGCTCAAATCCGATTGACTTGTACTTTGACAGATGCACCATTCTTTGGTTGTATCTGATTAAGGAGCCTCTATCCTGTGAAAGTGTGTGTTGTGATAAGCTTTGTACATTTTTATGGTATCTTGGGGCCTTTTGCTTCGTTTTTGCTACAACTGGCTTCTGCTTCTGTGATTTGTAACAAATAGCAGTGAAGTGGACCTTGGAGGTAGCACAGGGCACACTGGCCAGATTCAGTTCCTCCAACAACCATGATAGCTGCTGTACCACTGGGGAGAATATCATTGCTGCATAAATAAATAAGTAAATATATATATATATATATATATATATATATATATATATATATATATATGTATGTATTTCAGAGAAAGTGAAATGGTGCCATTTTCCCTTTCAACAGACACAACTATCCAATGCTGTTTCTTTTAAAGTACTGGTGCTTTGTTTCATAATATCACAGGCCTGCAAGTTTAAAAAAATAGTATATATAATTATGTATTTCACAACACAGGTGCCCCACAGAACATGTACCTTTGCTCCACAGTACCTTAAAAAATGTCTGGGAACTGCTGGGACAGGGAAAAGAAAGCCACTCAGCTTGATAAACAAGTGGCATTCCTTGATATGTTTTCCAGAGAAGGAATGCTCACCTTTGGACGGGATTACTGGGAGGGTTGTATTCTGGATGACATACACTGCAGTCATCAAAACTCTAAAGATATGTGCAGACTGGCAGCCTTGGACTCAATCTGCTGTGGCTGCAAGAAGGTGATGTGCTGCCTACCATGTTGTGTAATCTGTGGTTATCCATTCTGCCAGTAAATGGTGGGAACAGCCAGCTGCACCTTCTTACACAGATATTGATTAGCGTTTGCCAATCTGGTGCAATCCAGATGTTTTGGGCTACAACACCTGCCTATCTGCTGCCTGCATGCCAGCAGGGGCTGGTGGAAGTTGTAGTCCAAAACATCTAGGGTGCACCAGATTGGTGAAGGTTGGTACAGACCTTCCTACAACCAGTTTGGACAGAAGTCTCATGCTGCAGTTTCTGATCATTGTCCCATCCGTCAGCCTTTATTATTTTTCATGTTATAATGCTGATTTGGCAACTTCACAATCACAAACTTGACTGAAGCAAGAAACCTGAAAAAAATTGCATCAGTCCCCTTCGTGTAAAGACATGTGACCGTAGGAAGACAAATTTAGCAATATGTGAGAATAAGACTCATGTAGACACATTCTTAACAATTGGGAAATCTTTTCATAACCCTGCAATCCTAAACACGCTGCCTACGGAGTAAATCCACCTAAACTCAGTTGGCCTTCTGAATACAGGTGCTTACTGCTGTGTGGCACATTTGTCATATGAATGAATGGCCAAAGTTTTCATTCTAGAGATCTTGCACCAGTATTCCCACATCAAATTTGTTTCAGCATCTCTACTAAAATGATGTCATCATCACCCCACCTTTCCTCCATGGAGATTAAGGTGACATACGTGGCTCGCCCTCTCCCCATTTTATCGCCACAACAACCCTGTGAGGTAGGCTAGGCTTAGAGAGTGCCCTGAGGTCACCTAGAAAGCTAACTGGCTCAGTGTGGACTTGAACTCTGTTTTCTAAATCCTGTCCAACACTCGTCACTACCATCACAGACTTCCATCTATTCTTCTTTTTTTGTTTTTGTTAAGTGCATATACATAAACTAATTTTCCTTTTTTCTTCTTTTCAAAGAATGCTGTAAAGGTTGCCCAACCAACAAAGCCCTTATTCTATTTAATTCAAACGAATATGAATAAGAGAAAAGCTTGCAGTGGCAAAATGAATGCTGAAGACAAGGTAACCTATCTGAGACTGTTCAAACTCCCACTTTATCTACCACATAGCAAGTATTGGCTAGAGAGGTTGCTGCTCATTGGGCTGTGGTTGACACAGCTCTAAAATAAACAGTTAAGAATGGCAAATTACATATGAATAGCCATTGCTATGCTTGACATCTGTTTGTTGTTTGGTTTAACAATTTGGTTTTACTTCAGTCTTGATAAAGAACTGGATCTGAAGAATAGTTACCTTCACTAACATTCAGTCATTTTGTTCTCTGCATCTGTATGGAGACAAGTCACTTGTGAAGCTATTGTCGAAGGAAGTTCCGGACCCAGCAATGGGTAGAAACAAAACCCCATCAATTTAACTCATTGTATTTTATCAGCATTAAAAATGGCCACTCCTTTGACTCTGAAATTAGCTGACCAAAAAAAATGTTATTCCTAACTTAAGTTTTCTTCATATAATTTTCATGTTCATTAGTTCAATGAATCTCCTGGAAAAAGCCACTGTGAGGAGAGAATGCTGGTTTAGATAGGTGCTTGATTTTATGTTCTTCAGCTATTTTTTCTCCCTTTATCAGGAACTTGTTTACACTTTTCGCTTTGTTAGCAAATATAAAATAGACAACAAAACTTATTTGTGTTTTGACGCCATCCATTTTTTTGTCCCCAACATCCAGTCATGATGTTGTATATCAAAGCACAAGTAAATTGTACACATTATGCGGGGTAAGGGTTTGGCTGCAGCCTTCTTTTACTGCAGCATGTATTTCTGCCCTAAAGCAAAACGATCAAGACCGACTGAAATACATAGGAAGTCTGATAAAATCCCCTAGGAACTAAACAGGTGAAAGTTCTGACACATTGGTTTTCAACTGTTGGTATACTGCAGCCTGATCTAAGATGGGTCACAACTACCACCATAAAAATACATGGCAAAATGTAAAGGAATGTGTCTTTTATGTGTTTGGGCTGAAGGTGGGTCCCAGGTCTGAAAACAGACTACAGTACTGTTTTGACAACAGGCACTTGATTGATTTCAACATGACATTGGTTGGTTTATTGATTAAAAACAGCTTTGTTTTTATATTGCTTTTATGCCTAGCATTGCTGATCTCGAGTCACACAGTTTCATTTCTTTTTGGCTCAGGAAAATTGGTCTTTTGAACCACATGAAAACACATTGAAAACTCCTCTGAAACAGGCAGCATCAACCTCCAATTGGCTTTTGGCAGAGATGCTGCCTCCTGCTTCTGGCCATCTGACGACGCCACCCAAGCCTAATGAAATCTCTCCTGGAGACCCATGGACACCGACGGCTAACCTGAAAATGCTAATCAGCGCAGCTAGTCCCGAGATTAGAAATCGAGAACAGGAAAAAAGATTGTCAGACAGCAGAAATGAAATCCCTGAGGTAAAACATTTTTCTTCTTATCGCTATAAATATTATTGAGCGCTGTACTCAAAGCTTAAGTATGCACTTGAAAAGTAGCTCAGCTTTGGTTTGTTTCAGTATTTTGTGCTAGACCTCAAATCTGGAGTGTTAGTTATTTTTAGAGATTATAGTGTGTGCATAGCAGACGCTTCAGGGTAGCTCACTTATTTTGAGGCTCGCCAGCTGTCACCAAGAAGGCACTTGGCATTGCACATTGGCCAAAAATGCTGTTACTAAATCTGTCGAATCTTAATATTTTTCGTGTAAGGCATTACCAATTGGTGTTTCTGCATTGTTTTCTTTCCGCAGGACCATTTGTCAGGAGACGAATATGAAAAATCTCAACCCAGCCGTAAAGACAAAAGTCTAGGATTGCTGTGTCACAAATTTTTAGCTCGCTATCCTGGTTATCCCGACATCTCTAAGAACAATGAAATTTGCCTTGATGAAGTAGCAGAAGAGCTTAGTAAGTCTGGGCTAAGATCCGGTGTTTATTACTGGAAAAAGCAAAACTCACTTCACACTGTTCAAAATGATAAGCGATTGATTAGTCTTGGTAATTCTTATAAACAACTTTATAATGTGGTTCAATATCCTTATTATCCTTATACCCACACTGTAGCTGATACTAATCGGTTATTACATTAATAACTAGTATTTTTTTTTACAAACTTTATATACTGTCCTTCATCCAAAGATCAAAGAGCAGATTTTATACTGTATTTTGACAAAACACATAACATGATACCCTCCAACCCCCATCACATTATAAAAGCCACAGATTGTTTAAGCGGCCCAAGGCCTGGGAGAAGGAAAATGTTTTTGCCTGGCGCCTAAAGATATGTAACGAAGGTGCCAGGCAAGCCTCTCTGGAGAAAGCATTCTACAACTGGGTACCCACTGCAGAAAAGACCCATTCTTGTCTTGTGTTGCTTCCCTCTGGACCTCTCATGAAGGGGGCATATGGAGAAGGGCCTCGGATGGTGATTGCAGGGTCTGGGTTGGTTCATATGGACAAAGACGGTCCTTGAGGTATTGCGGTCCTGAGCCATTCAAGGCTTTATAGGTCAAAACCAACACTTTGAATTAGGCCTGGAAAGTAATTGGCAGTCAGTCCAGGGATCGTGTTACATGCTCAAACCATCTTGCCCCAGTGAGCAACCTGGATTGCTGCACTGACTGAAGTTTCCAAACAGTCTTCAGAGGCAGCCCCATATATTGCAGTAATCTAACCTAGAGGTGACAAGGGCATAGACAACAGAAATTAGGCTATCCCTGTCCAGATATGGAGGCAGCTGGGCTGCCAGCTGAAGGTCATCATACAGGTAACTAATCAGCTCCTTACAGCAACCAGGAATTTGGAACAGGGGCATGTTATAGCGAGGCAGACTATGTGGAAAGAGCATAGTCTTCAGTCTTCCAGGTTTCACGTAGAATGAAGATATCATCATGATATCATGGTATCATCATCTTCCAGAATATGACAGGATTAAAAAGCAGGTGGAAAATAACTTTTTAAAAATGGCCCTTCTTACAGATGTTGAACGCAGGCGCATCTACGACATAATGAACGTACTAGAAAGTCTTCACATGGTGAGCCGACTTGCCAAAAACAGGTATTCTTGGCATGGGCGTCATAATCTTAAGAAAACACTACAGATTTTGAAAAAAGTGGCTGAGGAGAACAACTATAGTCAGCAAATTGAGCTGATTAAAAGAAGACAATATGAAGAAGAGCCTGAAGAGGATGACCAGAAGATTCAGCTGGTAGCAAAGCCAAATGACCATACAGACATCTGCTTTGTGGAACTTCCTGGGATGGAGTTTCGAGCAGGTACATCTTTGCTTTCTAGTTTTGGCCTGCCAGTATCTTCTACGATTTGAATTTGGTTGGTTCCAAATGCTTGTATCTGGGGCAATGTTTAATTAATTAGTTGGATTAATTTGTTTTTAACTCTCCTTGTATAGTACCCTGACTGTGCAGCAAATCATTTTTTCTTTAGAAAGACAGCATATAAATCCTTTAAATAAATAAATGGAACCTGCATGGAAACATTTATTGGGGGGAGGGTGTGGACCTGAAGCCTAGGCGAGTTAGGAACAATGATTTCAAAGCTCTCATGACTTGGATTACATTCTGCCATGGTTATCTCTCCGTACAGCTTCAGTAAACAGTCGTAAAGACAAGTCTTTACGGGTGATGAGTCAGAAATTTGTGATGCTGTTTCTTGTTTCAAACCCCCAAGTTGTGAATCTTGAAGTCGCTGCTAAAATTTTGATTGGCGAAGACCATGTTGAGTATTTGGATAAAAGCAAGTTTAAAAGTAAGTGGCAGAAATGGCTATTTGCATATCTTCTCTATACTGTGCTCGGCCTAAGTGTCTTAATTTTTATTTAAACACTTTTCCCTGTAGCCCATCAACACAAGACTAAAAATATGAAAAAAATTAAGATAGCATACTGAGAATGTAGGTGTTTTGCAATTTAGTATGCCCTTAGTACAAATGTTCCCAGGTGGGTTTAGACGTTAGCTCTTAATGGCCAGGTTTGGCCCAGTGTTGGCCCATGAAACTGATTTATTAGAATAAACTCAAATACAGTGGTACCTCTGGTTACATACGCTTCAGGTTACAGACTCTGCTAACCCAGAAATATTACCTCGGGTTAAGAACTTTGCTTCAGGATGAGAACAGAAATTGCACAAAGGTGGCGTGGCAGCAGCGGGAGGCCCCATTAGCTAAAGTGGTGCTTCAGGTTAAGAACGTTTTGTGCCCCCATGTTCCCTCCTCACTCCTCCCCTTTGCTCATCTTTGAAGATATGATTTCTTATGATGTCCATACTGGGAGGCTGTGGTTTAAGAACCAGGGTATCTAACAAGCCAGGCACACAAAAGCAGGATTGAATTCACAAGCACACACCTCCTTTCGGTCCAGTAAACTGGCTGATTGGACCTAGATAGTGACTCCTGAACCAGACCTGTATATGATGTTGGCCTCCTCCTAATTCGTGGACAGGCCTTCCCAGTGGCTGTTTCAGGTGTCATTGCTTAACTGGCTAAGCAAGTCATGAATGAGCCCTGCCTCCTCTACCTGACCCTATCCTCCTGCACAGCCAGGAAGAATTTGGGAGCCTTCACTTCCGCTCAGTTTACTCATACTGCAGTTTGTTGTGTTATACAAATTGATCAAGCGGTGACTTGTATCAACTAGGGTTAGTTTGAAACAGGAATGTGTAACATTGGCAAATGGTCAAGGATAAACAGTGGTCCAACATTGGAGGGCCACAGGTTCCTCATCTCTTGTTTGAAACAAGCCAATGGCCTGCAGTGGTTTAACCGTAGCTACAGTTCTGTGTTTAGATGAGATAGCAAGCTGCAGCTAAGTTAAAGCTTGTGAATGTGGGAAATATTACTCCTTTCTCATCCAGTTTCCATCTAACAAAGAAAGGTGTCTGTTGAGAATGTTCTTCAGTGGGGACACAGTTCTTTGGGCTCCTACCAAATTAAATTTTCTGCAGTTTCCTAAACCCCACCCTTTTGTCATCCACACAGAAGCTCATTTAAAAATATTTAGCATATGACTTGACCAAGGGACCAAAATTTAACTAACCTATTTGTGTACTCCTGTCTTGTGGATCCTTGGCTTTTGTTTTGTATGTTTAAAGCACCATTTGGATGAATGGGAGAAGAAGGCTGATGTTTTCATAGTACTGAACCTCTGCTTAATAGTGATGTAGTAGTACTGCATTTTCATTAGTCTTTTTAACTTATTTCAGCTAAAATTCGAAGGCTGTATGATATTGCTAATGTTCTCAGTAGCCTTGAGCTCATCAGGAAGGTTCATGTTACAGAAGAGAAGGGTCGCAAACCAGCATTTAAATGGACAGGACCAGATGTTTTTTCAGAGATTCTGGGTAGGTGGACTATTACTTCTGTACTCTAGAATTGCAGGTAATTCCCCGTTTCCACAGGGGTTTCGTTCCAGGTCAAAGCATGCGTTGGCAGAATGTGCATAAGTGTGTCCTGTTATGCCACTATTCCTCCCTCTTCCGGGATCCGAAAGGACCCGCAGGTTGGTGGTTACATGTCAGTGGTTGCATGTCAATTGGACTCGCCTAAAATGGTCACCGCCTGTCATTGTAATGGTGAAGTTTTTTTATCCACTGCTCCTTGCTGCTACCAACCAAAGAAGGCTTTTTGTGAAAGGCATTTTTCATTTATATGTAGATGTGATCATTTCCCAATAGTTCTGCCAAAACAAAGGCTTAATAACAATTTTGTGTGCAATTGATTTATAGCTGCACAGCCTGTATCTACACCCACTGCAATTGCTTCATCTCATCCTGCGGAAGGGAAGTCTTCCAAAGAGCATTGTTCCAAGAACCTCTTCCCTACAAGAAGCAAGAAAGGCTTCATACGGCACCCATCTTTAATGAAATTGGCAAAGGGTGTGCAAAGCAATCAGAGGAAAATTAGATCTGCTCCAAGCAGCCCTGTCAAGAAAAATGCAAGTACGTAGTTGAAATATAAACTCTATTCAGTGTCATTCCGGAGATGCTATTGAAATGTTGAATGGTTCTGCTTAATGCCTTAGTGCAGAAAAACAAACAAACCCCAGTATATCTTACAATCTCTTGAGTTGTCTGCTCCTGAGCAGCCTTACTAAGTTTGGCTAGACTTATACAAAGTGGAAGGTATGTGCTATACTCAGGTTGGAAAGACTAATGGGTAATGGTGTTAGGTGCAGTCACAGGTTTCATTTTGAAGCTTTGAAGTGTAGTAGGCTCCATCCATGGCATTTCCAGCTGATGACTTTGAGTAGCAAGGCGCTGAAAAGCCTTGAGTCCTTGGATATGCTGTGTCGGATCAAAATGCTCTTAATATGACAGCTTCGTGTAATCCTACGGACTTGTCCCACTGTGGCAATGGCTGTGTGGGTGGCCAAATCCAGGCCACAAGAATAACCGATACAACACCTTATGAGCAGTACCATAAGGTGTTGTCCTTCCAGTGGCGGACTCTGGAAGGCCATGAACTGCTCATCCTCAAGCTATGCAAACAGTACAGTTTTAGTGAAATCTCTTTATTTATCTCTTCTCCCAAAGGTCAAATTCCACAAAGCGTTCCAAGCAAGATGGCTCAACTTGCAACAATATGCAAACAGCAGCTGGATGAACAGTCAAGGTATGTTCGTAAAAGAGACAAAGCCTGCCTATCGAAAGCAAAAATTCCCAGCTAGGTGAATCCTCCAGTAGCATAGCACACTTACTAATACTACTCCTCAACAACAGGACTTAAATTAACCTATTTGGTGTAGGAAGAGCATGACTTAATGTTTGGCAATGCTTTCTTTTCTAAGTAAAGGTAAAGGGACCCCTGACTCTTAGGTCCAGTCGCGGACGACTCTGGGGTTGCGGCGCTCATCTCGCTTTACTGGCCGAGGGAGCTGGTGTACAGCTTCCAGGTCATGTGGCCAGCATGACTAAGCCGCTTCTGGCTAACCAGAGCAGCGCACGGAAATGCCGTTTACCTTCCCGCCAGAGTGGTACCTATTTATCTACTTGCACTTTGACATGCTTTTGAACTGCTAGGTGGGCAGGAGCTGGGACTGAGCAACAGGAGCTCACCCCGTCGTGGGGATTCGAACCGCCGACCTTCTGATCGGCAAGCCCTAGGCTCTGGTTTAGACCATAGCGTCACCCGTGTCCCTTCTTTTCTAAATAAGCGGAGCCAATTCTACTGTATTGCTTTGGCAGAGCCATTTTGGATGCAAGGATTTTAATGCTGTGTATTTCTTTTCTTAGGGAAGTCAAGAAGAGAAAAATGAAATTGGAACATTCTACTTTGCCATCCCCTCTAGGTCTGCCACCCAAAACGCGTTTGAAGCCTAAACCCTTCTTGTTACCTTCTCAGGCTGAGATCCTACCTCTGATCCACAACTCGGTACCTCCAGCAATGCTACCTCTCCATCCCAATGTGCCCTATGCATTATATCTGCACCCTTCCCAAACACAGCTAGTGACGGCATACAATCCAAGTTTCACGGTGCGGCCTGTCCACTGTGCTAATGTGGTTGGGAGTAAGTCTCCCACGGAGCCCAGTTCCCAAGCAGCCCCCGGTAAAATATTTATTGAAGACAATGGCAGCAATGGAGAAGGAAGTGCTTCCTGTGCTAAAGGCCAGGACCTCTGGCTGTCGAAGGAGCAAGAGGGTACAAAGGATGACACGGTGCCCGAGAGACGTTTTAAGAGACGTAGAATGGAGGGTAGTCCAATGAAAAAATGTGCGAGTGAAGAAGTGGCGCTGCATGATGTGCTACTGGTAAGCTGTATTAAAGTGCACACTCTTTCCAAATACTAAATGGGCGGCTGAGGCATGAAGTGCATGGGATAGGGCTCTCTAATTGGTCGCTGTGGAAAATCAATTCAATAGTTAAGAGTTTCTGTGAGTCAGGTTCACGCACGGGGCCTACCTTTAGCAGTGGCAGTGGCAGCTTTTTCAAATGACAGCTGTGCCACAGGTAGCCACACTAGCAGTAGAGCTCCCCTTCTGACTGCCTGACCTCCACTCTCTTTCTACACGAAGCCTTAGAAGCAGAGAAAGAGAACAGCTTAAGAAATAGTTTTATTTTTTTAAAATAACAGCTGAAAAAGTTCCCACCAACACCCAAGGTGGCAAATTCATTTCCTCCTCCCCATTCATCCCTATTGCAAGCCCACCTAATGTAGGGTTGCCATACATCTGGACATACCTGGAATACTGCAGTCAGAAGCAGTGTCCGGACATATGGCAACCCATGTTGGCAGTGTTGTTTTTGGCAATGCCCCTTTTCTCAAAAAAAAAAGCTTAACAACCTTTGGCAAAGCTAAGGAAAAACTCAACAACTTTGGCCCAACAACTTTTGTGTCCAGATTTTCACTTTTTGAAATATGGCAACCTCTAACCTTATGGAGGAGGCTATCTGCTTGGGCTCCCTTTTAACTTCCAGGTAGCTTTGCTTTTGTGGTATTGGAGCATCCAGTTACTCCCCATATAGAAGGACAGCAGATACCCAGCCTCAGAAGAAGCTGTCTTGTGTTTTTGGATGAGTTACAGCTCTGGGCAAGGCTTCTTTTCAGCAGGAGCTCACCAGAACTCAGTTCCGGTACCTCTCAGGTGGGTGCCATTGCCACTCTAAGAGAACAAGGGAGAAGTTTGTGGTGAGCACCTCTTTTTCTAGAAAAAGAGCACTGGCTCTGGGCCTACCTCCTTCCAACTGGCAGGTGTATTCAGAACTGCTGCCACACACACTAACATGATGTTGCATCTTCTGCTGGGGGAGGGCACGTGGAGAGGTAATTCTTACTTTCACCCTTTACAGATAATGGGCTAAAGTATGCTGTGGGAAGTTGTGCACTAGATGCTGCAGAACGGTGGGACACATATTACAGAGTGCACTAAGTTTTGGAGCAAGCCTATTATTTTCTGCCTGACAAATCAGTAATTGCAGATAATCAGTTGTTGCAAAAACTGCCCTCCTTAGCGGCTGGCTTGCTAAATGCAGAGCTCTTGTGACCCATATATTGAGCTGCTCTTTTTTTAATAAGAAGTTGATCCAAAGGTGTGTGTCCGGGAGTCTTCAGTCATTGAGATGGAACATCAGTGAGCACAAAGCAATACACAAGTAGATCACATTCCTCAGTTGAAATGAATGCAGAAGGCATTAAGAGTGGAGGAAATCATTTTTAAAATTGGGGCATCTGCCCACAGAACCAGCTGCTGGATTAGGGTTATTTCCTATTTTCCTAGCCCTGATCAAATGTTCTGGAAACAATATCAAATGTATTTACTGTGTGCACTTTGATGATAAAGCAAAGTACTGTACTAGAGTATGTTTGTACTCTTTTCCTTTTGCACTTCAGTCAAGTTCATCAGCTATTCCCTATTCCTTTTCCCACTCCTTCTTGAGTCTCTTGGACCAAGCTAGTCCTGCCTTTTCTGCTATTGATTAAATTTCATAACTTATTTTTACTTTCCCTCTGTCTTGTTACTTTTACTGATTTTAAGCTTGGGGTTCTTCTGTATTATTGGTGCTTGGTGGCAGTCACCAGGGTTTCTATACTAATTTTGTGGGTGCGGTGTTGGTGAGGTCTAGAACAGGGGGTTGCTGTGGTCAGGATTGGCAAGTAATGTGAGGGGATAGAAGACTCCTTAGTAATAAGTGACAACATGACTAAAGAAAGATGAAATAGACCTCTGTTAGTCCCCCTTCTCTTCCTAATGTCTCAACAAACAAAACTGCTGTATAAAAATGTTACATGGAAAAAATAAGAAAGAGACAATGCATATACCTTTGTAAATCAAGAAAATCCTTAATAAAAAAGAATAGACCTCTGTTAGGAAGGATGATATAAGGATGACACCTTTTGGAGAGGCACATTTCACCAGCTTTGCTAAGGCGAAGAATATCTTGAATCTGACTAGTGTCTCGTGTGTGTAGAGATCTGGGAATTTCAATCGCCCCAATCAGTTGCTTTTTATAGCTATGTTTTCAAGGCACCGTGTTTCCCTATTTATTTATTTTTTACTCTATTCCTGTTTTTCTGAGTGATGACAGCCAGTTGCTTGTTTCAAAGAATCTGGTTTTATATAGATACAGAATTCTGGGAACTGGATATCTCTCCGTTGTGCTTTGAGCTGCTTTTCCAGGAGTGCAATAGAGGGTGGGGGAAATCCAGCCTCAACTTGGGAGAAGGGGAAAATAGGAATTGTGTTGGAGGATGGAGTTGACATGCAGAATATAGGAGAAGAAGGAGAACAAGAAGGGAGAAGGCACCTTTAATATTACTCATTCAGATATATGCTTTCTGTTTGTCCGTGTGTGTGCCTGCCTATTCTGGATGTTGGTTTCACTCACTCTGAAAGAATAGATGTGGGGCTGCTCCCCAATCCAACTTTGTCGCTGGAAGCTTAGCTAGCCTCATTGGGGAGGGGTACCTATTACCATGTACAGCCAATATGCCAATGACAATGATTCTTGGACAGGAACGGTCTTGCCATAGTGAATAATGCCTTAGTAGCCTCAAGACTCAGTTATTGCAATGTGTTTTATGTAGGGCTGCACTTGGGCCTAGTCTGGCGGCTTCACCTGTTACAAAACGCTCTGACTGTAGTGCCGTTGGGGGGAGAGACTATCACCAGCACATAACTCCAGTAGCACTGGCTGCCTGCATGCTCTGAGGCCAGGCTCCAGATTCTTGTTTTAACTTGCAAGGCCCTTAACAACTTGGCTCTCAAGGACCACCTGATTCATTATATCCCTGCCCAATCACTGAGGTCTGAAGTTGTTAGTGGTCTCCCATGGCTTGTATCCACCAGAAGTCACACGTTCAGCATTGTGGGCCCAATTTTATGGGACTCCCTTCCAGTTGAGGTCAAACAGTGCCTGCCCTTTGGTTGAACTTCTATCACCTACTGAAAATTTTGTTTATTCTAAAAGGAATTTTAACTGAATTCTGATAATACACTTTTAACTGGTTTGTTGTTTCTGTACTGAGTTACTTGTAAACTGCTTAGAGACTATTGTAATTAAGCAGTATATAAATTGTTGAAATAAATAAATAATATCCGTGTGTGTGTGTGTGTGTGTGTATATATCCCCTCTAAATTAGCCTTTTGTTATTTTGCATTTCCCCCACCCCCAGGGAGTATCTGTTGAGAGCCAAAAAACCCGACGTCCCATAGCTTCGCGTCTTGACCAGGAAACCTTAACTTTATCAGCTGTGAAACAAAGTAAATCTGAAAAAACAGATCAACACTTGGAGGGTCAACCTAAGCAGCAGAGGCATGGGGAATTTTTGGAACCCGGCAGCATCGCCACAATGCAGGAGGTGCCCGCAACATTTGCAATCGCTACACACAAGGTATACTTCCCCTTAAGCACATTTGTCTTATATCTTTCCTCTTCTGAAAGGAGCACTGAATGTCTTAAAGTAGGCATTTTATGCTCCATCTTTACAAAAAAAGAAAGAAAATTAGATCACATTCAGGACCAATGTAGTATCTGATAGGTAGCTTCAGCCCATGGACATTTCCCGCTATTTCCTTTTATATTTTAATTAAGGACTGCTGCTGGAATTTACTGTACTGTATTGCATTTCATGCAGACCCTCTCTATTTGGACAAAGCACATGTTTTGTGTGATCCGTGGGCAGAATTGTAGAATGCAATAATGGACATGTCATACTGTCCAGCAACACTGATAATATATCAATGTTGCCCATATTAAAATTATCCTTTATAAGACTACAGGATAAAAAGTAATGGTCTTTTAAAATATTTTATCATTTAAAAAAAATATTTTAAGAGATCAGAATGAAAAAGAATCATGCATTCTGCATGCTTGTAGAGCACAAACACATAGTTGCATTTTTCTTAAAAGTTGAATCTTGTATTTATCTCCACCCACCCCAAATATGTTAAATTTTCGTCATTATTTATGGATGCCTTTTGCTTCATATACATGGGGTCTTCATTTTTAATGTGGCGTGGAAAAAGAGGAAGAAGGAAAACAGAAGTGTGGCATGAATTGAGCGTGAGATGGTCCAAAATTGCATCAGGGGTGGTGGTGGTTTGCGATCTTCTCCCTCCTACAAAGTTATTATTATCCATTGCAATATTGGACAAATGCAATATCAAACTTGGGTTCCAAATATTGGGCTACAACTCCCATCTTAGCCAGCAAATGATCCGGGACGATGGGAAATTGTAGTCCAACCTCATCATTTGGGAATCCAGTGTTGAAGAACATTACAATATAGGACCCCCCCCCCCAGCCACCCATGGGTAACAGTTGCTTTGCGGAGAGGGGTAATTTTCCATCTTGGAAATGGCATGGTTAAGTTCTCTTAATGTTTTCCTTCAGTCCCAGTGGCTTCTTTAATTGTTAAATAAGACAGCAAGAGATCCAGTCATTGTTCTGCCATGTCATATCTATTTTGGCTCGCTCTTGTTTAGGAACAGTGCAGTACCTGGGCTAAATTTATGGAATTTGTGTTGATTATTGTTGTGAATATAAACAGCACATTTCCCCTTGTTCTTTAGACTTGGTTTCCTTCAGGATACCTTATACCTCTTCCTCACTGTACCAAGCTTGGTAATGAGACCGTTTTTTCTAACAAGGAGAAAGCTGAGATGTGTGCAACAGAACAGAAGTCTTATAATTCTCCTTTTGCTGGTGTGTATTCATTAACTGTGCCTCTAAAATATTCCAGACTTGTTTATATCTGATGACTGCTGTCAGCTAACGATGAAGGACTTTAGGTGGGAAATTACAGCTATTGCGTGCCTGAGGCCTGTGCCCTCCTCATTCAACTTTTGCAATGGTGGCTTGTCCCACATGTTTCCACTTTCTGTGATCTGAAGAAGATGGATTTAATCAGTTCAATAAAATATGTATTAACAGTTCGGAACTCATTTACGGAGGGCTTACAAAACTACAAATAAAAGATAACATTTTTGTTATCCATTTAACAATTCATTAAATAAATGTTCTTATTGTCTCCTATAATTCTCATTATAGGAGCTCACCCCGTCACGGGGATTTGAACCGCCAACCTTCTGATCGGCAAGCCCTAGGCTCTGTGGTTTAACCCACAGCGCCACCCGTGTCCCCAAAAATCATCAATAACAATCCATAAAACAACACAGTAAATCATTCGAAACATAAAATCAACAATAAAGGAAGAAACAAATTAAAACAAACATCCACATTCTACACATGTTCCATGTTCTGATCTTGAGGGGTGGTTGTTTTTTCAGTTATTGAATGTATTTAAACCAATGTTCTAGGTGAGTCATTTTGTTGTTGCAGGACCTTTTCAGAGTTTCTTATAATGTGATAGTTTGTGCATTAATATTCTATGCCAAGGCTTAATTGCATTCATCAGAAGCCTGCTGTTACCAAGCTTCTGGTGTTTGGCTGGACTTTGTGTTCATGCCTGCCAAACATTGGCCTATGCTCCTTGACGCAGAAGTATTGTCATTTGTGACGGTTTTTCCTCCTTCTCATAGGTGGTATTCCAGTGACGTCTGAATTTACTGCCGTTAATTTCCCTGCGTTTCATATAGCACCTGTGAACCTAAAGCTACCCGCATCTTCTGTAGCTACTGTCCCCGTGGTGAATGGCACTGCTATGGCTTCAGACCAGGCTGACTCGATCCAAGCCCCAAGCGCTTCAGTTATGAACTTTACACTACAACACTTGGGACTGATTCCGGGCAATCTACAAATGTCTGCAAATCAGGTACTTAGATCTGGCCCAGTTTGTCAAGGAGCAGGACATGCTAGTTTGGTTTCAAAAAGTGTAGGCTTCAAACAGGAGAACGCAATACAGAATGTTTTGCCACCGTACAGTGATGAGTTAAATGGTAAATCGGTTTCACCAGCTTTACAGCCGGTAAGAAAGCTTTTAAATAATAGTCTGTTTCAAATAAGACTGGTGGGTTATTAACACATATACTTGCCAGAGTGGACAGTCGCTGATTAGCAATGGGGCATTTTACATGATTTGGTAACAGGAGCAAGCCAGCAGGAAACCATACCCAGCAATTTGGAGTTAACACTTTATTAGGAACAACAGGATCTGCAAGACATGGACAGCTTTGGATACAGATGTCGGAAAAGTGGGTTTTCAGTAGCAATAAAATTTTCAGTATAACATGATGATTTATCTTTGCATACCAGTGCTTGTAGAAATTTACTTGGTTAAAACTGTTAAAAATGCAGACACTGCTAAAAAAGCAGTACAATTGTATGAAAGGGCTAGAAAATTACAGAAGGATACCTAATACAACATTGTGAAATTGGCTGTTATATTAGCAACCCTCTCCGTATTTACAAATATTTACCAGTGGACCAAAAGCATTAATAGAGCATGCTGAGAGAGGATAATTAGTAAGACTTGCCAACAGGGATGCGGGTGGCACTGTGGTCTAAACCAGTGTTCCCCAACCTTGGGCCTCCAGCTGTTTTTGGACTACGATTCCCATCATCCCTGACCACTGATCTTGCTAGCGAGGGATGATGGGAGTTGTAGTCCAAAAACAGCTGGAGACCCAAGGTTGGGGAACACTGGTCTAAACCACAGAGCCCTAGGGCTTGCCAATCAGAAGGTTGGCGATTTGAATCCCCGCGATGGGGTGAGCTCCCATTGCTCGGTCCCTGCTCCTGCCAACCTAGCAGTTCGAAAGCACGTCAAAGTGCAAGTAGATAAATAGGTACCGCTCCGGCGGGAAGGTAAACAGCATTTCTGTGCACTGCTCTGGTTCGCCAGAAGCGGCTTAGTCATGCTGGCCACATGACCCGGAAAAAACTGTCTGCGGACAAAAAAACTGAACCTCGGCCAGTAAAGCGAGATGAGCGCCACAACCCCAGAGTCGTTCGTGACTGGACTTAACTGTCAGGGGTCCTTTACCAACAGTGTCCTTTTCACTTGCTTCTCATTTCCTTCTCCGTTGTTCCTGTTTCTTCTGCTTAGTTACAGTATTGGAAAGCCCTAAACAGGGTTCCAAAATACTCCTTCAATTTAGTCATATGTGCATCCTTCTGGCCATTGATATCAAAGCATTTTAGTTGTTTCAGTCTCATCACTTGTAAATAATTTAAGTTTTCTCTTCCATTCAGGCCACTGTTCCTGTTACATCCAGCTTTCTGGATAATGGCCATGCCTTCCAGGCATCATGCGAGTCAGCTGTAGTTCCTGAGTTTTGTTCAACCTTTCATGAATCAGATAGAATATCTCAAGCAACACTGGCAATTCCACAAAAAGAACATGGTGTTTCAACAGAAGATAAATTTTGAGTTGGTATAAACTCAAACTTCCCCCAAACAGATATGATTGAAACACTTATTTGTGGTATTATAAATGTGTACTCTGGAAATAATATTTGATCATAATGATGACTTCTTCATGCTTGAATATCTTTTTAGTTACAGTTCTACTTGATCAACTTTATATCTTTTTTTATAATAATAATAAAAAGTAAGTACACACACCATTGTCTGTAAAAACACCACTTAAAGAAGCAATTTGGAACAATTCCATTAAATGTCTGACTTCATAGTTGTGTGGAATAAGAAAGCTCTTGTTCGTTATTTGTATAGAAACATACTAAATATGTACTGGCACATTGCAAGTACCAAGCATGTAATATATTGTATTTTTTTTTTAAAACTATAAGGAGGGTCTTGTTACTTTTAAGTTTACATAACATTTTAATTTTGTGTGTTCTTTAATACTGTTTCAAAGTTTTAAAATCTTAATCACGTCTGTGTAAATTTTAAGGTTTATTTAAGGGATTAATCAATTTCTTCAAATTAAATTTTGTGTCAGTTTTCTAACTTTTATACTTGTGGGTTATTTCATGGCATTGAAACAAAATGAACATGCACAGAAAGAGAGTGCACAATAGCATGCCATATGTATATCAGGAAAAGTATGGATAAGGATAAAATGCTGCATAATGCCTTAAAATGGACTGGAGTGTGTGAGGATTAGACCAAAGTGTCCATTTCTCCAAGCTCTCCAACTGAGTTGGCCTCCCACCAGGTGCTGTCAATGGAGTGACAAAAGAGTCGCCAACCAATCCTTTCACCTGCTAATCATGGTTGTATCCATGCTTACAGGGGTCAGCAGAAAACCCCAAAATGGTGTTCGGAGGGTAGGACTGAGCCAGGCCAGAACCCACTGGATCTCAAACTGCCCTCAGTTTTCGTATGATGGCATTGGATCCAATTACTGCCCTTGCCTGGAGTTGTCACAGTGATGAAGCCCGATTGTTCGTCGCCTACTTTCTGTCATGGCTGTAGATGCAGCAGTGTGTGTGTGTGTGTGTGTGTGTGTGTGTGTGTGTGTGTGTCTGTGAAAGGTTAAGATTGTGCCCCTAAATCTGACTAAACCCTTGCCAAGGTTCAAAACCATGCAACCTGGTATGTGGATGTCATTTGGAAATGGCTGCAAGACTTGCTGCCACCTGTCTGTTTGGGCTGTAGCCAGAACAACTTGGTTTTTACTAGCTTCTCGAGCACATAGCTCATGCCCTTTCCCCCCATCAGTTGAATGTTGTCTTAATATATAAATTGAGTAATAGATTGCATCTAATAAAAGCAAATGGAATCTATGGCACAGATGCGAGAGACTAAAATCTCTTCACCCCAGCAGCTGAGATTTTTCAGTATAGAAAGCTGTCATGTTTGAAATCACTTTGACCTAAGTACTTTTTACTATAATTTTATGCATACTATTAGTGTGAGCATCTTACACCCAATCCTAAAGTTAGTTATCTAGAAAAAGAAGCTGTATTGCTATTTGTAAATTAAACCAGAAAAAAACAAGCTAGATTTTGAAAAGAATAATTAATATCTGAACAAAATCAATGGTGAGTCGAGGTGACAAAGGCCTGGGACAAAATCATAATCTTCCTGTACTTTATCACCCCGTACACTCAGTGTTCGATAAAAGATTGGCTTATCAGTTTGTGTTTTTGCAGTTTTTGCAGCTGATTGTTGAAAAACCTCACCATTCTTTCAGAATGAAAGAATGATCTCAGGCTAAAAGCCATCTCAAGCCTACTCTGATTTGTACTTAGTTCTAAGGTCCTGGGACTTTAAAGGCAGGTAAGAAATTGAATTAATGATGATGAGGCAATAATTATGCCAACCAAATTAGCCATCTAACCTTATTGCCTTCCACCCTACAGATCATTAGTCTGTCAAATATTTTGCCTACAGAGTCTCCTTTGTTTTATTCATTTGAAAAATGCATTTTTATCTTGCCCTCTATTCACTTCTTAACTCCTGCAGGTTCTCTTTTGATACATTTTTTATATGAAGGAATGGCTTAGAAGAATGAACTACCAGTACACAAATTTATGTTTCGTTTAGGGGGGGAAATACAGTACTCTTCAGTTTGCTGTTAAGCCACTGCAAGATCAAGGCTTCCTGGCTCTGCTTCTGAAATAATAATAACTTCTCTAAAACTTCCTCTTTTGTTTCTTCTTTTTAATTTCTTGGAGGTTCTCTGGTTCACGTTTACATGACAACCTTTCTGTTATTTCGTTCCTATTTGTATCTCTTAATACCATCAGTGATCTGCTTATCAGACTTGCTGTGCTTTTCTGCCACCCTGACTTAAAATATGACCTGATTACTTGCTGTGCTTTTCTGCCACCCTGACTTAAAATATGACCTGATTACCTCATTCACTTGCCTGCCTTGGGAAGCTCTCTTTGATCTTGGGTCTGGCTTCATGTTCTTGATGTGCAGCTTTCAAACCTTTGAACGGCGCTCGTAGATGCTGCACATACTCCGTCAGTCCAAATAACTGCATCTTGCACTTCTAGTGATTGAAATAAAAATTGAAGCAGCTGCTGTGGTTCATTTGATGAATAACAAACCTGCATTTCCACTTAGATTGAAATAAATAGAATCTATGGATAGTCTTCCTTTGAAGACTAACAAACTTATTATAGCTTCCATGTGCTCATGTCCTGAGTTATTGCTGTATACACACATGTGCTAGAGTGGCAAAATTGTAAACAATTACAAGCTGAGTCAGCCCCTAAAGCAAGTCAGTAAAAGAATCATCCATCAGTAATTGGACTAAATCTAAATCTGCGTTTTTGGAGAAACATCACATTTCTCCACGAGGGGCACTTTGGTCACCTGACTCTGAATTCTAATTGGCCAAATGTCCCTTGTGGCCTCCCTGCCTCTTTGTGGCAGGAAACCTACAATGATATCCTTCATAACCGCTCCATACATGCATTAACTAGCAATTAATGTCCCTTTCTCTCCAGCGCTGTCATTAATCTACCTCTGAACTAGAGCTAAAACCCTTCAGGAAATGTCTTTCCTATTACTAAGCAGTTCAGATTCCCAAATAGTTTAGCCTTGCAGGTTTAACACTCACTTCGCCACTCTACATCTCTCTTCAAGCCTTCTCCAACCCCTGGATGCCTGCAGGAGCCAAATGTCTTCATTCTAGCTCAATCCCTTTATGTTTGCCTCCTATACTACAGTATCTTCTTGTCTCTCAGCCATGATTGTTATTTTCTTTGAATTAGTCTGGACTCTTGTAAACACAAGCCACTGTAATACCTTATTCTTGTAATGTTGAACTAGATTTAAAGGATTGTGAAGGTTTCATTCCACTTCTAAGCTTGTTCACAGTCCTCTCCTTACTCTTGCAATGCCTAGCTGTGGCCACCAACATCTTCCAGGGTTCCAGGTCTCTAAAACTGTTTCATTCCCTTTTTCTCTCTTGCGGTTTCAAGCCTTCACGTTTCTGACTTCACAACCATCTGACTACCGGAAATTGATCTACTGTTAAACATGACCTATATACAGTTGTTGTTTTTACTACCCCCCCCCCCTTTTACCCAATCTGGAGGAAAGGAAAGTCTGGGTTAATTTTCTATTTTCCCTTAATTTCCAGATGCCTAGAATGAACCTTTGACCCTCCCTGTGCAAAATGTTGTAAGCAAAACATCACCTCTTAGATTTCTTACTCTTCTGTGAACACCTTCCTCTGAACTTTGGACTCTCCTAAGCAGGAGGTACCAACCATTGAAACCAAGTAAAAACCCAGAACAAAATGTCTGAAAGCCCTGTTTCTTCACAAAAAGTGAACAGAGCATTCTGTAAGGCTTTGTCAGAAGAGCTGCAGCTTGACAAAAGTAGCGATGAGTGCCAACTCCATGGTTGATACCTGACAAACTGGCTTGACTGTTATTGGCTTTAGATTGTAGCAACGCAATTCTCATATTATTTTCTTTACGCGACTTAGTATTCATGTAAGGTCTTTCCCTAATGGCCATTCATCGTGGCTGTGGGCACCGTCCTATTGCTGCCTACATTGTTGAGCAGTGTTTCTGCCTTTAATTTTATTTTTAAAGATTCAATCATAATTGACCTCTCACCTAGCACATGCCCTGTGTGACACATTGATTTATTTAATTTCTTTATATCTAGGCAGCTGCACTTGGAAAGGGCATCTGGGTGTAATTGGAGGGCCCTGCATTGTTCTGCAACTTGCTCATAATTGGTGCTCAATCCAAGGCTTTGTCACAAGTTATTTTAAGCCACCTGATAGCAGTAGCATTGCTCACGTACTCTGTACTCTTTCTCCTGTGCCCCATCGTGCGCTCACACACACACACACACACACACTTCTCCCCTCACCCTTTCCTAGCCAAAGCTTGTAACTACTTGGAAGTATTTAAAGACTTCCAGATCCTAGCTTAAGCTATTCAAAAAGACACAGGAGACAAGGGGATACAACTCATCCTGGTAAGTCATGATGATAAAGTGTGAAAAGGCTCCAGTTATGTTTAATGAGGAGCACGTTGAGAATTTTCCTTTTCATTGAGAGAATGTTTTTCCTATATCTCATTTAATTTACAAGCCAAGGTAGTGTTCTGTATTTTAAGTTTGCGGGGGGCATGATGCTTTATGTGAAGATTCCCAACATGCTGATTATTGACATCTTTTTTTGGCTACTTCCAAATGTGTTGTGGTTCTCTGAATTTTCCTTCCAATAAATGAAAGTCTATTTAGGTACAGCACAACTAAAATGCAATGCTGGCAAAAATTATGTTAAGAGGTGGCGGTTGGCATATTGTTATCCAAAAATTCTGAATGATAGATTTTTAAAATATCCTTAGAAAGATGAACACTATGTGCTGTGCGGTGTCAAACCTCCGATACTGAATGAAACGTTTGATGCTCCTGATACTAGCACTAGTAGTAATTTGGAAACAGTTATAATTTACGACAGCCAGATCTTCAGTTTCCATTATTAGATGGTGTTGTTTTAAACTGGAATCAGGCCTTAAGTTTCCTGATAGAGAATTGTGGGTATACTAGGCATCTAATTATCTTAGCCATCTTATGTCACAAGAAATAGTAATTCAGTTGTTTTGCTCTAGCTGAAATAGTTTAAGAGTGAAGCTATATTTCTGTGTTTTTCTTCATAAAGAAATAAAGAAAACAGAAGTTTATTGAAGTCTATTTGTTCTTTAAAAGACTCTGTGACAGTAGTGTCCCTAAGTCAATATTTCCTTAAACATGAAATCTTCAGTATCCAGTATCATCAAATGCATTCAACATTTATGTGAGAGAACATGTTTAGTGTAATGCTCTTAGAAATGGCAGTATTGGTAGTCCACAGGAGTTCTTCTATAGGTTTCCCAGGGTTATGTTTTCTTTATAACTTATATCAGCTCAGATTATTTTGGGGTGGGTTTTTTTTAATGCTTTAAGCTGAGAAAGAATCAAAGCAACTCCTTTTTGTAATATATCAACACAAAATCTGCCCCATATTCTTTTTGACATTTAGAGGGTCATTTTTATGAAGGAAGGATAGAACTTGACTAATCTTTCACTATTCGAAATCATTTGACTCAGTTAAGAATACCTCAGTTGTGGTTTTGTCTAGCACCGCTGAGAGAAACTCAGCACGGCTTTTATTTTGGGAGTGAGGCTGCTATAATAAGAAAACAACTCTCCTGGCAAGGACTGGGTCAAGAACAACTTGACAAATGTTGATGTGATGTTCTAATGTCAAGCTAGCATCTGATCATCCAAGAAATTATGACTCAGAGACATCAAGAAAGCGCCATGAGCAAAGCAGCTCCCCACCTACTAGATTCTGCGGTACATCTGAAACATGAGTCAATGAAGAGGACATTGTGCTGACTTTTTGCCACCAGCCAAGCAGCTGTGATCATATCACCTCTCCATGCTCATAGGATATGGCCAAAGTATTAATTTCTCCTTTTCTCTCTGAGCTTAATGACAATGCCAGTCACCTAAGATGAAGGAAGTGTCCAGATCAGGGGTAGTCAACCTTTTTATACCTACTTCCCACTAATGCATCTTTCTTGATGGTAAAATTTCCTTACCAGCCACCAGTGCTTGATGGAAGGAGGATTCAGCTTGTGCCGTAGAACCCCCTACCGCCCACCTAGAATCCTGAAACAACCACTAGTGGGCGGTAGGGACCAGGTTGACAACCCCTGCTCTAGACCCCTTTTCTCTCTTCCAGCCATTACCAAACCTAAGAGGTGATTGCTACTGTAAAAGCATGCAGCTGCAGCATGATGTGTGGTTCCAGATTAATTTCATTTTGACCTATTAAATACAAAGGTTAGCATAACTAAACACACTGCCAAGTCCAGGTTTCAAGGAACCTCTCTAAACACGATACTTTCACTAATCTCCTACTGAGCAAAGTTCCTCTGCTCAGGACTTTAACAGAGACACCTGCTAGATTGCTTTTGCTATGTGAAATTCGCACCTGGGCCCTACAATCAAGGTGAGGCAAATGATCTTTCTATTAGGCCTTGCTTGCACCATACAATTAAAGCAGCATCACATCAGCTTAAACATTTGGACATTCGGCTTCCCCCAAAGAATCCTGGGAACTATAGTTAGTAAGAGCTGAGAGTTATTAGGAGGCCTGTATTTCCCTCACAGAGCTACAATTTCCAGAGTTCTCCGGAAACAGGGATTGATTGTTAAGCCACACTGAGAATTGCAGCTCTGTGAGGGGAATCGAGGTCTCCAAACGACTCTCAGCACACTTAACAAACTGCAGCTCCCATAGTTCTTTGCAGGAAGTCATGACTGTTTAAAGGGATATCATACTGCTTTAAATGTATACAAAGACATTCACCAACCATTTCAGGAGAAGGTGAAACAATAGTGTGGGACGCAGCATGCCTTTGAATACCAACTCCTGGGCATCACAAGTGGGGAGAGTGCAGATATGCTCATACCCTGCTTGTGAGCTTCTCATAGGCATCTGGTTGGCTACTGTGAGCACAGGATGCTGGACTAGATGGGCCTTTTGCCTGGCCCAGCAAGGCCTTCTTAGGTTCTGAATGTGCCGGTGCTGCGAAACAACACTTCAGAGTTGGAGACTTGGCCTGTGTTGCTAGCAATAGCACAGGTGATAAGCATTGGCCAATATATAGACATGCATGCTATGTAACTCTTGGGAGCAGATCAGCTACTTATTTTGGGCTTGTTAGCACTGATAATTAGAGAATGTAATTAAGAATGTCAAACATCTGTAAAAGGTCCTGCCACAGCTTGAGTACAATGATGCAGAGACCTCTCATGACTGCAGCATGTTGAAGAATCTGGTAATAACAGCAGCAATGGAACAGTAGAAATCATGGGTGTAGCCAGGATTTTTGTTAGGGGGAGGCAGGCTTTTGTTAGGGGGGGCAGAACCTCAGATTTGTATTGATTTGTATTGACTTGGGGGACCCTTTGCTACGCCCATGGTAGAAATAGTGGCTGTTGAACCTACTCAAAAGAAGACTACTAGGAATGATCAAGTTACCCAGAAACTGTCCAGATTTAAAGACATGTTTATGTAGGATTTTGAGGCATTTATATAAGTACACATTTTAGAAAACGTGTGTAAGTCTGTGGTAAGCTTTCTAATGTTAGAAGTGTCACTCAAATCTATTATTGTTCGTTTTAATCTTTAAAAAAAAGAGGGAAAGGGGAAAGGTAGTATAGTTGTTGTTTATTTGTGAATACTCCTGTAGGACTGTAGTTTCCAGGAGAGAAACTGGAACTTTTCTGTAAGAGATAGAAGAAGAAAAAGGAAGCCAAGAAGTAGAGAGCTACCCAGGGGGTTCAGAAGGAGCTGACAATTTAAGGGCTATTACAACAGGGGTGACTACCCTGTGGCTCTCCCTTCACCATCAGCTATGCTGGCTAGAGCCGATGGCAGGTGGAGTCAAGTGAGATTTGGAGAGCCACGTTAGCCACTCCTTTGGCACGGGAATAAGAGGTTAAAATAGGTTTGCCGTATTTCAAAAAGTGAAAATCTGGGCACAAAAGTTGTTGAGCATTTGGGGGGGGGAGTTGTTGGTCCTTTTTTGAACCCCCCCCCCAATGAAGTTTTTGCCTATTTTGGGGGGAAACTTGCCAAAAACACCAGCACTGCCAATATGGGCTGTCATTCCTCCCGGATACTCTCTTCGACGGGTGAATCCCAGCTGTGTCTGGGAAATTCCAGATGTATGGCAGCCCCAACAACTCACTATTTAAAGAGATTTCATTGTTGGACAAACCTCAAAGAGACACAACAGAAGGAAACTGCTCCATTATCTTTTCACTGCTTACCTGCTCAGAGAGGACAACTGAACAGGCAGTGAGACTGGTCCTGGGCTCTAGGATTATGCAAAGGACAGGGCAACTCTTCTCTATTTGTTTTCTCCACACCATGCATAATACAGTAAACCTCTGTAATGTGTCTTCCCTCCCCATTTTTTTCTAAACTAGAAACCCCTAAATGTTTTAACCTCTCCTCATAGGGGATTTGCTCCAGCTGCTTGATAATTTGGGTTGTTTTCCTTTTCCGCTCCTTTTCCAATCCTACAATATCCTTTTTGAGCCGATACACTTTCAAATGCTCTGCGCAGACGTGTGCATCACTGCTGTAAAATCCAGCATGTGGGAATTCATTCTGCAGTCTGCCTTCGTAACCAACCGTATCATATCAGAGACACGCTGCCCGCGGGAAAGAATTCCTTTTAACTTCCGTCGCTGAGCAACACCACATAGCAAGCTGTGATAAAATAGCATCTGCTCAGGGGGGAATAAGTGAGAAGACTGAGCTAAAGAAAGGAAAGGAGCTCAGCTAGAAACATGAGGTGGCAGAGAATATAGCTCAATGCTGCCTACTGGATAGGATAGGCAAAAGAGGATACTGATGTGCATAGGGTGGTTTTGATGTATAGCTGAAAATTTAGGAGGGGAAAAATGGAATAGAAATGTGATTCATTGCACCATGGTGGGAAAGACTCTGACCAGCTGAGCTGTGTGGCTGCTCAGTCTGCTGTCCAAGTGCTGTTGATGGGAAGATTCAAGGTCCCTTCACTCTCTTGTTTTGAATCTTTAAACCAGATTTGGAATGGACAGACTTCAGACAGAGGGCTTTCTTCCAATGGCTCCTCAAACAGAAGTCTGTCCTCTTTAAAATATGACGTACAACCACTCTAGGGTCCAAATGTAGCTCTCCAGACCTCTTTGTCAGGCCCAGGCCACACCAATTACTGGTTTTGCTTCCCATCCCAAGTGTTTGCCTGGCTGGACTTTGTCCTCGAACTCTGATAATGTTTATTGCTTGCCTGGATGGAGGATAGAAAGGGTAAAAATTGTATTTGTTATTACACTCACTTTTGCCTCTGACTCCACCCACCACTGCCAGGTGGTCCAGAAGAGAACTCAGCCCCCAGGCTGAAAGTTTTCCCACCCCTGTTTTAAGTCAATAGAGTTATCCTATACCATTACATTATCCTATACCATTACAATGGCATATTTTCCCTAGCAGTTTGCTAGGGACTCGACTGCCAGGTATACCCTTATTCCTGATGAATATAAATGGTCAGGAGTACCTCCAATGTATCATTGCAAGGGTCAGTACAAATGCTTTAGGAATGCAACTCTATCTCCTCTCCCTCCTCCTGGGCTGAGTAGTTAGGCAACATTTCAAAGGCAGAACCCTTCACATCCCCTTAATAGGCACAGCATATTCCCACTATAATGTGGCAGAGTCTTTACTTTATTCTCAATGTGGAGATTAATCCAAAAAGTTCAGCAGCGCCTTAATCTCTGAGGCAATTGCATGCAAGTAGAGTAAAAGTGAAATACTTGGAAAGAACAAACTGCAGTTTGAGAAGGCAGGTGTGAACACATCACAGGCTTTGATGAAACGGTAATTGGAGCAGCAAGAGATGTCAGCTGTGTACCTGGTTCAGAACTGGAGGGGATTTCTCTACTATTAATAGCTGCACAGAAGGCAACATTTCTTGGAGTGCATCTTTTTGAAAAAGGCAGAGCTGAAAATTAAATTCAGCTAAAATGTCTGTGCAAAATTGGCAGGAAAATTTGGGGAGCTTTGCAAAGTAAGTTCCTATCCTATATGAAGTTTACAACAGGTCACTGAGATGGCAGTGGGGTATTCTAGTTGTTAGATTTCCCACAAGGGCCGACATTGTTGCCAAAATCCAGCACCGCCTGAGCTCTGTGAGTGCAGCTTTCTCACGATTGAAGTGCAGAGTGTTTGAGGACCGGGACATTCGCAGGGAAACCAAAATGCTTCTTTACAAAACTATTGTACTACCAACCTTATTGTATGCTTGTGAAACGTGGACCATTTATAAACGCCAACTCCAACTCCTTGAAAGATTCCATCAACGGTGTCTTTGAAAATTTTTACACATCACTTGGGAATATAGGCAAACTAATGTCACTGTACTGGAAAGATCACCAGTGTCCAAGCAATGATTCTTCAACATCAACTTCATTGGACTGGTCATGTTGTGTGGATGCCTGATTATCGTCTTCCAAAACAATTACTCTATTCCGAACTTAAAAATGGAAAGCATAATGCTGGTGGTCAACAAAAGAGGCTTAAAAACTCTCTCAAGGCAAATGTAAAAAAATGTAGTATAAACACCAACAACTGGGGAACACTGGCCTGTGAGTGCTCCAATTGGAGAACAGCCTTTACCAAAGGTGTCATGAGCTTTGAAGAAGCTCAGACTCAGGACAAAAGGGAGAAATGGCTAAGAGGAAGGCATGCTTGGCAAACCCTCACCGTGATCAACTCCCACCCGGAAACCTATGTCCCCACCGTGGAAGGACGTGTGGATCCAGAATTGGCCTCCACAGCCACCTAAGGACTCATTGTTAAAACCATGTTTATGGAAGACAATCTTACTTGGCTACGAGTGATCGCCAAAGAAGAAGATTGTTTTGTTAGATTTTTCCCACAGAGAGGTAAAATTCAGATTGGGGGTGGGGGATATGGTCTGGCCTTTTGATGCCAGAAGGAGATTTGATGCAAGAGGAGCACTGAATAAACACCCATCTGGACGTCCCCAAAGTCTCAGGAAGGCATATCAGTTTCACAGTAGCGGTAGCAACCTCTGCTTGCCTTTCTTTTCTGCCACTGCCACCAGAGGTGGTGGAGCTCCTCTGAGTAGTCACCCTCCAGGATCTCACCATTCCTTCCCCCAGAATGCTCTAGAATGATGCCACATCATGATGTAGCTTCCTTCTAGGGAGCATTCTGAAGGGCTGCCGGAAGGGTGACCACTACTAAAGAGAGAGGTGGGAGAGAGCAAACAAGGTTACTAATTTGTTCTCATTCTGGCTCATTTGTCTTTTGGTTTAAAGGTGTAATTGCAAACCAGTTGAAAGTTTCAAGGATGCCAAACTGGGGAGGTGGAGCCAAATGTGGTGCGTGTGACAAGACTGTCTACCATGCTGAAGAAATCCAGTGTAATGGCCGTAGTTTTCATAAGACGTGCTTCCATTGCAGTAAGTGGATCTATGCTATTTTATTTCACCAGAGAATCCACAATGTACTACAATTGATTGCGGCACTAACACTACTCGTCTAAACAGAAAGGAACATGTGCAAAATGGAGGTTTATGGTGGAATAGTTATTATCTCAGGGGTAGATGGGGTTGTCAACCTGGGAAAGTAGCCCATCTAGGAGAAGGAAAACTCTAATCCTAAACCAGGCATAGGCAAACTCGGCCCTCCAGATGTTTTGGGACTACAACTCCCATCATCCCTGACCTGTTAGCTAGGGATGATGGGAGTTGTAGTCCCAAAACATCTGGAGGGCTGAGTTTGCCTATGCCTGTCCTAAACCTCTGCTGCCTTGCGGAATAAAAAGCAAAGCAGTAACCCCTGCACAAATTCAGAGTGGAGCCCCAAAGATGGTTGGATGGCACCTTGCATGCTTCCTTCCAGCAGCACCTGCAGCCAAGCTGGTACCCAACATATTGCTCTGCTTTCCTTGGGACCACATCAGCTAGGTTGAGAGTGGGGTCTTGTTGCCTGGGCAGCCCAGGACCTCCATATACACTTGTGCCCTGGGGAGGTCACTTTGGTGCTGCTAATACAGTGGTTTGACTGGAGGCACACACCACTGTCTCTTGGGACAGACTGATGCCGACAAGTTATTATCTTCAGTGAAGAATAGGGAAGAAATTACACAGTTTAACTCAACAACAACAACAACAACAACAACAACAACAACAACAACAGCTTTATTATTTATATGCCACCTATCTGACAGGGCTGCCCCAGCTACTCTGGGTGACTCCCAACAAAATATTAAAAAACAATAAAACCAGATGTTTCAAATCAAACAATACAAGCATCAGATAAAAAGGGGGAGAGGACAAGGTTTAAAAAAGGAATTGCTTAGCAAGGCATGGACAGAGAAGGATTGATGGCTGGCAGACAGCAGCTTGTTTTCCTTACTGATTATCCCTGATTGGTAAGACATTCTCCTCTAATGTTCAACCCTCATTTACTTTCCCGTAATTTAAACTGAGATCCATTGAAGATAGGATAAAGAGTGATGGTTTTAAAGTACAGGAAAGCTGAGTTATGGTTAAACTTTAGAAAGGACTTCCTGCCTCTACAACCCTGATCAGTAATTATTTTTATTGCTGGCTCTCTGAATGACAGACTGACAGTGAATGGTGCAGGGCAGGTCTACCCAAACTTTAAGTGGGCTATTCACAATTCAGTTTCTCTCTACATAGTTTCTGCCTCTACTAGGGAGCCAGGCAGTACTCTGCCTCAGCAGGTGATGGCATTTCTCTTCCTGAAAGTATAAAAAGGGGGGAAAGCCCAAAGATGTCCTCTACCAACAGTAAACCACATAAACTGTTATCAAAATCCTGTTTTATTGGAATGAACAGGAGCATTTGTGAAGCACATGCTACTATCATTAAAGACATTCTAACAGGTTGAAGATGCCAATACACTTTTTATGCTATTGGATATAAGTTTTCTGTTATAAAGTGCACCAAATCTGTCCATCTTGAGCTTCATGCCCTGTTGGCATAGTCAGCAGGTGAGTATTGCCAGAAATTGCAGACACCCTTTGTTTGAAGGGTGTAAAGATGTAAATCTAGGTTTATTGCTGCCAGTTTTGGGCTGCAGTCCCATACATGCTTACTTTGAAATTAGTCCCATTGAACTGAGCAGGATTTATTTCTGAGTGAACATGCCTTTACTTGTATTGTGAATGTGTAATATATTCTAGCTGTGCTGCTGTTGGTATGGTTTAGGTTATACATTCTTTTGTATTGCTTTTTGAAACTTTGTTAGTGGAACCTCTGTTTTCGAGCGTCTCGGAATCCGAACGATTCGGAACCTGAATGCCAAAAACCCGGAAGTAATTGCTTCCATTTTTGAACACGGCTTGGAAGTTGAATGACTTCCATGGCGTATTTTTCCATTTTCTTCATAGAACTTGCCGACCGCCCATTGCTTTTCGGTTTTCTCGGTCTTCTGGAATGGATTACATTCGAAAACCGAGATTCCAATGTATATGTATATAGTGTATGATCTTACGCTCATGCTGTACAATACACTGGGCACATTATTCAAATACGGGGACATCATTAATAAATTAATATATTGATTATGATAGCAATAATAACAACTTAAAGCAAAGCAACAAGAATCTCGATTCCCCTGGTAAGACACTAAAACCACACCAGTCCATAAAAGTAACAAAATTAGCTACAGCAAAGATTCAATCAGAGATTAAATAAAAAATCAATCAAAAACTAGAGATGTAAAAGCAGCTCATAATGTGCCATCAAATGCACAAAATCATCATCCTCTTCCTATTTCTATAGTATAATGCAGGCAGAAAAGTACCCTTCCTCCATTTTTTTTAAAAAAATTAAATGCTCATCTATTATCTGCAGCCCTGTGACTGACTTGAAAGATACTCTTTCATGTGTGGCTTGCTATTTACTTACTTTGCTTCCCAGCTGACTTTTACTTAAAGCACATCTGTGGTGGACATGTGGCATGATCACAATTTGTAAGCGTAAAACTAATTCATGGCGGCTGTGCTGCCTCTGCCAGCAGATTGACGAATATCTCGGAGCTGTTTCAACAATAGCACTTCAAGGGCTTTGACTCAATCTGTTCTAGCAAACAGATATTCTGTCCCAAAGGAGCCAGAAATAGAAGCACTTTATCTGCATCACTCCCCTTACACAGACACACAAAATCATTTTTTCACAGAGAAGAATGCAGAAAAGGGACAGATCAGCTTCACATAGTGCCAGAAACATCTTGCTTTACTGGTCTTAATTTTAGGACAACAATGTAATCTTATACATCACTCACCTAAGAGTAAATTCCATTGAACTCCATAGGGCTACTTTTGAATAGACACATATACAATTGCAATTTTGGTTTCTCTCTTCCCCCTACTCTCCTATTTCTTCACTAATTAGGACTGGATCCAAAATCCAGTGATAGAAAAGTAAATATCTCCAGTGACATTTCTTCCATTTTATACCACTCATTATATCAGGATGTTTTATGTCTGAAGAGAATATGGCATTTTCCACAACTGAAGCAAAGTATGAATAAGAATTGGAGCAGGTTACAATTCTGGTGATGGCTTTACTAAGTTTTGTTAATATGTTAATAGAGGTAATAATCACTTATAGAATCAGAAAGCAATTACTTCCCAAAGTGGTGGCTTAGATGTACCAGTAATACACATTTCTGAGACCAGACCTTAAAAAATATATGCAGCATTTATGAATATCCAAAGCACTTCACATAGATCTTCTTAGTAATCTTTACAACAGCCCTGTAAGGTAGGCCAGTCCTGTTAGTGCTGTTGTGGAGAGGGCAGGACTGTATGTGGTTTGTCTGAAACAACTTAAAGAATTTGTGGCTGAGGAGAGATTTGAAACAAAGACCTCTACCATTTAGTATTTGCTCTCCTAACTTTTCCAGGCCATTTACCTGTAATTTTACTAACACCCCAGATGTGAGTAACATACTTTGCCACTGAATATTAAGTAGCTTTTAGTAGACCTTTAGGCTCCAGGAACCCTCTTCTGTCCAACTCCCCCAAACCTATAGCAAACTGCAGGTGCATATGTTTCAGTGCATTTGCTTCCTTTCCAGTGGCCTGCCGAAAAGCTCTGGACAGTACGACCGTAGCAGCCCACGAATCTGAAATATACTGCAAAACTTGTTATGGGAGAAAATATGGCCCGAAAGGGATTGGCTTTGGACAAGGTGCAGGCTGCCTCAGCACAGACACCGGAGAGCATCTTGGGCTGGATCTACAGCAGTGAGTGGAATCCTTGGTTTTTTAAAAATAATAATTATGGCCTCTGTTGCATCAAGTCACTTCATTAGTTTCCATAACAACACGCAGGGGAAGCTGTAGCACAGACTTTTCTTCAATAGATCTAATAATTTTTATCCATTTTAATGATGTTCTGTCCCTGCAGAATATTACTTGAAAAAGATTTCCTATGCCAGTGGGCAATTACGCGGCAGAAAGAGCCCTTGCTTTACATATTGTCACAGTCTTTACTATTCACTGCAATTGTGACTCATTAAGTGCAATACAATCAAAGGGATGGGTTCTCAGTACAATGGTGAAATTATTTTTCTGCGTTGTACTGAGATGTTATTAATACTTGGAATAGCCACAATTCAATCTGTATTGTCTAAGGAAGGCAGGCAGAAAAATGACTGTGGGTATTTTATATTGGAGGGGGGCCTGTTTCATCTGCAGAATTCTATGTTCATAAAGACATGGAATGAAAGGTTACAATTGCAACACAGTAAGAATAAGAAAGGGACCATTATAAGATGTGTGGTGGCATGAATATGTTAATTCCATAAAGATTTTCATCACTTGTAGAATCAGAATATTATTATTTCCCAAAGCTGTGACCTTAAGGAAACTTATTTGAAAATAGATAGGACTTACTTCCAAGTACAGTGGTACCTCAGTTTTTTAACGTCTCCGTTGACAAACATTTTGGTTTTCAAACGCTGTAAACCTGGAAGTAAATGCTTCGGTTTTCGAACACACCTCGGAAGTCAAACATGCCACGCGGTTTCCACTGAGTGCAAGATCCTGAGGCCTAGCTGTTGGCTATTGAGTTTTCGGTTTTCGAACATTTCAGAACTCAAACGGTCTTCTGGAATGGATTACGTTCGAAAACTGAGGTACCACTGTACGTTACATCTCGAGAGGGTACTAGGCATGGCTACTCTCTGCCTCCATAGAATGCCCCCTCTTTTTGTATAAAGTATTTGTATTCTTCAACCAAAAGTGATTATTTTTTTGTTACGGATGCCATGACACACGTCTTCTGCTTGTAGTGCTTAATTTAGCTGCTCCAAGATATAAAGCTTAATGTGCACTGAACATTCTTGTCATCAGCTCACCAAAGCCAGCTCGTCCTTCCACTCCTACCAACCCTTCAAAGTTTGCCAAAAAATTTGGCGATGTTGATAAATGCCCTCGTTGTGGGAAGTCAGTGTATGCTGCAGAGAAGATAATGGGAGGAGGAAAGGTAAGAAACAGGCTTAAGCAGGTAAAGTGCCATTGTATTATAGCAGAGGGGCAGCTGCCAAAATTGAAATTTTAATCAAAGAGAATGGAAAGCGCATGAGAGTGCTAACTGCTTGGTGTTGCTTCTGAAAAGACACATTTAGGGTTGACTTGTAAAGGCACGTTTCTGTTTTATGTTTAATTCAAACGATCAACAATAGGTAAGTCCATAGACCAGATTAAAAGAAAAGAAAACAAGCTGCATTTAAATTCCACATAGAAATAAAATGTTTTAAGACGTCACATAAAAACATATACAACAGAATTTTACTAATTTTACTGAAACAGCTTTGTTTTTATTAAGGCAACTAAAAAAATTATTTAACAAATGTAAAAACCATTCTAAGCTGAAGCCATTGAAGGTGGGGGTAGAAGATAAAAATAGAATATAACACAGCTCTAAAAACAACAAACTCTACAGCCATCTTCAAAAATTCTTTTTTTTTAATGCAATTAATATTCCACAAATGACTGGGTCAAACCCCAGGGAAAAACTTATTAAACAAAAATGTCTTCAGTAGGCATGCAAACATCAGGACACAAATGCTCTTGTCTAATTTCAGCTGGTAATTGAGTTTATATCCTTAAAACTCAATATTTCTACCATAGTTGCCTGAAATGGATTCTAAATGTATTTTCCTGTGACTGGAGGGCCTGATTGCAGAAGAGGTTACCTTCCTAGTCAAATACTGATTAGCTCCTTGTAATAGAAAGCTTAATGTTTATTCCTCTCCCCAATATTTCTGCTGCCCCACGGAAGGACACCAGTGCAATGGGGCTTTCGCGTCTCCCTGCACCTGCCACATGCCTCCCATTTGCTATGGGGAGGGGTTCCCCGAGAACCCCCAGAATGGTGAGTGGGGGGGGGAGAAGAGGGGAGATCATTCTGTTAGGTAAGCAGAACTGCCTGTGCTAACAGCATGTTTGTAAAAGTGTGATGTTGAATTCCTCCCATGTTCTTTATAGTGTTCTCCAATATCAGGAAATGGAAATTGGTACTTGTTGTGAATTTCTATTTACAGATGGAACTGGAGGACATTCTCTGGGTCAAATGATGTCTCCCTCTAATCATGATAGGCAGGCCCTTCCAAGTCTTTTGCCTCCTCTTCCAGGGAGAGGAAATGTCTTGCCCTCCAGTCCGAACTGTCAAAGGAGGAACAACTATGCTGTGCCTAGAGCAGGGCAGGAAGCCTTCCTCAAGTGGCGAAGGCAGGGAGTAGATCTGGAGTTAGGGGGTGGTCCTGCCCCTGATGTCTTCCTCGAAAGTTTAACTTCCTGCCAGTGGTGAGATAGACAGAGACAACCCATATCAAGGATCACATTTCCTCTCTACAGGAGAATAATAGATTCTATCTCTTCCAGTCAGTCTGGTAATAGATTTCCACCTGAGCTGTTGAAAATGTTAAATCTGGAGAGAGGTGTGTGGGTGTCTGTGTAAAGGGAGTTAATCTCTTTATTTACCAATGCATAAATCTTGGAAAGGTAAACCTGCAATGTCTATGATTTCCTTAATACTCTTTTGCTTTCCGTTTCAGCCGTGGCACAAGACATGCTTCCGATGTGCTTTCTGTGGGAAGAGTCTAGAGTCTACAAATGTCACAGATAAAGATGGAGAGATTTACTGTAAAGGCAAGTGTACCGGTAGTTGTATGCCTCAAACCTAATTCAGACAAATTAAGGTGCCTCTTGTGGAGACTTGTGGAGTTACCAAAAAATCTTTTTTTCAGAGTGAAACTCCCCTGCCACTTGGTTTTCTTAAAGGTCCTTAAAGAAAGAGGCTGCCTCTACTGCTCACATTTGGGCTGCAATAGCACTGGGTTCCTACCAGAAACTGGAAATATTATTAAAGGAAAGGGGACGGGGGTCAGGATGGGAATGCTAGCTTTATGAATTCTAGGTGCAAATTTTCACAGGATCAAATTGTCTTCTCGGGGCTGGGCTAAACTAAACATGTGAGAAAATACATCGAGCTCCTCCCTCAAGTATGAGATACCCCCATGGCTTGACACCACACTATTCTGAATCTTCCCACCCCAACCTGCCAGTGATGCCGAGGCAAGGAAATGCAGGATACCCTCTTCCCCTGGCGTCTTTCCTCTCCTTCTCACCCATGTGAACCTAGGCAAAGGGCCATTGATCTGTTAGTACAAGGGGGTTTTGCCCCCACCCCAATGGGCTCTTAAGGCTCAGAACCCCCAGAACAGCACACAGGCAGAGGGGAGGGGGATCATTCCATCTGGCAAGTGGAAAAGCTTGCACTGATGGAACAGCTGTTGTAGAGCTATACTGAATTCCTCCCAATCTCATTTAAATTACACATACTTTGGCTTAGTTACAATATGTTATTGTTTGTTCCAAAGGCTTCTTTTGGAGAAGCTGAGTTTCAAGGGTGGCCTTGAAGGAAGTATGGGATATGTTTTGTGTTGAGTGCCATATGAAAACAGCTCAAACATAATGCCTTTCTTTCTTTTCCAGTTTGCTATGCAAAGAATTTTGGTCCTAAAGGAATTGGATTTGGTGGTCTCACTCAAGTTGAACAGGCTTAGGCTTGTCCAAATAGTAACACATGATCAAGAACATATTAAGAACACTTTTTTCATCTGAAGAAGTACTCTCCTTTCTTCCACAAGTTTTGTAGAATGGTGCAGGAAAGCTTGATGTGAGAGGTAGTGTAGAAAAACATACTTTCTTAACAGCTACTGTTTAATATCTTAATTTCTGGACTGTTCACAAATAATTTCAGAACTGCTACCTATTTTAAATAACAGCAGCAGTGGATAACTGCGTATAGGATACCACTATAAAGATTATTGTTTTTACATCAATGTTAAATAAACAGAACCTGATTCCTATTTTACATTCTGTTGCTTTTAAGTGCCAAAATAGCACTTTTGAAGATGTGTTGTTGTTGGTATGTCATGAAATAAAGATATTTGACTGTAAGCAGCCACAATAACAATGTTTTTTTTAAAAAAAGCACTGTTCCAGTCACTACCAAGTTCATTTATGTGTATTATCTCATAATTTTTTTCACTTTGAACCTCTCAAAACCATGCCATCTCTCCTTGGGAAAAACTTGGAATGGTATTATCTCATCTCCAAACAGATATTACAAGGACAGCACTGAATGCAGAACCACTTGCTTATTGGCAGCCTGATTTAAAATAAAAATATGCTTTACAAGTGCGGGTGCTGAAAAAAAGTATGTTATATTTACCTCTTGGATTACAACTGATCATTTCTCAAATTTTTCTGAGTGTCTAACAGAGCCTGTAACGTGATTCCACAATCCTGACTCTTTACTCTATAACCCTTCTAAAAATGGACAGCACTTGTAATTTTAGCAACAGAAACCCAGTTTGATACCACCATCTTTCATCAAGAAAAAAACTTGACAGGAGTAAGAGTGAAAACAGTATTAAAATCAAATCATGGTGCTGCTTCCTTAAGTTGCAATACACCACATGCTGCTTTTAATGCCATGGTGTCTTCTAAAATGAGTCCATTACTATGTAGAACTCGGCTACAAGCAAGTCTCTTACCGTAATTTCATTATTTTTACTATTACATTTATATTCTGCCTCTCCAAGCTCAGGGAAGTGTGGCTGGTTCTTCCTACCCTATTTCAACTTCAACAACCACTGGAGATATATTAGATTGGTTTTTACTGTATTCTATGTTGAAAACTTTCAATAAAAAAATCTGTTTTTTAAAAAAACAACCCCTGGAGGTAGATAAGACTAAGAGACAGTGGAGGGCCAAAAGTCACCCATTGTGACTGAGTGTCAGAGGTAAATCCAGGTCACATCAGTTCTGACATTTTAACTGCTACTCTATACAAGATCTCATTTTTCACCCAGCCCTCAAACGTTGTGCTTGTATGGGAACTAAGCCTCATATCCAAAGCAAGAATCGTACCTCAAGACCAACAAGCTTGGACTAATTCTATAACCTTAAACAATATATGTTCACTGATTATTAATTTTGACCTGCTATTCTTCAGTGTGACTTTTTTTTACTCCAGTATGAATCTCAGGATACACAGTGTGTCAAGTCCACTGAGACGTATTATTTGTGGTATTGAAGAGCTGTACACCCCTCTTAAACTTTAAGAAAGGTGAACCACAAACCTGTAGTCTGAAACAAGCCCTTCAAATGCCATGAGAATTTTGCGAAGTCGTATTGAAGCTGCCGCTACATGCTTCTAAATGCATTAGCACAGCTGAGAGAAGTATTTCAGCCATTATTCTTCATTATTCAGTGTATTAGGGCCTTAGCCACGGTTATTATTTCATTTATAAATGTTTTCCCATGATTAGTTGAAAAGCCAGTAATTACACTTGTAAATACAAAAAAGTTCTAATTTAATAAATGTGAGCATGAATATATTAAATCTAACAGCCCTTATATACAGATTTACAGATCAAAGAGACAGTTCAAATTACAAATCAGTTTTCATATACTAAAATATTTTGAAATTCAAAGCATCTCTCCCCACCCTTAATTATCAAGTGCAAATTTTAATGGACACATAAGAACAACAATGGCTAGGATTTCTAGGCTGCTTTATAAAAAAGGCCTTTCATTAGCAATTGAAGTGACATTTCACAGTTGTACTTACTCCAACCTATTGGAAGATTTAATATATGAACTACAGTTGTCCCATTGCATTATCCACTTTGCTTCAGTTTGTTCACATAAAATAACCTTTCCCAAAATAACAGCGATACAAATATAGCAAAGGAAATTCCGAAATAAGTTGCAAACCGTAAAATGTATACCAAATATCCATATTTATTTCAGCTTCCAGCTGAATCCCAATGACCTGATGTAGGTTATCTTCACACGGCGTGAACATTTCTATCCTTCAATGAATGAAACGTTAGCGTGTACTGCTTAGTCCAGTCAATGATGTTGGGCTTGAACATTCCAAAGCATTTACACTGGAAGAAGTCTGCTAGGTTCTGAAGGCAGCCATAGCTAGGAAGGGGAAGAGAACAACACAATGAGAGTGGAAATATTTTCCCTTGTTTTGCTAATAAACAATGTGTTTGAAACATTTATGATGGCCGCAGGGAAATGCCCGGGGAGGAGAAGGGGACTGCTGAGCGGCACTCCTGTGAAGGGGCTGTTTGTGAGAACTAGTTTCTCAACATGCGGCTCTAGTCATATATGCCCCATAGAGAGATACTGGTTTGTATATATGGCACTTCCACACAGGCCTTTACATACTTCCAAGGTACTCAAAATGGACATAAGTAATGTATTTATACGCTAAAAGAAATTGGTCAGATTTAGCTATATGTGACAAACTTTTACAACACAGAAACAACATTAAAACTAAACAGCGTCCCCCATCTGTAGAAGGTTTCTGACAAATTTTGGGACATATTGGTTGGTTCTAATAAAGGCATTGGACTCTTGTGGGTATCTATGAAAACAGGTATTAGAAGAGCTATCAACTATATCCAGGAAAGGAGTGCAAGCTTGTGGTCTTTTTCTGTCTGCAAGTCCTTGCCATGGATGAAGGGATCCAGCTCAAGATTGAGATGTCTTCTTCTTCTGCTGCTGCTGCTGCGATCACTCATAGCCAAGTAATATTGTCTTCCATGAACACAGTCTTAACAGTGAGCCCGTAAGTGACTGTGGAGGCCAATTCTGGATCCACACATCCTTCCACAGTAGGGAAATAGGTTTCCAGGAGGGAGCTGATCATGGTGAGGGGTTGCCAAACATGCCTTCCTCTTAGCACATTTCTCCCTTTGATCCTGAGTTTGAGTGTCTTCAAAGACCATGACACCTTTGGTAAAGGCTGTACATCCTTTAATACCCCAATTTGAGGGATGGTGGTGGAGGGAATGAATAACAGCTTTGTTTCTCAAGGTCACTGCAGATGCTGCAAAGCAACATGATTCTTATGCAGCACGGTTAGGTGGAGGTCCCCTCTATATCATGCGAGTGATGCAGACATGAAACAGAAACTCTCCAAGCAAGTCTTCCCTAATCTTTTGGTCTCTAGAGGTTGAAGGCATATTGGCTTGGGATGATGGGGCCAAAAGTTACTTACTTATATGGAGTTTTCCTGAGTGAAACGGGATGCTTTGAACGCTTACTCTGCTTCCAGAGGGCACTCCTCTCATGTGAGGTCAATCCAAGAAAGGTAATCTTGAAAGAAACAAACAAAAAATGGAAATTGCCTATTACATGCAATTCAGGAATACGGAAAGAAATGAAACTCTACATGAAATGTCAGAGGTACCCAAAAGATAGTATTTTCTTGCATTTTAATGAAGCCATAAAAACAGGACCCCTTTCAGTTAAAAGCATACTAAAAGTAGAAAAACTGTGAGAGAGGCACCACTAATTAATGCTGGGTTCACCATCCTAAACTATTGACAGAGGTCTCAATATCAAGCTGTTAGAACTGTGTGCTTGAATCACTTTCTGTGTAATGCTATTAATTATTCAGCAACTTATTATTGGGCACAAGATACCAAGTCAAGAACAGTATCAATCTTAACTAAATTCTGTAAGCAGGCATTCTTATTTAAGATCATGTATCCCCCACCCCCACCCCGGTGCAGTTTTAATAGCTCAACTAGAAACACATTTCCAATCACGGCCCCATATGCACAGTTCAAGAGTGTCAAAATCAGGAGAAGAGGAGAAGGGTAGATCTCAGACACATGCCAGAGATAACTGCCAGTGGGAGGGGGGCTACTGAATTCCCTCCTCCTTAGGTTGAATGTGCTCATGATGTTCAGCACATTCTGCTTGATCACAGCTTAAAGAAAATTAGCTAAGATGACCAGTTTATGTAATTGTTGCTAATACACTTTTCAATGCTCGCTCCTTGGCTGAAAATGAGCACACAAGTGGCTACTTATGCAGCCAAGGTGGCATCCTTGATTTGTAATGACACAAAAATAAAGAAGAACAAAAGGTGACTTAACGCTCCCAGGCAGTTATCTTCAAAGGTCATAAAGGGTTTAGCATGGAATAATGATGCACAGCTGAGCTGCCCGCCAGTTTTCAGTTCAGCATTAGCCACTCCACTGGGCAGGATCAATTATTCATACCATATTTTTAGAAACTGGCAACAGGACTATTTTTCTCTCATGTCCTTCCATCCGAACACAACATTCTCAACAAGCATTTGCTACACGTGAACCTTAAACTAACAGCCCAACTTTAAAGGTCTAGTTTACTTGCTGCAGTTTGTGATACTGCAACTAAAGCAAGATCCCAAATCTGGAAGTGGGCAGAGCAAACCGGGCATGCTACTCACCAGGGCAGGGGATATGAGGCTTCAACCCTTTCATAAGCTGCCCAGGGAGACTGAAAATGAGAGCAACTCTATTGTACAGTCACATTAAGTGGAGGACTTGTGCAGTATTGGCTGCTGGTGTGCTGGCATTAGAGTTGGAACCAGTCGCATCTCTGGCACTGGGACACCAGTTTGTCACTTATGCCAGTGCTGAAGCTACTATCCAATCCTCTGAGCTGCTGTATTTCCATAATAACTTTGATTACTGGATCATCATTCCATCTATATCCAAACTTCAGAGTTGAGTGTGGATTTTTATGCAGCCAAAACACACAAGAAGAAGGGTATCAGGAGGCCTGGAGGAACTCCAAGGCCTGGGGAAGTACAAAAAATCTTTTGGGGGGCGAGAAATGGACAGGGAACGGAGCCCTCCAAAACAGCCCAATGAGAATTTCAGTAGCCACAGAATTGTTTTGGGAGGGAAACCAGAGTGAAATATCATGAAGGAAGGTGTGAACAGAAGCACTCCGCACTAACATTTCGTTGCAGGTGTACTGATTCACAGAAACACTCTTGATTGGCACCTACTGGTTTGAGATGTGGTTAGATCTACACATAAAACTGAGGTTCAGTATTGAGATATTAATTATAGGGATGCAAGTGTAGGTTGCTGAAGAAGTATTACAACTGAAAAACCTTTAGGAATAAACCTTAGATAAAACCAAACAGTACCTGATAGAGCTGAAGGATTAGCAACAACATAGCCCATGACGTGTGAAAAGATATTAGTGTGAAAATGTACAACACCCATGGAGAACAAGACACAATCTGCGTGAAGGAAGTCCATGCTCCATCTTCCCAGTATGTTGTTGTGCAGTGTTCTGACCAATCTAGGACAAGGAATTTTTATTTTCAGTTTTTAAAAAAGGTTGCTTGAGAACAGATGATGGTAATCTACCCAGAAGATCCAATCTGTACATCTACTACAAAAGTATTGTTCACATATTTAACAACCCACAGGACTAGCTGAATGTAAAGATAAATAGGGAGTGCCGTTCTCTCAGTGTGGCCAGGGTCAAAGATCTATTTGCAGCAGAACTCTATGAATTGAAAATAAAAGCTTTACGGAGAGATATTGCTCAACGTGCACAAGCTTCCATAACAAAAGGTAACCTCCATTTGTTCCATTGCTGTTTACATAATATTTTGTGTGTGTAATAATAATAATAATAATAATTTATTATTTGTACCCCGCCCATCTGGCTGGGTCTCCCCAGCCACCCTGTGTATGCCAGAAGCTGTACATTTTGCAAGTAGAACTGCTCACATGGTAATTTCTCCTGATCTCAACCTTTCATATTCCAGATTAGGGGTTTTTAAAAAAATCATTTTTAGCTAGAACATGAAACAGTAGAATTTTCTAAAGTGCTACTCAATACAAGGCTAGGTATCAATATATAGCAGTTTCTGGCAAACTAATTAGTGAAAAAGTGCGGGGAATACATACACAGAATTGTTCCGTATAGTGCCCAGATATTCACCATTGTCAGAAAAACGAGAAACAGGACAAAATAAGAATGGTTGCCAACACCTAGATTAGAAAAATTGGTAAGGATTTGTTTATACCACAGTCACAAGGCAATTCTTCCACACCATATCCCCAATCATCAAAAAATGCACCCAAGTAATTCAAGGAAACAAAACTAGTTCAGGGAAATTAATAACTAAAGTTCTACATGTTTTCCACTATAAGAATTCAGGAGTTGGCCATTTGAGATCCCACCCAAATCACGGCAGTGTTAACAGAACAGAAATGTGCATGTTTACTCTGAAAGCTCAGTAAGGTACATATATTTTATACATATAGGATTTCAGCCTAAAACTACAGTTAATTTCATAACGAAACATAAAATGTATCTTAAGTACTTCAAGCCAAGCTTTTTAACAAAACCCAAACTGTGCAATGTGCATATGAAACTACTCTTACATTCTAAATGGTTGCGGTTCTCTGTGCAGCTTGTCAACATCCCATCCCATAGCACTCAACTACTAGAGTTTCTCTACATGATCTATTAAAGGCTCTGCTTTGAAGTCTCCCGAAACATTCCTGGCACTAACAATGGACTTCTAGTTCTGCTAAAATAAGCTCACCTATGCATCGTCCAATCCAAATGCAATGTTGGTCATATCTAGCTATGCATGAGTTGCAAGTGTGGCAGTGCATGGATCTCAATGGTTTTTTCACCTGGCGAAGAATGCAAGGGAAAGTAATTAACTCGTGATTCAGACAATATATTCACAGATGTCCTGCTTAGCTTTAAATCTTCATCCTTGCTTACTTACAAAACCACACAAAACCCAACAATATGAGCCACCACTTTGGGTGGCCAAGATCGTGGCTTGGTTGGATTCAGAGAAGCCTGTGTGCACATGCAAAGTGCTTCCATGTATGAGTGGGAGGCAGGAAGGAGGGAAGTTTCCATTCATGTAACATAAAGGATACCATTCTGAAGGCGCCCACTATCTTTGGGGAAAGGGCTTTAAATCTGAATGCAGGCCAAGGCCAACAAGCAGGCTGCAACAGCTGTTTGTTGCCACTGATGGGCCACTTATGTTGGCACTCCTACCAGGTCTTGTAACCCCTATTTCATGAGCTGTTAAGACAGCACCAGCAGCTTGCAGGATTGGGCTGCAAAAAATTAACACTTATTACGTATATATACTGAATGGGGTATGCATGCACATTTCACACATCCTCTGGGATGTGGTCAACCTGAAATCAGACTCTACAAAAACAAAACTGCTGATCTGCAAGTGCTGTTGCTTGGAAACTTCTGGTGGGCACCTGGGTGGCTACTGTGAGAAACAGGATGCTGGACTGGATAGGCTTTTGATTTGATCCACCTGGGCTCTTAGAACACTTAGAACTCCTGCCATAGGACTGGGCTCTTTGGTTCTAGTCTCAAGAGCAAGCAGGAAGGAACTGTGCAAGAAGGCCTCAGCTAACACTTGGCCCTTGTGCTTAGATGCTTGCTGACCAGGTGAAGAATAGAGGGAGGAGCACCCATGCTTCTGGGGTCATTCTAGAATAGCCATGAATGCACACCTGTGTAGACATGCTTTTCTCATCCCAGTACATAAAAAGCTATGTGTGTATTTTCTTATATACCAAACTAGTAAATTAAGCCTGTTAACAAAAACAGGCGCTAGAAAGCTCTCTCTCTCTCTCTCACACACACCCCTCCCCCCCCACTTACCAGACCTCCACAAAGTTTGGCTCTGTCTCCCTCCCTCTCCCTCCCCCTCCCACACACACAGCGCCGGCCAACCGCCCCTTCCCGCGCGTCGCTTCATTCTGCGCGCAGCAGCAGCTGCCGCAGTTCGCGTCTCCCTCCCATCGCGGGCGGGCGGGCGGCGGCGGCGCAGCCCCTGTCCCGGGCGGAGGGAGCGTCTTGGAGCAGCCGCAGCAGCAGCCGCGCCGGCCAACCGCCCCCTTCCCGCGAGTGTGTGCTCGCGCCTCCCTTTCTCTCGCTGTTTTTCTCTCTCTCCCCTCCCCTCCTCCCTCCTCTTTTTGCTTTCCCTCCTCCTCCCCCCCCCCCGCGCTGCCTTGCCTGCCCGGTGCATTCTCCGATTAAAGGGAGGAGGAGGAGAGCAGAGAAGGCGGAGGAGAGTGGTCCCTTCCCGGCTTCCGAAGGCCCCGCTATCCCGCTGTTCCCCTCCCCCCCCCACCAGCTCGGGCCGCCGGAGCTGCTTCCGCTTCGCTATTTTCTCTTTTTCCGCCTCCTCCGCCGGCGCCTGAGGGAAGCGTAGGCCTCGGCTCTCGAGAGCGCCTCGGGAAGGGGCTGGAGGCCGCCGGAGGCGGCTTCTCCTCCGCCTCTTCCCTACTCACACCGGCGGCCCTGGCCCGAGCAGGGGCTCCCGCGGTGACTAAGGAAAGGGCGGGATGGCGGCGGCAGTGGCCTCCTCCTCCTCACTCCGGGCAACCCGCATCCATTGCGGCGTCTCCGGGTTGGGGGAGCTCAGGGGGCCCCGTCCGTCCCAGCAAAGGCCACCCCACTCGCCGGGCCGGGGAGGAGGGAAGGCGGCGAGCCCGATACCCCGCTTCGGATTCGGGGCGGAGTGTCGCCGGGAGTGGAGGGCGAGGCCGGCGGCGGTTGGTTGCCCCCTCAGCGGCCCGGGAGGGCGACCGTGCAAGGCGCCGGCACTGAGGCAACTGACGACGCGCCTGCGCACGGCCGCCCTCTCGGACACGCCCCCTCTCCGCCCGCTCCAATCCGTGTGTGACTGGAACGCACGCGCAGTTGCGAATTCCTGTGACACACGGAAAGTAGTACGTCCCGACACAGGCTCTTTATTATATAGGTTTAAAGATATATCTGTGAAATAAAAATAATAATAATCAATACGGCTAGAACAAAGCATGACTTACAAGACATGATGTGCAAAAGGTTCTGAAATCCAAGGAGCCAGATTCTCCAAGATTAATGATATTCTGAAAGACAGATATTTTGCAATCATTTTATCTATTGTTTTTGTGAATCCTCATAATGGCACCATCATTGCGAGATCCTACATTCCCTTTTATATACTTCTGTAACCCCATTTTGGGTGCTGGGAGTGGGATTTTCATCCCTTTCAAGGCAGCCTGACATCCCTATCTAAAGCAGTTTATCACTGCCTGATTAGTATCAGAAGCTTCTCACCACCCCTTCCTGGATCCTTTCAGCTTTAAATGACCAGAGCCTTAAAGGTTTACAGTATCTTAATGCTGTGTGTGTGTTACAAAAGAGTGGAAGGATGTTGCTGGCAAAGAAGTAGGATGCTGGAGCAGTGTTTCTGAAACTGGGAGGTATCCCCAACATTATTATGGCCCTGGAGAGTCCTTTTACTTGTCCTTGTATATCTGACACAAATTCCTATTTTCTTGAAGTGCTGACAGGTTTCCTTGCTATACTCTCACAATTTTTCCCAAGTTGCTATCACTGGTGGTCAATATTTACATTACAAGGAAAGTGCTAAGTAAAGTATCTCCAAAATGCATTGTTCTCAGGTGACAAATGTATAAAAAATACAATGTATTATAGGAAATCATGGCATACATTTGATGTAAGCAAAAAATACCTTTTTATTCTCTTCTTCTGTAGTCTTAATGAATCCAGGATCAGTTCTGATAGTTTTGTATAAATAATAGAAAAGACCCACCATACCAAGAAAGAAGGGGAGCCGAGAAATCGTGCCTGAAAAATGTAAGCTCCAGTTAAGGAATAAGTCTAAGAAGGTGCTGGATTAGATGAGCCTTTGTCCTGACCCAGGAAGGCTCTTTTTATACTTCCCAAATTCATGTACTGCTGCATATTAAGCATCCCTCTCCAAGAACTCAGCTAGACTGGTAAAGAAAAAGTGATTTATATGCGTTGTATAAACAATATAACATTGTACCACAAGATGGCGAAGTGAAGTCCCATTTTTCTTTACCTGTTTTCCGTTTAAATTTACGCCGCTTTAAACTGAAATGCTTCTTGATGTGTCTCGATCCAGCCCAAGCTACACTTCGAAGTTGAATGGATGCTTTAATGCAGAGGTCGCCAAACTAAGGGCCGCGGCCCGGATACGGCCCACCAAGCTCGTTAATCTGGCCCGCGAACCTTGCCGACCCTGCCGCCCACTCGGTCAGTCCCGCAATAAACAGGCGCGGCGCAGAGGCCTCACCGCGCAGAGACTGACTTCCGTGAAGCAGCACGGCTTCTGGTGGGCTGCAGGAAGCTCCTGCAGCCAATCAGAAGCCACGGACGCCTCTGGGCGCCACCCCTTCCTTCCTGCTGAGGCGGCTGAGCGGGAGGAAGTGGCCGAGCAGGAAGGAAGCGGCAGCAGCGTGGAGGCTGCCTCCGCCGCCCAGGCCAGCGGCATGGGCTCTGCACCCCGCCGAGACAGAGGATGCCGACACTGCCGAAGACAAACACTGCCCCCCACAAGGTCTGAGGGACAGTGGACCGACCCCCTCCTGAAAAAGTTTGCTGACCCCTGCGTTAATGCCTGCAAAGCATGCTACAATAACATCATTTACAAAAAAATTGTAAATAAAGCCGCAACATCATAACACTGAAGCAGCAGTAGCGCCACTGCTATAAAGTATCTTTCTTGGAAGCCAATGAAATATATGCATGCATTTTAGCTGGAACATGCCCAAGCAGTTCACAGGAATTAATCCAGATAATTGTATTAATGAGATCTCATTAGAAACCATGCAAAAAGAAAATACCACTTCAGAGATGAAGTAATTAACATTGAAATGCTATGTAGTACTAGAACAGATTAAAGATGGCTTAAAACAGTAATTATTGTTGCTGCCGAATCTCTGTTATCCCTTTTCATAAAAAAAAATAAAGCCCCATGTGCAGAAGCCAAGCAAAATAAGAGGGCTGAAAATACAATATTTGAATATCAGAATCATGTCACTCGCACAATGCAGCCGTGTGAATTAGCAATTCTATGCGAAATACAGCAGCTGCGAGTGAGAACATACTGTTGTACTAAGACAAACGTAAAGGCAATGTGGAGACAGAGATGTTTGTTATGCTGCAACCTAGCTGCTGTCGACCAAAAAAGGGCTAATCTTTTGCACCGTTAGCATAGTATATCAACACATCAGGCTGCTTGCACCATTCTCTCACTGAGTTTTGGTAATGCTTTGCTGGTATTCACCCAAACCCAGTAGGAATAAATTACCTGTATTATATCTACTCAACATATACAGTAGGGGAAAAGGATGCCATTGAGAAGGAGGCGATGCAGACTGTATTCCAGTTAAAGACAAGGGAAAACTACTGGATTCATTGCCGGTATCTGCTTTCCTTTCCTTTGACTGCATAGCAAGACATCAGTGTTGTCAGAGGCCAACAGCCCTGACAGATGGGCGGTGGTACGTGTTGCAGGAACATGACTCTTCCTTGATAAGAAAAAGCCCACCTATTGCCCCAAGCTGTCAGTACATTGAAAACTGTATTTTTTGTTTCCATCTCAACAAATGTGTTATAGCAGCTTCCTATAAAATGTTAAAAATCAGAATTCCTTAAGATTTCTAGAGAATGAAAGCATTTTAATATCTGCAAGAACAAGACCAGTGTTTCTTCTATGCAATAAAACACAAAGGATATCAGGCAGGAACAAGATGAAACAGGTCCAAGATATCCAGAAGACAGAACCAAGCAAGAATGCTAATGGGAAATATTGTAGTTTGTTGATTCCTACAAACTGCCTGAAAAGGAAATTTGAAAAATATTTCCATGAAGTATACAACATTTAAACATTCAAAATAATATCTGGCATACAAGCATTCAAAATAATATTTTTAAAACTTCAGCGAATTTATTTTTCAGGTTACTCATAAAAAATATTTTTGGTTTGTTTGAAAGGGTTACAACAAACCAGAGTTCTGAGTTTATATGTAACACAGAACTGCAGTTTGTTCGAAAATGAATTAGAAGCTTTCATTATTTCCCTCTTCCATGAAGGCAGGGGATGGAGAGTCCCAAAGCTCATGCAGCTTATCTACAAGGTGGGAATCCACGGTTTCATGTGATGTCTCAACTGAGCCTTCCTAAATCCCCCACCCCAAAACAAACAAACAAAGAAACACACACACACACACACACACACACATACAGAGAGAGACAGACAGACAGACAGACTTAAAATACACTGTTTATGCTGATGTAGATTTGGATAATGTTCCAAGGCTGCTTCACACATTACTATTTTTTTCTACACAATAGAAGCTTTCAGAATATATGTAATCTCTTGTAAGCAGTCCTGCAGACATGACATGCCTTGCACACATTGTGGGAAGTTGCAGTCAATTACTGCTGCATGTCAATGACACATTTTTCACTATGAAAGTAATTTCTGTGTAAGAAAGCCATAATGTGTCAAGCAGAACTTTTTCCCTTTGGATTCTATTCAGTGTCATCTCTCCAGTCAATACTCCAAGTACCACAATTAATATTATTGAAAGACTACAATCTTATTCATGAAAGAGGTTAATGCTTGTTGTGGCTCATAGTTTAGGAGCTGATCACATGTATAAGCATGTGTTTTCCCTTTAACTTAAAACAAGTTCCTTGTTGATCTTCCAGGAACACAAAGCATAACTCTTTGCAGTGTAGAAATAACCACAAGGAAACTAGGGGCACCTACCTTGCAATCAGGGACGTGATAACAAATATGAAGACTAGCAAGCTTCCTTTCAACAGCCACGAATCTGAATTTAAGTCCGCTACATATCCTATAGCCCATATCAACGTCAACGATGACACTAGCAAGAGTAAGAACTACAATAAAATAAAATACTATCAGTTTCACAATAACATGGTATGGAGGGAACAACATGTGAAAGTTGGAAAACAGGTCAGAAGAAGCTGATGCTGAAGGGGAGAGAAAAATCGTATCTCACAACTCAGAAATGTTTTGTTTTATTTTAATGGGATGGCATCCAATTTCATTGTACTTGTACAATGACAATAAAGAAATCTTAATCTTTAAAAAAATGCTTGAAGTTGCTTTGTTTATCAGCTAGAAAGTAGAGCCTACCTGGCATCTCTCAGGTACATCCAGTGCTTCCCCAGGGGTACTCAAGGGTACTCAGTACCAACATCTCTTTTTTGTTGTTGCAAGTGTGGCACTGTAACAACTTCATGGTGAGTACCGGCACCTATTTTTCTAGGGGAAAAAGCACTGTGTACATCTCTTCACTTGAGTTCTGCCTCTCTCGGTGGGGATCCCAGAAGTACAATTTCCCTCTTCCCCAGCCAGATAACAATCATTTGAAGTTTTTTTTAAATCGTGCAAAATATTGAAGCTCAAGAGATGCATTTAAAAAAAACAAAAAACCCAACAACTTTACAATTAGAGAACCATAGCCAAGTATTTGGCGGGTTTGTTTAAATAAGTATGTGATTGTACGCCCACTACCTTGTCTGTCTCTTTGACCTTAATACTCACCTACAGTTGCAAGGTTCAGACCCTAAGAGGACTTTTGTGGCTGTCAAATAATGGGAGACTTTGCCTTATTTGACTTTGTCCCACGACAGAGCAACTGTGTTAGAGAAAGCGTTTCGGGAGCAATTTTCTCTTCCTTTAAATTTAAAGGAAGCATCCAATGGTCTGAACCAACAACCCTGCATTCCTTGAGTCCGCTAGTTGTCCACGTTCTTTCTACCAACAATATACAAGATCTTACTTTTCCTAAACCCATCACGAGGTTTCTCTCCCAGCTACACTTTCTCCTTGCTTTCATCAACTTTTTGCCTCCATCATTCATTCTTTGATGTTGACTCAGCCAGCAACTTCTATCAAGTCCTGGTTCAATTCCAGCCTAAGCAGTAAGTGGGAATCTGCAAGCATTCCTAACTCAAATAGGTTTTTTTTTAAAGTGCACTGCTGCATGCCAAGATGTGTATTACTGTACAATACCTCATACTTTCCCAGAATCCTCAGAAACCTGGAATTTTTTCTGGCTCTCAGTTTTTCTTCTTCACAAAGCAGATGAACAAGTAAGCGATTTTTAGTTTGATGAGCAATGTCAAGCGGCCTCTCTCCCTTAAAATAAAGTTTAAAAGTTCTTTAAAAACCAAGTAAGAGGAAGAAAAGATCAAAATGGTTATGTAGCTACTTCAGTTTAGAATTCTAACTACCTGACAGTCCTAAGTGTTATAATTAGACGGGGGTTATTCTAGAGAAGGGCCTGCCAACCTTTTTGGGCCCATGGTTCATTTGCAAACTGGAGAAACTGTTGTGGGCAGCACGCACACAAAAACACACACACACACACACACACACACACTGCAAGCAAGCACATAGCACAACGTCTTCTATTGGTTACAACAGAATGCTTATTTCAGGCCTAATGTCAGCAACCCTGCAGGTGTCAAGAGAAACTGGTGGAAATGTTTAAAACTTAAAGGGTGCGAGGAGATTAACGGATATATTAGCTTTGTGCAAATGAATCCAATTATGAAAAATAAGTGAACTATTATAACATCAGCACTACATATAGATGGGTTTTTTAATAGCACTCGTCTCTATATGCCATGCAGTCCTAGCTCCAAACAAAGTTAAAATTAAGTGGGGCTAAAATCCCAAGAGATACCAGGATACTCAAACGGGAGAATGCTTTTAAGTATTCTGCAAAACAATAGGAGCAACAAAAGCACAGATTAAATCCCTTATCATGTATTGTAATGCTAAACTCAATTGCCTTGAGATCTACTATATTACACTTTGGTTTATGTGTATGGTTAAATTACTGTCAAAATCTCTTATTTATTCAGCTAGCCCATTTAAAACAACAATTCACATACAACTGGTTAGGGCAATGTGAGTTGTAGTACAAAAACATCTGGAGGGCACCAGGTTGTCAAAGGCTGCCATAAAGAGGACAGGAATTTTCAGAGACCAGTTGTTCTACCTATTCTAATATTACTACTACTACTACTACTACTACTACTACTAATAATAATAATTTATTACTTATACCTGCCCATCTGGCAGGGTTTCCCCAGCCACTCTGGGCAGTTTCCAACAAGGGATTAAAAATACATTAAAACATCAGTCATTAAAAACTTCCCTAAATAGGGCTGCCTTCAGATGTCTTCTAAACGTCAGATAGCTGTTTATTTCTGCTCGGGGGTCGCATAACTAATAAGCTATTCCTCTCCCTGCACTCCACAAAAGATGACCACTTATTCTCTTTAGAAAAATTTCCTCAAATTGATTTCCCTCACAAAGAAGCTACGCTACTCCATTTTTTCAAACAGAACAGCCATTCAGGTGAATGTGGCGGTTTCCTCTACAAGTATTTCTTAAAGTAATAATAGTAATATTAACAGCTGGTATCCAAAGGACCATATCCAACACTCACGCAACTTCCCTGCATGCCACTGAACTGCCTCTGCCTCTCCTTTCCACCCGTTTCCCACATGCCCTCAAAATAAGCTCCTAAGGGTTGGGGGACCCTCTGGAGCGGGGGACGGGGCATGGGAGAAGGAGAGGAAATGGAAGTCCCACTGTGCCCATGGAATCCTGCTGGTGTAGTGTTGAATACAACCCAGAGAGATGTGCACAAGGACTTGGGCATGATCCATGGAATTGACTTTTTCCTCTGAAGAGCAGACTACCATGCCATATCACAACCTACTTTTGAAGGCACCAACAGATTCAAAAGTGCTTATCCACATGGCATGGAGAGTGTGGCCGCTGTTCCAAGAAAACAAGCCCAAAGCCCTTTTGAGTGCACAGTCATGGAGTACTTTGGATCTCACCCAACATTTCTTCTGCATTCCAAACACTACAAAGTACTTTACAATACACAATTGCAGTAATCTTTACAACCCTGTAATGTAAAGTTATTATCCCTATACTGTAGATGGACACTGAAGCAGGGAGATAACGCCATGCCTAAAGCCATTTTGTGAGTTTAAGATGAACCAGGGACTTTCTGACTCACACTCCAAGCCCCTATACTATAGCAAATAAATAAATAAATAGTTCAATATGATTCTTTTTCTTTTATTTCTTGTGAGCTGCCCAGGTAACCGATGTTGTTGGATGGCTTATATAAATACAGTTAGCAACAATGGTGCTAACCATGCTTATGTACAGGTGAGGCATCTAGATGCACTTCTGACCACCATGGGGAGTAATATTATCTGTGATTTCAGGAAACAGAACAGAGCGGAACAGAACAGCATAACTCTTGTGGCTCGCATTGCTCTTTGCTTCCCTATGTGTATATAAATATACACAGTGTATATAAATATACACAGAAATAAAGATATTTTTGCTTTTGATGGAGAGACTGTAACCCTGAAGCTGTGCTTTGAAAACTGTATTGTGATTTTAATAGCCAGGAGGCTCTTTATTGATGAAAACAAACTCATACCTTGATATTTTTGATGTCCAGACTCGACCCAGCTTCTAGCAATACGTCTACAGCACTAACATTTCCTGATACAACAGCCCAGTGCAATGCAGTGTTTTTCTCTATGTTGTCTACAGCTTTGAGGGAAGGATTAAACTTTAACAGAAAACGAGTAGGTTCCGTCCTAGATGAAAATATATACAAGTCAGCGAAGAGAAAACACACATCACCTTTAAAATATATATATTTTAATAATTTATTTTATTAATAGTAACTCTGGTATACTGTTACTTAGGAATAAATTCTAGAGGTGTACTCATGCTAACCTGTTACTGCAAACAGAAGAATGTGGTACATTTAAGATTTAAAAACTCTTAATAAATTTGGCATAATCAAACTGTTAATCTTTAAAGTACCACAGGACTTTTTTTTGAGTCACTTTGGAATAAGGACATCTAAACATCTGAAGTAAAATATTCAGGGCAGGACATAGAAGATTAATGACTGCAATCATTTTTCTGTGTTTTTGATGGACAGAGGAAAGCATTTCAAGAGCAGAGAAGGAGTATCGTTGAGCTGGACAGCATGCATAGTGAATAGATATACATGTTTGCCTATTTAAAGAAGAATTTGTACATTGTAGAAAAAATTATAAGCAGCTTACGAGAAATAGCAAAATTACAGAAAGCAGAAGAGACAGAAATACTTAGGATTATGGTATTATCTGTCAAAAAGGTTTTGCCTGCAGTAGAGAAATAAGTGTTCAACATGGATGTATTGATTTCATGACAGTTACACTTATGCGAACTCATCATATTTTCCATTATAAAATCAACTCTGAACAATTGCTTTGGTAATGAATATGTCACTTGGTATTTCTTCCTGAAATATTTGTATAGCCTTTTAAAAAAAATAATAATAATACAGGTTAAATGCTGCAATCCTATGCATACTTATTCAGAAGGAGGTCCCAGTGAAATCAGTGCAACTCACTTCAAAATAAACATTTTACGATTGTACAGCACCTTAATAATAATCATTACTTACCCAATTACTTTGTGCGCTGACAGCATAAGAGGTGTTTGTCCATTGTGATCAGTTGTATCTACACTCTAAAAATGAAAAGATATTACCATTTCAGGAAATGAAAGCCTAAGCTAGATGTACAAATGGAGCCATAAATTGACAATCCTGCATCAAATTAAATTAAGCTACATATTTCATTGAACATTTACAGCTTAATAACATTTTCATGTGGCCCACAGGCCCTGCCTTTCTTACTCTGGTATATATGATAGGTATCAATTGTTCTCACCAACTGGGAGTTCTAGAACTGGTACCACTAAAAACCAACACAGCACACTCTGTGAACATTACTTTCTATAAATATACACACCAAATCAGAGACATTAATAGAAAAAGGGATATATCTTATCTGAATGGCTTACTTTCAACGGTCATTTTTTGTTAGACTCTTAAGTATTACAGAATGAAGTATTAAAATTATAAATTATATTAATTAAAAATGAGATGTGCTAGGCAGCAGCAGTTTGGTGCATCTAAAAAACCACTAATATTACTAGGAACATTTTTTCAGCCCAGCCTCAAGCTGGCAATTCTTTAAACCAAATTCATCAGTGGTTCAAGATCCTACTTCAGCAGCTGCATTTTGCAATATTATCAGTGATGAAAATGGGAAGAAACTGATATGTATGGGATCTGAGAAAAAAACATGAATTTTAATGCACTTTTTAAACTGACGAAGTATGATAGTATGAATTGGGCTGACAGATAAAGAAATCTTCAAATTGACATGTTAAGGACTGAAACAAAGGCTAAGAGGTTGAGAAGCAGTACCAGACTCCTCTAGTTATCAAGCTAGAATAACAGCAATTTGTGCAGCTGGATCTCTAAATGAAACTGGAAAATTAAATAGACTCACCCAAAAGGCTGTTGCAAAAGGAAGTAAACATCTGTGGCAGGATGTAGTGATTTACTTTTATCTGTGCAGCTATGAAATGGGATTTCATAACAGCACCACTATTAGGATCCAAGTCATCAGTAAGGTTTCATCTCATAATAGCACCTACACAAAGGAAGTGCCCAGTGTAATATTAACTTTACCATACTAAGAACATACCTGACCCTTTGATATGAGGTAAGCTATGACGGGCATGTGCTGAAAAAGCACAGCTAAATGCAAGCTGCTATATCCTTCACCATCAATTAGAGTTGGGTCTGCTCCACATTTTAACAACAGTATGACCATAGACAAATGCCCTTGTCTGGAAAGAGACAGAAGTGTTTAGTTTTAGAACACTACCTGATATAGAAAATATAATGCATTATTTCTTGTGTTAAAGAGAAACGCTGATACTGCCAACTGTTGGCTTTAAAACTGTAATTTGGAATTACATTATTAGCTCAAAAATTATTGATAGCAGCCACACACTATTAGTCACTAGCAAATGGAAGAAGAGAGATATTCCTATTGCTAAGTGACTGTGTGAGGTACAGTAACGGATGAAACACTGATCAGATTATAATAAGGAACGAAGATGGAAAATTGGGCTGGATTCGCCTAACCAGCCCCATCAGCAGGAGCCCTGCAAAAGGATTTCCACTTGTACAATGTGACTTTTTCACCCTGTCCCGTGCCCCCCGGAAATTGGCTTGGAGGCATCAGGAGAGCCCCCAGAACAACATGCCCCTGGGGTAGGAGAGAACGAATGGTTTCATCTGGCAAGCACTGCAGTTCCCAGATGGAATGATTGTGCTATGTTGAATTCTACCCACAAACTTCATTTATTTATGGAATTTGTGAATGGACATATTAGCAATAATTTGGTTTCAAATGAGAATGTCAATTCTGTGAGCTTGGCTAGCTTCCTTTTCTTCTAGGTGTATATATATTGAGGAGCCAGAGTGGTGTAGCAGTAGAAGTGTTTGTCTAGTACATAGTAAACCAGGTGCAAATTCACATTTATTTATGTAGCTTACCTTGGGCCACTCACCAGCTCTCAGCCTAACCTAATAGGGCCCAATTGCACTGGCTGCCAATTAGTTTCCGGGCCATATTCAAAGTGCTGTTTTTGACTTATAAAACCTTAAATTGGCTCAGGACCACAATACCTCAAGGACTGCCTCTCCCCATATGAACCAACCTGGAGATTCGGAGGGTGCCAACATGAGAATGGACCTTTTCTGAGGTGGCTCCTTGTTTGTGGAATACTCTTCCCAGGAAGGCTTCCCTGGCACCTTCATTACATATCTTCAGGTGTCAGGTGAAAATGTTTCTCTTCAATCAGACCTTTGGTTATTTAACTTTCTATGGCCTTTTAAATTTTGGGGGGGGGGCTATTGTTTTTTTTATTCTAACAGATTTTGTGTTCTCATTGTGTATTTTTATGTTGTGAACTGCTCTGTGATCTTCAGATGAAGACCGACATTAAAATAAAATAAAATAAAATAAAATAAAATAAAATAAAATAAAATAATGCTATTAATAAATAATGTGCTTATTTGGAAAATTGCAATAAAATCCTAAAATTGAATGAACCATTAAACCTGGACGACAACTTTGCCTTTTGTTTGTGTTTCTTATTTTTATGGTCAGCTGACTTTTTGCCAACAACTGAGGTGAAAGAAAAGAATAGAGAAACAAATGAGATGAGAGAGCAACAAATTAGTAGTTATATAAAATTAGTAGTTATGTATGGGTCAGGGGAGATAACAAGAGAGTGAAAACTACACCTTTTTAGCAACCTAATTTTCACAAAAGCAAAACTATGTTTCCCTCTTGCATCACATGTAACATGCATATACTCAAGAAGTCTAAAGCATGATTCGCTCTTCATTAATTCCATTACCTTACAGCCCAGTGAAGTGGAGTGGAATTTAAATCACCTCCTAGTTGATCCACCACTGCACCTTTGGAAATAAAGAACCTGTAGTAACAAACAAACAAAACGTCAATGCATAAATAAAACGGAATGCTTGTTCTAAAAGTGGATCGTTCACTGAACATTTGAACACAGTAGATTTTAGAAATAAAATTATTCAAGAATTACCAATGCAGTGTTAAAAAACAGAAATTTAAACTCTGTCAAAATGATGACTTTTTCTTCAATCACCCAAAATGCATTTTGAAAAATAACCATTCAGTGGTTATCATGGTAGTTTTAATAGCTAGAAGTATACCACTTCAGGTCTGAGAAGGAACAAGTTCTGGCAAATATTTTAATATATATCTGAGATACTAATATAAATGGCTCTGAATGCCAGTTGTTGGGGAACAACAGCAGAGAGTGCTATTGCCCTTAAGTCCTGCTTGTGGGCTTCCCATAGGCACCTGGCTGGACATTCTGGGAAACAGGAGGCCTGACTAGATAAGTCACTGGTCTCCTTAAACTTGGAAGGAGTGACAAAATCCTTTCCTGGCGGCAATTGCAAGGTTGTTCTCCCATATGAACCGGCACAAACACTAAGTTGATATCAGTGTCCCTGTTCCATGTACTTTCACCCTCAAAGATGCAGCAGACAGGGAAAAGGGTAAGGACATTTCCTGTAATGGCAGTGAGAGTCAGGAATATCCTCCCAAGAAAGGTCAGTACGGGATCATCTTTAGACAGGCATTTTTATTACAATAGGCCTTTGGGTCTTTTTGTCAATGTATTTTGAGCGTTTAATCTGTTTTGGTTGGTTTCTATTAGAGTTAGTTTATGCTTAGTTTTCCATTATTATATGACACAGCAGAGTACAAATGTATAAAAATAAATACATACGCTTGTAAAAAGACACGTGACTAATTTACAAATATCATGGTATTGTTTGGCATTCTGTGTACTCAAAGGCGGCATATGGAAGAAGAAGCACCAGCCAGGCAGGCTAAAAGATTTAGCACTGCTTTTACTGGTTAGCTGATCTTAAAATACCCGGTTTCCCCTATTTTAAGACGTAGTCATAAAATAAGCCATAGCAGGATTTTTTCGCATTTGCGAAATATAAGCCGTACCCCGAAAATAAGCCATAGTGATAGGCGCAGTTCTGGAGGGCGCCAAGAAAAAGGCTGGGTTGGGCTTACGTAATAAAAATAAGACATCCCCTAAAAATAAGCCATAGTGCGTTTTCTTGAGGGAAAAATATATAAGACAGGTGTCTTAAAATAGGGGAAACACGGTATAATACTGTAGTATGTTGTCTTTGCCCTGACTGAACCTGGACTGCCCTGAATGTTCAAAATGAGGCTAACTGATAACCTCCACCACAAAGCATTTTGCAAAAGGTTTTCAAAATTTTAATGTGCCATATTTTCTATGAAGTAGTTTAGTGGAAGGCAGAACACATAGGCTTGATCGAAGAATAAGTGGAAGAAAAATAACTGAATAATGCACTAGCCCTTACACAAGAGTTTAAAGAAGGCTTTCTGCAATGCAGTGTCACAATATCTCAGGGGTTGTGTTACAGTATGAGAAACAGTGTCTTGATTATGAAAGTTTCTCCTAGCAGGTAGCTTCTTGCCTCGTGCAGAATATCAACTTAAATATCTGACTCATGGAAATCTATTTCATTTATATACAGTCCAAAGTCCTTACACATGCAATCACTGACAACACTTACTTTACAAGATCAAGCCGATTATTGATTGCTGCCCAGTGAAGAAGAGTAACATTTTCTTTGTCTGGCTGTCTTACATCATACCCTGCTTCTACCAATTCCTGACACCGATCCAACAGGCCATATCTGAAATCAGAGTAAGATAAATTTGAATGGCAAAGAGTTACTGTATAGCTTTATTCTAAGTCATCATTATGTCTAAATCTGACAGTAAGAGTGGACAATACAGTACAATATATTACACGCACCAACACAGAGTCTCTGGAATGCAACGTTTATTCCAAGAAAGCATAAGAAACACAATCTAGCAGGGGAGGGGAAGACTTTCCTATGAGAAACAAGTCATTTTTGAGCAACAGGGAGAGAAATAGCTAGGCTAACACACACACACACACACACACACATTACATATTTAAGTGCTAGTTACGGTACTAGTACCTCGCTCACATATACAACATACTGTAGTTGAAATTCAATGCATTACTTTATAACAAGTGAATTATTCAAGAAACTTACTGAGTTGCTTTGACAATATCAAAATTACTGTAGTCTTCTGTAAAAGGAAGCACATCTTGTTCTTTTGGTAGATCTTTTTCTTCATATATGTTAGACCAGCTATGCCCATGATGGCCAAGGGGACCGTGGCTATGATTTTTACACTGTTAATGAACAATTAACATATTTCATAAGAAATATTTTACCTGAAAACATTGTATTCTTAAGAGAGGCTGTTGCTTACTTGCAATTTACAATATGTATTCCTGTTATAAACCATCTGCCATATACAAAAAAAACAAAAAACAGTAATGGGAGCGTTTAATCCAAGCCTCTCAGTAATTTGCATTGACCATAGTTAAGGATAGACAGTCATTTTTCCTACCCATGTTAGTGTGAACATGATGGGAATTAGGGCAAAAATAAATAAACAGCAATGAGGGAGCACATAATCCCACATCCTAGTTCATAGTCACACATATCAGCTTATGCATCTATACAAAAGTACCTGTGTCTTATCCTATTATCCTGTGTCTCTTCCTATTACACAGAGCTAAGTAGAGCTTGTCTTATATGGAATGAAGGTGGCCACTAGGGAATCAGGCAGAATGCAGTGTAGGCTTAAAATGCAGGGGGTGGGGGAAGCTTGAATACGAATGACTGATGTTTGAACTAACACAAGGAGTGAGAGACAACTGGACTAAGGAAACGAAAAGGGTAGAAATAGGAATTGGTTGGTTGGTATCTGTTCTGTCTTGGATGAATGAAACACTATTAATGAGTGTCCAAGGAAGGAAGACAACAGAGAAACAAGTTCAGTCACAAGTGTACAGTCACAGCTGAGAACAGTTTCTGACAGCGATTTAAAAAGTAGTCTTCTTTTAAAAGTAATAGGAAATTTAAAAGTAATAGGAAAGCCCCTGGAAGGTGTTGGCTCTAAAATAGGGTGATCTCATTGACGACAGAGATGAATGGATGAGCCATTTAATGACAGGAAGTAATACCGGTAGCAAGGATTACAATACAATTTCCCTCCAGAAACTTGCAGGTGACAAAGAGTCTCTGGCCAATCAGAATTCAGATCAGAAAAGATGGGAGATGTTTCCCAGGGAATGTACATTGACATCAGTGTAAGATGCTTGCTGGAGGGAACTTTCCCAAAATTAGTCAACACATAAAGACATCCAAGCAATCTAGAGGATTGCCATACAGGTTCCTAGAACAACATGGATACCTCTGGGAGAATAGTGGTATTTGCGAAAGCTTCCTCCCTGCAGTTGCTAAGCAAGCACCCTGCAAAGGGCGTAGGATGTCGGGGTAGCTGCTAATTGGTGCAGCTCCGCTCATGCACCTTTTCCACTTATGAGCTATTCTATTTAGTAGGGCTGGTGTGTCTCAGCAGAGCACCTCTCCCCATATCAGCAAGAATCTTTGATCAGGATCATTTAACAACAGATCATAATCTTCCTTTATACGGCATCTCACATTCATTTCTGGTTATATGCCTCTTCCAAGTTCTCTCCATCATTCTCTGTTGTCTGAATCTTGCATCCACATAAGCCCTGCTGCTAGCTTTGGATTGTCCACACACAGATCAGATATCCTGAACACTCTTTTATTTGGGGATGGGGGAAAATGTCTGTAAATGCAACACCTTTCGCGGAGCAGGGTGGTTTCAGCTCTTGTTACCAAAAGGAGGCTCGAGTCAGGTCCTCCCATAGTTGAGCGGAGGAGAGTGAGGAAACTGGGATCCTCCTCCCATCAGCCCAATACTGCCACACGCCAACTCCTAGGGGCCAAGATCCCTTCAGCCCGCCCATAAAACATTTTAGGGGCTGCCCCTCCCATGTTGATGGGCATTGCCATTCAAGTGGTGCCATATATTGTGATCGATCATGTGGGGCGGGGCTTACCTGCACCCCCCCCGGCCCAATATTAACTAATTAATTTCCTCTAGATGATACCTGCAGTTTCACACACTGTGAAAGGATAGCAGCCGCGGGCTCTCCTATACCGGCCCCCAACCAACCTCGCCATGGGATCAGATGGAGGATCCTCCATGCCTTCCCCTTGGGGTTTTGCTTCTGATCGCTGGGCAGGAGGAGCAGGATCCGCCCCTTCGGGAAACAACCCCCCCCCCGTGCTTTCCTTTCTTCTTCTTTTTATTTTTTGGAAGGGCACAAGGCGACGGGGGGAAGGGGGCCAAGGGACGCCATCTCCTCCTCCTCGCTTTCTCCCGGCCTTACTGCTCCGCTTCTAGGCCTCTCCCTCCCCGGCCCTCGCTTAGCAACCCCTCCAGGCCACCTCCCGGCTAGCGGCCTCTACTTCTTCCCGCCACCCCCTTCCGCGACCCCGGTGCTCACCTCACGCCCTCCGCAGCCTCCGCCGCCGCCCTCCATGCCAGGCCGCCGCGACCAGGCCCAGCCCAGCTCGCCTGACTAGAGTGGCTTCTTGGCGCCGCTTCCTGGTTACCGACGCGCACTTTCCCCGCCGCTCTGGCCCAGGAGGAGGAGCTGCTGGAGACGGAAGAGCGGCGGGCCTCCCTGGCCCCTGGCGGCGGGGAGGCAGCCTGCAGCCTACACTCGCGCTTACCTGGGAGGAGGCCCCGTGGTACATGGGTCTTCATCCTGTGCATACGGTTGTGTTGTGTGGGTAAGGGGGCCAGGGGTTGGTGGGTGGGTCGGTGTATGCACATATAGACACGGAGGACAGGGCTCATGCAGTGTCATGTCCTCTTATTACAGTTCTCATTTGCTCCTGGCCAACGCAGCTCAAAAGCTGCAACGCTGCACGCCGTCTTTGGGAGAAAGCCCCATGGAGCAGCGTCGCAGCCTAAAAAATAACGATATATTACTTATACCCCGCCCATCCGGCTGTGTTTCCCCAGCATGAGTCTGTCTGTTAGCCGAGAAGCAAGCGCTTATCGTGGGGCAGCTCTTACTCCCCGAGTAAAACAAGGCAACTAGCTGGTCTGAAAGTTCCACTAAAACCAATGGGGGGGGGGGCTAAGGCTGCAATCCTGTGCATAACCCTGCAGGGTGCGATGGTAATACCCTGCCTTCTTAGTACAGTACTGTAATCATGTAGCCTGCCCTACAGTATATAAGGAGGTCAGATCAGCATACATGATTTTCTCTACACAACAATCCTGTGAGGTTGATGAGTTGAGAAAGAAACTGAATGAGAATTAGAACCCAGGTCTTCCCGATCAAAATCCAACAGTCTTAATGGCTGATGCCCCTCTGGCTTCTTTATGTATGGAACTGAGCTATAAAGATGTTTGCAGATGTTACTCAGATTAAGCAGATCAGCAGATGTTGTTCAGATGGAGCAAGTATTCAAAAGGTGCGGAAGAGGCACCTCGTAACATTGTAGTTTTAGAAAATTCAGTTCATCACATTATTATTATTATTTATTAAATTTGTATACCACCCTCCATCCAAAGATCACAGGGCAGGTCACAACATAAAAATACAAATGGAAACATAAAATACATAATAAACAAAAGTAAAACAAAACCAATAATTATGGTGATCCATAATTTTTCCATTACAATTTCTCAAGGCGATATTTTATGTAAGACCTTGTGTAAGACACTGCACAATGCCTTGCTTCTACCTATACAGTATAAGCAAACTGCTGGATTTCCATTCTCTGTGCTTACATAAACTTACTGGCACTAAATTCAGAAAAGTCCATGCGTACAGGGAAGAGGCCTTATGCTTGTGGAAGGGCATTCTGAATCCAACCCAATATCCCAACACAAATCAGTTGAATGCGCTTGGGGCTTAGATTATTCATGAATCACAGGGAAGTGTATTGTATTTATAACAAAGATATTCTGTTCTGGAAAAGATAACATTTTGGAAGATGAAGGTGGTCGTTTTATTAAAAACATGCTTGATTTCTACATAACAGACCAATAGTTTCCCATCTGTCCAAGAACTAGTCAGTGGGCTTGGTGAGCCACTGTTGTTATGCTGTGTACATACGTGAAAATTATGCTTTCCTAATTACGAAAAATATATTCTTGCATGTGAAAAATGTGGTAAGCAAGCAAATAAAGCAACTTTAATTCCATGGCACTATATCTGGGTGAGAGCAGATTTAAGAAGACAGGACAGAAGAAAACACTCCACTTTATTTTTACATTATGTCACTTAACAAGGCATGAATGGGAAGAATACTCTGCCTTCTTTCTTCACCTTTGAATTTGATTTTGTGAAGACACTATTCCAGCACTGTTTTCACAGTAAATAGAAAGCATCAAAGCCATCTAGGGCCAGGCAAGGGAGTTTTGCATTTAACTATAGGGTAAAGCCTTGATGTCTATCACCAGCTAGTCTTCCTCACCCTAACATTAAGCTGTATACGCAAGAGGTGTCACTGGAAAGACTGCATAAGTAGTTTAGGCTAGGTGGTTCCTTGTCAAACTGGAACTTAGTTCTCAAAGTGGTAAACTATCTGCATCTAGTATGCAATTTTGAAAAAGGTAGACAAAAGTGTTGCTGTTCCCACTTAAAATATCTGCATTCCCATAAAAGAGGGTGAACTTGTTTGCAGAAAACATCTATGATAATTAGTGAGGGCAGTATTCCAACACATTCTAGAATGCGATTTTTATCACAATTAACAGAACTGATAAGAGAACTTCTACCAACCCAGCTGTCATGTTTTAGAATTGTGTCCCTTCGTTATCCAGTGTGCATTTAGAGCTTAACTACTGCTCCAGAATCTCTGATGTAGTTACAATAAACCTATCTAACGACCAGATCATCAGATGATACTGTAACTGGAGCTCTGTTCATTTATAGCTGACCTGAACAATCAAACTCAGATTGAAGCTATCAAGAATCACCACTGTTCAAACCACAGGGGAAAGTAATAGAAGTTTTAAAGGACCAGTCATTTGCCTGTGGGTTGTGCCTCAGAGTGAAGTAACATTGTAGATTCAATTACAACCAAAGGCATGTTCACACACAAATGTTCCAAGTGTAGATGGAAGCAGGGATGTGCATACAATGCCTCCCCCTAGCATCCTTGTGGCCAGCACACAAGCAAACCTTGTCCCCAAAGTTCTCACGAGCATCTTGCCCACCACCCCAATTCCGGACCTCCCTTGTTTTGCCCAATGGAAGTCTGCAGGTGGCTTCTACTTCTGTGAAGTTGAACATGTGAAGTTGAGAAGAAACATCTTCCATCATGTGCAGTTAGGCACTTTCAAGCAGATGCAAAACCTTCCTCACACAATATGAGGACAGGTAGGACAGGCAGGGGGAAGACCCGTGAGGACACTGGTGGCAGGGCTTGTGTGTGTATTCCTATCCCTGTACACACTTTGGGATGTCTGTGTGTCCAATGTGTAAATCTGAAAGCACCTTAAGATTCAACTTTTAAATCGGAAGCTTAGTTGGTCAAGGACAGGCAACTTTAAAACAAAAACAAAATCCACACCTTTAAAAAAGTTAAGATCGTTTTTAGTGGCACAATGACCTTAACAGATATTAGAATCGTGTCTCATCAGGTGCGCCAAAAAGGTGCTGCTTTTTAGATCCTCAAAACTTGCTGCACTGAAAAGATACTGTTCATAAACCTTTTGAAGTTGACAAGCTGAGCATTTAAAAGAGCCCAGGAATTAGCCGGTAAGGTACTGCGTCGGTATACTTCTTCCAATCGTTGCCATACTTGCTGGAGCATCGGTGTTCATCCCGGATGCAACGGTGAACCAGAAGAATGGTCATATGAATTATGTAGAAGTAAGGCAGAATGTGTTCAAAACCACAACATAGACAGTATGCCAGGGAGCCCATCAAGTCGCCTGTATAGTTAAAATGGCGTGCCACTCCCCAGAAGCCGGATGTCAACAACTTGCTGTGGTGTTTGATCCCATCCGTTGACGTATAGGAGCATTCAATGTACTTGGGCTTCCTGCCCCAGATTTTACAGTTGCCATTTGTACGACGAAAGAGATCTTTCTGATGATTGGTTATTCTAAAGATATAGTAGCCAACTAAACCAAATAGTAGAATCCCAACTGCATTGCTTGTAGCCAGATGAACAGGGTGGTAGACCAAGTATAATCCCTAAAGAAGGAGAGAGAAGCATACCCCATAAGCAAACGTTTATACAGAATTGGTACCTGTCTGCTTTCGTTAGAGGAGCCCATACTAGAGACTGAAGCTGTTGCCTGCCAGAGAGGGGGAAACTGCTTTTATGATAAATACCCTATAACACAGAGAGATAAGCCACAGATGGCCCTGCAGTCACTCGCTTTGCCATAATGAGAGCCAATATGTTGTAGTGCTCAGACTGCTGGATGAGGACTGGGGAGATCTGGGTTCAAATCTCCACTCAGTCATCAACTCCCTGAGTGAGTTTGGATCAATCACTACCTCTCAGCAAAATCTTCCTCATAGGCTGCAAGGATAAAACAAGGTGGAAGGAGACTACTTATATCCTGCTTCTTAGAAAGAAAAAAAGCAGGATATAAATGTATTTGTATGTATCCAAAGCAATCAATAAAATTGAACAGGACCTTTACTGTAGCAGCTAATAATGTCACTGTTGTTACTACTGTTTCTAGGGATTAATGAATTTCACATCATGAACATATGAAAATACCTGCAGTGTATAGAGATAAGGAAGCCAAACAGTGTCTCCCCAGCCCAGGTACCATCCAAAATGATCGTGACAGATGTCCATCGTTTTCAAATACCAAGCTTCATTCCAGAAAAAATCCAAAACATATATACCCTGAAAAAGAACACAACAGAGATCACTAGGGCTAGTCATAAATGGACAACAGTGAAATCCTTCCTTAAAATTTAAAGGCTTAAATCACTAGATTTTGGCAGTATAGTCACATCAGGCTTCTTTTGATTGCTTCTGCTGAACCTCGTCTCACAAAATTTCTCTCATTTGAGATGGGATAAAAGTTTCTGACAAAAATTAAACAGCAGTTCTAGGCACTCTACACTTCAGAGAATCAAACTTCCAGTATTTGAAAGTATAAAGGTAAAGGTAAAGGTAAAGGGACGCCTGACCATTAAGGCCCAGTCGCGGACGACTCTGGGGTTGCGGTGCTCATCTCGCTTTATTGGCTGAGGGAGCCGGCGTACAGCTTCCGGGTCATGTGGCCAGTATGACTAAGCCACTTCTAGTGAACCAGAGCAGCGCACGGAAACGCCGTTTACCTTCCTGCCAGAGATACCTATTTATCTACTTGCACTTTGATGTGCTTTCGAACTGCTAGGTTGGCAGGAGCAGGGACCAAGCAACGGGACCTCACCCCGTTGCGGGGATTCGAACCGCCGACCTTCTGATCAGCAAGCCCTAGGCTCTGTGGTTTAACACACAGCGCCTCCCACGTCCTTACTTTACTTTACTATACTTTGAAAGTATAGCTAGCCCCTAAACTTGATGGGCACACATGCTCTTATGTGAGCCATAATCCTTTACCACACTAAGATCAGAACTCACTAACTTATCCTGATTATGAGCTACAAGTTTTAGCCTGAAGGCACATGAGGCCACCACTTTGCTGAAGCTAAGCAGATCTTGTTCTGTTCAGCACCTGGATGAGTGACTGTCTGGGAATCACATGTACGCTACCTTGAGTACCAAAATGGAAGAAAGTTGGGATATAAATGTAAGCAGGGGCAAGGGGATGAAGCTAGATAAATGCAGCACCTATTAGATCCTAAACTCCATCAATATATTCAGAGCATTAAGATGCACTTGGCATTTAATAAGGTATTGGCTTACCTGGAGGACATTGACAAGTATCATCGAGTTAGTTACTTGTCCATATAATTCTTGTTGTTTCGCTGCATAAGAGAGGTTGATCAGAGTCCATGCTACAATGCCTGGGCGGCCATTGAAGAACAGTTTGAAATCAAACCACTTTCCTAAACGAGGATTAAATTCAATCCCCATCATGAAGTCGTAGAAGAAGTTACCAGTGAATTTGCTAAAATTGTTTAAAACAAAAACAAATTTTTTGAAAAGATTAATATAAAATCAATTTCAAAACATGATATTGAGAAAATTCTTTTAAAAGGCATGTAATGACTTACTGACTAGTCACTAGTCTAATGAGTTTACATGGTTGTATGCTGTAACAGACAAATATTAGATTCCTGCATCTAGGATCTCAAGTGGGAAAGCAGAAGTAGGGCTCTACTGGATTGATTTGTTTTATTCATCAGAATGAAAAATGCTCATCAAACACCATAGATGTAGTAATATATGCAATGCCAACATACCGATCTTCTGCATTAGATGGGAAATAGTAGGCTTTTATCATTACAAATATGGAAACGCAATAGCCCAGGATATTTGCACACCACAAGAGAGGAATCCAGTTGTCAAAAATGATGGTGGGCGAGAACCAGTGGAAGTGGTAAACATTTGCAAACCAGAGTATGTGCGTGATAAGCCAGGCTTGAAGTCCATTGACCTCATATTTGAGTACTGCGCCTGAAAGGGAAGAGAGTTGCATGGTCCAGTTTAGTGATGGCACTTGACAAAGAGATAGGGAAGTCAGTGTGATATCCAGTGGTTGTGAACTTTGCAGTTCTGTACCGTTTTCATAAAGTGTGATGCAAGTCTTCATAGTGTAGAGTTTTGGACCGGGGAGGAACCAGCTCATCCTACCCAGTCTATTATTATGTATTTGCTTTGAATGTAGCGGAACATTTTAAAAATCACCCACTATCCCAACCCATTCTAATACGGTAGTACAACATGGGCAACTGTGTACCCAGATGTATCTGTAGACTGCCCTTTTGCAATAGTTCTCAGAATGGTGAACGCTTGACAATAAAATGCTAAATAAAGCATCAGCCATAAAACCTATTTTCTGTAAAATTGAGTATCAACTACTATTAGCCAGGCTAGCCAAATGGAACCTCCATGTTTAACAAACACATAAAGAAACAGGAATCCTCATGTCCCACTTGTGAACTTCCTAGAAGCATGTGCCTGGCTGTTTTTGCAAACAGGATGCTGGACTGGATATATCCAGCAGAGATTTCTTGTCTGTGATATGTATTGGTTTAGTTCTCAATCCTTAATTTGACATTAGGATGCTCTTGGAAATTCAGCAAATATTCGGATGACCTTGGTCCTTGATGAAGAGAAAACGTTTCCCAAGTGATGGATGTCTTGTTAGCTTTGTGGAATGCTACCTGCATTTTTACTGGGGACCTTGTAATTGAGCTTTTGACACAGGCCTCAAACCCAGGGGCCGAACGTGGTCCTCTGGTCTCTGCATCTGGCCCATGGGACACCCTAGACCACAATCCTTCCTGTCTGGAGCAGGCCTTTGAACTATGATACTGCCTCTTGCTTGGCTGGATGTAGGATGTATGTGAACAGAGGGTGTGTTTGTGTAGCAACATCACATTTTTGTGTGGTTGGAATGTAGCCTTCTGCACAAAGGTAAGTGACACCTATTGCTCCGACCACATTTTGCCTATGACCCCACCCACGTTTTGCTTCTGCCCCTACCCATCACTGGCACATGGCCTCTTGAAGGTTGCCCTCGAGGTACTGTAGACCTCGGGCTCCCTGCCTCTGCTTTAGCACTTTGTAGATTTTCTGCTGTCAAGCTTCCTGGAATCAACTGGCATTGAGCTGGAGGCATGTTGCATGTGAATCATTTTTGCAGAGTCAAATGGGTTTCTACAGTACAATGCAGCATGCCTAAGCATGTACACACTTCATTGTAGAATTTTATTTATTTATTGCATTTATATCCCAACTTTCCTGCAAGGAGCTCAAGGTGATAGACATGGTCCTTGCTCCCCCCCCCCCGCCCTTTTATCCTCACAACAACTCTAACCACTACCCCATACTGACTTCATACAACCCTTTGTGGCGCAAAATCTAAGCAGCTGAAAGACACAGATCCCACATTATAAGAATTCCTTTGGGGTGCAGTTGTAAACAATGCCTTTTCTCCTGCATCACAAAAGCAACATGCTTATAGGCTATTGTTCCCTGACCCTTATTTCTTGGTGATGCTAAAAAGCCTTGTGAAGAAAAAAGTATTGGCAAAAATGAGCTTACCAGCGGGTGTCACAGCCCCTTCTTGAACTCCTCCTCGAAAATAAGGAAGAAATTTGTGACAAAAATCAGGAAGCATGTACAAAAATGCCTGTAATAAAAATTAATTTGTGAGAAGCATCTTAGAATTGTAGAGTCAGAAGGGACCCTGAGGGTCATCTAGTCAACCCCCCCTACAATGCAGGAATCTTCGTTATAAAAACATTAAATGATTTCTGAACTGTCAGGTAGTTATGAAGGATGGGTAATTTTGGCTCGTGTTCCCAAAACTCTTATTTCTGACAGTTGTTTTTTTCCTTTCAAATCCCGCCTTTATAATTGCTACTCCCAGCAGTTTCAGGCATTATTCTATGTTATCTACATTTCTTTTCCCTGTGTAAAAATAAGTGTCTGACTGCAGAGTAAAGTGTCATTCACAGGCAGCCCCTGCTGCAACTTTTCTTGTATTCTTACTGTGTTTCCCCTATTTTAAGACACCGTCTTATATATTTTTTCCCTCAAGAAAACGCACTATGGCTTATTTTGAGGGGATGTCTTATTTTTATTACGTAAGCCCAGCCCCGCGTTTTCCTTGGCACCCTCCAGAACTGTTCCTATCACTATGGCTTATTTTCGGGGTATGGCTTATATTTCGCAAATGCAAAAAAATCCTGCTATGGTTTATTTTATGACTACGTCTTAAAATAGGGGAAACAGGGTTAGGTACCTACAGTCTTTCTAATGACTCAGTCATTGTATTTGGTGTGTGTATGTATGTAGAACATTAGTGGAAGGACAGAGTACAGTCATACCTCGTGTTGTGTACGCTCTGTGTTGCGTACGTTTGAGATAAGTACGGAGGTGACCCAGACGTCCTCCGCGGAGCGCGTGGGTGCGCAGAAGCGTTATGTGCAGTTCGCGCATGCGCAGAAGCACAAAAAAAGCGAACTTCCGGGGTTTTGGTTTTTTCCCTCGTGCGTTCATGTTACGCACGCCCGGGTTATGCAGCGCGACCCTGGAACGGATCGTGTGCGTAACCCGGGGTTCCACTGTACTGGAAACAGCAATACAAATGAAAAGGGTCAGCAGTAGAATGACCACACACGGGTCCAGAAAGCCAGGGGTCTTAACAGCTGGTGCAAATCGGGTGGTGACAGAATGTTGAATCCCAGAGTCTTGGGTTGTTGCTAATTCACAGTGAAAGTGCACTGGGATAATAATGGACAGCCTATATTCTCTAGTTTCATGTGAGAGCTTTGATTCTAACAATAAAATACTGTTTTGTAATCAGAAAATCTCAGTTTTGATCACATACCCGAGACTGCCTTACTTATGCCCTATTGGATTCCAACAGAGAAGCCTCAAGGCACATACCTGTAAGATTACCCAAGAAGCATAGAGGGTTGCAGCTTTCCAAGTCAATGGTGGTGTCTTGTGCCAGATATCCAAGAGACTGGCTTTCCCCGTGACCAAGTCAATGGCTGGCTTAGTTAGAGAACAACTGTACTGATCGCATGACATTATGAAATAATATACAATGAAGGGTGCAAATAGGAGTAGAAAGATGACGCACGCCAAGGAATACCAGTCGACTTTCCTGAAACGTAAGAGACACAAGAAACCGAATAGTTGCAAGATGCTGCTGCTTTGATTATGGCCTGATTTAGACACAGAGATAAATAATTTGTTTATTGTGCAGTGTTTGGGGTCTCAAGGATGACAGTAGAATTTGCAAAAGCAACCAACCAACCAACATACACCCTTCTTCCTGCCATATCAACTTATTTCACCTAGGCTCACTTCCAGCATTTGCACCCTCTGAAAAGCCATAGCAAGGGACAAGGTTCAAGGAGGTAAGTGACATATTTGGGGGAAGGTTCGGCATTCCGCATCTATTTTCTCTTTACTTCTAAAAATGGGCCTGCTGCCACCATATTTATTTTGGCATCGATCCCTGATCTGCGACTCCAAATGACCCTACTAGGGGTACCTTTCTGTTTCTTGTTCATAAACATCTGCATGTGGGATAATTACCATTCACAGTAGCCCAACCAAGAGTAGACCCGCTGAAATCAATGAGCCTAACTTAGCACAAGACACCTCCCTCATGTTACTGCTTTGGATCCAACTCATACAATAGATAACCCCTCTAACACAGGCCTAGGTAACCTAAGGCCACATGCAGCCCTCAGCATAAGGTCCAAAAGCCCTCTGCAAGCAATGAGTTCAGGCCTCTGGAAACAGGAATCTGCTTCTCTCCCCATAATCCTGCATGAGGAGGAAAAGAGAGATGGGGGTGTCCCTACTTTGTCCAATTTGGGCTCTGCCCTCCCATTCTGGCCCTGGTCACTGCTGCCATATTGACCCCCCCCCCCAGCAATTATCCCTGAAGGAATGACTCCCCCGCAGACAAAAAGGTTGCCCATCCATGTTCTAAAAACTTCCAGGACAGGAAGATCAATAATCTGTTGAATGCCTTAATAATGAGGATTGCATTGATACATAAAAATCCAACACTGCCTCAAGTGTGGCAACTTCTGAAAATTTTAATTGTATTCTCAGCTTCCAGACTGTCTCAAACTATACCAGTTAGAGAGGATGTCTCCCGGCAGGTTTCCAAAAGAGGCATTTGAGTTGATTTTTTTTTTACTTTCTTTGGTACACAGATAACTTTGATACACATAAAATAATGCATCTAAAAGGAAATTAAGACATTAATCTGAAGTGGAGCCGTAATTTGCTCTGGAGAATGGGTTGGACCTACATCACCTCTAAAACACAGCCTTCCAGCTTTATGATCTGACACTTCTTCATGTTGCAGTACTGGAAGCAATTTTTATATAGCACCTAAAACTATGTTAGGGCAGGATTCTCTTACCAGGCCCTCCCCCATTGTCCTTGAGAGGTTCCAGCTCCATTCATTACGGATTTACTTTTTCCTCCTTCAGAAAACTGTGTTTGCCGACAGGCAGCCATTGGAACCTACAGGGAGAGAAGATAGGAAATTCATAAACTGTTGAGTGCGAAACAAATAACACACCCCTGCCCGAAATTCTGTGACTTGCACTAACTTCTTATGCTTGGCTATGGCAAATCAGAGTTTGCTATCTTATTTGCAGAGGGGAAATAATAGTTTGCATTTGTCTACAAAGCATGAATTTCGTGTTATATCAATACAACATAAATAAGCCAGCAGAGTTCCCAAGCACTAGCATTTTTGCAGGCCTTTTCCTGGCACTTCCCACAACGTTAGGTGCTGACAATTTTAAAGCTGGGGTGGGGTGGGCTAGCAAAGTCCTTTGCAAGTCTCTTGCTGGAATGTGTCCAGAGGAGGGCAACCAAAATGGTCAAAGGCCTGGAAACGATGCCTTATGAGGAACAGCTTAGGGAGCTGGGTATGTTTAGCCTGGAGAAGAGAAGGTTAAGGGGTGATAGCCATGTTCAAATATATAAAAGGATGTCATATAGAGGAGGGAGAAAAGTTGTTTTCTGCTGCTCCAGAGAAGAGGACACGGAACAATGGATTCAAACTACAAGAAAGAAGATTCCACCTAAACATTAGGAAGAACTTCCTGACAGTAAGAGCTGTTCAACAGTGGAATTTGCTGCCAAGGAGTGTGGTGGAGTCTCCTTCTTTGGAGGTCTTTAAGCAGAGGCTTGACAGCCACCTGTCAGGAATGCTCTGATGGTGTTTCCTGCTTGGCAGGGGGTTGGACTGGATGGCCCTTGTGGTCTCTTCCAACTCTATGATTCTATGCTCCTTCTTTAAAATCACAGCAAGTTTGGGCTTAAGACTTCTCTCCCCCTTCAGCCCGATCTCACTCCAGAGTGAAAGGGATTTTGACAGGTGGGTGGCCCCCTGATCAGGATCTGTTCCATGGTGCCTACAAAGTTCTGCACCCCTGGGCTAGGCTCTCCTCATGCCCTTATCGAATTTCTTAAAAGACACGTCTATGAGAATATCCTACACACTGCCATGTTTAGGATTCAGAGAAGCCTGAGTAGAGTTCTGCTTGCACGACAGGCCTTCCCCACATACCGTTCCTCACTGAAGCTCTCAGAACTCCCTCAAAATCTCAAACATTGTGCAGGAGGGGATGTGGAGAGCTGTGGAGGGTGGGGGAGAGGAATTGGCAAAATTTGGTCAACATGAAAGAGACCAGAAGAACACAGCACCAAGCTGCAGGGGATCTCCTAGACGAGGCACTGTGGAACAGCATTACCAAGGGGTTACAGCTTCCTGCATTTGTATGTGTGCCAGAGATCATAAACATGGAACCAAAATATATAGGGTCAGACCCAAACAGCAGCCTGGAGAGTCCCTGCAGTACTTCTGCCACTAATATTTTTGGAAGCCCTGGGCCTAGCCCACAGGTTTTTTTTTTCAGAGGCCTACTACATCCACTGCTGTCATTCCAAACAGCTTTTACAATACTCAGGATTAGGCCACTATGCTTGCATTGTTCTGGCTCACTGCTGCATCATACAGTTTTGACAGCTACAAAATGCAAGGCTCCCTTTGCCTTTAACAAAACCAGTGACCTTTTAACAAAAAGGTCCTCACACACAAATGCAGAAAACAAAGCTCTAAAGTACAGATAAACAAGCCCAAGCTTGTACTACACTGTACCATTGTATACTACATATTTCCAAGTCTGACATTTAATGGTTTATTGAGGCTGTCATTGCTAAACAAACCTTAACCTGCCCAACACAATATAGTTCCGAGCAGTGCTATTTTTTCTAGAAAAAGAGATGCTGGAACTCACCATGAACAATTCTGCAGTCTTTGCTCTTAAAAAAGACTTCAACATATGAAAGTGAAAATATCAGGTTTCCACCAGTGTGGTGTAGTGATTGGAGTGTCAGACTATGACCTGGGAGACCAGGGTTCGAATCTCCACTCAGCCAAGACACTCATTGGGTGACCTTGAGCAAGTCACCGCCTCTCAGCCTCACAGGATTGTGGTGAATAAAGGGGGGAGAACCATGTACACCACCTTGAGTACCTTGGAGAAAAAGATGGGATATGAATGCAAATAATCACAATAAATTTGCCCAAGTAAGCTGCAAGGAAATAAAAGTAGTTTCCCACTAGGCCAATTGCTTCAACCCAAAATGGATTATGCACAAATAACAGGCTTCCATCGTCAGATCAGTCTTCCTCTATCTGTGGGTTGTTGGCTACAGCTGATAGCAGTTAAAGAAGAAAAATTTCAAAAGAAAATAATGGTACACTTTATGTCCTTACTTCTTCTTTTCTTTACGTATTTCTTAAGGCAAAGCAAGACAACAGCTTATGAATTAAGAGTTGATCCAACTGACCAAAAACATCCTTATAAAAATAGGTCTTAATACCAAAACTGAATGCAGTTAATAACGAGTGTTACCAAAAAAAGCTTCCTGAAAGGTGCATAAAAATGAAAAAAGCCCTAAAAACCTCCATCTTATAACAAACTTTTTTCAGATAAAATTTTAAAATACTGAATTCAACCTTCTCTCGTGTTTTTCCCCCCCTCGTGTATGAAGAGTTTAGACTTTAGTAACTTAAATTATCTAAGGCTGCTAACTTCAAGAGGGTAATTTAATTACCGCCTTTACTGGCGAACAATGAGCTTCTCTCCCAAAGGCCACCTTTTCACAATTATTTTGGATCTCATTGATTGGACTCCTGTGCATATATTACTTGCGACGTCATTGAGGTGACCAGCTTCACTCTAAAACTACTGTTTTGAGATCAGGTGGTCTCCAAGCAAAATGAACCCAAGCTGAAGTCATTTTTAAAATAATATAGGATAGGTGATGTGTTGCTAGAGGGTCTTCCCAGGTTCCAAAGCTTCAGTTAGCACAGGCACAACATTACCTTGCTGGGATGGTACACAGTGTACCAGGGCTCCAAAATATGCACTGGCTCCCAATTGTTTACAGGGAAGATTTAATCTACAAAGCTCTTCATAATTAAGAATCAGCACACCTCTAAAACCATACCCTTTATTCTGGAACATCCAGCACCATCATAAACTGTGTTCTTAATATCTATGTTGCATGTTTTGAACAGCAAGGCATTCAGTACGCTCTTCCCACGAAGGTCCGTCGAAACCTGGATCTGAAAGCTGTCTAACAGGTAGGAAACCTCCAGGTCTGTCTAGCACTTCCCAGACACTACTCATGAACACAGAGTGGCTTTGCCTGACTAGAATGTGCTCTTCAACAACGATGATCCCTCTTGCTTGCTGGGATGAAGAAATACCTGTTTGTGAATGTGTAGAAGCACCAGCTTTTGTACGGCTGGAATGAGTCACTGTAAAAAGGTAAGCAACATATCTGTTGCTCTTGCCCTGTTTCATCTCTGGCTTCATCTGATACAAGCCTCAGGCTAAAAAAGGTTCCCATGCCTACTATAAAACTTTCAGTTGCGAGAGCTAATAGAATAATAATTTATTATTTACATGCTCCCCATCTGACTGGGCTGACCCAGAAAGTGTCACGGAATCTTCATTATAACTGGGTCATATAAGATCAATATATAAGGTTATATTATATATAGGGTTATGTAAGTTCCAGCCCAAGGGAAGGATGTGAGCCAAAATTTTTAAAAAATGCCCTCTTCCATAACACCCTCAAAAAGTGTCTGGTTGTTTTTATTTATTAAATAAATAAATACATTATCTAATTAATATAAACATTACATGTGCTATATGAACTCCAAATGATAATGCAAATATCAGTAAAGAATATCATACAATGTAACACATCCTGTTATAGAAACCTTTCAAGATTCCTACTGTATCTTAATTCATATATTTATTTAAGAATATTAGTTTGGTTTTGTATTAACTGAAAAAATCTCATTATTGAAAGGGATGGGACACTTCAGTGTGATCATTAACTAACATTATTTCCCCTCCATTTTTGTTTGAGATGGCCAACGTTCCCATCTAGTCTAGCATCCGGTTTTCACAGTGGCTGAACAGTGGCATGTAGGAAACCAGCAAGCAGGTTTGAAGCACAAGAACCCTCTCTCCTCCTGTGGTTTCCAGTACAGTATTCAGAAGCATTGCTGCCTCCAGCTGTGGAGGTAGAGCAGAGCCATTGTGTCTAGTAGCCATTGATAGAGCTCTCCTGTATGAATTTGGCTAACGCTCTTTTAAAGCCGTCCTCCCTCAACTCACTTCCTCGTTCAGATGACCTTCAGGATCCTTTCCAACTCTACAATTCTGTGATTCTATATACAGTGGGACCTCGGTTTTCGAACGTAATCCGTTCCAGAAGTCCGTTCAACTTCCGAAATGTTCGAAAACTGAGGATCAAAGGGCTGTCAGCAAAGTGAATGGGGAAAATTGAGAAATGCACCTCGGAAGCCATTCAACTTCTGAGGCGCGTTCAAAAACGGAAGCATTCACTTCCGGGTTTTCGGCATTCGGCTTCCGAAACGTTCACCAGCCAAGATGTTTGAAAACTGAGGTTCCATTGTACTTTGTTTCTTTCTGTCTGCAGTAGCTGTTCTGAAATGCAAGGGCAACGGGTGCCTTATGCATGTACAGGTATTTAATAAAATTTATACACTGCTTGACTGTAAAAACAAAACTCCATCAAAGTTCTCCATTTCATAGAATCATAGTTAGAAGGGACCCTGAGGATAATCTAGTCCAACCGCCTGCATTGCAGGAATATGCAGTTGGATTGAACCTGCATAGCAGCACCACACCCTGACCAACTGAGCTATCCAGTGTGACCCATTTAAACAAGTCTAAAAATATAAGCAACAGTGCCTGCTCTTCACTTCCTCTTTCTTTGTCCATTTTTTTAGGTTACAAAACAAATGATATAAGAGGAAACATGGAAATGCATGTTTCCGCTTGGTACAATATTACAGAGTAGAAACAACCCCGTCCAAATAGTTATGTTTTGTAAACTGCCAAACTAATTATTAGTCAGCAAAGTTGTGAAATATTAAAACTTTATGACTAATAAATATTTAGCCTCTACATACGTAGTGTTTAGCAGTGTTTGAAGTCAAGAGAGAGTGACTTGCATGAAACTACCCCAAATAATTCATTGCTATAGCAAATACGGGGACTTTCTGGCTCACAGCTGACTGCTACTAGTTTGAGGTCTGCTTCAACAATATTTGCGCACATTTTCAATCTCAGCTTCCTCTAGACTTGCTCTGGAGTCATTCTACACATTTCGCAGAATAAAGTATTAGAATTCTGGTCGAATTCTGTATCACTTCAGATACAGGTACTTGTCCATGCCCTAGAGCAGAGAGGGTTCAATCTGGGTGTGAGGTAATTTCCTTCAAACCATGTTCAGTCACTGACATCACTCCTGATGCTGACTGATGGGCAGGAGTGAAATCCTGCATTGGTTGCATATTCCTGCAATCTTCCCACCAGGGGCACAAGGCAAAGCAGCAGGATTGAACTCCCTGCTAATTCCAATTACAGTGGTACCTCGTCGAGCGTCTGCCTCGTCGAGCGCCCGCTCCGTCAAACATCTGTGGCAAACCTGGAAGTAGCGGAACGGGTTACTTCCGAGTTCGCTGCTCACGCATGCACAGAAGCGCTAAATCGCGCTTCGTGCATGCACAGAAGCTCAAACTGCTCTGGGCATGTGCGCAGACGCGGCGCTTTATCCAGCGTCCTTTTCAGCCAGCGACCGGGGCTCTGGAATGGATCCCGGTTGCAAAACAAGGTACTACTATAACAGATGTGTTAAGCAAGGATGTATACTGGCACCCTTCCTATTTAATTACTATATAAATAAAGATAAAGAAGCTATTGCACTGTGCTGGAAAGAACATTACCAGCATATCCTTAACTGCAACTCCCCCATAGTTGCTGAGGTCTTCTCACAAATTCCGCAAAAACAAATTAGAGATGAGCTTACAGTATCTTCAAATTTGGGTGAGTTGTGTACAGCTGTTAACCAAATGAAAAACAACAAAGCCACCGGACCTGATGGGATACCTGCCGAAGTCTTCAAAGTGGGCGGAAATGAACTTGCACAACTTCACAAGCTCATGAAAAGAATCTGGGAGAAGAGATCCCAGCAGACTTAAGGGAGGCCAAAATTATCAATCTCTTTAAAAAGGTGACAGAACTGATTGTGGAAACTATTGAGGCATCTCTTTATTAGCTGCGGCCGACAAAATTATTGCAAGGATTTTAGCAAACCGTCTCTTAACAATATCTGAGGTGACCCTTCCTAAATCCCAAAATGGTTTTTGACCTTCTAGGGGGACAGTGGACATGATTTTCACCTCAATAATAATAATAAAAAGCTTCAATAAAAATGCAGACAACAAAAGCAACCTCTTTATATGGTGTTTATTGACCTGACTAAGACTTTCGACACTGTAAATCATAATGCCCTGTGGACTGACCTTCTGAAAATCAGCTGCCCAGATAAATTTGTCAACATCCTTCGGCTCCTCCATGATAATATGATGGCAACAATTGCAGATAACAATGGCTCTCAAAGTGAACCATTCACAGTGGGATCAGGTGTTAAACAGGGTTGCATTGTCGCCCCAACTCTAGTCATTATTTTCATTGCCATGATCCTACACGTTGTCAAAGGGAAACTCCCGTTGGGAGTAGAAAACATATATTAAACAGATGGAAAGCTCTTTTATCTGAGCAGGCAGAAAGCAAAGAGTAAGGTTACCGTAACTTCCATCCTAGAGCTTCAGTATGCTGATGATAACGTAGTGTGCACACACTCAGAGGATGACCTCCAAACCATCCTAAATACCGGTACCTTTGCAGAAGCTTACGAAAAGTTTGGCCTATCGCTCATCTAATAATAATAATAATTTATTTGTACCCCGCTCATCCAGCTGGGTTTCCCCAGCCACTCTGGGCAGCTTCCAACAAAGATTAAAATACATTAAAATTTCACACATTAAAAACTTCCCTAAACAGGGCTGCCTTCAGATGTTTTCTAAATGTCAGGTAGTGGTTTATCTATTTGACATCTGATGGGAGGGCGTTCCACAGGGCAGACGCCACTACCGAGAAGGCCCTCTGCCTGGTTCCCTGTAGCTTTGCTTCTTGCAGAACGATAGGGGTGGAGATGCTCCTTCAGGTATACTGGGCCGAGGCTGTTTAGGGCTTTAACGGTCAGCACCAACACTTTGAATTGTGCTGCACCAACAAGCACAAAACAACCCCTCTGCAGCACCACAAATCCAACTCAGTGGTGTAACGTTGGAAAATGTTGGTCACTTTTCCTACCTGGGCAGTAATCTTTCCACAAGGGCCAACACTGATGCCGAAATCCAGCATCGCCTGAGCTCTGCGAGTGTGGTTTTCTCCCGATTGAAGTGCAGAGTGTTTGAGGACCGGGACATTCGCAGGGAAACCAAAATGCTTGTTTACAAAGCTATTGTACTACCAACCTTACTATATGCTTGTGAAACATGGACCACTTATAAACGCCATCTCCAACTCCTTGAAAGATTCCATCAATGGTGTCTTTGAAAATTTTTACACATCACTTGGGAAGACAGGCAAACTAATGCCAGTGTACTGGAAGAAGCAAAGCTCACCAGTGTCCAAGCAATGATTCTTCAACATCAACTTCATTGGACTGGTCATGTTGTGCAGATGCCTGATTATCGTCTTCCAAAGCAACTACTCTATTCTGAACTTAAAAATTGAAAGCTTAATGCCTGTGGTCAACAGAAGAGGTTTAAAGACTCTCTCAAGGCAAATATTAAAAAATGTAGTATAAACACCGACAATTGGGAAACACTGGCATGTGAGCGCTCCAATTGGAGAACAGAATTTACCAAAGGTGTAATTTACCAAAGGCTTTGAAGACGCTCAAACTCAGGACGAAAGGGAAAAACGCACTAAGAGGAAGGCACGCTTGGCAAACCCTTACCATGATCAACTCCCGCCCGCAAACCTATGTCCCCACTGTGGAAGGACGTGTGGATCCAGAATTGGCCTCCACAGTCACCTAAGGACTCATTGTTAAAACTGTGTTTATGGAAGACAATCTTACTTGGCTACAAGTGATCACCAAAGAAGAAGAATCACAATTAACAGAGGTGTCAAGGAAGGATGTATACTGGCACCCTTCCAATTTAATTGCTATATAAATAATTTAATCCCTGATATGGAATCCTCCTCCTTTTCTGCCCCCACCCTTGGGAATCGTAAATTGTCAATTCTGCTCTACACCAATGATTTAGTTTTGTTATCTCAGAATAAAATTGGAGTTAGGAGGATGCTGGTTAAATTTGGACAGCTGTGTAAAAAAGAACATCTAAAAACTAACTATGACAAAAACCAAGGTCACTGTATTTGGCAAGAGGACTACCAGGTCTGGGTGGACTCAGACTGTCGCACCCTTGAGCAAGTACCCATATTTAAATATCTAGGATTACTTATTGATGGAAAGTCGTAATGGAAACACCATCTGGAAGCAATTCAGCTAATATCTGGTCGTTCTACTGGGCAGCTATATAGGTTCTTCCATTCTAAGGGTGGGCAGTTAATCAACCCAGCTATTAAGATCACTGTCTCTAAAATCATTGCCCAAATGCTCTACCGGGCTGAGATTTTGGGAATTGGTGTTAGATCTGAAATAGAGGTCCTACAAAATAAATTTATGAGGCTGATTTTTGGGGCTTCCTGGCGGCACACCAGCAGACCACCACAGAGCTGATTTGGGCCTTCTCTCACTAGCAGCCAGAATTGATCTAGCCTATCTGAGATGCTGGCACAGGCTAAATGCCTTTGGGGATCATACTCCTACTAAACTCTGGGCACAACCCAGGGGGCTGGGCACAAAAGTGCCAAGATAAGCTTAGAGCAGTGATGGCTAACCTTGACACTCCAGATGTTTTGGAACTACAACTCCCATCATCCCTGACCACTGGTCCTGTTAGCTAGGGATGATGGGAGTTGTAGTTCCAAAACATCTGGAGTGTCAAGGTTAGCCATCACTGGCTTAGAGCTTATAATCTTCAAATTGAGAACTACTTAGTCCTTAGCCCAAGTGACCTTAGAAACTGGATTTTTGATCAGGATGCCAGCCAAGACAGAACATCCACCATTGCCACCCCGTTACTTTACTTGGTACCCCCAAATTAAGACCAGTCACTCAAGGCCCCATTACCTTGAGACTCTGACCTTCCCACAACTACGCAGGACCTTTGTAGAACTAAGATTCCAACAGATGCCCTCAGCATATTTAGAGGTGAGATATCGCGGAATTTCCCATATGGATTGCAAATGTATATACCGTACAGATGCAATCAGGTAGAGAACATCACACACTATCTGCTGATTATTAATCTCAATTGTTCTATTCCAAATAGATGGATACAACTCCAAGTTGCCAGTCACCAATACTGCAGCAATCAATAGCCTCCTGCTTTCCCAATCCCAACAAGAAGTACCTAACTACTTCCATTTCCACATCCTTCTGTACTCTCTCTTAAGCCAATGTAGATGCCCTTTCAGGAGGAGGCAAAACCTTTCTAAGTGGCAGCTACCAATGCTCCTGATTTGTAGTGTACAATCAAACACACAAGCAATCTCCCTGGATAAAGCAGATTACCCACTGCTCCTCTCCCAAATCATCTTTATCCTCATATAGACAGCAAAAAAGAAAACTGATGACCCATCTCTACTTCTGTCCAACAACCAATTCCATCTGCTGTATCAGCAAGCATCTGGGCCCCTGCACACACACCATGTGTGAACACTAGACTAGGTTTTTATATTGCTATCTGACCTAATTCACTTGTGCCAGAATTAAACCAAGAAAATATTGTGCCTATGATAGGCAGAAAATCCATGGGCACAATATTTTCTTCTCTAGATCTGAATATCTGCTGAATGCTTGCCTAGCCCTATGCGGCCTAGGACCCTCTTACTTATGGGACCGCCTCTCCTGGTATATCCCGCAGAGGACCCTAAGATCCATGAATAATAGCAGCTTAAAGGTCCTGGACCCTAAGGAAGCCAGTCTATCCTCTACCAGGGCCAGGTTTTTTTTAGTGACGGCTCCGACCTGGTGGAATGCTCTGTCCCACGAGACTAGGGCCCTGATCTCCTTCCGCAAGGCCTGTAAGACAGAGCTATTCCGCCTGGCCTTCAATTTGAATTAGCCTGATCCTCTATTTCCCTTTCCCCCTTTCCTCTTCTATGAAGAAACCCTTTCTGGGACCCTACATTTAAATTCTTCCCTGGTCTCCTTGCTGGCCCTAGTAGGACCAACTTAGCCAGTTAGCCCTGGTGATCATTTGATGTCTACTGACTGAGTTTTTCTTTTCTTTTCTCCCCCCCCCCCCCAAAAAAAATTACCCCTGAATTTTTGTATTTTATTGATATTGATGATGCATTTTATGTTGTATTTTATGCTGTTTTATGCTGTTTTAAAGTCGCATTTTAATCAATGTTTTATATTTGCTGTTAGTCACCCTGAGCCCAGTTTTTAAACCGGGAAGGGCGGGGTATAAATAAAATTTATTATTATTATTACTGCTTAATTCCTAAAAGCTCAGGAACCATAAAAGAAAGAAACTGGCAACTTAGTACAGCTATATCAAAAGTAGGTTGTTTTTACAGATGTAGATTATGTTCTTTTACTTGTGTGGTTTGAACAGTTCAAAAGGTGAGCTCAGACCAGCCCTAAGTGCAAAGAAAAGGAAACACCCTACTGCATAAACCAATGTATTGTTACTTAACCGTATAAATGGAGCAAGTATTAATGCACATGGCAAAAAATATTTTAAAGTAATCTAATCTTGTCCAAGCTTGAATACAGTACACAATACCATCAGTAGTATAAAAAAGTAATTTATTGCTAAGCTCTAGGTAGCATTATTGTGTAGAAGAATATAAGAATAGTGGCCAGTGATCTACCATCATTGAAAAACTAATTATGAGATTGCCTACCTCCAATGTACAATTGTTAGGAACATATCTTCTTTCTTTTTGTCCAATCTTTAACATACAGTGGAGAATGCCAACTAGCAACCTTGGAGTTTTATCTGAGCCTCAGGGCTTCCAGCATAGATATGTTCTCAAGGACACACATTTATTACACACTCAAGACACTTTTACTGGCTTTTACAGTCCCTTCTCCTTAGCGTGAGCAGCCCTAGTGTGACCTTTCCTACTGTTATGCTCCTAGGTCACTCTCAAGACAAAAATGTTCCCTAAAATTACCCATTCTCCCCCCCTCCACAAGGAGCATCTGAGATTAAGAAAGAGCCACTGATCAAAAGACACCTTCCTCCTTGGGAACCTTTACTGGTACTGATGTAAATGAATAGGTAGAGTCAATGCTGCTGACATTCTACTTCAAAACATGCCCCAAATCCAGTAAGTTGCAGACCAGGGACACGCAGAAAAAAGTCACACTAAATATATATACGGTATATCCCCAAACACTCTACCTATCTCAAGGAAATCTTGTTCACTTATTGGGAGGGGAGAAGAGAGTAAGTTTCCATTTAGCTAGTTTTCTTTCAATACACCTTGAGGGAATTACTGTTGCATAATAGGAAGATTTCATTCCCACACTTCTTCCAAAGAGTTTAGTATGTTTATTAATCTTTATCTGTACAAGAACCCTGGGAGCACAACAAGCCCAAGGATGCCTGGTGAAATTTAAGTACAGGGTGGATTCTTGAACCAGGGTCACGGTCCAAAACTTGCTTGAGAGTAAGCCTCACCCCCCACAGCAGCAGTTCATAATTTTAAACTGCATGGGGGTGAAAGCTATGTAGATGCAAGTACTGTATAACAATAGCCTTTTCGCCTGCCTCAAAAGCTGCCCCTCAAGCAGAATGTCGCCCTGCCTCCCCTCCCAGGACTAGAATGGTGAACATATTAGAGGTCTGTTTTATCTACAAGGACGTTAAGCAATCTGCACGATATGCACAGTCAGCAAGGTTATCTCGGTGCACGGGTCGTCAACCAGTCAGATGCTGAACACTTCGAACTCCGTTCAAAAGAAGGTAGGAAAAAGGGGTCTCTGTTTAGTTATACCAACCTGTTATGTACTCTGGCTTGGCAAACACACAAGGTCTTTCTTTTCTTTAAAGAGCAGACGGCACAAATGCTTCAACTATACAACCCCCCCCCCAAACAACAACACTACATTGGTAGGATGCAAAGTTAAGAAAATAAAATGGAATTAAAGCCATTGCAGCCTAGAGATAGAACTGTCCACCGTTAACAGGAGCCGAAAATGACCCCCTTCATAACTAGTGCCAGTGTTAAAACGGAGGGGCGTTATAGGAAACATATTCAATTTCCGCTTTGTTTTAGAACTAGAGCTTATGAAACCTGTTGTCCGCTCTTTTTAACTCCCAACGACCGCGACGTGCACCTTCTCATCGCCGGAAAACTACCCAAGGAGGTGGGCGCCGCTTTATTAATAGCATGCAAAACTATTTATTTTCTGGTTGCTTCACTACCGAGACCTCGATTCGCTCTAATATCCCATTTCGCTTCGGGTTCCAGAAACCGATCCCCCCCCCCCACTTACCTGCGCCGCTGCTGTGCAGCCGCCCGCGAACAAGAGACGCTTTTGTTCCTTCCAGCGCCGAGGGCTCGAGGTTCACTCTTCTCCTCCCGCCTCCTTCACCCTCCTATCTTCGCCACGCCCCCTTAAAATAGCACCCTGCGCCCACCGCCCAATCACCTGCCGGGTTTGTTCAGCATCATCCCGTGCTTCACCGCTGGATTGGTGCATCTGCCTCAAGCCATCAGCTGAGCCGATGCCAGTCACCATGGCAGCAGCCGCCTGATGAATATTGCGAAGCGGAGGGAGAAACGCTTTGTTGATAAAGAGCGCGAGCGAGCGGCTTGGCAGTGGTGCGCATAAAAACGAACTGGGGAATCCAACCGAAGCCTCCTTGCACGTGTTGCAAATCACTAAGAAAAAACATGCTTCTTGGTGTGGCATTTTCTAGGAATGTTAAAAAGGCTTGCAATCCCGAAAAGTTTCAGGAAAGGGGCAGCAGAAATGGTCAAGGGACAGGAGAAATTCCCATAGGAGGAAAAAAGGTTGCAACATCTGGCGCTTAAAAAAGAAAAGTAGGGCGCAGGAAAAAAATAAAACAGGACAGGAAAGGTGAACAGGCTTCTAGGATACGAGAACGTCTGATGAAGCTGAATGTTGGACGATTCGGGGCAGACCAAATAAAGTATTATTTGTTTATTAAATTTATATACACACCAGCATTCATCCAAAGATCACGGCAGTTCACAACATAAATGATCAACATGAGGATACAAATTACTGTACATACCACCCCCACCAACAAGCTAATAACCTCCTTCCCAGACAAAGCACATCTTCATGCAATGCACAGCTAAACCTCAATATGTGGTGGCAATCAGCTCGAATGGCTTTCTAAGTAAGTTAGACAAATGCATGGGGATAACAATGGCTGTATACACTATTACTTCCAAGATGAGAGGCAGCATGGGGGTAGCCATGGGGGGCAGGGAGGGGCAGTTGCCTCCCCAAATCAATAGATGTCAATAAAAATACACAGCTAACTGAGGTTCTGCCCCCCCTTACAAAAGGCCAACCCCCACTAACAAAAATCCTGGCTACACCCATGAGAGGCAGTATAATTGCTGTGATTCACAAGTTGGGCTGCTGAGCTCATGTCTTGACTTGCATGTTAACTGGGTCTTTCCCCCTTACATGGGCTCTATAGTGATAACTTCTACATCACAAACATAAATTCAACAGGTTAATTTTTGCTCTTTCGTTGTCCTTCAGTGTGAGACAGCATAATGCCAGCTCTGGAAGCAGCTGTTCTACATCTATAGAATAAAATATGGGGGAGATGAGCATAGCAGTCTGGGGGATTTGGGCTAGGGTTAACTTGGGTCATGGTCATCCCAAAACTGCTGTTAGTCACAAGGGAAAAAAGGCCACATAAAATGGGGCATTTTTAGTAAAGGAGAACATATCTGACTATTTTGGCACCATCACAGCAGCCCCAGAACATATAAATTATAGAACATTGCTTTTAGTCAGATTTGTCTCTTAAGAACTACCAAGGAACATCCATGCAGGAGAAAAAGTTGCACAGGGGTCAGGTGGACAGAGGTTGCAATCCAAAACATAAGTTTAGGGAGCAAGCCTCAATGGACACAGTGGAAATTAGGTAAAGGTAAAGGGACCCCCGACCATTAGGTCCAGTCGCGGACAACTCTGGGGTTGCGGCGCTCATCTCGCTTTATTGGCCGAGGGAGCCGGCGTACAGCTTCCGGGTCAAGTGGCCAGCATGACTAAGCCGCTTCTGGTGAACCAGAGCAGCGCATGGAAACGCCATTTACCTTCCCGCCGGAGCGGTACCTATTTATCTACTTGCACTTTTTGATGTGCTTTAGAACTGCTAGGTTAGCAGGAGCAGGGACCGAGCAATGGGAGCTCACCCAGTCCAGGGGATTTGAACTGCCAACCTTCTGATCAGCAAGCCCTAGGCTCTGTGTTTTAACCCACAGCGCCACCCGCGTCCGTACAGTGGTAATTACTTCCATGTAAAAGTAGGATTGCACTGTTTTAATATTGTGTTTTAGTGCTGTAAACCTGCCTTGGGCCCTTAGGTTGAAGAGCAGTAATTAAGAATAATAACAGCCCTCCAGGGGAATGCAGCTATGGTATATTATATTTCTCATATTTCAGATACATGCTGTGGTTGTTAAACGCCTTACAACTTTCTAATGATGGCTTTATAGCTGTGACTTGCTCAATCTTGATTGGTGAAATTGTTTTCCCAAGACCAAGACAGACGAACGCCAACCAACCATGATGCAACAAGGACACTACTAAAACAACTACTGTACACAGAATATGCAGATATTTCAAGCACACTCATTTTGCTAAGTGCATTTAAATGAACCGAAATCTCGCACAATCATGCTTAAAACAGTACAAATGCCAAAAGAGACCCGGGGGGGGGGGGGGAGAGAGAGAGAGAGAGAGAGAGAGAGAAAACAAACCCTAGACCTGAAATCGTAGCAAAAAAGCCAATCTGGTTTAAATGGCCCCCTCCACCAACCCCGTAAACTTTCTCTCCACCCCGACCCACCAACCTAGCGCTCTACAGGATACAGACGTGAGTTCAGCTTAACATAAAGACTGTTCATTTATTTACACGGAAACCACACTACAAGTACCGTTCTCAACCATTTCTGGCCGTGCGGGGAGAAAACTGAAATACCAAAGGAAGCCAAGGGGGGCGCGAACGCGTTACTAATGGCGTCGCGTCGCTCTACCCTCTCTCATCTCTGTGGTGAAAGCCCTTATGCTTGGCGCTGGGATAACGAGAGTGGGGAGGTTTAGTTCCATTTTCACATCCCTTCCTACCTCTATGATTTATCCCGGAAGTGTTCCGCGGGGCTTATGTGTGGATTCTCTCGCCCGCCCCCCGGAAGCGAAAGGGTCCGCTTTTGCTCTGGGCTGGGGCTGTCGCTGAGTGTTGTTTACAGCCGACCTACTGTCGCCGAAAGGCTCCCGGGAGAAGCGAAGCCTCAGGCACGGAAGCACCATGGGCAGGAAGGTGACTGTGGCCACCTGCGCCTTGAATCAATGGGCGCTGGATTTTGATGGCAACCTGGAAAGGATATTGAGAAGTAAGGCGAAGCAAAGAGCGCTGGTGTTTCTTGCGGGCGGGGGGCGTATTTGGGTGTGTGTGTGTATGCAATGATTCTTCAACATCAACTACATTGGACTGGTCATGTGCGGATGCCTTATTATTCAAGATTCAAGATTTCTTTATTGTCATTGTACAAGTACAATGAAATTGGATAAAATAATAATAATAATAATAATAATAATAATAATAATAAAATTCATTTTTCATTTAAACAATTGTTTCCCCAACCAAAAGTGTACTCTACACGAGTAACAGCAGTAAAAGCTAAAAATAAGATAAGATTTCTTTATTGTCATTGTACAAGTACAATGAAATTGGATGCCATCCCATAAAAACAACACAAAACAAAAAACACAATTTCAGCTACACATACATACACATACATACATACCCAACACAACTCTCTAAGGTCATATTATCTAGTTACAGCATTTAAGATGGTTATAGCTCTTGGATAGAAACTGTTTTAATCTATTGGTTCTTGATTTAATTGTTCTATATCTCTTGCCCGAAGGCAGTGGTGCAAAAAGATTATATCCAGGATGAGATGGATCCTGTAAAATATTTTTTACTTTTTTAAGGCAATGGGAACTGTATCGCCTTCCAAAGCAACTACTCTATTCCAAACTTAAAAATGGAAAGCGTAATGCTGGTGGTCAACAAAAGAGGTTTAAAGTATCTCTCAAAGCAAATCTTTAAAAAATGAAGTATAAACACAGATAACTGGGAAACACTGGCCTGCGAGCGCTCCATTTGGAGAACAACCTTTACCAAAGGTGTCATGGGCTTTGAAGCGTGCTAAGAGGAAGGCACGCTTGGCAAATCCACACTGTGATCAACTCCCGCCTGGAAACCAATGTCCCCACTGTGGAAGGATGTGTGGATCCAGAATTGGCCTCCACAGTCACTTATGGACTCACTGTTAAAACTGTGTTTATGGAAGACAATCTTACTCAGCTATGATTGATTGCCAAAGAAGAAGAGGAGAGAGAGATATAGTATAGTATAATATAATTTATTAATTTATTAATTTTATATCTTTCTCTTCCTCTTTCAGCATATATAATACCGGTAGATTATATTATATATGCTGAAAAAGAGGAGCAGAAAGATGCTCCAAAGGGGTTTAGAGACCAGATGACCCTTCAGGTGCCTTCCAACTCTGCAACGAATACCTAACTCTATGAAAAGCCGGCACTTCTCTTTACTCCGTGGTCGTGGTGGAGTTAGCTTGCCCTGTGCCTCCCAGCAGCAGAATAATAAATTATGCAAGTGGTAATAAATTATAATAAATTATGCAACAAGATGAAATAACAAATGCAATGAAATATTAAATTATGCAATGAGATTTTGCAGACAAGGGTGCTCTTGTTCAGGGTGCCATGCAGATTTGCACCTTTCCAGGATTCTGTTTCTTTTCTCTTTTTTCAATTATATTTTATTAAGTTTCAACATTTTTAGCATATACAATCAAAACACATTTTCATCTTTTCTCCCACCCCGTTTTCCATGGAGCTGTTGTTTCTCCCCTTCTGCTGCACCCTATCTTCTATCTATTAAATAAAAATCACAATATTATAATGAATTACTTCTGTTGCTCATAGCTCAAATCCTGCTCAGGACTTACCAGGCTTCTTTGTTGCACAACTTACAGTGGCTCTGTAAGGCATAAAGCTGGTATGAGTCTTTATAGCTGAGACTGAGATCTGTGATTCAATTTCCTTGTCTCTTTAAATGTCAAAGAGATGGGATACCTAATGATGACTCTTCATCATGTTGTCTAATTGGGCCCTGCATATTTGATTGGCTCAGCTGGATTTTGTTTTTAAATTGAAACACTGCTGTTTTTTGTTTGCAAACTGCAGTTATGGCAGAATTGGTTAATGTTTGTTCCCCCACAAGAGAACAAGCGGCTTTTTAAATTTTGAAGCGGCTTTTTAAATTTTAAACTGTATTTTAATCTGCATTTTAATTAACGTTTTTTCTTTCTTTTATATTTTATTGTAATTTTATTGATGTTAGCCGCCCTGAGCCCGGTTTCGGCTGGGAAGGGCGGGGTATAAATAAAGTTTATTATTATTATTATTATTATTATTATTATTATTATTAAGGTGGAGGGTGACTGACATCAGGTGGGCCACAGAGGCAGGACTACTGTGATCTCCAGCTGGCCAGCTCAGCACAGACTGGTTCAAGTGGCAGTTCTAAGCAGTGCTATTTTTCTAGAAAAAGAGATGCCGGAACTCACAATGGACACCTCCCTTGTTCTCTTATAATAGCAATGGCACCCACCTGAGAGGTGCTGGAACTGAGTTCCAGCGAGTTCCGGCTGAAAAAAAAGCCCTGGTTCTAAGTGATAATGTTGCTGGGAAACAACAGCAGGGAAAGGCTGTTGTGGTCAAGTTCTGTTTGTAGGCTTCTTGCAGGCATTTGGTTGGTGACTGGGGAACAGGATGCTGGACTAGCTAATCCTTCGGTCTGATCCAGCAGGGCATTTCTTATAATTTGTAAAGCTTGTATGTTCTGTGTAAGCTATAAGAGAGCTCTGTGCATAGTTATTGCTCTGTGATAGCCATTTCATGCACCTCTGTTCTATGCTGGTTGCAGTTAAAACAGTTCTGTGAATCTGAGTTATACATAGGGCAGCAAGTACCCTATTGGAAAAAGAAAATATTCTGTACCAAGAAAAACTGGCGCTGATGACAATTTGCAAGTAGCATGTCATCTCAGTTATTGAATGTCTTGATAGTCTCTGGTTTTTGAGATTTCAAAATGGAGTGCTCACATATTTTCAAGCACTTTTTGTACAACCATAAGGGCTGGGAATTTGCTTTTAAAAACCTGAGATTCTGAGGAGGCTGTATTGAGGTATCGCATGCTGCCATTTTTTGTGCTCTACTGAGTCGTAGCATTCATGTTGCTATATTTGAAGATGTAGGATTCTTCCCTTCCAGGAGATTGTCAAAGATTAATAATTATAATTTGATATTCTAGGTATTGAAATTGCTAAACAGAAGGGAGCAAGATATCGGCTTGGGCCAGAACTTGAAATTTGGTGAGAATTTCTTAACCGTTTCATATATTTTATTACCCTCCATGCTGAAAAGACATGTAGTCCTTTTGCAGGGAAAAAGAGGAATATGATCTTCCTAATCCTCCATAACCTTGGGGAGTAAGGATATCAAGTATGTTAGAAATATAAGTCAAAGTAATTGTAACTATCGCTATTGTAATCATGCTTAAGTAAAATATTATTTTGCATTGCTTCTGAAAATTGTTCAGATACAATGCTGTGCAAACATAGCAGGGGTGGCACCCAGAGCAGTCGACTAGTCACCAGAATCACATTCCACCCTCTTGTTCCTGTCTTTATATGGGAGAAGGGAAAGCCAGTTTTCGTCTGCTCACCTCTTTAAACAGGTGATCAGCACTTTTAAAGGTGACAGTGTTAACACACACTCCTATGCTTACTGGTTTTTGAGTTGGGGTATGTAATGTTTGCAACATTTATCCTTAAGAGATTAATTGTCCTCAACACTTCGCTTCTACCTTCTGAAATAATGTGCAAACTTGTTTCTGGCCATTTGTGGGGCAAAGGGGGGATTGTAGTTGGAGGGGAAAGAGAGGCATCTCATTCATGCCAATAGCATAACCAGTAGCAAATTTGATCGTGGGCAGCAGAAGGATGGGCTAGAGATTTTAATACAAAAAGGAAATAATTCTGTATCCTGCATGCTTATTTCTTTAATGTCAATTACCACTGGAGTAATATAAATGTAGTTAATAATATACTCTTGGTGCAAGTGGTTGCTTCACATTAATTGGTTATGTGAGATGTGTACAATTGCCTATGATGAAGTGGTTCTGCTTTAGGCAATTTCTCTTGTGAAAGCTCAGAATTTCCTTCTTGGTATAAAAATATGTGTTTGTTGATATGATTCTTGTTTCCATGCAGTGGATATGGCTGCTCTGATCATTACTATGAGTCTGATACACTCCTACATTCATTTCAAGTTCTGGCCAAACTTTTGGAATCTCCTGTTACTCAAGACATAATCTGTGATGTTGGAATGTAAGTTACCTTGTAATTATAATTATAATTGTAATTATAATGTACGTACATTAGCTTGAGATCCATGGTTTATTTATTTATTTATTGACTTTATACCCTGTCCTTCCTCCTGAAGTTGCCCAGGGTAGCAAACAGATCCACATTTTGTTTTTAAAAATGGATTCTAAAACAGGAAAATAATAATAATAATTTATTTATACTCCACCCATCTAGCTGGGTTTCCGTAGCCACTCTGGGCGGCTTCCAACAAAATATTAACATACAATAGTCCGTCAGACATTAAAAGCTTCCCTAAACAGGGCTGTCTTCAGATGTCTTCTAAAAGTCTGGTAGTTGTTTTTCTCTGACATTCTAACAACAGTTTCAGTTAAAAATACCTAAAAACAGTTACAATATGCTAGTACTAACCCTTTGAATTGGGCCTGGTAGCTCACTGGCAGCCAGTGCAGTGCTTTCAGGATCAGTGACAGATGTTCCCACTAAAAAAGGTAAAGGACCCCTGACAGTTAAGTCCAGTCGCAGACGACTCTGGGGTTGCGGCGCTCATCTTGCTTTACAGGCCGAGGGAGCTGGCGTTTGTCCGCAGACAGTTTTTCTGGGTCATGTGGCCAGCATGACTAAGCTGCTTCTGGCGCAACGGAACACCAAAACCAGAGCAGTGCACAGAAGCGCCATTTACCTTCCTGCCGGAGCAGTACCTATTTATCTACTTACACTTTTTGGCGTGCTTTCAAACTGCTAGGTTGGCAGGAGCTGGGGTTGAGCAGCCCGTTGAGGGGATTCGAACTGCCAACCTTCTTGATAGGCAAGCCCAAGAGACTCAGTGGTTTAGACCACAGCGCCACCTGCGTCCCTATGTTCCCATTGGGCTGCCTCAATTACCAAACTAGCAGCCACATTTTGTACTAGTTGCAGCCTCTGCACCATCTTCAAATGCAGCCCCACATACAGAATGCATTACAGTATTCCAAGCAGAACACTAAAGCGTGGACAACTGAGGTCAGGCTGCCCTGGTCCAGGAATGACTGTAGCTAGTGACCCAGCCAAAGCTGAGCATATGCTTTGCTCTTCACAATTACGGTACCGGTATGTACTCTATGTGTAGCATTCCTAGCCACATGCATATCCTGTTTTGCTGTGCAGCACAACCTCTCAATTATTTTCTGTGACCTCGTTTCCTCCATGCTATTCTGTGAACAGAAAAAGAAGTAATAATGTATTGGGAGCAGAACTTGTTCATAACTGGTCTGGAGTTAGGGGTGAGCAGTGAAGTGACCAGGTTTGCTGATAATACCAGATTCTTTAGGGTGATAGAATAAAAAGGGGTTGCGTGGAGCTATACAAAGATCTCTCCAAACTCTGTGAATGGGTGTTAAAATGTCAGATGTGGTTCATTGTAAACAAATGATGCACATGGGGGCTAAACAACAACAATCCTCAATTGCCCTGACTGCACACATGCCCTAATGGGATGGTGACATTGCAGAAGCAAGATATTGGTGTTGTGGTAGATAGCTCAGTGAAAATGTTGACCTGGTTTGCTGCCCCTGTTGGGGGGGGGGGAAACAAACAAATTATGTGCTAGGCATCACTAGCAAAGGGATTGGGAATGAAACTAGCAACTTGGATTATGCTTTTACCGTGGTACCTCTGGTTAAGTACTTAATTCATTCCAGAGGTCTGTTCTTAACCTGAAACTGTTCTTAACCTGAAGCACCACTTTAGCTAATGGGGCCTCCCGCTGCCAGAGCACAATTTCTGTTCTTATCCTGAAGCAAAGTTCTTAACCTGAAGCATTATTTATGGGTTAGCGGAGTTCTTAACCTGAAGCGTATGTAACCTGAAGCGTATGTAACCTGAAGCGTATGTAACCTGAGGTACCACTGTATATGAAAGTATGATATTGTGGCCAATTTTATCTCAGTGGGTGATGAAACCACTGCCTTGAAAAGTACGTGGGTCTTGTAGAGAAGGAAGCTCAGGACAATTTTGACTTGTTATTATTAACTCTTAACAACCTAGCAGTACATGATGTTATTTTCATTTCATTCATACTTTTGCAAGCACATGGGGAGGGCAGGCCTTGCACAACTAGTCTTGATTAAAAGGGGGGAGTCTTGGCAAAGTACTGCAACTTCTTTAACCTGGTTCTGTTCTTCACTGGATGCAGGCTTCTCATAGCGCTTTAAACTTTTTTATTTTTCATGACCTTGTTTCCACATTCCATTCTCTTTTTGCAGCTGTTTCCTTCAAAGTACACACTGTTCTTATCTCCTGGCCTTCCTGTTCCGGCTGGTTTTCTGACAACTCCAGCAGTTTTTGGTAGTACTAGACTTCTAACCCCTTTAGCCTTGTTAAAGGGAAAAAATACATGTTCACCCATCTGTGCCGTATTTCATTCCATTATTTCATACGTTTGTTTCATAACAACATGACCCTCATTTGAAATACTGGGTTGTATTCAATGTAGTGCTGAGGGTATGGTTCTGTCAATGCAAGGATTTTCCTTCCGTGGCCGAACTTCCCCTCTCCTCCTGCCGCGCACTCTCTAAATCTGTTCCGGGGGTTCCCCCAACCCTTCAGAGTGGATTTAGGGATGGGGATGGGGAATCAGGGAATTCCCACCATGTTAGTAGGAACCCTTGGGCTGGCTTCCCCTAGTGCAGTTAGTTAGATATGGCCCATTGTGTACACTTTTGGTCACTTTACCTGAGCAGAGATGTTGTAGAGCTGGAAAAGGTACAGAACAGGACAGCCAAAATGATGAAGGGGCTGGAGCAACTCCCCTATGAGGAAAGGTGAAGCCATTTGGGTTTTTATTTTATTTTTTAAAAAAAGGTAAAATGATTAACAGAGATTTCTCTTTTCCAGTATTGAGCACATTTGTACGAGCTCAGTCATATACAGTATAAATGAAGTGGGATCTGCAGAAGGCTAGAATCTAGTTTTGCCTTGCCTAGAGGATGGGCATGCAATGGGGACGCCTGCAGCATTGAATTGGTTATAATAGGAAGAGTGAGAACAGTGAGAAATATTTCTGATGCGTGCTATAACTGAGATGTTTTGAGTGCATCAGAGTCTAGGTGTGTGAAAGATACTCAAGATTGCATTATTTTGTTCAGGTCCTCTCATATACATATACAGTGGACCCTCGACTTACGAAGGTAATGCGTTCCGAAGGGACCGCCGTAGGTCGAAAAAATCGTAAGTCGAGTCCCCATAGGAATGCATTGGGAGAAAAAAATTCGTACGTCGAAAAAACCCCCATCTAAACTTCGTAAGTCGAGGAAACCCTATCTAAAATGGCCGTGACTTCCTTTTGGAAGTCGAAAAAATTCGTAGGCGCGCGGCCGCTTTGATCCCTCGTAACTCGAAAAATCCGGAAGTCGGGTCACTCGTAAGTCGAGGGACCACTGTATATGTGAATGCCATCTGTAGTAAAGAATCTCTTGAGTATACTGATTTTTATTATTTCTGCAGGCCTGTTATGCACCGAAATGTTCGCTACAACTGCAGAGTGATCTTCTTAAACAAGTACGTGACTGCTTTCCAATCAAAGTACTCTTCCTCTCTTTTTTAGAATGTGCCTCTCTGGAATACTCTGTGTGCTTGTGTTTAGGTGTACATTTAATCCCCATTTTCTAAGCGTAAAAACTAATGCTTAGGCCTAAGCATATGTTTGACTGTTCTCTGTTGAAATAAGCATATTTCAAAATCCTTAACTTTGGCAGGATTGCAGTAAAAGAACATTTCTCAAGGGCCTTGTTTTCAGTTTGTTGCACTGAATGTCCTCATGGTAGCTTTATTTGTTTTATTCAAGGAAAATACTTCTGATACGACCAAAGATGGCCTTGGCAAATACAGGAAATTACCGGGAGATGCGATGGTTCACTCCTTGGAGTAGATCGCGGCAAGTTCCTATACTTCATTGTGATAGCCATTCTAGAGAATTGGGTTGCTCCTTGACATATATCACACCAAACCTCTATTAGAAGATCCTTCAGGAGGCTTTGTTGTGTGCCTTGTCTTCAACATTTTAAAGAAATCTTTGCCAGAATTGCACCCATGCTGACATTGCATCATGCTATAATACTTTGTCATGAGCACCATGTGGCATGCTAGCCATACATGGCAGCCCGCCAAGGCTGTGTTTGTCCTTTGCATGAGACTGCAAAGCCAGGAAGGTTGTCCTCTCAGGCTGTAAAGCTGCATTTGACTTTTAAAATTATTATTATTGGTTGAATTTGCATACTGCCCTATACCCATTGATGTGCAGGCCTGGTTTATGAAAAGCTTTTGCTTTGACTTGATCTTTTTTCAAAAACAACAACAACAACAATCCCTCTTTGGTCATATTTTGGGAAAGCCATGAAACTGGCTTCACAGTTTTAGCTGAAGAGGTTTGGCAGTGTGTTAAAATTTAGTATATTGGAAAGCGTGTTTAAGTGCTTATTTGTAGCATAATTTCCCCTCTTTCCCCTCCTTTAGGCACGTGGAAGAGTATTTTCCTCCCAGGATGATACAAGAGATAACAGTTCAGGTACAATGCTTTGATACGTATGGGGGGAAGCCGTATATATATATTAAAAAATCCAGCACCTTAACTGTCGACCATGGCTGGATCTAGTCACATCAAAGAAGTGATTCAGTTTACAACGTATTGTAAACTTCATACAGGGAAGTTCTGTTGGCGAAAAACGGGACTCCACAGCGCCATCTGGGGTTATAAAGCGCTTTATCTTTACAAATGTTGCTGAGTCCCATGGTTTAGATACTAGCGATTTGGTGTTACAGGTGCTAACTGGTGATTTTTGTTCTCCTTTCCATGTTCTTATATTTGAAATATAAATAACTAAGAGGAAAGTTGATTGAAAAATCACGTATTAGTATTGTTAATGGGACATGCATAGCCTGCACTTCGAATTTTCCTGATTAAATGTTACCTCAGTATTTATACACTGTATTCTCTTGCCAAAAAGGCAGTTTCTGCAATGTACAAATTTAAAATTAAAGATCATAGGACCTTTTGGGGACCATGGGCACATTTGCAAATCAGGTGAATTGTTGTGGGTGCCACACCATATCGTATTCTTCTGGCTAGATTCTGCAGGAAGAGGGAACCCTGAGGGTAACAGCGAAGGCCTCTGTGGTTGTCATGTTGGCAACTCTCATTTAATTCCATTAGCCTTAAAACTACGGTCATGTTAGCATAGCCCTTAACCATAGCTGTTGCTCATTCGGATTCACTTTCAAACCAGGGTTTGAAGCAAGTTTAAATTATCTAATTTAAACTAAAACCTTGTTTGCATTAAAAGTTAACGCTGAACTGATTAGGGAGAAGGGCAGGAGACCCTGTGAGGAGGAATTGTGAAACCCATAGCCCACTTGTGATACCTTTTATCTTGGTTAAGGGATCAGAAACATGCCTTTCAGAAGCGCAGTTTCCAGAGCTTAATTTCCTGATACGTTTTGTAGCTGAGAGCTACTGTGCCCAATATTGCATCTTGTGACTTGGATTATAATTGGCCATCCCTGTGCTATGGTACAGTATGTTCAAATTAAAAAATATAAATGATGCAAACTAGTTTCATAACCTTTTTGAGAGGTGTTTTTATTAGGGTACTAGTTGAATTAAGCCCATTAATAATGGGCGCTAGCGGCGGCGACGGGGTATATGGGGGGAGCGGCGGCCACCCCCACTTCCCAGACCTGCACAAACAGTTCGCCTGTTTCCCTCCCTCCCCTTCCCCCCCACACCCATCCCCCCCACCTCCCACACAGTTCGCCTCTCCCTCCCTCCCCCCCACAGCCATCTCCCCCCCACACCCACCTCCCCCCACCTCCCCAGACAGCTCGCCTCTCTCTCTCTCTCTCTCTCTCTCACACACACACACACACCTCCTCCCCCCCCACTTCCCAGACCTCCACAAACAGTTTGGCTCTGTCTCCCTCCCTCCCTCTCCCTCCGCCTCCCACACACACAGCGCCGGCCAACCGCATGTCCGCCTTCCTTTTAAAACAGACTGACAGCTCGCGCTGCTGTTTGAATAGAGCCGCTGAGGCTCGCGAAGTGCACGTGCTTCGCTGGCGCTGCTGTCTGCCGTTTAAAGAGAGCCACGGAGGGTCGAACACACTGAGGGGAATGGATTGGAAAACAATTGGAATGCAAGGCAGCCGCGGAGGCTCGGGAAGCGCACGCGCTTTCCTCGCGCTGAACAGACTGAGGGGAATGAATTGGACAGCAAGGCAGCCGCGGAGGCTCGGGAAGCGCACGCGCTTCCCTCGCGCTGCTGTCTGCTGTTTGAAGAGAGCCGTGGAGGCTCGGGAAGCGCGCGCGCTTCCCTCGCACAGCTGTTTGAATAGAGGCGGCCCTGATTGGTGCACGCGTCTCTGTGTCGTGTGGGACATGCGCAGTAGCGCAAACCCACGGACGGATGGACGGGCACGCAGAGACACTTGAGCTTTATTATATAGGATTGTGAGTCAAATTGCATACGATAAATGCCTTTATCACAGCTTTAGATGGATAATTTTGTATGTTGGTCAATCACTGGGTCGTGGATTATTTTTTCCTATTCCAATGGCCCATCCTTACTCCTTGCTTATCTTAGGAAAGTGTACCATTTGGTGATGCAGTTCTGGCAACTTTAGATACCTGCATAGGAACTGAAATCTGTGAAGAACTGTGGACACCAGTCAGGTAAGAGAGGTGAATTAAGGTTTGGAGAGGATTCCCAAAACTGCTAAAATAAATCAAATCCAAATCAATTTTGCAGTTAACATTGAAGACCCCTTCCCCGCCCTCTATATGTGGAACGTTCTAGTGAACAAGTCAGGTTAATCAATAATATGGCAATAGGGAGAACTTAAGCTTTCATGGTAGATATTTCTGTATCCACAGATGTCCTTAAATTGTTTATTGCTTGTTTTATACACTGAATACAGTGGTACCTCGGTTTTCGAACTTAATCCATTCCGGAAGTCCGTTCTTAAACCGAAACCGTTCTTAAACTGAGGCGTGCTTTCCCTAATGAGGCCTCCTGCTGCCGGTGCCCTTCCACCGTTTGGATTCTGTTCTTAGACCGAGATAAAGTTCACAAACCGGGACACTACCTCTGGTTTTGTGGAGTTCGTAAATTGAATAGTTCGTAAACAGGGCTGTTGTTAAACCGAGGTACCACTGTATTTAGTAATTGTGCGTGGGGGTGGGGGCGGTTGAGCTTTTCTAATTTGAGGAAATAAATGTTCATATCCAAAGTCACTGATCATAAATACCAAACTTAAATCATAATAATAGAAAGAATGATGGTAGTAACAATAACTGTATGCATAAAAAGAAATCTGATAACAAGCATCAGTAAATCATTAAATCAGAGGGTATCTATGATTCATGTAGCTTGAGGTGCTCATAGACTACACCCATGTTTTTACCAGAGCTTCAGTTTACATTTCATATTTGTACAATATTTTTTCTTAATTACTTTATAACATAAGCATGGGCTTGGCATTCGTAAATTGACTTTTCTAAAGTCAATATATGGAGCTCAGTCATCCATAAACATTTGATTCAGTGTAAAGCTACAAGGCATGTGGATGTTGCACACTGGCTGCAGCACTCTAGATTGGTGGCACTATCTCATACATTGGACTTGAGGGGCACTCTTACCAAAGAGTGGGCAACACTCACATAGATGAGGGTTTCCAAATGAAGACTTCATCCGCCTTGCTGCGTACTCTACTCATGCAGTAATGGTGTAAGTGTAAGTGGTGTTTTCTATATGGGTATATCAGTTTTATCCGAACATCTGTTCCCTAGAATAGCACTTTGGTGGCAGTGAAACTGCATTTTCAAGGCAGTCAAACAGCAAGCTGTTGCTGCGCTAAATTTTGATCCAGTAGCACAATGCAAATTTTGGATAGCACACAGCTGCAAGCTTTTCACTTAATTTGTGGTTCCTCAATTTCATAGTCCTCACATTGAAATGGGAATTGATGGAGTGGAGATCTTCACAAATTCTTCAGCGAGTCACCATGTATTGCGAAAAGCTAATACCCGAGTGGAATTGGTAAATTTTGCAACAGCAAAGGTAGGTCTAATATCCTCACATTTTACTTGATTTTTTATTAAATGGTGTGTGTGACATTGATATCTCATCAATATAATTCAAGGTGGCAAATGCAGTGTTGCCCGAAAGTCTCTGTTCCCAGAATCAGACTTCCTTAGGGTCAGCAAGGCTGCTTCGTCATCTATCTTCAGATCATAGTCTGTAATAGCGTAGTCATGTTGTATTATCTTTTATAACCTGGGACTTGATTTTAGTGCTTGTGAAAAGAAAGAAATCCCTGGCCATGGTAGTTACCTTTAAGCAGATGATCAGTTTTTGGAGCCCTGACAAGGAAACACAGGATAAATTTCCACAAGAAAACTTATTCCTTAATATCTTCCTCCGGTATGGATTCTCTTGTAAACTGACATACTCTGCAGTGGCCAGAAGTTATTTTTCTGATTGCAGCAATTTGGCAAAGTTTCCCTCTTGATCATGGAAATGAGCTATGGTTCTCTGAAAAGTATCTGCATATGATGTCTGGCTCCCACAACCTCCCCGAATTCTTTACATAATTCTGTAACCAAGAGCAGATTGTGTGGGGAGAAGTAAGTGGCTGAGTTGTGTGGGTGAAAGCAAAATACTAGGCCTTTTCGCTTTTATATTTGCAGAGCTGGTATTGTGAAAGAACTTCCCACTGCTTGTTAACTTGCTGTGGCATGGGTGGTCCCAGTTGTTTGTAAGGACTTGTTGAGAACTGCCTTGTCTTCATGCTGATGCTCCTATTAAACATATTGGAGCTAAACTACTAGACTAGGCAGGACTACCCTTAAAGACAGTCTGAAGATGCTAGTGTAGAATGCAGCCACCAGAGTACCGACAGGCACTTCTGTGCTATTTCATAGAACATCTACTTTGTGCAATATGCGCTGGCTGCCTCTGTGTTACCAGGCCCAGTTCAGGGTGTTAACTCTTAATGCATAGAGCTCTGAATGACTCTGGGCCTAGGTATTTGACAGAGCACTTCTCCCCATATCAGCCAGCCCAAGCTCTGAGATATGGGGCAGGGACTCCTGCTTGTGGTCTCACCAGTACATTTAGCTTGCTGTGCAGGGACCTTAGAGTAGGTCCTTCTCTGTAGTGCAGAGCTCCCTGCCTTGGAGGCATAGGTGGCCACAACATTGATAGGCTTGCACCACTTGGTGAAGACTTGCTTGTTTTCTCTAGTTTCTGGAGCTCTGGTTGGATTGTTTTGAGCAAGCCTTGAGTCTGCCTGGTATTATACCACTGGGATGTGGGGGGGGGGGTTGCTATTGATGCTTTAATGTTGATGTTTTAATTGTGTTCTGTGAATTTTTATTAATATGGCTTTGTTTGCTGTTACGGAAATTGCTTTGAGGGCACTTGTTGATGAAGCGTGGTATATAAATGCACTACAGTATATAAAATGAACACATGACTTGTGTTTTCCACACCATGCACTTGGGTAAAACCTGGTTCTGTTGACGGACAAAAATGTGGCTTCCCATAAGTTGCTCACAGCAGCTCTCTAAAAGTAGAATGAAAAGCATTTTTTTCCTATGTTATTTAAAAGGTTAGTGTTATTGTTGCAGTTAGTGACATATGGGCTGACTTGTATTTTTAATAATATGTGTGTGCATGCTTTTTTAGAATGGCGGGATATATGTCATGGCTAACCAGAAAGGCTGTGATGGCGATCGTCTGTATTATGATGGTTGTGCTATGATCTCTATGAATGGAGACACTGTTGCTCAAGGACTTCAGTTTTCTCTGGATGATGTGGTAATGCATTCATTTATTCATAAAAATAGGTAGCCTAATATACTAATGTATCATAAAAATATCTCACTGTGGTTTACAGCAGTATAAAACAAGACAAATAATAAAGAAACAAGTTAATAACAAACATCAGTTGTGAAAGATGTACTCTTAATTGCCTGCATATGCCTGGTGGACTACAAAAGTTTTCAGTAGGTGTTTAAATGCTGGCACAGAAGGTGCCCACTTGTAGGAATTGTGCTTGAGAGTGCTGCAAAATATTCTTAAAAGGACACTCCTGTGTGTTAGTGTGAGTGCAGAATGGGAGCTTTATTTACTACATTCAAAGTAAAAGTATGTTAGAAATTCTTATGCCTTTAGCATGTGTGAGAAAACACATACAAAACGGTTTTGTAAACTCAGTACCTTATTACAGGTTGATATCGCTGTCATTTTTTAGGAAGTATTGACTGCCACACTGGACTTGGAAGATGTCAGAAGTTACAGGGCGGAAATATCCTCTCGAAACTTAGCAGTAAGAATTCCTTATATGTGATTCCCCTCCCCACAAGGTGTTTGTTAGGTAAGAAACTACAGCCAATGCGAGCTAAAACTGAAGCATCCAGACAGATACTGTATTTCAGAACATAAGAAAACAGCCTGCTTTTCCTCAGGTAAAATGCCTCTCGTTTTCTGAACCTTCTCTTTTTCCTTTTTCATTGAGCAGGGAAGCAGAGTGACTCCTTACCATAGAATAAAAGTGAATTTTGCCCTGTCATATTTCGATGACGTATGTACACCCGTGAGCGAGCCAATCCAGTGGAGGTATCATAGTCCTGAGGAAGAGATCAGGTAGGCAAAATTAGGAAGAAGCCTGTCTCTTTGTATAGCATCTCCCTGTGCGATGCAAACAAAGCATGTTTTAGGCCTCTTTTTCCATGATTTTAGCACTAGGGTATGGATAGGATGCAATCATTACTCAGTTCTGAAAATGGAACAGTTCCCCCAGCCCATCTCACTTACTGTTGGTATATCTGTTGAAAGAGCAAAGCTGTGGTTTATATCTAAATATGCCCTTCATAACTGATATGAAATGCCTGCATCCATTTCATTCTGAATTCATGTCCCTGTCATGACACTGAAACTGCATTGGTCACCCAGGTGGAAGACATTTGTTGATGGAGTGTGACCGTGCTCATTCTCCTAGTCCTCTTCATGGTTCTCGATACCATTGACCAGTTTAAGTAACTTGTTCTGTAACCCTGTGACACCTGGAAATAAGTCACATTGATTTCATTGGAGCTTATTTCTGAGTAAATATGCATAGGATTGTGCTGTCAGGTGTGTGTGTGTGTGTGCAATGTAAATAGAGACCATGAAATTCATAATAAAATATAGGTGCTGCCAAGGTGCAATCCCAGGAGAAGCTCCACTGATTTTGTGAGAATATGCCTTCTTTCCTCAGTCATCTTGAAACATGTGCTCTTTTGCTTTCAGCCTCGGCCCTGCATGTTGGCTTTGGGACTATTTACGGCGCAGTAAACAGGTAAAGACTTCTACTCCCTCATTCACCTAAATTAGCCTTCCCCAATCTGATACCCTTTAAAAAATTTGGACTACAACTCATCATCCCTGACTATTAGCTGTGCTGACTTGAACTGATCAGAGTTCATAGTTCAAAGAATATCGGGGGCACCAGGTTGGGCAAGGCTGATTTTTTTATATTTAAAAAGGGTAATGGAGAGTCTGCATGGATTTTGAGATGAAGATACTTCTAACTTAGAATTGCAAGTTGCCCATTCTTGTTTCTTTCTGAAATAGGTAGCAAAACTGGTATTTATGGAGTGGTTTTTTTGTTTTTTTTTTTACTGTTTAAGGATGTTTTGACTTAATTTGATCTGCCTGATTTCCCCTCCTTAACTCCTTAAAGTTAAGGAGACAGCTGGGGGAAATCAGTAAAGATAAACTTAGTGAATTGCCTTGGAAGCAGGACACAGTTTTGCTTGCCATGAATAGGTATTTGCTGTGCTGACACACTCCTTTTATTTTTTAAAATTATATTCATATGCAGGTAGCTTTATTATATACAGGTAATTACTCTATCTTAAAAATCAATGAAGTGCCCTTTGTCCAAAAATGGATTTCAGGGCAGTGCACACTTTCTTTTAAAAAAGCACCCAATTACAAAAATACAAACCAACAACAAAACTGAAGAGGAATAAAACCACTTAACCAGACAAAAATAAAATTTAAAATGCCTGGACAAGTAAAAAGATTTTAATCTGGCTCCAGAAAGAATACATTGTTGGTGCCATGCACACATCTGCCTCAGGAGGGCGTTACATAGTTGTGTTGCCACCATAGACAAAGCCATCTCTATTGCATATACATGATGTACTTTTCCTAAAGATGGAACACAGAGAAGGACCACCTTGAACTATCGTAGTGCATAGGCAACTTGGTGTGCGAGGAGGTGCCTCTTCTGATACTTGGGGCCTGAGTTGGTATTGGTTTTTAAAGGAAAGCACCAGCACCTTGAATTGCCTGATAATGAATATGGAGTCTGTGGGTGGTATACAATTAAGTCAATGTGCCAGTTTCCCACCCCTGCTTCAGAACCCCATTTGTTCCATGTTCACTACATTTCTGGCAATATGGCTCCTTCCAAGTAAATCATCTGGAAACAAATAAAAAAAAGGGCCTACAGTGCAATTCTACTCATATCTACTTAGAAGTAAGTTTTATTAGGGTTAGGATTGCAGCCTTACAGTATAAGAGACATGATACATAAGGGAAAAGGAATAGGGAAGGCAGGTAAGTGCATTCTGGTACCAACTATTTCATACATGTATTGGATATTTTTTGTGCTTTTAATTATCTTCCGTGTACATCACCTTGAGGTGGTTGCTTAGAAGATGAATGATAAATTGATGATGATGGTGATAGTCATTATGTAACAATATTATTATCCGGAAGGATCACAGCAGAAATAAATTCTGAGAAGGGTAGAGTCAAATGGGAGTTGGTCTCAGCCAAATTGACGGAAGGGGCCTTGTTTTGTCACCTCTCCCCTTGCACTTTCCAAAATGATATGAGAAAAAGTATGCATTTTAATTCTGATCTGAGAAGGGAGGCTTGGGACCACAGCTGGCCAGAAGTGAATAAGATTAGGATGGATATATAGTTTGTGCAGCGGTGGGCTGAACAGTCAGATACATGGTTGCCAACAATGTTCTGTTTTCTTTCTTTCCCCTCTCTGTTTCAATTCGTTAAGGGAGGATTTCTTTTGCCACTTAGTGGTGGCGTGGACAGTTCTTCTGCAGCCTGCATTGTGTACTCCATGTGTCTTCAGGTTTGTTATGCAGTACAGAATGGAAGTAAGTGCACTTGAATAGCTATGATGACCGGAGGGCCAGCGTGGTGTAGTGGTTAAGAGCGGTAGACTTGTAATCTGGTGAACTGGGTTCGCGTTCCCGCTCCTCCACATGCAGCTGCTGGATGACCTTGGGCTAGTCACACTTCTTTGAAGTCTCTCAGCCCCACTCACCTCACAGAGTGTTTGTTGTGGGGGAGGAAGGGAAAGGAGATTGTGAGCCGCTTTGAGACTCCTTAAGGGGAGTGAAAGGCGGGATATCAAGTCCAAACTCCTCTTCTTCTTCTTCTTCTTCTTCTTCTTCTTCTTCTTCTTCTTAGCTATAGATAGGATGTGATCCTCTAGATGTTGTTAGACTCCAGCATTCATGAGCCGTAGCCAGCATAGCTAGTGATAGGTGATGGAAGTTGTAGTCCACCAACATCTGGAGGGCCACAGCTGTAGATGCTGGGGATGTTTTTACAAAGAATTGGTTTTCAAACTTTCCAGGAACTCTTTCCAGTTCCGATCAGTCTCCTGAATGTATGAAGCTGACTTAGATTGAGTCACACCACTGGTCTGTCTAGGTCAGTAGTATTGTCAACATTGACAGCCAATCTTCAGAGTCTTGGGCAAAGAGAGGACTTTCTAAGAATCCTCTGCATGCGAATCATGTGCTTTACTATTGAGCTGCAACCTTTCTGAGCAGCTGGCCCAGAACCTGTGCATGTTACAGAGGATCATGTGGCTTATCTTAGGTCGCACAGACAGCTCATTTAGAGCATATGGCAAGCACTGAGAGTGTACTCTTAATATTCCCCTGAAGTTGTATGTTGCAGAGGAAGTTCAATAGTCTGAGCATGTTGTCTTTCAGAGAAGGTAGTGGTCTTCTTACTGAGATGCTCCTGAGGAGCTTTCAAGAAACCTCTGCGTTCTAAGCAAAACAGTTTTGAAAATGTCTTTCAAAGTATGTCCTGCACTTAGAGTCTATGCTTTAGATAAAGGTGGGATCTGTTTTACAGAGAGGGAACTAGATTCCAAGACTCTGGAACAAGAGTGAGTCAGTACTTTTAATTTGGCCTAGCCCCTTTGTAGTATTCAAAATAATGGAAACAATTCTTTTTGACCTTTTGAGTCACAAAGTGTGTTACGCTGTAATCAGCACAGCTTAGAATTGCTTAACTTTAGCTAGATCATACTCCAAAATTGCTTAAGACTGAAATCTTAAAACATACTCAACTAAGGAAGTAGGTCTCATTGAACACAGTGGGATTTATGTCCAACTAAACATGCATAGGATTGTGTTGTTGGTATGTTAGAACCGAAAGCAAATTGAACTCCTATTTTATGGAACCAAGACTGTTTACTTTATTTCTCTCAGGTGTAATTTCTTTATTTTATTTATAGATTTTCAGTTATACGCTCTTATCATTTTACATTCTTGTTCAATAATTCTTTTGGACTTCCCACCCAGCATATCATGACAGTTCTTTGTACATCTTAATTACCGGTAGCTGTATATACATTAATGCCTCCAAGGGACCCAGGTGGCGCTGTGGGTTAAACCACAGAGCCTAGGGCTTGCTTATCAGAAGGTCAGTGGTTCGAATCCCTGCGACGGGGTGAGCTCCCGTTGCTCGGTCCCAGCTCCTGCCCACCTAGCAGTTTGAAAGCATGTCAAAGTGCAAGTAGATAAATAGGAACCGCTCTGGCGGGAAGGTAAATGGCGTTTCCGTGTGCTGCTCTGGTTCGCCAGAAGCGGCTTTGTCATGCTGGCCACATGACCTGGAAGCTGTACGCCGGCTCCCTTGGCCAGTAACGCAAGATGAGCGCCGCAACCCCAGAGTTGGACACGACTGGACCTAATGGTCAGGGGTCCCTTTACCCTTTACCTTTACCTTAATACCTCCACCTGATTTTCAGCCTTGTCACCCTCAGGTTTAATTTCATATCATTTACATTGTTTGGAACAAATGTAATCACACTTAAGAAGTTCTGTTCTGCTACCAAGGAGTGGTAAAGAGTCCAAACGTTTCCCAAAAAAGGGAGAAATGCTTACTTCAAATAACTGCCCCCAAAGTATGCATTTTCATCTTTAAATTAAATATTTGCTCTTCAGTTTAAAGTAAGCTTACCAGCATCAGTAAACTCTATTCAGAATACTTACCAACACAGAATTGTGTTACTTTATGAAATGATGCAGCTGCTATTAGTTCTGATACACCCAGTTCATCTCTCATTTCCCGCCTCCCTCCTTTCTTTCCGTTTTCAGATCAGAGTGTGCTGGACGATGTGCGCAAAATAGTAAATGATGAGGCCTACACACCAAAGGAGCCTCAGGAACTTTGTGGACGTGTCTTAACAACTTGCTACATGGCTAGTGAAAACTCCTCTCAGGAAACACGCAACAGAGCCAAATGTTTGGCTGAAGAGATAGGCAGGTATATGAATGATAAATGCTTGATAAACTAGGTTGTGATTAAAAACCTTGATCTAGCAGTACCATTAGACAGGGGCATTACATTCAGATACGCATCTGCATTAGCTACTAGCCATGATGAGTATGCTCTGTCTCCACAGTTGGAGACAGCAATGCTTCTGAATACCAGTTGCTGGAAATCACAGGAGGGAAGAGCCATCCCTTGTATGGGTATGGGATTTTTTCCACGTGGAGATAGTTGCCCCTACGTTAGCTGTCTCCAGGCATCAGTCAAGATGCATCTGTTTCTTCAGACCTCCGCAAATCGTTGATGTAAAGTCAAAGTTGTTGCTAGATTATTTCTGGCTTTTATTTTCATCTTCTGGCTTGTATTTCTTACGTATTAAGAAATAAATTATCTTAACTTATTGTTGGTTTTTCAATATTTTATTTTATTTTGTATTGGTGTATTTTAGAAATTCAAGTCACTTTGAGGTTGGTTACTAGACTGCCTTGAATCCTTAGTAAGTGCAAATAGTAAGAAATGGGCAGGGGGGAAAGCACATTAACTTTTGTAAAGGTCGGCAAGGCTAGAGAACTTGGTAGTTTAATCAGAAATCTAAAATGTCTTCTGTGACATTCAGTTCTAACTTTTCCATCTTCCATCTAAGTTAAACACCTTACAAACTTTGGCTTGGTTCCTGAGCTAAGTTGATTTAAGGAAGTTCACGAAATGAAAGTTTTTTGTTGCCTTCTCCCCTACAGCTGTTGCCTGAGCCCCCCAAAGTGTCTCTGGAGGTTTGGGGGGGGTTGTCTCGAAGATTGTAGAAGGAGAGAGGGTATTGTTATGGGAGATGGGGATGGAATGTGTCCCTTCTGTGAACTTCAATAAGCCATCTTGGGACCAAGTCTAGTTTTGCACAGGAATCTCTTCCCCCCAGAAGCCTCTGGTGCCCCGTCCCACATTGTTCGCCTTTTAGAGAGGCTTTTTGTGATTCTTAGGGGCCTCTGCAGGTTAGATGAGGAGACAGGAAACTTTCCTTCTGTGAACTTCCTTAGCTTAACTTTTGTATTTGGCTCCAAGCCTTTAATCCTTGTTGGACAGTAAAATATGTTAAAGCAAACTTATGAATTTTGTCTTGATGAGGTAGAGAATGCTTTTCTTTGGTGGTAAGTATTTGTTTCTTCTCTTAGTTATCATATAAACATAAACATAGATGGAGCTGTAAAGGCTGTTTGGACCATTTTCAATGCAGTAACAGGACGATTGCCCCAGTATAAAGTACATGGAGGAAGTGCCAGGGAAAATATGGCCCTACAAAATGTGCAGGTAATTTTATCTATATTTTCCCCCACTGATTTACTTGGGGATTTGGTGATTCTTCTGACTATGGTAGAGTTAGCTGCTGAAGTCAGATTTCTCTCGCTTTAGACTGACACCGTATAATTTCTCTTTCTTGCAGTTTTAGTTCTCTTTCTTCGCTAGCAATATCTATTGCCTACCGTCCTTAGGAAGAGGAGCTGGCTCTTTTGCACTTCTTACAATACAGAGTAATTTACTAAACTTTCCAGTAACTGACCTTGCTCCCACTTACTTTGTTATGTCAGGAACCTCAGGCCTGGGAGCTGAATATGGCCTTTCAGGCCTCTCTGTCTGACCCTTGAGACTCTCCCCAGGCCACACATCCTCCCTAGGCATGTCCTTGTGAGTTTTTGCCTGGCTGGAATGTGTCCTTGAACTCTGATAGTGCCTCTTGCTTGCCTGGATAGAGGATAGAAATGGGTGCATGAATTTCTGCGTAAGCACCAGCCTACTGATATTCATTGCTCCACCCACTTTGGCCTCTGGCCACCACAGGCATGTGGCCCCCAGAAGGTTCCTCAGAAGGAAATGTGGCCCGCAGGCTTTATGTAATTCATACTGTTCTTAATATCCTCTTGCTGAGACTGATCGACCTGCCACTTGAGAATTCCTTCTTCCTTAAAACCTGGTTTTCTATATTTGACTTCTAGGCCAGGATAAGAATGGTACTTGCCTACCTGTTTGCACAGCTGTGCCTATGGAGTCGTGGAATGCCTGGTGGACTGCTAGTGCTTGGAGCATCTAATGTGGATGAAAGGTGTGCATCTTAGGGGTTAACAATAGATATCTAAAATGCCGGTAGTGACAAAAATATCAATGATGGGTTTGGGTTTTGTTACAAAACAGAATGCTGATCTCAAAAAAAAAACCCTGTCCAGTTTTCTTCTGTATTCCAGTTTGGTGCCTCAGCAATCATTTAGTTTACCTGCTCAGTATTTTGGTTTTCTACAATTAGCTTGTGGTTTTTGTTTCTGCTTTCTCATTATCTTTTGTTCCACTTTCGTTAACATCGGTTAAACAGTTACTGAAAACATATACATAACCGTTTAATTGGATATAGGAAGTGGATTGAGAAAGTTGTGTGCGTAGTACCAACCTTTTACTTTCTCAGTTTGCTTAATGTGTCTGATTAAAAATGGGTGGCAAACTATACTGAACAAGTAGAGTCCATTAATTCAGTTATGTAATATCTGTCAACTATTACTCACCATAATTGCACAACATCCAGGGCTGACCAGAAGTGGGAAGTGGGTCATTCCAGGAATACTGAGGTTTCTCATGTTTTGTCTGAAGCAACTAATAGTAGATTCTCCTTCTGTGGAAATTTCAAAGAAAGGAGTTGTTCAGACAGTCATGGTCATGAATTTCAGTGGGTCTACTCTGGATAAGGGACGCGGGTGGCGCTGTGGGTTAAACCACAGAGCCTAGGGCTTGTCGATCAGAAGGTTGGCGGTTCGAATCCCCGCAACGGGGTGAGCTCCTGTTGTTCGGTCTCTGCTCCTGCCAACCTAGCAGTTCGAAAGCACGCAGTGCAAGTAGATAAATAGGTACCGCTCTGGCGGGAAGGTAAACGGCGTTTCCATGTGCTGCTCTGGTTCGCCAGAAGCGGCTTAGTCATGCTGGCCACATGACCCGGAAGCTGTACGCCGGCTCCCTCGGCCAGTAAAGCGAGATGAGCACTGCAACTCCAGAGTCGTCCGTGACTGGACCCAACAGTCGGGGGTCCCTTTACCTTTTACTCTGGATGAACATTAGTTGAACACAACCATTAAAATGTTTATACTGTTGCATGACTGTGTGTAAAAATCTGGACCTTTTTATCTCTTTTCCTTTCTGGATTAAATGCAAAGTAAAAATACTTGTGTTCTGTCTGTCAGCCTTTGTGGATACTTCACAAAGTATGACTGTTCCAGTGCTGATATCAACCCTATTGGTGGAATTAGGAAGACAGACTTGATCAGCTTTATCCATTATTGCATCGATAATTTTCACCTAACGTCGCTCAGAAGGTAAGACATGCAGTGATGAAGCTTAGGCTTTCCTTTAAACTGGACTACACTCTTGACACCACATCCTCTCCTATGATGGTTGCATGTTAGTATGACCCCAATTAGGACTTTTGACTAAATTTCAATCCGTTTTTGAATGCCAGCAAGAAACAGTATTGCTTACCCTAAAGAACGATTGTATTTGACAGCTTACTTGACCAATGGGAAACAGTTTCCTGAGGCCAACTGCATTCCATCATGCTTGCCATTCAGTATAAACAACACCGCAAAGGAGATAATAGTGGGACCTGCATGTGACAGACACCCACACTTAAAATAGGTGCTGGGTAATATGTTTTATTGGATAAATCCCCCTGCATTTTCATGTAACTCAGAGGACCTAAGTAAGATTGAGACACTTTTACAACAAATCTAGAACTTTATTTGTTTACACTTGAAGGGGGGTTATAGCTTAGTGGTTACTTTTGAAAGGCACAGCACTTTGTTTCAAACCAACAGTCTTTACAGAAGATTTAAGATCTTCCTTAACTTCACACTTGAACCTGTCCTTGGAAAGTCATATTTCCCCCTTGATAATTGTTCTGGGGAAAGGGGAACACAGAGCTTCCCCCTTGCAAGAAGAGCTAATTCTTTAAAGGAGACCAAAAAACTAATCCGGCTGGATTCTTCTTCTTTTTCAGTGTTGTGTCTGCACCACCAACAGCAGAGTTGGAGCCCCTGAAAAAAGGAGAGATCGCTCAATTAGATGAGGTAAAGGACAGCGTCTACAAAAACCCCTAGGAAGTCTGATGTGTAGCTGTTTTTTGTTTGTTTAATGTCCCTGATTACTCTACATTATGTGTTGGTTTTGTGACTTATGCAGCACAAGCAAATCAATGCAAATATGTAAACATCACATCTTTTCCTGCAATTATTTCTTCAGCAAACCAATAAGGCATCTCAATTATAATTGGACATAATGTCAGTAAGGGAAGCTTCTGCGCAGCTGAGAAGGCTTGGTCTGACAGCTCGGACCACCCTGAGTTAGTTTGTGGCAGCTGTGAAAAAGGGAAATTCCATGCTCTGGAGCAATAGAAAAGGAGTTGAAAAGAAAACTGCCAAAATCACAGTACCATCATACAAATTTACAGCACAACTCCTTCAGGAATACTACGTACAATTCTGGTTGCCTCACCTCAAAAAGGATATTGTAGGGTTGGAAAAGGTTCGGAAAAAGGGAACCAAAATGATCAAAGGGATGTAGCAACTCCCCTATGAGGGAAAGTTGCAGAATTGGGGAATTTTTAGTTTAGAGAAAAAGTGAGCAAGAGGTGACGTGATAAGAAAATTAGGCATGCTATGGAGAAAGTGGTTTTCTCCCTCAGAAACTCGTTGACATCCAGTGAAGCCAAATGTTGGCTGGATGGGAATAATTCTTTCTGCTTTGCTAGTTTTTTTTTAAATTGAAAAGAGTTGCTTCTATACATGAAGGAGCATTCAAATTGCTTTTTATTCTGCTGTGTATAAAGAAAAGTCTCTTTTCCGAGCCTCAGAACAGATGATAACTGGGCTACGTGTGCCGTGGGTCTGATTTGGTTGATGGTGGCTCCTTAGGAATTCACGGTTTTTATCTTAATATATGTGATTTCAGGAAGACATGGGGATGACGTATGCTGAACTCTCTGTATATGGCAAACTAAGGAAAATAGCCAAGTCTGGACCGTACACTATGTTTTGCAAGCTAATCACAATGTGGAAAGAGATTTGCACTCCAAGAGAGGTAATGAGAACCCTTGTCCTATGGCGCAAACACATGTTGGGAGGTGAGATTTGAGAGTTGGGATGCTGCAGAGATGAGTGGCATGATATTTTGCAGGCAGGGTGCTAATGTTGGGCATGGTGTTCAAAGGCTGCAGCAATGAAATTGGCAGCTGCAGGAAAAGCTTAATGGCAGAAAGACTTGAGGTTGTCGTTTTCTTTTGAGTGTAGAGGAGGAAGAGCATTTGGTCTGCATTTTTAAGTGAATGCAGGAACTAATTCTCACCTCCCAGACTAATACATTGATTAGAATATAACTATCCTTCAGATGTTGTATTTCTCCAAATTTTATGATACTGTTCTAAGCTCAAACATACCACAATGCATTTAAAAATGCATATTGTATGATGAAATGTATTTTAAAATGTGTATGTTGAGATAAAATACATATTTAAAGTTGCATTTTATTGCATATTTAAATACATTCTTTGTAAAAAATTTTTTAAAAATAGCAGATTATTATGGAAACAGAATAGAACTGATTTATAAATATATATGTGAAATTGACACAGGCTGGAAATAGACTGATGTGTCCATCCCTATTTGAGTGCTATATATATTCAGAAGAAAGGAGGTTGATGAGTATTTGGAGGAAGGCAATTTTATCAATTAATTGGCTCAAGACTGATGCATTATGGGAATTTGGGAGTGAGTTGGAGAATTTCTCTTTTTCTGTGTGTGCCAGACAGAATTTGGCCACCATTTTGGACAGAGTCCATTTTTTATGCACATGTCATTGGCAGGTCCTTCAACACAGATACTGAGGCTTAAGAACTTTATAGATTGTTAAAATCTGACCAAGAATATATAAGGTGAAATATCAGTTCAACCCTGAGAGATGCAGTGGCATAATTCAGACATCTTGCCAAGTCAGGATTGAGGAAGATTGGTATCAGTACATTCTGATACGTATTCTGATGTGTATTCTCATTCTCTTGCTGCATCTAGTATGCTATACTAAAAAGATCCGTCTTTTAAGAGCCCTTTTCTCATCTGGGATTCTGATTGCGGTTGTGAAGTACCTTCAGGTTGCTTTATTCTGAAATTCTGTGTGTTGTACACCAGGTGGCGTCCAAGGTTAAGCATTTCTTCCGAATGTATTCTATCAATCGACACAAAATGACAATTCTCACCCCATCCTACCATGCTGCAGACTATAGCCCTGATGACAACCGATTTGATCTGAGGCCCTTTCTTTATAATACCACCTGGTCCTGGCAATTCAGGTGCATAGATGAACAGGTAAGTGGAAGCCTGTTCTTTATCTAATGTCACAGCCCAAGTGCGGGGAACATTTGACCCTCCAGATGTTGCTGAACTGCAACTTCCATCGCCCCCTAGGCCTAGTGTGGTGAGAGCCAGTGTGGTGTAGTGGTTAAGAGCGGTAGACTTGTAATCTGGTGAACCGGGTTCGCATCTCCGCTCCTCCACATGCAGCTGCTGGGTGACCTTGGGCTAGCCACACTTCTCTGAAGTCTCTCAGCCCCACTTACCTCACAGAGTGTTTGTTGTGGGGGAGGAAGGGAAAGGAGAATGTTAGCCGCTTTGAGACTCCTTCGGGTAGTGATAAAGCGGGATACCAAATCCAAACTCTTCTTCTTCTTCTAGTCCATAGCTAAGGATGATGGGAGTTGTAGCTCAACAACATCTGGAGGGCAAAAGGCTTTCCATAGTTGTTGACATCATGATGATGCATAATATACTCAGTATATGTATAATGGAAGTGTGGTTAGTAATGTACATCTCCAGTAGAGAGAAAACAATGGCCATTACAAGGAGCTAAAATATTTTCTAGAAGTGGTTGTCAGAATATTGAAGTAGTTAAGTGTTATGGAGACCCTTATAAGCATGCAGAATTTCATTTATTGTACGAGCTATTCTTTTGTGCATCTATAGGCACCCTTTCTCTTGAGGTTGGTCAGCATGGCATAGGTTGTCATCAAACTTCATAGCCAAGCAGGGATTGGAATCTGGGTTTATTGGGTCCATGCACAACAGTTTAGCTCAGAGATGGAAAACATGTGGCCCTCCAGCTCCCATCAGCCCCAGACAGCGTGGCCAGGGATAAAAAAAGGGGGAGTCTGTAGTCCAGATTCCTCACTGTTCAAGCCTACACTAGTAATGTGATTTGTTTACAACCATCTAGCTTTCAGAGCAAAGGTTGATGTCTGTGGATGTCAAAACTACCTCTTTTAAGGGGTCCCAAACCCATTTCCTAACTTGCTTTTTTTGTGTGGGGACTATTGAGTGAGGAAGCTTCTGAGCCATTGTCCATCCCCTCCAGTACAGGCAGAATGGATAGCTTTATGTGGCGGCGTTCAATTTTGGGTACAGGGGTGAGGAGAAGACATGTGTCTTGCCAAGCTTAGGCTCCCTCCTTAATTTACCTGTAATGAATGTGGTGGGCATTCATGGCCATGCTCCCTCTTTGCCCCTGTCTTTTGCAATACTATTTCTCACACCTGGATAAATGTGAGCTTACCGCAGCCAAGGCATTGATTTAAATGATGATAATAATAATAATAAGCTTTTGTGGGGCTTGAACTGGCTTTCTTGCCCAAAGCAAGGTTCATTAGGTTCGTAGCTGAAGTCCTGCTTTGCAGCAGCATTCAGCCTGATCAGTGGAGTTTTAGACCTGGATATGGTTCTGTTCCAAGACAAGGTACTGGAAGGTATGGAAAAGATCAAGCCGACATCATAATTATGACTTGCTTGTGGTCTTCAGTCACAGCCGTAACATTATTTTAATGTATTTTCTTTTGCTGGACAGAGGAATGTTAACACCTTCACATTTTCCCTGCCAAAGATTTTTACACCTTGGTTGCCTTTAATAGTATGTTTATGCATGCAATAAAATGCTAATTCCCACCTCCCTGAAATGCCAGACATGCTGTAATAGTATCTGACTTCCTGGAAACGCAAGATAAAAGATGCCATGTGGTCCCTGCTTCTTTTCTCTCTTTTTTTAAAGCGTTGTATTGTTTTTCCATCATTTTTTCCACAACGTAGACCGGACCCAGTCTCATTGAAGTCAAAAGGGGAAAAAACCTTACTAGCTTCAGTAAGAGCTCGTTTGGATGTTATTGCGGGGTCATATTTTTAAAATCTTTCTGTGCCTGTAATAATTTATGGGCATGATTAATCGGGGCTTAAGTATCTAATTACCCGGTATATTGGTGTAGTCATTAGCCTTTGCCAGATGCCTAGGCAATATTGCCAGGTCTTGCAGCCTTATGTGGAGCTTGGACTGCACACAAGTGTTATGCTGGCAGCCGGATTGCTGAACTTAGGCAGTTTGAATGGTCAGGAAGGATGACATTCCTAATATCTCATGTTTTCAGGAGGCTAGAATTGTAGAGTAGGAAGGGATCCCAAGGGTCATCTGGTCCGGCCCCCTGCAATGCAAAAATCTCAGCTAAAGCATCCATGACGGAACACCAGAATGATTTGTGTTGCAGGCCCAGTATCCCTCTTCCCATTCCCTGCCCCACTCACTCACTCACTCAGCTAGTTTCTGGGGCTAAAGCTAAAGCCATATTCCATGCGCTTGCAGACCCCTGCAACTCTTGGTATTTCCCTTTTCATTCCCGGCTACTTCCCTGAGAGCCAGTGTGGTGTAGTGGTTAAGAGCTGTGGACTCTTAATCTGGTGAACTGGGTTTGCTTCCCCGCTCCTCCACATGCAGCTGCTGAGTGACCTTGGGCTAGTCACACTTCTTTGAAGTCTCTCAGCCCCACTCACCTCACAGAGTGTTTGTTGTGGGGGAGGAAGGGAAAGGAGAATGTTAGCCGCTTTGAGACTCCTTCGGGTAGTGATAAAGCGGGATATCAAATCCAAACTCTTCTTCTTCTTCCCTGCCAGTGTCCCTTTTAAGGCCACAACCAGCACAGAGTTGAATTGTTGGTGCGAGCGAGGTGCACGTTTCCACACCAAACCATTTCTAGGCCTCTCTCATGGTCCTTGGGATGCCGTAGAAGGACTGCTCTGCTCTCTTCCCATCGGAGCCATGGAGAGACTTTAAGGGATGTAACTGTGCTGGGCAGGAGAGAGGGAGACGCCCTGGTACAGCAATGTCAATTGCAGCTGCTCAGATCCTGAACGCTAGTCCATTTTCTACCATTAGAGTATGAGCACCAGTTATGTGTCGCCACTACAGCCCTATGAAATGTTGAAAGGAAGTACCCTTTTAGTGTGGAAACTGTGGCTCATTGGGAACATGCTCATCATGATGAGGGGGCATGTGTAGTGACCATTATGGGAGTTGGAGAAGAGAAAGGTGTTTTCTAATAATAATAATAATAATAATAATAATAATAATAATACCCCACCCACCTGGCTGCTTTTCCCCAGCCACTCTGGGCGGCTCCCAATAGAATATTAAAAACACCATAAAATATCAAACATTAAAAACTTCCCTAAACAGGGCTGCCTTCAGATGTCTTTTAAAAGTAAGATAGTTGCTTATTGCCTTGACATCTGCTCGGAGGGCGTTCCACAGGTCGGGCGCCACTACCGAGAAGTCCCTCTGCCTGGTTCCCTGTAACCTCACTTCTTGCAGGGAGGGAACCACCAGAAGGCTCTCAGTGGGGGTGGAGAAGCTCCTTCAGGTATACAGGGTTGAGACTGTTTAGGACTTTAAAGGTCAGCACCAACACTTTGATTGTGCTCAGAAACATACTGGGAGCCAATGTAGGTCTTTCAGGACCGGTGTTATATGGTTTTTAGTGTCCCTTGGTGAGAACAGACAGGGCAGAGCTTGTGCGAAATGAGTTAAGCTATTGTCACGCAAGAGGAATTGCCACAGCCTGTTACGGCAAACAGCCTGGGGTGCTTGCTTGCCTTCTCTACCAGTAGTTCTGCTCACAAGGAAGCACCCCAGTCTGCCATTTGGAACGGCATACTGGGTCCATTGACTCACAGAGTCATTTCTGTGCTTCTCAATTTGTTCCCCTGCTGCTTGGAATACTGGTTGTGATATTTTACCCACAAGCAGATCTGTTTGTTGGGAGACATTCCAGGTTCCCTGCTTTAAACTGAAGGTTGAGATATGTTTGTCTTCCAAGCAAAGTGTGTTAGGTGACAAGCTTTCAGGAGACAATGTAGAGAAGTCATGGGCTGGAAGGACTAAGAACCCCACCTGCTGATTCTTTTCCACTTTTTCTTGGAAGAAAAGGCCACAAGGGTTGGGGAGTTGATGCAGTTACTTGTGCATAACATATAGTTCAGCTCTTAATTGGAGTTTTGTCCTGCCTGGATCTTGATGAAAGATTAAATGGTTGCTTGAATTTCTGATTTACAGGTTTCAAAAGTAGAATCTAAGGAAGTGAACTCCAAGCTTGAAGATGTGGCTTGATTCCTCTCACTCTTGTTGATATTATGAAGATCAGAAGTTCTGCAGCTTCCCTGAATTATTATCATTACCGGTAGTATTTTTGATTATGTTACTGATTTATGTTAATGTAATATCAACAGTAGTAAACAATTCAAACTGAACACATAAAGCATGATTATGATTATAAAATTGTTCCAATTACACAGTTTAGTATGTTTTCTTGGTTTCTGATTGTCTCTTTATGAAGGACATTTTAGTCATTGTTTTGAATTATCCCTCTCCACAGTTTGACATGAGACAGTCTCAGCTGTTTTTTTAAATCAATAGCTTTTATTTTTTTTAGAAAAATCAACAAATCACCAAAAATAAATTAAACTAAATGTTTAAACAGAAAAGAAGAAAAAGTACTGACGCAGAATTAAATTGCAGAATTGAATTGAATCAGTCAATTTTCTAAAAAATTGCTCTTGCTATCATGAACCTGTAGATTATAGAAGCGCCAAGCTTACGAATTCTAAAGTTGGTCAGACTCTTCACTATAATCAGTAACACGTGCAGAATTAGGACCAACAAAGTAATAATTCAGTTGCACTTTTTGTATACATTAAAGATTTAAGATGGATAAACAACATCTTGGACGACTGTTCCAAAACTTTGGTTACTTACGGGTCATATAATATGATTTGGCCATTTAAGTTGCCTGGATTTATTGCAGTGTTCTGGCTGGGGTGGCAACTTTTAGAACACGAGTAGTAGCTGTGTCTGAGGTTTTGGATTAAACATAAAATGTTCAATACTTGGAAACCATTGGAATATATGGAAATAATTAATATGACCAACACCAGTCATAGCAACTCAATCTTTAGTTTGGGAAAATATTTGCTCCTCTAATGAACAGTCTGCATATGATTTTTCTCTTTTAACTTGTTGAACTGAAATCATAAAATTTTACAGTCACTGGCACATGTGGACGTGAAAAATGATTTTTTTCCCATTTTACTGTGCAATAAATTCACATTTTAATGAATCTAATTGGCTCTGTTTTTATTTTTCATATTTTTTGTTATTTACATAGGTTTAACTGCTCTGGTCTGGTGGCTAGGACAGCAAATAGAGGCCCTGATTAAGCCTGGTAGTGGAGTATGTGATTAACTTTAAACACGGATATAATCCTGCTGACGTCAGAATGGCCTAAACAGGGACTTCTGGGTTCTTTGCTTGGCACTTTTGATATTTAATAATTTAGTTAAACATTAAGACTCTTGAGAGTTTGCCCTTGCATTTCATTTTTGCATTGCTACCTAGGGTAGTTCCCATCTGCCTCCATTTTTATGTTACAGTGCTTATCTCTGATGAATTTAAAGTAGTACTTAGAGGCTACCATATAAGTTATTGCCTTTGAGTGACAGGTCTGGTGGCTTGATTTTACCCCCAGTTGCTTCATCTCTGGCTGCCAGCGCATCCACATCTCTCTTCCCCACCTACTCCAACCATCTGCCTACCCTATTCTGTCCCTTAGCTTTCTATTTCCACTAAAAATTGGTTCATCCCAGACTCACCTCTGTAAGAACTAGGCTTTAGAACACCATATAGCGTGCAAGAAAGCATCATATGCTTTGGAGACAAAAGGAAAGTCTCTCCACAGTGGGTATGAATTCGGTTTATGCCCTTATTTATGAATAAACACCAGGGACTGTAGACTGGACAACCAGATTCTGAAGAAAAACAATTTGTTACTGGTGTTTTCCAGAGAATTTATGTAGCAGGTTTTGCTTACTGATAGGCTTTGGGGGGCGGGGGGAGATCTGGTAAAAGTGGGGAGTTTGGATTTGATATTCCACTTTATCACTACCTGAAGGAGTCTCAAAGTGGCTAACATTCTCCTTTCCCTTCCTCCCCCACAACAAACACTCTGTGAGGTGAGTGAGGCTGAGAGACTTCAGGGAAGTGTGACTAGCCCAAGGTCACCCAGCAGCTGCATGTGGATGAGCGGGGACGCGAACCCGGTTCCTCAGATTACGAGTCTACCGCTCTTAACCACTACACCACACTGGCTCTTACTTAAGAATCTTAAGTAAACTTCTGTGTTGGCAGAATATGGTTGTGCAAGTCTCCCCACACACAGGAAACAGGGCAAGAGTGTGGAACAACTGAAGATTAGAAAAGAGCCAAGTTCTCACAGTAGGAGTGGGGAGCTTGGAGATTCGAAAAGCATTTCAAAACCCACTGAGAGATCATGGTATAGGGTTTGTCTGTTTGTTCATAATATGTACATAAACAGGAAAGAGATGATGAATAACAGTGCTCCCATTTAAACTAAACTCCGGCTTTTCAAGGTTGCCCATCCTCAGCCTGAATGGTCTTCTTGCCCCTTGTAGAATTGTGTAGAAACTAATCTGTGACTTCTCCCATCATGCTCCATATTTGCCTATTTGCCACACATTTTTATTAAAGACATTGGAGTTACTTTGACAGGAGGAGACAGGTTTGGAATGTCTGAAAAGCTTTGCGGTTCCTGTATCCCATAATACTCTCCCTCCCGTGCTTTAAGTAACTCCACATATGAACACTCATAAGTTGGCCCATTAAAATGCTCCAGGCCTTATTGGGATGGCTTCCAAACAGCTTCTCCCCAGGGCCACACTTAATGTAGTGAGTGACATTGGTCCATGCGCGTATTAGGCCAACACATGAGAAGGGCATTTTCAAATTCTTGGGGACTGATGTTACAGAGGTGTAACAGGGCTTTAAATGCCAGACCTGCCAAAGGGAAGCAGATTTTAGCAACCGCTGTGCAGAGCCTGTAATGCTCAAATTGGTCCTTGCTTCTGACCTGCACACCTACTCCACATGTCTACATCCCCATGTTGATTGCGTTTACACTGACACCTCTGCAGTCAGCCAGGCACCCTTGTATGTGGCACACATACCTGGCAAGGGCTTTTGTCTCTGCTTCTTCCATATTTAATGCCTAGAGAGCTGGGATATGGAAGCAGTCATTCATATTCATTTGCTTTTTGGTCTTCATCAAATAAAAAACTTGTCAAAAATGTTTAAGAGGTGATGTGCCAGAACTATGAAGAAAAAAAATGAAATGGGTCTTTTATGCTTAAGAATAGCCCAGATGTGTGAAATGTTTGCTTCAGGAGAATGTGACCAAGTATTCCCACCAAAATTTCCACAGTCACTTACACAGATTGTAAGTCATAAGGTGGTCATATGACACCATTGTTTGGCTATGCTGTCTTCCTGGAATTGACCTCATTACATTTTTTAAAAATACGTTGCATTCTGAGACACTTATGATTCATATAAAGCTAGATTCTTTTAAAAGTTCCATAAGTCTCTCCACTTGGCTCTCCCTCACTGTTTTTCGCTTACTTGCACTAAGGTTCACAGTGTCATCTGTGTCTTGCAAGTGTGTGGCCAAAATTATAGGAAAAGGGGAATGAAATAGTCTCTCTTTATTTTTTTTAGGGTCCTGGAGGCCAACTAATTTTTAACGAGGGCTATATTTTTTAGCTGAATAAGGGTAGAATAGCCAGCAATGTTGGCCCATATGTATGAGCTGAGACATAGGCAAAAAGCTCTTTAACCTTCTTTCCCCCCCCCATTGTGAACAGAAACAGAGGCACTGACTTCGTTTACTTCAGTGCCTCACTGCCATTTTTTTATGTCTTGGCATGAGCAAAAGAGTTTTTGGCTGAACTAAAAACAGTAAGCCTTGTGGCAACCTGGAAGGCTGTTTTGGTTTGCTCATCTCATAAGTTTGTTGACTGGAAAATTAGTCTTTTGGGTAAAGAGATGCCTTTATCTGTTCCTGCAGTGGTAGGAGAAAGGGTTTAAGTGCACCCTGCGTTTGTCTCTGCTCAGGAGGAAGTGGCTGGTGTACATAATGGGGACATGGGATTAGGTAGGAGCTATGCAGAGGGTGAGAGAGAGAACTTGGAGAGGGGCTGGATCTACGCCTTAATTTATCAGCTAGTGAACACTGAAACAAACACATTTCCCGTTAATGTGGCACCTGTGCTAGCCGTGATCTGTTGTGAACACCGCACTGTTTCATCCTCATGTAATAGCTGAGACAGTCTCACTGCAAGTCTTTGTGTATTTTAGATTAGGGTGATGTATGTTGCAGTGCTAGATTATAAGAGTTCAAAGCCCTCATGAAATGGCAAACCACAGTTTGGGGGCGGGGGCAATGTGTTTGAGAGATATGGTTGCTGAACAGAAATAGTGAGAGATCCTGAGAGGCTTAAAAATGTATTCTATGATAAACATCTTAAGAATAATCTTATGCCTTCTGGAAAGAAAGGATAAGAACATAAGAAGAGCTTGCTGGGTCAGGCCAATGACTCATCTAATTTACCATTCCAGACCCTCCAAGTGTCCCTATTTTCCAATGACGCCCCTAATTTAGAGAAGCTGTCCCGGTTTCTGATTCGAACCCGGAATATCCCACTTTTCCTTAGGGTGTCCCTATTTTCATTGGAGAAATGTTGGAGGGTATGGAGTTATCCGACCCCCTTCCTGTACCGGGAAGATTTTTTTAATGTTTAATGTTTTGTTATGTTTTTATATGTGTTGGAAGCTGCCTAGAGTGGCTGGGGCAACCTAGTAAGACGTGTGGGGTATATATAGTAAAATTATCATTTTGGAATGGGACGTCCCTATTTTCATCAGAGAAATGTTGGAGGGTATGACCTTCTGTTCTCACAGTGCTTGACCAGATGCCTGTGGGAAACCAGATTGTGGTTTCCAGCAATTGGTATTCAGAATCATTGCTGCCTCCAACTGTGGAGGCAGAGCATAGCCATCATGGGTGGTAGCCATTTATAGCCCTGACCTCCATGAATTTGTATAATCCTCTTTTAAAGCCATCCAGTGCCTCCGGTGGGAGGGAGTCCCATAGTTTAACTATGCGCTGTGTGAGGAATTGTCTAGTGAGGGCCAGAGCAATGTGTACTGGAATTTGTATCTTGCACGTACCCATAGCTGTTATACTGTTACCCACAGATCTAGTGGTCACACAAAAGGACCACTATCAATGAAATCCTGTGCGTTTCTCCTCAAAAGTGCCATAGACTTGACTCTGGTAAGTGTGTGCAGTATAGGCCACACAAGACATTTTAAATCACTCCCACTAGTGTCTGGTTCTTTGCAGCAGCAGTTTGCAGTGTAGATGGAAGGATTCTGTCCCAGACCAGAAGTGAAAGAGAGTTTATTTTGGTGGTGTAGGCAAAATCTCCTGCCTAATCCGTCCCTTGAATGGCTTTCTGTGTGAAAAGAGTGGCTGAGCTGCGGGAGGGCAACAATACCCATGTGGCGAGTCCTTATGTGCACTTGGCTCTTACTTTAATTCTAATTGTTTTCAGACACAAAGGATTAGGAATGAGTAAATAAGATTTTACTTATCCCCTTTGAAGGGTCAGCAATTAAGAAGCAGCCTCTGAACCTGATCTTTTTTTTTTTTAATGATCCTGCAGCTTGAGAGCTGCTTCGTGTAACTAGAGGCTTGCAAAAGTGAAAAAGCATGGGGTTTAAGGTTACCTTGTTACTAAAGAAGGCTTTCCCTGAAGCCCACTCATTTTATGGGAAGTGACATACCAAGGACTACCTGAAGTCTTGTGCCAGCCTTGGGGCTGGCAAACCTGTGGCACTCCAGAAGTTGCTAAACTACAACTCCCATCATCCCTGACCCCTGGCCAAGCTGACTGGAGGAGATGGGAATTGGAGTTCAACAACACGGGTCCACAGGTTCCCCACCTGACTTAGATAGTCTCTCTCTGTGTGTCTCCCTTTTTTGTTCTCTTGCAAAGGCTTCTATAGACATGCACTATCAGAAGAATTCAGAGACAGAAGTTTAGTGTTTTGTTAATGTCCTCACTGTGTGTCTTCAAGATAAAGAAGGAACGTAAAGTTCTCCTGATAATCTATTTTTGGGCAGTCCAATTAGTTGCTTGCTACTGCTTTTGTACTAGAGAGCAGTTTATCCTTCCTATCAGCTAAGGTAATACTTGGTCTGTTCTCCTGGTCTCAGATGAGGCAATAATTGTTTAACAAAGGCTATTTTTTTTCAGTCAACAAATGTATTTTATGAGGATGACCCAATAAAGATACATGTAAAGCTGTTAAGTCTTCAAAATACCACAAGACTTTGTTGGCTTTGCTGCAGCAGATTAACCTGACTGCCCCGCTGGGAGATACGCACAATCACTTTTAAAGGACATGATTTTTCACAAACCTCCCAACACCTGCTTCTGTCAACCACACCCAAGCAGTGTTAGAAATCCCACTGTTTCTTGCTTTGCTGAAAATTAATGACCCAGGTGGCGCTGTGGGTTAAACCACAGATCCTAGGGCTTGCCGATCAGAAGGTCGGCGGTTCGAATCCCTGCGACGGTGTGAGCACCCGTTGCTCGGTCCCAGCTCCTGCCCACCTAGCAGTTCGAAAGCACGCCAAAGTCAGGGCTAATATTAGCCTGTTTCTAGCGCGCGCGCGCACACACACATATTCTTCTTGAGACAGTAGACTTTTAAAAAGGTGGAGGCGGAGAAGCTGAATTTACATAATGGCTCTCATACATGCATCACAAATTATTCAGTGGTACCTTGATTCCCAAACTTAATGGGTTCCGGAAGTCTGCTCCAAAACCAAAACGTTCCAAACCCAAGGCTTGCTTTCCCATAGAAAGTAATGCAAAATGGATTAATCCGTTCCTGACTTTTAAAAACAACTCCTAAAACAGCAATTTAACATGAATTTTACTATCTAATGAGACCATTGATCCATAAAATGAAAGCAATAATCAATGTACTGTACTAAAAAATAAATAAGACAGTATTGTAGAGGATAGAAATTAAAATTTATTTATTTTTCTTACGTGCACTGATGGTAGTCATTGTTTAGATGGGGGGCTTTTATCCATTTCCTCAGTCGCACAATCAATCAATCAATCAATCAATCAGTAGCTGAATTGGGTTCCACCCTGTCAGAAAAACAAGTCACAATAACAGAGTCACAAGCCACAGTCACAAGCCAGTCCCATAAAACGAAGAACAAGTCACAGTCAAAAAAATGAAAAAGCTGCACAAACAAAAAGGCAAAAACAAAAGTTCCAAATATTACCTCTGTGTTGCGTGGGTGCTCAGGACTCAACAGCTGACAGACCCAACAGGAAGCCTCTGATTAGGACTCAATTTACAAACGGACCATACTCGACAGGAAGCGGAACATGTTCACAAACCAAAACACCTACTTCCTGGTTTGCAGCGTTCTATTTCCAAGTTGTTCATAAACTAAGCTGTTCTAAAACCAAGGTACCACTGTGATGGTGTATGCAGAACAAAGCCCAAGTGAGACTTTTGCTCCCCTCCTTCCATTTCCCTATGCAATAACAGCTCCAGAGTTTCAACTAGGGTGGTTGTGTGGCATTAGACTACAATGGCATTAGGCTACAATGTGTTTGAGAAAATGGTGTTTTCAGAATGGTGCCGTACTTGAGTTAAACACCAAACGTTCTGCAGATTATCTGGTTACCAAAATGTTTGAAAAAAGCCAAAATCTAGTTTACATCAGAAAAGCTGTTCCTTGAAATATTAAATAATTAAATACTAAATAGCATGCGCCCCCCAAAGTTATAAGAAGTTCCAGGGTTGACACTACTTGGTAGTGTCTTTGTAATATTTATTTTAAAATGTACAAGCTGCGCATATTTGAAGCAAACAGGTACTCCAGCAGCTGACAGCACAGCCACTAAATCTTGCATCAGAGTCTGACTTCACCAAACTCCAAGCTCTGTTTACCTCTTGCGATTGCTTCAAAACCGTGCTCTGTCCCCTCTCAGTAACTGAACATTGTTACCTTTCAAAGTCAGATTACATTCTAAATACTGGGCAGAGATCCCCAACTATCAAGATAACCACTTCTCATTGATGAAATATTGACTGATTATCAGGCCACCAGTGTAAGAGTATTTTTACTCTTGTGTGAGTTAAAAAAAATAAAAATCATTACCTAATCTGACCTGTAGCTGAACTCTTCCTCAGTAACTTCTCATTATAACTTATTTCATAATGAACGAAGAAAACTCCACAACTAACTCCCACAATATAACCCATGGCCAGCAGTAAACTTTTTTTTTTAACCCTGCCTAATTATTGTGTAAGTTATCATGGGAACAATGATGTCATCATTTATAAACCAATAGCCAAACTATGATTATTGCATGGAATAAAAAACACTATAGGCCTAATTACTAATGGGATTTTGGCTATTATATAAGAAAAAAATGAATTTAAAATGCCAGAAAGGAAAACCTAAGAGTTTCTCACCCAGTACAGGCTTAAACTTACTCAAATTTTATTACAGTGGTAAGAAATACTAGCCTGACACATTTGAAATAAATGGTCCTTATTTGTTTCACTGAATGGGTCCTTTTTGCTTTTCTGTTAGATCAGATTTAAATAAAAAAAAATCATTTATAGTTACTTAAACTAATTTGGATCTCAATGATAACAGATGTCTAGAAAGCAAAATGAGGCTTTCCTAGTTTGATATTATAATATTGTTAGCTAAAGGTCACACAAGATCTCAATGAAGTTCTGAAAGGCAAAGTTTTTTTTTTTACCTTGGCAATATAGGAATTAAGATATATTAACAGATTGTTTAGCCACTCACAATTATTTTTTAAAACCCTCCATCTTGGGAGCATTATTATTCAAAATTTGTGGTAACACGTGCTTTACCATTTTTGTTCCACTAATTTTCAAAAGACCCCTGCAAAATTTCCAATGTTCTAGATGGATAAGAGGCAAAGAGCTCATCACTCTGCTCCAACTAGGTGCTTAATACCAATTTTATAATGAAGCTATTCATTTTTCCTATTGCAAAAGTTGTTTTTTCTTTTTTTCCAATTCCAATTAAATTATTTAATATTACAGTTCCATTCTTTTCAAAGTTGCATTTCTTATGGAATCAGCATTCTACTTAGATGAGGGATAAACGGTTTAAGACAATGGGTTGTATCCAAATAGCCCTACTCTGAGTCGACTCATTAAATTAATTGATATGACTAAATTAGGCCCCTAAATTTCAATTTCAGTGTGTCTACACTGAGTAAGGCTTATTTGGATACAACCCAGAGTCAACCCTTTTCTATGCAAGGGTATAGACATAGTAGCATTTTCACTCTGAGTTATGCGCCAAAGAGTGTGCCAGGTTTTCTGTCATGATAATTTATCGATAGGCAGTGGGAAATGGTTAAGTATGGTGAAATGAAAAATGGGATAGTAGAGTTTGAACCAATTGAAAATAAAGTATGAACATATATCATTCAGAAATATTAGCTTGCAAATTATCATTGGTTCCTGACACTTCAAAAATATAGTTTCAATAGTGGGAACATGCACAGATCATCAAAATACTCCAGGTTGGACTCTTTTGCCTGAGTTAGTTTGAGTCGTTTTACCACCTTTATTAGCATGCTAAAAACATGGAAATATGTGACAGATTGTGTGGTTTAATGCTCATTTGTTTGTGGGCACCATGATCCTGGTTATGGAGGTAATAATTTGTTCTATTTTGTTTCTACTGTGGCCATATAACATTTTGCTGTTGTTGTTTTTCCTTGCATTTGTGTTTTTACACCTTTTGCCTGATCTATGCATTAAACCGAGTTTTTATCTTTTTGTTGCTGACTTCTGTGGCTTGGAGAATTTGTTCTACTTATGCTGGCTGGATATCCTTGTAGGAGGTAGCTGCATAGTAATGCTTTACAATGTTGCCCAGCATAAGCAACAGCAACAAAAAAAAAAGGCTGGCATTTAGAATTGTATCTGTGGACATAGGATAAAAATCTGAATGAGATCATCTTTATTTGAATGAGTTCACCTTCGTGAATGGAATGCTTTTATCATCCTAAAAGCTTAGGCAACGAAAATGCTGGCAGCTGAACAAACCTGAAAATCTGAACATGGAAAAACTACTCAATGATTCACTGGCAACCAAAAATTATCCATTTTGAAAGAAGGAAGCTTTCAAATTTATTAAAACCCTATATAATAATGTTGAACAAAACCACTTTGCATGCAAGGACAAGTGTGATCAATGAGAAATGATTGCCAGGGATCCCATACCTTTGACAGGAAATTTCAGCAGAAATATACTGGGCTGAGCATTCTGAAGAAAACAGCAGTAAAAGGGATAATGTGTGGAATTTAAAGTAATTCATTCTGCCCTAGCCTTAAAGAGTTTGGTAAAAAAAAACAACACACCACAATTTAATGCCCACTAAGGGTGACATGTGTGAAAATGAAATACATGGTTGCTAAAATTAAATTAATGGAAAAGTTACTAACTGACATTACGTTCATTAATAAATCAGCAGCAAACTTCTCCAGTTACACACACATAAATGACATCCAGTGCATGTTCAGAGCACATCTACCCCATGAAGAACCCTCCCCAGCTACCATTTCCAGCACCCCTAAACCAACCAGTTCTCAGGGGTTTTCGGGGGAAGTCATGTGCTTGAAATGAATGGTGGATCTGCTCAGAGACACAGCTATCTTTAATGAGCACATAACTCGTCTCTATTCACTCCCATTTAGTATACAGTTGCTCCTCTAGCAGCGCAATCCTATGCATGTTTGCTCAGAGAGTAGTAAGTCCTAGACCTAGAGGGTTCAATGGGGCTTACTTACTCCCAAGAAAGCGCTCCTAGAACTGCAATCCCAGACACATGCACGAAGGGGTAAGTCCCATTGAACACAGTGGGATTTACTACTTCCCCGAGGAAGCCCCGCCCCGCCCCGCCTCTGACTATTGAGCGCCACAGTCGGAGCGGCGCAGCAGCGAGCGCCGCCTGCCCTGTGGGGAAAGCGGCTCCTCCCACCGCTCGGCGCGGACGGAGCGCCCCGGGCTCAGCGCGAGAGTCCTGCCCCCTCGGCTCGCCCGGCTGCCTCCGCCTCCTCCAGCTTCGGGAGCCGCTTCCGCTCGCCATGGAGGAGGCAGGCAACCCCGAAAGAAAGCCTCTGCTGGCGGCGACGCCGACGGCGGCTCCCGGCGAGCCCCGAGGGCTGCGTCGCCTCTACTCGGGCGGGGACAGCGCCGCCCCGAGCGACGGAGGATACGGCGGCGGCGGCGGCGGCGGCGGCTCCGAGGCCTCCTGGTCTTCCCCGGGCGGGAACGGTGAGCCCATGGGGGCGTCGGTGGGGAATCGGGGCTGCCCGTCGACTGCTGGATCCTGAAGCCAGGGACACGGGCCGGGCCGGGCCGGGCCGGGCTGGTGGGGCAAGAGCGAGTCCGCTGCAGGGCTCGAGTTCTGACCCTGGAGGCTTGAGTCAAGCCTCGAAGTTGCATCCTGTGATGCCCAAGAGCCGCCCCTGCATCCTCACCTGCACGGGGCTGATTCGACGGGGTGGGGTGGGGGTGAGGTGCCTGCAGCACAAGCCTCCGCATGCTCTCTCTCTCTCTCTCTCTCTCTCTCTCATTTTTATTCAATTTTCTGTTTTACCTTCTAAAATACTCATTTAAACATCCTTAGAATACCAGTGACTTTCCTTCTTCTCTTTCCATGGCTCATTTTGCATATCATAAATTCCCGCATATTTTACAAAAACTAAACCATTCCGTATTCCATTATTATCACATCCATCTCCGCATGCTTTCTCTCCATAGGGTTTCCTCTCCCGGGTAAGTATAGGTGTGGGATTGTGTGGCTTTCACAACGGAGTAGCTCACGGAGCCCTTGTACTGAAAATGGGCGCCCTTGGTCAGTAAGGCCTGCATGGGTTGAGGGAAGCAGTTCTAAAATGCCCCTGAACATGTGCAGACTGGAGGACTCAAGGTCCGCTACCAGCACCTCAGAGATCTCGTGAGGCATTTTCAGAGCAGCAAATGCAACTTTCTCAGGATTAGAAATTAATTGCTGCTACAGGCTTTTGCCCCACCATTTGGTGTGCCATAACCTTAGCCTCCTGTTTACGGTATGATGGTCTCTGCTGGGTAGGTGTGGCAGTGTTCCTTCTGTTTTACTTGCCTGCTTAAATATTGTTGGGTAGGCTGGAGTTGCGAAAAAGAACAAAGAGAGAGAAAATTACATTTACAGCATGTAGGACAATACCCATAGAGCCTGTACTTTAGAGGGTACAATGAAACGTCAACATTAGATGCATACTTGTGCATTCTGTCAACTTCTGTGATGGAAGTGGTACAGCAGATCTGCTAATCAACTGTCTGCACTTCTAGATTACAGAGCCAATTACTAATCCATCCATATTAAATTGTACAAACGATTCCATGGCCTAGAATGTTGCAGGTCCAGTGCCACATCCCCAGGGATGCTGGGCTGTGAAGTGATACCCTCCCAATAAATACAGAACAGTAACTCCACAGTTCACATAACAGTAGGAAAGCAGTCAATTTTCATAGCACATGTTTACATATTGTTTCAGCAAGGGTTCCATGCACTCCCATCAGTCATTTGCATTTGCAATAGCTAAGTCTAGCTCAGACTTTCGTGCCTTTCCCCTGAATTATTTGAACTCTACAGATGCACAGTGCTATGATAAATGTCAGCGTAGTGACTTGCACCATTTACATCCAAGCTTTTAACTGAGACAATTCATCTGTGTTGGTGATTAGTCATTCAGTTCCACATCTTGAGAAGTCACTCTCCCTCTAGGGCACACCCAAGTTCCACCCACAATAACATTTGAAAATCATTTGTTCATACTTTCCTGGACAAAGTGAATACTTGGCTTAAAAGAAGGGCACAACATTTTTAGAACAGAGTGGCTGCGTTTGAAGCATCTAAGAACATATAAAGAGCCCTTGCTGGATCGTGCCAAAGGTCCATCTAGTCTAGAATCAGTGGCCAACCAAATGCCTACGGGAAATCCGCTAGAAGGGTATGAGTGCAGCAACACTCTCCCTATATGCACCCCCAGTGACTGGTATTCAGAGGCATACAGGGTTCGAAATTAGCAGGGTGCCAGGAGCATTTTATACCTAAAGATTCTCCATTTGTGAGCACCTCAAAAAGCCTGGGTGCCATTTTTTGCACCTGGCTGACACTCAAGGATTACTGAAATATATGTGCTTTGAAGCTTCATAGTATATGTTAAGGATAGACAATATGTTAAGGAGTTTAACAATACCGTGGTACCTCAGGTTACATACGCTTCAGGTTACATACGCTTCAGGTTAAGAACTCCGCTAACCCAGAAATAATGCTTCAGGTTAAGAACTTTGCTTCAGGATAAGAACAGAAATTGTGCTCTGGCGGCGCAGCAGCGAGAGGCCCCATTAGCTAAAGTGGTGCTTCAGGTTAAGAACGGACCTTCACAAACCCGTTCCGGTACTTCCGGGTTCGTCGCGTTCGTAACCCGTGACAAACGCAACATGCAGCGTTTGTATCACGAGGTACAACTGTATATATAGCTGTCACTTCAGTTGCAAAACTGGAAGGAAGGGAAGCTCACTGGGTATCTGAGCTGGGCAGCCTGCTGTGAGCTTTGCAGTATGTTCCAAAATTTTATCTCCTGCAGACAAGGAGCTAGAACATGGGAAGTCAATGCGCCCTGCAGATGTGGATCACAGCTTCCATTATTATTTATTAGTAGTAATATGTAGTAGATAAGGAAGTAAAAACAATGTAATTTTTGATATAGCAGTGTGTAATAAGGGAAAAATAAACCAGAAGTGGAAGTTGGGGGAGGCCCAGGAGGGGAGGGAAGAGGGATTATAATATGAATGTTATGGATATGTGATGCATGGAATAATAGAAAAAGAAAATGAAATAAAGTTTTTTAAAAAAATACAACTTCCATTATCCCTAACCATTGACCATTGATGATGCAAGTTGCAGTCCAAAACATCTGAAGGGTACCATGTTGGAGGTTCCTTCTCTGGAGCTATTCCGGCTTTAGAAGGGTAATGCATAAATATATACTTGTCTCTTGAGTGCTTCTGTTGCATTCCCTGGTGTCCACTTTTAGGATTTGGACCCCAGTCCACCAAGAACTTCTTCACAAGCCTCATTGCAATGGATGGGAGTGATGCAAGAGCATAGCTGTTCTCTTAACATGCATGTTTGCTTCTAGAGCTTCTTATCCCATAGAGCCTGATATGTGATCTTGCTTGTTGGCTCACTGCCTATTTTGGGTGGAACTTTGTATCCAAAAGGTGGACAGTCTCAGACTTGCTTGTTACAAGAATGGCTTGTTGCTGCTTTCCTTGTTGTCATTGCTTTCACCATGCTGATTTGTCAGTACCGGTACTTCCTCTGCTAATTTACTTGCCTGTATGGGCTTGCCTGAGAAGAGTGAATGTAAGGACCGCACTAATTGAGGGGTAATCTGCTGCAATCCTCTATTTACAATTGCTGCTGTTTCCTTGAGTTAAACCCTTTCATCTTAAACAAGAGGGAAGCGGTAAACAATGTGAAATTACCTGATGTGTGAGGCAGTTTTGAAGTAAATCAAGAGTGTCTTAGGTTGCAAGTCTAAGGAAGTCTATGTCTATATTAGGGAGGAAGCTCTGAGGAGCACAGTGAGAATTGTTGTTGTTGTTTAGTCATGTCCGACTCTTCGTGACCCCATGGACCAGAGCACGCCAGGCACTCCTGTCTTCCAGTGAGAATTACTTGAGAGCAAATATGCAGAGCATTGTGCTGCACATGAAATTTCTCATTGGACATGCTTTAGCATGTAGATTTCGCAGCTGGAAATCAGAAAGGAAATAGGTGGGAGCCAGAACATTCTTGTCGCATCCTGTTAACCAGGAAACTGTCCAAAATGACTGAAATCATGATCAAAGGGGTAATTGTGAATGGCCCCTCATATTCCTTCCGGACCACTCAATTAACATTAATTTTTGAAGGTTCAACCATACAAAAATAGCTGAAGATTAGCCAGTAATTCAAAAATACTTTTTTTCTTGATGCCAAAGTTTCTGAAATATGACCATATAGTATTCTGGCTCTTTAGAAAAAGAAGACTTTTGGGGCACATTAGCAATAAACTCTGGACCATTTCTAAAGGAAACTAACCAAGCAGTATGGTGTCCTGCCATTAAGGCAATGTCACCCACCCATTAGGATGATGTTACCAAATTGTCAGGTGGCCATGGTTTAAGAAAAATGGTCTCGTGTGCCATATTGGAACCCCTGCCGGACCATGATTTGCCCAAAGGTTTAGGTTCTCCACCTCTGCTTTAAGGGGAACATTACATATTTCTCCTCAATTGATTTTTGTTTGTTTGTTTTAGCGCAAACTTGGCACTGGTGGCATCTTCAGTCTTCCTTCCTAATATATGCAAGCTCAGCACAGCAGAGATAGGTACAAGGCTAAGACATGAATGTTCATGGCATTACTGCTGCTATATTGGTTTAGATAACCTAAAATCCAGTGTTTGGATTAATTCACAGAGCCTTGTCTTAATCCTGATGGTAGGTCAGTAGAAGGGCTCTCAGCTTCCTTTCCTCATTCCTTCTATTGTATTCACTGAAAAGATGCTTGAGATGTGATGACACATCCTCAGTAGCCAAAAGGCTAAATTAAGCAACACCAACACTTTGTGTGGGATCTTCATGATTTATAAAACTAGCTATTAGCTTTGTTGGGATCACAGAAATGACTGTTGTATCTTTGCAGTTGCCGATGACCAAAATCCCTACTTGAACCAAGCGGTAGTGTTCATTGAAGATGCAATTCAGGTAAATGTCTCATCTGCCAGGCTATGGCCAAAGTGGAGATAACGGATTAGTGCCCAGCGAAATAAACTATTGCATAGGACTTGAGTTTTCTGTTTTCCTGGTGAGCTGCCAGTTTATGGCACACAGTTAAATTAATGTTAGGCTCTGCAGTCCGGTCTTACCAGCTGTGCAGTAAGCGACTGCCCTAAATAATTTTAGGGAAGCTTGGTTTCTGCATATTTGTGTTTTCATCTCTTTGGACAACCGGGATTGCATAATTATTGCTCATGACACTTGTAAGGGCCATTCCGTGTTGGGAAATCAGCTTGTTTAAAGGCTAGTGGATGTTGCCTTGAATAGTGCTTGCCTGTATTAATTGATATGGCTTGACTTTGAATAACAGAGCAATTGTGATGCCTGAGTGATCTCTCTTGCCTTTCATCTCTCTAGTATCGTTCCATAAATCACCGTGTGGATTCTTACTCCTTGTGGCTTTATCGGCGGTATTACTCAGAAGTTTGCCAATGGTGAGAAACGGGGCTCTTTTCTCTTGCTTATCTTCTGATGCTTAGAGCTCTGTCACTCTCTGACTCCACAAATCCTTGGTTCCTCTGTCAATCCAAGGCATTTTTGTATTTTCCTAACTATCCCTCTTGGGATTTCCTATCTGGCTTCTGCAAGTCAGCAGCTACATTGGCCACTTTCATTTTGCAGCAATAACCATGATGCCTCTCTCCAGCACTCCCAAGTTGGTAGGCTGGAGAAAGAGACCTTTTGCTAAACAATGTGACATTGCTACAAATATTGCTGGTCATCGTAGATATAAAATCGCCCCTGTCCAACCAGATGCCTGTGGAAAACTCACAAACAGAATGTGAGTGCAGCAGCACTCCGCAGCTGCTGTTCCCCACCAACCTTCAGAGGCCTTATTAGAGTGTTTCAGCCACATTTTAAAATCTTTATTTAAAATGATGTTTATAAGATGAGACGGAATTTGCACTTTTGTCTGCTCTTGTGATAGCATAACACCCCACTGGATGAAAGCAAAGGTATGGGAAACCAGAAATGGTTGAATAGTTAAGACCCAACAGCACAATCCTGTGCATGTCTAATCAGAGTTCAAGAGGACTTACTCCTGAGAAAGTATATATAGGATTGCAACCCACGGGTTGAATTCAACATAATGTTAAGCAGAATGTTTTGTTGGCCCAATAACCCCCCTCTCCTCCCCTGTGATCCCCTGCATCTGTTTTGGGGGATCCCCCAACCCTCCAGAGTAGTTTTGGGAATACCGTGGGGAGGAGGGGTCAATCCCATTATGCTGGTGTTAATCCTGTTTAAGTGAATACCACCTACATTTCTTATTTCTTCCTTTTTCTTTTTGATTATTTTTTTAAAAAGTTATTTCAATTAAAAGAAATAAAGTGATACAGAAAAAAAGAAGGGAAAGTAAGGGGGAAAGAACAACAAAGACACATACGGTATGAAAAGAATAGATAGATACATAGATGATAGATAGATAGATAGATAGATAGATAGATAGATAGATAGATGATAGATAGATATGCAAAAATGCAATATATTATATTTCCATACATTCTTACATAAATTGGTATTGGCTGGCTTTTGGTCCAAAGAGATTGGAATGAAGGGCTTGATCTCTTTCTGCTGTACTATCACTTTGCAGGGAGGTAACTATTGCACACCATCTTGCTATAAAAGGCTTTCAGTTGTCCAGTTAGGCTCAATCCCAGATTGACTGCTCCTGATATTAAGTGATTGTATGGCTGTATATTGCACAGTTCTTTTCGGCCAAGTAGCTTTTAGGAGGGTATGTTTTTCTTTCAGTAACCACATTGATCTTCCTTTGCTCTTAAAGGATTTTGATTGCCACCATTACACTAATCCTGGCTCTTGCTTTCATCGAAACGCCTTCTTCACTTACTGTCACATCGGACGTACGATACCGCTTGGAACCCTGGGAGCCTCCTTGTGGCTTGACAGAGAGCATTGAACTGCTTTGCTTCCTTGTCTTTATAGCAGATGTCTCTGTAAAGGTGAGCGATGACACATTTAATGCCACTTAGAAAATCTCCAGGTTCATGAGGTGCATTTGAATTGCCCACACTTCCCTATGTGGAATATATGGAATAACCAATGGATTCCAACATGATTCTGGGCTCTAATTCTGGAAAATTAGGAAATGGTTCTTTTGAAAAGCCTCCCCATCGGTGAAGGCTTCATTTTCACGATGACTGGCCCAGCCATTTTTAGAAAGAGTATATCAAAATTAGTTGCCCTTTAGATTTGTAAATCTTTCTGTGAAAGAAAATGTTACAATGATCTAACGACTGTTTAAACATGTATTGTATTGCTTCATCAGAGTTACTTAATAGGATGGGAAGAGTTTCGGAAAACCAAGTGGTTGATGGCATATATCCTGGTGCTAGTAGTCTCCCTTGCAGACTGGATTGCTTCACTGAGCTCTTTCTGTGGTGAGGTAAGGATTACAGTATATGTGTGTATGTCACTGAGGCAGGGGCTACAGGGAAGAAGGGTCAGATTGAGCAAGTAGCACTTTGCAGTTGAGCAAGCAACAAAACCATTTTCACTTTTGCAAAACTTTTTTGAGTTTGTAATCTGAGAGCATCCTCTGCTTATATACTTACAACTTGGAGCAAGCACAGTTCAAAGCCCCACTCTTGCTGTGAAGTTGTTGTCATTGGCCTTCTTATCCTGTCCTCCTCCCAACCTATTCCTCCTCCATGTTATGCTCATGACAACCCTGTGTGGTAGGTTAGGCCCAGAGTCACCCAGTGAACTTCCTGTCTAAGTGGGAACTTGAATCTAGGTCTCCCTCATTTCATTTTAACACTCTAGCCTTCATACCATACTGGCGTCTCAACTGAAAGTTCAAATATCCATTCAGTCCTGAAGCACACTGGGTAACTTTATAATGTTAAACTTTTTAATTTTATTATATTTTAAATATCTCTATACTGCATTTTATTGATATGATGCTGGAGCAGTTCACAATATATAAACACGGTACAACAAAATGCACATAATTACAACACAATGTCATTCAAACCGCTGTAAACAATAATGCATTATAACCAAGCTGTGAATTACTAGCTGGTAAACCCCACAAGGAGAGGCCATAGCTCAGTGACAGAGTTTCTTCTTTGCATGCAGAAGATTCCAGGTTGGAACAAGGCATCATTAATATGCGGTTGACACCCAGTTCAATGATAGCATTGTTGCTGCCTGTTGGATATCTCTGATGGGGGAATTCCACAAGGAACACCATCACTGAGATGGCCCCAAAATGAGCATTCACCTTGGTTAATCATTAATGCTTTCCCCCCCAGTTAATTTGTTCAAACCTTGTTTTTCTTTCTTTATTATCATCCATTTATACACTGGTAGTCATTATATCATGTGGATGATCAAATGTTGCCTGTTTGTCTCGTTACCACACTTCCAGTTAAAAAAGAAAGAAAGAAATTATTCCTTTTTGTGCTTGCATTATATTTTGCAAAACTAAACTTTACTGTTCAGCTTGAGTAGCCCATGTGGACATTGCATTAAAAAGCAAACTCGTTCTCTGGTTTGGATACTGGTTTGTTTTGTCATTAACAAGTGTAAAATTTATCCCCTTCAATCTTAGAGTCTGAGAATAAGGCGAATCCTCCGTCCTTTTTTCCTCCTTCAGAACTCTTCAATGATGAAAAAGACACTAAAAAGCATCAAGAGGACATTGCCAGAAATTACAAGGTAATAAGGAGTAATAGAGCAACTATATTCTAGCCTGCAGATAAGAAATCAAGAAATACTGTAGGCTTTACTTCCCCATAGTGGCTCAGTTTGCCCACCACAGTTGCTTACCATGACATGTCAATCTGGGATGTTTTACTCCTGCCCATAGCGTGTGGATAAAACAACCCATGTTTTATGTCCAATTTGTTTTTGGAATGATGATTATGGTTTGTATGAGCAAAACAAACCATGGTTTAGACATAACACTAAGCCCAGGGACCATGTTTGTGTCTTCTATGAACTAGTGGGAAGTCAGAAAACAACCCAGATCATTGTGTTCATGGTAAACCTGGGGTGGGGAGCTTGTGGCCCTCCAGATGTTGTTTGACTACACCTCTCATCATCCTTGGCCATAGGCCATGCAACATCTGGAAGGCAGTAAACTGTTAATTATGATTTACCATGAAGTATGACTTGGGTCATCACACTACCATAACTAAGGGTAGAAATTGGGAAATGCCCAAAGGAATGACTGGTTGGGAATCAATTGAAAGTAGAGAGGAGCCAGGAAAACCATCTTGATGATAATCTTCTGGCACAACATTTGCAAGTTGAGGGTGAATTTTGGGGTCTTTGGAGTATAGTGGAAACTTGTTGAGAGGGATCTGTCAAGGAAAAGTTCTACATTACCATAGGAAGATGTATGTCAGTGCTATTCTTCCCAGGTTTTGACTAAATTTACTAGAACTTAAATGCCTCAGCCAAAGAAATTATTTCCTGAATAGAGGGCAACTACTTCTTCCTCTTCCTCTTCCTCTTCCTCTTCTTCTTTAAAAATGCTGTATTCTGGTTTATTTGAATGTTGTGGTCTGACATTTCCCCATTTGCATCCTCCTTACATTTTAAAGAAAGAACTAATTTTGGCATTTGTGCTTTCTCCCTAATAGTGTTATGCTGCTATTAGCTGTTCACCTGTTTCTCTTTACCATGTTTGGCATGCTGCTGTTTGCTCGAACGAAGGTAACTAACGTGAACAATTCATGTAGGGGTTGGTTGTCTTGAGAGCATTGCCAGAAATGTTGGCAAATGTAATAAGTTTTTTGGGGGAAAATATTGCCCCTTTCTGAAATATCTACTATCTTTTCTGTGTTTCAGACATAGTGTTATGATAGGTCTGGATTATTTCCCCCCTTTATCAGAAGGGAATAAAGCGTGTGTGTACACACTTTGCTTTCCCAGAGGATCTTTGTAAAAGTTGGATCCAGCAGAATTAGCTGAAAAGCGGATAGAGCTGAAAACAGTGGGAAAGGGTATCACTCCTCCAGCTTCCTCTTTTCAGTTCCCTCCCTCAGCTCTTTGCACTTTCCAAGAGAGAAAGTGGTAACCCCCCTTGCCATATCATGACCAATCATATAAGAGAAATTACACATATGAAACACTCCAGCATGATAGCTTTCCCCACAAACTGTTCCCTCTAAGAAAAACTGAGATGGTAGTTACCACATGCAAATTACCATAAACTCCAAAATAAATGCCTGTGTAGAAGACAGATGTCTTCATTTCACTGTGTCTTTCTTGAATCTTTGCACTCTGAACTTTGCTGTGCTTTCCCCCCTTGTGTATTTAAATACAGAGGTCTTATTCCTGTGGGTATATGTGTGTGTGTATGTGCGAACACACACAATCCCATGTATATAGTACCAATATATATTTAGTACCAATTCTCTTCTAGCATATTCACTTAGAAGCTGACCAAATCTCTGTAACACAGCTCCAGTTCTCAAGCAGAAGCGGATACTTAACCCTTTTGCTGCTTGAATATTTTATATTCTATGTGCTCCCCCCCAGCTGCTTCCCTTCCCTCAGGCTTTTAAAAATGTGTTTGCTTTCTAAATACAAAATTGGGAAAAAATAAAAGTCCGTTGGTTATCTTGGGTTATAGTTTGCAAATCTGCCAGTTTATGATAACGGTACAAAAATGATAAAATGTTAAAGAATTACGTATATAGATATTAAAATGCAATATTATATCAAGAATATTATTTTTTAAAAGAGATTCTAGCTTAATTCCAGTCATCTTAGTATTCATACACCAGCTCAGACAAGACCACTTTGGGAAGATGCTCATATATGATGTTGTTATGTGCGAGTAGAAAAAGTGCCACCTGAGACTAGTTGTATGTCTTGTGGAAATTTAATGAATATCATGTTTTACATTGTATTTTTCTGAAGTACTCACCTGTCTGTCTGAAGCCAGAAGTAACTGGATTGATTGTAACATTGTGTTGTGTGGCCCCGATCTTCCACAGGCCTATTCTGCCTGATAAGCTAGTTGTGTGTGTGTGTGTGTGTGTGTGTGTGTGTGTGTGTGTGGCATCATGCACTTGGGTCAGACCATGTGATCCCAGGGCTTGTGCATGCTTCTTAAATGGCTGTGGCAGACTCTTGGCATTGCTTTGCTAATGGCTTGGCTCTCTGTGACTAGGATGCTCAGCAGGACAAGGAATGGCAGGGATATTTTCACAACTTGCCAGATTCATTAACTTCCCTGCTGGTACTGCTGACAACTGCAAATAATCCAGATGGTAAGCATAACTTTCTAAATGTATTCTCTCTCTCCCTCTCTTACTTTCTACTGTTGAGAGAATTAAGACTTGAGCAAATTCATGTTTTTCATGTTGGCGCAAACTTTGAGACATATGGCTAGCAATGTGAGTGCAAATTACCTCAGTTTCACTGTGTCTCAGGCCTGATTTGACTACCATAGAAATACAGAAGACCCCCCCCTCACTCCAGTTTATCTTTAAACTTATTTACTTACGGATTGGAGTGCATAGTGGCTTTTCACCTGTAGAGTAAGCTCTTATCTACCCCAGTATGAATTGAATTCTGATTGCCTTTATCAGTTTGCTTCTCTTCCCCATGTTTCATGCTGACTAACTGCTTCTTTTGTCTCTTCAAACACCTAGCATGTTTCTCTGATTTGTTAGGTGTTCCTTGGTGTTTGCCTTGATTTTTTAAACACTGTTTGGAGAGAAGAAGAAGTTGGCTTTGTGACTGGCATAAGGGCTGGCCATTTAGCATTGTGCAAATCTGGCTTCTCGCAAAAACCCCCCTCAGAAGTAGAGGTTCACCCTGAGCTTTATCTGAAAAATAATTATATACATATGTTTTAATGAGCGCACTTCTTCATTGGCACAATAGAAGCAGTGTGTGTGCTTCTCTTTTTTGGCATTTTATGTATTCATTATTACTTTCTAACCTTCTTAAAAAATGTGTACAGTGATGATTCCTGCCTACTCTAAGAATCGAGCATATTCCATCTTCTTCATATTCTTCACTGTAATAGGTAAGCTGCCACTTTATTTGAATACGATCCCTATGCAAGTCATTCAGTGTGACCTTTGTTTTATTTGTCTCTATATAAGGATGTTTCCAGACTTCTGTGGGATTGGTACCCCTCATTCATGCATTTTCCCCTCAGCATCCATAGGACATCATTGGCATTAAAATATCCCTCTCCCTATTTTAACTCAGATTTACATTTTTTGACCGGTGGGGGAGGAATCTGATACACACACACACACACACACACACACACACACACTTTGCAAATTAAGCCTCTGTTTGGAAGCACCCTAACTATATTCCCCATCCTCCCCTGTATTGTGGCTTTCTCTGGGAAAATAAAATAACATTTAGGGACAGAAGAAATTACCTCCCATACACTATTGACACTTAAAATACACCTGATTAAAATTCATTATACTTTCATACATCGTAAAGTTATCTAAGCCAGTATTTAAAAAACAAGGTACCTTCTTCCTTCCTTTCTTTGGAAAGAGTGTACTAGAACGAACAGGTTTTAAAATGTGGCGTTCATACTTGTGGTAAAATAATTCTACCAAATTCCCATTTTACCAGCTAACCTTGGGAATTCTGCTTATTGTTGCAGTTTTGATGCAAATTCCTAGGGCATTCAGATGGGTCTCTGTTCAGTTTACAGTTGATCAAACACAGCACAGCTTTACTTTAAAAAAAAAGTAAATATTTTTTCTTTTCTTAAGGGAACTTATTTCTGATGAACTTGCTGACAGCAATAATATACAATCAGTTTCGTGGCTATCTTCTGGTGAGTAAAGCCTAAATGACATTGTTGAAATGATGAAACCTAGCACGGGCTACTGCGCAGGAAGTTCCTGCTGTTGGGGTATTTCAACAGCCTTCAGGAATCTGGGTTTTAGGGAGTCTTTGGTAGAAGATTTTGGCTATGGCATGGACGAATACAGCTGTGGCATAGCTGGATCTTATGTGCTTGTGTTGTATGTGTGGCTGCTGCTGCAACCACATGAGTGGGTGGTTAGGGTCTTTTCCATGTGATTGCCAGCTTAGGAGGGAGATGGCAGAGTGAGGAAAATCCACATGATTCGCTCTCTTCCACATATACATGGTTGTGATTTTTACGTACACATTGCAGCTGTCTTGTGTCATGGAGATAGAATCGTATTATTTAACATTTCAGAAACCAAAATTGTGAGCAAACATTTCTCAAGGAGATGATTATTTGGCCACCTCACCTGCAAGAGTGAGAAAATCAATTCAGCCAATGAAGATGTTCTGAAGGCCAGGAGCTCATGATGGAGTTTTTCACAGTGACTTTTTGTCGTGGATTTGCACCTTTAATTTGTGTTCTGCTCCATGTGACACTTTCAAAACAGAGCGAATCTTCTCTAGTTATTTGTGCTCTTCATGCCTGTAACTTTCTCCTATGTGTTGGTGGATATATTTTTTTCTTTCCATTTCAGAAATCGGTTCAATCCTCACTGTTCCGAAGGCGCTTAGGAATCCGGGCTGCGTTTGAAGTTCTTTGTTCTCTGAAGGAGACTTCTCTCAATAAGAACATGTGAGTGAAAGGTGTCAAGCACACATAGGGTGGGTAGAGACAAGGAACAGAAGGTTAATGATTCCTTCTCACACATTGTAACTTTGTTTATGTAGCTTGCGTGTCCAGTCGGAGACTGTAGCTCAAGTTCTTCGTAGAGTAAAAATGGATCCTGATTGCAAGGAAGGAATCATTAGGGTAGGAATCACCTTTTTTATTTAATGAGAAGTTGGATTTCATTCAAAAAATATTCTTGACCAACAACATGAGTGTGTTAACTTCCAGTTTCTCTTGTATATGCAGAATCTTGAGTTGTGTCCCCCAGGAGGTCTGACCGCTGCTCAGTTTCAGTTACTCTTTGATGAACTGGACAAACACAAAGTTAAAGAGGTATGAATAATAATAATAATAATAATAATAATTAATAATAATTTATTATTTATACCCCGCCCATCTGGCTTTCATTTATGCCAGCTTTCCAGGTTCCCTCCAGGTGTGGTGGCTGAGGCAGATAGGAGCTGTGGTCCAAAACACCTGCAGGGTACCAGCCTGGCAAATGCTGATTTATGCAGTCATTATACATTTGGGGTTGGTGTACACGCTTACCGAGAGTCATGCTATGTGTTAGTCATGAAAGTTGCGTCTGAATCATGCATTGTAACTTTCCTCCCTTTACCTGGCATAAAATGTAGAATTTAAATATTCACATTTTCTAGCTTTGTTGGGTCTGAGAACTCTTGAAGGAGCTGCAGTTAATACTGAGTTGTTCTAATAAAGAATTGCTTGGATAAAGTTAATGTGAATAGTTGCGAATAGGGGTTTGTTTATTTGTTGGTTGGTGCATTTGCTTCTCCGCAGAACAGTAACCTTTCAATTTCTGAAGAAGTGTGCATGCACACGAAAGCTTATACCAATAACAAACTTATTTGGTCTCTAAGGTGCTACTGGAAGGATTTTTGTTGTTGTTGTTTCGACTATGGCAGACCAACACAGCTACCTACCTGTAACTTTCAATTTCTGTTTTGTCTTAGCTCTAATGATGTGTCTACTTGAGTGTAGGGCACTCCCATACCTCAGTAGGAGTGGGGCTGCACTTCAAGCCCCTCCTTTGATGGGGCATCACTGTCTCTGCCTCAACGGGCCCTTCAGGCAAGCAGCTGCTCACACATCTAAGCTCCATGCAACTGGGACACCAAATGGCATGGGTGTCCTGCATGTGTAGAGCCTCTGTTCATGGGCTGCTCTTCTGCAGAGGGTTCCCTTTTCAGACCTCTGTGCTCAATATGTGAAGGTTGGGGGCAGTTTAACGGCAAGGGCATAACTTCAGCGATGTGAATAGATGTGTGGCCCCACTCCTGCTGCTACCCAGGAGTGTTCTACATATGGCTCACGGAGGCATAGGGCTCCTGTGTTTCCTAAATCTCAAAGCATATTTGGAAAATCGTTGCTCCCCTACCAATAAAAGAAAGCAAAGCTGAACAGAATATATTATAGCTGGTCAGTGAGATATGAATCCCTGCTTTCTGAATAGGGTCTGACTGCTCCAAAAAGTGTGCAGAAAATTAAAAATTAAGATATAAGACAAAGATGCCCTATGCCAGAGGTTCTCAAACTTGGGTCTCCTGCTGTTTTTGGACTACAACTCCCATCATCCATAACCAGCAGAATCAGTGGTCAGGGGTGATGGGATTTGTAGTCCAAAAACAGCTGGAGACCCAAGTTTGGGAAACGCTGCCCTATGCATATGAAAACTGTTCAGAATACACCTTTCCACCAATTATATAAGGTTCCCAGGGAAGGACTTCTGAAGATTCTGATTAGTAGTAATGTTGAGCTGGCTTAATGTGGTAAGAATGGTTTTTTGTTGACTGATTGGCACAAATATGCCATAATTGATGCAAGAGATTTGTACAGTCTATCATTTGAGCAAGATCATCTTCTACTAACTGTACCCCTTTGATTGATGATCAGTGCTGATCAGGACCTTTTGTTGCATTTTTTTGGGTTGGGGTTTGTTTTTGTTTTTTTGAAGTTTTAAGCAAATAAATGATTAACTGGACTAGCGGGTATTGTGTTGGGCCAGGGAATGAATCTTGTTCCACTCAGAGACTTGTGGGTGGGGATTGCTTCCCTGTCACCCTTTTCTTCTTGGTCTCTAAAGAGGGGCTGCATGCATGTGTGGAGCTGTCACAGTGCTGTCGTAGCAGGCCTCAGGGATACATATCCTAAGTCAAAGAGATGCCTCCTCAAGGCCATGCATTATTGAAGAAACAACAGGTCATGTTGACAAGACTTTCATATCCTTTCCTTTCAGCGTCCTCCCAGGCCAGATTATCAGTCACCTTTTCTACAGAGAATCCAAATTGTCTTTGGTCACCGTTACTTTGGGTATTTAGGGAATGCTGTTGCTGTAGCAAACGTTTTCTCTGTGTGCGTAAGTATAACATGTGTCAAATAGTAGTGATTTTACATTAAGGCAAGTTTTAGCAGGGCAGTTTAGTAGCCCAGTTCTCTTGTCATTTTCCGCGAGGCAATTGTTCTCATAAGAAAAGCCCTGCTGGATCAGACCAAGACTCCAGGAAGCAGCCTGATTCCACTTGCAGTCAGGCAGATATTCTTAGGAAGCACAGTGATAGCCCTTTCCTGTTTTTTCTCCCTGGTAACTGATAATGTCGTGGTGGGGAACCAGCGGCCCTCCAGCTGTTGCCACACTGCAACTTCCAGCAGCCTTGACTATTGGCCATGCTGGCTGAGGTTGATGGGAATCCAACAGTATCTGCATGCCAATTACAACAAAACAAAGCAAATCAGATAGCTGCTGTTCTTGCTGCCCCTTGAAGCGCAATGGCTTTTACTGTTAGAGATTTCTTGTCTTCCTATTGTGGGATGCCTGAATCCATTGCAGGAAGGGAATGAGATGCATGGGTATGCTGTTAGGACTGCTGAAGATTTGACTGCTGCAATGGTCAGTGGGTGAGAATGCAGCCTTTATAACATAGTTACGGTCTGACTCCTTTTTCTATATTGCTTTATGTGCTAGGCGTCAGTTCAGAACAACTTTGCTTTGGACCCTTCATTATGTTGTAGTTTAAAAGTTTGGTGCCAACTGACCAGTATCCGTTTCTCTTCCCCTTAAGGTGGTCATGGTACTAGATGCAGATAAGCAACCTGCTGCACGGGATGACTTTTTTTTAGGGGTAAGGCCACTTTCTCTGGCTTTCTTTGTAAGAGTTGCTCTTCCAAATGCTCAATTCTTAATGTGCATCTCAATTCTAAATTTTCAAGGTTATAAACTGTGTCTTCATTTTCTACTACCTCCTGGAAATGTCATTGAAAATTCTAGCACTGGGATTAAAAAGATACATATCTTATCCAAGCAACATATTTGATGGCCTTCTGACTGTAGTTCTGATGGTGAGTATTGCTACGCAACTTCCATTCTGTTTGGTTTTTTTTTTACTGTAAAGATGACCACTGACCACAAATTGTTGGCTGGAGGATAGGATAGGAAAAGAGAATGTACATGTGACTTCACCCAGGCTCTCTCTCTCTCTCTCTCTCTCTCTCTCTCTCTCTCTCTCTCTCTCTCTCTCTGTGTGTGTGTGTGTGTGTTTTGCACAGTCAAATCAGAAAATAACTTCCTGTTTGTAAGAGTTTAAAAGTATGACTGTGCTGGTTATATTTCCTTCATGGGTGAAAACTACTTTGTTGGATGCAGAGGAAAGAAAGAAAGAAAAAACTTCTAGGACCTTGCTTGTAATAAAGATCCCTCCCCAGCATGTTAATAGGACATTTGTTTCTAATAGATATTTTCTACTACTTAGATTTCAGTTATTGAATAGCGATTGAAATTGCTATAGCTTTGCTCTGCTCCTTCTTCTCAAAGGTTTTGGAGGTGTCGACATTTGCTGTCTATGGATTTCCTCGTCCAGGCTGGTATGTGCTCTTTGTAAGCAATTTCAGCTTTCCAGAAACCAGCAACTTTTGATGCTTTAACCAACACCCACTTTGCTTCTTGCTAGAATTCTTGCTGGGGGAAAGTGGGCCTAGAAACTCATGACCAGGAGCTTCCTCACATCCAGCTCTAAAAACCAACTGCTTTGTCTGATAGTGGTTGATTCTGGTATCTCTTTATTTGTAGGAATATGGTGGTGGTGATGATGATGATGATGATGATGTGGCACTGTAAGGAGGGACATAGTGGTTTATAATCTGTATTACATGGGGATCTAAAAGTATTTGCAATGGACAGTGGAAAATCCTTTTAGAGGAAAGAGCAGGCTTACAGGTACGGGGCTTTGTATGACCATAGCCAAAATGTTGTATTTCTCTTCAGTCTCAAGCCCTTTTAAAATGGAGTTTAATAAGAGGGTTGCAAGCCATGTGGAACATTGTGTGGTTTTGCATTGTGTTCTTTTTTCCAATACTGGCATGAACATCTTGCTTGAGTAAGATCACACTTTTAGTTGGCTTAGAAAAGCAGATGTAGTTTATAGTGTTGGTTCGTTCTCCCAGGTTTTTTGTTTTTGTTTTGTTTGTATCTTAATTCTAGGAGACCTGAAATGTTGGGCTTGCTCTCTCTGTGGGACATGGTTCGCCTGGCAAACATGCTGATTGTGTTTCGATTTCTGCGGATCATCCCTAACATAAAGGTACATCTGCTTCATTGTGTTGCTTTTATCTGAATTTGGTTATAGTCTCTGTTCTCATAAGTATAAGAACCATTTTTAAAATAAAAAAAATCCTAATGATTCTATCTCTTTTTCCAGTTCATGTCCTTAGTTGCCAGTACACTGTTGGACCTTGTGAAAAACATAAGATCTTTCGCAGGGATCTTGGTGGTAAGTGAAAGATTTATAAAACAATATTTGGCAATGGAATATATGTAAGCAAACTTTGGTCACCCTGGTGGGATCAGTATAGTCATTTATGATTTTTTAAAATACAGTGGTAGCTCTGATTATGAACTGAATTTGTTTCAGTGGTCCATTCTTAACCTAAAACCGTTCTTAACCTGAGGTACCACTTTAGCTAATGGGGCCTCCCACTGCTGCTGTGCCGTTGTCGTGCGATTTCTGTTCTCATCCTGAGGTAAAGTTCTTAACCTGAGGTACTATTTCCAGGTTAGCGGAGTTTGTAACCCTAGGTGTTAGTAACCCGAGGTGTTTGTAACCCAAAGTTCTACTGTATATAAGATGCTTATATAAAAGTAAAGGGTGGTAGTCAGCTAAATTTTCCTCATAGTAAGTCCACTGAAATGATCAAACCCATTGGGTAATCAGAGTAAAACTTAATTGACTACAAATAGTAAAGGTAAAGGTAAAGGGACCCCTGACCATTAGGTCCAGTCGTGACCGATTCTGGGGTTGCGGCTCTCATCTCGCTTTATTGGCCGAGGGAGCCAGCGTACAGCTTCCGGGTCATGTGGCCAGCATGACTAAGCCGCTTCTGGCGAACCAGAGCAGCGCACGGAAACGCCGTTTACCTTCCCACTGCAGCAGTACCTATTGATCTACTTGCACTTTGATATGCTTTCAAACTGCTAGGTTGGCAGGAGCAGGGACCAAGCAACGGGAGCTCACCCCGTCACGGGGATTTGAACTGCCGACCTTCTGATCGGCAAGCCCTAGGCTCTGTTGTTTAACCCACAGCGCCACCTGCATCCCATGACTACAAATAAGAGTTATCCTAAAGCGGAGCTTTCCAAACTTTTCACGTTGGTGGCACACTTTTTAGACATGCATCATTTTGCGACACTGCAATTCAATTTTACTAGCAAACTGGAGGTTAAACTAACCCCTTTCCAGCCCCGGGAGGAGCACTTACACACTGCAGCCATAATGTGTTGCGACACACGGGTTGGAAAGCTCTGTCCTAAAGGGTGAAGTGCCATCTGTTGACAGATTTAGGAATTGCAAGGTGAAGATAAATCTCTCAAATAGCTTGCCAGACAATTTGAGGGAGTTTTCTATCACGGAAGCGTAGGAACAGATAAACATCCCAGTAAGGCCAGAAGCAAAAGTTTTTTTGTTTTTTGTTTTAAATGGCCACTTTTCTCCAGCTACCTGTGCCTCTGTTTCCTATCTTCCTCTCTTGTTTCAATGTGCCTATTTTAGATGGCAAATCCCTTAGGAAAGGGACCTGTCATATCTGATCTGAACACAGATAGCTGTTGGAAATGTTCCTGTGATTTATTTGTTTATTTAAAATCGAGCAAGGCAATAGTGGGCGTCAGGACACTGAGAATCATAATGTGGCAAATGATTGTTCCGCGAACCATAAGCTATATGCTGCAGAGAACCACAAGCTTCCTCTTTATGTGTCTGTATCTGTATGTGCCAGTGGGTGCAATTAGGGCTTTTAGAAAGTTTGACCACAATCCTCAAAGCCAGAAAAGCAAGGCAGGTATTCAGAAAGGGCACATGATGCCGTCCTCTGAATAAGCCCAGAAGGCACATGAAGGAGCATGCATCAAGATCCTGGCCCAAGCCACCCCTCCGCGTCTGAATCTGCTCCTAGGGCTTGCATTTTGCTTCAGTGAGATTACTATAGAGCAGGTGCTTTGAGGCTTTGCTGTCTTCGCTTCTTTTCCAAACTGCTTATATTAAAATTCAAAAGTGAACAAAGATTAGCGTGCTCTGGAAAACATTGAGCGTACCTATAAAATGACTCCCGTCTTGCCAGTGACTTTGCACTGATAGTTTAGCAATAGAAAATAACTGATGTCCAACTTGTTCTCCTCCAGGTGGTTTTCTATGCATTTGCAATAGTAGGGATGGAGCTGTTTAGGGGTGCCATTACTCCCACAGGCAACATCAGGTAAGTCTCACTTAAAATGTGGGTTTAAGGCAGAAGTTGTGGTAATTTCCATATGCAAACATAGCCAGCTGCAGAGCAGCATCTAATCTGGTCCTGTGATGCATCGTACGCAATAATGAAACAACTTTACACTTATTTTTCGTTTATAGCGGTGTCAATGCAACAAATGCCACTTTGCAGTGTGGCACCTTTGAACAGCTGCAGTATTGGCCAAACAACTTTGATGACTTCGCGGTGAGTGTTTTCATTAGGGATTGCTTGTCATTTTCAACATTTACCCGTCGGCTTGTTTGAGGCCTGCCAGTTCCCTCTCTTTGCTGTTGCTGCTAAATCTCAAATAAGAATAATCTCCATTACGGCTCATTTTTTCGTTCCTTGTCCATCAGGCATCCCTGGTGACTTTGTGGGATGTGATGGTCGTGAACAACTGGCAGGTTTTCTTGGATGCGTATTCCAGATACTCATCTCCGTAAGTAATGGGCAGAAGCTGTACATTTGGCAGATATCTCCAAAGTCAAAAAGATGCTTGCATTTTTTTGGGGGGGAAAGAGGTTTTGTCTGCTTCTGCAGTATGGAGAGTGGCATGTGCTGCCGCTTCAGAAACTCAGCACTGAGAGATGCTTTTTGTAGGCCCTTTAGAAATCACCCCAAAGCAACCAGCAGATAGTCCCTTTATCAGGACCAACCAAGCGAGTGAAGTTTCTTAAAGTTCTCTAGAACATTTTGTTCTTTTTTAAAAAAAATACTTTTATGGATGATAAATGAAATAAATAAGAACAGCAGAATGATACAATAATTGTACTGTTTGGTGGGCGGGCGAGTGGGGTGGGAGAAAGAGGCACATATCAGGGCATGATAGGAAAGCTCTAAAACAGGGGTCAGCAACCTTTTTCAGCTGTGGGCCGGTCCACTGTCCCTCAGACCATGTGGTGGGCTGGACTGTATTTTGGAAAAAAAAGAAAAAAAAGAACGAATTCCTATGCTCCACAAATACCCCAGAGATGCATTTTAAATAAAAGTACACATTCTACTCATGTCAAAACACCAGGCAGGCCCCACAAATACCCCAGAGATGCATTTTAAATAAAAGGACACATTCTATTCATGTAAAAACACGCTGATTCCCAGACTGTCCGCGGGCCGGATTAAGAAGGCGATTGGGCCGCATCCGGCCCATGGGCCTTAGGTTGCCTATCCCTGCTCTAAAATCTGCAGTGTTAAGAAACAGTGTAGGATAACCCCCTAATGGAGATCATGCTGCATCCAGGGTTATGGGGACCATGGTTATTACAGTATTTCATTTTTTGAAAATGTGTAAGCTAGGAGACCTATCCCCAGTAGAACACACGGATCCCTCGTGAAGTCCAGAACATAAATAAAGAGAAATGGGATAGTCTTAAAGGTGACCTTTCTGCTAGACAAAAAAGAACTCGAATCTGCTTCATGTCACTTACCAGGGCTGGTCTGTATTTTTTGAAGCTCATATCTATTCACACAGGCATACATATTGGAAGAAAGAATTATTGGAATGCTGTGTTTCATCTTTCATGACTGGGGAGAGCTGGGATTGGAATATGTCCTGATTGTGGAACTTGCAATGCTGTGTTTTTTGAATGACCTCCTCTGAAGGTCTGCCAGTATGTGTGGGCCGCCTGTCCACCTGCATGAGCAGTACACATTGGGTTGAATCTAGAGTTGATCATGCCTGACTAACTTAAATCCCATTTATTTCAATGGGCTTAGCCTACGCATGATTAAGTCTGGATCCAACCCATTCATTCGGAATAATAGGTGCTATTTGATTATCTTTAAATATCTGTTTTCCTCCCTAGATGGTCAAAATTATACTTTGTCTCCTGGTGGCTGATTTCCTCTGTCATCTGGGTCAATCTGTTCATTGCTTTGCTTCTGGAGGTAATGCCGATGGGCTTAATTATCACAAGAGAATTCACTTTTTGTTCTTCTTGAAGTAGCAAACCCTCTGATGGATAAATGGAATAGGCAAGTTATGCCATCGTACAGGCAGTATTTGGAACACAATGTTGTCAGTATGCAGATGACGCCCAGCTCTTTCTCTCCATTCCATCTGAATCAGAAAGGGCTGTTCAGTTGCTGAACCGGTGTCCGAAGGCAGCAACGGGCTGGGTGAGGGTCAGTAAACTGAAACTGGAGCCTGACAAGAAGGAGGCCGTGTCAGTCCTTAGGGCTCAGGTTCAGGCACAGGGCTGTCAGCTTGTTCTGGACAGGGTAGCAAGTCACCTGAGAAAGCAGATATGTAGCTGGGGCTGCTCCTCAATTCTAAGCAGTTGTTGGAGGCAAGGAATGTCACATATACCCAGATGCAGCTGGTTCACTGGCTGTGCTTATTCCTAGACCAAGAGGCCTCAGTGGGCCTCAGTGACCCATGTTCCTGGATGGATTACTGCCATTCCCTCTACATGGGACTACTGTTGAAGATGGCCCGGAAGCTGCAGTTAGTGCAGAACACTGCTGCCCGCTTGCTGTACAATATGGCAAGAGATATACCACCCCTTTCCTCAGGGAACTGCATTGCCTGCACATGAACTACCAGGCCTGAAGTGTTAGAACCAGTGTACAAAGCCTTAAATGACTTGACACCTAAGTACAATGAAAACGCCTTTATTTTTTTATTTTGCTGATAGCCATTTAGACACATCTGTCTAGCCCTACAGTACCTCTCCCAAACAATATTTAGACTGATTTCAAAAGCCTTGTCCTTGCCTGGGCCACCTTACATCCTGGGACTTAGAGCAGGTTCAAATTGTCTGTCTTTTACTCAGCACAGAAAGGCTGCTGTGGTGATTAGGGGCAGGTACCTGTAAGTCATGGAAGTTTCACCACCAACTTCCATGAAATCTGGGAGAGCAGATTTCCACTGCTCGTGGTGCACCTCACTTTTATGGGGCCTGCAGCAGAGGCTTCTGTGAATGGTTGCTTCCATGAGTAGACTCATGCTTGGCTGGTGGGTGTGGAAGTGAGCACCTCTCAGAAAGACCACCTGAAATAGCCCTCTTCCCATTCTTTCTCTTGACTGGCAGAATTTTATCCATAAATGGGACCGTCTCTGCCATCGACCATCTCTCTCCGAAGTTGAATACCAGATGACAATGGAACTCATGTTCCGGTGAGTACGGAGTGCTTAACCTTATTTCCTGATTTAAAACAACACGTCTTAAGGACTAGTTGAATGGCTGTTGACACTAGAATTGCCCCAAGGGCTTCGAAGTTTGTGTTGCACAAGTGATTGTTTCTTTAACTCTATTAGAAGATCAGCATATTCAATAGGGACCAGCCTTATAGACACAGTGTGGTCAAGACACAGTGTGGTACCAGATTTTAGAAAGATGTATTATTTTCCCTGATTGAAAGAGAGTGAATCCCCTTTTGATGTTGGATTCTTTTATATTCTCTGCAAGGGCATATGGGATAACTCTAAAACATTTTGTGGGTGAACTGTACCTTGAAGACCAACTTAGAAAGTGTGTGCCACCACAGAGCATAGCTGTCAACTTTCAGATTTGAAAATAAGGGATTTTTTCAAGCTTTCGGATTTGAAAATAAGGGATGCCGCGAGGGCGGTGCAATGACACCAAGTAGCCTCGCCACCCTGCACTCCAGAGGCTGCGCGCAAAAGGGTGAGCGAAAGAGCGAGTGTGTAGACGGCAGGCAGGCTGTCTGGCTGGTTGGGTATGAGGGTCTGGCTGCACAAGGCATGCAAGCTCTGCCCCCAGTCGGTCTCAGACTCCTTATTGGCAGCCGAGCAACGCAGCTGAGGAGCCTCCCTGGCCGGCAGGGAGAGAGAGGAGCTGCTTCCTTTGAAATCCAGGAAATTTAAGGGATATCAACAATCCGGGATAGCAGCGGGAAACGGCATTGGAATAAGGGAGTTTCCCGCAAAAAAAGGGAGGGTTGACAGCTATGCCACAGAGGTTATTGTTTTTCAAGTGACTGTAGACGTTGCATCTAGAGTACATAAAGGTGTGCAAAATCTGCGCTGAGGCATTAGCTCTGTTGACTTCTGATGGCTCCTGTTTTGTCCTTCTAGGGATGTTTTGGAAGAACCTACAGAGGAAGAGCTGATTGAAAAACTTCACCAGCACCCACATATGCATCTATGTAGATGACACAGGTGGAAGCAGCAGTTTCTCCTAGTCATGCCTGCATGCAGGTTTTATAGCAGAAGGAAAGATATCGGGAATCTTTCTGAAAGAAGTACTCTATATCTTTGATTTTATTTTTGAATGGTGCCTGTAGTACATGGTCTTTAAAGGTTTGTTTTAAATGGTTCATTTAAAGCATTTTTTTTTTAAAAAAATCCTAATTTGACTTTATTTTAAGTTGACTTTTATAAGCTTATGGCACTGTCACATTAAAAATACGGGACTTTAAAAATCTGGGAAATAATGTGACAGAGCAATTAAGTCTTTTAAAGAAGGGAAATGCATTAATGACACTGCACTTTAGAATAGAAACTGTGGAAGATGTAGTACTATGTTGGCTTGTTGCTAGCATTTGAAAACATAAACTCTGTAGATGGACTTACCCTTTTCTGTTATTTTTGTGTGTGTGATGTGCCACGGACAATGCCTTGATAACGGGGAAAGTTCTTGGAAAATAGCATCTTTTGTTCTTTTTGAAAAGTAAATATTTAATGCAAAAGCGTGAGGATTGAAACAAGATGCCATTATCCTGGGAATTCTTTTCCAATATCAACTGCTCCAAAGTGGTAAATCTATGACTGTGTATACGTACATCAAAAACACAGTCTTCTCCAAAATTCTAGGTGCTGTAGTTTACTCCTTAGAGAACTGCAGTTCCTATTATCGATTAATGAACTATAGTGCCCAGAATTCTTTGAGAGGAAAATATGCATTGAATGTGCTTTAACGGTAAAGTGTATATGCAGCCTAGCTTAGAATGAAGAATAATGCAATGCCAGTACAGCATCTTCATAGCAATTGCACTCAGTTGTGCCTGTTTCTGGGTTTACACCGAAGGGGTTTGAGAATTGCAGACCTGCTCTCCCTATTTTACATTCCCACACATGCCTTATTAAATGGATTGGCAGTTTCACAATAGTTGAGCTTGATGGATTGTGCCTCCTTGTTGTTGATATACAGATATATATATTTATATGCCTTGTTGCAATAAGGGAGATGTGTGCATTGAAGCAGGCTTCTGTGCACATATGCCGTGTCTTGGTTTGGGAAACCTGTGGGCAAATTTGATGCTCATCAGATTTCTGTGAGGAGCCACCTCTCTTGCAGCGTGGAGGAGAATGCACAGCCTCATTTGCTATCTTAAGCCACTATCTGATCATGCGAAATGCCTTGTGGAACATGACTGCATCTGGATTAGGACCACTATGGTGTTTATATGGCACGTAGAAGATGAGAGGGAGCACTCCTTTGCTCTTAGGAGTTTTGCTTCTACACATTCATAAAATTGTTACACTGCTGAGCTCATGTTTCATTCCTAATTGTACTACGCTGCCAGAGTTCTGGCTATTATCATCCTTTTGTCTCTCAGGGGTTTGTTTGTTTTTTGCTCGAAAGTTACATATGGGATCTTGAGGTTGCCATGCTTCCATACATTGCCATGCTTACGAAGACTGGTGCTTAAAGCCATGTTTCAAGTTTAGACTCTGAACTTATTGGAAGTGTGAAATAAAACTTCTAGACAGCCTTTGGTATTTGGACTATTGCACTGTTGAATCCCATTAGACAAAGGTGAAACCAACATCCATTTCATATTAGTAAAATGAGAATTCGAGGCTGTTGTGCCATCAAATTAAAAAAAAAAGTAGAATTACAGTAGGAAAATCTCAGTGCTTTCAATTGTAGTAGTAGTAGTCTAAATATTTGTCTTGGGCATTTAGACAAAATTCTCTTGTGCAGGAATGAGCTGTGGTTCCATCACAGCATGTGTGCAATACCTTGGGATGCGAGTCCTTGAAAGAGTCCTAAAAATACAGTTTTTTAAGTAAAAGTAGTTCATTACACCATGATACAGACAGCAGATGTTATGGAGACTATCCCTGCCTTGGTTAGGAGATCTGTTACACATCGGTTCTGATATCCATTCCTGTGATTCATTTAGTCAGCAAGAGCTATTAAATAGCCCCTTTCTGTTATTTTCATCATAAGGCATCCTCTGCTCCCTTTCCCCCATTCTCCTTGTGAACTTCATCTACATACTTAGCAAGTAGATTCTAGGTCCATAAGCAGTTTTAAACCAAGTAACCTCTTGGCCATTGCAGTCCTGAATTTTTAATTTCTTTAAACTGTCTGCTGGGATCCTTTTTCCTCTTTAGACATGCTGTGCATAGCTTTGAGGGTTTCGTAACTTGGAGGTCCCGTGCCAGAGCCCTGAGAGATGTCACTTGTCCCCCAAATGACAACCTGGACAGAGTGGGGGGGGGGAGAAAGTGTACAGAAAATCGAACAGGGACATCAGAATGTGTTGAGTAACCTGCCGCACAAATTAGGGAAACTGGCACACCACGTTCATTCCTCAGGAAAACAGCTTCAATCTTTGCAGTTGATGAGCAAAGATAAATTGAATTGTAAAAAGAAGCAATGAGTAGTGATCCCTTTGTAGCAATTTCACATGTATGCTCCATTATACCAGCCCTGGGACCTGTTTTAGCATCAGTAGAGCTCTTTCAGGGCAACATACATGTTCAGTACAGTCACATGGTAGAATACTTCCTGCCAGGGCCGGATTTAGGTTTGATGAGGCTACTGAAGGTAACGGGGCTGTTTTTGTGGGTTCTGAATGCTCCCCTCATGCAAAAATAAAATAAAAATATGCCTTTGTGTACAAGACTAGCGCATTGGGAATAATGAACATACCATAGATTTATCTGTGACATGCCAGATTTATTTACCTGGTTCTTCATTTATAATAAGCTCATGGGAACTTTGGGGCTGTTTTTTATGTTCCTCCATCTAATAATGGCTAGGGCATGTCTTAACTTAGTTTCAATTTTAGTTGTGAACAGTATGCCTCTGTAATTTTTTGCCTTTTCAAGTTACATGTAAAATGAGCATTTTTCTATACTCTTAACACCAGTTGGGGCTCCTAAAAAGTTCCTCTTATGCAACTATCATTTTTTTTAATAATAAGAAAAAAATAGTGTCATTTGACCAGTACATTGTGCCCAATATATCAATGCAACATACCTTTTACTCATGCTCTGGGATCTTTTATAGAAAAACCACTAGAATTGTGTATTTTGTGATTTTTTAAAAATGCATTAAAAATTAAGTGTATCAATGCAAGTCCATTACTGAGAGCACAAGAATTTGAATGTAATTACTTGTTAATATAGTAAAATATTTTTGAAACAACTGGAATCCTCCCATTTGTTTTGTGTGTCTGCTTGTTTGAAATTGGGGTGTCTGAAATCTTAAGCTCTGGTTTTCTGAACATTTTGAGCACCTAGATTTTGTGGGGCTGTTTTATCTGAGGTGTTACTGCCAACCTCTTATTTTGTGCATTGTTTAGCTCAATTGGTGTTGCCATATTTTTGCTTATCTTCCTGCCTTATGAGTCAGATCACACAAGCGAGCAACTGACAGTAATATTTGTTCATCCAGTTTTTATCCCATGCTTCCTCCATGGAATTCAGGGTGCCATCTCTGCTCCTTCTTGCCAAATCAACTATATTCTTAAAACATCCTCTGAGGTAAATTAGGCTGAGAGAGAGAGTCACTCAGTGAGTTTTATCGCTGATCAGGGAATGGAACCAAGGCCTTCCCAGTTTGGTGAAGGGCATAGCATACTGGCTTAGCTCCTGCTTTGCATCTGAAAGATCCCAGGTTCAATGTCTAGTCAGAGCAATGTCTAGTCAGAGCTGAAAATGCATGCTACCTGAAACCCTGGAGAGCCATAGCCAATCAGTACAGACAGTACTGAGCTAGATGGACCAATACTCTGACTTGGTATAAGGCAGCTTCCTGTGTCCTAGTCTGAGACTCTATCCACTATATCCATGGGCTCTCATTGAGGATTGACTTTGATAATGTCAGACCAGTGCAATTAATTACTGTATATCTAATGCACAGAAAACTACTCAACACAACAGAGTCCAACGGGGATGAGTGTTGTGTTACTTTTACCAGGAAGAAACTGATGAACGGTACAAGAAATGACAGTTCAAGGCCTTGAAAAGATTCATGTTAATGTTAGATTTGCAGATAACAAATAAAAAATAAAAAATGTCGTATTTAAAGAGAACCCCCTGCCTTTGTCAGCCATGTATAGGCTACTTGAAAGTATGTCTCCTTCATTGTAATGGGTACAATATTGCTGCAGAATGAAGCAAGTTTGTTTTATAGTTTTGTATGCAATCAGCATGCAGGTGTTATAAGTCGTAGTCACAAAGTAGACCCATTGAAATGAATGAAGAAAAGTAGCAAGCCGGAGAGAGAGAGAGATGTTTGATTTCTGTTTGAATCCAAGGCTGTGGCTATGGGAGAAACAAGGCCTCCTGGGGTGTTAATGTTGTGAGCCCCTCCAGCGTAGATTCAGGTTGTATAATAATAATAATAATAATAATAATAATAATAATAATTTATTTATTATTTATACCGTGCCCATCTGGCTGGGTTTCCCCAGCCACTCTGGGCAGTTCCCAACAGAATATTAAAAATAGAATCAAACATTAAGAACTTGCCTAAAGATGTGTAAATAAGCCATATTTCATAAAGACACCACAGTCTCCTCTCTACCTCATTCCAAAGGAAATACAAATCCTGGGTAAGCACCTGAAACCCCTGGAATCTCGCACCCCTCAGAGATTGGGGTGGCATGGGACATTGCTGTGTTTTTTCTGAAGTAAAAAAGCAAGGTAACCTGGAGTAGGACCTTCTGTGTTATGACACTACACTTCTCACCTTGTTTATTCAACATGATCCATCCTCATGCCCTGTAGAAAAAGCTTGAAAATCAGTCTCAGTTTTTACCATAATCTCCCCAGCTACTTATGCTGGTCTATGACCGTAATAAAGATTTTATTTTATTTTATTTGACTCCTCATCTACTCAGAAACAAGGGTCATTAAGCTTAGTTGTGCTGACTCCAAAGTAAATGTGCATAGGTATCATCTTGTACCAACATTGCTCTTTTCACTGTCTAACCCATTATCTGGTAGAACAGAACGAGTTCAACCATGGGGATAGAATCTGGTGCAAAAGATGACATCTCCAACCTGTGTGTATGTCAGGCTGACATGCCAGTGGTGTGTAGTGTTTCTGCATTTTCTGTTTTTCTTACTATACCAAAGGTCCCAATTCATAGCAGTCATACAGGCATCCATGCATTTCCCAAGATGGCGCCACATCTGAAATTGACTGCAAGACAGATATCTATAATTCCACAAAAGTAGACCTGTTAATCACAATTTCCATTTTCTCTTTCATTATCTTGGACTCCCAACTACTAGAAAATAGGAAACTAGTGAACCAGCAATCAGGTATGGCCACAGAAAGGAACCTAGGAATGTTATTTATTTATTTACCGTATATCCTGCCTTTTTCCCTGACAGGGACTCATGGCGGCTTACAGCTAAAACAGAAACAGCTAGATAACATATGGAGGGGGACGACAATCTTATTCACGAAACCTTAAGAGGCTAGCATCAGCTGAAAGTTGGAATAAGAAAGAAAGGAAATATGTTAAATTGTTACAGTCTAGAAGACAGACAAGTTGACTTCCTAAAAGAGACATAAGTATTTTGTCTAGTGAAAGAATGAACAAGTAGAATTGCCCCCTCTTTTTTCCTTTGTCAGCGTGGAAGCTTGGCTAGATGGCCGTTCTCTTTCTGGTCCTGAAATGTACATGAGAACTGTAGTGCAGGATTGGGTCCTGGCAGCTTGGGTTGCATTTCTATCCAGCAGAGGAGTGTGGTTTTGTTCCACGGAGATTTGTGATGCAAATCTGTAACACTATAGTGTTGAACTGCCACGGCCTTGGGTCATGTCAATATGGTGGTAGCTCTTTACAATAAAGATCTCATTGAGGTGAGCAGGAGAGCCTGTCTAACCTGTATTATTTTACTCAGTTACATCTCCTTTCTGCATTTTGGGTTGAACCGGTTCCAGCCCTAATGTGCTGCTGAGCTGTTGCCAGTGCGCTTTTTATTAAGCAATGGTCTTAGAAAGTAAAACCCGAGTCTTTAATGTGGCCTCTCCTACCTGTTTTAATACTGGTGAGAATAATCTTATATTTCACCAAACCTATGTGTATTTAGTTTCTGGCTTCCTGGATAATTGAGGGTTCCTATTAAAAAGGCCTGAACAATCCTTGCTATAGAAAAACGGCTCTAAAGACCTTCTCTGTTTGGAATTAAAGGTGAAGGTGTTAAACCCAGACAATAAAACTCAGATCAAAGTAGCCAACAGAAGGAGGCCACAAGAAGAGCAGATTGTCCTTTCGACTCCATCACATCACAGAAGGTGCCACCTCTCTCCTTTTGTAATTGAATTTCATGAAAGAGGCAAAGCCATTCTTTCGAAACGTAATTCAATCGGGCCGCTGGCTGGATCGACAAGGAGAGCACCTGCTTTGTTGGCTTTAGATTTTGGGCTACAGACCCTCCTGGCCTGATGGGGGTTGGCTAATCCACTACCCCAGCTTGCGGGGGCAGCAACAACACCTGTTGCCCAAGTGTGCTGTTAACCCAGTTCATATTAGGCAGGTTTTGGATTCTGTAACTTTGCTGTGAAGGACGTTCATCCTTCCAGCTGTGTCGGTTACAGCAGAGTTGAATAGCACAACACCATAAATGTTGATAATGGCTTTTTTTTTGTATGGCCATAAACTTGCTCACATGGGGGAAAAATAGAAGGCTGAAATGTCTGTTCACAAACTGGAATTTTTCTGGGCATGATGTATCATATGGATGGAGGATATTCTCCAATACAAGTCTCATTTTATTTTGGGCCTGGTTCCCAGATTCTGCCTCCTCCTCCAATCAGGGCCTGAGGGAACAGGCTGTAACCATGCTCACACAACCATCGGGTGACAGTCAACTTAATTTTACTCCTAGTAGACCCACTGAAATTAATGGACCTAACTCGTAGAATCATAGAACTGTTGGAAGGGAACACAATGGTCATCTAGTCCAACCCCCTGCAAAGCAGGAATCTTTTGCCCAACGTGGGGCTCGAACCCATGACCTTGCGATTAAGAGTCTCATGCTCTACCGACTGAGCTATCCCAATTGAATACTACCCTTATTAGTTCAGATCCTGTTATGCATTTGACCAGGGTCAGCAAAATGATATTTGAGGACTGCCTGCAAGAAAACAGAACAGATATTTTAAAATGCACACACAATGCCCCGCCCCCACATTATTACTTCATTGATAAGCTCATCTCCAATACAAAGACTACTGATAGAAATCCTTTTTGCTTCCATAAATGTTTCTGTTGGTCTGACATTTATGCAATTGTCACTCTCCCTATTCAGTGTATTTCAAGCACAATGGCTGCTCTGTACGAGACCTTCTCGACTACAGCTACTGAGGTTTGGGTGATTCGATGCCAGGCAAATGTTCTTAGCTTGGCTGGAGAAAGCCTGAATATTTTATCAGACTCATTTCTTTATCAATAGATATTGGATACAATTCCTACCTCATTGCTAAATATGGAAGGTGGAATCCCCCATTCAGAGCAAACCAACTACCGGTAATTCAAACATCCTGTATACCTGAAGGAGCGTCTCCACCCCCACCGTTCAGCCCGGACACTGAGATCCAGCGCCGAGGGCCTTCTGGCGGTACCCTCACTGCGAGAAGCAAAGCTACAGGGAACCAGGCAAAGGGCCTTCTCAGTAGTGGCGCCCGCCCTGTGGAACGCCCTCCCACCAGAGGTCAAAGAGATAAACAACTATCTGACATTCAGAAAATACCTCAAGGCAGCCCTGTTTAGGGAAGTTTTTAACCTGTGATATTTTAATGTATTTTAATATCTGTTGGAGGCCGCCCAGAGTGGCTGGGGGGACCCAGCCAGATGGGCGGGGTACAAATAAAAAATTATTATTATTATGCGGACTGGAATGGAGTTGTTCTTCAGATTGTGTCATGTAGTTCTCAGCTCAAAGAAACGTATAAGGAAATGCATGGTTTAGGAGGAAATTATACAAGAATGCATATTATTGGTCAAGTTTAGGGGAAATGACTACAATAAAAATGCAAATTTTCTGCAATTTTTTTTTTAAACGGATGGAACAGATAATGACTGAACACATCCAAAGCTAACACGGCCTCGAAAGAGACTTATTCATTTATTCCCTAACCCAACATAGGTCCCACCAAGAAGGAAGTGCCTCTATAGGCCATATACATATGCTGCAATGCTGGAGAAGTACAGAAATACCTCAGAATGTGGTAATGGGTAAAGAATTCACCTTCCCGAGAGTCAAAGTTTTCATTTTAAATAAGAAGCAGGTACCGGTATCTATCCTTTATAGCTGCAAAGGCATGTTTAAAGATATGGCTGATGCTTTCTGAAATCTCAGAAGCTGTGCACCCATCTTTTCTAACAATTCTCCAGTCTCCTGAAGACACAGATAGACTGCCTTCCTTTGCAGACCAGCAGATTTATTTATTTTATATAAAATGTCAATTCCACCCTTCTGGTACTTGCACACTGCTGTGTAAGTCTGCTGAAGCAAAAACAACAAAACATATTGTGGCAAATAATTTTATTGCAGCAGATTTGAGTCCATTTTGTTAGATGCATAAAGTGTTATGTCAGTTGGCAGATAGATATATTCACATACTTACTCTCCCCCCTTTCATTGCCATTTAGTACCCCCCCCCCACAGCCTCTCTCACACACTGCTGTAGCCATGATGTATATATAGCCAAGCAAAGATAATACTTCCTGCATCTGATGAACTGGAGTTCAGTCCATGGAAGCTTATGTGACAATAAATCTGCCGAGGCTTTTAATCTGCTGAAACTCTCGGCACAAAAATAAATCTTTATGCTTATATCCTGCAGTCATCCTGTTTGAGCAGGGACTTCTGCTTGTGCAGTTGAACTTCCTCTCCTCTCCTCTCCCCATGCACTCCCCCAATCTATTCTGGGGGATGAGAAGGAGGAGAAATTTGATTGTGCAAGCACAAGTCTTTGCATGAATGGGGCAACTTGATGGCTCATGCTCACGGTAGCTGCCTTTTGCTCCTTGTTCTGTTTTGATGCTGGGGCAGTTTGTTGATCTTGCATGCCATAAGGACTACATGAAGAAGGCTCCTGAATGCTGGCATGCAAGGCTTCAGGCTTACATTGGTGTTGGACGAAGGAAGGCCCTAGGCCTGTGTTTTTCAAACATTTTGAAGGGGGACTCACCACGAAACTTGCTCACCTCTCCACACATTGGATGCAATTTATTTTATCTTTCCGACATTCATTTCACACCCAAATTAGCATGAATGTGGTTTCTAGGCACACTCACTTATCCGAGGAACTGACCAAATCAAATCAAATATTATTTATTGCATTAGCCATATGGCCATAGCACACAATGAAAAACGAGGCGGAAACCCGCCACAAATGTACACAAAATACAACAGATACACCCTGCACCCTTTGCACAAATACATCTAAAAACTTTAAGTATAAAATCATACTGAGTGAAACAAATAAAACAAGAAGCAGTAATGGGGCATGTCGACAGTGGCTGTGACAGGAAGTTACATAGGTCTAGGTCTAGGGCAAGTTAGCCGAAGAGGTGGCCCTAAATTTCAGTGCCTGTAAAATGTAGATAGCCACTGACCAGACCCAGAACTGCTTAGCATCCGCAAAGTAGTGGCCTCATGGGCCTTGAAAGCACACCCTAGAATCTGGCATGCATGGAGGGCACCGCTTATGTGACACCCCACTTATCAGGCAACAGGGAAAAAGAACCCATTTGTTTCACACAAGGGGGGATGGACACAAAGGGCTCCTTTCCTCTCCCGTCTCTTGCATACCAGGCAGGAAGGGAAGGATCCAGTCCCCTTTTTCAAATCTTTTTCCAGAAGATGTCCAGTGAGTGTGCTGACTCTAGTGTGCCTGACATCCTCTGCAAAAAGTTTTGAAGAAAGAGAAAGGGACCCTTTTGCCACCTTCCTGCCCCTTGGCCCATCCCTTCTCACCCCACCAGGGCAGTGGCAGAAATCTGCAGAACATCTTCTTCTCTTTCTTCTACTTTTTACAGAAGTGGATGAGCTGGCCCAGGCAGACATTTTAGACAGTTGCGTCTGTGCCTCTGGGAAAATGACGATGGCAGAGACAACTGTCTAGACCCCCAGCATGGAGCAAGGGGCTTGCTCTGTAAAAAGCAAAACAAAGAAAATAAAGGGAAGATGTTGTGGCGACTGCTGCCATTGGGGTCCTGTAGTTTGTGGTCCTCTGGACTGCAGGGCCCCAGACCAGGGTCTCAGTCTGGCCCTTGTAGTGCCATTGCAGGGAACAGGGTAAGGTGAAAATACTGTGGTTTATTTAACTCCACCCATTGGTTCAACTCAATTGAACCAGGGAATATCTTGGCTCAGACCTCACTCTCTTAACTACCACCTTTATCCTGGTTTTAAGGTCAGGTACTTCATACCCAGGGAAGAACATCATATGTCTAGATTTGTAGGCCTGAGGCTCTGCTGAGTTAGGTTTCTGTAAGCCAGAGTTTTCCCTGCCACTTGCTTTGTACTTTGCCGCATGGGGTTATTATTTTTCCCTCTGTTTTGAATGGTTGCCATAATGTTACTGTGCAAATACAATTATCAGAAAGCGCTCCGTGTTATAGAAGATACCCTGCATATTTCCTTAGGGTAACCTAGTTCATATTATTTATCGCCAATCATATGACACAGCAGGTGCTGCCTTCCTGTAGTCCAAAAGTGCCACTGCAGTGAAAGGGTCACATGCAGTTTGGGAGATGTCACCTTAGGATACCAAGTAAAGTTGGTTCTGTGTTTAGCCAAGATTCTGCGGAATGCCAATATGTTGTTGGCACAGACAGATCCCTAATTACTATCTCTTTTAAATACATTTAAAGTGCTGTGCAAATCAAAAAGTAATTGCGGTGCTTCCATGCAACAAAATAAAAACGCCTTTGCAACTCAAGTATTTCTGCCCACCGGGCATTTACCAGAAATAATATTGAGAAATGTGGGTTTGATTCATGTAATTGGCTTTCTGCATTGCCGCCATGAAGGGCTTGTGCTGTTCTTTACATCAAAGCATTTTCACTTATCATGAGTGCTCACTGAGTAGTAAAGAGGGTGGAGTTGCATTTGGTGCCAAACCAATTTCAGGGGTTGGCTGGCCACATAACCAAAGATCTGTCGATATGGAATTGCCTGTGTCTGTTGGGTCCCCCAACCTGAGCAGCAGTCTGGGCTTTGACTCAGAACTCACCACCATGAGTTCCAGATCTGAAGCTGATCTGCAGATCGGGGAGGGGAGACCTGGATGCAGAGAACCCTGAATAGGAACCTCCAGAGTCCATACCTTCCAAGCCTGCACTCCCTGAGAAAATGTACCCCAGTGGAGCAGCAAAAATGACCCCCCCCCCGCAGAAGCCTGGGAATCATAGTTTGCAATTCCCAGTGTCCTTAACAAACTACAGCTCTCAGGGTTTGTCGTCATGGACTTTAAATGTGTTTTGAATGGATGCGGCCTTAGAAATTGTTGACACAAATTGTTTTCTTGGAGCTTTCCATGGTGCAATCCTTTGGGCCTCTTATCTAAGACGTTTTCACGGAGTTGGCACATCCATTTTGGAAGCATGACAGTTTAAATTCTATCATGCAATTGTGCACTCACTTGATTGATTCTGTGCATGTTCTACTTATTTCTGAAAGCAAAATCAGTTTGGGTACTTACCTGTGCTTCTGATTGGAAACTATAGCATGCAGCTACAGGCATGAGAACTGCCCCTGGAAGAGCTAAGTGCCTGGACATTCTCTTGGACTTATGGATTGTACTGATATGCCACAGTTGCTCCCAGATATCTAAATGTCAGAAAAGGCTTCATTTCCAATCAGTGGACACTCCAAAACTTCTTGCTGAAACCCAGTGAGGTTCTGCTTTATTTTAGTCCGTTGCACTAGACTCCCTGGACAGCAGTAATCTGGTAGAATTGGGCAAGCATCACAGAACAGGGGAATGCTGTGGATGTAGTCTATCTTGATTTCAGTAAGGCTTTTCACAAAGTCCCCTATGATATTCTTGTGAAGCAGCTGGTGACATGTGGGCTGGAAGAGGTAACTGTTAGGTGGATTTGTAACTGGTTGACTGACTGAACCCAAAGAGTGATCACTAATGGTTCCTCATCAGCCTGGAAAAAAGTGACAAGTGGGTTCTGCCATGGGGTTCTGTCCTGGGCCCATTGTTGTTCAACATCTTTATGACTTGGACGAAGGAATTGAGGGAATGCTCGTCAAATTTGCACCAAATTTGCACCAAACCGGGAGGGGTAGCTAATGCTGCAGAAGACAGAATTGGGATTCAGGATGGCCTTAACTGGAGAAGTGGGCCCAAATAAACAGAATGGATTTTAACAGGAACAAATTGCCAGGTTCTACAGTTAGGCAGGAATAACCATCTGCATAAATATAAAATGGCTTGCCAGTAATACATGCGAAATGGATCTAGGAGTCTTAGTGGACCACAAGCTTAACAGGAGTCAACAGTTCTGGGCACCACAATTTAAGAAGGATATTGACAAGCTCAAAGGTGTGTTGAGGAGGGTGACCAAGATGATCCAAGGTCTGGAAACCAAGCCTTATGAGGAACAGTTGAGGGAGGTGGGCATGTTTAGCCTGGATGAGAGGAGACTGCAAGGAGATCTGATAGAAATCTTCAAATATCTAAAGGCTGTCACTTTGGAAAATGGAGCAGGCTTGTTTTCTCCTGCTCTGGAGTGTAGGACACTATTCCTGGCAACCCCATGATCATTGAGTGTAATAATATTTTTAACTGCTTTCAGTCGTTTTTCATTGTAATTGCTTTGAGGCTGTTTAAATCTGTTTTAGGATGTTTTTGCTTTGTTTTAGTTTTTTTACATCATATATCTCTTTGCCGCCCTGGGCTCCTTGTGGCGAGGAAGAGCAGGGTATAAATTAGATAAATAAAATTAGGTGTGCAATTGAAAAGAAAAAAGGAAAAAGGAAAAGAAAGGAGGTTCTGACTAACAATCAGGAATAACTTTCTGACGGAAATAGCTGTATGACAGTGGAATGGCCTCCTTCAGGAGGTTGTGGGCTCTCCGTCCTTGGAGGCTTTTAAGCAGAGTCATCTGTCATGGATGCTGTAACTGAGATTTCTGCATTGTAGGGGTTTGGACTAGATGATCCTCGGGATCCCTTCCAACTCTACAATTCTATGATTCTATGAAATACACCACTGATGCACTATTATTATGTCAAGAATGTGTTGCAGAACACCCCTGTGATAAAACACCGGTCCAGGTGGTGGTGGTGGTAGAAATACAACTTCCCATTGGTGGAAGGGCTGCAGTAGTAGAGGACATACTTTATATACATAAGGTCACAAGTTCATTCTCCAGCATTTCCAGGTAGGGTTAAGAAAGTCTCCTATCTGAAACTCTGGACAGCTGATGCTAACCAGTGTGGATAATACTTGGCACTTTGGACCTTCTGCACTGATTTGGTGTAGGGCAGCTTCCCATCTTTCAAATTCTTTAGCCTTCCCTCCAATTTGGGGATGTGGCATGATGGAAGGTTGATCCTTTCTGCTGCATCTGTGACCCATGTCACCCCTCCCATGGAGTTGACATTATTCTGCCTGTATGTTTCCAAACTTTGGCTGACAGTTTGGCGATGCTGTGGGGAAGGGATAGCCCACTCCTTTTCATGTGCCACAGTAGGATGCAAATTGTGTGCATGTGTGTAAACACACACACACACAAACAAACAAACAAACAAACAAACACCAGCTACCAAGGGGGGGGCGCACGGGAAATGCATCCCCACATCTCTGAAGTCATGGGTAGTTTTGGCCCCCAGTGGGTCTGAGATCCTGAAGCTCAAGACACCAGATCCAGCAGCAACATCTCGTCCACTTTATTGTTGTGGTTGGTGGGTTCAGAGCTGGAATTGTTTCCACTGTTGTCACTTTCTTTTCGGAATGCCCTTTTGTCATTTCAGCCTACAAGATGTTGCTTGTACTTAAATATACCATTGCCAGCTTCACCACAAACAGGTCGGCCTTTGTGAGAAAACAGAACCATTCTTAAATGAAAGCATTGGGGGAAGATCTGTGTCTGGCATAGACACAACCTGCAAAAAAGAAAAGGGGGTAAAAAAATAAAAACAAATCAATGCTTTGATCAGCTATAAAGAATAACAGCTGTGTTGAGAAGGTTTGTGGTGGTTACCTGGCATTATCTCTTTTTGCAAAGGAAAGTACATTGTAAACCGGTAAAAATTAACTGCCAGAGCACAATGCTGTTTTTGTGACTTAGGAATTCAGATAAAGCTCTGCTTCTCTTGGCAAGCGGATGAAAAGAACAGAGTATTTGCATACAGGTGAGGCAAGGCTGTAGTCCAAGCCACTGCCAGGTATGCAAAGTCCTTCCAGCTGTGAGTGCTATCTTTTAATTAAACTGGATAGATTTCCACCTGACCAGTGTGTGGGAGGCTTCAGAGATGGGGCAATACCAAGAAACGTCATTGGATGGCAGCAAAGCATTTGACACTTAAACACCTGGCACATCCAAGTACCACATGGTGACGTTCCAGCGACTGTCAGTCAGCGAGCTGGAGACTGTGGACCCAAACTCCTAAGCTGGCTCAAAACTCTGACATACAACAGAAAGAGTTTTGAATGAGCCGTTCTCAAACATTGTCATAACAAGCCTCTGTTAGCCAACTGTTTAGGGCCCTCTATCTCTGAAAGTCGCCGCCTCCGTCACCAAAGAAGGTTACTGTATCTCCAGTAGCTGTCAGGGCTGCCCAGCCTGTTGAATTTCTGTGTGTCACATACAAGGCTCCCGCCAGATAAATTGGCCGCCGGATAAATTGAAATCTATGGAGTAGATTAGTAAGGAGCAATGTGGTTGGTAATGCTCACTCTTATTCTCCCAGTCAGGCATGCCAGGCAACAGATAAAAGGAATAGCCAGAGAAACCCAAAACCACACCTGCAATTCTGTGTACAAATGAGGCATCACTTGTATACCTGTAAATGTCAAGCATTGATTGAGCTTTTCAAGAGGCTTTAAAACTCTTCAAATGATTGAAATCTACAAGGTGTTCCCAATTGCAAATGCTGCAAAAGGGCAATTTTAATTTACCAAAATTTTCCATGACCCCGTAGCATTTAAATTCTAAGGTCTCTGCTGTTTGGCTTTAGTACACTCAGGACTTGTGTGATATTAAAAGCATCTAATCCAACAGGAGCCAGAAGCAGGAAGTGAATCCTTTGTTTGCCTTGGCTTGCTGTGACATCAGAGCAGGTTAGCCAATGGCATAAAAAGAGATGAAACAAGAAGAGTTCTCAGAGGAAAAAGATTTTACAGGTGACTAAAAACATAGCACAGCATATTAACAGGCCCATTTCTCAACATTATATAATGCTGTGCATTTACTTGCAAGCAGAGACACAGGCAAACCCTGCCCTGAGGAGCTTACAAATGAAAAAGAGCAAGATTAAACATGGAACAGTTTAGATAAGGAAGGATATGAGCATTATTTCATTTCTGTATATGTTTAAGCCGTAATCCCAAACAAGTATGTGCCTATTCCCTGACAACTATTGTAATTAAAATAGGTATTCAAAATGCTATGAACAATAAGAGCTTGATTCTGCCCCATAGAAGGGTGTCAACCCATCTAGCAACTTAAAAATCTTACCTGCTTGCTCAGAGAAAGCTATGAAAAACAAATTGGTTATTGCAATTTGGCACTGAATGCCCCTGGTTTGGGCTTTGGCAAAGGGTAGCTGGCGGAAATTTCCACAGCTTCATCTGTGAAAGTTCTTCTTTCCAGGCAGCTCTTTGATTGAAGGGGTTGTATTAACTCAGGCACAGCCTGGCAGTGTGTGGGGGGAAAGATTATTCCATGCATAAAATGGCATAAAATTGTGATCTTTCTCTCCCCATATTCCAATTGGCCAGACTCCCAAGGAGCAAAATATCATATGCTCAGACTATTTACTGATCAGTGGCCTTTTTAATGGATTTCTCTTTTTCAGCCACGAACTCACCCAAAGCTTCCAAGTACATTGGTATTTTCTGATGATTGACATAATGATGATGATGATGATTTATTTATACATACATACATACCCCACCCATCTGGCTGGGTTTCCCCAGCCACTCTGGGCGGCTCCCAACAGAATATTAAAAACACGATAAAACATCAAACATTAAAGACTTCCCTAAACAGGGTTGCCTTTAGATGTCTTCTTTATTTCCTTGACATCTGATGGGAGGGCGTTCCACAGGGCGGGTGCCACTACCGAGAAGGCCCTCTGCCTGGTTCCCTGTAACCTCACTTCTTGCAGTGAGGGAACTGCCAGAAGGCCCTCGGCGCTCAGTGTCCGAGCTGAACGATGGGGGTGGAGACACTCCTTCAGGTCAGAATATAACTTCAACTGAATAATGGACCTCAAAAGGATGGGTAGCTCCTAGAATTTGGCCAACATGCTATTTACTTGACTCAGTACTCACTTCTTGCCTGCAGTAATTGATGCTGAAAAGCCACCAGTAAATATGGACTGTGAAATGATACTCCACTGGTACTGAGCTACAGGGTGCCCTCAACCCAGGAGTGTCTGGGTGCACACATGTGCATGTGAGGGAGCTGAGATGACAGGGCTCTTCTGTTTATAACTGCAAATTTTCTGGAGAAATTTCTATAAACAGGATCTGCTCAGCCAAAGTAAGGTTAGATTACTGGTGTTACATAGCCAGTCCCTTTCACGGTTTAGCTAATCACTTCTTCATTCATTTGGAAACCTCAGGTAATTCAGGAACATGCTTGAATTTCAAGAGTCAAGGCACACAAGAGCTCATTCTCTAGGTAAATGTCTCCTGTCTAGCATTCAGATAAAACATGATGGTAGGAAACACTGGATTTATTTTGTAGGCTGAGGACAGGACATAGGCTTAAAATGACGTTCTTTTTTTTTATCTAGCCAGCAGAGTTGATTAACTTTAATAACGTTGCCTCTAATGTTTCATTATAATCTCATTTTAAGGAAATGTTTGAGCATTAAGTATTTTTTCCCACAGCACTAAAAACAATATGCCTTTCCTTGCCAAGCATTGCATTTGCACATATCCTCTTCATTTCTGCAGTGTGGAGGTAATGTTTGGAGGTTTTCCATCATCTGACTGCCAACTTACCATCATAGATCATTATCAGGATTCATTTGACTGAAGTATCTAATGCATACGAAGGCGTGTTCCTGACTCACTTGTGATTTTAGCTGTTGCCCAGATTTTACTGCCAAATGCTGCTTTGTCCAACACAATATAAGGTAATGCACATTGAGTTGCAGCCAACCCAGGTTTACTCAAGAGTAGACCAATTAAATTAATTGACCTAAACTGACCATGTCCATTAATTTCAATGGGTCTACACTGAGTGTGACTAACATTAGATACAACCCGCTGTTACCTCTCTCTTTACACCAGTGTTTCTCATAAAGGACACTTGTGTATCTCTAAACATTTGGAAACAGACAGTAGACATGCACCCAGGAAGCAGAAAAGGTTGGGGCTCCCTAGCATGCGCCTGTCACAGCTTTGGAGATACTTGCCTCTGCTTTTCATTATGTACTCCCCACAGGAAACACCCCATGTGACAAAGGTACCTGCAGAGAAAAACTAGTAAAAGTATTACATTAATTCAGCTAGATTTGGGGCTATATGGATTCTGATACATTTCTCCATAAACCACATGTAGGCCAAAAACTCATACTTTGCTTCATCATTAGCCAAGGTCATCACATAGGCCCCTTCCTGGTAAGCCTTCATTAGTTCGTATTTTCTCCAGATGCATGTGTTCATGTAAATGATGTTGTAAACCTTTTTAAATTCCCCAAACTTAATATTTTGGGCGCAGCTGAGTATTGATAAATATCTCAGTGTATAGGGATGGATGGACGGATGATTTCTGATCTGTGTCAGTTTTGCTTGAGTCCACAAGTCTGTTGTGGTGTCTGTTATGTCCTGTTCCCACATCAATGTGTGATGTGTGATCTTTCTTTCTTTCTTTCTTTCTTTCTTTCTTTCTTTCTTTCTTTCTTTCTTTCTTCCTTCCTTCCTTCCTTCCTTCCTTCCTTCCTTCCTTCCTTCTCTCTCTCTCTCTCTCTCTCTCATACGTCATGAAAAATTCAATTATTTATGAATTTGCCTCCAGCCCAAATAGTGTGCATTTATATACATATTTTAGTATTTTTTTGTTTAGCTGCAAACTGTACTACAAAATTCAGAGAAGTGTGAAACCTGAAGACTATCTGCATTTTCATCTGCGTATTAGTTTGGGAAATGCAAACTGCCTTGATCTCCCTGTTAATTCTCTTTGACCTCTCAGCAGCATTCGATAGCATTGACCATGGAAAAAGATAAACATAGGTCATCCATACATTGGTGGCAAAGTGTGCCCAATCCCCAGATGATCTCTCCCAGCAGTTCCATGGGGGACAACACTGAATGTGGTGGAGTGCCGCAAACCAATGGTCAATGTTCTGAGCAGGAATCTTCCAACGCCACCTCCTGGAACCAACCCTCAAGACCATCCCTGTCATAATGTCCAGACATTGATGGGAATGAACATTGCTGAGAGGTTCAGCAGAACCAACAGGGACATACCCCCATGTCTAGTTCCTTGTGGAGATCATTTCCCAAGGAAGCCAAAGCTGTCTCAATCCTGAAAATCTGGTTGAATATGGCTTGAAATGGTCCCGGATAGATAATCTGGTTCATCCAAGAATGTATACAGGGTATGTAGTGGAATGGACCAACCTCAGATTAACCCAAGGCAATGAGAACATTCTGATGGTTCAAATCAAGGAATAGACGTGTCACCGACATCACATGGCCAAGTGCTTATGGTACATTCTTGAAAGCCTGAGATTTCAGTTTCTGGCACATGCAGTGTGCAAAAATGTGTGGAGCACCAAGTCACGCACAGTGCACTGAGGGTTACTCATGCTGATGTAGCTTGACCCCTTCACCAAATGGGGAATTTCAAGGGAGACTCTAACTTAACATATATTATGACCTTTGCTGTTTCTTCTTCCAAATTAGCCAGAATTTCCTGCCTTGGAAATGTCTCAATGATAGATTCCCTAAGTATATAATTTAATTTTACTAAAATATAAAAGAATATCAGGAGCAGGTCTCATAAACCAGAACCATCTAGATATTCTCAAGTGAGCTAGAAAACACAGAAGTAAAACCAATTTATTGTGGTGTAGGGAGTAAAGGTCACACGGTGTTAAAACCAGTAGCTAGTACTAATGCAGATCTAACCAATCTGTTAATAATGAGTTGGATCCAGACCTTTGGAACATTCCTCAGCTCCTTACCTGATGTAGGAAGAAGCAGTTCAAAAATCAGCATATAAATGGGCCAGAGGTAGCTGCCTTCCAAAACATCGTTTTAGTTCTGCATTATGGCACAATTGCTGTTTTTTATTTATTTTTATTTCTAGTTAATGGGGGATGTTTATTAGCTTTCCCAGCCTCTTATCCTGTCATTGCTCTGTGTGAATATTGAAATAGGCAATGTAAAATGCTGGGGACTCTATTAACTTCTCAGTCTTAAGCTCAGTACAAAACACACACAGTGTTTTAAGCAGTGTGATGTCACAGGATTAAAAAAGTCAGTTTCTGGCTTTTAAATCTGTTGAAGAGTACTCCTATTCAAAAGCATAAATAGTTGCTTTAAAAAATATTCATGTTCTTAAATGCATTTTCTCCCATTTTTTAATTAAGCTCTGGTAGTATAACTCTCTTTCCTTTTCTATGATTTTATATTTTGGCACAGATGTAAAATGGGAAGCTGTCTTATGCTGAGTGATACCATTGGTCCATCTAGCTCAGAATCACTCACATTAGGGCTCTGTGCAAATGGCTTCGTCAAATTTCCCACACTGTTTGCAGAGAGAGGAATTGGAAGGACCATTTCACTGAATTTCTCCTAGAGATGCCGTAACATCAAAAAGGCACAAATGCTTATCAGTTTTGCCCACTCGAAAGATCTCATGGAAATATAATTTTTAGCAAGTTTCCCCAAAGCATCTGAATGAAAGATTGCTCTTTGTGCAAGCAAAAGACAGGACTGCTTGCCTTCTTTAATAACATGCTGGCTATAGTTTGGGGAGTCACATTGCTTGAGATGTTCTTCAAGAATACAAGGATGTCTTAGACTAGAGCTAATAATCCACCTGATTATTGCTCTCCTTGGCTTTTCCCTAGATCAGGATGAATCAGCTGAATTTATGGATGAATTCAGTGGTGGCTTCTTTCTTTCTTTCTTTCTTTCTTTCTTCTTTCTTTCTTTCTTTCTTTCTTTCTTTCTTTCTTTCCTGGGGTATGGAGCTTGCTCTCCAAAGCCATTTCCTAATGCAATGTTAATGAATGGAACACATATTTTGACTTTTTAAACATTTGTTTTAAACACTTTGCTCTTGCCACAATCACCTTCTTCCTTGCCTCCTTTCTTCCTTGGAAGATAATTCCAGTGAAAACAGTGTCCCAAGGACACAGCATCTGATAGGCTATCAGGGGAATCTGACTGTCTGACAGATCCACAGGCTGTCAGCACAACTGCTGAGCTGGTTGCCAAGAAGGTGAGATGCCAAATACCAGGTGAACCTCTCTGCCAGCTTAGCACCTCGAAGCCATGTGATTGCTGCCTGGCAGAGGGCTGCTTTTACACGCTAGCAGGAATGGAAAAACAAGCGTGCTGCCTTAATGCGTCTCCTCAAGCAAGATGATGATTTACATGGGGAATTTAAAACGCCAAGTTAGGCATTTTGCAAGTTGGCATTTGCAATGGATTTACAGTGGCTGTGCTGTGGGCAGGGGAGACACCCCACTGCAGCAAACTGCTCATGTGCCTCTGGCCTAGGCCTCACAAACAGCAGATGATGTGCTAAACCTATGACTGCACTGTGAAACCTGAGGGCCAACCTGCATTTTCCAGAGGCAATCAGTGACTGGGTCTTTCATTCTTCTCCTGGCTGTAGGGAGCACTGAATGTGATCAGAGCAGTACGGCTGAAGGAGGAGGCTTTAACCACACCCGCTTGTTGTTTTTCTAGAGGAGGGGTTGTAGCTCAGAAGATCCTGGGTTCAATTCTTGGCATCAGCAGGTTAGGGCTGAGAGAGACCCCTTCCTGAAAACCAGGACAGCTGCTTCCAGTCAGTGTAGACAATTCTGAGCTAGATGGACGAAGGCAGCTTCTGATGTTCCCTAATCTATGCCACTATACCATAGCTGTTGAAAGGGAACAATACAGATGAATCTTTCCCCTCCACAGCTTACACCCATCACTGGAACTACAGGGAGCTGGGGAGGTGATTATATCCCTATGTTTTGTGCTGCCCACCCCCCCATCTAGTTTTAGAAGACTATAAGAAGACCATGATTTGGCCAAAATTGGGGGCTGAAGAGTTGGGGGCTGTGGATTTTATTAAATTCCCCTAACATTCCCTTCATTCTTTGAGCCCTGTTAGCTGCCACTATTTGGGGGAAGGCATATAGTCCACATGCACACCATACCTTTAAAGCATGATACCACTTTAAACAGTCATGGCTTCCTCCAAAGAATTCTGGGAGCTGCAGTTTTTTAAGAGCGCTAAGAGTTATTAGTAGACTCCTATTGCCCTCCCAGAGCTTAGATTGAAAGTATAGTTTAATGGTAAATCCCTCTTCTCAGGGAACTCTGGGAATTCTATTACTATTTGTTGTTGTTATTGTTGTTGTTGTTGTTGTTGTTGTTGCTGTTATTATTATTATTATTATTATTATTATTATTATTATTATTATACAAATTCATGGAGAATAAGGCTATCAATGACTACTAGCCTCTGATGGTGGCTATGTTCTACCTCTACAGTAGTATATCTCTGAATACCAGTTCCTAGTAATCAGAGGCAGCTGGTTGGTCACTGTGAAAACAGGATGCTGGATTAGATGGGCCCTTTGTGTGACCCAGGAGGGCTGTTCTTAAAGCTACATAATGAAGTTGCCAGACACACCTCTGTGGGATGGGAATTCCATGGTTTATATGCTGCCACGGAGACTACCCTCTTCTGGGCCACTGCCCCAAACTTCTGAGGGTGGTTGAACTACCAAGAGGGCCCCTTTTGCCATCTTAACACCTGAGGTGGTCTTTCAGATGCAACCTTTAATGAGTGGGGCACTCAGAAGAGATTCCAAAGCTGTCCTCTCTGGTTCAAATTAAGCCAGTGCTAGGATAGTTGTATCTGTATGGCTGGGAGGTTCCAAGTGATTCGTGATGTTACGAGATCACTAGACCTAGTTGAATCTGTGCATAGTCGGGAGTTTTCTGTTCTGTTCTTTTTGGAGAGAGACAATAAAGTTCTTATCTCACTTCCTGACTGGTGTGGCCTTTAAATCTTCCATGACAACTGGATTGCAACTCATGGGGTTTTGGCATTGCCATATTTGTTTGTGAGCTAGAAACTGAGCAGGCAAGAACCAGCCTGCCTGCCTGCCTGCTGCTCCCTCGCCTCTATTCTGTTCTGCAGAGACCTGCAGCAGAGGCTGTGATGAAAACCAGGATGTTGACCAGACAAATCAGGACCCTGGGCAGCTCCCAGTGGGTCCTACTATCTACCTTTTGGAAGATGTTGTCTCAGCAAATGCATAGAATCACAGAAAGCCTTAAAAAACAAAACAAAAAAACCTTCCGGTGGCTTCTCCCCTCTAGGAAAGCTGTTTGCAATCTTGAAAGGCCCTGTAGTTTATTCTGCATTCATATGCTGATGTGTGATGGGAGAGCAGGAGAAGCTGCAGTGGAATGAGCCTCTTATTGCAAAGATGATTGAAGAGCAAATTGAACCCTGCTCCCCACCAATAAAATGGTCTCATGGGTCATTTTGAACCCTCAGGTAGGCCAAGTCTGACCTGTGGGCTGGAGGTTCAGCACACCTGTTCTAAAAAAAAAAATTCACCATTTGACCACCAACAATGAAAAAGGCAATTTAGAATAACCCATTTCATAGTCTGTGAAATGGTTTTGTAATGATCGTTACCATTTTGAGTCAATTCTAATTCAGTTACTTGTTTAATCCACTACTCTTCTGTTTGTCACAAGATTGAAAAAGACTACCAAGAACTTCCAAAGCATTTCTACAAGGCTCTCATGTTTGTTACTTGTTTGTTAATTATACCTGTTAGCAACAATTCAATCCCAAAAGAGAAAAGAAGTTCTTGATTAAATTGTTTCTGGCAGATATCATTAAGCATGAACATGTAAACCCAGAGAAAACATGTGAAGGTACCAAGCCCAAGAAGATGTAATGATAAAGACGAATGCTGCTGCCAGATTTTTATTAAACTTTATATAGTCAATTGATTGAGTTGCTTTGAAAATTAAGGATTTAAATAACCTAAGGGGCAAAATATTGCATGTATCAGCTAATTAGAGAACAATACATAATAAAAAATAAAAGTTACCTTAATAAAAAAGGAATCCATATCATCATTGCTTAAAAAGGTCGACCATCTTTTGGCTCAGTATTATCATGCACTTCAGTCTTAATTCTTTATCCAAGATTTCATGTGCATGAGTTAATTTGGTTGAGTGGACAATGAGCATAGCCATTTAGCCTAAAACAGGACACAAATTGCTTATGAAATTCATTGAAATTGCTATCAATGGCTACAAATAATGATGGAAATATGCTGTTTCCAGAATCAAAGGCAGCATGTCCCTGAATAAGAGTTGATGAAGAACAGTAGTTTGGAAGATGCTTATTGCCCTTGTGCAGTGGCAGAACAGACGGTGCTCCACCACCCATATCACCTCCCTCCAGCTGAGTCTCTCAAGCAGTGGTGAGATCAGCATGATGCGAACCTGGCAGTGGAGCTTTCCTCACCTCCTTGTTATCCTGGTATGCAGCAGTGACTCAGGCAAAGGGAGGCCAGGGGAGTGGTGCAGCCCCAGCACACCATACACTATTGCCCTCATATCCTGTTTGTGTGGGCTTCCTCCAAGCGCTTGGCTGGCCAGTGTGGAAACAGTTTACCGCACTATGGAGAAGAAGAGTTTGGATTTGATATTCCGCTTTATCATTACCTGAAGGAGTCTCAAAGCGGCTAACATTCTCCTTTCCCTTCCTCCCCCACAACAAACACTCTGTGAGGTGAGTGGGGCTGAGAGACTTCAGAGAAGTTTGACTAGCCCAAGGTCACCCAGCAGCTGCATGTGGAGGAGTGGAGACGCGAACCTGGTTCACCAGATTACAAGTCCACCACTCTTAACCACTACACCATGCTGGCAGTAGGTTTCTTACCCGTGGGAACCAGTGAAAGCTCCCCCAAATAAGGTTTAGATATCAGAAGGTCTGTCACCTGGATGATGGAGGAAGCTTGTTTTCTGATGCTCCAGAGGGTAGGACCCAAACCAATAGATTCAAATCACAAACAAGGAGATTCTGACTAAACATGAGGCAGAGCTTTCTGGTGGTAAGAGATGTTCAACAGTGGAATGGATGACCTCAGAAGGTGGTGAACTGTCCTTCAATGGAGGTTTTAAACAGAGGTTAGATGGTCATCTGTCAGGGATTCTTAAGCTGTGATTCCTGCTTGGCAGGGGGTTAGACTAGATGGTCCTTGGGATCCCTTCCAACTCTTCAGTTCTGTGGGAGAGTGGAGGGAAAGCAGGCTGAGACAGCCCAGGATCCACTGGATCCTGAGCCAGTCTCACAACCATCGCATGACAGCACCATGCCCGATCTGGCCTTGATTACTGCGCCACCCTGGAGGTGATGCAGTGATTGGGTCTAGATTGGGCCTGGTGATTCTTCCACCAGGGCTGCTGTGAGCAGTAGGGCTGAGAATGCGGTGATGGCCTCATTACTCTTAGCTGGATAGAAGTTAGAATGCACCTTAAGTAAGAAAAGAAAAAGAAAAAGAAAAACCACCAACGAAGAGGATTGTACCCAACTAAGCAATATAGTAGATCCATCTATTATTCAAAATACATTGATATCAGTCATGTCTGCTTTAAGTCCATTGATTTCAACAGGTCCTATTGCACCCTATCTAAAAAAATTCTGAAAATTCTGAAAGGAAGGACTGTGAACTGTTCATTAAAAAAAAGAAAAGATAGCTAGCAAAAGGAGGAACTGAGCCTGATTCAGACGATGTTGTGGTGGGGAGGGATGCTTTAACCCTTTACTGCTGCCATGGCTTCAATCAGAATTTCCCCCGCCCCCACCTGTTTGTGAGCTACCTCCTTATCGGTCAACAACTTTATGCAAAATTCCGCTGGTAACAGCTGGATTTGCAGGTAAAGTCCAAGCAAGTGACTTGTGCATTAATATCCTAGCATGTGCAGTTCAGAGTCCAGTCAGATGTTTTCAAGATTGACGTCCACAGCTGAGAGCAGCCAGTCAGATGACTAGGATTCTCTCCAGTGGCTTCTAGGTATGCCAGGAGCGTGTTTCTGAAAAAGGTCTGACCCAGTCCACCCCTCTTTTTTTTTTTTTTATAGGCCGGGCTCAAAAGACATGTCTAAGCCAAAAATGAGAGTGACTTTAAAATTAACATTACATCTTATATATTTTGATGTCATAGAGTGCATATCTGTGTAGATATGTCTGTTAGGCTATTTTTATTTAAGGAGCTACCAGGTCCTGCTTTGTGAAATGTGAGTGGATCATTTCCATCCAAGGTGGTTATTTAAAAACAACAACAACAACAACAACTTCATAGTGTTACCGGTAAGCATTTGGTGCCTGGTTTTGCTTGTTTTCCTCTTCCCCCATCCCCTTATCCTTTGGTATCATGTCTTTTTAGAATGTAAGCCCAGAAGCAGAGAGAGTGATATTTTTTTAATGATTTGCAAGTCACTCTGGGAATTTTTCTGGCTAAAGAAAATGTTGTGTAAATGCTTTAAATGAATAAATCAATGACTGAAGAAGCAAATGAAGTCACCTGTGTGATCCTTGTTATGCGCATGATGGTCCGGACAGTTTTATTCTTGGAAAGTCCCCCCCCCCTCTTGACAATCCTAAAATCCCATTTCTCTGCTCTCTTCTCCTGTGCTTCAATGGGAGCTGTATGCCTAAGGCCAGTACTCGGCACAACTTGAGCAGCTTCAAGTATGCAATGCTCTATGTGCAGGCAACTCAAAGAAATGCAGGTAATTCCACTCTAACACATTCCTTACTGAAGGGCAGCTGCTCTTTCTGTCACCTCAGTTCTACTGTACCCTTCAGGAACCAAAAATGTACCCCCAAGTGTGTGGAGAGCGACTGATACAAAGGCTGGAGGCAGGTAATCAGTTTGCGTGTTCAGACCTTTTAACCTCCCCCTAAATAAATTCAGACAAGACTCAAAATTTTGGTTTGGTTTTTGGCAGAATTTAGGCCACAACTTTATTGATTACAGCAAGTGAGTGGTTGCATAGGTTCGACTAGCTGGTTCGACTAGCTCCGTGCACCCTTGCAGGTAGCGCTGACCCAGGGTTCCAGCATAGGTCAGACAAGGGTGAACACCTGGATAAGCGGAAAGCCGGGAACAGGCTATCTCTGCCACCCAAATGTCCCCCTGGACTCAGGCATGGGCACAACACCCTCTCAGGGGTTGACCAAACCATCGAGTCCCTGGATTCCTTTAATGGAATACCCTTCACATAGGGATGGCGAGAGCGTTCTCCCATGAGCACAGTGGATCGCAAATTAAATGCCCCAAAATGCAACTTAACATAAAACAACTCTCTCTCTCGGCTCGCAGCGGACACGTTACTGGTGTTCCGATGCACGCACCGAAAGAGGAAGCTCTGGGTCACATGCATATATAGGTCCCTCAATCCGTTTAGCCTGCGTCCCATTGGCCTGATTGAACCATTGGCCTGATTGAACCTTGCATCGAGGGACCTACCAATTGGGTGTTGTGGCTATCCAATCTTACCCACCCACAGCACAGGGTTTGGTTGCCAGGTCTCACCGCAATACGTGCCCTCTTTAAGGGAGGACCCGATTTCTCAGAGAGCTGACAGCCATTTGAATGAATGCTGACTGCTTTTGGTGAGCACATTTAGCCCAATTTCACCACGGGTTAATTAGGTTTTGCAGGGTTTTGTAGTGTTTCAAAAGCTTACATAATCTGTTGGATCAGAGGCGCCCGTAGGACAAAAGAAACACGTGCGGACACTGTGGGCAGCACACAGGTCTCTCAGAAATGACCGCCCAACTCTAGCCTCAAAGGACAGTGATGCATTTGGTGGCATTGCTGTCATGCACCCTAAGCCCAGTAGTTGCTGTGTGTGTGTGTGAGAGAGAGAGAGTGTGTGTGTGCGTGTGTGTGACAACTTAAAACCCCTCTCATTTTTGGAAAGCAAATCCTCTGCTTCCGTACTGGCCCCGCTCAGGCATTTTATACTTTGGAGCCAGCAAAGAGGCTTGGGGGAGAGAGGGCCTTGACAAAAGGCTAGCCAGGAAGCCAGTCGCAGTGCCTGATCCTGCTGCCACCGAATACAATCTGCCTCTTGGCACCCAGGACTTGCAGCTGCCAGGCACTCTCCTTATGTGGTCACTGGTGTTGGCTCCGAGGCAAGAGCAGACAGAGGAGGAGGGCGAAGGCGAGCTCATTCATCACTGCCAGGAGAGAGAGAGAGAGAGAGAACGGACCCAGTGCCAAGTCACTATGTAACTAGGCACCTGTGCCAATTTGCTCAGTAATTGGATTGCTATTTGAAAAATTAACACGGTCTTTGGAGCCTTTTGCGTTTCACGTTAAAAAAAAGTTTTTGCAGTTGAAATGGCAGAGTAGGCAGAAAATAAGCTGTGCGCGACGCCCGACTCCTCGGAGGAGGATGGAGAAGAGGGGCATTTTTAAAAAGAAGTCATTTGGTTACCTTCCAGAATATTATAATGCCGCTTCTGAATCCACTTGACTATGCTGGCAGATGCGAGAGACAAAGGACCAAAATACAGTATGCCGGAAAGCTGTGATCTTACTGCTTGCATGAGGAATTAACTGGCTTCCACACTGCCATGGTCCAGCAATGCAAACATGGCAAGCTTTTTTAAAAAAGAAGAAGAAAAAAAATAATGAGAGAGAGAGAGAGAGAGAGAGAGAGAGAGAGAGAGAGAGAGAGAGAGAGAGAGAGGCTTTAATGCCGTTGGCCTATTCGCCTCCTCAAAAGGGAGAAAATGCAAATAGGTATGAGATGCCAATATTATATGCAGAGGAATATGTCACGGAATTATGCCCAAGGTACTGAAGTTGTGGTTGGCTCAGGGGGGTTGCGAACGTCTCCCAGCCTGAACTGTGTCACCTGAAGTTGGCATGATAGAGGCATCATTTCTTGTGATGTCTTCCTGCATTTCTCTTTCCTTCCCTCCAACCCTCAGTTGTCTCTGGTAAAGCGGCTTGGGATCACAGTCAAGTGCAATTGTTGGTTTTCTTTTAGCACATGACAACATGGATTCCAACCCCTCGTGCCCCCCATAAGAAGTACATCATTAAAAAAAAAAGTTTTCAGATTTATTTAGTTCTATATTGTTCTTCAACAACAGTTTCCAGGGCATTTTACAAATGGAATGAAAAAAAAATTGCAATACAGAATTAAATTTTTTTTTTGGTAAAGATGACCCCCCCCCCCCAAAAGGAGAAATAAAAACTGAGAGGAAAAAAGTCATTTAAGAAAAACAGCTTTGTGAATTTCTGAGAAGGACGCAGCATAGGCACCAGGAATGGATATTCACTTCTGGAAAAATTAACATGAATGAAACATATCCATGGGGCATAGTGCTGGGGGTGGAATGTAACACTGTATATTGCCTTAACTTAGCTGATATCAAGGGAAATTGTGAGCCTAGAGATGTCTCGTCTGGCTTCCTGAAACTGTGCCACAACTCAAAGCAAGGCTTGGGGTGGGAAGGGGGAAGAAGATGAAATTTCTGCCCCTAGATGGAGTAATCTGCACATTGGAATTTTTGACATTTTGGGAGAACATAGACAGCGATGTGTTTAGAAGCCTCGTGATGTTTCTTGTCTGAAACTCCCCTTATTTTAGAATTATTCATTTATTTATTTTTTAAAAAACACACTTCAGCAACTTGGAAAAAAGAAAGCATAGCTTTGATCTGAGATAAACTGGTTGATCAATCTAGTTCCATTATTTGGTAAGCGACATACCCCATGAAATGATTGCTGTTTGTTGCTTACGTGGCATAATGCTGATATTTCTACAATCCTTCATGGAGGAAAGCTGGATTTTGTTATTCCACTGCATCATAATATTTCTTATTTACATTCCAACAGGAGGCTGTCACTTTTTAGAAAGTGTTTTCTTTGTTGTCAGATAGAGAAGTAAATAGGAAACTTCATATTGCAGTCCAGACAATCTAGCCCTTATTCATTCATTCAGATAGATAGATAGATAGATAGATAGATAGATAGATAGATAGATGGAATGGTCAAGTGATGAAGAACTCTAGCTTCATCCTCCTTCCCCATATCCTAGCCCTTGCTAACCTCCCAAATCTCTGCTCTGCAATCTTAACACAGGCTTCTTTGACCCTTTCCCATCTGTGCTCCTCACCACAACATGTTGAAAGACGTCAGAAAGACATGAGAATATCCTTTCAGCTTGGCTTTATTGCAACATGACACTGAACACTGAGGTGCACTTCCACACATCAGCGTTTCACATGCCTAGGATAGCTCTCTCACAGTGTTCTGCATCAGTTTCAAAGGCTTAGGTAGCTCATGGTTTTCTCACCATGGTGTAAAATGTTCAGGGACCCTCTTTGGATGTGACGCTGGAGGCAGAAGAGATGGGCAACAACACACTTTAGCTGAAACGATTCCTACTTAGGTGTAACATGCACGAGGGCCACAACCTCCATTTAAACGTGTCATTTCTATCCTTTCAAGAACACTGTGCTTGTGTTTTGGCTAAACATGGACCTCGGTGTCATCATTTGAAACTCTTCTCTGCATGTCACCTCTGAGGGAGGTAGAGAGAGAGAGAGAGCAGGCCTTTTCCATGGAATGCTCTCCCCAGGGAAGGCTGCCTGATGCCAACTTTGTCAGAGTTTTGACACTAGGCAAACACTTTTTTTGTTTCCTCGGGCATTTGGGCAGCACCAATGTTTGGCTGTTTTTACTCTTGATTATGGGTTGTCATCCTGTTTGTGCCAGGATGCAATGGAACCCCTTTCCCTCTCCTCTCCTTGTGCCCCCCCCCGCTCCAGAGGGTTGGGGAACCCCCAGAATAGGTTTGTGTGTCTGAGGATAGAGAGGGGAAGTTCCGTTGTGCAACTTCGTCAACAAGACTTGGTTGGATATAACGCTGATTTGAACATACCTATATAATTTTCTGCTGTTGTCGTATGTTATTTTTGCAAATTGCTTCAGGACTGTCTGTTGTGGGATGCAATTCAAGTAACTAAACTAAGTAACTGTGTGGAGGTAGTTCAACTTAAGCTGTTCAACTTAAAAAGATAAATTAATGGCAGTTTAAAGGTAAAGGTAAAGGACCACTGACAGTTAAGTCCAGTCGTGAACTGGGGTTGCAGTGTTCATCTCGCTTTTACTAGCCGAGGGAGCCGACATTTGTCCGCAGACAGTTTTTCCGGGTCATGTGGTCAGCATGACTAAGCCGCTTCTGACGAAACCAAAGCAGCGCACGGAAACGCCGTTTACCTTCTCACCTATTTATCTACTTGCACTTTGACGTGCTTTCGAACTGCTAGGTTGGCAGGAGCTGGGACCGAGCAACGGGAGCTCAGTGGTTTATACCTAGGCTCAGTGGTTTATACCACAGCGCCACCCACGTCCCACAGTGGCAGTTTACATGGAGCAATTAAGCAGATGAAGCTTTTCCTAGCATGTTATCTGTTGTTCTGTAGGAAAAACTCTCTCTGTGTGTACACACCTAAAAGAGAGGGAAGGAGGGAGGGAGGGAGGGAGGGAGAGAGCTCACTTTTAATGCTGGAGAAGTGGGACCAGGATTAGGTTGGAGAACAAACCCCTAAAGCAATCATTGTATCAGCCAGCAAGAGCAGTACTTGCACAGGTTAGTTCATTCTTCTGCCCTCAGCAATGAAGAGGGAAAGTTGCCTGCAACTAGGCCCCTATGGTTCTGCTGCCAAAGGAGAAAAACTGTGCCTTAATTCAAATGGGCTGTAATTGGTCACTTTAAATGACTAAGTAGATACTTGTGCAGTGGGTGCCACTGGATTTTTTTTCTTATCAATGAGATGATGATGGGCTACTTCATCTCAGCAGCAGCAAATGGGCCTTGCAATTGCCCTCCATATAAACACTGGCCTGGTTTTAGGAGCATGTTTGACCTTTTCTCTCTTTCCCTGCCTTCTTCTGCTTCCTGTCCCTGTTCCCTGAGGTCTGCCTGCTCTCTATTTTCCCCTTCCTTCCTTCCTTCCTTCCTTCCTTCCTTCCTTCCTTCCTTTACAGCAACCCACCGTGTCTCACACACAGCGCCATACCTCACACATTTGCCACTGCTAACAACAACCTGTCAGCTCTTTCTTTGCGCTGTGCTAGGCGCTCTTTGTTTTCACAGCCCAGCAAGCCTTGCAGCTGTTGTCCGAGGCCTGCTCCGCCAGCCTGTGATCAGTCAGCTGCAAAATCCTCCCTGAACAACTCGGTATTCACAGCTCTAATCGGGCCAGCGGACTGTTTCCTCCTCTCTTGCAGTAAATCTTGATCACTTGCGCTCTGCTCGTCAGTTAGTGGCGCCAGCTCTTTGGGCTGTTCTGTCCTTTTCCCATACTCTGCGGCAACGTGTGCTCTGAATGCTAACGCCGGCCTTGTTTAGACTCGCTGCTAACTCAGGGCTGTGATCCACAACTTGGAGAAGTCCAAATTCTTCTCTCTTTTTACCCCCCTCTCTCCCACCCCCACCTCCCTGCCCCTTCCTCACAGCTTGCACGTAGTAGAAGCAAATTTCTCGCTCTTCCAAGGGAAGGAAATAAACATTCCTAAAGGATTCCCTCTGCCTATTTCATATTTTACCCATATAAGTTAATTATGCGATTGTCTTTTCCTTTCCCTCAAGGAAGGCTGCTGTTCTCTGGACTTTATGGACTTTTTTGGGCCAAGGATGAAGATAAGCTGTACTGACAGATGCAATAACTAACAGCAAGACTTCCCTACAGGAAACTGGCGCAAACATTAATCGGACCACATGTCCGAGTTGATTAACAGGCTGCATCGTTTGTAATTTAAGTGACTTGTATCTGATTCACACATTTCTTTTCATCTGATGTAGGGAAGTCAGCGTGTTAATTTTTAAGGAAGTTTTACTCAGGAACAGTCTCTTTTGACTCTTTAAAATGTAGCGGTCCTTTTCACATGATGGCTACATCCTCACATGTAGATGGAAGGGGATTGTTGATGTGTATAGACATCATAGCATCAAAAACACCCATCTGCATCCCTTTCTCCTTCCATTTTTGCTGACAGAGGCAGTTTCCTGTCACAACAACACTATGAGGTAGGCTTGGCTGCCCGAGGTCAGTAAACTTATAGGTGCATAATTATTTGAAGCCGAACCTGATTTCCCATATTTAAGCCCCAGTTTGTCCGGGTTGTACCACTAGGCACTCAGCTAGATTGGTAAAGAAAAAGCGTTTTATATGCGTTGTATATGCATTATAACACTGTGACACCAGATGGTGCTGTGGAGTTCCGTTTTTGCCAACGCGATTTCTCATACAAAGTTTAAAACGCGTTTAACTGAAATGCTTCTTTCATGTGTCTAGAGATGCAGCCTATGTCTCAAAAAGGCTGATAAAACCTCACTTTAAAAGCTTGAAACCTGGAACATCCCCCCTTTTTCGGAATAGGCTTAACAATTAAGGTAACCTTATATCTTTATCACAGTTACATGCATCTCTCTAATAATAATAATAATAATAATAATAATAATAATAATAATAATAATAATAATAATATATTATTTTTACCCCCGTCCATCTGGCTGGGTTTCCCCAGCCACTCTGGGGCAGCTTCCAACAAAATATTAAAATACAATAGTCCTTCAGATATTAAAAGCTTCCCTAAACAGGGCTGCCTTCAGATGTCTCCTAAAAGTCTGGTAGTTGTTTTTTCCTTTGACATCTGGTGGGAGGGTGTTCCACAGGGTGGGCTACTAGGATGCATGAAAGTTTCTCTCTCACATAACACAGAACTCATGGACATCCCATGAAGCTGAATGTTTGAAGATTCAGGACAGATAAAAGACAGTGCTTCTCCATGTTGTTTAGTCGTGTCTGACTCTTCGTGACCCCTTAAACTATGGAACTTGCACCCACAGGAGGTGGTTGAATGGATTTAGAGGACTACCAACGGCTGCTAGCCACAATGGCTGTGCTCTATCTACCTCCACAGTCAAAGTCAGTCAAGCTTCTGAATAGCAGTTGCTGGAAACGACAGGAGAGGACAGTGCTACTGTGCTTGAATTCTGCTCCCTGGTTTCCCACAGGCACCTGTTTGGCCACTGTGATAACAGAATGGGCTAAATGGGCCATTGACCTGATCCAGCAGGCTCTTCTGGAGGAATAAAAGGAGATGTACGTGATTCTCTGCCTCCTTATTTAATCCCCACAACAACCTCATGTGGTAGGTTGGGCTGAAAGGCCATGACTGGCCCAGGGTGAGCTTCATGGCCAAGTAAGGATTTGAACCCTGGTCTCCCAGGTCCTAGTCCAACACTCTAACCACTATATCACACTGCTTCTCTGGTTCTAATCATAGATTTGCAAAACATAAACAATCCAAATTGCATTAATTAGGGTTGGGTCCAGACTAGTCACATTGGGGTTCCATTAAAAGCAATGGGATCCACATGGGACTAACTCGTGACTGACTTTGACTAAACCCAACCCATTGAATACATTCTGGGTAAAATCTGTAAAATGACCAATTGCAAAGAAAGCGCTCCACATTCAGTAACAGAAATGAGGAAAATTATACAGTATCCATTTCTAAAGTCTGTTTAAAAAATTCATTGGAAATTCTGCAATAAGCCTTGCCTTATATGCCTTGCCTATTTTATTGCTTCTATCCCTGATGCAGAGCAAAACTCAAAACATGCAGAGGACCTAATTTCTCAAGATAGTGCTGATTGCATTTGTGGCTTATGTTCTTTCTAGGACGCTGGAGGATTGGCCACTCTGTTTGCTCTTTCTCTCAGGGTAGAGGGAGACTCTCAAGAATCACACTGTGTTATAGTGCTTCAGACATGAAGAGTGCTTTCTTCATAGTATTTGTCACTTTCACGAGCATTTGTTTAGACGTGTGGTATTACAACATTATGCATGCTAAAAGCTGTAAGTAGTTTTAATTACTGTATTACTGCCCCCCTCTTTCTAGTTCAACCAAAATTTGTTGTGAGCATTCTGTACTGAACTGAGTGAGAATTAGGTTGCAATCCCAACCCCAATTACTGGTACCTGGAATTTGGTTATCTGTCATGCATGCTGTAGCTCAAATTCCTGCATTGCAGGGGGTTGGGCTAGATGACCCTTGGTGTCCCTTCCAACTCTACAATTCTATGATTCTATGAATAAGCCCTACAGAATTCAATAGGATCTACTTATGACATGGTTAGGATTGTGCTGCTTTTTCTCTGCAAGTGCCCTCAGAGTAGAACTAGGTGTTTCTGGAAAGCAGTGAGTTGTGATGCTACAACTTACCTAAGACACCATGGTTGTAGGCTGCTGGGCCATCAGGATACATCTACAGTCCTCAAAGCTCTACCCTGTTTTTGACATTAGGCTGCAATTCTGTTACTCACAGGACTACCTGTGAGTAAGTCCTGTTTAACACAGTGGGGTTTGCTTCCAAGGAGACATATTACAACACAACCCTATGCACATCGACTCAGAAACAAGTCCCATTGCCCTTACTCCAAGGTAAGCGATAAAAAGGCTTACCTTTACCTTAGCTGTGTAAATATGCTGCAGTAACTTTGTTATTTTTGGCCAGCACTGTTACCAGCTTCTTAAAACGTCAGGCTGGATACTTCCTGGGCCATCCAGAGGTTTGGTCATTGTCTCACTTCCTCATATTGTCATTATTTATTATTTATATAGCCCCATGACATGGCACTTTTCCATGAATGAAAGACTGCTCCCTGCCCCAAGGGGCTTACAATCTAGACATATGCACAAGGGAGATAACGGAGGAAGGGGAAGGAAATGATTTCATTCTCCCCACAGGCAAGTCTTCCCTAATGAATCTTCAGAAGAGTTGGACCTAAATACCTAATCGGCTATGGGCAATGCTCTGATAATTAAGTGAAAGAAAATGTTGAATGTGGCTGTTTGGTTTCAAAATTAGACATGTAATAGAAAGCAATATAAGGAGACTCTTGTTCTTTTGCAGTGTGAAATTCATGCAATGTGCATAATATATTTAACCCTAGAGAGAGGAATGTTAAGTGGATGGATTTTTGTGCTTCTCTAGAATGGATATCCTTCAGGTATCCTGTGTGTGTGTGTGTGTGTGTGTGTGTGTGTGTGTGTGTGTGTACACACACACACTTGAAATTTCAGCATTGTCTTCTTTCATTTATTTATTTATTGGCTTGTCACAATAATATTAAACTTGCCAATACTAAAGACTGAATTAAGGGAGGAGTGGGGTATTTGTAACTGGATCTGTGTGATCACATCCTTTCCTCCTCCCTTCTAATACCTTCTCTTGAATCTTGCTTCACTTCTCTCACTTAAAACAGAGGGAGGAGGAACTGCAGAGAGCTGGTTATATCTTTGATCAGTGTTTTCTCTGTCTCTCTGAATCATTAGGTCATCTCCTCATTTTCTCTGTAGAATCCTTGTTTTGTATGGTGTTTCAGCATGCGGGCATTTTTTGTTAAGATTATGGCCTGACGATCACTTCCTTCCTTTACAAAATTGTCTTTTTTAAAAAAAGAAAAAGAAAAGAAAATGCTTAAATAAAAGAGTAATTCTTTTCTTCCTCTTGCAGCAACAGCTCTTTCCTTCTTATGAAAAATAAAATGTCCCATAGTCAGAGATTATTTTCAAAATGCTTATTTTGGCCTCTTTACAATCCAAATACATCATCCTGCTGTAAACGCTTCTCTTCAGACTTCTAATCAGTTTAAGGTAGTCTTATTCATAGGCTATGGCTAGTACAAACCTTGCCTTCTTAATTTTTACAAAAGTGTGTTTGTCACCATGTAAACCTGTGAATGCAGTCTGAGTTCTTTCTTTCTTTCTTTCTTTCTTTCTTTCTTTCTTTCTTTCTTTCTTTCTTTCTTTCTTTCTTTCGACTGCCAAGTATCTGAAATAGCTGCAATCAGAAAGTTGCTTTTGTCTGTAAGGCGATACAGTTACTTTTCACCTACTTGACTGATTCTGTATGTTCTCAAAGGGAATGAGGAAAAATCATTCAGGTATACTGTTTTTCCAAAAAATGCAACAGAACATGCTTCCTGCTTCCTGACAGCATTCCTGGTTAACAGCTTGATCAGCCAGAACAAAGTTACATATCAGTTTTCAGTGGAGCTTGCTGAAATGGACTTTCTTTCCTTCCTCTCTGCCCTCCTTTCCATGTTCAAAGAGATCGTAAACATAACCTAGATAGACCATTAATACTAAATAAAAGATCAGAAAGGGGTGGTGCATTAATTCCCTAAAGGATATTATTATTATTATTATTATTATTATTACCCCCAACCTTCACACTAAGGTCCCAGGGCAGGTTACAACAATTTAAACCACAACATTAAAAGCAGTTTTAAAAACTTACAATTACAGAAAAAAGCAATTACAAAAAATAGGGTATACAGGGGAGGTGTTTCACAACTTAGGGGTTGTCACAGAGAACAGCCTCTCCCACCCCACCTCCAAACTTCTGAGGGTGGTGGAACTACCAACACGACTGATTTCAACTCCCAAGAGGACATGTAGGGATGGAGGTTGTCTTTCATGTATTTAGGGCCTGTGTTGCTTAGGCTTTAAATGACTTGAACTGGGCTTGGAAACAAACTGTCAACCAGTCCAGCTGTTTTAAAACGGGGGTTAGATGTGATCTAAATGGAACTCCAGCCAGTAATTTGGCTGCTGCATTTTGGATCAATTGAAATCTACTGTACAGTCGAAACAGTCTCGGGCATGAGCCTGAGAGGGACCAAGCGGAGGGCATGTCTGCCCCCATTTCTGGTCGGAGAGAGAGAGAGAGAGAGAGAGAGAAGGAACAGGAAATACTTCTTTGATTCTCCCCGCTCAAGAGACTAGGGGAAATGATATCACATAGAACCCTCTCTATCAATTACATTTCTATGGTCTGAGTCTCTGCCAACAGCAATACAGCTCTGTGGTCATTAGCACCGAAACATACTAAAAAGCAAGAAAATGCATTGTTGGATTTGACTATAATCTCCCACACTGGATGGGGTTGCACTCCTCTGAAGAAACAGGTATATAGACTGGGAGTACACCTTCATCTATCATTGCCACTGGATTGGTTTTTATCGGCTTTGGCTGGTGTGCCAGCTCTGACTGTTGCTGGATAGAGATAACTTTGCTACAGTGCCTTGGTCACCTTGAAATGTGGATCATTGCAATGTGTTCTATGTGGGGCTCCCCTTACATTGGTTTCGGAAGTTGCAGCTACTGAAGAATGCAACCCTTTCCCACTTTGACTCCCAAATTGTTCCCTTCTCAAAATGGTTTCCCCTTCTCCCCCCCCCCTTACAATGCTCCCCTTTTCACCCTGTAGGTATGAGGGCAAAGAGCTGCATCTGAGGTCTCTTCTTCTCTGTCACCGCTCCTACCTCTGTGGGCCAACAGCCAGGTGGACTGCCTTCTAATGCCTGTCATGTTGAAAACCAACTCTGGGTCTGAGGCTTAGTAATACCTCTTCAGACTCAGAACTGGTTCCATTAGTTTTTGGAATTCTAGTACATGGCACCTGGGCATTCTATTAAAATGTTTTATTCCATAGTCAAGTAAGTGCTAGAAGTCTACTGTGAGAGAACTGGCTGATTAGTTCAAATAATATTTGCCTCCCCCCCCCATCTCTGCTTTTTGACAGTTATACTGGCCAACCCACAATGAGAAGAATCCCTTGGCATAGTCTGGACGTAGCAATTAGTCACTCTATATCTTGACCAGCCTTCCTAGTATGCCTTTCTTTTCCCATCAAAGCATATAGCTCCCTCAATCTTAAATGCTTTGAAACTGAATGCTGTGACTCCCTCTCTGATTAGTCCCATTTTTCATTTTCAGTCCCTGCTGTCTTTTCTCTCAAGCAAGCTACTATTCCTTCATGTCCCTCTAAGTCCTTTGCCTGCTCTGTAATCTCCCTTTGACCTCCTCAATTCTAGGTTTCCTGTCCCTTAGCTTTGCTACATCCTGGGACCACCTCTCAGTCCTCAGCCTCCCTCACTGGGGGACTTTAATCCCAGCCATCTTGACAGCATTCCCTTCCCTCACAGAAATAAATGGAATGACGGCTGATGCACTCCTGAAGCAATTGAACAGTCCTTGCCACCACACCAGCTCAGAATTGATGTCATAGGTTTGATCTGCGCTCCCACACAATATGATGCAAATTTGATTAAAATGCAAGGACGATATTAAAATGAACTCTTCTTTTAATCTGGGGTTGAGGGGGAAGCTACTCTTGCATAGTTTCTCCTTTACTTTCTATCAATGCTTGCCTGTTCTCTCAGTACTTTTGTGACATTTTTCGTTGCCGAAGAGTAAGTAAGAGGCATGTGGTTTGTGTCCTTCTAGGCACAATGTAACATTGAAAGAACTTGGAGCATGCATATAATCACAAGGTCTTGAAACAGTTGTTGACTTTGTCAACATTTCAGATTTTGCCCTTTAAAGATAAAACTCCTTGATTTGGCTTTTAACAGGACTCCTCTAAAAGGCTGCATTGTTTTCACTTCATTGTACAGGGAATTGTGGGACCTTAGGTAAATACATTGAAAAGAGATGCCTTTACCTTTCCAGTCTGATAAATGTAGAAAACCTGTGATGCTAAGGGATAAGCATTGGCGATCTCTAGGTTTTTTTTATCTAAAAAATCTTTATAAGAAAACTTCGAGACCTCTGTATTAGTCAAAAGACCCTTGCTAGGTTTGTGTTGCTGCCTTTTCCACCTTCTCTGAATATGTGACTAATAAGAGTAAGTTAAGTATCCTATTTCCTTATTCTTTTAATATTGTGTTAAGATATAATTTTCACCAGCTTCATACGTTATTTATTTCCTATAGTGGTTAGCTTGTGGTGATGGTTAGGATGTTTTAATTGTCGTTTTCTTATGAGCTGTAAGCACCTTGAAGGTAATTTAAATGAGGTGGAAAGGCGGAATGTAAATATTTCAATACAAAGAAATAAAATAACACACACACGCACACACACACACACACACACACACACACACAATTTTATGGACTAGAACCCATTGCAGTTGATACCGAACATAATCCTTGTTTACTGTTGCTATTGAATGTCAGTAATTTTTGTTTGGAAACTGGAGGTCACCTAAAATGTAGTTACAGGTAGGTAGCCATGTTGGTCTGCTGTAGTCATGCACACAAAAGCTCATACCAAGAACAAACTTAGTTGGTCTCTAAGGTGCTACTGGAAGGAATTTTATTTTTATTTTGTTTCGACCTAAAATGTAATTATTTTTCTGATTAGTTGTTCAAATATCTTCCTCCTGATTGCGAGGTTTTTAATTCACATGAAGATCAAAAATACTGAATCTGTTTGTTCTTTTTTTAAAAAAGGCATATAATCGAGATACTATGACAATATATTAGTTATGAATACATCACTGTTTTTCACAGAGGTGTATACAACATACATTAACCACAGCCCCATTGTAGTCAAGGAGATCTAGTTATACATAACAACTGGTGGTCTGGAATGGGAGCGACATGCAGCCCCATTTGCATCAAAAGATGCACTCAGCCAGTTCGATAGGATAAGCATAATAATGTTCACAGTCCATCCAGATGAAATACACATTCAAATCAGCTGTGCACACGGATCAGCCTTACTGGATCTGGACAAAGATGTACAGCATGGGGCTTCCCATCCCATGAATATCTCAGTGTGTGCATTTCCCATCTCATACATGGAGCTAAAATTACCATAGTATATTGGGAATATTTCTTTCTTAGGGTGAAGCAGAGGAAGGATCTTCAATTCCAGAAGAGGGAGGTATGAGGCAAAAGTCAGTGCTGGACATTAAGGTTGCAGCCCTATACACTTGGGAGGAAATCCATTGTACATAATGAGATTTTCTTCTGAGTAGACATGCATGGGATTGTCATGCAAAAGTCATAGAATACCCCCCCCCCCCAGAAAAGTAACTCAATCCATTACTGTAAAACGATGCCTGTTATAATCCCCACCCAGGATAATTATGAATAATGAGGTCAACACTGATATGTTATAAGTAGAATTTATCCTGACACAGAAATAGAGAACTAATACAATTCTCATCTGATCCCCATTAAGCACAATGTGTTTGTTGTGTTTATTGCATCTAGGGATCCCCTTCCCCTCAACTGGGCCACTAGCCACACAAAACAGAGGCTTAAATCCAACCCAGAATTAAGTTTGTATAACTCTGTTGGCTTAAGTACCCTCATTCTGGGTTAGATATAGACTAGAGTGCAGCGGTTGGAATAAACCTGTTTGGTTTAATGAAGTTCACTGAACTAGTTCAAAAATCTCTGAACTACAACTGAAAATAGTTCCCATTATTGCTGGATGAGTTAAAGGTGAATTAAGGTTATTTTGGGGTAGAACTTTGAATGGTTTCTAGTTAATCTTCATGTTCATTCCCCTTTTCCATCCCTTGCCTCCAGTAGGAGGCCTGGGAGCTTTCATTTTTTATTTTTTTTAAAAGTGTCAGTTGGCCATCTATACAGAAAGTTAGAAAACAAAAAAAGAAGGCAACATTATATGTCTTATTAGGCAGATATGGAGGTATTGCTGTTGCTATGGTCACTTAGTCACCAAAATCACTGTTGCTAAGCAAAGAAAGAAGGAATTTGAGGCATTTCCAGTACTTTCTCTGCTGAAGAGATTCATTTTCTTCCAACAGGTGGAGCTTGCGGTGTGAGGTACAGGCAAAATAACCTGTGTAGCAGGCAGAAATTAAACAGGTAAGCCTTTTCCAAGATAGAAATGGAATTATGGGAAAATACAATTCTGTCTTTTAGACATCTTATTACTTGTGTGTAGCCCCTGATTTACTTTTGGACCCTATACTTCAGCTTATCATATTCTGAATGCTGATTCCCCACCTCCAGAGAATTAATCTTTCATGAACTAAAAAGTTCATTTGGATGAACTTGAACCAAACTAGTTTGTTTTTATAAAAGTACTAGCTTTAACTTGAACTAGTTCCTTTTGGGACAGGATGAACTAGAACTGGAACCTTTTAAAATGTCAAAACAAAATAAAATAAAAAAAATTCCTTCCAGTAGCACCTTAGAGACCAACTAAGTTTGTTCTTGGTATGAGCTTTCGTGTGCATGCACACTTCTTCAGATTCTTTTAAAATGTGTTTTCTAAGTACTGCTAAAGTGTGACTAGTACTGGACTGGTGGCTATAGATTATTGTACTTCCATAAAATTGTAGTATGTATTGACTTTTTTCTTGTATGTTACATCATTCTGAAACTTTATTGTAGAAATTTGAGTAATAAAATTGTATATGTAAATAAATATGATTTATTTATAATTTGATCCCCTGCTTCTTAAATTCAAAGAAGTTACAACCACCCAAAATTGCCAAGACCAAAACATTATTTGAAACCAGTACATATTGCATATGAAACGAAACACCAAAATGAATACAACTTCTTTGGAAGCCTTGATGAAACTGAGATGATTTCCAACCCATGTGAAAGGGCAGTGGATATGAATCTTCCTTACCTCTTGGGAAGTGACAGGGCTATGTGTGTGTGTGTGTGGGGGGAGCTGAGTACACTTGCCCCAGGCCTTGGAGGGATAAGTCCTATCAGAGACCCTCTGCCTTTTTGTTTGAGTTTATAACTTTATTAAAACAAGACTCCTGTCCCGGTCCTCAGACAAGCTCTACATGGGCCTGGGAGGTTTTATGGCTTGGGGCTACAGTTAAAATGCTCAACCTTTAGCTGATGATACCTGAACCTGTCAAAATGACAGTGTAAACAACAGGCCCAGCCAACTTGACCTCAGCTGGTTGTGAGTTTGGTCAATATGTGAATAAAAGATTTACTCCAACCATATGTTTTAAAGCAGGGATGAGAAACCTGTATCCTTCAAGGTAAGCCATTGGACTCCCATCAGTCCCAGCTAGCAGAGTCTCCAGTCAGCATGGCCAATGATCAAAGCTGACAACATCCTGCAACTTCTGGAGGTTCTCCATCCCTGATGTAAGGGCAGTTTTTCTAAGAATATATATATATATTTAAAGAAAATAAATCAGAGTTAGACAGGAAACAGTCTGACAGTAGGTCTGCTAACAAGAACTAGTGACCTTTGGTCCTGTCAGGGACCAAAATGCACCTTGTTTGGAGGAAAGTACTACAATAAACCAAAGTTGTATCCTTCAGCTCTATTGCTTTCAAGGAATTGAAACCTCAATGGGCCAAGTAGCTGTATCATACCCTACCGTGGCAGACCAACTGAGGCAATAACTACGGTTCAGTCTGCCTCTGCCTCGATATCTAGATTCCCATGAACCTAACCTGTTTTATTTTCCTGAAAGCACAGTAGCTGAGTCTCATTTGCACTGGTCTACAGTAGGGCTTCTAGCAAAGTCCCCCTCCTATTTGTCTCCACCAATAGTTAGCAAAATCAAGCCCCACAAAGCTTCGTTTTCCTATTTCACTTTGCTACAAATAACAATGCACCTAACACAGAGAAACAAAGACCAGCCTTCCAAGAACTCCTTTTCTTGTACAGTTTTTGTAACTCTAAGCTTTGCTATAACAAACAGTCTTTTCTGTCACATCTGCTTAACATACTGACCGGAACAGTCTCCCAAAGAGAAAGTGAGCATTTTCCCCACCACCACCACCGACCGCCTTCTTCCTAGCTATGAGATTGACTCTCATGGGTCCTTTTGCATGCGGCCCTGGGCTAATTGATGAGCAATGCATTTTGGGAAGGTTTCTGTGCTCTGATTTGCTTTCCCCCTTCTTCTCCCTCCCTTCTTTTTTCCTTTTTAATTTGTCTAGGAAAGGAAAAGAAAAAGCCCCTCCAGTGTTGTTTCCTGCAAAGACTGTTCTTAAGAGCCCGTTGGACAGCGCGGGGGCTCTTGAAGTGATAGCTAATTGGCAAAAGAAAGGCCCCAATTGTCTTGAGGGGGCTGGAAAGTGCCGCGTGTGCTTCTGAAAAGGACTAGGGAGAAGGTGCCCGGTTTCGCTAAGCAGCTGCTGTTGGAGATGTTTGGAGATTACATCAGCATTGGGGAAAAAGAGGCTGGAAAGAGAGAGAGAGAGAGAGAGAGAGAGAGAGAGAGAGCCTAACTTCACAGGGTGTGTGAGAGAGAGAGTTTATGGAGGTTCCCCCCCTTCTTCCCCTTCCAAAGATCTTCTGACAATAATGTCATTGTCAATATAAGAGTTGTTAATTCTTTATGAATAGTACATGGGGCCTCTTGACTAAATAGTACATGTCCCAAATCTGTCAGCTGGACTCTTCCTTCACATGCTAGTGAGATCACTTTGATTGGAATGTTACAGGAATGGCTCCATCCGCCACACAGCCCTGAATACGACATTATATAATTAGATCTCCCAGAGTAGTGATAGTAGTAGGATTAGTATTCCCCCCCCCACCCCGTTACCTCATTATTGTAGCTTAAATATGGGATCAGGCCCTTTGATGATTTTAGTGGTTGTAATTATATTAACGCGATTCATTTTATGGTCCTGTTTCAGCGCTTATTTAGATTACAAACTGTCCCGTAGGTTTCCTGAAAAGAGGAAGGACTCTTGAAAGAGCTCATATGCATTTTCAATGAACAAATGGCGCCTTACTGGACAATGTCATAGAACAGGACACTCTTTTTTAAAAAAACTTTTCAAAGGGACTAGTTAATGATTCTTTTCTTCATAGGGTCAACTGAGTTTAGGGTCCATTTGTTTAAATAGGCCTAGATTATAATAAGCAGCGAATTGCAAAGTAGTCCAGTCAACTGGTGTTCATGAAGTTGTTGCTGGAACAGACCTGTAGCCATTTGCTACCTAAGTATTTGGATAGGCTGAATGCAATCTTATTGAGTCCAGGCAGCCAACTGGACAATTCCACTGTCTTGATGAAGTGAGATGACTTGCTTCCTGTTGCACAAGTTGCTGACCTGCTGCCTGAGTCTACAATAGCTGCCTATATGCAAAGACTCACCCATATCAACTTGAGTCAGGAAGATCAGCATCTCTCTGAAGCACTGATGTATATAGTTGTTTCTTTAAAAAAAACAACCAAGATGGCCATGTTGGGAAGTGATTGTTTAGATCTCAACATTCTAAATGGATCTGGGCTTTGAAGACATGCCACTCGGAAACTGTTTAATTAAAATGAACCTCAATAGTGACTGTGAATAAATGGCTTGGCTTGCTGTATATACTTCTTTTCCTTCCTCATTTGCAGGGATTTAGAAGTTGACTAAGTGGTACAATACCAATCTTGGTCTGAGTTAGACCAGCCCAGGACTGTTTATTCTGATGGGCAATGGCTCCCCAAGTCTTCAGGGCAAAGGTCTTGCCCAGTTCTGCTAACTAAAACTAAAATATCAATCTCTGGAAATCGGATGCATTGAATTCAACAAGGCTCCTTTCTGAGTAGACATGGTTAGGATTGTGCTGTAAGATCCTTTGATATGCCGGTGCTAAAATCTGGGATTTTCTGCATGCAGAGCTTTATCACCTATATATTTGATAGATGTTGCCACTATGCATCCACAGATGTCCATTGCATGGATGCCGCCATCATGCAGAGCCTGCTGGATATTCTCTGCAGACCACCAAGAGCTAAAATTGCAGCCCTGTTTCTCTGTCAACATAGCAAGGCCCTACACATGAGTAACTCATGAATAAGGCTCTGGTCATTGATTGTCTAAGAGGAAAAGATAGGAAGCTGCCTTATACTGAGTTACACCATAGGTTCATCTAGCTCAGCTGGCAGTGGCCGTACTGGGTTTCAGGTGAGGGTCTCTTTTAGTCCTACCTGCAGATGATGGAGACTGAACCTGCAACCTTTTGCATGCAAAGCAGATGATTTAACCTCTGTGCTAAATGGTTCTTCATCTTCTTAGATTCTCTGCCCCAGTCACAGTTTTTTAATCGGCCCTACTCCTATCATCATCATCATTCTCTGCCTTTCCCCCGACAGAGACTCAAGGCAGCTCCTACTTTTGCCTTCTTAGCCTGTTTCTCAGGGCTCACTCAGAGCTGTCTGATACTCTCCTTCCCTTATTCCCCATGGGCATTTCTCTCTCTAAGTTAGACTTACCCTAGAGAGTTCTATCATTGTTCCCTTGATTCAGAAAAAAAAGACAACCACGCATCTGCCTCACAAGTGAGTTGTGCCCATCAAAAAATATATTCAGGGTGGCTCCCTACCAAAAAATAATAAATAATAATAATAAAATAAAATACTATACATAATAATTAAAAGAAACAACAAACAATTAAAGAGAGCAGCAACAGCAGATCTTCCTTGCTCCATCAATTTGTCAGAGACAAAAAAGATGCTAAAATGATTTTAAAAATATTGAAAGGCACAAGTATTTGTCAGCTTTGTATATACAGTGTTAGTTTCTTATTAGTGCTAATGTGTCCAACTCAGTTCTGCTCAGAGCGGCTCCATTGAAATTAATGGATCCAAGTTAGTCATATCTATTTCAATGGGTTTACTCTGGGTGGAGCTAGCATTGGATACAATCTATTGAGCTCAATGGGACTTAGTTTATTTTTTATTTTTATTTTTTTTAAAAAACAGTAGATAACTAAATCCTAGGGCCATTTGTCACACAAACCGCATTCCATGAGATTTATGGCATATCAAATATTTGTTTTGCCAATGTGGGAATTTGCTGCCATGGCTCAGGATGAGTCCTGCATGCCTTGATACTCTGTTATGTAACACCATAGTCTGTGATTAGGAAATTTCATGGAGCTTTAGTGTTCATTTTCTTATCTGAATGGTATTTTTTAATGCAAGTACATATGCTTCTCTGCCAGAAAATCAAGGTCAGACAGAGACAACAGCTACAAATCAGACAGAGTATCTTCTGTGCCAGACATTGGGAAAGGGATTCTAAACAAGGTTTGGATATCGAACCATTCATGGATGACTATTGAAACCAAAATATGTGACATTATAAGTTTCTCAACCCAAACTGGCTTGCAATTCATTTCTGGGTCCAATTCATGGTACTGGTCTTGACCTATAAAGTCCTATCTCAGTACCGAATGGTGCCTAACCATACCCCAAGATCATCATCAGAGACTATTCTCCAAGTGCCCCCTAAATCACTGTATTTCCAGTGCCAGGAAATTACAGGAGCAGTGCAGATAACAACCTTTGATATGCCAAAGGTATTGATACAGAGATTGATTAAGACACCCAAATTTCTCCCATCGATGCAGACAGATGAGTTTGTGCACTGGGTCCAGTTTGTGCATGAAGTCCCACCAAATGGCTTAAAAGTGTTCTGGGTTTTCTGTGCCAGTGGAAACTTTTGAATGATTTGTATATATATATATATATATATATTTAATTACTGTTGTCCACACATTCTTATACCAGAGCGTGATTTGCTAATCTGTTATGTCTTTCCATTTTCATGCAATTGAAATACGAGTTTCAGTTCAGCATCTATGTTACTAAATCCTTCGTGAACGGAGTACCCACAAGCCCATCCCATAAATACAACACAGCAATCAGTTTTACAGATGTTAGATATTTCTTTATAGACATCCGACCAACATTTGGGCATTCCCACCATAAATGGTGGAAGGTACCTTTACCTCCACATCAGCACCAGCAATTTGGTGAGAGTTCCTGATGTCATTCGGGAAAGTTGCACCACTGTGCAGTGTCCCCTATGGGTGACTTTGAATGTACACTCCCTTCTGTATGGTGAAACTGACCAATACAGTCTAGATAACCATAGTTTATGCCATCTCTTTTCAGTTACATTCATCTGCATATCCATTTCCCAAAGACTTTAAAGGCCTAATAAAGGTCCTGTGAAAACTTCCAAAAGCTTACCATCGGGAGCTGACACCAGCCCCCTTCCATTGGTGTCTTTGATTTAGGAAGAATGCATTGAATCCAGTGAGAGTTCTAGATCAGGCATGTCCAACAGGTAGACTGTGATCTACTGGTAGATCACTGGATGTCTGTGGTAGATCACTGGTAGATCACTGGCTCCTCCCAAAGAAACTCAGCAACTTTGGCTCCCCTAAAAAAAGCTCTACATCTTTGCCCTGAAGCCCCCCAAACAGGGCTTTCCTTCCTAAAAAAAGCTCAACTTTGACCCGAACCCCCCAAAACATGGATGGCTTTCCTTCCTAAAAAAAAGCTCAACAACCTCGACCTGAACCCCCCAAAAGGGGGTATCACTGCCACTTTTAAACTCTGTGAGTAGATCGCAGTCTCTTGGAAGTTGGCCACCCCTGTTCTAGATGCTTGGGCTTTTATGGATTGGCTGGCTAGAAGATAATGGAAATGGTGTGTTTGCAAACAGATTAGGACCATTGTCTCCATGGTATGTTATGGTTGGTGTAAGGTCATTTACCTGTGCCATTAGTACAGACGTACCATAATCTAAATAACTATTTAAGAGCATAACAAGAGCCTGCTGGATCAGGCCAATGGCCCATCTAGCCCAGCATCCTGTTCTCACAATGGCTGAACAGTTGCCTATGAGAAACCAGCTAGCAGGATTTGAGCACAAGAGCACTTTCCCCTCCTGTGGTTTCCATCAACTGGTAGCATTCCCTTCCCTGGATGAAATGGAATTGTGCATCTGCCCAACCTCTGGATGGTGACCCAATGTAAGCCGTGGTGAACCAAGACACAATCTTTGTTTCCTCCCACCCCTTCACCATTTATTCTTCTCCACTAAGGATTGTGCTGATATCATTTAACTTGCCATTGTGATGACCTGGGAGTCAGACTCAGACGCTGAACCTGAGGGATCCCAGCCTGCACAGGATTCACTGCCTCCAGAACCAGCAGAGCCAGGGCTGGGGCCTGAGTCTCAAGGGGACTCACCTGTGCTGGATCCTCAGGTGCAGGCATCGGCTGAGGTTGATCTGGCTTCTAATGGGATGGAGGACTTATTGCCTGCAGGTGCTCCACTCCCCACCCAGTCAGGGGAAGCTGAGGTTGCCTCTGGGTCCGGTAACCCTCCAGCTTCTCCTGAGCTGCAAAGGCTAAGGGCAGAGAGGCGAAGGGAACTAAGTTCCCGCAGGAGGAGTGCTCGCCTCCAAGCCAGGAGAGGCGAGGCACCTGAGGATCGGAGCCGCCCTTTGCCTCAGGGCAGATAAAAGCCAGCCAGTCCCAGACCCAAGTTGCAGGAGCAACATCGGTGCTGCCTAGTTCCTGTTCCTGGTTCCTGCGTTCCTGACCTCAGCTTGGTTACTTCGGCTTCCTGACCTCGGCTTCCTGACCTCGGCTTCCTGACCTCGGCTTCCTGACTTCGGCTTCGTGACCTCGGCTTCCTGACTTCGGCTTCGTGACTTCTGGCTTGGACTGACCTTGGACTGGACTAGACCTCGCCTATCGGATATCCCTTGGGACCAGCACAGTTTGCTCCTGCCACACCCGCACTCCCCCTTCGTTGGGGTGCGTTCGGGAGGAACCTGTCGTCATGACTGACCAGGCGGCTGCGCTGGTAGCATTGGCCCAGGAGAACCAGGTCTTGACCCACACAGTGCAGCAGCTAAGCAATGCGGTTACGGTGCTTCAGCAGCGTTTGGACGCCTTACCGGCTCCTGGTGCCGGCGCCCCAGCTCCAGGCAAGTACCCAGTGGCCCTGCCAGAAAAGTTCGATGGGTCCCCGGGCAGCTTTCCCATGTTTCTCGCCCAGGCCAAACTGTATATTCAGGGGCGAGCCCGGGATTTCCCCGACGACCGCACCAAAGTGCACTTCCTGATCAGCTTGCTGAAGGACCAGGCGGCCAAGTGGGCGTTGCCGCTGCTCCGGCAAGACTCCCCCTTGCTGACAGACTATACGGGGTTTTGCAACCATTTTGAAACCGCGTTCGCCAACCCTCAGAAGGCGAGTCAAGCCAATCGGGCAATTCGGCGGTTGAAACAGGGCAAGTCCACAGTGGCCGCCTATGCCACGGAATTTCGGCTGTTGGCGCAGGACTTGACCTGGAACGATTCCGCACTTCGGGACCAGTATCTCGAGGGGCTTTCGGATGAGATACTGGACCAGCTGGCCACCTTGGATCGCCCCGCCACGCTGGAGGCCCTCATCCAACGGAGTCTACAGATAGACGATCGGTTGGAGGACCGGCGCCAGGCCCGGGCCCGCCAGCACTCTGGGCTCCCGACTCCAGTGCTCCCCAGCAGTTCCACGGCCAGAGCCGAGTCACTGGAGGAGCCGATGCAGCTCGGGGCAGCACGGCCTCGCCTCTCCCCTTCGGAGAAGACACGACGTCGGGAGGGAAACCTGTGTCTCTACTGCGGGGGGAGTGGACACTACGCCCGAACCTGCCCCGAGAAACGCCAGCCGCAGGGAAACCGCCAACCCCAGTAGCCAATGGCCCAGGCTATCTGGGGTCCCAAGCATCGCATGATGGGCCCTCACCAGTGGAATTGCAACACCTCATGATCCCAGTGCGTCTATACCCCCCAGGCGGGCCCTGGATTCTCACCCACGCTCTGGTGGATTCAGGGGCAACCCGCTCCTATATGGACTCTGCCTTCGCCGCTCAGCACCGGGTGCCACTCCAGAACAAGCCAGAACCGGTGCAGGTGGAGGCAATCGACGGACGGCTCTTGCGGTCAGGCGCCGTTACTCGGGAGACCCAGCCCTTGGTCCTGTGCCACCAGCAGCACCGGGAGGTGCGTACCCTGGACATTGCCACCATGCCCCGGTTTCCCCTGGTGCTGGGGATGGACTGGCTGGAGTCTCACAATGTTCAGATCGATTGGGTCAATCGAACTGTACGCTTCCCAGACTCGGGTTCGATTGCTCAGTCCGAGATGCTTTCGGCCGCCTCCATGGGGGAGGCTGCGTCAACGCTCCCCGCCGTGTACCGGGACTACGTAGACGTGTTCGAGGAACAGGGGGCAGACCGGCTGCCTCCTCATCGGTCTTTTGACTGCGGCATAGACCTCCAGCCTGGGGCGCCCCTGCCTGTGAGTCGCCTATACTCTCTTTCGGAGCCAGAGCGTGAAGCCTTACAGGACTTCCTTCAAAAGAACCTGGAGCGGGGGTTCATTAGGCCCTCTACCTCTCCCACCGCCGCTCCAGTACTCTTCGTTAAGAAGAAGTGTGGGGAGCTTCGCCTCTGCCATGATTACCGAGCCCTGAATAAGATCACCATCCCAGACCAGTATCCCTTGCCCCTAATTGCAGAGTTGCTGGAGCGGGTGCAAGGGGCGCAGATGTTCACCAAACTGGACCTCCGGGGGGCTTACAACTTGATTCGGATCCGTGCCGGGGATGAGTGGAAGACCGCATTCGGGACCCGTTATGGGCAGTTCGAGTACCTGGTCATGCCGTTCGGACTATGCAACGCGCCCGCCGTGTTCCAACGGTACATCAACCACGTGTTCCAGGACTTGCTCGACAAGTATGTGGTGGTGTACCTCGATGACATTCTGATTTATTCCCGTGACCCAGCTCGCCACGAGAGTCATGTCCGGACCGTGTTGCAGCGCTTGCGGGAGCACCGCCTGTACGCTAAGCTCAGCAAGTGCGAGTTCCACCAGCGGTCAGTGGACTTCCTCGGACACCGACTCTCCCCTGACGGTGTACAGATGGACCCCGGGAAGGTGTCTGCGGTTCGAGAGTGGGCGGCGCCGCGGAACCGCAAGGACCTACAGCGGTTTTTGGGGTTCGCCAACTATTACCGGACATTCATTGCGGACTATGCTCATCGCACCACCCCGTTGACCCGACTGCTGCGCCCCAAGACGCCCTTCGCCTGGGATGAGGAGGCTGAGGTGGCATTCCAGGGATTGAAAGCCTGTTTCCAGAAGGCGCCAATTTTGCAGCATCCTGATCCCTCTCGTCCCTTCGTGGTGGAGACTGACGCCTCCAGTACGGCTCTCGGTGCCGTCTTGTCCCAGCAACACGGACCAGATGCGCCACTGTTACCCTGCGCCTACTACTCCCGGCAGCTCCTTCCGGCGGAGCGTAACTATACCGTGTGGGAGCGGGAACTACTGGCCATCAAGGTGGCCTTTGAGGTCTGGCGCCATCATCTTGAGGGGGCACGACACCCGGTGGAAGTGAGAACCGACCACCGGAATCTGGAGTACCTCCAGACCACTCGCAGGCTAAACCAGCGGCAGATCCGGTGGGCACTGTTCTTCTCCCGGTTCCAGTTCCGGATCCGCTACATCCCCAGCTCCCAAAACCAGAAGGCGGATGCACTGTCCCGGAAACCGGAGGACATTGCAGAGACGGTGCAGCAGGCGGCCCCAACAACGATCATCCCACCAGCAGCTTTCCTGGCTGTTCATGAGACTGAGTCGCTGCTGGACCGAGTGCGGAAGCAGCAACGGGTCGACGCGTGGGCTCAGGAACGGATTCAGGAATTGGCCAGTGGATCATGTCCTCGATACCCAGAACTGGTTGTGCACCAGGGTTTGCTGATGCACCATGGTCGGTTGTACATCCCACCAGGGCCTTTGCGGGCCGAGGTACTCCAAATGTCACACGACGCCCCGGCAGCTGGCCACTTCGGGAGGTATCGGACCACCCACCTGGTCAGCCGGGAGTTCTGGTGGCCCCGCTTGAAGGCCGACGTGGCACGGTACATTGGGGGGTGCGAGGTCTGCCGGCGAGCCAAGGGATCGACCGGGAGACCTGCGGGACTGCTACAGCCACTGCCAGTTCCCCCTCGTCCATGGCACACGGTCTCATTGGATTTCGTGGTAGACCTACCCCCATCCCGTCAGTGTACCTGCCTCCTGGTATTCACAGACCACTTCACTAAAATGGTGCACTGCGCCCCGTGCCCGTCTGTACCCTCAGCCAAGGAGACGGCGCAACTGTACCTACAAAACGTCTTCCGCTTACATGGCCTATCGGAACGTTTGATCTCCGATCGTGGTGCCCAGTTCACCTCCCGGTTCTGGCGCGCTCTACATCAGGCTCTCGGGACGGAGGTCTGCCTATCTTCGGCCTACCATCCACAGACGGATGGACAGACCGAACGGGCAAACGCGGTGTTGGAACAGTACCTCCGGTGCTACTGCAGCTTCCACCAGGACGATTGGGTCGACCACCTGGCGTTGGCCGAGTTCGCATATAACAACGCAGTGCACGCTTCCACCCAACAGACCCCGTTCCAGGCAAACTATGGGTACCACCCGCGGTTGTTTCCAAGCGTACTGCCGGCATCCGCAGTTCCCGCAGTGACAGACTGGCTACAAGAGCTCCAGTCACAGCAGCAGCTTCTGACGGAGCAACTGAGCCAGGCCAAGGACGCGTATAAGGCCCAGGCCGACCGTCACCGGCAGGAGGGGCCGGAACTTCATGTCGGAGACCTGGTATGGCTCTCCACCCGCCACCTGCACCCCTCTCGGCCTTCGCGGAAGCTGGATGCCCGCTTCACCGGCCCATTTCCGATCGTGGACCGTGTCTCACCTGTGGCATTCCGTCTCCGGTTACCCGCGACCCTGAAGGTCCACCCGGTATTCCACCGGTCCCTACTCAGTCCGGTCGCCCCGCCAGACGAGTTCCACCCAGACCATCCACAACCGCAGCCAGTTTTGGTTCAGGGGGAGCCCGAGTATGAGGTGGAGCACATTCTTGACTCCCGATACCGCAGGGGGAAGCTCCAATACCTCATTGACTGGAAGGGGTATGGGCCCGAGGATCGGTCGTGGGAACCAGCGGAGAACGTCCACGCGCCTGTCTGCCTCCGTGATTTCCATGCGACTTACCCCAGCAAGCCTGGTCCGGCCCCTCGGTTGAGGGGGGGGCCTGGGAGGGGGGATGGTGTGATGACCTGGGAGTCAGACTCAGACGCTGAACCTGAGGGATCCCAGCCTGCACAGGATTCACTGCCTCCAGAACCAGCAGAGCCAGGGCTGGGGCCTGAGTCTCAAGGGGACTCACCTGTGCTGGATCCTCAGGTGCAGGCATCGGCTGAGGTTGATCTGGCTTCTAATGGGATGGAGGACTTATTGCCTGCAGGTGCTCCACTCCCCACCCAGTCAGGGGAAGCTGAGGTTGCCTCTGGGTCCGGTAACCCTCCAGCTTCTCCTGAGCTGCAAAGGCTAAGGGCAGAGAGGCGAAGGGAACTAAGTTCCCGCAGGAGGAGTGCTCGCCTCCAAGCCAGGAGAGGCGAGGCACCTGAGGATCGGAGCCGCCCTTTGCCTCAGGGCAGATAAAAGCCAGCCAGTCCCAGACCCAAGTTGCAGGAGCAACATCGGTGCTGCCTAGTTCCTGTTCCTGGTTCCTGCGTTCCTGACCTCAGCTTGGTTACTTCGGCTTCCTGACCTCGGCTTCCTGACCTCGGCTTCCTGACCTCGGCTTCCTGACTTCGGCTTCGTGACCTCGGCTTCCTGACTTCGGCTTCGTGACTTCTGGCTTGGACTGACCTTGGACTGGACTAGACCTCGCCTATCGGATATCCCTTGGGACCAGCACAGCCATATATATCCCCTAATGAACAGCAAACAATTAGCTCAAACCATGTAGAAATATGAATCTCATTGTAGATATTTCTGTTTTGACATTTGCTCTAAGACTCTGAAAAATGCGAGCTGGAAGAGTACATTATTGTAAAAACAAACTTATTTTCAAATGTACAGATTGTATAATGGGCTTAAAATTGGCATAAGCGCCCTAAGGTAAAGGGTAACAAAGCCATAAACTTATACTCTAGTGAGCAAGTTGTTATTATTGATTAAAAGAAATCTACAACTTTATTTACAATGCCATTACAATGGCATGCTCTTAAACAATTAGTGTCAAACCAAGTTACTGAGTGTTCAGCGGGGCTTCCATAAACAGAACTGGCGATGCAACAGGTGGCTCAATTACTTTAGGTATGTCCATTACAACCAACCAACAGCAATGAGAGGCTGAAGATATTAGAGTGGGGGGTGCAATTATGTTGACTCATAGAAGGAATCTGAACAGCTGGGGGCCTAGTGTCTTGTCTGCCAACTGCATACAATAAACTCCCCGTCACAAATGAGAGCTTAAGGGGAAATGCTGTAACTGACAAGAGCTGCTAACATATATGAGAAGTGCTGTTCATTCGGATATTGTCACAGAAACTTGGAGCAGAGAAGTAGATTCTGTTACCCAACCAATGGAAAGACTATTGTCTGCAATGTTTCTTCTTCTTTAATTTTTTTATATCTAATATTTTTAATATAGAGACATATAATTGTTCTCTCTCTCTCTCTCTCTCTCTCTCTCTCTCTCTCTCTCTCACACACACACACACACACACACACACACACACACTCTTTATATTTTAAGGAATGTGTTCTTATTTTATTCCAATTCTCCAGCAGTTGTGAAGGCATTGGGATCTTTTTGGATGTATGGTGTCTCTGAGGCCAGTCTAGATCCACAGTCTCTGAAGCGGCTTTGTTATTACTTCCTTATGGGATAAAATATCTAGTAACATGCACTTAGTGGGGAATACAATTTGTTCTTTTTCAAAATATTTAAAAGTGCTATTTTCCATCTTAAGTGCATTGATTTCAATAGGCTTACGTAGGCAGATGTAGCCAAGACTGTACCCTCCAGATGTTGATGGACTACATCTCCCATTAGCCCCAGTCAGCACGGCAATTTGGCAAGGATGATGGGATATGTAGTCCAACAGCATCGGGTGAGGTACTACAAATCAGGTATCCCAGGTTTAATGCACGGAAATGTGTGAAAAGCATAAATGCAACAATTCAATCCTTTCAGTGCTTACACATAATGTGCAAAATTGCTTTTGATTGAGGCAATTGCTTTATGGTTCGCAGTAGCCACTTTCCCAGTAAAATCTCACTTTATAATGCAAGTAACGACAACAAAAATTACTGTGGATTATAACCAAACGTATTGTGAACTTTGGAAGCACATAAATGAATGAATTCACTCTCCGGAAGACATGCAGAAGCAGTCAAAAAGGTGAATTCCAGATAAGGGATCATTAGGGAAAGGATTGAATATAAAATCTCAAATACCATAAGTCTATTACACAACTCAATGGAGCGACTGCACTTGGAACACTGTGTCCAGTTCTGGCTGCCTCACTTCGAAAATGATACGGTAGAGCTGAAAAGGTTTCAGAATATGGTAACCAAAATGATCACGGGGCTTGAGCAACTCCCTCAAGCAAAGGTTACAACATCAGGAGATTGTTAGTTTAGAAGGAAAAGGTCAGCAAGGACTTACTAAGGAGGGACACAATAGAGGTGCATAAGGTTGCACATGGAAAAAGTCAATAGAGAAAATATTTTATTCTCCTGCAAACCTAGAACTCAGGGTTATCAAATGAAACTGACTGTTGGAAGATTCAGGACAGACAAAATGAAGCACTTCACACAGTGCATAAACTATGAAATTTGCTTCCACAAGAGGCAGTAGTGGCCACCAGTTTCGATAGCATTAAAAGAGGATTAGACCAGGGGTCAGCAAACTTTTTCAGCAGGGGGCTGGTCCACTGTCCATCAGACCTTGTGTGGAGCCAGACCATATTTTGGAAAAAAAATGAACAAATTCCTATGCCCCACAAATAACCCAGAGATGCATTTTAAATAAAAGGACACATTCTCCTCACGCTGATTCCCAGACCGTCCGCGGGCCGGATTTAGATGGTGATCAGGCCGGATCCAGCCCCCAGGTCTTAGTTTGCCCATGAATTAGACAAACTGCTAGGATAAGGGTATCATTGGCAACTAGCCAAAGTGACTAGGTTCTTCCTCACATATGCAGGTACAAGAAAACATAAAATACTACAAAAATGACACAAAATAATCATTAAAATGTCTGAATAATTGAAAATAATAAGCCTGCCCTACATTCACATATTCTTTCTTCTTCTATGGACTGTTTTTTTGTTTTTATTTTTAAAGTACGAACTCTGTATTCTTTAACAATCACCTGTGGAATCGCTAGGACTGGTGTAACATTCTGAACCTCATTTTTCTCAAAAGCTTCTTAGAGAGCTCTCTGTTTATCATCTGGCTAGCTATGGATGAAGGGGGTTACAGAGGAATGTGATAAAATCCAACGGACCATGAAGAGTTCTCAGTACTGCTTCTATATTTGCTAATGGGTTTTCCTTATGTAAGGATGTCGGGATGATCCCCAATTTCATTTATAAAGACATGAAAGAAACGTTTAATAAAGAAGGGTTTTTCTCCAGTGATGCAAGAGACCCAATTTCTGAAACCAGAGTACCAACAGAGGGGTGAAGTTATTAAACAGGGATACACAATAACCACGGAATCCTAAAGTACTAGTGTCATCACCTTAGTAACAGCCCAAACAAGTTTGGGTGTTGTGTTGTTGTTGTTGTTGTTAATTAAATTTGTATACTGTCCTTCATCCAAAGTTTACAGGACGGTTCACAACATAAAAATACAAAATGAAAACACAAAATACATAATAAAACAAAAGCAAAACAAACCAATAACCCCTTCCCAGCTCTTGCTGTGTTTTAATAGGATGCAATAGGCTAAAGAATATCAATTTCTATATATAGCTAAGTAATGAAGCAGATACATTGTTCTGCTGGGCCTCTGTAGACCAGCTGGACTTCCTGTTTATCTTATGTGGGGAAGATAAACTCTCCTGTACACTCAACTGTTGTGTGTTTGAGTGGTACAAGGGATTGTCAGTTTTGGTTTCTCCCTCGTTTACAATTTTTCCAATTTTAGGTTCAGTTCTCCACATTTCCACATAGTTTGCATTTTTTAAAATAAATAAATAACTAAGCCCTCATGAAAATTCATCAGCATTTTACTGTGACTTTCTCCTAATGTACACACTTTTGTATGCCATTTTGCTTCATATACACATATTTGGAGTGCCATTTCCCTTCAAATAATGCATTTTTGTTCATTACTTTGACAAATATATGAATTTTAATGCACACTTTATGCTAGCATACGCGTGTTGTACACCTCGTTTGGCTGGAGAACTGCATTATAAAACTCAGAGATGCGCAGTTTTCAAAGGATGGATGTGTTCTAGTTCCTGTATTGTTTCAGAAAATGTGAATTAGGTAGGTTTGCCTTTGAATGCGAACTGCGTTGAATTTCTCTCTCCTATCTAGGGGGAGCAGAGTACTTGAAAATAATGAAGTCCCCAACTTTACAGGATCAATGAGAGAGGAAAACAATGCATGGGAGAACCCTCTTCAGGGTGAGGAAACATGTTACTTCCAAGACACTGTGCATCTAAACGATAAATAAATGGGGTAAGTTGCCATGTGACTGCAAGTCCTCCCTTCCTGGGATGTCTGAAAAATAGGCAAATACCACAGTGTTCTCTCTCTTTCTCTTCTTTATATCCTCTTATAATTGGGTTGTTGCTGGGAACTCTGCATTCCAGCAAGAGCACAGCTTAAAGCGCTAGGCCCAACAACAGCAAACCATCAATCTTGATGCTATCTATCTTATCTACAACCATTTGTAGCAGCCATTAGCTGTGTGGCAAGTCTAAATCTCAGCTACAGAGATCAGTTTTCAAAGAGGGGAAAACATTCATTAGATCTCTCCATTCTTCCCTCTGTTTCTTTGCCGCTTCCAGTCCATTATTCCCTTGGTGCCTGAAATGAAACCACAGGTTCATTTGTTGCCATAATGTTCATCATGGTCCATCAAGAGAAGAGTCCACAAAAGCTTTATTTTGAATGCGATCATTCATGGCAGATAGCTTGAAATTTATTTTTTCAAGACATTTTCTAAATGCCTACATTTTTAATGCATCTGGCTGGGTTTCCCCAGCCACTCTGGGTAGCTTCCAACAAAAGATTAAAAATTCATTAAAACACCAGTCATTAAAAACTTCCCTAAACAGGGCTGCCTTCAGATCTTCTAAACGTCAGATAGTTGTTTATTTCTTTGACATCTGATGGGAGGGCGTTCCACAGGGCAGGCGCCACTACCGAGAAGGCCCTCTGCCTGGTTCGCTGTAGCCTCACATCTCACAGTGAGGGAGCCACCAGAAGGCCCTCGGCGCTAGACCTCAGTGTCCGCGCTGAACAATGGGGGTGGAGATGCTCCTTCAGGTATACAGGGCTGAGGCCGTTTAGGGCTTTAAAGGTCAGCACCAACACTTTGAATTGTTCAATAATGAGAAGAGCATCAGTGTACTTCTGTTCATTTTCAAGCCAATTTTTCTACAGAGATTCCTTTTTAGCAAGTCCAGATATGCCACCAGCATGTCACAGATGCCCTGATAGACTAATGACACATCCTATACATGATGACTTGGAAGGAAATCCCATTGCATTCAGTGACGCTTACTCAAAACATCAACGGTCAGGAGTGCGGCCTGCAGAAGAAACAGCAGTGGGGAAGTATGGAAAGAAAGAGGATTATATCATGCCCAATTTGGTGTTAATTGCAGTGGTGCTGTTTTAATGAGCATGCTCCTTTCACTTTGTCCAGCTGTTGGAGGGAAAACACATGATGTGGCCATTATTTTTGTTCGCTCTGTGCAGAGCTCCTGTAAAAGTTGCATGTGTGGTCTGCCAAACAGACTCTACTAACTGCAGACGTTAGCTCTTGGATTGTGGACATGACCTTCCCCCTTGGACCCAAAGCGATTGATTGGAAGACACAGCCTCCCTTTTCTGCACCCCCCATGGCTCCCCCAATCCATTTATTCCAGCAGAGAGACAAGACATCCTGTGTGATGTCAGCAAGTGCATTTGGCTCTCCCCTGCTTTTTCCCAAGGTGAGGATTAGAGAGCATCAAATGCTGTTGGAGGGAGAGAGGAAATCTCGTGTAATGCTTTTGTTCTGCTAACAGCTATGTAAAGAGCTGCCTGGGAGTTTTGGAATGGAATCTGTCAGCACTTTAATCCTGTTCTAGAAAATTGTGATGGAGACAGCGCAGGGAATGATGTCATTACAGACCCGCAGTAGACGAGCTCCCCCCCTCCAGCCATTTTGCCGTCCAATCATTTCCCTTCTTTCTCAAACTCTGGCTCACAATTGGCCGGGCTGTAGACTGGCATTAGGGTTGCCCCTCCTATACAGCTGTGTTAAAATTTGAAACCCAGATATATGAGGAGTAAAGCTAATACAGAAGGGAGCCTGTTCAATGCTATCCACAGACTTCAGAGGCATTTTTGTGCGCTCTGTCTTTGGCACTATGTGCAGGAAATTCCTCTCTGGTCTGTACAATGCAATAAACAAGCCTCCTGTGTATCAGCTTAAGCTTTTAGCACTTCCATCTCATCCTAGGGAGAGCAGTAAATCTGCAAAGAATATGCCCATTCGCTTTGTCAGGCTCAGGCTGCACCCTTATGCATAGGCTGCATTCATTCAGCACCTGTTACTGCGTGAGGCCTTAACCCTGAAATATCGCTGATAATATATGCACATCTAAGCCATGATTATTACGTTTGGAGACTTGCTGATTGATTACATGTGTGAAATAGTAACACCGAACATAAGGCTGTGAACCAAGAATTCCTGCATTCTAATTGTGGCTTGGTTAAAGCTTTATAGCTTTGACTAAATACCATATTGAAAAGGTTTCCCATGCATCTTTGGGTAGAGCTGAAGCATGCTGTTCCATGGGCAACTTGGTCTTCATTGCTTTCCCCTCTGGGTCCCATACCCACAGTTTGCATCATATATTGGCCCAACTCCTTTCAGTTGAGGATTTCCATTTATTTGCGTTGGCTTTTTTAAAAAAAACAAAACAAAACAAAACAATAGCCCATTGACTTTTAGTTAGGCTCCATTCAGACTTTATTCCATCTTCCTGATTTTTCCTTACCTGATAATTTCCACATTTTATGCAATATTTCACATGATGTAAAAGCTGCTTCTGGAAATCTAGAAGAAGTTTAGCTCTCATTTCCATGCTAAATTTCCCCAGGAAAAAAAAATCCACTTACAACACCGTTAACTCAGAAAATCGTAGGAGTTTTGTGTTGTGATTTCCACACAGTTTTCATGATCATGCCGCCGCCACTCACTTGACACAATCCGGTGCAATGTCCTGGTGTGCAGTTTAGAATTTATTGTGACATGGCGGGTATATCGATCAAAAAGCCACCGTTCCATGATGCAGCAGGACTGCAGGCTAAAAGGAAGATTAGAAATCAGGACAGAAGCATTAGCATTGTACACTGCTACATTAAGGCAATAAACCCCATGTCCAAGTATTATTCAGTTCTATAGGATTTATTCCCAAATACATTCTGGGTCTTGCAACTCTTTTTGGCTGAAATTCAGCAGCAGCAGCAATATGCATAGGATTGCATATTTTAAGATGTTTTCATTTTTTTCTATTGTTTTATCACTGATGGGTTCAACTTCCTGGGTTCCTTTGGAAGGAAGGGGTAGATAGTATTATAATTATTCCATTATTATTACTATTACTATTACTATTATTATTATTGTTATTATCTATCATGCCTTACATGTCTGTTCTTCTAGTTAAAAAAAAATCTCTAGGAAAAGAGTAGCTTCACCAAGAATTGCTGCTGAGCCTGCTAGCTGTTGTTCAGCATTAACAAAGATGGAAGAAATGCGTAATAGACACCTATCACACATCACAAGCTAGCAATAGTTCACCTGGTTTTCCTGCATGCAGTCATCTCTACCACTGACATTTTGAACTGGTGTGGTCTGCAAGCTGTTCTAAAGGCCACCTCTGATTTTATAGTAATTGATGGAGAAGGCAAAAGCAGACTCAGACAAATGGTCTTCTGCATCAGTTTGAACTGTGTACTAGTTGTTATTCTGATAGCTCTTCTCCCTCTTTAGCCAAGAGAAACTGAGCAGATAGCGGTGGGGTGAGGATACAAAGCAGCCAAGAAAAGCACCCCTCATCCACCAGAACATGTATCTCCTCTTTGTTGTTTGTAAACAGAAGCATTATATATGTAAAGAAATGGCTCTGAACATTAAAATGTGGGCCAAGGCCTCTTGATTCTAAACCTGGCACCATTATAGCTTTCTGGTTGGGTGATGAACTGCAGACAGCTGGTTGGGTAAAAACACTATTCTGTTGTGCGGACAGCGGTGGGGAACAAGATAAGTGAAAGCTCCTTTTCACTAACTCGAAACAAAATTCAATGAAATGCTCAGAGCCAGGTTGGCTTTTTGTTGAAATGGTTCATCATGGTAGAATGTACATTAGCCTAGTATCAAGAATCACTTTGGACAGGAGCTGCCTTCATAGCATTTCACCTATGGATGGTCCTGTATCGTTGACCACTAGGCACTTATAACAACAGGATTCAGTGAGTGCAAAAATTATTCTCCAGTCCCAGCTAATTTTGTGCATGTTTTCGTCCAGCTTGGGAAACAGTGTCCAAAAATGTGCACATTTTGTAGCAATCTGATGTTCGCTTTAGGTGCAATTGCAGTACATACCTTGAAACAACAGTTGATACTTAATAGTGTGGCAATAAGCAAATAATTCCCCACATTTCCCTGTGGAAAAATTAGGGATAACAATTTTTACTACTACTGAAGAATGTTAAGGTGAAGGAAAGTGTGTGTCTTCAGTAAGTTTGCTTTATCATGTGTAAAATCCTGGCCCCACTGAAATCACTGTCAAAGGGTTCTTTCATGTTGTTTTAAGGAGACCAAACTTGCCCTTGGAAAAAGAGCTCCTCTCTACTAACTGGAAAGAAAATCCATTGCATTGCCCAGAAGTAACTTGACTCTTCCCTCAAAATGGCACCTTAGTGGGACGCACTCTAAGATAGAATGTACTGAGTCACTCTGTGTGTTTTTTTTAATGCCCTGTGCAGAAAATGATAGCTAAAAGGGTTCACTGTTTAGAATATTAGACCGGTCTTCAAATATTTGAACTTTCCAACCCTTTAATAATCCCTTCAGACATTTATGGTCCCACTAATTATTTGCTGAAAAACTCTTGTCAATGACAGATATTTTTCTTCAGACAGCATTAATTCCTCTTTTTGCTTTCCACATGGCTGAAATTTTCCCTTTTGCTTTTCTCCCAGGGCTGCATTTCACTAGGAAGGTTAAGCAGCTAACTGGGAATCCTCAACAGAAAAACTATTAAAGGGTGATAAATCACCGGAGAGAAACCCAGCGTGCAATTTTTCAAAACTGCAGCCACCAGTGGTGGCCCATGGGGCTGCAGGTATCAGTGACAGGGAGCGGGGGGGGGGGGTATTTGGCATTCCAGAGGCCTACTCAGGGCACAGAGGTTTGTTTATATTTCTGTTCCACTGACTCCTGTGAAATGCTCTCTGTCTGAACAAGGAACACACATTGAGCTAAGGAAAGCATGCCTGGCATTTCTTGGAACTTCAAGGCTCTGATGCTCAAAAGGTAATTTGTGGAGAGAATTACATGGGATTACAGAGTCACAAGTCCAGGGCTGATTGCACCAATCAATGTTGTATAATTATACTGAGATCATTATTACAATCCTTTTTGGCAGCAGTGGGTCAAAAAGCTTAAAAGAAACCCGCACAGTTCACCTCTGTATTCCATACCTTCTTTTCTCTGAAGTTGCTCAGCTTACAGTCATCAGAGTATGAGAGTGAAGAAGAATATAGGAAGCTGACTCATACCAAGCCAGGCCATTGGTCTATCTAGCTTAGTATTCTTGACACTGACTGGCAGCAGGAATCCAGAATTTTAGACTGGGGACATTCCCAACCCTAACTGAAGATGCTGGGGATTGAACCATGGACTTCTCAAATGCAATGCAAATCACTGAGCCATGGGCCTTTTCTCATCTCTATGGCAAATACTTTGATAGCTCACTCGCTGGGAGAGATGTCCAAAAGGAGAAAGACTTTAAAAGTTACTCTTATTTGTTTATTAATTGTTTTTGATACCTCTACTAAAAATAAATAAATCAGAGTGGTTTACAACCATACATCTATACAATAAAAACCACATAAGTTTTAAAGTCATCCACTGTTGCATATATTTTCTTAATTGCCTGCATAAACTTGGCAGTATCAAAAAGTTTACAGCGGACATGTAAGGGTTAAAACAGAAGGTGCTCGGGCCAATGACACCAAAGGCTCAGCTTTTTGGTGGTAACAGATGAGCCTCATCAACTCTGGAGATGTTCAATAATGGTCCTGCAGAAGACTTATTTGGTTTTCGATTATTGCTGCTTGCTATTTTGTGACAGAGTGCTGATCACTTTATCAACAACTTGAAAATGGTTTTCGGAAGGAGCTACATATCCCAGGGAGAGCCAGACCTGCTTAGCTTCAGCAAGTTGGTGCCCTCATGTGCGTCCAGATTGTAACCTGGAACCAAGTAGACAATTACCAGGATGAAAGGCCAATGATATGACTCAGCATAAGGCAGCTTTATATATTTATGATTTCAGGTTTAGCTTCCCAGAGTTTATTGCTGATACAGGGCCCTGTTGTGTACCAACAACCCGGTCAGTCATGCTCGCTTCAACACTGTTTCCAAAGACGGCTGTAAAATTTCACTGGGCAAAAGTGACTTGTAATGCCTGTTGCTACGGAGTATAAAATAGAGTAGAGGTGGACACACCTTGTAAAGATGGGGGTCATAAAACGAGGCAGTTGAAAGGAATCTGGAGAACGGAAGTCTGATAAGGACCTTTAGTCAACTTGCAAGCATTTCAGCCAGAGTGATGATTTCCAGATGCTCACTCTTCCAGATGTTAGAATTTCCAATTACGGCCTAATTCCTGTTCTGTGTATATGTGGGGGAAGGAGGAAGGAAAGAGAGGCTTCCCATAGCCCTGGATGCTTTTAAAAATGAAGCCAAGAAACACCCAGATCTTTTGCTCTGCACCCACCCAAAGTCTTATGAGGGTGCAACTAGACAGGACAGCAGCAGGACCAGCCAATTGCCTATAAAGTGAGTGGGCAAGGGTGGAGGTTAAAGCAAAGCAAGACAGGGCAGAGGGGTATAATACTTCCCACATTCACAGGCCTGTGTTTTCCCACCTTGAGCTGCCTTAAAAAGCAGTTTGTCTCTTGGCAAGGGTGATTTTTGGCCTTTGGGTACCATTATGTAACCCTCACCCCTCTTCCTCAAAAGTTTATATGAAGGAAATTATGGACAAGGGAGAGGTCAGTGTCTTACTCTGCCTGTCAATTTATTTATTTATTTGTTGTTGTTGTTGTTGTTGTTGTTGTTGTTGTTGTTGTTGTTGTTGTTTAGTCGTTTAGTCATGTCCAACTCTTTGTGACCCCATGGACCAGAGCACGCCAGGCACTCCTGCCTTCCACTGCCTCCCACAGTTTGGTCAGACTCATGTTGGTAGCTTTGAGAACCCTGTCCAACCATCTCGTCCTCTGTCGTCCCCTTCTCCTTGTGCCCTCCATCTTTCCCAACATCAGGGTCTTTTCCAGGGAGTCTTCTCTTCTCATGATGTGGCCAAAGTATTTATTTATTATGTTACCTTTATATCTTGCCTTTCTTCTATGGAGATCTCGGTGGCTAACAGTGTCCTTCCCCCATTTTATTTTCACAATAACTCTCTGAGGTAAGTTATGCAGAGAATTGGTGACTGGTCTGACTGACTGGGGATCTGAACCCAGGTCTCATCAGTCCTGGTCCAACACTCTAACCCCTGCATCCCATAAGGATTCAACAGCAAACACTGTTGTCTGGTTGAGTCTGCCACATCCTTCTTAGCCCCGTTGTTTCAAATTGTGTGTGTGCCCAACATTATTTCTTTATTTAAACACACACACACATGTCACCTTTTCCTCCAGTCAGTCTACATGGGAGGTAGGTTAGGCTGAAAGACAGTGACTGGCCCATATTCCATTGATGTTTTTCTATGGGACACATAAAGGTGGGTTATTATTGGTGTGTGTGTGTGTGTGTGAAATTTGAATTGGAAAGTTGGAAACGATTTACCACTTTTTCTTTCATTTCTATGTGGCCCGATAACTGAAGTTGTGATAAAAACAAACAAACCAAGATTATAAGATAATAAATGCATATGAACTCTGAAACAGCAAAATAGCACAATGTAAAACAGAATACGATCCAGTGGCAGAGGAAACAGCATTGCAGCAGATCTAGAAAGCATGAAAACTCATTTTCTAAAAGGTACAGGAAATTATTATTTTTTGGGGGGGGGAAACCAACTTTATTCACCTGGTGCTCCAGGTGCCTTCATCTCCATCAAAGTTCCCTGCAGGTTGAAGTCACCCTTTTAAAATAGCCACAGAGACCTGATCATCAGGACAGATAAAAGAAAATACTTCTGCATGCAGTGCATAGTTTAATTTGCTCCCATAAGAGGCAGTGATGGCCACCAACTTGGAGGGTTTTAAAAGAGGTTTGCATAAATTCATGGAGGTAAAGGCTATCAATGGCGATTAGCTCCGATGGCTGTGCTCTGCCTCCACAGCTGGAGGCAGCAATGCTTCTGAATACTAGTAGCTGGAAACCACAGGAGGATAAAAGGAGCATAGCTGTCAACTTTTAGATTTGAAAATAAGGGATTTTTTCAAACTTTTGTATTTGAAAATAAGGGATGCCGCAAGGGCGGTGCAATGGCACCAAGTAGCCTCGCCACCCTGTGCTCCAGAGGCTGTGCGCGAACGGGTGAGCGAAAGAGCGAGTGCGTAGACGGCAGGCAGGCTGTCTGTCTGGTTGGGCGTGAGGGTCTGGCTGCACAAGGCATGCAAGCTCCGCCCCCAGTTGGTCTCAGACTCCTTATTGGCAGCCGAGCAACGCAGCTGAGGAGCCTCCCTGGCCAGCAGGGAGGGAGAGGAGCTGCTTCCTTTGAAATCCGGGAAATTTAAGGGATATCAACAATCCGGGATAGCAGCGGGAAACGGCATTGGGATAAGGGAGTTTCCCGCAAAAAAGGGAGGGTTGACAGCTATGAAAAGGGGTCTTGTGCTTGAATCCTGCTTGCTGGTTTCCACAGGCATCTGGTTGGCCACTGTGAGAACAGGATGCTGGGCTAGATGGGAGTCAGCAGGCTCTTCTTATGTCCTTATCACAGAGCATCTCCAAGCTCTCTTGCCTAGACTCACCCTAACATCTTGTCCTTAAGATAACAGCAGCACCATTTCAGGGTCGAATGGTGGGAGAACTTTGTTTATTTTATTTAATGAGAAGATGGGGAGGCTTATCATGAAGATGAGTGGATAAGAACACACAAAGTTTTTCTCTGTGTCATTGGAAAAAACGGGGAGATTCACACTAAGACTGAAAAGTCCTGCCCTGCGACATATTTAAGAGTAAATTGGGTGAACGAAGCAACGTTTTTTGGGGGGAGAGGGGGGAATCATTTGTTGAGGCCAGGCTGCAATCCTAAACCCACATACTTAGGAGCAACCGCCACTGAATTCAATAGGACTTACTTCTGAGTAGGCATTGTTAGGATGGTATGGTTTCTCACTTTCAATGACTCATATTAGCTAGGGAGAGGCCGCTTCCCTACCCTCCCTGTGTGACACTCACCCCCCTCCACATCTTTGCTTAGAGGGCAGTCTTTCAGGGCAGAGGGCATGACACTCAAGGAAGGGCTAAGCCCCTGTACCTTTTGCTTTTAGAAAGTAAGGCCAGGCGGTACAATCCCATAATGAGCAGAAGCCTTGAGAGAGGCAATATCCCCTCTTGTGATCTGGCCCTGTTATTGATAAAAGCTGCCTGTGGACACGGAAGGTCAAAGCAGTAGCTCGGAAGTAGACCGGGGTCACTGCGCAGGCAGGAGAGACCTCTTAGAATTACACTTAATTTAGCAGCAATCAGCCCCTAAGTAGATGACAAACAGGAAATGTATCTTTAGGCGCAACATGAAATAGTACGGCTGTCACCTTGAATGAGAAAAGCCAACATTTTTGGAAGCAGCGACACATTTAAACAGCCCGTAGGGTCAAACGCTGCTTCCTTTGGTCCTCTGATAGCTCTGCTGATAGTGGTGACTGCTCTATAAATACCCTCAATCAATAAGGCTCTATCGCTGCTGAAAGCAGGCATGTTCCCATATCCCAGCAGATGGGAAGGGAGCAAATAATATTTGTCTTGCCTTTCAAATTGATTTCCTGTTTTGAGCGAGGCAGAGTGTGTCCATATGTTAATCAGATCACCAGGAGAGATAGCAAAGTTCAGGTCAACAGCCCACCACTTGACATCCCATAAAAGCGGAGGATGAAAAAGGCCTTTCATGACCGTAAGGGATCCCTGAAAGGAGAAGTTTTAGATATGGCAGAGGGTGGTGTGAGATGAACAGCTCTCCCTGGGCCAAGCAAGGGCAGTCCTGCAAGACACTGAAAGCCCCTCATTCCCAGTGATATACATTTTGGGCCCTGGGGTGAGAGAAAGCCAGTCTGAATTCATGGCCTTTTGGCTGGTACAGTATAAAAATCAGTACCATTTAGTGATGGCAGGTGGGAGGGTGCCCTCCCCATACCCTCCAACATATCTCAGATGAAAATAGGGACAATTCTCACTGTCCCAATTGACCCTCCTTGACCCCCCCATTTTTTGTCCCCCCACCTATCAGAAGAAAGACAAGTGCCACCACCACATCACCAAAGGGACACAGCACACCCTCCCTCCCTCCACCATCCCGCGCAAATCCCAATGTTATCTTATTTTATTCTTTGGTAGATTTATAAAAAGAAAAACACACGCCAATAAGTAAATTTTAGAAAGGGGCAAGTTTAGATGTGGATGCACAAAGCACAGTGGTACCTTGGGTTAAGAACTTAATTCGTTCTGGAGGTCCGTTCTTAACCTGAAACTGTTCTTAACCTGAGGTACCACTTTAGCTAATGGGGCCTCCTGCTGCCACTGCACTGCCGCCACACATTTTCTGTTCTCATCCTGAAGCAAAGTTCTTAACCCGAGGTACTATTTCTGGGTTAGCGGAGTCTGTAACCTGAAGCGTCTGTAACCTGAGGTACCACTGTATTATTATTTTTAAAACCAAGACTCCTTGCACTCTGCTCTGCTCCCCCGTTCTTCCCATACAGGGGGGCCCTGCCCTCTGCCTGCCCCTCAGAGCCGGTGCATTATGTGGGGCTGGACTCCAGCGGCGTCAGCCTCTCTTCCGCCTTGCCCACCCTCCAGCAGCTGCTAGGAGCTGCCCAAGGGAGGAGACTGGCAGCAGCAGTCCTGGAGAGGCAACAGGATGCTCCTTTGCTGCCACCACTGCTAGGGACAAATGCCAGCTCATCCTCTTATTCGAGCTCAGCAGCGGCAGCACTGGCAGGGGAAACAGGGCATTCTGGGATCAAATCAGGAGCCAAAATGGCTTTTGTAATTCTGAGACTGTCGCTGGAAAATCAGGACCCTTGGAGGTTATGTCTCCCTACTCTGGAGTCTACAGCTTCATATATGGTATCTCTTTTCCTCATATCGCATGAAGAACGAAACATTCCATGACATGGTGTGTGAGAAAGCCCCTGTCATAATGGGAGAACGCCAGGCTTCAGTGATACAGTGTCAATCGCCGCTGCAATTTATTCGCCTAGGCCTGCATTTCCCATGGTGCTTGGCATGGTTGCTATGATGGTAAGCTCGACAAATCAGCTCTCCACAGCGAGGGAATGACTGGGAGAGACCGAGAGAGAGCAAGAGCCACCTGCTTGTCATCTGTGGGAAATTTCTGAAAAGCATATTCTGTTCCCAGGCTAATTTGTCTGACTAGGCCTAATAAAGTAGGGCAGCATCGAGAAAAAGATAGATGGAAGTCAAATGCAGCAAAGTATTCCCAAGCGATTGTGCCTTTTGCAGGAATGTTTCTCTGGTGGAAATTCTTTCTCAGATAAAATGCACTGATGCAATGAGGTTATAGCAAGGGCATATTTGCATTACAGGAAATCCCTGGGCTGGTTTGTGTCGTTTTTGGTACACAGTGCTTTGCTAAGAGCCCATTTCAATTGTACTGCCTGTCCTCTGCTCATTTTTTCTTCCTTCCTTATGTCCATGAATACTGTTGTGTTGGGCCTCTCCTGGGATGAGGCTGACCCAGGAGAGTTGTAGAGAAGGGCCAAGGGCCAAATGTGAGGTTTGATTCATGGGATTTCAGTCCACATACATTTATTTTTTATTTATTTTTTATTTTTATTTATTTTTTGGGAGATGAACAAAGAAAGTAACTCTTTCCTGACTTATGCAGTTTTTGCAAAGTGGCCCATCTGGGCCCAAAGTGGTGCCCAGATGCCTTCAATGGAGGTTGCAAGGATCACAGAGGATGCTGCAGAAAAGCTTCATTTTGACGCTAGCCTATAAGCACATATGTCACTCAAGCATGAGCACCCATCATTTTGATGTGTGATATCGCTGAACTGATTGTTCTATGCATGTGAAAAAGCAATTAGGCTTAGTATAGAGCACATACTTCATATGAACGTGCCCACACATTCTGCAGAGGTGCAAGGAGATTTTTCTTACTGACCATGCAAATGTAGAGGGTTGCATCCAACTGCAGACCCTCAAATTTCCTATTTTCCCGGGACAGTCCTGGATTTACAGAAGCCATCCCAGCTTCTGATTTGATCCTGGAATGTCCCACTTTTCCTTAGGACGTCCTTATTATCATCAGATAAATGTTGGAGGGTATGGAGTTATGCGACCCCCAAGCCAAGGAGATAAGCAACTATACAACCTTTAGAAGACATCTGAAGGCAGCTCTGTATAGTTTTATTATGTTTTAACTATGTTGGAAGCTGCCCAGAGTGGCTGGGGTAACCCAGTCAGATGTGCTAAGTATAAATAATAAAATTTATTATTATTATTATTAATTGACCAGGACGTTCCTATTTTCATTGGATAAATGTTGGGGTGTATGCAACTGTTTGTTACTACCGTGTTTCCCCTATTTTAAGACACCGTCTTATATTTTTTTTCCCCTCAAGAAAATGCACTATGGCTTATTTTGAGGGGATGTCTTATTTTTATTACGTAAGCCCAGCCCAGCCTTTTCCTTGGCGCCCTCCAGAACTGCGCCTATCACTATGGCTTATTTTCGGGGTACAGCTTATATTTCGCAAATGCGAAAAAATCCTGCTATGGCTTATTTTATGACTACGTCTTAAAATAGGGGAAACAGGGTATGCTATGTATTTTTGTGTTTTTATACTTAAACCACCCTGTGATCCTTGGATGAAGAAATTTAAGAAATAATAAAAAATTATATAGAATGGTTCTACTCAGAGTAGAACCATTGGAATTAATAGTCCTAAATTAGCCACATCTATTAATTTCAATGAGTCTACTCTAAGTAACTTTGGATAAAAGTATCTGCACAAAAGTGGGTAACTTTTTCACCACGTCTAGATTCTTCTGATGGGCAGCTTGACAGACATGGAGCTGAGAAAACGGCTGACACATGGTCACACTACAGTGAATGTCCCATCAGTACAAGCATTGCATCTTTCAAGAAGAGTGATCCCCCTCTCCTACACCCATGCACTGCTCTAGGGCTTCTCCTGGCCACTCCACAGGGTCAAGTGAATGTGTGGATGAGCCCCTAATCTCTGATAAATGGGCATAGAATTGCAGCCTAAAGGGGCTATCTGAAAACACCCTGTGTTCATCATTGTCTATTAGCCTCTCCTTGTTGTGTCTCTTCACTGCAATGCCTGAGTGTACAGGATTCCTTGTCTCTTTTTGGTTTCTGGTGTACGAAAGGCTGTTCTTGGGGAACAGCCAAATACTTTGCCATCTAAACTAGAGAAGAAGGGAGACTTCTGAGGGAAAGTGTCTTGCCCACAAAGGCCGCAGCATACTCTCACCAGCTTCCTGACTTTCCAGGGCACACATCTCATTTTGTGTTCCAAATCTCACTTTCGATCCAGACTTTCAGATTGTGGTCTTGACTCCCTTCAGTTTTGCATTCAGAGGAGGAAGAAACGGGGGAGGGGGGGAGAAATCACATATTGATGATTGGTTTGTGTCTGTTAGCATGTTTGCTTGTGCCACTGCCTACGTAATTCTTCCCAGACACAGGGCCTGCAGTTCTCTGCTGTTTTATATCCCCACCACCACGATGCCCCCTGCAGTGGATCTGCTTGTTGCTAAAAGGAGAAAACAAATAACACAATTATGCTCAGCTAAAGCAATTCCATCGAAAGGATTGTCTAATAAGTGGCTAATATGAATTAAACTGCTAAAAGGGAATGCATTAAGAATAGGGGATGGTTTTGGCAAGTTGAGAGCAGACTAGGTGCTTCATGGGCAGAGCAATCCTGGCTTGGGGGTGGGGGGTAGAGAGAGAACATGGCAGAGAAGTTGCCATTTCCAAATGGCCTTCTTTCTTTCCTTCTTTCTTTCCTTCCTTCCTTCTTTCTTTCTTTCTTTATTTCTTTATTTCTTTATTTCTTTATTTCTTTCGTTGCTTTTTCTTTTTCTTCATTTCCTCTCCCATTGATTTCATCTTCTGGGAACATGACCAAGGAACCAGGAGGGCTTTAGATTAGACAGATATAAAGCTGCCCCTGACATGTCCCTGAATTGCTCCATTTTGGACCCCACCACTCTCAGAACACTGTGGGGAGTGGTGGTCAGCAATGACAGTGGAGCTGTGGTGTGGTGTAGTGGTTAAGAGTGGTAGACTCTGGTGAACCGGGTTCGCATCTCCGCTCCTCCACATGCAGCTGCTGGGTGACCTTGGGCTAGTCACACTTCTCTGAAGTCTCTCAGCCCCACTCACCTCACAGAGTGTTTGTTGTGGGGGAGGAAGGGAAAGAAGAATGTTAGCGGCTTTGAGACTCCTTCGGGTAGTGATAAAGCGGGATATCAAATCCAAACTCTTCTTCTTCTTTCCATGTCTGTGTTGACCTCTATCCATTGATCATATTCCTTTCATACTTTTGAAAGAGATCAAGATCTAGAACAGCTACCTTCCAAGGGATTGCTCTCTTATGAATGGATTAATTAAAATGCTCATATTTCACCATTTGGTTAAAAAGAAGAAGAAAGAAATCCACAAGGGAACTAATTTCATCCTAATAAGCATAGTGCCATGTTGAATACAGTCTACGATGAATGTTCTGTCAGTGCAAGGATTTCTTCTGGCACAGCAGAACGTTACCCACTTCTCCTCTTCCTTCACCCCCAACTCTGTTCTGGGGTTTCTCCTAGGCATCTGGAACAGAGGATGGCACAAGGCAAGTGGGTGAGGGGAGAGGGGGAAATCCCTTTGAACTAGAACAAAAAGTTAGGTGAACATTAAAAGCAGTCTGATAGAAAACCGCACTTGCCAGGTACCTGAAAACCAACAGAAACAGGGCAGAATGAACCTAGTTGGGGAAGGGGTTGGGTTTACAGCTGAGAAGTCCTTGTCCTGGATAATAATTTAATAGTGGGGGAAATGGAACACAGCGGTATACAAGGAAGATCTTACGGTGTGGGTCCTGGGTGTAGACTATTTAGGACTTTAAATATAAAAATCTTTGTTGAATTGGGCTGGAAACCAAGTGGAAGCCAATGAACATGTCTTAAAATCAGCATTATATTCTCTGTGCATCCTATGCAGTTAACTCTCTAGCAGCTGCATTCTGATCAGGATTTCTTGCTGCTATTTACTGACCAAATATATGCATGTTGCTTGCATTCATGCAATTTCATAATGTCCCAGCTTCAAGTGGGAGTTCACCCCAACCTGACAGAAGCTCTCCTTGCACTCCGACACTAATCCAACCACCAGTACTACTTATCTGGATTGAGTTTTGGTTTGTTTGCCTTTACCCAGCCACCATTGCTCTCTTCCCTTACTAGGATTTACTGTAAACATTGTTTCTTACCTAATGACAGTGCAGCTGAAATCTCTGGGAGACCTCACCCAGAGGTTTTATGAAGATGTTCAGTAGCAGAGGAGACAGGATAGGACCTTGTGGACTCCATCTGGACCAAAAGCCGCAGAACAGAGCAGGAGTCTCATCATAACAGTGCCTTTCAGAATTTGCCCTCTATGGTGAATTTAAACCACTACAAAACAACACCCAATAATTTCAAGGTGGTCTAGATTCTAGAAGGTTGCCCTGGTTGACATCTCAGGACCGAATCAGGTCGTCTACCAGAACAGCTAAGGCATTTCCCACCCCCAAACCAGATATGAAGCCAGACTGAAAACTCTCTAAATAATTATAATCCAAGAACCCCTTTGTTTGTGACAACGTGACCCATGTCAACTTACCTAAATCAGAAAGAGTGGAAACTGGTCTGAATTTCTTTCAAGGCAATGGATCCAAGGACAACTTTTTCTGGGAACATACAAGTATGATTCTGCAAATCAGGGTGGATTTGATTTAAATCAAATTGATTTAAATCACGATTTAAATCACGATTTAAATCACTAGTCAGTAAGGCTTGATTTAAATCACTAGTCAGTAAGACTTGATTTAAATATTTTTTTTACAGAAAGACTCATTCTTGCTGGTATAATCTTAATATTTACAACCATATGAAGGTTTCATTTTTGGAATAATAAATTTTCAGAGTAGTTTTTACAGATATCAAAAATTACTGATTTGGTTATACTACTAGAAATACATAGACAGATAATTATGAAATTATGGTGAGGTTTAATAAGTTAACTGTTTATATTTGGACAAATTTTCTGCTGTACTTTATTGGAAGGAGAAAAATAATCATTTCCTTAATAACAATTTAAACAATTTATTTAACTAAAACAATAACATGATAGCATATGTATCCATGTTTGTTAACTGATGTGGTTAAACATTTTTTTAAAAAAAACTTAGACTGAGTTTTAGCACACTTGATAAACTTAAAACAAATCCTTATTTCCTGATGAATAGCCTTTGGACTACAAAGTAACTTAAATAGAAGACTATATTTAGAAAGATTTTTCCTCCAAAAGCATTTTATTTTAAAAATCCAATTTAAATAAAAAAAATCCGATTTAAATCAAAAGAATCCGATTTAAATCAAAAAAATCCGATTTTTTTGATTTTTTTAAAAAAAATCATTGATTTTTATCCACCCTGCTGCAAATCCTTATTCTGTTGTACGTTTCATTGATGTTGAGCCACCAATATTATTTACAGGAGTTATGATCTAAAATACGGAAGCCATTTTTATTCTTATTTGTTTATTCTTATTATGTTAATAATAATAATAATAATAATAATAATAATAATAATAATAATAATAATAATGTCAAACCATCGCAAGAGGTGTTGAAACTTTGGGAGGTTGGATGGTTATCGTTTTACACTTCTCAAGTTATGAAAGAAGCTTCATAATTGGTATACATTAATTTTGATGCCACAGGCTAACAAATATAACATGAGAATGATTTTGGAATCCCTTTTTCCATGTGTGTGTGTGTGTGTGTGTGTGTGTGTGTGAAATTAAAGGCTCTCCCCCGCAAGTCCAGAAAGAGGCTTTTTGAAAGCGACCTTTTTTTAAACAAACTTACCTTTACATTGCGGGTGATTTTAATCAATATGTGAAGGGCACATGCGGTGCCATATGCTCCTTGCCATCCATTAGTGAGTAGCGGGTCATTAAACTCCCACTAATGTTTCCTAACTATCATCATTGTGGTAAGTTGCCTGCCCCCCCCTCCACCTGCTTTGTAGCATATGAGCGAAGAGGAGCATTGGTGGCAGATTGCCTTGAAGACAATACGAACTCTCATGCAGGGTGCTTGTTTGTTCAGGCGCAAACAATAGAGACGTTTTTGTGGTTGCCATTTGCCAGCTACCCAAGGGGTTTGCACACCCCCCGCCCCACCCCACCCCTTTCCTCCCTTCTTCTCTTTGGTGCCTACAAAAAAAAAAAGATGCAAAAAAAATATCTTTCTTTTCCCTTGAATTGACCTGTGATGTTGCAGTGTCATTTCGCGGAGAAATTATTGGAGTGAGAGTGGGTCGTAACAATAGGGGCCTTGTGCCAGACACATGACAGGACAGGGAGGGCTGTTGGTGGCTCTTACTGAGGAACAGGACGGCGCTCTGGCAGGTGCTCCCATTGTTAAAATCCGCCCCCCCCCCCGCTCATAGACAGTGGTCACAGATGAGTTGATGTCATTTCATTCCGATTCTTTCTGCATGGAAGTTCTGTGATGTGACACTGGTCAAGTGTCCAACCTTCGCCTTTCCGATATCCGCAGCATAGCCTCTTCTGTAACATAACCCCCCCTGCCTCTATGACTAAGATATGTCAATGTTCTGCTAAGCCATATGGCTCCAAGCTAAAGTAACTTTTATACTTTCTGAAGGGAACATAATAACTTAATGTTTACTCTGCTAATACGGGCTTGACAGCCGCCAGTGATCCTGACATTACGCCTTTAAAATGCCATTCAAAAACCTACTTGAGTTTATTGATATAATGCTTATTAATTAATTTCACTAACATTTTTTTTAAAAAACAACAACACTAGGGATGACTGCTTTTGAACAGAGAGCTCTTTCTGAATGCACCAACTCCAACAAGTTTTGCTACAGTCCTTTATTGCAAAAAATAAATAAATAAAAAAAAATCAGTATTGTCAAAATAGCATGAAAGGTTTTGTTTGAAAAAACAATTCAAGCCCAGTGAACACTATTTGTTAATGTTCTGGCTTTGCCCAGTGCTGCTTCTGTTATGGGAGTGCATAAGGTCATGCCATAATACATCTGCTTCTGTTTTACTCATTGTTTTGTTCCACTTTTCATTCTGTAGACACTTGCCTTCCTCTGAACAAAACCAAGAATCCTTTTTTTGTAAACAATCATTTTGTTTTATGCAGTCAATACATCATGAGGAATTAAACTGCGCTTTCATATGGACACTGGCCATTTTCAGCACGAAAGTGAACGTAATCCAATGAAAATTGAAAGATAATTACTATTTAAACTGTACTTCTTCAAGGAAAGTTGTGTCTTAGAGCACATCTGTATTACTAGTTGGAAGCAGTACACACACACACACACACACACACACACACACACACATGCAAATCAGGGTTCCCTAGCCCCATCATAGTATTACAGTTTGCAGGATTCTTTGTTCAGGACCCATGACAATTTTAATCAAAGTAGATTAAATTGGTAGTACAGAATCATAGAATCATAGAACTGTAGAGTTGGGAAATACCTTAAGGGTCATCTGGTCTAACCCCCTGCAATGCAGGAATCCTGCCCACAGCCATTCCTTGGTCGGCATGAACAACCAACCTTCTGGTTAATAGCCCGACATACTCACCCGTTGCACCACAGGGACCAAATGCAGATCATTATCATGGCAGCAGCAACGTAATGATTATAATAGCTTAATAATAGGGACACAGCTCAAGCCATACTCCCATGTGTACATCACAGTGCCTGCCAATGTAACCTTCCTGGCAGAAGTGGATGGGGAAACTGCTTGTGTGCTGGAGTCCCTGATCCATGCAGTGAAGAAGAAGAAGAGTTTGGATTTGATATCCCACTTTATCAGTACCCGAAGGAGTCTCAAAGCGGCTCACATTCTCCTTTCCATTCTTCCCCCACAACAAACACTCTGTGAGGTGAGTGGGGCTGAGAGACTTCAGAGAAGTGTGACTAGCCCAAGGTCACCCAGCAGCTGCATGTGGAGGAGCGGGGATGCAAACCTGGTTCCCCAGATTACGAGTCTACTGCTCTTAACCACTATACCACACTGGCTCTCCAGATTACGAGTCTACTGCTCTTAACCACTACACCACAGTGTGCTCAGAACTGCAGCCATGGCCCAGTCTTTGGAGTCCTGGAAGCATCAAAGCTGTGTGCTGGATCAGATGCACGGCTGTTTTCACTGATGCTTTCTGCAACTGTTCAACCATGGGAAGCCTGCAAGTGGGACTTGGACATGACAGCATTACCTCCACTTGTGATTTCCAGCAATTGCTATTCAGAGACGTACGCATCTGACAGAGGAGGAGGCAGAACATAGCGTTGTGGCTGGTAGCTCTCTCTCCTCCGTGAATTTGCCTAATCCTCTTTCAAAGCCATCCAAGTCGGTGGCCATCACTACATCTCGAAGCCCCAACCATGTCTCTTTGTGCAGCATTCATAGAAGGACATGTCAGGCACAGCAAAGGCAGGTTAAACAGTCGTGATTTGGTGCCCAGCTTTTCTGATAGAATGTTTTGGAGGTTGTGTGTATTTGCCTTGGCAGGAGGTTCAGTCAGTTGGCTTTGTCTTGCTTGGCAGACATAAATTGCCACTGTAGCTGTGATAGCGCAAGCCAACTTTTCTATTGCTGCAGCTATGGGGATCGAGGGAACTGGGCTTTAGAAAAGAGCGGAAAATCCCCAAATATCTGAAACATATAAGAAGATTAAAGAAGAGGAGAGACTGAAAACTGATTAAGGGGTATTATAGTTTAATGACTATTAAAGTCTTCCAAATGCAGCTGGATTTGACAAATGCAACCGAGGAGGTTTTTCCTTCTTCTTCTTCTTCTCCTCCTCCAAAATTACAATAATTGCATAGGAGAATGCTCTTACATCAGTGCCGAAAAACGGTATCATCTGTAATTGGAGATACAGAAGTATTAGCCATAGCCAATGAACTGTAAAGAGAGTTTGGGTGGATTTTTTTTTTAAGTCCATGTTTCCAATGTATTTAATTATAATATATACTTGGGTAATTAGTACCTGTCACATCAAAAAATAGAGAGAAATTCAATGGCAATCACCCTCACCCAATAAGTGGACAATTAAGGTACATGGTTAAGGGTTGTTTTAATCCCATACACATGGAAATATGCTTGGATTGCTCAATTTGAGAAATAAGTCTACGAGCACCTGGTAGGGCTCTGACCCACCCAGAGTGTCCAAAATGGACCACAAAGGCAAAGGCCATGGTGGTGCTTTGTGAGCTACAGGATCTGAACATCTGTGATCGTGGGCATCTGGCCTTATCCAAAGAGCAGGCTTCCAGCCATAACCTTCTTTTTATAGATGGGAATGAAATGCTGCTAATCCGGTTGTTCCAGTTCTCAGGAGGTTAATGGGGTCCACTGGGAATCTGACATACTACTTTTCAAGGAATGTAACCAAATGTTTTAGGTGGAGGAAAGGAAGGGGGGCAAGCTGTATCGATCCATTACCTACTACACTGAAAGCCAGTGTGGATGAACATCAAGAGGTAAGAGGAACAGGGGGAATAAAGTTGGGATGGAAAGCTGAGGGACTGAAAGTTGAGGGTAACTGCTTTCTGGGAGTGCTGTGGCTAGATAGTCCATGCCAGTTCTTTTCTGGACATGTTCGTGATGAGGACAGTTGACCAACCTGGCCTATATATATTAGCTTATTAGCAACATCACAATTGTATATGTTGGCTGTAAAGTCATTCTATATCTTTAGGCACCAGTCAAAACATTTACAGGTATTTTCTACCAGGCCATTGACTTTTAATTATCTGTGGGTGGGATGTTTTAATTTTGTCTTTAAAAAATATTATTATGCTTTATGCTGGTTTTATTGTATGTGTTTGTTTTAAGTCACTTTGAGTCACTTTTTTTTTTAATGTGACCAGTGAGTTTAAATGATGATGGTGATGTAGCTTTTATTCTGTATTATCATCCTGTGATAGTTTTCATAGGAAGGAATATAGGTACAGCTGCCTTATACTGAACCAGACAATCAATTCATCTAGTTCAATACTGTCTACACTGAATGGCAGTGACTCTTCAAGGTTTCAGAGAGATCTTGCCTAGCTAAAGCTGGGGCTGGAGATCTTCTACATGCAGTGCAGATGTTCTACATCTGAACTACTGGGATTTCCCAAATATATGCTAAATCTTCTTGGCATATTGTTATATTTTAGTAGGATCTCATCTTGAGAATTACTGTTCTCCCCTTTAGGATTATTCAAATGCTGGAAACTAGATGATTCTTAGAAATCTGGAGCACGGAGAAGCCATCTTATCAATTTCTGTAAGTCCAGTCAAAAACATTTTCAAATCCCCACTGCATTCATGGCTTCTAGTGCAGTTTAATAGCCATAAAATTGTTGAAATGTCTGTTTGTGTACAATAAAAACCAACTATATATGTTGGAAAGTGGTTTGCTTGTCTATTTTGTCTTTCTGCTTTCCATAGGTTTAGCCTCCTCTCGAGATATCATCACCAACCTTGGCATACGGTTATCTGAGCTGGGGTCATTGCTGATGTTTGGACACTGGTCACCATTTTAATTCAATATGGCAGATCTAAATGGGACTTTGGCATGACTTCATCCATATTTTGGCATGGGCACCACTACCTCTCACAGGTTCTACCACTAGAAGGTTTCCTGAGGTACCATTCTGAATCAAGATGGCAGACCAAAAATGTGAAACAAACAAATCACACAGCCCATTTAAAAATCACATTATCTTTGGGTTTCTACAAATTCCCTCTGGGCAGAAATCAAGGGATGCATATGTGCCCACCCATGTGGCTTGCGGCTGCTTGCATGAAGATGGCCTAGGAAGTCAATGACACTAAAATCTAGCTTGATAAGTGGTTTGGCTGGATTGATCATGCTGCCAACAGAAGAAACGTGCCAGTTCATTTCACCAGTAGAGTGAAACCTATGAATATTAAGTATTGGCTGGTAAATATGGTACGTAATCCTGGCAATGCTCAATATTTTAAATGCTCTGGTCTTGACACATTATCACATTGGGGCTATATATATATATATATATATATATATATATATATATATATGCTAGACAGTGCAAATAAGCCTGCACGGCAGAGGCATGAAATGAAAACAGAGAAGAGCATATGAAAAGGTTATCATCTGCAATGCAGAAAGCAAAGTTTCAAAATGGGTTTAGGAACACTACCGTAGATGCTTTCTAATTTTGGGGATGGGAGAGGGATTTCATAAACGAGAAGAGCCACAGACTGGACAGGGTGAAAAGGTTGCCCATAACCAGACTTTTTGTTCCTGAAACGACCGGGACCATTACTGAACAACAGACAAAAGTGAATAAATGGTGGGCATCGTTGCTTTGTTGCTGCTCCCCAGTTTAAGGATACTCTTGTCCTCCTTCTGCCCCATCTATATTTGACAAGTTTGCTTTCAGCAGATATGACAGGCACTGGTGGGGGTCACTGGCCCAGTTCCACATTTCCACACTTGGCTTGCTCCGAGTTCACTGGCCTGAACTAATATCTCCAAAGGAGGTCGTACTACTGAACATTATGAGTTTTTGCACATTAAACATGCATTGGTGGCTCCCCTCTGCTGATCTGACAGCTGTAGAAAAATAAAGAAAATTCAGTTTGAACTTTTTAAAAAGCAGGGGCTTAATTTATGTCCAGTACTTTTGTCCCCCAGTTTCTTTTTCATGTGCCAATTGCAAAGCTCAGGGGAGATAATAACATGGAGGAGTTTCTGCTCTCGGCTTCCACGTGCCTTTCTGAGCTCGTGTCTCAGGGGCTGAGCCAAATCTACAGCGAAGGGAAGAGTTTTCAGATGGAAATTGGATGAAACAATGCAATCATCTGTCTCACAATCTGTTTTTATATATATAAACATCTATGAAGAAAGTATTTCCCCCCCCTCCCCCAAGGGAATTTTTCTTTCAGAGGGTTTTGTATAAAAAGGGAGGCTCATGAATGCTGATGGGAAGGGACGGGCACCTTTGTGATTTCTGTGCAGCGACGATAAAACGCTTTAATAAAATCAGAAAACACAGATGTTGCTTTGAGCGTGTTTGATGTCTTTTTGAAATAGCTGGGAACAATTACCTTTTTTTTCAGATCAACAATAGGTGCTCGTGACAGACAAACTCAGGAACATCCAATGAAGTTTCAGGACAGACAAAATAAAGCACTTCTTCACACTGTGCATAGCTGATCTAGGGAACTGGCTCCCTCAAGAGTCAGCGATGGCCACCCACTTGAAGTGATGGCTTTAAAAGCAGGTCAGACAAAATCATGGAGAATAAGTCTATCCGTGGCTGCTTGCAACCAGGACCGGTGCTAGGGATTTTGGCGCCCTAGGCGAGGGGGTGGGCCACGTGACATCATTGCGCATGACGTACGGTGCCCCGCCCCCTGCCCGGCCGGGTGCCCCGCCCTGCCGTGGTTTTCGCCTCTGGTTGGGGCGACACCGGGCGGGGGGTGAGGGGCAGGCTGGCCAGCGCCCCCTCCATTTTGGCACCGCCGCAGTTTTCGCCCCAAGCTGCTTGCTCCGCCGCTGGTTCGGGTGGCGGCGGGCGGCGGGGAGCAGGCTGGCCAGCGCCCGCTCCATTTTGGCGCCCTAGGCAACTGCCTAGTTCGCCTTAATGGACGCGCCGGCCCTGCTTGCAACAACAAATAGGTTCTGCCTCCACTATCAGAAGCAGTGGCTGGGCAACACAGGAGGAGAGAGTGCTGTTGCGCTCATGTTCTTTTTGTGAATTTCCCATGGGTATCTGGTTGCCCAGCATGAGAACAGAGTGCTGGGCTGCGTGGACCTTATGTTCTTAAGGGCTCTCCCAAACCTGGGGCTGGCATTGTAACAAATACCAGACAAATCCTCTTAGAACTGCATACAATTTTTCCTCCCATCCTTCCTTCCAGTAAAACAAGAGGTTGGGAACCTCGGTCCTGGGGGGGGGGGGCAAATGTTCCCCTGTATACCTTTCTGCCTGATGCTTGAGACTCTCCCTAAGCCACACCCCATCTCCAGTCAGATGCTCTTTGCACGGGCCATATCTCTTGTTGCCTTGTTTCACATCCTGCTTGAGTGTCCTTGCCTGGCTGGAATGGGCCCTTGAACTCTGATAATGACTCTTGCTTGCCTGGATAGAGGATAGAGTGGGGTGTGTGTAGAAAACTAACCGAATGAACAAAGGCAACATTTATATTCATTGCTTAGCTTCTGCACTTTGTAGCTAAGAACTATTCCCTGTGTTGGTCTTTTCCTCCTCCCTCCCAACCCCTTTTCCTTTTGTGTTGTGTCTTTCAGAGCCTGAGGGCAGGGAATGTCTTCTTAGTATTCATCTTTGTAAGCTGATATGGTGGCTTTCATTTCCTCCCCTCTTCCATAGCGCCTTGAATATTGCATTGTTTGGGGGCATTCCAAGGGGAGGAAAAGCCATTAATCGCCCCCCCCTTTTCTTTTCCCTATTCCCCCATTACAAAAAAAAAAAGAAGAAAAAAGGAACACGAGGAATTAAACAGATGGAAATTGAAGAAAGAGCGATGAAATGAACAAGTCTTTAAAAATAATGAAATGGTTAACGGAGTAACAAAATGAACAGAGAGAGTGAGAGTGAGAGAGAATGCTCATATAGTGACAAACTTCCTCACCTTTCATAGTGCATCACATTCTCATGAACGTTGCCTTTGTTTGTATTTAATTTATTTCTTTGAAAGCTAATCCCTTCCCTCAGTAGTGCTGGAGAGCCCATCTACACTGGCTCCCTCCCTGCAAATGAGAGAAAAACCTGTATAGCTGACACACCTCTAAGAAACCCATCTCCTCATCCATTGCATGTGAACTGTATCTATGATGCTATTTGGAGGCTGTGGAGCTATGACCAAAAGGCTAGAATGGGGTTGGATAATCCTCACTTTCTCCTTCCCTGTAACAATCATACCTGATGCAAAACCAAACGCTCAGCTAAACACAGAGCAGCTTTTCGCCAGCTTTTTTTTTTTTGTCCTTATGCCTTTTCTCTAGTCCAAGACTACTCCTCTGCGGCCACCTGTTCACCCCTGTCGTTTGGTCCTCCTCCATCTTTGCAACACAAAAGCGTTTCAGAGCTATAAGTGAATAACAAAAGGTCATCAATCCACTCAACTGCCTTAACGACTCTCTGGGTGCCACTAATGTGAAGCGTCTTAACTTCCCTGTGGGGTGGTTCACCCTGGGTGATTGCGTCAGTGACCTCATTATATTCATGGCAGCCCATTATTTTATTATCATTTATTCATTAGGCTGGCACAACCTAATCCTTAACTCCTAGAACAGGTTATAAACAGTCTAGGGATGTTATCGTCCAGTAGTAGGAGAGGGGCTTGTAACTGTCCAGCATATTTCATGTTAATATACTGAAAACAGTGTTTCTACATTTACAAGGGAAAATTATATAGCTGATCATTGTTTAACACATGAGATCTGCAACAAAATGTTGCAGCATGGAGTGCTCTCATTCAGGTTTCCAGTTGCAACATTCTGTTGTCCACCCCATCTTTTCTTGCCTGGCCCTCAGTCTATCAGCATTCTGTGACCAGTGAGTATTCTCAGTCCTCATTGAGCTGTTCTGGTTTTCTTTCTCCTTTGGATTCCCTAAAGTTTTGTTTTTTACTTCTGAGAATCCTTGGTGTTACCTCAAGCCTGCAGACACTTTTCGTGTGTGTGTGTGTGTGTGTGTGTGTGTGTGTGTGTGTGTGTGTGTGTGTTTTGTCTACCTAAGAGCATAGATAGCATGACAGGGGGCAGCGACACTCACTTGAGAGCCAGTGTGGTGTAGTGGTTAAGAGCGGTAGACTCGTAATCTGGGGAACCGGGTTCGCGTCTCTGCTCCTCCACATGCAGCTGCTGGGTGACCTTGGGCTAGTCACACTTCTCTGAAGTCTCTCAGCCTCACTCACCTCACAGAGTGTTTGTTGTGGGGGAGGAAGGGAAAGGAGAATGTTAGCCGCTTTGAGACTCCTTCGGGTAGTGATAAAGCGGGATATCAAATCCAAACTCCTCTTCTTCTTCTTCTTCTTCTTCTTCTTCTTCTTCTTCTTCTTCTTCACCTTTTTTGGGTTATGCTGCTGTTTTATGGGAGGTAGAGAAGCAGGTGGTGCTGTGGTCTAAACCACTGAGCCTCTTGGGCTCCTGCCAACCTAGTTATTTGAAAGCACACCATTGCAAGTAGATAAATCAGTACTGCTGTGGCGGGAAAGTAAACGGCATTTCCGTGTGCTCTGGTTTCCGTCGCGGTGTTCCGTTGCGCCAGAAGTGGTTTAGTCATGCTGGCCACATGACCCGGAAAGCTGTCTGTGGACAAATGCTGGCTCCCTCAGCCTGAAGCGAGATGAGCGCTGCACCTCATAGACACCTTTGACTGGACTTAATCTGCCCAGGGGTCATTTACCTTTACCTTACCTTTATGGGAGATAGAATGGATGGGGCAAGGAGGTGCCCAGGTCAGCATGGTGCAAACACATCACTGGGAGCACAGGATTGGCTCTGCTCGTGTTTGCACTGTGCCTCATTCCCCACCTCCTGGTAAGCTGCAGTAGTGCAACCGACTGACTTGAGGTCAGGCGAGCATCGCTGCCCTGCCATGCTGGCTGCTACTGCCCAATTAAATTTATTGTTACTAGACATGAAGGGTGTGTGGGCAGGGCCAAATGGAGGAGGGGGAGGGGGAGGGGGAGGCAAATGCCATTGTAATTGCCCAAGTGGTCTTGATCAATGTAGCATCACTATAGGCCCCAGGGCATTGTGGGAATTGCAGCAGTGGTTGCAGTACACTCATTGGAGTCCTGGTAAATGCGTCTCAGTGCAGTGGGGCCAGCCATGGGGGTCTTGCATCTTCCTTTGAGATGAGAGGGAAAACGTTACTCTATCATATAGTTAACTAGTAAATTAAGCCCGTTAAGATAACGGGCGCTAGAAGATATGTGTCGAGGCTGTATTAAAGTCAAGAAATCGAACGGGAAGAAAGGCGCGTCTGCTGCGCCCTCCTCGACCCGGCTGCGCGCAATCCCGGCCGGGAGCAATCGTGGCAAAGGCGGCCCTGGCCGGCCTTGCCTCCCTCCCTCGCCGGCCCGCCCTCCGTCCCGCTTTGGGCGAGGGGCTGTCCCAAGCCGGCTTCCCCTTCCTTTCGGCGGTGACTGACAGAGATCGCAGCCAGTGCCCGCCCTGCGGAGGGGGGACTAACCCCAGCCTCTCCGACGCAGCCCGGGAACCAACCTGGCGGCCACCTCCAGGGCAGGGCGAAGCGAGGTGAGCGGGGCTTGCGCGGCGCGCGGGCAGGGCAAGGCAGGGCCGGGCAGCGCGCGATGGGCACCGCGGGACTCGAGGCGGAGACACTGCCGCCTCCGGAGCCCTGAGAGGGAGAGAGCGAGAGCCGCGTGGGAGGCGCCCCGGCCCAAGACGCGCACAGCCGGCGAGCGGAGCGCGGGGCGAGGGCGGGGGATGGAACAAAGGGCGGAGCTGGAACCGGGACTCCTGGGTCCCTTCGGGGAGGAGGGGGTCTTGCAGGAAGCGGGAGCCGGGATTCCCTTTCGCAGGTCCCGGGGCTTTAGCGGCACCAGGACGCCTGGGTCCTCCCGGGGGAAGGAGGTCGGAGGAGGAGGCTCAGGAGGAGGTGGAGGAGGCTCCGTGCAAGACGGCGGCGCTGCCCCAAGTGACACCGCGTGTGCGCCGCTGCTGACTTCTGGCCTGCGTCCCTGTTGGGGGGGGGACAGTAGAGCTGTCCAATCCCTGCGTCCCTCTGTGACATGCGCAGTAGCGCACTTCCGTGACACACGGAAAGTTGAAGTTGGACGCAGGGACACTTCAACATTATTATATAGGATAGGATGCTGTTTTGCAAAAGGTATCTGGACTTCTAGTTTCTTTCTGGCTTTTCACCTATCATTTATTAATGAATTGCATTTATATCCCACCTTCTTCTCGGCCAGATGGGCGGGGTAAAAATAATAAATTATTATATATTATATATTCTCCAAGGAGCTGCAGGTGGTGTACATGGTCCTCCCGCTCCTCATTTAATCCACACAACAACCTTGTGAGATAGGTTAGGCTGTGAGATAGTGACTGGCAGTGAGCTTTATGGCTGAGTGGGGGTTCAAACCTTGCTCTCCCATGTCCTAGCCCAACACTTTAATCACTACACCACACTGGCTCTCAATAAACATCTTAAATAAAACCCATTAATTGTTTCCACACAAAATTTGCTACTCTGCAGTGTCTTCTTCTGTGGCGATCACTCGCAGCCGAGTAAGATTGTCTTCCATAAACTGGTTTTAGCAGTGAGTCCGTGAGTGACTGTGGAGACCAATTCTGGATCCACATGTCATTCCACAGTGGGGACATAGGTTTCTTGGCAGGAGTTGATCATGGTGAGGGTTTGCCTTCCTCTTAGCACATTTCTCCCTTTCGTCCTGAGTTTGAGCATTTTCAAAACCCATGACACCTTTGGTAAAGGCTGTTCTCCAATTGGAGCGCTCGCGGGCCAGTGTTTCCCAGTTGTCGGTGTTTATACTACATTTTTAAAGATTTGCCTTGAGAGAGTCTTTAAGCCTCTTTTGTTGACCACCAGCATTACGTTCTCCATTTTTAAGTTCGGAATAGAGTAGTTGCTTTAAAGTCTATACTGATGAACAAATGGAACAGAAGCACCTTCTGGATTACAAGAGAACTTTGTAAGTCACAGACGAATTGGAGCAGACCCCCCTAGCTGTATACATTTATTTATTTTTGGTAAAGTAAATGGAGAATCAGGTGATAAAGCGAAGTCAACAGATGGGAGAATTGGGGAACAGCTAAAGGACAAACAAACAAAACAACAAACAAATGGCAGTGGCAAACAAACTTTTGGAAGAAACAGATTTTAAAAGGCGTTTGCCAAATAAGCAAACTTTTCTTTCTCTTGCTGGGACATATGTAACCTGTTTTTCTGTCTATTTTTGGAAGCGAAGAAGTGAACACATGCTGGGCTTTAATAAATCTTGTTGCAGTCACAATAGGCAAGGACCAAACTTGATGCACATTTGCTCAACTGACCAATAGCCTTCATTTCAACCTTTTTATCCTTAAGCTTTAAAATAAATGTTCGACTGGGCTGCTGCTGGTGGGCAAATAGGGAAATGTGCAGAGGAACAGAAAAACGGACTTTGCATTTATGGACCTCTTTCCTGCCTCCCCGTTTCCTCTGCAACGCCTTGCACCCGGCAAATGTGCTGCTCCTGGGGGCTGGGGGATCTTTGTGAGTATTGTGGGATATAATGTGTGTCGGAGGCCACAGATAGAAGGAAATTGCTCCCTCCTTATTTGAATGGAGGAGCAACTTAAGGTCCAGTCCAGAAGGATTGTCTTGTGGGACCAGACCAAAGTTTGTCCAATCCAGAGTTTTGTTCCCCATCACAGCTCACCAGATGCTTCAGCAGTGGCACAAATTGCTTCTAGGTGATATAGGAATGCCCTTTAGTTTCCAGTAGGCTGTGTATGTTTGGACAGAAGCATATATTGAGGCTGTCCTTCAGCTTGGTGTGTACCCCACCTAACAAGACAGATAGCTGTGATTCCTGCATTGCATAAGGTTGGGCCCTTCCAACTCCAAATTATTTATTTATTTATTTATTTATTTATTTATTTATTTATTTATTTATTTATTTTCTTTATTGTAAAACATACAACACAAGCAGACAAAAACAATACCACAATGACAACTAAACATTAATTGACTACACATCCAACATCACACACATTTTTGACTTCCGATCCACCTCATTCTGCTCTCCAAATCTTCTTAGCCTATATGCACTTCCTGTTATATCTATTACATATCAAGAATTTTTTTTACGCCTATAATGTTCTTTAATATTCAAGATTCAATCTATACCTGTCAGGAGATTTGCATTTTCACAATATTGTTTTAAATATTGTCCATTCTTTGCTCACTTTCTGATTTGAGTTTCCTCTTTTTCTCCCAGTCATTTTTGCAAGTTCCAGGTATTCTATCATCTTCACCTGCCAGTCAAGCTTTGCAGGAATTAAGTCCCCTTCCAATTTTTTGCTACCAGAATTCTGGCCACCGGGGTTGCATACATAAAGATGGTTCTAAAGTTTTTGGATTTCAGTGGACATAATGCCTAACAGAAAGGCTTCTGGGTTTTTTTTTGGAAAAGAGAATTTAAAGATCTTTTACTCTACCAATAGAGATCCAGCAGGCTCCTTCTGTTTCAGCTTTCAAACATTGACTTAATTTTTTTCTATTTCACCAGACCCATGCAGGCAATTTAGGACCTATTTTTTCATATTTGTTATCAAATTTTAATTGTATAATTATATGTATGGTTGTTGTGAACCGCATTGATATTTTCTTTATGAATTAGCGGTATAGAAATAGTTTTAATAAAGAAAGAAAGCCACGAAAAGCCGTGAAAATTATAGCAATAAACAGAAGCATTTGGATATCAGCTTTTGATATTCCCTTGTAGCTTTCAGATTCTGCAAAGCTCTACAAACACCCCTATACATAGACCGAAAACATTATTTCAGATATAAACAATTTGGCAAGAGCAGTGGAGCCCTCTCATTGTATAGTCACATTAACCTCGCCCCCCCTCCCCCAGTCAGCATGATAAATTGCTAATTTTGGGCTATGCATTTACCAGTGCAGAACAAAACAATGACACCATGGAAAATCCGAAAGGTATCTGGGGGACTGAGTTTATATTTACATTTGGCACTCTCAGGAAGCAGTCACTAGGGTGGAAACACCACTGAAGAATATTAGGCTATCAGTGAAGTGCTCGGCTGTGTCTCAAATCCATAGATGCACTGTAGATTAAAAACAAGAATAAGTGTGTTGGGGGAAAACACTCCTTAGTTTTTAGACTTCTACAATTCTTCCTTGTCTGGCTAGTTATTTCCTGTAGTTTTAGAGTTCTTAAGTATTTGGAAATTTGGAAAGGCTGTTTGTTGCTTGGAAGCAACTACTAAATTTACAAAAATAGAAAATATTGCTGCTGCAGTTGTCATAAGGTAAAGGTAAAGGGTCCAGTCGTGTCCGACTCTGGGGTTGCACGCTCATCTCGCATTATTGGCCGAGGGAGCCGGTGTACAGCTTCCAGGTCATGTGGCCAGCATGACAAAGCCGCTTCTGGTGAACCAGAGCAGCACACGGAAACACCGTTTACCTTCCCGCCGGAGCGGTACCTATTTATCTACTTGCACTTGATGTGCTTTCAAACTGCTAGGTGGGCAGGAGCTGGGATTGAACAACAGGAGCTCACCCCGTCGCAGGGATTCGAACTGCTGACCTTCTGATCAGCAAGCCCTAGATTCTGTGGTTTAGACCACAGTGCCACCCACGTCCCATAAAAGTACTTGTACACCTCATCAAATCCCGATTTGTATGTTACTGATCTGTAGAGGCAAATCAAGTTAGACCTATCCCAAAAGTTGTGCTGCTCCTCTTGACCCCACTGTGGTTGTTGGGCTGAGAATAACACATTCAGTAGGGAGCCTTTTTATGCAGGGAGGCGCAAAATGAGCCATTTAGAATCCTGGGCAACCTGTGCTTTAATCATAGAGAGAGCCTTCATGTATAAAGAAGGTCCCCACTGCAGAAATTATTCCACAGTAGTAGAGTTAGGAGGACCAAATGTGACTTTGCAGGTGGGACTAAATCCCAGCACCAAAGCCCCCTTCAACACACTTCCCCTCACGCTCCTCGAGCAATGCATGAGGAGGGCTTAAACCATCTGAAATGATTTCATAGCTAAAATGCCCATTCGTTCAGCTAGGGGATGATCAATCTGAGACCTGGTCCTCACCAAGAGAGTAGAACCGACTGATGAACAGGAAGTACTGGGGACCTTGGGAGGAAGTGATCATGTCCTCTTGGGTTTCATCATACAGAGGCAAGGGAAAGCTGAGTGTAGTCGGACATGCACTCTGGACTTAAAGAAGGCCGATTTCAAAAAGCTTAAGGTCAGAAATACTTAAAAAGAAGAGAGTCCAAGATGGAAGGGAGATTCTTCAAGGTGACAAATGCAGACAATTCCAACAGGAAGACAACGTGCGAGACATATAAAGAAACCAGCGTGGCTGCATAAGGAGCTTACATGGGAAGTAATAGTACTGCTCTGTTCTGCCTTGGTCAGACAATGCCTGTATCTAGTTCAGGGTGCCACAGTTTAAGAAGGATATTGACAAGCTGGAATGTGTGCAGAGGAGGTACAATGAAAGGTACTAAGCAGGTATTATTCTTTTTCTTTGTATTTTGAGATACAAGCACCCCTCTTCAACACTACTTTTAGGTCTAGTTGAGGTGTCAATGAATCTTTTAGTAACCTCAGATTTTATTTTATTTTTGGAAAAAGCATGAGAGCCATTGCAGTTGCACTGTGGCTCCCCTGCTGCAATCCCATTAACACTTACTTAGGAGTAAGCCCCATTGAACTTAATAGAACTTACTTCTGAGATGACATGCTCCCTGAAGAAGTGTGCATGCACGCGAAAGCTCATACCAAGAACAAACTTAGTTGGTCTCTAAGGTGCTACTGGAAGGAATTTTTTTGTTTTTCCCTTGGTTAGGGTTTTTTTTTAGTATGTTTTGCTGTTAAAATACCATGTATATATAGTTTTCTATCCTGAGTGATCTAGGATCTGTAGGTATGGGATATAAATTCAGCAGCTAAACAAAGGAGCAAACATAAAATTTTAAAAATCTCAAGATGGAAAAATTACAGATTAGGAAATGCTGACCTACACCCAACTGTTGACTTGCAATCAGTGCCAGTCAAAGCATATGCAAATCCTTGTGGATGGTCTAGTGAACGGAATGCTGTTTTCTTGACATGAATTAAATGCTCACGGAATTAAATTCCTGTGCCCTTTGATTGTGATTAACATAGGCTCCCTTATCATTGAGTCCTTTATGGAATTAGGAGCACAGTGCTTCTTCTATAGACCTACACCAGCTCTCCTATGCTAGATTTTTGTTTTGTTTCACAATGGGTGAGATGCATTTAATTTATTGTAGGAAACTCTTAAAGATGCAGGATCTTTTAAGAGCCTTTTACAATAGACGTGAAGCACTTATTTAATCCCATTGAATGGGGACTAGATTTACTAGCTGAGCCAGACATGATTTTTGTTCAGGAGTCATCCTGGAGTACATCGAAGTTTAAAGAGCTTTTTAGAGAAACCGAGGCGAAACAAAAGAAGTAAATTTTGAGAAAGGACTTTGTCAAGAAGGTTTAGATGTTAAACAGAGAGAGAAAAGCACGGTGGCTTGACTAAAATGAATGTTGGGGTTTGCCGAATCGCTGCCGATACTGCAAGAGATGCTAATGAAGCACTTTAAATGCAGGCCCGATGTACAGAAAAGGGGCAATTTCATACGAAAGTGCAGCAAGGTTAGGGAATCAAAGAAGGTGCACTTCAGAGCTGCAAAAAACGACAACGCTCCATTGTAAGGCCTTTTTTTCCTTCTGGCTTCAAACATGTTTTAAGTACACCATTTACTAACTTGTACAACCTAGATTGCTCACTGATTAAGAATTTATGACCAGAAACAAACCTGTTGGGGAGGATGGGGGGGGGGGGGAGAGAGAAGCGAAGTTTTGATCCTTACAGTCGCAACATAGCACAGTTTGAATGAACTTAACCTGGGCACTGTGGGGGGCGCACAATATGTTTTTTAGGCTCAGGGGCCTAGCACTGGAGCTCAAATGGAATCTCGTCTTTCAGTAACAATTAAAACAAAAGCAAGGGGGAAGCGGTGGCGGGGGGTGGGGTGGGGAGAAATGTTGCAGACCATCTGTGACCCATCAACCTGCCACAATGCGGGCTGTTTCATTTTGGGTTTAATTTATCCACTTATTTCTGGATTGTGCCCCAATTGACCTTTTTAGCTCATGAGCTTCCCCCGCTCCCTCCCCACTATGTGTGTGTGTGTGTGTGTGTGTGTGTGTGTGTGTGTATATATATATATATATATATATATATATATATATATATATATATATATAAACTGCAGGGATGGTTATGGAAATCCTGCTCAGTAGACTGACTCTGCTGGTGAAGATGTCAATGGCTGTTGAAGCCCATCAGCCCCAGTTCAGCCAGGGTTGCCTTCGTGCCGTACTGTCCCCAATTCCCCAACAGTGCGGTCGGCTGTCACTTTTTTGCATGAAGTACCTGAGCAGCTCAGAACAGGGGTGGGCAATTCTGTTGATTTCCATTTCTCATGTTTCTAGTCATAAGACCACACCATCATTTTACTTTTTTACTTTTTATTTTTTTTAAAAACAGTCATTATAATTGGTCAGCATTTTGATGTTTGTTATTTAAGGAGTTTTGAAAAGAAGTGCTTGGTCCTGCAGCCTCTCCACCAATTCAGAACACTTGTCTGCCATCCTTCCTTTGAGGAACTCTGAGCTTTGCACACATAGCTTGCCATGCCAGAAAAGTTAACCTGTGTGTGTGTTAACCATTCTACCCAGTATACCTGAAGGAGCGTCTCCATCCCCATCATTCAGCCCGGACACTGAGGTCCAGCGCCGAGGGCCTTCTGGCAGTTTCCTCACTGCGAGAAGTGAGTTTACAGGGAACCAGGCAGAGGGCCTTCTCAGTAGTGGCACCCACCCTGTGGAACGCCCTCCCATCAGATATCCAAGAAATAAACAACTATCTGACATTTAGAAGACATCTGAAGGCAGCCCTGTTTAGGGGAGTTTTTAATGTTTGATATTTTGTCACTTTTTTATTCTGGTGGGAGCCGCCTAGAGTGGCTGGGGAAACCCAGCCAGGTGGGCAGGGTATAAATAATAAATTATTATTATTATTATTATCATTATCATTATCATTATCATTATCATTACCATTATCATTCTCCATCAATAGATGAGAAAAGAAATTGCATCTGAAAATGATCAAAGTAGAGAGAAAATTTCACTGAAATTGCACTGTGGTGCAATTCCTTTGTTGCTTTGACCTTGCTTTTGAAGTGAATGAGGAATGTTTGTGAGTGTTGTTTCTTCCATTCTATAAACCATCTTATCAGTGGCTTGCACTCTGCAGCCTTCCCAGGTGCCCATGCTTCAACTAAAGCCCAAAGGAAGATATCATGTGGTAACTAACTCCACCCATGATCTCCGTCCCCCGTCCCCAAGAACAGACTGCAGAGAAATAGTCACAAGCAAGACACATACCACCCCAGGCTGCTTCACAATAAGTTAAGCTCAGAATCCCACACTGACTGAAATTCAAAAGTGCCCTCAGAATGAAGCAGAAAAATGGAAACCTATTTTGGTGGAGTAAGTAGCAGGTGGCGCTGTGGTCTAAACCACAGAGCTTAGGGCTTGCCGATCAGAAGGTTGGCAGTTCGAATCCCCGCGACAGGGTGAGCTCCTGTTGTTCGGTCCCAGCTCCTGCCCACCTACCAGTTCGAAAGCACGTCAAAGTGCAAGCAGATAAATAGGTACCGCTCCGGCGGGAAGGTAAATGGTGTTTCCGTGCGCTGCTCTGGTTTTGCTTAGTCATGCAGGCCACATGACCCAGAAGCTGACAGTGGACAAACACCAGCTCCCTCGGCCTATAGAGTGAGATGAGCGCCGCAACCCCAGAGTCGTCCGCGACTGGACCTAACGGTCAGGGGTACCTTTACCTTTACCTTTACCAAGTAGCCTTTTGAGAAATTGGAGGGCGGATTTTAGCACAGTATTGGTAACAGCCACTGAAGTGAGGAATTGTGGAACACCGAACCTGTACAGTTTCAGAAAGCGAAGTGCAGCAAAAGTTTCTGATGCCATTCTTCTCAGAGCATTTCCTTTGGAGACTGAAGTTATATGCAAAACAGTATTTATTGCACTCTTTGACTTTTGTGTGTGTGTATACCATGGAAACCTTTCTCTTGACTACGAAATCACAGTTGCAAGACAGTATAAGCTCTTAGAAACCAAACCAAACCAAACCAAACCAAACCAAACCAAACCAAACCAAATCAAAAGAAAACACCCGGCCCACTTATTTTTGAAGATGTTAATCAGGGGTCCCCAAACTAAGGCCTAGGGGCCAGATGCGACCTGAGGGGCTCATTTATCCGGCCCCCGGAGACCCCCGGCAACCCCCGCCGCCCACCGCCTGCTGCCGCTGCCCGCTCTTACCGGCGCGGCGCGGCGCGGCTGCCCATCTCTGGGTCGATGCGGCACCAGAAATGGCGTTTGCGCATGCGCAAAACGTCATTTCCGGGTCCGCAGAGGACCCTGCGCATGCGCACAAGCTATTTCCGGTGCCATGTCGCGCCGGAAATGACGTTTGCGCATGGTCATCGCCGGAGGAACCGGCCCGCCGCGCAGTGAGCCTGGGTTAATGGTTATGGTGTTAATGGTTCTGCAATGTGTTCTTTATTGTTCATTTTTATTTAATTAACTGGTTTAATTCATTTTAAGCATGCTACATGCTCCCGTGGCGTCTCACAGTTCAGAAAGAAACCATGCAATTGGGCATTTAAAAATACCCAATACAATGCCAAACACACACAGTGGTGTTTGAGTCTTGACAGCAATACTCCACATCCTCATTTCCATGCTTGTGCCTGCATATCCTGCAGATGGGATGGGATCCAAGGCACCTTCTCACAGTTACCCTGAAAGAGTTTGGACTCCTGCCACCATGAAAACATGCTCCTTCATGCCCCCAAACAGTAGAGAAGCATTTGGAGGTTAGTAGCACGCAAGAAAGACAGAGGTGACGTCTCTTACGAAAGCATTCGCAGGGAATTCGATAGATGCAGTAATGGAAGGCAGTTTGGATGATGACATAGCCACTGTAGGGTTCACCAGAGGAAGGAGCTGCTGGCATGTTATCAGTTTAAATACCACCACTGGGGCCCAGCAGAGGATGGTATTGCCACTATTTTTGCAGGGGTCCAGCCCTAGAACAGGCCAATGATATTCCACTTGGTCCTCCATGGCTCTTGACCCTGAGCAGCTCCTTGACCCGAGATGCTCACAGGCTTCCTGCTGATCAGCTTAAAGCTATGCAGTTTCCTAACATTGCTACCTACTGGGAAGTACCTGCTTGCCTCCCAGACCACCAGCCATGCCTGTGGAAACAAAACATGAGAATGCAAAGGTTCTGAAGATCTGCCAGCTTACAAGCTGGATCTGGATTGTCCCAAATAGTTAGGATTTCCACATCTCTGATGTTCATTTTGCCTCCCTTTTGTGTAAAAGCTGCACTCAGTTGCGCTTCCCCCAGTTGGCTCCCAAGTTAGCTATGTCCTATAGCTGCTTTATTATGTCAAGCATTATCCTTTAAAAGGGCTTATGATGGCACATGCTTGTTCTGTTTATACATGTTACAGAATGTATATGGTATGTGGCTAAAATTAGCTTCTCCTAGCTATAGCAATATATCTTCCTGGAGTTGGGGAAACGGCACCATCTAGGTGGTTAGAAACAAAGAACTGGAAACTAGATGGCAGTATGAACTAGACATTAAAGGCTCTCTGCAATCAACCTTGTGATGACTCATGCTCCACAGAGGAATTCGAAGGATATAGAACTTTGCATAAGCTTTGCATGCTGCACCGGGCCAGCCACCTCCCCCCTTGAAAAAGACAACTCAGAGGACTAAAAGTTCATGTAGATTTATTTACTTAGACAAAACATTACAATGTGTTCCCCTTCAACAAACAGCGGGGAGGAATAGTGGGATCGGAAATGCAAATCCCAAGAGAACAAACAAACATAACCGAACTAGTAAAAATCATGCATATTTATTTATTAATTTGTGTAGTTCCTAGAACACCCTTCCTTCAATAGGAGGTCTTTAGAACTCTCTCTCTCTCTCTCTCTCTCTCTCTCTCTCTCTCTCTCTCTGTGTGTGTGTGTGTGTGTGTGAGAGAGAGAGAGATAGAGATAGAGATAGAGATAGAGATAGAGATAGAGATAGAGGTGTGTATTGGGGGTGTGTGCTTTCAGCCAGTAACAAGAATAATTATTTTGGTTAACTTTGTATTAAAAAGGTAAAGGACCCCTGACAGTTAAATCCAGTCGCGAACAACTCTGGGGTTGCGGCGCTCATCTCATTTTACTGGCCAAGGGAGCCGGCATTTGTCCGCAGACAGCTTCTGGGTCATGTGGCCAGCATGACTAAGCCACTTCTGGTGAAACCAGAGCAGCACATGCAAACGGCGTTTACCTTCCCCCCGGAGCGGTACCTATTTATCTACTTGCACTTTGACGTGCTTTCAAACTGCTAGGTTGGCAGGAGCTGGGACCAAGCAATGGGAGCTCACCCCGTTGTGGGATTCGAACAGCTGACCTTCCAATCGGCAAGCCGTAGGCTCAGTGGTTTATACCACAGCGCCACCCGCACCCCCAACTTTGTATTAGTGCTATACTAATGGCAGTTCCTTCCTTCCTTCCTTCCTTCCTTCCTTCCTTCCTTCCTTCCTTCCTTCCTTCCTGTCTGTCATTTGGTTATAGGTTCTGCAACACTTCCTGGAAGGGCAGGAGAGAAGCCTTAAAAGCAGGTTCAAGCCCTTGCTTTTTCCTGTAGTACTGATTGCAGTCGTTAACAGTTGTCAACAGGTTTACCATACCCATTGAGCCAATCACCCATCTCCAACTACCCTCCTGAGAAAAACCCCACCCCACCCTCCCACTATATATAAGGGTCTGGTGACTTCTGTTTCAGTGTATCTGAAGAAGTGTGCATGCACACGAAAGCTCATACCAAGAACAAACTTAGTTGGTCTCTAAGGTGCTACTGGACTATTCATTCATTCATTCATTCATTCATTCATATATATTTCGACTGCGTCAGACCAACACGGGTACCTACCTGAATTAAGTCTTTCTCTCCACCATATATCAAAGAGTGAATGGTCATGCTCATGTGCTCTAACCATTCTTATATCTTATATCTTGGTCGACTTTCTGCCACTACCTTCCCCCTGCCCCAGCAGCTGTCTGTACCATTCCCCTGCCCACCGTTGCTGCTGCTCCATGAGGTTCTTTTCTCTCTTGTGCACAAGAATATACATCAATCTTGGAGCACACAGTAATGATTATTTTTTTAAAAAAGATGGTGAAATTGGCAATGCCCCCGCCACAGACATCTTGCCAGTTTCACTAAAGGAGCTGTGAGGTGGTTAAGGTAATGGACCAGGCAGGTGCGGGCAATCTAAAAAGACCAAATGATCTTATTAATAAAGATTCAGCATGGCTGATTTCTGTGTATGGTGCATGAGAGGAACATTTTTGGCTGCCATTGAAATCAGTAGGCTTAAGATTGCTGGAATGTGTGTTGAATTGTGGCCGTCGAGTTTGGGAGCAAAATTAATCTGTAGTTAACAAGATTCAAAACATCCTGATTATGTCTACAAATTTCAGAATAAATCCTAATAGAAATATTTTGCTTCATTTCTATTTTTTTTTAATATATGGCTGCATTTTAGCACTGACTTTTACTTTCATATCCATTCATTCATTATCACTTGGATAAAGCATAGCTTGAAGGAATATATCCACCAATAAGAAAGCTATCCTCAAACCCTGAGATATGCTGGCAGTGATCAATTTATAATGCTTAATTATAGGTGGAATTTCAAGGTGCTCTACTCACCACAATATGATCCTAATCCCCTTCATATCCTGTGATGCTGGTTTCACTTTTCTTTGAAACAATTGCAAGGTCGCATTTAGTATCATGACAAACTTGAGGTAAAATTCTTCAGGGAGTAAAAGCTTGCTTTAAAACCTGGGCAATCTTGGCCATAGTTTCACCTAAACTTTGGTAAAAATGTAACCACTTACATTTCTTAACTGATATCCCCCCCCCCCAAGCTGATTAAATGTTTGCCACTTAAAATCAGTCAAATAATCTGTTAATATAGTTACCCTTTTGAGGTTTGCAAATTAATATAAGCATTATTAACAAGTTATTATTAGAATAAAAGGAAATTTTATTATGTGCACTAATGATTAGAAGTTGCCCTAAATGACTGATTAATGGCCAAACCAGGTGTGTGTGTTGGGTTATTTTACATCAGGTGTGGGAAACCTTTAGCTCTCCTGATGTTGCTGAACTACTACATCTCCCATCATCCTATGATTTCTTGTTTATGAGGTGAGGTGGAGGGTTTTGCTGTTAACCACCAATTGGAGAACATGGTTGGTTATGAAGGCAAAACTGGTACATCTCCTCTGGTCCAGTTCCAATCCCAGAAGCGAGGCAGCTGAGGGAACATGCCTTCAAGCAGTGAAATGCAGGAAGGGAAGGTTGGGGCAGTTTGCTCACCTCCTTTCTGAATGCCATTTAGTGATAATTATCAGATATTCTGATTTATCATCTCATATTGCAGTGCATTGGAAATCCAAAGGAAGACACACACATATAAAGAGAAAGGTCTGTCAGTTAATTGATTGGGTCAAATTGATTAATTAATTGAGCCACGTTGTACCCAAAGGATGCTAGACTAAGAAGCTGACAATGACAATTTGATCTTAGGCTGCTGTGCAGCGTCAGATGTTTGGCTCAAATAGATTTCATTTCCATTCCTCCTTAACCCACAAATATTAGGGTAGGTACATGTGAATTTGCTTTTTTGTATGTGCAAATGGCCAATTAAGCATTATAAATTTTTTTTTGTTGGGAATTCCATTCCTCCCGTGTCTGTTTACATTCCAGCATTGTTTGTTGGAGTCTTGTGAGCGGAAAGGGAGATAAGCTGTATCCGCTCTGCATAGCTATTGCTTTTGCAGTTCTCTCTCCGAGGAAGAAAGACAGACAGAGAAGCCATGTTTTTCTTTGTTCTGTTACGTTTGATTTAATTCGCAATAAATTAGGCTTAGATGTTACACCTCAAGGCTAAGCTTCTGTTTGGACTCTGCTAGTCGTGTGCTCATGTCCTTGGATATGGGTCACATCAGCGTGACGGGAGACCGGAGTGATGAATCCCGGGCGACTCTGCGTTGGTGGGGAGGCACCGGCCTCGGCGTTATCACCCAACATTTTTCATCATGTTCAAATGATGGTGAACCCAAGTCCACGTTTTGTGTGGTTACAATAAGAAATCTCCAGTTTGTGTTCACAAAGCCTAATGGAGGAACCTGATGTCTGTGAGGATATTTCAGTTTTAGGATGTAATCTAATAAGCTTAGGTAAAGGTAAAGGGACCCCTGACCGTTAGGTCCAGTAGTGGACGACTCTGGGGTTGCGAGCTCATCTCGCTTTATTGGCCGAGGGAACCGGCGTTTGTCCGCAGACAGCTTCCGGGTCATGTGGCCAGCATGACTAAGCCGCTTCTGGCAAACCAGAGCAGAGCACATAAACGCCCTTTACTTTCCCACCACAGCGGTACCTATTTATCTACTTGCACTTTGACGTGCTTTTGAACTGCTAGGTTGGCAGGAGCTGGGACCGAGCAATGGGAGCTCACCCCGACGCGGGGATTTGAACCGCTGACCTTCTGATCGGCAAGTCCTAGGCGCTGTGGCCCCTCAATTTATTTTTGCCAATTTTGTTTCTGTGTATTAATTTTGGATCACAGAAAACAGCAATAGTAGCTGTAGTAATAATCATGGATAGGAAAGTTATGATAATTTGTTTTGATGAAATGCACGCAAAACAGATTTTCCACAATATATAACATAATATGTATATCCTTTTTGTTGCTCCACTGGTATTGTTGTTCATGTGCTGTAAGTAAATAAAATATCACACTTTCCCCCCAAATGAAATAAGTTGGGAAAGTGTATTTAATACAGTGCCAACGACTGACCCGCCAAACTGATGTTCCATTGATTTCCAATGGGAAAATTAAGTGTCTGTTCAACTCTTGCTCATTGAAATAGCTTGATGTATCAGACATAATAATAATAATAATAATAATAATAATAATAATAATAATAATTAATAATATATTTATACCCCGCCCATCTGGCTGGGTTTCCCCAGCTACTCTGGGCGGCTTTCAACAGAATATCAAAATACAATAGTCTATTAAACATTAAAAGCTTCCCTATATCAGTGGTAAAGTTTTTATTTCATTTTGCAAATCATATTCTGCTTTGAAAAAACAGAAGCCTAAACAACCTTTCCTACAGATTACTTGTGTTACAGATCATTCATTAGTGCATTTCCATTAGGGCTCTGATTCACAGATGCATTTACAGGCTTTGTCAGCCGTCTGCTTTGCTTGGTATTTAATATCATAGGCTGAAAGCCTGAAACCTCTTATTTTCTGCTGCTGTGCTGAAATCTGAGGCCATAATTTTTAAGTAGGAAGGGTGTTTTTTTAAAGGGATATAAAAAAATCACACTTGTTGAACTTCAATTTGTTTTGTATTTCTCCCTGTTCCTAGATAGTTTTGCTCAGCTTTTTAAAACAACATCACAACTGGAAAAGATGTGTGATGAGGTAGATCTATATTTATGTGTATAAGACATTTCGCGGGTCTTTTATCTTTGCAAACCTTCTGTCTAGTGAATGGCTAAGCCCCAAAGAAGCAACTTAAACGGCATAAGCAGAGGGATAGAATAACAGCCAAAAGAAAGATATATTATTACTCAATGTGGTATTGGTTGGGCCCCATCTGGAGGGCTATGGTTCAATCCCAATGGAAGATATGCTAAAAGATCTTTGAAATCCTTAGGGACAGGTGTTCAGAGTACAATTGCAGTCTCCACCCCTCTTCTTGCCCTTTGGAAAGATTATACAGAAGCGCTCACTTATACATACATATTTTTTATTTTCGTTCTTCACACACAAAAAAACATTTTTGTCAGTACTCTGAAATACTCGGGGTTGGTGGCTGGGTGTGATCCTGACGTCAAAGGGTGGGATCCTTAAATAGTGCCACTACACTGATGCTACCCACAAAAGCAGTTGATCCATCCTTCTGTTTGCTCCATATCTCTGCAATTAGCAACAAGTGGCGGAACCGATGTGATTGGCTGGACCATTAGCGAATGCTCCCTGCCAGGTATGGAGCAACCTGGAGCTCTAGGCATTTGGCAATTCAATATGGTGACCTCTGCCATTGTTCACAGTGGTGTCAGGTGCTGCTGCATGGCCTGTGGGTCATACGGTATCTTGACCCCAGTTATATGTGGGGTTTGCTAAGGCTGATGGGGCCCAGGAGGGAGTCACAGCAGGTCACAATGGACCATGCCCTAAATTTTGAGTGGCATTATATTTGTTTACTGTTGAATGGATCACACACTGCTCACAAGTCTCTGGGCTGATCTTGCCCTTTTAAATTGTCCAAAGGTGTTCCTGGATTTCATGATTTAGTGCTGAGAAACTTGGTGCTAGGCACAGCACTCAGTATCTGGAGAAGCTCAGCTTTCATTTTAAAAAGGTGTACAAATTTCCATCCCTCTATGTCTCTCTCTGTGTGTGAGAGAGAGGAGAATTTCAAGTGATAAGTTGTCAATTGCAAGCCAAGTATATTACATTTCTCCTTACAATGCTACATTCTATAAGAAGAACATATCCTCCAATGTATGTGACTTCAGCTTTTCTTGCTGCAGAATTTAGGTATATTTTGCAGAAAAATTGGCAAGTCAGACTTTACTCATTTGGGGAGTTGTGTGGGGTATATAAAGATTCTCCAGACCTTTACAGTTTGATGGCGTTGGAAGTATAATCCCCTTCTACTTCCTTCACAGGCTCAAGTGCTGAGTAATCAAATACAGAGAAATCAAACAATAATCACACAAATATGAAAAGCCCTAAGAAATTGGGGGGGGGGGAGCTGCAGTCTGCTTTGGGGTTTGATAATTTCCTTTAATACAGAAGTGAATATATACTTGATTTCTTTCATATGTTTCTATAGCATTAATTTAACACTTTAAGTCTGAAAAAGCTTATTATTCTGGTTTTAGAATAGCAAATCCTTGGATATGCCCTCCTTCCCTCAACTCCCCGTTGTCATGAGATTTCCATCCTAATTGTCTAGAGCCAGGTGGTCTTTGCTTAGAAGATGTGATGTTCATAGAGTCTTATCCAAATGGAACTTCCAAGGGCTGTGAGGTTCCTCTCTTGTTAAAGTAGGCGAGGAAATGCTTTTAATTTTGAATGAAGAAACCATTTGTGGGTCTTTGCCCGCCTCCCCCCCTCCCATCCTAGAGCCTCCTCAGAAAAATGCAGAGCATGCCATACATGTGAAGCTCATGAAAGATATGGATGACTGTATAATCACTTCAGCCCCTGGGCGGATGGTTTGAGAGTTGCTTCCAGGGTCACGTACATTGTCTTGAAAGGCTTATAGGCCTGCCTCTCCCATTATTCATTCTCTAATCATGGCATTATTCTCAGGGGGAGATTTCTTGTTTGATGAATTCGTGCAGTATGTTTTCATCTGGAGTAAGTTTTAATGCAAATTCCTCTCTAGCCTGTGGGTCCTTCAAAATGGGGAAGTTCCTACGATTGTAGGGATTTCAAACCCGCCTCCCCCCCCCCCTTTCAAGAAAATTCAATGACTTGAAATGTGGGAAGAAAGGGGCCTAACTTCACATTGTTCATAGCCAAGGAACAGATAATCTGTTCCACAGAAAACTTCAGCCCGTTATTGAATTCAAAGAACCACACACACACACACACACACACACACACCTAATTAAGAATACTCCTTTTGGGAAAATAATCAGACTTTGGATTTCTGTAGATCACTAGATGATCCCACAGCACACTTAAACCACATTCATTAAGGAAGCCCCAAAACACCCCCAGAAAGGAGAGGTTTTAGAAAGAACCAGTGCAGAGCCAGCTAGAACGGCAGAGTAGGCCTAGAAAGACTAGCTGAAATCCTTTCCCACCACTGAAGATCACTGGGTGACCATGGGCAGTCACACATACTCTCCATCTAACCTGGGTTTAGCCCAACAGGGATCCTGTGAGGACACCAGGGTTGGAGAAGCAAGTACGTTGCCTTGAGCTCCTTGGAGGTAACTGTCTGGGATATAAACCACCAGGCTGTGTTTAAGGACCTGGTACAGGTGTATGGGACCCAGGTGGTGCTGTGGGTTAAACCACAGAGCCTAGGGCTTTCTGATCAGAAGGTCGGCAGTTTGAATCCCTGCGACGGGGTGAGCTCCCGTTGCTCGGTCCTAGCTCCTGCCCACCTAGCAGTTTGAAAGCACGTCAAAGTGCAAGTAGATAAATACAGCGGGAAGGTAAACGGCGTTTCCATGTGCTGCTCTGGTTCGCCAGAACAGCTTTGTCATGCTCTTTCGGCCAATAAAACCCCAGAGTCGGACACTACTGGACCTAATGGTCAGGGGTCCCTTTACCTTACAGGTGTATGAAGCCTCACACAGCTTGTTGTCAGCATACCTAAGAACATAAGGAAAGCTCTGCAAAAGCCCATCTAGTCCAGCATTCTGTTCTCACAGTGGTCAAGCAGATGCCCATTGGAAGCTTCTAAGCAGAACCAAAGTGCAGAAGCATTCTTCTCACCTGCCATCTCTAGCAATTGGTGTCCAAAGGCATATAGCTGCCTCTGACAATGAAGGTGCAACAAAACATAAAAGCATAAGGAAAGCCTGCTGGATTTGGCCAATGGCCCATCAAGTCCAGCACTCTATTCTCACAGTGGCCAACCTGCAGGAAACCCATAAGCAGGATTTGAGCACCAGAGCATTATCTGCTGCTGTGGTTTCCAGCAACTGGTATTCAGAAGCATTGCTGCCTCCAACTGTGGAGGTAGCGTGCAGCCACCATGACTAGCTGCCACTGACAGCCATTGACATAGAATTATCTCCCCTGTTATACACCCAATCAGTCAGTGCACTTTGAAAGAGAGGGTCTCCTGCAGATGCTATCACATCAGGAGCTCTGCTCTTTGGATATAGGAAACAACTTTTTCGTTTGGTGACACTTACCCTTCAATTGCATATCAGACAGATCCTTTCAGCACTTTTTTCAACTGCATTTTTATATTTTGTTGTTGTTGTTGTTGTTGTTGTTGTTGTTGTTGTTGTTGTTGTTAATGTAAAATAGCTTTGTGGAAGTGAAAAAAAGTATGGACTCCATAAACTGCATAGAGATTTGGGTTTGAGAATCCATGCGAGAGCCAGGCATAGTGCTGGACCTGAAATGCAGACGTTATATTCAGGCTTCCTCAAGAGGGTCCATTGCCCTGCACCCTCTTTAAGATAACAAGCAGTGTATAAAAGCAATCAAGCCTTATTATTGCTATAATACTTGTTAATATACAACATGTACATTACAGCACATGTTGCACATTAACAAGTATTATAGCAATAATAACACAGTAACTTTATCATAGTCAGTAGTTCTCACAAAAATTCCGTCTGAGGGCTTATCCAGGCATGGTCCGTGATTTATAGCTCCATGTCTGAGTGCCCCCCTTTTTTTGCTCCACAGCTTTCCCTGTGAAAACCCGCTCTTTAAAACTCAATCGGAGAAGCATCAATCCATGGAAAATCCAAATGGATGTTTGCTCCGATTCAGCTTTAAAGAGCAGGTTTCCACAAGGAAAGCTCGGGGCAAAAACAACAGCGCTCAAACACTGAGCATTAAACCACAGACCTCTGCTTGGAAAGAGCAGGGCACAAGGTGCAGCCCCCAATGCTACCTCCCCTGCTCCCAACAGATGCTGTACCAGATTTGGGGATGCGGGCAAGGGCTGCAGAAGGAAGGGGGAATAAATAGAAAAATGCCTCCCAGTATACCTTCATGGAAGCCTCCACTGGATCAAAGAGCTTCTATGAATGTTTGCAATTGGGGGGGGGGAACCCAATGGCTAAATGATAGTAATGACGCCTCCTGGGGGACGGGCATTCCAAAATGGAGGAGCCATCACAGAAAAGGCTCTTAAGTTGTGGACCTTAGTTTACCCATCACACATATCTAGCCTCTTTTTTCTGGGCTTTGGGTGCCAACATAAGAGCGATCATTTGTTCTAATTCTGTAATAACCAATGGACAAATCACACTTCTTTCTTCGTACATAATACAAATAACATCTTCAGCATAAGTGAGTTGGGGGGTTGTGGCCTTACTGCACTTTGCCCCTCATGTACCGGTATCCTTTTTGCTCAGTTACCTCACTGTTTGTGGCCTAAAATCCCTGCAAGTGTGCTATACACAGGGAGAAAGTATATAGAATATAGACAAATTCAGACTTGATTTATTCTTGGTAGATCACCTCATTTTTTTAATGGCATGTCAGATATGCGTACAATTTCCAGATATAAGCCATCTTTGATTTAATAGTCGTATGAGTCAATAAAATCCTACCTGTCCGATTTATTTTGAAGTTGGATTCACACAGTCATATGTTATGTATTGGTCAATAGGAAGGTGACTTCTTTGCTTTGCATTTGTTCCTATTGTTGTGGATAGTCCAACATTCTGAGGACTTCTTCTTGTGAGCTGGACATAGGTTGAACCATTCTGGAAAACAGATTGACACACATCATCCATGGGACAAGCCACAATAACCCTAGGTCCATTCATCAGGGCATATCCTGCTAAATGCAATTCAAAATAGAAGTCTAAAGAAGAGCCACAAAACACTTGGACATCGTACCTCAAGTTGAGCAGATGTACAGCATCTGACATATCTCAGGGTAAGCTTTGGGGCTTCTTGACTAGACTATATTTGTGCTCTGGACCCTCATAAACAGGCTACTACACCATCTTGGTTTTAACCTCTATTACAGACTCTGGAAACACAAGAGAATGAACTCCAGGCTTCTTCACAACACCATATTACAGGCTTCTGTAATTATGCTTATAATATTTTAGGGTATGTGAAAGGCAGAGTGTACAATTTGCACCCCATTTCAGGAACAAAGAAGAGCCTGACCCCACACAATATTTAGCCAGCCCACTTTTGAGTCGGAAACTAACCATGTATATAAGTGATTGTTCTTTTATGAACCACCCATAGCAGATACTGAAGAACCTTGCTCTGAAATCTCGGCCATTAAATGTATATCTACTGTTATAAAAAATGATTTTCCATAAACTTTTGCCATGCTTTTCTTTGATGTTACGGAACTTGGTCCCAGTAAACTGTTTATCGCACAGATAAGAAATCAACTCAAGGATATGCAGGGTGGCATTGTAAAATGCTTCAAAGGATATCCCCAATAAACTTGATTCTTGCAAGCACATTGCTTCTACAGTTACTAAAGTGGGATTCCGGGAATGGGCAGGCAATAGAAAAATAAGATCATTAGGATATAGAAAGTGTAAGTTTGTATTTATTTTTAACAATTTGATTAAAAATGGTATTTGGAGATAGATGTCATTGGACAGAATTTAGTTTATTTCTCTGCACTGTGCTACATCTTTAAGGTTCAAGAATGATCATGTGAAAGGAATGAAAATTCTCTGCCTAGTCCATAGGCTGTCCTACAACTGCTAACAAAAAACAGAAATTAACAGACTGTGCATGTGTGCAAATAAAATGTTGCCATTGTCAAACAACTAGCAAACAGTATGCAACTTTCCCTTTTTGCCATTTCAGTCTGGAACTGGCCATATAGTATACATGTATTCATTTATAGAAACATAAAGTGTTAATGTGTAGGTCTGCTCTTGTAGGGTTTCCTGCCCCCTTATCCAATATGGTTCCTGAACCATGAGTAATACTATAGGTGAAGAACAATATCAGGTGGGTTTTAATTCACATAGGTTACAGGTATGGGTATTGTGTGTAAGCATTGCCAGAATTAATTGTGCCTGACAGCTCAAGAATTATGGCCCGTTTTCAGTGCCCAGAGTGAAGTTTGGAGTCAATGTTTGTTCTAGACAAAGTGGAGCACATTTTGGTCAAACACTGAAATCTTCCCCATTGTTTTTTCACATTTACCTTCCCGCCAGAGCGGTTCCTATTTATCTACTTGCACTTTGACGTGCTTTCGAACTGCTAGGTGGGCAGGAGCTGGGACCGGGCAACAGGAGCTCACCCCGTCGCGGGGATTCGAACCGCCAACCTTCCGATCGGCAAGCCCTAGGCTCTGTGGCACCACCCGTGTCCCTTGGAATTGTTGTAAACCAGTGCTTTTAAAAAATGTTTAGGGGTACTCTCATTTTCCTATTCATATTGAAATACCGCCCCTTCATGAGGCCAAACTTAGATTCACAAAATGTTTAGGGGTATGTGTCCCCCTGCGTCCCCCCAGAAAAAAAGCACAGGTGTAAAGAGTTCCTATTTATTCAGGGACTCATTTCTTTTCTTCCATCCATTCTGAGATTTCGATTAACTAGCCAGTTGTGCAAACAAAGAATGCAAGTTATGAGATTTATTTAGCGGAGAAGAAGCAGAAGCCCAGAGTGCCCCATGCTCTTTTCATAGGTCTTATTATCGGGGTTGCAATTCCAGCACATTGTTGTGTTTACATAAATCCTATTGATTTCAGTGGGACTTCTGTAGGCTTGTGGTGAAGGATTGCAGTCTTGGATACCGTATTCTGTACCGTAGGGTAAGTACTGTATATGAGATAATGGTAGCAGCCGGACGAAGGAATGAAGAGAGATTTACAACCATGGAAAGAGCCTCCCTCCTTTTTTCTTTCTTTTTCAGATGCAGCACATGAATCACCAGGAATCTCTAGGAAAAATGTAAGACCTTGGAAGCATTATCTTTCGCTTCTTGGTATTTGGTTTTCATTAATTTTTTTTGGGTGGTGTCTCCCCGATCCTCTCTTAGATTAGAAATGCACAATATTCTCTTCTCTTGAGCTCACGGATACTCTTTATTGCAGTATTTCCTCTTAGTAACTTACTCCACATGTTGGATATCCTCTGTGTCAAGCTGCTCTGTCTAAACTCACTTTGTGTTCCCAATTTCCCTAATTTTAAAGTTACATCTGTTAATGCTTGCCCCTATATACTCATGTTTTTTCTGTTTTCCATCGAATCATGGAAATTACAGATGGAGGAATACCAATAAGTCACACTGATTCCATCTGGCCTTGAGACACTTTTCCCTTTCTTCACTTGTTTCTCACTCTTCTGCTCCCTCACTCTTATATGTGTGGCTAGTCTGCATTTAATCACAAGTCTTTGTTCCTTTGCCTTTGTCACCATTTTCTTTCCATTCTCAACAAGCCAGGAAATTGTTAAACGGGGTCCAGAGATGACCACTCTGCTGTATCTTCCATTTTGAAAACGGAAATCTGATTCAAGTTAAGGAATCGCCACACTCACATTTTTTGGCTTTTAGAAATCTGCTTTACTATCCTCCCCTTTCATCTTTGCAGCAAATTGGTGACTCCTCCGTTAGCAGCCTTTACATGGAAGATAGGCCTGTTCTATGCTTTTTGCCACGATAGCTAAACAGAACCTCCATGTACAACTACAGTGTGCCTCTGAGTATTGGACACAGTGGATAAACAACAGGGCACAGCTGTAACCGTATTTATTTATGTTGCACCATCAGCATGCATGGTGTTTTACAAAGTACAAGAGAACAGATCTCTTCCCTGTGGAGGTCACAATTTAAAATGTGATATGGGGGAACAGAGGAAGGGGAAAGAAATGGAGGCCAGGTAAACTGAGCTGTTTCCAAAGCTGGAAGCAGACTGCTGGACTAAGGGATTATATTCACCCTGCACTAACAAGATAATAATAATAAATAATAATAATAATAATAATAATAATAATAATAATAATAATATATTATTTATTCCCCAGCCACTCTGGGCGGCTTCCAACAGAACATTAAAATACAATAATCTATTCAATATTAACATCGTCCCTAAACAGGGCTGCCTTCAGATGTCTTCTAAAGGTCTGGTAGTTGTTGTTCTCTTTGACATCTGAAGATGGTCCCTGCTACCAACTTTTCAGAGGTAAGAGAAGTGATGTATCCTTTGTCACTAGGCATGAGGAAGAATTTTAATTCAGTTCACATTTAAAGGCAAACCTATGTCACTTACCCTTTCCCAAACAATTCATGAACAGAAACACAAGCCATCCTTCAAGATTTGCACTTCTCTGAATTTTTCAGTGCAGTTCTCCAGCCAAGTAATCTCTACAAAAAGGAAGTACCAGGGTAAAGTGTGCCTGCGAATGTATGGAAATAACATACAACAATGCACTATATTATGAAAAATTGCTTTGCAAAACAGTATATATTAGGATAAATTCACACAAAAATGCTGTTGAATATTCATTGAGACTTTTAGGGGAGGGAGAAATCTGATGTGGAATTGTGCAAATCTGAATTTAAGATTGGAAAAATGTGGAATGGAGAGAACTCAAAACTGACTCATTGTCACCTAAACCTTGTGGATTTACATGGTCCCATGGTCCCAGCCCTTGGGCTGTATCTATATACACAGTTACCTGGGAGTAAGCACAACTGAACTCAGTGGCTTGGATCCTGAGTAGCCCTCTTTGGTGAATGTGAGGGACGAGGTCTCCTCCGATTCAGTGGAGCTTCCGTCTGTCAAAAGGGAAGGAAAACAGAGTTTTGCATTCACTCTGCAGACCCCAATGTTACTTAATGCTGTTCTGGAGGGCTTCATAACTCTCCAGAGAAAATTTTCTCAGAAGGCTGGGCTGCAGGGGGTTCACTTCCTCCCACTTCCACCAGTGAGAGTATCCCATGAGCAGACTTCTGCCCACAGGAACTTAGGCCCTGAGCCAATGTGATGCACTTCTGAGAACATGCAGAACAATGTGTAGTTCATCTATCAGCTTCTGTCTAGTGGTGACGCTGCTCCCTCGCTTTACTGAGTCAATCCAAAATTTCAGCAAAAGGGGGTTATCTCATATTGAACTTTTGTGCTTTATATTCAGAGTAATATGTGGCTCAACTCTACATTACATCAGTGCTGAGAGCAGACGCAGTTTAGTATCCCTGTTGGCCGAGAATTTCTGGCTTCTCATCTCCCCTTCCCCACTAGATCAACTGAGTCAGCTTTCAAGTGGCTGCAGTGAAAATACATCACAACATTTCCTGCATTCCACTGCTACAGCTATCCTGTTTCTTGCTTCAAGTACAACAGACATCCAGGAATCAAGGGAAACTTGCCTTTCCTTTTCTTCACCCCTCCCCTTTCTCTGACAAGAAGCAGAGACTGCGGAACATTAACAAATGCACTTGGACAACACAATCAAATTAGGAACTCATTTCAGAATGGTTTCCACCTTTCTTTGTTTGCAAAGTACCTCTCTAGATGGGAAGAAATATTTGCAGGCCAAAGATGCCCAGAGAACTCAGATGCTGAAAGTGGATCCAGACTTCCATCATGCTTAGAGTAGACCCATTCACATCGATGGATCTTGGTATTATGACCGCCTTAATTCCTATTGACGTCAATGAATGTTCTCTAAGGATGACCATGCCTGGAGTCAGCCACTGTGTGTTAATGATCCCGTTGTTTTTTATTCTTACTTTTTAAAGGAAAACTTCAAGGTGCAAGTTCTCTTACCACTTTGGTTCTGTGATGGTGAGCAGTTTAATTTATTATTTCTAGGTTGCCATTTAGACCAAAGCCCTCACAAGGAGACAGGCGTGAAAAGGATAAAGCACTCGCCCAATGAAGTACAGTAAAAGTCACAACGGTAGTTAAAACATGCATATGTGTTCCATTAGCTATCAAGAGCAATTAAAAACCTGTTGGAAGATTATTAAACTTTGGAATTTGCTCCCTCAAGGGGCAGTGATGGCCGCTAAGTGAAATCAGTGGGAACTTAGGGTTGTATTCCTCTAACTTACTCAGAGTAAAAACAAAATAAAAAATAAAAAAATTCCTTCCAGTAGCACCTTAGAGACCAACTAAGTTTGTTCTTGGTATGAGCTTTCGTGTGCATGCACACTTCTTCAGATACACTGAAACAGAAGTCACCAGAGCCTTATATATAGTGAGAGGGTGGGAGGGGTATTACTCAGAAGGGTGGTGGGAATGGGTGATAGGCTGATAGCTGTGGTAAACCTGTTGACGACTGTTAACGACTGCAATTAGTCTTACAGGAAAAAGCAAGGGGTGAGAAGGTTAAAAAAGGTTTGTCATGTATAATGAGATAAGAGTCCAATGTCTTTGTTCAGACCAGGTCTCTCCATGGTTTTAAGCTTGGTAATGAGTTGCAATTCAGCAACTTCTCTTTCCAGTCTATTTGTGAAATTCCTTTGCAATAAGACAGCTACTTTGAGATCTTGTATAGAGTGTCCTGGGAGATTGAAGTGTTCTCCTACTGGTTTCTCTGTCTTGTGATTCCTGATGTCAGATTTATGTCCATTTATCCTTTGGCGTAGGGTTTGGCCTGTTTGTCCAATATAGAGAGCTGAAGGGCAACACCATTACTGGCCCCAACAACATCAAACATACCATCTCAGGACTATCTAATTGCTCATCGTCTAACATTGTGTATGCCATCAAATGCCAACAGTGCCCTTCAGCTCTCTATATTGGACAAACAGGCCAAACCCTATGACTAAGACAGACCAACACGGCTACCTACCTGTTACTCAGAGTAGACCCACTGAAATTAATGAACCTAAATTAGTCATGACCATTAGTTTCAGTGCATCTACCCCGAGTAAAAGTTAGTTGTATGCAACCCTTAGATGTAAACTTTTTGACTGGATCGTTTCCAAGGTCTTTACTGCACCCTGACTAAAATTGCCACATCGGACCCACCGACGTCCAGTAGGCTATCCCAGTAATCTGTCCAGTAAATCTAGCTATAAAGAGCCCAGGAGGAAAGTGTCTGCAGAAAGAAAACAAAAGCATGGCATATGAAAGTCATTAGCTTCTCAGAAGAAATGGACAAAGACCTGGCAGCTGTGTGGGAGGAGAGGTGTAACTGTGGATTTCTAAGATGGATGAGGAAGAAAGTGAGCAGAGAAAGGGAAGGGAGGGCAAGAGGTCCAGCTGCAAGGATTGAGAATGTGGGTCTAGTTACTCAAGTATCCAGAAAGGGTGTGCGCATTTAACAAGTCAGAGAGAGGCATGTCTCCAGGTTTGTCAGGCAACCCACAGGAGAAAAACAAAACACAAGGGCCATGCTGGTGGTAGGGGAGACCTAGAGCTGGTTAGATAGGCAAACTGAAATGCAAAAGTTTAGGATTGCACAGGGATGTGAAATTAAACCCTTTGTGTAAATTTATCTTAAAGAAACTCATTTTGGAAATAGTGAAACCATTGATTCCATAGATGTAGGACTGGGGGAGAAATCTGGTTCATTTGGGGCTTAAAGGTGAGCATATGCCATATGCCCTTCCTGGAACAAGATGTGAACTGAAACACAGTCATCCTTCAAAATTCATTGTTTCCCGAATTTTGCAGTGCAGTTATTATGCCAAGTATGTGTACATAACTGTAGTCCCTAGGCTAAAATGAGCATTAGAAATGCATGTATTGATAACGTACAAAAATGTGTTATAATAGGGAAATTTGCTTGCAAAAATGTACATACAGTGGTACCTCGGGTTAAGTACTTAATTCGTTCTGGAGGTCCATTCTTAACCTGAAGCGTACTTAACCTGAAGCACCACTTTAGCTAATGGGGCCTCCCACTGCCGCTGCGCGGCCAGAGCACAATTTCTGTTCTTAGCGGAGTTCTTAACCTGAAGCGTACTTAACCCGAGGTACCACTGTAGTATGAAAAAATGCATACATAAATGTGTATTTAAGGAGAAATTTGCACTGAAATGTAGGTGAATCTTCATAGGGACTTAAATCACAAACCGATGTGAAGAAACAACCTTAAATTTGAGGAAATGAGAAGCTGAGAGAAACCAAAATGGATGAGATTCCCCAATGTGCATTGTTCTCTTAAACTCTGCGTTTCTTAATATAGCCACTATAGTAGTAAACATACAAAACAATTGCTCTTCCAAATATCTCAACTCTTTATCCATCTGTCACTACGGATGGATAAAGAGTTGAGATATTTGGAAGACGTTAAATAAAGTGATGACATCACAGGACTTCATACAAATATTATTTATTTATTTATTTGAGAATACTTTTTAGTCCATCCTTCCTTGACAACAAGCCTATGGTGGGGTACAATCAGTGCTTTTCTTTTCCTAAAAAAATGTTTAGGGGTACTCTCATTATCCTACTCATATTGAAATACTGTCCCTCAATGAGGCCAAACTTAGATTCACAAAATGTTTAGGGGTATGCGTACCCCTGCATCCCCCAGAAAAAAGCACTAGGTACAATAAAACAACAACAAAACAAAACCCATAATAGAATCATAGAATTTCAGAGCTGGAAGGGACCCCAAGGGCCATCTAATCCAACCCCCTGCAATGCAGGAATCTCAGCTCAACATTTGAGTCCTTTCTGAGCTTCTTCCTAGTGACATGAACAGTCAGCACAGGGGTGGGGGGCGGAAGAGGGGAGTGATGATATAGGCTGCCTTTCTTGCACAGATATGGTGCTGAAGACATAAGGTGTCCATATGTGTACTGTACATGATAGGGACTGGCTGGGGAAGGGGCTCAGTAGGAGAGGCGTATAGACCAAATGGAATGGGAAGCAGGCATTGCCACATTAGTATTTAGCTCTTTTATGAATGGGAATGGAGTCGCCAGAGTTCATCCTAGGTGTGTCCATAGCCATTGTACTGTGCTTACATTGCTTTCCTTCCCTGTACCTGATAACCCGAAGTCATGCCAAAAGCCTTGCCTTTTCCACCTTGCTAAAGCTGCATGGGGAATGCCTGGGTAACGGCACCTGCTGCCATGACACCTGGCCGGCTTCAGCTGCTGCTTATCAGCCGTGTGCTTTTTTTTTTTTTATGAGCACCAAAGTTCAATGTTAAATACTGGTAGAAAGAACAAACTTCACATTTCCACCCTGAGAAGCGTTTCCGGCTTTTCCAGCTCTTTCTGACAGAAGGGTGCTAAAACTTGGCCGGACGGCACCAGCTCAATTTTTCCGTGCTGAGTTTTAAGAAACACCGATAAAAGTGAAAAGCGAGCTCCGCGATGCAAATACCAACAGGCTGCTGAGCTCGTTATTTGCATAAGGACAAAGCCTCATAGTCTCTTTTCTCCTTGGGAGAAAGAAAAAAAAATAGGCACAATTTAAAAACAGATGGCTTATGAAACAATTCACAGAAATTGGGTAAAGTCACTTAAGAATCCTTCATCTGTCACGAGAAACACTATTATGTACTGCTTGCAAAATTCATTGAACACTGGACAAAAGCTGGAAAACAAGCAACAGCTTGGAGAGGCTGGGCTATTTGGAGAGGACGGATAAATGGGGCGTGGATCTTTTCATTACTGTATGAGGCAGCCACGGCTGATGCCATGTGGTGGCTGGCTGTTCAGTGCCCTGCATGCATTCGAGAGGGGAGGTTTTTCTTCAGCTTTCCACTGAGCGCCACTGCCGCCACTGCCGGCCAATTTATGATTCCTAGACAAGGCCTCAACAAACACCTTCAAAGGAAGAAGAGTAAATAATAAATGAACATCCAGCTATCTTTGTTTTTATTTGTTTTATTTATTTATTTATTTTCCCCAATTTATATCCAGAATAAAAATCTGTTGTCGTTTTAATTGCACCTGACCTTTTCTCAAAGGACTGACAAACACATGTTGAATACCTGCCAGGCTAACCACCAGAATCATGTTTGCTAGGGAATCGCTTGAGAAGGTGGAACTGGAGTTTCAGCACATGAAATTTCATTCCACCAGTAGGTGCTTCCCACTGAATCAGAAGCCTCAAATGGTGCCTTTCTAGCCATTCAGTGAATGAAATTTCACTTACACTAGTCATACCAGGCACAGCCACCAAAGGCCAAATTGGGGCCCAACTCAGTATTTCTGGCCCAAATCCCTTTGTACATAAACAGATACAGTGATTTAAATACATACCTAAAAATGCAATCGATGGTCTGAACCAAATGTGTTTGCACACACATATATCCAAGGATGGACATTTTGCTGCCTGAGGCAAAGGACAAGATGGCGTCCTGCCCCCAAAGCACATAAACCAATTGGACTGGTAGCTCATTCTTACTACAACACTGGTGAAAAGATAGTGTCTTCCACTGCACTTGAGGGCAGCAGTTAGCAGCAAAATGCAGAAATCCATGCCCTATGCAGCTTTCAGCTTTCTAGGCACCTTTCTCAAGAAAGCTAAGCCTGGGTTAGCTTACAATCTTTGGAGTCTCTGTGCTTCTCCCATCTCTGCCCTGAACTAGATAGCCTAACCTTGTCTGCTATACAGGGATGGTGTGTTGTATTTGACTTGACAGACCACAGTCGCCACAGGCCTGTTCTTGCTTTGTGCCGAAAAGGCGGGTCAGTTGTTCCCCTGCTCCAATTTAGCCGTAGAATTCACATATGTTCTCATAGTTCTGAGCCAGCTCCTCATCCTATATATAGTCTACAGTGTTCTCGTTATTTTTGGTGTTTGCTTCATTGGAACAGCAACCTTAGAATTAGTCACTGATTTCCTTTCGAAAGGATGGAAACACCAACTCTTTGTAGCTAATAATAGGAATAACATTGTTAAAGAGCAACATTAATATAGATCTATATATATTATTAATAGGCTCTTCATCTGTGTCAAACAACGTCTTCAGAAAAGGGCTCTGTTTTATTGTTTTGTGTGCTGTGTGAGTCATAGGGAAAGTGTTAATCTTTTCAAAATCTTCAAGATCGGAAATGAATCATGTATTTGTGCCAAATCTTCCAAGGCCAGATCTGAAAACCGAAACACATCACGGGTCTAATTCGATGTACACTTTCTTGGATGAAAATAACTGAATAGTGTTTTTGCGTAAGCATACATAAATGTTGGTTGTAAATCCATTTAGTGAGCATCGTGCAAAGGGGGAATCCAAAAAGGAAAATAACAAGTAAATGTCTGCCTTATTTATACCAAGCAGCTACTGTAGTGGGGAAAAATGTGTACTGTGTCTGCACAGTACAAAACCTAGGAGATTTACTAGTCCAAATTATATAATTGCGGTCCAAATATTTGCTAGAGACAGTAAAAGAATGTAGGTTATACAATGGCATCTTCATACAAAACCTCCTTGATGGTTTTGAACTAGGAGGGCATCCAGAGGAGATGGGAGAGGGGGCAGGGGGCAGGAAGTAAGGGGAGTGAGCATGTGTGCAAGAGAGATTATTGCAGAGTTTAAACCCAAATTTCACAAAGTGAGAAGGCCAATTACTTTTCAGCGTTTTCGAAGGGAAAGCTGTCAAACAGCCGAGTTGGCCTGTGTCTAGAGATCTACTATTAATCACAACTCAAAAGCCCAGCAGGATTTCCCTCTCCTTTTTTAAAAAACAAAAAAACTGCCTAGGTTAGTGCTACTTTGCTCATGCTGAATGAACATAGCAGAGTTATACAAGCACAGCTAGAAGGCAGGAGGGCACAACCTTTCCCTCCCCACTTCTTTCCTGAGAGAGGCATTATTAATGACGCCGTCCAATCTTTACCCATTCTGACATCATTTTCTGTGGGTTACTGTCGGCTCATTGCCCCTCTTCTAATATTTTTGGACCTATTTGCTCCACTCCTCTGAAGCGAGTCTGACAAAAATGCATTGCAAAAGGCACAAGGTACTAAATGCCACAGTGGTAAAACTTGCTACTTGCAAAATGAAATCAATAGCATGGTTCAGACATTGGCCCAGTTCACTTGTAACAATATGCTGAACCATGGCTTGACGAGAATGTCTGACTGTTTGGGCTCTGCTTTGGTTTGTGTTGCTACTGTGTCACTGTTAGCTAAGTCTGACTGGTTTCTCTTAGCGTGTCATCTGAATGCAGGCTTGAGGTTTGTCTCCTCCAGACAAACCATGAGTACCATGGAACAAACCTTGGTCTGGAGCAATCCAAACCATGAGCCTGGGTTCAGACAATGTGCTGAACCATAACTTGACTTATTGTTATGTATGAACTAGGCCATAGTGACCTGATGATGATGATGATGATGATGATGATAATAATAATAATAATAATAATAATAATAATAATAATAATAATAATAATAATATCATCTGACTGAGTTTCCCCAGCCACTCTGGGCGGCTCCCAATCGAATGTTAAAACAATACAGCATTAGATATTAAAAACTTCCCTAAACAGGGCTGCCTTCAGCTGTCTCTTAAAAATAGGATAGCTGCTTATTTCCTTGACATGTGATGGAAGAGTGTTGCACAGGGTGGGTGCCACTACCGAGAAGGCCCTCTGTCTGGTTCCCTGTAACCTCACCTCTCGCAATGTGGGAACTGCCAGAAGGCCCTCGGTGCTGGATCTCAGTGTCCGGGCTGAACGATGGGGGTGGAGACGCTCCTTCAGGTATACAGGACTGAGGCCGTTTATTAGACCTTGGTCTGATGAACCATGGGTTGCAGTCTATGGTTTTGGAAACATCTGAAGAATTTAATTCAGGCACAGAGGGAAGCCAGGAGAGAAGGGAAAGAAGGAGTGTATAGGTGCAATGCTTGTTCTTAGTTCAATACAGCATGCTTTATCAGACTGAAATCATTACATCTGATCCCATGTGTCATTCTTGTATAAATTTGCCCACTGCCCATATCTCTAGCCATCAGGAATATCAACAAAACACACCAACTGGATCGGTTGAAGAATCTCTGCCTGTAGCAGCCACCATTCTGTGTGGTTCTTCTGGTCCTGGTTGCGGTCAGCAAATGCAGCAGTTGTCAGCATGCCTGCTACTGCATTCACTAAACCCTTTATGTCTTTTGTTGGAGGATAGTGAACAGGTGCTCTCTTTTCCCCCTGCCAGGCATCTGCTCTAAAGGTGCTCAAGCTGGTTATGGATCCTAGAGAGCTCTCCATTTCCAGCACTGCTTGCAAGTGTGAATTTAAAAGCTGTTTTTATTAAATTCCTTTCTAAGTAAGCAGAGGTGAAACCCTTGGGAGAAATTCATCAGAAACCTGAATGAGTCCAGATTTAGGTCACAGGTATTCATAGAAATCCTGTCCCCAGCTGTTGAAGTCCTCTCTTGTGATGATAGCGATGAGCCACTGCAAGCCATTCAATATATAATGATGTGCAGAGGCCTTGTATAAGCACCGTTCAGCAGGAGAGCATATGCCATGCGTGCAGAAGATCCTACATTTAATCCCTGGTATCTCCGTGTAGAGTTTCTGCCTGAAATCCTGGAGAACCAGGCACTGCCACACCATATAGACCAGTGTTTCCCAAACTTGGGTCTCCAGGTGTTTTTGGACTACAATTCCCATCATCCCTGACCACTGGTCTTGCTAACTAGGGATGATGGGAGTTGTAGTCCAAAAACAGCTGGAGACCAAAGTTTGGGAAACACTGGTGTTGAGTATTGAGTGACATGGACCAAGGGTCTGACTCGGCTTCCTATGTTCCTATGATAGTTTTGAAGGTGTGTTGTATTTTGGGTTCTTTGGTAGTCTACCCACGAACCACCATTACTCTGAGGATCGTTTCATCAGCACAAGTATCTTTGCTTGACGGACAGAACCATCTCACCTCTACTCCCCTTGCCTGCTGTTCTGGAGGCTTTCCTGACCCTTCCAAGCAGATCTGGGGAGAACACAGCCAGAGAGGGGGGAAAGTCCCATTCCACTAGGGGGACTCATTCTACTAGCTTCTACTGCACAACAGCTGAGCTGAATCTGGTCCCCAGTTCCTGGCATAAGCAGAGGGTCATCTAAAATAGTTATATATAGGCCTCAGATGCATTTTCTCCCTATAAGCCATTCAGAGACCATGTGAACCAAAGTTCCCAGGAACCAATTCATTTATCTCCACAGTGCGTATATTCTAGCGCTACAACTACTTTAGTGAATACCTTTCCAAGAAAGGAAGATTTAAGAATGTCCGCCGTGGGTTAGAGTCTTCAAGGAGATTCTGCAAAGCTCTCTGCTTATTTTCAATAGGGAATTGTTAGTATAACCTGTCACCTTCCCTAGCCGGAAAATTTAAACTTTGTTGCCTATATTGTCTATATGTTAAATAATGGATGTGTTTAGCGGCTTGTACTAACTAGGGTTGTACTGCACGTTCAGCCAAACTTTTTATTATTATTATCACAAAAAGGGGGTGGGAGGGGAAAGGGAAGGGGTAACATGTTTCTCGAGAGTTCCCAAACACCTCTTTCTTTTGAGCTTGTTTGGAGCGCCTTAACAGCCCTGACCACTTTGTTTTTACAACTAGAGCCCATTTCAGGCATTCTGGATGGATTGCACAAATTCAATTATTGAGTGTTGGGCAGGGGGCTAGCTCTGTTCTGCACTCTGTACCTTTCCCTTTGCAATTCTTCAACACTTCTACCCCAAAATAGGAGCCTATGCTGGGGCAAGATTTCTCTCTCTTCATTTTGGCATTCTTTTTTTTTAGTTGAAAGAGCACATTCACATAGCAGCTTCTCATGTGTCCAGTCACACACTTTGTTGACTAATTTTTTAAAAAAATAAAAAAAACCTCTTGTGTTCTTTGAATTTGGGTTAAGGAAGGAGTGCTCCTCTTGTGGCACCACTCCAGCATGAGGTCAATAATCTCTTAAATTCTAGTTCAGAAGATGTATTTTGAAATGTAATTTACAATGCAGTCCTGCATGTGCCTACTCAGAAGTAAGTCCTGTTGAATTCACTATTTGCTCCCAGATTGTGTCAAGGATTGCAGCCTTAGTTATGCAGTGCATAAAAATAGTAAACTATCTGCAACACAAATATCACGAAACCGACAAAATATATAAAACAGAAAATTAAAAAAACAGAATTCAGAAAGAATCTAGCAGCAAATTAGATCATCAGTGATTTTCACAGGCCTAAAGAAACAGTTACCCTGTTCCTTTAGGGGAGTGCAATTCTACTCAAAACCATCTCTTCAACTCCTGGTATTAAAAAAAATGCCACCTACCTACCAAAGTCCAGTGTTTTAATTGAGGTGATATACTCCCCTGACCACTTTAATTGCCTCTATTTTTACCTTCCCCAGTGTTTTGAAGTGGCCTGCCTAGAACTACGCTCATTATGCCAACGGTGTGGACACATCAAAGACCAATCTAATGGCACTTGCTGTTTTATTTTAGATCCTTTCCTTAATCATTCCTAGCATTCCATTTGTCTTTTTCGCTGCAGCAGGGTAGAAATGATTAGGGGCTGCTGCTGCAATCCTGTGCGCACTTGCCTGGAGGTGAACTCATCTGACCACAGTGAGCTGCATGACCTTTTACTGTAAGTAGCTGTGGATTGAGCAGTCTCAATGTAGAAGTGAACAGGGAGGCAAGGGTCTATTTTAAGTGGTGACCAGTAACAGCCCCAGTTTGCAAGGCTCCTGTGGCCCATTGAGGAACACTGGTTATATATATAACGCTGAACCTCCATGACAATCATCTTTGGATGCCCTTGCCCAGGTGTCCCTGCCTTCTGAGGCTAGGCAGGTGATGACCAGAGAGAGCATCTTTACTACAGTGCAGGGCAGGGGGGACAAAGAAGTGCTACAAGTGTAGTCATAATTGCATTATACGATCAGGAAACCATATGAGCTGCCTTAGGCTTGGAATAAAGCTCTTGCAAGCAAAACACAGATGCCTTATGACAGTGGAAGAAGATCACATTGTGTTTCATCTCTTACATACTATTCTGGATACACAAGAAGAGAATATTTCATTAATTGGCTTAAAGCCGTGAACCACGCAGTGATTACTGTGTTCCTCTTGCTGCCGAAGATCAAAGAGCTGACCATGGTTTGTAACAACAAATAGCTACATATTAATATAATATATAATCTTTTCCAGCTTCCTCCTCATTTCCCAGAGATGCACTTGATTCACCATCTTTGCTTGAACAGCTGTGGCTGTAATATGATTGAACTCTTATTTTATCCTTACTTACTAGCTCCGCAGAGCTTGGAAAGAAATCAATCCAGCAATACAATGCCATAAGAAGTAATATTTATAGATCCGCTTAGGCACAGTCTACCAAGCCTATCTGCTGTGGGAAAAGAAAAGACATTTCAGCTGAATTTGGTTTTCAGTTTCCAACAGGTTCCACTTGTAAAGCCATTTTACTCCCAGACACTGAGAAAAGCAACATTAGAGAAAATTAAACTTTCATGGTGTCTGGGTTCCTTTTTCAAAGAAGATCCCAATTCCTGAAGCATGTGTTCATGCACCTCTTACAGATGCAATCCTGTACATGCAGTCCTCAGAGTAAGTCCCACTGAACTTATTGTGGTTTATGTCTGAGGATGCATGTATATGATTGCGGTGTAAGACCCACTCTGCCTTCTTGGGGTAGCTCTGTACCCCAAAGACAGCATGGCTGTGTGTGCTAAAGCAGGGGTCAGCAACCTTTTTCAGCTGTGGGCCGGTCCACCGTCCCTCAGACCATGTGATGGGCTGGACTATTTTTTTTGGGGGGGGAATGAACGAATTCCTATGCCCCACAAATAACCTAGAGATGCATTTTAAATAAAATCACACATTCTACTCATGTAAAAACACCAGGCAGGCCCTACAAATAACCCAGAGATGCATTTTAAATAAAAGGACACATTCTACTCATGTAAAAGCATGCTGATTCCTGGACTGTCCGCGGGCTGGATTGAGAAGGCGATTGGGCCGCATCTGGCCCACGGGCCTTAGGTTGCCTACCCCTGCGCTAAAGGAATCAAGGCCAAGAAGAATTCCAGGATGCCCTCATATGATGGGAATGTGCTTTTCCTAAGAGGAAAACAACATGTTTCCCTATTCTTAAAAAGTGTGGTGAACAGTACCCAGGTAACAATTTCTGGAGAAAACGGATAGAGCAAAGTTGTTGTCCCTCTTTTATAACACCAGAACTCATGGAAAAGCAATGAAGCTGAATGTTGGAAGACTCAGGACAGACAACAGAAAGTACTTCTTCACACTGCACATAGTTAAACTGTGGAACTCACTCCCACAGGAGCTATGAACTTGGAAGGCTTTCAAAGAGGATTAGACAGCTTTATGGAGGGTAAGGCTATCAATGGTTTAATCGCCATGATGGCTATTCTCTGCCTCGATGATCAGATGCAGGAATGCTTCTGAATAACCATTGCTGGAAACCGCAGGAGGGAAGAGAGCTCTTGTGCTGGAATCCTGCTTGCAGGTTTCCTACAGGCATCTGGTTGAGCACTGCAAACACAAGATGCTGGGACTAGATGGGCCAGTGGCCTGATCCAGCAGGCTCTTCTTATGTAGACATCTTAGTATGCTGCAGCAAAAACAACAAAAGAGTCTTAAAGCTGCACAAAATATGGCACAAACATGCTCACCTCACCTCACCTCACCAGGTGTTCACTTCATCAGGTATGTGAAGTGTTATCCTGAAATGCAGGCATATATACATGTGGTTGGGAAGGGAATTATAAACAGTGAGGTCAGTGGAAAATGACATGCAGAAACAATGAAGGCAAGGATAATTAATATTCATTATAATACTAATATATATTTTATATAATTATAATTAATTTTAATATCAATATATAATTAGATAGATATAATTAATGCTTTATATTTTATTATATTAAAATCAATTGTCTAATTGATATTTTATATTTTTATTAATTATATTACCGGTAATATAATATAAATAATTATATTAATAGTGGTCATTCACAGAAAACAGTTGCTGATAGTACAGACATCCCGGCATTGTAAGTTACCTTTAAATAACAAATTTCTTTAATCTTCTGTACTATCTTCCCTTTGCTTCCTTACTAAATCTTAATAAAGATACCTAATACTGTTTTCTTACATTTGTATGAGCACACGCTTAGTATCTAGGCATGCACCAGATTACCAGAGTTCACATTCCCATAGTTCTCTGCACATGACGTTGTTCATTAGCCTATCAATAATCAATGTCCCATCTTTTGTTCTTGGATGGCTCTTGAATAGCATCGTTAACTTGGGAACACCCATGTGACTTTAGACTGTAACTGCAAGAAGCTTTTTCATATTCAGGAATGTCCATTCTCACTCCTTTACAGCCTACTTGCCCTTTGTAGGGTGTGGAGAATGTTACTGAGATTGTACTTGCACTATGAAACAGTTCACAGAGTCGGCCCTTTGATTGGTAGGTGTAGGAGATAAAAGGGGGGTCATATTTACTAGGGCGTAAGCTACCAGAATGTGCCATATAAAAGCAGTAACGCAAAACTGAAAGTAGATTAGTTTGTGATTGTCTGATAGATTGTGGTTTCTCAGCAACGTACCATTTTGCGATGAAGAATACAGTAAAAAGACAGAGCATTTTGCATTTGCTTTTTCATGCCTGAAAACTCTCTCTCCCTGCAAAGAGAAGCAAAATCAGAATACCATGCCCGTTAAGCAGCCGGATTCTTCAATGGTCTGCAAAGGCTGATGAAAACATGGACTCGCTCACTTACACTGTAATCTCACAGTCATGCCACTACAATGCTATTTTCCTGAAGATGTATATGAATCGCCTTTCTAGCGACCTTTTCACCCCTGCAATGCATAGCTAACTCGCTTGGGTCGTTTGTCTTGCTGGCACCTTTCTCCAAGGCACAAGCTATAGCACACTGTTGTCTGGAATTTAAAGGGCTGACGGGGTTGATGGTGGGAAGTGGTTTGTGGATGGTCCTGCATTGTTGTGGGAACAGTTTGGGGCTCGGGTTCAGTTTTCACTCAGAACTAGAGATCTTCAGCTGAGATCCTGCTGTTGGCACCTCCACCATTGGGAGTCAGACAGGGGCATAGCTGTCAACTTACGGATTTGAAAATAAGGGATTTTTTCAAACTTTCGGATTTGAAAATAAGGGATGCCGCGAGGGTGGTGCAATGGCACCAAGTAGCCTCGCCACCCTGCGCTCCAGAGGCTGCGCGTGAACGCGTGAGCGAAAGAGCGAGCGCGTAGACGGCAGGCTGTCTGTCTGTCTGGTTGGGCGTGAGGGTCTGGCTGCACAAGGCATGCAAGCTCCACCTCCAGTCGGTCTCAGACTCCTTATTGGCAGCCGAGCAATGCAGCTGAGGAGCCTCCCTGGCCGGCAGGGAGGGAGAGGAGCTGCTTCCTTTGAAATCCGGGAAATTTAAGGGATATCAACAATCTGGGATAGCAGCGGGAAACAGCATTGGAATAAGGGAGTTTCCCGCAAAAAAAGGGAGGGTTGACAGCTATGGACAGGGGCTAGTAGTGATGGGGCAAACTCCCCATGTCAGGCTTAGGAAGCTATGACTGTTAAAGTGGTAAGATCCCACTTTTAATATATAGCACAGATAGGTCCATAGATGGTTGGAAGCCGTGTGCTTCTGAATACCAGTTGCTGGGGGATCTTGTACTCTAGCTTCTCACAAGCATCTGACTGGCCACTGTGAGAATAGAATTCTGTACTAGGTGGACCATTACCTGATGCAACAGGCTTTTTATGTTCCTATGTTGTTATAGGACCAGTGCAGATAACAGCACAAAAAGAAGCAAACAGATGCTTCCTCCACAAGGGCTGGCTTGTGAAATTAGTTTGGTTCACATTTTATTTCACCCCATCTTAATTTCAACATTCTGAACCAATAAACGAACTGAAATGCTGCTATCCTTTTGTGATATAGTTCTCCAAAAAAAGATGCAAACCAAAAAGAAAAGAAAAGAGTATATTAGGGGGGAAAGTATATTAGGATGTATATTAGTGAAAACAGCATACAGAAATGCATGATATTAAGTAAAATAGCTTGTGAAATGCATATATTAGGGGAAATTGCATACAAAAATGGTGAAAAGGAGAAATGGTCATAAAAATGGTTGTGCGTTTTCTTCCACTCTTGCAAACTGTTGCAAAAAATGAGGTAAACTGAATTTAAGATTGGAAAATTGAGGAAAATTGGGAGAAACCAACATTGACAGATTCATTCATCCCTAATCATCCGCTATGCAGGAAATTGCCTTGCCTTCTTCCAGGGACTATTTAGAGTCTGCCACATACCAGACTTTCTTCTACAACTTGACATTTGGGTCATATTTTCAGTGATTTTACTTCAGTATATTTACTTTAGAACTGCATATTTCATTCTCAACAAGACTGAAGGCTCACGGTGCTTTTTCAAAAGCCTAATCTGTCAGTTTTGCTAGGCACATTCTCTCTCTCTCCAGCTATTAACACAGAAATCTCCAGACAGTCTTGTTCTCCTTTGCACAGGATGGAATAAATCTGAACCTTCCACTTGACTGCTGTTTGTCACCCTGGGACCTCACTGGCTCAAACCTGTCAGGGAGTTTAACATGATGTATATGACCCATTTAAATCGGAACATTTATCACCTGTTTGGATCAAAGCAGGGCTGCTTCAAAGGCATCCGCTCAATTGTGATGATGTAAGAAGCTGACTTTATCTATTGTTTAATGAGTATATCTTTTCTTTTATATCTGGCATTCAACATGACGAAACCCCTGCAAGGATTTTTCCATTGCTGGAGGTTATATAATATACAAGTTTTTCCTCAAGACGTCTTTACTCGTTGGCAACTCCCAGTATTCAATGTGCTTCTCTCTTTTTATACCAGACTAAGACGATTGGTTTCAGAGAACAAGGGAATGCGTGCAGAGTAAAGCAAACACCTAGTGAACTGGAACTGTTTCTCTTCATTCAAATATTATGTTGGTTATTGTGTGTGGACAATTTGGAGAGGAAACTCAGATATTGGGGAATCAGAGGGCCACAACTTTTCTGGCTGAATTCAGGGTGGGGAGGTTTTGCAGCCTGTGGTTACATCCACATTATCCCTTCATAGCATTCTTATACCAATTTAACTGTCATGGCCTCCCCCAAAGAATCCTGGGAACTGTAATTTGTTAAGGATGCTGGGAATTGTAGCTCTGCGAGGGGTCTCTTAACAACTCTCAACACCCTTAAACAAATGACGGTTTCCATGATTCTTTAGGGGAAGCCAAGTCAATGTAATGAAAATTGACAGCCCCACTGCAGTTCTTGTGGATCTAAAAACTTCCAGAATTTGTTATAAAATATGTTAACATGGAAAGGGCTAAGGAACCTTGGGGGGGGGAGTATTTGTATGGTACTGAAGTTCAGGGTAGGTGAGCCTCACTGGGGAGAATATTCCAAAGCCAGGAAGCTCCCTTCCTAGTAGCCACCACTGCACCACTGGAGAGGGACTCTGAACATGATCTTAAGGTCTGGGTAGGGCAACTGTCCCCAAGGCATTTACAATTAACTTCAGCCGATTAATATTATTATGCGGTGTACAGGATCCCCCCTCTAATATCCAAAATATATGTGTGTATTGGAATCCTACTTAGTCCCCTAACAGTGAGCAGCAATAGCATTCTGGACTACAAGGGAAGGATGGTGGGTCCATAGTCAGGAAGTAGGAGAGGAAACAGATTTGGCTTATATAGTCCTGCAGAGACTGAACCCTCTTCATTGGTATGAGCTTTCGTGTGCATCTGAAGAAGTATCTGAAGAAGTGTGCATGCACACGAAAGCTCATACCAAGAACAAACTTAGTTGGTCTCTAAGGTGCTACTGGAAGGATTTTTTTTATTTTTTATTTTGTTTTGACTATGGCAGACCAACACAGCTACCTACCTGTAACCCCTTCATTGGCTAATTCAAAAGAAGTGGCAAAGTCCCACCACCGATTGCATTGTGAGGTTGGGAATGGGAGCCAGCCTGGCAAAGGAGAAACAACAGCCTGCTACTGGTGATTATAACTGGCATTTTCTGCGCCCTTCATCATCTGGATGCTGGTAATGTTTTTAAAGAGAAGTGTGGCTCCTAAGTATGTACTCTGGCTCTTCTCTGAACTCAACCATAGTTATCCTTAAGTACAAGGATAGACAAGGTTTCTCTTTTTGCCTGTGCCTGTTCCTCCTCATTAGTGCTTTGCTCTATATGTTTCTTCTGCCTCCAAGGAGTTTGCTGCCCTTAATTTCAATGGAAGAATTAAAATGTGCTCAAATCTTTTTTCATTGAAATGAACAGAACTTCAAGAACTTGGGCAAGATCACTGCCTGTGTTTAAAATGCCAAGCGAAAGTCCTGCATGTTTCCCATTAATCCCCATGGAGCTTAAATGCATTTTACTTAGATTGCATTGCACTCAGTGTTACGGAAGTGAATTCTTCCTCAACACATTATGTAAGCATAGACTCCACTGAATTGGTAAAAATCACATTTATGGAATCTGTTTCGTATTAGTAGAAAACAATCTTCAATTGATGCTTAGTTTTCTTTATCATTTTTCATTTTTTTTAGGGGGTCATTTTAGGTAACAAAGCAGAGCTATTTCTAATTATGTACTACTTTGTCATTACTTTTATACATCTACCAACTGGTTCTCACTTCAATATAGTTAACTGATAAGATTGGAAAAAGGCATACACCCTTCCGTGTTTAAAATGTGAGTGCAAATATAGTTATAGGAAATGAGACGCTGTTAATGTTTATTGATCAACTTATATGTTGCCAGGGTGACTTTTGGGGGCAGGGAAGCGAGGAGGAGCAGTTTTAAAAACTGATGGATGAGATGGGAATTCAGACATTCAATTTTTGTGAACCGTGGTAGGATTGTTATTCTTGATTTTCAAAATCTTCACTCCAAAATGCAAACATAGTAAGGCAGTAGCCTTCATTGAATTGTTAAGTGGAAGTGTCCTTGCTTTGATAGCTTCTAAACTTGTAAAAAATCTCCTCTCAGTATAAAGTTGCCTGTTACCAACTCTAGTCTTTGGATATGTTTTATAATGTATATAATTGTGCAACCCTAAACAAGTGGCAGACCAATCCAATTCTACCTTGCTAGAGGTGGGAAGCTTGTTGTTTTCAGTCTGCAAATAATATGTAAGGATACATATGTATATGTATATATCTTTATTGTCATTGTACAAGTACAACGAAATGACTCCTCCCAATTTGCGTTGAGTTTCCTTTGCTTTGTGATGAGTGATGTGGAATAACATGATTAGTAAGGTAAAATTTCACCATAGTGGACAGTGAGGCAAATAATGTTTTTGTCAGAAACGAAGCTGCCGTGGAAGGGAAACAATGCAGTGTGCAAGAAGATGGGATGGGATGGGATGGAAATTGATGCATTCTTACATCCCTGCTTACGGATACCTCCTGCAAAATCCTGGTGGGTTTTACATCTTTAAAATGTTTCTCCTTTTGGCACTCCATCCCACGTATTTTCCATCTTGGAGTTGGCCTTCTTTATTTTGATTCAGGAAGGAGACTGTAGGCCTGTTTATGGAAATTCAGTCTTAATGTGCTCTGTTCCCTTTTGGCTAGAGGCCCTTGTGCATTAGCTCCAGCTAGCTCTGTGCCTCAGCATTAGTGGCAACCCCACAGTTATCTTAACCCTGACCATGAACCCCTGTGACATTGTTGTGTGTCTGCGTTTGCATTAATAAACTTTAATCTTTCCGGTTTGATAGATCCACAGGAGCAACAAATGTGGCTTCTTGCTCATAAATTAAGCCCTAATTGATTGCAGCAACACTGAGTATATTGTAAAAGTCAAGAAAAGGCTGAAAAGGTCCTTTTAAAGGGCCCATTTGCTGAAGATGTTTGGATAGAGGCAGAATAATTTGAGAGATTTATAAATCCAGAGAGATTGATTTATTGTGGCTTTTGGTTTAAGGCCTCTTTGCAAATATTAATTAATCCTAGCCCACTATCTTGACCTATCCAGTTCTTAAGAAAAATAAAAATATGTAGTGGGCTTTTCCTTCCTTTAGACCTTGGTTATGAAACCAGAGCATACATGCAAATTAAGTAACAAGGGATTCCAATGTGTGGTGTTCTTAATCTCCCTTCTCTCTATATCACATTAAATTTCATTGAATGTGCCTTTCATTTCCCCCTTAAAGTTTCCTTAATAAAGGACTACTGTTTGCTGAATATCACCACAGAGCGAAAGCCAACCTTACTTTGCAGTATGCAGTCCTAATGTAAGTGCTCAGAACAGTGAGATATGATTATTCCAAGATTAAGGAACAGGAGAATGTATTTGCCATTGCAATTAAAAACAGAAGAAAAGAAGAATTGCCTTACCGGATCACACCATGTCCAGCATTGTGTCTCCAATTGTAGCAAGTCAGATGTCCTGAGGATCTCGAGATGGCAACCCTCTTTTGCTGGTCCCCAGTATCCAGTATAGGCATAGCCGATGGTGCGTTCCAGATGTTGTTGGACTACAAATCTCATCAACCTCTATCAGCACAGCCAATAGTCAGAGATGGTGGTGCTTGTAGTCCAACAATGTCTGGAAGGTGCCATGTTGGCTATCCCTGAATCATGGGTGGGTGGACTAGCAGCTGGCCCAGTAGTCTCAGCCAGGACAGCTGGTGGTCAAGGATGATGGGAGTTGCCGTTCAGTAATGCCTGCTGGGCCACAGGTCTCTTACCTACTGTATGAGTTAAGGATGGTGCCGCATCTTTTCAAGGAATTCCTTTTACCTGTAGCTGCTGGTTGACCTATCCTCCAGGAATTTGCCTAATCTAAACTGATGGGAGCCACCACATTGCATGGCAGTGAATTCCATATCTTAAGTAAGCATCTTTATGAGTAGCATGCCCTGTTTCACATTGTGCATGACTACCTTAGACAGCAGTGGATAAAATAGTGGGTGAACATCGTCAAACCAGTGGCGGTAGCGGGGCTACTCAAAACCTAGCATCCTTGAGCAGCTGCCTAGACCAGTGATGGCTAACCTTGACACTCCAGATGTTTTGGGACTACAACTCCCATCCCTGACCACTGGTCCTGTTAGCTAGGGATGATGGGAGTTGTAGTTCCAAAACATCTGGAGTGTCAAGGTTAGCCATCACTGGCCTAGACCATAGCATGCTGGCACGCACCACCACTGACCACTAGGTATTGTCATTTTAATTTGTGACAATGGCATGAATGATATTACACTGTGAACATTTAAATGTCAGCTAGACCCTGCATCCTGTCTCTACTAGGAGTGGGGCTGCTGTTCTTTCCTGCCAAGTAAGTCACTTTTGCCCAGGTCCCTTGCCTATGATTAAAACTGTTCCTCAATATACTGGCCATCTTTTCCTGGCAAAATGTACATGTTTATAGTCCAATCCTGTGCCTGCCTGCACAGAAGTAGGTGCCACTGAGTTTAACAGAGCTCAGGGAAATGTGTATAGGATTGCAGCCTTGGTCTTTGAACAGAGATATTTATAGTTATGCATTGATTACCATCCTAAGCCATAATCCAAAAATGTATGTCTTTAACTTCCGTTAGGATCCCTATGGGTTCAACATTAGTTTCATATGAAGCCAAATCAGTCCATTGGTCCATCTAGCTCAGTATGCCCACACTGACTGGCAGCTCCTCTTCAGGGTTTCAGGCAGGGGACAGCCACAAAATCACAGTCCTAGTGAGAGATGCTGGAGATGCTCTGCCACTGAGCTATGGCCTTGCTGATGTCTTATAGTACAAGTGTGGTTTTTGGAACTGACACAGGGGCTCAGTCTGAAATGGTTGACTGGGCAATTTATCTAGGTCTGACAAAACAAACATAAGAAGAGCCTGGTGGATCAGATCAAGGCCCCATCTAATCCAGCATCCTGTTCTCACATGGGCCAAGCAGATGCCTAAGGGAAGCCCATGGGCAACACCTGAGCACAACAAAACTCTCCCCAGTTGTGATTCCCAAGAGACATGCTGCATCCCAACAGTGGAGGTAGTTATTAGGGTTTTTGCTGTGTTTACCTATGGTATTCAACAGAAAAGATGTTAAGTTGGAGATGATTCACCGTATTTATGAATTAACAATAAAAGTCTGCACGCATCCCGATAGTAATGTAATGTTCAGCAGCACAACTTAAGAGAAATAAAAGATGAAATAGCTGAAACATGTGACTTCCTTCTATCAGGCAAACTGTAAGTGAAAGTCTTATTATTCCTGGCTTCTCTTGGTCTCATTAATGACCCGATATAACCGGATTTCAGCCCATATAACTGCTGGGTGGAAATGCATGTCACAGCAGTAAAGGCATCTGCTTCCTTTAGTTCAAAGTATCTGCCGTGTTTTGTTTGAATTTAAATTGGTCTTTAAAAGTTGCTTGGAAAAATGTGTTTAGTCATCCATATTTAATTTTTGTGTGTGTGTGTGTGTGCAGGTTATTCAGCAGTGGACTTCAGTTATATTCCTCCATTATGTGCATACTAGCTTGCCTTCTTTTATGGCCCAGTGAATGAGTTTGTTGTAGTTAACACCCTGAACACCTGGGTGGCTCTATCAAATGATGTGGCATTTAATTCATAAAACTGCTGTTAACATTGTTTTCTGCGGTAGTACACGCACCAATTACCTCTTACTTTTTCAAAGAAGAAAAGTTTATGAATGGATGAGTCACCAGTGTGCAGATTAAGATAGCAAAAGGAAGCAGTAGATACATACAAATATTTAATGTTGCTTCTTAGCAGCTTATGCATACACCTGGTGCCTTTAAGCAAACAAAGGACTGTGCCAGGGTTTTTAATGCCATATAAAAGAATTTCTAGGCTATCCTTGGATAAAAGTGTATAAGAATCTCCTTGCAACATGGCTATGCTCTTGTGCACATCTATTCGTTTGTAAGGTTTTTTCCCCTGGCATTTTTTTTTAAATGCCTCATGATATTTGAGCCCCTTTCTCATTGGTAGATTTTTTCTGCGTCCTTAAGCAGTCACCATAAAACAAAAAATCGCCAGTTAAAAAAGCAAGTCAATTCTAGCACAATTGCTTTGCAACAAGGAACAAAATCAACAATGGCACACAGAGGCGCACATGTAGGGACAGTAAAGCTAGGTGGGGTGTATTCATTGGTTGCATCAGTGCTACTGAAATCCTCCTAGTACCTCCTTATGCAAATATGCCTGTATGCAGAGTCCTTGGCTCTTGCCACCCATGAAAAGACACTTTCTCATACCAGTTCAAGCCTGCCATTTTTATTTACGTAGATAAGAGGTGAATATTTTATATATACAGCGGTACCTCGGTTCTCGAACGAAATCCATTCCGGAACCCCGTTTGGCTTCCAAAACATTCGAAAACCAAGGCACAGCTTCCCATTGGTTGTAAGAGCTTCTTGCACCCAGCGGAAGCCGCGTCACACTTTCGGGTTCCGAAAAACGTCCGAAAACAGAAGCATTCGGGAACCGAGGTTCCACTGTATATACAGTGGTCCCTCGACTTACGAATGACCCGACTTCTGTATTTTTCGAGTTACGAGTGAAAAAAGTGGCCGCACGTTTACGAATTTTTTCGACCTCTGAATGGAAACCGTTGTCGTTTTAGATGCAGTTTCCTCGACTTACGAAGTTTAGATTTGTTTTTTTTCAACGTACGAATTTTTTCGGATATTTTTCTCCCAATGCATTCCTATGGGGACTCGACTTACGATTTTTTCGATCTACGAATGCCCATTCGGAACGGATTACATTCGTAAGTTGAGGGTCCACTGTACAATGTTTTGTGGAAACATTGAGGTTCCACTGTATATACAATGTTTTGCAGAACATTTAAGTGTTGCCTTCATTTAGAAAATGGCATGGTTCTCTGGATTCAATGTGTAATCCAAATGTGGTTTCACCGACTGACTTCCTAGATTTTCTGCATTTTCACTGCGCATTAAAAATCCTGCTATGACGCCACCCCTTCAAGGTTGCCTAAGGTGCATTCAAAATTGTACCAATATCTGAAACCATGCTGAACCCAAAGAATGTGAACTTCTTTTTAAAGCAGTTATGAGGATGCTAAGCTGCACTGCTGGAAAAAGAATATACAGTGGTTCTCATTTTTCTTTTTATTGTTTTACTGCTTGCTGCCATCATAGAAACCATTTTGCAGAATTCTGTCATGGTAGGATATTTTGACATTTCTTAAAAGAAAAAGAAATGCTTGGAATGTCTTATCTACGACAAAAGGACAACATTAGCATTATGCATCTGGACATTTCCTTTTAGCAAAGAAAGTATTCTTTATTCAAGCATCTCCAGTGCTCAAAAAATCTAAAGGGCAAAGGGATAAAAAGGATGGAATGAAGGAAGAAAACATTCTCAAAGATAAAAACAATGTATAGGCTTCTGAAGTCCAACTACATGCAGTGGAATTTAAGCATCCCAATTCTGCATGAGATTGCAGCACACACTGGGAAAATAAATTACAAAGTTCTTGAGGACATGTTTAATTGTTTATCTTGCTTCAGTAATTTGCCTGGGTAATTTCTAGGTTCCATTTGCCCATGTAGGTTCATCAGCTTGTTTTGTTAATTCACTATCACTTTGGTTAGAATGGATTAATGCCTGGAGGGTAGATCTATTATGGTGTGTAAGTCTACCTGGAAGGTGAACAATGCTTTGTGGGAAAGAAAGGAAACGGAATTTTATTACAAGCATTATTCATGTGGCAATACCAATGTGTGGAGTAATTAGATAAGAAAATTATAGGAATAAGCATATAGATAACTAGATTGTAATTGCCATGTTTCCTACTTTAAAGCGATCCGAGTCTGATATAAAGGTAAAGGGACCCCTGACCATTAGGTCCAGTCGGGACCGACTCTGGGGTTGCGGCGCTCATCTCGCATTATTGGCTGAGGGAGCCGGCGTACAGCTTCCAGGTCATGTGGCCAGCATGACTAAGCCGCTTCTGGCGAACCAGAGCAGAGCACGGAAACGCCGTTTACCTTCCCGCTGCAGCGGTACCTATTTATCTACTTGCACTTTGACGTGCTTTCGAACTGCTAGGTTGGCAGGAGATTTAAAGATAAAGGTCTAGAATTATTATTATTTATTGAATTTATATATCGCCCTATACCCGGAGGTCTCAGGCGGTTCCCAGAAAAGATCAACATAAAAACCACAATATAGATAATCAAAATAAAAACAACAACCCAATAATCCCTCCCAAAAGAGCCATATTTTAAAAGGGCATAGGATATCAATCAGATTAACCCAGGCCTGGTTAAAAAGGAATGTTTTTGCCTGGTGCCTAAAGGTGTATAATGAAGGTGCCAGACAAACTTCCCTGGGGAGAGCATTCCACAGATGGGGAGCCACTGCAGAGAAGGCCCGTTCTTGTGTTGCCACCCTCTGGACTTCTCGAGGAGGAGGCAAACAAAGAAAGGCCTCAGAAGATGATCTCAGGGTCCGGGTAAGTTCATATGGAAAGAGGCGGTCCTTGAGGTATTGTGGTCTTGAGCCGTTTAAGGCTTTACAGGTCAAAAACCAGCACTTTGAATTGGGCCTGGAAACTGCAGTTGGACCAGGATCGGTGTAATATGTTCAAACCGTCTTGCTCCGGTGAGCAATGTGGCCACTGAATTCTGCACTAACTGAAGTTTCCAAACCGTCTTCAGAAGCAGCCCTACATATAATGCATTGCAGTAATCTAACCTTGAGGTTACCAAGAAAGTAGAGAAGTTGCCTTCAAGTTTCACTGCCCAAACCAGGCCCAAACCCATATTGACGATGATCCAGATAACCTGTGCCATCCAAAAACACCTGCCGTTGCGTTGCCACCACTTTCTCCAGCGACTTCCCCAAGAAAGGGGTACTGGCAACTAGCTGGTAGCTGTTACACACTGTTGGACCAGGGTGGGCTTTGTAAGGAGTGGTTGTGCCCCACCACCTCTTTAAGGGCAGGTGGCACCTCTGCATCAAGCCATCACAAGGCCTTGGAACCACCAAGCCACCCCACCTCAGCTAGCTTTAACCAGCTAGAAAGGGCAGGTGTGTCCAGAGGACATTGGAGCATTTGCTGCCATAATATTAGATAGCTTTGGAGGAGGATTACCAAAATGAATAGACACCATTGATGACTAGTCATGATAGCAGCTATATGGAACCTCCAGGTTTGGAGTACCAGTTGTTGAGTAGCAATGATGGGGAAGCATCTTCACTTCATGTCCAACTTCTCATAGGCCCATGAGTAGCCCCTGTTGGAAATTGCAGGTTGCTGGGCTAGATGGACCTTCGGCCAGATCCAGCAAGGCTCTTGTGTTCATGACAGAAAGGAATAAAACCCCTCTCAACCTTCTTTTCTGAAAGCATAACATAGAATCAGTTAACAATTAACTTACATATCATGCTGGTTAAAACAGGTTTTAGGTAATGATATTATTAGGGTATAATAATGAAGGCAAAGTCTGTTAGGGTCTCTTGAGCCACAGAGTTAGTAAAGGTAGAGGAAATTATGATTAATATAATATGCTGCGCTCTGCTCCTTGGCATATACCGGTAGTTCATTTCTGTTTTTCAGTAGATTTGCAAAATGACAGAAATTCTGAATCCATAGGGGGAAATCCACCCCTCCTTCCGAAGTGTAAGTGCCTATACATGTTTACTCATCAGTGAGCTTCACTTACTGCTAAGTGAGTATTGTTAAAACCCAGGCAAGTGGGGCTCGAGGTCCCATGTACCTGCCCAAAGCATGGCCTTTCTGTCATAGCTAAGTGGCCGCACCATCGAATTCCAGGGCTGACAAGAGGGGGTTGGAAAAAATACTTTCATCAGGACCTGAACCCTCTCTTGGTGACCCTGGCAGTGGGTGCATAGGTGTGCAGCAGAGGAGGCTGGCAGGAGTGGCCTTTTCCATTTTGCTTGTAGTGGTAAAATGTCCAGGGCCAGCGATGGGTAAAGAACTAAGATGCCCCAACACCCTGTCTCAGAACAATCTTTCGTTGTGAGACACACAGTACATGGATGAACTTCTCAGCCAAATAAAGAAACTGTACTTAATAGCTGTAGCCAGAGGCTGCTTTAGGCTAAACTGAAAAGAATTGAGGGATAAAGCTGTTTATTCAGGTGGCAACAAACAAATGCATACTGGGACAATAACCAACACAGGGAAAATTTCCTAGTATTTCTATTTGTCTCTTTTGCCCAACCATCCCTGCCCTTGTTCCATCCTTTTGCCTTTTAGTAGTTGTTTACATTGTATCTCCCTAGCTCCCCCCCACCCCTTAATTGCATTTGTACAAGATGCAGCACTCCCATTGACCACCTGTTTTGTTGTTCAATCCTGAGTAATGCCTCACACATGTCAATATCTGGTGGTGTACAACTCATTCTAAATCTGACCGGACACGGGTTAGAGCTCAATGTCGAGCCTACCAAGTGGCAATAGCAACGGTGAAGAAAACGTTCTTCACCGCCTCTATTGCATCTGCAGAAAACAGCAGCAGGAGACTCTTTCAGGTGGTTCGCAATTTAGCGGAACCACATGCTCCATCGGGGCCCAGTACAGGCCACATGATCTCCTGCAATGATTTTGCAAAGTTTTTTGCAGATAAAGTCGCTCAGATTCGGGAAGAGGTTGTGCTGGTCCCGTGGAGTATCCAGGAAGCGAGGTCGATGTCCGGTCCGAGGTCGGAGATACGTGAAGGCAGTCCAAATAAACAGAGGCAGGGTCAGGGCAAGGAGTCCGGCGAGGTCAGGAACAGAAGGATAAACAGGGAACCAAGGCAGGTCAAGAGTTCAGGCAGAACAACCGGGCAGGGAGCAAGCAGAACTCTGCAGCAACGATGTTGCTCCTGCAACTTGGGACTGGGACTGGCCGGCTTTATCTGTCCCAAGGCGAAGGGCGGCTCCGATCCCCAGGTGACTCGCCTCTCCTGGCTTGGAGGCGAGCACTCCTCCTGCGAGAACTTAGCTCCCTTCGCCTCTCTGCCCTGAACCTTTGCAGCTCAGGAGAAGCTGGAGGGTTACTGGACCCAGAGGCAACCTCAGCTTCCCCTGACTGGGTGGGGGATGGAGCACCTGTAGGCAGTAAGTCCTCCATCCCATTAGGAGCCAGATCAACCTCAGCCGAAGCCTGCACCTGAGGATCCAGCACAGGTGAGTCCCCTTGCGACCCAGGCCCCAGCCCTGGCTCTGCTGTTTCTGAGGGCAGTGAATCCTGTGCAGGCTGGGATCCCTCAGGTTCAGCGTCTGAATCTGACTCCCAGGTCATCACAGAGGTAGACTCCACCGTGGAAGCAGGGCCGGGGCAGGAGAGTGCTAGAGTCCTGTCTAGTTCAGTTGTGTGGGATCAATTCCAATCTGTTACCTCCGAGGATGTGGACAGGCTGCTCGGACGAGTGAAACCAACCACCTGTCTCCTTGATCCTTGCCCATCCTGACTTATAAAAGTGATGTACTTCATGGGGTGGTGAATGCTTCTCTCTGTGAGGGAGCCTTTCCAGACCTGCTGAAAGAGGCGGTTATCAAACTGCTTCTTAAAAAACCATCTTTAGACGTGGCCAATATGGCCAACTATCGCCCAGTCTTAAATCTTCCATTCTTGGGCAAGGTGATTCAGCAAGTGGTTGCTGAACAACTCCAGGCACGCCTGGAAGAAGCAGACCATTTGGATCCCTTCCAGTCGGGATTCAGGCCTCATCATGGGACTGAAACTGCCTTGGTCGCACTGGTCGATGATCTCCGGAGGGCTAGGGACAAAGGTGAGAGCTGTTTCCTACTTCTGCTGGATCTCTCAGCGGCTTTTGACACCATCGACCATAACATCCTTCTGGACCGTCTAGAGGGGCTGGGAGCTGGGGGCACTGTTATACAGTGGTTCCACTCCTTCCTCCTGGGCCGTGTTGCTTTTTAACATCTACATGCAGCTGCTGGGAGAGATTATCAGGGGGGTTGGACTGGGTGTTCATCAGTATGCAGATGACACCCAGCTCTACCTCTCTTTCATATCAAAACCAGTGAAGGCGGTGAAGGTCCTTTGTGAGTGTCTGGAGGCAGTTGGAGGATGGATGGCGGCTAACAGATTGAGGTTGAATCCTGACAAGACAGAAGAACTGTTTTTGGGGGACAGGAGGTGGGCAGGTGTCAAGGACTCCCTGGTCCTGAATGGGGTAACTATGCTCCTGAAGGAACAGGTGCGCAGCCTGGGAGTCATTTTGGACTCGCAGCTGTCCATGGAGGTGCAGGTCAATTCTGTGTCCAGGGCAGCTGTTTACCAGCTCCATCTGGTACGCAGGCTGAGACCCTATCTGCCCGCAGACTGTCTCGCCAGAGTGGTGCATGCTCTGGTTATCTCTCGCTTGGACTACTGCAATGCACTCTATGTGGGGCTACCTTTGAAGGTGACCCGGAAACTACAACTAATCCAGAATGCGGCAGCTAGACTGGTGACTGGGAGCGGCCGCCAAGACAACATAACACCGGTATTACTTTGGACCAATTTATTTTGATGCCCCTCATCCATGCCACTGTTCCATCCTTAATAATGAGATAGTGATAGTGATAATGAGAGTCCCTTTCTAAAACGTGAAGCCCGTTCAGGACAACTTTCACCCTAGACATCTTGTCAATTTGGGGTGGGGGCAGAAAGGAGATGCTTTGGGGTGCTGCATGGAGATAAACACTGTGCACATTCTGAGCCATTTCTAAGCTAAGGTATCATGACACTTGTGCTCCCAGTACATTGGCTCCCAGTACGTTTCCGAGCACAATTCAAAGCGTTGGTGCTGACCTTTAAAGCCCTAAACAGCCTTGGTCCAGTATACCTGAAGGAGCGTCTCCAACCCCATCGTTCAGCCTGGACACTGAGGTCCAGCACCGAGGGCCTTCTGGCAGTTCCCTCATTGCGAGAAGCCAAGTTACAGGGAACCAGGCAGAGGGCCTTCTCAGTAGTGGCAACCGCCCTGTGGAACGCCCTCCCACCAGATGTCAAAGAGAACAACAACTACCAGACTTTTAGAAGACATCTGAAGGCAGCCCTGTTTAGGGAAGCTTTTAATGTTTGATGGACTACTGTATTTTAATATTTTGTTGGAAGCTGCCCAGAGTGGTACAGGTGTGCTGACACTAGTAATACTCCAGACCGGTCACCATAGTGCTGGTGCGCCTGTGCATGGTGGTGGTGGGGCAGCCACAGCACCATTACATTTCACCTCAGGTTCCCTGGTTGGAGGTTCCCTACACAAGGAGGATAGGCAGGACCACGAGAACAGCCCCAGACATGAAAAGTGCCTCAATGGGTGCCTCATGTGAACATCTCATGTGCCTGGGGCAGTGGACTAGTCAGGACGATGTCCTTTGAAGCTAGAAGAAGAAAGGAGAGGGTAGTGTATAAAGGACAATCAGTAAAGTCCTTTACTTCAACTAATGTGAAGTAAAGACCCTCTGTAATTGTATGGATAAATCCATTTCTTAAACTCTGGCCAGTGCCTAAGAGTATCACACCTTTTTCTTGAAAAGTGTTTTCAGGTCACTTAAGAACCAATCAGTCTATAAATATGAACAGAGTGCTTTTGGAAAACAAAAACCTAAGAATAGTTGATAGTGACTTAATCTTCCCAAACAGTTAATATTTGGAGAAGTTTTATTTTATTTTAATGAATATTTTCTTATTGAATCTTTGCCATTGCGATTTAGAGAAACAAAACACAAATAACTACTTTAGCTTCACAGATATGTGATCTTTCTCTGTTGGTCTGAACAGAGCATTTGAAGTGTATTTATTTTATTAATCCTGTAATGTATGCAAAACAACCCTGCATTAAGCTAATTTTGTTATCATTGTTCCTAATTATCTGGTGTTATAAGTTGTTCTTGGATGTAATATGTCTATTCTGTGTAGCAGCTTTTTAATCCATTCCTCCTTCCTTCACTTTCCTCCTTCAATTTGATATCTTCAAGGACAGTCATTTGAAGATGCTGTAAGTAAGTCCTTTCATTACTAAAAAGGGCAAATATCCACCAAAAGCTCTGATCTTCTGCATATTTGGAGCTATAAGTTGCCTGACAACTGTATCTTTCTCTCAAAAGATTTTTTAAAAATAAATCCGCCAGGGCCTGAAATTAGCATATCTTAATATATGTAATGTCTGGTAGTTAACCTACAGTTCAGAGATTTACATATGTGGCATGTGGGAGAAATAATAAAGACCTTGTCATAGCTGATTTTATTGGGAAGTCCTTGAGAAATACTTTAACACTTCTGGGGGTCTCGCAAAAAGTCAGAAGGAAATGAAAGTTATCCATTGAGAAGATGGAAAAGGCCTTAGAAAGTTTCCTTTCATAATTGTTGTCTGTCTGTCTGTCTGTCTGTCTATCTATCATTATTTAATTTCCGAAAAGAGAGCGAGTGTGGAACAAGCCTTTCTTCAAGCTACATTCTGTGACCTGAAGGCTTACTTCAGTCTTCTTCAACCTTAGATCCCCAGTGTTGTTGGACTACATCTCCCATCATCCACAACCATTGGCTAAACTGGCTGGGGATGATGGGAGTTGTAGTCCAACAATAGCTGTGGAACCAAGGTTGAAAACACACTGGCTTAATTTAAATATCTCCCATTATTTTTGTCAGAATGATGTCTGCTGATGCCTAGAAAGGGATGATGTAATTTTAATCACATTGCTTTTTAAAGCCAACGTTGGTGGAAGAGTTCATTGGTGGAGCACCTGTGGGACACCACCACTAACCCAGAGCTCTCCTGACCTTCCTGCTGGCTCACTTCTCCTCATCCCATCCCATCCCTGTCCTGGTGATGATACCACCACTGCCAGGAAGACACCACTGCCATTTGCCCCATTCAAATGCACCACTCCTGATAGCTAGATTGTAAGTCAATATACATTTGCAAGATAATGTTAATCACTCCACTGTGACTGAATATGCGTGCAGGCTACCAAGCATATGGAAAGTTTAGCTGGTCCATAGTGCCATGACCTACCAAGCATGTTACATCCATGTTCTAGCAACTTGGATGTATTCCAGAACTTTATGGGCACAATTCTTCAAGCACTGATTTTGTTCTATTAAACCTGGAGAAAAACTAACAAAGGACTCCAGGCAAATGTATGAGGGAAATCCTAAACTCTTGGACCTTCTGTTCCCTGCCCCCTGCACATCTCTCATTGCAGCATTTGAGATCAAGAACATTTTCTTGATGGACCATTTGTGTACCAACCTTGCACCATGGAAACACATAGAGAGGGTGCCTATAACCTTGGAATTAACCTCCTTTACCCAAAACTGACCAAAACCTGAACCCGATCATGTTCTGGATATAGAGCAAAATATTATTTTTTGTTAAGGCTGGGTTTTAATGTCAGGCATTAAGCAGGATCTTAGCTATGACTGTCAGTATTGAGTGGAGTTTACTTTTGCTACATGGAACGCGGGTGGCGCTGTGGTCTAAACCACTGAGCCTAGAGCTTGCTGAACAGAAGGTTGGTGGTTCGAATCCCCGCAACGGGGTGAGCTCCTGTTGCTCGGTCCCAGCTCCTGCCAACCTAGCAGTTCGAAAGCACGTCAAAGTGCAAGTAGATAAATAGGTACCGCTCCGGCGGGAAGGTAAATGGTGTTTCCGTGCGCTGCTCTGGTTTTGCCAGAAGCTGCTTAGTCATGCTGGCCACATGACCCAGAAACACTGTCTGTTGGACAAATGTCGGCTCCCTCGGCCAGTAAAGCGAAATGAGCACCGCAACCCCAGAGTTGTTCGCGACTGGACTTAACTGTTAGGGGTCCTTTACCTTTACTTTTGCTACATAATTTAAGCAATGGGCTGGGGTGGAGAACAGCAGAAGATAGCTGTATTCAGTAGGCCTTGTTGGTGAGCTTCCCAATGTTGGCTGGTGGGGGGGGGGGATACTTTTGGAGCCAGAGGACTATACTGAGTGAGAGCCAGGATGTCTTGGTCATGTTGCAATCATGCTCCATGGTAAACAGAGATTTGATTCTCCTTTAGAGTAGGCACTGTACCTTGTTCTTAGCCAAAGGCACAGAGCACTCTGCCATATTCAACAGAGGAACAATGGTTAATTTTTAAATTAAACTTGTCCTTGAAAACAGGTAATGGAACTCAATCCCAACTGATATTAAATCTTGGATATGAGTTTCTTTTAAATCTCTGTATAATTTCAAAACATTATTTTAAAGTGCACAGTGAAACATATTAGGAACATATTAGCTGTGCTTTAGTGTACTGCTAGCTTCTTGTTCATCTTTTTTAGCCCCTTTTCTATGCTCTAGGATTTGCCCAAGTTCTGCCCTGAAATATTTCCTGGGTTTTTCCTTTAACCCTTTGTTCTCAAGGGCTCTACCAAAACACTGCAAGACTTCCCAATTGATCAGATTGAGAGAAGACTCTATTGAACGTATCTTCAAACAGCCGAGACCACATAACACCGGTCTTGAAAGACCTACATTGGCTCCCAGTATGTTTCCAAGCACAATTCAAAGTGTTGGAGCTGACCTTTAAAGCCCTAAACGGCCTCGGTCCTGTATATCTGAAGGAGTGTCTCCACCCCCATCGCTCAGCCAAGACACTGAGGTCCAGAGCCGAGGACCTTCTGGTGGTTCCCTCATTGCGAGAAGCGAAGTTACAGGGAACCAGGCAGAGGGCCTTCTCATTAGTGGCGCCCGCCCTGTGGAACGCCCTCCCATCAGATGTCAAGGAAATAAACAACTATCTGACTTTTAGAAGACATCTGAAGGCAGCCCTGTTTAGGGAAGTGTTTAATGTTTGGTGTTTTGCGTGGCCAGGCAGAGACACCCCCCCCCCCCGACCCCAGGAGCCACCCGGGTGAAATGAATGATGCCTGACAACATGTAATGGAATTAAAATTGGCCACAACTTTATTTAAACTTTCAGATGTAGGAAGACCTTGGCTTAGGCATTGGGCGTTTATCCCTCCCAGTCCCCAGCCGGTCACGATTGGTTCATTTTGATAAGGCGACGAGATCATACTGGCCTATTTATTTTGAATGTTTGTAAGTGATGCCAATAAAGGTTTTGATGCTGATACTGATTGGTTCATTCTGAACTGAGGTTTGGCGGGAACCTCAAGGGCTGTGATGTGGGCAGGTGGACTAGGAGCATTCTGCTGGGAGTCTTGGAGGATCGGGGGTCCTGCGCACGGCAATGCAAAGGGCGCCCTGCGGTTGATGGGGAGAGGGGTCATTATTGTATTTTTAATATTTTGTTGGAAGCTGCCCAGAGTGGCTAGGGAAACCCAACCAGATGGGCAGGGTATAAATAAATCATCATCATCATCATCATCATCATCATCATCATCATCATATTATGCTGGAAAGTTGCATGTCAAGCACATGCGCACATTTGGCAATCGTGTGCCGATCCATATAGATTCCAATGCCATATACTTCCAGTTTTGAAAGGCGATTCTTTATACAGGGGCCAATGTGCCTACCTGGCACTTTCCCTTTTTGATGTATTCTCCTCTCCTACCTTCCCACGTGGAATTCACTTCAAAGCTATTTTGAATAGTTATGTAATTGGCCACTTCAGCAACTAAAAGCAAACTCTCAGGCTGTACACTGTGTGTTTACCCTTCACCTGTAAAGAGTGTTTCATTCAGAAGAAATTGCCATTGTTTCTTTGTCTTCCCATGGGAAAGCTTCGTTTTTGGAAGCCAGTCAATAAATGCAAGGTATGTAAAGCATAGTGTAAAGACATGACTAGCATTTGCCAAAACCTTTGTTTATGAAGAATAGTTAGCAGTCACTTTATCTCTTTAATACAAAAGCCCAGAGATTTTAATGCATTCTTCTGTGGACTGAGACTTGATTTCTTGACAATCCAGGCGATTGTTCGGCTCCCTTATTTGCTATATCAGTGTTCTTTATTTCCCCATGGATTCAAGCAGGGCCTTAAATAGGATATCAGGGACACACCTTAGTTAATGCATTATAAAATGTCTGCCCAGGCTGAGGAATAAGAAGCATGACTACACTTGCACAGTCATGCACTGCTGGGAAAAATGCCACTATGCAATGTGACGGTTCACAATGGAGACATTCTGTTTGAAGCTCTTAATATTTTAAAGGCACTAAAATAAAAATAAAAATGGAATGAAGGTTTGTGATCAAGTGAATGGAAATGAAATGGAAACAAGAGGAAGAAGAGGCATTGGAATGTTGCATGGCTGTGAAGAAGCAATGTCCTAACCACACAACCTTGAAAGCCATTTCTGTTGAAGTCAAAGGTTTTTTGAAAGTACTGTGCATTTGATTCAGCTGTTGGTACAAAACGTTTATCGCAACTGATGGCAGGTGTGCATTTAGCCAGACCTCAGCACTTCTCAGTGTCATTAAGCATGTGCTCAGCTAATGACATGAACATGAACATGCACTTCATGGTAGCTGGACTTCACCCATTAATGCTGCTTCTTTCAGATGATGTTCTCTTCCAATGTGTACGTCTGCACCAGTTCATCTCCCCATGACCAATCACTGAAAATGGCATGAAGAGCTGATGCAGAATGTGGGATACTCCACCAAGTATCCTGCCTTCAGCTGTCTCTGACTAACATTACCCTTTTGGGTTTGAAGCATGAGGCTCTGGTTCTGTTTGTCTTTACTCTGTTAAAGCACCTTCCGCTATTACTTTGGACCAATTTATTTTGATGCCCCTCATCCATGCCACTGTTCCATCCTTAATAATGAGATAGTGATAGTGATAACGAGAGTCCCTTTCTAAAATGTGAAGCCCCTTCAGGACAACATTCACCCTAGACATCTTGTCAATTTGGGGTGGGGGCAGAAAGGAGATGCTTTGGGGTGCTGCATGGAGATAAAACACTATGCACATTCTGAGCCATTTCTAAGCTAAGGTATCATGACACTTGTGCCGCAAAAATGCTGTGGGTTTCTTATTTTGTATGTTTGGGGGGGCAGAGAGGAACCTGCCAAGTTGGAAACATTCCTCTTCCTCCTTGCTATGGAGAAAAGTGTTGGGGGACAGCTGCAACCCTGGGGTCACCTAGATTATGTGAGCCATTGGCAAGATTAGCACAGATAGTAGAGAGTATACCATGGTTTCAGTAACATTTCTTGGCTTCTAATATACTGTGACAACCTTGCTACAAGCCAATAATCAATGGGACTTGCCTATTCACTGTTTGAAGACAGTGGCTTTTGACAATATAATTAAGCAGAAGGCCAAAGCCATGTTCCCATTGAAGCAGATATATATCCGTGGCTTTTCAAAGGTTAAGGAAATAGTTCCTTGTTCCCTTTTGTAAATGTTAATGCTTGCACCTTCAGAGCAATGATGGTTGGGGCATGACAGGTTAGGAAAACTGCCAGCTGTTGAATGGCTGGGAGGCTGAGCAAGAAATTTGCCATTAGTATCTATGCCAGGAGAAATATAAAACACAGCACACAGGAATTAAAAAACAAAACAAACAAAAAAGGTACACTGCCTACCTGAAAAAGGAAATTCCCTACAAATTCTATAGATCATACTTTGCTTAACAATGTAAAACCAGGCCAAATCTGAGAGCTGTCAAGCATGTAGTTCTCAGGGGAACAGCTCCAAAACCAAACACCACAATTTGGCTGGAGGAGAATGTGAGCTTTATTTATAAGGGAGGTCCAGTGCTGAGCTGAAATGGCTGAGAAGGCCCTGTTCCATGTCTTCACATACCAGACTTCCTGGAGAAATTGACTCAAGAACAGGGCTTTGTCTTAATAGAAAAAGGAGTTAATAAAAGAATGGACTTTTTCTCATCTTAAATTGTGGCTAGGAACTGGCCAGCTGTTTGATGGAGAATTGGTCTTATATAGTTCCTTCACTTTTCTCCTGTGTGGAAAATGAATTGCCACAATTGGTGCTAGCTGCAGTTTCTAAAGTGGCTTCAAGGATAGCCTCCCATATTCTTCTGTTCCCTTAAGTCTAAACACTGAGTAATGTGAGCCATAATGTACTAGAAATCCATGTCATTAATATACTACAAACAGGGATAAGCAAATCTGACAATTTCAGTGTCTCTCAGTTTCTCATTTTTCCAGTTTGCTTTTTAAAAAAAAAGTTCTCAAAATGCACCAGCATTTTAGGGTGAAATTCTCTTAACATAAATATTTTAGCAAATCAATTTCCCCTAATATAATGCTATTCTGTATGTTATTTTTACCAATATATGCATTATTATGGGCACTTTCCCGCAGCATATGCATTTTTGTACACGTTACTTGTCCAGAGAACTGAATTGGAAAATTCAGAGAAGTGCGAATTTCAAGGTGTAGCTGGATATTGTTTTGGAAAGTGAGAATTTTGTAAGTTTGCCTTTAAATGTGAACTGAAACAAATTTCTCCCTCATCCCTAACAACAAACTATGATTATATTCCAAGGATCCATAAGTTTCCTGTTGAGTAAAAAATCTAACAAAGGAAGATTTGGAAAAATATTTGCAAAGTAGACCACTACCTCCTTGAAAGAGGGCAGCCTAGATATTCTCCGAAAGGAGGATGTTTAAGATCTATCATAGCCATTACTCATACTGAGAAACTTCAAGCCAAGCTCTATGTGTATAACAAAGCCCTGACTGGTATTTTCTCAAGAATGGGTGGAACTGCTCTCCCAACAGTTGCATTGCTACAGCTTACCCAGATGGGGCAGGGTGGTGGCAAGGTTGGGGACATGTGGATGGACTGGGAGAGCCAATCTGGGAGTCCCACCACTTTGTGCACCCTTGCCTTGCTATTGCCCTGCTCCTTCCCTCTTCAAGTAACCTATATTTATGCTGGTGTTGGGAAGGCCCCACCACACTGGCTGCTACTGTATTTTCTTAAATAAAAAAAACAAATCTGGGGAAGGAGAGAATTTTGAGCAGAACAGGAATAGCACCTAGCTAACGGACATCAAAATGTCCTATACATGTCTATTCTAAAATAAGTTCCACTGAATTCATTGGCGCTTACTCCCAGCTGAATACAGTGGTGGGTATACACTGGTGTAAAGGAACAGTTGGTCATATATATTTTTCTAGATTTTTATCTGCTTTAGCATATTTTTTAAAGGACAGGAGCATCAGCTCAGGAGATGGTGCATAATGCATGCTTGTGTGTGTGTACATGTGCAATAGATATTATCTTGTTAGAACATTACTAGGCAATCTCTGTTTATTGTGCCTTTGAAATTGTTGTTGGTGTTATTGTGCATTTGAAACCACTGTTGATAATCCCTTGTGAGTTTCTGGAAAACGATACAGAGCAGCACTGGATAGACAAGTGTTAACCCTTCTGGGTGGCATGGGCATTATTATGGGGTGTAGGTTGCATGCTAATAATAAAGCCACTCTTGCTGCACTTCCTTATCACCAGGAATGTTGGTCTGGGGAGAAATATGTCTTAGCAGCAAATACAATAAAGGTGTGGTGTTGGTACATAAAACACAAAGTCTCTGTATTAATGATTTCAGGAAGAACAGATCATTTCCATGGAAAGGTGTGGTGGGAATGTGCAACCTTACATGAAGGAAAGCTTGTGTGATGCTCTGAAACACATTTTCTTGTTAGCGAGGTCAAATAATTTCAATGGAACTATCGAAAGCTCACCACAAGGTGACGCTTTCATGTTTGTCATGCTCTCATTTAATGTTGCCAAATGTTGCCCAAAGCATACCATTCCACATGGCAGAGGTGAAAAATAGGAAGCTCTACATAGGAGTTGCTAGGCAGGGTCAGGGTTGAGGTTAAAGGACTTGAAGGGGTTGGCTCCAGCAGATAATGGTGAAAAGTGGGGCCAGCACAATCTGATTGCAAATTAAATCACATATGTTCAGATGGTTAGAGTGATGAGCAAGGACTTGGGAGACCAGGGTTCCAGTTCCCACTGAACTGTGAAGCTCACAGGTGACCTTGGGCTAGACACTGTCTTTCAGCCAAAGCTACCTCACAGGACTTTGAGAATAAAATGGAGAGGAGAGAACAGCACCTTGGAGGAAAGATGAGATGTAAATGTAATAATAAATAAATGTGAAATAAAATAAATATGCCTGAAAGTGTAAGGGCCAACTGACTATCTTGTCAACCCATCCATCTGAATATATTTTGACTCATTCCTATAGCCATATAAGTGGTTTTCAGACCTAACTTAAAACCATCCTAACAAAAATACCATATCATGATACAACTAAGCAGGTCAATCAAACCTTACAACTAATGCTGTACCAGGCGATTATATTTCTTACCTCCCACCAAACTCCGACATATGGGAGCTGAACAAAAGAACTCATAAATACAGGCAATCATGTCCCAAGGTGGACATCACAGCCCTGTTTATTTTCTTTCCAAGAAAGCATGAAAAGTTTTATGTTAAGTCTGCCTGAGAATTCCTGGTTGCACGGTAGTGTTGGGGAGGAGCGGAGTCTCCTACAAGCTTGTAATTCTGCTATGGGCCAGCAGCAAGCTGGCAAACATCCTCTCTCCCCAGTATCCAGGAGGAAGTACTTTGTCATAAGTGGCAGAGAGCATTAAATGGTCAGTTCAGCCGCCTTATATCCAATGAAGGCTACACATATGGAAACCGCCTCTTGCTTGCCATCAGGGAGCTGTTTAAATGAAACCTAGACGTAATAGTTTCCAGTCATCAAGGAGCCTTACATTCACGTTCATTGCTCCACCTATCCTGCAGTAGCTAAAGCTTATTCACACTGATCTTTGCTGACCCTCAGGAATTAGATGTTAGCTCTATTATTAGTCATTTCACTTGGACACATATTCAAATGGATTCCAAGGAGTCCTCCCCATTATAACACTATCGTCTTTTGTTGCATTAACTTGGGTCCAGACTACGCACACATAGATATAATGGTAAGACCTGCAGCTCCATCAGACAAAAAGAAGCCGATTCTATATCAGGGAGGGGGCAGAGGAGTGGGTGTTTAACCCTTTCTACACCTACTTTTCCCCTGCTCCCAATTGCTCCCAATCGGCTACCACCCTCCCAGATGAGGTAACTGCAGATGGAGAAAAGATTAATAATCTTTGCCAGCTCCCTCTCCTCTTCTCATCACTCCTGCTGGAAGGGACTGTTCCTCATTTAAAGGTGTTGTCTTCTTACCATCATGGCTATGGCATGTAAAGGGTAGCTTGAGTCTTGAAGCAGATGGGAAATGAAAGCTTTAGATAAGATGAAAACTTTAGAACCTTTACCATAAGGTCCCAGGGCAGGTTACTACAACAAATTATACAAGTATAAAACAAATAAAACAGTTACAACCACAAAGCAAGAAAAGTGCAAAAGCAATTAAAAACTGTTCATATATACCAGTAAATCTCTAAAGAACAATTCCATATATAAAAACAATACTTAAAAGACACACACACAAAACAAACAAACAACAACAACAGTTGCAGATGCAGACAGAGATAAAGATCTCCACTTAGAAAACTTGTTGAAAGAAAGTCTTCAGTAGGCATAAAAAGGGCAACAGAGACAGTGCCTGTCTACTAGGTGTTGGGCAGGAATTCCAAAGGGTAGGTGCCACTATACTAAAGACCTGATTCCTATATCATAAAAAAGGTAAAGGTAAAGGACCCCTGACAGTTAAGTCCAGTCGCAAACGACTCTGGGGTTGTGGTGCTCAACTCACTTTACAGGCCGAGGGAGCCAACGTTTGTCCGCAGACAGTTTTTCCGGGTCATGTGGCCAGCATGACTAAGCTGCTTCTGGCGAAACCAGAGCAGCGCACGGAAACGCTGTTTACCTTCCCGCTTTTGAAAGCATGTTACCTTTGACATGCTTTCGAACTTCTAGGTTGGCAGGAGCTGGGACAGAGCAATGAGAGCTTACCCCGTCGCAGGGATTCGAACCGCCGACCTTCTGATCGGCAAGCCCTAGGCTCAGTGGTTTAGACCACAGTGCCACCCGCATCCCTATATCATACATAGGAATATAAGAAGAGCCCTGCTGGATCAGGCCAAGGACCCATCTAATCCAGCATCTTGTCCTCACAGTAGCAAACCCAAGCAGAACCTGATCGCAACAGTGACTCTCCCCTCCTGTGGTTTCCAGCAGCTGTCATTCAAAAACATACTGCTTCCAACCATGGAGGCAGAGCTAGTAGCCATTATGGCTAGTAGCCACTGACAGCCTTATCCTCCGTGAATTTGACCATTCCTCTTTTAAAGCCATTCAAGTTGGTGGCCATCATGGCAAATTCCAGTTTATCTATGTACTATGTACATAGTACATTTTCTTGAGACCAATGTCCACAAGTTCTAGTGTTCAGAGACAAATTACAATGATCGATTTGGGTTCACCGAAGGGTAGGCACTTCAAATAGGTTTGAAACTGAGTGACAATGTGATACACTTTGTTGGAATGTTAGACAGCATATTATAACTTGCTTATCGTTATAACAGGTTGTTTATTGTATTCAGTTCGATCTATTTTGTTGTGTTTTTTTCCCTTTATGTGGTTTCCTTGTTGGCATATTTGCATATGTTAGACGACTTATCTGTTAGAACACAAAAAGAGGAAAATGAAAGCTTTGCAAACAAGAACTTTTCAAAGTCAACATCACACCTGCCTGTCAAATCTGCTTATAAGCACATCTGCTTATAGGCAGATTTGGCTTGGTTTTGTTAGTCATCAACTGTCCATATTATGACTTTCCAGTCCTGTTACAAACAGCAACCATTGGCCATTCAGAGCTGTTACATAGAGTAGATATTGCCTGTTCTCGAGCACCTGGGGATACAGCCTGTGGCTGTCATGCACAGTTTAAACTAGCTCAGTAATATTGCATGGCGGTTGATGGAGAGACTGATGAAGGAGGTGATTTGGTACATTGGCATCTGATGTCCCTAAGGCACTCAAGCTTGCTGAGGAAGGTATTGGAGGCAAGGATATTTGGTTTTGTCTCCAAGGTGAAAGGGTATGAGTTTCCCCAAGGCACAGCCCAAGATCTTTCTATCTTCTCAGCTTTGTTACCTTTCTTACTCACACTGGTTTGGAAGAGGAATCTACATGCTGACAGACATCTATTTCTATAGTAAAGGTAAAGGGACCCCTGACTGTTAGGTCCAGTCGCAGACGATTCCGAGGGAGCTGGCATACAGGTTCCGGGTCATGTGGCCAGCATGACTAAGCCGCTTCTGGCGAACCAGAGCAGTGCACAGAAACGCCGTTTACCTTCCCGCCGGAGCGGTACCTATTTATCTACTTGCACTTTGATGGGCTTTCGAACAGCTAGGTTGGCAGGAGCAGGGACCGAGCAACGGGAGCTCACCCCGTCGCAGGGATTCAAACCGCCGACCTTCCAACCAGCAAGCCCTAGGCTCAGTGGTTTAGACCACAGCGCCACCCGTGTCCCTATCTATTTCTATAGAGAGTGTCTATACATGGTCTATACTGACCAAATTTACAGCATAAATTGAAATCTCACCAGTTTCTTGCAGCAGAATGAGTTGTTTAAATGACAGATTCATGGCAGCCCAAGAGGCACAATGGGGGGGATTAACCAAATATTTTATTAAAGGAAGGACCACACCCTACTTAGGAATAGTTCCCATATGAAACATAAACACTGCAAGGAGCAGGAAAGCTGCCATAAAAGCTTAGTTTCCCTTCTGTTCTCTGAATACTCTGCAACTTAAAGGAAATTCACCTTGCCACAAATAGCTTAAGAGATGTGAATATGTTATTGCAGAGCTTTCTTGATGAGTTTCTACGTGTTTGAGTTGGGTCAAAGCTGGAAAGACAGTGTGTGTGACATAATGGGACAGCTTGATGTCTTTTGCCCTGTTGCCTTTTATTGCTTCAGTTAAAAACATGTTAAGCTAACCTCTGTTATGAATACAATAAAAACTATAAAGTGATATATACTGTACTTGATAAGTAGCTATGCCATTCTGCATCTGCTTTTTGAATGCCAGCTTATTTCACAGTGGAGCTGATGGCATAAACCAAATATTCACCCCACCCTGGTGTACTCCTGTTTCACCAAGCCAAAGCCATTCAGTCTGTACATGATTTGTAGCCCACGTAATACTTTGTGTTGAATTGTCTGAATATGTACTTTGGCACCTGGAAAGCGTACAGCATTTATGCAACTCAGGATGCCTGCTGGCATGCATACCTAGAATCTATATTACTATGTAGATTAGAGTGGCTCCTTTGTGGCTGCTGCTACTATCTATTAATATAGGTAAACATGCATTTTGGGGATACATTTGAATTTCAAAGCACATAACCATGTTTCTTCAAGGATTCCACTCAAGTGGATAAGCAAATGTGTTTTATAGGTTAAGAATACCAAGCAAATACATTACTTTTGTTCAAGATGAATTTATTTAAAATTATTTTTCAACACTCCTACCTCCTTATACAAACTCAACTAGCCATGATAGCTATGGCTCTGCCTGCAGCATCCCTCTGAATAACAGTTTATGGGAAACACAAGTGGGAAGTGTGTTGTTGGGATCAGGCCCTGCTTTTGGGCTTCCTGTGGGCAACTGGTTGGCCACTGTGAGAACAGGATGCTGGACTAGAGGGACTATTGGCCTGATCCTGTTATATTCTTTTATGAGCACATCCATCCATCCATTTAGAAAACTTCATGCCCTGCTCTTTGGAATTCCTAAAATAGCTATCAATAATAAGAATAACCAGGGCTTTTTTTCTGCCAGAACTTGCTGGAACTCAGTGCCGGCACCTCTCAGTTGGGTGCCACTGCGTAAGAGAATGAGGGAGGTGTTCATGGTGAGTTCTGGCACCTCTTTCTCTAGAAAAATAGCACCGAGAACAACAAATTAAAACATACTAAAATGTTGTATTAATAGCAGAGCAGCATAAAACATGTTAAAAGAAAGTTAAGAAAAGACCTAGGCATAGAGAAAGATGCTGAGGCAAGTCACTCCAGGGAGTATTCAGATACGGAGCATCATAATTGAAAAGGTCCTTTCTTGGACCACCATTGTCTCGCCACTGAAGGAAGTAGGATCTGAAGAACAAGGACATGAGGGGAAGAACTTAATATTTGGTCAAGGACTATCTCACTGAATAATCCAATACATGTCTACTCTGGAGTAAGCCCCATTGAACTCAGTGAAACTTACTCCAAAGCATGTGTGTCTAGGATTGCAACCTAACTTGATTTTATAAGCAGTAAAAAGCCATTTTTCCAATTCATGTACTCTAGCTTTGAGCAATTGTTCTGAATGTCAGTAGTGAGATGGATGTTTTTGTTCAATGCCTTCAGAAGTAGTATGGGAAGTGTGTGTACCTGCCAGGTACTGACACTAATTCCTCATTGTTGCAAAACCTTCTGGTGAAATTTGATGAGAGTGAAAGCAATCTCCCTCAGAGGTGGCAACATCAAAGGGTTTTGCAAATATGAACTAGTTCACTGTCACAATCTTCCTGAGATGGAGATTCCAGGCTCAAAATTAGTACCCCCTAATTATCCTGAGTGCAAAACAAATTCTTACTTGCGGTACACTGTCCCAAGAAATCAAACCATTTCACAATGACATCAGAAAGAATACTGGTTTTAGAGTATCCCATACTGAAGTCTATTTGTACATGGAAAAGTTACATGATAGTTGTCCTACTGAGGTGTCAATCTCACACATAAGCAAACAAATGAGAACCGGCGGGAGGGGGGCAGAGGTTCCCTTGTGCCCTTGGCAAGGACCTGAACATTTGCCCCCCACCCTGTTCCTTGTGACTGCCTTAAAACCCTTGAGAGCTGCTGCCAGTCAGTGTAGATGAGCTAGCCCGGGGGCTGGATGCGGCCCAATCGCCTTCTCAATCCGGCCCGCAGACGGTCCGGGAATCAGCATGTTTTTACATGAGTAGAATGTGTCCTTTTATTTAAAATGCACCACTGGGTTATTTGTGGGGCCTGCCTGGTGTTTTTACATGAGTAGCACATGTGCTTTTATTTAAAATGCATCTCTGGGTTATTTGTGGGGCATAGGAATTCGTTCACATTTTTTTCCAAAATATAGTCCTGTCCACCACATGGTCTGAGGGACGGTGGACTGGCCCATGGCTGAAAAAGGTTGCTGACCCCTGGTTTAGCCACTAGTTGGCCACTGACTTTATTGCATCTGAGTGGAGTCAGGAGGCTAGTTTTTTTTTGGGGGGGGGTATTTCAAATATTTGTATGGTGGTAGTGCTGCTGCTGCAACTCACCTGGGATCAGGTTGTGACCCTCTAATCCTTCTAGGATAGGTATAACTCTATGCAGTTCAGTCCCCTGCAGAGTAGCCTCTGGGGAATGCCCTTTTGGGCACTTTTGGGATGGAAATGTTTCTTTGAGGAGATCCTGGAAGTGTTCTGCCTAAGGAGACTGGGAAAGAGTTCTGAGGAGGTTCAGAGGGTCCCCACTCCCAGACATTTGGAATGGAAGAGTTGAAGGAGGAAAGAGAGACCGAGGAAGCTACGTGAGAGGGGGGGGGGTTAAAAAGAGTCACCCGGATAAGCAAGCAGAAGAGACAGAGAGTAGCCACCGCCTTCTGCCCTCACACAGTGTTCCTCCAGCAGCAGTTCTGTAGCCAAAGAATGACTGAGACTGACGCCTACAGCTGCATTCCACGCCCAGACTGCGCAGCCAGAGACAGGTCTGAGAGACTCTTAAGTGCTCTCCAGTGGAAAACTACTTTATTGGACTCCACCTCCTCCTACTTTGGTGCTTAGACGCGTATCTTAAATTCTATATCCATCTGCGATATTCCTTTTGGTTCCTCCGCTTGTTCTTCCTCACCGTCGGATATAGCCTTGTTCCTGTTCTTTTGCTGTTCTATTGTTGCACCCGTTTCCCCCACCACACGTCTCCTTTTTTGAAGATGTGGGGCTGATGGTATCACACACTATTTTGGAGGCCCTGGCATTCTCCCTGCCCACTTGGGTCCCAATGTTCCCTCTGCATAAGGGTGGCTAAGACGTACAAAGGAAACAGGTAGGCAAGAGGAGCTTAATAGGTACCTTTGCACAACCAAAAGCCACTTTCCTATTTGATGGACACAGATTGCTTGCAGCTTCAGTCTCAGTTCATATGTCAAAGGATGAGGCTGAAGGAGTGTTGAGTGCTTTGACCTATTTCTTTGTTCACTCTGGACGGTTTCTGGAAGCAAACTGTCAGCATGAATGTTAAATGCCAATAATCAATTACCCAAATTTTGCAGTAGGTAGAATTTGGTGGCAACCATATAATTAAGATTGATATCACTTTGGTTTTTCCTCTGATGTACAGAGAAAGAGCAGTATCTCAGAAGAAGGGCATTAGCCTCATATGTAGAAAATCCAATCCCAAGCATCTCTAGGTAGGGCTGGAAATTTCCCCTGTCTAAAACCCCGGGGAGTCACTGAAAAACATAGGTTAGTACTCTGACTCAGGTTGCATTTAGACATAATTTTATTTCATCCTCATGATGCTTACATACTTGTTCATTTTTACTTTTTACGTGATATTTCTCATGATGCAAAAGCCACTTCTGCAAATCTAGTGGAATCCAGCAGAAATTTAGCACTCCTTTCTGCATTGAATGTTTCCAGAAGAAATCTGTTTGTACCCATGGCAACTCGAAAATTGTGGGAGTTTATTGCTGACAGTTCTTTCCTACCTTTTAAAATTTAGCACAACATGGCAGCATATTGGTGAAAAAAAATCCCCACAGGTCCATACCACAACAAGGTACACTAGTGTAAAAGCAATGGCAGATATAGAGACAGAAGCAGTAGCATTAAAATCGGTAAAACTAACGTGATGAGCCCATCTGAGTACAAGCATAGTAGAAAACAGCTTCTTATGTCCCTAGAACATATGATGTGCATGAAGAAAGCCACAGGCTCTATCTCCCCAAGCACCACAGGTAATGGGGATGAGAATGATATCTCCCAGAGCTCAAAGACCCCACTGCCAATCAGAGTAGGTGATACTGAGCTATGTAGAAGGTCCCAGTACAAGGTGACTTCACATGCTTGTATTCTGTGATTCATTCTAATTCACACTGGATGCAAGGACTCCACATTACCAAGCCATGTTGTAACATTTTAGTATGAAAGGTAGGATTGTGTCGAATTCTGTCTAGTACCTTTTTGCTTTGTGAGACTCCCACTTGGTGAGTTCCTGTTCCTGTTGTCTACGCAGCTTGTTGGAGAGTTATCAAGATTGGAGAAACTATGCTCTTCTTCCTAACGGTGAGACGGATTTGCTGTTGCCCTGGGCTCCATTGGGAGGAAGGGTGGGATAGAACTGAAATGAATGAATGAATAAATAAATAAATAAATAAATAATCTCTTTTAGAAACTGCATAGCTGCTAAGTAGGGATAGGTGGGGGGAATCTGATTCAGTTAATATTTAAATGCAAACTTGCCTTTAAACAAATCAAAACACAACCACTCTTTCCAATTTGGACTTCCGTGAATTTTGTAATGAAGTTCTCCAACCAAGGAATGTCTACAAAAATGCATTAATAGGCTAAAATACATGCATGCAAAGGCATATTATTAGTGAAAAATAGCATAAAACTGCAATATAAGGGGAAACAGCTTTGCAAAAAAAAAAATGTGCACAGTAGGCGAAACTGTGTTCATTAGGAAACATTTGCACCAAAATGCTAATGAATTTTCATGAAGATTAAAATATATATATCAGAAATTGCTGCAGAAAAATTGAATTTAAGATTGGGGGGCAATGAGAAACTGAGAGAACTGAAATTGACATATCTGTTAATCCCTACTGGTAAGTAAGCAAGGCTACATTCTGATACTACAGTTGTAGCAGTATTGTATCAGATGGAGGAGTTTCATCATGGCCTCTTCCTACATGGATCAGGCAGTGAAGGATTGAGAAGTGCTGCAGCAGATTCCATCCACCAAGGAAATACACCAAATGGGCTCTAAGGAAATTTATGCCATGTGTCCAGTTTGGTACCGTAGGCTGTGTTGTATGTATAAACATACTGTTTCCCCCATACGTTGTAATTAAAAAATAGTAATTGAGCTTCTTTTAGCCAGGGGTTGCAAAATACGAGTCGCAACTATCGCTTGAGTCAGAGTAAAAAGATAGATTCACTGTAAGTTTGCTGACATAATGCCATTGGCAGTTTTGTTAAATTATATAGCACCAGACCCAGCAGATTATTAAAATCCTTTTGAAATGTCTGTGTTATATCATTAAAAAAGACATCCCTATCTGTAAACAAAGAAACCGATTGTCACCCTTACAGATACTTCAGTAATTATAATGCTAAACTCATAAAACACAATTGTTGCATGCAGACATGCTAGATCTTGGCAAGTGGAGAATGGATGATACCCCCGACCTCAAAGGAAACGAACCCGTGATACCTGGATTAAACATTATGGGGTGTGTGTGTGAAAAGAATGTGGTATATGTTTTAATTGACATTACAAGCTTGTGATTTGTGCTGTCATGTGAAACAAGATGTCAGTGTCAGCACAATGAAAGCCTTCCAGTTATACAAAATAGGAACAGAGGAAACTCTCTTTACCCCGGCCCACCTAGTTCAATATTGTCTTGCCGTACTGTCTCGACTTGCAGTGGCTCTCCAGGGTTTCACACATGAATCATTTCCAGACCTGCCTGGAGACACCATGGGATAGAACTTCTGGGAACTTCTGTGTGCACAGTCTGTGCACTGCCACTAAGCAATGGTCTATGACTGGTATTAACCAATCGTCGTTGATTTATCATTACATCTTGCCTCTCCTCCAAGGACTTCAAGGTGAAATGCACAGTTCTCCTTTCCCCATTTTGCATCTTTAGACCTTTTACCTTTCCCCAAAATAAATACACACAGGAGTCAGATATTTGGTTTGGTTTTTGGCAGAATTTAGGCCACAACTTTATTGATTACAACCAAGTGAGTGGTTGCATAGGTTCTGGTTTGACTATCTCCCTGCACCCTTGCAGGCAGTGCTGGCCCAGAGCCACGTTCGTAGGACAGCCAAGGATGAACACCAGGGACAGCTGCTGGAAGGTTCACCAATCAGCCGACCTGATGTCCCCTGGACTAGGGCGCAGGCCGGACCCCTTTCGGGGAATGCCAAACCAATGACTCCCTGGATTCCTCTACCGGAATATCCTTCATTTGCATAGGCGTGGCCACGTCACGTGCCATGCCTATCACCTGAACCAGAGCCTATCCGCAATTTACAAGTTGTGATGATATGCTACACGACAGGCGAAACCCAGGTGGCACCAGCCAATCAGCCAAGTGGGGAAAATTCCTGCTGTGCCCTTGCCCCAAGAGCAGATGACACATGACTGCATAGCAAGGTCAACTCAATACCTAAATATAGGGAGAGGTGGGTGGGTGTTCCGATGCGACAGGCCCCAAAGAGGAAACTCAGAAGCCTCGCATGGGCTTAAATAGGTCCCGCGTTGCTGCTCTTCAGAGACACCCCAGCAACATGGGACCGACCTATCAGGGGTTATGGCTGATCCAAAATTACCCACCCACAACACCGGGTCAGGTAGCCGGTCGCACCACAACACGTGCCGTCTTTTATGGAGGACACGCTTTATCCTCATAACAGCCCTGTGAAGTACAGTAGGTTCAGCTGAGGGTGAGTGACTAACGTAAGGTTACCCAGTGGGTTTCATAGCTGAGTGGGGATTTGAACCCCGGCCTCCCAGATCCTAGTCCAACACTCTAACCACCACACCACATTGGCTCATAATCATAATAACCAGTATAAAAACCATGCATTCTAGTACTGAAGGGGATTCTAAAACTGGCCAATGTGCAGTCAGTGTTAATCTGAAGAGGCCCCTCAGATGTGCAGATGTATGCATGTGGAACTCCCTCAATGTCAGCAGGAAACCTGATTATCCCAATATTACTCACACATTAGCTGGGCAGGGGCATTTTATTTGTAACAGAACTTCCCTCATAACTGAATCTATCTCAAGGCAATTGTATAGAAGCCGATTAATCAATTGATGATGATGATGATGATGATGATGATAGAGTGGCATATACAGGGCAAATAGGGTTAAAGTCTCACAAGTTCCTGGGGGAAAGGGAGACAATGAGACTCTCTGGGAATGACCCTTTGGGAATAGTAAACCAAGGAAGACTGACATCTGTTGGGTCATCGGGGAGAAACACTCATGGGAACAGTTGGGAGCACTGCTGAGGGGAAAGAGCCCATTAGGAAGAAACCCCCTTTAAGACCTGACCTCCATGCTCAGAGGAGAAGTCTGGACAGGTCAGCAGCTTCAAAGGAGTGGACTTGTTTGGCTCTTCAAGTTTTGGAAGCAAGTGCCCCACAGCATCCAGATATAAGTTGCCAGCCGCATCCTGCTCAGGCAAGGGATAAAGATTATCTCCATTTGCTACCTAAGCTGCAGTCAGGTCTATTATGAGGTGGGAATTTTGACTTTGTATATGTTAAATCAAGCATTTGATAACTTGCCCTAATCTCTCTTTTCCCCTCCCTCTTTGTAATAAAATACCCCTTTGTTCTCTATAGTATGAATCCTGAGAGGATTGGGAGGGGAGCAGTGAGGCATGGAAGAGGAAACAGGCGACTGGTAAGAAGGGGTCCAAGAATGGGGCTAGGGTGGTCATGTGTCCTATTTTGCAGGGGACAGACTGAAGAGCTGTCATAGGAAAGTCCTCTATTTGAAGGAATCTTCCATTCAAATGAATATCCAATTCAGAGATAAAGAACCCTAAGGGAGAGCAGGTGCCTTCAGGCTGCCCATCAACAGTCAACATCTGGACAGCAGACTGAGCAGTCACTTAAGAACCTTTCTCAAGAACTGGCATGCAAAACATATATTCTGCCATTGAACTATGGACTTTCCATGCAGTATTCTTCTGGACTGAAGTCATTTGCTCCTGGAGTGACAAAGTGTGCTCTCTGATATCATGTGGTAATGAGTTTTCATGAGCTCCAGCTCCAGTTCCATGCCTCACTGGGCCAGTGGGAACCATTAATTCCACTTTCCCTTACCCAGCAGTACAGCCCAATGGGCCAGGCAGCCTTGCTTGGAATCAAGAGTCTTTCCAAAGCCAGACAATTGAAGGGACCATATTCTGACCATCTCAGCAGTCTCATGGTGGCACAAGAATATGCCATGTACGAGGCTCTTATTTTTCCTTCCTTTTCTTCTGATCCCCCTGGTGCAAATGAATGAAATCCTTCTCTTTGTTTATTGCTCCTGTCCTTCCTCTTTTCTTTTAATCCTGCAGAAACTTTAGTCTGCATGGATTCTGAAAAACAGAGTGCCACACCTGCAAGGCGCGATCCTAAAATGTTGGATGGCAGTAAGATTCAGGTCACCCTATCCGTGAAATATGCATCATTGCAAAAAGAGTATATATCTGCATAACACAAGGCAGAACAGTGACTACGATGTGTTAAATGTCCATCAAAGTGGTGGACAACAAGATAAAAATGGGATAAAATACAAAATGTACAAATTCTGAAAATACTAAATCAATAGAACTGTTTCGATAGGTGTACAATTAATAAGCCATAAATTACTGGTTAAGAAGGGAAAGACTTCTTGAACAAAAACATCTTCAGTAGGTGCCTAAACATCAGGATGCTAGGCATTTGTCTAGTTTCAGCTGGCAATTAATTTCAGAGAACTGGAGCTGCTACACTAAAAGCTCATTTTCTAGTAAACACTATGCACATCTCTGGGGCACCTGGTACTCTCAGCAGTGCTTCACCTGAGAACTGCAGCTGCTAGGGCGAGCTAAGAGACAAATATGAATAAATAAATCTTACAGATGAAACCATGAGGGCTAGAGGCTTTGCTACAGGTTGCATAAAACTATCTCAGTGATTACATATGATCTGCAGACATAAATAGTGCATACCCATAAAATACATAGTGCATTTGATAATTGGATTGGAACCAGCTCATTGCTTAGAGTTAACTCCTCTCTAATCAATGGCTTCTGACCATCAGCTGACAGAGTGCATCAGATACCCTGTTGTACACATGTACTTTTCCATTATTATCCTTCCAAGTGCTTTGAGTGCTTTAATGGTTTGTTCAGTGGTAGAAGAAAGAACAAGGGCAGATAAGCAGAGACTGTTGATATTGTTCAGAGATGTAGTTTATGTGTCATTGGTTTTCTCAAGCTAACACTTAGCCCTGATATTGTGATGCTGTGCAGGAACTGTTTTTGAAATGGACAAGACCCAATTGACACTTTTCAGGAAAGAAACAGAAGCCAGCAGCTTCCCAACAGTGATTTGCCCAATGAACCAAAAGAGGAAACCTTATCCGTCTCTGAAATGCAACTCTAAACCACTATTTTCTTTCATGATCATTGTGTTGATCACTGTGCTAGGTAATTATTTATGTCTGAGATTCTTATTGTAGGCTGGTGCAGGCAAACAAGCAAATGGATTAAGAACATATTGCACCAGTGGTCTTCAAAATGCACATGGCAGGTGAAAAAGCTGGGGCAGAACTGTTGATGTATCTTATCTTGGCTGTCGGAAATTGATGGTGAATGGATTCATGACACTCTAAAAGGAAGTCCATGCATTTATTAGAATTGATCCTAAGCTTACTGCTTGGCGTTTTGAGGTTGTTGGGTTTTTCTTTGGGGGGGGGAGAGATAAAGCTTTAAAAAACCCCTCCAGCACTGGAACAAGTTTATACTCTATCCATATTTCTCTTTTCTTCATATGTGATTCTCATGCCTCTCTATCATTCCATTTTGTTTTACATTCACATAGAATCTATTAGTTTTCCTTTCCTTTCCTTTCCTTTCCTTTCCTTTCCTTTCCTTTCCTTTCCTTTCCTTTCCTTTCCTTTCCAATTGCCTTTCCTCAGAAAGAACCCAGGGTGTTGTGCATCAAGCTGCACAATACAATAAAATGACATTATTTTAAAATATACATACATACATACATACATACATATATCAAATCAATTAAAACAGAAATACAGACATTGCTGATCTCTTATTTATCAAACTATACAGGGGCTGGGCAAATGAAAGGTGTTTGAAATTGTTATCTGAAAACTAACAGTATGGTAGACAGATACACCTCCAGAATTATGACCCTGCTATGAAGAAAGCCATACTTATGTCCTCATCTTGAATCCTGGCAGGGAGTATGAGTAGGCTGATCTTAAGGATCAAGTTGTTATGCATTGAAGGAATTGTTTTTGCAGATATTTGGGGTGTATAGAGGGGTTTTAGAACCATCACTAATCTTGAATGGAGCCCAGTAGCACAGAGGAAGCCAGTGCAGAACTTTTAAGATAGATGTTACTTGATCCCATCTCATTGCCCCAGTTAATAAACTGGCAGCTGTATTCTCGACTAGCTGCAGCTTTGGACTGCTCTCAAAGGGCAGCCCCATGCAGATCATGTTGCAATATTACATATGCAAGGTCACTAGAGCATGGTTACCAATAGCAGGCTATCCTGGTCTAGGGGTATCAATCGTGGGCCATAGCTGGCAAACCAGATGTAGCTGGAAATAGGCACTCCTTGCCATCAATGCCCTCTTGGAATCCAATGACAACTATGAATCAAGGAATACTCTAAATTGCATACTGTTCATTGGACAAAGTGCTACCCCATCCAAAACATAGACTAGACTAGAATAGAATAGACTAGAAACCAGGGGTAGGGAATCCTCCAGATTTTATTGGACTCCAAATATCATCAGCTCCAGTTAGAATGGCCAATGTCTAATGGTGACTTTGCACTCACAACAAGCACTTCTGCTTGTTCAAGGAAAGACACTAATTTCCGTCAACGCTTCCCCACCCACTAGTGCCATGGCATCTTGTAATGTGGCTTGTTCAGGTGTGGGGACAGTGAAAACTGGCACACTCCCTTAGGAAAGTGGAAGCATCTTCAAGTAGAACAAAGACACCCTTGGATGCAACCCATGAATGCACCACCACTGAGGTCTATCAGAAGTGGACCATGCATATAAACCTTTCTAGCCCTACTTGCACTTGAGTTTCTTTCATGTCCAGTCAAATATCATTTTAGTTTTGCTTTGAACCGTGTTTGCTATTAACCAATGACATGTTGTACAAAGATCTGATAGGATCACAATATATGCATAGAGATTCTTAATTGAAATGGTGGTCATTCTTGACAGAAAGTTCCTGCTTTATTTCTTCAGTTGTTTCCTCTTGAATAATGAAAAGGAACATTTCGAGTCAAATCAACAAATATATCTTGCTTTGTTTCTGATGAATAAAGTACTAGATATCTCAGTGCTTTTTGTTCCCAGTTGAAAATGCTTCCATGGAATACGCTTGTCTTCTTCTCCAGTCTTTATTACGGTAGCATCTGAGAAGGAGGGCAAGCTGTTTTTCATGCATGGCCCTATGTACTCCCAATCTCCACCAAATGACCTTCACCCTTAATCACTTGGTTTCAACTTCTGGCATGCCAATGTCCAACCATCTCTTAATTGTCCTCAGCCCAGCATTTGGGAACCAACAGTCAACAGTATTGTAAAATATTCCCAAGGGTTATTCATTCACAGGGCAGGAAGAGATAGGATGTTAATTTCTCATTCTGGCTTTGATTATAAAACTTCAGACTGATATGAAGAAAGATTATTGTCTCTTTGATTGTCTTCTATTGCTAGCACTCTTGTGGTTAAACCACAGAGACAGACATCAAGAAGCCTGGCTTCTATTGCATCTCTAATACAGGCTAATAATTTGGACAAGTCGCTCAGTCTTACAGCTCAGTTTCCTTTTGTGTGAAATGTAATCCATTGATATTCCATAGTGTGGTGAGTCTCAGTTCTTTATACTGCACATACTAGATGTGTTTTTTATCCAGAGCAAGCTGTGTCAAAAAGCTTAAATTAAAACAGATATATCTGTTTTGTTTCTGATGCACATAAGTTGGTACAATTCCTTCTTCAGAGTATCAGATGAAATGTGTCTATTCACCAGTTCAGTGGTTCACATGGCTAAGGCCAATGAATGCTCTAATACTAAAACACAGGATGGAATCCCTCTCTCATTCACACCACTAGCATCCCTGCCCATTGATTTTAATAGATGCGGAACACTCATAGCAACTTCCATGTTATCTACCATTAGATATAGCATAAATAGTGTGCTTGCCACGATAGTCGACCATTTGGTCAAATCAAATGAATATACATTTACCATGGCTGTGCTGATGCCAAAATTATTTTTAACTAAATGGAGAAGCTATTAGTGGTGAGATTTCTGGGAAGCTCTGCAGTGTGTTCTTCCTTCCAAGTATATATTTAGCTTGCAATCCTGTGGCAGTTACTCCTGTACAAGTTCAAAACAATTCATTGGAACTTTTGCACAGCTTAAGGTTGCAATGCACCACACATTGAACTTCCACCATAACTAATGGGTCTTCAGAGATGGATGATGATCAGGATAATTTTATTATTTGTGCCCTACCCATCTGGCTGGTTTGCCCCAGCCACTCTGGGTAGTTTCTAATACATATAAAAACATATCAAACATTAATGATAACAATCTGACCCAATACAAAAAAGTCACAATAATTTTAAAATAAACAACTTATAGGCAAGTGATCCAATATGACCCCCTTCTCCTTCTGCTATATATTTTTCTCCATATTCCTGTTAGTTGTTTGCCGTTGTATAGAATGCATGGTGATGGTAATCCACCTGGTAAACAACAACACATGAATGTTTTCCACCAAGTGAACCAACCACAACATATGGTCACCATATAATAGAACGAGATCTAATGAATTTATGATACATAAGTTTATAATGTCACTGACAGTTTACATGCAATACCAACTCCAGGCACTCTAAACTGATTTTATAGATCCAAGTCAATCTGGGTTCAGGGCTGGTTTTGGCACTGTGACCACCTTGGTTTCACTGTATGATGTCATATGTCCAGAGACGGACAGGGGGAGTGTGCCCCTGTTGATCCTTCTTGACCCTTTAGTTGGAGTAGGGGGCACAGTATTTCAGCACTTCCACTCCCACTTGGATGATGGTTTTCAGAAGGTGATGCTTGGGAGATGCTCTTCAGCCTCATGGGGGCTTCAATGAGGGGTTCTACAGAATTTGATGTTATCCCCCATACTGCTTAACATCTACATGAAACTGCTGTGAGAGGTCACCTGGTGTTTTGGAGTGTGTTTTCACATCAATATGCCGATGACACACAACTCCACATGTCCTGTACAGCTTTTCCTTTACAGCTCAAGCAGGTGTGGTGGTGGATGTGCTGTTTCAGTGCCTAGCCTCAGTAATGGACTGGATGAGAGCCAACAAACTTAAGCTCAATCTAGATAAAACCAAAACACTCTTAGTGGGTGGTTCCTCTGAACAGATGAGTTGAATGCATCCTGTTCTGAATGAGATTACATTTTCCTTAAAGGAGCAAACAAAATGTTTTTCGTTTTTTTCTGGGCACTTGAGCAGCACCAAATGAGATGAAATTGTATTGTTAAATCTGTAAGTAATATGTTCTCATTGTGTTATTTTTACTTGTAAATTGCTTTGGAACTTTTTTTTTAGTGGGAAGCTACATACAAACCAGTACAAGGTTCTGAATTAGCACCATTAGAATTGAGTCCTAAATGTGTAAAATACAAACTAGCATGATTGGCTGAAAGCTTTTCTTCTTTATTTATGTTTTAGCAACCTGACTGCATGATGAAAATATCCCCTTTTTGTTCAATTTCATTGGTTAATAATTCCCTTCCCCTCACCCTGCTAAGCGATGCATTATTTTTATATCACAGAAGTTGTCTGTCTTCATTTCCAGCTTGGTAATAAGAGTATTTGTCTTCATTGTCTTTATGGGGAAACCCAGCCAGATGGGTGGGGTATAAATAAATTATTATTATTATTATTATTATTATTATTATTATTATTGCTCTCCCTGCTTGATCTCGTTTTTAAAAGCATATTGCTAAATATAGCAAAGTTCACGTCATTTATTTATTTTTAAAAAAATCTTTATAACACTACAGAACACTGGAAGATACAAAAGCACCATTAATTGTACAAAGTACTTCCTTTAGGTGGTGCCATTGTGTCTTTTACAGCAAGCTTGAACAGTCCAGCCACGAGAAATAATTATTAAGGAGGAAGAAAGATTCAGTGGATCTTTTTATCCTTAGGGACTCGGAAATATCTGAGGGTATAAAGGTATCAGGGTACAGGATATAGTGCGGTGTAGTTTCACAGACGGCATTGACAGAGGTAAACAAACAAGAAACAAAAATATTTGAGAAAGCAAAAGTGAAAGAGAGACAAGGTAATTCAACCCTATTTGCATTCAGCAAGGTTTTTCTTTGAAAAAATGACATAAGACGTAAACTTCAGCATAGAAATGCTGATTAACAGGGAAGATATTATAGCATTATTACCAAAAACAAGTATCATTATTATTTAGCATTTGCAATCGTGTAGGCAAGATTAACTTAAACTTAAGACACAGAACACTGAAGAAAAACTGTTGGAAGTTATTAGTACCCTAGTGAACAAACCAGCTAAGCCTGAACACTTTGATCTGCAAACTTGGATCAGTCTTTTGATAAACTGGAACTTTTATTAACAGCAGCAAATAGTGTGAATACATTTTTCTTAAATCGTTCTGCCAATAACCTCTGAAAACCTCAGCAATTAGATTTATGTAACTCATTACACTGTTTTGAAATTACTGTCTCAAAACATGTAAAGAAGTTGCGATGATCCACAATCCATTTAATTCATTGTGTGCCTCCAATCCATCTGGCTAAATTCCAATAACTTTGAATGGTGTGCAGATCACAATCTACGAAAGTGCAATACACTCCCATTATACTATCTTTGTCCACTAAAAATGGATAGCTCTATGGTCCACCAATTAATTCCTAGTTGCTATTGAAGAAATGGCTAATCTTTCCATTACAGAACAAGCATACTGTGGGCCAGATTATTAAGGTTAAAATTGGTCAGATATCTTCTACACTTTTCCTTAATACATGAATGAAAAAGCAGTATGTACCTGATGATTTCATACATCTCATGTCCTCCACTCGAAATCTGGCAAGCAAACAATATTACCAATAAAATGCAAAGTAGCAGAAATTTGTTTTGTTGGCCAAGAGTGAATAAGAAAGGCATGCCTTTTGGGATATATTTATTTTCAGATGGAACTGCTGTGAAATCTTAATTTGAGAACTGATGTTCACAAAAAAGCTAAAATTTCACCCCGAAAATGAACACGAGCACTGAGTTTGATAGAGAAATATCTTTAGACATCCAGTGCTAATCTGAAATTTGAACATCTGAATTATAACTTCAGCATGCAGATTCAGAATGTATGTATGCTTTTAAGTCCTTGTAGTTCTAAACTCAACGGAGTTACTCCGGATGAGAGTGCTAGGTTAGCCACTACTAAAAGTCAGACCTTCTTTGGAGTAAATCTAGTGTTATGGTATTCTATGGATTCATAGAACATCTTCCTTGCTAATTTTCTGAAAAAGAGCAATTTAAAAAATTCAGGTAGCCTTTGAAAATTAGCTGCTTTCTTTTGTGTCCATTATATGAATATTATTGCTGTGCTGTTCTTTGCTGATTTTTCATTTTTTTAAAAGAATACAATGAAAGCAACATAAAGAAAAAAGAAGAGAAAAAGAAAGAGGAACATGGGTTACTATGTCTTGATAATTGTGTTGCCAATGTTCTTAAATTTCTTCTATTTGTACTCATGTCAATACATTGCCAGTTCAAATAAGGACAGAGAGCGCACATTGGTAATCCATTGTCATATGGAAGGCAATAGACTTCTGTGTATGTATTTTAATGTATGCTGGAAGCCGCCTAGAGTGGCCGGGGAGACCCGGCCAGATGGGCGGGATATAAATAATAAATTATTATTATATTATTATTCTCCTTCCAGTGCTGAATCACCATTTGTTCAGAGTGCCCACATGACCCATTAGTAAATTTTTGGGGATGCAGCCTTTTTTTCTGGGAGAGAGAGATCCAATAGGGGGAGGGGATGGTGGGAAAATAGCATACACCCCTAGGAAAGATGAGTAGGGGAAATTTCACCTCCTGGGAAAGATCCTGTTACTCTAAGGATGATTGATGTTGGGTGGAGGGGGCGGTTCTATCTTCCTTCTGAATTTTTGGGGACACAATGAATATTTCTTCATTGCTTGCATAGGGAAAGGCATAGGTCCCCATGAAAAACAAAAACAGAGATGTAGCCAACAGAATCAACCTACTGAAATTAATGGGCCTAATATAGTTAATATAGTTATTTCCATTAAATTCAGTGGGTCAACTCTGCATCACAAAGATGTCTGCAAACATGATATGAAGGCTGGCAACATTAACCCTGCAGATGATCGCTTTGCCTCGAGACAGACAGGTTGCATATCCACAGCTGTGACCAGAACAGGAAGGAGCACAGAGAGAAAAAGCAGCTGAAGTAGTAAAACGGGATGCCTTCATCTGCCCCACTTGCAATAAAGCATGTCTTTCCTGTATCTGTCTCTACAGCTACAGCAGGTGCTGTGATTCTTCAACAGTTTGACTTTACCCCCAAAGGTGCACTCTTCCATTTTCTCCAGGGACAAGACGGATGCCAGCAAATTTAGACAGAGTTTGACTAACATTGGGTACAACCCACATTTTTAAACCCTCTCCCAAATCACTGTGACGGGAGTGCCCAAGGGAAATAACTCACTGTGATTAAATGCCCATCAGAATGAATATTTCCATACTTAAAATCACAGAATTGTAGAGATGGAAGGTAACCCCAAGGGTCATCTAGTCCAACCCCCTACAATGCATGAATCTCAACTAAATAATCAAGGACAGATGGACATCCAACTTCTGCTTAAAATCCTCCAACAAAAGAGAGTCCACAACCTTCAAAGGGTGTCTGTTCCATCTTCCATGTGACAGCCCTTCAGATATTTGCAGATGTCTATCATATCTCCTCTCACTCTCCTCTTTTCTATCCTAAACATACCCTGCTCCTTCAACTGTTCCTCATAAGGCTTGGTTTCCAGACCCTTGATCATCTTGGTCGCCATCCTCCTTAGCACCTTAGTACTTTTGTATAAAGCTGTTTGGCTAGCTTCACTGTCAATATTTTGAAATTTACATTTATTAAAGAAATAGGCCAATAATTAACAGATGGAATTGTTTCCATCTTAGTTTTATGAAGCACTGAAATATACGGTAAGTTTCCTTGAGTGACAGTGGAAAGGCGCCTGTCTCCAGGGCCTCATTAGATAGCTCAAGTAGCTTAGAGGCAAGTGGGTCAAGGTGTTGCTTGTACCAGCTTGAAAACCATCTGGTCCTGGGGATTTGCCATCTACTCATATCTTTTATTGCTAGTTCTGCTTTTTTCAGCTACAAGGGTGCTGCTAACCAAGTCTGCCTGACATCGATCTAATTGTGAGAAAGTTGTTTGTGCCAGGAATGAAGAAATAGCTTGATCTCTGACATTTAAATATAATTTAGAATAATGCTTTTAAGTTCATCAATTGCTTCTAGGGGTATACGAAGCTGATTGCATGTGGTTTTAATTGCTGGGATTAATTTTCTATATTTTCTGTGTTGAAGGCAGAAGGTGAACAATTTACTAGACTCCCTGCTCCACTAGACTCCCAGTAACTTTGCTTCATGCATGTTAATGCCAATCTTGCTGCTGTTGTATGGTGCATATTTAACTAATATTTTTGTTGTTGTTCAGTCGTTCAGTCGTGTCCGACTCTTCGTGACCCCATGGACCAGAGCACGCCAGGCACGCCTATCCTTCACTGCCTCTCGCAGTTTGGCCAAACTAATATTTAAATAAGCTAAATAATGGGTATAGACTGAGTCATTTGGCACTCTTGTATCCATTCTTTTTATTTGCAGCATAGGGAATAGTCTTGCCCTTCACATATGTCTCAGGAGCACCCTGTATCATGGATTCATTAATCAACTTCGATTAGTTTTGGGGGGAAAGTCTTATCAGTTTTGGATACATTTGGGCACTGAAGCCCTAACTGTTCAAATGTGATGAACTGAGCCACCATCTTGGCTTAGAAGGAACAGACATACCAAACTGCATGTTCAGTGAAACTGGTGCATGGTCTGAAAGGGTGATAGTGCAGATTTTGCAAGTAACTTGAATATGAAAATGTAATCTAGCTAAAAGTAATTTTAGTGTACGGTGGAGAGATACTTACAGGAGTTTTTAAAGTGTGGAGGATCTGCATTCCCTAGCCTGTGATGTTGATATAGGAGGTTAATTGTTATGACCCAAAACTGGATCTAACATAACACTGAAACCACTCTGTAGGTGTCAAAACAATCATGAAAATAGGTTATAATGGGGAGTCTATATTGGGTCCACAAGCGTTTATGATAGCTAATATCAGATCTCTCTTCTTAGTCAACAAAAATAATGTAAAAAAACCTTAGGGTCCTTAATTTTCTTGTTTCCTCGGAAAGTATAATTTTGGGGAATTAGGACAGCTATCCCTTTGGCTTTTTAGATGGTCACAGGCATAAACCTTGCCTACCCAGTCCACACATACTCAGTCTTTTGTCTGTCTTGGGGAGGGGGGGTCTCTTGAATTAGGACAACACTAATTAGATAACTGTTGTCTCTGTTTATTGGGACCTCCCAGGCCGTTAACATTCCAGGAAATTAAAGAGGTAGACATAGCAATGTTCTCAGGGGGGGAAATAGTGTAATGATGGAGTGGAATAGGGAGAGAAGCCCTATCCCTCACCTGTTTGGCCTAATAAGGCTCACTTTTATATACATTTATTAAATAAATAAATAATAAACATTACAAGATTTATTTATTGTCATTGTACAAGTACATCTGAGAATGCTTTTCGTTGGTGAGGAACTGGTAGACTTTTACAATCAATGCATGAGGGTGGCCTCCTTCCCTTGGTGGTGAGTTAGTAGCAGTGGTTACAAGCCCTTTCAAGATCGAATTCATACCGTAGAAGTAAATGTAGGAAGTCAGTGGAAATTGTGGGGGTCCCCATGTATGCCCCCATAATTCGTATATTGTTCTGACAAGAGTGTCCATCAAGCTCTAAGGATTTTTCGACAGAGAGCGTGCATATTAGCCTGCACATGTGTTAGAAACCGCTCTTTCTTTCTTCTTGCATCTTATTCATTGTGTGTAGTGTGGCCACTGATTTTTAACATTTTAAAAAATATATGCGCTGCCATGGTTTTTCATTGTGGGGGAAAAAATCCTTTTCTGTCTCCTTTGAGAGAGGGAGGTGGATCATGCTGCTGTTTGCTCCCCACCCCTTCCCCACAGAGGAAGCCCTGGAGCCTTTAGGGGCAGCAGAATTACAGCCCATTTGCACATTAAATGAGGGAGATTAAGTTGTAAACTCTGCCTTCAATAGGGTTAGGATCTTCTTTTGCCTGTAGGCACTGAGAAACGCTGCTTGAAATGCAGCTATGGTAGGGAGTTCACCTTGTGAACTGCTTTTGAAATTATTGTGAAAAAGTGGCATATAAATAGTTTTAAATAATAATACTCCAATATACTTTTGCTTGTTCTTCCTCTTTCCCAGGTTAGCTTGTTCCACTAGGAATGCAGCTGCTGTCAATGAAGCTCCTCAAAGCTGAACAACTGATATAAAAATAAAATCTAGATGCCTTTGTCATGTTTGACCCCTAAATCTGTGAGAATAATCTGTGTGTGGCTCAATGGAGATGTCTGCTTTCCTCTCTCTGACTGGTCTTTGGCATGTATGTGTTGCAGTCCAATAACCATTGAGTAGGCTGGGAAGTCACCATACATTTCACTACACTCATCCAGTTTCTGCTTCTCTCTCCAGTGTACCAGCCTGCAAGCTGTTGTTGTTATACAAATAACAAGAGTTGACGGTTTCTTCCCTAAATAGTTTTGATTTGAGTTCTACTGAAATGAGGCTGCACTTTAATGTTGTTTTTAATTCTGCTTTTAAGCTGTATTTTAATCAACTGTTTATATACTTGTTGTTAGCTGCCCTGAGCCCGGTCTTGGCTGGGGAGGGCGGGGTATAAATAAAAAATTATTATTATTATTATTATTATTATTATTATTATTATTATTAGTAATTTGTATGCTGCCCTCCAAACGTAGATCTGAGGGCAGTACATAAAAGTTACTGAGGTGCGTTAAGTTACTGCTCTGTGTTCTAGCCTGACCCTTTCCTTGGCTTGCATCTGCGCCCATATTGGAGAGAACTACAACAAAAGAGGTTTTCTCCACCTCTCAGAATTGCGGTGCAACTCTAAAAGAGAGCTGTTATACTGTAGTAGTTAAGAGTGTCTGATTAGGACCTGGGAGACCAGGGTTCAAATCCCCATTCAGCCATAAAGCCCACTGAGTGACCTTGGGCCAGTGAGGATAAAATTGAGAAGGAGAGAAGTATATATGCCAGCTCGAATTCCTCAGAGAAAAGGTGGGATGTATTTTTTTATGCTTTATTGAGATTAAAACGAAATAACAAACAAAGAGATTAACCAGAAGACAGAAAAGAAAAATATTTGTTACATCACATCACATTGCGTTCTTCTTGGATTTCTAACGACTTCCCACCACCCCATCTTGCATCTACACCTTAGTCTATCTAGCGCAGTATTTATATTCTCTTTTGTTGTTGTTGTTAATTTCCATCAGTATTATCTTCTCTTATAATTATCTATCATACCACAGAAGTCATTCAAGGCCTGCCATTGACGTCATGTTATTACAGTAATCCTTTAGATATTTTTTGTACATGTCCCATTTCCTAATAAGATAAGATAATAAGATAATTTATTTATTGTCATTGCACAAGTACAAGCACAACGCTATACAAGTGCAACAAAATTGCATGCCATCCCGTAAAAACCAGAAAGAAAAAGAAAAAAAACCAGCACAAAACACACACACACCAAAAAAAGCCACACATGCACACACACACACACACACACACACACACCCATCACAGCTCTCCAAGGTCATATTATCTGGTTACAGCATTTAAGATGGTTATAGCTCTTGGGTAGATAATAATAAATGTTTGATCAGTGTGACCTCTCAGTTTTTCTGCCATTTTTGCCAACTCGGCGTATTCCAACAGTTTACATGCCAGCTCGAATTCCTCAGAGAAAAGGTGGAATGTAAAAGTAATAATAAATAAATAAAATGTTGCCACCATCTTTTTGTGCGATCACTTTCTTAAGCAGTTTGCTGTGTGAAACATGTTAGAATATGTGCCTGGAATTAATTACTAATTGTAGTAAGGTGTTAACTCTTATTCAGTGACTACAGGTTCAGTTCTGATCTGTCTTATTCCAATTGCTACCACAATGTACAATTTACTTTCTGACTAAACTATGTTGTAAATCTATAAGTAGGCATTAATTTGCTCTGCAGGTGCTACTGTTTTATCTCTCTGGTGATAGACTAGTACTGTAATTCCTTTCTTCTTTTTTAAGCGTGTCATCACTGTAAGTCGGTTAACTACAGGAGACCTAACAAGGGGCAGAACTTCAATACATCTGACTGTTGGGCCCTTGTGTCCTCCCGTGTGCTTAAGCTCCTGACAGTATTTTTCCTAATTCTTTTTGCCTCTAGGTTGGGTTTTCATCACAGAATATCCTTTGTGCTAGGTCACTGGATAATTGCTTCCTTACATGAGCAGGTCTAGGGTCTATTCCTTCAAATCCCAGCAGGTTTGAGTTTCCCTGCCACATTTTACATCCTATTTGTAGATAAGCTTCTAAGGCCCAACTAGACATTAAAAGAAATGTGCAACTGAAGCCCCAAAGCCTTGGATTAGGGAAAGTCGCTTCCATTTGGGACAATCAGGAGCAAAGAACAGTAAGAGGAGAGGTCATCTGCCTTTGTATGCATTTTGCACACAACATGGTGGGCCAAACTGTAAGCTCCACCGGAGACTTTCCAACGTCTTCCATATGCCAATGAAGAAATGATTCCCACAGCTCAATTGGACGGCAGTTCATTTCTGGGGTCGGTTTAAGATGCTCATACTAGTGTTTAAAGCCCTGAATGACTTAGGTCCCAAATATCTGAAAGACCGCATCTTTCCTTACAGACCCTCTCAAGTGCTAAGAACAGCAGAGGGGACCATCTGTGGCAGCTTCTAACGTTGGGGAATTCCCTCCCTGCAGAGGTGCCATTTTGGCGAATACTGAAGGTGCACTCCTTTGACACCTGTGATATGAGTTTGGAAGACCCACCCTATTCCTCTGACTGTAATTTATTTTAAAGGTAAAGGTAAAGGTACCCCTGACTCTTAGGTCCAGTCCCGGACGACTCTGGGGTTGCAGCGCTCATCTCACTCTATGTTTTTAATACTGGATCTTTAATTGTCATAACCTGCCCTGGGAGCTACTGGTGAAAGACACGCAGGTAGTTGTAGTAGTAATAATAATAATATGTAATAATAATAATAATAATAATAATACACAAACCATTGTTTACGACTAAATGCTTTCATCCTCATCATTAACCACTTAATTGCCAAGGTGGCTTTTAAGCAGCTTATAAGCGTAAAAATAATTATATAAAAATAATTCATAATTAAAATACACATTAAAACAATTTCATCAAAACCTAGAAATATGCCCACAATTAAAAATGTACTATTAAAACACACACAATTAAAACAGTTAAAAGAGCAATTAAACGTGAGGTTAAAATCAGGAGAGAAATGGAGGCAGTGAGAGATTTTACTTTCTTGGACTCCATGATCACTGCAGATGTTGACAGCAGTCACGAAATTAAAAGACGCCTGCTTCTTGGGAGAAAAGCAATGACAAACCTAGACAGCATCTTAAAAAGCAGAGACATCACCTTGCCAACAAAGGTCCGTATAGTTAAAGCTATGGTTTTCCCAGTAGTGATGTATGGAAGTGAGAGCTGGACCATAAAGAAGGCTGATCGCTGAAGAATTGATGCTTTTGAATTATGGTGCTGGAGAAGACTCTTGAGAGTCCCATGGACTGCAAGAAGATCAAACCTATCCATTCTGAAGGAAATCAGCCCTGAGCGCTCACTGGAAGGACAGATCCTGAAGCTGAGGCTACAATACTTTGGCCACCTCATGAGAGGAGAAGACTCCCTAGAAAAGACCCTGATGTTGGGAAAGATTGAGGGCGCGAGGAGAAGGGGACGACAGAGGACGAGATGGTTGGACAGTGTTCTCGAAGCTACCAACATGAGTCTGACCAAACTGTGGGAGGCAGTGGAAGACAGGAGTGCCTGGCGTGCTCTGGTCCATGGGGTCACGAAGAGTCGGACACGACTAAACAACAAACAACAAAAAATCAGGAGATCAGAGGAATGCTTGTCTAAAGCATTCTTGGAGGTGGAAGCATTTCATTGGCTTAAAAGCCAAGTGGTTAATCGCTTTGAGTGGTATTCAGTGCTAGACAGTGCTTAATTTAGGTGGGAATTCATTCAATGCCACTCAAGGTAACATCCTACAAAACAGCTTTTGCCAGCCTGGTGCCCTGCAGATGTTTTGTACTACATTCCTATCAGCCTCAGTCAGCTTCTCTAGGACTGAAGCTCACAAACATCTGGAGGGCATTAATTTGGAGAATGCTGTTTATAAAGAGCTGGTCCCACCATTAGGCATAGTGAGGTGGCTTCTTCAGGTAGTCAAAGTTGTCGTGAGACAACAGCAGCAGCTCCCTGGAATGCCTTCTGCAATTTATGACCTGCCTACCTAAGGATCACTTGGCCCATTTCTAGAATCCCCGATAATAAGATGCTGATCAGGAAGTGTGCTATCGGGTTCTAATGATAAAACCTGCATTGTTTTATCATTAGAACCTGATTTTCTTATTTTCGCCTGTGAGTACAGGTGACAGTCGCCAAGATGAATTGCACAACGTAGCTGAAAGGTATGTTGCAAAGAGGATTGAGAGACCTGCATCACAAGAACCTGCACCTATGATGCCTTTCAGCAGGTATGTGCGCTAAACAGGTGTTCTTCTACAGGCACATCTCAAGATCCAAGTACGTGTTAGTAGACATAGCACAGATCTGACATTCCTTGTAGGGACTTGGGAAGGAGGAACTGGCGGTCAGGGGGGAGAGGGAGAAGAGAAGCCAATTGAGCAGAGAAGTCATTTTTATCAATCATATTTGATTTTGTTCTCTTTTCTTTCGTGCTTTGATCTGTCATATAAAACTGATACTTTGGATGCTTTCCAGACTCTTAACTTTGCAATCTGAAAGGGTTTTGGACTAGCTGCTGAAGGTATGTGTTTGCAATTATACATTTGAAAATATTTCCCCCTCCTTCAAGATAACATTCTTTTTGTGTTACCACACACTTCTGCTGTCTCGTTTTTCTTCTCCCATGGCACTGAAGGCTGTAAGCCTTCGTTGCATTGCCCCCAGCCCTGCAACAAATACCTGAAAATTGCAGTCTCGAATGCCTCTGTTCCAGAGAAGTCCCACTTAAGCCACCGTATGCACTGTGGTCACTGTAGCAGAGCAAGTATCTATAGGTCAGGGAAGTTGGAGAGAACTGAACACCCCAATAGATAAACAGAGGAATGCAAAATCTGAACCAGACTGGAGGTCAGTGTTCCAAATGGACATAAATAACTGCATCAATCCAGGTGGTACGGCTTTCTACTTTGTCTGGTAATAACTGGGGCCAAGCTGGGGACCACCTGCCCTGCCTCAGAACCAGTCCCGAATTAGTTTGGGGGTGGAGGCAGGCCTAAAGTTTAATTAGGGTAAAAAAGACCCTACTTAAGGATATGGGTGGGAAGGGCATGGGGGAAGGAGACATAGTGTCTACCCCCTCCCCGACAACCAAGAGCAGTGGATGATTTCTGGATGGCGATTCTTTGCAAGCTAGCTCTCAGTGAGGACATAGGTGGTTTTAGAGTAGCACAACCGGTTGGGCCATACTGGACACCAAATCACAGGGGATGCCACACCAGCGATGTAGAATGGAGCGAGAGAGGTAGGGTGTGTGTGTGCATGACAAATTTTACCATTGCATGGGGCACCACTGAAATTTGAGAGCCCCAAGTCCAGCACTGGTGAGGAAAGTGGAACTAAGCTATAATTCTAGGGTAGTGGGAGTGAGAAATATCTTTAACCTCGTGGTGCTTATAATACACACACATTTTGAGCCAAGAGGAAACTCAGAAAATGGACATTCTTTAATTAGAGACATTGGGGGGAAACCAAGTGCCCAATGTAATTATGTTTCAGAATGTAAAATATTATTTTTTTTGCTTGTTTTGTTGCATTTTCTCTCTGACAAAATGGTTCCCACAAGCCTCTGTGATGAGCTCGGGGGCCAGTGGAAGAACCATTTTTTCTGTAGCGGCCCCATGTCTGTGGAATGACCTCTGCAGTGAGACGCATCTCTCCCCAACACTCCTGCCAAGTTGAGCGCCACAGCCTGATAGGGATCAGAAGAACAGCTTCGGAGTGTGGGGTGAGTTGTTTTTGAGATTTGTCGTTTTATGGTGTTTTTAATTATGCTGTTTATGCATATAATTGTTTTAATGTTTTCATTTATTCTGGATTGTGCTTTGTCTATCATCTTTTGGGGGGAGGGGAGAGAGGGGGTAAACCGACCTGTGAACATTTTTTGGGGGGGAAGGGCAAATCTCTTGATAAATAAATAAATAAATGTTAAATTAACGACAACCAAATTAGTCTAATTTGTCATATAAACAAACATAGACCAGTGTGTGGTCTCAATAGGTGTCATCGCTCTTAAGCTATTGGAACTGTGCCAGACTGCATCTCCCAGAAAACTGCAGAGAAGTTCCTCTTGCGGCCTGCATTTTTTGTTGCACCAACCATGATCAAGGAGATGTCACCGGATGATCCCTCAGCTTCTTTTCTGACTAATTTCTTTTCAGCGTGGGAACAGAATTCTGACACGCATGACACAAGTGGAATCCTTGTGAATTAGTTCCGCTAAAGCCATGCCATATGCCTTGTGGGTTAGGTGCAGCGGACATAGGCGAGTGCTCGACAGCAGGCTTCCCCTACAGCCGCGGAGGGGGGGGTGACCAGTGCATGTCCCTTAATTTGTATCCTATTTATTAATGCGCATGGGGCAGGGGTGGACTTTTAATTAAAAATGACATCATCACCATCAAGCTGCTGCTGCTGCTATCCCTTTTGGAAAGGCAGCCCGCATATACTGATGCCTCCTGTTTTCAGTTTTCAATGATCCTATTATGAATCGTAACCTCATTACACAAATGCAGCTAAATGGTGGAATTTCAAATGGGGTTTTGTGGCTTTTAGAACCTAAACAGCTAGAACAAGCACAAAGGCAGTTGCGGTCGGACTGCTTCCTCTCTTACAACAGCAGTTGTGGGGATGCCTTTCCAGTGACCACTTCTTGTACAATGAGTCAGTTTCATTTTTAACAATCTGACTCAGTTCTCTTCAAAGGGGGGGGAGGGGAAGGGGGAAGCATGTTATTCCAGCATGATTCTTGTATGCCTGACTTTATACAAAGGGGTCAAAGCAAATGTTAACCCCTTGGGATCCAGCCAGAGAAAAGGCTATGGCCAGCTGTGGAGTTCCTGTCTCCTAGAAATGGCAGCATTTTTTAATTTTTTATTTAAAGCTGCATCTGCAAAGCCTATGTCAAATATGGCCTTGCATTTTCAAGAGTTCCGTCTGATCTGCAGGGAGTATGTGTGTGTGATTAGCAGGGAGGCCGGATTTTGAGAGCGTTCATGCATTTGAAATAGGAAGGTTAGAATTTAGGATTTGAAAATCCTAAATCCAGTGTGGTGTAGTGGTTAAGAGCGGTGGACTCGTAATCTGGTGAACCGGGTTCGCGTCTCCGCTCCTCCACATGCAGCTGCTGGGTGACCTTGGGCTAGTCACACTTCTCTGAAGTCTCTCAGCCCCACTCACCTCACAGAGTGTTTGTTGTGGGGGAGGAAGGGAAAGGAGAATGTTAGCCGCTTTGAGACTCCTTCGGGTAGTGATAAAGCGGGATATCGAATCCAAACTCCTCCTCTTCTTCTTCTTCTTCTTCTTCTTCTTCTTCTTCTTCTTCTTCTTCCTGCTGAAGTTTGAAATCTAGAACTCATTCTAGATCTCATCACCTGGAGTCAAAATTTCTTCACACTCTTTGTTATTTCATTTTTAACAATTGTTTATACTGTCCAACGGAAATTTCATTTGTTAATTTTCTCTGTGGGTTCAACTCTGATCTTCATACCCTATTTCATTCCCCACATAAAGTAATAGGCTGCGATTTCTCTTTGAAGCCCTTGCTTAGGCTAGGCATGTCCAAAGTCTGTTTCAGGTCGGTTTAATCCAGCCCCTGTGGCAGTTTATTTCCTGGGGTAAAATCCTAAAAAAAGCTCAACGATTTTGGTCAGCCCTCACGCATGTTCACTTCATCAAATCTGGCCCTTTTTGGAAAAAGTTTGGACACCCCTGGCTTAGGCAAAGTGATCAGTGTAGTGGTTAGAATTTCAGGCTAGGAATCCTCCGTGAAGTTTGGTGCGTGACCTTGAGCCAGTGACTATTTTGTGGTGTCGCCTATCATTGCTGCCAAGATAAAATGGGCGTGAAGCTAGCGAACCATGAACCTGGCTTCCTTGGAGCAAGGGCAGGATATTGTAAAAATGTAAATAATAACAAACAACAACAACGATAACAGCAACATCAATAGAAAATTTTTCATGACCACATTTTTTATATACAGCAAAAGAAGCCTTGTAAGAATTTGCCTTGGTACCTGCTGCAAAGAAAGAGTTGAAGGCCATAATGCTGAACACTGTTGCCTCAATCCAGCAAAGGAGACCTAGAACCTTCAATATGCTTTAGATCAGGGGTGTCAAACTCCGGCCCTCCAGATGTTTTGGAACTACAATTCCCATCAGCCCTAGCTAACAGGACCAGTGGTCAGGGATGATGGGAATTGTAGTCTCAAAACATCTGGAGGGCCGGAGTTTGACACCCCTGCTTTAGATGATTCTCTGTGCAACCTTCTCCATCCATAGTGTTTTCCAAGCCTTAGTGAACTGTATCTGAATGTGTCTTTCACTGCACATCCGTATCTGGCACCTTTAGCTGTTGCACATGACCAAGTTGTCCACAACAAAAGCTGGAATGTGACCAGCATCTCCAATAAGCAGCCCTTTTTAGGCATTCATTATAAGGAAGAGAAGGGGCCCTTGGGAATGAGTGGACCATCCTTCCTCCTAGGTTGTGCTTTCCTGACTGATGAATGATCAACATCTGTAGGAAAGAAGCCTTGATTCCCTAAAAGAGGACAGGTTCCTCATCAAGCAAATTTCTGTCCCCATGGAGAGGCTGACTTCTGCTTGGGGTTGAAGCTAGCCCCTTCATTCTCAAAAGCTCCTTCCTGTGTTTGTACCAAAATAAATCTAAGTTCAATTTTCCTTAAAATAAAAATAAAACAGCACAATTTTATGTCTCTAGGAGCATCACAGTGCTTCGATGAATGGTATCGTTAGCAGAACGTCTTCCAGTATGCTAGCTATGCTGCTACTCATCAATGAATTGCCACATCAATTCATAAAAAATTGTAAATTTAGAATTGCACCAGAAATGCTCTTAATGCAGTAAGCAGCTGCAGACCTTTCCTATAAATCCGCAAACAGAGAATGCAGCAGTTTCTAAACTTTCATGAAATGTATGAATGTCTCTTTTTCTCTTCAAATGACTCACAGTTTTTGTTTTGAAGTTTCTGAGCTTCTCTTAAGGTTATGGAGTGGTCAAGCGAAGCGGAACAGGGTTTTTTGAAATCAGGAAGCCTGGCTGCAGTTTCATTGAGAAAAAAGGCCATTCCTGTGTTTGATTGAAAAATAAATCTGCTGCTCTCAGTGAACCTTTGAAGTCCCCCAACCCAGTAATTGTTTCACGACATTTGCAGCTTGAGGCAGCAAGAATGTTTGTGGTTGTTTTAAAGGCATCTGAGTGTGGATTCCATATGGTTTATTTTTTATTTGGGGGTTTTCTACCCCCCCTCTAACTTTCCCCATTTGGAGCCTCAAGCCTTCATTTTTTGCCCTATACCCTGCATGAACTGCCTTTCTGTGAAAGGACTGAGTACAGCCATTGTAGCACAAATATTCAAGCATGCTAAAGTCGGACCGAATCTTAGATTGCCTGTTTGAGTCATAGCTGATTTTAAACTGTGCTCCATCAATACTGCATTGGGGAGTTTTTGTTTCTTCAGGCATTCACTAGTTCAGACAAAAAGCCTCTTCAAAAGTCTACACTGAGCTGCTGATAATTTGATCCAAACCCCAGTGAACATGATTAAATGGCTCCCTCTCATATCAATGTGCTTTTGATCAGGCATATTTCCTCAGTACAGTACGCAGCAGCCCTCGCTCTTCTTAAGAAAGCAAGAAGGACCAAATCTGAAAGCTGGTGGAAGGACTGGACCTTAGGAATAAAGAGGTTGCACCATCATGCTTCTTTGCAGTTTTTGTCCATTTTAGATATGGTTGTAGCAACAGTTCCACCCTGCAAGCACTATGCCTGCAGGGGGCTTCAACAATTGTTTTGACTGATGCCAACTACTGCCATTATGGAATACTTGCCATCTATGCACTTTTCAAGTGATTCTGTGGGCGCAATGTCAGCTGGAAGAAAGGATATTCATTTCTGTTCTATCTCCTTGACATCAATACTGAACCGGCTTCTCTATAGCTAAGGGTTGGGGAACTGCTCCTCTCCACTTTCCTGATAGATTCAGGGTCCAGGTCAAATTGCCCATTTGACTAATTGGGCTTGGAAAATAAGCTTTCAGGTGGCACATGTCTCCCCTGTCATGCAGGCATCCCCTCCCTCCCGTTCAGCTTCCCAGCTAATTAATGGTTAGCATTATGGCTGCATCTGTGCTTTCGCTACCCATAGTTATTGCCAAACCACCGCTTGCAACCATGGTTATAAATGTGTCTGCTGTCTTTGGGTTAGCCTAACTGTAGTTAGCCAAATTGCAAGTGCAAACATGAAACTAGCTGAAATTAGCTCTATAAATGAAAGAGATGGGTGCAAAGAATGGAAAGTTTCTGATCTCCCTGTGGTAGAGGAGACCTCCCCACATGTCCTTCAAACGATAGTATCCCAGGCACCAGTGTGATGGGCTCTCAGGCTTCCAAAGCTCCTTCTCCATTGTCACTATCATGGCTGTAGCTGCCGCCAGGCCAGGCCAGTTGAGGGAAGAGGGTGGTGGGAAGAAATTGCATTGCGTTCCTGAGGATGTCACCGGGAGTCCAAAATGAGGTTTAGACCTTTATAACTAATTTTCTGGTCTCTTAGATTTACTGAGTCCTGTCTCACAGGGATGGGCTTTGCCTATCGCTAATTAACCAAGGAACAGAAGACCAATACAACAGGAGAATGCAACTTTAAGGACACTTGGCCCCCTTAAAAACAAAAAAACAAAAACACCCCTATTTCGTTACGCATAATGTACGACAGTAATAAGTTAATACTGTTGGGAAATGTGTGTTTATTATATAATATATAACAATTGTTAAATTATAAATATAGACATCACTGCAAATAAATTGCTCAATTGGTTTGATGTCTTGAAAAGGGCCCCATAAATTCTCTCACAGGGGGCCTCCAAATTTCTTGCTGCAGCACTGCTTGCAGACTACATTTTTTTTTTCTCAATGAAAATGATTGAATCAGAACCAGATGTTCTCTGTAAGCACAATAGAACACAGATTCCTTGAATGGAATCTCTGCCATATTATTTGTGGGGATGTAAGGTGGTCCCTGAGAGAAGAGCTAAAAAAAACCAGATCAAAGTTGGGGGATGTCATAGGATTGCAAGACAATTAAAAAAAAAAATACAGGTCATTGTGAGTCTGAAGACTGTGGAAGAACAGGTTTGGTCAATGGCAAGAGGTTTTTCCACCTCTGGTATCCCAACAGTTGTTGCTGATGCCTTGATGGGCTGATGGCAACTGCACTTCCTCTGCTTTCTCTTTGGGGGAATGCCTATGCCTTCTCCAGTTACATTGTAGCATACAAATGGGTCTTCTAGCCATGGTAGTGAAGGTATGCTGCTACCAAGAGGCATTAATTGAGGTTCCCAACCAACGCACACCTACCTTTTTCCTGCAAGAGCAATAGGGAATTTATCAGGTGCATCTTCTGTGTGACTTGAGTTTTGCTAGGATGACATCCTGGATGTCAATCTTTGTGGACATCACAACACGGAGGTATGTGACAACAGGAAGGTTTATTAGTTAGCACACTAAGTCATTACCTGTCTTTACTATTGTAGCCTATTTAACCTTACCTACTGGGCTGGATGGGACGCAAGTGGCGCTGTGGTCTAAACCACAGAGCCTAGGGCTTGACAATCAGAAGGTCGACGGTTCGAATCCCCGTGACGGGGTGAGCTCCCATTGCTCGGTCCCAGCTCCTGTCCACCTAGCAGTTCAAAAGCACGTCAAAGTGCAAGTAGATAAATAGGTACCGCTCTGGCGGGAAGGTAAACGGCGTTTCCATGCGCTGCTCTGGTTCACCAGAAGCGGCTTAGTCATGCTGGCTACATGACCTGGAAGCTGTACGCTGGCTCCCTCGGCGAGTAAAGCGAGATGAGCGCCTCAACCCCAGAGTCGTCTGCGACTGGACCTAACGGTCAGGGGTCCCTTTACCTTTACCTTTACTGGGCTGGATTCACCTAATGAGTCCGATCAATGCAAGTCTTTCATGAGGACTTAAGCTTGTACAATGGGGCTTCTCCCCTCCTACCCCAGTGCTCCCTGGTACCCTCAAAATTGGCTTGGGGTGAGTTGGGACAGAACAGTGTGCAAGGGAGGGATCATTCAATGTGGCAAGTTGTAGGGCTTGTGCTGCTGGAATGTTCACCATTGAGTTCTATTACAACACTGAACATTGCAAACTGTTTTAGGATGCAGCTCATGATTTAGACCGGCAAGGTGGTGATAGTTTTCTATGTAAATGTTGTACCCTGGACCAGTAGTTCTCCATGTATCATAAATAAATGAATAGTAAGCAACATAGAGCCTTCTAACCCGCATACCATTCCATTCTATTAATAAGATACAAAATTAATATGAAGCTAAGGTTTCGCAGATACATATTGATGATCTAAGGATCATCAATAAGCTACCTATAAGGTCTAAGTGAGAACATTCCTATCCCATTGTGCCTTATCTTGTTTGCAAAATAGTTTGTGTAGCTTCCTGCAAATTATCCTGCTTACATGGACAAAACTTTATGTAGTAAAAATTACTAGTGATGGTTTCAGCATACTTCTAGTGCTAACCAGTAAGACAATAAACAATCTTGTAGACCAGCCTTACCCAACCTGGTGCTCTCCAGATGTTTTGGACAACAGTTCTTATTATCTTTGACTATTAGCCATGCTAGCTGGGGATGATGGGAGTTGAAGTCCAGCAACATTTGGAGAGGAAAGGGGTTGGGTAAGGCTTCCCTAGAACAATAAACATCAGAAAATTACTTATTGTCATTTGATGTTTAATTTAAATGAGAAAGCCCCGCAAAGAGAATCTTACAAATTCCTGTGTGAAATGACTGAAATGCTCAACTTGTTACCATCTGATGAAGCAAAATTTGCTGCGCTCTGTGTATTTGTAATATACATCATATGTACCCCCATTATAGACATGCTGTTTCATTTATGGAGGCCAACAGAACTTAATTGCAAATCAATGCAGCAACAAAACCAAGGGGAGCACATTCCTGTTCTCTTTGACGCAGCAATAAATTTTGTTGAACTCAAATGATACTCAAGCTGCAAGCCTCAAATTACTTGCATTGGGATTGCCCCCATTGAAATCAGTGGGAATGCTTTATTTATTTTCGTAGGGCATTTAACCCCAGAGTAAGCAGCTTGAGAAGAGCCATGTCAACATACCATTTCCCTTTTTGTTTTAAGTGACATCACTCCATTTCCTTTCAGTGGAACTCAAGGAGCTGAACATTGACATTTAACAGTCACTTTACATTTTGCATATTATCCCTAACCCGTTACATTTTGCATATTATCCCTAACCTGTATGCATGGAGTTATATGAATGACTGTTTATTGTCTTTGCTTTATTGTGAAAGAAGAGATGAGAACAATTGTTCTCTGGAGCCACAGGTGTTGGACACAAGGGCAACAGTACCTGAATGAAGGGAGGGATTGCTTAAGGAAATTTAGAGGCCTCATCACCTGACACCTTCCAATTTTAGCCAAATCATCACTCCTGTTGAGTCTAAAGCAGAAATTAAAGAGGCCATCTCAAAAAGCAATGAGTTTGGGCATGAATCAGATCTGATTCACATAATCAGTTTTGAGATAGAAAGTTGCCTTCTCAGTTTTGCCCTTCCTTCCTTCCTTCCTTCCTTCCTTCCTTCCTTCCTTCCTTCCTTCCTTCCTTCCTTCCTTCCTTCCTTCCTTTTCTCTAAGATGGAGTACAAACTTTTCCACCTCTTCATGTTATCCTCGCAACAACCCTGTGAGGCCTGAAGTCACCCAATGGGCTTCCTGGCCGAGTGGGTATTTGAATCCGAGTCTCCTAGTCCAGCACTCTAACCACTGCTTCCCTCTGGCTCAGGAAGTTCCAACAACATGAATAGGAACAACACTGACAGGGAGAGCAGGCATGTTCCTGCAAGCCTATCCATTGACATTCACATGTGGGACAGAACATCTGTAAAGGGGAGCCTTGTGCTCAGGTGAACATTCCGCCCTTGATTGGAAATGTCAGTCACACAAAAGTTCCTAATCATGGGCAGAGGTTATGCATGCACAGAAGCATACAGACATTTTACCCAACATGTGAACAGGAGGGGACTTTGGTAATATGGCACCCTGAGTGAGGACAAAATGTGGCACTTCCCTACTAAATATTTATTACTTTTCACAATAATTCCTTTGGGTACAGTTGCTCTTTAATGGATCTTCTCAAAAGGCTCACTGAAACCAGTAGGAGTAGTTATTCTGCACCCCCTCAGCTTGGCAACCTGTGCAGGGGAACCACCCACACCACCCTAAATCTGGCTCTGATGCAGATGATAGGGCAGGACCAGCAGACAGCCCCACACTCACCTACCACTAGGAATGGGGAAGAAATTCAGTCCACATTTTAAAGCAATTCTACCTAATTCACACTTTCTGAAACATTGCATAAACCAAAACACAGCCATTCTTTGAAATTCACACTTCACTGAATTTTGCAACTCAACTCTATAAGCCAAGTTATGTCTAGAATTGCATATAAAGTGTGCATAAAATGCATATATTACTGAAAATGCATTCTGTTAGGGAAAAAACTGCTTTGCAAACATGTGTATATTGGGCAAAGTCATATAATGAAAATGTACCTCTTGTGAGAAATCTGATGGTGAATTTTCATGAGGACTTTAAAAAATAAAAATTGCGAACTGATGCAGAAATGCAGAGAACGGAATGTAAGATTGGGAAAATGAGAGAAACTGAAATTGACAGATTTGCCTATCCCTTTTCTGCACATGATTTTATCTGTGTGCGTGCTGTCAGGCTGAATGCCTTAAAAAGGCTTTTCATGTCAAAGAATGATCCTAAAAAGCTGAACTCAAATGGTCAAGTTATCACATATCATGAGAAAACATAGGATGTATTCCTTTAGTTGGCTTAGAAAATGACTGGAGTTATTCAGCCCTTCCCCTTCTGGCAATTTCTCTCCTCATATTAAGAAGAGGAATCCTTCCAGGAGCAGCAGCCAATTTGAACAATGGTGGGCAGCAACAGCAAACCTCTTGACATTCACAGACAACAGGTATTTTTTAAACACGGTTCCCTCTCTGCCTACTTCAGCACCCACCACCCTCCAGCTAATATTACCAGATCTGTTTTTCGTTTGGCACAATCTAAGCATTTGAAATTAAAAGACAATTGTGGCAACATTATGCCCAGTGTCCTTGCATGCTCCAAGCCTATGGAATTGTGCTCACTACTGCAGTAATACTAGGGATCATGTAGAGCAGGGGCCAGCAAACATTTTCAGCAGGGGGCCAGTCCACTGTCCCTCAGACTTTGTGTGGGGCCGGACTATATTTTGAAGAAGAAAAAATGAACGAATTCCTATGCCCCACAAATAACCCAGAGATGCACACTTTAAATAAAAGGACACATTCTACTCATGTAAAAGCACGCTGGTTCCCGGACCGTCTGCGGGCCGGATTTAGAAGGCGGTTGGGCTGGATCCAGCCCCCGGGCCTTAGTTTGCCTACCCATGCTGTAGAGCAAGCAAGCATTCTTACCCAAATATTACAGACTGGGGGAAGTGGGTAGTGAAGCTGACAGACTAGTGCAGCGTTTTGATTTCAAAATTGGCATTTTTAACAGATACAGAACACAATTATCGTTCAGTAGGAAAGAAAGTGCAATACAATTCCCATGACCCTAGCAAAATTGTCTACCCTTAGCAGATATCAACCATGTTTTAGTCTACAAACAGAAATTAAAAGGTTATAATTTTTTATTTTGTTTTTTAAAACAAAACTTCATTTTTAACAGATAGATCCAGGGAATTCTAGCTGAAGTTAATATGAATTTAGTTGCTGTACCACTGGCAACAGCTTATCAGTTGCATGGCCATAGCTCAGTCTCTATCATGACGAATTCCCGCTACCACCACAAACACTCCTCTCTACCAGTGGAGAAATCTATGTGTCATCCAACACTGCCAATCACCACTGGTGTGTATGTGTGTCTGCACATCCATGTGTGTGTAGGATTCTGCTCTTAATAAACTTCAACAACAACAATAACAACAACATCATAAAATTCACCCACCCATAGTTATGTTTGTGAGCTGCATTTAATTTAGGATTTTATAAACACACATACACCATGCTGATGCAATACTGAAGGTGCAAATGACTAATGAAAAGCATCACACACACGGCACTGTAAGGCAATTTGAATACTCTGCGATATTTGAACTGTAGTGGATCATTCAGATATCTGAGTCGCCACATAATGTTGCAGCCATCGAGTGATGGACATGCATGCTTTAACTAGTTCATGTTATAGAATAACGTGTGTAGGGGTGGGGGGAGATCTACTCTTACTTTATTTTTCTGATTGTGTGAACAAATTGTGTGAACAAAAGGGTCATAAATTGTATATTTATCTATTATTGTTTAGTGGTTTTAAGAACATCCAAATGTATGGCGTGCTGAAGTGAATCTGCTGAGTTTGAAATTTAAAAAGAAAAGAAAAGACCCCCAATTAGATCACATGTGTGTGTGTGTTTATATATCACAGAGTAAGTGAAAATGAAAACTTTTCTAAGAATCCATGCAGTTAAAACCATGAGGAAATCATTGATAGGAAAATTCATAGTCTATAGCAGAATTGCTTTGGATCGACTTAGTAAGCCTTATAAGAAAGTACTTCAAGATTAACCTACTAAAAGCCATATAACCTATTGTTATAGAGTGTATTATAGAGTGTGACAAAATGTGGGCCCAGACTTGAGATATATGTATATTGATTCTTACCCAAAGTGAGCCAAGAGGAAACAACCATTAGACTAAACAACTGGAAGGACTTGCCAAACATCACAGTCAGAATTCAAACGGCACACCATAACTCATACAATAGAGATATAATCTGTTAGCATTTGGCTTAATTCATTTCAAGAATCATTTCATTACAAACAACTGCAACAGGAGTTTAAGAAGCTGCCTTATGCTGAATCAGACCATTGGCCCATCAAGCACAGTATTGCCTGCAATGGCAGCGGCTACCAAGGGCTTCAGACAAGAGTATTTCCATGCCCACAAAACAACAGCCGCTTTTTATGTGTAGAAATATGGCTGTGGAATGAAGACACTTTGGAATTTCAGGTGCTCACACTACATTTCTAATTCTCTGGAATATCCATGGAATGGATAACTATGTTGGTCTCGGGAACATAAGAACCTAAGAAGCTTCCTTCTACTGTCAAGACTGTTAGGATGCCGGAGAAACTCATTTTAATGTGAACCTGTGTAATTTGCCCTTCTCAAACCAAAATGCAGCTATTCTTTAGCTCATAGCAAAGCATAACCCAAGATTTGCATGTGTATAAATCATGTGAAAGATGCCTTAACATGATATAAGCCAGTGTAGTGTTGTGGTTAATGGGACGCGGGTGGCGCTGTGGGTTAAACCACAGAGCCTAGGGCTTGCCAATCAGAAGGTCGGCGGTTCGAATCCCCGCGACAGGGTGAGCTCCCGTTGCTCGGTCCCAGCTCCTGCCAACCTAGCAGTTCGAAAGCATGTCAAAGTGCAAGTAGATAAATAGGTACCGCTGCAGCGGGAAGGTAAACAGCGTTTCTGTGCGCTGCTCTGGTTCGCCAGAAGCGGCTTAGTCATGCTGGCCACATGACCTGGAAGCTGTACGCCGGCTCCCTCAGCCAGTAAAGCAAGATAAGCGCCGCAACCCCAGAGTCGGTCACGGCTGGACCTAATGGTCAGGGGTCCCTTTACCTTTAGTGTTGTGGTTAGAGTGTTGGACTAAGATCTGGGAGACCAGAGTTCAAATCCACTCAGCCCTGAAGCTCACTGGGTGACCTTAGTCCAGGAGAACCATGTATGCTGCCTTGAGCTGTTTGGAGAAGAAGGTTAGATAGAAATGTAATAAATACCGGTAAATGGTGGATCTATTTGTAGGGGCTGCACTATTCAATTGTCTGCTAATCCAAGGTGTCCTGTAGCCTGTTCCGTAAGAACTGCTTTATAAACTGCATTCAAGCTCCATATTCTGGAAACGAAACAGTTCACAGAGAGAGCACAGGTCTGCAGAAACGAACCCTTTTAAAGTCAGACCTGTTTTAATTGGGGTAGTTCAATTATGCTGCTGTACTTCAGGATAAACTGACTCTCCTGTAGAGTAAATCTGAAAAGCTGCAGGGGCCCCATTGTGGTCAGGCAAGCTAGGAAATGCCTATAAAAGGCGCACTGTATCTCGACAAGACTAGACTACATTTGTTTTGTACTTTAAATTCCCCTAATTTTTGCATGTCTTTGAATTAATTATTCTTCCTTAGACATCAAAGAAAAATGAAGGGCATTTTTACTTTTAACAGTTTGTACTATAATAATTATCCAATTGCTCCAATAACAGGGTTGCACACTTCTTAGGTTTGTGAGATTACAAAAGGAAATGCAAGTAATTACAGTCTGAAATAAATTACAGTTCTGGTTACTTATGTTTTTGGTCTCATTTGCTCACACACAACTCAGACCCTCTGTGTGGAAGTTACCTTCAACTGATACTTGGGAGTCCAGCTGGGAAGTCCACTTAGGCTTATGCTGACACCGGTCGATGTGGCTTATTGATCTGATTTCCAGAAAAGGACACACCTGTGGTAAAAAACAATTGGATATAGGAACTCCAACTTTGGATCATTTTCAACTGTTTTCGTTGAACGTGAATCCCTCCACTCTCCCCAAAAGGAGCTGTGTATAACTTTTAATTTGGGAGGGGGCAAAAAGAGATTGAATTTGCTGGTGATGGTGCCCCTTCTGTGGGCATAGATCCACCAAATTTCAGAAGAAAAGCTGCAGTGGTTGTCCCACAAGGACAACCATTGCAGTTTGGGGGTGGATAAAAAGGGAATCACTTAACTTCCCAAGGGCATGAATCAGAATGAGAACTGCAGTGGTTTTCTGGCAAGATTGATCCCTGCAGGTGGTTTTTTTTGGGGGGGGGTCACTCAATCTTCTCTATTTTGTGCACAATTTGTCTGAAAACTACAGACCAGAGAGAGGTGTCCCTGGGTAAAAACAAAAAAACAAAAACCTCTGCCAAATTGTAGACAAGTAGGTCCAGTACAGTGGTACCTCGGGTTAAGTACGCTTCAGGTTAAGAACTCCGCTAAGAACAGAAATCGTGCTCTGGTGGCGCAGCGGCAGCAGGAGGTCCCATTAGCTAAAGTGGTGCTTCAGGTTAAGTACGCTTCAGGTTAAGAACGGACCTCTGGAACGAATTAGAATAGAATAGAATAGAATAGAATATTTTATTGTCATTGTCCCCTTCGGGGACAACGAAATTACTTGGCTGCTCCATCCACCCAGATAGGGCACTCCACTCAAAAACAAAACAACTACAAAAACACTGATTAAAACCATACACACTGATTAAAACCATACACACTAATTAAAACATAACTGGTAAGAGTAGATGACTTCAAAGTCCAGGCTTCCCATTCAAGGCCGCGATTGCTCTGGAGAAGAAGCTGTTTCTAAGACGGCTTTTTCTTGTTGTCATCGTCCTGTATCTCCGTCCCGATGGCAAAAGTTCAAATAGACGGTGACCAGGATGCAATGGATCTTTCACTATGTCCAGTGCCTTTCTGTGGCACCTCATGGCATAAATCTGCTCTAAGGTGGAGAGCGAGCAGCCAACAATGCTCTCTGCTGCCTTAACAACTCTGTCCAACCCCATCCTGTCCTTGGTAGTACAGCTTCCGTACCACACACATAAGCCATAAGTGAGCACGCTCTCAATGGCACAGTGATAGAAGGCAAGCAGCACTTAACCCGAAGTACCACTGTATCTTGAAAGTTGATTTTGGGCTGGGAAGAGCTAAAGTGGATTAACTTTCCAGGTAAAACCCATCCTGTTTTATGACAAGCTTGAGCTGTCATCATAATAGAGATCTCCCCCTGTACTCTCCCCAGTCTTGTGTTTGCTCTCCCTTTGCGCGTTACCCCATCTTGGTTTTATGGTGTTCCAGTAAGCTTAGAGATATTTTGCTTTTGGCAGATGCTTGACTCTTTTTTGAGGTCTGGATTGTGGGTGCACCACAAAATGCTTTGTAAGTCCCTATTTCAAGTTGCACTTCCTCATCAACCAGTAACAAGCTGAAAAACCCTCTGAGGCACCCTACTTCATCCTGCTTTTTCGGCGACCTGTCTGAATCTGATATTCATCTTCACCTTGCCCAGTAAGAAACCCAAACATTTATAGGTCTCCCAGTCAGCTCTGAAGATGGCCACAGAACTGCCCTGTCTAGTTTGGGGCTTGAGCTTAATGAGGGTGTTGTTTCTTTCTTGTTGGAGGAAGAAGAAGTCTGGATTGCATAGCTGCGAATCCCTTACTCTTCCTCCCACATGGTCTTGTTTCCATAAACTCTGTCATTACTTTTCTATGCCATTTTGAATACCAAGAGTGCCTTCAGATGGGACCCTTCTAGCACTGACCGGTAATTGCCTTTTGCTGCATTAAAAAATTGCAATGAACCTTCCACACCACCAGGTATGTAATATTTGTAGACTGGAATGACTGAACACCCCCAAAGTGACTTGTGTAATAGGCAGCAGAAACGAGTGGAGAAAATTCAAATTGCCTACGAATTCTAACCCTCTTGAAGTAAAGGGTGTGTGCAGGCTGAAGAGATTATCCTTGGCTTCTTCTTTTTGCCTAAACCTATATGGGAAGGTTTCAGAAAGATTGGTAGCAGTACACACTGAAGGGTAAGAAGTTTTCCAAGCAAGGCAATGGGCACCTCACCTATTTTCATTTGAACACTTAGATATTTGGATTCAGTCAAGGGGCTATTGTGTTGATTTGAAAGATTAAACAGCTAGAGAATAATCATAAAGTGCACTGCACAAAGCTGTTTAAGAACAGCTTATTTCTACAGGTCTATTTTACTTTTACTGCAGGAAGAGGTGAGAGCAGCAGCACTGAAATGTTCATGTATTATTATTATTATTATTATTATTATTATTATTATTATTATTCAGTAACACACACACCCTGCTGCAAACCCCACATAAAGAGTATTCCAATCCCGTCTGGAGCCATCGGGTCCCTCTCTAGTATAAATTGTAACAAGAAAGAGAGACATTTTTCATTGATCTTTTAGGAAATGTAACTTGTTTGAAGGAAAACTGACAGGTTTATGTTAGGAGGGAAAGAACCAAAAGCCTTTTGAGGAAGCAGTGAGTGCAAGCGACAGCTGGAATTTGTGCGAGCTGACAGTTTTGTCTGGTGCCTTTTCTCTCCCCCCTCCGTCCATGTGTGAGAGAGTGCTGCTGCTGTAGGAATGTGGACACACTGCTGCTTTATCAAATAGGTCATGTGAATTTCAGCAATAACACATGATCTTCCTTCCCTTTGAGGAACAAAGCTGCTGCTTCCCTACATCTATTTTTAAGCTCTGCGCCCGATTACATCACTTGCTTCCCCTACAATGATGTGAGACATTTCATCAGCGGATTCTTTAAAAACACCAGGGGGGGAAACACACTCCATCTTATGAATGGTGGTGGTGGACTGAATCGATCTACAGCCTAAAGAGGCTTGATAAGGAGGAGGCATTGATTTGCTCTGCCTTGGAATTAATTTAGTATACCTAGTGTGGGCTCCTAGGGAAAACTGCTAGCCGTTTTGGTATAGGAAGTAGAGGAGAAGTGCAGTTAAGGGTTTTGGCATCTGCTGTGTGTGTGTGTGTGTGTGTGTGTGTGTGTGTGTGTGAGAGAGAGAGAGAGAGAGAGAGAGAGAGAGAGAGAGACTGCTGTCATCTGTAAGTAATGGGATTAGACTGTGAAATGAAGGAAGCTATTGCCAGAAGCTCCAAGAAAAGTGTTTGGTAGTGTTCTGTAACTTGCTAGTCCTGATTCTTTTGTTGCTCAAGAAGACCGTTCTGAGTGTCCAAGTAAGCACCTGTTGCTACTGTTCTCCTAGAAACCCCTCACATATCCCAGGCTCTGTTAAACAAGAATGAGCCCACAAAGAACCTCAGTTTGCACAATATTTTTTTGTTTTGCTTAACACCTACATCACAGTGAGGAGTTTAACCTGGTTTCGTGGATATGCAGTGGGGAATCATATATGTACAACTGGCACAACAATTTTAGGAACGCAGCTTGAGTGGGCCCAAAGTTTAGAGTTCAGTACCTGATGAATTGGCGGGATGCATCTCCACCAGTATTAAGGGTAGCACTGGCTGCCAAAAAGTGGCTTGAATGGTTGCATGGAAATTATGGGTATGGCAAACAATCAGATGAACTCATGTCCACATGCCAAAGTCTGTCCTGATCTGTTCCACTTACATTTACTACAGATCAGTGTTGATGTGCCTTCATGGACACACACTAAGAATACACAATGGTATTCTTCAATGTCTTTGATGTCTTCATTGACTGGAATAATTCACTTACCTGTCTACCTTCTGCTACTTTTGCTATTTCAGCATTGACACCCATCCCAATGTACTTGTAAGAAAGACAACCCTTGAGTGAAATCCTGCATATTCCCAGGTTCAATTTAGTTGTTGTTGTTGTTGTTGTTGTTGTTGTTGTTGTTGTTGTTGTTGTTGTTGTAAGGCCTCCTTACATCTGCCTTCAATATCCTACAGTGTCTTGTCCAAAAAATAACATTTCTTTTTATGTTCCCCTTTTTAAAGCACTTGTGGGTTGTACTCAACTGTGCCCTTCGACTGATGGAAGATTCTTTGGTCCAGTTAGGCTTTCATTGGTGGAAAAGGGAAGAAGGTGGTCTTTGTTGATTTCCCTTTCCTATTTGATTGATTTCCCTTTTCCTATTCGGACCCAAATCTGGGGGACCAGAGAGCTGGGAGGACTCTTAATAACATGGTATAATAGCATGGTAGGTGGTATAGGGGACTGCAGGAAGAAAGGAGAATTTGACCTCCCTCTGGTTCAGCCATAACAAGATGTGGTGCACAAATAATTGCTTTTTGAGCAAGCAGTGATTCCAGAACTTGATGCAAAGTATTTATTGCCTTAGAGGGAAGAACAGGAGCCAGAACTGTTCTTTTTAATCTTTTGTTGGAAGATGATGATGATGATTATGATGATGATGATTACCTACAGCAGCTTGAGCATGCTATGTATATCTGCTTCACCATATTTGCATCTTAGAACAGTTCCTGTTAGTAATGTCAACTTTTTCTATTAGCTCCTGTGCATTTAACAGCAGCTATTGGGGGTGGAGGCGAGTAGCAATTCGATTCAGTATATAGTTAAGGCCAAATTATTAAAATCCACACTTTTCAAAACAATGTGCAAACCAAAACACAGCTTGCCTTTGAAATTCACATTTATCTGTCCCCATATTGTATGTGAATACAGTAAGGTGCTCTCTGTCCCCATCTTCAAAAAAAAGGGGGGGGACTCAGGTAACTACCACCCAGTGAGCTTGACATCGATACCAGGAAAGGTACTAGAACAGATAATTCAACAGTCGGTCTGTGAGCACTTAGAAAATGATGCTGTGATTACTAAAACCCAGAAGCCACAGAAGACAGAATTGAGATTCAAAATTACCTTAACAGTTGGGAGAACTAAGCCCAAACCAACAAAATTAGTTTCAATAGGGACAAATGTAAGCTTCTGCACTTAGGAATGAAGAACCAGTTGCACAAATATAAGATGGGGCACACCTGGCTTACTAGTAGTACATGTGAAAAGGATCTAGGGGTCTTAGTGGACCACAAACTTAACATGAGTTGACACTGTGATGCAGCAGCAAAAAAAGAGGTAATGGTATTCTAGGCTGCATCAACAGAGTTATAGTGCCCAGACCAAGGGAAGTAATAGTACCACTCTATTCTGCCTTGGTCAGACCCACATCTAGAATACTGTGTCCAGTTCTAGCTGCCACAATTTAAGAATGATGTTGACAAACTGGAATGTATACACAGGAGGGCAACCAAGATGATTAAGGGTCTGGAAACCAAATCTTATGAGAAGCATTTGAAGGAGCTGGGTATGTTTAGCTTGGAAAAGAGGAGACTGAGAGGAGATATGATAGCCATCATATAATATCTCAAGGGCTCCCACATGGAAGAGAGAACAAGCTTGTTTTCTCCTGCTCTGGAGGGTAAGAACAGAACCAATGGGTTCAAGTTGCCGGAAAGGAGATTCCGACTAAATATCAGGAAGAACTTTCTGGCAGTAAGAGCTGTTTGGCAGTGGAACAGACTCCCTTGGAAGATTGTGGACTCTCCTTCCTTGGAGGTTTTTAATCAGAAGTTGGGTGGCTATCTGTCATGGATGCTTTAGTTGAGATTCCTGCCTTGCAGGGGGTTGGACTAGATTACCCTTGGGGGTCCCTTCCAACTCATTGATTCTATGATTCCATGTTTTGATGAGTCTATTGAACTTTTGCCTCTCATGCACATTTGTGAAATCCAGCAACATTGTCAGCTTTTAGGAAGCAGCCTAAGGTATTCCTGTTTGCCCAGACTTTGGGCACTTTATGTAAACTATACTGTATATATCTTACGGCTTGTTTGTGGTGTTCATCTTTTAGTGGGATGAAATAAGTTCTGTTCTTTTTATTTTTGTTTTTGTATGGAGTGCTTCAGAAATTATTGAATCGTTATTCTATATCTTTCATTTAAAGCCTTAAAATTGTGGACACATTTTAAAACCTTATGTTGGTGTGTGTGTGTGTGTATGCTGCTTTGGGACATTTTTGCAAAAAGCAATTGATGAGGAGGAGGAGGAGGATGCAGCTCTTAAAGACACAGCACTCCTGTCAGAAAGCAAGATGGCCACCCAATTTTGCTTGCTGTATTTGGGTAGTTCTGTGAGGTGTCTGTTGCTGTGTACGTGTCTAAAGACACTATAATCTCTTCATCTTTTCCTTTACAGAACTGATGTATTATGTTCTCAGAGAAAACGGTTTGTTGCAAATAATTTGAGGAAGGAACTCAGCAGTTATACATGACAGAACATTTTTACTCCTCCAAGTTCCTTTCCCGTGATAAACACATTTAGCTATCAGAGCCTTTCATGTTCAAGGACACCATTTGTCTTGACAGAAAATATAGCTGCGATCACCTCAGTGAAGCTGGGTGGGAGTGAGGTTGGAAATACAGTGGGGGAAAAGGGGGAACAGCTGAATATATTTTTCTTCAAATCATTTTATCTCACTTAACACACTCTCAGGATATCTAGGAATTAAAGAAAGGAAATATTTACATACTAATTATATTTCTGTTTATTTAATTAAGTTATTATGTGGCCCTGGCACTCAGAAGTGTCTCTCTTAAGCTCTTCTTCTAATGTTGCAATTATGGCATTATGAAAAGAATTTGAGGAATAAAAACCTAGGGGAGAGGAGGCAAATTGCACTGAGCAAAGGCAAGCTATGGAACTGATTGCTAGAAGGATCACTTCTGTAAAAAAGAGAGAGGCAGACATCTGTATTGGGCAGAAGCCCTGGCAATCCTGGTGGGGGCGAGGAGTGAAGGGCTCCTCTCAGAAAATGTGTAGAAGTCTCGCCCTAGTTATTAAATAGTTTACATTGGTCTGCATACAAGAAAGTATTTTCCAATCCATCCACGTTGCCTTCTAAGATAGTAATTTTTATGTCAAAGCTATTTATCTTAGGAATCCCACAAAGCCACAAGCTACTTTCCATAGACGCAACCTGTATGGATCCATATATAAAGTTTCCATTAAAACACATGTAGTGCTTTATTTACAGCTTGAGATTTGGCTGTTCGTTTTCAACCACTGGTTTACTATTCCTTTCAAGAGCCATTTTTTTACCCCCAGGCAGCAAGCTGAAACAGTGAAGGTACAGATTATGAAAAGAGAACTCTCTGGTCGGAGTGATTTTTGAAGATTTAGCCAGGCGATTTTCACCACAGGGAGAATTCAGCGGCAAACTTGCCATCTGAACCAGGCTGACGGAGATGGAACAGACTGGGGACTTAACTGATGCATGCTGCAGTTTCATCCCAGTTCCATAAGCTTCTCACTCTGTCTGGCTCCCAGTCACGGTAGCTAAATGGGACCCGTATATTCCACAGCAATATATCTCTGAATGCCAGATACTGGAGAAAAATCATGCAGGGGTGAGTACTGTTGCATTCATGACCTGCTTGTGAACTTTCCTTAAGCATCTGTCTGGCTACTACTGCTGGAAACAAAATGCAGGACTAGATAACTATGATTCAGCACCTCACCATCCTTTTATATTTGGGTCAGTGGGTTGGTGCTTCCGCCCTACTGACAGCAGCATTGCTGCCCCTTATGAGGTACTGGAATGATGCAGGGGTGGCGCATGGTGGAGATAAGGTTGGGGAAGCCCAACGCCATACTGTATTAGAAATTCCTATGTAAAGTATGCAAGACTTACTTCGTTCGAGATGTTTTTTGCTGCAGCGTAGTGGCAAATTCTGAGCTGCAGGGTCCCTTCACCATGGCCCCTCACAGCTACACCTTGCTTTGCCAAATGCTTTATTTTTTGTCTTTCTAAAGGAACAGCAACATCAAAAATGTTGTCTTCTGGGCTAAATACCCACACCTCATGGGCTTCTCTTTGGTCTTAGACTTTAGCACAAGAACCTTGGAACCAGAAACCAAATGAGGTTCCCTGGGCTTCTCTGCCTGGCCTTTGAGACTCTCCTCAGGCCACGCCCTCTCCCCAGCCACACCCCCTTTCTACAGGCCACACCCCTCATCAGCTCCACTTCACACCCTCCATAAGCATTTCTGTCACACTGGAATGTGTCCTTGAACTTTGATAATACTACTTGCCTGTCTGGATGGAGAACAGATAGCTGTGTGTGTGTTTGTGTGTGTGTGTGTATGCAGAAACTAGCCTAGGGTTCAAATGCAACATTTATATCCATTGTTCTGCCCACTTGTTCCTCTGGGCCTGCTCACCAGTGGAATGTGGCCCTCAGAAAGTTGCCCTGAAGGGAATGTGGCCCTTAAGCTCGCCAGCCCTGCTTTAGGGGAACACAGTGGCATGCAGGGAACCGTAGGCACAGAGATACAAGTGCCCCTTGATTCCTGTGAGTCTGGACTGAGCTCACTTTTCATTTTCTCTGCCGGTTCAAGTTGAAAAGTTAACAACAGAACATTGCTTTGGGATGAGTGTGCAGGATCAGATCTCGGGGGTTTCCCATTAATGTCGTTTTGCCACCACCCAAGCTGACAGCTGCCCACTTGGCAGAGAATATGGCATCGAAAGTAGTAAGGGAAACTTCTTGTTCCAGCTGGCACTTCCTTATCTAACAGTTAGAGCTTTGTAAGTGTAGACAGCTGCAGTTTCAGAAATTGGCTCCGTCTGTATCAATTGGATTTGTGAAGTCAGTAAAAGGCCATGAGGCAGATTCATGGGATTTCCTGTTAGTATTAGCAAATGGAATCTACTGCAGAATTTTAAGGGGAACAGAAGATGCAGTTTATGGCTCCCTTACACGGAGGCTGTGGCTTAAGCACAAGGCATAGAAAAGCGAATGTGCGGGAGTTGGTGATTTCCTAAGAAAATGTAGCTATTGGTAAAAACAATGAACTGCAGGTGAAATAGACTGTGCAGTGAGTTTTCTAAAACCTGAGAGCTACCCAGTGATCAAACACAGGAAAAATGCTATTGATGTGGCCCTTGATGATTGGTTCTAGCTTTCCAGCAACATCTGCAAAAAGAAATGGGAATAAATCTACCATCCTGTGCACACTTAAGTAAGTACTGCTGAACTCAGCAGGACTGAATAAATATGCATAGAGTCTGGCAATCAATGGTTACTATTTGGTTTGAAATAATTATCTTATAAAAATAGAATAAAATTATAATCCCCAAAAGATTCCCAATGTGCACCCGAATTCATTTCTATTTGTTAGTCTCTTGGAGTCTGGACAAACAGACCAAAAGGAAAATTCCAAAATTAACTAATTAATATTTTATCTGGAGGTGTTTTTTTTAATGTCCTTTTTCAGCTGAAAATGACTCAAACAACAGCTTGCAAAGATCATAATCTAAAAGTCATGGCTCAAAAGGAAAAAGAGAGTGGAGGGAGAAGGAAAAACGGCAAATTCAGACTCTGGTTCTTAACTACAAAGTTCTTTTTTGTTTTTCCAGTCTCATCTAAGCTTTAAACTATATATAAAAAAATACCTGTTGAAGTTTTCCTAAAGATCAAGAAGCAATCTTGGAGTCTAGATGTGACACCCTGGTTATGTTTGCTTATGTGTCATCTGACAGGTTTTTTTTAAAGGTGCTGTTCACAACACAGAATGCTTCACTGCTTCTGGTATATCCTGATTGATGTCAATATACTATTACACACCACCCCAATCTTCGAGTGGTGTGAGATTTTAGGGGTCCAGGCGCTCACTCAAGCTTGTGTTTCCTTTTGGGAATGAGGCAGTGTGGAGACTGTGGTGCCTTTATGATATATGGTTTATTTACACATATATACAACCTGAGCCTATGATAGATGGGTTTACAGCAGTAACACCCCATTTGCTGACTAGCACAGAGTCTTTGCTTTCCTGGTGGCAAATCTCCCTGTCTTTGTTCTCTGGCAGTGGCTCATCTCTCAGGTGATCTCCTGAACACGGAAACCTGAGTCCAGCTGTTTACAGTCTGACTTCTAGTTTAACTCCCCAAGCACTGATTTAATTCTAGCTTTACTAAGTCCAGGAATTATGTGTGTCTGGCACCCACAAACTCATAATAGTACTATACTTATGCATGCTCATATTTGAAAGATGCTGTTTTGTTTTCTCCCTTTCATCCTGTAGAAATGGACTCATGTTGTTGCTCCAAGCCTGTGAGAGATTGGCCTGCCAGCACGAGGGAAGAAGTCCATCAGATACCAGATACCCGCGGATGCTTTTCCTCAAGGAACATAGGAAGCTGCTTTATACTGAGTCAGACCATTGGTCCACCCAGTTCACTTACTTGCAGCAGCTCTCCTGGATTTTAGACAGAGCGTTTTCCTAGCTCCTGTGGTTTTCCTAATACCTGTGGTGTTAGGAATTGAACCTGAGACCTTCTGCATACAAAGCAGATGATCTGTCAATGAACTATGGCTCTTCCATAGTCAGAGAGTCATTGCAGGAGGCACTTTGATTCCTTCATCTTGTATGGAAACAGATGCTGCATTTTATGTTTGTTAGAGACTGGTTGGACACTGAGGGGTTGTGGCTGGATACTGAGGAGTGGGGGTTCGAGACTGAGTTGGAAGAAGGGATCAGTGTTCTAGGGGAGCCAGGAGAAGATAGAGGCAGGATTGGAGAGTGACGAACAGGTGCAGTAGGAGGGAGAGATAGGTCAGACCTCCTCCTGCTCCCACCTCACCTGTTCGGCTCATAGGAGCCAACTCCTAGGTACTGGTAGGTCTCGGCCCCCCTCTAAAATATTTGAAGGGGCAACCTCCCCCCCCCCCCAGTTAATGGGCATTGCCATTCAAATGGTGTGTGTGCACCGCGTCATGTGATCAATTGTGCAGGGGAGGGTTTACCTGCGCCCCCCCAATATTTTATTCAAGTTGGTACCCCTCGTTCCGCTGTCTCCCGGAACCAGGCAAGAATTGAAGAGCTCTTTCAATTCAGAAGTTCAAGAACTGAAATGCAGAAGGAGGTTACACACAGACATACGTCTGCTTGTGTGTGGCTTGGGTGGGGAGCTACATAAGCTGAAGTCGGGAGTGGGGCCTCTCTGTTGCTGCAAACTGCCTCATCAGGTGCACACCTAGGAGTAGCTGAAAGACGCAGGACTGATGTACATGCCTTTTCCTAACTCACAAGTGTACTTTTGACAATAAAGAGTTAATTCCTCACTCTGGACATTTGTGACAATGTTTCCCTTTTTTTCTGTAGTTCAAAAACTGGTGCCACTGTTTTATTATTTAAATGTCCATTACTTTTTTTAAAAACCCTATATAAATCAAAGAAGCAGATATTATACTGAGAAAGCCATTCTATGCATTGAAGAATGCATTACGACAAGGCTAGGGGTCAAGAGCTGTTGTGGTTCACAGTTGGCAAGCCTGCAAGTTCACTAGGTTTCAAAGTCCAATTATAGGAACATAATATATACCTATTACATTTCTTTCAAATATTTATATGCCTGCTTTCTAGGGCATGTCCACCCAGTGTGGAAAAGAGCAATGTAGCCTTCAAGTACAGTAAGCTGTAACATATCACTTTTAATGAAACCTTTTAAAATATAAATTTTTAAAAAATTAACAATACACAAACAACAATCTATTACAATATAAACCGGTACAAAACTATTTCCAACCACCGGTGTAATGCAATTTAACAGTAGCATGCCCAGTGGAAAACAGCAATTAAAAGCAATTTTAAACAGGTGGATATTAAGAACTGTGTATTTATGAGCTGTGTTTTGTTTGGCAGTTTGTTTGGAAGAGACATCATGGTCTACGATGCTGGTGCAATTCCTGTGACATCTTGGTACAAGCTGTCTTGATATAAATCTTGTGATAAAGAAATTAATCATTGGAAATGACTTATTTAAAATAAGATCCTACCTGAAAAAAATCTATCGGGGTTAGATGGGAGGGGAAAAGTCAAAGGGGGGGGGGAGTAAATAGAGCAAACTTCAGAATTATTGCTGTGAGTTAAAAGTTTGGGGCTGCTTACCTAACTCCTTCACCCTTCCTCATCCAAGTTGTCAGCAGCAGTGGTTGGCAGGGTGGTGCAGGCAGGACAGTGTTGTATACTTGGCTTCCTGATGTGGAGAAACATTGCTGCTTATCAAGAGGGAGAAGGGAAGGGTGAGCACAGAGTGAGTGCGGTGGTGGAGGCAATCTGATGCTGCTGCCTCTGTGTGCACATCACACCACGCCTTTGGTCCCCACACCCTTCACTTCCTCACCATGTTAAGTTGCAGCAACGCATCAGGGAGTCAGGTGTGCAATGCTGGTTGGTAAGCAGGGATGCTGTCGGGGACTGTACTGAGGAGGGCTGCACTGAGGAAGAATGGTGGGAGCCACCCCCTTCCCAGGAGCAGGAGGACAGTATGGATTTGGAACAGTGGTTTGCAGAGGGGCATAGTTCAGAAGGCAGAAGATGGGAAATACTGGATGGGGAACAGCTAGGAGAAGAAACACTGGGAGAAAGAGGGTTAACAGATTCACAGTCTTTGTACAGCGTCCCTCCATCGTCCTCCCCAAGGTCAAGAAGAGCTCAGAAAGTCTCAGAACAGAAAGCGCAGAGGGTACAAGTTCAGATTACAAGACGTAGGAGTGATGTAGATTAATAGGGATGGAGGGAGTGTGAGCCTTAATTGGGAGCACTGCCATTCTAGGTAGACGGGTTCTTTTGTCGCTCACTGTGATTATTAAAGAATCTAACTAGTAAGACGTTCCTTTAGTTTGATCTATTCTTATTTAGTGCCATGGGGGAGGAAGCCGATTCCCCGAAGCCTGACAGATGCTTGAGGAATCTGAGGTTAAAGTTGCACTCAAAGTCAACTCACCGAGTCCATTTTTGGTGGATATACAAAATATAAAATGCCATTGTTCAACAAAATCACCAGTCTGAGTGCCGTTTGCTACACTTTCTGGAGTCAATGATCCAGATATTTATTGAGTCCATTGATTTTCACAGCTCTGCTCCGAATATGACTAATGTTGGATCTCACCCTTGCTCTTTGTGCATTCCAGTACAAACTGACCTGATCCACACCTCTCAGTGAGGGTCAGAACAGAGCTTTGGATCATTGCACTTCTCTGAAAGTTGCACCACAATAGTCACCTCAAAATGGAAATCACAGTCCATCTAAAAATTCCTGTTTTCAGTTGAAATGCCAAATATCTTCAAAAGTATGCATTTAAAGGCAGATCTAGACACAGCTTTTGTGTGCAGATTTTTTTTATTTATGAAGATCAATGTGGAAACGGGCTGGATTTGTGAGTGAACACATGCAAAAATGACTTTGATCAGGAAAAGAATTATTTTTCTATCCCTAATTGTAACGCTCCCCACCAGCCTACTGCGTAAAAGTCAAATCTGGCCCTGCTGACCACTGGCCTATGCCCAGGAAGGAAGGGGACATTTTGAGACCCCTTGGGTCTCAAAATGTCCCCACACCTGCTATAAGCGGTCCAGAATTAACCAGCTCCCTTTTTCTCAATGAGTATTGTGCATAGAATTGAGTGTTTTCCAGCACAATACTAGGCACATTTGTTTAGAAGTTAGGCTGTGGTTTCATATAGCATATATCAGCACCCACCAGATATTTTGGACCACAGTTCCCATCAGCCCCAGACAGCACAGTGTGCCTCAGTAGAGATGTGTAGCATTGCACGGTTACTGACATTTAACAAATGATTTGTATTTTCAGGCTTTCTTTCATCACGTATTGCAAATACCTTGGTAAATACTTTACCAAAGCTAACTCAGTCCATTAGTTCCAGTGGCGGTTGATGCTTTAACCAGAAAGGATGTGGCTGAATTCTATAGCAGTGAGACACACACTCTTTTCCCATGTTACATAAGGTGGCCCTGCACACTCATTCTTTGGAAATGCTGGCTCATGAGCCTGTTCACTGTAACAACTGCTGTCCTTATTGCCTTATTTTGGAGGCATTGTTGGGTTGCACAGACTGTACATTTTATTTTATATGCCTTTACAGAAATCACTGCCGGTCTTATGCTCCATTTGTGGCTTTCCTGCAAGGTGATTTCTTTCTGGGTGTGATGGTCTCGTTTATGTGACTATTCCAAGATCTTTTTATTTGTGGGAAGTGAAAGCTCTTGCAACCATAGGTAGATGAGAAATCCTGCTGATTGTCTTGTGCACTTATAAGCTGGCAGGTGACAAATGTCACATCTGCGGGCTGTAAACCACTGGAATGGCATAATGGATGAATCATGAAGTTGAAAGGCTCCTAATACAACTTAGCTGCATCTTTTAGAAATGTTGTCAAAACATTTTGCTTAAAGTTTGGCTGGATTATGAGTTATCATGTTAAGTTAGCATAAGATTTATTAATGCTTCTAGAAAGTGTGTTTTAATTACATTTCAGTGGATTGTGGTATGTTTCTTAAAAGAATGTATTGGTGCCTACTCCCAGACTTCAAGGTAGGGCATGATGCACTCTGAGATCAAGAAATAAACTTCCAAAGAGGCTTGCATTTGCACTGAATTATATAAATTATTTGTATATATAATTTATATAATCTATTTAAAGATCTCAGCAACTGTATATCCCATGATGTTTTCCACAAAACAGGTCATAATCTAAACAAACAAACAAACAAACAAACAAACAAACAAACAAAAAGTAGAAACTGCTAAATGGCCAACAATAAATTGGGGTCTTCTAGTGCTTTCGTTTCATCCACACAGACTTTTGCTTAATGCGTTGCTAATGGCCTTTGTGAGCAAAGGAGGTATCATAGAATGAATACTCTGAAATGGATGGGAAGTCAGTTTAAGTCCTATTCCCTGCCTATGTATCACTACCCAAATATGAGCACATACTAGCCTGACAGGACTGTCAAGCAGAGTGCAGATGCAATGAAAAAGCAAATCTGTGTCTACATGAACTATTATTGCATGATCTGTCAACAGAAAGGGATAAGGATCTAGTGCCGTTAAAACTTTGCCCAGTGACTTAACACTGTTTCGATGGTTGAATCCGCCCAGAGTGGCTGGGGAGACCAAGCCAGATGGGCGGGGTATAAATAATAAATTATTATTATTATTATTATTATTATTATTATTATTATTGAATGACAATGATATGCATGCTACATATTTAAGCCTTTTTAACCATCATGGTTCTCTACCAAGCAAATTAACAGAAGTGCTACTAGCTTGGCCTTTAATAAAGGTCTTAAGCCTATCACAAATTGCATTTCCCAAAATTCTTTGAGTGCATCCATGACATTAAATCTGGATTCAAACTCGTTAAAAAAATCTGTAGTGCTACAAACAAGTTGAAAAGATGCTTAGTTTCCCAAAATTATTACCCTGGAATGTATCTTATACTGGACATTCTCCTGACCATCGTCTACTAACTTAAAGTCCTTTTTCTTCATTGTTCCTGACGACTATATATATATAGTATACATACACCACTCCAAAACAGTGCTACTAATCAGATAATTGGTTCAAACAGGCAACGAGCAAATTATAGTTTTAGAAGACATTAATCAATGAGATGTATTTCACAATTACGCTACTTTATTTTTTAAAACAGAAACTGCATTAATTGTTTGTGTTAGTAGGTTGGTACAACTTTATCGGGGTGGTATTTTGCTACTGCATGTCCAGGCACAGTGAGCCCACCACCAACAGGGGCTGAGGTGGCGAAAGGTGCAATAAGAATACGACAAACATGTTGGAATTAAACAGGCCACAACTTTATTGATTACAGATGTCAGCAGGTTTGGGTGTAGGCATTGGATGTGTATCCTGAATCACCAACCCATTTGCTGGTTGTTTGTTTGGCAGTGCCACTCCTGGGTTAAGGATCACCCTATTTTTCAAAATGTGCACTTTTCCAAATTTTTTGATGCAGTTCGAAAATGCAAGCATTCATCAACATGCAAAAATAGATAATATTAGGGGAAATTGCTGGCAAAAAGCATGTATTGGTGAAAACTGCATCTAAAATGTGTATATCAGGAGAATGTTGCAGTAAAATGCTGACAATTTTTCATTTGGTTTAAAAACCAACCAGCCCCCCCCCCCCCCGAATTGCTATAGAAATGTGGAGAACTGCATTTAAGAAACTGAGATAAGCCAAAATGGTAAGCAGTGGTGGACTTTGGGCTCTCAAATTTCAGTGGCACCCTGTGCAACGCTAACATTGGGCGCCCCCTGCCTCTCTTGCTCTGTTCTAAAGCATTGTTTTGGCTACCCTTGCAACATGGTGCCCAGTGCGACCGCCCCAGCTGAGCCACCCTAAAACCACCTCTGTTGTAAGAGTTGTCCATCCCTAGCCCTGGCACAGCACCACCTTGGAAATAATTTTACTAGAGCTGAGGTGCCTTGGCAGGCAAAGTTGGGATTATGTAAGCAAAGCATAGGAAACCCTTCAGAACTGCGGCAGGTATTTTGAACTTGTGAAACCTCTGGTGATATTCTTGCTTTGTTATCTCGGATCAATGCTTTGGAGAAGCAGTGGGTAAGAGAGAGGGGGAGATGGGGAGGTGCTGAAAGGGAAACAAAATCTATAGAGTTTTTCACCACACTCTTTACCATTAGCTCTAATCCTTCTGGTTGAAGTTTGGCTGTTGGCCAACTGACAGTTAAGCATCTGATGATCTTTTATCCAATGAAGTGTGCTTTTTTTATTTGGAAAATATGATTAGGGAAGCTTTTTTTTTGCTACTTATTTCCTCTGACTTAGTGCAGCCTTTGGCTGTTTCCTGAGCAAAAATGCTGCAGCTAAGCAGCCTCCCCACCCACCCACCCCCCTATCCTGAACAGCGTGTCTCAACATTTCCCTCTCAACCATCATGTAGGTCTCATTGCATTGTTGATTCCCGTTCTGCCTCTGCTGGGATGTAAATTACTCCAGTCCCCCATCCCCTCCCTCTGTTCATGTACTTTCAAGGGGTTTAATCTGTGAAGGGGACCTACTTCAAAGCCCTCTGAAGCAGCTCGTTTCTTGAAGGAGAGAAGGCCAATAAAACCAAATTAGATTTTTATCTCATTGTCTCTGTAGGAATGAAGTATAATAATTATTTCAGGCAAATACATGCCAGAGACGGTAATTAAGATCCCTATCATGCCTTTATAGACAAGTAGATTCTAAAATAAGCATTAGTAATAGGATTAGACATTATTGTGGTACCCCTCTCCTTCCCCAAGTGCTTCGCAAATTTGAATATACAAAGTTGTTCAAAGGGAGGGGGGGTAGAAAGGAAGGGAATCTACTAGGAGGTATCAATGTGATTACTTCAGCTCCTGTGCTTGTGGATCATTTTATTCCTTAATCTGTGTCGCGAAAATTTGTGGGAATGTTGACGACAGCAGCTGCTCAGTAGGAGCGGGGTGGACTCCAGGTGTTAGATTCCTTCACATGTAGCACAATGCTGAGATAGCAACCCACTAAGACCAACCTTTGGTCTGCCCACATTATGGAGAAATACAATAGACATTCTAAGTCGAGGCAAACACAATGCACTACTAAATTCGAGGTAGGCCTCAATGGCAATAGGGCACCGTTGCTCAAAAAAAGCATTCATTGCAACAATCTGGACAAAGTTTGTCAACAGCTGCAGAGCTGACTCTGGGTGTACTGGCACCATAGGCAAGGATGGGACTGAGGAATCATTTCTTCCATTTTTCTCAGGCTCCTCTCCTTTCTGTGAGGTTTGTAAAGATAACCCAAAGCTTATTTTCCTCCTCCTTGCTGTTGCTTCCTGTCTGTGAGCTAATGCCCACTAAGATCAGAGCAGAAACGTTCGCATCGCTTGTCCGCTCTGACTCTCTAGGCGGTGGGGTCTCTTGGGGCCAGAAAATGAGGCAAACAAATGGCTAGTAGCAACAGCAGCAAGGATAAGGAAGAGGTACGAGTCTCAGTCATGGGGGTGGGGCACTGAGCATATCTTACCTGGGGCCCTACAAAATCTGGGACTGGTACTGCTTGTGTTCCCACCAGCTGTACTTCAGAGAGGCATGGGGCGCATAACAATATTCTAATATTTATTTATCCAAATGCATAACTCTGCCTTCACCACCTAGTAATTGCAGGGTAGCTTCCAATGAAAGGCTTCCACCTGTTGACCTCAGTGCATGGGCAACATCATATGGGAGGAAGACAGTGCCAGGGAAAAGGACAGAAGCGTTCCTCAGTGGTAACAGAGCAAGATGCAAGGACATTCTGTATCCATAGTAGATTATCAAAACCATAGGACTATAGGAAGCTGCCTTATACTCAGTCATACCATTGGCCCACGTGACACAACATTTACACTGGTTAGCAGCAGCTCTCCAGTATTCATTATCATTTAGAAATAGCCCTAATATGTGTGTGCATGTTTGTGTGTACAAATGTCAAATAGCATAATGCAAAACTATCGTTGGCAGCAAACTACACTGCATGTCTCAGTCTTCAGAGCCAAGATAGTTTTGAAAAAGGACAGACGAGGATTAATGGAAGGGATAGAGAGGATAGAGTGGCTGCTAAACTTTATAATTCGTTGAGAAATCAACTTGGCAAATTGCAGAGGTGGGCCTTAGTAGCAGTTAGAAAAGCACAAAACTGGACCGCTTCTGCTTTGACCACTTTAGCATGTCACTCACCTTAGAAGCAGATCCTGCTTTCCAAGGTAGTATTTGTTTTGGTCTCAGTTCCAACATTTTCATGCTCGTTTTGCAGCAGCATTAGGTCGATCAAGGGTTGGTTGCACAATGCTTGGCTGCATTGCCACAGCTCACTCTTCATACTATTGTATTATCATGACTAATAATACTAATACTAATAATACTTAACAAGCGAAGTACATAGCATACTATGATGCTGGAACAGGGTGAGTAAGGCCTCCTTCAAAGCAAGCCCTTCCCCTCCCTGTGGTTTTGTGGCCAATTTGCATGCTTGTGGTTGTGTGACTGTATTACACATATACACAGTGCTGAGTAGAGGTTGGTTACTGGACAATTTTTAGAAGGAATGCTAGAGGAGTTGGGGAGTTACAATAAAAACTCTTTTATCAATATTTAAACTGAAACTAATCGGCCTCCAAATAAGTTTTGAGAGCAGCCTGGTTTTTTTCTGACCAGAGTCACTCTGCATAGAGACAGTTTGAGGAGTTCCTCTACATACAACTTGGCTAGATTGTTACAGCATGGCCCACATTCTATGAATAAAATAAAATCGTAATAATGTCAGTGTATCTTGGGACTGTGTGCTCCAATATTTATTTTTAAAACAAAGGGCTGTATTTTTTCAGTGCAGCTGAATGCGTCTTAAGTTGCCTTATATTGAGAAACTATATTTACAGATGGTACAAACTGGAGCAATACTGATTCTCCAAATCATTTCCATGAGAATATAAAATTGTTCTCGCAATAGTCTAATTTGATATAACCAGATGAGGCTTCCAATTCTTTCTTTGGGAGATGGTGCTATAGTCCAATAAGCTTTGCACATAGTTGCTATTCATTCTAAATGGCCTTTGTTCTAGGCCATCCTGCTACTATTCATTGGGTTTCTCTCATTAATTCTTCTCCCTTCTCAGGAAGCGATTAGAACTTCCCGGATTAGTGATGGTACGCCTCTGCCTGTGGAACATAGAAGTCACTTTGCTTTCAGTGACAATAATGATATTGCAAGATTATGCATGTTCAATACTCTATTCACGATGCCTCTCGGTATTGGTGCTACAGCTTGTTTTTGTAATAAAAAATTATTTCCACTAATTTTGTACTCTGTGCAACCTTTTTCCTTCTTATTTGATCTGTAAATATGAATGATAACGGTTTGTGTGTACATAAAAAGAATTCCTCGAGTTAATTTTCCTACCCATGCAGATCTAATTCAGTTAATGTGAGCCTTAAGAGTCTTACTTAGGCTACAATCCTCTATACCCCCTTACCTTGGACTAATCTCCATTGAACTCATTGGGTTTACTTCTGAGCAGATATGCACAGGATTGCACTGTAGGTTTTGGTGAATTCAAATCAATCTTAACATTTGAAAGGTATCATAAAATTATGCTCCATGATCACATCACTTCTTTCAAAAAATTAAGCCTGGTAACAAGTTCAACTGTTTTTTTCCATGTGGTTGGTGAGCCAGGACACTAACAGCCTAATATGAGGAATTTGCACACAGTATTGTGAGGACAGTCTTTGGATCAGTCCAAAGGCCCAGCTAACCTAGTATCTTGTTTTCCAACAGTGACCAGCCATATGTTTCTAGGAAGCCCACCAGCAGGACATAAAAATAACATCCCTCTTTTACTGATCCTCCAGGAACTGATATTCAGTGTTATGCTGCCTCTGTTCCATTTGGATTCACTCACAAGTTTTGCTCTAGTTGTAGACCTGGGCTCTGGCTCCTATCCTCTTCATTTTGGTTAAGCTGACTGCACTTGCTAAATCAGCCTTCTCCCAGCCATCTAGCCTTCTCCAGCTCCCATCAGCTCCAGCTAATGGTCAGAGATGATGAGAGCTGGTTTAAGTAAAACTTCTGGAGGGCAACACATGTTGGGGGAAACTGATCTGAATCGTTTCATCATCACAAACCATTAAAACATTTTTTTAAAAGCAATACAAAACTCTATATTTTTGCCACAGTATTTCTGAAAAGTTTGACGTCAAACAATTGAAAGTGACCCGCAAAGTTGATTCAAAACTGGCGCAAGGGGAACGCTGCCATCATAAACAGCAGAGGATGTTGTGCATTGTCTACTTTTCAGAGATGAGAATTCAAGTAGCTGTTTCATCACATTTGAGCATAATGGAATACTGATTCTGAATATAAGGAATAACTGTCTATTTGACCATATCTGAGATGTGTAAGCTGGGAATATTTTCATGTTCCACAATTTTATTTATATGAACTTTAATGATGCATATTCATTGCTTATTAAAGTACTGTGTTAACAGGTACCACCCCAGCAGATTTCTCCTGTCTACCTCAGTCTTGATCTGAAAGGACCACCTGTAGGGTAAAATGTTAGCTTGGTATCCATGGTCCATTCATTTCTTGGCCACTCTGATGAACCCGCCAATTAGTGCCAACTGTGGTGGTAGAGTCTGTGATTTGGACACATGTTCATTGGAAAGGAGACTGAGATACCCAATTCATTTCACATAGCACACAATGAGTTCTTTGCTTTACGCTATACAAGTGAGGATTGTCGAAAGCTTTCTTCACTGTTAGCCTCTGTACGCTTACTGAGTGTAAATAAAAGGGAAATTGGTGTTATTGCAAAGACAAATTAGCACCAGAACTGAGCTGTATTTTTAAAAATGTGCTGCTAATTGTGTCCAATTTATGCTGCAAGTCTCGCTCAAATGCAAAAGCACAAAACCAATGGAAGGTGCCAAAGCAAGCTTGCACTTTTTTTCTTAGCAAATTATCTATCTAGTTTCACACTACAGTAAGTGCCAAAGGGTTGCAATAAGAGCTTTATCTGGGGTAATCAAATTAGCACTGCATGTTAGTAAATGGAGTTTAATTTACAATGGGTTAGCTTTGCCACAGACTACATGGGCTGTCCAGGAGACGGTTTTAAAGATTTCACTTTTTATATTTTTTTATGAGGTTTGCTCTGATTCTTTCTCTAAATTTAAATACACATAAAGCTGTTGAAATGGAAGAAATGAGGCAAGATTGTAATTGTATTCCATTTCCACAGAAGCATGGATTAAGCGTCGCAGATGTTACTAAATCTTTTAGGTCAGGCCTGAATCTGACAGCCAGAATCTTATAAAAACCTAAGACATGAGTTCATTGTCATTTTACCCAGTAGAGTCTTTCCTTTCCTTTAGTTCTTGCATTTCAGACATTTTTCCACCTATGAGTGCATCCGAGCTCCTCATCGATGGGAATTTTGAAATTATTCCAATGGTTTATGTTGGAGTGTGCCTATTTTTGTAGCGTAAATAGAAGGCTTGGCCTAATTTAGACAGTGACCGAGGGCCCATGCAGACAACTAGCTAGCCCCCAACAACTTCATCTATATCTTCCTGCCATGTAGTAACAAGTATTCAGTTAAATGGGTTGAAATAATAAGCATGGTAGATTAGTTGCCTGTAACCAGTGCTTTTTTTTCTGGGGGGACGCAGGGGGGTGCATACCCCTAAACATTTTGCGAATCTTTGTACTTTTGTCCATTTACTGTATTTATTTTTCCCGATTTGAACTATAAAATGGTGGTTTTCTTGAGTCAAAATGAGAGTACCCCTAAACATTTTTTAAGAAAAAAAGCATTGCCTGTAACGACTCTGATAGGTTTATATCCAGGTACAGTGGACGCTCGGGTTGCGAACGTGATCCGTGCGGGAGGCACGTTCGCAACCCCGCAGCGTCCGCAACCCGCAACGCCGCATCTGCGCACCCGCGTGACGCAATTCGGCGCTTCTGCTCATGCGCAAAGCGCGATTTAGCGCTTCTGCGCATGTGCGAGCGCCGAAACCCAGAAGTAACCCGTTCCAGTACTTCCGGGTTCTGCGCATCCGTAACTTGAAAACGCACAACCCGCAGCGATCGCAACCCGAGGTATAACTGTACTTGCAGCTCAGTACTGTAGCAAGTATCACTTCAGACACCAATCTGTGCTATAAAAGAGCACTCCTTCAAACATAGCACTTGCCACCCATTGTTTACATTGTTTAAAGTTCCTGAATTTAAAGGCTCTTAAAAAAAAAAAGCCTTACTCACTTCATTGTAAACAGCTTTTTAATCAATCACAAGGTTTTTACTTAATGAAGCCAGCTGACTAAATATTACAGTCCTACTTTTTATCCCTTAGGAGGTGCCACTTTCCACCTATCCTTGCATTTATATGATACCTCTTAAGTTGGTTGCATTTGGGGAAGCTTTCTTCTTCTTTGCAGAAAATCCCTCTACCATTCCACCCCATGTTATATTTTGTACCACTGTCCACCTGCCATTGGTGGATCCGGGTTTCTGCCACTATAGCAGTAAGCGGGGAGGGGTCACTCCTCCAGCTCTGCAGGAATCCTCATCTCTATCCAAGGAAATCCCACCAGAGAAAGTTGTTTCCTTTCTAGGCATGTGAAGTGCCTGGGAACATTTTAACGATTTCTTGATGCAGTTAAAGGCTTATTAATCAGCTTTGATTGTGGTCGGATCAAGGATTCCCAATGAGACGAGGCAGCCTTCCAACAATAGAAGCAAAATAAAAACAGAATCAAGTATGGTTGCAGAACCACCTAGGGATAATAGTCAAAATAGCTTTGGATGTTGCATTTCTCAAACACATTGGACAGCAGTAAAAAACAAAACAAAAAAAACAAAACCCCTGTGGTATGCAGAAGAGAAAAATCAGATTGATTCCAAAGGAACTCTTATTATGGAACAGCCGTTTGTATAAAACATGTGTTCTGCACAATTATAGTCACCCACATGCTTGATGAAATAACATAGATACTATTCGTCTATGGAGCTGGATTGGAATAAAAGATGAGGCTTCCTCCCCCCCTTTTCAGAACATCCTCTTCAGTCCTCTGAACATCCTCTGATATTAAGCCCCCTCCCTCAACGCACTTTTACTGTGTGAGCCAAAAAGATTGCCCATTCTTTTGAAGAATGCTTTGATGCTAAATATATATAAATGTTTGATAACTCTCCAAGTAAAGAAGGTAAAAATAGGAATTTCCAGCTTCAGTTTAGCCTCCTTAGCTGTGCTGATAGGGCAACTAACAGCACCAGCACAAGTGAGCTGATTCCTTCCAGACCAAACTGCCTTTCCTTGAATCATCAGGAATGTCAGGATTGTAGGGCGGAAAACTTGGTGTTCTTTGCGATGAAGCAAAGGGCTCTCTCGGTGCCTATGCAACAGTTCTGCAAATGAGCGCATAGCAGATAGGTGGCTTAGTCCCATTCATTCCTGTTTATTAATGAGCATTTACAAAATGTATATAACATTCTTTTGCTTAGAAAAAGCCGCACCTTCAATTATTGCTGAAGTTTACAGTATGACTAAGGTTACCTTGCAGGTACTTGTACTTTGTCTGCCCTGAAGACATTTATGTGTTGACTTGTCAGTCAGTTTTTTAGGATCTCAAGATAATGGGGGGGGGGTATTTGTGTGTGTGTGTGTGTGTGTTATGTATTTTATGTTTTACTGTAAACTGTCCTGTGAACTTTTAATAAAGGGCAGCATATAAATTTAATAAATAATAAAGATGTATGTATGTGTGTGTGTGTATATATATGTGTGTGTGTGTGTGTGTGTGTACACTGCTGCCACCTTAGATTTGAAAGTGGCATTGAATCTTCTCTCATAAAAGGATGAATTGGATGAACAACAGTGGTTAATATCTGCCTTGGAGACTTATTCCAAATTACTTTTCCAAACACACATGCACATTTCCACATTGCACCAGCACTGGAAAGCAATGAAGGCGCCATCCAGCTGTTCCTTTCATCCCCATCACAAGTTACTTGTGCTCAAAATTATTTGGTCCAGTTGTACCACAGGGAAAAGATAATGTCTGTGCCTTGCATATGCCTTAAACGTTTGCAACGTTTTAAAAAATTGCTAGGAAGAATCACTAACCATATACTAGAATGTAACACAATTTGTAACATGGCATATCTGCTAAATCAGGCATGTCCAACAGGTAGATCATGATCTACCGATAGATCACTGGATGTCTGCGATAGATCACTGGTAGATCATTGGCTCCTCCCAAAGAAGCTGAATAACTGTAGCTCCTCTAAAAAAAGCTCAACATTTTACCTCCTCCCTGAAAAAACTCAACAACTTTTACCCGAACCCCCAAAAAGGGGGTAGATCACTGCCAGTTTTTAACTCTGTGAGTAGATCACAGTCTCTTGGGAGTTGGCCACCCCTGTGCTAATGCGAAGAGTTTATCCTATGAAAATTAAAATAAAACTTATCCAATATTAGGTAAAGTCCTCAGGTCTTTGTAATCCTTAAAGGTACTCCGAAAGAGTTGTTTTACTGTCAGATAACTTTGAAAGACTTTCCCCCATCAAAAGTCTTTGAGGTATGTGGATAAAATGATAATTCCAACAGCATATAAACCTTCCAGTTTAATAGAAATTCCTAAGTGCATTCTCAGTCGTCACTAAACCTAACCAAATGTGTTTTATCACACATAAGTTGTTCCAAAACCATTTCAGCTGTTGTGCCATACGCCATAGACTCACTAAGTATATCTGTTCTTGCCACAATTAATAAATTAATTAGTTATTCTTAATAATTTTGAGTAATCATCTTATAGTACATTCCTATACATGTCTGCTCAGAAGCAAGTACCTTTGAATTCAGCTAGATTTATTTCAGGTAAATTGGTATAAGATTGTTGCCTAAACAGTTGAAAAACGCTTCACCATTAGCAACAAGGGTGAACATGACAATCTCTTTCTGAAAATTGCATTTACTTTCTTCCCCAAACCTGATTCTTTTTTTTTTACAACTTCACTGTATATGTATATTTTTTGCTTTAGGTTTCGAACACCACCAGCACATTTCTGGACTACATCTCTTTCATTTACTTACTTGACCAGGAGTGAGAAATCGTTGGTGAAATCATTTGCAATGCTTTTCTCTCAGATTACTTGAGATACAATGGCTTAGCTCATTCAAGGAAATAGATTTCCACCCCTTTTCTGTAACTTTTAAACTGCTCGTTGCAAAGCAGGGGTGATATCTGCAAAGAACAAACCCCAAAGATAACAGCGCCTTGGCTCTGGTACTGAAAGGTGCTCAACTCTCTACTATCCTGCAAAAGACTGAAAAATTAAGGGGAACCAGACTCAATTGGCTATGGATTTATCCAACTACAGTGGTACCTCGGGTTGAGAACTTAATTCGTTCCAGAGGTCCGTTCTTAACCTGAAACTGTTCTTAACCTGAGGTACCACTTTAGCTAATGGGGCCTCCCGCTGCCGCCGCGCCGCCGCCACGCCATTTCTGTTCTCATCCTGAAGTAAAGTTATTAACCTGAGGTACTATTTCTGGGTTAGAGGAGTCTGTAACCTGAAGCGTCTGTAACCCGAGGTACCACTGTTGTCACTTTATTTTAACTCCTGAGGCACCTCTGCATGGCTCCAGGCTATTGTCATCCTTTGATTCTGTCCTCTTGCTTCCGTTCACCCCTTTTAAAGGTCTAATACAGGGGTCAGCAAACTTTTTCAGCAGGGGGCCGGTCCACTGTCCCTCAGACCTTGTGGGGGGCCGGACTATATTTTTTTGGGGGGGAGGAATGAACGAATTCCTTTGCCCCACAAATAACCCAGAGATGCCTTTTAAATAAAAGCACACGTTCTACTCATGTAAAAACACCAGGCAGGCCCCACAAATAACCCAGAGATGCATTTTAAATAAAAGGACACATTCTACTCATGTAAAAACACACTGATTCCCGGACCGTCTGCGGGCCGGATTTAGAAGGCAATTGGGCCGGATCCGGCCCACGGGCCTTAGTTTGCCTACTCATGGTCTCAACTCTGAGTGCTACTTTTGAATGCCGTGTTTCCACACCTCATGGGGCTGAAATCCACCTGAGAACAAGTTCTAGTGGAAGAAATCAATATGTGTTATTGAGTTAAAATCTAGTCTCAACTTTCCCATTTTGCCTTTGGTTCCTTTCCCTTTGTTCTGTGGATATTTTGCTACTCATAAGTTATAATTGTCTTTAATCCTTATGTGTACACCTTTGTATCGCACCCACTGGAAGGCTTTGATGTTCTTATGTATTATTGTTTGTTTTTAAATTGAAATAAGGAACAAACCCCCAGTAATTTCAGCCCTACCTCACTTATGTATTCAAGGAAGTGTGCTATTTACATCAGGATTTGCTTTTCTTATCCCTTTATTTCCACTTAAAGCAATATAGGTGTGTTTGGTAATTATGAGAGCTTTCCATTCTCATACCAAACTACACCCACGCAAGTCAGTTCCAGTTCCAAGAACTAAAGGTTATTTGGATGGCAAGAGGAACAGGAAAAAGCCTCATGCTCCTCTTAAAAATAATTGCACAGGAAGTTTTTATTTATTAAAAAGAGAATAATTAAGTGGGGCAAGGTAGCTCTTTCTGTAAAAAAATGAAATTATCAATCCAGCCTTTAGCTGCTTTGAAATAAGCAGTGTGTGTGCATTATGGCAACTGAAGCATCAGCCTTTGGTCAACAAATGAATGAAATTCCAGGTGGGTAGGCATGTAGAACTTAGATACTAGTACTGACATGTATATGTTATAAGCTAAGTAAGAATTTTATCTGTCCTTTTAATCGGAAAGACCTTAGCTCTCTCTTTGGCGTTGGTGAAGAATCCTGTAGGTTGTTTTCGGAAACATAAGAAATGAAGATCCACCAGGTAGCATAGAAATGTTCCAGTGGTTCTTTGCCTTTCCTGATGGGAAGTTTATGAGTTATCCTCTCAGTGACTGCAATGGTGATTGTACCGTGATTGAAGGGATAAGTCATAAGAAGCAAGTTAATAATTCCTTTGCAGGAATATATATATATATATATATATATATATATATATATATATATATATGAGACCCATGGACATTTCCACCTAAGGTAAAGAAATGTACCTTTCTGCCCATATTCCCTCCAGCAAAATTGAGATGAATAAGAATTGATATACAAAATTTGGCCCTGGCATGCTTAATCTTTATGGATTGTGAAGTGTAGGTGAGTTCCCACGAGGCAAGACACAGGGGTAACAACAAGAACCTTTATTGAACTAACAGAACTGGGCAACAGGGGCAAAGCAACTGCTTATATGCATTTCTGAAGGCACAGGCCACTCCCACTCCCAACATGATTGGCTGTCTAAACTTCCAAGCTGCGAATCATGACTCAGAGTTTAAGGGCCAATGGCAGAGGCCCAAATCCTGAAATGTTCTGTGATTTGATGTATCGCATCAGAACACAGGGGCTCAGAATCCTTAGTCCAGACTCAAGCTCAGGCAAACACAGTCCACTGAATACATAACAGATTGTGTATTGTTTTAAACATATTTTAAGACAATTCAATAAATGGATGTATCCAGTATCCAAATGTTTGTGTCTAGAATAATTTCATCTTCTAGGTCGATCCATTTTTTATTTGCCTTGCAGTAATAAAGCTCACTCCTGCCAACCTAGCAGTTCGCAAGCACATCAAAGTGCAGGTAGCTAAATAGGAACCGCTCTAGCGGGAAGGTAAACGGCATTTCCGTGCGCTGCTCTGGTTCGCCAGAAGCGGCTTAGTCATGCTGTCCTCATGACCCGGAAGCTGTACGCCGGCTCCCTCGGCCAATAAAGCGAGATGAGCACCGCAACCCCAGAGTCGTCCGCGACTGGACCTAATGGTCAGGGGTCCCTTTACCTTTACCTTTAATAAAGCTCAAGTGGTTGAGTTGGAAGGCATCATAATACAGAGTTGAGTGTGGTAAGCTCCATCCACCCCCTATAGCCTTCCTATAATAATTTTTCATAGCCAATCTGGACCTATTCTTATTAAAAGCAAAGCTATTAAGCATGGCCTGCCAATTTTTAATACCTTGTAATCGAGGATAGAGGAATTTTGGTATTGCCCTACATCGCATCCCCTGATTTTATCATCTTTTTCACATATGTTTCTGAACTAGCCTCCCCAGAAAAAAAGGCTATTGAAGGACAGCTAGAGAGGTGAGTCGGCCAACTCTACTTCTTGCATCTAAGCAGCTTTTAGACTCCTGGGGCCCAGGCAGGTTGCCAGGGCTCTGGATGCAATGCCACTATTGCTCCACACTAGCTCAGCTTAGTGTGTGTGATCTAATGTGTCTTCTAGGGACCAGGGAGCACCATGAAATGCTCTACTGCTGTAAATGCACATGTCCTGAGAAGTTATCAAAGAACAGCAACAGAATCACACATATGGTCAATATTACTCTTTACTGAGGCTGAAGTCTAACATTGCCTTTTAGGTGTCTCTACGCATAACAAGAGCGGTAAGGAATAATCAGTCCTGATGTAATACCAGGAACACTTGCAACAGGGAGTAAGCCCCAATGTGACTTACCTCTCAATAAACATGCTGAGACTGTACCATGCCATCTTATGCATGTTTAATTCAGAAGTAAGTTGAGCTGTGTTCAGCGGGGCTTACTTCCTAGGGAGTGCATTTCATATTGCAGATTTAATCTGCCATCTCCTATCAACCAGAAATTCCCTGATCTATTGCTGTTTATTCAACACACACTGCCTTTTACTAGGACTTTACAGTGGGAACAGATGAATCTATGATTTTCCATTTTTCTCAGTTTTTCATTTTTCCAATTGTTTGCCTCATTTCTGCAGCACTGTGTGATTAAAAAGAACTCAACAAGAAAATATCTCCAGATTGACATATTATTGTTTGTAGTTTCCCCTAAGAAGCCTATTTTTGAAATTTCTGCAAATAAAATGCAATTTTTGTATGAACTTTTCCCGTGTGTGTGTGTGTGAGAGAGAGAGAGAGGGGGGGGGGGGGAGGGAGGGAGGGAGGGAGAGCTCTATTTTTTTTTCTTGTTGGATATCTGCATTGCAAAATAATAATAATAATAATAATAATAATAATAATAATATAGTAATATAATAATAATAATAATAATAAAAATAATAATCTGGAGAAATATGACTTTTGAAGGACAGCTGCATTTATTTTTGCATATTGGTTTGGGAAACGTGAAATAGGAAGGTTCACATAAAAAAAATGTGAACCGAACACATTTCTCCGTCCTCCCTGCTTTAGAATTATAAGATTGACTGGAACTAAAAAAGCATTCTAAAATTGGGATGTCAATACCTATTCCCAATGAGCCCTTGCCCTAGAAAAATGAGGTGGTCAATCCACTGGTTGTACAGCTGCTTGCTTCCAGAATGAGGCCATTGTCAAAATTCACAGGGTTGCCATTTGCAGTTCGATTTATGAATTGTAACACATGGCTATGTTAAGAATTCTCACTGGGCACATATTTTATTTTATTACAATACAACATGCAGATTAAACAATCAACCGTAACATTCAGCTCACAGACTGCATTGGCAAATCACTAATGTGTCCTGCATGGCCTAATCACAATCTAGGCTGGTATTAAAGACAGATCAGCAAGATTCTTCCAGCTATTAGCAATTTTCCCATATGTGAGCCAAAGGTGAACCTATAAACTTTCCAGTTTTCAAAAATCCTAAAGAGGGAGAACCTCCCCCTAATCCTGCATGGTTTTTTTCTTTCTTTCTTCAATTCCTTGTACCCATAATGGAAATAAAGAGAACATTTACAATGGTTCAAATCCTTTTTTTTCTACCAAAGCATTATATCGCTATGATTTAAGGATCAGCTGTGGATGAAGAATATTGTTCACTTAGCAGTTTTTTTCTGTTCTAGAAATTGCTTGCTTAGCTTTTATTATCAATCAGCTCAATGAAAAAGCTACATACTAGTTAACTGAAAAGCATTTCTAAATATGAACAGCCAGATGGGTCAAATATTGAAAGTTCATCTTGCCTGACTTCAGATTTGCACTGCATAGTAACTAACAGTAAGCTATGCAATTTGCTTACAGAGCTTTCAGAGGAGCTGTGTTTCAAAACGTTTTATTTTGATTTACCAAGCTTATCTAAGTTTGGGGGCAATTTATCTTAATTGACAATACCAGCACTTAAGGAAACATCATTTCAGAGACCTGGTCTTGATCCAAAATAAATCAGAAGATTAGGTCAAAAGAGATCTTCTATCCTAAGTGGGAGAACTGGCAAGCTTAGAGCCAGTGGTATCTTTTTGTGCATTTGATGTCAGAAAAAGAGTCAGATACAGTATGTCTGTTTGAATTGTGACCCAACAACTGAACTCATCTGGGAACAGGGAAGTGTCAGCACAGGCACAGGGCTCAAATTCACCACTGGCAACAAGGTGGATAATCTAAAGTAGGGATTGGTGTTTTAATGGAATTTTGTGGTTCTGACTCCCATTGCTTTGCTCCCATGTGTTCCCAGACTGCACATCTGGTTTCCCCCATCCAGAACAAACCGAGTAACTTATTTCAGGTTGGATTTCCCACCAACCAAGACTTCTCCTATCTTGCCTGGATTAAGTATGCCTTTCCTTGGACTGAGTTTTGTAATTTGGTGGTGTCTGAAAACCATCTAAGGCTGGTTTAAGTATGAAAGATGGATTTCTGCTGTGTATACTCAGCAGCTTTCCCTGACGATAAAGGGGATTTGAGGGTTTAATAAATAAATAAATAACATGGAAACCCCACAAACCCGGTATGCAAGGGAAAGATGGAACAGGACGCGATAAATGCATTTATACACCTTGGGAAGCGAAAGCTCTGTTTACAGCCACTTGCAGCTCTCAGAACCAGGATCTGTCTCCAGCCTAAGCTAAACAGAGTGAAACAATGACAGCCAAACAAGTAAATTCTGTGTGCACGCGCGCATGGAAACACACACACGGAGCCCACAGGCTAGGATTAAAACTGGAATCCATCTATTTCCAGCGAATTTGACAACCCTGAGCAATGAGTGTTTCCTCCACCTTCTTACAGACATGTGTGTTCTAAATATCTAAAGGCAATCTTTAATTGAATTGTAACCTTATCTCTTTAGCTTACTTCCGCAATCAGTAGCAGTCGGTACGAAAGCTCAGTCCCGATTTCAAGATAAATAAGATATATCACAGCCCTCCTCTCGGCCCTGCATCCAGAAATCCCTCCTGACTCCTGCCATGTTTATCTACACCACCCTGGTGGTCTCCTCAGTGCTGGTGGCACAGGCAATGATAGCTCCCTGATGACTGCCAGGTCCACTCCTGTGTTCTCAGAGTGGGGCTACCAATAATTACATGTCTCTCCAAAGGCTCCAATATTCTCATGAGGCCTAGCACGCTGTTTGGAAAGAAAACAATGGTCATGGGATACTCGGTCCGACTGGGGTTTTCAGCAATACTTCACAATAACAATTAAAAATAATTAACCCTGCCCTCAAGAATAGCACATTCCAAATCAGAGTGTTCAGTCTCACTCACTGAAGGTCTTAACGAATACATCATAAGGTACAAAGATCAAACCATATGAACCCAAAGTGCCCTTGCATCTTGAAATCTGTCAGTGACACCTATTCTGACACCATATTGAGAATTTAGGGATTTCACTTATTTATTTATTTATTTATTAACAAGCTGTAAGCATTGCTCATACACACACACACACACACACACACACACACGTACCTCGGGTTACAAACACCTCGGGTTACAAACACTTCGGGTTACAGACTCAGCTAACCTGGAAGTAGTACCTCAGGTTAAGAACTTTACCTTAGGATGAGAACAGAAATCATGCGCTGGTGGCACACCAGCAGCAGGAAGCCCCATTAGCTAAAGTGGTACCTCAGGTTAAGAACAGTTTCAGGTTAAGAACGGACCTCCAGAAGGAATTAAGTTCATAACCAGAGGTACCACTGTACCAACCCTCTAAATGATTTACATAAAATAATGTAAAATATCCATAAGAAAATACTGATAAACTCAACAGACTTTAAGTACAAAGAAAACATCATAAAGTTGTTGAAATATAAATTACACACACACACACACACACACACACACACCTATATACTGTATCTGTATCTAGATAGTTGGTAGATGATAGATAGATAGATAGATAGATAGATAGATAGATAGATAGATGATAGATAGATAGATGATATAGTGTGTACGGTATTTATGGGTATATATAGCCATAAAGGGAATAATTCAGCGTATGTGGCAATTGTTCCATCAGTGCAAGTTTTTCAACTTGCCAGATGGAATGATCCCCCCTCAACTCCCGCTGTGCACTGTTCAAGGAGCTCTCTGAACCCCACCTGAATATATTTTGTGTGGTAGGGGGAAGAGGGGGTGAGCCCTCTGGCACTAGCAAAGGTCCTTGCATGGGCTTCCACTAGTGGGACTAGTTAGTTGAATCCCATCCAACAAAATGACGTGTGGATAGGCTTGCATTATACTAGGGTTACTGTCTTCCACCCTCTCACTCAGGAATAAGCCTCATTGAAATCAGTGAGATGTGTTCTTAAGTAATATATGGAATAGGTGCCTTTGGTGAACAAATATATTCCTCCCCTTTCCTCCCAAATTATTACCCATAGCAGGACCAATGGACTGAATCTAGACAACTAGGTTGTACCAGAGTTTTCTTCTTCCATCTGGTCTCCTCTCTTCAGTCGGCAAACAAAAGGCTCTTCCCAACATCCCCCCTCCCCTGCCAAAGTTGCTAGAGCATGGTTTGGACAAATAAGCAAGAAGAGTGAATTGGTTTAAAATGTTTAGTTTGGGTTTAAACAAGTTTGGGGACTGTTAGGATGAAATGTCTGTGGTGCGCTTTCACCATATAGTCCGCAAGTGGAAAAGGACTTCAGGACCATGGACCTGAATGGCAGCTTGGGAAATGGATGGACGGAGGAAATGAATAGGAATTTTTAACAAGTTAAGATTAAAAGGAAGAAGCCTTTCAAGTTGACTTGAGCTCAGTTAAAAGTGGACTTTTTCAATTGTTTAAAAACTAAATTAAAAAGAGGAGTTTTGTTGATTCATGAGAAATGCACGGAAAACTCCACAAATTGCCTATTAGTGTTATCTTTCATTTTTAAATACAAGAAGGCAGTTTCTTTTCCATGAGCCCACAGAAAAGCTCACAAATTTACTCAGAACTTGCCCTCCTTTACCTGACAACAATGTTACACTTGTAACACAGTTTTCAGAATAACAATTTACCTGTGTTAGACCCTTCTTCCCCTCTCCATGTGAAAAACATTGTAAAAGTAAATAGATTATAAGGAGATGAGGACAGCTAGAAAATAGATATTCATAGACAGGTGAAAAATGAAAGCGGTTTCTAATAGTACTGCTCAGCCATTCAGCTTGATCACGCGACCTGGTGACCCAACACTAACCTTTATTAACAAAAAGGGTAGTGTAAGTCAAACTCAGTTTTAAAGGCTAGTTTTCCCTCTGCCCTGCTTAGTTTGGCTCAGCCAGCAGTAGCCCCACTCCTGAACAGAGTCTGGAGTAGTGTTAATTAACACTAGTTTAACTTAGCCAGAGTAAGTTCTGCCAGCTTCCTGTATTTCAGATTGTCCTGTAAGTAAGTAATACTTTAGCCATGATGAGTAACTCCAGTGGATTCCAATGGGAGTAAATCTTGATTCTGATGGGAGTAAATTCTGACTCCTAGTCCTACTGTCGCGACCCGACTAGACACTGATAGACTGGGGTCTGCCAGGGTCGCGCCATGCGGGCGCCAGGAAGGGGAACCATGCAGCGGGCCAGAGAAGGGGGCGACTGCGGAGCCAGGCACGCAGGGGTTAAACCGAGCGCAGCAAGGCCCGACCTCGCCCAGGCATGCCCCGCGGGGTAAACAACCCCAGAATGGGCGATAACGACCGCTAACGAGCCATCAGCAGCGGGCGTGGTGGAACCGGCAGCATCGCAATAACAATGCAAAAAGCACCCATGAATGGTGCAGGTAGACCAGAGCAGTTAACTCTTTTGTCCAAGCCACCCCGGGTGGGGAAGAGGATTACCCCCGGACCTTTAGGGCAGAAGGGAGGGGGGAATTGGGAGTCACCCAGCAAGGTGTACATAAGGGGGATTCTGAGGTGGCCTCCTCAGAATCCTCACGGACTTTCCACGTTTCTCTGTGTGCTGTACAATAAACTTCAAGACAACTTCCGCTGACTTCTCGGAGTGGCGTGCGTTCTTGACAGCTAGCTACAGTCACCATTGGGGACACGACATAGTGAGGATTCTCCAAAACTTCAACGTCCGTATCGTGTTGGGATCGCTTACCGGCAGCTACCGAGATGGCGACCCCATGGCGCGGAGCGGCACGTTTTCAGACCCCCGTTACCTCGAGCACCCTACTCGAGCGGCCGGCGGATCTGTTCACCTCGAATCAACGGAGCCTTTCCTCGGCCGGACCAGACAGCGGGAGCCTGGGCGAACTACGGCGACTCCAGGAGCAGCTGAACCGCCTCATCTGGGAGCGGCTGCGGGTTGGCGAGGAGTCGGGCCGGTTGTTGGACCAGGCCTGTGGGGGCGCGGTGCCCCGGACAAGTCGTAGCGGCGGCGGGAGCCAAGGCCACGCGGGATCGGGGGTCTGCAGTCGGCAGACCCCAGGGGAGGGCTCAGGTCAGGAGCCCGGAGTGACTCAGCGGCTGACGTGGTTGGACGGGACGGCCCCGAGGGGGCAGGTGCTTCCCCTGCCAAGACGTCGCAGCAGCCGGCTGGAGGACGACGCAGTGGCGGGGAGTTCCACGGGTGACAGCAGCGAGGACGAGCGCGCGGCAGCGACCCCGGAGGCCCGCGGGAGGCACGTCCGCCGGAGGGCGACGGCGCGGCGCAGGCCGCCCCCGGAGCTGAGGGCCACTTACGAGGGGGACCCGGCGGAACTCTCCACCTTCATCTTCCACGCAAGGAACCTCGCCAGAAGGTACGGGGGAGGCGACTGCGACCCAGAGGACTTGGTAGCGGCGGTCATCTCCTCCCTGCAGGGGAAGGCCGGCCAGTGGGCCATGCTCCTGGTCGACCGCAGGGACCCGGCTCTGGCCACCCTGGAGGACTTCTTGGCGGCCCTACGAGAGCGCTTCCAAGACCCGCAGGCGGAGGAGAAGGCGAAGCGACGGGTCCAGAAGGCCAGGCAAGGGGGTCTCCCAGTACAGGACTATGTAGACATGTTCAGGGGGGAGGCCGCCCGAATCTCCTCTTGGAACGAGGAGGTCCTTGTCCACTATTTCAAGGAGGGCCTCCATCCTGAGCTCCGCAAGTGGGCCGTAGTGAAGGGGACCCCTCGGGAGCTGTCGACGCTGGACGGCTGGTGCCGCACGGTGGCTCAGTTGGAAGCAGACCTGGGGATGCTGGAGTTAGAACCCAGGGCGGGCAAGGACCGAAGGCCCGCGGAGAACTCAGGGACCCCCCGTCCCGCCAATGGCGCGGGGGTCCCCCGGCCCAAGCGCACCCCCGACCCGGAACGGGAGAGGAGACGCCGGGAGGGACTCTGCATGAGGTGCGGAGGGGCAGGACACTATGCGGTGGCGTGCCCCAAGCGACCCCCGGGAGAGGTTCGGACCCCGGCAGGGTCCCAAGCGACGTCGGGAACCAGTAGGACACCCAAGACCGGGAGCCGGGCGGCTGTCGCGTCGGAGCCAAGGGGAAAGCGCCAGTCCGACTCCGAGGGCTCGGAGTCGGGAAACGACCTGGACCTGCAGTGAAGGACGCCCGGCTGCAGGTCCCGCCAGGGTCAACGGACCCCAAGAAACGGGCGGGAAGACCACCCAACCTGGTCCGGGTGAGGCTGGAAAACCCGGACGGCGGCAAGCAATGGATGGGCGATGCACTGCTGGACTCGGGCTGCGACCACAGTATGCTGCACCCCGAAGTGGCCAAGGAACTGGACTTGCCCACCCAGGTTCGGAGCACCCCCTTAGTTTTCGTCCAGATGGACGGCAGTCCCATAAAGGGGGGTCCGTTCGGGGTGGAAGTGGGGCCGGTCTCCTTGTGGGTGGGGGACCACCGGGAGTCCAGGATGCTAGTTAGGGTCCCCACGGATGGGTACCAGGTAGTGCTGGGGTTGGACTGGCTGATGGAACATAACCCCATAGTAGACTGGCGCTCAGGGCGCCTGACTTTCGACCTGGATAGGTGTGGGCAGCACAGGGTCGAATCGGACCCCCAGTGCCCCGGGAAGGGGGAGGCCAAAGGGGTCCACGGGGACGAGGGCAAGCTGGATGTGGTGGCGCCGGAGATACCCCCGGAGTACCGGGATCTGGCGGCGGTGTTCGGGGAAACCGAGGCAGACGAGCTGCCCCCCCACCGCCGCACAGATTGCGCCATCGACATCCCAGAGGATGCGGTCCTCCCCAAGGGACGCATCTACAAGATGTCCGGGGAGGAACTCCAGGACCTCAGGGAGTTCCTGGACAAGAATCTGGCCAGAGGGTTCATCCGCCCCGCCAAGAGCCCCATGGGGGCTCCGGTCATCTTCGTGGGCAAGAAGGATGGCACCCGGAGGTTGTGCCAGGACTACAGAGGGTTGAACGCCATAGCGGCAGGGAACGCGTACCCGCTTCCCCTCATCCCGGATCTGCTGGACCAGTTGGGTACCGGCACGATCTTCACGAAGCTAGACTTGAGGGAGGCATACTACCGGGTGCGGGTCCGGGAGGGGGACGAATGGAAGACGGCTTTTAACTGCCAGTTTGGACAGTTCGAGTTCCTGGTAATGCCGTTCGGTTTGAGCGGGGCCCCGGGGGTGTTCATGAGCCTCATCAACGAGGTACTCCACGACCTCCTGTACAAAGGGGTGGTGGTCTACCTGGACGATGTGCTGGTGTACAGTCAGGACCCCCAGGAACACGTCCGGTTGGTCCGGGAGGTCTTGCAGAGACTCCTGGACAACCACCTATACGTCAAGTTGCCCAAGTGCGAGTTCCACCGCCCCTCCTTAGATTACCTGGGGTATAGGATCTCGGCGGCGGGGGTGGCCATGGATCCCCAGAAGGTGGAGGCAGTCCTGGGGTGGGAGCGGCCGCGGACACGGCGCCAACTCCAGAGCTTGCTAGGGTTCGCAAATTTCTGCAGGGGCTTTTTGCCCAACTATTCGGCCTTGGTGACCCCCCTCACCGATCTCCTAGGCACCAAGGGGAAAGGAAAGGGGGCCAAGCGTCCCGGGGCGGCTCTGGATTGGGGGTCCCGGGCGGAGGAGGCTTTCCAGGGGCTCAAAGGGGCGTTCGCCGCCGAGCCTACGCTGATCCATGTGGATCCAGCCCGGCCCATGGTGGTACAGGTAGACGCTAGTGATGTGGCCATGGGAGCGGTACTCCTGCAGAGGGACGGGGAGGGCCGTCTCAGGCCCGGAGCGTACCTGTCCCGGAAGTTTGGGAAGGCGGAAAGGAATTGGTCTACCTGGGAGAAGGAGGCAGCGGCCATCCGCATGGCGCTTGAGGAGTGGAGGCACTGGCTGGAGGGGGCAAGGGAACCGTTTGAGGTCTGGACAGACCACCGCAACCTCGAGGCCCTCCGACAGCCACGGAAGCTGACTGCCAAGCACATGCGGTGGGCAGAGTTCTTCTCCCGGTACGATTTCCAGCTAAGCCACATCCCCGGGAAGGACAACTTCCTCGCGGACGCCCTGTCTCGCCTGCCCCAGTACGAGGCGGATGTCCGCACAGAGATGCGTCCACTATTTGAGGACAAACACCTAGCCCGAGCCGTCACCACCCGTAACCAGGCTAGGAGGAAAGAAGGACAGACAGGGGGTCAAGATGGGACACGCCCCCGGGAGCGCAGCCAGCCTTCTGCAGCGCTCCGCGACAGACTAGTGGCAGCGTATCCAACAGACGCGGAACTACAGAACCTGCGGGACTCCTTGACACTGGAAGGGGACATCTGGAGAAGGGGGAGCGCCGCGTACGTCCCGGAACCCCTCCGGAGGGCCGCCCTGGAGGCATGCCACGACGCCAAAGCGGCTGGGCACTTCGGCTTCGTCAAGACGTGGAAGCTGGTTCGGCGGAGCTTCTGGTGGCCCACGCTCCGCAAAGATGTCAAGGACTACGTTGCGGGCTGCCCCATCTGCCTCACCTGCAAGCCGGCAGTGGGCAAGCCGCAGGGCCTCCTACAGCCTCTGGAGGTCCCACCTCGACCTTGGTCGGTGATCTCCATGGACTTTATTACGGATCTGCCACCCAGCCGAGGCAAGACAGCAATATGGGTCGTGGTGGACCTGTTCTCTAAGCAAGCCCATTTCGTGCCCTGCGCCTCACTGCCTACCGCCACCCAGGTGGCAAAACTGTTCATGGAGCACATCTTCCGGCTCCATGGGGTTCCAGACAAGGTCATTTCCGATCGCGGCTCCCAGTTTGTGTCCCGATTTTGGAAGGCGTTCCTGAGACTGCTGGGGATCCAACAGGGACTCAGCTCGGCCTACCACCCCCAGACTGACGGACAGACGGAACGTGTCAACCAGGTGCTGGAGCAGTACCTGCGGTGTTTTGGCTGCTACCAGCAGGACGACTGGTCACAGCTGCTTCCGTTGGCGGAGTTCGCTTACAATAACTCCGTACATAGCAGCACGGAGATGTCCCCCTTCGCTGTGGTCTACGGGACCGACCTGAGGCACCTGCCGGACTTGGGGGAGCCCACCGCCCGGGAGCCGGAGGAGCTCGGAAAGTGGAGAGAGAGGACGGCCAGGTGCTGGGAGTCCCTTCGGGAACAACTGCTGGAGGTCAAGGCGGCGCAGAAGAGGACGGCGGACCAGCGAAGAAGACCGGCGGGGGACATCAAAGCGGGGTGCCGGGTCTACCTGTCCACGCGGCACTTGAAGCTGGGCCTCCCCAGCAAGAAACTCGGGCCCCGGTACTTGGGCCCGTTTAAAGTGCTAGAGGTAATCAACGGAGTATCTGCGAAGCTGGAACTCCCAAAGAACTTGCAACAGATACACCCGGTGTTCCACTTCAGCTTGCTGAAGAAGTCCCCGGAGGACGACGGTTGGCACCCCGTGGCGGCGCCACCCACCCCGTTGATCCTGGCGGGAGGGGAGCACCATGAGGTCAAGGACATTTTGGACTCCAGACTCTACAGAGGGCGTTTGCAGTACCTGGTGGAGTGGAAGGACTTTGCTATGGGGGACCGAGAATGGGTGTGGGCGTCGGACGTTTTGGCCCCACAGCTGGTCAAGAGATTCCACCAACAGTGGCCAAACCGGCCGGGGGGCCCCGGGACTCAGAACGCTCCCCAGGGGAGGGGGGAGTCAGTTTCGGGGGGGCAGGATGTCGCGACCCGACTAGACACTGATAGACTGGGGTCTGCCAGGGTCGCGCCATGCGGGCGCCAGGAAGGGGAACCATGCAGCGGGCCAGAGAAGGGGGCGACTGCGGAGCCAGGCGCGCAGGGGTTAAACCGAGCGCAGCAAGGCCCGACCTCGCCCAGGCATGCCCCGCGGGGTAAACAACCCCAGAATGGGCGATAACGACCGCTAACGAGCCATCAGCAGCGGGCGTGGTGGAACCGGCAGCATCGCAATAACAATGCAAAAAGCACCCATGAATGGTGCAGGTAGACCAGAGCAGTTAACTCTTTTGTCCAAGCCACCCCGGGTGGGGAAGAGGATTACCCCCGGACCTTTAGGGCAGAAGGGAGGGGGGAATTGGGAGTCACCCAGCAAGGTGTACATAAGGGGGATTCTGAGGTGGCCTCCTCAGAATCCTCACGGACTTTCCACGTTTCTCTGTGTGCTGTACAATAAACTTCAAGACAACTTCCGCTGACTTCTCGGAGTGGCGTGCGTTCTTGACAGCTAGCTACAGTCACCATTGGGGACACGACACCTACCTAGTTTCTTCTGTAAATCGCTCAAAGTGAGGTTCTCAGTTAGAATGTGAAAGACCCTCTTGGCCCTGTGTAGTTTCACAGGAACATCCACTGTTGAGTTGACTGCGAAAGGAACTGTTAATAACCCTTTGGACATCTGAAGTCACTCATGTATAACTTCTGTACAGCATTGGATAAAAATAGATGCTAAACGATGAAATCTGGAAAGCAATGTTTTGGAAAATATGTTTTTATTTTTTGGCAAAGATGGCCCATCAGTGACTGTGAGAAATAAGTTTCAAAGTTGATTGGAACAAGCAACTTCTTGCAAAGTTGTGCAAGTTAGAAGCTATGGTTCTTGCAGATTAATCTCTGGTGTGACAGGTTGCAATTATAGGGCTCAGAGTAATCTCTGTATTGTGCTTCCCCAATCTTTTGCTCAAGAAAACCCAGAAAACTAAATGAACTTTATATTGGAAGCAGAATACTCCCAGGTCCTAGTCCAATACTCTAACTACCACATCACATACACATACGCATAAACATATTCCACCTTTAAGCTAAAATATATGTCAAGTAGCACAAAACCCAAGATAATTTATGGAGGCTGAAGGATGCTACAAACAGAGGAGCAATCCAGACTTCTGTCAGTGACACTGAAAGGAATGATTATAAGCCTGTCTCCAACTCATGAGTAACAAGGTGTTCTCAGAGAGTGGCACAGAAGGAAACAGGTCCACGTGGTGGCTTATGTGTTGAAACAAGTAAAAAGCTGTGGCTGCACCACAGTAGACTGACATGCTGCTAAATGGGTGGAGCTATTCTCTGAAAATGAGCTGTCATGCTACCCACCCTAACTGTGAAAACCTGGCCAAGTGTGTTTCCCCAAGATCTATAAGAGCAAAGGGCCCTGGCACTATAGCAGTGCTTCACTTGTTTTTGAATTTCTGAATGAGGATCCAAGTTGAACTGGAAATCTTTTGGTTTCTCAGCATCTGTAGCAACAAATCATGATGACACATCGGAGCCAAAGGAACAAGAATGAACATGTGGCTGCTTCCATGGACACCACATTAATCTTCATGGTAAAATGGTTACAGCTGAGGCTAGATCTCCCCACCCTCAGAATGTTACCCTGTTCAAATAATCCACCACGCCGAGTTCTCTTTAATGTAGCATGTCAGGATACATATGGAGGATCCCATGGTAAAGTACTACAGAGACTTGGTTCTGCAGAAGATGTTTAGGTTTCAGCCAGGATTGAAAAACAAAGGATATACAGCTTCTCCACTAATCAAAACCACAGCTAATCTGCTATTCAGATGTGCCATTTGCAACTATGCTGGAGCCCAGAAGCCGTAATGCATGTACAAGAAAAGCTTTCAGAGAAAACTTGTGGAAGAGGCATATCAGGAGTCCTCAGAGGGTCACGAACTAGTTTTGTGTGCTGTTTTATCCAAATCTCAGCTATTTCTTGGAAGGAGAGACTGACTATGTGTGACATCATGGGCTTAACTATTACACTTGCTCTGTCCCATCCCCTTGCCCTAGGAGCCTTTATTAAAAAGCTGCTGCTTTTGAGGACTTCTGGAGAGGTGATAATGTGTGTGATGTAGCCACCTTGAGGCATATGTGAAAAGTAAAGTACAGTCATACCTCGGGTTACGAACGCTGCGGGTTGCGGGTTTTTGAGTTGCCGACCGCACCAAACCTGGAAGTACCGAAACGGGTTACTTCCGGGTTTCGGTGCTCGCGCATGCACAGAATCACAAAATGATGTCAAGCACATGCGCAGAAGCACCGAATCGCGTCACGCGACTGCGCAGACGCAGTGCTTAAGGCTGTGAACGCTGCAGGTTGTGAACGTGCCTCCTGCACGGATCATGTTCGCAACCCAAGGTATGGCTATAGTGTTAATTAAAGTAAATCAATTTCTAAAGTAGCATAAACATAAATGGCTGAGGTTTTCCCTGCCCCCTTAAGAAGTTGGTGCCTTGAAGAAAATGCTTGAGTGACATTGATGGGTCTGTTTCCTCCTTCAGACAGGCTTCAGCCATCTGTCCATCTTTTTTCTTATACTCATTATCTACTGCAATACCTCTCTATAGCCCAAGCCATAAAGTTATGCCACTTGGTTCAGGTCAATGCTAAGACAACCTGTATGTTTTGTCTCAACTACAGAATACTACGGTAACTGTGGTACACATACCTCAGTCCCTCTCCAAGGTGCTGATTCTGTTTTGCCTTGGACTTCTGACCTCCCTCTTGCTTGAACCATCCCCTATCCTCAGTGATGGGCCACTCCATGCATCAGGATACAAGGAGCACCTATTCTGTCATGCTTCCTCCCTTGGCACTTGTTTCTCCAAGTTGGCCATAAGTTAAGGCAGCCAGATGAACTAGTTATTGTATTTGAAAGTTCTCTGGGGAGAGGCTGGAACATGTTATCACCGCTAGCAACTTCACTGTAATAAGGACTATTGGGGAGACTTTGTTGCCACATTAAGCATCACTTAGGTTTGTTTATTTTGTTTTTTCTTGTCGTTGACATGAAGTTTCCCAGCTGAGGGAGTCAGCCTACTGCAGAGAATTCTGGAAGAAATAAACGTTAGTGCTTCTTTTCTACATCAAGCAATTTAGAACAGTAATGGTTACTTCTGGTAACATGCTGCCCCAGTTTTCCTCCAATCAACAGTAATATAACAAGACTATAGCACAACTCAGGTATAACACTAAATCCCTTATTTTCCTGGCTTTCTGAACCAAATAAGTTGGATTGTTAAGGGTTTACTTTATGTTTAGTGCCTTCTGTCAGCCCCGATGAGAGAGGTCATGATAGGGGTTCACTAGATATCTTGATTTCCATTAAAGTTGGAGCTAAATGGGTGTTGGCAATAAATGCTCAGAATGGAAATTGTGTTTGTATTTTATCAATATTTATATTCTTCCTAGAGAAACAAGAAGCTGGTGGGTTTTAAAAAATATATTTGTATAAGTTAGGCAACACCACTGAGGCCATCTTTCAATTTACCTTAGTTTCTCCTATTCTCTACTATGGTAATTTCAATGGACAAATCTGTTCATTTGGTTATGAAAGTTGTAAAAGATTGGGCATTTTCCCCAAGACAATTCTGAGTATTATGCAAACAGGAGAGCTGTGATCAGTAAGCCAGACAGAGGTGTGTGTGTGTGTGTGTGTGTGTGTGTGTTACAAATTGGGCTATAATGTAATGCATATTTTCTGGATGTAAGTCCACTGGACATGGTGTGACTTACGTACAGTGAACATGCATAGGGTCACTCTGTAACCTTTAAATATTGCTTGAGAATTTGAAATAGAAACTGTTCCTGTGATCTGAAAAATCAATATAGTTTAGTTTCAGTAGAAGGAAAGTATAACTGGTTATATTTTGGCCTCAGGTTGATGACCCAACATTATGAGACTGAGATAAGCCAGATAGTGGTTATCGGGAGGTTTTTAACGCATGATGTTTTTATTATGTTTTTAGAAATGCTGTAAACCACCCAGAATGGCTGGGGAAACCCAGCCAGATGGATGGGGTATAATTTTTTTAAAAAATTGTTATTGTTATTATTATTTCTTAAAAGAGAGATTAAAGGTTTTCTCAAGTAGCACAAGCAAGTTCAAGGGTGGATTAGTTTATTTAAAGATCCAAGCATGCTAAATGCAATTCTAACTTGCAACATAAAATAGAGACAATTTTTCGTGTCTCTTGGATTATCTGCCCTTGGGTCTATATCTTTATGCCATGAAAAAATGGTGAATTAGAGCTATATATTATATACTACACCACTTAAGCTAAATCAGATGTTTAGTGGGGGTTCATTTGATATTGAATGCAAATAAACGGAGCAGAAGATTTACTAAGGCAATTAGATGCTTGAGACTGTTGAAGTTATTACCATCAATTATCATCTGAATTGGAGCTCACTTTTTAGAAATAGATGTGTCCAGTTTCTGGAGTTTGATGGTGCATTGCATGCAATAAATGCATTATTAGATAGATGGTATTTCAAGATGATGATTACTTTCTCTGTGTGGCTATTTTTAATGTCCTCCAACCGTTTCCTTTTAAGAACTATGGAGAATAAAGTGATTTCACCTTGGCCCCTGCAGAGCAGGGCATTATTATTAATAACAGGGGAGGGAGAACTTCAATGAGGTTTAAATTTTGGGCTCAGAAAAGCTAAACTATTCCCTTTCCTCTCAGAAATTAGCCCAGCTAATTACAAGTTCAGTTCTAAGACCCAGAGTCCAGCCACAATTCTGTTTGTGCATTGATTTCAAATCATAGGTCCAAGAGGATTCTGTTTTGGCCCACCACTTTCCCACCATTTACTGTTGAACCAGAACATATGCCAATCGGGTTTTCTGCTGAAAACCTCTCAGACCTAAGTCGGATCTTCTTGTGTTTCCAGTGATTTTGCACACAGACCGATTCTCTCGAGCTCCCAATGAGGTCCCCCACCAAGCCCTTCAGAGTCCTCCTGGTGCCTAGTACACAGCTGTAGCAGCATGCCAGACATCAAAGAGGAAAGCAGAACTAATCTTCCTTGCTCCATTCCTCTGCCATCAGAGCAGCAAGAAAGCTAAGTGGAGGAGGGAAGGTGAGAGACTTTGAGACTGGTGTATGGTTGGTGGATATAGAATCAAAATCTTTTGGGGGCCATACATTTGCCTCCTATTTCAGTGAGCATTATGCACCACCAAAATTCATATTTTTAAGAATTGGAAATATGTCAAGCGTGAAGTCTCAGGGGAAAGGCATTATGCCACCTACATTCTTAAAATTCCGTTTCTGTTTTTTTTTTGCAGACGATTCATATCCATACATACAGCTCAGTAGATAAATGAGTCAGTGATTCAAAATAGCCTTCTTGTTTCTATCCATAAAGATGACAGCAAAGCTGACAAAAAATGAACACAACATAGTAGACCAACCAGTTTACCTGATGTGGTCTGTAAAATTTATGCTAGAATTATTTTTAAGCGAAAGTGCAGCTGATAAATTTATTCAGAGTTTATTGCACCTTATCAAAAATACAAAAAGTTTTTGATTTAGTGAATCGGGAGCATCTGTGGATAAGATTATTCCAGACAGTATTTTGTAACTGGGGTAATAAATATGAAACTCTTGCTCATATTTGGCTTATCATTGGAGGTTCTCAGATAATCTAGAAGAGGATAATCAAGGATGAAGATATTGGGAAATGCTGATGATCTGTAATCAAAACCATTCTAACTCTGAGTTTTCTCTGTGGTGTTATTACCTACATGTTAACCATGTACAATAGGAACACTCAGATCTTGTATTTTATCCTCTAAGGATAGCTGCTCCTGCATAATATGCCATCTGCTTCTCTTGAATACAAATTTACAACAAACAACCCTGGAGCAACAATTGTGTCTATATATTAAGAGATGACAGAGTATGTTGACACTGCTTATTATATAATACCTATTATATAAAAATCTGAATTCCTTTTGTCTTGAAGTTGTTAGAGCCTTTTTCGCAGCTTAACTAAAGTTTGCTTGCTGCTATGATGTTCTGGTAATATTTAGGCTAGACTACTGCAATGTGTTGTGCATGGGGCTGGCTGGCTTTGGAAATGACTTGGAAAGTTCACTATGTGTTCAGGACATACCTGAAAAAGCTCAGTTGGATATTGGTCCATTTCTCAGGTGATGTTTACCTTTAAAGCCCTGCATGGCTTGGTATCTGGGTATTCCCACATCAACCTACCCATATCTGAGGTCATCCTTTGAGGTCATTCTTTAGGTACCCCTGCAAATCAAAACATGATTTCTTTATTGTAGGTCATGAATGAAGATCATTCATCTGCATCAATGTCTTTTTGACATAAGCTGAAGACCTTGCGTATTTTCCCATGCATTGCAAGGTGATCTATTTAAATTCAGGAAAAGATAGCTAACTAGCTAGACTTAATAATATCAATAAAAAGTAATCTGTAGAAAATCTTTCTTTACATGTAAATTTATGTGAAATGTGTTCAGTTTTGATCAAATGCACAAGTGAGCATCTGATTTATAAAATGTTTCTTAATCAAACTGGACACATTTTGCTAAATCAGATCACAGTTGTAGACAAATTTACAAGGAAGTAAGACCCATTTAACCAAATGACAATTACTTTTAGGGAAGCATGTATAGGATTTTGTCTTATGTAATAATTACACCCAAATAATTCTCTATCTTTATTTTAACAATTTATTGGCAATTTCCTTATCTTAATCTTCTGATGCATATAAACAATAAGCCTGAACTTGAAACTCTTGCTGGGACTTTTCTTTTATCTTAATCTTCTTTTATCTTAATCTTCTGGTGATATAAACAATAAATGTGAACTTGAAACTATTTCCTATTGGTTTTTAGTGATTTGCTCCATGAGAACTGCTCCAACAGACCTTTTACAGTCAGGGTGGCATTCTGGGTTGGCAATGTAGCAGAATAAACAAAGGTCAGTCATGAATGAATCATGAATTTACATGTTTGGGGATGGTTTTCTTTCTGAATGGGACGCCGGTGGTGCTGTGGGTTAAACCACAGAGCCTAGGACTTGCCGATCAGAAGGTCGGCGGTTTGAATCCCCGCGACGGGGTGAGCTCCCCTTGTTCGGTCCCTGCTCCTGCCAACCTAGCAGTTTGAAAGCACGTCAAAGTGCAAGTAGATAAATAGGTACAACGGTGTTTCCGTGTGCTGCTCTGGTTTGCCAGAAGAGGCTTAGTCATGCTGGCCACATGACCCGGAAGCTGTACGCCGGCTCCCTCGGCCAATAAAGCGAGATGAGCGCCGCAACCCCAGAGTCATCCGCGACTGGACCTAATGGTCAGGGGTCCCTTTACCTTTACCTTCTTTCTGAATAGTGCCTTAAGAGCATCTTGCACCAATCTTAAGGCTTGCAAACTCCTTATGACAGAGACTTGTTTTTCTACCGAAACATTTTAAATTATGGGTACTGATGGTGCTTTATTTATGTATTTATTTATTTAAGCCTAAAGGCTATAGATAACAATAGGAATATAAGATACCAGATAAGATTCTTCTTCTATGGAATTTCCCTTTCCTGCATTAGTTGAGATTCTTGCATTGCAGGGGGGTGAACTAAATCACCTTTGGGGATCCTTTCCAACTCTATGATTCTGTGATTTAATATGGGACCCCTGATTTCAAGCTAAATAAGATGGCATTGCAATGCTTTGAAACGGTTCTCTAGGGTTGGACTGTAGTATAAATAGTAGCAATTGCGTGTCAAGGTCCCCAAACCACCCCTCAAATAATTCACACATCAGACAGAATTTTAGTTTTGGTTTTTGGCATGATTTTGGCCACAACTTTATTAAAATACAAATAATGTGAGTGGTTGCTTAGGCATTGGTTAAGACTATCTGTCCCACTGGGGACAGAACTGACGACCGTCAGTAAGGGGAAATCTCTCTGGAGAGATAAAGGGAGCCGGGTGATCTGACCCTCCCCTCTCCCCACAGGCTCTCAGGGCTCTTGCAAGGCCCTGGCCCCCGACTGGGGGTTACGGACAAAAGCATATCGAGCCCCTGGATTCCTTTAACGGAATTCCCCGTACACCAGCATCAATTGGAGGGGCAGACACAGTCAATCATAACCCCTCCTCCAACCAACATAATAACCAATGCCTAACTGCCAACCTTACAAGTTGTGACTATTTGCTACGCAGTAGGCGAAAACCAGATGGCACCAGCCAATCAGCCAAATGGAAAAATTCCTACCAGGCCCCTGCCCCAACAGCAGACAACCCCATGACAGGCATAGCAAGGTCAATAAGCAGAGGCCTAAAATATAGAGAGGGAGGGCGGGTGATCCGAAGCACGCAGCAAAGAGGGAAATCACATTGCATACCAACCAATATATATACGCTGGGCTGTCCATCAATAAATTGCAACATACAAATCTTCCCAACAACACCCTGGGTCCAATCACAGTCGTGGCCATCTATACGATCCCTCCCAGCACCAGAGGGGTGACTTGCTGGCCCCCACCGCAACACGTGCTCTCCATGAAGGAGAACACGCTTTGTAATAATCAATAAGCGGAAGAATCTGTCTTTACTGCTTTATATTCCAGATCTAATCTAGTGTTCTTCTGAAAATGAGTCAAGAGTTAAATTTGTGTTTCTCAACATTATGCTTTTCTGCTATGCAAATAGGGAGAAGTAGCGTAAATGTCAGCCAGTGCATCTTCTGCCTTGCCTAGTAATAAATTCAAAAGGTGAGAATGGATGTTCTTTTCCTCTTAAGTCAGAAGTGATGCAAAACTTCCTCTAACATTTTTGTTGTTTTTATGTAGGGCTTTACATCACAGTTGCCAAATGTCTTGAGAGAGACACTGTGGCATTTATGTTGCAGAAGGAATGTGGAAGCCCTAGAAATCTTGCACAAAAACCTGTTATTGGCCACATTTCCAACTCAAAGTTAAGGACAGGAGAACACTTAGAATGTCAACAGGCACCTGACACTTTGAGAAATGAACCCATCATAAACATTGCAGTACTTAGCCTGCTTACCTCTAAATAATTGCATCTGCCACAGTGAGAATACTTTGCATTAAGTGGTGTCAAGGTTAGGGCACTGAACCTGCAGTTTTTGAGTAGGTGTTCTAGTCAAATCTACAATATAGTTGTGATGGCTATAAATTCTGCTCTTCAGCAGCCTATTCCATCGAGAAACTAGGCTTCCATTGCAGAAAGGTGGCCTAGTTCCGGAATGTCTAACACTTACTAGCTTTCAAAAACCACTTTACTATATTTATCACTTTCCTGAAATCAATTAAATTCTAGGGAATAAAATATAACCTTTTAATAAAAGCAGGAGCAATTGCTTACAACTGCCAAATTGGAGAAATGGCTTCCAAGATGTCAAAAGGAGAGAGTGAGCATTTTGGCTTGGAAAGATTCATTATTAGACTTATTGAGCCCCACCTAACAAACCTGGCTTGTTATAAACTATGTTCAGGAGTCAGAGAGTCATTACCAATGTTAAAAATGAAAGTTCAATCTAGCTGTTGATGGATCATAACCTCAATGTTTTGGCAGCGCTGTTTTGTTTACTTTTTTCCTCTATTATACTAACGTGTTTGTTCAGGTAATGGAATTTAGAGTTTTTCCGTCTTTTTAGATATTCACGCTCTTCCTGGCAAGGTCTGAACAGTTTTGCTATTCCTTATAATTATACCTAGAGGTAAAATAAATACTTTCCCACGGGTCCACTGTGGTAATTTGTCACTGTGGGTCTAGAGGCTTAGTTGCACAACAAGTATTTCTGCCGTAGTGTCTTTTCATTTTTGACAAATCTTAATGGCATAGGGACTTTGTGTCCATCAGGAATGATTAGCTTAAAGTCAGCATAGGAGAACACCATTGTAAGTTTTAGAAGATGGACTCAGAAAGGAGGATCCATCTTGTATTATTAAAATGGTGGGTGGAAAAGCACATCATGTTATGCTGGTCAGGAGTAGGTTGTCCTCAGTCATGCAAGGTCCATCTCCGTGGGCCACCAACATATTTAAAGTTTACAGTGCTATAGTGCATATCCTGAATCTCTTAACAGTTGGCATAACTAACTGGTGTTTTGATTTCGAATGTGCACTCATTCTTAAGAAAATAAGGAATGTCTTGCTGGATAAAATTAAGGAAAAGATTGAATGGATACTTTGCAAGAAACCCAGTAACCAACAAACACGTAGACTACCAGGAACTAGTCAGGGAACAATTATCTATCTTCTGCCATCTACAGTACTTTATGATTTTTCATCTTAGGCTAGAGGGATAGGCAAGATGCCCCCCCCCCAGATCCAAGCACCCCTGAAAGTGTGCATAAGAATGCATATACCAGTATTAGTGAAAATAATAAACAGAATTCCTCATACAGGAGGCAAAATTGCATGCTAACATGTACGTTGGAAGAAATTGTACTACAATGCTGATGGATTTCCAAGGGAAATTTTTTAAAATGGAAGCTGATAGGGATATGTGGAGAACCAAACTTAAGTCTGGACAAATCAGAAACAGTGAGAAGCTGAAAGTGAGAGATTTTCCCATTCCTAACTCTGTAAACAGAAACCCAAAGGCCAAGGGACATGGTGCTAAAGTACCCAACATCCTTAGGTTTTATCTAATGCTATTCACAGAAGGCTCTTTGACGCAGTAGAGCCTTCCATGAATGGATAGAGCATGAGGACAATTTTGGCATATTTCCTTTCTCTTGCAGACTCCTGCATCTCACCCACACAGCCCCAAAGGGTACCCCAGCTCTCTTGAAGATATTTAGTTGGGCACCAAAGGCTGTACAGGAAAAGAGGAATCAGCAAAAATCTCCTCCCCTTCTTTCATTCATAGAAGCATCTGCTGAATCAATGAGCTTTCTGTGAATGGAAGGACACCATGGGTATATAACTCATGGAACTCACACCATACCTGCTTGATGGGTTAGAAAATAGTTTTTATTTGAACTGTCTATATACTGACCCATTTTAGACTAACCACCACCACATTCTCACCAGTCTGAAAGGCTACCAGAAATTAGCGATACTGCACCACTACGTCTTGTTAATAAATGTGGGAATGGGTTTGTTGTGAATACAGATGAGCCCCTTTTTTTGCCTCTCAGAAACCTACTCACCCCTCTTGCATATATTTCTGCTTTGAAATGCTTTCTCGCTGGCACTGCATGAATGTAATAATATAATGCTACAAGTACATGGTAGCTCTGCATTTTTTCTTCCTGATGAACCAGGAGTCTCACAAGAGAGCCTGCCTTTAGATAATTTCCAGCCCATGTTTTACAGACCTGAATTATTTATAGTTTGGATAAACATCTCTCTCCCCTTCACAAGGGAGGAAAGCTCAATGTTTAGTGTATGGGATGGGAGAAGGAGTTAGGAGAAGTTGTGGGTTCTTCTCTTCCCAGTCCTGTGGCTGATTTGCAAAGTGCCCTCTCACAAATATTTAGCTTTGTACAATGGAGGTCATGTTTCTAAAGAAGGCTAACTTCACACAACCACATTGGCAAGGTGACAGTGTGGTCTGCATACATCCCATTTAAAGCTGCCTCGGGAGCTTCTGCTAAGAGGCGGTCTATGAATCAATAGCTACGTAAATACACTTGCTGAAATGGATGCATGATTGCTCCAGTATGATGCTCCCAGCTTGCTGGAGCAAGTGTGACAACTTGTGATGATTGTAAAACATTTAAAACTGATTTTAATATTGTATTTCTATATTGTTGTAACCTGCTCTGGGATGTTATGGTAAAAGGTGTATAAGAAACACAGCTCGTGGGGGAGTCTACCCAAACTTGCCTACATTTCGTATGTGACAATACCACAAATATCGTACAATGATACGTAAATGTCAGCCACTTGTTGGAAATATGAAAATGATGTCATATATTGTCTGATCTGGTCCAGTAATGTAAACATTTAAAGTGATATTGCCAGTGTCATAGAATCATAAAATTGGAAGGGACCATGAGGATCATATGTGTTCACTCATTGCTTTAAATATATGGGAATTTTATCTCACAATACACAAAGATTTAAATGCATTTTGATCAGGTTGAGTGGGGGGTTGAACCCTGAGCTGCCTTGGGACAATCAAGAAGTGTGAGAGCTAAAGGATAGCTCAATATACAGCCCTAACTCCACTTACCTGGAAGTATGCCCCATTATATTCAGTAGGACTTACTTCTGAGTAGACATGGTTAGGCTTGCCCTGCTAAATAGGATGGGAAGAGTGGATCTGGTCAACTCAAATTAGAATTCCCAAATATGCCTTTTGTACCTTCTGTCTGGAGAAGGAATGTTGTCTTTCTATAACACACATTACTGATATCTAAGCTATTACTTACTGACCTCTTATTAACCTAGAAGGCTATGACAGCCTGATCCTCTGTGCTTTCAGATGGCATTCAGTTTCCTTGAATTGACTGAAGCTTACTCCTAAATAAATGTGCACATGAATTGGCAAACCATTCTGCTGCTTTTCTTCAATGGGTCTTAGTTACTAAGTTTTCCAGAATTAGTCATTCCTTCATTTATTAATGAATAAATGAAGCAATCATCCCAAAATGAAAAATGTAAAAAAATCTAGTAAGCATAAATCAGTTTCATGGCTCGCTTTTCACACCTGTGTGAACGCATGATGCCTCTTTATGCCATCATACCATTGGTCCATCTAAGCCAATATAGACTACTTCAATGGCAGAAGGCAGATGCAGGCAGTATAAGCTGCTCCAGGATCTCAGGCAGAGACTTTTCCCAGCACCCGAATGTAACTAGAGTTAACCAAAGCCAGTTTCAAATAGCATCCCACCCCCTTAATTTCCGCCTCGAACTTAAGCCCAGATAACTGGGTTTACACATTGCACATTAACAAATACAGATGTTTAAAAGCTAACATTTACATTCACACCCAAAAGTTCCGCCTTTCAATCTACAAATTGCCATTTTTAACAGCACTTGTTCGAAATCTCTTTGTTAACGTGCCTTTGGCTGAAGACCAGTTCATTTTAGTGTAATCTAAATGATAACACCCTTGCCCTTGCCAAGATTCTTGAAGCTGTAGGTCTGTAGCAAATGGACCATAATGCTCCTTCTCTTACATCAGTTGCTTAGCCAACCTATGACTAACATCTGTGTATGCAGGTACCTTCCCCCACCTCCCTTTACCTCAGAGATTAAGAATTTCTCATCATGAAGAAGTAAAAGTAAACGGTGAGTCCTTCTGTGCTTCGCTGCTGAAAGTTCCTTGCCCTTTCCACAGCAGCGGTGCTTTTGCATCTCTCTCTCTCTCTCTCTCTCTCTCTCTCTCTCTCTCTCTCTCTCTCACACACACACACACACACACACACACACACACACAAACACAGCTGAAAAAGCAAAAGGCAAAGGGAGGGGGAAGCATGACAGTAATAGAAAAGTCAGCGGTGTGGACAAAGGCAGAAATTATGCATTTGAGGCAATTTATTGGCTCAGCAAAGTAAACTCAAAGAATGTACAATAGCAACACTGAAGACTGTTTTAAGTCTTTCTCTCGGCTCAAGGAACCTTGGGAATTGTAGTTTAGTATAGGGGACTAGTTATTCTCAACACCCTCACCAAACCACAATTCCAAGGATCCTTTGGGAGAAAGCCAAAGCCATACTGGTGGGAAATGGATATGTTTTTCTGTTGACTCATCAGGTTTAAGTGGGGAAGGAGACAAATACCATGAAGATATACGCAATAAGAACTGACACTACAAGTATGTGAATAATGTTGAATAGAATTTGCTATAGTTGCTACAAAAACAGAGTAGCCCTAGCACACTCTTTTTGCAAGATGCCTCTGAAGTGTTGCTTTCCTTTATGTACGGGGTCCACCTCCAGGAATTTCCAGTTGACTCAGAATGACATGAAATAAATTCCAGTCACAGTCCATGCAAAGCACACACATATACACACCATATGCTGGATCACGATTTGAATCTGTGTAATGTTTCTCACCCCATCAGGTCATTCTGAGCCAATCGCAAGTTTCCTGCAGGTGGGCAGGAAAAGAAGGCAGGTGTTCAGAGACAGCTTGCAAGGAGAGTGTGCTAAGGATACTGCACTTTAGCAGCAAACGGTGGTGTTGGGTGCCCATTGGAACTGGTAGGGTGGAAGTCAGGTAAACCAACAGCAAGTGGAGCCAGAGCATAGCTGTCAACTTTCGGATTTGAAAATAAGGGATTTTTCTGAACTTTCGGATTTGAAAATAAGGGATGCCACAAGGGCGGTGCAATGGCACCAAGTAGCCTCGCCACCCTGTGCTCCAGAGGCTGCGCGCGAACAGGAGAGCGAAAGAGCGAGCGCATAGACGGCAGGCAGGCAGGCTGGCTGTCTGGTTGGGCATGAGGGTCTGGCTGCACAAGGCATGCAAGCTTCGCCCCCAGTCGGTCTCAGACTCCTTATTGGCAGCCGAGCAACGCAGCTGAGGAGCCTCCCTGGCCGGCAGGGAGGGAGAGGAGCTGCTTCCTTTGAAATCCGGGAAATTTAAGGGATATCAACAATCCGGGATAGCAGCGGGAAACGGCATTGGAATAAGGGAGTTTCCTGCCAAAAAAGGGAGGGTTGACAGCTATGAGCCAGAGCAAGAGAAGAGCATGCTTGGTCCCCATCCTCCTGCTTGCTGGTTTCTGCAAAGGCCACACTGAGACAGAGAAGGAAGCTGGCAGGCAATGATACCCTGAGTAAAAAGCCATGCAGGTGAGTACTGGCTGAGAGCAGGCAGAAGTTGGAGCAGCAGAGCCCCCTTCACCCTTATGGATCAGTCAACTATAGCAGCTTTATAGGATAGGATTCTGGGGGTCTTGTCCAAACATTAGCATTATCTGCTCACATGTCTGTACGATCAGCTCTCCTTGCACATATATCTTCATGGCATTTGGTGTTTAGCAACTTGCCTGCTGCTCTGTCCCTAGCTCCCTGGTATTGGCTTTTGCTATTCCATCTTTGAATCTGTTCCTGCTTCCAGCTGTGCTCCAATTTCCTGGCTTTCAAACCGATGCCTGAGTGTATATGACTGCCATCTATTGGACAGAATAAAAATCAATCAAAGATATCTTTATTGTAACACATCCCCAAGTCCTCCCGTTTCCCTGTCACCTTGCTAGTTACTCTGAGAAATTGTGTCAACGGGGTGTGATACTCTTGCCTTTATTATTGACAAGTTGCATGAAGGCGGCAACCTTTTGTGTTAGGGTGGCCGTGTCCTACATTGCAGGGGACAGTCTAATTTAATACTCTAATTTAAGACTTTCTTTTTCTTTTTCGAAGGGCTTTCTGCTCAAAGTCTGGTTTAAAGAATAAGAACTATAAGAAGGGAGAGCAGGGGGTGGGGGCCTTGAAACTGCCCATCAACAGTTGCTCCCTGGACGATATTCCACACGATGGCGAAATGTAGTTTGTCCTATTAAAATTAGAGTAATTTTTTTTAATGGATCAAGACATATATATTAGCATATGCACATTTTATGCTGATCTATGTCCTCTTTTGTGATCCACATTTTTCCTTTTTGGTGATGCATAAGTAGCCACCTTCCTCCATGTACTCCCTGTAGTGTCCTATTGAAAGAGATTGCACTGTAAGAGGCACATTAGGATGTCACTTCAAAATCTACACTTATATGCCGCTTTGGCTTGTATTTTGGCATATAAGTGGCAAATACATACATACTCTTTCCCTTCACAATACTCACCTACAATCTTGGAAGCCTACATGACTACGGCATGTGACAGTGAAGAAGGAGGTTAGGTTAACCTCCTTCTTCATTTGCTCAGGCTACAACAGTCCTTGATTTTTAAGGTCTCCAGAAAACACTCTGTTCCAGATAGTGACAGGGAACAGCAAAATTTCAGAGGTGGCACCTGGGACTTCCTTCCTAGAGACACTTGCCAAACAACTTTGGATACGGCATTATTTATGCCTTTGGTGAATTTCTATTCTGCCCGTTGATGCACTGAGTGTTTCTAAGGCAGCTCACAAAGCATTGCTATCAGCAAATGCAATGCTTTATAAGCTTATCAAAGACCTTTCCTTCTGTGAAACCTTTTGGTAGAGTAATCCAGAATCTCTATGGTGCATTTTATTGATATGAGTTTTATAGTAGGTTTACAATGTGAATGAACCTTGCCCAGTTTAAGTTGGTGTGATAGCGGCACCCATTCCTTGGTGTTAAATCAGGACACTGTAACTTGTGGGTTAGTTCAATCCAGGTTCCATCACTGAACTGGACTCAGCATGGGGGACTTTTGAAGACTCCTTGTAAACTTCATAATGTAGCAGAGAGGCTGTTAGTGGGTACTCAGTCATGGGTTCATATTATACCTATTCTACAACAGCTGCTCTTGTTCCCAATTACTTTCTGGTCACAATTCAAATTTTCATGCCCCAAAAGGCTTGGGACCAGGACACCTAAGGGAACCCTTGTGCTATCCTGTCCACTCCCTACAATCTGTTGGAGAAGTCTTTCACTCTCCTTCATTCCTGATCAGGGTATGATGGATTGGGACAAAGGTTTTCCCTGTGGCAGCATCCTTGCCTTGTGAGATCCATCTTTTCCTCTCACTTACTTTATTATTATTATTATTATTATTATTATTATTATTATTATTATTGCTGGCTGGTTAAAACTTTCCCATTTTGGGACAGATGATTTTTTTTAAAATGTGGGGGACTCTCATTTTAGAACATTTTTATCTGCTGAGACTGTTTTAGATTTATGCTTTTTTATTTTATGGGGTTCTGCGTTTTTTTATTTTTGCAAGCTGCCACAATTGATGCAAATGTGTTAGAAGGGTGGGGCATATGCTTTCTAAAATAAATAAAAATCATTGTTTTTAAATATATCAGGTGGTGTTACTGTTGAAGCCTGCTAGGGGATCTATGTTGTTATAGCAGTGGTGTATAAGCCAACATGATGAAATTATTCTCTATCCCAATACACTCACCATCTGCCAGACATGGTTTGCTTTACTATAACACAGATGTTTTGGACTCCAACTCCCATCAGCCCTAGTCCATAGGACCAATAGTCAGGAATGAAATGAATTGTGGTCAAATAAATGGGTTGTAGTCAACTAAACAGGGGTGTGTGGAGTGTTAAGGGAGGGATAGTACTTTGGGGGGATGGGACATGTCATACTCTGGGGTAGCTTGTCCACCTTTGGTCCCCACCCTGCACTCAGCTCTCACCTGTGCCATTTCAATACTAACAGAGCATCCTTCCCTATGTTCCAGTAGGAGAACACTTCAGTCTCCCAGGATATTCAATACAGGATCTCAAAGCAGCTGTCTTATTACAAAAGAATTTCAGAAATAGACTTGAAAGAGAAGTTACTGAATTACAACCTATTACTAAACTGAAAGGGAAGCGGGTGGCGCTGTGGGTTAAACCACAGAGCCTAGGGCTTGCTGATCAGAAGGTCAGCGGTTCGAATCCCTGCGACGGGGTGAGCTCCCGTTGCTTGGTCCCTGCTCCTGCCAACCTAGCAGTTCAAAAGCATGTCAAAGTGCAAGTAGATCAATAGGTACCACTGCAGCGGGAAGGTAAACGGCGTTTTCGTGCGCTGCTCTGGTTTGCCAGAAGCGGCTTAGTCATGCTGGCCACATGACCTGGAAGCTGTACACCGGCTCCCTCAGCCAATAATGCGAGATGAGCGCCGCAACCCCAGAGTCGGTCACGACTGGACCTAACGACTGAAAACTATGGAGAGACCTGGTCTGAATAGAGATATTGGATTCTTGTCTCATTACATATGCTTTTCCCTGTAGGACTAATTGCAGTCATTAACAGTTGTCAACAGGTTTACCATACCCATTGAGTCAATCACCCATCTCCTACTACCCTTCTGAGAAAACCTCACCTCACCCCACCCTCCCACTATATATAAGGGTCGGGTGACTTTTGTTTCAGTGTATATGAAGAAGTGTGCATGCACACGAAAGTTCATACCAAGAACAAACTTAGTTGGTCTCTAAGGTGCTACTGGACAATTTTTTATTTTTATTTTTTTAAGTGTTCCTGTCCACAGCCCAGGAAGAGGTTTTTGCATTCATTTTGATTCTAAGTGTGCTGGACTCTAAGATGGAGTGCATATTCAAAAGCCAGTCAACGACACGAAATAACATAGCTGTCTGTATGGGATCAGCTGCATTCCCCATTCAGATAGAGCAAGGTTCTGCCTCTGCCACCCCTGCTTCCCAAGATCAGAATCTGCACGTCCGTTATAGATCTTTTGCTATTACTTGGCTCTCTTGTTTTGATAAACAAGACAAGAGGAAGAAGAGAAACGGCAGGAACTTTGATTAAGCAAGCCCATCATAATGCAAGCCATTTAATTAGGAAATAATGCTAGAAACGGTTTCCCTTCCTTTGCTATTTTCCAGGCAGGATGCATCCTTCGGAAATGGGAAGCGCTGAGGGACACAAAGGGTTCATATGCATCCCAGCCAAGTGGTCACACAGGAAAGTGAAAATATGGCCAGCACTTATGTAAGCCGGCTGGACGTTATTCATCTTTTGGAGAGGAAGTATCAGCTAAACTCATGAAGTTGATGTAAATAGTCAAGTCAGGCCCCAAAAAGGAGGGCGAAAACAATGGCCCCTATTTTACCTTGACGCCTTTTGCTAATGTTGCTCCTTTCTATTTACTTCAGCCCTGACTTCGGAATAGTTACTGGGACTAAAAATAACCACACATTCGAGCCTTAAATATGATTCCTGTCAGTTTCTGTGACCACAAGGTCAAACAAAACAGGCATTTCCTACTCTTTAACCTTTGCAGCGAGCAGAAGGAAAAGTGTTCAAAAGGGCCACTGTTATTAAGGGCAGCCTGAAACATCTGACCCTGAACTGTTTTGTTTTGTTTCTTGAATTCTAAGCGTGAGGAGAGCCATGAGAAGAATGCCATGGCATCCCCAGTTTTGGGCTGCTTGAAGCCCATCGGTTGCTCTTCAACAGTATGACATATAGATTATAGTCCTATAATAGAATACAGGCCCAACAGAATGTTTATTTACAGTGTTCTGAGGAGCAAAAAACCAAAGCCCAGTGGAGTTTGCCTGGAGGATTTCCATTGCTTCCATGGGTTTTCTGAGGAAAGCAAAACACTTCCACTAAATACTAACCTAATTTTTTTTGCATTTTGTGTTGAATAGCGATAGACAGATGTGTCGATTCTGGGTTGTCCCAGCTTCTCATTTGAGTTCACTTCTCTACATTTCCACATTGGTTTACACACACACACACACACACACACACACACACCTCACAAAAATTCATCAGCATTCACTAGTATTTCTCCAAATATACACATTTGGTGTGCTATTTTGCCTAACATACACATTTTGTGAGAAACATTCCACGATATCATACAGTTTTGCATGTTACGCTCACTGATATATGCATGTTTATGTGTGGTTTCCCCTAATACAAACATTTTTAAAATAATTTTTATTCTTCTTCTTCATTAAACTACATAAAGGGAAAGTAAAGGAATCATAATATATTGATAAGCACAAGAAAGAATGAGGGGGAACCAAATACATAATCTAGGTTGAGCAGCATCCATTCACTTCAATTGGTCTTACACATGAGAACATCCACATTTTCATTCCAAAGCCTTGAGCTTTGACTCTTTTTAGAAACAAGCCACTGAGCAACAATATCCGTGGCTCTCTGAGGTATGTTTCCTCCAAGTAGTTCACACTGAGTTTAATTGAATTTACTTCTTGGTAAAGTACTTTGAGTACTGAAGTCTTAAGACTGGATTGTACCTGACTCCAAATTTTTGGGATAAGCATCTCATACAGCAGTGATGGCTAACCTTGACACTCCAGATGTTTTGGAACTACAACTCCCATCATCCCTAGCTAACAGGACCAGTGGTCAGGGATGATGGGAGTTGTAGTCCCAAAGCATCTGGAGTGTCAAGGTTAGCCATCACTGTCATACAGCCTTCCCCAACTCTGTGCCCTCCAGATGTTATTGGGTTTCATCTCCAATCAGTCCAACAAGCATGGAAAAAAGTTTGGGATGATGGAAGATATATAGATCAAAGCATTTGCAAACTGGGGAAGGCTGGTCCAATATACAACAGTACAATCCAAACCCTGGTTGGGCAGCAGCAGAATGTGATGAAGTTGCAGAGCCACTGCTCTGTAGGCTCATTGCTCATGCTGACCATGGCAGAAGGTGGATGGTGATGCTGCCAAGTGATAGCAATGCAGCCAGCTGGGGATCCAGCCGATCTTGGGCCAGCTCAGCATCACCCTGCCCCATTTGGGGACTTTACACAGGCTACTGCTAGCAGGGATCCCACCAAGGGTACTTTCACCCATCCATTTGGTGGGCAGAAAAAGGAACTGTGGACCAGAGAACGGAAGTTGGTGAAGGCTAGCAAGCAGAAGCTGGCACAAAGAGGGTTTGAATTGTAGTCTCTCCTCTCTCTCTGTGTGTGGGGGGGTATGTTGTGGGGGTGGTGTTGGTGCACTGTGTTCCCAAAATTGAATCACACCCTCTCTCTTTCTCTCCCCCCCTTCATTTATATCACTGAGTGCACATTAAAACAGCATGGAAAGTGAAATGGGTGACTGCAACAGCTGCCCACATTACTTAATGTTGAGAGGGACTCAAAGGGGGAGCAATGCCCAGCAAATTTCTGAAACGTAAGTTCTCAATGTTTCCATCCTGTCTCCTCCTCTCCTCGACTCTCTCTGTGTGTGGGTCATTGGAGAATGGGATGTGAGGTGAGGGAGGGAGGGAGTTTCCTTCATGCTTCGGCAGTGGTGCAGAATGTGGGGAAAACAATGCTTGGTCTGATTCCAGGCATTCCTTTGGGGATAAGCTGTTGGAATGCTAAGCAGAGAGCCAAATAATTTTGCCCAGGTATCCAGCAGTTTAGGTAATGTTTCCAGATAGAAACTAGACCAAAATAAAGGGCACTTTGGAGCTCTGATGTTTTTTTGAATCGAGTGGAAATATGAAGCATGGGGTGGAGGTGGAAGGTTTTATGCTTTATGGAACTTTATGGAACTGAGATGTTCTGGAATAAAGAACATCCTAAAATAATGGGCAGTCAACTAAGCTGCACTCTAAAGACAGATAATTCTTTATCAATGTCAGAGATGTAGTACTAAGAATGCCTCTTTTCAAATGTTATAGAATTGTTCATCAGTTCTTTGGTTTTCTTCAAGATGTCGACAATTTCAGCAGTTTTGCTTCAGATACAGTATGCTTTCCAATTTCATTTATGCATGCAGTTTTTAGGAAGTTTTCTTCCTCCTTGGGTTGCTATTTCAATTTCATCAAACTGGAGCTTTCTAATGACCAAGAGATACATTTTACACAGTCAATATCCAGATACACAGGAGTGGTTTTTAGCTAATGGTCCATACATCAGTGGCAGAGCCCATTGCATTTGTTTGTTTGTTTGTTTGTTTAATTTTTATATGACCCTTCATCTGAGGATCACAGGACAGTTTACAATATAAAAACACCCAAAAAGTTAACATAGTAACAGACAAAAAAAACATTCAACAACAGTTTAAAAGCTATGGGTTGTTTAATTAATCAAAGGCCTGGGAGAAGAGGACTGTTTTTGCCTGGCACCTAAAGATATGTAGTGAAGGTGCCAGGCAAACCTCCCTGAGGAGAGCATTCCACAGACAGGGAGCCACTGCAGAAAAGGCCCATTCTGTATAGCTGAAGGAGCGTCTCCACTCCCATTATTCAGCCCGGACACTGAGGTCCAGCGCCGAGGGCCTTCTGGCGGTTCCCTCACTGCGAGAAGCAAAGCTACAGGGAACCAAGCAGAGGGCCTTCTGGCGGTTCCCTCACTGCGAGAAGCAAAGCTACAGGGAACCAGGCAGAGGGCCTTTTCGGTAGTGGCACCCGCCCTGTGGAACGCCCTCCCAGCAGAGGTCAAAGAGATAAACAACTATCTGACATTCAGAAAATACCTGAAGGCAGCCCTGTTTAGGGAAGTTTTTAACCTGTGATATTTTAATGTATTTTAATATCTGTTGGAGGCCGCCCAGAGTGGCTGGGGGGACCCAGCCAGATGGGCGGGGTACAAATAATAAATTATTATTATTATTATTCTCCTGTTGCCACCCTCCAGACCTCTCATGTAGGAGGCGCATGAAGAAGGGCCTCAGGTAATGATTTCAGAGTCCATATGGGGAGAGGAGATCCTTGAGGGGAATTGGGGTCCTGAGTATATCATCCCTTTACAAAAGTCATGTAATAACTGTGGAATCAGCAACTCCCTCTGTACCGACAGTCTGCAGTCTGCAGCTTCACTTTCATGGTCTACGCCAGCATCTGTTTTGGAGTGTAAGCTGCTGGAGAATGCCGCTAGGATGTGCGTCCATCTTTCGTCTTGAATGGGCACCCTCTGTCTGAACTGTGCAGATGAAAATGAAAGCATTTCTTGTTCATTCCCCCCCTCCCCCATGCTTGAGAGGAAATGGTTAAAAAAAACAAAAAACAAATGTTGGGCGTTATCACCAGGAAGAGATCCATATCACTGACAAAGGAAGTACAAAAAACTGACATACCGGTAGATCTGTGACAAAAACATCATACTGTGATCTTCCGCATGAAGCATGATTAACAAGGCTGGATTAAAATAGCTGCCTTGTAAAAAAAAAAAAAATTTAAAATAAATAAAATGTAGGGTTAAATTGTTGCTGGTGGAATGGAGGGAGGTATTTGTTTGGAAAAGACAATAACTTTCTACTTCTTTGACAAGCCAGTTTCCTAGGTCCTGCTAAGGAAGGAAGAACGGACTTGGATAGATAGGGAGGCTGTTACTTTTTATTAGGTTTTTTTTAAAAGCAGTGAGGGATGACATATGGTCTGCACTGAATTTTTTCCCCTTTCATGGCCTAGAGGCTCCAGATAAACTCCTAGGAATTTCAGTTTAATTTATAAAACTTACGTTTCTAGCTCTCAGAGAGCTGGAGGAAATCTTGAAGATGTGACTGCAGGGTGGGTGGCAAAGATTCATGACCCACAATACAAACATGTATATCTATATCTGTCAAGAAAGAAAGAAAGAAAGAAAGAAAGAAAGAAAGAAAGAAAGAAAGAAAGAAAAAAGAAAGAAAGAAAGAAAGAAAGAAACCTTTTGCCATTGACTTAGCGGAATCATATTTAGGATGCCTCCATGGTCAGAACAAAATAAAAAAATTCCTTCCAGTAGCACCTTAGAGATCAACTAAGTTGGCTTTCGTGTGCATGCATACCACGAAAGTTCATACCAATAACAAACTTAGTTGGTCTCTAAGGTGCTACTGGAAGGAAATTTTTAATTTTGTTTCGACTACGGCAGGCCAACACGGCTACCTACCTGTAACTAGATCCATGGTCAGAGACAGTGGTGGTTCTGAATACCAGGTCTCTGGAAACTACAGGAGGGGAGAGTGCTCTTGTGCTTAGTTCCTATTTGTGGATTTCCCACAGGCATTTCTCACTGTGAAAACAGGATGCGGGACTAGATGTGCCATTGGCCTGATCCAGCAGACTCTTATGAGGTTGACTAATGCTTCTTTGGAATGGGCAGTAACAAAGGTTTGGCTCCCTTTGGCTGATGAGGATGCCATTGGGCTTCAACCTGCAACTCACAACCAGGTGTCATCAAAACCATCTTTGACAGTAGCAGCTTGTGTGTCAGAGCAGAGCCATGGATCTGCTCTCCCAACACTGGCTTGGGTGGGGAATGGCAGCACTGAGGACAAGGCTGCATAGGAAACAGCAGGAGCACTGGATTGGCTCTGCCACCCTGCTCCATCTCAACCCCATCCAGGTGCACTGCAGTGAGCCCAGTGTCAGGAGGTAGGATCCATAGATCTGTTCCATCACATGGTCCTCTATTGCCTTTTGGTCTCTTCTCATTCTAGACTGTAACTCATAGAATTACTCATAGAATTAATAACTCATAGAATTAATCCGCTTGCAAATATTTATTCTACTTAGGGGTATTATACTTGCCCAGAACCTTCCAACAGATAATAGCAGGCTTGCATATTATTTAGAAGAAAGTCCAATAGATTTAAATCAGTGGCCTTTTCAGTGGTGCCACCATATTTATGGAACACTATTCCACTGCAGGTTCACATGGCCCCATAATTGCAAGCCTTTGACTGGGTGTTAAAGACCTATTTACTTCAAGTCGCTTTTTTATAGTATATTATACTGCTGTTGTTTGATCTGGTGCCAAATTATCTTATATACCTTAATGATATTATGCTGGGTGGATTTTTGCAGTTTACTGCAATTGCTGTTTTACAGCTCTTTTATTGCTATCTTATTGATTTCCCCTGTTGCCTTTTCATGGTGATTGGCTTTTGTTTTCCATAAACCTTGGAATTTATATTCATACGATGGAAGTTGAGGGTCTTGTAAGTGCCTTGCCTTAAAATACTGAATAAATAGCATTTACTCAATGTTTAGGACTACAACTATTGTTGCTGGGCCTTTTTAGACAAATGCTCTGTCTGAAGCTTACTTTTCGTCACACAGCAGACAAGCTAGTGCAGAAGGAAAGCTAGTTCACACAGGAAAGCCAGGAGGACCCATCAGTTTCTTAAAATGAAGATTAAGCAGGAAAGACTGCTGCTGTGAATGCAGTCTTATCAAACTTTTCAAATGTGTTTAGACTCCAGCTAGGAAGGAATGCAACTGTTGAAAAATATGCCTGGATTGCATTGTGGCATATCAAAGGAAGGATGGGCTGTTCCACAAGAGCTGATGTGACAAGATACATATTTGGAAGGACACTGTTGTCTTTTTAGCTCTTCCCCCAACTTCCAGGTCAGATTGTGGGTCAAGTCATAATTGTCCCCAGCAGGAAAGGGAGGGAAATATGATGCATCCTCTGTTGTCCATGCAAACATTGGTGTGTAAGAGGGAGGGAGAGAGAGAGAGAGAGAGAGAGAGAGAGAGAGAGAGAGAGAGAACTTCTACAGCACATGTGCTAGTGTGGAGAGAATGACAGATCAAATCACAAAGTTGACACTGAGGTCCTCCTCCAAGGGCCTTCTGGCGGTTCCCTCACTGTGAGAAGCTAAGTTACAGGGAACCAGGTAGAGGGCCTTCTCAGTAGTGGAGCCCACCCTGTGGAACACCCTCCCATCAGATGTCAAGGAAATAAACAACTATCTGACTTTTAAAAGACATCTGAAGGCAGCCCTGTTTAGGGAAGTTTTTAATGTTTGAAGTTTTATTCTGTTTTTAGTGTTCTGTTGGCAGCCGTCCAGAGTGGCTGGGGAGACCCAGCCAGATGGATGGGGTATAAATAAAAAAGTAGTAGTAGTAGTAGTACTTTTCTTACTAAGCAATCAGGTTATTTTCTGAAAATTAGAAAACCTAAGGTTGACTTGTGATTCTTCAGTATACCGGTAACTAATATTTAACCCTTTCAGAAATGTGAATTGATTAAGTATATGCAAATTTAAAATTATCCATTGTTTAACAATGATCTAGAGGGTGATCTATAGAAAAGAAAACCTCAGTGGGCAACCAATTGAAAAACACAACCAGGGGGAAATTGCAGCTCTCTTTGAGATCACACATTAGGAACTTCACATATCATCTTGGAAAACACATGTCTGAGTAGCTTTCAAAGTATTGTCCTGAGACTGTGTACACATTCCAGTCCAGAGGTCATACTGATGATGCCACTGATGAATTTGATCACACACATTTTATTAAAAACAGACGTGGGTGATCTAGATAGATATAAACTGAGCTTTGCACTGTTTGGATCTCATCACTATAGATGTGCCAGTAGCTGATAGAGCCAATCCCTGATAGTACTCCCTAGCCGATAAAGTTTCATGGTGGGAAAAACATCACAAATCTGAACTGTCTGCTTCAAATTCTGACCTCTGGCATGCCCATGTCCTTAGCCAGTGGAAAGCAGTCTGGGTCTATTGAAACCAAGTCCTGTAGAGGAGTCAAGGCCACTCGCGCTGGCCAAACACCCGGCCCTTTAAGCATATATCATTGTAAAGACAAATTGCAAACATCCTATGACAGCTAACGGGAATAATTTTTTTAAAAGCAATCTACCACCAACCGTAAGGCAATTCTGCAATTTATTTGTAATTATGCGATCCCTTGGAATGCATCCCAATTCTCCCCGCTTCTTTACATTTTCATTCCGCTGTGACGACCTTATAAAAGTGACAGAGAACGCTCAGATCTTTGCCCGGCAAACAATATACATTATTTGTCACATGAAAGTAATGCATAGCTCTCTTAAATGTTCCCTAGCAGACTCCTATTGCATTCCACAAAGCGCCTGCACTTGAACCACCTCCATTCATATCAGAGTCTTTTTATCCCAGCACACATTGAGCAAGCTGCTCTGAAGCTTAATTCTCCTGACCCTTCAGTGCAGTCGGATATTGTCACCTAATCCCTTTTTTTCTCCTTATGTCCCATGTGTGGTTTTGACTTCTTTCTCTTCTCAATTCCTTTTTCCTCTTCCCTTTTTCTTTCTTTCTTATTCTATAAGCCTCTCTCCAGGCTCCACATTCCAGAATTCATCCTTGCATTAGTGCTGCCATACAATGCTTTCCCAGTGTTAGCGGATTAGACATTAAGGAGACTGTGGCAACTCTAGCATTACTCTATGCGCAGGGGGAACATAAGGGGATGGTGGAATGTCAGCAGAAAAGGAGAGGGGGGGAGGCATTGAAAAAGTTGGGAATGGGCAGAAATGACATCTTGGCTATAAACCAAAGTGACTATGGAATGGTGGTTCAGATTTAGGAAATGCACTTGTATAAAATTACTGGAAAGGTGGCCAATGTACCCTACTGAAGCGAGATTAGGATTACCAGGTGGAAAAAGTCTTATAGGCATCATTCAAAATGAAATTTCTGGCCATTTGAGAACAGGCATGTGAAAGGCATGACCGTATGACTTTGGGTACACTATAGTCATCTTAATCTGGGTTGCTAGTGTTATAGCCAACAGGATTTCCTGGACCCAGTATATTGTACATGGATAGGGCCCTCTGCTGCATCTGCAACTTTGCATAAAGTTTGCATAAATTATGTAGCATTTTGCATAAAATTTGCATAGACCTTTGTTATGTCCAGGTACATGCCCTCTTTTAGGTGGAGAGCTCAAGCAAAAACCAGAGGTCGCACACAAGTAATGTTTGACACACCAGGGAAGCTTTCCCCATATATATATTGCATGGTTTAAGATTCCCATTATGGGGGGAGCAATTTTGTGCCTTCAACAGCTACATGGCAGGCAAACATTAAACAGGGTAAGCCTTTCCTAGAATGCAAATAAAATTATGGGGAAAGCTTCCCTGGTGTGTCAAACATTACTTGTGTGCAACCTCTGGTTTTTGCTTGAGCTCTCCACCTAAAAGAGGGCATGTACCTGGACATAACAAAGGTCTATGCAAATATATGCAAAGGTCTATGCAAATATAGAGCATGGTTTAAGATTCCCATTATGGGGGGAGCAATTTTGTGCCTTCAACAGCTACATGGCAGGCAAACATTAAACAGGGTAAGCCTTTCCTAGAATGCAAATAAAATTATGGGGAAAGCTTCCCTGGTGTGTGTGTGTATATATATATATATATATATATATATATATATATATATATATATATATATATATAAAGCTGAAGTAAAAGCAACAAAACATTTGAGTAACCTAACAATATACTTTTAAATAAAAAATAAAAAATGAGCAATCTGTTCGGAGGCAACAAAAAAGAAAAAATGTGAAAAGACACCAGAAATAAAAACACAAAGCCAGGAAATCAGGCACACACACCACACCCTCCCTGCAATGATTGCTACATTCCACTCCTGATATTTTAAGCAAAACACAACTAAAAACCATTTTGCCAGCCTTGATAAACAATAGCAACAAAAATACTCTGAGCATGTGCACTGCAGTTCCACATAATTCATTTCCTGCCTTGGGTCAACTCTCACCCTAACCTACCTCATATGGCTGTTGTGAAGATATAGGAGGTTTAAAATTGCTGCAAGCTGGGGGGGGGGTGTTTGTGTGGACTTGGTGCTTGTATTATAGGCATCCGATTTTGCTTTCTAAAACCTTTGATCAAATGATCTCCAAGACAGCTTACCTGTTAACAATCCCATGCATGTTTCATTGGAAGTACTTCATCTTTGCAAAGTTTTCACATTTTGCATTTGTCACTTGGAGGGAATCCTTTAACATCCATCCACATAGTAATTAACTTCTAGGGAGTACCTGATCTCAGATGAACCCACCACAACAGAGTGGCATCCTATTTGCTAGGAAGGGCAAAGGAACGCAAGGAGAAATAGCAGATCCGTAAACTACAGAGATTCCGAGAATTCGAAAATGAGACTGAAGCAGGAAAGAAAAAAATGCATTTAAAGGGAGAGGGAAATGTTAGGTTTTTCGGAGCCCATGGATTCCTATTGCCTTGTGTCAGAACCACTTGTCAACCATAGCTCTGGTTCCACTCATCAACCAAAAGCACTGAAAGGCAGGTGCATTCAGGGTAGCTCATCTCACAGAAATTACTTAGAAGTTTGCCTTCACATCTAGCTTTGTATATTCATTTTCAAGAGGCCTAGCAACTTGCTTAAGCATCTGGGTCTCCTCTTTACTGTGTGCCCAGTACAACAGTACCCTCTGGGCCCTGTTATCGTGTAAACCAGTGCCGTAGCTATGGGGGGGGGGGGCTAGCCAGGTTCTTTGCCCCGGGTGAAGCCTCCAGAGGGGCGCCATTGAGGTTCCCAGCCTGTGTGTGTGTGTGTGTGTGTGTGTGTGTGTGTGTGTGTGAATGCAAATGTGTGGGGGGGAGGGGTGCCATACTGGGTCTTTGACCCAGGTGAAATAAGGCCTAGTTTCGCCCCTGGTGTAAATTACTGCGATAGGACAGCAAAATGTCATGGCACTTGCCGTTTCTCCAGGCCAATTCCAGTGGTAGCTCTATGTTAACTCATTTAAGAGACCCTAAAGGTAAAAGTAAAGGGACCCCTGACCATTAGGTTCAGTCGTGTCCGACTCTGGGGTTGCGGTGCTCATCTTGCATTACTGGCCGAGGGAGCTGGCGTACAGCTTCCGGGTCATGTGGCCAGCATGACAAAGCCGCTTCTGGTGAACCAGAGCAGCGCATGAAAACGCCGTTTACCTTCCCGCTGAAGTGGTACCTATTTATGTACTTGCACTTTGACGTGCTTTCGAACTGCTAGGTTGGCAGAAGCTGGGACTGAGCAACGGGAGCTCACCCCGTCGCAGGAATTTGAACCGCCGACCTTGTGATCAGCAAGCCCTAGGCTCTGTGGTTTAACCCACAGCTCCACATGGGTCCCAAAGACCCTACCTTGGTTCAAATAAAAATGGCAGCGGAGAAAGTCCCAGATATTGCCTCCATCTGTAAAAACAACAACAGGTAGTGGTTCAGATGCATTTATTCTGGGTTTGAATTGACAGCGTGACCATTTCAGGATCAAATGACCAAGGATCCGAAAGTTGTTAGGTGATTCATTACAGCAAGAATGAACCCTTCACCAACTCATATTTTTATTCTCATTGTTGCAGTGGTTGTTAATGTTACAAATTTATAAATCGCTTAAACTGCCTGAAGCTGCCAGAGCGCCGTACAACATGATGAAAATTGAATAAAATATAAAACATACACTGTCTCACCTTAAATAGTCAGAGCTTCATCAAGGAATGTTTCCCTCACAAGGATCACACCTGTCCCTTATATCAGAAAAAAAAATACTTTAGCAAGCAGGATTCTTTTCCAGCTCATTGTCCAGGAAATAAGAAGGTTTATAGTGAAACATACAGAGAGAGTGGACTAGATTGCTTTTAAATGACCCAAGCCTCAATTATGATTAAATATAATAAGCAAAAAACCAAGCAGCCATTAAGGTTTCTCCAGTTTGAAACATCATTTTATTTACAGAGCAACTAAGCAATTATGAATTTAGTGGAACTGGAAAAGTGATCATGAGAGAAAACCTCAGAAGTAATAATAAATTGGTAGGGTGAAGCTGGTAATGGAGTTCCATGGAAAACCATCAGTGTTTTCTCTGGCTCCAGCTCCCACAGAGCTTTATGCAATGTGTAGGCAGGCAAAAAAAATCCAAAATCTACATCTGAGAACAAAAAGTATCTTGGGAAGACACCACAAAACCAAGGGAATGGATATGTACAAATAGAAAGCAACAGAAATGCCATGGAACTACCAACTTCCTGCATATAATTTCATGTCTAATAATCCAGTGGGTAGACAAGGGCATATCTCCGTGGGATCTTGCTGGGCTCCGTGGGATCTTGCACGTTCCACGTTCTTGACAGGGACTAGATGCACACTGAATCAACATATCTAAGCATCAACAGAAACCTCATGCAGACCTGATTTTCTTAATGCCACTATCAAAGATTTTTGACAAAGGGAAATATTTGCCTCATAGATAGATATATAGATACATATTTGTTTGTTTAAAAAAAAACCAATGTATTATTTCTTTTAAGGGCACTCTGATAAAACCAAAAAAGATTACGTTATTGGTTTCCTATAGCATAAATTGGGGGGGGGGAGCCTGCAACCCTCCAGAAGTTGTTGTACTACAATTCCCATCATCCCTGGGGATGGAGTTCAACAACATGGGGGGAGGGGGCTCAGATTCCTGATTTAAAGCGTATATAAAGGGACTCATATATAAATACAAGTTTGTTTCTGCTCTCCTCCACATGTCCCATGAAAACACCCCAGGAGTGAGAACAAATTACCTGAGAGCATATAGGAATTTGATGGCTGTTGAATCAGCCACTAACGCAGGCATTGTGGAAGAGTGTTAAAATTGCTTCTCTTCTCCCAAAGCACAGCAGGTACAGGACCTAGGAAGACCCTTCTAAAGCATGGAGCGGGGAAAGCGAGCCATTCTGAAACTCTCTCCTTACTACAGCTTCAAGAAATTGGGATCAGTTGCCTGGATTTGACTTGGAGAGAGTGAGACAGCTACTGTTTCAGTTATCTGCTTCATTAAGTTTAGACTATATTTGTGTCTGTTTGCTTTTCTACTACTGCTTGGAAGTGTGTCTATCTGTGCTCTGTTTCACAAGGTCTGGAGTTTATTTGCCTGCGCTTGCTTTCCATTGCCTTTGGACTGTGTTTGCTCTGTGCTCTGTTTCATTGAGTCTGGACTTTATGGGCCTGAGTTTCTTCCACAGCTTTCTGGGGCTATATTTGTTTTGCTTTCCAGAGCCTGAGAATGTGGCGGTACGTGGCTTGCTCATTGCCTTGAAGAGTGACTGCGACTGTCTTGTGGCTAACGTGAGAGCATTCCTACATCCAAGTTGACCCTTTGCCTAATTCTTGCACTATTGAGCTATAGTACAGATGCAGAATACGATCCGCTGGGAAGCTCCCCTGTACAAGCGGCATTATTAGTAGCATTCTTTATAATAATAATAATTTATTATTTGTACCCCGCCCATCTGGCTGGGTCTCCCCAGCCACTCTGGGCGGCTTCCAGCAAACATTAAAATACATTAACACATCACAGATTAAAAATTTCCCTGAACAGGGCTGCCTTCAGGTGTTTTCTAAATGTCATGTAGTTGTTGATCCTTTTAACCTCTGATGGGAGGGCGTTCCACAGGGCGGGCGTCACTACCGAGAAGGCCCTCTGCCTGGTTCCCTGTAGCTTTGCTTCTGGCAGTGAGGGAACCGCCAGAAGGCCCTCGGCGCTGGATCTCAGTGTCCGGGCTGAATGGTGGGGGTGGAGACGCTCATTCAGGTATACAGGACCCAGGCTGTTTTTTTGCATTTGGTCGCCGCTTTCTAAAATGCCACTGAGTGACTAACCAACACGTAAAATGGCAAACTGCTTGTCAATCATTTAAATCCATATACAGTGAATAAAATGCAATAGAACAAAAATCCAACAACATCAAAATTATGATTCCTACCCTACTAAAAGATAAAACACCACAAACAAACCTTAAATCATACCACAGTTAGACCCAAAGCCTGGGCAAACAGAATAGCTTAGCCTGTTGCCAAAAAGCTGGCAATGTTGGTATTCACTGTGTTTCCCTGGGGAAAGCATTCCAGAAATTGGGAGCCACCACTGGAAAAGGCCATGCTATCATTGCTACTACCCATGCGTCCCTGGGAGGAGGCACATAGAGAAGGATTTCTGTTGATAATCGCAGGGTCCCAGTAAATTCATATGGGTGACCTGAGCCACAGAAGGTCAAAACTAGCAATTGATTACATTATAATGAAAGGGACCTGCACAATAGCATGGTCAATAGGGATTGGACTAGCTAAGGATTGAATTCTGAGCATCAGAAACCTGGGAAAGAGGGATATAACTGGATCTACACATTTGCTTGCTTGCTTGCTTGTTTGTTTCCTAAAATGTATACACCTCTTGATTGTAAAAAATCTCAAAGTAGTTTACAAAAGATGAAACAGTAACATCAAGAAAAATTACACCCCTACTTTAAAACATACAGAAGTTAAAATATTAAATCATTACCTAAATTTTTTAAGCATCTGGGTAGGCTTGTCTAAACAGGTATGTTTTTAGCAGGTACATAAAACAGTACATTGAAGGTTCCTGCTTGATCTCAAGAGGCAGGGAATTCCAAAGTTTAGGCACTGCCGCACTAAATTATCATTGTTATTGTTATTGTTATTGTTATTTTTCCACCCATCTGACTGGGTTGCCCCAGCCACTCTGGAAGGTATGCACAGGTATCCCATTGAAAATATGTGTATATTGCCGTGTACTGTGTGATCTTGCTCAATGGGCAGTGGCGAAAAGAGGCAAGAAAGGAGCTCCATTTTGCCTTCAGGGATGCCTTCTCGCACACAATTCCTATCTGGATTATACCCTTGAGAGAGAGACTAATAGTGCCGGCTGCATTCATCCTGAGCCACTCTGCACACTGTTCGTACCCCTGAGTATTTGAACAGTTGAGCCACCTGGGGAGGAGCCAGGAGCTGTCAAAAACATCCTCATGCCAAACGGTTCAAGATTGCAGGGGGTGGCGGCGGAGGGATGATGCCGGCATTCGCTCTTTCAAAAAGAAAAGTGCTCCCTGAAGCTTGGAACGTTCAGCCCAAGCAAAAATTGCCAGTTTCTGGCTTCCTCCCCAATTGGCTCAGATGACAAAGTTATTCCAAGGGCTGTCCATCTTGTTCTATGATATCATTCAAGTCGCAGCAGGCAGACCTTTTCTGTTCTACTTTAGCTCCTATGTTCTGTGATCCTGCCCTGGCCCTGTCTCTCAGTGCAATTAACCAGTCTTAACTCTAGGATGGCAATCATTGAAAACACTCTCCTTACTGATGTGTTTGGGACATTTTCCTCCCCTTTCTCCATAACAGCCTGGCTTTTAGCTGTGCGTTTAGAGGCATGCACAAATCCTACTTTTGTAGGGTTACTAATGCAGTCTAAACAGGATATGGTTTGGATATGGTGCAAACAAACCTGACGATGCATCTCAAAGGATATTCTTGCAGTAAAATGGATCAGTGGTAGACCCATTTTAATTCCAGACTGCCTTTTCTCATTGCAAATATCACATTGGAATTGTTTATCTCTTCTTTTCTACATATAACCTTCTTAAAGTGATAGGAAGAGGCAGTGACTGGTGTAAGGTCACCCAGTGAGCATCATGGCCGAGTGGGGGTTTGAACCCTGGTTTTCCCGTATAATAAAGCTGTGATTCATTGACACTCTCTTAGCGTCAAGGACTTGCCATGAAGTCGCATGGCCTGGGCAGCTCCTTAAGCCTCTAAGAATGTAAACGCTCACTATGTACATTGTAAATTATAAGGATTATTATTTAAGACGATGTCCGTTCCTGAAGAAACGATAATAGTGAAACAGGGACAATACAAGCTAGCCGCCCGTCGGAAGAAGCAGACGTGGACTCCTGAGAGACTTTAGCACTTTATGACATTGGACTTGTTGCACATCGGACATTGCACTTTTGAATCTCTTTGCACTTTTTGAGACGTTTGTACGTGTATGGAGTAGATTTCCTCCGGTTGCATATGCATATATATATGATTGAATATTCTTCACGGTTTGCGTCTTTTTGATATATTATTGAGTTTCAGTTCTAGCAGAGGATTTTAGAGGCTCCTGGGAGGAAAGCTCTTTCTGTTACACTGTTCCTCATTCTTGGCACCTGTTGTTGGACCCCAAAACATTACCAACCAGGTTCTAATTTGGCACTCTAACCACTACACCAAACCGGCTCTCTCCCATTGGCCAGTGGCGCTTCTTGGTCCACTCAAAAGAGATCCCATGCAGATATGATGAATGTAAGTCAAATACATGTAATTTCAACTACTCCAAGATCACTGTCAACAGAATGTAGAAAACTCTTGGCCTTAATAGTCCAACTAATGTTGGAAACACTTTGTCGGCACTTCCGGGCGCTGCTTTTTAAAAAGAAGTGAGTCATGGGCAACTTACACCTGTCAGGAGTGATGCCTCAATGCCTTCCATATGCACTGCATCAGGAATATTTTGGGCATCACATGGCAGGACTGAGTCTCAAACAAAGATGTGTTCTCCCGAACCCACATTCCCAGCATGTTTGCACTTCTGTCTCAGCGATGTCTACGCTGGCTTGGTCATGTACATAGAATGGAAGATGGCAGGATCCCTAAGGATGTGCTCTACAAGGAGCTGGCTTCAGGCACCAGGCCCATTGCTAGACCAACTCTGTGTTACAAAGAGGGCTGCAGACCTGACATGAAGGCTGCCGACATCAACCCTGCCATGGAGAAATCCCTTGCAGGCGACCGCAGTGCCTGGAGACAGTCAGATTGTGCTCTGTAATAACTCAACCGAAGGGCAGGGTATAATATAGCTATACATATAATATAGTACAATATACAATGATATTATACCCTGCCCATCTGTTAAGGGCAACCTACAATACAAACATTAAATAAATATATAATAAGTAATAAATCAAAGCATATAGACAGTTTTTCTTCTCCATATAATAACATATCAGGATCCCTAGACACAAGGTATCTGCTCCATGGTGTGTTCTAGGGGCAGAAACTCTGGTACACGCATGCAGCACCGCTGCATAGACCAGCTTTCTGTTTAGTCCTGCTTTGTACACAACATCCCCTTATAGACATAGCTCGAACCAGATCACTCCACCGAAATAAACTGAGCTCTTTACCTCCACATGAGCAAGACATGTACATGTATCAGCAGAACTCTGGATAAGGATGATTGAGGGGAAGCAAATACTGTTGATTTCATAATTACTTTGGAGCCAATGGGGAAAGGTGTGTCTTTTTACAAACATGAAAAGAGAGAAACTGCTTTTCACACTGCGAAGGAGGCCCAGATTCAGAAATGGGACTTCGATGTTGGGCTTCATCCACCCCACCCGCCCACCCTTCTCCTTGCTTGTTCAAGCTGCACTTAATTTATCCCACAAATTATGATTAATAAAAACTTAAACTTAATGTTGGCAAGGTAACTCTGCATTCTTCCCCTTTTCTTTCCTGGATCCTGGTCAAAGCCAACAAGCTTACGGTCACTCTGTTTGTTGGAGGCAAATCCTTCATACTGCAGAAACCATTTTATTTTTGCGCAGTTTCTCCTTTTGCACGGAGCTTAGCTCATCCTCCCACTCCCGGCTGGTAGCCAGCTAAAGGAAGCTGTGGGGGTGAAGTTTTGGCAAAATATCACCAAAATACTCCAGAATTGCTATGGCAGCCTTGATTAAAGGCATTCTATAGCGCTGGTTAAACCCACATTTTGATGTGAGTGGGAGCAGGAATTGTCAGTGATTGACAACGAATGCAGCAAGCCTGCTTTCAGGCAAAATAATGTGCATTTGCAATGTTTACTAAGTGAAGAAATGGAACAACTGCGCCTGAGGATATTTAGTACCACTGCTCAGTAAGCTCAGCACAGTGTTGGGAAGCCTATGCCCCTCCAGGTAACATGACCCAATTTTTCTCTGCAGGTGGTAGGAAAGACAAAGAGAAGTGAGTGGCAGAAAGAGAGAAGGGATGAGGGAAGGAGAAGCTGGTCACTCATTCCTTATAAGCAGTAATAAAATGGGGGGGGGATTGTGTGTGTGTGTATGTGTATGTGTGTAAGGCTGTTAACACACTGCAGTTCACCTGTTTGCCAATAGGCAACCATGCCAACTCTAGCAACTATTGGGTTGTTGTTGTTGTTGTTGTTGTTGTTGTTGTTGTTATGTATTTTGTGTTTATATCTTGATTTTATTCTGTGAACCGCCCTGAGACCCCCCCCCCGGGTATAAGGCGGTATATAAATTCAATAAATAAAATAATAAAAAAGATAGTATGATGACAGAATCACAGACAGGTGAGTGGGAGTGGCCCAGGCAAGCTGTTTATCTCTGGCTGCAGCAAGGTTTAGTGGAAGAAAGAAGGTGCTTCAGAGAGAGGTTGCCAAGCCACTCTCTGAAGCACCTCTGCCTCCTTTAGAAAGCAGGAGGTTGGCTGAGCTGGAAGGGGAGAGGCTTAGGGCAAGTTGTTGAGGGGAGATGAAGTTTGGCTGTGGTGGGAGGGCATATGTGAGGGGCTGGGTCAGGTGTAAAGGGAGGAGGGGTTGGCCAGGTGTGGGGGGAAGAGGGTTGGTGGGTAGGCAGGGTTGTTGATAGAGCAAGCAGAGGCAGCAGTGCCTGGTTACCAAATAAGGAACCTTTCCTTGAAATAACAGCTACGCCAGCCGGCACCCCTCTCCTCCATCTTTATCCTGCTTTACTATTAGCATTGAGTCCCTGACAAATTACAAATGATGGAATTCACCTCTCAGCAGAGATAAGGTTCTGCAGCCCTGGTTTAGCATAAGAAAATAGAGTTGCTGTGCTGGATCCAACCAATGTTCTGTTTCAGCTGGATGCTTTTATGAGTGTGCAAGCAAGGCATGAAGTTGATGGCCTCCTGATTTTTTAATACATTTTTTTGTCTTTAGCATCTGTTATCCAGCCATAGACTGCTTTTGTCCATGGATGGTCTCTTCACCTGTGATAGCCAACTGCCATGAAAAGAATTGTACTCCCTATTTGTCTAATCCCATTTATTTAGAAAACTTATACCTTCCAATAATGTGCATTACTCATGGTGGCTTACAGAAACTTAAAACAAAGCAGTTGCATAAAGAGAAATGAAACAAGTTCCAGTATCATGTGAGAGGGAGGGCAATTCCCCTCTGTCCACACTTTCCACCCTACTTCTATTTTTATAAACCTGTATCTTCGCTCCCTTAGTCTTCACTTTTTAAAACTAAAATGTTGTACAAATGCCTCACTGAATGATCTTATACAGAGGAGAAGATGGACGTGATGACAAGCTATGTCCACCACTATGAAATATTGCTGTTTCTCTAAGGTTTCAGTAGTGCAGAGAGTTAGATAAGACCACATTCAAAAGCTGAGAATCACAATTTGTTTCCAGGAGAGGCGAAGACAGGAGTTGCATGCAAGAGCAGCCCCTGTAGGCTAGCCAAGGAATCCATGTTTGGGTTTTGAATTTTGGCAGGGTCAAAATTATTGTTGTTGTTAGTGAAGAATGAAGATATGAAGCTCAGGTGTGAACATTAAATGTACTGTGCTGCTTCGCATCCTTAAGGAGGCTGCACTCATTCTACAACCATATGGATGCACTCACCCAATACTTACACAGAAGTATTGGCAGGATCATGAATTTTTTTGGCTGTGCAAGAAAAGAAGTAATTTGGCAGGTTTTGGATTTTGCACGAAGGAACAATTACAGTTCCTCCTTCCTAATTCTGAAGTGATCTAGCTGATGAATGAATTCTATACCAAGCATAGGGGTTACTGTATTACGGCTGCGAAACGTGTATTTCAACAGGATGTAATACAGGTTTACTTAGACATTTCAGTGAGATGCTTACTCCCAAGATATTGGGTTTGATCTGTAATATGGCAGGAATGGATGATGACTCAATAGACTCCTAAATTTACTTCCAGATCTCCCAGGCACCTGGTCTGTTTATGTGAATTTCTAAAACAATTGGATACATTAGCCATTTTACCAGCATTTCAGTCCAAGTTGTACTCTGTATAATAAAATGCCATTGTTTATTCTATGGCAAAATGGTGCACCTTTAGTTACGCTGCAGGGAGGGGAAATGAGACAGCAAAACTATCATTTGAATAATAATAATAATAATAATAATAATAATAATAATAATAAATTTATTATTTATACCCCGCCCATCTGGCTGGGTTTCCCCAGCCACTCTGGGCGGCTTCCAACAGAACATTAAAATACAATAATGTATTAAACATTAAAAGCCTCCCTAAACAGGGCTGCCTTCAGATATCTTCTAAAGGTCTGGTAGTTGTTGTTCTCTTTGACATCTGAAGGGAGGGCCTTCCACAGGGCGGGTGCCACTACCGAGAAGGCCCTCTGCCTGGTTCCCTGTAACTTGGCTTCTCATAGTGAGGGAACCGAAACCATTTAGGGCTTTAAAGGTCAGCACCAACACTTTGAATTGTGCTCGGAAACGTACTGGGAAAGAGTTTGCAAAAATGTTGCCGTGAGGGCCATGATGTCACTTTGTATCCAATTCAGGATCCCCAATCAGAGGTGCTTCATATTTAAAGCTTTAAAGTGTAGACCTCTGCCTAGAAATGCAGCATGAAAGGAAGTCTGGATGAGCCCGAGGTTACCAGAAGAGAAAAAACTGTGAGATATAAAGATACCTGCCCTGACATTGGACACCTTGGAAAAGCAAAATGGTGGAGAAAGTGTGTGAGGATATGTGTTGGGTAGCCATTGCTGGCTTTGTAAAAAAGGAAGAGAATGTTTGTATGTAATGAAAATATCCTAAGATAGACAGCTTCTGGGGGCAATAAATGATCTTTTCCCAACCTGGAGTAATAATAATCAGTCCACTGATGGGCCTACTTATTGATGTGAAGTATATTATACATAACCAACATGAGTCTGACCAAACTGTGGGAGGCAGTGGAAGACAGGAGTGCCTGGCGTGCTCTGGTCCATGGGGTCACAAAGAGTCGGACACAACTAAATGACTAAACAACAACAACAATCTTATACATAAAAAATATTAGGTGCAGGTTTTAGTTATATTTACCTCACCTTTGATACTGTATGTTAGATGCTAGAAGAAAAGCATAATAATAATGATAATAATAATAAACCCATCCTAAACTGAATTAGGAAAATATGGAAACAGCTGGGATTAAGAAGCTATATTCAGCACTAGCCATACTCAGAGTATAGCTATTAAAATAAATAGGTTCCAGTAACTCTATTGATTTCAACAGGTCTGTTCTGAGTACAACGTAGTCAGACATCACCCAATTAAACTATCAGCAGTGATGAAGAAAAAGGAAAACCAAGGAGAACATAAAGTATTAGTGCCATGCTCCTGTTAAAAACACAGATTACAGGAGAAAGATTAGCTCAATAACAGAGTAGCAGCATTTGTATTCCCTATGTGGGAAATAGGCCTATTTATTGAATGTTACGGTTGTGCTGATTAAGTATGCTTCTTCTTTGGATACCTTCTTTCTTGTCTTCTCTCTTTTATGTTCTTTTTGACAGCCATCCCCATATTTTAAAAAGCATCACTCAAAGGTATCATCTCCCCCATCCCCGCTGCCATCCATCCACCATTCCTGCCATGAGCAAGTATCGTTTTTCTTTCGGAGTAGGGAACAGTGGGCACCCAGCCTGGGCAGCAAACCACGGTGCTCAAGGCGGATGATCTTATTTCAGTCTGCCAGGTCGCTCCGTGCAACAATATCTGCCTTGGCCGCAGCGCACCCCTTGCTTTTATTTCCCTTTCCTGCTCCTCGCCCCTTCTCATGTTTCTCCATCAGTTTAGGCCCCTAATAGGGAGAGGATGAGCCCATTGATGTCGGCGCATGGAGGCCGGCTAGTGGCATGCCTTTGGGTTCAGTCGCTTAGCAGCAGCCATTCGCGTTATGTGGGCTTTCTTTTGGGGGGCATTGCCCACCCCTGAAACTGACTTCAGGCATTTTTCACTGCCTGTTCTGCATGAATAGCCACAGGCCTCTTGCCAATTGTCCCCCCCTGCTTGAAAGCCAGCCCCAGCCAAAGACCTTTTCAAGTGTGATTCCAGAGTGCCACACAGGCTTTCAGGGCATTGTTGTCGAGATGAGGGCCCTGCACTGGAAAGTGGGGTCAGTGGAGAAAGCACAATGAGGGGTGATGGAGGCTTCATGCAGTCCTCAGATACCCGCCTGTTTATTAATTTACAAAACTAATGTCACTGTCTTTAGAGGAGAGATTGAGTGAAAAAGATGCCCTTTGAGGAAGGTCATCCTATTACATTGATTTTTTTTTAATAGAACCCAGCACAACTAAGGGGTGAGGGTAGCAGGGGTGCTGGGAGGGGCCAGGGAGAGGAAAGAAATGCCAATAAAATCTTGAAGAGCTGGATGCTGTTCAGGATAAAGTAGTTAAGGAAACATTCTATTCAGGGCCTTTTCAGATACAATTCCCTTTTTACGAGAAATGTTTAGTCCGAAAACCAGCTAACTGCTTTGGGCAACAACAATCTACCCTCCCTTGGACGTGGTACATAGCCAAAACAGCACAACACAACAGTGAAATCCATTTCATGGAGCTATGTGGGCTGGGGTTCCCCCCCCCTCTCTCTCTGCAGAAAAAAAAAATCCAATTGTTGAGTAGAGTGTGTTAGCAGGCACCTCTTCCTGTAATCTCCCTCCTTCCATTCATGTAATCACACACACACACACACACACACACACACACACACACACACACACATCATGAGTAAATGCATAAGCATTTTTAAAAATGTAAAATGAAAACGAAACACCTCATATTTGCTTTTGCCCTGTTAACATAGGGTATGGGATTTCTGTAACTAATGGACAGCATTCTGGTAAATTAAACAGTTTACCTGACATTTTAGGGTAGCATACAGCCTCCAGGGAAGGGAGAAGCAAATGGTTGACTAGGTGAACTGCTTGTTGTACCTTGTTTCTAGGTCAATGCAAAAAGGCCAATTTTTAGGACCAAGGGTTAAGCTAGATTCATTGTGTGTATGCATTTCTGACACTGAACTTTTGCATACTTCTATATCTAATGCTAAACCCGTGTCTTGTTATCTAGCTGAGGTGGGTTTAGGAAGTGCCACTGGGGATGCATTCCTGTGCTTGTTTATCCTATGATTTCCCTCAACCTCAAATCAAGCTAGGTTGGTGTAATGATTAGAATAGTAGTTCTAGGATCTGAGATACCCATGGTTGCAAATACCCATGCAACCATAAAGCTCGCTGGGTGAGCTTGGGCCGGTCGCATAGCTGTCAACTTTCGGATTTGAAAATAAGGGATTTTTTCAAACTTTCGGATTTGAAAATAAGGGATGCCGCGAGGGCGGTGCAATGGCACCAAGTAGCCTCGCCACCCTGCGCTCCAGAGGCTGCGCGCGAACGGGTGAGCGAAAGAGCGAGTGCATAGACGGCAGGCAGGCTGGCTGGCTGGTTGGGCATGAGCGTCTGGATGCACAAGGCATGCAAGCTCCGCCCCAGTCGGTCTCAAACTCCTTATTGGCAGCCGAGCAACGCAGCTGAGGAGCCTCCCTAGCCGGCAGGGAGGGAGAGGAGCTGCTTCCTTTGAAATCTGGGAAATTTAAGGGATATCTAACAATCCGGGATAGCAGCGGGGAAACGGCATTGGAATAAGGGAGTTTCCCGCAAAAAAGGGGAGGGTTGACAGCTATGGCCGGTCGCTGTCTCTCAACCTAAGCTACCTCACAGGGTTGCTGTAACAGATAAGATGCAGAAGAAATATGTGTGCCATCCCGAGGTCCTTGGAGAAAAGTTGAGGGATAAATGGAATAATAAATAAATAAAAATAAAATCCTCTAACAGGGAACTATGAATGCGATGTAGCCAAAATGGATTAGAGGAGCCTCAAAGTACAAAAAAGTCTTTTACAAAAACACCCAAAAAACGTCATGCTCAGCAGCTATGGCATGCTGACTGTTGGAAGAAGAAATGCAAGAAATTGTAACAGGGAGTATGTGGAAGACAGCATAGGAACATTTGAAGGCAACCCTGTTTAGGGAAGCTTTTTATGTTTGATGGTTCGGTCGTGTTTTTAATATTCTGTTGGGAGCCGTCAAGAGTGGCTGGGGAAACCCAGCCAGATGGCAGGGTATGTATGTATGTATGTATGTATGTATGAATAAATAAATAAATAAATAGTTGGTGGACTGGGGCCCTGAACAGGAGTATTTCACTCTGCAACATTTTGTTGCAGATCTGAAATGTTTATACCATTGCCTGTCTACTAAAACGTGTCCTGACATGTGTAATAGAATAAAATCACACCTCATTAAGGAGGGGGGTCCATTAGCTTATTAGCAAAATTGCTGGGCAAGAAATGCTCCCAGTGAACCTCTTTAAGATATGACGCCGTATTGGCTTAAACATAATCTAAAAGCAGATCTACACTAAACAATTGCATTGCATTTATGCAACTTTAACTGGCTCCCCCCCCCAAAAAAAGCCATAGGAACGGTAATTAGTTGAGAATTCTGTCTTGGAGACCCTCACTATGCTGTGGTTCCCATGGCTCCCTGGTAAAAGGGAATGACTATTAAAGCAGTTTAAGTCTTTAGTGGGGATATGTCTAAGAAAGGCAGCGTATAATGCAGCCACCACAGAGATATTTCAAGTGCTGGAGGTGGGGTCCCTATCAATATTTCACTACAACTGTTATACTCAGGCAATGGTACCAATGCTTCCTCCCCGGTATCCCTTTGCCTTAGTCTGCCCCCTAAGATCTGGGAAAGAGGCTCTTTTCTGTGTCCAAGTTTTAGGTCAGTAAAATCAGCAAGGTTGCGATGGATGGATCTGCCCATTTTGGTTCTCCCACTTACTCATTTTTCTAATCTTAAGTTCAGTTCTGCAGATTTCTGCAACATTTGGTGATATTTTTATTTTATAAATCGTCCTCCTGAAAATTCATCACATGTTCGTGTTAGTTTCTCCTAAACACACATTTGTTTCTAGTTCTGACTAGTGTGCATGCTTTTGCAAGCAATTATCCCTAATACGGTGCATGTTTGGCTGTTATTGTTACTAATATATTCATTTTTATACACACTTCACCCAAATATGTCCATTTTTGTAAACACTGGTCAGAGAACTGCATTGCAAAATTCAGAGGAGTGTGAATTTTAAATGGTGTCTGCATTTCGGGTCTGTTGTTTCAGAAAGTGTGAATTATTATTATTTTTTAATAATATATTTTATTGATTTTATCTTTCAAAAACAAACTTAACAAACATCATTAACAACATCAAATCTTTGTTTAGCCTGGGCCTCTCCATATCCGAGGCCCAGTAATTCTTTTTTACATAGCCTACTTTTTTTTTACTTCCTCAAGTCCCTTTTTTCTGACATTCATTGTAATTATCTTTAACAATTTTCTTTAAAAATAAAATAAAAATAAACCTTACAACCTTGTGTTTTTATTATGCATCGCATCTTATTTTCTTAACCTAAGCTTAACTACTTCTGCTGCCTGTACCAAATCAAATAAACTTTTTCAAATAGTCTTTAAATTTCTTCCAATCCAGAAAGTGTGAATTAGGTTGGTTCACCTTCGAATGCAAAGTGAATCAAATGCCTCTCCCATCCCTAGGAGCACAGCCTTCTCCACTGTGGTACCCACACTATAGAATGCACTCCTTAAAGAGACCTCACTTGTCTATTCACTCCACTGGCATAACCTTGTTATGCTGTTTTCCTAAAACAGGAGTGGGGAATCTTTGGCCCCTCAGACACTGAAAGACTTCAACTACCATCAACCACAGCCAACATGCTTAGACCTGCAGTCTGCTAGCATCTGAAGGGCCAGAGGCTCTCACCCGGATGTAAAATATATACAGTTTGGGTTGTTTTATTACCGGTATTTGCACTGAGGTGTCATTGTTGACATCCGTCTGTCTCGAGAAACAATGGAGTGTGCCCCCGGGGGTGAAGTCAAACTGCTGGAGAATTATAGTACCTGCTGTGGCTTTACTGCCTCCCACATTGTTTTTGCTGAGTTAGCAGTGCAAGCCTGGGCGGTGCATTTGGAGGTCCTAGGACCTCCCTCTTGGCCTCGCTGATGTGGTCCAAAGGAAAGCAGAGCAATACATTTGGCCTCAGCTTGGCGGAAGGAGTTGCTGGAAGGAGGCATACAACACACCATCCAACCGTCTTAGCTCCGCCACTCCAGATTTGTGTAGGGTTTACTCCTTAGCCTTTTCTTCTCCCGAAGATGTCCCACAAGGCAGTGGGTATGGATTTTCCCTCAGGGTTTACTCCTGAAGCCTTTCTCACAGATGACTATAGCCAGAAGGCAGCGGTGGTTTGGGATTGGAGTTTTCCTTCTCCTACTAGTGTGTATTGTATCGTGATTTATGGTTTTGCTATGTGTCATTTTACTTGCCCACGAGCAGAGATTAGGACTAGTAAAAATGTGATTGGTAAATACAGTATCACTGCTAAATTATTGCAGCAGTGGTTTGCTGCACCACCATGGCATTTTCGCCTTGCCGTGCCCTTTCAGGTGTTGAAGACTTGCCTCAACCTGCTGGCTGCAGTAGGGCAATGTTGTGCAAGCTACTCATTCATTTCTACTCCTGTTGGCATCTTCTTGTGTAAAAAATGGGAAGACTTTGTATTCTTAATGAATGGGTGGATTTGAATTGCTTTTACCAGCAATATTTTTCTCACTGAGGGCCAGCCACCCTCTCATCTGGGAAACCTTTCTGCGACAGGAGGTTTCCTGTCTAGTGGTGGGCAGGGGCGAAAGTGGGCCGATCAGCAAATATAATTTTTACCATTCTGCATTAGGCTAGTTTCTATACATACTCACATACACCTCTACAGCTTCCATCCAGCCAAGAAACAGTCATTAGCAGAGTTCTAGGACAAAGGCCAGTCTGGCAAAGACACTCAAGGAGGTTATGTAGAGCTGGGGAGGGGAGGGGCCTGGGAAAAGTGGGCATGGCTGGGGAGGGGGTGCTCACAAGGACCAGATACAGTGATCCCTCGACTTATGAGTAACCCGACCTCCGTATTTTTCGAGTTACGGGGGATCAAAGCGGCAGCGCGCTTCTGAATTTTTTCGACTTCCAAAAGGAAGTCGCGGCCGTTTTAGATAGGGTTTTCTCGACCTACGAAGTTTAGATAGGGTTTTTTTCGACCTACGAATTTTTTCTCCCCAATGCATTCCTATGGGGACTCGACTTACGATTTTTTCGACATCCGACGGTCCCGTCGGAACGGATTACCTTCATAAGTCGGGGGTCCACTGTAACAGGTTCTCACTGGCTGCATTTGAGACCCTGGTCTAAGAAAAGGAGCTGGCCTAGTAAGGGGGCCAATTTCTTTCAGCCAGTATTGGAAGCTACTGTGTTGAAGAGTATGTGAAAACACAAGGAGTGCAATTTTGCAAATGCTCCCCATAAGCAACAGATGAAGAACGAAGGTGCAAGGCAGTGACAATCAGAGGCACTTGAAGTTATTATAGCCCATTCACCTTCATGGCAGCAGAAAATCATATTAGAAACACAGGCTTAGCATCACTTCATTGCACGGTGAAGCAGGAGAAGCTGGCTTATGATGGGAAGAGGCTTCTATTTGGAACCAAATATCAAAAGTAATTTGAAGCAGAGCTATAGATACTGTACTCATCCAGTGTACCATCAATAATATTTGACAATATTAGAGATTTGGTTAGACTCCAAGTCCCCTCATTTTTGTTACCCATTCACAAAGCTTCAACCCAATTTTCCACGACTCGCTCAAATGTACAAATTCAAGTGTGTTCTCTGGGTGTTTGATCAAGAAAATAAACATTTGGATCTCTTTCTGATCCACCAGACCCCTTTGGTTAGTTGTGTCCAAATTGTAATGGCAAAAACTAACACTGCCCACATATCATGCCTGGGTTGTTTTCTGAAACCAAACACAATAGCAGATAAATGGAATGCTTCTGGAAATATTTCAAGAAGGCAGCTTAGTACAAGGACAGTGGAATGCAGCTAGCTGTAATTTCAATGACCTACACTACACCTATGCTTATGGGAACCTCACCATATTTCCTTCAAAATAATTATCATCATCATCATCACGGTAACCCTATTCAAATGACAGAAGGGCTAAATAAGTTTGAATTCAGTTATAGCACACCTGAAATGAGGATCAAACTTTTGGTCCCACTAAATCTTACTCGTATTTTACCCTCAAAAAGTCTACTTATATTGCACTCAAGAATTCTCAGTTACCTAATTTCTAGACATCTAACTAACTACTGAAAACTTGGAAAGAAATGAAAATCTTCACAGTTAATTTTATTTCATTATATATTTTGTTTATGGGAAAATGCATTTAAAAAGAACCAGCAACAGGCAGAAACTGGGATTATGCTTTCGTTGGGTTATTAATTCCTGGAAGCTGAAATTAATTTGAACTGTACAGTGGTACCTTGGCTCTCAAACTTAATCTGTTCCGGAAGTCCGTTCCAAAACCAAAGCGTTCCAAAACCAAGGTGCGCTTTCCCATAGAAAGTAATGCATAATGGATTAATCCGTTCCAGACCTTTAAAAACAGCAATTTAACATGAATTTTACTATCTAACGAGACTATTGATCCATAAAATGAAAGCAATAATCAATGTACTGTACTATAAAATAAATAAGGCAGTATTGTAGATGATAAAAATTAAAATATTTTTTTTCTTACCTGCAATGATAATAGTCATTGTTTGGATGGGGAGCTTTTATCCATTTCTGCAGTCACACAACCAATCAATCAGTAGCTGAACAGTCACAAAAACAAATTAACCGAAAAACTCTCAAAAACAAAAAGCACAAAATAAAAAGCAGAAACAAAAGTGCCAAACTTAATCCGTTCCGGAAGTCCATTTGACTTCTGAAATGTTCAAAAACCAAGGTGCAGCTTCTGATTGGTGCAGGTGCCCCGGAAACAGTAGCCGACAACCGCACTGGATGTTCAGCTTCCGGAAATCATTCGAAAACAGGAACACTTACTTTCAGGTTTTCGGCGTTGAGTACCAAGGTGTTTGAGTACCAAGGTACCACTGTATTCGGATTAAGTCATTTGCGGATTTGATTTTGAGAAATACTGAAGAAATGACTGGTATAGATGTTGAGTGGGCCACATTGTATGATGTGGAGTATTTGGAGGCTATTGTGGATGTAACTTGACTCAGAACTTATTTTGAATTTACTGACTGCAGGAAAAATAACAATGGCTAGAATCGAAAGAACTGTGCAAATGAAAAGTTATGCAAGTTCTGGAAGGTGACTTTGTGCAGTGCAGAATGTGTCAGGGGTGCATAGCAGTATAAGAAACCGTGAATAAGAATATATAGGCTGTAGTGTAGAAACTTTAGTGGACCCTTCCCACCTACCAAAGGGTACTGAAAATGAGCTTGTGCAAACTATAACTTGTGCAAACAGAATCACAGAATCACAGAATCACAGAATCATAGAGTTGGAAGAGACCACAAGGGCCATCCAGTCCAACCCCCTGCCAAGCAGGAAACACCATCAAAGCATTCCTGACAGGTGGCTGTCAAGCCTCTGCTTAAAGACCTCCAAAGAAGGAGACTCCACCACACTCCTTGGCAGCAAATTCCATTGTCGAACAGCTCTTACTGTCAAGAAATTCTTCCTAATGTTTAGGTGGAATCTTCTTTCTTGTAGTTTGAATCCATTGCTCCGTGTCCGCTTCTCTGGAGCAGCAGAAAACAACCTTTCTCCCTCCTCTATATGACATCCTTTTATATATTTGAACATGGCTATCATATCACCCCTTAACCGTCTCTTCTCCAGGCTAAACATACCCAGCTCCCTAAGCCGTTCCTCATAAGGCATCGTTTCCAGGCCTTTGACCATTTTGGTTGCCCTCCTCTGGACACGTTCCAGCTTGTCAATATCCTTCTTGAACTGTGGTGCCCAGAACTGGACACAGTATTCCAGGTGGGGTCTGACCAGAGCGGAATACAGTGGTACTATTACTTCCCTTGATCTAGATGCTATACTCCTATTGATGCAGCCCAGAATTGCATTGGCTTTTTTAGCTGCTGCATCACACTGTTGACTCATGTCAAGTTTGTGGTCTACCAAGACTCCTAGATCCTTTTCACTTGTACTGCTCTCAAGCCAGGTATCACCCATCCTGTATTTGTGCCTTTCATTTTTTTTGCCCAAGTGTAGTACTTTACATTTCTCCCTGTTAAAATTCATCCTGTTTGCCTTGGCCCAGTTCTCTAATCTGTTAAGGTCATTTTGAAGTGTGATCCTGTCCTCTGGGGTATTAGCCACCCCTCCCAATTTGGTGTCATCTGCAAACTTGATCAGGATGCCCTCAAGCCCATCATCCAAGTCATTGATAAAGATGTTGAATAAGACTGGGCCCAAGACAGAACCCTGTGGCACCCCACTAGTCACTTCTCTCCAGGATGAAGAGGAGCCATTGATGAGCACCCTTTGGGTTCGGTCAGTCAGCCAGTTACAAATCCACTGAATGGTAGCATTGTCTAGCCCACATTTTACCAGCTTCTTTACAAGAATATCATGGGGCACCTTGTCAAAGGCCTTGCTGAAATCAAGATAGGCTACATCCACAGTGTTCCCTTCGTCTACCAGGCTTGTAATTCTGTCAAAAAATGAGATCAGATTAGTCTGACATGACTTATTTTTCAGAAACCCATGCTGACTTTTAGTGATCACAGCGTTCCTTTCTAGGTGCTCACAGACCGTTTGCTTAATGATCTGCTCTAGAATCTTTCCTGGTATTGATGTCAGGCTGACTGGGCGGTAATTGTTTGGGTCCTCTCTTTTCCCCTTTTTGAAAATAGGGACAACATTTGCCCTCCTCCAGTCTGCTGGGACTTCACCTGTTTTCCAGGAATTCTCAAAGATTACTGCCAGTGGCTCTGAAATTACCTCTGCCAGTTCTTTTAATACTCTGGGATGTAGTTCATCTGGCCCTGGAGACTTGAATACATCTAAACTAGCCAAGTGTTCTTGTACTACCTCCTTACTTATTCTGGGCTGTGTTTCCCCTGCTGAATCATCTGCTCCATATTCTTCAGGTCGGGCATTGTTTTCTTTTTTGGAGAAGACTGAGGCAAAGAAGGTATTGAGGAGTTCTGCCCTTTCTGCGTCCCCTGTTCGCATTTCACCATCTTCTCCTCTAAGTGACCCCACTGTTTCCTTGTTCTTCCTTTTGCTACGGACATACCCATAAAAACTCTTTTTATTGCTTTTAACCTCTCTAGCAAGCCTGAGTTCATTCTGTGCTTTAGCTTTTCTGACTTTGTCTCTACATGTGCTGGCTATTTGTTTGAATTCCTCTCTGGTGGTTTCCCCCTTTTTCCATTTCTTGTACATATCCCTTTTAAATCTTAACTCAGTTAAAAGTTCTTTAGATAGCCACCCTGGCTTCTTTAGGCACCTTCCATGTTTTCGTCGCATTGGTACTGCTTGAAGTTGTGCTTTTAATATCTCCCTTTTAACAAACTCCCATCCATCATGAACTCCCATCCCTTTTAGTATTACTGACCATGGGATCACATCCAGCATTTCCCTAAGTTTTCTGAAGTCGGCTTTCTTAAAGTCTAGAATTTGAGTCTTAGTATGCTTGGTTGCTCCTTTCTGATGTATAATAAACTCCAGAAGAGCATGATCACTCCCACCTAATGATCCTGCCACTTCTACCCCACTAACCAGGTCATCACTATTGGTTAGGACCAGATCTAAAATGGCTGATCCTCTTGTTGCTTCTCCCACTTTCTGGACAATGAAATTGTCTGCAAGGCCAGTGAGGAATCTGTTCGACCTTATGCTCTTGGCTGAGTTTGACATCCAACAAATATCAGGATAGTTGAAATCCCCCATTACTACTATCTCATTTCCTTTTGAATGCTTGGTCATCTGTTCCAGGAAGGCATCATCTATGTCCTCCGTTTGGCTTGGGGATCTATAGTAAACTCCCACAATGAGATCACTGTTATTTTTCTCTCCCTTAATTTTGACCCAGATACTCTCAATTTGGCTTTGAAGTTTTAAATCATGGATCTCTTCACAGGTATACACATCCCTGACATATAACGCCACTCCTCCTCCTTTCCTGTTTGGTCTATTTCTCTGAAATAGATTGTATCCCTCTATTACTACATTCCAATCATGAGACTCATCCCACCAGGTTTCAGTGATGCCTATTATGTCGTATTTAGTTTGCTGTATCAAGAGCTCAAGTTCATCTTGTTTATTTCCCATGCTCTGTGCATTTGTATACAGACATTGAAAACCATTGATCATTCCCCCTAGTCTCCTACTTAAGGATTTTTTCCTCCCACCACTAGGTCTGTGTGCTGTTTGCTCCATTTGGTCCTTGACTTTTGGATGATCATCTTCAGCATTTGATAGACTCCTACCTTCAGGACCACTGTCTCCCTCCCCCACATAAGTCAGTTTAAAGCCCTCCTGATGAGGTTTTTGAGATTGTTGGCAAAAACATTCCTCCCAACCCTTGTGAGGTGCAGCCCATCACTTGCCAGAAGTCCATCTTCAAGAAACTGCAGGCCGTGATCTAAGAATCCAAACCGTTCCTGCCGGCACCATTTGCGAAGCCAGTTGTTCACTTCTCCTATTTTCCCCTCTCTTCCTGGGCCACGGCGTTCAACTGGGAGGACAGATGAGATGACAATTTGTGCATTTAATTGCTTCAGCTTCCTGCCCAGAGCCTCATAATCACTTTTGATCTTCTGGAGGCTATGGCTTGCGGTGTCATTGGGAGAACACAGAAGAACACATTGGAAATTGGAGTCACTTTTCTTATGGAATGTTCTTCTGCTAAGTTTGGAAACAGCACTTCTATGACTGGAAGAATCTTTCCACCTTTGGATCCAACCCTATATCCATTTATGGGGAGGGTAGAAGGACACTAGCACTTGGCTGGCAGAATGGCTCTACAGAATATGATGTTGTTTGTTATTGCAATACTCACATTTTAAAAAAAATTATTTCTTTTGCACTGAAGGTTATTTAGTTCAAGGTCATTTTTTAAAATATGTTGTTCCTAGTTCAAGAAATCCTGGAATGAAAAATGCAATGATCTTATACTATATGCATTGTTTCCTTTCTTGTACAGTAGTACCTTGGTTCTCGAACTTGAGAGCCAGTGTGGTGTAGTGGTTAAGAGCGGTAGACTCGTAATCTGGTGAATTGGGTTTGCGTCTCCGCTCCTCCACATGCAGCTGCTGGGTGACCTTGGGCTAGTCACACTTCTCTGAAGTCTCTCAGCCCCACTCACCTCACAGAGTGTTAGTTGTGGGGGAGGAAGGGAAAGGAGAATGTTAACCGCTTTGAGACTCCTTCGGGTAGTGATAAAGCGGGGTATCAAATCCAAACTCTTCTTCTTCTTCTTCTTCTTCTTCTTCTTCTTCTTCTTCTACATAATCCATTCCAGGAGTCCGTTCAAAAGCTAAGGCATGGCTTCCGATTGGCTGCACTCAAGCGGAAGCTGCACCAGATGTTCGGCTTCCAAGAAACGTTCACAAACCAGAACACTTACTTCTGGGTTTGTGGCGTTCAGGAGCCGATTTGTTCGGGAGCCAAGCCATTCGAGAACCAAGGTACCACTGTAAACATTTTTCAAAAAGAAAGACTGTATCTAATCAAGTCATACTGGGAATCAGACTAATGACTAGCTAACTCCACTGACTTCAATGGGTGTATTCTGAGATTGTTGTATATGGCACCAATATATTCTATGTTCAGTGTATATTGCAATGGTCAGTAGTCTGTTATTGATTCCAAGGGGAGTTAAATCCTTTAGGAAGCTGCTCAATTCCAAATTCCAACTCTGGCTATTTGTTCACCTACAGCAGTCTATTCTGACCAGCAGCAGCTCTCCGGGAACTCGGGCAGAGATCTTGCTCACAATCTGCTTCCTGATCCTTTCACCTAGAGAATGATGGGGATTGAATCAGGGACTTCCTGCATCTCCCCACTGAGTGATCATCCCTTCCTAATATTTGGGAATCTCAAAAGGATCTGCTTTGATTCTGGCTAATCAACCTGTTAGCCTTCAGCTTGTCAGGGCCCATCTGATTTCCCTGACTTTGTATGAGTAATAGCCAATTTGAGCTAAAAATTCTCATGAGAACAAGCCTTCTCAAGTTATTTTGGCATGCCTGCTTTTAGCCCCATTTGTAAAGCAAAACAGGAAGTGCAAAAGTATACTAGAAGGAGCTTGCTGATCGAGAATTACATAAACTCTCCCTGGATCTCAGGAAGATGGTTCAATTTCAGCGCAAACGTGACAGATGTGGTTTTGTTTGTTTGTTTATTTGGTCTGAGATCTGTTGTCTGCCCTTCTTTGGCAAATGGACTTTTGGGGAGTGTACCTAACTACAATATTTGGGAGATAGAATGCACTGCAAAAGCACATGCAACTTTTGTAATTTCAATAAGGCTTCTGGGTAAGCTCTGATGAGTGCAACTTTTCTTGTCTATTTGAGGAAGCTGCAGTTTCTGGATAGTGCTCTGAAGACCCTTTCCCTTCTGGAAAATGGTCACCCTAAGGGCTGCTTCAGAAAAGACATTTTTTCCTATGTAACACTAATCTTAGTGGTCATGATTTTCCCAACCGAAGTTCAGCGTTCTGAATCCAATTTATATTATGTGCATGCAAATGACACTTGGAGAGCACTTAATTGTGGCTGGATTGTATTCCATGTAGAAAGAAAAGTGCATAGTATGTTATTTGATGTTCATGTTAGCATTGTTTCCGCCACAAGTGCACAGATTGGGAAAATGATGCATATATCAGATTCCCAGCGTATCTATTCCTCTTGGGGGGAAAACACTCATCCCAGAATTCAAATGACATAATATATACATATTTTCCTACATGATTATAGCCCTCTTCAGCCACTATGACCAGGCATTAAATAAACACATGAGAGGGGAGCAATGGGGACAAGTACTTTAGTTCTGTCCCCTTGCCAGTGCCTTTTGCCTTCTGAGTTGTGGGGGGCAACACTGGCAATACTGCACTGCTCCATTGGACAGATTGGAGGGGCAGGGGCTGAGTAGGCTCTTCCCAGTTGATCCCATCAACTTCCGCTGTGCTTTCTTCATTTCTGAGACAGCATCGGAAGAACTGGCAGGGATGTAGCTGCCATGCTGCTACCCATAGGAATGACTCAGAGGGCTCAGTGTTTATTGAGCATCAGTGGCAGACTTTGGCTTTTATAATTTCAGCAGCGCCCTGAGCAAAGCCAAAATTTGGCGCCCTGCCCCCTCACCTTCCGTTCTGCTCAATTCACCACATTATAGTTGTGAAGCCCTGCAGTGCCCTCAAGTGCCGGCACCCAGCTGGACTGCCCCAAACCCACCTCTGTTGAGCATTCATTCCCCTTTGTTTGCAGGGACATTAGACAACATTAGCTATTTAAGGAGCATTTACTCTGATTCAAAGCAAGTGTTATCCCACACTGTCCAGTGGATTGTCCTGTTGCAAAAACTCAGCTCTTTGTTGTACAAGACCTCCCAATCAACTATGATCACACAACCTTTGCCAGGATGTCAACTATCACAAAAAGATAGTGACAGTCTGGAGAACATTCCAAGAAGCAGCTTCCCAGTAAGAACCAGTTGCTGCCTATGATGATGATGATGATGGTGATGATGATGATAGTAATAATAATAATAATAATGCTGTATGTACATGTGAGAAAGAAATAGAGTCTGTAGAAACTTGGGTTGCTCTCTCCATGGCCCAAGAGATAAACTGCTTGTCCTTGAAATAAATTTACAAATTAAATATGTACCGTATTGGCCTGAAAATAAGCCTCACTTTTTAAAAAAAGTTAAAGTGTGGCTTAAATTCACAACCTTACAAAAATGGGCTTTTATGATATCGCTGCTGAAACAGACATATGGCAAAACGGAATGGGTGTGAGTGCCTGTGGAATTTTAAGGGAGCGGCTTATATTCGGGAATTGTCTCTCCGCCCCCCCACCGCCTTGAATTCAGCCGCTTATATTCGGGCCAATACGGTATCTTCTTTTCTCTCCCACAACCCACAGCTATAGTGAATTTCCAAATAATCCTTTATTTGAAAGCAACCTAGAATCAGCTGAGAACTCTGTGAATGGCTCCTTGTGTTCCACTAAGGATGCCAAACTAAACCCAGGCAATATTGAGAACTGTAATCTATTATAACACCCTCTCTTGGACGTTAGCATGTACACTGCATAATTCAGGAAATATGTGAAACAAGGAATCTGAACCATTGGCAGAGCCATCCAAAAGGCATTGTGTGTGTGTGTGTGTGTGTGTGTGTGTAGGCAGACAAACCAGCTTTTCCAATGTGGGTTTGAGCAATGCAGATTTACATGGATGAAGCTCATGGGCACAGTACTTGGACAGTACTGGCTTATATCCGATGTAGCAACAACAACATGTGCCTCATATTTTTTTTAAGTGCTTGTTGGCCTGCATTTTAATGACAAAAAAAGACAACACCAGCTCTAGGGCATGGTGCGGGAATTGGAGGGCTTTGGGTTCTGTGAAACCACAGTCTCTCCTTGTCCTGGTTCTCATGACTACTTGAACTGCAGACTCGGGTTCCATCAAAGTCTTGAACGCATAAATCAAATTGGGATATAGGCAAGGCTCAGGTTACACAGAGCAAGACGTGCAAAAGAGGTACTGGCGCAGAGCTAATCACAAGCTAAGACGCCGATCCAACAGGGGACATGGCCCTGAACCTTCCTTTTGAAGGGTGGGGCAGCATGGCACTTAGCATGGCGAATGGCTGGACCCTCAAGACTGGGCAAGCAAACTGGCATTTCATCAAGTACGCTGAGCTTGTGAGGTCTGTGCACACTGGCTCTGTCATCTCCATGTCCTTCGAGATGGAGGCAGGGATCAAAGGCACCAGCTCAGTGTTTGAGGTGTCTCCACAACAAGAGGTATGGGGTGTCCTGTGTCACAGGGGCAGAACACTCTTTTTCCAAAGCTGCTCAGGTTTTGCAGGGAAAGGATTTGTTTTTGCCAGCTTCTGAAACACATTGGGCAGGAACTCAAGTGAGGGCCTTTTCAGTGGCTGCTTCCAGGCTCTGAAACTCCTTGCTGGGGAAGGCCCAGCTAAATTAATTTCTGGTGACCTTTTGCTGGCAGGCAAAAATGTGCTAATTTAGACAGGCCTTTTAAATATGCTGAAATTGATTTCATTGATGTTTTACCTGCCTTGTCTTTATGGTTGTTGTTTTTTTAAATTCTGTATACTATTGTGCTTCGTTACATTAACTCATATGTTATTGTAAATGTGCTGTCATTGGCTGCTTTGAGCATCATTTGAGGTGATCTATCTGGTAAGAGAAAAGGGACGTGGGTGGCGCTGTGGTCTAAACCACTGAGCCTAGGGCTTGCCAATCGGAAGGTCGGCGGTTCGATTCCCTGCGACGGGGTGAGCTCCCGTTGCTCGGTCCCTGCTCCTGCCCACCTAGCAGTTCGAAAGCACGTCAAAGTGCAAGTAGATAAATAGGTACCGCTCCGGCAGGAAGGTAAACGGTGTTTCTGTGCGCTGCATTGGTTCACCAGAAGTGGCTTAGTCATGCTGGCCACATGACTCGGAAGCTGTCTGCGGACAAATGCCAGCTCCCTCGGCCTAGAGAGCGAGATTAGCGCTGCAACCCCAGAGTCGTTCACAACTGGACCTCACAGTCAGGGGTACCTTTACCTTTACCTTTTATCTGGTAAGAGAACTGCTAAGCTTTCGAATGCTGAAGTTTGAATGCTGGGAGAATGTGATCACTCATTAAGTGAAGCAAATATGTTCTGGATTAACAGTATTTATCCATTTGCTGGAATCCTTGGGGAAGGTTCTAAGTCATCTCTTCCTCCAGTTTCCCTAGGAAACACAAGTTCTTCCATGAAGGTTCTTGCTGGCGCTATCTCAGAAGAGTTTAACTTTGCGCCTTGGAAGTTACAAGACTAACAGTGTTTTTGGAGAGACTCACATAGAATTTAGCACCTCTTTGCATATGCAACCCAGCTGCCTTTTGATGTCTGACAATGCAATCCTATACGTGCATACTCAGAAGTATGCCCCTTTGAGTTCAATGGGACTTACTTTGAAGGAAATGCGTATGGGATTGCAGCCTAAAAAAAAAAAAAAAAAAACACTCATTGGATTTGGCTGGAAACCAGATCTACTGTCTTGGTGTACTTGAAAATGTTTTTGCTGGTCTAATAGCACAAGTAGTTTCCATAAGACATTTGAGCTCCCTGATCACTCCTTCCCCTTACCTTTTTTTTTGTAACTCTCTGGAATGCTGATATTTTGGTTAATTTTCTCCAGCTGTCACAAAGTCTCACAGGAAAATGACCTCGTGGAGTGACCACTTCCCTAGCCCTTGATGTAAGTATGCTTTTTTCCAGGCTTTCACCACTTCATCCCCATCACTGTCTGGGGCCTTTAATGAGTCAAAGGAAATATATATGCATTTGTGCGCTCGCTCGTGCACACACAAGGAAAGCAATTATAAGATATTAATGAACTCAGTCTGTATTTTAAAATCCCATTCATTAGTTTAAGTTGAGTTGAGTTTGGTCTACAGACCCCAAACATCAAATACCGCATAGGGGTCATCAAGAAAACCACAGCAAAACGAAAAGAAAGGTAATGTGCACGCACACAAATGGTGCCCCTTATAACGAGAGTCTAACCAAATTTATAAACAATCACAAAAATTGCTAATTTTTACTCAGGTCTCATCTTCCTTTTCATCACTGTGACCTAGTTTTGATGGCTGCACAGGGAACCTGGCTACATTTTCTGTGCCATAGCAGCAGAGGAGGTGGGGTAGGTGGAACACTGTTGTTCCCAACACAGAAGGCCACTGGCACAGAACATGAGGAGAGAGGTGAGGCACTGGGAGTTTGGGCTGTGTGGTATGGCATGGGGCAGCAGGAGGGTTGGACTGCCTTTGATACAACTTGGTATGGGGGCTGAGCTCCTCACAACTTGCCTCCCTTCTCCCCTTTCGTAAGTTCTGGCAATCTTCTGCATTGGGAAGCCACGAGAGCGATGGTACTGCCGTCGGCTGCTACTGTTTCTTGATCTTAGGACTGGAAGTTGCCATTAAGAGTTGAAATTCACCTGAGCTCCCCAAGTGTAAACAATCATGCTTGCTCCTGTCTATAGCATGTTAACAACAAATTAACTTTGTGGGCTATTTACTACTACATCTTCTGCCACCTGGGTTACAAAAAGCACCGGGTGTGTGAAACAGAAACTTCTAGATCTTAACTTGCAAAACGTATTAGCGTCTGGCGCCAGTTCATACAGTTGATGTTTTACCATTCATCAAAACCAGTATTTTGATGTTGCTACAGCCTCGGCCTCAGTGGGTTCTAGTGGTCCGTTGGAATAAAACTTTTAAAGGTTTAAACGGAACAAACTTCTTTAGTTGGAACCGCAGTTCCACAGAGCAATATAGCAATTGTCGAGATGGAGCTGAACGCCTAAGTAATCTGTTTGAACAGGGCAACCCATCGCCCCACTTAGTCCCCTGAGAAGATTAGGTCATTCTTGCTTGAAAACGTTGCCGTCAGTCAGTCCAAGCATTCATCTAATTCACCAAGGTGCTGGATATTTCAGAGTTACTTCTCTACAAACAGCTTTAGTCCCGTCCCCCCACCCCAAAGTGACAAGACCACAGCAGCACTTGGCAAACTTCTAAATTGCAGCTTGAAGGACATAGCTTTTCTAGAAGGTGATAACAGCCCAGAAATATAAGTCTGCCTATTTCTCTCCCCCTCTCTGGCCTTCTGTCTCTCCGCTGAGTGACTCCACTCCTACAGGGCCATTCATGAGGGTTACATGTTACATTGGCACCAGAAACCTTCACTGGAAGCTTGTGGAGGTTTTGGAGGCATTAATCAACAAGCAATTTAACTTGGCACAGAGAGAAACAAATTATACTCATTTCAGTCTGTTCACGAAGCAAACAAGGAGCATTTTACACATCTGTGTTTTCCATTTATTTCACAGAAATAGCACAGATGCTTTGTACAGATGCACCTTTGAAATAAAAGTTATGGGTGCTACGGTATGTGTGATGGTATTTAATTTGTTAAATACTACTGATAAAGTGAGAGGGGAAAACAAGGCTGCTGTCAACACCCGACATCCTCAGGTATCTGCTGGGGCTCCTGGTCTCACTTTTCTGACTGTCTGCTAAGCAGTGGGTGGTTTGGAGCTCCCCTTTAAATTTCCTTTAATGCTTGGAGTACCCCTCCATTGGAGGCACCATTTATGGTAAATCTTCCACAATTTCCCAGAGTGATGCTACAATATGGACCTTTTGGGAATTGTAGAAAATGTAAGTGGTGGTTCTAAGCCGCTCACTACACATTGGTGCCCTGTTGCCCTCTACTGCTAAGTAGACCCACTGGGAAGGGCACTGACATAGAAGAAGGGCTCTCTAGAGGGCATGTTCTGAAGGCTCCTCTTAAGGTCTCCCTCAAATATTTAGCCAGCCCTGGAAAGAAATCCAAACAGAAGTGCAGTACAGTACAGAGACTAGTACAGTATTGACTTTAAATTATCCATGAGAAAAAAGTGAGGGCCTGGACACTCAATTCTGCAACAATGACAATTTTTTCCATGTATGTGAAATTAGATATATGTCTTTATCCTTGCAAAATCCATTTGACCTCCAATTATAATCTAATTTGATTTCCAGCTATAATATTTGGGCTATTTATGTAATGTTGTGGAATCACTGCTTTCTCTTGTACACTTACAGATCCTTCATGTTTACATGGTTTCACTTTATTCTACAGAAATTATTCCCAGGTGCATATGACAGGGTTGTTCTGTGGAGAGCAGACCTGAGTATTTACAGGGTAATATGCATTAGGGATGTGCAACTGATTTGGCAGTATCCCATATCAAATTGGGCCAATTGGACAATTCAGCCAGAATCCAAATTGAATTGAATCAGCTCCAATTCACTCTGAATCAGACTAATAATTTGTGCCAATCTAGAGCTTGAAACTGCCTAAGAAACCCAGACACCCTGTCTCCAAAGTGTTAGAATCATTAACTGCAGCACCATATAAGGAGATTGCCAGGTTGGGGAGATGGGGAGATGGAGATGGAGGAGGAAGGAGAGGAGGAGGAATTAGTTATTGACAACTCTAGCTTCTAATCCAGGGCTAGAATGTCACTCAAAAATATCCAATCATAGTGTTTGTGGGGAGGGATGGTGAAGTCTTAAAAGTAGCTGCAAGGTCACACTGCCTTCAGTCACTGGCGGAGAAAGAGGAGTGCTGGGGGGCGCACCGCCCCCGGCAGCGCGATCCCGGTGGGGTGCCATCGTGGCTGCCCCCCCATGCTGGATGCCACGCCCCTGCAGGCAGTGTGCCACGCCCCCAGGAAGCATGTCACACCCCTGCAGGCGGCATGCCACACCCCCGGGACGTGTGCCAGCCCCACCCCCACCTGCTCTCCGCCCCCCGGTGCCGGAGCATGAAGCTCCACCACTGCCTTCAGTCTTTTGTAAGTTCTGTTTCTTAGAAAGAGTTTGGTGGCATATGTTCAGCTAGTATTTTATTTATCCTTCAGTACCCTACCCAACATCTATACCTGTTTGTTTTCCATCCTTCCCCAATTAACCCTGGCTCATGGTCACCGAGCTGCCCTGTAGACAAAGTGTGTATTCTTCAAATAAAGAGGGGAAAGAGGTAGGGAGTTTGGAACCCAGTACAAAAAATAAAAAATCTGAGCCTTGGGGCTGCTGGGCCATCCCCTGACAATGCCCCTGTTCATGGCTGCTGAGGTGGTGATGGGGAGTCTGCTCCCAGCAAACTCTACCTGTCACTGTCCTGCTAGGAAAAGTTCAAACAGCAGTGCTTGTGTGGCTATGAATCCTGGCTTCACATCTGAATCCTTGTTGCTGGTCACAGTGTCGGCCTGGGTGCAGAACAGGAGGTGAAGTCAGGTTTAAATTAGAATACTAAAGCTCTGGAATCAGGATTCAAAGCCAAGGTGAACAGGCCCATTTCTCGGAATGTTGTAAGCTCCATATGGGACTTCAACCCCTTCTTAAATATTTGGAAACGTGTTCAAGAGCTGTTATTGCCCGATCCAACTTTAAGTTTCTGCAAAATCCCAAAATAAAACGATGACTGGTCTAAATTCCTGACCAATATGTCTGTGTCTTCCTTTCAGCTCTGCCCTGTAAATGGTTTCATAAGAATCCAAATGGTAGCTACTTAGTATTCAGCAAGTCCCATCCCCCTTCAAAATATTCCCTTGACTTCAGTGTTTACATATGCACTAGGTATGTTTACCCTGAGGTATTAAAAAGGCCAGTAAAATAGATATAATGGCATTGCATACATCCTGTGATAGTCAGCGCCTTGCATTTGCCTGCTTTATTCAGAATAATAGTGATTAATAATATTAATAATAGGTATGGTGGAAAATAATAAGAATGGGTAATTCCCTTGGAATGAACACTCTCCAAACATTATCATTAGGAATTCTTTTGCTTTACCTTTTAAGGAGAGCAGCAGTTTCCAACATGTCAGGTTTCTAAATCACCTGATAGCTTGAAAGGAGGTATTTGAGTAATTTCTCTAAGCTATAAGGTGAGCACCATCCTGGCTGTATTATTTTAGGAAATGAGCCCAAACCCTGTAGAAGTACAGCTAGCATATAAATTAAAAACATCTTCCAGTTTAATTGGCTTCCCTTGTGCTCCATAATTTAACATTGACATTTCTTTTTAATGAAATACAACATGGTTCAGTGATTAGGATTGAATTTATTAATGTGTTTAACAGTGCAACCCTAGGTGTGTCTACTCAGAAGCAAATCCCACTGAGTCCAGTCAGACTTACTCCCAGGTAAGTGCGTATAGGAGTGCAGCCTACAATATTTACATATCGCCTAAACAGATAAATAAATATAAACAACTGGATCCACCAAGGGTGATGCCCGAACATGATATCAGACTTGGCCATGCATGTGCACGATTGTTTTAGGAATATTGAAGGACAAAGAGAGGACTGTGTGCCTAGTTTCTGGTGAGCATTACAGCATCTAACACCCACTCCAGGATCAAGAACAATGCAGTCTGGATCAGATGGTTAGCGCTGAGCTGACAGAAGAAAACACCTGAATAGGGAATGAATTTGCTGGTAGGTTTGGGCAGGTATATGGAAACAAAAGGGTACACATATCCCACTGGATATACATCAAGACAGGGTTGCCTCCAAACTGCCACATTTTGCTTCCTGAGGCAATGGACAAATGGAACCACCCAGAAGCCCATTGGACTGGCAGCTGAGTCTTGATCATGTGCTTATAGATTTCTTTTACAATATAGCCTGAACCCTGCACAGTCTATATTGATGCAGTGTGTGTCTTTAAACTGCCCGCTGCATGTGTGTGTGTGTGTGTGTGCATGTGTGGGAGCGCGCATGCATGAACGATTACTCTTTAATCTCACAATGGATCTGGTTGCACTTGTTAGAGAACAGCGGCAACTCAAAGCTGCACCAACATTTACTACCTTGCAGCAAAGGAGGTCGGGGCGGTGGAAGAAAAGCAGTGCGCTGACCCCTTGATCTGTGCGCATGCGCACTGTGAGCACAGGTGCACACATTCCAGTCACGAAGCTGCATTCTGTCCCCTCGCAGTGAGAGACTGGGCTTTCGGGGGGGGGGGAGTGAGAAGGGATTGGAAGACTGCAATTGACAATTTATACTCATAAACAAGGCACCCCTAAAAACTTTCCAGATGCCCAGATAGGGACAAAATACAGGCATCCATTAAAGCAGAGTTAGGCAACCTGTGGCCCAGTTTCATGCAGGTAGCAAGGAAGAGGGAAATGGTGGCAAGAGGGTGGCACAGAGAGATAAAAGAGGGCAATGGAAAGAGAGAGCTGCATGGGGTGGTAAGCAGAGAGCAAAAAAATTATGCCCCTTCCACTCTTGTTTTTGGCCCCACCTACTGCTAGCATGCAGGTTCCAAGGAATATGACCCTAAAAAAAGACGTTTCCTCACTCCCTGGTTAAATCATTTGTCAGTCTGTTTTGCACAATTTTAAATAAAGGGCATTGGCTTAAGGAAAACATGCCCGTTATAAGAGTTTTCCCTCCTTTTCCAAACACCAGAACGACACACTTGTACTGTATTTTCAGGCATTCCTCTGGACAACTTTTCCTTTGTTTTCTTTTGGGATTAGGTAGCATCAATTCTTTCTTTCTTTTTATTAGTTGAGTTTTTCCAGTAGTGATAGTTCCCAGAATGAGGATTTACTGTAAAGCGCAGGCACATGGCCAGTTTGAGACGATTGTACCATCGGTGTTATTACCATGGTTAGTGTGCCGCTTGACCTATTCCCACTGTAACAGCAGTGAGACTATGATTCCCTCAAACACATGAAAAACTGCCTTGTCAAGGAAAGGTGGTGAACAATACGGCGATGTTTGCATGATTGCGATCCATGAAAAATATTAGCCCATGCATAGGCGGGCCTTATTATGTGGACGTTGTTTGCCTAGCAAAAGCAACTGTCTGTTTGTCTTCCCTGTATCGTAGCGTCTTGACCTGCTATTCACTGTCTCTGAAAGCCTGGGAGCTTCGTTTCATCTATAAAATGTGATTTGTTTTATTGTAAAACAGAAGAACAAAAAGGTACTGTACATGGCGAGGTCTTTTTCCATGAATATAAAATCCTTTCAGCTCAGTTTTAGGTGACAAACTGCACAGCTGTAATGCGTTCCATTTACCAGCCTGCATATATGAAAGATGTGTAATGTTAACTGAGTTTTCTCCCCCCTCCTCATCCCATTCCCGTCCCTAAAGGAGGACCACCCTGTCTGCAGAATCTCCAAGGAAAAACACGGCGCGGTCTGATCAGAAACTGCCTTTGTTGGCAGAAATACACTACGTTGCATTAACCAAAACAGTCAAAAATTTAAAATAAAATCTTTTTTTATGGTGGCTGCTTTTTATTTAAATATTCATTTTATTTGTGTAAACGGATCTCATTTGGTCTTGACATACCAACATCACAGAACTATCTGTAAGCCTTGTTTACATTTAGCAGTGGAAATTGTTTCAAGCTTTTCACAGAACCTTCAAAAAATGATATACACTGAACAGAAAATGTGTCGGATCCCACACTGTAGCTCCCCCCCCCCTCCAAATGCTACGTTTGCTCATGGATAACAATTTGTGGGACAGAATGTACCAAATACTTAATCTCCCCCTTTAAGACGTGGTTTTTACACTGATATAAGAGCTGCTTTGCTGTTGCCAGATACCCAGGCCTTCACACTATAAGTGGCTTCTGTGTCGTTCATGCTAACTTATTGCTAACCTTGATATGTGACATCATCTACTGTTATCATTTTGTAGTAAATGTAATTAATGCATACTTTTGTTTAAAGTAGACATACAAAGTTATGGCATGTGGTATTACTGGTATTGGTAATGGGAGGAAAAAGCTAGGGATGACATGAGGGTGCTCCAGATGTGCTGTTTATTGAGCATGCATCCTGGTTGGCTTGCACAAAGCTAAGACTATGGCCACATAGACTGGTGATGCAGCAGCTAGACTGGTGACTGGGAGTAGCCGCCGAGACCATATAACACTGGTCCTGAAAGACCTACATTGGCTCCCAGTATGTTTCTAAGCACATTTCAAAGTGTTGGTGCTGACCTTTAAAGCCCTAAATGGCCTCAGCCCAGTATACCTAAAGGAGCGTCTCCACCTCCATTGTTCAGCCCAGACACTGAGGTCCATCTCCGAGAGTCTTCTGCTGGTTCCCTCACTTTGAGAAGTGAGGTTACAGGGAACCAGACAGAGGGCCTTCTCGGTGGTGGTGCCCACCCTGTGGAACACCCTCCCATCAGATGTCAAGGATATAAACAACTATCTGACTTTTAGAAGACATCTGAAGGCAGCCCTGTTTAGGGAAGTTTTTAATGACTGATGTTTTATTCTGTTTTTAATCTGTTAGGAGCTGCCCAGAGTGGCTGGGGAAACACTGCCAGATGGGCAGGGTATAAATAATAAATTATTATTATTATTATTATTATTATTGTTGTTGTTGTTGTTGTTGTTGTTATTATTATTATTATTATTCACCCCATACATTTCATAGAATCATATAGTTGAGAGGAACCCCAAGTGTCATCTAGTCCAGCCCCCTGTAATGCAGGAATCTCAAGTAAAGTATCCATGACAGGTACCCATCCAACCTCTCCTTAAAGACTTCCAAGGAAGGAGAGTCCACCACCCTCCAAGGGAGTCTGTTCCACTGTCAAACAGATCTTACCATCAGAAAGAATTCTGGGAAGTGCAGTTAATGGTGCCAAGAGTTGTTTGGAGACCCACCATCCTCCTCAGAGAGTTGCGGTTCTCAGTGTGGTCTAACAATCAATCCCTATTCAAAGGGAACTCTTGGGATTGTAGCTCTGTGAGGGGAATAGAGGTCTCCAATGAACTCTCAGCACCCTCAACAAACAGCAGGTCCCATAATTCTTTGGGGGAAGCCATGACTGTTTAAAGTGATATTATACTGCTTTAAATGTATGTTGTGAATGTGACCTAACACAACTAACCATCTAGAATATGTTGGGGTTTTCCCCAAACAGATCATCTATCTACCGGATTGTTGTTGTTGTTTAGTCGTGTCCAGCTCTTCGTGACCCCATCGACCAGAGCACGCCAGGCACTCCTGTCTTCCACTGCCTCCCGCAGCTTGGTCAGACTCATGTTGGTAGCTTCGAGAACACTGTCCAACCATCTCGTCCTCTGTCGTCCCCTTCTCCTTGTGCCCTCAATCTTTCCCAACATCAGGGTCTTTTCCAGGGAGTCTTCTCTTCTCATGAGGTGACCAAAGTATTGGAGCCTCAGCTAAAGATCTGTCCTTCCAGTGAGCACTCAGGGCTGATTTCCTTCAGAATGGATAGGTTTGATCTTCTTGCAGTCCATGGGACTCTCAAGAGTCTCCTCCAGCACCATAATTCAAAAGCATCAATTCTTTGGCAATCAGCCTTCTTTATGGTCCAGCTCTCACTTCCATACATCACTACTGGGAAAACCATAGCTTTAACTATACGGACCTTTGTCGGCAAGGTGATGTCTCTGCTTTTTAAGATGCTGTCTAGGTTTCTCATTGCTTCTACTGGATTATGCAGTTTCTATTTGCATTTTTAAAAAAAAAAAAATAGGCAAACCATACCATGTTGAGAGTTTGGCTTGGAGGTTGTAACAAGATGCAAATTGCTCCATCCTAGTGCCAGATCAGTTAAGACCCAACAAACGGCACCCTGCACAACGTCTGGCCTTAATGACTTTACAATCTGGTGCGGGGTTGGTTTAAAGTGATTGGGGGTGTTTAGATGTTAAATCAGTTTCTAAAAAGGAATGAGATATTCCTCAAAGCACTCTGTTGGTGCTAGGTTTGTCTTGGCTTTGCTCTTGCTGCTTCCTCCTCCTCCTCTTCTTCTTTCTCTCCAAGCCCGCCCACTCACTGCATCACTGCCTGGCATTCCTGACACTAAGACCTGTCTAGCTTTCTGGAGCCACAAACCATATGAATCAGAGAGAACCCACCCATTGCTTTGGCATGTCTGAAATGACTGACAGTTCCACCTCAGTAACAATTAAACAAGTAAAAACTGGTTGCTTTGGTTAGCAGGTAAAAGTGTGGAACACCCAAACACATTGAGCTGGGTGTGCGTACCTAAGGAATCTAGGTTAGCGGTGGATGGACTTTCTCTTCCCAGAAACATAACAAAGGTGCTTTATCCAACTGATGGTCAGTATCATCTTGTTTCACTTAGTTTGGGCTCCTTTTATGTTGTCCTTGGTTAGATTTTGCATTCATTGTGGTTATACAGAGCTATATGGACGGAGAGAGAAATTCAACCGAGGTAGACATATAATTCAGGTAAGCCTATATGAGCTACATATGGAATGGTGAGGGTGTTGCTTCAGTGTCAAGAAACTAAGGAAAGGCAGAAAGACAGACAGACATTTTGCAGACTGGAGACATTCAACACAGCAATGCTCGTTTATCCAACATTATCCAACATTAAGAAGAAGTTGAAGGAGCAGGGTATGTTCACCCTGAACAAGCAATAATTAAGATATGAAAGACCTATCCAGGCATGCAGGAGTTACATAAATGATCTGGAGTTAGGGATAAGCAGTCAGATGGCTGGACAAGTTTGTTGGTAACACCAAATTATCCAGGGTGGTAAAGGAAAAGATTTTGCACAAACATCCCGCTAAACTAGATTTAAACAGGAAATAAAAGAACAAAATGTAGTTCAACATAAGCAATTGCACATATCAGGCAAGTACTGACTTATTGTCTTTCTGGCACCTATTGTAGACTCTCCTTTTTAAGTAGGTTTCCTGTACATCACTTAAAGACGACTGTGATTAAGCAGTATACAATCCTTTGAAATAAATAAAACAAATAAGATGAGATTCTTATTCCAGTCTGTATCACTGGATTTGTAATTTAATATGCACTTTTATTCTTGATGGTTTTATCGTTGATCGCTTCAGGTTATTTTATGGGAAGCAATTCATAAATGAAATAAGTAAGTTTAAAGTGATGCACACTGGGGCAAAAGCCACTTGTACACTGATAGGGTATGAGCTGGCAGTAACTTACCAGAAAAGATATCCTAGAGTTGTGGTGAATACCTCAGTGGAAACACTGGCCCTGCGTATGGCAGCTGTGAAAATGGTGAAGTCCATGCTACGGATAATTAAAAATGGAACTGAAAATAAAAGTGCCAATGTAAGAATGCCTTTCTACAAATCATTGGCATGTGACTACACTTGGAATGCTGCCTGCAGATCTGGTCACCATATCTCAAATTGGGGCAACCCAGTCGGATTGGTGGGGTATAATTAATATGTTGTTGTTTGCAGAGCTCAAAAAGATGTGGAAAAGGGGTGTAGAGCAATCTCTTTACAAGTAAAATGAACAGGGGTGTAGAGCAATCCCTTTACAAGCAAATGCGATGGAGTTTATGGCTTTTCATTTTGGAAATTTAAAGTGTTTGGGGCTGATTCATATGTGCATATACATCACAAGATGAGCTGAAGCTGTGAACTGCCTCCAATGAAATATATTGTCTGAAGTGATACGATATGGCAGTACTAGTGGTTGATCAGCAGTGGAGTTCCCTCCCCCAAATGTAAGTCATCTCTTGCTGTTGTAGTCACCAAATTATGAACAAACATGTGTGAGCTCAGCCTGACAGTGCTGCAATGAGACAAATGAACCACAGCAGCACCTATGGTGGTTCCATCTTCAGCTAGATGAACCTTTCGGTTCCTTCCAACTCTACAATTCTATGATTCTACTCATCTAAGAAAAGCCCACATCACTCCATCCCAACACATTCCTCCTAATGATGCTACAGCAGTCTTGTCCAGATACATGTTTAACAATTCTAACAAGAAGAAAGAAAAGGCGAAGGAAAACCATTCATGGATATTTTAGCAACTGGCCAACAGGAGTGAAGAAACAGGAAGTACATATGATGGACTCATTGTGTTTAGTTAAATATTATGTACTAAAACATCACTTCAGTGCAGCCAGGATTCTTTGGGTAAATATACCTGATGCCAGATGTGATTAATGAATGAGTATTCTAGATTCATTTCCGAACAGAAAAACTGACAATTTTGCAGATGTGTGCAGGTTTCAAAAGCCATCCCTCTCATCCTTTCGAAGGGATGGGAGTAAAAGAAACAGACCCCTATAGCTGACCCCTATAAAACCAACAACATACTATCGTCAGTGATCTGGTGACAGTATGGCGAGCAATGCCTTTTGTTTCAGTTTACTACATGGCCCTATTCTAGGCAATGGTGGCATGAGGAGAATGCTCACTCAACACCATAAAGCCGATAGAAAGAGCCCATCAAAGGCTTACGTTCCAGAATAGCTGGCTAATATGCCCGAGCTTTCATCCATAGCTATATCAACCATAATCAAACTGTGTTTTGGGTTCTGCAGCCTCCCAAACTCCCCCGTGCACTAGGACTTCTGCCAAACCTTGCATGAATGCTATCCTAACTAATAATAAAGGTAGGTCATCTAACAGAAAATAGTAGCAGCTCACCTCCTTTATAGGTAAGGTGAAACTTCCGCTCTATCCATTTCATTTTGAACCAATTCTTTCTCTTGCCAATTTCACTGGAAATTCTAGGAGGGTGTACTGGTTCCATCAATTGGGTTGGAGCTAAGCTCCATCATTGTGCTTAACAACAGAGGAAAGGAGATAGAGAAAGGAAGGGAAAAGCGGGGAAAGCTAATGGTATAAGAGGAGAAAAACACCCTCCAGTCTAAACACTGTAGAAAGCAAAAGAAGACTTAATTAGGAAACTGGAAGGCAAAGAACAAGAGCTCATCCTAAGTGAATTGGAGTGTGATGAGCATAAAGAAAACTCTTTTTACAACATGTTCTTTGACTCCCACTGAGTGCTTGTTTCTTAGACTTCCTTGCCTAATAATGTTAGCATTTAAATGGACCAGGAAAGCTTTGATGTTAACACCTCATTGAGGTATAGAGTTCATACGTTGGCTACTCCTATTCTTTGGCTGGAAACAGTTTTCTGCATGGCTAGCTTAACAGGACAACAGAACCTGGATTTGTATAGAGATTGGAAAGGCTATCCCCACAAAGAAAGGGCTACAAACTTCATTTATTTTAACAGAAACCTGCCCTTCATAGAGGAGAGCAAATGTCTAAGAAGTGCCTTAGACTAAACAATTAGCAGCTCCCATTAGTAGCATGGCTGTGTACATAAGCAACGGTTCTTAAAATTGACAAAAAGTTCTCATGAATCTGCTCTTGGGATAACATGCCTGTGGGAGGATGGAAGGAGAGAAATTCCTCACACTCCCATCTGCATCACTTTGATAGGGTACCCCAGTTCTCCAACCAGTGTAAGAAAAGCACCTGTTCAGGGAAGCATTCAAGTCATCATGAAAGGAAAGAACAGAGGCACAGAGAAAGCATTGTGTTGTATATAGAATAGATAACTACAGTGGTACCTTGGGTTAAGTACTTAATTCGTTCCGGAGGTCCGTTCTTAACCTGAAGCGTACTTAACCTGAAGCACCACTTTAGCTAATGGGACCTCCTGCTGCCGCTGCGCTGCCAGAGCACGATTTCTGCTCTTAGCGGAGTTCTTAACCTGAAGCGTACTTAACCTGAAGCGTACTTAACCTGAGGTACCACTGTATATAGATATATAATCTAGGTAGAACTGGAAACTAGTCCTATTAGATCTTATCAGCCTCATGGGTGTAAATATCCTCTAACAGGATGATCAATAGAGACAGCATCATGATCAGTGCCAGTACTGCAGCACATTTTCCAAATTACCATATTGGCATAGAGTATCGAGTTGCTCAATCTGATATGAAATCTAACAACTTTCTTTGTGATTGCATACATGTATATTAAAATTTGGAAATCTGGTCCTGATTTTTGAGAGTTGGATTTTTCAGAGCTCACAAACACACAGATGAAAAAGAATGCCACATTATTATAATGTAAGTAATGGTGTGTAGAAGAAGAAAAAGACTCAGTTCAATTCTCCATGGGTTACAGAATTTTCTGTATGTTTATTGATGGGTTTTAATTTGTATTTGGGAGCAAGCATTATTGAAATCAATGGGACTGCTGAACAGGCATGGCATTGAATATCTACTACAGCTACTTCAGATCCTAGACAACTGAAACTAGAGCTGATGTACTATGCAAATACTACCAAGCTGGCTATTTTCATCGGTAAGGGTTGATTATTTGTTTGAAAAGAGAAGCTGAAAATCAGTTATGATCATAACCATTACTAGTTTTGTTAAGATGAATGAACTTCTCTCATTTGTCTGCTTCACAAGAAGTGATGAGGATTTAAAGAGTCACCAAGACCTCTACCACTCTACCATTTTTGCTAGAATGCAGTCCATGTTAATTCACCTTTAAATCTGATACAAATGTGTTGCTCCAGGGTTATGAATGCCACAACCAGTATGGGCCCATGCATCTTGCATGTTTTGGTTCAATATATATTTTTAGACTCTTCCGCAGAGCAAAATCCCCTCTATACGTTCCTAGCATGTATCTTGAGAACAATTCAGCCACATCAGTTGCATTTGACAGGTTTTTTAATATATCGCTAGAAAATATACATGTCAGCTTTAGCTATGTCCCAGTACTATGAGGTAATATGAGAAGAGACAGCAGAGGAATACAGTCCATATCAGCCTGCACGCCTGTGAAAACTAGCCACCCTCTAGGAAGGCCCCAAGATCTGCACACTGCCACTCTGACGGTCTGGAAAGTCATTTGAAAGCAATGCCATTTGTTTTTCTTAAGTTGCTGAGAGGAGTGAATCACAGTTTCAACACAGAGGTTAGCTGAAGTGTTAACAGCAGAGACTGATGTCACACTCACTCTCCTGCTCTCTTGTTGATTTCCGAAATGCGCGTGTGGCCAAAAGAAATGTCCAAAATGGTACCCGGTACAACGAAAGAGCTGCCTATCAGACAGCTGGGCTGTGTTTCCACACATACCTCATCAGGCTTCTAGATAGCCAACGTCTCTGTGCTGCAAGCATATGGTTTAAGATAGTGTGACTAGAAAATAGGACAAGAGCTTTTGTTTATTACATTATATTTATTATATTCTGTGAACCGCCCTGAGCCCCCCGGGTAAAGGGCGGTATACAAATTCAATTATTAACAACAACAACAACAACAACAACAACGAAGGATTTTAATACAGGAAAGCCTAGTCAGCCTGAGTACCTACAGCACTTCTGTAACAATACTTTATTATTGATGTCTTATTATACCTGACATTCAATGTATCTTTCCATATAATCTGCAGGCTATTTTGAAATTATTATTAAAAGCAAGTTGTTATCAGCTGAAGGGGAGGGTGTCATAATTTCAGAAGGCTAATAAGGGAAAATTAATTTAACCCTTTCTTTTCCAGCTGTGATCCTGAGGAAACTCCTTTGTCTGAAGCAAGCATTTGCTTTGAAGGGGAATCCTCTGTTGGTGGGGTGGTAGCGATTTCCCCCTAATGCACATACTAGCTGCAGAGGGGGGTATTTTCAGCAGGACCACAACTGGGTAAGGGTCAAATTTCCTTTCTGTGCCTACTTGATTCTCTTAATTAGTGTTCTCATTCTCTCTCTCTCTCTCTCACCCCAGCTGATGCTACTTGGATTTATTTATTTTTAATAATAAAAAAACCACCTGCATGTTAAATGGAAAGAGGCATTTAACATTGTGTCTGGTTTGGCCCTAAGCAAGTCTCATTAGTTCTCTCATAGTCTGCCAGAGAGGGCTGCATTTTTGGCTAGATTGCAATTATCAAATTGTTTGGAAGCGTGACCTCACTGCAATCAATTCAACACGTGTGGGTGGGGAAATGCCCGGGAAACATAACACAGACATATTATTTAATTTTGAAAAGGGGAATTTCAGGAAAAAAACAGAGACTCAAGGCAGAGAAGAAAGGAGTGGATTACAGGGCTGGCAGGTCCTAGGAAAAAGGGAAAATCTAGAACCAAGGAGCAACAAGATGAGACAGGAGGATTGCAAGACTGTGGCTTTTAGTAATGCAAAGAGAACGTGCCTGGCTACACAGATGAGGAATTCCAACAGAAAGAGAAAGTAATGTTAGACAGAATAAAGCTAGCCAAAGATATCTAAGCTTGACTGCTGTAATACACTGTGCATGGGGCTGCCTTCAAAGACCTGTCGGAAATGCCAGTTGGTAAAAATGCACACCAGCTTAGGTTACATGGAGTATATATTGTTCCGTGCATATGCCAGCTCTCCGAGTTTTTTGGGGGTGCAAATTGGCCTATAAAGCTTTGCATGACTTGTGATCAGGTAACGTCAAGAGCTGTCTTTCGCCCTTCGAAGCTGCTCAGATCTCTTTCTGAGATAACCAGTGCCTACTAAAGTCAGCCAAGCAGTGGCCAAGGAGGTGTGGCCTGGGGAGAGAGGGCGTGGCTTGTGAAGGTCCCAAAGGGCCAGGTAGAGAAGCTCAGAGGGTCCAAGGTTTCCCATTTCTAGCCGATCGGCCACAGCAGCAGGCCGGCATCAAGACACATCAAGTGGCATTTGCCTCACCCCCGCCTCAGCACTTAGTTATAGGTCACAGGAGCACACAGGCTGCAGAAGAACCCCTTGCCGGATAGAACAGACCACCTTTTACACACAAGGAATCCCAGGTTCAAATCCAGGGAATAGTCCACACTAAAAACACACACAGAGGCTCCACGCACACTCAGGCGCACCAGGGCCCATCAGGAGGAGCTATTCGTGGAGCCTGGCTCTTGCATGCGCCAATCAGTTCTTCGGCCCACCCCTTTCCCATCCTTATGGCAGAAGAAGAATATACTCATTTTGGGTCCTACTAATTAATTTCCCCCCAAAATGAATATTCCAATTGCATTTCAGCAAGAGAAGGGTGTGGACAGCAGAAAGAGTCAAAAATGAAGTTTGTGAACAGCTGGAAAGAAAGAAAGAAAGAAAGAAAGAAAGAAAGAAAGAAAGAAAGAAAGAAAGAAGCCCCCCCCCCCAAGTGCCCCCTTACGTTTCCTTCCCCTGAGCTTGGGCCTCCCTTGTGAAACTTCATTTATTAGCCACACAATTGTTAGCACTGTCCTTTTAGCTTCCCTCACTTTTCATTATGCCACAAGGCCTTTCTAAATTCCTGGCTGTTCTAGTGGATGTAAAATGTTTTCTTGTTCCCTGGGTTACAGAAAGAGAATTAAAGTTATTTCCCTTCAGCACCTTTGTGATCACCAGGATATATATATCCCAGCTAATCTTGTCTGCAAACTAACCTGATTCATTTTAGTTGATTTCTCTAGGGCAGCTTCTCTGGAATAGATTTTATTTGAGTGCACATACCCAGTATGATATATACATGCCACATTACCTTAGAAGCCTGCATGTACATATGTAATATTCCTCACTTGCTCCTTTAAAATTAGTAAAACCAGGAACCTAACTGATTCTAACCTGCTGTTTCTGTGTATTTTAAAGGGACAAATAGCTGTAGGCTTTGCAATTGTAGCACACAATTATTTGTGAGAAGCCACGTTTAATGGTTTCCCCCAAACTTCAAGTGTTGCCTTCAGGGAGGAAGGCAAATAAATATAAATTGATGTGGGGCTTCCCTTGCATTTGATCCAGAAACAGGAGTAAGTGCAGAATTCTGTATTCATAGAATCATAGAATTGTAGAGTTGGAAAAGACACTGCTGGTCATCTAGTCCCCTCTGCAGGAATCTCAACTAAAGCATCCATGACAGGTGGCCAGTCAACCTCCAAGGAAGGAGAGTCCACCACCTCCTGAAGGAGACCGTTCCACTGTTGAACAGCTCTTACCATCAGAGAGTTCTTCCTGATGTTTAGTCGGAATCTCCTTTCTTGTAACTTGAATACATTGGTTTGAGTCCTACCCTCCGGAGCGGGAGAAAACTAGCTTGATCCATCTTCCACGTGACAGCTCTTTAGATATCTGAAGATGCCTATCATATCCACTTTCCCTGGTTAAACATACCTAATTCTCTCACCCGTTCCTCATAAGGCTTGGTTTCCAGACCTTTGATCATCTTGGTCACCCTCCTCTGCACATGTTCCAGCTTGACAATATCCTTCTTAAATTGTAGCACCCAGAACTGGCACAGTACAGAATATTATGTGGGACTTTGTCAAAAGCCTTACTGACATCAAGATACACTACATCCACAGCATTCCCCTGATCCACTAAGCTTTTTGCTCTATCCACAAAAGAAATGAGATTCATTTTGCATTACTTGTTTTTGAGGAATCACCTTACCCCAGATATGTCCACTTGACCATTTTGAGCTGTAGAACCGTCACTGTTACAGATGCCACATCCTACCCATTCCGCATTTGTAAGAAATCTCTATTTTAGTTTGACAGTGCCTACACTGTGGAACTCCCTGTCTTTTGATATCAGGCAGGCTCCTTCACGCTTCTCTTTTAAAACATTTTTTGTTTAGGCAAGCCCTAGACATGTACAAGTTGACATGTGTTTTAATCTCCTTTTAGCTTATTGGATACTTGTTTTTAACTTGTCTTTCATTGACAATTTCAATGTGTGTGTGTGTGTGTGTGTGTGTGTGTGTGTGTTGGGTATATACTGTTTAGAGGATCTAGTACAATCAAGCAGTAGGTCAGTGTTGTTAAATAAATAAATAAGCAATACTTCCTTTCTGCTTCCAACTTTGCTTGATCATGATCTTAGAGTCAGTGGAGGAAAATTGCCTGGATTATTTGAGCAGTAAAGCTATACAGAAGTGTGAATGCCAATGTCATGATTTCTGCATTTGGCACAGAATACCTTCATTTATAAATGATGAAGGAACAGAAAAGGATTCTCCTGGAAGCTATTCCCTTTCCCTGGAAAAATGGCCAAGACATAAGCACTGAGCATCACTTGCTGGCTCAAAGGAGATATCATGGCAAATGCATGTTTGCCACCAAGAACAGTAATGCAATGTCTGGTTATTTATTTTATTTCACTAGTCAGACTTTTATTACCATCCTTCGATATACAATTATTGGGACTGTTCACAGGAGTAACCCTAGTGTAAAAAGACAGCAATTCATCAGCAAAATCCTAAAAATTGAAGGATAAAATCAACAGTCAAAAGTTCCTTTGAATGACAAAAGCCCCCCAAAAGAAAAGGGTATTAGTCCCTGAAAGCAGGCTCATAGCATGACCCTTCCTGGGTTGAAAGTTCCACACTTAGGGTGCTACAACAGATCAGGCTTTGTTCCCAATCACCTACTCCTTAGGAAAATTTAGGCTCATGAATTTTCTGTGTTCACACCCATGCCAAACACTTGAAGCACCTTTGACCAGGCATGGTTTCTCCCAGAGAATCCTGGGACGTGTAGTTTGTTAAAGGTGCTGAGACGCCCCCTGCAGAGCTAAAATTCCCAGCATGCTTAACCAATGACAGTTCCCAGGATTCTTTGGGGGGGAAGCCATGGCTGCTTAAAGCAGATTAAGAGTGCTTTCATTGGATGGTGCGGCTGTGACTTGCGCCTCCCCCAGTCACCTTCCTAGGGAAATTCACGGCCTGTAAAGTCACTATCTCATTGTGCATTTACCTGATCCCTGGGCCCAGCCTATAATGTGATGACAGCAATCCAGTAATACATGGGTTTGTATATATTCTGTGCCACTTTGTGGAGGCTACTTGCCGGGAAAGTGAGGTGCACATACTATAGCCCCAACAGGGCTATACCCTGCTGTACATTTCCCAAAAAAGGCATTGAAAACAAAATAAGTGAGAAGCTTGAGCTTCCAAGGCAGGAAGACTCTCCTATATGGCCTAAGTTAGCATATGCATTGGTGCATATTCATATGTTACCAAACTCACAGACATTTGCATGAAAGGGCACAGAGAAATGGTTTAAAATCGCCTTCCATTTGTAACACAATTAGCAGATAATGGGGGGTGGAGGATAGTGGGGACTGGTGCCCTTTGGCAGAAGGCAGAGAGACCAACAGTAGACAAAGCCAGTGGCAGGCAGAGCCAACTAATTCTGATTTCATACCCATCCTCCTTCCTGCCTGTTGAATTTAACAAGGGTAGCAATGAAATGGAAGAGGAGGAGTGTCATATAAGGAAGACAGGAGGCAGACCTGGCTGGCTGAGGACAGACTCAGGTTGGTGGGGCAGCCTCCACTGACAGGAGTGGCCAAGGGTAGATTATTGATCCTGTTAAGCGTGTTCTCCCTATCGGAGAGCACGTGTTGCGGTGGGGGCTAGCAAGCCACCTCCCCTGTAGCTGGGGTGAGTTGGTAGCTGGCCACAGCTTGGATTGGACCTGGTGGTGTTGCTGGGGAGATTTATATGTTGCAATTTGTGATTGACAGCCCAGCGTCCTATATATTGGTCAGCACATTGTGCGACCTTCCTCTTGGCTGCGTGCTTCGGATCACCCACCCTCCCTCCCTGTTTTATTAGGCCTATGTATTGACCTTGCTATTGCCTGTCATGGGGTCGTCTGCTGTTGGGCAGAGGCCTAGTAGGAATTTTTCCATCTGGCGGATTGGCTGGTGCCATTTGGTTTTCGCCTACTACATAGCAACTAGTCACAACTTGTAAGGTTGGCGGTTAGGCATTCGTTATGTTGGTTGCTGGAAGGGCAGTCACCCTCCAAAGTGATAATGGTGTGATGGGAATTCCGTTAAAGGAATCCAGGGGCTCGACATGCTTTTGTCCGAACCCCCGGTCGTGGGACAGGGCCACACAAGAGCCCCTGGGAACCTCTGGGGAGAGGGAGGGCTCTGCTCCCAGCCTCCATAACTCTCCCCAGGTGGGATTTCCTTTTGCTGACACGTGGTCAGCTCTGTCCCATCAGACAGCTAGTCTGAACCAATGCCTATGCAACCACTCACATGATTTGTATTTTAATAAAGTTGTGGCCTAAATTATGCCAAAAACCCAAACAAAAATTATGTCTGAAGTGTGAATTTTTTTGGGGGGTGGCTTGGGGACCTTGACATGCAAATGTCACTCATACAGGGCTGCGCTAAAATGGTGTGTAACACATTAAACTTGGATAGCCAAATTTCACAAATGAGGTATTTGGGGCACATTTCACAAATGAGGTATTTGGGGTATTTGGGAACCTAGACAATAATTTTGACAGCTTGTTGTCCAATTAGAATTTTGTAACAATGCTGAAAGAACATCCTAATGAAAACCTTGTCTTCATGTTTAGGCATTTTGTCCTTGTTTGTTGCCATAACTTACTTTATCTCAGAGTTGGTTCCCAGCTCTTAAATGCCAGCTGGAGACGCTGTCATTCCACAGAGGTTCGGTTTCTCTTTGGATCTGGGTGGCAATGACCAGTCTGACCCTTAGGTTGTTATTGTTCTGCCAGGGGTGTTATTGTTTTTTACAATGGCTGATAGGTGTTTCTGTTTTTAATGTTATTCATTTGTCTTGGGATTTTTTCAGTGGATAGTCACCACCTTGAGAGTCCTGATAAGGATAGGAAGGCAGGGTTTCCAGATTTTAATAAATGAAGAATCGCAAGCAAATTGGGAGAGTTGATTCCTCATCCCTGCCCCCACCCTCATCCCAAGCCTCCATCTCAGCAGTCCTCAAAGCATCTCACTTCCCTGGTATCATTAAGGATGCAAAAGTAGAATATCCAAACATGCTCCACTCATTTCATGGTGAACGCATTACTGGTTGCATTTCTACCATTTGCATGTGGAAAATGATGATGATGAAGAAGAAGAAGATTGGGGCCAAATAAAACGAAGCCCTGCAGGGACATTACATGCAATGGCTTTTGTGAAAAGAATTAACATGAAAGAGGGTTCAGCACTGGGGGAAAGGTCAGGTCAGATAAACTCTTTGGTTCTGATATGTTTTTGTAAAGAGGAAAGAGCTTTAGAGAAACGGGCCTGTGGGAAGAAGCAGTCAAGAAGGGGCTGGTCACAATGTCAAGGGTGTCGGCCTGTGTTTTTCTTCTGCCTCAGCCTTTCATCCTCCAGCTGTCAAGCGCCATTATTTTCAAGGCAGATTGTCAATTTTTAAAATATCAACACAAGCCTGTTTGGGTCTGCGATGCCTCCTTACTCAGGGGAACTTAACAATACTAACAATGGGTTAGACCAGTGTTTCCCAACCTTTTTGCGACTGTGGACCCCTTCCGACCTTGTTTCCTTCCTGTGCCCTCCCCCCATGGACGTAGCCAAGGGAGACTTGGGGGCAGTTGCCCCCCAAATAAATAAAAATCAATACAAATCTGATGTTCTGTCCCTGCAACCAAAGCCTGCCCCCCTAACCAAAATCCTGGCTACCCATGGAAATCCCCCCCCCGTCCTACCGGTAGAAATGTAGCTATTTAAATATTTTGTTTGTAAATAGAACATGATTTATTTTTAATTTTTATAATTTATACAAAATACAATTACATAAAATGATAGGAACATAATGAAATTATGCAGTTATGCACAATATATGTGTGTGTGTGTGTGTGTGTGTGTGTGTGTGTGTGTGTGTGTGTGTATATATATATATATATATATATATATATATATATATATATATATAAGGTCATATATATATGGCCTTAAAATTCTTATAACAGGTCAAAGCGGGAGCCTCAGCAATCGAAAAAAATGCAGGTGGCAAAAAGCAGCGTTAGGCCCTGGTGGGTTGCCCCCTTACCTGCTTGTTATTGGCCAGAGGGATAGCCAGCCAATCAGGTTTTTTTTTTAAAAAAATGATTTTTCCACTTCTCACTTCCCTCTGTGACCCCGTAGCCTCGTGCTGTGAACCCTCCATTTATGCATTTTTCATAACGGAATATCCGGGGGGGGGGCAGGGGGCCATATGGCCCCTGGTTGGGAAACACTGTGTTAGAGTGTTGCTTGCGTAATTCCTCCGCTTTAGGGCTCAGCCAAGGCCCCCATGTAGCATGGGGGAATACTGCCGGGACCAAGTCTGGACCAGGGTAGTTTGACCCCTGAGGTGGAGCAGCCAGTGACTCCCGCATCCCAAGTCAAGGTGCACAGAATCCAAGGCTGGTCAAGTTATCTGGGGCACAAACACCTCTCTCTTTCTGTGACAGTAAAAATGCCAAAACAAAAATTTGCAGGGGCCCTAGGGAAATGGGCTAACAATGGCTTGAAAGAAGACATAGTAAGAGGCTGGTGGGCTGTGGTTAGCTTGGCCGTCCACAGCTTTAAATAATACATTTTAAATAAGGCTGCTATCCTCTACTCACTTACCTAAGAGTAAGCTCTACAACACTCAGTGGGGATTAAACATATATAGGGACGCAGAATGGGGAAAACCAGAGATCTGTTCAAGAAAATTGGAGATATGAAAGGAACATTTCATACAAAGATTACCATAATAAAGGACAAAAGTGAAAAGGACCTAACAGAAGCAGAAGACATCAAGAAGAGGTGGCAAGAATACACAGAGGAATTATACCAGAAAGATATGGAGATAGTTAAGATACAGAAAAGAAAAGGAGCATTGAGGGAAGAGAACAATAAGCAAAGTCCAGGTACCTATTCTTTGATATGTGGGGTGGAAAACAGTCCAGAAAAAGAAATCTGCTGCTCTAGTTTTCCGCAGAACATTTTTCAGTTCTAGATAGACATTGTTTTGTGAGGCCAGTGAGTAGCATAATGAATGGATGCAATAACAGTCACACTGGATAGTGTCAAAGTTGTAATTCGCTTTTTTGCCATTCGTAGGAAGCATGCACACACATATGCCAATAAATGCACAGCTCTTTTGGTATGCTAAAAATTAGTTTAATTATTTCCATAGCCTTTGTTGTTTCCTCCTTTAAAAAATTAAATAAAAGAAGGGAAGTGAATTTTTGTCTCTTAAAATGTTTACAAGTATTCTAGTAAAAGAATTGAAGGAAAGTTTTGTATTTTTGAATATAACTTTTCAACACACTAATAATGTGTTCCTATACAATCGCTTTATCTGCAATCCTACATACACTTACCTGGAAAAGGTAGGAAGAAGTTAATCAATTGATTTTGGTTTTTCTCATTTTTACAATCTTATGTTCATTTCTCAATGTCAGTTTGAGATTCTTTTTATTTTATTTTATTTTAAGTCATAAGAATTCATCAGCACTTTTGTTCAAATTTCTCCTTATACACCTTTTGTGTGTTGAATTGCCAAATAAGCACATTTTTGCAAGCAATTTCCCTACTATAATGCATTTTTGTATACTATTTTCACCAATGTATGCATGATGTGCATTATATATGCCAAATCTGGAACAATGCAAAGGATGGCTGCATTTCAGTTGTGCATTTCTTTGGGGTTTGCAAATTAGGTAGGGTTGCTTTCAAATGCGAACTGAATTGAATTCCTCCCCCATCCCTATCTGCGAACATGTACTATTGAGCTTAATGGGGTTTATGTCTTGAGTAGACATGTGGGTGGTGCTGTGGTCTAAACCACAGAGCCTAGGGCTTGCCGATTGGAAAGTCGGCAGTTCGAATCCCTGTGATGGGGTGAGCTCCCGTTGTTTGGTCCCAGCTCCTGCCCACCTAGCAGTTCGAAAGCACGCCAAAGTGCAAGTAGATAAATAGGTACCATTCCAGAGGGAAGGTAAACGGCGTTTTTGTGCGCTGCTCTGATTCACCAGAAGTGGCTTAGTCATGCTGGCCACATGACCCGGAAAAACTGTCTGCGGACAAACGCTGGCTCCCTTGGCCTGTAAAGCGAGATGAGCGCCGCAACCCCAGAGTCGTCTGTAACTGGACTTAACTGTCAGGGGTCCTTTACCTAGACATGTATAGGATTGTGCTGTAAGTGTGCTTATTGACACACACACACACACACACACACACACACACACACCATTTAAATTTAATATTTCAGTCTGAGTAGTTTTGTTTTATGTTTTTGTTATTGAGAAAAAAATCAATTTAGGGCATTGGAAATGTTCCAGATTGATTTTTTTCAGAAACTGCATAACTGCCTGCTTTTGTATAATGTTGAGCAAAATCTACATAACAACCAGATGGATCAAGAGATTGGCGGGGGGGGGGGGGGAGCCAAATAGTAGTTCATCTGCTTGGGCCACTGCAAAGACCAGAGGCTGTTCTCCTGCTTCAGCAGCAATCAGGTGGGATGACTGCTGATGGAGACAGGATTGGAGAGGCCAAATGGCCCTTGGTCTCAGCCAGGCCGATGGGTATTATGTGACACAATTAACTTGTTTTGATCTTATACAGCCTACTGTGTTATGCTGCATGGGAAGTTGTAAAACAAATCATAACATAAACATATAACTATGTTTTAAGCTGGCATACCTGCCCATGGCCACTAAAATACTTAATTACTACCTTATGGCTCATAAAAGAGGCAGTCTTACATCCCAAAGACCCACGAGTGATTATTATTTCTGCCTTTGCTTTCCCACCTCTGCAAATGATAAATTATCTCTTTTGTTGTTTTTGTGGGAGATCACTTAATTAAAATTTTGAACAATCTTTCTAAGTCGGTGATTAATTGCCCCTTCTTTGGAGTGGGAAGAAGCAGTTATCAAAAGGAGTGACTGATGAAATCAAAAGCAAAAGAAAAAAATGAATCCTGCTACACAATGCTGAATATATACAACATTCCCATCAAATCTGTCACCAAAATTGGGCTGTTTGTTTTTTTGGAGCAGGGTTTCCGCTTTCAGGTGGATTCTTTCTCCCCACACCTCGGGCAAATGTGTATGATTGTTGTTTTTCCTTTACAATGTCAAGTAGTTTCAATGTGATACAAGTTAGAGAGGTTAAGTTGCTTTCTGCGCAATAGAGCTTCAACTGCCAAGCAAATATACTTGTGATTTCAGTCTTGGACACAGATAAACTATAAAACGCTAATCAAATTTAGGGACCATACCAAATCTATGACCGTATCATAGATTTGTAAAGTTGGAAGGGCTCCTGAGGGTCATCTAATCCAACCCCTTGCGATGCAGGAATCTCAACTAAAGCATCCATGACAGGTGGCCATTCAACCTCTGATTAAAAACCTCCAAGGAAGGAGAATCCACAAGCTCCTGAAGGAGATCATTCTACTGTTGAACAGCTCTTACCATCAGAAAGGTCTTACTGATGTTCAGTCAGAATCTCCTTTCTGATAATTTGAATCCATTGGTTTAGATCCTAGCCTCTGCAACAGAAGAAAATTAGCGTGTTCCATGTGAGAGCTCTTTAGATATTTGAAGATGGCTATCATATCTCCTCTTAGTCTCCTCTTATCCAGGCTAAACTCCCTCAACTGTTCCTCACAAGGCTTGGTTTCCAGACCCTTGAGCATCTTGGTTGCCTCCTCTGCACACGTTCCAGCCTGTCAACATCCTTCTTAAACTGTGGAGACCAGAACTGGACTCTAGGTGTGGTCTGACCAAGACTCTTAGACCCTTTTCCCACGCAATAGAACATAAAACAGATAATGTTCTATTCTATATTGTCATGCAGTGCTTATTATTATGGATATTATGTATGTACATTGGGTGGATTCACTTAATGAGTCTCATCCATGCAAACCTTCCACTACCACATTGAGGCTTCTCCCCTCCTCAGCACACGCACCCCAAAATTGGCTCTGGGAGGTTCAAGAGAACGCATGGTACAACGTGAGGCAGTGAGGAGAGGGGGGATCATTGTGTATTGGAAGCTGAAACGCCTCCACCAACAGAACACTCAACATAGTGTAGAGCTGAATTCCTCCCTTTATGTTGTTCATTGTGCTACCGTGTTGTGAACTGTCCTGTGGCCTTTTGACAAAGGGCGGTATTTAAATTCTCCAAGGAAATCGAAGAAATAAAATAGATCAGCAAGTAGCGTAAAGTGGCTTGCAATCCCTGGCTTAATGGGGAATTATTCGTGGAAATGGGTGCTGTGCCTTTGGCCCTTCATCCTTTGGCCCTTGCTGTAAGCCTGCTTATGTTATTCTTTACGCAGATAGTGCTCTGGCAAAACAACAGCAACGGTTATAGCAATTGGTAAAGTTGATAGACCCAGCAAAACCCAGCCAAATGTAAATGTACCTACAATGTGACATGATTGACTATGTTGGACTAATTTCCTGGACCTGAAAAAAAATGTGAACTATTGAGTGGACTCTGTTCTGGAATGGATATGATTAGGCTTATATTTAGGTAACATGTTTTGCTTTGCTACATCATGTTTATTACTCCAGTCCTTACACATTTGTTTCCATCGCTACTACGGGGGGATGCTGTCAGTGATCTGATCTCCTTCAGCAGGAAGTGGAGTGACAAATCTCAATCCATAAATGCATTCTTCTGCACTTGTAGACGTTGTTCCCAAACAGGCCCTTTCTTAACATGCTGCATGGAGGAGAACCCACAGGTGGCATCGACAGGAGGAGGAGAATTCTTTTTTATTAGTTTTAGTTGAGGCTCCTTGTTCCAGAGGGGCATTTTGGGGTAGCTGAAAGCATGGGACATCTGGCTCCTATATTACTTTCAGAGGGGGGGGGGGTGTGTGGAATGTCAAGGCCTCAGTTCCAGATATTCTCAGCAAGTAGAACACTCCTTTGGGACTCTCGCTAATGGCATAGGTTACAGCACTCAACAGGCAGCTCTGAATTGTGCCAGGGTCACATGTTGAACAGACCAACAGGGGGTTGTAACAAGCCTGAATGGATTTTGGCTGTAGGAGAGAGTCTCAGCTCTTTCGAAAGCCGAGATAAATTTATTGTCTGTTTCATAACAATTGTCAATGGGTGCATCTTTTGTTCCAACTCGACTATCAATTTATTGCATTCTCACATCATCCTTTAGTGCTGCTGAACTAAAAAGAAAGAAAGAATTGTTTAGGGGAAAATAGATGCTTTTACAACAGGAACCCATGGATCGCTTAACAACTGCCTCATGTTTTGCTACTGAGCTATAATGAAAATATTGCTACCTACACAGCCAAATGTTAACAGTATGATAATAGCATTATTAGCACCAACTGACAGCACAATTGTATGCATGTCTGTTCAGAAGTAAGTCCTACTGAGTTCAATAAAATTTACTGCCAGGCAAATGTGTAAAGGACTGCAGCCCAAATATCGCAGGGTGATTATCCAGTGTCATGCTACCGGTAGTTCCTGAAGCCTTCAGAGATTGTTTTCAGGGTGAACAAAAGTCTGTTGCAGAAGTGGGCTGATACCACTGGATGTCACTAATAAGAATAACAGATATTATGATAGGGGAAAATATGTCAAATTGTAAGAGTTTTGAAGAAGATTTTGAGTTCTCCAGAACTGACTGGATATTGTCATCCCTCTAACAAGACAAGCGAGCTGTGGTGAGAATAAGATGTTTTGGGGCATGGTGGAAAAGCAGACTTGGACATGCACAATGTCCAGGAATAAGATATTACCTTACTATTACTTTTTGAATCCCACCACCCCATGGACCAACACAGTTACCTACAGTTTATCATTCTAGAGCACTTTTTGCTGTTAATTCCCATTAACCCAGTGATGTAGGTCTCTAGTATAGCTGTTTTATTGGCAGGTACCAAAGGCTGGTTAAGAGATAAAATAAAATAAATTCTTCCAGTAGCACCTTAGAGACCAACTAAGTTTGTTACTGGTATGAGCTTTCGTGTGCATGCACACTTCTTCAGATACACTTTAGATACACTGTTTTTTCAGTGTATCTGAAGAAGTGTGCATGCACACGAAAGCTCAAACCAATAACAAACTTAGTTGGTCTCTAAGGTGGTACTGGAAGAATTTTTTTTATTTTGCTTTGACTATGGCAGACCAACACGGCTACCTACCTGTGGTTAAGAGATAGTAACTTAGACAAGGCCTCTCAGTGAGCGTAAAGCTGAAATGTGTATCTCTGATTCAAGTTCCTCCAATTCAAGTATCAAGTAGCATCGCTCACTAGACCACATTGGTTCTCACTTTATCATAATGTTCCAAGGATATTTAAGATAAGTAGCTCTTTCAGACAAAAATATAGGTAATGCAAAAGTTATGACAACTACAGTACTAGGAATTTCTTAACATTCCCCTGTGGTTCTTCCCCATTATCTAAATGTGGTGATATTTAAGCTATATAGTAGATTTGATATGGTGGTATTGAAGTCATATGCACCTTCTACTTTCAAATGGATTCTTCAGGAAACCAATTACTCTCAAGTAACACACACACACAGAGAGGGGGGGGCAGATCAGTAGCACAATTTTGAACTAAGACATTTGCAGGAATGCAGGCTCTCAGTGTTGGGGTGTGTGTATGGAGAAGTGGGTTGTGCCATTTTTGTTTTATAGCTTTGCTTTTCTGTAAAGAAAGCAAGTTAAAACAACAGGATTTAATTTCCAGATTGCTGGGGCAGCTAAAGGCTAAGGCAGTGTATGGGTCTCTTTTTATCTCCCCCCCCCCCGCTTCCCCCACTCCTCATGTCTTTTTAGGTGTTCCACTTTGCCACTGTGCTGTTCGACTTATTGGCCTAAAATATCATTGCAGGTGATTTATAGAACCTGATGGTTATTGTATGGCTAATGATTCATGGAACTTCATTAAATACCAAGTATGTGCCTGCTTACTGTCTGTGCACACTGCACATGAGAACTTTTGCACTCCCCCTTTGCAAATTGCCCCCATTAAAGTCCCAGACAAAAGGTCCTCTCAGTAGCTTACATATTTTCCCACATGTGAGAGAGCAATTGGAAACTTCCTCTTGATAACTAAAAACTTTTGAATTAGAATTTATGAGAAGGGTCTTTTGGTCTCATTGCCTCAGGGTTGAAACAGATCCCAGTGTGTACAAGACTCCCTTTGATGCATGGAGCTGCACAGGGTAACATTTTTGAACAGGATCAAAAAGTGTAATGTGGGGGACAATGTGCGGAGGCCCTCACCCTGACAGAGGGAGTCAAAGTCTGTGTTTTTCCAAGGCTGAAAATGTAAGAGTGCATGGTGAAAGTAGTAACAAGCTGTATTTTATTTTTAATTGCAGTCAAATCTGAGATCTTTTTTAAAAAAATAAAAAAATAGCAGGAGGTATTACAATTTCCTTTTCTTTAAGGTTCAGGCTTTGAAGTTATAATTACTTTTAAGAGAGGGAGAAAGAGAACTCATGAGAGATGTGCTTAAAGAAAGTAAATTAAATTGTGATGCACCTAATCCTCGCTAAGTAACACTGTGGACCTTTATTGACAGAACTTTTTTTTTTTAATTGCTCATAGGTTTCCTTTTGGAACTTATCCAAGGAACAGATTCATGTGGAAATGTTACATTAGGATCCATTAACCATATAAAAATTTCCGGGAGTGATATGTGAACCAGTTACTATACCCCTTCCTGCTCCCACTACTGCCTCTCTTCCCAAACCCAAACCCAAAAAGGAGAAATCTCCAAATCTCTCTCCATTATTGTAGGATTTATACTAAGAGGATCTTTTATGTGGAATCCTAAAAGAATTCTGTTTATAACAGATTCAGAGCAGAAAGTTTTGCATCCAATCTCTTTGCTTCTACGCTGAGCTAGATGGACCAACGCCCTGATATATTATAAGGCAATTTTTTGTGTTCTGTGTTTCTTCCTATAGCAAACTATCTGGGGAGCTATCATACCTGAAATGTTATCTTCAAAAACTGGAACCAAAGAATTGGTGAATGAGTGGGGAGAGAGGGGAAAATATATGCTCCTGGTACTGGGTAGGAGTCCTCAAGAGCTGTTTGTAGAGCAGGTTGCACGAGCTTCCGTCGCAAATAGAAAAACCTATTTTGAGAAATTTCATGTTTTGTGCACACTAGGCTCTGTTGCAAAGTGCCAAACCCCCCTTCTGTATGTGAAAGATGTCTATGGGGGGGGGAAATTTCTGCATGCTGGAAAGGAGCAATCTTCCCACAATAAATTAACTACTCAGAATTCCCCACCCAGTCTAGCGCAAGTAAAGCTGTTGGACACACCGCACACACCGCAACCAAGCAGACACCAAAACCTATTCCACTGGCTACATTAGAATACTTCTTTCAAGCCTCATTTCAGTAGGAGGAAGGGACCCTTTGAGTACCAGAGAAGGTATCTGTATTCCCTGGCACCACATTAGCAACTCCTGAGCTATAGACTTGCTTTACCTGAAGGAGCATCTCCACGTCCATTATTCAGCCCAGACACTGAGGTCCAGCTCCAAGGGCTTTCTGACGGTTCCCTCACTGCAAGAAGTGAGGTCACAGGAAACCAGGCAGAGGGCCTTCTCGGTGGTGGCGCCTGTCCTGTGGAACGCCCTCCCACCAGATGTCAAGGAAATAAACAACTACATATCTGACTTTTAGAAGACATCTGAAGGCAGCCCTGTTTAGGGAAGTTTTTAATGTTTGATGTTTTATTGTGTTTTTAATATTCTGTTGGGAGCCGCCCAGAGTGGCTGGGGAAACCCAGCCAGATGGGTGGGGCATAAATAATAAATTGTTATTGTTGTTGTTGTTTTAAAAAATGAAATCTGGGGAACTGCTCCCTCACTACTCCTGCACATGTCCCAGATCCCACATAATTGGATTCTCAGCTGAGGAGAGGATGACCTTCTCCCCAAATACAGATTTGCTGAACTGAAGTTGTTGGCATGTAGGGGAAGGAACCTTTCTTGAACAATGGATGCTGTTTTAGAAGAGCATCCTGTCAAATTTCCATCTCACCTTGAGATATATTTTATGAGTGTGAGTGAGCAGCAACACATAAAGGTAAGTAACGTTGTTTTTGCTCCTCAAGACCTCATGGTTATGCAATCAGTCTGTAGGGAAGAATATGTAATAAGGGATGTGAACGGATGGAGTTTCATGTTGTTTTTTATTTCGGTATTTCATTCCTTTGGTTACAAGATGGGATAGGGCACAGGAAGGGCCAGGGAACAGTCTTCACCCCGTATTCCCTTCAGGGGCCACATGGCTCTGGTGAGGGGTGGGGTCAGAGGCAAAAGTGGGCGGAGCATGAAAAGTGGATTTCACATGCTCAGAGTCCTCGCTAGCCCTCCATCCAGGCAAACAAGAAACATGAGCAGAGTTGAAGGACACATTCCAGTGAGGGAAAAACACTGAAAAACGGGAAATAACACAGCAAAGAATAGGGCCTGGGAAGCAGTGCTGTGGAACAAGGGATAATCTAGTCCAGCCTCCTTCGGTGCAGGAATCACTGCTAAATTTGGCCTGGGAAGAGTCAGCATTTGACCCCCAGGCCTGAGGTTTCCAATTTCTGGTTGAGGGTATTAGAATGGGAATTTTACTGTTTTCTTTGATGAGGAATTTCCGTGCGCTTCCGTGGGCTGCTCTGGTTCACCAGAAGCGGCTTAGTCATGCTGGCCATGTGACCTGGAAGCTGTATGCTGACTCCCTCGGCCAATAAAGCGAGATGAGCACCACAACCACAGAGTCGTCCGCGACTGGACCTAATGGTCAGGGGTCCCTTTACCTTTACCTTGATGAGGAATTACATTTTGTGGGTTGTGTTATTCACCCTGGGGTCTGATGAGACAAAAGGTGGGGTCAAAATAAAACCAACAAATTATACAGGCTCATTCTTACGCTCCTGGCCTATTTCCTTCCTCTTATAACAGATTAGGATGAAAAGGTGTATTACTGATGACATCTCAGAAGTTCCTCACATTCCCATGTCAACCCTTGTTCTTGTGCTTCCATGAAAAGAGCTTGAAGCCGAGGTCATGAGCCTGTCTATGTATTCAGGAAGGTTAATATTTATGATGTATCTTACGGGGACAAGTAGTCTAAAGCTGTGTTCCAACAGTACATTAATCCCATGACCTAGTTTCATGAATAACATGCTGAAACATGGCCCACATGATTTAAAAGTTTGTCACCCATTCTAAGGGTTGCAGTGCGCTGCTTAGCTTGCGCAGTGCAAGCTGGGATTTGTGCAAACATGCAACACATATTAGTGCAAAGTAAACAGATGGTAATGCTTTTGTTAATACTGAACACACATAAAGTTATTTATCAAAGAACCACATGTAAGACCCCTTGTTTTGGCTGGCTTCCCTGTGCTGTTACATCAGCTAATAAGAGTAACCATTTTATTACATTACTGACAGCTTTTGAGAAGGGAGCATTACTTACAAACTGAGCTCCCTAGGATGCCACAAGCAGTTGCCTGGTCTCATTCTGACTGGTGCTGAAAAGTCCTGGAGAGCAACTTGTTGAGGTTTTCTAACAAGAATCTATTTGGCAAATATTCTCTCTCTCTCTCTCTCTCTCTCTCTCTCTCTCTCATCCCATGATTTATTTTCTCTCCATTTGCCAGAATGTACTCTTGGCAAACATGCAGTCACATAAAAATTTAAACTGATTAACGTTAGAAGATACAATCCCTGCAGGAGAAGGAGAATCGGGATTTTACAATTGGGAAACAATAAAAGATTCAAGATGGGAAGGCCTCAACCATTAAAACCATATGAATCTAGTTAAAATATTAAGTTGAGCATCTATTTCTATGTTTCCACAGGGATGGGCTGAGGTGGGTCTTCCTAGGTAATGAGCTCCAGACCTGAGACCCAAAATGAGGAGCTGCTACGTTAGGTCTGCCATCAATCCAACCTCTAGAATTTAATAGCCCCCCAAAAGTTTTCCGATTGTTCATCTTGGGGTTTAAGAGGTAAAACACCTAGAAATAAGATTTGGTTTCTTCAAATAGCTTTATTTATGTATTTACAATATTTTTAGATGGCCCTTTCACCCAGGTTATTGGGGCAGTATACAAAGAAGGCAATAAAATGCCAGCTAAAGTTGCAGTTCAATTACAAAATAGCAGCAACACAGGTGTTGCACTAAACAAAAACCAGCCAGCTATCTCTTCAGATGGTTAAGCCCTGGGCCATCACCAATTCCACATAGCATTCACAGCAGAATGTCCCTTACAATATGACATAAAGGCAGATTCGGCCCAATGCTTGAAGTGAAATGAGAAAAGGATTTTGGGATTGCACCCAAAATCAAGCTTTGGATCACTCTCCAAATCTAGGAGAGCATCCTCTTCAAAATGGCATAGAGTCATGTCCAGTCTGATGCTTTCAATTTTAAATTGTCACATTTAAAGAAGGAGAGCTTCATTTTGGAATAGGGAAATTACTTTGGAATAGGAAAATTTCCATTCCAAATTGGATTGGCAGATAATGAAATGCAGCCTTTTAGCTACAGGATGTTTGCAAAACGGACCAGGTATGAAAAAGATGTCAACAAGGAGAAGAAATGTAAATCTAATGGGAGTTCTACAACTGGGGTGACATAACCAAGAAGGCCTTGTTATGGTGGAATCTACACACATATAAAAACCGTTCTGGAAATGCTTTTAAAAAAAAAAGTGTGTTTGTAAAAATATATTGAATTTTCCATTAGGAAAATTCCATAACCATCGCCATCTAGTGTCACATTGTATATTGCACTTAAAACACACTTAAAACATTTTATTTACAGCTGTATAGCTGAGTCTGATGAGTTATAGTTGAAACTTTCAGCAGGGCCACCCCAGCAGTTCTGAAGGTTGGCAAGTACTGGGAGAGGCCTATACAGCAAAATACACCAGGCACCTTGAACTGGGTCCAGTGGCAAATAGGCAGCCAGTGCAATTCTTTCAGGTGAGGTGTGACATGGTTCTACCTAGCTGTACTGCACAGTAGCCTGGCGGCCGCATTTTCCACCAACTGCAACTGCCAACCCATCGTCTAGGGCTGCCCCATGTAGACCACATTGCACTAGTCTAAATGAAAGGTTAGGACTGCTCACAAGGTTATCCCAGCCCAGAAAAGGCCATAGCTGGCAAAACTGCAGCACCTCACCATCAAGGCTATTTGAGTCTCAAATGTGTGTATAGTCAAGAAACACCCCCATACTAGGAACCTGCTCTTTCAGGGGGAGCGCAACTCCCATCCAGAAAATGTTGCCTAGCCGATTCCTGTGCTTCGGCATTGTCCGCCATCAGCACCTCCATCTTGTCAGAACTCAGCTTCAGTTTTTGGGGTCTAGCACCTCAGCAGCTGCTCCTGATTCAGGTGGATTTGAGAGACAGGAGTGCTGGCGGTCCCTTTGCAGGGAAGGTGGAAGAAGAAGAAGATGGCCTTTGCCATCCTAGCATTCACTTTACAGATGCTGTAGTACTGGAATGACCCATGAAAACATCAATAAGTCAGTCATTGACCGTATACTCAGAGAGGATCATACTGGGGAATATGGAGCGAACCACATTTATGCAGGACAAATGGCCGTGCTAGGGAGAACTTCCATACGGAAAATGTGGGATCAGGAAAAGGACCATTTGAAAAAGTTCAATGAGTTAATGATCTTGTACGGAGTCCAGCCAACCATTTTGTTGCCTTTCTGGAACATTACGGGGTTTATGTTAGGTGCTGGGACTGCCTTGCTTGGAAAAGAAGGCACAATGGCTTTCACTGTGGCTGTAGAGAAGAGCATGTCTCACCATTATAACCACCAGATCAGGACACTTGTAGAAGAGGATCCAGAAAAATACAGAAAATTATTAGAGGCAATAAAGAAATTCAGGGATGAGGAGATGGAGCATCACGACATTGGACTTGATCATGACGCAGAACTGGCTCCAGGGTATTCCATTTTGAGGAACGCTATACAAATTGGATGTAAAGCTGCATTTCTTTTAATCGGAAAGAATATAGTGAAGCTTTGGGCAATAGTGTAATAACAGTTTTGGACAAATGGATTGTTATAGCACCATTCAAATAATATAAAAGTAAATGAAATTTTTTAAAAAAGGAATTGAGAGACAGAGCAGAGTGTCACCCACATATTGATGACACCGCTTTCTAACAGATGCAGTTCACCAACTGGATACAACCCAAAGTACCGGTAATTAAAAGCAAAAGATTTCACACTAGTTCTGAGCACCCCAGAGGCGATGTAAAAGTCTTTCAGAGTGCAGGAATGCAATATGAGGTGACAATTCTCACCCATATATACTCACTTGCTTTCAAAGTTGACCCAGTAGCACTGCCATTTGATTCAACAGGATTGTTTTCCAACTATTTTAAAATGTCAACCTCAAGCTAAGCATTGGGCAAACCTGAAATCTGTCTATATTTCATTCAGGTGGCCTGCAGATTGCAGCGAGGCAGGGGATGTTTCGATAGCTCTCATCAATGATGCCTCATTGTCCTCTGGGGGAATCTGTGGTGGGGGATATGGAAAGGGATGTTCTTTCTTTGACCCATTCATTAAGTAACCCTGAGCTTTGTTAAAAGCTAGCCTAGTAGCTGTGAAACAAGAGAAGGGCAAAGAGGAGACCTTAGATTGCTGGGGGGCAGAATGTCAAGACTCCTGGGCTCTTCCGCTTGAATGAAGTCGAGAAAATGGATTGTTACCATGGCTGCTCTTTTCACAGCCAGCTTCGGGGCATCATGGACCCTCCACCATGAAAATGAACCTTCTGTCTGGTAAATTGATGCGCTGCCTCAAGGAAAGCAGCAGATCTGAGGTGCAAGGCCTTTCCTTCTCCTCTGCAGGCTTGGATCATTTCACATTCCATACAGCCTGACACTGGGGGGCGAGGGTGGGGGGGAGGAGGAGAGGATACTTCAGAGGCCAAAATGCATTTCACTGAAAGCCTCTTCGAATCCAGTAAAATCAGTAGGAAGATTAAAGACGGGGAAGGTCACAACAACCCTTTCTAAAGTGCCAAGAACAAACTTTTCTCCACTTCCAAATGAAAGCTTCCATGTGCTATGCTTTCAAGCTTTTTTTCTGAGACAATTAAATTTGGAGGGAGGGGGGACAAAGAGCACTAGTGATAGTATATTTAATATATATAATTTCTACAGTATGGAAGAAGTTGAGGGGGAGTAGCCTAGCTAAAGGGGATAAAAATTTCCTTGAAACTTGCCATCACCATGATGTCAGACTCATCAATCCAGAGGTTCCCATGATTCTAGCCAAATCATATACACATCCAAGTTAGGCTCACATTATTGACATGGCCAGGATGGTTAAAGTCACACTTACGGTGCCTGTGGGTCTTCTGTTTGAAGGAGTGTCCTCTGCAGGCCTGGACAGTTATACGTAAGACAGGAAACCAAAGTCTTGAATTTGCCTGCCAACAATTAGGAGCTGGACTGCAGACGGAGCAAACGCACATGTCCTCTGGCTCCAGTCTTCGCCACTATGGTGAGAGGTATTGTATTTCTGTTTAATTTATTATAATTATTTCTAAATTTGCATCTACACCTATAAATTAGTTTTAGGCAAGCTTTATGCAAATTTGTGCACTATCCTGTCCTTCTTGGACAGGTGATCCATTTCTTCTTTTGGGGGGCAGTGTAAACAGAGCCCTAATCACATCAGGCAACGGGGTATTTTTGAATGCTGGAAAAATATTGATTTTCCACAATGCATGTGCTAATAGGACCCTCTTCAACCCTTGAGTAAGCATTCCGACTTTAGGTGGGTGATTTTTATGGATACCAATTCCAGCATCAGGTCAGTTGATAAGGAAGTAGATATATTGACACATCCAATATCAGGAGTTTATTTTTTAAAAATCTTGTTGTTGTTGTTGTTGTTGTTGTTGTTGTTGTTGAGAGTCAGTGTGGTATAGCGGTTAAGAGCGGTAGACTCGTAATCTGGTGAACTGGGTTCGCGTCTCCACTCCTCCACATGTAGCTGCTGGGTGACCTTGGGCTAGTCACACTTCTTTGAAGTCTCTCAGCCCCACTCACCTCACAGAGTGTTTGTTGTGGGGAAGGAAGGGAAAGGAGAATGTTAGCCGCTTTGAGACACCTTCAGGTAGTGATAAAGCGGGATATCAAATCCAAACTCCTCCTCCTCCTCCTCCTCCTCCTCCTCCTCCTCCTCCTCCTCCTCCTCCTCCTCTTCTTCTTCTATCCCACCCATCTGGCTGGATTTCCCCAGCCACTCTGGGCGATTCACAGCATATATCAGAACATACTAAAACATCAAACATTAAAAACTTCCCAATACAGAGCTGCCTTCAGATGTCTTCTAAAAGTCAGATAGTTGTATATTTCCTTGACATCTGAAGGTAGGGCATTCCACAGGGAGGGCGCCACTACCGAGAAGGCCCTCTGACTGGTTCCCTGTAACCTCACTTCTCGCAGTGAGGGAACCGCCAGAAGGCCCTCGGAGGAGGACCTCAGTGTCCGGGCTGAACGATGAGGGTGGAGACGCCCCTTCAGGTATACTGGGCTGAGACCATTTAAGGCTTTACAGGTCAGCACCAACACTATGAATTGTGCTCAGAAGCACAACTTGACAATGGCATCATTGTCCGAATAGAATGCATGGTCCACAAATGTTTTCTCCCTCTTTGCAATGGCTTCTGAGGTTTTCTTCATTTTCATAACAAACCACAGAGTGGTGAAAAGAGGCAACCATAGAAGTTAGTCCTACCTCTTCTTCCATCCAATACTCCAACATTTTATCACTGCTTCCGTATTTCAGCAAGGAGGTGGCTAATCTGTTCTCATTTCTGGCTTTTCGGGAAGAGGTTTGTGTTGCTTTTAAGGCTTTGGTGCCCTATATTGATTCTAAGGTGTACAGAGGAATTTTAGTTGCAACTGTGGTTTCTGTTGTAGGTACCTGGATACTGTATATGCAGATGCACGCATATGTAAAGTACTACACTTGGGCAAAAAAATGAAAGGCACAAATACAGGATGGGTGACACCTGGCTTGAGAGCAGTACATGTGAAAAGGATCTAGGAGTCTTGGTAGACCATAAACTTGACATGAGTCAACAGTGTGATGCAGCAGCTAAAAAAGCCAATGCAATTCTGGGCTGCATCAATAGGAGTATAGCATCTAGATCAAGGGAAGTAATAGTACCACTGTATTCCGCTCTGGTCAGACCCCACCTGGAATACTGTGTCCAATTCTGGGCACCACAGTTCAAGAAGGATACAAGCTGGAACGTGTCCAAAAGAGGGCAACCAAAATGGTCAAAGGCTTGGAAACGATGCCTTATGAGGAACGGCTTAGGGAGCTGGGTATGTTTAGCCTGGAGAAGAGAAGGTTAAGTGGTGATATGATAGCCATGTTCAAATATATAAAAGGATGTCATATAGAGGAGGGAGAAAGGTTGTTTTCTGCTGCTCCAGAGAAGCGGACACGGAGCAATGGATTCAAACTACAAGAAAGAAGATTCCACCTAAACATTAGGAAGAACTTCCTGACAGTAAGAGCTGTTCGACAGTGGAACTTGCTGCCAGGGAGTGTGGTGGAGTCTCCTTCTTTGGAGGTCTTTAAGCAGAGGCTTGACAGCCATCTGTCAAGAATGCTTTGATAGTGTTCCTGCTTGGCAGGGGGTTGGACTGGATGGCCCTTGTGGTCTCTTCCAACTCTATGATTCTATGATTCTATGATCATAATGGAATAAATAATGCAACCCCCACTTAAAACAGTGTTCACTTTGCACCTTAAAATCTTGTTTAATCATATACACATCCACCCTACCAGTAGCCCTCTCACTTGTAACTTCATAGAATCATAGAACTGGGGATTTGGAAGGGATCCTGAGGCTCACCTAGTCCAGATTACGAGGGAAAATTAGCTGTTTAGGTCTTATAATGCTACAACTGCGAATTGTCCGGCAGTTGTAGCATGGGGACACAGCTATAGCTCCACTTACAGATCATATTGCAGTTGTGTAACACATTGTGGGCCAAGGTCCTACCAGAAACTAGGGACATTTGATTAGTCCAACCACTTGCAGAAGGAACCTCACCCTTGTCTCCTGGCACAAATACAAGTTAACATGATTTGCCTATTATTCCCAATAATGTGGCACACACCAAACTATAGAGGACACGATTCACTGCTAATTTATGCAAAATTCTCATTCTGAGCACTTCAATTGTTTGTTTGTTTGTTTTAAAAAAAACATTTTTAGCATATGGATTTCAAAGGTTTAAAAGTAGTACTACTTTGTACTTGCGTCTTAATATTTTTGTGTGTATCTAATTGTCCAAAAGGTTTCTCTAAAACCTTGAAGGCAACAAACTTTGACTATAGAAACTTTGATATAGAAAAAGAAGGCATTCAAGATTCTAACAAGAGCCCATGATCAGCACAAAAAATGTCTTTGATGCAACAGGCATATAATAAAACACCTATAGCATGGAACAGAAAGAAATTACTGTATTTTTCCGTGTATAACATGCCCCCGTGTATAAGACGACCCCTTATTTTAAACTTCAAAAATTTAGGAAAAAATATAGTCTTATACACTGAAAAATACGGTAATTGTCAAAGGTATAAACACATCCCTGAGCTGGTGTGTTGTCACTTATATGACTGAACCTCTAGAATATCTCTGCAATTAATAAATGGTATATCAAGAAACAGGAACAAGACTATGTTTAACTGAGAGTTTTGGTTTGTCCAGCCAAGTTTCCTCCAGCTTTGCAAAAATGTACCATCTGCACTTGCATTTAAAATCCAGCAGACAAGATCCACTGTGGCATTCAGAGGCAATGCTATGGTATCTCACTATTTATTTATTTTTTTAAAAAAATGCACCTCAAGCATATTGAAACATGTAGATATTTTTTTTAAAATACATCACTCTGGCTTCAAATATTTATATCTTTCAAAATACAGAGAAGACAAGTCATTCCTTTTCAAAAAATAAAATAAAAGAGTAATATCTAACTGCGGTGCTCAGTTACTCAATGAAATATCTTGCCTAGTCAATGTCACCTGCCAGAGGTTCCTTACATATGGCCGACTTATCCAGCAATAAATATTGAAAAACTTTACCATGACCAACCACATGGTACAAAACCTTGCTATGTCGCAATTTGGTCATCTCAATTATCCCCTGAATGTGCTGTGAAAGGACATCTCAGTTCAGAGCCTATCCACACTTACTGGAGCACACTTTAAAGCATGGGTAGGCAAACTAAGGCCCGGGGGCTGGATGTGGCCCAATCGCCTTCTCAATCCGGCCCGCGGACGGTCCGGGAATTAGTGTGTTTTTACATGAGTAGAATGTGTCCTTTTATTTAAAATGCATCTCTGGGTTATTTGTGGGGCCTGCCTGGTGTTTTTACATGAGTAGCATGTGTGCTTTTATTTAAAATCCATCTCTGGGTTATTTGTGGGGCATAGGAATTTGTTCTCTTCCCCCCCCCCCAAAAAAAAATATAGTCCGGCCTCCCACAAGGTCTGAGGAACAGTGGACCGGCCCCCTGCTGAAAAAGTTTGCTGACCCCTGCTAAAGTGCCTAAGCAGAGAGAGAGAGAGAGAGAGAGAGAGAGAGAGAGAGAGAGAGAGAGAGAGAGATCCTTTGATCACAATTTATGCAACTCAGTTTGCCACGCAGAACTGCTGGAGGTTGTTCCTTTGGGGAAGATGGGGTGCTGCCTCACCGACTTCATTCTGTCTTCAACCAGCTTCCACCTGCCTGCCTTCGTCCTGACATTCAGCACAAGGGTTGACACTGGCTGTAAGCTTCCTCCTCCGTCTCAGTGTTGCCTTTGCAGAACTCTGCAGGGAGAAGGATGAAGACAAAACTAGAATTCGTTGGCCCTGCCTATCATTGGCTCTGGCTCTGTCTACTCTCGGCCAGTCCGACTTCCACCCTGCCAGTCCCAAAGGGTACCAGCCACCACTGCCCTTAACTTTTTCTCCATCGTGTGTAAGCCCTTTAGAGCAGGGGTGGCCAACTCCCAAGAGACTGCGATCTACTCAGTGATCTACCCCCTTTTGGGGGGTTCGGGTCAAAGTTGTTGAGCTTTTTTTTTTTAGGAAGGAAAGCCCTGTTTTGGGGGGTTCAGGTTCTGTTGGACGTGCCTGCTTTAGAGGAAATGGTGCTGGGGAAATTGGCAAAAAAATAAAAAAATGCAACCTGCGATGTGGGAGCCCTTCTCTTGTGGCCAACACAGTGGACAGTACAAGGGGTCTCTGTGAAGGCTTCCACATATGTAAAGGAACCATCCATTTGTACTAGGAATTTGGACCATATTCACCATGGTGAACCAATATTGAATATTTATGGATATTGCGTTTTTCTAGGGTTCCTAAACTGGTCTGAAATGGGGGAGAGAATGTACTGATGACACTTCACTAAATGTCTGGATGTTTAAAGGATCCCGCCACTAAATTCCCAGGTTAAAATGACTGTGCTAACCAAATGAGAAATGGTAAGAAGGAGAAGGAGAATACCGCTTTGCTTAGGGAGTACAGGAAAGGTCCTTTGGGCATAGAAAGATACTGGATAATGAATGAACATTGTATTGACAGCTCTAAATAGAAGAGCCCATTTTGCAAATTAGCATGAGGAGGGGCTTTTCTGCAGTGATGCAAATGGCAGCCCAGTGAATACAGCAGATTAAGAATTCAGGAGAGAGCATGTTGGGTCTAATTATATAGAGACCAGATTTGCCTGTCCTTTTCCTGCACCACCACTTAACTAGGCGCCTACAATCAAATGCCATTTAGATTTGAGGGAGGGGGCGAGAAAACCTTTCCCCGACAAAGGGCAATGATACATAGCGGAGAGAATGTAACATTATTATATTGGATTCAAGACTGGAGCTGAATGCATCGTTTGTACTGACATTTGCCAGCTTTGCATATCTTAAAACTGAAGTTTTTAGAAACTCATGATTTTGCGTGTGAAAAAAAAACAGTATTTGAAATCATGGTGATGATACGCAACTTTCCATTTTAAGACCCAAATAAGTCTATTAAAAATACACTGCAGTGTCCTGACTTTTTAGAAATGTTGCGTCAGATTCCCTTAATGTTGAATATGTGAAATCAGGTGGATTTTGAAAGCAACGGAGGACTGTGAAATGAGTTACAGTGTAGGAAGAAATGGGATATACTTTGATCTACATTTCAGAATTAAAGAAGAGTCTTCAAGTTAGCTTGTCCTGATGTGTTTTGGGGGGATTAGCCTTCTGAAACTCTTACATATGTTCTGATTTCTGCTCTATGGAAGGGTTTGGGAGAACATGTGGCCCACTCAACGTTGAAATCCAACTCCTTTTCACCCCAGCCAGTCAAAACTCTTGGGAGTTGTAGTTTAGAAGCATCTGGAAGACCACTAAGTTCCTCACCGCTGCTCTCTGGAGTCTCGTGGCCACCACAGTATAAAAAAAGCAAATACATAATTTTACATGTAATAGTATTTATTCCACCACCACTGTGAACTGGCGCCACTTTTAACAAGGTAACAGTGGGTCCTATCCTGGTTCCCAACTGCATTGCCTCCCACTAGCTAAGTTTAGATACATGACTGCCTGTCTCCCAAACCTCTTAACCCATACTGACCTGCATCTAAATTATATTTTCACCATTCACACAATTTCCTAGTTGCTCCACATCTTCTAGAAGCTTTATTGGGTTCAGGGCCGATTCACATATTACGGCTTTGAGACATACAGTTGATTCATAGATGTCCCAGCCATTTGCACCTGAACACCTCAAGAACCGCTACTGGGATCACGGGAGGGCTGCTTGTGTTGAAATGGAGCCTCCTTGTAAGTAGCAAGCATGTGGCCACATTGATTCCTGGGATAGCTCAGTTGGTGGAGCATGAGACTCTTAATCTCATGGTTATGGGTTTGAGCAAAAATATCCCTGCAAAAATATTCCTAGATCAGGCTTCCTCAACCTCGGCCCTCCAGATGTTTTTGGCCTACAACTCCCATGATCCCTAACTAGCAGGACCAGTGGTCAGAGATGCTGGGAACTGTAGTCTCAAAACATCTGGAGGGCCGAGGTTGAGGAAGCCTGGACTAGATGACCCTCGGGGTCTCTTCCAACTCTACATTTCCACGATTCTACAATTGTTCAGAAATTGCAGGCATGGGGGAATTCCCCTGTGCAAAGTAGTCCACCGTTTCACTCTCACATTGGATTGCTGGGCCTGCCCACTGGATTACTGCTAATCCATGAGAATGAAATGTGCTATTGCACACGGTTTTCTTCCATACATATTTGCATTCTTCAAGGGGGACTTCCAAAACCAGATAGTGCACTAGGTGAGGGAGAAAGAGGGGTTGCATGCAAAACCCATTCACACATTCCATTATTCAGTATTGAGAAAGTCTAGTGCACCCATACCTGGAAAGCATAATGTGTGAATTGATTGCAGCTGGTGCATTTTTCCGTTGAGTTTGCACTTCAAAAGCCATTTGGAGTGAATGATGCTGACAGTGTTTAAAGGACTCAAACATGCCTTTAAGTCAAGGCATCCTGTGCTTACATAACAACTGAAATATGCCAATCACAAAAGTGGGGTGATTTTAGATTTCACACACACACACTTAGACATGCACACAGCTGTATTCTCCCCCCTCCTCCATCCCTTTTGAAGAGATTCTCGCTGCATTCTCTTCCCCCCCCCCTCCCTTCATTCTTTTTGAACAGATATAACCATTCCTGTCCCCATCTGAGTTAAATACCAGGGTATCCTTTTCGGCAGGCATCTAAGCTAAATCTAATCAAGCTGTGTCACAATTCTGTCAAGGCAGGTTGCTCTCTTTTTGGCCTTGAATAATTGGAAGAATGTTGGCACTTGTGCCTGGGCCATGAGAACGTGACCTGGGTTGATATTTAATCTATTCCAGTGCTAGGCTGCACAAGGTCTGGAGCCAAAGTCAGGCCTCAGGAACAGTGTGTTAGACATCAGCAGCACTCATTTTACCTTGAAATAGATTCCATTTGATGCATCATTACCCTGCTCCAGGAGAATGCTTTAATGAGACGGATACATACACTGGAAAGGATTAAATTGTTGTCCTTTAAACTTTTTGCCTTGCTAGCCTAATCGTTACAAGGTGTTGGGAAATACCTGGAGAAGGCAAAAGGTTAGGGAGTCAATCAAGAATCTCTAAAACCAAAAGTTCTGTAATTTGGGTGTTTTCCGAGCACTCACACAAAAGGAAAGTATTCCTTCTGTGCTTAATTCTCTCTCTTCCCCCACCCTCCTTTATAAAATACATACTGTGTGTGAGCTCTATTCTGGACAAATCAAAACAGCCATCATCAAGCATATGCAAGCTGATAAAGCAAAAACACCTGACTTTTGTCAAATCATGACTGGGATTTCATCCCCACCCATCCCAAAGGCTAAAACATAAAATGATATCCATGGACCAAAACCAGACATACTCGTTGAACACCCACCTAGTTTCCCAGGGGATGCTCGCTTTCTGAATTTGCAAGTTTTGCAGTGGGGAAGGCTCCCACTGTAACTGGTTTTGTGCGTTGACTACAAGAGATCTTGAAATATTATGTGTCAGCACTCAGTGTGATCTACAGCTCAATTAATTTAGGAAACCTTGTATTTTACAGTGCCAAGACTAAGTCCTACACAGAGTAGAAGACTCATTAGAATTAATAAACCTCAGTTAGTCATGTCTATTAACTTTGAGGTTTTATTAGTGTATAAATATTGCAAAATAAAATAACGTCAATGGGTCTGCTGCGAATAAGAGTAGCAATGAATATCACCCTAGGTCCCAGGTAGGACTGGGAGAGACCCTGCCTGAACCCCTGGAATGTGCTGCCAGTCAGACTTGACAATACTAAACTAGATAGTAGAGGACAGCTTCCTATTATTATTAATTATTATTATTATTATTATTATGTTCATTGATTGTGGAGACTTAACCCAGGCGTCTTTCTCAACAGGTTGGGAAATAGCCACATGTATTCATATGAATGCATTTTTTGTATCATGGCATGAAAACATGCTTCCATTTTGTTCTTTCATGGCTTACATAAGCCTTTCTAACCCTTCAGGAAAAAGGAAATACCATACTGTTCTATCGGTTATTCCTGCTGAGTAATCTAAGTCCCAGCATGTGTGGCTTGTTTCATTCACTGCTCCATGCAGATTTCAAGGTAATAAGGATCCTGCTGGGGGTGGGGGTGGGGGTGGAGAGGGAGGGGGAAATAATCAGAGGTTGTTCTCCTGCCTACCCCGTTCCCCAACCCCCCACTGAAGAAATTATAACTTTTTTTTTTTTGATATTATCAAGGGAATCTCCTTGAATGTTTGGTTGATCAAGTTTTTAAAGGTGGTTGGGTTTTTTTTAAAGACTATGAAGAGATTCAAAGCTACATACGGTATTTGATTTTAACTCTCTTAGCATTTCATTATGTATATGAACATAGGCTGTGTACCCGTTGCTAGCTGAAAACGCAGCTAGGTCATTCTTTTCCTCAATTCAGCTGGTTTGAGGGGAAATGGGTCACAAGAAATGGCAGGATAGAGGCAGGATACACCACTTCCCAAACCAGCTGTGTGGGTGGGAGCACACTGGAAGCAGCATAAATGCCGGTGTATGGCCTGTATGGATAATGGTCCTTAATGAATTAATCCACTAATTCGCAATTATTTCAGCATCCTGACTTCCCAGAGTCTCTTCAGCTGCTCAGGTAGCATCCAAACTGCACCCAGATGAAGACTGCATGACAAAAATGAGAAGTCTTGTGGTTCGGACTGTCATATGCGATGCGATGAGTACAAAGCCCCAAGATCTCTGATTCTGGGAGCAGTTTTCAAACAGGCAACCCTAGGGCTAGTGTTCCTGACCATCTCTGCGGATGGTTTGCCAGGCCAGGGCATGAGTCACTCCTAAAGCCCAAGCCAAAGGGCGTGTTGTCTAACACCGGATTCCTGAGGAGAATAGCTGGAGCAGCAACCTAAAATGAGGCTGCATTTTAAACTTTAAATCGTATTTTAACCTGCATTTTAATTGATTGTTTTTTATGTTTTGTTGTGATTTTATTGGTGTTAGCCACCCTGAGCCCGGCCTTGGCTGGGAAGGGCGGGGTATAGCCTAAATAAATTATTATTATTATTATTATTATTATTATTATTATTATTATTATTATTTTAAAATGCAGTAGGCAAAAAGTAGGTGGAAGTGAAAGAAGCAGCAGGAAATGATGCAGACTTGGTGAGGGGGATGGGATGCAGCTGTCATTTTAAAAATGTTTAAATGTTATATAAAGAAAAGCGGGCTCTAAATTTCTAGATTAAATACTTCAGGTGTGTCTGCCATGGCATTCGTTGATATTTAACTGGAAGCTTTATTGATAGCTTTTACCGGTGCGTTTATTTGTGTTTTTGTTTTAAATGTTGTATATACATTTTCATTTTTATTGATGACAATTTACTGCGTTTTATGTCAACTGCTTAGGGATTCTGCATATTAAGCGGCGTATAAATATTTTAAATATATATTTTATTAAAGATTTCTTGGTTTACAAAAGTATATGCAATGTCTCTTTTTTCAAGTTACATTTTATACAGATCAGTTTCATATATATATATATATATATATATATATATATATATATATATATAATGGTGGTGGCGGCAATTATGATGTGCAGGGTGCAAAGGGGGCCTTTGTCTTTCCTCTTCACATCACCTCTTTAACTGTGGACCCGTTTTTAAAATAAAATAAAATGCAAATGGGCTGTTTGAGCCCAGCTGATTTACAGTGCCAAGAGCTGTTGCCACAATGAAAGGACCCGCCATAAGAAAGCACTTAGCTTCTAAGGTGCCCCAGCACCTTTTGTCTCCTCTGCATCGGCTACAGGCTGCTGCCCTTGTGGAATTTGTCACCACGGTTAAGGATGACCCTTAGCTTGTTTCATGCCTGAGTGATAGTTCGTTTGCTCTTAATCTTTAATAACAAGGTGACCATTGTATCCCATGCATCCAGAGCATCCCAATCTGAGCAAAGGCCATTTCCGCATTAAATGAAGGATCATCATGATAAGTAGGACTCCCTGCACCATATTTCACCACTCTTGTATTATCACCCTGATCAGGTTCTCCGCACTGTAGCACCCTTTAGTCAAGCCCAAATGCCTTTCCTTCCATCTTCTACTGACCCATTCTCGAGATCTGAACAATAGCAGAATAGAAGCTTTGTTATGGAGCGGAGTCCTGAGAGATTAATCAGGTACATTACTGATTAACCCTGCCTGCCTTGGAATGTCAAATACTTCCTTTCTTTTAACTCTACAGCACGGAGGAACAAAGTGTTTGTCCCAGATGAACACCCCCAAACAAATTTCCACTTAGATTGTTACTGAAGACCAACACCTGTTTTCAAGTCAGTTTCTGGGCTCATTCGCTCTTTCTCTCTCTATTTGTGGATTTATTTATTTATGATTTTAGTCTGCATAAAAGCTAGAGCACTGCTTGCATGTAAATACTCCCCCCCCCTCTTTTTTTTAATGTATCTTTGTCCTGCTAGCAAAAATTCATTTTGGGTGCCTCTGTAAAACAACCTCTCTAGGCCTTTCATTTTAGACCAGGAAGAAGAACGTTCACCCCTGGAGGTTTATCAGATTGTTGTCAATAGGTGTGCTCTGAATGCATGTGAGTGCCTTTGCAAAATTAGCACCCCAAAACAGGTGAAAAGCTTGTTTTGCAAAGGCAGCACTCAAAAGCAGAATGAAATGCTTCATGCGATCAGGGTGGGGGTGGAGGAGCTGCAAACCCAACTACAGCCTGATCCACCAATGAATTAAAGCAGAGTTCTTGGGTTTTAAATTGGTGTACAGCTTGATCCTTAAAATATATCTGACACAGCTGTCATGGCATTTTGTACAAGGGGAGTGAGACAGGTCTACTCTGATATGCTGTACCGGTACATCATTTGCAATCCCATTATCACTCCCTTTAAGAGCAAACTGCGGTGGTGAGTGCCAACAGGAATGGAAGCTGGGATAGCTCAGTTGGGGGAGCACGAGACTGTTAATCTCAGGCTGGTGTGTTTGAGCCTCACATTGGGCAAAAGAATCCTGCATTGCAGGGGACTGCGCTTGATGACCCTCCTTGGTCCTTCCAGCTCCATGATTCTATGATTCTAATGAGATCAGGGCCATTGAGAAACAAGAGGGAGGAATCATAGAATCATAGAGTTGGAAGAGACCACAAGGGCTATCCAGTCCAACCCCCTGCCAAGCAGGAAACACCATCAAAGCATTCCTGACAGGTGGCTGTCAAGCCTCTGCTTAAAGACCTCCAAAGAAGGAGACTCCACCACACTCCTTGGTAGCAAATTCCATTCAGCATGCTCAGAGAGTCCTGAATTTTACAGAAGTATTAAATGGGTTTAAAAACAAAAAAAGCCTCGCTACAATATTTGGTTGCAACAATTTACTATTAATTATGATGCATGTAGGTTGACTTAGCATGTTCTTTCCTTCCTGTGGTTTCATTCGAAACAAAATAAAAAATAAAAAAATTCCTTCCAGTAGCACATTAGAGACCAACTAAGTTTGTTCTTGGTATGAGCTTTCGTGTGCATGCACACTTCTTCAGATACACTGAAACAGAAGTCACCAGACCCTTATATATAGTGAGAGGGTGGGGAGGGGTATTACTCAGAAGGGTGGTGGGAATGGGTGATTAGCTGATAGGTGAGGTAAACCTGTTGATGACTGTTAACGACTGCAATTGGTCTTACAGGAAAAAGCAAGGGGTGAGATGGCTAAAAACAGCTTTGTCATGTATAATGAGATTGTGCACTCACTCAGCAGGAGATGTTCTACTCATGAATTTTAAAGGTGGACATACCAGACCCTGAAAAGAATTATCAGAGCCTGCCAGATCATCAGTACAAAGAACTTGGAAGGTGGAACTCTGGGTGGGTGTCATGGCTACCTGAACAGAATTTTTATATGCAATCCTGAGATCTGCCCATCGGACAGGTCTGCTCCCATGCTCTGCTGTTGCCCATTTCTGTGCTGTGTTTGCCTTTGACCCTTTCTGCCATGATGTTTTTAGCAGTGATGCCCATCTATGGCGTGCTGTCCTGGACAGAGGCACTCATGAGATGGCTGTTATTACTGGGTTTCATCAGGACTACTTGCTTAGTGATTAACTCAGAGGCTTAATCCCATAAACGACATAGATGCATGCTTTCTTTGCTGCTGGTTGTTATTTTGCATATCATCTCCATAGCTAAAAGGAGCACATGTGAACACCCAGCAACATCTTGGCATTTTTGTCCTGGAGGAAATTGATATTACATGCCAGATTCTTTCCAACGTCCGTCTACCGGAAGAATCACACTGTTTCGACGGAACTAGCTTGCAACACTTTCTAACTCTTACATGCAGCTGACAGGAACTACCGAGGGTAGTATTCTTGTTTCCTGATAATCTGAAGGATCATTTTATCTGCAATTCATCTTGAAGGATTTAGATAAATTGCAGGGAAATTTGTACTGGAAGTAAGCACAACAGCATAATGCCCTTAAGTACAAGCTCACTGACTGAGCCATTAATGGGTTGCGTTTCTTTGATCATGAGTAAATCTTGAATACACGCATAAACCATTATTTTACAATGGAACGTAAACATCAGATTAAGGCTGCAATTCTATACCCATTTACTTGAAAGTAATTCCCATTGCACTCAGCGGAACTTACATCTGAGTAGATATGTATAGACTTGTGTTATAAATTATTTTTCTGTCAGGGTCTAAATACCTGCATTTAAATTTTACAATATAAACCGAAAGATGTGTGCTGTTGCATTAAAAAGTTACATTTTTTTAAAGGGGGGGGGGAATGTTTCAAAGATATGAAATCATATTCTTCTGGTTTACTGTTCAGTTTCAGACTCCATGTAAATAACTTATTTTCCTACAACTGCCACAGTGTTGTTTTGCCCCAAGATATTATTCAGAATTCTGTATTTTATCTGTAAACACCCCCCCACACACACACAACATTTGCATTAATAGAATACAGTTTACAGTACTAACTGTGGGGAAACAATTAAATTAGCCCGAGGACTGGCCAGTTTTAACTAAATTGGGCAGGCAAGATCAGTCCATTGTGTTTGTAAGACTTCAAACACACACCAGAATCTTTCCCCTTCCCACTCCCCAATTATTTTTGCATAATCCAGAGGAATGTAACAAACAAAAGCCCTCTCAGAAGTCAGATAGCTTTCAATTTGAGTCGTAGGTAATCAGTGAAAGAGAGAGAATCCTGGAGAGAAGGTAATTTGTCTTGAGCTGGCAGTTGGAGATGGATGTGCTCTGGGGGTTATCTGTTGTGTCAGCTCAGCCAGAGATGGACTGAACTCCATGACTCTTCCCTGAAATCTGAATCAATGGGTATTTGTAGTGTCCATCTCTACCTAGTGTGTCTGTATCAAATATCTTCTTGGTGCTATTGAGCTCAATAACTTAAGTGTGTTCGCAGGAGAGGCTCCACTATAGAAGGGTCGCCCATCACATTTTTGCATATCTGTTTCATTTAGCATAGATAATTGTCAAAATATATTAAGAAAAATTTAAGAAATTGTCTAGTAGCACCTTAGAGACCAACTAAGTTTGTTCTTGGTATAAGCTTTCGTGTGCATGCATACTTCTTCAGATAATTGTATTAGGGTTTCAGAGATTGCAGATACCCATAGACAGATGGGTATTTTTTTTTTACTGGACCAAAATAGATGCAATTTTCTGAAGTTCACGGAACTATTCATCTGATTTCTGCATAAATAGCTTTGTTAAAACACACATGCTGTAGTTCACTTCTCCCTGTGGCATATATGTATGTATCTATTCCATTAAATGCTGATGTGCATTTAATGTTGCATGTAATTTGGCATCAATGGAAGCTTTCCAACTGAGGGTGGGCTAACATTAACTTGCAGGGAGGGGCGAGTTTTGGTACACAAAGAAGGAGTCAACTCTCCCTCTCTACATTCCATTGTTCTTATCCTGCTAAGGGGCCTCTGCCAATGATATTTGAGGAACTGAGGGGAGGGATCCATGTTAAAGGATTAAATGTCACATGTAGTTTGGTCCTTTGAAACCAATTTGTTCCTTCTGTTTGATTTCCTGTCCCAGGCCAGTTGCATTTTTTTGTTCCCAGTCTTTGCTGGATTGGAACAACTGGTGTTGATGATCAGTAAACCTCCTTGTGGGTTGCGTTACGTATACCGTAGATATAAAGGTAAAAGGACCCCTGACCATTAGGTTCAGTCGTGTCCGACTCTAGGGTTGCGGCGCTCATCTCGCGTTACTGGCCGAGGAAGCCGCCATACAGCTTCTGGGTCATATGGCCAGCATGAAAAAGCCGCTTCTGGCAAATCAGAGCAGTGCACGGAAACGCCGTTTACCTTCCCGCCTGGAGCGATACCTATTTATCTGCTTGCACTTTGACATGCTTTCGAACTGCTAGGTTGGCAGGAGCAGGGACCGAACAACAGGAGCTCACCCCGTCACGGGGATTCGAACCGCCAACCTTCTGATCAGCAAGCCCTAGGCTCTGTGTGTAACCCACAGCGCCACCCGCGTCCCTTCATATAGATATAAAGTTGGTTTAAAATTGTTAACATGCTCAAATGCATGCTCTGGCGAAGTAGAGCATGAGATACAAACAAGTCTAAGCTACCTAGTAAATAAGTCCCACTTTAAATGATTGGGAGTTAATTCTTTAAATGGAAGAAAAATAAATTGTTACCTTAAGAAGACAGGTGGGACCTGCAACAAAATATTGCAGCAAGAAGTCCTCCAGTTCAGTGTTCAGCCAGCCATGCCTTCCTCCATGACATTCCATTCCATTACCCCACCACACAATCCATTTTTCCTCTCCCAACAGTCAGACTATCCACTGAGCATCAGTCCTTACTGAGCTATTTTGAGTGTTTTCGCCAAAAGTGTTTTTTTGTTTTGTTTTTTTAGTGGGGGGACTTTTGCAAAGATTGGAATTCCCTCAAGGCTACAGATACTTCCCTATTTTATATAAATATTGCTGTTTTGGCAACATAAGGACTTACCCACACCTCCAGCAGTGCATGTTTTCCAAAATCGCATAAACGGGAAATGTGGGTGCCCCAGAGTCATGTCAGATTGCTTGTTTGAATGCATGACAGTATCCAAAATAGCATCCCTTGTCATAGAACTGTACAGTTGGAATTCCAAGGACCATCTAGTCCAGGGGTCAGCAAACATTTTCAGCAGGGGGCCAGTCCACTGTCCCTCAGACCTTGTGGGGGGCCAGACAATATTTTTTGGGGGGAAATGAACGAATTCCTATGCCCCACAAATAACCCAGAGATGCATTTTAAATAAAAGGACACATTCTACTCATGTAAAAACACTCTGATTCCCGGACTGTCCGTGGGCCGGACTGAGAAGGCGATTGGGCCACATCCGGCCCCTGGGCCTTAGTTTGTCTACCCATGTAGTCCCTTACAAGGCAGGAGTCAAAACTATAGAATGGCCATTAAGCACCAAGATATGTTTTATATGAATAAGGAACTGGGTATGTTCACCACATTAAGCCTTGGGCCATCATGAATTACACGCACGCGCACACACCACTATAGGAGTGTCCCCTTCAAAATTACATAAGGTCGGATCCAGCCAAATGCTTGTAGTGAAATAAATAGGGATTTGGGGGTTGCACCCAAAATCAAATCTAGGAGAGCATCCTCTTCAAAATGGCATAGAATCATGTCCAGACCAATGCTTTCAAATTTAAATTGTCACGATTAAAGGAGGAGAGCTTATTTTGGGAACAGGAAAATTTATTCCCTTTTTTTGAAAACAAAAACAAAAACCCAGTGGCAGCTGCTTTGATGCTTTAGGCAATCTCCTCTTCTTTATCTTTCAAATAATGCACAAACAGTCATAAGAGTTACAGGGAAAGGCAGGAGCGGGAAAGGAGCACTTAAATAGTAGAGTGAAATCCAGGGCAAATTCATCACAGGAAAGGAAGTGGGGCGGCGGAATGGCAGATAATGAAATGTGGCCTTTTAGCTACAAGCTGTTTGCCAAGGAGACCAGTGTTTTCTGAACAGAAGGTGACCCACTTACCTGACCGGATGGGTCTGAAATGTACAGAGAGGCCCAGGGTGCACACATCTGAAGTGTTTGGTGGCATGAACAGCTGTTCCAGAATCTCATCCAGCCTGTTGCACTTTCCCCAAATATCAGTGTTTTCCTGGTGACTTTTTCTGTTCCCAGACGCTTAGCCCTGTCAGTCTTTCACAGCAAACAACAGCAAAGGGCCTCGTGGCACTAACACATTTATTTGTATTATGGCATAAACTTTCATAGACTACAGTCCATCTCATCAGATGCATGAAACGTTATCCTGAACTAGAGAGATATACTGTATATATGTGGAAATGAAATTGTGGACCTCACATGCGCATTCTTAACACGTCCTTTTCTCAGGGAACCCAGGAGGCTCACAATATTAGAATTTACAGCATTGCATTTCCCTCTGCCCAGCTTGGACTGTACTCCGTTCCAGTACAGCTGCCTGCAAACACTCCCATTGTCACCATATTCTTCAAACAACAAATAGACACCAGGTGATTAAGCTCTGCAAACAAACAGGGCTTTCCCAGCAACAAATCAACACCTCTCCGTGTCTGGTATTTGTGGAATTTGATAAGCCACCCACTCTGACCCCCCTCCCCATTCTTGTTATGTCTCAGTCCTCAGACTTCTTCATCTTTTATCCTCTCCTTCACCCTGTTTCCAAAGGAAGGCATTCATAGTTAATTAACTGCTGAAATAGTGCAAGGAGCTGGGGGATCTTTTTTTTTTTTTAGGTGGGGGGGGGAGAAGGAACCACGGAGTGGTGGGGAATGAAGCTTTACATCTGAGTTTGAAAGAGTTTGAAAGCTCTTGAAGCTCAAAAACAAAGCACAACATCCAGAAGTGGCCACAGAAAACATCAAAAAGGTAAACAAAGAAAGAAAAGAGAGTGGGGGAAATCACCATCCAACTTCTCCTTCATGCTTTCCAGAGATCTGTGTTCTTGATCAATTAAATGAGAGCGCCAAAGTTGTGCCATTTCTAATGTCTTTTAAAAAATATATCTGGATACTCTGTTTTTTCTGTCCTGTGCAATGAGATCACAGGGCTCAGTTATATGCTGTTAAATTCCTACTTGAAATATCCTTCTGTTTGAAAATTGCTGTAAACAGATGTGCATATTTATTTATTTTCTTCCACTTCTTCTGCAAAGGGCACAAGTTGCATGCCTATTTGCACACACACATTTTGTTCTCACAATAACCCTGTGGGGTAGTTGAGGCGAGAAGTGGGCAGATTTTGGCTTGTTGGTCCAGGCTGCTTCCTGAATTTCTATAGACTGGATGATATGTGCTCCATCACATGGAAAGAGAACACAGAGACGGGACACTGGGGAACCTGAAGCTGACTAGACTCAAGGCAAAGTCTGGAAAAGCCCTGTGGGTTTCACCTTAGCAATGAGCCCACCAATTTTCCCATCATGTATTTGGGTAGGGATATCCAATATGAAATGTGCACAACTCTTCTCAACTACAACTGGTGTTTTCCATGCGTGATTTTGCACATGCCCCCTTTAAATGCTCAGAAGCATCAACCTGGTCAGTGTCTGCGTGGAAGACCTCCTGGGAATCCTGTATCTGCAGCCTTGCGTTCCAGGGTGAACAAAAGCTGGGATATAAATGTAGTCAGGGTCAACACACCCATAAGGCAAGGTTAGGCAACCACCTCAGGCAGCAGGGGCCACAGAGGCAGCAGATCCTGCCTCCAAGGAATGTGTCACCTGCTGCTGCTGCCATGGTGGCAGAAACAGCTGTGGCGCGTTCTTTGGAGGCCAGATCTGCTGCCTCCTTGGCAGCCCCCTCTCCTGCCACCTCTATAGCAGCCTCCGGACGAAGAGGGGGCTCTGCTGGTTTCCTCCCACCCTGATTCCTGATGTAGATCTTCACTCGCCCATTCTTCCCAGGTCAGGAAGGGAAGCCTTTTTGTGATTCGCCTCAGTTGCCAAAACGTCTTGGGATGGCCCTGAATGTAACTAAACAAACCATCCTGGCTTTTGAATGGACATGCAAGTGAAGGGGCAGACAGGCTGTGTGATTCGGCCACCTGGAATATCAGCAGAGAGTGAAAAGCATCTACAGTCTTTGCCTGTACTGCCAAGCATCTATTAACTACTTGTCCAAAATGGTGAAGGAGGACAGTTTCCTTGAAACTTGGATTCTGTTCTTCACCTACATGAGGGGTGGGGAACCTCGGGCCCAGAGCCTGAATGTGGTCCTCCAGGCTGTGGGATGTGACATCACTGTAGCAGTCAAATACAACATTTCCTGTTTGCCCAGAGTGGACACACAGGGGGGGTGTTACTCCAGCCAGGAGGACTTCCTGTCACACCTGTCTGGAGTATCCTCTCCCTGTATGTGACCAGGTAGATGGGCGTGACCCTGGGAGACCCCATAAAAGGGCTGGTCATGCAGCCATCTTTCTCTTGTTGCTCTTCAACTCTTGCTGCTCTTGATGTCATTTTTCTCTTGATGCTTTTGCTGTCTGCTGGCTGTCAGCCAGCAGCACATGGGCTCAATCTCTGTATGGGATAAAGCCACATTCTCTTCTGTAAATACAAGCGAAAGCCTGCCTTCAGGGAACCTACTGTGAACTGAATGTGAGTAAACTTCTTATTACTTTTAATAGCAGACTGTTGTGTCTTTATTATTTTTAAGAGGGAACAAAGGGGATTTACTAGGAACAAACCCAATCTGGACAAGCCAGATTGGATTGCTTAATTTAAGAGATTCAAACGGATCTACCAACTAGCTTCCTGCAATATACAGGGGAATGTACTCTGCTACCAGCTCACTAGTGTGAGTGAGGAAGGATAATATTTAATCAATATATCCTCTCCTACTATCCACAGCATTCCCACACAGGCCTCTCTGTCAAGCTATTTGGACTCTCCCTAGGCCCTCCCTGAATTCTTTTGACAGCCTGGATAGCTCAGTTGGTTAGAGCATAGTGCTGATAATGACAAGGTTGCAGGTTCGATCCCCGTTTGGACTAGATGATCCTCAGGGTCCCTTCCAACTCTACAATTCTATGATATTTGGTCTGGCAGAAATGTGTCCTTAAACAGTGACAATGCTTTGCTTCCTTGAGTGGAGGAGAAGAGTTGTGTCTAAACCTCTGGCCTTTCTGGGGCTAGAATATAATCTACCTTCCCTTTTTTGGTGGGAAATTCCCTTATTCCAGCGCCAGTTTGCTGCTGTTTCCCTTTTTTGGTGGGAAATTCCCTTATTCCAGCGCCGTTCCCCGCTGCTATCCCAGATTGTTAGATATCCTGTAAATTTCCCATAGATTTCAAAGGAAGCAGCTCCTCTCCCTCCCTGCCAGCCAGGGAGGTTCCTCATCTGCGTTGCTCGGCTGCGTTGCTCACCAATAGTTACAGAGAATAGGATGTCATTAGACAACAGCACTGTTTGTGCTTTGCTTGCATGTAAAATCAACCACTCTGGCCCAGCCCAAAAATACACTCCTTCCAAAAGAGTGTTAAAGGACGCAAAGTCTGCAACACGTTTGTATAATAAGTCATTTATGGATGCCAGAGAGCCAAAAGAGTGAACCTGATCAATCCCCCCATGAAGAATTGACGCTTTTGAATTGTGGTGCTGGAGTCCCGTGGACTGCAAGAAGATCAAACCAATCCATTCTGAAGGACATCGGCCCTGGCTGCTCACCAGAAGGACAGATCCTGAAGCATCGCATGAGAAGAGAAGACTCCCTGGAAAAGAGACCCTGAGGTGGGGAAAGATGATGGTGTGTAGCCTGGTGTAAATTAATTTGTAGCCTGGGGGGCTTAGCGTGGCGTGGACTGTCCCCGAGAACCATAGACTGTCCCCGGGACAGGTGAGGCTGCTGACCCCTTATTTTCAAATCCGAAAGTTGACAGCTATGTACTGTACACATCCATTGCTCCACCAGCATTTGCCTCTGCGCCCACCTACCACTGGCATGTAGCCTCCGGAAGGTTGCCCATGTGTGAATGTGACCCCAATGCCTCAGTTCTGACCTCCATCAATGAAGGAAGGTCACCAACGGCACCTCCAGCAACCTCTCTCTGAAAACCCGGCAAATCACCTGGGAAGTATGCCATAACACAAATTGCTGTCACTCTTTCTTTCTGTGTATCCAAGAATAAACTAGGGGGCACAGTCGTTCTTGTTTTGTTTTGTTGATTGTCCCTCCAATGGTGGCAATAAGCATTTTCGAAGCATCTGTTTGTAGAACTCTAACATCAAAACAAAACCTAATCTTTAAAAAAGGAAGTGGGGGAAAGGAAAGGAGCATGCAGGTGATGTAAGCTAAAAACTACTTATCAGGAATGATATCTTAAAAAAAAAATGAAGATGAAGGGAACAGATCTTGGCAGTGGTGAATGAGACAACCAGATTGCAGTTCCTGGAAAAGAAGGCATGTTATCTGTTATCTGTTGTCTATACAGTGACATAGATCAGTCGCAAATCCACAAACCAACTCATCTGAGGCAGCTGCACAATCATTTTGGAGTCATCCAGAAAAAAGCAGTACCTTCCTTCTGCTGCTTCCCTGATATATTGGATAAAACAAATCTATCCAGTCCTTCTGCCATAATGGGATGTTGTGTATATATGTGTGTAGGCTGATATTTTTAGATAACTGTTTCTTCAACCGAAATAAAAATACTGTTTTTCTTTTTTGCAAAGCTCCAAGTGTTTCAGAAAGAGACATCAAAGCTATCATGGAAAACTTTTAATGCTTTTCTCCCCTTCTTGTATGTGCCCTTGTGTTGAAGACTTTTTGTCTATCTCCTGCAAGATCTGCAGGAGTTTCCCCTGATTTATAGCTACAGTCTTGCCATCAGGCTGGTGTCGTTTCACAGGCGCTCGTCCCGCTTGCTGCGTTTTCTTGACCTGATGGAAAAGATTCACTCCTGGTAGGGACTCCAGAACGTACGCATCTTGTCTTTCAATTCCAGCTGGGGTGGCCTTCAAGGCTGGTTGCAATTTTACCATAGTTAAGCTTTCACGCAAATACCTGGGGAGGGGGTGGGTTTGTATAACAGAGGCCAGAAGACCCTTAAATCCATCATGGCAGGAGCTCAGATTCCAAAGAATTAGAACATCCAAGGAGTCCTTTCAGGAACTTTAAAAGCCAAATAAGCCAACTTGCCAGAGGTTTAGCTATTAAGCTGTCTATCGGGTATAGTGTTACATTACACAGATAAAGCTCTTTCCTGTTGCTGCCCTTTGCAATAAAGTTCCACTTAGTCCATTTACACAAAGAACTAGATTCAAGGCACAGACGCTCCAGTAAAACTCCGAAGCAACTCTATGGAAAACACTAGGCTTATTCCGAATTAAATATTAGGAACAGGCATTGAATATATGCTTTAATGCTCCTCTTTTTAAAAAATGTTATTTCAAATGAAAGATGATCACAGAATAAACAGACGTAAATACTGCACTGAAATAGGTCCTTCCTCTTTCCGAGCAAAACTTAGAGCGATGATGATAATGATGTAAGTCATTTTTACTGGTTTTCGTACATGTAATGTATAACAAAACATAACTAGAAAAATCAGCATAAACATAAAGAATGATTCATTATTATTTATTTATACCCCATCTTTCCTCCAAGAAACTCTAGGTGGCATACAGGGGTTTCCCCCATCACATTTTATCCTCCCAACAACCCTGGGAGGTGGGCTAAGAGACAATGGCTAGCCCAAGGTCACCCAGTGAGCTTCACGGCCAAGTGGGGATTTGAACCCTGGTCTCCCAACTCCTAGTCCAGCACTCTATCCACTAAACCACAGTGACTAATCAAAACACACACCTCATCTCTCCAGTGACCAGGTAAGTATTTATGTCTTTATAATATTCATCTATTTAGTTTTAGTAAACATCTTATTGCCTCTGGGTTGTTTAGAAACATCCATCCCCAGCAAGATCATCCTCTCCAACTAAAGTATCAGCAAGTATAAAGATAAATAATTAGGATGTGGAAGCAAAAGAGGAAAAGGAATATTAATTTGCCACTTTCCCCAAATATTTAGATTTTATACAGTCATACCTTGGATCTTGAACACCTTGGCTCCTGAACAATCGCAACCCGGAAGTTAGTGTTTCGGTTTTTGAACGTTCTTTTGGAAGCCGAAAATCTGACGGGGCTTCTGCAGCTTCCGATTGGCTGCAGGAGCTTCCTGCAGCCAATCAGAAGCCGCGCTTTGGTTTTCGAACGTTTTGGAAGTCAAACGGACTTCCGGAACAGATTCCTTTCAACTTCCAAGGTACGACTGTATTCTTCTTTTAGAAAATTGAAGGATAGGACATTACGTTGCATACAGTAAAGGCACAAATAGTTACCGGTAGTCAGTGCATAGCTCAAAGTCACCTATGCACCATGAGTCCTCTTTGTTGGCTCTCAGTCACTTTTTTAAAAATGGAAGAAGCCTGACCTTTGTAGATCAGCAGGTCTGAATCTAACCCTTTAGATTCCTACACTTCCTGGGAATAAAGCCCATTGAGCTCAACAGGTTTTCCTTTCAAGTAGACATGCATTGGACTGTGCTGCAGTTAGATGAAACCAATAGGCTTCCAACAAATGATATTCACTTTCATGTTTTCAGTGGAAAACTGAGAAGCACTCTGACATATAGTCAGCCCCACTTAATTACGCTTGTCCGTTATATTTCCCATGATAACTATGCATGGTATTTAGATACATGCTGCCACTTCCCGTTTTGAGTGATTAAAACCACCCCTGAGGTGGGTGAAAAGATTTCATTCAATGTACATTTTAAATGTCTCCTGGTGTTTTATCTTTCTGCAGGCATGGAGGGCAACATTCTCCAAGGCTCTAGTCAGTTGCAACAACGCTGGATCTCAGAGTCATCTGCAGCAATTTGGAAATTTCATCTATGCTGCACCTTTGGGACACTTCCTTGGTGTGCTTGCAACAGCTGAAATCCGAGTCAGTAAAGTTACCTTCTAAATTAATGCTCGGACCAAAAAAAACAAACAAAAAAGGTAGCTTTTTTGGAAATCCTACCAAAATGATACAAAACAGAGCACAAATTGTATGGAGTATTTATACAATCCTGCCTGATGAAAGCAGGCAAAAGGAGACAGGACAGTGGCACCTCGGTTTTTGAACATAATCCGTTCCGGAAGACCCTTTGAGTTCCAAAACGTTTGAAAACTGAAAACTCAGTACAGAAGCCTCAATACAGAAAACTCAATACGGAAAACTCAATATCTGGTTTGACTTCTGAGGCACATTAGAAAACTGAAGCATTTACTTCCGGGTTTACGGCATTCGAAAACCGAATGTCAACGGAGACATTCAAAAACCAAGGTACCACTGTATTACCAACAGGACTGAGCCAAGGTTCACTAGCACGTATTTCTGGGTGTAAAAGTGTTGGGTTGCAAAGCCCCTCCCCACTGAAGACCTACCCCAAACTTCCCCCTTTTTGATGCCTATTCATGGTTACATCAGAACTAAAGAAGAGTCTTGCTGGATCAAGCCCATGGCTTTCTGCACAAAAGATGACATTATATGCATGCCCCAAGACAATATTTTCTTTTATACTACTTCACGGATACTACCCTTCATGGATCACTGCCTTGTCGTGGCGAAGGGGCTTGAATTACTCAGGGAAGCTATGGACAGGTCAAGATGGACAGGTCATAGTGGAGAGTTTGGACCAAACGTGATCCACCTGGAGGAGGAACTGGCAAGCCACTCCAGTATCCCTGCCAAGAAAACTCCATGGACAAAGACAACAGGCATATAAAAGATATGACGCTGGAAGATGAGCCCCTCAGGTCGGAAGGCGTCCAACATGCTACTGGGGAAGAGCGGAGGACAAGTACAAGTAGATTCAGAGCTGATGAAGCGGCTGGGCCAAAGCCGAAAGGATGCTCCGCTGCGGATATGCCTGGAAGTGAAAGGAAAGTCCGATGCTGTAAAGAAAAGTATTGCATAGGAACCTGGAATGTAAGAACCATGAACCTTGGTAAGCTGGATGTGGTAAAAAATGAGATGGCAAGAATAAACATTGACATCCTGGGCATCAGTGAACTAAAATGGATGGGAATGGGCGAATTCAGTTCGGATGACTATCATATCTACTACTGTGGGCAGGAATCCCGTAAAAGAAATGGAGTGGCCCTCATAGTCAACAAAAGAGTGGTGAAAGCTGTACTGGGATGCAATTTCAAAAATGATAGAATGATCTCGATACGAATCCAAGGCAGACCTTTTAACATCACAGTAATCCAAGTTTATGCACCAACTACCAGTGCTGAAGAAACTGAAATTGATCAATTCTATGAAGACTTACAACACCTTATAGAAATGACACCAAGGAAGGATGTTCTTCTCATTATAGGGGATTGGAATGCTAAAGTAGGGAGTCAAGAGATAAAAGGAACAACTGGCAAGTTTGGCCTTGGAGTTCAAAATGAAGCAGGCCAAAGGCTAATAGAGTTCTGCCAAGAGAACAAGCTGGTCATCACAAACACTCTTTTCCAACAACACAAGAGACGACTCTACACATGGACATCACCAGATGGGCAACATCGAAATCAGATTGATTATATTCTCTGCAGCCAAAGATGGAGAAGCTCTATACACTCAGCAAAAACAAGACCTGGAGCTGACTGTGGCTCAGATCATCAGCTTCTTATAGCAAAATTCCAGCTTAAACTGAAGAAAGTAGGAAAAACCACTGGGCCAGTAAGATACAATCTAAATCAAATTCCTTATGAATACACAGTTGAAGTGAAGAACAGGTTTAAGGATTTAGATTTGGTGGATAGAATGCCTGAAGAACTGTGGATGGAGGCTCGTAACATTATACAAGAGGCAGCAACGAAAACCATCCCAATGAAAAAGAAATGCAAGAAAGCAAAGTGGCTGTCAAATGAGGCCTTACAAATAGCGGGGGAGAGAAGGCAAGCAAAATGCGAGGGAGATAGTGAAAGATACAGGAAATTGAATGCAGATTTCCAAAAAATAGCAAGGAGAGACAAGAGGGTCTTTTTAAACGAGCAATGCAAAGAAATAGAGGAAAACAACAGAATGGGAAAAACCAGAGATCTGTTCAAGAAAATTGGAGATATGAAAGGAACATTTCGTACAAAGATTACCACAATTAAGGACAAAAGTGGAAAGGACCTAACAGAAGCAGAAGACATCAAGAAGAGGTGGCAAGAATACACAGAGGAATTATACCGGAAAGATATGGAGGTCTCATACACCCAAGGTAGTGTGGTTGCTGACCTTGAGCCAGACATCCTAGAGAGTGAAGTCAAATGGGCCTTAGAAAGCCTTGCTAACAACAAGGCCAGTGGAGGTGATGATATTCCAGCAGAACTATTTAAAATTCTAAAAGATGATGCTGTTAAGGTGCTACACTCAATATGCCAGCAAGTTTGGAAAACTCAGCAGTGGCCAGAGGATTGGAGAAGATCAGTCTACATCCCAATCCCAAAGAAGGGCAGTGCCAAAGAATGCTTCAACTACCGCACAATTGCGCTCATTTCACACGCTAGCAAGGTTATGCTTAAAATTCTACAAGGCAGGCTTAAGCAATATGTGGACCGAGAACTCCCAGAAGTGCAAGCTGGATTTCGAAGGGGCAGAGGAACCAGAGACCAAATTGCAAACATGCGCTGGATTATGGAGAAAGCTAGAGAGTTCCAGAAAAACATTTACTTCTGCTTCATTGACTACGCAAAAGCTTTTGACTGTGTTGACCACAGCAAACTATGGCAAGTTCTTAAAGAAATGGGAGTGCCTGATCACCTCATCTGTCTCCTGAGAAATCTCTATGTGGGACAAGAAGCTACAGTTAGAACTGGATATGGAATAACTGATTGGTTCAAAATTGGGAAAGGAGTACGACAAGGCTGTATATTGTCTCCCTGCTTATTTAACTTATATGCAGAATTCATCATGCGAAAGGCTGGACTGGATGAATCCCAAACTGGAATTAAGATTGCCGGAAGAAATATCAACAACCTCAGATATGCTGATGATACAACCTTGATGGCAGAAAGTGAGGAGGAATTAAAGAACCTTTTAATGAGGATCAAAGAGGAGAGCGCAAAATATGGTCTGAAGCTCAACATCAAAAAAACTAAGATCATGGCCACTGGTCCCATCACCTCCTGGCAAATAGAAGGGGAAGAAATGGAGGCAGTGAGAGATTTCACTTTCTTGGGTTCCATGATCACTGCAGATGGTGACAGCAGTCACGAAATTAGAAGACGCCTGCTTCTTGGGAGAAAAGCAATGACAAACCTAGACAGCATCATAAAAAGCAAAGACATCACCTTGCCAACAAAGGTCCGTATAGTTAAAGCTATGGTTTTCCCAGTAGTAATGTACGGAAGTGAGAGCTGGACCATAAAGAAGGCAGATCGCCGAAGAATTGATGCTTTTGAATTATGGTGCTGGAGGAGACTCTTGAGAGTCCCATGGACTGCAAGAAGATCAAATCTATCCATTCTTAAAGAAATCAGCTCTGAGTGCTCACTAGAAGGACAGATCCTGAAGTTGAGGCTCCAGTACTTTGGCCACCTTATGAGAAGAGAAGACTCCCTAGAAAAGACCCTGATGTTGGGAAAGATGGAGGGCACAAGGAGAAGGGGACGACAGAGGACGAGATGGTTGGACAGTGTTCTCGAAGCCACTAGCATGAGTTTGGCCAAACTGCGAGAGGCAGTGGAGGATAGGTGTGCCTGGCGTGCCTTGGTCCATGGGGTCACGAAGAGTCGGACACGACTGAACGACTGAACAACAACACTTCACATGCCCTGGAAGTAATCTCTGGTATCCCAAACAGGCTCAGAGTGCCGGATAGTTTTTGTCTTATGCTTTCCAGTTTAGGATTACCCCTTATGTATTTGACATATTGGTCCACAAAAGCCATCACTGAGGCCATCCCTGAGCTTTTGTTCAATGTCTTAGCTCATAGCCCATATTAATAAATGAGCACTGTTTGAAACAATGGTTTAAATTATTGAATGGCTGTTTCAATCACTAGCTGCATGCCACAAAGCTACAAAGGCAATACAAAGAAATAAAATCAGATAAAACTACTATTTATTGTGAAAAACAGGTAGTTTTAGCATTGAGCCAATATTTACTTTCTAATTCATCAGTAGCTATGAAGATTTCTTTTTAGATAAATAATGTTACATCACATTGACTTTTTTTTTAAAAAAATCAAATTTTTACATTTCTCTCACAAATACCTTTTGTGATCACCATTCTATACACACACAGACACACAAAAAAAATATAACATTAGCCAGGAGAATTAAGTTGTTTTGGCTGGCCGCAGTAAATTTGATTGCTACATTTTTGTTCAGTTGTGTGTGTGTTTTTAAGGCACATCTCTAAAGCAGATTGCACTTGGTATGCTGGTCACATTTCTATAGTTTCTCTCAAAGAGTGCCTTTATAAAAAAAAAAAAGACTTCCTCCCTTTCTTTGTCTCTTAGCTGCACTGCCAAGGTATTTGATGGTTACAGTTACTTTACTGAATGAAATTCAAGCCAGAGGAACACGCACAGAAATGAATTTATAGCTATTCAAGCCTCGTTTTTCTGTCATAAGATCCTTAAAGTCAACACAGAGCCAGGGAAGATAGCCTGTGGGCTATTGGGAGAAACCGCAGCACTAGTACAAGAATGATACAATTATAGCAGAATTCTCATATGGTCTGTTTAAAAAAAAATCACATCATTTCCTATTTAAGAAAGGGAGAGGGAGGCAGAGAGAGGTTCAGGAAGGTATGAGACTGGAGGCAGGGGGGCAGCGAAATCATTCACAGCACAGACAGAGGCCTCACACAGATCTTGCCTACATCTGATTGGTGAGCCTCAGTAAAGTTTTAGCCAATGAGAAGCCTGGGATACCTGGCCATTCATGAAAGCCAGCATGGCACTGTTTTGTTTAAAGAACAGGAAGTGCGGTGAGGGAGGGAGGTGGAGGCAGTCTGTTATCACTTTTCATCAAGGTTTCCATTGTAGCTAAGCAAAACTCTGAACTTTACATTCTGACTTCATTTACTCAAGACATCAAAAAGCTCTGCTTCTTGAAAGATCTCTGGAATAGTGCTCAAGCGGCGTTTAATTCTAGGGGGCCACTTGTTTGTATATTGGAAATCAAATTCTCTCCTTACCAGTATGCTCTTGCCATGAAGTCATTTTTCTGTGCTGATTGAAATCATCTGTTTTCAGTTCTCTGACAAATTAATTGAACTTTCCTCTGACTCAGGGGCCTTCTGACTCTTGAAGCAGATTTTGTCTACATGCCGTCTCCCAGACGAACACAATTTAATCTCCTAGGCTTTAAATGAACTTTATGTTTCCAGAAAGCTAGTGAAAGAAGCATTTGTTCTGGTGATAGCATGTTGCTGCTTTTTTTTTTTTTTTACAAACGGAGAAAGAATAGAGGGTTATGGAATATTTATTTTACTGTGGCTTTAAAATGCGCTAAGTCAGAGCCCATGATGCGTAGTGACAGCAGCATTTAAAAATGCTAGTCATAAGAAAAAGGCAGAAGTAATTTCCTGGACATGATCATGGGCAGGGCCATAGCTCAATGTCACAGCATGTGTTTTGCTTCCAGAATGCTCAAGGTGCAACCCTCAACAGCTCCAAAGTAAGAAAAACTATTGCCTGAAATCATGGAGACTATCGCTTGTCAGCATATAGCTGGACCTGCATTCTAAACCCAACCCTATTTCTATTGATGTAAATAAAATTTTAAAAAAGATGCATTCTGTTGGATACAGTGACTGTTTGGTGATGGGTTCAAGCTTTTACAAAGTCTGAATCCAAGAGTCTACTCATGAGCATCTGGGGCAAAAATAAGTCTTACTGAAATAATCCTTTCTAAACCATCAGATATCCAGGCTTGTCCTCTGCCCTGAAACCACAAATCTCCATGCCCAAGCCAAGCTAGGTGTCTGGGTGAAATTTTGCTGTTTTGCAGCTGGCATTCTGCACATGCTCAGAGATAGTTCTGACTATGGGTCTTTTACTGCACCCTGGCTCTATGAACTGAGCCTAGACTTAAAAGAAGCCCCGCTTCTTGGGTACAGGATGTCAGGGCACGTAATAAAAGTTTTCACAAGAGGATGTTAGAGGAAGGGCCATAGTTCAGTGGCTTTGCATGTAGAGGGGCTCAGGTTTAAGCCCTGTCACCTCCAGGTAGGACTAAGCATGCCCCAGTTTGAAGCCTTAGAGAGCCACTGCCAGTCAGCATAGAGGAGGCAAGACTGAAGAGCAGGTAGTGAGGAGCTGGATGGAGCAGTGGTTGGATTTGGTTTAATAAGTCTGTTTATCCCAGACACATATCTGCCATGTGGTTTGAGTGCCTGAAAGTCGCATCCTAGTAGGGAGGGAAATGGCCGTGTGCATTAGCTCTTAGTCTAATAGATGTGGAAGATTGACATATTATGGATTTATGGAGCAGAAATCTTCACTTTAAAAAATGTTGCGTTTTAAGCATTTTAAGTGCCATTCCTTCTAGTGGGAAGGACCCACTTAACTGACCCCTTAACAACCAGGTGCTTAAAACATCTAAAGCACAGGTGTCAAGGACAAGGCCCGCGGGCCAAATGCGGCCCGCGAGACCTCATCATGTGGCCCGCGAGCGTGCGCTGATTGGCGGTGGGCGGCGAAGGTCAGCGCGCGCGAGAAGAAGGGAGCAGAGGTTTTTTTTTTTCCGGGCCGTTTTGGCCCAGCGCGGCTTTTTGCCGCCTCGGGGGTGCTCCGCGCGGCTTTCTGCCGCCTCGCGGAAGCCCCCCGAACCATTTTTTCCTTGCCGGGTGAACCCGGCAAGGCTTTTTTTCTTCGGGCCGTTTTGGCCCAGGGCGGCTTTTTGCCGCGTCGGGGGTGCTCCGCGCGGCTTTCTGCCGCCTCGCGGAAGCCCCCCGCACCATTTTTGCCTTGCCGGGAGAACCCGGCAAGGCTTTTTTTCTTCGGGCCCTTTTGGCCCAGGGCGGCTTTTTGCCGCGTCGGGGGTGCTCCGCGCGGCTTTCTGCCGCCTCGCGGAAGCCCCCCGCACCATTTTTGCCTTGCCGGGGGAACCCGGCAAGGCTTTTTTTCTTCGGGCCGTTTTGGCCCAGGGCGGCTTTTTGCTGCGTCGGGGGTGCTCCGCGCGGCTTTCTGCCGCCTCAGGGAAGCCCCCCGCACCATTTTTGCCTTGCCGGGAGAAACCGGCAAGGTTTTTTTTTTCCCGGCCGTTTTGGCCCAGCGCGGCTTTTTGCCGCCTCGGGGGTGCTCCGCGCGGCTTTCTGCCGCCTCGCGGAAGCCCCCCGCACCATTTTTGCCTTGCCGGGAGAACCCGGCAAGGCTTTTTTTCTTCGGGCCCTTTTGGCCCAGGGCGGCTTTTTGCCGCGTCGGGGGTGCTCCGCGCGGCTTTCTGCCGCCTCGCGGAAGCCCCCCGCACCATTTTTGCCTTGCCGGGAGAACCCGGCAAGGCTTTTTTTCTTCGGGCCGTTTTGGCCCAGGGCGGCTTTTTGCTGCGTCGGGGGTGCTCCGCGCGGCTTTCTGCCGCCTCAGGGAAGCCCCCCGCACCATTTTTGCCTTGCCGGGAGAAACCGGCAAGGTTTTTTTTTTCCCGGCCGTTTTGGCCCAGCGCGGCTTTTTGCCGCCTCGGGGGTGCTCCGCGCGGCTTTCTGCCGCGTCAGGGAAGCCCCCCGCACCAGCCTGCTGATCCCACCACCACCCCGCGCTGCGCCAATCCCTGCGAACAGCAGGCAGCGGTGGAGGGGGGGGGAGAATGAGCAGCATCTCCTCCGCTACAGCGGAGACGTTTCTTGCTCCTCCTCCCCCTCGCAAAAGCCTTCTTTTTCGGGTGGGGGGGGTGGAGAAGCAAGCAGCATCTTCCCTCTCTCCTCTCTCTCTTTCACTCCTTCCTTCCTTCCTTCTCTCTCTCTCTGTCTCATTCCCTTTTACCCCTCCCTCCCTCCTTCCTCCCTCCCCTCTCTCCTCTCTCTATCTTTCACCCCTTCGTTCCTTCCCTCTCCCTCTTTCTTTCACTCTCTCTCACCCCTTCCTTCCCCCCTCTCTCATTCCTTTCTTTCTTTCCTTCCTTCCTTCTTTCCTTCCTTCCTTCTTTCCTTCCTCCTCCCTCCCTCCCTCCCTCCCTCCCTTCCTTCTCTCTCTCTCTCTCTCCCTTTATTTTTCTTTCTTTCTTTCCTTCCTTCCTTCCTTCCATCCATCCATCCATCCATCCATCCATCTCTCTTTCTCACCCCTTCTTTTTTCCTTCTTTCCTTCCTTCCTTCTCTCTCTCTTCCCTCCCTCCCTCCCAGCCTTTTAGAGGAGGAAAACCAGAAAAAAATTTTTTTCCACACAGTGGAGAGGGGAAGGGCGGCCCTTTGAGGGTCACCGGCCCTTTGAGGGTGACCAAACTGCTGATGCGGCCCCCGATGAATTTGAGTTTGACACCCCTGATCTAAAGCATGGGTAGGCAAACTAAGGCCTGGGGGCCAGATCCGGCCCAATCGCCTTCTAAATCTGGCCCATGGACAGTCCAGGAATCAGCCTGTTTTTACATGAGTGGAGTGTGTCCTTTTATTTAAAATGCATCTCTGGGTTATTTGTGGGGCATAGGAATTTGTTCACCCCCTCCCCGGAATATAGTCCGGCCCCCCACAGGGTCTGAGGGACAGTGGACCAGCCCCCTGCTGAGAAAGTTTGCTGACCCCTGATCTAAAGGCTGCAATCTTGCACACATTTATTTGGAAGTAAGTTCCACTAATGTCAATTCAATGGGGCTTCTGAGTAGACATTTATAGGATTGTGCTGTAAACACACACACAGGTCTACTTTTTTTGTTGGTGGCTGATGTCAGTTAAATAATTTCGGAAATACAAGTTCCTTCTTTACAGGAACTTAACAGTGACTTCCTTTAGCAAAACCACAGGACACTGTTATTTATGTTCTTGTGTCACTTTCGCAAGTATGGATCAGTACATTTTTGTTGTAATATTTTCAAAACCCTCAAAAACACCCCCTGAGACACGGAGGGAGCCATTTCCTTTGTCCAAGAGTCTAACAGAAACATCTGGGGGCTCCGAAGTTCTCCCTTCCATATCACTCAACTTCTGTTCGGTCCCAGGCACTCTTGGACTTCCACCTCCCAGTCGGCAACAGAAGCAGAAGTGATAAAATGCCATTGGGTTGGTGGGGAAGCTATTCTTGCTCGCCTTCCAGCTGTACTGGAAACGGCGAGAACAGGATATCTCATCAAAACAGCCTCTTGTTACATAACATCCACCCGAGTTTTGCAGAAACAAGCATTCTGGCTCCGAGAAGCTTCGCAGGAATATTTCCGAGTGCTTATTTACATGAAACCTTTCGAGGTTCACTTATCGCTAGACTGAGTTTGCTGTCGGATGAGCCAACTGGCAGAGATGGAGTAAAGAGGCGTTCTGCTCATCTTGAAGAAATCAGACAGCTGAATACATACATATAAGGCCATTCTTTTGAAGAACATCGGAGCCCTGCAGAATCAGGTCAAGGCTTCATCTAGGCCAGCATCCTGTTTCATACAGTGACCAGCCAGATGTCTCCAGAGGGTCTGCAAGCAGGGCGGGAAGGCAAGCGCCCTTTCCAGCATCTGTGTTATGATAGAGATGGACAGACAGACAGATAGATAGACCTTCCACGCTCTGTGGTGGTTTGTCTCTCCTCCATGAATTTGGTGTGACCGTCACTGCACTCTGTGCATACCCAGAGGTTACAAACAAACCACTGACTAGAGGTTTCTAAGCTGAGGATGTGCAAGCTGTGGCTTTTTGGTTATTGCCAGACTCCAGTTCTGATCAGCTTGTGGCCATCATTGTCTGTAGTCAAGGATGGCGCTAGTCGTAGCCCAGGTTAGCTACCCCTGTTGCCATGCTTCATTGTACATTCTTTGCAGTGAACTAGTACAATGAATGATTCTAGCACCTTACTTCCCAATTGTAAACATAATGGGTTGGATCCAGAAATGGGTAAGCAGAACTTTATGCAACAGAGCATTCTTGGCTCCTCCATCTGCTACAGTGTGGTGTAGTGGTTAGAGTCTTCAGCTGGGACCTGGGAGAGCACAGTTCAAATTCCCATTCAGCCATGAAGCTCAATGGGTGACCTTGGGCCTGTTATTCACTCTCAGCCTAACCTACCTCACAGGGTTGTTGTGAGGATAACATGGGGAGGAGGACTATGTGTGCCACCTTGGGCTTCTTGAAGGAAAGATGGACTACAAGTGCAACCAACCAACAAATGACATAACCCCACACATCCCTCCGAAAGCAACTCTTGAAGGCTGACAGGTCCCCTGGAATAGTATAGGATGAATTGCACAAAGCTCTGGCAGAACTGGGAGGAGGAGAATTTGGCAGGGCTTTCCTGAACAAGGGGAAGGACTTTTCTCTCACACAAGACATTTCTGGATCAAAGCCACGAATTATATAAATTACTGTGGTAAACCGAATTTATCAGTAAATTGCCTAGGCCATAGCACATACACAGGAAGTGGAACAAGATTGCTCAGAAACACTACAATGACTTTTTGTGATAAGAACACCCTCCTTGCTCAATGCCTATGGCTTTTTTAAAAAAAAAGCTTTTGCAAAGAAACTGAGGCATGACAATGTTGAGTTAGCTAATCTGAGTTACTTGATCCCTGTTCACTTCCCACTTGCCTGGCGGGTGTGGAGAAGGAATTAATTACCTTTGCGTTTGACGGCGATCCTAACTCTTAACACGCCAACTGCCCTTCAAAATTCATGCTTCTCCAGATTTTGCCATGCACGTCTCCATCGCCAAAACACATACAGAAGAGCATATGTCAGAGGGAAGTGCACACAAATTGTTAGTGAAAAAATGTACAGAAATGCATATTGTTACAGTCCACCATAATCTCTGCCAAGCGGTAGCAAAACTCCAGGAGGGGGTTCCAGGCAGTCGCCCAGGGTTGTGTTTTCACTGGAAAATCAAGGAACAGCCAAGTCTGCAGTGTCTTAGAAATATGGCTTATTCACACATATTTACACCTGAACTCTGGAGGGAGAGTTCATAGCATTTACATTTCAAGTGGGACTTGTCCTTCCCAGCAGTGCAGCATTGGATTCAGAGACATCCTAAGGGCTATGCCCATGTTTCTATGTAACAGCCTGCTCCAGCCAGCCAGGATGTCTTCTGCCCTTCTGTGCCCGCACGGATTTCTGCCCACTTCCTGCTCCTCCCATAACTCCTTTATGTGACTGGATCCTCTTTAAAGTTTCTTCTACCTCTGCCTGCACTGATCGGCAGCGGCTCTCCAAGGTTTCTCCCATAACCCCCTGCTCCAAAAACCTCTGTTAGTACACCCTCTCTTCCTGTGGTGACATCATGCCTCTCAATTCTTCTGTTTATGCCCCCTTCTCAGCTGGAGGAAGGACAGCATCTGCATAGTCAATTGTTCTTAATGGTCCAGTACATGAGTCTGACCAAACTGTGTGAGGCAGTGGAAGACAGAAGTGCCTGGCGTGCTCTGGTCCATGGGGTCACGAAGAGTCGGACACGACTAAACGACTAAACAACAACAACTTAGTTCTCATTGTTTCCTTAATGGCGTTGCTATCAACGATCTCCTGAACAGTTGAGATCTGGTTCAGCCTGCATTTTTCACCTGCCTGCCACCTTCCCTTCACACTCCAAAAATCAGCTAAATTTTACCCCTTTCATAAATTTAGGATTATGAGGAATCTGCCCCGCCACCACAAATTCATAACAATATGGCAGGGGATATGGCTTACAAAAAGAGGTATATTAGGAGAAACAGCTTATCCACATTGAAGGAAAATATCAAGGAAAAATGTGTATGTCAGGAGAAATTTACATGTGGATATTTTTAAAAATAAAAATAAAAAAGTGCAAACTGCTCTGGAAATGGAGCGAACTGTGCTTAAGACTGAAAAAAGGAGAACATGGGAATATAGGTTAGAACGCAGCCATATATTGAGTCTAAGCAGGTCCATCTAGCTCAATATTGCCTACACTGACTGGCAGTGGCTCTTTACAGGAAAAACTGAGAGGAACTAGCATGGGCAGGTTTCTGCATCTTTGCTGTGTGCCAAGTGTTCGTCTGAGTAACTCTGAGTCAAGGCAAACAGGATGGTCCAATGCATCTGTTTTTGCCTTCTAGTGACATTCACTGAATGTCTTTGTGCTCTAGCAGTCCTCACACATTTTATCAGGGTAGTAATGGATCTCTGAATATACTTATTCAGTCAATATTTCCTTTGCATTGGTGGCAGAAGGGCCGTTTGAACAATGAAACCATTTACTTGCTTCTTTGGCTATCCCCATTGTGTGGGATTAGGTCTCCAGAAGTATAGTGAAGAATATGCTTTGATTTAAAAATGGAGATAGTGGTGCGTAGCAGGAAAAGAAACTGTCCTTTTGGTGCCCAGACAAAGCCAAATTTAATGTGCCTGTTTCTAGCAATAAACTATGTGAACCTGGACCACCACAATTCTCTAGTCTTGTAGAGTTTCTTGCAGTGCTTCAGCCAAACTATAGAGGGCAAGCTGAATGAGACCAACAGTCTGATCCCATGCATATTTAGTACTTAGAAATCTATCAATTTCAGTGCCTTCGATTTCCAAGAATGTGTGTGTGTGTGTGTGTGTGTGTGTGTGTGTGTGTGTGTGTGTGTGCATCCTGATTGTTTCTGTTTTTGTTTACACATTTCTCTCCAAAGCATCCAGTTTGCTTTGGAGTCCCTGTGTAAGCAAAACCACTTGGTTTCTGTGGCTTTTCTGTGAGGAAAGGGAGTTGTTAGCAATTAAAACGATGGGTTTTTCAAGAAACTGCGTGGGTCCGATCCAAACCCCATTGAAAGCCATGGGATTCTTTCTGTCGACTTGTGTGATCTCCAGATCATGCACCCAGCGATTAGGGACCTCGGAACAGCTCTAATATGTTTTGCAAAAACCGTCCAAGTCGAGTTTTAGAATGGACTCACATGCTGTCAAAGTTGATGACTCAGAAGTAAACTTTCTTGCAGTGTCGCTCTTGAGAACAAATGCCTTCCCTTTCAGTAAGCGATGCAATATTTCTGGCTCGTGAATGGCAATACCAGATTGCATTTTCAGTCTTCCTTTGGCAAGGGAGGAACTTTGTTGTAATGGTCTGCTTAACTACTCAGGGTCTAGTTTGAGCAGCCTACACGGAGCTGTTCTTTGTTTCTTTTGCAAACCTTCAGGATGCAGCTTTTTAATGACGTGCGGAACTTTGGGACATTAGGAGATGGAACATAACCGCTCAAAGCTGTTGGGTTTGTCACTTTGGATTTGTTACATAAGGCCGTGTTAATGTGAATGAGGCTTTTTGATTATACAGCGCAGACTGTGGGAGAAATTCTCTGCTGTCTGTCTAAAGCAGTGAGCAGACTCCTTGATTATTAACATATTGGTTGTATTCCTATTTCAGACATTTGCTTAGAAATATGGGAACAGCTAGGAGACTGGGTGATTGGGGGGGGGGAGAGCAAGATATTTGAAGATTCAGTCTAGAAAACCAGCCTAACACAAAAGAGTGTGTGTTCTTAGGTTGTGCTTTTCCTTGCAAGTAAAATTGGGAGAGCTGGTGATATTTTTTTTTTATTACAGTCTTTGCCTGCTGTAGTCAGACTGTTTACAACTGCACTTTCTCTCTTTAAAAACATACACACAAAAACCACAACAATTGGAATCATTCTCACCAGTGAATGAATTTGAGTACCGTAGGCTTGAAGTTTCACTGGCCCACCCACTGTGTATGGATCATGGGCGTACCCAGGGGGGCAGGGGGGCAGCTGCCCCCCCTAGAAGGCAGCTGCCCCCCCAGAAGCAAAAATGATCAGCAACCGTTCAAAGCAAACCTGAACGACCATGGCTTGCCCCCCCCCCCCCAGTTTTGATCCTGGGTACGCCCCTGGTATGGATGCCCACTTTGGGTTGTGCAGAACGGCTTTATACCATTCTTAGAAACTGTCTGGCTCAACCATGCCACTGGGTGATGTTGTGCCACTCTCATCCTAACCCTACCTCACAGGGTTGTTGTGAGGATAAAACAGGGAAGAGGAGAAGTGCTTGTCAGCACCAGCTCATTGGAGGACAGGTGGCTTCTAAATGTATTTATTTAATTCATGGCTGTTACAGTACAATGCCAAGGCTTCCATTCGACAGCTTTCCCTTAAAGGACTTTCAGTTCCTTTGTGTGCCAATCTTCTTTTCCCCAACTGTTTCTGTACATTTTCTCTTCAATTCCTGATTCTCGTTGACTGGTCTTAAAATAGTCCTCAGTCTCCGTTCTCCACCCACAAAATGGGAGTAGTAATGACCTACTCATCTGTAGGGGGAAATATTGAACTTAATTGTGCTTGGAATGAAATGAATTTGCTAATTAAAGATGCTATATAAACAACATATGTATATAGGAAAGTATAACTGAATAAATAATCCTTTTACAATTGTAGTTTCTGTGAGATAGATGATTAGATAGATAGATAGATAGATAGATGATAGATAGATAGATGATAGATTAGATAGATAGATAGATAGATAGATAGATGATAGATAGATAGATAGATAGATAGATAGATAGATAGATGATAGATAGATAGATATAGATAGATAGATGATAGATAGATAGATGATAGATAGATAGATAGATAGATAGATAGATAGATAGATAGATATAGATAGATACCCACTTATATGCCATATTGTTCAAATTGAGGGAAATGCTTGCCTGAACAGATGTTTCTTCAAGAGCCGGCAGAATGCCAATATGGATTAAGCCTCTCATATTTCATCAGGGAGGGCCTTCCACAACACTGGTGTCATGAATGAAAAATCCCAACACTGTGTTACCACAAATCGACAACCAGTGCTTTTTTGTCAGGGGGGTACTCAAGGGCACACAGTACCGGTGCCTCTTTTTGTTATTGTTAAAAAGTGTGGCACATACGGTAACAGCTTCATGATGAGTGCCAGCACCTCTCTTTGGTTGTTGTTAAAAAGTCTGACATTTACTGCAGCCACTTCATGGTGAGTACCGGCATCTATTTTTCTAGGGGGGGGGGCACATTGATAACCAGTGGGTCTTTGCAAAACTAGGTAGGCAAAACTTGGGTCCTTCTGATCAAAGTGCGCTCTCTCGCTCTCCCTCCCTCTCCCTCTCCCTCCCCCCTCTCACATCTCTTCATGCCTATGCAGTGGAGCAAAGGGCTCTTACAAGCTTTCCTTTGCAAAAGTGGTGACAAAAATCTGACACATTAAATCAATGGCAGCAAAGATTCTCAAGACTCTAAGAAATCTGGGAAATATGTCAAGCATCTACTATCTGGGCACTACAGTCTTGCTTGAAACCTACCTGGAGGCTAAACAGCTGATTAGAGGGAGGAACATGCTTAAGTGCCTTGCTGGGGGATAGGGGAGGAGGTGCTGATGCAGCTGGGCCATCACTTGCCATGCAGCTCAGCGTCGCCTTTTGCAACTAACAAGAAGTTCTTCATTTTCCAAGCTGCGCTGATGGCTGCAGAGCAAAGAATCCCAAGCCTCTGACCACACACTGAAATAGTTTCTCAGGACGAGTCATAGCAATCTTAAATGTTTTTGGTCGGAAATAGCTTCAGAGGGTATTGGTTGCTGCTGTATCCTGTCCCCAGTTCCTTACCAGCTCACAGCGCTTTCATTTTGATTAATAACACTGCACATTTTTGGATGTCTTAGTCACCGGAGAAGCAGCACATAGCTTTGGTGCTACTCAAATGTATTTTGCCCCCCCCCCCGGGTGGGGAGGGAGTTTATCACTTGCATTAATTTACTGTTAGGTTTGTTTGGGGTTTTTTTTGGGTTTTTTAAAGAAAGAAAGAAAACAGAAAGAGCTTTCACTTTTCACAAGTTTGGGAGCCCACCCTGCATTTCCCCTGGATGGGCTGATGTTCATTAGGTAGGACACACGCTAGCACTAATGTGGAAAGTTAGAAACCAAAGACAACTTGTCCCTGTGCCCAAGAGTGACTCATTGTCCCTTTCCTTGCTCCAGCCAAAAGCAGATTCAGAAGCTGTGACAGTTTCCTGAAGATAAGAGATAAATCGAAGGAAAACCTGGCAAAAAGAACGGAGTAAAAAAAAGATGACGGTCTCGTTTCAAGATAGCATTTCCTTCAAAGCCCCTCCATGCTAATTAACCATTCTGTGCATATTTTCAACCACATTAAGGGATTTCCTCATCAAAATAAACTTCCTCCTTTGCTATCTTCTCTCTCTTTCTCTCTCTCTTGGCATCCGGGATTGCAGTTTTGCTGCAAGAATCAGGGTTAAAGAGCTGGATGCTGCCTGTATGTATGTGTGTTTATATATCCATTGAAGCCTTGCCAGGATAGCCCTAGAATCCCAGCGCCTGATCCAAATCCTATTTCGGCTAATGGGATCTTTGCTGTGTACTTCAAGGGAGGAGAATCGAGCTCCTAGCCTTGTGTGTCCAGATTGTTTCACTTACGCTGCATAATGTGCTGCTAATAAACTGCAGATGGACTCCAGCCTGAAAAAATTCCAATGCCAGGCCATTTGCAAAACTTGAAGGTGTTCACACCTACAAATGTATCCCGAAAACAAGCTGCTTATTTATAGCATGCATGCACCCAAGAGCAATTGTCTGGCTGAAAAGCACACTAATAAGGAATAATTTATTTTCTTTTTCCCCCAGCGTGGGATGCCACTCATGATCTTATATGTTTTCTCTTATCGCAGTATTTGGCTATAAGCACTCGTCCATCATTTCCACCCAAGCATTGACTGAAATATCCTGAGTCCATTTAACCAAATAATCCTTAATTTGTGCTGACTCAGTGCCATGTTTTAACAGGGTTCCCCCCCCCCCGCCCAAAAAAATTATAGGATTAATATTGTTGAAATTAACTTTTCAAATTCAATCAATGTACGGTATATGTTTTAAAATATCCAGTCAGAAGGGATCTGATTTGAAAATATTGATCCCAAGGAAGGCTCTTCCCATTTAGTCCTTTTATTTGACAATACAGTATCATTCCATTTTGTTTTGCCAAATCTTTATATCTGAAAGAATTATTCTTTTTCCCCAGATCTGTTTTAATTAACTGTTATATTAAGTTGTGCTTTATTATTGCAAACCACCCTCAGAGTTATATAAAAGGCAGTATAAAATATTTTGAATAAAGAAATAAACATACAAACCTTTGCCTTCAAATAGGTCTGAAATTTAATACATATGTAAGTATGTTTAGGCTGTGCCTAATATAAAGTCCTCACAAAGTGGATTACGTGAAACATGAATATACAGCATAAAATACACTATCACAATGGGGCATACAACAACTCTTCAAAAATCCAGCAGCAGGTCAGTATTATACCATGAAAACCACCTAACACAACTTCAGAGCAGAAAAAGTTGCTTTAAGAAAAAGTAGCTTGAGATAAATCCTGTGTAAATGATGGAGTCTTAGACACAGTAGCTGGGAGGGAGTTTCACCAGTATGGGGACAACACCAAAAAGGTCCTGCTTATTGTGCCTACTGAGGCATCACATTACTACAGCAATGATTTATGATGCCACATACGTACCGACACCTTTAAAGAAAGAATCAAAGGCAGAGTAAAGCTGAGACAGTTCATAACACTATCTCAGGTTTCCTCTGCCTTTCCTCCTGGGGGCAGAAAAATGTGTTTCTGTTGGTGGTGGGGACAACACGTGAGAGTCTCAGGGTCCCCAACTTTCCGTTCCTTTTCTTTCAGCTTTAAGATGATGCCTCTCTCTGCTGTCTGTACCAGCAGATAGTTTCAAGAGAATAAGGCAGACAGACTTGGGGAGATTTTGTTCTGCAGGCAGTATCAATCATAGACGATGCTGCATAAATGATACCTGCTTGACTGTAAGCCAATTAATAATTGGTGATGATGTATTTGTTTATTGCACGAACGTGAAGAAGAAATTATAGTTAAAGTATGATTTTTAAAAATGCACACTGTTAAATTTGTACTCACGTGATAGTATAGGAACTTTGTAAGTTGCCTAAAGGGATCAGTGTAGGTAACTCATAAATCTAATGGATAAATACATATAATTTAACTTGATTAGATTTTTCAAGCTGAGCTGGAAGGGTTGGAAGATAAGAATTACTATACTAGAGGACTTCATAAGGTTTTCTATACTTTTAAAGAACAGTTTAGTAAGATTTTCCATAGCAAAGAAAAACAAAGAAACATTAAAGAATCAGAGTATATATACATTCAGTTACACCACACGTAAGAGCAAAACAAGTAGACAATAGAAAATCTCCCACAAATATACAACCCATAATTCACAAACACTAAATGAAGCAGTCAGGGAACCATCATATAAGTAATCGAGTAAAGGTAAAGGTACCCCTGACCGTTAGGTCCAGTTGTGGACGACTCTGGGGTTGCAGCACTCATCTAGCTCTATAGGCTGAGGGAGCCGGCGTTTATCCACAGACAGCTTTCGGGTCATGTGGCCAGCATGACTAAGCTGCTTCTGGCGAAGCAGAGCAGAGCACGGAAACGCTGTTTACCTTCCCACCGGAGCGGTACCTATTTATCTACTTGCACTTTGACATGCTTCAAACTGCTAGGTTGGCAGGAGCTGGGACTGAGCAACAGGAGCTCACCCCGCCGCAGGGATTCGAACCGCCAACCTTCTGATCGGCAAGCCCTAGGCTCTGTGGTTTAGACCACAGCGCCACCCAAGCATAAAGGGAAGTTAACTCAGTAAGCCTATAATATCACTGCATAAAGCCACATGAGTTGAGGGAGAAAGCCAGTCATGCTCTATGACCAGAACATATGAAATAAAACAAAGCCATTTCACATAAAACTTAGTTTTCCCCCTCCTTGGATTCTTCCATTTCCTCAACTGAAAAGTTAGTTTTTCCATAAGGGCCACCAAGCAAATCTGAGAATGTCACTCCTTCATCAAATTGACTGTTAAGAATTCCCAATTTCACTACCACCATATAGACTGCAAAGATCACCAGTGTCGAAGCAATGATTCTTCAACATCAACTTCATTGGACTGGTCATGTTGTGTGGATGCCTGATGATCATCTTCCAAAGCAACTACCCTATTCTGAACTTAAAAATGGGAAGCGTAATGCTGGTGGTCAACAAAAGAGGTTTAAAGACTCTCTCAAGCCAAATCTTAAAAAATGTAGTATAAACACGGACAACTGGGAAACACTAGCCTGTGAACGCTCCAATTGGAGAACAGCCTTTACCAAAGGTGTCATGGACTTTGAAGACGCTCAAACTTAGGACGAAAGGGAGAAATGTGCTAAAAGGAAGGCACATTTGGCAAACCCTCACCGTGATCAACTCCCACCCGGAAACCTTGTCCCCACTGTGGAAGGACGTGTGGATCCAGAATTGACCACCACAGTCACTTACAGACTCATTATTATTTATGGAAGACAATTTTACTCAGCTACGAGTGATCACCAAAGAAGAAGAAGGAAGACCATATTCATGGAAGACAATCTTGCTTGACTATGAGTGATTGCCGAAGAAGAAGAAGAAGAGGAGGAAGAAGAAGAGACTGCAATAAAAAAGGAAACCAACAAACTATTTTTGTTTCCATCATTTGAGTGCCATAAGTTGATCTGGTGTCAACAGCTGCCCCATAATCAATCAGAGATCCTTTTTGACAATTACTTGCTTTACAGTTTCTGATGAAAATGCACATGAGCTTAAGGTACTATGATGATCTAGTGTAAATAAATAAGGTCCTAATACTGAATAAATTAGCATTAATTTTTGTCATTTTCAAGGCACTTGTTTTCAGATACGCCCTCGTGAATAAATGCAACTATTCTACTATCAAAACAAAATAAGTGGAATTAAAACAAAAGCAACAAATAATGAGTATGACCTGAAAATCTCAAATATCGTAATTCTATAGTAAATGGTAAAAGATTTCTGGCCTCCTTGGAAGGAAAAATCTGTGGAAGAATATAACACCATAGAATATTCAATGCTGTTTCACTTGTGGTTTATGTTAAATATTAAATCATTGTCAAATTATTATTATTTTAACATCCCACTTACGCATGTACTCCAGGATGACTCATTGCTCATCACTTAGAGTTACAATGATCTGAAATTTACAAAGGGAATTAAGCTTAGAACCGCAATCTGCCATTGTTTTGTTAAAAGCAGCCACTTAGGGCTTTGAGGTTGACGAAGAATTACTGCAGAACAGAGCACAAAAGAAACTCTTTCATTGCTCATAACCAGCAGAGGTGAATTATTAAGAACATAAGAAGAGCCTGCTGGATCAGGCCAATGGCCTGTCTATCCCAGCATCTTGTTCTCACAATGGCCAACCAGATGCCTGTGGGAAACCTGCAAGCGGGATTTGAACACCACAGCCCTCTCTCCTCCTGTGGTTTCCAGCACCTGGCATTCAGAAGCATTGCTGCCTCCAACTGTGAAGGCAGACAACAGCCACCATTGACTAGCAGCCTTTGATAGTCCTCCCTCCATGAATTTGCCTCATCCTCTTTTAAAGTCCTCTAGGTTGGTAGCCATCCCTGCTTTCTGTGGGAGTGAGTTCCACACTTTATGCAGTGCATGAAGAAATTATTTTATCTGTCCTGAATCTTCCAACATCTGGCTTCATTTGATGTCCATGAGTTTTAGTGTTATACGGAGGGGGGTTTTCTTCTTCTTCTTCTTCTTCTTCTTCTTCTTCTTCTTCTTGTCTAGTCGTTTAGTCGTGTCCGACTCTTCGTGACCCCATGGACCAGAGCACGCCAGGCACTCCTGTCTTCCACTTCCTCCCACAGTTTGGTGAAACTCATGTCGGTAGCTTCAAGAACACTGTCCAACCATCTCGTCCTTTGTCTTCCCCATCTCCTTGTGATGTCCACGAGTTTTAGTGTTATGCGGAGGGGATTTTTCTTATTCTTATTATTATTTATACCCTGCTCACCTGGCTGGGTTTCCCCAGCCACTTTTGGTAGGCTTTCATATGTTCACTCCTTTCCTGCTGTGCAATTAAGAATAGAATAGAATAGAATATTTTATTGTCATTGTCCCCTTTGGGGACAACGAAATCACATGAGGGGGAGAGTGAAGTGATGCCCACTGGCCTCCTTTTGGCAGGACCTGCCCCATTTAGCCACACGTTGGGGAAGCTTCTGGAATGGGGTGTAAACTCCCTCTAGAAATTATTCCAATGCTGTGGGGAGAAGCAGGGGATGTGACAGCAGAACCCCAATGAGCCATGGCCCCAATGTCCCCCTCAAATGATTTTTAATTGCAAGAGGGGAAAAGAGGTGAACTAAGCCCTGGATTTATTTCATAGCATAATTATTCCTTCCCCACAGTCTTCTTGCACCAGATTCTTCTGTAAGCAGACCTCAACATAACATATCCGCAATATAATCACAGTGAAAGCCAGTGATTCCAACTTTGGTTATGTCAAGATTCTACATCATGTGAGCATGTATGTGTTAGGTTTATGTAGGTCCATTTACTATGTGTCTGTGAAAGAAAAGGAAAGGAAAGGAAAGGAAAGGAAAGGAAAGGAAAGGAAAGGAAAGGAAAGGAAAGTCAATCCCATGCTAAGAACTACAGTGGTACCTTGGTAGTTGAACGGCTTGGCTCCCGAACAAATCGGCTCCCGAATGCCACACACCCAGAAGTGAGTGTTCCGGTTTGCAAACTTTTTTGGAAGCTGAATGTGTGACAGGGCTTCTGTGGCTTCCGATGGAGTGCAAGAAGCTCCTGCAGCCAATTGGAAACCATGCCTTGGTTTTCTTTTTTCTTTTTCAAATTTTTTTTTATTGGTTTTAACAAAATAATACCATTAAAAAACAAACAATATTAAACAAACAAAAAGAAAACAACAACAATAATACACATAAAAACATACATAATTCCTTTTAACCTATTAATCCTTCTTATCATTGTGGGTTGACTTCCTTCCATCCTCTCTTCCTGCGTTCCTTGTATATCATCTTTAGTAATTTCTTGACATCATTGAAAACATTTTTAATTAATTAACCTCAAATATCTCTTCTATCCTAATGTCAATATCATTTATTCCAACAATTATAAACCTTAAATCTATCCTCTAAGTCTACAGCCTCCCTTATCTTCCAGCTTACTTCTACTCTTTAATCTTACAATACTTTTTTAAATATACGGTACCTTAAATTTCTTCCAGTCTTCCTCCATCGCTTCCTCCCTCTGGTCACGAAGTTTTCCAGTCAGCTCAGCAAGTTCCATATAGTCATGCCTTGGTTTTCAAACTGTTTTGGGAGTCAGACTGACTCCTGGATCAGATTACCGTAAATTCGAGAACCAAGGTACCACTGTATTAGGAAAGGAGTCAAAAACTTCCAACGTTCTAAAGCCTTTATATAAATGTATAAAGAAACAAAGACTTTAAGAAACAAAGACAGAGTCATGACCCATCAAGAATGACCATCAGCAAAGCAAAGGCTGGGCCAGCTGCAAATGTAGAGTACCGGTAGTTAGTAAGACAAAATACCAGTAGTTTTGGTTTAAGATTGCTGTTTGCCTGTGTAAGCAAACAGGAAAAAGTTTCAATTTTGCAAGCTTGATGAGAGGGACAGAGCGCAAGGCTTTCTGTCTGTTTTATATGTAGAGAGGTCAGGCATGATGTTTGGAGTCTCTTTGAATCCAAGGCTGCAGCAATAGAAGGAACAGGACTCCCTTTGGATGTAATGCTGTGCATTCCAACATCCTAGGCATATATATGTAAATAAACCATATATCATAAAGACTCCACAGTCCCCGCTGTGCCTCTTTGTTACACAGACCCTGGTAAATGTGCCTGGTACCCCTGGAATCCTGCACCACTTAGAGATTGGGGTGGCATGTAACACTTTTTTTCCCTTCAAATGTTAGAATGTAAAACAAATGTAATTCTGATAGAATATGACAAACATCCAAAGAAATGAAGACATTTCCAATATGTCAGTCTTGACATCTGTCAAGATTCTATGATTCTGCAACTGGTTCCCACAAATGTACATATCCAAGTGGAATTTGCATTTCAATCTAATATTGTCCATATGTATTTCTCCAAAGCTATTCTTCTGCGGGACAAGAATGCAGCATCAGCATTTGTCTTCAGATGCAGTAGGCAAACATCTTTGGTCCTTAGCTTTGCAAATGCCAAACATGCCAGATATTCCATCTTTCATGAGAGACAATCCTTTGAGTCAAATCTTCACTTGGGATGCAATATAAGAAGTCTTCCCCTCCCCACCCTATTTCCTGCAACAATTAAGTGAAGTCTCCAGGGGAAGCCCACTCTCTTCCCCGCCTCATCCTCCCTTTGAAAGTGGCGTTATCAGATGAGTCATATGCCTGTTTTTATGTACTAGTGCACATGTTGCAGATCCATTATGAATTCATGCTTCAGCCCATGACTATGAAGTCAGAGGGAATAGCAAAGAGGCAGCTGCTTAGATCAAGCGGCAACATCGGTCTACCCTAAGCTTGCAGCCAAAATCAACAGTGTCTCTTTTACAGTTGATCTAGGGAATGATGTTACATAAATGGGATGTTTGAACTAATGACTAAGTCAAATACAGCTGGACGATCCCCCCCCACCGCCAACCCCCCCCCCCCATTCTCAAAGAAATTCAGCTGATGAAGTTACACTTGCAGTCTTGTTATGTAAATCTAGAGCTGGAAGGCTAGTTTCAACAAGATGAGTTTCTTCCTCTTACTTTCTTTTGCACCAACTTCTAGAGCTTACACACACACACACACACACACATAGTGGATTTGGGGAAACCCTCAGACTCTTCAGTGAGCAAGTTACCTTTGTTATTTTTTCTCGGTCAGGGCCCCCTTTGTACTGGGCACACACCCAACATCTATCTCTTTAGCGATGTGCACTTATGTGCTGGTTATGTTATGGGAGGGTTTGTATATACAGTGCATTTCCCTTCGCAGACTTCTGTGCAAAAGACGACTTGAAATCCGCTGTCTTATTGCAAAGGAATTTCAGAAATAGACTGGAAAGAGAAGTTGCTGAATTGCAACTCATTACCAAACTTAAAACCATGGAGAGACCTGGTCTGAATAAAGACATTGGATTCTTATCTCATTATACATGACAAAGCTATTTTTAACCTTCTCACCCCTTGCTTTTTCCTGTAAGACTAATTGCAGTCGTTAACAGTCGTCAACAGGTTTACTACAGCTATCAGCCTTTCACCCATTCCCACCACCCCTCTGAGTAATACCCCTCCCCACCCTCTCACTATATATAAGGGTCTGGTGACTTCTGTTTCAGTGTATCTGAAGAAGTGTGCATGCACACGAAAGCTCATACCAAGAACAAATTAGTTAGTCTCTAAGGTGCTACTGGAAGGATTTTTTTATTATTTTTTATTTTGTTTTGAAATCCACAGTAAGAGCTGCACACATAATGATTGCACAAGGGGTGTTGGGCCATGTATTTATATGGTATGCATGATGTGCAGTCAATTTTCACTCCCTAGTGTGTATACATGAAATGAAATAGACATATCTATGACTTGAGGTGTGGTGATCAGTAGGGATGGGGAAATTGTGCCAATGTTAGCCGGCTACAACTCCCATCAACCCTGACCATGGACCAGGTTGGCTGGAACTGAGTGATGGGAGCTGATGGGAGCTGGAGTCCAGCAACATCTGGAAGGCTACATTTTCCCATCCCAAATCTACAGACAGGTTTCCATAAATTTATTTCATGAATTCCGTGTGTGTGTGTGTGTGTGTGAATATAAAATCTGGAGCACCTTATATTACACAATCAAGTAGTGTAAGGCATGTATTTCTTTTTATCCATTATGAGGCAGGCTGTCTATTAATTTTTCATGGGTTTAACACAGACCAGTTTCTCTATTTCTGACTGAATAATAAATGTTCTGCTAAAACAAGCAGGACCTAAAATCATTATCCTGAGAGTACAAAATCACCTTCCCTCATGCTGGAAATGAGTTTAAAGAATTAATGTTTTTCCTAAAATATGGAATGCATTTGTTCGTGAAACACATGTTCCCATTAACATCCTCTGGTTCCTGACTATCTGCAAAGTTACTATAAAATGCTTTTTAAGGTGCAATGCTGCAAAAAAAATATTGTAGAACTGCAGACACACTTTCTTTAAATTTCTTTTAACATTACCTAGTCTGACTTCTGCATTTTCTTTAATAAAGTTGTGTTTCTGCAGAACAAAAAAAGAAAGAGGACAAATTTCAGAGGGTATAAACTCTAAACACCTCTCACACAAACCGCACACAGCATTGTAATATCAAATGTGGTGTGGTTTTTTTGGAAAGCATGTTTGTTGTCCAAGAGCTCCAAATCCACATTAACGGTGCACCCTGAATTTGCTAGCATGCCACTGAATCCAACCTGCAAAATAGTGACAGTCTAGAAGCTGCCATAGGCAATTCACATTGCGAATAATCATTGATTAACACCAGGTGATAGTCATGCTTTAATCCTATCGCAATGGAGTCTAGTCCATTAGGACAAATAGCGCAATGCCCCACCAACATCCATCTGCCCTCAGTCAACCCCTGCCTGCTTACGTACATCTAGCTGAGTGGGTGGCATCTCTAGGTAGGGCTAGGAGAGAAACCTGTATGAAACCCTGGAGAGTTTCTGCCAGTCAGTGTAGACAATAGTGAGCAAGATAGACTAGTGGTCTGACTCATTGTAAGCTTCCTATGTTCTCCATCAAGGAGCTACTACCCAGTCCAGCTTCCATAACAGAACTCTTAGGGAGACAAGTAATACATTATTGTGTTTCCTAAGTTAAAAAAAAGTGCATTGAAGTGTGTAATGCATATGTGGCCTTAACATACAGGAAGAAATACTGTGTGGCTTTTCTTTGCCCATGGGGGATTTCAGTATTCAGTGATTTGTCAGAGAGAAGCACATATTCGGAAAGAATGCATTTCATTTTCCTCTGGCTTGATCAATTCTATGGTTTACAATGAATCTTTTAGATTTGAGATCTGGATAACTGCTTTCACAGGAATCCAAAGAATGGGGAAAGATACCAAGTAATGAAAATTACACTAAGCAAATAGTTTAGAAAGCCATAAGCTTCCCTGTCTCCATGAAGATGTACGTCTGCAGCTGGCTTCTACAGCTGTCATTGACATACAAAATGAAATCCCAAAGTTCCGAGCCCACAAAGACTAGAAAGGGGAGGGGTGTTTATTCTGGTTACTGAGAAGCAAAAAGCAAGTCAATCTAACCAGGCTGTTTCCAAAGGGTGGTGAGGTTTTCAGCTAGTAAATGTGTCTGGTAACTCTGAGAGAACCAGTACAAGAGGCTGATACAACTCTGACCCTAAGGGCTCTGTAACCCAGTCATAGGAATTTCGGACATATTTTACAGAACTGGACTTTCGCATGCAAAGTGGTTGGTGGTCAGGCAGGAAGGGGAGTGGGGATGACCCTTTGCATCTTCCTACAACAAAAACATTTTATTTTATTTGCAATATGCTGCAGAAACACATTCAAGAAACCTAGGCAATAGGATTCTAAGCCTCCATCGAAGCATGATGCAATGCTCTTTGTTTGTTTTTTTAAGTATTTTTATTAAAGATTTCTTGATTTACAAAAGTATGTGCAATGTCTCTCTCTCATATTTTTTACATGTATCATTTTTACAAATCAGTTTCATTTGTTGAGACATTGGGAAGAAAAGGGGGAAAGAGGTGGACAGGGGTGGGAGGATGGGTGGGGGTGGGATCGGGTGACGATGTTTCTATTTTACTTAATATATGTAGGGTTTGATGTCAGCGTTGCTTGTGCAGGTTCTCTTTTGTTCACTTGTGTTCCTTTGGTGGTGAGAGAGGTTGGGGTTGGCCTAGGATGTAGTTGTTCATTTGCGATTGGCTGTGGTGGTCTTTGTTTTCATGTGTGAGTGGGGTGGGTGAGTGTTTTGGATCAGGTTAGCCATACTGATTTGTATGCTTGCTGTTGGTAGATTTTTGCCATTGTCTTGTTGGGCTGTGTGTGTGATAAAGGGGAGCCATACCGGGGTGAAGGCGTCTTCTTCTAGTTGTTCCCGTGTTAAGTTTCAGCTTATTGGTTAATTTTTCTAGTAAGGCTGTTTCCCATACTATTTGGTACCATTGGTCCATGCTTACTCCTGACAGGTCTCTCCAGTGTCTGGTTATGATGTTTCTGGTTGCTGAAAGTAGGTGGGTTATGAGTTCTTTGTGGTGTAAGTGGGCATTATTGTCTTGGAAGATGTTTAGTCTCTCTCAGTAATGTATAAACTGGGAGTGGGTCCTAAGTTGAAGAGCAAAAAGGGACACAGCTTTGCTTCCTGGAGCCAGTCACCAGAACTCCCTTCCCACCAGCCTTCTCCTTTTCCAGAAGTCCATTGCCTGAAGTCACCCTCCAAAACTTTTGCCTGGCTACAATACTGGAAATGAAGACATTGGGGAGAAGAGTTCCTAGGGAGGGAAGGTAGAAGGATTCACGCCCCACATCTCCATAGTTGTTACTCTCAAAACTGGGCCTATTTATAAATAGTTAGAGGAGGCTGAGTTTGATACCGATCAGTATCACCATCATGTATACCTGGAGCCTAACTATCAGAAGATAATTCACTCCTCAGAAGATTCCTCTCGGTTGTCTATGTTGGGTCCATACATGCAATATACATGTGTGTGGGTTCAGATGTAGACCTTGTAAAAGTTGGTGTTTTATTGGTGCTGTTTCCTGAATCCCTTTGCAGGGATTTATGATGGAAAGCAGGAATATATAAGAATATATAAAATATAACAGGGAACCAGGCAGAGGGCCTTCTCGGTAGTGGCGCCCGCCCTGTGGAACGCCCTCCCATCAGATGTCAAAGAGATAAACAACTGCCTGACATCTAGAAGACATCTGAAGGCAGCCCTGTTTAGGGAAGTTTTTAATGTGTGACATTGTAATGTATTTTTAATCTTTGTTGGAAGCCGCCCAGACTGGCTGGGAAAACCCAGCCAGATGGGTGGGGTACAAATAATACAGCATCGTCGTCGTCATCATCATCATCATCATTATTATTTATTACAATAATTCATTTTTGGTAGGCAACATCAAGGCTGTCTTCTTAGAGTTCTTTATCTTGCGTGGACCAGCCAGCTCTTCAAACAGAGGAATCATTCAAATAGAGAACTATCCTCTGACAGCTCCTCAAATACAGAATTGACTTCCGTAAATTAAGACACTTGTAACCCTAAGTACACAAGTTTGAGGCTCATGCACCTCACACTAAGCTATGACTTAAAGTATGAATGTAGCCTAGATGTGTATTGAGGTGAGGGGTTTACTGAGCACTTCTATTGCCTTTTCTATCTGGAAAACAACACATGAAAGCTAGCTTTCGAGAGAATATGATATGCAGAGTAGCATATAAATCAATAATCTAGACTTCATACACAACACTGGGACTCGTGCTGTCATGTTCCAGTTTCAAAACATGTCAAAAAAGATACAGGATGCCCTCAAAGCCCCAGACACTATCTATGAGTAATTCCAAGTGAATACATTGATAAAACTGCTTGGTAGCTCAGACTGAATTGCAGTGGGACTAAATGCTAAGTTTCATTCATGAATTTTTCATGTTTGTGTAGAATATCATAATTGGATATTGCTTGTTAAATCTATAAAGTCATCTGTTATGTGAATGAGCCGCTGTTTTTCTAATGGGCAGGCTTGTTAGATGTATTCTGTAAATTCACCTCTTGACAACATAAAAGGAATTGTGGCATAAACTGGGTTCTTTTTTTAGATGTAACTTTTAAAAGACTATGACTGAAAGAGAGGGTTCCGCTTCCCCCTCCCCATTTTATATGATTCCCAAGAATGCAAAAAACTCTCCCACTCTCCACCCAATTTTTAGAAACACTTTATAAAAATACACGATTCCCATGAACTGGAACGGAAGGCAAAGGGGTGTTACTTTGCACATCAAACCCTAGCAACTCATAATGTGTCACACAATGGAAATTCTGCATAGCAGCCCTGCAATATACCACAGCATCTCATAAAAAAAACCTATAGTGCTCTGCATAACATGCTGCTATTGGGAGTCTACACCACCAAGTTTTTGCTCACTCAAACCCCAGGGTAGTTGAGAAATTTTCATGGAGCTTATAGTGATTTATAATGGGAAGCATAGGCTTTTTCAGCTACATTGTTCTCACTGACAGTGTAAAGAAAGAGACCACTAAATCTCTTCTCATCATAACTAATGATTAAGTCAGCAGCTTTTGGGGCGAATACAGAATGCCCTTCTACAAAAACAAAGTATTCTATTGTAATGCATTACATTTTTCTCCCAGAAAAAAAAATTCTTTTAAGTATCCCATAAGGCTTTTGCAATATCTTTAACTAGATCTTCTCTCATTGTCACCATATTGAAATAAATGGAATGTGTCAGGCTGGGAAATGCCCTTTCAATAACTTTTTAGGAGCTCACTCAACAGTTTGGAAAGGGGGGGAGGATAAAGAAATGAAGCAAACTTTCTCAGGATCTTCGATGCCTTGAATGAAAGATTGGCTCACTAAGAGGAAAAAGCTTAGGCTGACATCAGTGCTAATAGCTGGAACAAGAAAGGATAATTCTGCTAAGTCAGTGTTACTTTACACATGTCCCAATAGCTTGAGAAGTAAATTACCCAATTAAAGAATGGGATTTGATGGCAATTCCCTGTGATATAAAGATCTTATTTAAATGTCTGTAAATGGATCAAAACCTAATAGCAGGGCTGATTCCGCATGCAGGTATGGAGAATTTGACATGCATTCTCTAGGCTATTATAAAGCATCTTACAATGTCATGCCACTGGGAACGAATTGTCCTGGGATCTTAGGGAGGGGTCATAGTTCAGATTCAAAGAGTTATGATCATTTGGTCAATTTTAAAAGATCTCAATTTTTCATAATCCTTCCTTAATGCTGCCTGACAAAAGATAGCATCTACAGTATCTTCCTTCTTGTTGCTGATAGCCTGTGTACATTTCTAGCACAAATAGCAGGAATCCAGACATGAGAACGTGTCTTTCAACGTCTTTGTCTCACTTTATATTACTTTTTCCAAAGACATATTCAAACACCAGCACAATCTAGTTCTTACAACATACTCATATCCTTGGAGTAAGCAAGCATTCAACAGGGAACACTGATATAATAAAAGATTTAGAAAGAAAACGTGATATGAAGACTGGCAACATTAATCCCGTGATATAAGTAAAAAAACCTGCTCCTTTTCCCTTATGGGGTATCCAAGAGCCCATATAGAGTCCTTTTGTAGGTTCTCTGTCAGTAGGAGAAAATAACAGAGACCAACCAGAAACTATTGAGAAGCAAAGCAGCTAGTAAGCCTGATTAACCAGAAACTATTGAGAAGCAAAGCAGCTAGTAAGCCTGATTAACTGTTGCAACAGGGTGCTCCCCCACATGCAGGAGAGAGGAGGAGGACCCAGAACAAAGGTGTGCCCGCCCTTATATAGACATTTTAAATTCCCCACCCTGGAGTCCAAGACCACCCCCAGATACATCACACCTACATCACAGAAGAGGCGGTCTACAACAGAAATCTGAGTGCATTCTTTATCTCCTGTCTGGCAAGTTACCTGATTGCATTATCTGGGTTTTGGCCACTCTTTTGTTATTATAACTACTTAATTCCTGAATCTAGGTCACAGGCTCACACCCTGTTCATATCTTGAATGTGCCCTTAAGACAGGATTTGTGAGGACAGGATTTGTGAGGACAGGATTTGTGAGGAAAGAGACAATGGGGAGGTTTCCCACTTTGACCTTGCAGAGAAATATTTGAGGTCAATTTGTTCAGGACCTTTCTGTGGGGTTTCAGACATGTGGTTTATATACAGTGGGACCTCGACTTACGACGATAATGCGTTCTGACGCAATTTTCGTAAGTCGAAAACATTCGTAAGTTGAATCCCCATAGGAATGCATTGAGCGAAAAAAATTCGTAAGTCGAAATTCGTCAGTCGAAAAAATTCTATTAAAAGCGGCCGCGACTTCCATTCGTAAGTCGAAAAATTCGGTTGCGGCGGCCATTTTGTTTCTCCCAGAAGTCATTCGTAAGTCGAAAAACACGTAAGTCGAATCACTTGTAAGTCGAGGTACCACTGTATACAGTTATGAACATTTTTTTAAAAGATATGACATTAAAATTCTTATAACACCCGCCATATGGGAATCCCTTGCAGATGATTGCAATGCCTGGAGACAAGGCAGAGAGGTTGTGTATGCACAGAAGTGACCAGAGGAGGAATGACCACTGGGAGTATAGCAGAGAGAAGAAACACCATGATGCATCCTATGCCCTTTTAAAATGTGGCTCTTTTTTTGTAGGGAGGGGGTGTTATTGGGTTGTTGTTTTTATTTTGATTATATATATTGCGGTTTTTATGTTGATCTTTTCTGTGAACCGCCCTGAGACCTCCGGGTATAGGGTGGTATATAAAATCAATAAATGATAATAATAACAGAAAAACCAGACACCTTCATCTGCCCTGCCTGCAATAAAACATGTCTCTCCCATATCAGTCTCTAGAGCCACAGTTACAGGTGCTGTAACTCTCCAATGGTTTGACTTTACCCCATACCACTTCGATATATGGATCAGCTAAAGGATTTTGCACTTATAAGGCTATGTTCCTGGTTGGAGTTTCATACAGTATTTATAAAAATGCAAAGAACCAGGATTTTGCTATTCCAAATCACAACCATCTCCTTACTATCTTTCTCCTCTTCCTCCTAGTCAGATTTTATTTTCAATGCCACACCTCCTTAGTGGTAGTGTACCGTTTATGATCATCCTAAAGAAGTAATAGACCTTTCAAGCTTTAAGCTTCTCACCCTCTGAACGTCATGAAAAAACTGAGAGTGACATGTGAAGGGTATTCCTCTAAAGCAGCGATTCCCCTCTTTAGCAAAGCATAAATGTGCTCAGGGGACACGGGTGGCGCTGTGGTCTAAACCACTGAGCTTCTTGGCCTTGCCGATCAGAAGGTCGGCGGTTCGAATCCCCGTGACGGGGTGAGCTCCCGTTGCTCGGTCCCAGCTCCTGCCCACCTAGCAGTTCGAAAGCATGCCAAAAAGTGCAAGTACCGGTAGATTAATAGGTACTGCTCCGGCAGGAAGGTAAACGGCATTTCCGTGTGCTGCTCTGGTTTCGCCAGAAGCGGCTTAGTCATGCTGGCCACATGACCCGGAAAAACTGTCTGCGGACAAACGCTGGCTCCCTCGGCCAGTAAAGCAAGATGTGTGCTGCAACCCCAGAGTCGTTCGCGACTGTCGTTCCAACTGTCAGGGATCCTTTACCTTTACCTTTTAAATGTGCTCAGTTTCATGTGTTAAAAAGTCTCCACCTTTAAGCATTAGCTCTTAGGCTGAAGTGTGCCTGTTTGCTTTTTGTTGACCCGAGTTTGAAGTTTTAAAAAATGTACTAGGGAACTAATGAAATTGTTGGACATTCAAATGGGGAGGATGCAGCAAATGGTTATGAACGGGAGCCTGTATGTTTCTGACCAAAGAGGCCATTATATATATTAGGAACGTAAACTGGAGAAATTCAAAGCATGCACAATTACCGGCTATATGCATGTGGGGCTGAATGTATGTGTATGAATACAATTGCACATGAATCTAATCAATACATTCATTCCTTATTAGAACATAATTACACATCCCAGGAGGCTGGAATTGAAAAGTCCCATTAACCCCTCGTGCCCTTTCCAGTTTTTCTCTGCCTTTCCCTCTAACAGACTTCTATGTCACTCCACTCATTAGAGGCTACTGTCTATGACATTGTTACATAAATAAGGATGTCGATCTGTCAGAATGGGTCTCCCAGCTCAAGGGTGATGACAAATATCTGTCCCCCTGAATTAGGCTAAAGACAGTAGAATACAGGACAGCTACTGTTGATTATTGGATAGTTAATGCATAGAGGACAAAAGGTGCTGAAGCTTGGTCACTTTTTGAAATCATTAATATGGATTTAGGCCTATTGTTTAAGAAAACTAGGTTAACAATGGCATGCTTAATTTTTTTTATTTTGGGTACTGCTTATATAGGGTTTATGGCTTCATAATGTCAAAGGCAAGTTCTTTAGCGGAGATCAGTGAAATGTATTGTTCAGCTATAGGAACAGCTGGGAACAAAGTTATAATGTATTTGCCAAACTCTTTAGGTGGCAGAGAATTTAGCTTCCTTAAGAAAGAAAGAAAAAACAAGACATACTATGGGTGGGGGAGGGAATAACTACAGGAAATCACATATCCAGTAGAACAATTTTCACTTTGGGAACAGCCTTGGAGGACTATCACATGGTTTGCACTGTAAATGACTGCTTTATTACCAAGAGTCTCTGAAATTTCACTCTGCCTCCAAACTATGTCTGCCATTTAAATAACAGGAAGAGGACAGAAAAGTTTTCACAATCGAGAATCTCTTATTAGGTGAGCTTTTCCTTTTTAACACTCATCACAGATCGTTTGTTGCAAGCAACGCCTAAAAATCAGAGTCGTATTTTGGTGGGTTGCACAGGCAAGTGTGGCTGTTTGCAGAAACAGAATGCACAATGGAAAGAACCAATGACTCCAAATCTACAGTTTGCTGAAGTTTCCTAACTTCTGTGGTGTATATCAGGGGCAGTGAACTTGAGGCCCAAATGTGGTCCACAAGACCTCTCTGGCACTTCGAACTTGTCCCCACACTGTCCCTACTTCACACATGATTGGAATGTGTCCTTGGCACTCTCATAATGCCTCATGATAGTTGGGATGAAGGATGAAGGTGTATGTGAGTGCGTGTAGGAACTAGTTTACTGCACAAAGGTAAAGTTTTTCATTAGTTGATGTGCCCACTGTTGCTTCTGGCTCCACCCACCAATGGCATGTGGCCCTCAGAAGGCTGCCCAGAGGTGAATTTAGCCCTCAGGCTGAAAAAGGTTCCCAACGCCTGGTCTATGTATATTCAGAACCTTCTCAATGAACTATAGCAAACTCTAAAATGCTCCTGTTCCTCTTCAGGCTTTCATTTGTCCTCACAAGGTTAATCGTGTGGGCAAATGCATACCTGGATGAGGCTTCTGTCTCCTCCTCTGGCAACAATTGTGGACAGGCCACTGGTTTTGTGTTCCCTGTGAACAATTTACAACCAATTCAATCTAGGCCAATTTATATATTTAAAAGAATGTTTGAAGATTGAAATGAAAAGGTCGATTTATAGCCATGCCTCCGTCCGCATGACTTTTCCAGCCTTGCTCTTTGCAGGAGTGTGTCCTAAAAACACCGCCACACATCTCTCCAAAAGATGATTTGGCTTGAGAGTTCTTATGGACCAAGGCTTTGTCAGCCAATAATATCACCACATGAGCCAGCTCAGTAGTGTAGAGTAGCTGTAATTCTCTCCATGCTTCCCTCCCTCTAATTTCCTCCACCCTGAGGGAGCAACTGTTGCAAGGAGTATCTCCCTTTTCCTGGCACGGGGACACATGGAAAGTTTCTGCTAAGTTATTGTAGTCGGAATTCTCAATCATGTTGGGGATGCCAGGAACCAAACAACAATCTTTTGAGTCCAGCAGGATCAACAAGTCAGCCTGTTAAGCCACCGTGCCAGTTTTTAAAAAGCTGATTTTAAGTAGAGCTTTGTGAGCTGACTGCAGTTCATTCACATCTTTATCCAGACGCGGTGACAGAAACCTAGCAGGGGGAAAAAAAATGAAGGCTGATCAAAACCAGGGATATGTAGAACTCCTAAATTTAATTTGGCTGGGAAATACTCAAAGGAATCTTTGCCAGCTTGGTGGGAAAGTTTAAGCATACATACTTGCCAAGAGCAAAGTTCACTTTAGGAATAGACAATAGCCCTTTTCACATGACAATACAGTGTGAACAAATGTGCACATGGGCCACATGGGACTGCTGGTTCCACCTCCTGACTTCCATGCATTCTTCTGAACCTGTGTACATACAACATCTATGCATGTTCACATTGTACACTTCTGGGCCCTGAGCACAGAATCAAGTCCCCTGGCAAATCCAGAGTGAACGTCTTGTATGCTACTGGTATGCATGCAGAGTCTGGGCACAGGTTCATGTGGAGCCTGAGGTGCAACCCTGACTCGCCTGGCACTACTTCCATGTGTTTATTAATTCCTGGATAATCCTATGGAAGGGAACACAGAAAAATAGTGGAAAACATGATTAGGGGTGAAATTATCAAGTCTATAGCAGCACAAGTCATGCCAAAGTAGGACAAGCATGGTAAATCCTGTCTCACTAAACTTTTTGGATACAGAGCAAGGATACAGAACTAATGACCCAGTAGACATTGCATAAAAAGGTAAAGGGACCCCTGACCATTAGGTCCAGTCGTGACCGACTCTAGGGTTGCGGCACTCATCTCACTTTATTGGCCGAGGGAGCTGGCGTACAGCTTCCAGGTCATGTGGCCAGCATGACTAAGCCACTTCTGGCGAACCAGAGCAGCGCACGGAAACGCCGTTTACCTTCCCGCCAGAGCGGCTCCTATTTATCTACTTGCACTTTGACGTGCTTCCGAACTGCTAGGTGGGCAGGAGCTGGGACCGAGCAACGGGAGCTCACCCCGTCATGGGGATTCGAACTGCTGACCTTCTGATCGGCAAGCCCTAGGCTCTGTGGTTTAACCCACAGTGCCACCCACGTCCCTAGACATTGCATACTTGGCCTTAAAAACAAACGAAGTCCCTCACCAGCCCTGGAATAAGAAGGCAGATCCTCTTATGGATTTAGGAGCAGTTGGTGCCACAGAGCACCAATGTCTGCATACAAATCTGTAGGACAACTAACCTCGGAGTACTGGTTCTGGTCACCACACCTCAAAAAAATAATAATTGTAGAACAATATGCTCAGGGATTTGGACAGTGAAATGAGGTGAGGGCATTTGGCCTCCTGTCACTGACCAGCAGTGGAAGAGGCAAGGCAGCAGTGAGGTCAGCGTGGGGCAAACAAGGAAATGTTACAACACTGGTGGGTATATAGAGGTATGTCTTCATGCAGTGCAAAACTATAACTATGGGTGCTCACTTAGACCGCTTCAAAAAGAGAGGATAAGATTTATGGTGGCTATCTGCTAACTCCAGGTTCAGAGTGAACACCAATCATAGAAGATGGGGCTTGTGTTCAGCTGCTTAGGGATCCCGTAGGCATCTATCTGGCCACTGTGGAAAATGCGACGCTGGGCTAGATATGCCTTTGGTCTGAATCAGCAGGTCTCTCACATTCTTCACAAAATTGACAGGTGGATTCGTGAAACCTTTCAAGAAGCTGAACCAAACACTCAGAATGGACTGCTTAGCACCAAACTAGACAGGAGAGTGGCATCACTCAATGTGGGTTGTGCCAGATATTCCTCTTCTTTCACTGTGTGCACATCCCATTAGGGACATGCAGAACAGGATGCTAAACCAAGAGAAAACCCCAAACCATTTTTTTAATGTTGTTTTTCTCTTGGAAGCTGTTGCTTCTGGTTTTGGAGCCTCACTGGGAGAAAAATAGCTGGAACAATATGAAGGAGAGAAGCACGTGCAGGGGAAGGATCCAGCACCACCCCCCTCTTTCCAACCCAATGCACTTTAATCTCTCTCTCTCTCTCTCTCTCTCTCTCTCTCTCTCTCTCTGGATTCAGCCGCAGCCTGATTCTAACATATGGGTTAGCCACCATCGTGTTTAGTTTGGCTCACAGGCTATTAATATTTGACTCTATAACTAGTCTCTATTCTCAGCATGAAGTCTTTGAACACACTTCAGATTTTTTAAAAAGGAGAAAGGACAAGGTTCCACCAGAACTTCATATTTCCTGTAATTGAAATTGAAGCAGCATTCATGCCCTGCCAGGAGATCATTTTAAAGGAGCAGGAGAATCATTGTCATCCGTCATGGTAATCGCACCATAATGTAAGTTGCCATTATGAAGGGCAAAACGCTTTGCATTATCAGAGAAGAAAATGCTATGAGCTTCTGGCATTTGACTATCTTCTTATTCATATTAACAGCTGCCTTAATTTGACACCAAACAGGATGCCAGATATTAAGCAATACTGGAGGACCTTGTTACTTTGAGCTAAAGGGAGAAATGGAGGGAATTGTTATCTTGGCCCAATGTTAATTTGACACTAGCTTGGGGAACACACGCAAAGAAACACATACCATACGTTACGAAAATCCCCAAATCTTTGGAAAGGAATTGTAATCTAAATATGTCAAAGATACCAGTAGATAGTAAGGCCTACATGATAATTTTTTTAACAACAGTTGGTAAAACCAATCGCTGGCACAGACCTCAGGGCTGTTGAAATAAATTCACAGAAACCTTTCTTGCTAATGCAGAAAATGACGACAGCTGCCACAGCTGCTGAACTGCAGGAAAGTGGTAGCCAAGACTAATATTTCCCAGTGTGTTTCTAAAGAGCACAATGTGTGTGTGTGTGTGTGTGTGTGTGTGTGTGTGTGTGTAAAGATCATGTAAATGTCTCATGGGCTCCTTTGATTTGCTAAAATGCAAGGGCTAAATTAAATATTGGAGGAAATGGTAGTGGGTGCCCTTGTAATTCAATAAATATTTCCCAATGTGTTTTGAATATCTTCATCAGGGACAATTGTTCACTGGCATTGCTGATTTATTTGCTATTGTTGATGCAATCTTGTTTCATTTGCCAAGTAAAATATGCTTCAGCATGAAGGCAAATTTACACACACAAATACATAATTTTACTATTACTATTGAACAACAGTAGTAGTAGAAATTATATATTATTACAGTATATATTAGTAGTATATTACTGTTATTACATAATAATTATATTACTATTACATACTGCTAAGGTATTATTATATTGGCTATTATATTACTGATATTATTATTATAATTAATATGTATATATTACATTTTTGTTGTTTGTTGTTATGATAAAAATATTGGGTTGGATCCAGATGGCTTAATCATGTTTGGCACCAGTGGGTAGAATCTAGGCATGTCTCTAACCTATTAAGCCTGTTGGACATTTCAGAGATTGTTGTGCTATTCTAAGGTGCCTTGTGAACCCTGATTTTGTACTATTATTTTTGACAAATGATATAGTAAGGGAGCAATAACCCCATGGGTCATACCTGTCCCACAGGCTACTGGTTTTCCACCTCTTCTGTGCATATATACTCAGGAATAAGTTTCATTGAGGTCAACAGAGCTTTCTCCCTGCTAGGTGGATATAGGATTACAGCCTTAATTTCATTTGATAACAATAAGTTCTTCTTTTCAAGATTCTTAGCTTCACTGTTCAGGCCTAGAATGGAATTCATAGCACTTCAAGCAGTTGATTGTCGAGATGATGACCTGTACTAGTTTTTATTACTGTTTTAAAGAGTTTTGTGTTACATTGCTGCTGTTGTTTTAAAAAAGTGATGTCCATTATTAAAAGCCCTTTTAATAATGGACATCACTTTTATCTGAAGAAGTGTGCATGCACACGAAAGCTCATACCAAGAACAAACTTAGTTGGTCTCTAAGGTGCTACTGGTAGGAATTTTTTTTATTTTATTTTGTTTTGACTATGACAGACCAACACGGCTATCTACCTTTAACTAAAAGCCCTTTGGTTAGCCAATAAACTGATACTAAATTGTTGCTAATATTAATTAATTAATATTAATTAATTTTGCACACCGCCCTTCAGCCAAAGATCTCTATGCGGTTCTCAGCATAAAACATCTAGTTTGTATTTATCAAAACAAAATAAAAAATAAAAGAATTCCTTCCAGTAGCACCTTAGAGACCAACTAAGTTTGTCTCTAAGGTGCTACTGGAAGGAATTCTTTTATTTTTTATTTTGCTTTGACTATGGCAGACCAACACGGCTACCTACCTGTGTTTGTATTTATCTTCTTCAATGTTTTTGTGCAGAACCAATCAAAATGTGCACCTACTACAGTGCTGGGGAAGAAACACTGGTGTTGTGTCCATATTAAACTGGACTGTGTTTGCATTAGGTTTTGAATGATTAGAAGTAGGCCATGCCTTTCTGCCTCATCATAAATTGAAACTTTTTGTGTGTGTATGTCATTATCCCTTTAAATCAGCTTCCCCAAATCAGCTGGGGCTGGTGGGAGCTGTAGTTCAAAGCATCTGGAGGGCACCAGGTTGGAGAAGGCGCCATTAAATGCATTCCAGATTTCTTGTCCCCAGTTACCTGAGGGCAACTGAGATCATCCAGCAATGCTATTTATTACACAAGATTACAGTGACATGGAGACCTGCAGTCAGTTTGAATAACAAGGCATTTCAGATAAGGAATTGCATCACAGGGAACACATTTCAGGGGGAAAACATTCCAATCATTCAAGTCTAAGGAGTTGCTGACCTTCTGGCAAAGACTCTATGATAAGGGTAGGTCTCGGAGAGCTGGAAGAAAGGGCAATAACCCTGGTGCTTCAGCACTCATACAATGCCCAAGCCAAGCTGAGGCTGCAAATGTGTTTTCTGGGGGTTAATCCCCTTTTTCCAGTGTCTCTCCCCCCCCCCCCAGTCTTCCAGCCTTTTATGTTTATATTGTAATGGTCATTGGCTACAGACAATAACCACAACTTGACTGAAACTGGGTTGCCATACTAATGGGCAAGAAGTAATAGTGCCTGTGCAATGCACAATAATTTGGTTACTAAATCCATAAATTTGTTTAGAGTAAATTTGGTACATCTGGTAAACCCATGTAGAATGGGTGGGATTGAATTCGGGAGCCTAATCTGTTTCTTTACCACTAAGGTCAAACCTGCTATTGACCATTGTCCCAAATGGCAGCCCAATTGTTTACCAGACTTGTTGACGCTAGTCCATCAAGAACTGAGGCAGTGTCTCTGACCTATGAGTCAGCAAGTTGAGGTATTTGAAACCAAAGATTATTCACCGGTTCTGAGCACTTAGGCTTGCGTGAGAGCTCTGACACCTCTAAGTTCCTGGGCCCAAGATTGCTCATAGATGTCACATGCAAAGTGGAGGACAGTATCTGCTTGGAAGGCACTGATACAAGTGGTGTTGGTGACGATGCAAATAGTTATTCTTCCCATATTTACCCTTATTGCAATATTTGCCCTTATATCTATTTCTTTATTTGTGTTAAGTTTTAAGACTTGCTTTTTTGGTTGCTACTCTGCAAAGAGCCGTGCATGCTGGCAGCAGTATATGAACTGGTCTTTCTCAATCTGGTGCCCCCCATATATTTTGGACTACAACTCACATCAGTCCTGCCCTGCCTGCTGTTCAGGCATGATGGGATTTGTGGTTCAGTAATATCTGGAGGGCACCCGGTTGAGTGTAGAGCAATATATAAAGAAGCTAACTTAGGGAACCTGATCAAATCTTGCTCAATGCATGATCTTGGCCTGTCACCAATTTTTAGACTAACTAACTTCAGGCTCAGTGTTGATCTCAGGATAATAATAATTTTAAAAATCCAGAATGCATTGGGATATAAATGTCAATGGAAATAATAAATCTATGGCTCCTCAAATGAGGAATACTGTAGTTCTGCAGAACAGGAGAATGATGACATTATTGTTTGTCAGTCACAGGCTGACAGGTGTTTTGGAGATGGGGGTTTTGAAGTATCCTGTGTAAGCAGAAAGATACTTCCACTCGTGCAAGTTTTCTCTCCCTGATTTCCACAAAATTCCTACTCCCACTAAAGTATGCTGCAGTACATTCCATGCTGTTCCAAAAGATTTCCCAGTCCTCAGGAATAGCATGTCAGAGGTACAGAAGATGGTACACAGCACTATGTAGCAGAGGTCTAGGTAAAGGTAAAGGGACCCCTGACCATTAGGTCCAGTCATGTCCGACTCTGGGGTTGCGGCGCTCATCTCGCTTTATTGGCCGAGAGCTGGTGTACAGCTTCCAGGTCATGTGGCCAGCATGACTAAGCCGCTTCTGGTGAACCAGAGCAGCGCACGGAAATGCCGTTTACCTTCCCGCCAGAGCGGTTCCTATTTATCTACTTGCACTTTGACGTGCTTTCGAGCTGCTAGGTTGACAGGAGCTGGGACCGAGCAACGGGAGCTCACCCCGTCGCGGGGATTCGAACCGCAGACCTTCTGATTGGCAAGCCCTAGGCTCTCTGGTTTAACCCACACTTTTATGGATCTAAAACAATAATACACCAGAGTTATTGTTGGTATCCATCTGTCTCAAGAGACAATGGGGTGTGCCTGCAGGAGTGAAGTCAAACAGCTGTATTAGTGACCGGCTGCATTAGTGACCGGGGAGCACCAAAGTGACTTCCCTGAGGTACAAGCTGGGGCAGTGTGGGTCCTGGGCTGCCCAGATGACAAGACCCCCCTCTCGGCCTCACTGATGTGCTCCAAAGGAAAGCAGAGCAATACAGTTGGCACGAGCTTGGCTGCAGGAGTTGCCGGAAGGAGGCATACAAGGCGCTAGCCAACAGTCTTAGGGAGTCTACTCCGGATTTCTGTAGTGTTTACTCCTTAGCCTTTTCTTCTCCTGAAGATATCTTGCAAGGCAGCAAAGATTGAGGATCAGAGTTTTCCTTAACCTTCCCAGGTTGATGAGCTCCATCAAAGTATTTGTTTTCAATTTGTATAGCAGTGGTGCCACAGTTGCCTCCCAGTAGAAGGACCAAAAATGTTTTGTGCCGTCAAAGATGGTGCATGTTTATTTGAGAGCAAATTCCACTGTATTCAATGGAACTTGTTTCCAGATTTATATGCCTGTGTCTCTAGCTTTAGTTATTTACACATCAACCCCCATTCATATAAGACCACCAGTTTCTAAGTCCTATTTGTGCCACTGAACAAGTGTGTGGTCCTTTCCCCCACCCCTCTCACCTGGCTTGTACATAGGAGAACAATTGCTAGAGTTGAGGCTGCCTGCAGCTGGAAGCTGGAGGCAGAAAGTTGGAAGCCGCTGAGAGAGATGTCTAGCTCTGTGCTGGACTTCGGGGCACCCCTGGAAACTTAAAGGGGTGTAAATGCTGTGAACTCTTCCATACTATGAACTGACATTGTCAGGGTTCTTTGAGCTGTGTGCTTTCAATGTTCGGATGTACACAGCCTCTTCTCTCTCCATCCATACCAATAGGAAAGCAAAGGGAACATTGAAAATACACAATATGCAGTGTTTAATGGCATAACAAACTCACACAATCCTTCCATTCCACACCCACCCCATCATTCAATAGTGTCTCCACATAAGACAACAGAGCTATCTTGATCTAGACCAACTGTGACCTGTTCCAAAAAGAATTTTTTTTAAAAAAAAATGGATTTATTTATATATATGATAAATCATATGGTCTGAACAAAGAGGCCTGAATTGTTATCCCGGAAGGCAAATGAAATAAACATGCAACAATAGAAGACATTGCTAGACAGAAGATGAAAAGAAGCAAGGCTATTAAAAAATTTGGCAATGGAGATAAAACATTCTGAAAACAAATGATGGTGGAAGAAATTCCAATTGTTGTGTCTATGACTGATGTACTTCACAGAAACGTAGGTTGGAGAAGATTTAGGTAATGCAAAACATTGTTATAATTCCACAGAATTTACAACCCTCCAAATCTTTCATGTGTCACATTGTTTCATAAAGGCAAGATGCAATTCACCAGGTGAAATCTAGATGCCTGTACAAATGTAAGGAGATGATAGATTAGATAGATGATAGATAGATAGATAGATAGATAGATAGATAGATAGATAGATAGATGATAGATGATAGATTAGATAGATAGATAGATAGATAGATGATAGATAGATAGATAGATAGATATAGATAGACTAGATAGATAGATAGATAGATGATAGATAGATAGATAGATAGATAGATAGATAGATAGATAAACAGTTGCAGCTCGTCAGTTAAAATCATCTCCTTTAAGTTATCCCTGTTAGATGAACAGCTAACCAGAATGTGAAGGTTGTGTCTTGTTTCCATAACCTGCTATTGACTCAGGAAAGCCACAACCACCACCACCCCGCCCAGATCTCCAAGTTGGTACATACCCTTTATTTCAATCCACTAAGCAGCACAGATGAAGATTGTTTTGCATGTTATATTTCAAAGGCATTAATTTTTTTTATTGCCATGGATCACTTGAAAATTGTTAAATATGAATTGTTGAATATAAGCATTCAATATGAATGCTTAATGCAATGGATGTGCCATCTCTTGTCTTCAACCACAGCTCCACAAACACACCACGGACCACCTGAATGACATTTGTGAACTACTGGTGGTCCTTGGATCACAGTTTGGGAAATCCTACACTAAACAATGTGTGGAAAGATGTGCATGGTGAACACACTGAACAGTAAAATTGAATGTCATAGTTCACAAGACTCTCCAAGAGCCAAATTCCTGGGTACATAGACCAGAATGGCACATTAACAGCACAGAAGTACTGCATATCTCCATTTCCTTTTCTGCTTCCCACTTTATTCCTTTACTTTGAGACACAGCATTATTGCGTTCCGCATTGCAACTCCTCTGCTCTGCCTAACTGGCAGCCCATTAGGGAAAATATATGAAGGTAGGGCCATTGCAGTCACATGCTGGCAGCCACATCTCTTTCCAGTCGTGTTCAAATGTGCTATTTGATCATCAGAGAGGGAACAAACCTTGTGTGAAGTGATAAATGACAAAGCAGATCAAGGAAGTCACACTTCCCCCTTTTGCGCTTCTGTGGGTGCATGATACGTCTTGTCAGTGGTGAGTTCCCCAAATACTAATCACACATCTCACAATGGGGCAGAAGCACAAGTTCCTCCTTCATACATCATCCAGATGTGCAAAAAGAGGAAGCATGACTCAGTTGCCTGTTGTCAATAATATGCAAATTTCCTCAGATAAAGGAGCAACCTGAGGGATGCCTTTAGCAACTCACTGAGGGCCTGTAAGTTGAAAGCAAGTGAAAGCTGCAGTGCCATGGTTGCCTATACATCCTTACATTGTTGCCCTTCAAGAATGTACGCTTAGTTGTGGACAATACATTTATCACTCCAACTCAGTCACCTGGAGGATGAAGGGAAGGATGAAGGGAGCCTATCCAGTTCTGTCACCCAAGAGAACATGATATGGCTGACTTCAGATGACTTCTTTTGTGAGTTATTGTTCCTTAAGACTCCGTTTCTCTCACCAAGAGGAACTGCAGTAGCAGGGAGATGCAGGCTCTATTCTGTAATAGCCCCAAATGGTTAAATAAATGCTGGAGGAAGCTTCCCACTGTGCTACCAAATCAAATTTGTTTAGGGAATGGTGGGATGATAGGAACTGTAGTCCAAAAAAGCTGGAGACCCAAGTTTGGGAAACAGTGCCCTAGATCAGGGGTCGGCAACCTTTAAGATAAAAAGAGCCACTTGGACCCGTTTCCGAAGGGGAAAAAAAAAACTGGGAGCCGCTTTTCGCGCCCTAGGCGAGGGGGCGGGGCCATGTGACGTCATTGCGCATGACGTACGGTGCCCCGCCCCCTGCCGCCCCGCGCCGCTGCGATTTAGGCAAGCGTCCATCAGGAGCCTCCTGCGAGATGGCAGCACGTCTGCCAGCGCTGGCCCAGCTCAAATACAGCTGCACGGGCTTTGTCTGGGGCTCGCTGCCTCCTCTCCACACACACACACACACACACACACACACACACACACCAGCTTTTGTGTGCGCGCTGCACGGGCTTTGTCTGGGGCTCACTGCCTCCTCTCCACACACACACACACCAGCTTTTGTGTGCGCGCTGCACGGGCTTTGTCTGGGGCTCGCTGCCTCCTCTCCACACACACACACACACACACACACACACACCAGCTTTTGTGTGCGCGCTGCACGGGCTTTGTCTGGGGCTCACTGCCTCCTCTCCACACACACACACCAGCTTTTGTGTGCGCGCTGCACGGGCTTTGTCTGGGGCTCGCTGCCTCCTCTCCACACACACACACACACACACACACACACACCAGCTTTTGTGTGCGCGCTGCACGGGCTTTGTCTGGGGCTCGCTGCCTCCTCTCCACACACACACACCAGCTTTTGTGTGCGCGTGCGTTTCGCTCTCCCGCCCTCCGGCCCTAGACAGGCAGTGAGTGAGCGCAGCATGATAATGAGCTCTGTCAATTGCCCAGCCGGGAAGCGGGAGGAGGAGGAGGAGGAGGCGCTGCTCTCGCTCTCGGGCTCCGCGCTCGGCTCTGGTTTGCCGTCGACGCGCCCGTTGCAGCTCGCCAACTTCTCTTTCTCTCTGCAGCTCGCTCTCCCGCCGCCCCCCGACTACACACACCGATGCGACGGGAGGGAAAGGGGAGCGGGAGAAGACACGCCACCCCGGAGCCGCGGCAAAGGTTTAAAAGAGCCACATGCGGCTCCGGAGCCGCGGGTTGCAGACCCCTGCCCTAGATGATTATTTATTTATTTATTTATTTATTTATTTATACCCCGCCCATCTGGCTGGGTTTCCCCAGCCACTCTGGGCGGCTTCCAACAAAAGATTAAAAGCACATTAAAACATCAGTCATTAAAAACTTCCCTAAACGGGGCTGTCTTTAGATGTCTTCTAAAAGTCAGATAGTTGTTTATTTCCTTGACATCTGATGGGAGGAGTGTTCCACAGGGCGGGCGCCACTACTGAGAAGGCCCTCTGCCTGGTTCCCTGTAACTTCGTTTCTCACAGTGAGGAAACCGCCAGAAGGCCCTCGGAGCTGGACCTCGGTGTCCGGGTTCATCTTTGCTACAACGGAGGCTAGAGTTAAAGGTAGATAGCCGTGTTGGTCTGTCATAGTCAAAACAAAATAAAATAAAAAAAATCCTTCCAGTAGCACCTTAGAGACCAACTAAGTTTGTTCTTGGTATGAGCTTTCGTGTGCATGCACACTTCTTCAGATACTAGAGTTGAGGCTAGAGTTTTTAACCTGACTTTGGATGGGACAAGCTCAGTCCATCAAGCCTGATTCACACAGCCTTGTTTCAAGCATATATACCAGTAGTCATTTCCCCCTTTAAGATAAGAGTCTTAAAGAGCCCCTTAACAAGTGGAAACACCCTGTATCATTAAGCATCTTAATGTATTAACCTGCCAGTAATCCATACCCCTTAATCCTTAAAATTAGGGTATTATTTCTCTAGTATGTGCCATATGTGACACTTAAGTACTTTCCAGAAGGGGAGCTGAGTTAGCCTCAGTTGTAGCAAAGATGAACAGAGTCTTGTGGGGCCTTCGGGATTTTGTTTTTCCTTAAGTGCTTGTAATTGCAGCAAGCAAAGAAAAACAATAAATATGAGTGGCTCATACAATATGAGAAATTGTGTAAGGGCCCAGTGTTCAACTTTTTAATAGAAATAGCTGCAGTATAACTTTCCCACAAGCAATTGGACACTAGTATTTTTAGCCAGTTGAGGCCAGTGTATGTTAAGAATAGCAATTGCTACAGTGGGAAAATGCACAGTTTCTATTATGGGGGCAGCCAGTACAACAGCTGGCTGGCGATGCATTCATATGAAATATGCAATTATACAGCGCACATAAGAATAAATTTTATAAACTGTTTACAGTGGGAATTGTGAAAAGACAATGGCATATTGTGGCCTTCTTTCGGTCGTAGGCACAGCATTTGCCTTCGTGAATGGCAAAAGCCAAGGCCACTCTGTTTATGGGACACTTCCTGCAAAAGAGCCTTCAGTAGAACAACGTAGGTATTTTCATTTGGACGATATTGAGACAGATACCATCTGTGCATCTTGCTCAGACGCTGCAATATTTAGAAAGATAATCCAACTTAAACACAAGAAAGGGAGTCACAGATGATCTTCTTCATTTAGCTTTGTATGTATACTAGACTGAAATTTAGTGGGAAAGAGGTCCATTCCCAGGCATATGAAACTAAAACAGAGTTCCATTTCTGGAATCAGGTCATAATTTAAAATGACAACAAGCACATTGCTAGCCATTTTCAAAACCCTGAGATCCACTTAGTATGTTAAAAAAAATCATTACTGCATTTATATCCTACCTTTTTCTCCAAGGAGTTCAAAATGGCATACATGGGTTTTTTCCCCCCTCACAATAACCCTGTGAGGTAGTTTAGGCTGAGGAGGAGGAGCAACATCAAGTGGGAATGATGGCAGAGTTGTGAAACCTATAGAGAGTACTTGACACTTAAAAGAATAGCTATTACAAAAAATATATAAAACGGAAAGATGAAGGATGATACCATCATCAATTGTGCTATAAAAAGGATATGTTTGTCTGGTTTTTTTTATTAAAAACAAAACAAAAAACCCTGGTATGCCTGTTCTGTCCTCCATGTTGTCAGTATGACACTGTTTGTTTTAGAAAAAGGGTGAAATCAATATTATTATTATTTATTAATATTTTGCTCTTCTGCACAGTACCAAAAAGGGGCCTAAGCATCAGGATTAGTTCAGAAGGATTTCATTCTTTGTGAAACTAATCTGTATTAATTGATTTTCCCCTTGTTGTGGATTAATTGCAGCTCTTTATTAGAAATATTATCAGAAATAAATTATAGACCAGTATAGATTGTTAAGCCTAGATTTGAGTTGAATGAGGCTAATCAATATGTAAGGCCTGCGATTTAAAGTAGTTCATTAGGCCTCAGGAAAAGCTAAACAGTATATGTGAGAAACATCTCATCTGGAGCACAAGAAGAAGCTGTGTCCTTAAAAGGGAATAAATGCATTTGTAATTTATAATAGTTATCTCACATCCGATTATTCTATTCCCTCCATTGTGCACAAGGGTTAAGAAGGGAATTTACAAAAGTTGAAAGATGACAATGCAATGGGTCAGGTCTCAAAATGTTATGAAATAGTTTGATAGGCAACTATCACACTACTTGACAGGCCATTTGTCTTATGTTAACTTTGGTACCCATGATGGGTTTGGGAAGAATTTAAATTGGGCCCTTATAATCATCAAGTCTACAGTACTGCAGCTTGATTAAGTTACATGGCATTCTAGGTGAGGCAGACAGCTCAGTTTTGACAGCCAGTGGACTGTTGAATCAACGGCAGCCTATAGCGGGTTCTCCTTCATGGAGAGCACGTGTTGCGGTGGGGGCTAACAAGCCACCCCACTGTTGCTGGGCAGGTTAGGATAGATGACCATGGCAGGTGATTGGGCCCTGCGGGTTGCTGGGGAGAATGTTATGTAGCAATTTTTGATGGACAGCTCAGAGGTTATATATTCCCAGTGCGGGCAGCACGAGGCCCTCTTTGCTGCGTGCATCGGATCACCCGCCCTCCCTCCCTTTATTTAGGCTTGCACGTTGGCCTTGCTATGCCTGTCATGGGGTCGTCTGCTTTTGGGGCAGGGGCCTGGTAGGAATTTTTCCATCTGGCTGATTGGCTGTTGCCATTTCGTTTTCGTTTACTGCGTAGCAATTAGTCACTACTTGTAAGGTTGCGGTTAGGCATTGGTTATGAATTTGGTTGGTGGAGGGGTCAGGATTGACTGTGGCTGCCCCTCCAATGCTGCTGCGCGGGGAATTCCGTTAAAGGAATCCATGGGCTCATCATGCTTTTGTCCGTATCCCCCGGTCGGGGGCCAGGGCCACGCAAGAGCCCCTGGGAGCATTTGGGGAGAGGCGAGGGTCAGACCCCCGGCTCCCATTCTCTCCCCAAAGGTGTTTTCCCCTGTACTGACTTCGCTAACCGGGCGGATGTCAGTCTGCCCCCAGGAGGGGGCAGCTAGTTGGAACCAATGCCTAAGCAACCACTCACATTTTGTATTTTAATAAAAGTTGTGGCCAAAATCATGCCAAAAACCTTAAACTTAAATTACTGTGTGTAGTGTGAGTTATTTAGGGGGGTGGCTTGGGGACCTCGACACGCAAAACATGACTATGTGATCTTGAGTGATGCCCTGTATTTCAACCTCTGTTCCCCAAACATAACAGGAAATATTGATAACCAAGTTGATAGAGCTGCTGCAAGACCAAATCAAATGTATACAGTAAAGCACTGCATGCTAAGAACTGCTACAGATTATAATAGCTTGATTTTTTTCACATACAGTGAGCCTCTGGAAGAGAAGTGAATTATGCATGGCCCCACCCTTTACACCCATTACAACAGGCATATTCATTCATTTTACCATTTACACCTCACTTTTCTATAGTCGTACTCGTACTCAAGGCATCTAACAATAAAGCAGGTAAAAATACAGATTAAATCAGAATAAATCTAAAAGACACACTGAAAACACGCACACCAAAAAAGCGGCAGTAGAACAAATCACTTAAACCTAGCTGATGAAAAGTTTTCCCTAAAATAAAAAAGAGCTTTGAAGCCTGCCAGAAAGTGAGCAAAGATGGGGCTTTGAAGGCTGTTACAAATTCTAGGAATTTTAATTGTAGGAATACCTGACTATGGAATGTAGAGCAGATTCTCAGAGGGGGTTCCCAATGGTCAGGTAGGTTCATACAGGAGAAGGCAAGTCTTAAGATACTCTGATCCCATACAGTTTAAGGCAGGGGTAGGCAACCTTAGGCCCGGGGGCCGGATGTGGCCCAATCGCCTTCTCAATCCGGCCTGCGAACGGTCCGGGAATCAGCGTATTTTTACATGAGTAGAATGTGTGCTTTTATTTAAAATGTATCTCTGGGTTATTTGTGGGGAATAGGAATTCGTTCATATTTTTTTTTCAAAATATAGTCTGCCCCACCACATGGTCTGAGGGCCGGTGGACCGGCCCACAGCTGAAAAAGGTTGCTGACCCCTGGTTTAAGGCTTTAAAGATCAACACCGCTATCTTGAATTGTTCCTGGTTAACCATCCATGGTTAACCATAGATCCATGGTTAACCAATTGTTCCACTGTTAACCATCACAAGTTGCAATCCCCAGTTAGCACCCTGGCAACTGCATTTTGAGTCAACTGAAATTTGAGCCATCTTCAAGGGAAGTTCCACAAAGAGGAAGTAACAGAAATCTAACCAGGAAGTGACTAGGGAATGAATAACTGAGCCCAAGCCCAGTGGGTGATCGTCAGCAGAGTTTTACTCAAAGCAGGCCCATTAAAATTAACACAAATGACTATATTAGGCCCATTAATTTTGGTGGGTATACTCCAAGTAAAGCTTACTTGAAGATAAGGGAGAGTCTTCAGGAAAGTGTGCATCTGGCAAGCAAAACAGGTTGTGCTCCCAGATCCCCATCAGTACCTGTGCCTTTGTTCTCCCTCCAAAATACAGTCAGTCAATGATGGACATCGTCCGGTAAAATGATGCTGTAGAAGGGCTGCAATTAATTTATTTTGCTCTTCATTGCAGAGCTTATAATATGCTGTTTTGTTACAATGCACCATCCTAATTGTACTTTGCCATTTCCAGCAGGATTAACGTTTGCTTTAATGAGGCACTGTGAGTCATTTCAAACGGATGGAGATGCAGTATAAGGGCCTTTGCATTAATATACAAGACACCACAGAGCGTTCCAAAGGTTAAACAAAGAAATCTCCCCTAGGGCCAGTTTCAAACAGACACCTATCCACTGCACCCTGCAACCTACAGCCTGCACCCTGAACAGGATGGCAGAAAGGCAGAGGGGAAATGGCTGGACACACCCTCTTTTGGCTCTAGCTCTGCCTTCTAAGTAGTGGTGACTGGTGGGAAGGAAGGCAGAGAGATGAATAGTAGGTGGAGTCTGAGCCAACAACAGGCAGAGCCACTCCCTGACTGGTTGCAACTAAGAAACCAGGTAGGCAAGCAGGTGAGTGCTGACTGGGGGCAGATTGAGGTTGGCAGGCCACTGCCTCATTCGCCTTGCTGGACCAGCCTCTACTACATCTGTGCTTCAGGCTCCAACAGATAACCCCTGAGGCATGGGTAGGCAAACTAAGGCCCTGGGGCCGGATCCGGCCCAATCGCCTTCTAAATCCGGCCCACGGATGGTCCGGGAATCAGCGTGTTTTTACATGAGTAGAATGTGCCCTTTTATTTAAAAATGCATCTCTGGGTTATTTGTGGGGCATAGGAATTTGTTTGGTTCCCCCCCAAAAAAAAATATAGTCCGGCCCCCCACAAGGTCTGAGGGACAGTGGACTGGCCCCCTGCTGAAAAAGTTTGCTGACCCCTGCCCTGAGGGAATGTGGCCCTGGAGTGACAAATAAAAGGTTGCTCAACCCCAGCATAGGGTAAGAAAGGACCAAATTGCAAGAGTTGTGGAGAGGCAAGGAGAAATTAATTTCCAGAGAAACGAACGAATTTGTCACTCTTTCCTCTGCAATAGTCTCATCATGGTGGCAGTTAACACTGAGGGTGGGGGCAGAAATCAGAATCTCAACATATTTCAAGAGAACACTTCAGCGTGGGGGCATGTGCTGTTGTCGAGGAACAGATCCGTGGCGAGGGGCAGTAAAGAGGGCTGCATTTTTATTTTGATATTTTTATTTACTATTATTGTTGTTATTCTTTGCCCACCCTTCACCCTAAGGTCCCACAATGGGTTATAACACTTAAAACACCATATCTAAAACGGGTTAAAACAACTTACAATTTCAGAAATAAAGTGGGTCTTACTTAAGACCATCTCTACACAGCTTGCTATATAAAAGATCGCCAATAGGTGCAATTCTCGGGCTTCCATTTGTTTAGGGACAGCCAACGTTTGCCCTCCAAATGCTTGGGACTACAACTTCTATCAGTCCCAGTGAATATGGCCAATCATCAGGGAAGGCACATCATTGGCTACCTGTACAAGGTACCTGTTCCAAGGCATGGCTAGGCAGCAGATGCAGGACTAGCAGTGTGTTGGGCAAATTGCTATGTGGGCCACACTGTCTCTCCCAAGTCAGCCTGCTACTGCCTTATTGCCAGCGTTGGGCTCAGCTTCATCTGCCAGCCCAGTTGGCTTCTGTATGTGGAATCCAGGTGGAAGAGCCAGCATTTTATCCCTTGCCTCAGGCAGCAGAATATCTTGGACCAGCCCTGAACAGTCCCTCCCTGTTTCCATTATTAGAACATGATCTGTAGCTACTTGAGTTGGTGAGCTGCCTGCTCGGCCCGAAAACATAAAAGCGAGGGTGTGTGATTGTTTACAAAACTACGAGGATAAACACACCGTCTTGCTCCATGTGTTATCTATCTGGCATAGATTATCTGTCAGGCTTTTTGCATAAACTATCCAACTGAAAAAGGAAGCCCTGGGACTAGATCTTTCACCTTCCTTTGATTGTCATTTTCCAATTGTTTTCTTTTCTAAGTGACGTCAGCAGCTGGCCTGATTGATGTTGCATCTTGGCCCAGATTATGCTGGAACCACCCAGAGATGTCAAGCGCCAAGAAAAGGTTGGGGTGAATAAGAAGACGTTCCCTTGAACTATCTGTGCACATTCCAACCCGAAAGCTGCTACAAGTTTAGTGAAGAAGGGTGGTGTGCACCAGAAATTAGTTTCCAGTTTGCTGGTATTCACCTCTCTGAGGAGTGAAAGAATTATTCAGATGAAAAGCCTCAGCAGATGCTCAACACATTGAGGAGTGGTGAGGAAGGGTCAGGATTTGATCCCTGTCCCCACGGCTGACTTCCGCATGTTCACTGAAAGTCTGAATAAATCTCAGCGGGTTTCCAAGGGTGTGGAGAGAATCTACAGGCATAGAGTTAAAGCACATACAGGCTTGATTCAGACTGTGGAAGTCATGCAGCAAAAGAGATGAGGAAGAGGCCATGGAGGACAGAAGTCAGGAGCCAGAAGTGTGATCCACATCTGCCCACATCCACATCCACATTTGCTGAATGTCAGAAAATGCTTTAACGTAACCCCCAATGTGAGCTCCTGAATTATTAGGCACACCTCTAGTACTCTCCCTCTGCTGTTCTGAAGGGTCCAGTAACCTTCGTAAGTGGATTGGGGGGTCAAGGGGAAATGACAGGGGAGGCTGAAAGTGCAAATGTCACCTTCCCTCATTCTGCTGACAGAAGCCACCGTCGGAACTAAGAGACTTCCATCACAGAGGCCCATTGCTTTAAGCCCGTGGTTCCCAACGTGGGGCACACACCCTGCAGGGGGGCAATTTGATTTGTAAGGGGGGCGATTTGGAAGTTTGTTTAGACCAAGTTAATGGCCTTTTTGACTTCCTCCACGTGAATAGGAGTTCACTTTTTGAATAATAAGGATTATATGTCATGGGGGGGGCATCAGGATTTTAGAGATGCTTAGGTGAGGCATGGCCAAAAAAAAGGTTGGGAACCACTGCTTTAAGCCATTTTCTTCAACTTTGGGCTGCGACTAAATGGAATGATAATGCAGGACACGGGGAGAGCTTTGCTGCTCTCACTTTCACATGTTGCTTTTCTGCCCCCCTCCCCGGCGTCTCCCATTTTCTGCCCCCCCCTCGGCTTCTCCCATTTTCTATATGAATGGTATAGTGTGGAGAGCTGCCCTATCACATCAAGTTCGACCCCAATTTGATGTAAAATTAGGTAAAATTTTAATAAGATATAAAAACATGTCATAAGATCAAATATAGTAGATGCAATAAGATAAAACATGATTAAGACCAACACGAAGAGAGTTGAGAATCTTCAACAGAGAAGAGATTAGGGAGGGAACCCAGCACCCATTTCTGAGCCATGATTGATAAGGAGACAATGTCATTTCTACACCTACCCGACTTCTCAGCTTATGCTGCCTGGAGCTGATGAGAGTTGTACTACAGAACATCTGGAAGATACCAGGTTGGCGAAGGAAGCTGTATGGTTAAATTAGCCTAGAATCTTAGGTTAAATGCAGGCCTGCACTGGACTTTCCATACAGGCAAGCAGAAACTGGTACTCCAAGGCAATACCGAAGGCTTGAAGCAAAGTGATAAAGGGAATAATCTGCCCTAGAGGTGGCCTCTCCATTTTATGTGGAAGCTTGGACTGGGTCCTTCACGATTTCTTTGTGGATCTCAAGTCATGGAATTGTAAATCTGGCACCCATCATGAGAATTAAAAGTTCACCCCACACACATACTCAGAGCAAAGGGGGACAGGAGAAACGCACTTGTGGTCACGAAAGAGACTGTCTTGCATACTTGCATTTTATTGCTATCATTAATGGTGTCCTGTCAAGAACAGCCCTCTCTGGTGCAAGGAATGATTTGTAGCACAACTGCATTTTTGCGGGCTTCCCCTGAAACAACGACAACCAGCAAGAGAGAGAGAGAGAGAAACACCCAGTTCCACTTCTTTAAAAAACCCAAAAGCCTTAAAGATGTCTCCTGAAAAGTCACAGGCTGTCCTTAGATTGTTCAATTTTTGGAATTCTTCAGGAGTGAGAACAGACTCTGTTGTCAACAGAGTTCTGTTCACAGAAACTAGGCAGGAAAATGAAAGAAGGCTCCCTATTGTTCAATGGTGTGGTGTAGGCTGCAAGAATGTGTTGGGAATGCAGTGTCTGCATATCACAGAGAAAGAGAGGCCTTTGTGTGAAAACACTAAGGCAGAATGTCAATCATATAAATAACTCTTACCTCATTTTATTTTATTTTTTAAATTCTAGGCATGGTCGTCATCATTTTCAAACCATATGTCAGTGAGCATAGCCATAATATTGCTTTCAAGCACCAACTTTCCCCACCCTACCCCAGTCTGTATGCCACACGGAAGCAAATTGATCATGTTTGAAGACACACACATACAGAGAAAGAGAGAGAGAGAGAGAGGGAGAAATTGGCCTTTTTTTGAATGAGATCACACTGAACAGACTCGTAGGGCTTATTCTGATGTTTTTGGACTGGTTCCCATGGAGACGTACACGTGGAAAACATTACATCAGGACTGAAAATCCATGTGGATTTTTCAGGAAGGAACTGGGAGCAAGGCACCAAATTCCTGCCGGCTCCAGCTTATGTGGAGCTTTTCCGGTAAAATTCACATGGATTTTCAGTTCCAAGGAAATGTTTTCCATGTGCATCCCACCATGAAAATATTTAAGAGAGAGAGATAAACCCTACAGCAACGCTTTCTTATACTGACAAATATGGCATCAGAATGGTCACTTTATATCATCGTCTTTCAAGCCATTGTGGCGCTTCCTTGCTATTTTATTTTATTTTATTGTTTATTAAAATGTCTATGCAGGGGCTTATCTGCTCAGACACTGGGATTAAAAGGAAGAAAAAGGAGAAGCTCACTGTAGCTGGGATTTCTGTGTGTGGGAGGAAATCAATAGGGCTGTGGCTGATGCCTGATGCAAATGATGCACATCACAATGGATAACATTGTGTCAGGGCAGGGGCAGTGATGCAATGGCAGTGAGGGGTGATCTGAAATTCTTTGAAATCCTGAGCTCAAGGCAGGCAACACGCCTGCGAAAGAGAACGTTTCAGCTAATGAATGCTTTCGTTCCTTCAACAAGCAAGTTCTTGAAGGTCAGCCTTGCCAAGAGAGGAATACCATACCTGCCAAGACAGGAATCAAAGTTGGCCTCCGCCGAAGAACAGCATCCTACGTGTAGATTTTATTATGTGCTGCGTGAAGGCAGATCTCCCTTTGAGATACGATGTAATTGTTTTGCCTGGCAGTGATAGGAGGAGATTGCGTGCTGAAATATCACCCACGCTGGAAAGGTTGTTAGCCATTATTTAATTAGATAATGCTACATGCAGCATCACTCATCAACAGTGAGTTTGAAGAGCATGCCACAGTGCTTAACTATAGACTTGCATGGGGGGGGGGGAGATTCCCTGCAGGTATGGTTCTTCAAGAGAATTGCAGGAATGTGTTAGAAGTAGTTGGAGAGAGATCCAGTCCTCTCCTTTGAGGTCTGTTGGGCTGTGCTCATCGCTAGCCACAAGGTTCAGAAGGCCCTTGGATTGCAAGAACAAACTAGTAACCTGGAACATAATGATAGATGGCTTTGTCAAGTGGGCTGGGTCGCATGAACCAAATGTACCAGCGAAATGAAATCAAGCAAAATTTCATTCATCTGCATGTTGTGCACCTCCAAAAAACACAAAAAAACACAAAACATTTTAGCCACAGAATTCCAGCTCTAGAGAGATGGGAGCTGTGAAGCCACTGTCAAGAGATTCACCACATCCTCAGCAAGGAATCAAGAACCCGCTAAGAACAAAGTGGGTGGCTCTGAGTCACACAAATTAATAGGCGAGTCCTGTCACAGGCCCTCTTCCCACATTCCAACCAGATATTTACCTATATTCTCCTACAGACCCTCCCCGCCCCCACCTTGCAAAAAACAAAGTATAATAGGGTGGAGAAACAGATCATTTCTGTGTGGGTATTAGGATAACTTGGTTTCTGGACATAGGAGCCAACTCCTAGGGGCTGAGGTCCCTTCGGGGGGGGGCAATAAAATATTTGAGGGGGCTGCCCCCTCCCCCAAGTTGATGGGCATTGTCATTCAAATGGTGTGTGTGCACTGCATCTGGTGATCGATTACGCGAGGTAGGCAAGTTGGCACACCTCCTTCATAGATTTGCTGCAACCTTTCAAGTGCACCTCTATGTGACACTCATGAAACATTCTGCCATGCCATGTGCAGTGCTCCTTATTCCAAAACATGATGCCACATGGGATAATGACAACAATCCTGTAACATACATCACACGGGTGTGTGTGTGTGTGTGTGTGTGTGTGTGTGTGTGTGTAAATCCCTGTTCTGAGTTCTTTTATTGGAAATGTTATTCTGACAATGCTATGATCCCTGCTGTTGAACTGATTCAAGCACTAGGTTCCATAACGAAGTTTTATAGGAAAGGAGCTGAGCAAACTCCCAGTTAAGCATGATGAGAATTCTCCCTGAGTTCCTTCAACATTCCACTCATATTCATCTTCCTTATCTATCTTTATTTGTCCATTGGCAAGACACACTTTTGAAACTGCCATTTGAACAGGTGCCTTACCTTGCGTTTATATACCGGTAGGTAGCCTGCATTTTCACATTCCTAGAATGCATAGAACTGCCACACTTAGGTGTGTTCTGTGCATGCGGAATAAGCCATTCCGGTAGAAAAACCATGTAGGCCAGGAATAGGGATTATCCTGGATTCCCTTTTTCTTGCATATTAAATTCCAGACAGTTATACATGTACTAACCCAGCGTGCCCTGACGGATCTTGATCACAAATGATGGTATGCTAGAACAAGTTAGGACTGCTTTGAGCATACTTTTCCTGACATAGAGAATAATCTCCATATCATGAAAGCCAGATGCCCTGTAATGTCTGAATGACAGCATGAGTTACCCTTTCTTCAAGGGCTGGTGATGGGGGCAGGGACTGCCATGCCCAAAAGGGCTTCCCGTGATAAAGCTCCTGTGCCTCTTTCTCATGAGGTTTACTCTGCTGATTGAACAATAGATGCTGGAATGCATTTGGAGTCTTCTGATCTTTTGTGTGCCTTCTTGCAAACAGATTGGGGGGGGCAGGCAAATTCCTTGCAGAGTGACTTTGAATGTCCTTCTTTTAATTATTCAGCAAGGTTAGCTGAGCACATCACATGGGCTGGGGATGTTTTTGTGTGGAGTAGTTTTCAATAATATGTGAAAATGCTGGATTAATGGCAGAGATGCTTCAAATAATATTCCTATGGGAGCATTTATGGCAGAAGTGGCTCACTGGGGTGGGGGAGGAGGAAGCAAGGTGCAAAGGCACTAGTGGAAGCAATTGGGTGTTCCTATCAGTGTATTCATACTATTATTATTATTATTATTATTATTATTATTATTATTATTTCAACTTATACACCGCCCTATACCTGGAGGTCTCAGGGCAGTTCACAACAAGACCACAACATATAAAATCAAACCAAAAGCAGTAACCTAATAACCCCCCCCCCCAAAAAAAATAAAGCCACATCCTAAAAGGGTGTTTGGTGTCAGATTTAGAGCTCATTTCCATCTTGTTGCCAGGGAGAAAAAAATCTATTTGCCACTCCGTTAAGTTGGAAAACTGCAGAAGTTGTTGTCTTCCCGCAGTTTTAATTATCATGGAGCCACGACTCACCTTGATGAAATTTGGGGTGGTATCCCAGCATACATATCTTTCCTACCATTCAAAATCTAGCACGTTGTGGTGGTATATCAATTTTTAAAAATCCACAGCCCCGTAACACAACAAGTCCTTCAGTGTGAAAGGAACATTGGAAATCTGGACAGAAGCCCTAGCATTGGAACCAAGAAAACTAACACAAGAACCGCCATGTTTGAATGCAGTATAAGCAATCATGACCCACTTGCCAGGTAACTAGTACCCTGTTTCCCCTAAAATAAGACGTAGCAATAAAATAAGCCATAGCAGGATTTCTACACATTTGCGAAATATAAGCCATACCCCGAAAATAAGACATAGTGACGCGGCGCCTCTCCCTTAAGATGGCCTGGATAGGCGTGGCCATGCAGCATACCGACGTGAAGCGGTTAAAATAAGACATCCCCTGAAAATAAGCCATATTGTGTTTTTTGAGGGGGGGAATATAAGACGGTGTCTTATTTTAGGGGAAACACCGTATAGTGGCTCCACCCCACCCAGTAAGTCTTAGGAAGGATTAAAGGCAAGGATTGGGGCGGGGAGGCGTGCATGTAAAGGAAGAGGGGGTTGTAGCAGAGGAGTCTCTTATTCTAGGGTTTAACCTTACAATGCTAATCGGAATTCATAGGGGTGCACACACCTCACTGATTCCTGCTAGGGATGACCCTGTCCAGCAATCCATCAGTTGCACTCCACGCATCCAATTCCAGGCTACAGCAGGCTTCGCTCACAGATCCCTGGAGGCTTCCTCAGATCTTTTGACGTTATGTGACTTTATATCATATATTAATCATGAAGCCACTTAGTCCATCAATATTCGACTACGGATGTTTTTATGTGCTTATATCTTAATGTTTAACTTAGTTGATAACCTTTGTTCCCTTAGTAATACCATATATATTTCCTTCAAAATGAGGTGTAATCTCTTTGTTCTTTCACATTGAGCCATTGTTTTCTTGGATCCTGCTGAAAAATGACTTTTATTCCTTAAGTAAATAAATGTTATCTTCTGTGGGGACAGTGAAAATCTCGAGCTGCACCATGCATGTACCTTGTACCTCAGCATCAGTGCTCAAATGCAAAAATATTGCAAGGAACCTGCAGCGTGTGTGATCACTGTTGAAAAACACCACATGTGACAGTTCTAACATCGTAGATGGCTGATTGTCAGTTTCAGTTCCAGCTACATAGCCTATAGAAATCCCCTCATATATTAAAAAAATGTGTGGGTGAGTTGTTGGCTCCATCCCCACTGCTAATTTCCCACCAGCCATGCGCCCCCAAAGGCCACACGCCATATAGGCGACATGCTGTCATTCAGTAGAATGGGCCCTACCAACGTTCACAACTGGTCCAAGATCCGTATAGGGATTCTTCTCACACTTGCCTAATGCGTGGTTATGGTAGGCACATCAAGGAGGGAACATTGCATTGGCACTGAAGGGGCAGAGCCAATGGGCCCAGCCATCCTCACCCCCTCAATGAGTGAGGAGTGTTCATTTAAATGCCCCTATTAAGACAAGTGCCCCAGAAAAAAACGGTACATCCCATTTTCATAGCTGTCAACCCTCCCTTTTTTTGTGGGAAACTCCCTTACGCCAATGCCGTTGCCCGCTGCTATCCCGGATTGTTGATATCCCTTAAATTTCCCAGATTTCAAAGGAAGCAGCTCCTCTCCCTCCCTGCAGGCCAGGGAGGCTCCTCAGCTGCGTTGCTCGGCTGCCAATAAGGAGTCTGAGACCAACTGGGGGCGGAGCTTGCATGCCTTGTGCAGCCAGACCCTCACGCCCAACCAGACAGCCTGCCTGCCTGCCATCTACGCACTCGCTCTTCCGCTCCCCTGTTCGCGCGCAGGGTGGCGAGGCTACTTGGTGCCATTGCACCGCCCTCGTGGCATCCCTTATTTTCAAATCCAAAAGTTTGAAAAAATCCCTTATTTTCAAATCCGAAAGTTGACAGCTATGCATTTTTTCATGCGAGATCACAAAGGCCATTTTGGGTACTGCGATCGCTTGAGCTCTCACACCGTGCTGTGTCTCTAAAAAGCACTTTTTCCAGGGCGAGACTGAGGTGCAAGTCACGTGACTCGCCCGGCAGCACATCCCAGAAGACATGTGTCCCAGTTTGGGGTTTCCAAATGTTGGGTGGTATGTAAGTGTTGCCATGATCCTATCCTGCAGTGTGGAGAGTCAGTGTGGTGTAATGGTTAGAAAGTTGGACAAGGACTGGGAGACCAGGGTTTGAATAGCCACTAAGCCATAAAGCTCACTGGACAACCTTGGGCCAGTCACCATCTCCCAGTCTAACCTACCTCACAGGGTTGTTGTGAGGATGAAATGGGGAAAGCACATGGTTAAGGTGATGTATTTTCAGTTCTAGATGAGAGAGCCCAATATTTCTCCTTATGGATTAATCACACGCAGAAATCCCTGACCATTTAAAAGGTGCATTAAATTTGCTTTAAAATTTTTATTTAAGATTAATGGGAGTTTTCGCTAGGCAGCTTTTTTTTGCTGCCGCACTTTCAGCAGCCACTGAAGCAGTTTACCTTTCAGTCTCGGTACTTGCAGTTCTGCACACAACAAAAAGTTTCACTTTTGTTTCTGGGCAGTTTCATTTTCTGAGTGCCACCGTCTTGTGCAATATTTGCATTCCAAACACTGGAGGAGAATGTTGAAACCATAACTTCAAAGCTATTAGTTAAAGAGTTTGGTTTTTTTATCGGTCACTCAGGCTTTTCATGTTAGTTTCTATTCCTTTACTCAATGCTAGCAGATCACAAGGGGGGGATATGTGAGCAACGCATCGTGAGTTGACAAATTATTCTCCCAACTGTACTTTCCACACAAACTCTGCATGTTAAGGAAGGAAAAAGAGAATCCTGCAAAGTGACTGGGATTATATGGAGCTGCCAAAGTCACTGATGTAAAAGAAGCAGCTTCAAGAGCTATAGAAACTATCGAAATATTTAATCTACGCCTAATCTGAAACTGATAATTCAGAATTCTCTGTTGAAGTGAAAGATTCCCTCTTCTGATCCAGTATCCTTGGGGTTGTTTGATTCATATCACATGGAGCTGGGATAAATAATTGTAAACAGCTTCATACAGTATGCTTGCTTACTGCTTTGCTAAAAGAATCTAATGAAATCAACGGTCGAAGACATTTCTCAGTGTTTAAAGATAGGCTTTTGTACACTCATCACTTGCAAAAAACTAGTTAGCAATTAATAATCCATCCTAAAACTACAGATATAATCTGCTGGTAACAGATGGTGTGAATAGCAAACCAGAAGTGGCCATTTTTGATAGTCAATAGATTAAGAAAACTTGGCTCTTTAATCTTCTGAAGCATCTTGTAACTCAATGAATCTAACGTATTGATTTGAGTTGCAATGTCAATATGGCTTGGGAAACCGCATTATATATTAAGGACTTGAACCCATGGCTCATGTCATACTCACATGACTGTTCCTTTGAGCTATAAACATCTCAAAAAGATACTGGAAAACTAAGTTTCAGCTGCTGTCATTTTTTTTTTCTGGCACCACTAAAACCATTTCCCTAAAACCCAATGAATGTAGAACACAACTGACACTCTGACTCTGTTTATTTCTTTGATTTATGAATCACATTTCACATCCCTTTGACACACATGTAATAAATACATATCATACAAACATATAATAAAACACTTTAAAATAGTCTCAAAAACAGTGCCAAAGCAGTAACAAAAATAACTGGAGACAAGTTTGAAAACAATATAAAAGGGAAATTTATGGCAGACCCAGTTCCACCCAGATGGATGAGCCTGTTGAAACAAAAATGTCTTTATTTTCAGAAAGTACAGCTATTGGGTGCCTGTCATATCTCAACAGGAATGTTGTTTCACAGAACAGGGGTAGCCACACTGAAAGCCCTGCTCTGAGTGACTGTGTGTTGTGTTTCTGATATTTTGGAACTGTCAGCCTACCTCACAGGGCTGATGTAATGATAAAACAGAAGAGCAGGAAAAACTGGAGCACCTTAGAGGAAAGACAGGAGAAATGTAATAAACAAATAAGCCCTGAGGCATTCTGTATAAAAACAAGTGGAATATAAGCACTCGCTGTTAAATAAGATAAAGATGGGAAAAGTACAATGGTGAAATTTCGGAGGCAACTAAGAATCACAGCTATGCAAAATGATAGCTGCAAACTTAAGGGCTGTTTTGTTTTGCATTTAAACAGTTTGTAGAAATCCAGTGACTCTCTGTGCTGATGACCCCAACCTGGCCTTTATGAACTCTGCTACTTTGTCCCTTCCGAAATGCTCTCCTGTGGACTCTTATCTTGTTTAATCCTACACAGAAACCACCAACCTCAGCCAAGCACATACAACCAACCATATTCAGGAAGTGTCCTGACATTGCAGCATATGGGAAATCTCTTCCCCAATGACCAAGAGCAGAAAAAGAGCTCAGGCCAGAGTGCAAAGGACACCGAGCCATGGGAGAGGATGGAAAGAGCAGAAATGAGAAAGGCGCGTATTGGGCTGAGACAAAACAAAACAAACGTAAGATGGGCTTGATTAGCAGAGCATTTTTGCACTTCGCCGAGTGGAATCCTGTGCTATCATGTTTGCAAAGCTGCCATGCAAGCAAGGAGTGAGCTGGTGAGAAATGTTTGCGCGCCTGATTTAACTACCTCTTAACCTTCAAGCAAAATGCAGGGGTGGGAGAAGAAACCCCCACACAAATGCCATAAAATGTGCCTACCTCAATCTCCAGGGAGACTCCCAAGGGTTTCTACGTTCTGCCCATGGTTGGGTTTCAGTGGAATGAAGGTCAGCAGAGATATATGTTGAAGGTTAACAACCTGAACATAGGATGGAGCGGCTCACAGCATTAACACCCCAACAGATCTTGCTTCCCCATTCAGTTTCTAGGGGAGCTCCAAATCCAGCCACAGCTTTGGTTCAGCACCAAACAAGACATGCCTCTGTGCCTCCGGCTGCCAGCACCAGCCCAATTCTCACACATAACTCTCCATGCCCAGACCACCTTGGCCTCTTGTGCCTCCTAGAATGATAGTGGAATCCAGCTAGGTGAGGTGGGGAAAGACCCTCCCATCTGTCTCCATGGCAACAGAGCAAGTTATTTGGATAAATTAAATAATGGTATTATTATTATTATCAGCAACTTACAGTACATATAAAAACATAGTAAAACCTTAAACATCAAAAAACCTCCCAATACAGATGTTTTCTAAAAGGCAGATAGTTGTTCATTTCCTTAACATCTGATGGGAGGGCATTCCACAGGGAGGGTGCCACTGCTGAGAAGGCCCTCTATGGTATTTAACTAGACAGTGAAAGTCATTAACTTAGCAAAGGAACTGGTTTGGTTGGTTTCCTTTTATAGATTCTACCCCCACCCAACATGCACAGAATTATAGGTTTAGAAGGGAGTCAAGGGACCCAGGGTAACATCCAGACTGACCCCCCCCCCAAAAAAAAAATTCAGATGTGCTGTGCACTGCCTCCAGAGTTTAGCTTCCTTTGGGTAGAAAGACACTGAGACTTACAGGTTTTTAAAGGTTAGGGTTAGATTTGCTTTACTTACACGTATACAAGTGTGAAGCATAAAGGTTATGCCCAAATGAATTTGTTGGTCTTTAAGAAAGCACAAAATATACTTTTTGGTAACTTATTTCACGGCTTCTGTTTGTGGGGGACTGTTTCGGGAATGCACCTGAACCCCAAACCACCTTAATCTGGCCTTGGCTTCTCCATCTTCTTTCATGGCACTTGAGACAATTCGGGGACTGCTCCAAATTATAAATTCCAGAAGGACCCAGGTTTAAATGCAAGACTTATTTTTCAGCATGTAATTGAAAGGAGAGACAGTTGCCTTTTGTGTCCGTGTTTTCTATCTCTCTGTAAGAAGTGAATGCTCTTGATGTATCACTTTCAAAAGTGAGCCTACACTCAAACGGAAAAGCTGACATCTTAATATTATGAAGTTGGCAGCTGGATCTTCTCAAAGACCTAGATGCTACATCTTCCACATCTACAGCAACCAGAGCCTGTAAAAGGGTACTTATATTTCTATAGAAAGGAAAGCCATACACACAAACCCCCAAAACCTGGAAATGAACACATCCTCGTAGCAAGTCTGATTTGAACATAGCAGAGATGAAAGGCCGGCAGACCAATCAGTGATGACTTATGAGCACCAAGGGAGGAAGTCTGTCAGCCATGAGCAAATTTTTTGCTGTCTAGAGGTTACTAATGAAACACTATAAAAACAGAAACAAAAGCAGGAGAACTGAAAACAGTCGTAGGCCTTTTAAACAGTTTATTGTGTTTCAGTTTGATATTAAAAGCGTAAAGCTTGCTTCTAACAAGAAAGGGAAAGGGTTTTCTCTTTTTACAGTCCAACCCTAGTTAAGCAAAGCACTGGGAAGGAATCTAATCAAGGCCCCAACTCTGTGAATGGCTGTGCAAGGCAAAAAAACAAACAAACAAAAACCCCATATAGGATCCAGTGCAATTGACACTGCTAGCAGCTGGAGGAGACTCTTGAAAGTCCCATGGACTGCAAGAAGATCAAATCTATCAATTCTTAAGGAAATCAGCCCTGAGTGCTTACTGGAAGGACAGATCCTGAAGCTGAGGCTCCAATACTTTGGCCACCTCATGAGAAAAGAAGACTCCCTGGAAAAGACCCTGATGTTGGGAAAGATTGAGGGCACAAGGAGAAGGGGACGACAGAGGACGAGATGGTTGGACAGTGTTCTCGAAGCTACCAACATGAGTCTGACCAAACTGCAGGAGGCAGTGGAAGACAGGAGTGCCTGGCATGCTCTGGTCCATGGGGTCACGAAGAGTTGGACACGACTAAACGACTAAACAACAACAAAAGCAGCATACTCCCAAATTAAGAGTCTACTTTCACAGAGTGGAAAGGGGAGAAAACAGGCTGCCTCAGCTGAAAGATGGGGTGAGAACTGTTGCTACGACCATGTGCTTATTTCAGTCCAGGAATGGGGAACATCTCCAGCAGTCTCCAAAATCTTGCAGTGGGGTCTATCTGAATGGGATGAGGAGGAGGAGGAAGGCTGTATTGTACAGGCTGCTTCCTCCTCTTCTCCTGCCACTGTGTGCTCGGATGTTTAAAGGCTTCTTTCTCCTCTACCCTGACCTGCTCTGTCAAACATCCAAGCAACTAGCTGGGGGAACAGCAGAAAGAAGCCTGTACCAATGCAGGTTTCTTTCTCCTCTGGCCACTCACTCACTTGGATGTTTAAAGGACTTTGTAAGTACTCACCCTTTAAAACTCCGAGGTCAGGAGTATGGGGAGACTTGAAAAGCCACATAAGGGGTTTTGACAGGTGAGTGTAGCAAACCACTGGTCAATTTTGTGATGTCATATGAGTGACATGCAGGTGGCCTACCCACTGGTAAGATTTGGCCTGCAAGGCCGATCTTGATAAGGATCTGGCCTGTGGAGCCAAAATTTCCCACCCCTGTTTTAGCCAGTTGGATATCCTGTTAAACCAGGTATCTGGTCAAACTAGAAATGCTATTTGTCCTCATTGTTGTTTAGCTTTATGATGAAGTTGTGCATTAGTTTGTTCCTCACTGGAATTTTATTTATGGTCTATGTAATTTTATTATATTGTATATATTTTAATTGTGTTATATTGCTCTCTTTTTGTCCTGTTTATTTTTACTGTTATTTTATTTCATTGTTCCCCACTTGTTATAAATACACATCACTGTCATCTGGGTTCTACTAGACTAGGGCAAATACACAGAATGTTCCACTGGTGCAACAAGTGAAAACAGGACTAGAACGAGTTAGATGTTGATGTAAAGGCAACAGTATTGTAATGTGCTCCCTGGTACCCTGAATGGTAAGAAATTCTAGGGTCAGTGCTTACCTGGGGCTTGGCTTCCTCTTGTCTGGGAGATCATGGGATAATTTTGCAATATTAGGTGGAATCAGACAGCTTGCAAACTGAAAACTACTAACGCACATCAGGGTCCTAGAGAGGCAAGCCCAGCACTCCCAAGTATGCCTTAAGATTCCCCAAACCTGCTTCTATTGTTCTTTTCGCGCAGAGATCTAATTTACCAGACTTTTAGAAGACATCTGAAGGCAGCCCTGTTTAGGGAAGCTTTTAATATTTGATGAATTATTGTGTTTTAATATTTTGTTGGAAGCCGCCCAGAGTGGCTGGGGAAGCCCAGCCAGATGGGCGGGGTATAAATAATAAATTATTATTATTATTATTATTATTATTATTACATCTTTTTTATTTAACAACATTTATATAGTGCTTACTCAAACAAAAGAGGGACCCAGGTGGTGCTGTGGGTTAAACCACAGAGCCTAGGGCTTGCTGATCAGAAGGTCAGCAGTTCGAATCCCTGCGACGGGGTGAGCTCCCGTTGCTCGGTCCCAGCTCCTGCCCACCTAGCAGTTCGAAAGCATGTCAAAGTGCAAGTAGATAAATAGGAACCGCTCCGGCGGGAAGGTAAACGGCGTTTCTGTGCGCTGCTCTGGTTCGCCAGAAGCGGCTTTGTCATGCTGGCCACATGACCTGGAAGCTGTACGCCAGCTCTCGGCCAATAAAGCGAGATGAGTGCCGCAACCCCAGAGTCAGACACGACTGGACCAAATGGTCAGGGGTCCCTTTACCTTTACCTTACTCGAACAAAAGGCCCGTAAGCACCTTACGAAAGACAATCTAAAGTATTCATTAAAAATGCCAATAAAAGCAAACATTAAAGACATGTAATACACACACATATAGGTAACACACCTATACACCAGCATTTCTAAAACAATGTTCTTAGTAGACACAGAAAACAATACAGCAAAGATGACTGTCTAATCAATAGCCAGGGAGTTCCAAATGTAGGGTTGCCACCATATTTCAAAAAGTAGTTGAGTTTTTTTAAGGAAATCCCAAAGTTGTTGAGCTTTTCTTTAGAAAAACCACAATTTTTCAATTGACTTGCCTAAGATCCAGGACAAAGAACTGCCTTTCGGAAATTCCCCCTGGACGTCAATTCCAGACATATGGCAGCCCTATCCAAATGTCAATGCTGCTTACACTAAATGATTGATTTCTTCCCGGTGCAGAGCAAACATTGTGTGGCACTTGTAAATATGCCAGTTCCACAGGACTGAACTGGGGAGGAAACTGCAGGTCAGGCTCTGCAGTTAACAACAACCCTTCATTGTTGTCCAGATGTATTGAACTCCTACTGGAGATTTGGGGTTGGGATGAAGTCTAGAGAGTGGTTTACAACAAACCTGCCAGGTTATCCATTGTAGGTTGGGCTAAGAGAAAAACCAGCATACAACAATATTAAGTGCAGTTCACTGTTATACACTTTTTTCAGATTAGGCAATGCTGAGAGAGAAGAGTTTACAGCAGTCCTGCAATACTGCAGGTCAGAGATGCTGAGGCTGATTTTGATTCCCAGTTAAAAATACCCTTTCAGGTTTCTTAATTGACCCGTCTGACTTCCTCTCAGGCCAAAGGAAGTTGTCAATTGTATTCAATATGCACCATGGTCCAATGACTTGCATGCAGATTGGTTGCACTTTTAAATGCCAAAAGAACTATAATAAAAAAGCAGAGAAAAATCCAATTTAGAAAAGGAACTTCCGTATTTGATGCTAACATTTGTTGTTCCTATGGTGAGACAGAAACAGTGACTGCAATTCTGCCCAGTTACTTGATGTTGAGATAAAGCTTCGTATTTGTGTGAATGCACTAATGTCTGGACAAACATGGATAGAATTGGGCTGAACATCTCAAGCGATATAGTTTCTTGGAAAGGCTGCACTTTGATGTCCTATATTTTTGCCAACATATCCATAAAGAAGGCTCCTACCCAGACTAAAAGCCAATTACCAATCACAAAATGCCACTCCAGTCACAGGGCTCCCAGCACTATGGAGTAGACAAAAAAAGGAGAGGTCAATCAGTAGCCCCCCCCAAAAAAAAATCCTACCAAGCCCCCAAACAGGCAACTAGCAAAGCCCATACTTCATAGGGAGGATGGGAGGACACTGTGCAAGAAGACTGGAGTATTAGGGGAGGAGCCAAATTATAAAGCCTGTTTTCCTTCCCATCCTGATTGGCCCAACAACCCAAGTGGGCCATTCCCAACTCCTCCTGAGGGATAAACCATCCTGAGTCTTCTTTCTTGAGGAGCTGGAATATGGCAAATTTGCCACCCCTCAAGGGTGGGAGTGGCATTCTGTTCCCTCTTTTGCCTCAAATCCTAATTCAGCTCAGTGTGGTCCATCATGCTAATAGATTCTGCCCAAACACCACCACTCGCTTCTTCAAAATTGTGTGTATTATGGAAACCCACAACCATAACCTAACCTAGAGCACGTCTTCCAGCAAACAGCACTTCCAGCAAACACCAAAACATCGTTTTTGTTGCAATAAACCAGATGTTCTTGTATTGGAATGCAAGCATTTCCCCCCCCCCTTCAAGCATCGTTTAATATGTTGCCTCTTCTCCAGCCTCACATCAGCTGTTCATAAAACTCTTTCCCAACTGAGTATAGTTTACAGATTTGGTTTACAGATGCTTGCAGTACATGGTCAATAAGAATGAGGAAACTGTTTTTATTATTATTATTATTTCAGGAAAGGAAACTATGAAAATCATTTCTTTCCCACTGTTTTTATATTCCCCCCACTTGGCTGACAACGATTATTATAAATGCTGAAGTTTTATTTGTTAAATCTATATATCGCTTCACACATCCAAAAGGAGACTCAAAGCAACTTGAAAAACGCTGAAATACATAGATACAACCTACAATACAAAATAGATTAAAACAATACAGATATATAAATACTAAAAGTGTTCATTCAAAGAAACCACCTAATGACATGAAATCTTCATTCTCATGCAACACAAGAATGAACACCAAAATGCCATCAGAAAAAGATCATGGCTGCTGTCCAAACACAAAATAGTGCTGGGAAGATGACAAAGTCCATTTGCTGACTTGTCATCTTCATTCAAAATGTATTTGCCACAAAATAAACATAAGCCCACATGACACCCTGCCATCTTTTCAGTCCTTTAAAGTGTCCCTCCCCCGTCCATTCATGAGATAAAATTGATTGAGAAACAGCAGATCCTTCTCAGTTGTGACCCAAGTATCATGGAATGGCTTCATGGGAAGCTCACCAGTATACAGCCAACCAGTTGTGCACTACTTATAAAAGCACCAAACTTATACCATATGTAGACTATACCTACTGATCATTGTCAGATATTGAGGCCTGTGATATTACATGTGTGTCTGTGCACAGCTGATTGAAATAATGTTTCAATTCAAGGAGGGCAAAACAAGATGTGATCACAATTCATCAAAACATTAAACTTACCAGATAGCCAAGCAGGCGGACCTATGTGTAATACTGTAAACAAATAAGCACCCTTAAACAAGCCTTCCTTTTTGTGTTTTGCTGCTCCACGGCAGCCATTTCACCAGAAACTATGGTGGGAGGGAGTGGGGAAGGGAGGGAGAGATCAAACAAATAAGAGAGCTCCCCCCCTTTCCTAGATTGCCTTTTACAAGGGTTCAGGGGTTTTTCCTGGGGGTTTTCACCATTTTAGGGTCAAAGTTGCATGGTTGGGAACGGATTAGATATTTCGCCATAGGAATCAATGGAAATCGTCAACTCATTATGCAAACATTTGCCTAACGGATGATTTCCTGAGAACACATTTTGTTCAGATAGCAGGAGCTGCATGTATATTCCAACTGGCAAACTGTGGTTTGAGCATGCCCCTCAAACCAGGTCAAACCATGGACCTGCCCACAGTGATAACCACATGAAGTTCAGTTGCTTTAGCAAACCCATTCTCTCCAATGTCATCACACATGCTTTGGATGAGAAGTTTGTCAAGTCATGAGGTAGCAATGGAGTCATATATGAAGAACCTGGCTTCCATGTTTCTGCCACATGCCTCATGGTACGTGGAAAAACTACATTGCAATGGGAAATAAATAGTCATCTGAATCCATTCTCTGTGTCTGGTGCATATGAGCATAGCACTGGCCAACTGCTCTTCGGCTTGCCAACCCTAGCCCACCAGGACAAATGAACGCCTGGTGTAATCATATGACGTTAGTGGAGTTTCACCAGAAGTATGTTTACCTCAGGGGAATGGTCTGCTAAATTTATACTTTGTCAAATATAAATGCTTCCCATAAAGTGGATTTTACATGACTTTGAAACATGGTGCAGCTTTTCACTGATGTGGTAGAGGATGCAGACATTGCTGGCTTGATTTTATAGAAATCTTTGAAAACAGTCCATAAAATATTTGAGGAAACCTAAGAGGCACCCACACGTTTGGAATGAGATTATAGGACAGTGTTATTATGCAACCACAGCCAGCCCCCCCACTTTGAAAAAGAGCTGTATCTATTTCACATTTTTGCCTTCCTAACAAGAATGTTAGAGTTAAAACAGATAAATAAGCTTCTTTTGGATGCAGACTTCAGATCCTTTCCATCAACGAGCTCATAACTATAAGGCCTTTACATTTCCTCATAGGGCTATGCTCTGCCCATTTCATATTTCCACCGCCTACACTTCCTTCCTTCCAAACTTTCCTGGTCCAGCCGTTATGGCAGTTGTGCAAAACGTTTTCAGGAAATCCCACCTGGTTTGGAACATTATCCCTCGCAGCCCCGAATTCAAAAAAAGATTGAGGCAGTCCTGACTGAGACTATTTTAAAGCAAATTTGGGGTCCATACAAACTTTCAAACTGATTTATGGCTTGTGTAGAGGAAACCCTTTAAAACTTAAATATCTGATGTCTAGTTCATACGAAGCACTAACCCCAGGATAACCTTTTTCCAGAGGTTATCCTACAACTGACCCTAAACTATTCACCTCTGGAATCCCCCCCTCTCCCTGAAAGTACCCCTTGTCCTAATTGACCCTTCTTTGAAGCAGAGGTAAGACAAGGGTCAGTTACATGCAAGTTCGTCCAAAATGCTAGCACTGGGACAAATGTGACACAGAGCTTAACTAAGACCAGCATTTGAATCACTGGGTGGTCTGGGAGATAGGTCTCTTACTCTTTTAGGGCGATCGCTTCACTTGCTTCCATTCCTAAACTACTGGATAAAGGACTCATACAAACTCTGTCTTCTTCCTCTACCTCCACCCCGTATTCCAAGGTGTTGACTGCTTCTGTGTTGTTCTAAGTGTGCTGGTGAGGAGTGGGGACTTTCAGCAATGAATCTGGCTTGATTTTCTTCCTGCCAAGTCTTCACACATAAAATGCCAGTGTTCCATACTCCCATCACTTAAAAATTCAGACTCGTTCTGGATAGATGAAAGGAAAAGTGACACTTAGGAAGTCTGGGGCGGTCCAGATCACAGAATACAAAACATACAGATAGCAGTGGCACTACAACAACAATTTCTTACAAATCTACTACTACTTATAATTATTTCTGCCTCTTCTGTGATTTCCAAAGAGTTTGACTGTCACCGTAAATTTTGATTTTCACAGCAACCCAGCGAGGTCGTCCATTATTATTATTCCGATTCTACAAGATGGGTAGGCAGAGCCAAGTAGCAGAGCCAAGCCAGAATTGAAGCCACCCACACTCCACAGCGAACCGGCCAATTACAGCGGGGAGAAAATTATTCCCCAACCTCAAAACACAGCGGCCACTCTGAGCCTTAACATGAAAGGAAAGAAGGAAAAAACAATTCCGCAAATCAACCCAAGGGAAATGCTACTAGAGAACATGTCTATGTCACCCAAAATACTGCTTTGTTAGCAGTCCCTACTCATAGCTGTCAACCTTTCCCTTGTCTTGCAAGGAATCCTATTCGGAATAAGGGAATTTCCCGCAAAAAAGGGGAAAGTTGACAGCTATGCCTACTATGTAGGCTGTGCTGTGCGGCATAGAATAGACATTACAAGCAAACACAGTATCTCCCAGGTTATTTGCAAGGGAGAAGCGACAGAAAAGATGTGCTCTACCTTTTCTCCACTCACTGAGTCGTCCCTGCAACAACTTTCAAAACATTTTTATCTCTTTTCAAGGCTTAGAGGCCAGAAAGGCAGATTCTGATACTGGAAGTGGGTCATTCAGTGTCCCACTCCTGCATTCTCGGTAAGTTCAAGTTTGGGAACACACATTTGCTGAGGTAATGTTGAGTTCTACCCATAGTCAAAACAAACATTTTACAACTGAAATTCTTCTTCTCCAGTTTTGCTTCCCTTTACTTACGCTCTCTTTAAGGCATTCAGGCATCACACGATAAGTGGGATAACAGGGAAGAGCCCATCAGTCCCACCTTCTCCATCTGCCTCAGGGGAAAATGCAGCTAAATGCAGTATTTCATAAGAACTGACAGGATGCACACAGGGTTGCGGCTAACATCATTTGTGCAAATCCACGGTTAAAATGCACTGGAGGCACAAGGTGTCACAGAAAAACTAAATACTTAGCTAACCTGTCTGGATGAAGTGGTGAGCTCACCACTCATAATGAAATTAAGGTAAAGGGACCCCTGACCATTAGGTCCAGTCGTGACCGACTCTGGGGTTGTGGCGCTCATCTCCCATTATTGGCCGAGCGAGCCGGCATACAGCTTCCAGGTCATGTGGCCAGCATGACTAAGCCGCTTCTGGCGAACCAGAGCAGCCCAAGGAAATGCCGTTTACCTTCCCGCCGGAGCGGTACCTATTTATCTACTTGCACTTTTGACGTGCTTTTGAACTGCTAGGTTGGCAGGAGCAGGGACCAAGCATAATGAAATTATAATCATAATAATGAAATAATAATAATGAAATTATGATGCCCAAATAATAGTCAAGTGGCCTGGTTTTAAAAAATAGCATCCTTACGATTGTAGTGCCCAGTCATGTATATGTTTAGGGCATCTTCCGAAGTTCTGCTTTCAGGTCTCAGCTACAGGCCACACCCTGTGGCATATCAGCAAAATGGCAGTGACAAGTTATGCCGATGGACAGCAGTTGTCCCTGCCACTGTGGCCACGCAGTAGTGACAGAAACAAGTCCCTCTTGCCCTTGCCCCTCACAGAGAAGGTGAGCATAGAGATCAAGGAAATGTATTAAGGAGGGGCAGAGGTGTGAAGCAAGCCAAGCAACAGCCTTCCTCCTGGCTTACACATGGATGTTAGTTTTACCTTCCCAGAGAGGATTATGTACATGAATGAGCTGCAGCCATCTGGAAAAGGTTTGGTGCAGTAGAAGGTCAGCCGCCCTTCCCCATTACTTTTGACGACCCTAGAGCAGCCTTCACCAACCTGATGGCCTCCAGATGTTGTTGGACTACAACTTCTTTTGGTTAATGGGAATTGTAGTTCAACAGCATCTGGGGGAGGGAGCACCAAGCTAATGAAGCCTTGTTACTTAAGCAGAACTCCACCTGTGGTTCTTTTGATCCAAACTGTAGATTTTATTTTACAGTAATAATAATGCATTTTAAATGAAACCAGTATGCAGAGGAAGAAAAACGTGCAAGCCCATTTACTTGTAAATTCCACTGAGGCATTTACGTCCAAGTAAAGCCAATTAAGATTATGGTGTAAGCCATATAAGAAGTATTTCCTAGTGTAAGAAACAAAGCTATTTCTGCAATTAAAAAAATGTGTTGATCACAGACTACCATCTCATCGAGAATATTTCCTGAAATGTGGAAACTTAACCAGACTAGTTTTTCATTATTTTTAAATCTTTTTTTATATATAGTTATGCTGCTTGCTCAACCTTTCAGGTCGAAATCCAGTCCTGTAGTAAGTTGCAAACTCTCTTTGAATGTACTGAAGATCGTTAATATCAATAAGTATTACTGGATTTCATCCACTTGCAACTGCTTGTATTGACTTCCCTTACATTTCAATAATCCTCCTTATATCTAAATGGAAGTCATTAATTTCCATTAATTAAGCCATTTCTGCCAGGAATTTGAATTAGTTTCAATAACATACCCAATTAATGTGTGTTATCTGCATTTCATCTCCATTGATTCCAACAAGGCAGTGGTGTGCCTAATTGCCACCATAGCAAATGCAGGTTCACCATAGGGTCTCCATTTAACACCAACAGAGAGCTACACATTCTAATTAATCTTCTATTTGAATAAGTGACATTTATTATGAATCAGTAGGAGAAAGCAGTGGTACCCCAAGCCTGCAATGCAAATCAATGCTCACTATAGAACTCAGTCAGGACTGCCTGACGACTTTGAGAGCCTTGGCACCAATGGATTATTTAAGCATCCTCTCTGTGCTCACTGTAGAACATTTGGTGGGACAAAATCAAATTGCATTAAATGAAGGTGTCCACTAATACAACTCATCCCTTTTATTTCCCCAGTCTCTTCTAGTACATTTTCTGAAATCGGTTAACTTTGAAAAAACAAACATACAGCTGGCTAGTCATTTGGATCATACTAATTTTATTATTTTCAGTAAGACATATACTGTATGAAGTTTTCAAAACAAGTGTACAACAACCCAGATATTGTTCAGATGCTTAGTATCTGAAAACTGGATGGTCTAGGCTAGGGGACCTTTGCTTGCTCATGTTTTATTGAAGAAAGCCCAATGTTCATTCAGAATTATAGAACAGCAAAAAGTGTTCAACAATTGGATTTTTTTTTGTACTTTAGAAAGTGAACATTACCACATTTAATTTTTTTTAGAGAGCAACTATAAACAACAGAAATGAATACACAGAGAGAGTCGTCGTTGATATGTCTATACAATACGGGTATATTTTCATTTAAACATTTTAAGCAACACATTAATCAGGAAGTCTTTATTTCTTTTCTTTTATTTTTGGTGTAGGTAAGGAGTCATGCAGGTTGTTGGCTGAAACGTAAGATATAAAGTTGGATATTTTATTGGTATCTATTGTTCCAGCACACAATGAACAGAGATAATATTTTCATAAATCTGGTTGTTGATCATATGCTTTCCTACAACATGTTCATGTAATTAGTGCTACAATAGACAAACATTCTTTCTGAGGCATGGAGACAAGAACTGTATAGAGTGCAGTCACACAGAGATTTGTACAAGAGCATCATACCAGCAATTTTATTTCTAGTTCTTTTTCTTATGATCGCTAGCATGAAAGTCACCATTTTATTGCCTCTTCAGACAGTTTGGAGTAGTTGTTTTGGAGCTCTTCATAATCCCTTTTCTTACCACCCTGAACCATTTAGTGTCATTGGCAAAGTTGGCCATCTTACTACCCAACCCTAACTCCAGGTCATTTCTAGAAATTTATGAACTAAAACACAGCTCTTTTTCTCTCTCTTGCAAGCAGGCTTGGATATATGTCTCATGTATATTTTGGTCTAGTTAGATAAATAATAACAGCAATATTACTACTGCATGCTGCAATAATTTTATAGCAGCCTTCCCCTACCTCCAAATGCTTTGTCCTAAGACCCATGAGCTTCAGCTAGTATATCTGATAGTTATCATCAGATGTTGTCAGAGTATAACTCCCACAATCCCTGACCATTGGCCATGCTGGTAGGGGTTGATGGGAGATGTAGTCTGACCAAAATGTGGAGGGCACCACACAGGGTACCCCAATCTAGCTAATTCTTGACATTGCAAGTATTTCAGCTTCCCATAATGCACTAGTGTAAATGTTGAGTTTCTAAACAGAATATACATAATATGTACGACTTGAATATAGAATACACACAAATGGTCAGAAATGGTCAGAAATCAGAATATGCACAAATGGTCAAAATATGCTGTGTAACTGTGAACTGAGCCTTCTTTTAACAACAACAACAACAACAACAACAACAACAACAACAACAACACTATTATTATTATTATTATTATTATTATTATTATTATATCCAGCTACAGTCACTCTAGGCAGCTCACAGCATATATCGGAACACACTAAAATATCAAACATTAAAAACTTTTCAATGCAGGACTGCCTTCAGATGTCTTCTAAAAGTCAGATAGTTGTTTATTTCTTTGACATCTGAAGGGAGGATGTTCCACAGGGCGGGCGCCACTACTGAGAAGGCCCTCTGCCTGGTTCCCTGTAACCTCACTTCTCGCAGTGAGGGAACCAGCAGAAGACTCTTGGAGATGGACCTCAGTGTCCGGGCTGAACAATGCGGGTGGAGATGCTCCTTCAGGTATACAGGACCGAGGCTGTTTGGGGCTTTAAAGGTCAGCACCAACACTTTGAATTGTGCTCGGAAACGCACTAGGAAGGCTTTATTTGTATGTTCTTTTCAATATTCACCGTGTCTTCGTGTTTTGATCCATACAAATTATCTTTACATATGGATGTTTTCAGCCTCTGTGCATGTAATAAATCACTTGAAGGAGTAATATATTATCTGTATAGCATATTGACTGTTGAATGGTTCATTTTGAACAGAGCATACTGAGTGTCTTTCACACACAGGAAATGAAATCTAAAGAAATGGCAAATATTTAGCACACCCGTTCACTTGTTTAAGGCTTTACTCTTGTTTTAAATTAATGTATTTGTTGTTTTTGTGTTTTTCATTGTTTTTAATTATCTTTTGTGTAAATCGCCTTGAGATACTGGTTTAGAAAGTGAATACTAAATTAATTGTAATAATAATAAACAAATAAATAATTTCAAAATACCTAATAGACGGCCACAGTGCTGACTATTAGTATTTTAATATTATTTTGAAAACAGCCATTCACATCCATAGAAGTATTAAAATAAATAAACAAACAAACAAACAAACAAACAAACAATAACAATGGTTTTCTGGTCCCCCTCCCATTTTAATTTGGAACAATGAGGATAGCAAAATTACTTTAAGTTACTGATTGGCCAGTTACAGATTGCCAAGAAAGAGGAAATGCATTGACAAAAATAAGGCACAAATATGCACAACATTTATTTGTGCAAAATGTATATGTAGAGATGCAAATTTCAACAGAAACACAATAGATCTTATCATAGCAGGGAACTGTGACCAGGTGAGCTGTGTTCTTGCTCTGTCTGCTGTCTGGGTGCTAACTGATGTGCAAGTTTAATGCCCCTCCTCTCTCTGCCTTCTTATAGCTCTTTATCTTTAAATTGGACTTGGACCAGACTTCAAATAGAGGAACCTTTGGAGAGCTATCCTATGATATATCACCATATAGAGGACTCTGTAAAAGTCAGTAGAACAGAGCATATGGCCACCCTCCTGTTGTTTCATGACTATAATAACTAAGGCCAAAGGGTTTGCTTGTAGTGTTGTGGCTAAACATCAGCTTAAACAAAAGGTTCCTACTACCATAAGTCTCCAATTCACGTGGAGACAAAACTCTCGAGTTTTAGGCTTGTGGCCCTCTTTCCTTGTTTTTCTAGCAGTTTGAGGAAAGAGTGTACTGTATTTTTCAAATGAATACAGATCTGTTGTATTTGTTATTTTCCTCATTGGCCTTAAAAGAGACCTCCTTCAAAGGCATCCATTAGTGGGTGATCATGGTCAATCCATATTTCACATTCCAAACAGGAGGAGAAATGCCAGAAAGTTCAAATTATGTCCTTAGCCACATGCGGCTTGACTTGAACATTACTGATCTGTCAATTTCCTTCTGTGACTGACACAAATGATAATAGCTGCAAAAGATTTATTCCTGCTAGACCAAAAGCATGCCTGGAATTTTATAAAGCCTTTGGAAAATTATAGTAGTTTGATCTGAATGACATTTTGTACTTTAAAGGATCACTTGGCTTGAGAGGGAGATATAAATAAATAGGTGGCAGAAAATTACAAATTTGGCTAGATCTAGTTCTGGGGAAATGGTAAAGCAGAGCACTCCTGTGGTTAAGGCTTTTCTTCTTGCCCCCCTTCACATTCCTCTTTCTGGTTTTGTTAATTCCAGAAGGAAACCAATAACATTTCTAAATTGGGCTCAGCATTATTTATATTTCACCTTAACCCTATTTAGTTTTATTGTTTCAGCTCAAAAGCACCCACACATTTTTCGCTACCGTCCGATATTCTTCAGGGTGAAGTGAAAGTATCGATATTGCCTCTCACCTTTGCCCTTAGGATTCAAAAACTGGAATGGAATTTATGTTATTATATTACATATATTTCCTGTAAGTAACTCCAGGTGGGCATACATGTTTCTCCCACTCCTTTTTCAGCTGCACAACAATCTTGCAAGGTAGGTTAGCCTGAAAAGTGACTGGTCCAAGGCAACAGTGATTTAATGGCTGATTGTGTAGATTTGAACCCAGGTCCCCTAGGCCTGGTCTGACATTCTAACCACTACATCACATTGGCTCACTAATGTAGGAGGTTCCAAACAATTTAAAATTTAAAATTGGAGAAAAATGTCAAAGACTTGAGGGATCAGGTTGCACATATTCAGCAGACATGCCATGTGACTTGTATTCCACTAAGCACTGTGTGGATTCCTTCCATACTTAGAAAGTCTATGGTTTCTCTAGTTTTTAATAGCAGACGTCATGCCCTGTACACTTTGCTATGGGAAAGGGGAAAACATGCTCTATATGATATATTGCAGCTGAAGTTTTACAAACGGTCCATTTCCCATAAGTTAGCTAAAAAGATAGGTATCACTTTGGGCTCAACAGAACGCTCATAGTTAATAGTGTTTCTGGTGACGTTAATAGCTGCCATGCCCAGCTTCTTGAGCTAGCTTGATTCCATAAAACAAAGGTCCTCTATGATTTTGCAAGCAAAGTTACCACAGGCATTTACCAAACAATGTGGCCAAACAAACTAGATAAAAGGAGTGAGTGGCCAGAAGCCCTCAAAGGGGCCAAATATGAATCTTACAAAGTTTACCAAGGGTTTCAGAACTGGGTAATGTTATTCATAAATGGAACATTTGTTTCGGAGCTAATCCCATCATATGCATGAGGCTGAAATGCATGGTTGGAGTGCAACCATGGGACACATTTTTGATGGACCTTTTCTATAGTTTTTCAAAGTACAGAGAGTTGCCATAGGCAGTTTTTTTTGGGGGGGAGGGAGTCTAACATAGCTAACATCTATTATAGTCTTGTATGGTTTCATATACCTAATACAGCTCTAATATGGTCTATTATAGCTAACAGACAATCTGACAGCAGATGGGGGTGAGCCTCAGGCCCAGGAGCCAAACACAACCCTCCAAATCTCTCTCTCTCTCTGGCCCTCATTTCTCTTTCTGGGCCTAGGGCTGCCATACGTCCAGATTTTCCCAGACATTACCAGGATTTCAAAGGTGGAATTGACGTCTGAGAGAATTTCTGAAAGGCGGAATCCTGGATCTTAGGCAAGTCAATCGAAAAATCGCATTTGGGGGGCGTTTTTATAGAAAAATGCTAAACAACATTGGGGTTTTCCTTTAAAAAGCTCAACAATTTTGGGGTGTGCTGGTTTTTACTTTTTGAAATATGGCAACGCTATCAGAGCCACACACACCCTTCCCAGTCCCCTTCTTCTCACCAGCTCTGCCTCATGCCCTCCTTTTGCCAGCCTGCAATGTATCCTTGCTTAGAATGTGGTTTTGCCTGGCTGGAAAACATGGAGTGTGTATACAGCCACAGAGCCCCTGCCTTAGTGTTGCCCATTTGCCCTCCCAGTATTTTCCCATCCATTGACAGAAAGAAGCAAAAACCACTGGAATTCATAAGACGTGCGCATTCCCCTCCAAAATGCTATCCCTCTTGATCTTACTTTGTAAATATGTTATAGTAGGCTGGGAGCAGCTGGCCTGCATATTTGCATTTGCATACAGAAGATTATAGGAAAATATCTCAGTGTAATCATTGTATCATAAGGGTCATCTAGTCGAATCTCCTGCAATGCCCAACATGGGGCTCAAACCCACAACCCTGAGATTAAGAGTCTCAGGCTCTACTGACTGAGCTATTGATCTGATGTGCTTAGGGTTCAGGTGGGCTCTCTCTCTCTCCTGCTGCTTCACAGATGTATCCCACTAAAGCTGCAGTCCTAAGCACTTACATACGCTACATAATTTTGCCATAGTGGACAGTGAGACAAATAACACTGATTTTGGTGGAATTTCAGCAGAAAAGAAACAGTGCTGCATGCGAAAAATACGGAGTGGAATGGAAAACGAGGCCTTCTTACATTCCCAGTTGACAATATATAGATACTTTTATAAATGTTTCGGTACCATTTTCCTTTCGGGTGACAGTGGAGAACTCAGCTCTGTTTTGGTTTGGTCCTCTGTGTCTGTCATTTGGGCTTGGAAGTCGGCTGTTTTGACACGAACTTCGATGCTGGCCTTCTGTTATCCTTCTTTCCCTTGGAATCAGACATACACTTTACAATATTGCTTGCAAACATATAAATAAGATTTTAAAGTAAACAAGTACAAGTGAAGTTGTTCACTAACCTCATGTGCCCTGCCCCTGCTCAATATAAGTGATTCCATTGTGCAAGAAAACATAATGCTGACCCTAAAGAAAGACTGAAAAGTTAAAATTTGACTGGCATGTGTTTAGTGCAGGCAAAAGATATGCCTGGATAAAATATGTCTTTGCCATAAAAAATTATATTGGCCATTATCTTTTAAACATATTGTTGACCTTTTTAAAAAACAAAAAACCACCATGCATTTCTCAGAGGGGCTCCTTTTACTAAAAGCAGATGCCTGAGATGTTCTTATCAGTCTCATCCAAATCGCTAGATCCAATAGCAATTCTGCTCCAGGCAAAATTCAGTCTTCTCTCATCTCTCAGCTTCTGCTCATCCCTTTAAGAGTGTTTAATTAATCTTCAGTTAACTGAGGCTTCTTCCATGAATCAATGATTTCCTATCAATCCTTGTTAAAGGTTTTCATGTTCTTAAATGTTCTGCTTATTGATAAGTTATCAAAAAAGAGCAACCCCCGGCTGATTGTCAAATCAGTGTTAAATTAATTTGACAATCCAAAAAGAGATTGGGGTGGGGGAAAATAAATCCCTTTACTATGCACCCCCATCTTTAAAGAGGGCTTTTAATCTGTTGCTGACATCTATTTGCTTAAGATTTGACAAATAAAAATATATCCTTTAATGGCCAATCCTAATCACGTTTACTTGGTATGCTTATTATGATAGTACAATTTAGGGTTGCTTATCTTGGTTTCGCAGGTGGCGCTGTGGTCTAAACCACAGAGCCTAGGGCTTGCTGATCAGAAGGTGGGCAGTTTGAATCCCCGCGACGGGGTGAGCTCCCATTGCTCGGTCCCTGCTCCTGCCAACCTAACAGTTCGAAAGCATGTCAAAGTGCAAGTAGATAAATAGGTACCACTCCGGCGGGAAGGTAAATGGCGTTTCCATGTGCTTCTCTGGTTCGCCAGAAGCAACTTAGTCATGCTGGCCACATGACCCAGAAGCTGTACGCCGGCTCCCTTGGCCAGTAAAACGAGATGAGCGCCGCAACCCCAGTGTCGTTCACGACTGGACCTAACCGTCAGGGGTCCCTTTATTTTTACCTTTTTCTTGGTTGCAGTTAAACTTACTGTATGAAATAGAGGAAGTTTCTATAACCCAAGTCATACAAGTGGTCCATCTATTTCAGTATTCTTTATGACAACTGACATTAGCTTTCTAGGTTTCAGACAAGAGTCTTTCCCAGCTGTATCTGGAGATCCCAGGGACTAAACCTGTGACCTTTTTTTTTTTTTTTTTTTTGCATGCAGAGTATATGCTCTGCCTCCTCGAATGAAAGTGCATTTATGATCAGGCATCTAAGCCATCCTCAAAATTATGAATGAGACCATCTATGTGTGTGTACCAGCAAGATATATATGTATGTAACATAGTGGAGGAGACATGATCAATACAGCTAAGACTTGGCTTAGGCCTTAGGCCCCACAATTCATTGGGTAGCATTTGTGTTTTGTCCATAACATCTAAGGACCAGGTTATATCCTTATTGTTATTGGTGTTAAAACTATTTCTAGACTGCACCATTGCAAACAGCAGATCATTCTTGCTTCCTTATAGCTGCTGACCTACGAAGCCATCATGTTAAAAAGAAAGGTTCAGCCTAGCCTTTTCCCTGACATGATGTACTTCTCCATGTGCAAGGAAACTTTTCCTGGGGGAGCTTTCCAACCTGCAAACTTTCACCTGCAAGTTTGAAAAGGTACAGTCCAGAAAAGTTTTACCACTTGATTTGGCTGATTATATAAATTGGCCTTTAAAAAGCTAGTATTAAGAAGTGGTGAATGATAAACACAAATGCAGGCACGCAGACAAACACACACATTAAAATAAACAGCATTATCTCATAAAAGGCCACATCTGATCTTGTGCAAAAGGCATGTAAGAAATTCAGATTCCAAATTACCTTGGGTTTTCTACTCCTTTTGTAGAGTTCTTTGCTTTGGAATGTGGATGTGTTTAAGCATGTTTTTTAGAAACTGTGTTAGCTAACCAGATGTTGACTGCAGCCTTGCGGTCAGCATGCGTTGGTTGGGATGCTTCATATGAAGTAATTCACACAGCACTGCGCTTTGCCTCCTGTCGTAATGGTATATTAAATTGCCTGTTATTAAATGACAATTTGTTTCTCTGCAATATCTATGGATTTGCTTGTCATCGTTAACATGTTCTATTGTTTTGGAGGAGTTTACGTTCAAAGTCAGTTGATGCACATGAGATGGTGAGAAAGAGGTAATATTACTTGTATGTTCCAGAAAAAGTAGATAGATCCCCCCCAGTTATAGCCTTTCTCAACTTTGGGTCCCGAGATGTTCTTGAACTACAGCTCCCATCATCCCTGATCACTGGCCATGCTGGCTAGGAATGATGGGAGTTGTAGTCTAACATCTTGGAACCCAAGGTTGAGAAAGGCTGCTTAGGGCATATTTGTTGTGTGGATGAATGAGTGTCCCACGTTACAGAGGACCATCATCTCTTTGAAGAGCTGTCTGATCTAAGTCCAATTAAAACATAATGCTTTGTATCTGAAGCTGGGCAAGCAGGGTTACATCCACAGAGTGAACTTCTGCTTCTCCTCCTCTGCACACAGAAGGCTGGAGTGGACAGGAGAGGAAGATGTCCCATTGTGTGCACAGACGTCTGTTACATAAGTGGAGCTGCAGTGTTAGATATGGTTGAAGAACCTTAAGAAGGGAGAGCAGAGGCCTTGAAGTTGACCATCAACAGTCGGAACCTGAACAGCAAACTGAGCAGCCAGCATACAAGTGACCTGGTCACATTCTGTTCCCCTACCCAATTTGATGGTGAGATGGATTGTATTTCTATTTAAGTTACAGTAACTGTTTCTAAATTTGCAACTACATCTTGAGATACCAGGGAATAAATCTGGGGTCTTCTGCATTAAAAGTTCTCTAACACTAAGCTATGGCCTCCTGCAGAGAAGATAATTTGCTCTTCTCTGTATTTTATAGGCATGGTACAATACAACACCACTCTTCATGCTTTATAATTTACAATTTCACCTGCTGATAAGTGACATGATTTGAATATCGCCGCCATAAACAAGCAGCTGTTAGTAGACATGTCATACTGCAATGTTTTGTGATGTTCTTGTGGACAAAATTGTAACTTGAGTTGTGAAAAGCATGCAATACTAATATTGCTACTCCTTAAGCCTCCCATCACTTTTTCTCTTTATGTCTGATTAAAATCCTGACTCTTTGAAGAAAGGGAGGACATCATTTCAATGTCTTGAAGAAAGCCCAACACACAGTTAGCACTAAATACATATTAAACAGAAAGAAAGGGAAGATAAGGAACGGGAAACTCATTCTTGATTTTTGATGTGACAAAAAATGAATCAGGCTATCTTTTTGACTTGTTCTTTCCAGTCCTTAGCAGTCGTTTTAGCATACTGAATATCAGGGATTCAAGGACATCACCCAGAAACCTTCGATTGAGGTCTACCCCTTGAGGATTGTGGGTAGCAACTCAGTCTCACAGAAAGGAATAGGAATCAGTCGCCCCCAGTGATTGAAAGGCAGTATGAATTGGCTAGACCTTTTGTATCTCTGCCTAGTCAGCAAAGCAGTATAGTACCTTCTACTTACCACACTTAAAGCCCCAGCTACTCAAGCCACTGATATCACAGTTTCTAATCTGGATTTAGTAAGACCATACCTAGATTTAGTATCCAAATCTAGATTTGTTATTACAAGCTTTGTACTTTCTCTTGAAAAAGAAAGCTATATGCAGATATTCCAGACACCACATGCTTCACCCAAGCCAAATGTTGTCTACGGCTTAACTACCAACAGTAGAATTATGAGTCTAGGCCCTCTAACTTTATAGCCAGATGCTTTGTTCATTATAAAATGTCTGTCATCCTAATAATCATGCTTTAACTGCATCAGCTCCATTTTCTTGGCCAGCCTTCCTTATCTAAGATACCCTGCTATCTGTATTACACTGGGCTTTCAGGAATGGTCAGTGGTTAGAGAACTTAGTAAAATCTCTTAAGTACTACCATTTACAACCTGGAAATGATACTCTTACAAATGGCAATGCCTGTGGGCTGTCAGGAGAATGAAGAACCCAGAAGTGGAAGAATGTCATTTCAGTGGCACAAACATTTCCTAGTTATATTTTTTAAAAAGGAAAAGGTTTGCTTCCTGAGGCCCTTGGATGGAGAATCCTATTATTGACAAGCAGTAGGAGCTGTTAACATCTCTAAAGATTGGCCTGATGGTGCATACACACCAAAGTAAGTAATTAGAGCCTCTACCCAACTTGGCCAAGAAGAGGGCTGCTCATTTTAACAAGGGCAGGGCCTTGTTACAAAGAAGTGATAATGGAGATGCGATTGACAACAGAGATATAGGCAGGAGCCACAAAAATTCCTCCTTTTGTCTCCAGGCAGATCACAAGAACAAGAACTCATTCACACCAAGAAAGACACAATTGCCAAATGCTTGCAGGAAGTTCTCACTACTGAATTCTCCCTGGTTCAAACAAAAGAGAACCAAGCGGCTTGTTTTTTTGTTATAGTGGCACCTGAAGATGCACAAACTCCACATCCACACAGTTTCTCTTCCACAATTTCCTACTGGCTTTTTTCTCCCTGAGGTCCTCTCAGGTCCAGTCTTTAATAAATAATAAGAATAATTCAAGTCTCTACATCATCTACGTTTCTCATTTCCACCCACATTAGATAATTTCATATATTTTCCCCCCTCTGAGAAAAAAAATTCTCCTCAGACCTAACTGTCACTTTGACCTCTTTGGGAGGCCTGGGTAAGTTGTGAAAATTCTGGGCCACAATTCTTAAGAAGGAAACTTCAAGTTCTTTCCGCTTCACTTACCCTTCACATGTCTGAGGCAGTTAACGCGGCCGCCCCATAGTCTGTGTGGCAGGAGCTGTGTGCTAGCTGTGGCACCTATTGTTTGAATTTTTCCTCTCGTTAGTCCCCTTGACCTTTTATTGTCTTACTCCTAAAGTGTCAGGTCAGATTTAGTGTAAGGTCTCCCTTCACTAAGGACTCCTTTCCTTTCGTGGATCACTAAACAGGACAATTGCTCTATCCATCTTTTCAGGGCCTATTGTGAAACACCCCCCCTGAGCAGAGAAAGGTTTGATTCACTGGGAAACCATTTTGGTCAAACAGAAGCCTGACTATGCGTTCTTTAAAGAACTTTGTCTTAATCACTGACTTTAAAAAAAATAATAATCTAGGATATGAAGAGGATTCAGGAGATCAAAAGGCTTGGGAGTACATGGGTTTGACCACAATTTTCCTACAAATAATGGGGAGCCTCCGCTGAAAAATGAGCTCTGTTACAATGCCCAGACATGGAGGAATGCTACATAGTGCTCTCAGAACTTTTAAAATAATCAGGTCTTTCCATGGGGGAAATAAATGGAACATTTTATTTGGAACTTTATAATTAATGGACCAAACAGTTTCATTTGCTCTGTACATAACATGAGACTTTAAAAAAAAGATGAATTGAGAAGTTGGGCGATCAATTCAGCAAACAGAAGATTATTTAGATTGATTGTTTTATCCTATGTAGACATCTATGGCCATTCAGAATATGTTGCTATCAGGGAGACGATAAAAAAATAGAGATGATTTCTTTTGCAGTTTTGCCTTCATCTTTTGCCTTAAAGACCACTTTTATAGATGAAGTGGTATGGAGAAAGTTCTCCCTCTGTCAAAATACTAGAACCCAGGGCCATTCAACAAAGCCAAAGCTTGGATAATTCAGTATGGCGGTACCTTGGTTGTCGAACTTAATCCGTTCCGGGAGTCTGTTCGACTCCCGGAACCGTTCGAAAACCAAGGTGCGGCTTCCGATTGGCTGCAGGAGCTTCCTGCACTCAATCGGAAGCTGCGTCAGACTTTCAACTTCCCAAAAACATTCACAAACTGGAATATCTATTTCTGGGTTTGCGGCTTTCGGGAGCCGATTTGTTCGAGAGCCAAGCCATTCGACAACCAAGGTACCACTGCACAGACAAAAGTAAGTGCTTCTTCACAACATGCATAGTTAAACGATGGAAGTCACTAGCAGAAGATGTTGTGATAACCACCAACATGGACAGCTTTAAAAGGGTTGTAGACAAATTCATGGAGGATAATTCTAGAAATGGCTCCCAGCCATGAAGGCTGTGGAATGCCTCTAGCAGTGGAGGCAGCAAGTGGGGAGGATGCTGTTGTGCTTATGTTGTCCTGCTTGTGGGCATTTGGTTGGACACACGGCACTTGGTATGATCCAGCAGAGTTCTTCTTCTTCTTCTTCTTCTTCTTCTTCTTCTTCTTCTTCTTCTTCTTCTTCTCCTCCTCCTCCTCCTCCTCCACCTCCTTCTCCTTCTTACAGTTTTAAATTATTTTCATGTGATCTAATCTATTGCAGAATACAGATTTATAAAAGAAAATGTTGACTATGAAGGGTACAAGATGGCACTTTCCATGACCTTGTAAGGGAGGTGCCAATCACCACTCACTGTCCCTCTTTGATACAAATGAACAGGACAAGGGCATATGATGTAGTCCCCTTGTTGAAGTCAAGCAAGGCCGAGTCTGTTCAGTGCCTAGGTGAGACACAGCTGGCTCCCCTTTGTTCCATGGTGCAAGAAGGGTAACAGGATATAATATGTTAATGAAAAAATAAACCACCATGTTCATTTTCAAGCTTCCTGCCTCTTTTGTTCCGTTTTCTTCTTCTTCTATTAATTATTTTGTTACTTGTTCCTTCTTTTATTTGTTTAATTGCTTAGGTTGGGAACCTATTCTAGGTTCTACTTTTAGGTGCTAAATCAGTGTGAACAGCCTTAGTAATAAAAGAAGTAGTAATTCTTGTCCTCAGCTCCTTCACATTGGGCTTCGGTGATACAGTTCACGTTCTGTTTCTCCGGCCACTACTTACTTCTCCGTCCGTTTTTGGCAGCTCTTCATCTTCTGCATACCTCTATGACCACTTCCTTCCCTATGTTCCACTGCAATCCGGACAATGTGCCAAGAGTTAGTCCCTTGATGAGTCAGGCACTCTTTGTGTGTGTCAGCTTTGGAACTCCCTTCTCCTGAATGTCTGCCAAAGCCCTAGCAGAGCGTTTCTGGAGGCAATACAACTTTTTATAAAAAGAAACAAAAACAGGCAATCATTTGCTAGCCAAGAATAAGCTGATAATTATTTTTCAGAAGCCTTTCTAGATGTTTTATAGATACATTTTTTATTTTTTTATCATTTCAAATAGTGAAACTACCCTGAGGGTACAAGACAGGGAATCTGTTTAATTTAGTAATGAAGCACATCCACTCCAGATCGTGAACATACAGACATAAGAAGAACCCTGCTAGTTCAGACCAAATGCTCATCTTTCCTGCATCGTGTTCCCATGTGCCCATCCAAACGCCTACGGGGAGCCCACAAACAGGACCTGAGTGCCAAAGTAAAACCTTGTAATTCCCAGCCATGGGTTTTCAGAGGCATGCTGCCTCTGACAGTGGAGGTACAATGTAGACGTTGTTCGGGTCTCACTGGGCACAGTAATTTGCTATCCGCTTTCGCTACTTTGAACTTTTCATTCTCCTTGTGCACTTATTTACTCACGTTGAGTTTTATGTGGACTTCCAAATGTAAAAAGTAGACAGCAAGTTGTTCCATGAGAGAGTTGGTGCATCCACTCGTTGTGATTATAGGCAACTCCCCCAAATGTATGCTAGCGGTGTAGACCAATTTGTACATATTTGAGAGGTAAAACTTAAATTTGCTGAGCAAGAGTTGGAATAGATATTTAAAGAAAGGAACGCCATATATTTAAACGCTGCAATCAGAAATAATTTCTGTAAAATGTTCAGATGGAAATTATAGTACAGTTGTACCTTCGAAGTCGAACAAAATCCGTTCTGGAAGTCCGTTTGACTTCCAAAGCATTTGACTTCCAAAGCACGGCTTCAGATTGGCTGCAGGGAGCTCCTACAGCCAATTGGTAGCCGTGGAAGCCTGCTGGATGTTTGGCTTCTGAAAGAACGTTCGAAAACCAGAACAGTCACTTCCGGGTTTCAATCGTTCGAGAGCCAAAACGTTCGAGAACTAGGCTGTTCGAACACCAAGGTACGACTGTATTGTTATTGATCATGATGGGTCCTTTCTTATGATTTATGTTGCTATAGCAGATGACTAATTGGGTATCAATTTATATCTTAATGTGAATTTATATCATTCATATTTTTATGATTCTTTTCTTTTCATGCTTTAGACATCTATTCTGTCTTTTCCTATGGTCTGAATTTCAACTTTTTGCTCTGTGAACAGAAGGATCTTTCATACGGAAAGAGTTGTGCTCATGGAAAAGGTCCTCCTGTTCTCAAAGCAAAAAGTGAGGACCCAAGTCAGTGGTGGACAACCAACAGCTGCTCCCACAATGTGACGTCTAGTCTGCTCTTGAAGATATTCCAACACACACCCTGTGCAGATTTTCAGGGTGCTTGCAAGGCTACAGAAGTTGGGGAAATCCTGTTGTACCAGCACAAGTCCATTCCACTGGTGGGTGGCATTGTGGGATTCTACCCTATGTTTTCAATCAAATTTATATCTAAACCATTTTATAGAGAAATTACAGTGAGACAAATCAGAGGGGGGGGGAGTAGAGTGGATGAAAAAAGAGAGAACCCATAGTTGCTGACTTCATTCAAGGCATCTTTGACCTCCTTTATGAAGATAACAGTGCATTCCATATTTTAACATAAAGACAGTTACAGGTAGATAGCCGTGTTGGTCTGTCATAATCAAAACAAAATAAAAAAATTCCTTCCAGTAGCACCTTAGAGACCAACTAAGTTTGTTCTTGGTATGAGCTTTCGTGTGCATGCACACTTCTTTAGATACACACATAAAGACGTTTGCAGTAATAAGTGCTAATTGCAATTTTCTTTTCATTATATTAACATGTTGTTTTGAACTGTACCATAAGTGTCAGCTGCTATTAAAAACTAATTTGTTATTTTTTTTTTAAAGAAAGAGATTTTCAAAAAGACAACAATAAACCATAGTACTGTAATGTGTTTCAGACAGGATCTGTAATGTGTCGTTTCTGCACACTAGTATTTCTTTTAAAAAAGTAAAAGTAAAAAATCATTTTATATTTATGGCGAGGATAAAGATTCAGTTCTTATTTTTGCTGTTTGGACATAATAATTTGGGGTAACTCAGGTCAATATTCATTGTGTCTTTCATTTCATCCCATTTCCTCCATCCTTTCACATCTTTCAGCCTTTTGCAAACTTTTGCTATTGTTCAGCAGTTCTGTACCCAAACCATGCTGGCGTTTATTTCTGGGAGGATGGGAAAAAATGATCCAGGCATTTCCTATTGGCTCAGGATCCTAGAAACACCTGCTCAAATCACGTTGGCTGTGTTATGCTTTGACCTGCCTGTTAATGGAACTAAACACAGATTTACAGTGAAAAGTATCAAACTACATGGGAAAAAATGCAGCCTCTTAAAATATAGTCATATGAACAGGCCTAATGAGGCCTATATAGTTGCAGCCTTGGAACTCCTGGAGAAAGAGCAGAGAGAAAGTTTCCGAAAAATCTTTAACTGTATGTCTGGGAAAGCCCTCTTGAAGGCAAAAAAAACCCCCAACAACAACAAACCCTCATGCAGGCCAGTTCTTCTGGTTTTGGTAAAAAAAAAAATCCTGGAGGCAGTTCACGCAGACAGTGGCGGCTGCTCAGTCCTAATAAGGGCACTGCAGATCCTGAATTCCCACACTTCTGCGGAAGCCACGGAAGCCATATCATGCAACAAAGCATGTTCTCCTTCATGGAGAGCACGTGTTGCGGTGGGGGCCAGCAAGTCACCCCTCTGGTGCTGGGCAGGTACGTATAGATGGCCACTGCTGTGATTGGAACCAGGGTGTAGTTGGGGAGATTTGTATGTTGCAAATTGTTGATGGACAGCCCAGCGTATATATAATGGTTGGTATGCAATGTGATCTCCCTCTTGGCTGCGTGCTTCGGAGCACCCACCCTCCCTCCCTATATTTTAGGCCTCTGTGTTGACCTTGCAATGCCTGTCATGGGGTCGTCTGCTGTTGGGGCAGGGGCCTGGTAGGAATTTTTCCATGTGGCTGATTGGCTGGTGCCACCTGGTTTTCGCCTACTGCGTAGCAAATAGTCACAACTTGTAAGGTTGGCGGTTAGGCATTGGTTATTATGTTGGTTGGAGGAGGGGTTATGATTGATTGTGTTTGCCCCTCCTATTGATGCTGGTATACGGGGAATTCCGTTAAAGGAATATAACCATTACCCATAGTTTCCCAGCTCAGCCATAATGGGAACCTATGTTTAACTGCAGCTTATTGATTAGTTTGCTTGCTTGCATAAAAGGAAGAGCAAAGAGGTTGTGTGCGGGTCCCCGAAGCTTCTCCAAACACAGTCACTCTACATGTGGTTGCGGCCAATTCCTACAATCGCAAGCTCATTTTAAAGACGCATTATGATGTGGAAATGAGCTGTGCTTGTGTGTGCAGGGATCACATGCAGAACTAGTAACACAAGACGGTCTTGGCACAACCAGCTGATATGCAGAAGCTCCAAGGCAGCTGCTCACCTTATTTATGCACTTGCCAACCTGATCTTTGTGACATGTTAAGCACAGATCAAATAATTAATTTCATTTTCTTCTTTTTTTTACTGAAGTCAGTTAAGGGTTTCATGCGAGGAAGATGGAGGCTCAAGCAATGATATAAGAAATCATTCAGATTTATTTAGTTAAGTAAAGTTGTGCCCTGCCTTTTCCACTGAAGATGTTTTATCGTGTTTTTAATATTCTGTTGGGTGCCACCCGGAGTGGCTGGGGTATAAATAAATTATTATTATTATTATTATTATTATTATTTTAGCCCAAGGTGGTTAACAGCAATAAAAATAACAAATCAACAGCAGGAAAACAAAACAGGAAAAGTACATCAAGGAAATAGCGCACAATTTAACAAGTCTTAGTTTTCCACCCTAGTTTAAATGATGATGAGAAATAAAAGGGTGTGTGTAGAAGCTTGCTGGCATGCCTTAAACAGCAATAATTAATATTTACATAATTTAAAAAGGTTATTCTCCCTAAATTGGATCCAACTGATCTGCACTGAAACACTCCCAGAGTGTTAACCAGTCATATCTAGCCAGAAGGTGTACTGAGTTGAATGGGACTTACTTCCAGGTAAGGGTATATAGGATTGCAGCCCAAAAGCACTCCTAAAATTATATTTGGTCTTTCCTAACCTATAATCTCATGTGCTGAACAGCATCATTCCTTGCCTTTGAAGCGCACATGAAATGGTGCTAATACAGGTATGAAATGTGGAGATTAGCTCTTCTTTTGACACAACTTTCCAATAAAATCTAAATAAATACTCTTTGGGCAGCTGATGCATATCCCAGAATAATACACCCTCTTCTTGGTCACAATGTGGGAAGGTTGGCATGTCTACAAAGTTGTTTCTTTTTTTAAAGGGAGGCTCCTTCTGCTCCAGTGGCAGATCCATCACTTTGGGTTTCCCGTTCCAAAATGCCTTTGACAGGTCACTTCCTCAAGTCACATGCATTTATAATTGGGAATTCAGAGCTCGAAATCAGGTGTTCAGCTGATAAAAATGGCTGATGCTTGACTGAAGTCAACAAGATAATTCCGATTTGCACAAGCCAAATACGTGATCCAAGGATGACAGCGTTGTTGTGTTTTTCCAAACCTCAGTTCAGCTGCAGGGTGGTGGTGGTATAGAAAACCCCATGTACAAGCCCTGCAGCTTTTAGAGTATTTAAGCCCTGCTTTCCAGTATAATAAGATGGTTCTTTTAAGTACAGCAACCTTTACGGATTTGATCTTTTTAAAAACTAATTCAGAAAGTAATTCATGGGGGGAAGAAAGGTACAAAGCATACTGGCTGCATACAACACAGCAGGGCTGAAATGATGCCATTCTCAAGTAATCCTTTTATAATCCTTTCCTTTGCAGACATGTTGCTTTATAAACATGACCACCCTGGGCACCTTTTGGAAAAGCCTGTTCAAAGTTTATTTAACACTGACTTTGGGTTAGATTTACAGCTTTCGGGCCTGTTAGCCAGCAAATAACATAAGGGCTTTCCGTATACAGCTTTTAACATGGGGACATTGCCTTTCATTTAGCATAAGTGATTGTATACGTTAGACTGTCAAATCACTGCATGTAGTTTTTTGTGGTCAGGGACTTGTTTTATCATAGAATTCTGCTGAACCACTTCCAAACCAGAACTCCCATGTGTCTAATTATATTGTATTCCCATTATATAAACTTTATTTTTTAAGACCAAAAACATATGAAATAATGATGGGAATAAGCCCTTCCTAGACCACCGCCTCTTATTTGTGGGAAGAAAAGTTTACAGGAGGGACTCAAAGGCTGTCATTAGTGCACAGGTAGGATGGATAGAAAATCATGTGATCACAATCTCCCAAGAACTTCGGAGGGGGGGAAAACCCCTTTCTAGAAGGTTTTAAAGTTAAGGCAGGCAAATGAAGAGAATCTGTGCAAAGGTCAGGAGGGAGGAAGAAGCTTGCTGGAAATGCTTCACTTTCAGCTTATATGGAGATCAGCATCCATGGAGGAAATAAATATTTAGGTCAAGGCTACTTCCAGTGTAGCATTTTGCAATGAAGAATTCAACAGGAGATACGGCAATAGAAATGTACAGTATGCATATAAGGTCATTTCCATCAAGGGGACGGGCTGGGGACCACCATTGTTGTTAAGCATCATCTGCAGGGCTATTTCTGCTCTTCCCAAGTCAGTGCTTTATTCCAATACTAAACGTTTAACAGAAAATTCCCCCAAAGAAGGAAGCCTTGGACTAACATGACAAGTTTCTTTGTTTGTTTGTTTGTTTGCTTGTTTTATGGCATTTATTAGTTGCCTGCTTTTTTTACGAAAAGGACGAAATAATATGAACATTTAAACCAACTAAGAAAACCAGGTCAAAATAAAAACCTAAAAACACATCTTTAATGTATGCAATAAGGCTGGTCTAACAAAACCCATCTGACCCAAAAAATAAAATAAAAAGCATGGAAGAAGCCACAGATGTACACAATGCCCTCCAAATTAAGGGACAAAAGACTGAGTAAAAAAGAAACAGTTTTGCCTGGTTCCTAAATATAGATAACTAGCTGACCCGGCCACACCTTGCTGTGGCTATGTGTGTGAATGCTGTGGTGTTGATGGCTGCGTCTGTGGGTGGTGGTAGGAGAGGAGAGGGCCGGCAGCGGCTGTGGGGATAGTGTCTGGCCTGCCTTTCATGGCAGCTGTGGTGGGGAAGTGGGCAGCGGGTGGCCCAGGCTGGCTCTGACGGCGTCATCGTGAGCGGCTGTGGAGAAGGGCCGGGGCCTGCCTTCCACGGTGGCGGGGTGGCTAAGGGGCCTGGGCGGCGGTTGGGCTGGGCCTGCATTTGATGGCATTAACAGCGACGACCCGAGCTGTGGTGACAGTGCCAGCCTAACTTTCACGGCTTTGTGAAATTGAAGAAGTTCCCCTGTTCAACTTCTGTCTGCCCCTTCTCTGTCCCCACCCCCGTTTTCAATTACCGGTTTGCAAGCTTGCAAATGGCCGACGGAGCTCTGAGGTTTTGCTATGATGTATAAAAGCTGCGCCATTGTTTTGCTTTTGTAGCTGTAGTACCAGTATAGCTGTCGCTAGATGGCGCTGTTTTGCTGATGACATCTAATGCCTGCAACTTTTTTTTGCATTTAAACTTTATTTTAGGTATGACAGGTGTGGTTTTTAAGAATTTTTATTATGCCAGATTCGTATGCCATGGTAATGGAACGCTGTGTCCTAATTTGATGTGATTTGGTCCAGCAGTTACGCAGCAAGGGTGTTTCGGACAAACACGTAATGGGAACATTTTTATATATATATAAAAGGCCAGGCCATCATCTATATGCGCTCCAGGGAGAGCATTCCACAAACAGGGTGCCATCATTGAAAAGTCAGTTGTGTAGACAGTGCTGTACCTTGCTGTGGGTCACTTCTGCTGTGTAGAGGTGGGGAGGGAGCATAAGAATTAAACATGCTGAATAAGCATAGGGGAGGGAATCCCGTGGAGGTGTACTTTTACAAAAATGATACAATGAGGTTACATTTTGAGCCTATCTGGCTCTGAGGAGTTGGTCTTCTTGTTCAAAATCATCCATAAATGTCAATCAAACAAGATGGTTTCGTCTTCTCTGAGAATTTAGTATGGATGACAAAAGAAAGAATAAAGACCATAGGAAGCTTTCTTTTACTGAGTCAGGCCATTGGTCCATCACATTCAGTGGTGTCCACACCGACTCGCAACAGCTCTCTGGGTTTCAGGCAGAGACCTGCTGGGACCTTTGTATACATAGGAAGTGCTCTGCCATTGCCTTTTTTTTTTTAATCCTGAATTCCACAGAAGTATATCTTACTGAAAAACAAAACCCTCAAAACCAAGTCTGTAATCACTACAATTCAGGAACAAGTGAGCAGATCAAAGCACACACCACCAAGCACATGAGTCATCCGAGATAAAAGCTTAAAATCTCTCAAGGAGAGCCAATGTAAAGTGATATGAAGCAAAGTCCTCAAGGTAGGCTTTGGCAGTACCGTAGCTCGCAAGTGGAACATTTCTGCCCCAACCTGTGTGAGGAAGAGGCTGAAGCAGGAGGGCAGTAGTTCATTGGGCAAAATGTTTCCACAAAATTAAAGGTGCAGTGATACGGAGAGAAAAGATTTGTCTAGTAATCTGATTTAATTTTCAGTTAAGGGGTTAAAAAAAAGGATGAAAGTGATTTTGTTTAAGATCCTGGTTTGTCCCAGACCTGCTAACATGCAATTTGAAAGAAAACACAAGATTTAGTTCAGATCCCAAATCAGGACATCATAAATGGACATCATGATTCAGCTCGGACTAATCTGGAGGGTGCTCAGTTTGTTTTAGGGAACAATTCCCTATTTACTGTTAGGAAAATCAAAAAACAACTGTGACATTTCCCCCTGTTCACAGAAATGGATGGAATTTGCAGGTACACTAGCCCTACCATAGTAGATAAACCTGCTAAATTACAGAGGAGTGGGCCTGTAAAAGTATATAGTATATAATATGTCCATCCAACACTCTTAAGCAGAAGTATTCCAATAACACTATTACAGTGATCCCTCGACTTACGAATGACCCGACTTACGAGTTTTTCGAGTTGCGAGGGATAAAAGCGGCCGCCGCTTCCGAATTTTTTCGACTTCCGATCGGAAGTCGCGGCCGTTTTAAATGCGGTTTCCTCGAGTTCCGATGGTTTTTTCGACCTACGAATGCGTTCTCCAATGCATTCCTATGGGGACTCGAGTTACGATGATTTCGACTTACGAGGAATCCGTCGGAACCGATTAACTTCGTAAGTCGAGGGTCCACTGTAGTTCCCTTTGAAATCAAGGAGGCTAAACTGACTTAAATCACAATACATCAGATTAACTAGAAAAGGAAATGAGTGTTGAGTAGGATAAACAGCACTGCATATTGATACCCAACATACTTTTTCTTGGGGCACTTGCTAGCCACATCCCTCCGACTGATCATGCTCTCCAGTGCCAGTCATACATTCAGCAAGCATGAGTAAGGGGCAAATGCATGTAGACCCTGTCTATGTATTTACATCAGTATCACATGAGGTCCCTTCTCACACTCACCAAACATGCAGTCCCCAGAAGAAGTCTTGACCATTCTTTTAACACATGACGGGGATGTCCGAATCATCCCTACAGTCTTGCAACACTGGAGTGAAATATATTCCTCTATGAAATAATACATTCATGATTTAAGGAAGCATCTCAAGAGTAATGTGTAGATTCGAAGATGCAGACTCCTGTATGCTACAACATTCATAGAATCACAGAATTGTAGAGTTGGAAGGGACCCCAAAGGACATCAAGTCCAACCCCCTGCAATGCAGGAATCTCAACATTCTAACTGTGCAATCCGTAAAGCATGTTTACTCAGAAGTAAGTCTCAGTGCATTTAATGAGACTTGCTTTCTATCTGGTATTTCTTTTCTTTCAGAGTGCTGTTTATGAGTCATCCCTCACATTTAACTATTCTACCTCATAATCCATTAAGAAGTTGATGGATGTCTTATGAATCCTCTATGTGCCTTCATAACATGCATTTTGAAGAATGTCCTTTCAATAGCTCGGCAAACATTCAAAGAAAAAGGATTGACTGGAATGCAAATGTGCACATCTGGAAACAGACTATGATTAAGGTGTTTTTTTTACAGTATGTTTATGTTTTCAGGAGTTTTATATTATGCATGCTTTGTCTCCTGAAAGGCATGTTTAACTCCAGCTTCTCAGGAATAGAAATACATAAGGGGAAATACAGGGTTCACCAACAAAAGTCATTAGGTTTCAATCAGAGATGAGATACCTGGTTGGACTCCAATAACCATCAGCCCAAGCCAGCATGGCTAATGATGGGGGATGATGGGAGTGGTAGTCCAACAACATCTGGATGACCACAAGCTCCCCAGGGATGACAAAAAGTAAATTGAGTGAATAATTGTGGGGGGGTTTAATAAGAAAAATTCAAAAAAATCACTGTGATTCATATATTGGTAACTTTGTGATTGGACTTCTGTAATGTGCTCTACATGAGCCTTTCCTTGTTCCAGAAGTTGCAGCTGATGCAGAAAGCTGTGCCCAGGTTGTTGAGTAGAATACCTGAGTGCACATATATAGCACCTATGTGGAGGGAATTGCACTGTGTCTATCAGCCTCTGGGCTACGTTCAAGGTCTTGTTAACATATAAAGCCCTGAACAACTCAGAACCAGGTTACCTGAAAGACCTCCTGCCACCGTACAGATCTGTAGAATCACTGGAATCATCATGTGTGGAAATTCTGCTGGTGACACTGCACTCTATAGAATACCATAGGGTGGTGACTCAAAAGTGGACATTTGCTGCTGTTTCACCAATGCAATGGAATGCCCTCCCCTCTGCCATATGCGAAGCAGCAACCATCAGTTAACCTCAGATATCTTGTAAAGACTTACCTGCTTGACCAGAATTCACCTAAACCATACAATCAGATCCCTATGTTTTTGTTTTTTGTTTTTTTGCTTTTATATGCTTTTACCTGTTTTATTATGCTGCTGTTGGTTTTAAGCTGCATTTTGTGTCCATGCTGTTGTGTGCAGATCAAGGGAGCAGGACACAAAACAGAAGCAGCTCACCAGGTGGGGCAGAGCCACAAAGCTCTGCTCACACTTCTGCCAAGAAGCTCACAATTCTGCCAAGGAGTGTGGTGGAGTCTCCTTCTTTGGAAGTCTTTAAGCAGAGGCTTGACAGCCACTTGTCAGGAATGCTTTGGTGGTGTTTCCTGCTTGGCAGGGGGTTGGACTGGATGGCCCTTGTGGTCTCTTCCAACTCTATGATTCTATGAAAGCTAGCTTCCTGGCAGGTGAGTCATTGTTGCTTCCTGGGAAGGAGAGGTACAAAAACAATGGCAGGAGTGTGGGATTTGCTCTGCTGGTGTGTTTGCACTGCACTAACATCCCTGCTGCCTCACCTCTCCCCATGTTCCTGCCAGTAACCAACAGTGACTCACCTGCCAGGAAACTAGCATGGTGGACCAGCCCCATCCTCTCTCTCCTGGAATCCTTCCCAACAAGATAGTTGATGCTAGATGGCTCAGTGGCATAGGGGGACGGTATGCTCCACCACACGATTGCTATCAGTCATCCAATTTTCCCCAAGAGTCACAAAGCAAAATTTCTCTGGCCGGTGCTCTAGTCCTTGTGTAGAGCAATGGGAATTAGGGATCAAGCAGCATGTCCATGATTAAGAATGCTTTCATGCATCTCCACCTGCTGGCTGGCATTTCATTCATTTCAGTCCTCTCGAGGCATGATAACCATGCGGTTCTGAAATAAAACACGTTTGTTGAAAACAAAGATTTACTGAACGAATGAGGGCTATGATAATAGACAGCACTTTAGCTTACCAATAAATGTAGTGGATCTGCTTATAGCCATGGTTAAAGCGGACAGCCTGGGACAAAAAAGCAGAAGTCAAACTAAATCCTTACAACTCCTATTGTTATAGTAATAGATGTCTAAAACAGAGAGCAGACTGTTTTGCAGCACGTTGTCCTGATTTCCAGATTCCAAACAGCTGCTCCTGTGGTTCCTTTTACTGCCTACTTCCTTTTGCTTGCTATTTTAAAGCACCTTTTTAAGGGTCTTCTGATTAGAAAACAAGAGAATGGGACCTTTACAGCAGAGGATAACAGTACAATTGGTTTATAACAGAATACAGGTACAGGACTCTAGTTTCATCGGGTGGGATTCGATCACACATGGGCAAATTTAGGATGGGCAATGTTGATTTGATGCTCTTGTGCAACAAATCTGCTCCCCCCCCAAAAAAATGCCTTTTTTCAATAAGGAAACAGGGGAGGAATGCACTGGAAAGTGTGGGATAGCAATTGTTTGACACATCATCATATAACCTCCCTGCAAATAAACAGTCAACATTGTTTAACCTCCCCAGAAACTTTATGAAAATGAATCAGGATGAATGCTCAATAAACAGGAAGCCTACAAGCAAGTACCGGTCCAGTTTCTCTATACGTATCTGATGAGGCAGAAAGGCAGGATGCAAACAGGGGGAAAAGGGATAACCATAACTTTAAAAATTGCTGGGAAAGATAAGCCTACTAATGAAGGAGTAAAGAATGACATGAGCTGGGCATGGGATGAGCAACATCTACTGGCCCCTTGACTCACCCAGGGCCAGCCCTACTATTTGACAGAGTGCAGCAGCCACCTCTCATGGCAGATGCTGGGAGGCAGAGAGTGGTGTTACCCTACATCACCTGACTGAGCTGCTGGCCTCAAGCACGCTCTCCCACTGCCAGCGTTGATGTAAGACTCAACCGCCAGCCTAGTTGACTTCTGAATATGGAATCTGGTGTGGGTGGGTGCCAACCTATCCTTTGCCTCAGGCAGCAAAATGTCTTGAGCCAGACCTGGACTCACTTCTCTGGCTTTCAGACTCGAGCAACCCAAAGGACCAGTTCCTGGTACCAGTGGAGATTCTTGGGGATATTCTTGTTAGACTCTGTCCACCCTGCAATTTATGCCCTTTGGGTACATTGGTCAAATGAGACTGCAAATCCTAACCCCACTTAACTGGGCATAAGCCCCTTTGAATTCAGTAGGCCTTACTTCTGTATCAACAGAGTTAGGATTGTGCTGTAAGTTGTAAGAGAAGCAGATGTAAGAAGCAGCCGCAAGTGTTCTCTGCATATAGCTGCTCATTAATTTATACAGAGAGGAAGAGGGTCTGTTCTTTACATGCAAAGGAGCATGTGAGGCGCAGGCCGTGAAACCCATTTCTCTGTCACGTCTTACCTCACTGTGCTCCTCTGCTTTTGGAAACCTTCTCCCAGGCCGGCTCGCTTCCAGTATCAGAGCCAGGTTGGGAGAATTGGCTTAAAGCAAGGAAGCTTCTCCTCCTCGTGGATGCTCCTGTTCATGTAAATTATCAGTTTTCCCCCACCCCAGCCTTCTTTCCAATTCCCACTTTATATGTCGATGGAGCAGACACACGCAGATGGCTGTCCCATCATGTCGAGTTTGGCCCCCAGACTGGAACTCCTACATTTTTTGGCAGCTTGACGTCAGAGCCATTATTTGCTGTGTCTGTTGGTGGAGAGCTTCAGCATTTAAACTGCCTTTTGGAAATCCGCAATGATTTACACTAGCTAAGGGGCTAGCCAGCTGTTCGTACACATCTTCGCATAAGCAACCACCCAGCGCACAACTGGAGATAAAGGCTGTTTTCCCAACAGCATTAGAAACAATCCAAGGCATGAATTCTTTTGTAATAGGAATGTCAAGAGTTCAGTTACTAATGACTTGTAACCTTGTTGGGCTGGGGTCACTCTGTCTGGGGCAGTTTTCTTTATCCTACTCAGTTTGGTAGGTCTACCAGAAGTACCACGGGAGAGAGATGCAATGCTGTCCACTCCTCCATGGCTACACTACTTTGTGACCTTTCCAAAGGTTTCCTTTCTCCTCCTTTAGTTCCCCACTGCATTGCTTAAGGGCAAAATCACTTTTAAAACACTGTTGCACGCCATGCCTATCTCTGAGGAGTGCAAGATTCCAGGGGTTCCAGGCTATTACCCAGGGTTTGTGTTTCCTTCGGAATGAGGTACAAAGGACTCTGTGGTATCTTTATGATATACATAACCTGAGCCTGTGACAGCAGTAACACTCCAAGAGGGCCTTGCTTCCCCCATAGCCACAGCCTTGGATTCAAACATCGTTCTGACTCTCTGGCTTCCCAGCCTGTTGCTTCCTGCTCCTAGCTCACATCTTTCAACTCTCACCTTTGTCTTTCTAACTAACAGCCAGTTGAGGGAGGGCTCCCCACCCCCGGCCCACCCATTTGTCATCTGGCACAGATCCACTTCCTTTGTTCCCCTTAATGGCCCGTTACCTAGACCAGGCATAGGCAACCTTCGGCCCTCCAGATGTTTTGGACTACAATTCCCATCATCCCTGACCACTGGTCCTGTTAGCTAGGGAACATGGGAGTTGTAGGCCAAAACATCTGGAGGGCCGAAGGTTGCCTATGCCTGACTTAAACTATCACCTCACCAGGAAACTAGCCTGGCTATTCTGGGAATTTGAATCCTTGCTTATATTTTAATACTTGCTAGAGCCAAGGATTAGAAGGGTATCAGCACATAGCCTACTCCATCTTGCCCGAATTCTTAACAATACACAACAACAGCACCCTGTTACACTACACAAAGTTGTCCTGTCAGCACAAGGTATTTGGTTTACACATTGGCACTTCCTCTCCTCCCCTGTGCACCCTCCCCCAACAGATCTGAGGGATGAATTTTGCATGTTCTTTTCAGGCAAATATACTAGCTGTCCAGAAGAGGACAGGTCTCATCATGAACTCCCCATTAACTGGAATCGTGATCGGTTCATGCGTCAGATCCACTTTCTGCCAGTGTGTCCTTCACTTACCTAAATTACCATAGCCGTTAAATGACCGTTATGCATCGTTTATTATTATGTGTGATCATTCATACAATATAATAGAAGATCTATAAAGCTTTTGCTTTTACCGCTGGTACTGTTTGTATAATGGTTCTACCACAAAAATTCTTTTCTCTGCCATGTGGCTTTTCCCACTCAAGCATCCTGTCTGGGATAAAAGAGTTTAAAGTAGGGAAAGAAATAAAGGTCTGGTAGAAGGGACTCGTAGGGGAGGATTAGCAGGCATGTGAAAGTTTAAGCTTCCCACCTCTGCTCTCTCTGATTATATTTGTCAAATGCCCTTCCCAGCTACACATTAGCTGTATGAGAGAACACAGGTCCATTGGCTTCATAAAACATAGAGCATCCTTTGCAGGTAATTTTGGAATAAATATCCATGATTAGAAACTGAAGGAATTATGCCTTCGGCTCTATGTAAAGGGTATTGCCAGGTTCTGCTGATAAGTTCATTCCTTTCCCCATATTTTTGCATCACTAGGGCACTAAAAGAAAGCATTTTGGGGGATACAGTGTTCCTCATATAGAGAAATGGAGGGGGGTGCATCACCAAAAGAAAGCGAAAAAGGAATTTCCTTGTACTAATTTATATTAATATGATCATTTATTTATATACATTTAGTTATATGCTTAATGTCAAGATGACATCTACCGGTAAGTGGTCTGCCAAAAAAAGACAACAACAATTGCACAACATTGCACAGAATAATTAAAACTACACCATAATTAAAATACATAATAAGGTGATGCTATTAAAACATTAAAATATAAATGTATGTGATTAAGATATGCTGTAAAATGAAGCAAGTATAGATATTTTGTATCTATATGTATAGACACATATTTAAATTTAAGTTTTAATAAAGAAATGAATACTAGGCATCTCACCATAGTTGAGAAAGACTGTGACCAGGTGTGTGCCTGCTCAGTTTGTTTTCCAGGTACTAACTGTTGATGGGCAACTTCAAAGCCCCTCCTGTTCCTTCTTGTGGTTCTTTTATCTTTAAACTAGACTTGGACTGGCCAGCCCTCTAGACAGAGAAACTATTTGCTTGAAAGCTATGAAACCTGGAATCAAATCTCTTTTTGGCTTACTGGATGACTTTGGACCAGTCATAAACTCTTGATCTCATTTACCTCTGACTTCTTTCCACCATCCACCCAGGAATCACTCAGAGAAAGAGTGAAATACAAATGAATATATATGGAGAGAGAGAAAGAGAGAGAGAGAGAGAGAGAGAGAGATTGAACCTGAAAAATTAAACAATTAAATAATTTAAATTTAAATTTAAATTAAGATCTTCCCCCTCCTGAGGCTCAGAGCATGCATTCACTCAAGGTACCAAATTTTCAAGGCTTTGATTTTCAGAAAGTGTTGAACAATCTATTTTAAATTCTATCTTAGACATCCTAATTTCTTAATAATAAAAAATAAACCCCAACCTTGAAGTGCTTTAAGCAGACATAGAAACAATGAAGGCATCCCAGGTCACCAGTCACTTTCAACAATCTTGGGCTAGGATCATTATTAAAGGGAGACCTCTGCTGCATTTTCACGTTATCCACAATAAGCTCTGATTACAATATTGCCCACGGCCATTTGAGTCATTACTGTACACTTCATGAGAAATCGAAGTATGAGAGCTATGGAAATTAAACTCCCTGACCTGAACACATTTTTCCCTCTTTGATGTCCATCTGAATAGCTGTTTTGACTGGGATATAATTTTACTTTTTAGGCATACAAGCTCTCATGACAGCTACAACACTTGACTTTTGGAACCTTAAAAGCCACGCATTGTTTTTTGGTTCCCTGAACGACAGGGAAGTCAGAATAGTTACAACAAGAATTTTGTAAATGCTGTGGTTCACAAAACTGTTCTTGTGGCAATGTTCAGATCAGACTTCTGTTTCTCAGAGGTAGACCATACTACCTGTCAATGCCCAGGCACCTCAATAAGGATGGTACTAATGATGATGGTGATATAGTTGCTAGGAAAATTTCATGGTTTTATTGTATTATTTACCACTGAAATAACCGAACATTGATTTTCCAAAACTCCTTGATATTTGTGAATGTTCATGCAGTATTATACTCTTGAAATTATGTTCCTGTGGTAGGGGGGATGAACAAATGGACAATGAAAGTGAACCCCGAGATCTCTCATGGTTGCAAGGAGATTTATATTGCGAGCCTGAAAGGATAAACATTCACATCTACTTTTCAGTCTCTGACGTCCTCACTGCCCTTTCTACATTTGAACATATACATTTAACCATCAGTCTCCTTTAGATTCCTATTTGGACACATGAACTGCCTATATTAATTTATATTTTTAAGCCGTTATTAACTAATACTCAATATTTGTTATCAGATGCAAGTCTTAAGAACCACAAAAGATATAATAACTGGAAAAGGTTTATTGAATATATGGAAAATAGCTGTGTACTGCTGAAAACACATTTAAGGTAAATTCAACAGGGTAAATAAGTTTTGATGGATGTAATAATGGAAAACCGATTGGTATAGTTTTTGTAAAATATGCAGGGATATAGTATATGTAAAATGAAGCATGGAAGGGGAAGTCATTGATATTGTTAAGTATGTAAGATGTTTATTTGAAATTGTAAAACAGAAAATTTAATTAAAAATATAATAATAATACCTTTATTGTCATTGTACAACCTGTGTACAATGAAATTAAATATATTTTAAATAATAATAATATCAGTTTGGGAATACATTCTTAGTTATCCTGGAAGCATCTTACAAAGAACAATTCAAATTAGTCATATCATTTCTTCATATTTCTTTCACACTGTCACATAAAGAAAGATTCTGATGCACCAAAAAACGAGAAGAACATGGGATAGTCATGGCAACAGGCACTACCATTAGGGAAAGTGAGGGAGCTGCCTCAGGCAGTAGATGCTGGGAAGCAGGGAGTGGTGGCAAGGTATAAGAGGACACAGCTTTTTGTGTCATGGGGCTACCCTGCACCTGCTAATCCAGCCTTCTGCCCACCAGTATGGTGGAAAACACTGTCCACTTGCCACTGCTGAAGCAGGGTTCAAGCACCGGTCCAATTGGCTTCTATACATAGAACAGGGGTGGGGATGTGCACCATCTTCTCCTTTGCTTCAGGCAGCAAAATGTCTTGGACATTTGTATAGGACATTCTCTTGCTCTCATTGTCAATGAGAATATTTAATTACAAAGCTGTTTAAAAGTTGCATCCACCCAAGACATACATATACAGTGGTACCTCGGTTTAAGAACAGTCCGGTTTAAGAACGATTTGGTTTACAAACTCTGCAAAACTGGAAATAGTGTCCCGGTTTGAGAACTTTACCTCAGTCTAAGAACGGAATCCGAACAGTAGAAGGGCACTGGCGGCGGGAGGCCTCATTAGGGAAAGCGTGCCTCGGTTTAAGAACGATTTCGGTTTAAGAACGGAATTCCAGAACAGATTAAGTTCGTAAACTGAAGTACCACTGTACTCTCCACCCCAATATTCAATTGTACTGTAGAACATCTGCAAGGAGACCCTACACACGGATAGCAGTATTTGTGCAGGTCCTCTTTGCCAATGTCTATACTGATTTTGTGGGTCTCAGAAGGTAAGGCCAGAAGATGCTTAGACATGGAGGGTAAGGCCAGTGTGAACAGTCGCACTCCTCCTCCTTGGCTATGGGATATGAGTGGTGAGCTTGTGAACAGCCCATTAGTGCCTGCTTTTTTTCAGGAAATTAGGTTCCATGGTCTTCTCCTGCACTAAACATCACTTTGTTAGTTTAGAGACTGAGTGTTCACCCAGTGAGCATCATGGCTGACTGAGGATTTGAACCCAGATCTCCCTGGTCACAGTCTAACACTCAGAGTAGCTTTCTGTGGGCTGATCCATGCCTCTAACCCAGTTTCATGCAGTGTTTGTTTATCTTCAGAAAGGTATGTAGAACCTACCTGAAGTGAGATACAGACCATCATTCATAACATCTGCGCTCCCAAGAACATCCCCACTTTGGAGTTACTCAGTTTCAACACATTATTCAAATATGTGCCATGTTCCCCTCTCCACAAGCAACTCAGCAACCTCGAAAGCACAAGGAGACATCACAACCCTCTAATGCAGATATTCCAAGTAAATGAAACCTTTTTCAGTGTGGTTGCCTTTGTAATAACAGCCTTCTTATATGGTAGATACTTACATAACAGAAGATGAAAAGACATTTTATAGCCTTCTGGCCAGAGGACTGAAAATTAACGGCATACCTGTGGCTATTCAAAGCCAGGGAGGGAGTCACTTTTGGGCCATGGGAAACTCCGGGCGTTTTGCTTCTTCATTCCTGCTTCTTGACTAGCCTCTACTATTTGCATAGGCCTGGTTTGTTTTTCATGAAGCTGATACATTTCAAAGTAAAACAAACCTCCCGGCATCTGGATGGCAAAACAAATTCTGAAGAAAGCTTAATAATGGATTGTTTTAATTAATGAATTAACCTTATGTAATGCATTTCCAAAAAAAAATGCAATTATATGAATAAAAATTAATTTTTTAAAAAAATATTGAAGCTTCACATCACATGTCAGCCCGAATAGTATGTGTCAGATCACTGGGAGCTAGAAAGCAGTTGCATTTTGAAAATGGCATGGATTGTCATGTGTGACGAATGCACTCAAATATACTTTGCTGCTGAAAATATATAACAGGAATGGTTGGTGGCGCATCAAAATGGCCTCCCGACAGTAGCGTCACGGCTACTTACCTAGTCAGTGAGGAAGCTACTGGTGTACCCTGAGTACTCTCTTAAAACATGGAGGTAAAGAGGCTGATGAACATATCATCAATCTTTTATTTATTTATTTTTTTAAAAAGCACAAAACACCTCTTGTGAAGTGGGACAATCTTTGTCTTACCATCTTAACTTTAGATTTATTCATTTAAGGAATATTTAAGCTGCTTTTTTTAGGACAAAAGGTGGCTTCCAACAGAATACGAGCAATATAGAAATATAATGAATTGAAGAAAACATGACGATGAATCAACAGGAACCAGCAATGACCTTAAAACGCTAGGCCCAGTAAAAACATACAAATGTAATAACCGAATTGGAGATAAAGCAGCACCAAAAGTACAGCATGCATCCCAATTATATAATGAGAAAGCCACAATGAACAAATAAATTTTAGGACCTGCTTAAAAGTCTACAGTGACACAGTGGGCTCTTACCCCTAATATTCCCAAAAACCTCTGTTATTGTTTGGCTGAGTTGGAATGCCTAGGTACATTGACACAGAACTATTTAGAAGGGAGATAAGGAACTCAGTTCACATTTGGCTTCCATTTCAACATGCCTGTTGTTTCACCGGTGATTGGAAATTTTGCTTAGCCTTTTGACCATAGTCAAAAATGCTGTTGTTGTTGCTAGGGGTTGAAGAAGTATGTAAAGGTGTTTAACCATCCCTGATAAACTCTATTGCAAGAGTGTCTAATCTTCCTTTACCTGATAGTTCCCTGGTTAGGAATGCGCCTGCATGACCTCTCAAACCTCCCCAATTGGTCTTCTGTTTATCTCAATTTCGTGCAAAGAAGGTTGGAAACATTTTCTTTTCTTTTCTCTTTTGTATGTCAAAATGAAGTTCCATGCTTCCGGAATGGGGGAGAGAACGGGTGTACAAAACAGATTAGAAAAGAGTAGAACTACTTTCCTCGTGAAGGGTCTTTTCAGGGCCGGCCCTGAAGACTGAAACTTGCCGCTACCGCCAGAGTCACACAACCCCGGTAAGCAGGTTTCAGCAGGGGTGGCCCCTTCCCATTTCACCTCAGGTGGCAAAATATTCCGGGCTGCCCCTGGGTCTTCTACACATATAACAATCGCTACCACGATACATGTCAAATGCATGGGGGCAGGCCCTTGCAGAGCCAGGCAGAGGCCCGGGCCAGGAAGATAATGTGCCCCCCCCCTTTTTTTTACCCTGGGGATCTCCAATAACGTAATTTTTAAATAATGAATTATAATTTTAAATACATTTTACAATAAATACATTATTCATTTTAAAATGTATTATACAATTTTTAATAGTTCAAAAATGTATTTAAAAATCTATTTTTAAGTAGACAACTTTGACTATTATTTATTATCTTCTTATTCTACTCTTAAAAAAGATGTATGCTTGTGAGAAAGCCACTATTGCTCGTAAGCCACTATTTCATTAAAAAAATGGTTTCCAACAAATTTTATCCTCATTGAGCTATATGTACTCCTCGGGTGTAAGTAATATTCCTGGCCTAGTTAACAAAATTTTAAACAAATGGCCACATCTTCATCAATTTTTCATCATTTAAAAAAAAAAATTAGCGATAAGAAAGCCAACACACTTATCTTTAAGTTACGTGTGGTTTAAATTTTTGGCAAACAAGATTTCAAACAAAAACTCACCAACTTTTGCGATTGTGAATATGCTGACCGAGGCCCCCTTTGGAATCGGAGGCCAGGGCCAAGTGGCCCATATGGCCCACCCTCTGTCTGCGGCTGCATGGGGGGATTCTGGGGCCTTCATTCCTTTGAGACTCCACTCCACCAGGAATGGAGAATGTGTGGCCCTTCAGATATTGATGGCTTCCAACTCCCCCCCATTCCCAGCCAGCTTGGCCCATAATCAGGTACTATGCAAGATGAGGTCCAACAACATCTGGACAGCCATCTTTATTCACACTGGAAAGTCATTCAACTCGAGGTCACTGGCTCGAAGGTCTTTGGATCAGTGAGTGACTTTCTCCAGAACCATGCCAGTTAGAGGGAGAGGGGTTGAGTTCCTTGTGGGTTATAGGGCTGAGAATTCTTTGGGTGGGGGGAAAGAATGTGTTTTGAATGTGCTTCAGAAGTATAGTGCAGGCTTCCTCAACCTCGGCCCTCCAGATGTTTTGAGACTACAATTCCCATCATCCCTGACCACTGGTCCTGCTAGCTAGGGAACATGGGAGTTGTAGGCCAAAAACATCTGGAGGGCCGAGGTTCAGGAAGCCTGGTATAGTGTGTACATAGCACAAGACTGCTCCTCCACAGGAGCTAAATGCTACCAAGTGTTTCCCTAGGGCAGGAGTGGGGAACATGTGGTCCTCCAGCTGTTGTAAACTCTAACCCCCATTATCTTCAGACATCATGACCCAAAAGTCTAGGATGATGGAAGCTGCAATCCAGCAGCATTTGGAGGGCCACAGCTTCCCCAACCCTGCTGTACATCATGGTACTGGCAACTTTTTTATGTACACATCAGACATCAGGAAGCCCTCAAGAAGAGGATTTTTATTTATTTATTTATTATTTTTGGTCAAGCCTTGGTACTACAATGCTTACATTTCTAGAGTAGCGATTAGGAGCAACAACACTGTGCAATGGGGAGGGGGGGGGCTTTTTCATTCACATCTTGCCGTGTAAATCCCCATATTCTGCTCCTTTCCTGCTGGATTTCTGGTTTCATTGCAACAGACAGTGCAAGGCAAAGGCAGTCTTTTTCAGACCATAAATAATATAAAGCCAAAGCAAAGTCTTACCTCATACTTCAGGACAAATAACTCCCTTGGGGAAAGCCAACATTCTAGCTTAAAGCACATGCTGATATTTGAAAAGTCCGACACCCCAACCAAGTCCCTTTGTAATAAACTCTTACACTGTACCTTTAAAACTTAATGGTCTGTGAAAGTTATTATTGGATGTTTTTAGCATGACGTGCCATTCAGACTCAAGTTTATGAAGTGCATGAGGGCTGCTTCAAAATGACAAAGCTCTGTATGAAAAGTCCTACCACATAGGAATCACTGTGCAGCCTATGTGAGGTTGTTTGATGGCCTTATATGCACCTATTTGTATATCTCTTTTAAATTTGAAATGAAATCCTGAATTGCCCAGAATAACCCATTTTCACTTATTAGGATACCATGTGTGCATGTGTATCCCATCCGCAAAATAATGTACTGGGATGTATTGCACATATAAGGGAATCCAGTTCACAGCAAATCTTTGAAAATACAGTAGTTTTCTAGCATTTCGAGCAAAGCACACATATACTTTTCATTTAAAAAAACCACATGAAGAAAATATTGTTTATCATCTTATAGAAGAATAATAGTGAAGTAAATAATTATTGAATTTATATCCTTTCTCCCAAATAAGTCCAGGCCAGCAAACCACCCAGACAAATGGTGTTACTGAGCAACCTACATAAATGGCACAAACAAACAAACAAAATAAAATTATTATTATTATTATTATTATTATTATTATTATTATTATTATTACACTGCCTCTCAACCATATTCTCAGGTATTTGTACAAAGAATTTAAAAGTTGAAAAAGTTGGGGGGGGAGAGAAAAAAAGAAAATTGCTTTGAAAAAGAGATAGTATTTGAAGGCTTCCATGTTAGAATGCAGCTGAGCCAGTAGCATTTAAATGGATGGTGCTTCTAGACTGTTGCTGTTTTGGGTGGGATTCCTTTTATACCATCAAATTTAAGTTGCACAATTATAGTTGATTGGGAGGTCTTGCGCAATGAACCAGCTCCACCCCCCCACTTTGGCAATAAGGAAAGTGACAGGAAAATGCACTGGAAACTGTGAGCTAACACATGCTTTGGCCCAGCGTCGTCTAACCTCCCTGTGAGGTGAGCCAGCATCATCTAACCTCCTGGAAACAAATCAGGATGAATGCTCAGGAAAACAGAGTGTCTGGAAGCGGCGAGAGGTTCAGCACTAGCACAGAATATAGTGCTATGTTCTCCAGCAGTGCTTTTGCCACACAAATCCTCCTCTGACTACTCACAAGGAAGTCCAACTCAACAAAGGTCCTTTCCAATCTTAACTTAAAATTCCGAGGTCCTGTGTATTGTTGCTTCCTGTTGAGCATGGCTGGGGAATTAGCGATGAGCACTTTTATTTGTCTTTCAAACAGTCTCTGCAGTCTTATACACTCTTATCTGAGAGTCCCAGTGAACTCAACAGGGATTTCTTCAGAGTAGACCTGTAAAAGATTGCATTGTTAATTGCCCTCATGTCAGTTTCTGGCCCCCATAGGGAGTAGGCTTTAATTACTGATTTCCTTACATTTTTTTTCTTGACATTTTTATATTGAACTAGCATACAGAACGTAAGGGGGAAACAGTAATTAAAGCTTCTCTCCGCTGATGCCTCAGCTACAACATATTCCCTAGGCTACAAGAAATTGGGCAGGATTTTTTTTTTTTTAAAAAAAGGCAGGATGTACAAACTGGAAGCTTGTTGAGGAAAGGCACAGCAGCTCCGAAAAGCCTTAAAAGCACTTAGCCTGTCCACAATGATGCCTGCAACACATTGGATTGCAAAAAGAGAGGTGCTAACCAGGCCTTTCTTGACTTTGATGCATGCAGGGGTAGCCAAGGGCTAGCCAACCCCCCAGATGTTGTTGGACTTCAGTTCCGGTCAGCCCCAGCTGGCATGGGCAAAGGTGTTTTGGTGAGAGGTACTTTAGTGAGCGGTACTTGGGACGTGAGTGGCGCTGTGGGTTAAACCACAGAGCCTAGGGCTTGCCGATCAGAAGGTCAGCGGTTCGAATCCCCATGACGGGGTGAGCTCCCATTTCTTGGTCCCTGCTCCTGCCAACCTAGCAGTTTGAAAGCACGTCAAAGTGCAAGGAGATGAATAGGGAAGGTAAACGGCGTTTCCGTGCGCTGCTCTGGTTCGCCAGAAGCGGCTTAGTCATGCTGGCCACATGACCTGGAAGCTGTACGCCGGCTCCCTCGGCCAATAATGCGAGATGATCGCCGCAACCCCAGAGTCGGTCACGACTGGATCTAATGGTCAGGGGTCCCTTTACCTTTACCTTACTTTAGTGAGACATACCTTAGGAGATGTTTGGCTAAGAGGTGAATCGGGAAATAGGAAAATGGAAAGTACCTCTCCATTTTATTTTTCATCCGTCTAGCTTTCTAACCAGTGACTGGCTGAAGGTCACCCTGTAAGTTTCATGGCCAAGAGAGCATTGGAATCATACTCTTCAGGTCCTAGTCCAACACTCCCATAGCTTTTAGGGTTCTTACCTGATTTGCTTTTCATAGTTACCTATATCCCATGCTTCCACTGAAGAACAGCACTCAAGGCAGCTCACCCCACACCGCCAGCAACCAAGGACATAACATGAAATAATAATAACTGAAGAACACAAAATCAGAGACGGTGATGGCAGGTCAGATAACTTCAAAACAAGGAGCAGCATTATTTACCCTTCCAACAGGTAGGTTAGAATGATATATAAAAATAAGCTAAAGTCAACAAGCTTTGTGGCTGAAAAAGGAATTCTGATCTTGGTCTCTCCCCAGTATAACAACACTCTGTTTCTTATGCCACACTATTATCTAGCCAGCTTGCACTTCAGCTGGGGGCCCCACTTTTCTAAGCGCCTCCCCTCAACTCACCCTGGCTCTTTATAGTTCTCCTCAGCTGGGAAAGGGGTCACTTCTTACTAGGTGTGTTATCTCCAGAAAGGGGAAAGCTACGTAAGATAGTTGAGTACAATTCAGTTCCATGGGATTATAAGGACATGGACACACACAACACTTGAGTAATGTATGCCCACTGTGATCTGGTGCAAACTGCAAAGTATTATTATTTATTATTTATTGAATTTATATACCTGGAGGTCTCAGGGCGGTTCACAGAACAATATCAAAATATAAAACCACAAAATATATAATCAAAATAAAACAACAACCCAATAACATGCCCCCCCAAAAAACATTTTAAAAGGGCAAAGGACAATAAAATGTCTAGTCAGGCGGCATTTATATATTTTTCTTCCTATACTTTGAGCAATATGCTTGAACACTTTACTCTAGTCATAAAATGGGAATAGTAAGTAACCAACATCACAGGACTGTTGTGAAAGGAAATGCAGTGAACACTGGTAATTTATGGGCAAACTGAAAATGCTGAATAAATGATTAAGTGTGATGCAATTATTTTCTGGGTCTCATATGTATTTTTAAAACATTCAGTTTAAATCCATAAGAAGTCAGCATAAAAGGAGAATAAATGAGAGGAAAAGATTTGAGCATTTAAAAAACACATAAACAATGCACACTTGCAGATGGAAAGAAACTGAAGCCAGGGCCTGAGATGTTTTTGCTCTGCATTTAAAGTCAGAAACAGGAGCAAATTCTTTCATACTTTCCCAGACTATAGCAATGCCCTTGACAATCGGATAACCCATAGTCCGCAAAATCTGAAATATGTCATCAAGACTTTATTTTACTGCCCAATGTTCCTTGGCCCTGTTGCTTCTCTCAGGCTCTGCTCACCCCCCACAAAGCTTACTAGACTATACAAGCAAAAGCTAAGCGAATGAGAGGAAGGGGTGGGCTAAAACATCAAAAGAAGATGCAGTGAAAAGGGGAGCAGGGCTACATGCGCCACGGAACGAAGCAGTACAGAAAACAGTGAAGTAAAGGAGGTATGCGATGGAGCAATCTTGTTTTGGCCTCCCACTTCCGTGAGCGATGGGAGGTTCAGGGACGCCTTCAGCAAGAGTCTGGGGGAGCGGACAGGGAGAGAGCTTTGCAGATTGAGGATGATTTTGTTAAAGCAACAACAGCAACACCATGCTATTTATCACAAATGTCTAAGTTGAAAAGTGGAAGCATAGACACCACTGGTCTCAGACTATTGTTCCAAAGGCCAACTGCCTGAGCACACAGGCTAGACAGCTGTGTCTTCAACCCAGCACCTGCCACAGAACCATTGCCCAGCCCTGTGGGCAGTGGCAATACATGTTATGTGGGGCTACCATTGGGCTTGGTCCAGAAGCTCCAGTTGATGCAACATATTAGCAGCTAGACTGTTAGTCTAGTCGCTTCTGGTGCTTGCAGTGGCTGCTCCTATGCTACCAGGCCAGGTTCAAGGATTCACAAGGCCATTTGCAACTGGGACCAGTGAGGCTTTAAGGGCTGCCTGATTTCTCATATCCCTGCCTGATCACTGGGGTCTTGGGAGGAGCCGCTGTTAGTGGTCTCCCATAGCAGGAGCCATGTGCTCACCAGCACCAGATTTAGCTGATGCGGGTGGTTCCCCTGCACAGGGCACCAAGCCGAGGGGCCCAAAACAACAACCTCTTTCTTATATTAAGGGGGAGCCAATTTTTTTCCTTGCTCAGGGCACCATACAAGTCGACCCCTGTGTTCACTATTGTGGGCCCAAAACTGTGGATGAGATCACACAAGTCCCATCCCTGTTGGTTTCAGGGGAAGAGTTTTTATTATTATTTTGTCGTGCATTTAAAGTCAGTTTTCTGCTCTTATGGTTAATTTTAAGTTATTTCATGATGTATGTTGCATCCCTGCTTAGAAACTACAGGATTAAGCACCACTTAGAAACAACAGCGTTGAGCGGAATATAAATAATGAAAATAATTAAATTAAATAACTTCCAGAAAAAGCTCACAACTTTTGTTAAGCTGGACCAGAGATGGGGAACTCATATTGTCCTTACCATTGCTCACAGAGGCGTAGGAAGGTCAGGTGGTACCCGGTGCGGAAAATTTCTTGTCACCCCCCCAATTGATTTTTTTTTTTTTTTTTTGCCTGCAAAAATGGTTTTACGTTATTTCATATTTTCTTACAAAGGAATAATAATAAGTAAAAATAAACTTTTATTTATATCCCGCCCTCCCCGGCAGAAGTCGGGCTCAGGGCGGCTAACGTCAGATACATAACATTGATATAAAATCAAACAATAATTAAATTACCTCCTAAAAACATGTCAAAATCAAATTAAAGTCTAATTAGATGGCTTTCCGCAGGGTTAGGGTTGGGAACAGTAAGTGCTCCACTGAATTGAAATTTCAGCCTTCACGACATAGGAAAACAGCCAAGCAAACAGCTATTTTCATGGAGGAGGGTCGAGATATTAACCGATATGCATGAAATTTCATATATAGCTATATAATCCCTAGTGTAGTAAGATAAGACCTTTGGAGCAGGCATTTTTTTAAAAAACAAAAGTTTTTTATGAACCACCCTAGTAGGGCAGTAATTGTTCCTTGATGATTTGTCACCCCCTCCATGATGGAACCTGGGGCGACCCCCCCCCTTCCCACTTCCTACGTCCCTGATTGCTCATGCTGGCTGTGGTTGATGGGCATTGGTGTTCAATTACATCTGGGGAGCCAGTGTTCCCCATCTCTGGGCTAGACAGTCAGATGGTTTCAAAAGGCTCCTTATTACAATGAGTGGCTAGCTCAGCCAACTTGTATTGTAGCCATGGTCAATGGATGAACCCTACTGCTGGACGCAGGCAAGTAGCCCACACTCTGCATGGCAAATACAGCTCGACCATTAGAATGTTATCAGTTTTTCCTTTTGAATATGTAAATTCACTGATAGAAATACATTTGACTGATGGTGTTATTACAACAACAAAATTAACATGCCTTGAAAGAGGTATGAGCAGCGACAATAGTGTCTCATACTGAATGTAAACAAACTTGGTAAAAGACTCTATGAATTGAAAGTGGAGGCACTATCTGTACCTTTCCCTGCTTATTTGTTTGTTTTGTATCCCAAAAAAAACTTCAATAAAAACTAATTAAAGAAAAAGAAAGAATCATGAGGTTCCGCTAGTGCATTGAGAGCCACTACTAGGTTGCCACCTGATCTAATGTGGGTCACAACAGCAGGACTACCAACATATAAAGAATGGTTGTTGTTGTTTAGTCGTTTAGTCATGTCCGACTCTTCGTGATCCCATGGACCAGAGTACACCAGGCACTCCTGTCTTCCACTGCCTCCCGCAGTTTGGTCAGACTCATGTTGGTAGCTTCGAGAACACTGCCCAACCATCTCGTCCTCTGTCATCCCCTTCTCCTTGTGCCCTCAATCTTTCCCAACATCAGGGTCTTTTCCAGGGAGTCTTCTCTTCTCAAGAGGTGGCCAAAGTATTGGAGCCTCAGCTTCCGGATCTGTCCTTCCAGTGAGCACTCCGGGCTGATTTCCTTCAGAATGGATAGGTTTGATCTTCTTGCAGTCCATGGGACTCTCAAGAGTCTCCTCCAGCACCATATAAATATATGGGTCCCCAAATGCATGTTTGACTTTAAGATGGGCTCTGAGTTTGATAAAGTTGAAGACGGATGAGCTAGGAGGCCAAACGACATGTTGTTATTTATTTGAATATTTTCAGTTTGAAAAACAAGCCATTATCATTAGCCCCTTTGAAAGACATCAAATATTTTTAACACTAGTAAGAACCTCAGTAATACTACTTTAGTTTAATTACTTTTTGTTTTATTTTCAAATCAGTTCTCTAACCGAAACGTCACTTTATTTCTGTTTGGGTCTCTCTTCAGAGCACACATTTGTTGTTTATGACCAGAAAATACAGACCAGTCTTCCATTGGGATCCCCTCTGACTCTTGTTATCAGTATTCTCTGCCCTTATCCGAGAAAAGAGTTGCATTACAAACATATTTAAAGAAAAAACAAAATAAAATAAAAAAATCCTTCCAGTAGCACCTTAGAGACCAACTAAGTTTGTTCTTGGTATGAGCTTTCGTGTGCATGCACACTTCTTCAGATACCTATATATTTTATATTTAAAGAAGTTGTCTGAATTCTAGTTGACTGGAATTCCACTTTAACTTAAAGCAGTGCTTTTGGGGGGGGCAGATGCAGGGGTACGCATACCCCTAAACATTTTGTGAATCTAAGTTTGGCCTCATTGAGGCGCAGTATTTCAATATGATGAGAGTACCCCAAACACTTTTTTAGAAAGGAAAAAAAAGCACTGATTTAAAGACAGGGTCAGCATCTACTTGAAACTATTTAAAATCCTCACAGGTTAGTCCAAGAACAGGCTGACCTATATCAAATCTCAGGGAAAGCAGATACACTTTATTTTTAAAATATCTGTAGGGGGTGGAAAAAATCTGATAAGGTTTCCTCTTAAAATATACTTTATTTACAAGAGTATTTGTAATAATGGCCCAATAATAATAATAACAACATGTTTTGAAGTAAAATTCTGTCATCTTGAATTTGCTTTGGATTTGCAACAAGATCTCTCACCCTGAAGAAAGAGATGACATAACGTGTTGCTCTGTGTACTTTTTTAAATGGCCATTAGTAATGGGGTTTCACATCCACAGGAAGGAATCCTATTGCCAATATGGCAAACAATACTGCTGTTAGGTTAGGCTTTACTTGAAAATTTAAGTCCATGAACCAAATTAAATGATTAAGTAAAGCAGTGCTGTCTTAATGTGAGAGAATTATCTTAAAATCCAACAACATAGAAGGGAAGCTCCCCCCAATATATGGTGGCTCACATTGCTCAATCCATACTTTGTATCAGACTTCTCTGAGTTGGCCCACCTCTTCACCATAGCCCATTCATTGACACACTCCCTCTGGGCCCAGTGTTCCCACAAAGAACATCAGGAGGCAGGTGGAGGATGCTGTTCCAGCTTCTCACTCTTGCAGTTCATGTCTTCTTGATTTCTGAGCTTCCCAGTTACCAGTAAATTTGCCATTTCGGCATAGTCCATCATCTTGGTTTGCCATTCTTCTCTGGTCGGGGCTGTTTCTTCCTTCCATCTCTGGGCTAGTAGTATCCGTGCGGCTGCTGTCGCATACATGAACAATCTTTTCTGGTCCTTTGGAATCACGGTACCTATAATTCCTAATAACAAGGCTTCTGGTTTTTTAACAAAAGTTATTTTAAACTTTTTTTTTCATTTCATTATATATCATCTCCCAATTTTTTTTATTATTTTACACGCCCACCACATATGATAAAAGGTACCTTCTTTTTCTTTACATTTCCAGCAAGTATTTGTGCTCATTCTTTACAGTTTTGCTAATTTAGCAGGGGTCAAACACCAAGGATTTTTTCAATTATGAAGAAGAATATGTATAATTTGGTACCCTGTTTTGTTGATCAGATAAATAAAAGGTGACATATAAATGGCCCGTATGTGAGTTTCCCATATAAACCTTGTTAACCAAAATATGATGCAATGTAGATGCTATTGAAAACTGGTACTCTCATTCCCCCCTGCCATTAACATAAATATTCCTGCCTTTCCTTTGCTTTGTATCCCTAATCTTTTGTTCATTTAATTCACTGGTAAGTGCTAAGCAAGCGAACAAACAAAAAAGGCCCCACCTTCCCAAGTGAAGATTACCCAACAAAAGAAATTCAATTGGGCTAAATAGGAGGCCATTATCATACCTTGCATTCCCTGCTGTCACAAACTATATTTCCATGGGCAAATGAACAGGTAAAACTCCCCAGATTGGGAAACAAGGCACATCTTCATGGACTCTATTGAATACCTCAAAGTACCGGTAAACAGCAACCTGGAATGTATTCTGCATGGCTGATACACAGTGACCAAAACCACTTTCAGTAAAAATGCAAAAGGGACGGTTTAGATGTAAATAGTTCTAACCTTCACAAGGACTGTATTTTATCTTTACCTTTTTTATTGGGAAGGTCTTTCAAATTATTGCATTAATATCCCACCTTCATCAACAGAATTCAAGGCGGCATACTCAGGTTGATGTATCCATTGTTGGCTTTGCCCCTGCAGAATGCACTTCCTCTCATCCAAGTCAAAGCACTGAATTTTCAAACAACTGTTGCCCACCACCAACTGCAGTACTCTGTGCCACCTTCCAGACTATTCCAGATGGTTCACCAGCACACAGGAGAGCAGGTAGGATGGGGTACACAAAAATAGGTAGGAGAGCCTTGCCTTGCATGAGTCGAAGCACTTTCTGCTAGTGCAAAGTCCATGGTTCCCAGGAGGTCTCCCACCCAGGCCCTGATGATTGTGAACCTAGATGATGCTCTAGGACTATAGCATACATGGGATTTTGTTTGTACCTGGGATGGAGGGAGGGGAACGGTGTTTGTCTACTGGAACATTCAAAGTTTCTTCCACAGATATGGCCACTGTTTCTTCTTTTGTTAAAAAGCATATCTATTTAAAATGTATGTCTTGCTTTCCATAACAACTGAAGCTCATAGTAGGTTAGTGGAACAATCATTAAAATAATATAATTAAATGTTTAAATATGAAAACAAACATCTGTACAACCAATACAAAAAAAAAACCTAACCAGAATAGCTTCTAATGGTAAAAAGTGTTGCCGTAAGTCATTGCTGCTAACGTTGGTAACTTTAGTAATTGCTTCTTATCTGATTATGTTTTCTCATTACTGTATCTTACGAAATCTGGTGCCCCACTTTGAAGGAAGAAGAAGAAGAGTTTGGATTTGATATCCCGCTTTATCACTACCCAAAGGAGTCTCAAAGCGGCTAACATTCTCCTTTCCCTTCCTCCCCCACAACAAACACTCTGTGAGGCGAGTGGGGCTGAGAGACTTCAGAGAAGTGTGACTAGCCCAAGGTCACCCAGCAGCTGCATGTGGAGGAGCGGGGAAGCGAACCCGGTTCACCAGATTACAAGTCTACCGCTCTTAACCACTACACCACATTTTAAAAGGTGGCATATAGATCAGCTAATAGACAGACTAAGAGAAGAAAAGAAAATACTTCGCAAAACCATGTTTAACTTTCCATTCTAACAGCTAAAGGCGGCATGCACTAGCAAGTCAACCCAGGAAGCAAGTTTCACAATAGCAAGAGCGGAACAGAAAAGGCCAAGAGCAAGGCTTCATTGAAATACCTTACCATACAGGGGGCTGGTGAAGGGTGTCAAATGAGAAGATGCATGGCTGGTTCAGGCTATCCCTAGAAAAACTAGCATCTTGGATTTTGCCTGGAAACCAAAGTGCCAAAGCATATCAGTGATACCCATCGCTTGATAACAATCAAATCAGTCAAAACAAAATAAAATAAAAAAATTCCTTCCAGTAGCACCTTAGAGACCAACTAAGTTTGTTCTTGGTATGAGCTTTCGTGTGCATGCACACTTCTTCAGATACCAGCACCTTAGAGACCAACTAAGTTTGTTCTTGGTATGAGCTTTCGTGTGCATGCACACTTCTTCAGATACCTGAAGAAGTGTGCATGCACACGAAAGCTCATACCAAGAACAAACTTAGTTGGTCTCTAAGGTGCTACTGGAAGGAATTTTTTTATTTTATTTTGTTTTGACTATGACAGACCAACACGGCTATCTACCTTTAATCAAATCAGTAGCATTAAAAAATACAGAAAGTTTAGAATCCTCAAGAATAGCCCCACAAAGTCCACAGGTTACAACAATTTAAAACCCAGTATTAGAAATGGTTAAAGCAAATTACGGTCATGGGAATAGGGTGGATCCTGTAAACACACAGTGTTGATGATCCATGCTATAAAAGTTCTAGTTACAGGTAGGTAGCCGTGTTGGTCTGCATGCACACTTCTTCAGATATTGGACAAACAGGCCAAACCCTACGCCAAAGGATAAATGGACATAAATCTGACATCAGGAATCACAAGACAGAGAAACCAGTAGGAGAACACTTCAATCTCCCAGGACATTCTATACAAGATCTCAAAGTAGCTCTTATTACAAAAGAATTTCAGAAATAGACTGGAAAGAGAAGTTGCTGAATTGCAACTTATTACCAAACTTAAAACCATGGAGAGACCTGGTCTGAATAGAGACATTGGATTCTTATCTCATTATACATGATTAGCCATCTCACCCCTTGCTTTTTCCTGTAAGACTAATTGCAGTCGTTAACAGTCCTCAACAGGTTTACCACACCTATCAGCCAATCACCCATCTGAGTAATACCCCTCCCCACCTTCTCACTATATATACAAGGGTCTGGTGACTTCTGTTTCAGTGTATCTGAAGAAGTGTGCATGCACACAAAAGCGCATACCAATAACAAACTTAGTTGGTCTCTAAGGTGCTACTGGAAGGATTTTTGTTTGTTTGTTTGTTTGTTTGTTTCATGCTATAAAAGTAAGTGAATACCTCTGCAGGGGCTGTAACTTGGCAGGTTATCAGACACACTTGTCTGCATCCTCTCAGGCAACAAAACCTGAAACTGACCCAAAACAATTCTGGTAAACAGGAGTTATGAGAAACCCCTGGCCCAGACTGCAGCAATGATGGAGTCCAAGCCACATCACAACAAACTGTCTCTTAACTGCCTTCAAATTAGGCATGGTCAGCTATTGAAAATATGCAATAGACAACAGTAATACCAGCGTGTAAAAGCACCCAAGAGAAAGCAAGCTACAGTTCAGAAAAAGAGAGACTGCGCCACTTTCTTCCCAATGTATTTTATTTTGGGAGGAAATGTTTTCTCAACCCAATGCAAGACTTACAGATCTGGAAATTAGCTATGCATTGATTGTTAAGTTTATATAAACAAACTTTTAAACTCCCCCCCCCGATACTTTATTACAGCTGTTTACACATAATTACTATACTACATTTTTATTGTGCCCTTCCTCCAAGCAACTCAGGGCAACATACTTGGTTGTGCCTCTGCCCATTTTATTCATACAAATACACCATGAAAGATGGTGACTGGCCTATAGCTTATAGCCACACAGTAAATTTCATGGCTGAGTGGGCCTTTGAACTCATGAGCCACATTGGGTTGGATCTGGTCTAAGGTTTCGGTGGCTTGTTCTCTGGTGGTGATCCTAACAGATTCGCAGCATAGGACTTCTAAACAAAGCAGAGAAAAGCATAGTGCTAAAGTTATGGGAAAGGGTTGTTGTTGTTTAGTCGTGTCCGACTCTTCGTGACCCCATGGCCCAGAGCACGCCAGGCACTTCTGTCTTCCACTGTCTCCCGCAGTTTGGTCAGACTCATGTTGGTAGCTTCAAGAACACTGTCCAACCATCTCGTCCTCTGTCGTCCCCTTCTCCTTGTGCCCTCCATCTTTCCCAACATCAGGGTCTTTTCCAGGGAGTCTTCTCTTCTCATGAGGTGGCCAAAGTATTGGAGCCTCAGCTTCAGGATCTGTCCTTCCAGTGAGCACTCCGGGCTGATTTCCTTCAGAATGGATAGGTTTGATCTTCTTGCAGTCCATGGGACTCTCAAGAGTCTCCTCCAGCACCATAATTCAAAAGCATCAATTCTTTGGCGATCAGCCTTCTTTATGGGAAAGGGTACCTAGAAGCAAAGCTGTTGTTAATGTAGGGGAGCTCCTTAATATATGGCTCAGCTACAATAAATAGGTAGCTATCATTCTCATCTCCCAGAAAGTCCCCCAAACCACTTAGCTCCAGACCATTTTCTCAGGAGACCAGGCTGACTGAGAAAGGCAGTTAGAGATTTGGAAGCAGTGTCTGCCCGGCCACCAACCAGGGATGTTGTAGTAGTTAATTCCCTGCATTAGCAGGGGCTTAGACAACATGACCCTTTAGGGTTCCTTCCCACTGCACAATTCTGCTTATGACAAAGTTAAATGGTGATTGCCGACCAGGTCTGTATATCTTGAAAGCTGCGATCTTATATACATTTACAAGTCCCGCTAAGCTTGAGTAGAATTGTGCTGCTAGTCAACGAGTGTTTAAATGCACAGGAAAAACATGCATGCATTCAAAGGAAACTGGCACATTCTAGGAAACGCCGCTCAAATTAAAAATTGGCCGTGTCTTGTTTTACATACAGTCAATCAATCAAATTCAAAAGCCGGTTTTTGTTTAAACTATTTGGGTCAATTTTTTCTTCGTGTCTCTTGTCATAGCCTAAGAAGACCTTATCAACACAGATGAAGCCAAAAGTTCCCTATCTTCATTCAAATAAAAGTGAGTTTTAAGTGTTCTTCAGAAAATAACAAAACCCAAGGTACTCTCCAGTGCAGTGTCCTTTTGCTGAGTCACTTTAACTATTAACATCCTGGCCTACATTTGTTGTTATTTACATTCTGGAATCACAATGCAATTAATGACTCTGCAGTGATGTCCAAGTGCCCTTCTCCTATAACTGCATGTCTGTCTTTTGAAGCATTCATATGCTAAAGCCCTTCACAGAAAGTGACTATTGTTCCTCTTTGGCCTTCCTTCATCTCCACTCAGGCTAGTCTATTTAAATGACAACATTCAAAAGGTTAACCAAGCCACCCAAGTGCCTTTTTTTAAAAAAAAAGAAAAAGAAAATAAAGGAAATCCAAGTCTAGTAAAAGCAATAAAAAAGCAGAGTAAATTGCAGCTGGCTAAATGCCAGATTGAAAATTAAGAGGGAAAATTTGAAAACTAATATGCAGCCAAGACTATGGAGGTGCGAGAAAAGAAAAGAAAGACGTTTCGATTAGACTTGCAAATGTTCATAATCTTCCGGTGAAAGTTATACTTTTGCATCACTTCTTCACAAAGAATAGGGGGATAAAAAAAAGAAAAATGCCACCCGTCATAAAGATGAGATTATGGGGAAGGCGGGAGTGAATCAATAAAGGAGGTACTATGGAACAAACTCAGTTAAGGTCTTGGGGGCAATCTGGAGAATGTTAGGAAAAAAACTAAATCCCATTGAAATCAATGGAACTCACACTGGCATTGAAGTTGAAAAGTGCTTCCCAAAGACTTGGTCGGCACTGATCTTTCCCCCAGATCAGTACTTTGCTAAATTATATTAATAATTGGGCTAGCCTTATTTCAGTTTGAAAAAGACCCTACGTCATACTGTGACAGGTTGTGCCTATTAAGAGGGTCCAGTTCTGCTTGGGTTGATATTGGTGGCAAAACGTCTGTTACAACAAACAAAAATAGGATCTAAACCAAGCACGAAAGTGATTTTGTTATTTTTTAAAAAATAAAATCAATTAAACAGCTGCCACATTCCAGCTATCCTCTTTTAAGTACTTCTGAGCCAGTGTACTGCAGTAGGTAAACTGTTCTAAGTATCAAGTTTGAGGATATTGGGTAGTTTTAGGTTCAAATCCCCAATCACCCATGGAGTTCTCAGTCTGAGGTACAGTTTAAAGGTAAAGGTAAAGGGACCCCTGACCATTAGGTCCAGTCGTGACCGACTCTGGGGTTGTGGCGCTCATCTCGCATTATTGGCCGAGGGAGCCGGTGTACAGCTTCCAGGTCATGTGGTCAGCATGACAAAGCCGCTTCTGGCGAACCAGAGCAGCACAGGGAAACGCCGTTTACCTTCCCGCTGCAGCGGTACCTATTTATCTACATGCACTTTGACATGCTTTCGAACTGCTAGGTTGGCAGGAGCAGGGACCAAGCAATGGGAGCTCGAACCGCAGCGGGGATTCGAACCGCTGACCTTCTGATTGGCAAGCCCTAGGCTCTGTGGGTTAACCCACAGCGCCACCCGCGTCCCTTGCAATGATCTGTAGAAGTTACCAAAATATAGACAAAGCTGATAGGAGATACTTCATGCCACCACAGCCACTTGAGCCTTGAGTAATAGATCCAGAAATACCCACAAGCTACTCACCTGTTCCTTGCCCATCACAATATGATTTATGCAGGGACCAAGCAAATGTATTGACTCCCCAAGAGGACTTTACACCCACTTTGCTCCTCCTCAGTCATTTTAGCTCTGTGTAGCAGGATTTGGCTTAGTGTTGGTCTGAACAGGATCATAATTAAGCACTCTCCTCAAATACAATCAAGAACAAGTCTTGGCTACAAATTGTGGCTGGGGAGAAGAGGGCTTAACCACGATCCTGTGTTTGGATAACATGCTATGCCAAACCCAGGCTAAGCTGCCATGCTATGCTAAGCTAAAAGGACATGGGGAAGAGCAATGGAGATGCAATGTCAAGGAGCCAACATGTTTGCACTGTGTCATGGTTTGATTTAGCCCCACGTGCAAATGGAGCAATCGAATCACACAATTCAAATATGGTCAGAGGCAGTAATGCTTTTGAATACCAGTTGCTGGAAACTGCAGGAGGGGGAAATGTACTTGTGCTCTGTGGCTACTGTGGGGACAGGATGCTGAACTAGTGGGCCTGATCCAGCAGGCTTTTCTTATATTCTAATGTTTATACTAAATAAACCATCTCACCCCTTGCTTTTTCCTGTAAGACCAATTGCAGTCGTTAACAGTCGTCAACAGTTTACCACATCTATCAGCCAATCACCCATTTCCACCACCCCTCTGAGTAATACCCCTCCCACCCTCTCACTATATATAAGGGTCTGGTGACTTCTGGTTCAGTGTATCTGAAGAAGTATGCATGCACATGAAAGCTCATACCAAGAACAAACTTAGTTGGTCTCTAAGGTGCTACTGGAAGGAATTTTTTAATTTTGTTTATACTAAATAAGTGTGTGAATTAGCTGTATTTAAGGCATTATGGTGAAAAGCAGTCCATAAATGCGATAAATTAGTAAAATAAAAATGCCTGCACCATGTTTCCTACAAGTTACTCAGGATGACACACAAGCAGCTTTCCCATTTTCTCTTCCCAACCACCCTGTGATGGAGGTTGTGCCAAGGTAGCAATGTGAGAGGTTTTAAACATGTTTTGCTGAGAGTTCCAGGGGTTATTTGTGCTTGTGGCAACATTGAGGGTGTGCCCTCCTCTCCCCCAGTTCCAGGCAATGAGTGAAGGTTTGAACTCCACAACTCACCTGGCACACTGATGAACAGTCATTGGATGCTATATATAAATTGCAAGTAATGGTAAAGTAAAGCTGGCATCTCCTAGGGACACGTTAGCAGGCTTGCACATTTGCATATATGCATCCATACATTTTATCTTGACACTGCAAACCAAGGGGTAGAGGAAAGGAATAATCACCAACCTTTCAGAAATACTGATGTTATCAAGTCCTGGAACAGCTGAGTCACAACCTGGTGCTTGACTGATCAACTCTTCTCAGCTATCTGAAGTATTTGCAATGCGTCATCAAGATGGTTTTGGTCTTTCCAGTTACTTAGTGATTTCTTGTTATTCCTCTCTACTGGCGTGTCTTCCTGGTGAGTTCAGGTTTCCTACCTGAGTGTGACATGGATCAATAAAGGGACTTTCTTCAGGGTGCTGGAGAGGGTGCAAGGCAATTGGCACGACTTTTCATATGTGGTGGGCATGTGAATGAGTGCAACCATTTTGGGAAGGAATATTTACAGAACAGAACAAAGCAAAATCACAAACCAGGATGTGCAATGCAATCCATGCCTAGGTTTATTAGCAATCTTCAAAGATATTCAGCAAGGAACTCACCATTTTTTCTTCTGGTAGCGGCACAATTACTTATAGCAAAGAACCAGAAAGGACTTGATCACTTGCACGTCACCCAATGGAAACAGAACATATGGACAATTGCTTTATCTGAGACACTAATAGAGTAAAAAGGTAAAGGTACCCCTGACCGTAAGGTCCAGTGGCGGACGACGCTCTGAATGATGTATCCAATCCTGTTGGATTGTGACACCCCTTTATACAATATTCAAATGAAAACCCTGATGTTTGGCAACCGTCAAGTACACATTTAGATTTATGGGAAAATTTGATGCATTAGTCTTCTGTTTAGGGGGTGGGGATAGGAAGGGGGGAAATCAATTGTATTGTTGATGTTCATGCTCATATTTTTTCTTGAAAAATTAATGAAATTAAAATAAAGGGACTTCCTAAATATTCTCTCTTTCATTTAGAGGACAGAAAAAGGAGCAGGGGACAACTATGATGTTTTCATGGTCTGTGCCGGATAGGATGCACTGAGGCTGCAATCAAATGCAAACCTTGCAGGAAGTAAGTCCTACTGAACTCAACAGGACTTAGTTCTGTGGAAATATGTTTAGGATTGCACTGTGATTTTTCTCAAGGGTCTAACTCTAGAAAAATGTGTGTGTTGATGACAGTAATTTTCTTGGAATACGAGGGAAGAGAACCATGTTGAGCTGCGTGTCACTTTGGGGCCAGTGAGCTGGTTGTATTCAATCCATCATAGATGTTAAGGAAATCAGTACCTGGGTAAAGAAAATACAACATTATGATTCCTGCCCACCTGTGCCAGGGAAGGAAGTAGGCATGCCCCCAAGGAAGAACGCTACTGGTAAAGGAGAAAAGGGCAGCAATTCACTTAGTTGGGCAAAAAGTACAGGGGTCTGCTCAGGGGCACTGTAAAAGCATGGTAAGGGGAACACAGGAATGTCAGACTATTTGGCCACCTGGCCAAGTATTGCTACTCTGACTGGCAGCAGCTCTCCAGCATCTTTGGCAGAGGTCTTTCACATACTTTACCTCCTGCTTTTCTAACTGGAGAGGCCAAGGATTCCACCCGAGACCTTTGGCATGCAAGGCATGTGTTCTCTCGCTGAACTATGACTACTCCCATTGCAGCACCTTAAATTGTCCCTGGGTTGCCATCTTCTTCTGGCGGGGGAAGGAAACCTATTTGTTACTTAGATATTTTTGCTTTCTTTTCAATCCAAAAAAAGAAGGGCTTGGCAAAGTAGCTTACAATATATCTATGTTAGCGTAAATATAATTTTGGAACAGTAACAAATAGTATTAGCAAATACTATTTTATCCGAGTCCAGTTCTATGGCTAGGTATTCCCCAGCAGTATATCATAAGTATGCCCTAGATCATAATGGGAGCCTCTGAGAAATGAAGCTGCTCCAACCCTGGTTTTGGGGTTACTTTAGAACAGCGGTGAGGGACCATGCGGCCTCAACATGTTGCTGGATGCCAACTCCCATCAAGGCCAAGGCTCAGGGAATGATGGGAATCGGAGTCCAACAACATCTGGATTCAAGAGCACCAAACTCCCTATCCGTGTATGGCAAAAACACAACCCACTAAATTGTATGCAATTGTATGCCTACGAGATTTGTATACTGCTTGGCATTGACTGTACTTCCTTTCTGATTCACAAGCACAATTAAGCATAATAGCGCTTAGCTTAACAAACTGTTTAGGGAGAGACAGCACAATATGTGCATAGGGCTCCTTTGCCAATGAGAGCGGCAGGAAGACTCTTAGTGACTCCTTCTGTATCAGGGAAGATTATTACATTCTCTTCTTCTATGTCTCTACAACTGTGTTGTTCAGTTTACTTCCCAATCCAAATGCTAAAACTTGTATTTTAAAAATAATAAAGCTTACTGCTCATAAGCAAAGCACCGGGCTCTATTACAGCATCAGCAACAACAAAAACTGACCTTCCCGTTAGTGTTAAAACAAAAAAACTATTGTTGGAAAGTTTTCCAAGGCTCTCAAAACAGCAGCTCCTGCGGTGAAAACAGCGAGCTGACGTGAATCCCTTTCACAGTTCCGACGGGTCCTCGTCTTAGAGACATTACGGTGCGCGGCGGTGATAAGAGAAACCATGTGGGCTTGTTAACTTAGGCACAGGCAGGAATGATAGGAATTCGCAGCGCTTCCATTTAATGATCAGAGCACAGAAGCCTCAATTAAAGCGATATCGCCCAATATTTCTCCCAGCTTCGGGTTCGATACAAAGCCCACAAACCTCGCCTTACCTACGAACCTCGGCGTTAACTTTTAACGCGCTTAGAATCCCTCCCGGTTTAGCGTGGGAAAATAAGGAGAACCGGAGCATTAAATGAGCAGTGTCTTTTCTTATTAAAATACAGATGCTATTCAGCGCGCCCCCCGCTCTTAAAACACACACAAAGGGAGCAGACTACAGACGTATCGTATATTAAACATCTCCAAATGCACTTTGAAACCGGTAGCATCCCCTCCCCACTCTCGCAGTTTCGGAAATTATCGAAAAAGCCCAGATTTCCCCCCGCCCCCCAACTCCGCCGCAATCATCATATGCATTATCCGGTTGCATTTTGATCCATCTCTTTTATTCAAGTACAATGTAGGCAGTGGCCCTTACGTAAGGGGGACCCTTTGCTATTTTGCTTTTTTAAGTAAGAATGCGCAAAAGAAAGCCCAAGACTATGTAGCTTCGCTCGCCAGACGAGAAAGCTGAGAGAGGAAACTCGTCTTAACCGCAACTCTCCAGCGCAGCAGCAGATAACTTCTGCTTTCTTGCTTGCATCCCCCTGATTGGAAGAAGGTTGCATATACTTTTCTCCTTTTTTTATTTTTTGGAAAGCGTGGCGGAGTGGGGGGGGGGAGGGCAAGACACAAGAGGAAAAATGTTCATTACATCATGAGAAAGTGCCTGCAAGATTCCTCTTCTACACACACACACACGTTTCAACTTCCTGATGTTGCTGCTATATCCAATCCAAGCAAGATCAGGCAGAATTTCTCACAGCGAGAGGGGGAGAAAAAGCACCATTAGACGGCGGCGGGAAGGGGGTGGCTGGGTGGGTTGAGGATTTCACGCATTAAGCACGTCGCTGGGGTCGGTTTGGGAGGCAATGCCTTGCGAGAAGCGCTGCTGGCCCAGGATACACGATGCTTGCAAACAATTGCAAAGGCAAGCAAGACGCAGCAAGCCTCTGGCAAACATGCGCGCCGCGGTGTGGTAGGTAAACCTCAGGAAGAGTATGCGCCCCCGCGCAGCCGGGCCAAGGTACAACAACCCATGCGGCGCTGTGCGCCGACAGACACAGATCTAACCACGGGCCCTTCCCAAATATGTGGCCGGTTTTGTTTTGGTTAGAATGCCAAAGACCTTTTCACATATAAGCGGGTGGGGTTTTTTTAGGGACTCGGAAGACGCTTGCCAGAATCCACACCGGGGGGGGGGGGGATTTAGAGAGAGCCAGTGTGCGTAATTGCAACATTTTCCGCCGCTCGACTGGTTATTAATGTCATCTGCACAGACGGCAGTCCTTTGCCCCCTTACCTAGGAGCAAGTCGCACTGAACACGAGGCGGGGGGCGGGGGCGGGTTTGAAGCTTACTTCCGAGTAAACGTGCCTAGGAGCGCGCTGCACATGTGCCCTTAAGGGCGCCTCTTCCTCATACGCGCCTCCTTGGAGGAGAAGACGAGCGGAGCAGGAACCAACTCCGAAGCCAATGCAGGCTGGAGGGAGGAGGCGAAATCGCCTGCAGCCCCCCCCCCAAAAAAGTCGCACTCTTTGACTCAGCGCCCCCACTCCACCTCTCCTTCCGAGTCCCTCAGAAGGTACACCCCCGCTCTTCTTCATAAGTTTTATTCTAAAAGAGACCCACTGATAGCAACCAAAATTTAATAAAAAGGGATTTTTTGGGGGGGGGGTTGACAGACCGAAAGATCTCGCCGCCACCTCTCGAGTTGCAACTACGAGGTGTGTTTTTTCTAAAAACTTCGGTAAAACTGTCAGAACAAACCTAAAACTGACGTGCCGTTTATATCCGAGCTCTTGATTATTCCCCCCCCCCGATCAAAATCGTGAGTGAAAAATGAAACAGGGGGTGCGCTTTAGCCAACACCATGTGAAAATGGAACGTGAGACCTAAAAGGAGCTGCATTTTTTAATGAGAGCCTTGGAAAGATTTAACAATGGAAAACATTGACCGAGCGGAGAAAGCGCGGAGAGGGGGGGTGGAGCGGAGGGGGCAACGAACTCCTTTAAAGTTGCCGATCAGGTATCTCGCTCAAGGTGAGATTCCACCTACACATGTGGGAAGTGGTTTGTTTAATTTATGGCATTCTTACAAACAAAAGAAGGCTGGTTCCCGGCGCTGGGGATCGAGGGGAAAGTGCGCACATTTTAAGGGGCAGAAATGCCGGAGCGCATATGCGAGGCTGGTATATCGGATGGTCCCTTTTCCAGTTGAAAGGGCAATCGGCCCTCCTACCTTGGAAGATAGCAAGGTAATGGCTGATTTGAGTAATCCCAAAGCCATACAGGGAATGGGCAAAGGGCGAATGTCCAAATGCGAAACTGTGCTTCATATCTCATACATAACCACCTACCACCCCCACGCGCGCGCGCCCCAAATTGCGGTTGCCCCACACTTTCCCTTTTATACGTGATCTCTTAAACCAGACACGTGCACTACGAAAGCCCCCTTCCTGGCTTCAACGTCTGCAAGGCTGCCAACTCTTTCCCAATTATTATTCGCCATTAAATAAAGAGCATCTCGGTTCTCTTTCCTTTCGATCGTTGACTAAGCGGGGAACTGTGAACGTGAGAAAAAGCTTCCACCCAAAGTTTCCTGCCCCCCCCCGGTTGCAAGTCCAGCGTTCACGTTTTTCTTCGGCTCTCGCACTTTTGTCTCAACCCCTTTTGTCTTGTCAGAGAGAAATCAAACAAGTTCCTAGTTCAGATCTGCCTGATCCGCCTGGTAACAGATCTATTCCCCCATTGGCTTATGCTAATTCCAGTTTCCTCTTGTATTGGAGCCCAGTTGGGGAAAGGGGGGGGAGTTCCCTCCAGGAATTAGAGCCAATTTTGTTTTAAGTGGGCGATCTCGCTCCTGCAATATTGCCACACGCAGCAGAAGCCGGTCTTTCTGTGCAGCCGTCTCAGCTGGAGGGTGGTGGTACAAGGGGGGCTCCGGAAAAGCTGTAGCTGATACTGCTCCGTCTCATAAATCAAGGGCTCCTGCCACACCGACGCAGATTTTTATGAATGAAAAAAACAACAACATTGCTCTCGTCGTGGATCCCCCCCCCCGCCACTCTCCCCTCCTCTTTAAAGGACTGGAAAGGGGAACCGACTTTACAAAGCAAATATTGTTCGGTAGAAAGGGAGTGCGCGCAGCTGGCCACTGACCCGAGTTATATTTACTAAACGCAAATTAAGAAATAAAAATGTGAGTCGCAGATAAGCGGACGAAGAGCTTTTAAAACCGAGGACGGAGACACTCTTCTTGACCATCTAACGATAGTGTGCTTTAGAAATGGGGAAAGCGAAGAGACGGGGGGGGGCGGATATTCCAAAAGACTTGGGAAGGTTATGCAAAAACACATCCTTTAAGTTTGCATATCAAGGCGTGCCTGGAATTTGCGGGGAGTTTACTTAACGTTTCACAATGCCAGGCTGCGCTTCAATTAGAAGGCACCCTGGAGACGGAGAAGCTGCACAGGAAATATATATATACATATATATCCGTATATACACTCACGTATGTCAAACAGCGATGTACTCGAACTTTGGGCATGCGCAGAAAGCTGGGGTTGCAAATTCTGCGCATTTACGCGGGAGGAAGCTCCAATGACTGGTACAGAACTTACTTCCGAGTAAACAGGACTGGGCTGTCAGATCTCCTCCCTAGGGTTTCTCCATTATATCCTCGAGTATATAGAACCGTGCCCGAAGGCTCTATCTTTCTTACTTTGGATGCGCCCCATTGAAGTCATTAGGACTTAATTCTAAGTAAGATTATCTAAAATGCGGTGATAATGCCTCATCAAAGGAAACAGCAGCACATCCCCATACCTAAACGTATACCACATTTGGATGTTGAAGTGAAAGCCAAGGAGCCAGTTTTTAAAGGCGGTTTTGATAAGCGTAATATTCAGCAGTACAGTACTGCTCAATAATTGTGGCTGCGTACTGCAATCCTATGTGTCTACTCAGAAGGAACCTTCAACTGAGTTCAATGAGACAGTATCTCCCAAAAAGTGGTTGATGAGGTCCTACTTTTCTCTCTCCAGTGTGGAAGGGTTTTTAGTTTTCCCTAGATGATGATGATAATACGTTATATTAGTTTTGGGTGGCGTGAAATATTTCAAATGGGTTGGAATCCCACGCCTACTGTTTTATGATGAAGGCACAGGGGATTAGATGTATTTAAATTAATAGTTCAAAGTATCTTTCCCTCGACTTCAGCAATGAAATCTAAATTTACTCTGAAAGGGGACCCCCGGATAGAAAAGTGCACTTCCCATCCCTTCTTTGGGTTCTGGCTAAGCACATTGGAGGAAATAATGGCCACCATTTTGCTTAGGCCATGCTTATGGCATTTCTACGGCAGGCTACCAAAAGATCTGCCACATCTTCCGGGCCAAGGGCTTGTCCCGCTCCAAAATGCATTAAATTGGAAACCCTATTGGCTGCAAGGAGTTTACTTCCAAGCAAATGCATGCACATGCAAGGCTGTATTATTTTTATTTTTACAGAGTAACACCCTGGAGCCAGAATCCACATCAAGGGAAGTTTGAGACTGCAATTCTATATGCAGCAGCACTTACCTGGGACTAAACTCCATTGAAAATAATGAGACTTCTAAGGGGTGACGTTGTGGTCTAAACCACAGAGCCTAGGGCTTGCCGATCAGAAGGTCAGCGGTTCGAATCCCCGCGATGTGGTGAGCTCCCTTTGCTCGGTCCCTGCTCCTGCCCACCTAGCAGTTCGAAAGCACGTCAAAGTGCAAGTAGATAAATAGGTACTGCTCCGGCGGGAAGGTAAACAGCCTTTCCGTGCGCTGCTCTGATTCGCCAGAAGCAGCTTAGTCATGCTGGCCACATGACCCGGAACTGTCTGCGGACAAACGCCGGCTCCCTCGGCCAGTAAAGTGAGATGAGCACCGCAACCCCAGAGTCGTCTGCGTCAGGGGTCCCTTTACCTTTACCTAAGTAGATGTAATCTACGGAAGTCGCAGAGCCCTTGTTGCGCATGAGTTTAGACTCAGGCTGCTTGGACTTCAAAATTAAATGCCACAAATAATTTGGATCGTCTTATTATTATTATTATACTGTATCTTCTCTAGTCAGTGGCAATAACTTCGGCCCTCTGTGCAATCCTAAGTACATACTCATACAAAGAAGCCCAATGTGCTTACTCTCTAGAAAGTGTATTTAGAATAGCTGCCCCGGGTTCTTTTCCTAACTTATCCAGAAAATATTATTCTAAAATAATAACTTAAAAAATAAAATAAAAATAAACACGGCTAAGAATGCTGGTTTCCTAGCTGGATGGCCCACGACGCAGATGATATCTTCCAAACCACCGTTGTGGCGGTGGGGTCCCTTCCTTGGAAAAGGAGCCCGAAGCCCCTTCTGCCTGTCCGTGTCTGTGTGTGGCCTAGTCTCATTCATCATTCGGCTGCCGGAGCCCTCTCCATTTTTAAAAAATTCTGCCTGATCCAGTGGAAAGACAATTTGGGCTTCCCCCACCACCTCTCTCTGTCTCTGTCTCTCCCTCCCTCCCTCCCTCCTTCCCCCGAAAAAGGGGGGGAGAAAAAGAAAGAAAGCGAGCCCTTGTCCTCATTTGCATTTGCATTAAAAGCCCTGCTTCTGTCTCCGCTAAGCAAAGGGGGAAGGACTTGCAGCCTATGGGATGGCTTTAGGGCTCTGCCCCCTGCTTTTGGCTTCTCTCCCTCTCCCTTCTCTTTCGCATTCTCCCCGCGCTTTGATCTCTGCTTAACAACAGTCACGTCACGGGGGGACTCATACAGGAGAGTTTTGTTGGAAGTTAGAAAGTTTTGCAGCCTCCAGAGGGCTGTAGCAGCAGTAGCAGCAGCAGCAGCAAGCAGCATCTGAGGGACTCCTGGAAGGGGAAGAGCCAGAGAATCTGACTCAGTCCTTTGGAGCAAAGCTGCGCCTGCAGGAGAAGGAGCAAGCAGGAGGCGGAGGCGGCAGACATGGAACATCAGCTGCTCTGCTGTGAAGTGGAGACCATCAGGAGAGCCTACCAAGACACCAACCTGCTCAATGACAGGGTCTTGCAGACGATGCTGAAAGCAGAGGAGACCTGCTCGCCCTCGGTCTCCTACTTCAAGTGCGTGCAGAAGGAGATCTTACCATATATGAGGAAAATAGTGGCCACTTGGATGTTGGAGGTTGGTAAACGCGCTTTGCAAAAGCTTGCGCTTTCTTGCAATAAAACCATTCCGGAGTCCCAGTGTCTCTCTTCCTCTCTTTTCTGTCTTTCTTTACCCCCCTCCAATTTCCTGCACCCTAAAACACACTGTGAAGCATTGATCTCTACCCTCCCCCCGCCACCCCCACCCTCCACGCCTTTCCCCTCTTTCTTATAGACTTGGGCTAGATAAGCCAGAATGCAGCCTTTACGCTGTCACCAATAACCGGGGGCTTGTCGAGTCAGTATATAGAGTCAATTCGTGCAAAAAAAGAGGGGGGAAAGCGAGTTTTGGAAGTTTCAGAAAGACTTCCCCCCTTCTTCGTGCCTCTGCGGGATCCTAAAGGTGGGATCGGCCGATCCCTGGAGCCCAGCATGCCCCCCTCCGGATTCTTCGGCAGCCCTTCAACCTTGCCATGAATCGGACTAGGATTTTATTTTAAATTAATATCCATGGACACGTATGCAAGTGCTCCCCGTGCCAGTATTATGCGCCATCTTTGTTCTTTTATTGCAAAGGCCAAGTGTTTATTAATAATTAGAAAGGCAGGAGCCCGCGGGAGGGGGGGAGAGGAAAGTGGGGTTCCCGCGGGGACCCCGGGCAGAGGGGATCGGGCTCCTGGCTTGCAGATCTTGGGGAGTTGGTGCTGGAAACTTTTCTTTGTTCAGAGAGCAGAAGCGAGCCTCTGGGTTTCCCCCTTGGAAGACATGCTTCTGCTGCACGAACTTGTCGGCAAGGTCGCCCGGCAAAAACCGGTGTGGATTTCGCCTTCCGTCGGCGACACGTGTTTGTGGGGGTTCCCATCAGGACCAGGGGCGTCTGGGCTACATTTTCAGCCCTTTTGCGAAGCCCTGCGGGCTTGCGGTCTATTTTTAATTAATTTTTGAAAGCCGGGGCGCTGGCAAATGTCGCACGTTGCTTCCTCAGGGAGAGAGATAGAAGAGGACTGGGGAGCCCTGGAGTTTGACTTCGGGGTGTCCCCCTGGTGAGTCCCCCGGGTCTCATCCCAAGGGGGATCGGTAAAGGACCCCCGCGGCGGTGTTTTCAGACTCTTTTGGGGGCTCTGCAGATTTTTTAAATATTTTTAAATATTTTTTGAAAAGATGACGTCTGGGGAAAAAGGCTTGCAGCTGCTTCACTGGACGCCACCTTTGTGTCTCGACGAAAGCGGGGGTCGGCAGCTCCCAAGTCAGGGGGAGCCAATAGGGGGCATCTAGGCCGTGGCCCCCAACGGGTTGAAACCCCCTTCCCCAATTTTTTTGGGGGGGGGGCTTGCCGTTCAATAGGGCAAAAGCTCCAATTTTCTTTTCTTTTTTCTTGCCCGAACGCCGACCACGTTTTTGAAAGCCACATTTTGCTCAACTTGCGACTTTCTCTTTCATTTCTTCTCTAGCACTGTTTTGTCGGTTTATTTGTTTTTATTAGAGGAAATTCACTTAATCTGTTTTGTTTTTTCCCCCTTTACCACCTCATAGCCACTGAAAGCAAGTTGGTTGCCAGAAGGCATGGGGAACTCCTTGAGGTTTTTTTTAAATTTTACTTTTTAAAGTGCTGGTTTCAACAGGCTTTCTTTCCTCTGCAGGTTTGTGAGGAGCAGAAATGTGAAGAGGAGGTTTTCCCCTTGGCTATGAACTATTTGGACCGATATCTCTCCTTTGAACCCCTCAAGAAAACCCGCCTGCAACTGCTGGGAGCTACCTGCATGTTTGTGGCTTCGAAAATGAAGGAAACCATTCCTCTAACTGCAGAAAAACTGTGTATTTACACTGATAACTCCATTAGACCCAACGAATTACTGGTAATTTCCTATTTAATTTCATCAGGGAAGCAGAGCAATAAACCTCACCAAGGAAAAGAAATAGATTTATATCCCCTTTATAACCCATGCCTCACATTTGAGGTTTGAGAACTGTGCGCTCTTCCCGCTTTATCCAGACAAACTTCTAGACTGCCTGAATGGAAATAACAGATATGGCCAAAATGGTTCTTGAGATTTCTGAATGACAAAGCCGGGGGTGCATAATATCTCTTCCACATTCCTTGTGGGGCGTGAGCCCTATTGAACTCCTTAGGATTTATTTCCAAGTAAACATGCGTCAAGGAGACAGACTTGCTGAGCTGCAATCCTAAGCACACTTTTCTTTCTTTTTTTGTGTCGGGGACTCAATAAATATTTTTAGCAACGGTGTATAAAGTCAACCTCTGGACGGCTGCAGCCTATATTGTGCAGTAGATTAACTGAATGAAAATTCCCTAATATGTTAAACCCTTATTATAACTCACAAGGAGGAGAAATACAGTAACAAGATGGGGGAGAGGCGGAAAAATGGGTGGCTGGCGCCCTCTTGCGGTAGAAACTCATCCGGCCGGCCTGGTTAATGGAGCGCTGGTTCAGAGCAGCTGGGTGGTGGTGGGGCTGGAGTGGGGGGGGGGAGGGAACAGAATTATGTAATTTTCCTGTGGAAAGGCACCTTTCCCGCCTGCTTCTGTTCTCCTCCGGTGGCATTATGGCTGCTGCCATGTTTGGCAAGAGCCCATTTTCTGCTGGCGAGGCTCGCCCTCCTGCACAAAGCAAGGCACCTAAAGTGAAGCTGACTTTAGGATACAGTGTTAGGATAGCTACTCTGCCGACAAACGCTGCATTTCCAGGTGCTTATAAAGGGAGCTTTGTAATCACATTTCTCTCTCTCTCTTTCTCTCCTTTCTTCTTCCACCCCACCCCCCTTGTAGCAAATGGAACTGCTTCTGGTGAATAAGCTGAAATGGAATCTGGCTGCCATGACCCCTCATGACTTTATTGAACATTTTCTAAGTAAAATGCCTGTGGCTGAGGACAGCAAGCAGATCATCCGTAAACACGCCCAGACTTTTGTGGCTCTATGTGCTACAGGTATGAGCCTTGCACTCTCCAGAAGGCGTGTTGTGTGTCTGTGTACCCCAGCAAGCACACCCTCCTCCCTTTACCCGCTGCCCAGAATCCCATAGGCGCACCCTTTAAAACTGGGCACTAAATTTTCAGCTTAGCTCATGCACTAAGCAGGTGTCTCCTTGTCCAGAACCCGGATTACTTTTGCCAAAGGTGAGTTTGCCAGAAAGAGGCATTTCCTCTCTGTTTTGAGGCTGAAAATCGCTTTGCGGAGTGTGGTTCAGCCTGGGGGAAGTGGCTAGATTAGTTGTCCGTTGCAGAGCATCATGCTCTCAGAGGTCTGCCCGAGAGCTTCAGGGCTGGATGGCCTTGGGAACATGTTTTTTCCCCATTCTTGTTGTTGCTGTTCTTGCCATTTTAAAGTCATTGGGGTGCAGGGTTTGTGTCCGCTTTCTCTGGAACATTTAGAATTGAACCTCTTCCCGCCCCTTCCCAGTCCTTAAGTGCTGCTGGCAGAGGGCAGGAGCAAAGACGTTGAAGTGGGCCCAACGTAGAAGTTCTCTGGCCAAGAGCTGAGTCTCTGCTGTCCACACCCTGCTGACCACGTGCTGTGCTGAAGCCATGTGCGCTCGAAACCGCGGGAGGAGCCAGAGACTATGACAAAGCTCCAGGATTTCATAGAGAGGGGACTGGTTTTTGGTTTCAAGGGCAATCTTTGTTTGTGTGTGCGCGCGCGCATGCCAGCACATTTAAGCACTCTTCCCCCGCCCTGCCACTTCCCTTGTTGCCGTTTCATTTCCTTGATTCCTTATTCCAATCTTTCACCCTCTAAACGACAAGCAGGAGTCTTGAGATTGGAAATGTGTTGTTGCATTCCTGATGTTCAGGTAGCACAGCTGGTGCTTTTTTGCAGCAGGCCAAATGGAGAAGGGGGGGTGAATATTAAAAAAGGGGGAGAGAAATTAGTTTTCCTCCAGTGTGGCAAGAATGATCTGGAAATGGCTAAAGGACAAAGAAGCAAAGGTCACCAATGCTCACGTGTTGACTCTTGAGGATCAAACCAGTGTTTTTTACATACATTCTGGGAGTGTTTATATTGGTGAAATGTGATTTGTAATTTTCCCAGGTAGGCACGGGACAATTGAGCTTGAATAGACTTCTCTGAGCTTGGAAACTTGAATTGCATTTAAAATCCAAGTTGATGCTTGAGGTTAAAGCCCAGTAGTTTGTGATGTCACACCTGAGATGTATTTGCTGGAAAGATCCAAGAAAAACAGCAAGCAGATCCCCCCCCTCCACTCACCTCCCCTTGTTGGTTTTAAACAGGCTGTCCTACTGCAGGGTTTGGTTTAAAGAGGTAGCCACAGACTCTCCAAAGAGAAATAGGTAAATATTGTAAATATTTTTCAATCTCGCCTTTCATCCTGAGCCTAACTGTAGGACTGTATGCAACTCAGGTTTTTTAGAAAATGCATTCCTCACCATGCTCTTTAAAAACATTAGAGCATTTATTTTTTAAAAATGGTTTTTAGTCTTAAGCACAGTTACCTGGGAGTAAGCTCCACTGAATCCACTGAGACTTGCCGCTGAGTAGACATGAACAGGAGTGCTCTGTAAAAAGGATCAAGTTTTTGGTTATAAAAGAGATTCGTTTACAGCAAGCTAGCAAGTCCCAATGGTGAGACATGCCTTGTAGCCACAAAGTTGAGTTTTCAAGCCTGTTTGTTTGCTTCTTATCCCCAAACAGCGTCCTCTTTTGGATATGGGGATGTTTAACCTGGGTTACTGCGCTGGCAGCAGCAGTTCCACAGTGATGAAAACAAGAATAGTTCAAAGGTCGGAGGCTTGCAAAGAGCCAAGTTCTTTGATCTGCTGTCAGTGTTGTTATGTTTCTGGTTTAGAAGGCACGTCTAGAGGCCTATCTTAAACATTGTTCTAAAAGCCATACGTAGAACCGGAAAATGAATTGGTGAATGCAAACCTTGTCCAGAAATGTTCTACGCAGGCTTTTAAAAGAAGTGTGTGGAGGTCAACAAGGGAACCCCCAATCCTAATGAAGTCAGTGGGAATTTTGCCTAAGTAAACAGTGTTTAATAGGGTTTTATGTTGGTGAATTTATCCTTAACAGCCACATTTAAGAAAGAAAGAAAGAAAATTAATTGAGGGCTGCTTAGACAGAGATCAGGAAATGGATGCATGGCCTTGCTACAGATAGGATTGGTTTTTACTGTTTCCTCGTTCTGCTATTCTAATTTGCCAAGCTCCCATCTGGATGAGTTACAAACCCTGTTTTATTAACTACTGCTGAGGCTTCATCCAAAACCCCATTGAATTAAAGGTCCGTTTGGCCATTAGAGCACGACTTCCACTTCATGCGGAATAAAGGGGGAAGGTTCCTAGAGGACTTTGCAATATAACTGCTTACTTTTAAACAGAGGGAGAAAAAGTTTAAATGAGGTGAAGGCAGGGTAAAACAAATGTTCGAGGATTTCTAGGAGTGTGGTTTTGTTCTAGATATAAAGAAGATTACAAGCAAAGGTGATGCTAAAAGGAATTCCCTTTTATGTTCCTCCTTCAGCTCTCTGTCTAACCTGACTGGATTTGCTTTGTAATTTCTCTCTTTCACATGTATGTGTGTGTTGTTTTGTTTTGTTTTGAATATGTTTTCTCCAAAGACTCCTTTTGTGTGGTGGGAGGCTTGGGACGGAAGAAGAAGAAGGGAAAAATGACCATGAGTTGTTTAGCCTAATGAATAGGGCCCTGGCATGGCCAAGGAAAGGCACAGATCACACAAATGAAGTGAGCTTCATTGATCCAAGCTGAGACCACTGCAGCCCTGCTCTAAACAAGCAGAACGATTAATTGGGACAAATATTGGGAGATTCGGGTTTTCATTCTGTTCCTCGGGCTGTCTAAACATAATTGGGTCTGCCACTGCTGCTCCGCCCCGCCCCCCTTACACTTTTCTTCCGCGGAGGATTATTATCATTATTTAATGTGATTTTGCTGGAGAAAAGCCCTCCCTTTGAAACGCGTTTGCCACAATTCGCCTATTCTGCGAGCCTTTCTAAAATTGGAAGTCTCAAGGTATGCGACCAGTTGAAACCTGTTGCATCTCGCAGCCAGTGATTTATGTTCGGAGTTTTGATTTGCCTCAATGAAAAGATTTTCATTCATAGCCCCCAGCTCTCCAGACGGATGGAATTGCTGCTCCATTTAAAAAGGAAAAGGGGGTGACTTGCCTTGTTAGGAATTTTTTTTTTTTTTTTTAAGCGCTACAGCGCCTAGATGCCTGCTTTGTCCTCCCTTCAGGGTGGCTGGCATTCTTCTCTCCCCTCTTTCCTCCCCCCCTCCTCTCCTTTTAACAACACTGAAGTTGTTTATTCTTTTTGGATGAAGTCTCAGATAGGCTACTGGGGATGTGTGCTTCAATTGAGGGGGCCCCTTCCCCATTGTAGCTGTGTCAGGTCTAATTCATCTCACCGAAGCCCCCTTGTTCCTGAGCGCTCAATAGCGCAAGATGAGGCAATGGAGGCTGACAATGATGCCACACTCTTCCCTTGGGAGCATCCAATTACAGCCGAGAAGGGCCCCCTGATTAATATGCTGAAATTAGTGGTCTCTGCCACAAATAATTCCTTGTTGTGTCGCAACAAAAAGTCTGTCCATGCCGCTTGTCTAGAGTGGTTATAGGGACAGGCACAAACCGGTCATTTAAACTTCATTATTGCTTTTCCACCTTGGGAAGAAAGAGGGTGTGACTAGGAATTCCTCTTCCTTTTTCCTCGCCACTTTAAAAGGAAGTACTTTGTGCATTCCTAAACTTGCTACTCTTTGAATGATCTCATGATCACTTTGCCCATTTTGGAGTTGGGGTTTTGGTTTTGTTTTTGTTAAGGTGGGGCCCTCATTCCAAATTGGGGAAAAAAGCAAAGTTTCCAAGATTGGAAAAAGAATCAAATCTGGGTGATGTAGAAGTCAAAATGCCAGATAAGGGTGGTCATTTCTGTGCTTCTTCAAAACCCTTTAGAAGCTGTACAGCAGTTAATTGGTTTGATGTGTGTTCATCCAGTGGTGCTGATGTTGAAAATTTATTGCTGCCTAGGCACTTACGCATACTTTTATTAGCAAATATTACAGGCCTTTGTAAAATGAAAAGTAAGAAGGTAATCTCAGGCAACATGGCATAGTGTTTAAATAGCAATAAATATAGTCCATGTCTTAGGGGATCATTTAAGAGTTGATGCTTTGAGCATTTAAATGTGTGTTGCTCTGCACCGCAGTGTGCAAATGCTCCTGAATTGTGTTTTCCCTCAACAACAAACCTGAGATTGAGTCTCATGATCTACCAACTGAGCTATCTCTCATCTCCCAATATTTTAAAAGGGTATATTGCCCTATTGCCAACATATTTAAATTGGAATAAGGTGCTAATATTGGGTAGTACAGTATAGGGATACTCACAGTAGCCCTATTGAAGTTAAGAGACATGAGGAACTAAGGTATTTTCAATGGATCTACTCTTAGTAAGACTTAATTGAATGCAAGCCATTATGTTTAACAAGGAATGCGAAAAGAAATGATTTTTGCATAGTCCTGGAGGTGATTTTGCTGATAAAATATTCTCACACTGGTTTTCCTGAAGAGCAGCTGCAAATCACAATTTAAAATATTTACGATTTTAAGAACGTGTTGGAAGGGAAATGGCAATTCTTTAGATTGTTTGGGGTTTGTAGGTGAGCAGATGGATTGCCTCCAAGCTGCTGGGAGCGTTTCCTAAGTTGATGTACATGGATTGGCATTTTCTGCTTTCATCCTGACAATCAGATATTGAAGCATGTTCCCCCTCTCTCAATTCCTGGTCATGGTCAAATGAAGGCATGAATCAAACATGCCTGCTTAGAAGGAGTCTTAGCCTCAAAATGTAAATGGTTGCTTTCTTGTTGCTGTAATATTCTCTATGGCAGCTATAGGCCAAGCAATCATGGGAGTGGCTTTGCCACAAGACCTACAGCAGTGCAGTCTGGAAGTGGGCCCAGGCTCTTGTCAGCGTGGTGTCATATCAGAATGTAGCTTATTGTCTGCCAGTTCTTGGGACCGCCTTCACTTAGCTATGCCACATTTACATTAAGTCCCCATTGCCAGGATGGAAGGCAGGCACAGATAAGGGAAAGGTTGAAGCAAAACATTTACCAGAGGAAGTGCCCATTTACATACGATTTCTCTATTTCATTGTAGTGGTGAAGTTCTGGTATATGTGGGGTTCAAGTTTCCACCTTTATTAGAAAGAGTTAAGATTTTTGGTCTAAGTGTATATGGTCAGAAGTATGTTTAATAGAGGATTGGAACCTTGAACTGCAGTCCCACTCACTTCAGAGTTAATCTCATTGGACTCAGCAGTGCTTAAAAAAAGTATTATACAATTGGGCTGTTGGATGCTGTTCTGCGTAGATTGATTATATGAAACCACTTGGACAGAAAATTAGAAAACCCTCTAAATGTGCTCTCTCTGAACAGTGTTGAAACCAGGATTCTATACTGGCTTTGCTTGCAAACCCATCGTCTGATGATGAATGCGTTTTTTTAGCTGCCGGAGACTGAACCATCCTGAAAAACAATAGAATGCAAGATGGTGGTCCAGTTTCAAAGGAATTGCTATAGCCTTTGGTGCAATAAAGCACCACAAAGCCCTAAATCTATGCAGCTACATAGGACTTTAAGAAGAGCTCTGATGGATTAGGCCAAAGGCCAATTTAGTCCATCAGCATGTTCTCACAGTGGCTGACCATATGTCTGTGGGAGGCTTGCAAGCAGAACGCGGATGCTAATACCAACACATCTCATTGAAGGAAATGATTGCATGGGTGAATTTATATGCAGGTTGGTTTTCATGGGACTGTTCACAGAGATGGGCCAAAAAATGTTCCAAGAGATGCTGTAAGAAAAGCAGTAAGCCTAGACGCATATGTCCACATGGACCCGCTCTGTTAAGCCACCTTAGCGCCTGCCCATTGGAAACCTTTGTGCACTGGGTCAGCCTGCTTTATTTGCACCGGTGAGCGTAGGGTGGTATGTATATGCAAGCTCACTTCTATTTCTTTGTTTTCCCCCCAACAGATGTTAAGTTTATTTCAAATCCACCTTCCATGATTGCAGCTGGTAGTGTGGTAGCTGCTGTGCAAGGCCTTCACCTTGGAAACACCAACGCTTTCCTCTCTTACCAGTGCCTCACACATTTCCTCTCGAAAGTCATCAAATGTGACCCGGTAAGTGATGCTTGATCCGTAGTCAAGGTGCCTCCTGGATGGGGCATCTATTCTGTTTGTGGGCCTCAAATCAAACCAAGGCTCAAAAGTTGCTTCACATCTGTCTGTCACCTTCTTCATCTTCAGTTATTTATTGTCTACATTAGTACCCAAAAGTCTCCTTTATGTATTGTGTGGGCTGAATGCTACCACTAGTTCCAAGCCTTTCAGTGAAGAAATAGCAAGAAAGGAAAGGAGAAACTCTTAATTTAAGAGGACAAGTTCAGACGCTGTATTGATTTGATCTATAGATAATTAAATCGTGTGGACAAGTGCTCTTTAAAGTAAGTCAAGGAACTAGTGACTGCAGACTCAATGGTATATTTAGCTTTCTCTCTCTTTTTTTAAACCACTCCTGAGATTCTTTATACTGCATTGCTAAATGGGGGGGGGGGGAGGAAATATTAACAGAATTTTAATGGTTTACAAGGTATACCTGCACAGTAGATCATACTGAATTCCAAGCCCTCCCCATCCCAGCTGGTTAAAAAAAAAAAGGTTTGCCCCATTATTTCGTGAAAAGGTAGATGGTCCTCATAGGACTCTTCTTTTTTGCCCCGCAGCTTCCTGGAGATGCTCATCAGTAACTAGTGAGCAATAAACCTTTCATGAATGAATGGGCAGGAAGGGAGCCTACAAGGAAGACCTAAAGTCAATGATCCATGCCCTAATGGTGTGTGAAGTTGGGGCAGAGTTTAGCTTTGTGCTGGAACAATGTGAAAGCCCAATAAAAAGATGCTTGAAAAAGGTTCTTGTGAGGTCTCCAAGCACCAACAATGAGTCAAATAAAGTCAGCCCTGAGGCTTGCAACCAAATCCTGGAGGCACGGCTAAAACATTCCTCGTTTCATACGTCCATAAATATATAGAAAATACAAGAGTGCAGAAACGAGAGCTGTCACAATTACAGTGAGGTTCCTTGACGTCCTGAGACTTCATAACGAATGGAATATTGTAGTATTTTGATTGCAAATGCTTGCTTCACTGTTGCATTATACATGGGTTCATGATGTTATTTTTTATTTGTCTTTCATGCTGCTAAAGTTTTGGCTATAGGCAGTCTTTTTTCAGGATTGGATGTACTCAGTCAGTGCAGGCAACATAGATGCCTGCGCTGATCCATCATCTGCCTGCATAGCAAAAGAGAGAGAATAGTAAAGGCAGTTTGAGAAAAGCAGCCTGCAGAAGCCATATTGGCACTAGGTTCTTTTAAATCACATCCTGCCTACTTTTGATTTGATGCCAGATTAGGAGCTAAAGAAAGCACCACAGAGCTGTGTCTTGTTTTGCAGAAAGAACGCTTCATTGAAGGCAGTGCTAACTTACATTTAGTGTCAGCGTTGCAGGATGCAGTTTACCTGAGCCTGACCTACTCTCCTCATTTTTCGTGAATCCTTTGCAGAGCTCACAAATGAGCCCGTTGCCTCGAATGAAGGGTGTGTTTTGTGGTAGTGCTAGGTGGATTGAATCATCTTGTCATGCTCAAAACTGGTTGATTTCAGTGACACAACTTCAGCTTGAAGACTGCACCTGAAGCGCTTCAGTTGCACCAGGTCTAAATTCACCCCTGAAGTCTTGGCTTCATTTCAAATGTTGAAACCAGGTGGTGTAAGCCTTATACAGATGATGAACTCACAAATAAGCAGAACATGTGAACGAGGAGAGCAGGGATGTGCACATTTCCTCCACCCTTTCCCATTTGCTCTCCACAAGTTTTGAGGGTGGCTGTCAAGACATGGAGGCTCCCTCAGCAATGTAGAACTTCGATTTTCCAGGATATACATTGCTTAGGGAGTGTGCCTGGGAAGAGCAGGGTCTGTACTGCAGCCTGTTGACCTCAAACTCTTGAAGCCCAGTGGGGGTTAGAGTTAGTGCCCTTGCCTCTGCTGTCTCTCAACTTGTGCGGTAAACTTAAGTTGGCTTTAATACCTGGATTGCAGTCTTTTCTACCTATGAACAGAGTAGGTTCTCCACTGTACTTTTCCTCTGTCCAGTGCAATACATTTGACTTAGGGGTTCCGCAGCAGTTAAATGACCTATCCTATACTGATCTTGATTTTAAAGGAAATTATATTTAAGCATATTTTCATGCATTAAGATGGAACTGGAGTCTATTGCATTGTGGACCTCTGAATCAGGTGAAACAATGCATTCTTATGTGGTTTGGTCAATATCTGAGCTTTTCTCAGAAAGAGGGATTTTTATGATTGAAAACAATGGTTTGGATCCAAAGGTCCTCTTCTGCATGTGGAAGGTGGCTTTCGCTCCCAGAAGGAGTGTTTTACACAGGAAATAGGGGAGCGGGTGGCGCTGTGGTCTAAACCACTGAGCCTCTTGGGCTTGCCGATTGGAAGGTTAGCGGTTCAAACCCGGACGACAGGGTGAGCTCCCATTGCTCTGTCCCAGCTTCTGCCAACCTAGCAGTTCGAAAGCACACCAGTCCAAGTAGATAAATAGATACCACTGCGGTGGGAAGGTAAACGGCGTTTCTGTGCACTCTCTGACTTCCGTCACTGTGTTCTGTTGTGCCAGAAGCAGTTTAGTCATGCTGGCCACATGACCCGGAAAGCTGTCTGTGGACAAACGCCAGCCTAGCTCCCTCAGCCTGAAGTGAGATGGGCACTGCACCCCATAGTCAACTTTGACTGGATTTAACCGTCCAGGGGTCTTTTACCTTTACCTTTTTACCTTACACAGGAAATATAAAACCTAAGATTTTTGGTTACTTGCTGAAACTCTTGCACAAACGGAAGCACGAGAAAATCTATGGAGCCTAGTACCTACAGCACAGTGCAATTCTTTCTGTTAGCACTTGTCCAAGCCCTTGGGAATAGCATTCACAGCTGCTTTCCAAAGATTTTCTATTCTTTGGATTCAACCCACCAGTGTCTTTCAAAAGAGCTATGATCCAGAGAACTCTGTTCAGTATGCACTGGGACTAAATTTTCCTGACCACAGAAAGGAGGTGAACCTCAAAAGGTGCTAGAGAAAATGGTTTGTGGTTTGTTTGTTTACAGAAGCACTCAATTTCTTGCCTCGTGCATTTTGAGTTACTATGTTCATCATTAGACACAGCTACAGACAAGAGTGTGATTCAAGCAATTCTATTATAAAGTTTGGCACATGAGCATTATGTAGAAACACATTCTTAAAAATCTCTGAGGTTCCATGGATATTCTTTTGTAAAAAGAAATGGCTTGTACATAATTCCAGTTTGACAAATTTTATGTTGTCATACTTTTGAATTGTTTTTCGGTGTCTCCAAGAAGGAGTATATGGTGTGCTAAAAATGCAGTGGACAAAAGAAAAATGGGGTTATTCTGTAAATAAAACATTTTTATCAGCTTTTGAAGCTTACCACCCTTTGGCAGTAGGGGCTGAATGTCAGTGCTGCCTCCCCCTTTGAAACTCAGTTTTTATCCAATAGCAGCTTCTGAACTAACTGTAGGGACATGGCAACCTGCCTTTAACCAAGTCAGACCACTGCTCCATTGTCTGCACAGGGAACCAGCTAATTTGTGGCCTTCCATACCTGCCACCATTCCTGGCTGAGGCTGATGGTCCATAATCATCAGATGGATGGGAGTTGCAGTCCAAAAATCAGGAGGGCACAAAGTCGGGCTAGATGTCCCAAGTTTTTCTGGGTTGCTTAACATAGAACTTGCACTTTATCTTCTACAAGTGCATGGGTTTTCATAATGTGTCACACAGTCATCAACTTTAAAGTTTAAAAACCACAGAGATCAGCATTTCATTTCATTTGAACATTGTAAAATATACTTAAAATTCTTGGCTGGAATAGATGACCTAGAGGATTAAATATATTTACGGTTAATTTTTTACCTTTAACCGCGAGAAAGTAAAAGCTAAAATTAATAGCACCTGACTGAAATTCCTTTATGGTTCATTTTGGTAGGAGTCCAATTTCCCATTTTGCTTTTGATCAGTGGTAATTAGAAGTCAGATAGCCACCATTAGACTCTTGGGCTGTCTTCCATCAGCTCTGTTCCTGATACTCATTTCAAGGCCAGAAAATTGATACATTCAATTTGTTTTCGATGCTATCTGTTAAATACATTGGAATTTCTTTGGCTTCACACTGGGAGCATCTTGTCTGTAACCACAGTGGACCAGGCAATAAATATTGCAGGATTCTTAAGTTGTCTCTGTTACTTTTCTTTGATATCCAAATCCCAAATTGACTGACATACAGCATGATCACAGCTTAGTTATAGTAAAAAGTTATCTGAAGAAGTGTGCATGCACACGAAAGCTCATACTAAGAACAAACTTAGTTGGTCTCTAAGGTGCTACTGGAAGGAATTTTTTTATTTTTTATTTTGTTTTGACTATGACAGACCAACACGGCTACCCACCTGTAACTAAAAAGTTATGTCTTTATGTTAGTAGAGCACACTCATTTGCTCACAACTCTCAGGCGTGGTCTGAACAAGCTCTTAAGTAAACTTTCCCCAATCTGATGCCCTCCAAAGGTCGTTGGACTACAATTCCCATAATCCACAAGTTCCCTGTTTTAATGGTGTTATCGATTGATGGAGTCAATAATTCAATACTAGGCAGTTCTAGCCCAATGCAACCAAATATATATTAGTTTCTAAGGAACAGGATTCCAAAAACATCATCACAAAGTCACCACTGCCAGACATAACTTTAATTCTTCCCTGGATGCCTAGTGCAAAGTGAGAGATCCTTCTCACCTGAGTTTGCCATGTAGGGGAAAGGAAACTGGGTTTATGTCAGCTAGTGCAACCCTCCCCCCGGGTTCTGTAGCATGCAAAGAAAATGTAAATTGGGGGGGGGGGGGTTGGCTCATGTCCCACTTCTAGGTTGCCATATTTCAAAAAGTGAAAATCCAGACACATAAAGTTGTTTTTGGCAAAGTTGTTGAGCTTGCCATACATTCCAGTGATTTCTACCCGGACAGTTTCCGACTGCTGTATTCCGGCTATGCCCGGGAAATTATGGGCGTATGGCAGCCATACACTTCACACTAGGCTTTGGAGAAGATGGGATGCAGTATGAGTTCTGCTTGCTACTTTTGAGATTCCACAGTGTCTGGCACATGGTTACTCCCTTGACATTCATGTCAAGCATTGGGAAGGGAAGGCCAGAAACAGCAAGGTTCTAGCTGGTTCCAAAGCTCAAAATTGAGCTTCAGACATCAATACCAACACTTGAGTTCCCTGCATCTGCTGAAAGACTTGCCAGTAATCACTGGGGAGAAAAAGCAACATGGAGCAAAAATTTGCAGATCCCCTCCAGTGACAATGAATCTTTTGGTGGCAATCCCTAAAACCATATGTGCTATGCACCCAGTTTTGTTTGTTTTTACAAATCTTGTGTCTAGTCACCGTCTAGCAAGCTTGATGAGCTTCAGCATTCCTCCAGCCCAAATCTTGGGAAGGTGTTGGGGTATCAGCTCCACAACTGGACTGCACTTTGGAAACTCAACATGACAAGAGCAGGCCCCAGCTGGCCTTTGGAGCTGGAGAAGGGAGTAGGGATCCCACTATGGAATTCGCTCCCACAAGAAGCAGGGGTGGCCATCAACCCGGATGGCTTTAAAAGAGGATTAGACATATTTATGGAGGAGAAAGCTAGCAGCAGCGACTATCCCTGACGGCTGTGTTCTACCACCACTGAGGCAGTATGCTTCTGAATACCAGTTCTAGGACGGGGGAATGTTGTGCTCAGGTATCTGCTTGTTTCCCACAGGCTTCCAGTTGGCCACTTTGAAAACAGGATGCTAGGCTAGGTGGGCCACTGGCCTAATCCTGGAGATCCTTCTTATGATCATTCCAACATTGCACTTCGCTTCAATGGCATCTTCTGGTGGGCATGTGTTTGTGTGTGTGATGATTTCCAAATCCAAGAGCAGAACTGGGGGCTACATCATACTGTGTTTTCAAGTTTCTTCACAGCATGAGTCCCCGTCAGAGAAAAGGATAAATAAATAATAGCAGTAGGGATGATGATGATGATGATGATGACTGCCGAGACCGTTGTGTTCCTCACCTTCAAGCTTAAAAGAAGAGTTTGGGGCTAGTCTCTGTAGTTGTAAGATGCGACTGCCATATTGGAAGTGTGTGGCAGAAATGAACTGCATGCTTACTGCATAGAGATGAGAAGGGGCTGGGGATTGTCCCTGATGTCATGCTGAGTTTTGGAAACTACAGCATGAATTTAGGGGTAAGACCTGTGCCCCCTTGGAGCAGTTGGAATTTGTGGATGCCAGAGGTCTTGCTTTGTTTAGAACTGTGACCATGTCTATAGGTTTAATAATGCTTTCTCAGTTGTTGTTGTTGTTGTTGTTGTTGTTGTTGTTGTGTGTGTGTGTGTGTGTGTATGAGTTCCTCTTAAGTGTTATAGGTAAGCCTTCCCCAACCTTGCACCCTGCAGGTGTTTTGGACTACAGCTTCCACCAATTCCATCCAGCACAGCCCTACAGACTGGGGCTGATGCGAGTTGGTGTTCAAAACACCTGGATCTCACCAGGTTGGGAACAACTCACGATAGGTGGAATTGGTCTGGCCACTCAGCTTAACAGAATCCCAACAGGGGACTTTAAAGTGATGAGTGTATTACAGGTGGGTTGCCAGCATTTAAATTATGAGAAAAATATGATATGCTTTCATTCAATATGGAGTTGTTGACTATACTATTCAGTTATGGTTGAATCAAACTCACAACTTTCCCCAAACTTTCTGAAAGTGATAGAATATGTTTTTAAAACCCTTGTGAAAAGCCTATATATTTCTTTTTATATTTCTTATTTGGGTTAAATAAGAATGTGTGGGATCAGAGTAGGTATTTCATACCATGGAAACACCATATTCGTATCTGTTAAGAAAAGCCAGTGCTGTGTAGGGTGCCTATGGCATAATTGCTTTAGGATATAGGGTGTTTCTTTTTGCAATTTAAAATACTGTCTCTCTGTCAAGAGGAAATATTACACTAGAGTTTAAACCAGTAAAGGTCAAAGGTTATTTGTTTTCAGTGAGCTGTAACTGATGGTCTGATCTGCTTAGAGGTAGGATTAACCTCCCTCTCTCTCAGAAGAGGCTTGCAAAGAATTGTTTGCTTGGGTTTTTAATCTTATTTTACCCCCCAAATGCCATGTGGTAGAGAAGGTTCTTGTGGCAGCGGAATCAGTGAAAAGCTGGTAGATCACACAAGAAGCTTCTGAATGAAGGCAGAATTGAAACAGGAAAATAAAGAAAACAGCAGGCAGGTCACCATCTCAGGAAAACAACATTCATTCTCAGTCATGCACATCCTAACACTTTTGACGGCAATTTATCATGGAAGACTGGGTTCACCGCAAGGGCTAGCACATGTCATAGGTTAAATCAGAAAAGGCAATCCCAAAAGGAAACTTCAAAGTTCTTAATACACAGAGTTAAACATATTGAAAAAAGCTTTTGCAATGTTTGTTAGAAAGACAGGGGTAAACAGTGAGCCAAAGGAATTTCGGCAGACTGCTGTGGGATTGTTTGTTTTGCCTATTTAAAGCACTTGGCACTGAAGAAGGTGTCCCACCAACACACAGGGATGCCATGTGCTGGTGATCTACCAGGTCTCATTCCATTCTTAATTCCTAGTTGGCATGGCTGATCCTTTTGGGACCAATTCCAGAAAAGTAGCCATGTTAGTTCATTGCAGAAACAACAAGGAAGAGACCTTTGGCACCCAAAGTTCATGCCGCAATCAGTTTGTTACTCTTCTTAAGATGTCAAAACTCTCCATGTTGCTGTTCTTACGCTGTTTAAACCTTTCCAAATCACCTAAAATATCCTATCTCAGTGCATTTTCCTTGCAGACAGTGTGGATGAGTACTAAGTGGTCGCCATATAAAATACAATAAAGGGTCTCTGGCTAGTATTTTCAAAATAGAAAAGTTTGCCATATTGTCAGAGTATGTTAAGTTCGTTGAGCTGTGTTTACACTGCCGGCATTCAACAAAATAGCTTGGTCCATCAGCTATGAACTTTCAGATTTTTGTACTCTTTAAAGTCCTTCCTGTAGTTAGACATCAATGGATGCTTACCATTTAACTACTGGCAAAAAAACCCCCAAATCCTATATGTCAATAGCTTTCTGTTCATTCTGACCTCTGTTGTATACATGAAATGGCCTAGTTCATGTTGTATATATGAAATCCATAGTCTTCAGCCATTTCAGACCAGAAACCCACCTTTAACCCAAACATGGATTTCTTAATTTTTTACTATCTGTTTGCTTCTGCTACTTTAGATCAGGCCATACTCTGGTACTCTGTCCCGACCCATCAGTTGAAAACCAATGGCATATATTATAATAGCCACTGAATGGGAAACTAAAGATGGCTCTGGGCTTCATGCAGAATTATTTAATATGCTTAGCGTCACATTAAATTTTCACTTCAGAATACACTTGCCCGAATAAGCCTATATCTGCAACGAGCACTTAAGGCTCACACAGCAAATTCAAAGTTCGGGCTCTCTCTTAGATTTGTTTATTGACTTCGTTGTGCACTACAGGAGGGAAGGGGTGGGTAGACTGGTCCTCCAAACATTGCTGGACTATAATTCCCATCATCTCTAGCCATGAACAGTGCTGGTGAGGCTGATGGGAACTGGAGTCCCATCAGTTCCCTGTGGCCTGGAGGGCTATGGATATCCGACCCCTACTCCACAGGAAGGCTTCTTTACTCATTCAGTTGTAAGTGCAAAGGAGCTACTTCCTTTGAACTGACTGGAGAAACCCAGGTCGGAGCATCCTCAGAAAGAAAGATAAAGACTCAAAACACAGCTGGTGAATCTTCCAGTGAATTACAGTGAATTACTTCATAGCTGTTGATGATACTTCTTTCCTGTAAGGAGACCTAGAGAAGATGATCCAGTGGTCTGCTTGCTTACTGGCTTTTCTGCTGAGAATAATAGCTGTGGACCATTTAGATTAATTAGTGGTGACATTTTATTGAAATGAACACTTGCACCCTCGGCCTTGGGTGATACCTGCATCTTCAGGTGACTTGGAAGTTATATGTGCAGAAGCAGAAGTTGCATTCCGCAACTGGCATCCAGCCTTTTGCAAGGAAGTGGAGACATCTGGGTACCAGGTTTGGCACCTAACATCTCTTAACTGGCTGGCACGGCTGCAATGCCGCATCAGTCAGCTGTTATGTGGGGCAGCACAGAACTAAAAGATGCATGGCCTTTGGTGCTGCAGGGCCCTGCGAATCACCTGGTCTACGGGGATTGCACACATATCGGGCACGCCCAAAACGGTTGCTACCTGTATTCATTATTTTGATATTTTGTGTGAATTGAGTTGTTGGTTGTTAGCTGCTTTGGGCTTCCCTTGGGGAAGAAAAGCCGGATACAAGGAATAAATGAAATAATAACAAAGTGTGAACATCAGGGGCCAGGGTCACCAGGCATTCTCCATTGTGGTGTAGTGGTTAAGAGTGGTAGACTTGTAATCTGGTGAACCGGGTTCGCGTCTCCGCTCCTCCACATGCAGCTGCTGGATGACCTTGGGCCAGTCACACTTCTTTGAAGTCTCTCAGCCCCACTCACCTCACAGAGTGTTTGTTGTGGGGAGGAAGGGAAAGGAGAATGTTAGCCGCTTTGAGACTCCTTCGGGTAGTGATAAAGCGGGATATCAAATCCAAACTCCTCCTCTTCTTCTTCTTTCTTCCCACCTCCAAATTCATATCTACACCACATGCATTGGGCTTTTGAGTTGGAGAACACAGTGGTGGCCACTTCTGTATTATTATGGCTTATTTATGACTTGCTCTTTTCCATGTGTTTATTTGCTTTCTAGGGATAAGCTATTTGGCTGTGCACACTTCTCTCTGTTTTGCTAAAGAGTTTTCCCCCTTCTCTTAAACTTTCGCAGGATTGTTTACGAGCCTGCCAAGAACAGATTGAATCCCTCCTTGAATCTAGTCTACGCCAGGCACAGCAACACAACATATCTTCAGAAACAAAGACTGTTGAAGATGAAGCTGATCTTTCGTGCACACCCACTGATGTTAGAGATGTGAATATTTAAGGAGGACTTCTGCAGTTGGGTTTGCTTGGCAGTACCAGCAAACAACGAAAGGGCATCTGAGAAGGAAGTGGAATCAGGATCTTCTCTCCCCCCCCCCCCGCCCCTCCCTTCCCCCACCCAGGAAAACCTTTTCTCCAGGACTTTTTATACCAGAAGGGAAAATGTCATTCATTCTTTTCTTCGCTATTCCTTCCTACCCTTTGTGACTCTTAACAGACAACCCCCCCTTCACTCTCAACCGTCTTAAAAAGTTAAAAAAAAAATAGTATTTGCATGATCTCCAGGGGTTTGTGCTACAAAAATAGAAGATTTTATACAATAATAATCAATTAGTTTTTTATATATTAAAGTGTTTTTGTCTTTATGTTGTAAAAATAGGCATTAACACACACACACACACACACACACACACAGTCTCTCCAGGGGAGGTATTAGATTTGATTCTTGCATATTAAAAAGCCAACCATTTTTAAAGTAGAAGAGGGTGTGTTTTTTTTAGATAGGTTATATGTGTTTTGGGTGTGTGTTTTTTTCCCTTTAAAAAGCATAGCTTTAATGCAGTTCTAGGCTTTTCTGTATCTTGCTTGCTTATGCATTTAGTCACTTTATAATTCATCTGTAAATGTTTATTTTATCCCCTTAGGTTTTTATCCTCTTCACCTTATAAATGGTTTTAATGTAACCTTTACGTTAGTATATGTTAGCAATCAGCATTATTATATGTTAATCTTCTGTGCCTGTGGATTACCTGTGTGTAAGGCTTCTAGGGGTTCCAGCTTAGCATGGCCAGGAAAAAGATCCGACGTTCTGTTCCAACATTAAAGAGAAGTTCCAATAGCTATATAATATATTTTTGTAACCTTCCTATTTTTGTAGTGTACAAAAACGTGCTGGTTTTCACCCAAACGATACACAGCCTAATTATATCCAGGTTGAATCCACAGTTTTATCTTCTTTTTTATTATTATTATTGTTTTAAAACCATTCCATTTCAAAGCACTTTCAGTTCATTAGGTATAGGAAATACTTTCTTTTTTTGTGTGTGGGAATTTTTTTTTCTTCAAATGGAATGGTTTGGAAATTATATATATAAATATATAAATATATATATAAAGTGCTTGTGTGCAAACTCAGAATTGCAAGGCAAGTGCATTTAACTATGGTGTGAGGAAAGATGGGGTTGTTGTTTTTTTCTGAAGGGTTGTGTTCCAGTCAGAGAAATTTGCATTCACAAAATTGCCAGGATATCTTCCTAACCTTTTCAATAGAAGAGATGTTTAGAAATCTTTTGGTGCCAATTCATTTTTTTAAAAAAATATAAATTTTAGGGGCCTGAAAGGTTTACCTATAGGACACATATTTTGAGAATTGTCTCTAGATGTTGTACAACTGAAGGCTATTAAACACTAAAATATATAATTTATAGTTAAGGCTAAAAAGAATATTTATTGCAGAGGATGTTCAGAAGGCCAGTATAATTTGTAAAATAAATCACCCCCTTGATTCTGAGAAAACAAAAAGATCTTTCTGCCCTTGATGTTGCAGTTTTAACTCATCTTACTAAGAAATGAGGACATGTCAAGATAGTACCACATTCGGCCCAGACGTTTCCAAAATAACCACGAGAAAGCACCATAGTTAAAAGTGTAGAATTGGTGTACTTGAAAAGAAAAGAAAAGTTCTTAATCCAATGTATTTCCCCTCCTTTTTTTTAATTTAGCTACAAATAGAAAATTTGCACATCTTGGCTATGTATCTTTTTTATTATTATTGTAGAAAGTAGCTGAAGGGACGTGGACATAGCTGTTGAAGTTGATGCTTGAGGAGAATGTGATGGCAAAATGTATGTGAGAAACTGCCGCTAAGGTGTTGATTGTAAAAAACAAAAAAAAAGTTTTAAAAAGGAAAAAAAAAAGGAGCGGATGCTCCCATTTTTTTATTGAGCTGCTATGGATAAATTCCCAGCATGAATTGAAAAGAAAAATTAACATTGCTTTTCTGTATCTTTGTCATTGTGTTTTGCTGCTATTTTGTGGTCTCTTTTTTTGTTTTGTTTTTTTGTTTTGTTTATACAATGTCATATACTGCCATGTTATAGGTTTTAAATTTTCTCATAGAAAATTATATTATTGACATTTTTTTGGTAGATTTTTTTTTATGTGATCAATTTTTACTTAATGTGATTTACTGCTCTATTCCAAAAAAGGTTCCTGCTTCACAATACCTCATACTTCAGTTAACCGTGTTTAGATCAGGTTTTAATGTTCGTTCACAATGCCTCATAGTTCTACTGCAAGCTGAAATGCATTGGACCTTATTCTGAATGGGTATCGCGATTTGCAACTAGTTTGTGCTAATGTTAAAACAGCAGACATTTCAGAAGATTGAGTAATGTCAGGTTCTTTTGGTTATGTTTTTTTTTGTTTTTTGTTTTTTTATAAAGTGGATTCTTTTTTTCTGATCTGGGGTTTATTATCATAGTAGTTTTTAAGCTGTGTTATTAGCCACATTTGATATATGAAAGGTGCATTATAATATAACTCTTATATGCCCGATGCTTTCCATCACTGGGGAATCATCATGCGGTATGATAGGTTATCTTCTGGAATTTAAGTATTGTGTGTGTTTAATCTGTTATGATATATTAGGGTTTTTTGTTGATGTTAATTATAGCATAATGCTAATTTAAAAAAAATACAAACAACAACCTGTAAATCTCATTAAGTAAGCCAGCTAACAGAGTTGTATGGTGAAGAATAATCTAGTTGCCTGTATGCTGCTAAACCAAAACAGAATTAGAACTTCATTTTTGAGGGCAAACGCAGTTAAGATCCTACCTAAGCTTATTCAAATGGAATAGGACAGCAGACTTGTAAGGCTTCTAGCATTCGCAGGACCCAGGAGGACTGGATTCATTCTGTCCAAATTTCAGGAACATTTCTTACTGCTTACCTCATAGACATTTCTGTTTGTGGCATCTCTGTGTCTCTGAACCAAACAAGATTATTGAGTTAGTGGTTGTTGGTTATATTATGTGTTGCTCACTGGGAAGCGGCAGCGTGTACTGCAAAATTTTAAGTATTGTATGTACTAAAAGGCCAAATGCTGATAAGCGGGTTCACGTGCCAACAGAGATGCTTTATTTGTCACATTGTTATAACGATCTATAGAAAGCAAAACAAATCAGATTTGTATCTTTTAAAAATAATAATATTGTACTTATTGGCATCACTGGTCTGAAATGCACATGTTCACCAACAGACCTGTAACAGATAAGTTTCCAGCAAAAGAAAGAAGAATAAAGACCTCCCCTAAAAGTCTAGAAATAAATTTGTAAAACCCAATGCTTGTGTCCTGTGTTTTTATTCAGTGGGAATGGTTTGTGAACCACAAATCTGCTGCACTCAATTATCCTTTATTTTTAGAAGCGTTCATGATTCAGTATAGTTCAGTTTGGTATCTGTTCTATAAAGACTGAGATGTTGAGAAATGTTTTCACACATTGCCAGAATAAAGCAATGATCAGAATATATTCTTGCACAATCCATCCCAAACTCACTAACACAATGCAAAGTTTCTATATAATGGATCACATTTCTTTTTTTAAAATAAGCCTTTATTTCATAAACATCATGCATTTACAAACCCATGTAAAAAGATTGTCTCAGTCCTTGACAATGGTTTGCAAAGTTCCTAATGAAATAGATGGGCCAGCATTTTCTTCCAGTTTGTTAAACATGACCAAAAAAGCTTTCACTTTTCAATTAAGTGTAGCACTAGATTGTCTACCTGCTCTGACTAATTATACAGTATTAGTTTTGACATGCGGACCACATCCCATACCTTTAAAATACAGTCTTCTGATGTCTATAGGTCCTTGCGGTTCTCTTGCGTACCTGATTCTGTGAATTACAACATGTCCTGATACTATGATCACCCTGTGCTGGTGGGCAAGAGTCTCTCAATGGAGCTCCCTCTCCGAATGGGCCCTCCTCCCCACCCTTACCACTGCTCAGTCATTTCCTTGTCCACACAATTGCCCATTGGAAGGTACTGATCTATCTTGACAGGAGGAGCAAAAGCCAGGGGGCTCCAGGAGGTATGGCAGTGGGGGACCCAGCCCTGGTGCCATCTTGGAAGATTCCCAACAACGCCAACCCCTGGCGCTGGTCCTGGGTTTACCCTCAAGACAACTTTGCAAGGTGAACATAACGGTTGATCAAGGATTTGAACTTGGATTTCCCTTGTCCAAACCCAACAAAATTGGTTCCAAATTTAATCCTCCAAGGCCATGCAACATGTCGTAGGCCTAAGGGGGGATCATTCAAAGGTAAGCACTTTTAAAAGTCTTCATTATTCCAGTGTGAGAAAGTTGAGCAGGTACTACTTGCAGCTGGACTTAAAAATGTCTGACTGGTCATTCTGTTTCAGATTTATGTTGTGACTAACTGATACAATGCAAGCAGCAGGATAATGATTTGGACTTTCCTCCTGTTCAGTATCTGAATGATAAGGCATTAGAAATTGCACATACAGAAACTAACACTAACAGAAGCCAGTGCAACAAGTCCTGCTAGCACAGCTGGACTCCCGTATGTTCCTGATACTTATAGGCCAGCTAAAATATATCAACTTTTGTTCAAATATCAAACAGAATCAGAACAAATCAAAAAGTGCATGATTAAGTGGGCACAAATGATTGGAGAGAGTATTCACCTAGATCTTGGTAGAAACATGGGAATCGGCTCACAAATTTTCTTTGAACATGGGCATAAGGAGGGAACTATTTTATAGTAATGACAAGATGGTATAGTACTCCAGCCAAGATACATAAAAATTAATAACCATTCTCCCTTATGTTGAAAATGTCAAGAGATGGGGGGTTGTTCACATGTGGTGGAAGTGCAAGTTGGTGAATAAATATTGGAAGATAATAAAGAAATCATAAAGATATTACCTATGGAATCCCGTTATGCCCAATTATAAAAAATAAATTATGTCAAACAGTGAGGTCAGAAGACAAAGAATTTCCTATATAGTAGCAGTAAATAGACAAAATAAGCTTTTGCCAAATTGGTAGAAATTTACTTACAATACAAAAAGACACCATTTGAGACCACATAAGTCTTCTGGGCTTACAATATATTAATATATTTCGGTAGCTGAATTAATGCTAATCAGATGTTAACATTGGGTTTATTATAAGAAAGGCTAATGAATGTTTGAAATGGAAGTGTTAAACCTTTTAATAGATCAAGAGATTAAGAGGATTGGATTAAGAAAGCTCTCTGTTGGACTTGAGTTTTTATAGATTGAATATAGTTTTTGTTACATACTTGATGTTATTTTTCGTTTGTATATGTCCGGTGATACAGATTCAACTATAACTTTCGGAATATGGATGATTTGGTGATCTAGATCTAGATCTAGATCTAGATGCACTTATTCTTTTTGTGTGTCTCTTTAGGTCTTGCATGTATAAAATAGCGTATTAAAAAGTTCACAACTCCCCTTAATTTTTGTTGTTATGGTATAGCAATGAGCCGTCATCCTGATTTGCTTACAGGGTGTTTACACACCTTGTTGATAATTCATTCATCCCACACTTTTTGATGCATCCAGTGCATTTTTAATCACTTTCCAAATTGTTAAAAGCCTCTTGTGTGTGGTTTTTATTTTTTAAGTAGATATTTTGCCCTGGGACATGTCCTACAATTCACTTTATTTGTGCAAACCCAAGGGTCCGGCATGTGCTCAAATCCCTGCTACAAAATAGCGACACAAGTCTAGAGGCAACCTATCTTTGGATTCTCAGAGATAACCCTGGTAGATCATTCCATCCAGCCTGACTGAGGAGATGCTCTCCCAGTAGTGCCAGTTAATTCCAGTGCTTCCTAGTATCCTTCCTGGGCAGTGAGAGAAGCACTCCCATTCCAGCATATCTTTTGCCGCCCCTGCCATCAAGAGAGGAGTTAATTTGCTTTGTCACAATCTGTTGCAAGGTGCATTAGGGAATCACCAGACTGAAATGCAGGGTCCATACGTACCTTAAAACGGAATAAGTGCATAATGAATTGGCTCAGTTTTTATATAACAGTATCTTGCTTTTATGAAGGAGAAAATGCATTGCTAGAACATGCAACCATATAAAACATTTTCCTATTTTTAACAGATTATATAAGCTAACAGAAACTCTTTTTAAAAAATAAGTGTGGTCCATGTTTACATTTTACAGATTGCATCACATGGCACAGCTCTTGCGGGCAAAAGATACGCTGAAGAGGCAATATCAACAAACCAATTATACCATTGTTGCTATTTTCTAGTGTTATGAGTTGGGGGCGAGGGGAGTTGGCTGTATGCAGAGGCCTTCCTGAGCCCTGAATCCAGCAAGTGTTAAAATAGAAGTCAGGTTAGCTCCCTGATGAGGTGATTGCCTGGGTGATGGGCCATTAAGGGAACCCAAGGAAAGGGGCTCTGTGTGAGATGGCAAATGGGAGGTGCCCCTCCACCAGCTTGTGGTTAGTTAGCAGGAAAAGCCATAGTTTTGTTGCAGTGATCGTGGACAAAAGAAAAAACAGCAGACTGGAGACAGAGGCAGAGCAACATTTGATTTCTGTTTGAATTCAAGGCTATGGGAGAAACAAGACCCTTTTTGGGGTGTTGATGTTGTGAATACCTCCATCGTACGCTCAGGTGGTATATATGTATAAATAAACCTTATATCATAAAGACACCACAGTCTCTGTTGTGCCAAATGGAAACATGAAGTATATAAGTGCCTGGAACCCCTGCAATCTTGGCGCTGCTCAAGGATTGGGGTGGCACATTATTGTCAAATCTCAACTGCAACGACCATAGAAAGATGCAGTCTTGCATTACTTTCAATCTGGGAATGGGCTACCTCTCTGGTAGCTGTTCACCGTGACCAAATTGTATATGTGGCCGCATTTGCTTATAAAAATAGTAAATTGGGCCTAAAAAAAAATGTGCCTATACCAAAATTTGTGTTAGTTTAAAAAAAAAAAAAAATTAAAAGCCAGTTAGAGAACAATGTAGGCATGTGTTTTTAAACTACTGTTCGTGCAGTCTGGTCAGGACTGTGTGACACAGTATACAGTGTTTTGTCATCCAAGGAATGTCTTTGATCAAGAGTTTATGCAAGAAGGGGGGAGCCATGAAACCCTAATCCGTTCCCACAGTCCAGTAAACGTGAGCTGGACAAACACTGGACAATAGCAGTAAAGCTTGCTGTTGGAACAATAGCACCAACTAAAAAAATTAAAGGGCTGCTGACTCACAGTTCCTACATTCAAGAAAGATTCCATGCAATATTGATTAGTCCCCAGATTCAGAGGGGGCCGAAAGATTTAAAACTTTTAATTATACCTTCAGATTATTTGATGAAAGCACTCACTCATGCTCCAACGAAAAGCAACAACATATGCAATCGATCTCCACTTTGTACCAATGCTAGATGAGGAGGCTGTCTAGGCATCGCACAATCTTTTCCTCAGCAAGGGCCCTAAAAACAGGCAGACCCATTTGAAAATACAATTGTTGTGTCTGCTATGAAATCATTGAGCCCCAGTATGAAACACTTCTAAATTCTATTCAGCTGTCCTGCCCTCTCAAGACAAAAGATAGATGCTGCTCCCAAAATGTATTCAAGCAGGCAATAGTTAAGAAGCATGATGGAACATTATTTGGGGAAAGAAAATGAACGCTTCGGGGAAAACCAGGTACAATTAAAAACAATAAAAAATGGTGCTTGTAACATTTCTGCTTTTAGCACAGTCTATCTAAAATTGGTATTCCCAAAAATGAAAAGGCTGAGGGCTACTTTGTACTTGATAGTTTCCTTTGAAGTGCAGAGTAGGCTTTTTCTACCTTAGAAATACCAAGTAAACAGCTGCCATGTGCAACGCTGTTTGTTGTACTTACCGTCACTTTATAATTTTTAGTTTATAGGAATTCTCTAAACAGGAAGTTGACATTTCTCAAGAGTTCTCCCGCTTCATTTCAGAGGCAGTTGAGTATACAAAGGATAAGATTGTTTTCATTTTGGCAGGTGACATTGCCATTCATAAGAAAACTGTGAAGATGTTTTCATACAACCAAGCTATCGCTAGAGGAGCATAATCATTTTAGGAGAAGTGTGGTTTTGTAAATGATGGTCATGGTCATATGAATTCTCTCATCCAACTCTTCCAGAAACATTCCCAAATGTCAGGATTTGACACACAAACATAGCACCTGTAATGTTTTCAAATTGAGAAAGTTACTGTTAATTTGCTGACAATTTCTAGCTGATTATGTTATACCATACAATTGTACAGCATAAAAGCATGTTAATTACACACAGAGGGTTACCTAGCTGATAATCTTCCTCTCACTTCAAGTATCTACAAGACCATACCAAGACATTTTGTTGCCTGAAGTGAAGGACAACATGGCACCTCACAAGTTTATTTAATTTTATCAGAACACCGGTGATAGAATAGCACCCTCCACCACAGGACAACAGGTTAACTTAGTGACACACACAGCTTGGTCCTTCAACGCCTCAAGACCATTCCTTATCCCCCAATATCTGCTGCCTGAGGTGGCCCTGGGACTCTGTATTATAGGAAGAACTACCGGTACAAATAGGTAGAAGATGCTTTGACGACACTGAGAAGATATTGGGGTGAAAGCAATAGTATTGGTAGTAAGCACATTACAAGTGGCAGGCACACTTGGTATACAGCATACTAGCAATCCTTATAACAGCTTTGGGCCAATATTTTTGTGAGGGTAGGGTGGTGTCAGGAGCTGAAACTGCACGCTACATTTAAAGCAGCACCATACCATTTGAAGCAGTCAAATGCTCCCCTCAAATGCTGGGATCTGCTGAGAATTGTTAGGAGACACCCCCACCCCCCATAGAGCTGCATTTCCCAGAGTATGTTAACAGTTAATCCCTCTTATTAGGGAACTCTGCGAATTGTAGCTTTGTGAGGGGAATAAAAAAAGGTAAATGACCCCTGACAGTTAAGTCCAGTCGCAGACCACTCTGGGATTGCGGTGCTCATCTCGCTTTACTGGCCGAGGGAGCCGGTGTTTGTCCACAGACAGTTTCTCCGGATCATGTGGCCAGCATGACTAAGCTGCTGCTGGCAAACCAGAGCAGCACATGGAAACGCCATTTACCTTCCTGCCGGAGTGGTACCTATTTATCTACTTGCACTTTGATGTGCTTTTGAACTGTTAGGTGGGCAGGAGTTGGGACCGAACAACGGGAGCTCACCCTGTTGTGGGGATTCAAACCGCCGACCTTCTGATCGGCAAGCCCAAGGCTCAGTGGTTTAGACCACAGCGCGGGGTCTCCTAACAACTCTCAGCACCCTTATCAAACTGCTGTTCCCAGAATTCTTTGAGGGGCAGCCCACAACTGTTCTAAGTGGTATACTGCTCAAAATGAAGAGTGCAGATGAAATTTTCAAACTCATATACCTTATTTCTGGCCTCTAAACTGTTCCCTCATTTCTCATAATTTCTACAAATTGTTTATCTTGTATTCACCATATTCTTCTGGTCATCCGGAATATTTTTACTTGCTGCTGTTTAAAAATAATCATGAAATAAAAACTGCAGCAATTGTATTACTCCCCTGCTGTTTGCTTCCTGCCTGGACTACTATGTGAAAAATTAATATTCAAGCCCAGAAACCAGATATTAAGGACGTCTCCAAGATTGGCTCTCTGCTCTTACTGGTATTCAAATGATGCCCAGAGATCTCTTATGCTTATCTGATTTACCCCCACAGCCCTTTGAACTACAAGGAATGCACCCTCACAGTTTAAACTCCGGAATTCAGGAGGCAGGAATTGGCCTCAGAGAACAAATGCTCTTGGGGAAGGAATTCGCTGAACTCAACCTCCAGATCTACTGGATTCTTTAAACTATGAGGGAGAATGTTCTCCATTCATTTAAACTTGGTTGGGGGAATTTTCTTTGTGTCCTCCAGAGAGTGCTGGACTACAGCAGCCATCATCCCTGACCATTCTTCATTATTTGGGGGTAAGCACAGACTGTATGCAGCAACAAGACAAGCAGAGCACCCCTAAAAGCAGGTAGTTAAATTTAATTAAAACGAAGCCAAGTAAACCACAAATAATTCATTCAGGTATGAAGTGCTTTGTCAAGTGGCTTGACTTCCCCACAAGAATTAGCCGGTACTGGATTAAATTAGGCTGCAGATTGCAGTTCTGTGGGCAATTTACCTAGGAATAAAGGTAAAGGGTAAAGGGACCCCTGACAGTTAAGTCCAGTCGTGGACGACTCTGGGGTTGCGGCGCTCATCTTGCTTTACTGGCCGAGGGAGCCAGTGTACAGCTTCCGGGTCATGTGGCCAGCATGACTAAGCCACTTCTGGTGAACCAGAGCAGCGCACAGAAACGCCGTTTACCTTCCCGCTGGAATGGTACCTATTTATCTACTTGCACTTTGACATGCTTTTGAACTGCTAGGTTGGCAGGAGCAGGGACCGAACAATGGGAGCTCACCCCGTTGCGGGGATTCGAACCGCCGACCTTCTGATCGGCAAGCCCTAGGATCTGTGGTTTAGACCACAGCGCCACCCGCGTCCTTTTACCTAGGAATAAGATCCACTAAACACTTACTTCTCAGTAAACATACATAGGACTATGCTGTTAGTGAACAAGTGAGCAGGATATTGCCATGCCACCCCTCATACATCTATATGCAAAAGATCTAGAGCAGTGGTTCCCAATGTGGGGCACACGCCCCACAGAGGGGCAATTGGTTTTTAAGGGGACCAATTTGAGAATGAGTTATTAACAGTTAATGGCCTTTTAGGCTTCCTCCACATGAATAGTTCACTTTTTGAATAATAAGAATTATATGTCACGGGGGTGGGGGGACCAGGATTTTAGAGAGGCATAGGTAGGGCATGGCCAAATAAAGGTTGGGAACCACTGGTCTAGAGGTTTATGTTAAAAGGGGACACCATGTTCTGCCCTAGACTTTGTCAGGAATGGTGGGTTAGAAGCCTTTTACATGAAATAAATAGCTCACCCTTAGGTTCCACTGAAATCAGTATATGTAACTAACCCTCACCCCAAAATTGTGATTTTATTCATTTTGGGGTGGGGTGTTGTTTTTTTGCAGCTACAGTGGATGGCTATTTCTATAGATGTCGGCTGTGTGTTTTTAATGTTATAAACACTCTTAAGGGCAGGATTGAGCTACTTTGGCAGGATATAAATGGTAAAAAATATTAAAATTAATAAATGGTCCGTTTTTAGCAATGTGAGCAATGAAGCTGCACTTGGGCAAAATTGCTTTAAGATCCTATTATATTTGCACTCATGAACATAGCTGTCAACCCTCCCTTTTTCTGCGGGAAACTCCCTTATTCCAATGCCGTTTCCCGCTGCTATCCCGGATTGTTGATATTCCTTAAATTTCCCGGATTTCAAAGGAAGCAGCTCCTCTCCCTCCCTGCCGGCCAGGGAGGCTCCTCAGCTGCGTTGCTCGGCTGCCAATAAGGAGTCTGAGACCGAGTGGGGGCGGAGCTTGCAGGCCTTGTGCAGCCAGACCCTCACGCCCAACCAGACAGACAGCCTGCCTGCCGTCTATGCGCTCGCTCTTTCGCTCACCCATTCGCACGCAGCCTCTGGAGCGCAGGGTGGCGAGGCTACTTGGTGCCATTGCACCGCCCTCGCGGCATCCCTTATTTTCAAATCCGAAAGTTGACAGCTATGCTCATGAAAGCTATTGAAGTTATTTAACTTATAATACCAAAAACTACCCCCACTTGTAGGCTGCAGTCCTATACGTATGTACCTGGGGAAAAGCTCCACTGACCTCAGTGGTTTATGTTAAATACACGGGGGTGGGAAACCTCAAACCTAGGGGCTGAATGCAATCCTCCCGGACAGTGTCCCCTTCCCAGGTCCTTGAACTGTAATGTCATCTTGCTTGCATGGATGGAGAGTGGCGTGTGTCCAGCCACAGATGTATCCAACCACAACCCCCAGAAGGCTGCCCATGAAGGAATGCGGCCCTTGGGCTGAAAATGACCCCCCTCTGCCTAGGGTCACCCTTTACATATTAATGCATTTATTTACTAATATTTTTTGATCTTTGGTTTGACTACTTTGCCAACTGTATAGACCTACATCCCTGCAAGTAAGTTCACATGGCATTGTAACTAATAGTCAAAAGGACAATCAAGCCAAGTGGCATTAACAATGTTGTGTGTTGTTGGGTGTTTTTTTTTTTTTTTAAAAAGTCTTCCAAACCTCAAGCTATTCTGCTCTAACCATTTTTTAAATAACCAAAAATAACTAATTGGCAGAATGGGTTGCAGACAAGGAAACATAAAAGGCAGCATGCTACTTAGGATCAAAGCATAAGGGTCATTTTTGTCTGTGTCAAACATGAGTGTAATATCTTGTACAAGGGAGACATTTTCTTATATATTTTAATGGTCCAGGTTGTGTTACTCCTAAGTGTAGAGTCTTTGATATAATTAAATCTTCACCTTAAAAGCTGCCGCCTAGAAAGAGACATTCCACACTTGGCATGGTGTATATTTAATTTGGTAGTACCGAGAACAATAGGCGTAGACATAAAAGAGTTTATGGATCTTAGGTTTCAAAAACCTTGCAAATTGAGATTAATCTAATCTCCTTTGTGTAAACCAGATCCCATATAAAGGAATCAACACCTTTCCTAAGCTAGTCTGTAATATTAGGGGGCAGGTGGATTTGTTGCTAATTTACAACCGTTCCTCCAAAGGTACACACTATACAGCTGGACAACAAGGAGAACACCAAAGTCATCGGCACTTAACAATAATTAATCAAATGTAAAAGTCTCAGTCCCTAACTTCCAAAGCAGAGGAACTCAACAAATGTCTCTAGACAGAAATCCATATACAAATTAACTCTTAACGGATAATTTGCACACGAGTCATTTTGGAAATAACTTTCAAGTTACAAATAAACTGTGATCCTCAGATGAAGGGCAGTATATAAATTTAATAAATTTAAATCAATAAACGTGTCTCTTACAAAGTAGAAATTAAAGTGTCAATTTGTACCTTGATATTTCCAAAATGGCTGTGTGCATTTATCAGTCCTACAACATTTCTGCAGTTGGCCATTTCTAGAAAAACAAAGAGATAGCTGCCATATCATAATGCAAGGTATTTTAGCCAAGCGTATTTTATAAAACTGAAAATTAAGGCCCTGGACAACAAATGGCCCGTCTCTTTTATTGCACGCATACATGCTTGGATTCAGAAATGTGCAACTGGAAAGTCACTCAGACAAAGGAACTTGTGTGTCTCCTCCTCCCCACAGCAGTCCGTTGCACCAGCCAAAAACATTCTCATGTGGGGTTGGAGCATCTCTAGAATGGCATAGGAGGCTGCAGTTCCACTGGTGCACATCTAGCTAGGTTGGGAAAGGGCAACATGTTGTTTGTGGGCTCTAACGCCCATCACCTCTGAACACTGGCTAGATCCATGCCCTTGACTACAAATCTGCGATATTCTTTCACCCTCCTCAGCCATTATAATTAGGTAAATGTAAACACATGAACAAATGCTCTAGCTCCATTCCCCCATTGCCATTTTCATTGCTTTCCTACTCAGAGCTGGCAAGCCTCTGTAGCGGGGAACCTTTTGTACCTGTGGAGGATCCCCATGTGGTTTAAAGGTAAAGGGGCCCCTGACCATTAGGTTCAGTCGTGACCGACTCTGGGGTTGCGGCGCTCATCTCGCTTTATTGGCCAAGGGAGCCGGCGTACAGCTTCCAGGTCATGTGGCCAGCATGACTAAGCCGCTTCTGGCAAACCAGAGCAGCGCAAGGAAAAGCCGTTCACCTTCCTGCTGCAGCGGTACCTATTTATCTACTTGCACTTTGATATGCTTTCAAACTGCTAGGTTGGCAGGAGCAGGGACCGAGCAACGGGAGCTCACCCCGTCATGGGGATTCGAACCACTGACCTTCTGATCAGCAAGCCCTAGGCTCTGTGGTTTAACCCACAGCGCCACCCGCGTCCCCCATGTGGTTTAGAATCCTAGAAAAATCAAGATTTTAAAACAGGTAGTGATGGGGGAGCCTCTAGGAATTGGAAAATTAAAAGACTGGTGATGGAGTGGGAGAAAGTAAACATGCTACCAGCCTACGACCTGGTTACATTATTGTAACTTTTGAAGAGGGTCTATGTATACTGTTTTTCTCAATTTTACTTAATGGGGCATATAGCTAAATTACTTCCGGTCCCCTTGCTAGTGACTCCTCCCCCTTCATTGTGCTCCCACATTAGTTTATTTTAGCTAATTTGTGTCCCCTCACAAAAATCCGACTAAATTAAGTGGGTTAATAAATTCTCATGAGTGCAGTTTAGATAGTGAACTGGACTGCCACAAGAGAGAATATGAAGAAAAAGGTTTTAATACAAAGAAAAGGATATTCCAAAATGACATCTAACACCAGACAGGGGACACAATACAAAACAGGCTGTGGATGTGACCATCTCATGCAGTACATTTGAGTTCCACGATCAGCATTACAAACAATATTAAGAGGTGTAGTTATGAACAAAACATTAGTAAATGGTTACAACTGAACAATCCACTATGGAACTTAGAGGACATGAAGATTATCCTGCATCAGAACAAAGGTCAGGGAGAAGAACATTTGCTTATGTTTGCAATGGAAAAAAACCCTGAAATCTCATTGAAATGAAAAGGCAAAGCTGGAAATCACTGTACTGCACGATACAATGAAGCTGTAAAAACATGGAAAGCTGCATAACATAAAAATGGGTCTTTTGGGGGGGAGGGGCTGGTTTCAGTATTTTATTTTCCCAAAGCAGTTTAAGTAAACAACGTTCCACTCATTTTGGAGGTTAGGTTTTGAGGATTACATGTCTATATATGAAAAAAGGACCTCTTGAAAAATTATCAACCGCCTTTGGAATTTCCAGTGAAACACAAAAGTAGTTTTACATCTTTCTTTCCTAGATGATATATTTACTTTTCCCACTAGGTGGCCCTAAACCAGCAGGTTGCTTACGGAGATATATTTGGTAGCTTAAACAGAAAGGAAACCCTTCTCCTTGCATGGGTGCAGCACATGTATACAGAGCAAGATAATAGGGAAAACAAGAGCTATGGTCCGCTTCTTCTTTGCCCTGTCCCCAGCTAACATGCATGGATTTTTATGGGGGGGGGGGAATCACACCTAAACTGAATTAGTTATTACATAAAGATGTTCACAGGCACTAGGAATATCACTCCCTCCATTTAAAAAGTGAATATTCCAAGTGCAGAGTTGCTGAGATAAAAAATGGCTAGGGCAGAAAGAGTCAACACTGTCAGTGGGAATCCCAAAAACTGCAGGGAAACTCTGGCTTTTGAAAGCAAACCATCCAACTTCCTTTAACTGAGCATGTATGCTGGTCTTGCGTTGTCTAGTAATGTGGCAACAAATAACAGAGTGAAGATTTTCCTAGCCAGAGCTGAGTTAAACTGGTACTTACTTTACTTATCCTTAACTGCAACCAGTTAAGGGTACAAGTAGGAGGAAAAGGGGTAAACTGGGCCAATTTGTCCCCATCCCAAATGGATCCTTTAAAAAGCTTAAAGAACTGCAGTCAGGGCAGGTGTGTGGGTGTGTGCTGGCCCACAAAGGCACTTGAAATGTTCTGCAAAGGTTCCCACTTCTGTTTCCTTATTTTGATGAGAGTCTAATTATATTTTCTAGAAAATGTATTACAGCCAGGCTAAGTCATTTCCACATCTCAGTACAGTACTGAAGATATTTCTTATCTCAGTGTGTGAGATATTTCAAAGGAAAAGTGGTGTTTTGGAATGAAACATTCTTTGAGGGCCAGCAGGTCCGATATCTATTAAAAAGTATGCTTTCATCTGTGAACTATATCACTATAGTAATATCAGCTGAATCTGCAGAGCACTGGGGGGGGACACAACTACATATACGGATAACATCTGTTTTACAGATTAGGTTGCTGCATTTCTTGCACTAATATAGTGCGATATATCTTTACACACATTGCCAGCAGAATGTCAGGTTTACAAATGAAATTTTGAAAGTGTTTACAAGACCCAGATCAAAGTATCTGAAGTCACTTCAAAGTTACCTACTCAATACAAATGACACCAGTATATTAACAAGCCACTGTGTTATAGTCCAATTTCCAATATTAATTTCCAAAAGCAGTACTATGGCTACTACAAATCACCATGGAGGCTATTCCACGTACTGCCTGCTTTAAGCAGGACTCTGCAAACTGAACTGGCACTGCAATTCAATCAACATACAAACTTATTTATTGGTTCTGTTCCTGTGAAGAGTTAAGTCTTCCTCTCAGTGAGTAAAAAACAACTTTCTAGCCTCATTTTCTCCACTCAAGATTTCACCACTTCTTTAGTAGCCTACTGGGAGTTCTTTTCTTCCATCTGTGGTCCTTTTCAGAATGTAAGTGCAGATCCTTCAGCACCAAGTCTAACACTAGAAGGAATATGCAGCAATGAACGAACCTAAAATGAAAAACAGAAATGGTAAGCATTGGTTTTTATAGTTATACTATGCATTATCCTCAAGTGATACACAATGTAATTCACACTCAGATCAGATCCATTAAAACCAATGTACTTAAGCTTACTTAGTATGATTTAGTTGGATATTACCCATTAGTTAAGTTACATTGGGTGACATATTACTCAGTGCTTTTTTCCTAGAAAAATATGCGCTGGTACTCAGCATGTTGTTACAGTAAGTGCAACATTTTTTAACAGCAACAACAACAAAAGTGCCGGTACTGTGTACCCCTTGAGTACACCCTGACAACAAGCACTACTAATCTTACTGTGTCCATATCCCTCAGGATTGGCTTTCTGCACATGCAATGGAACTTTCCCATCTTTCCCTCTGAGCTACAGAACCCACACCTCCAAAATCTGTTCCATATTCTCCAAAGCAGATTTTGGGAGACATGGGAAGGAATTTGGGGGGGACGGGACAGGGGGGCAGGTCTGCTCATGCAACGCTGGATATCAGCTATGATGATTACATTATTATTCCATGGGAATAGCATACAATTTGAATACAGCTGAAATGAATACTCCTTTTATTCCAACACTAAAATCAGTTTCCAACCTGTTTAAACCGTCCTCTGATTTTCTCCAGGTCTTCCTGAAGTTTGTCATAGGCTGGATCCTCACAAGGAAATGTCCAAATCATCTCTATTAATGACTCTAGAGCTTTTATCTTTTTACTGAAAAAATAAGACCATTTTATTTTACAAACAGTATTTAATAATTTGATGTTTTGAAATACAGACACAATCCCTGCAAATGTATTTTGCTACAGCTGTTCATTTCAGCATCATACAACCAAGATGGACAACTCACAAAAATCAAAGCTATGTTCACAAATATCTACCACTGGGACCCACTTTGACAATGGCTTTTTATGCCTTGGCATCAATAATACCTGTAAAGGCAAATCACGCAAGTCAAGGCTGTGATACCCAGACCAGCATTGCCTCTTCCTGAGACAAAAAATACTACCACGTTTCAGTTGTTTTTCAGAGCACTAATTAGCAATGCAATCAAAACTTATAAATAAATACCCCTATTTAGCAATCTGGCACTTGCTGGGTCAGAGAGGCATCCATTTGCCAGGCAGTGAGCCCAGAAATGCTTGTCTATATATATAAAAACCCTGATATCCTACACATGACCTCATCCTTCAATGTCTAGCAGTGGATTCCTGCCAGATAACAGTCACCTCTGTATCTGAAGGAGGAATGGAAACTGCATCCACATGATATTTAGTGGCAGTCATTGCCAAAACACTTAAAAATACAGAGGTAATCCAGCTAGACCAGCATGAAAGCATGTTATAAAGGGGTGGCAGAGAGAGGAGACACATGGTTTAACTTACATCCCTTTGTTTCAGAAGGTAAAAACATCTGTACTGCCCAGTGAGAGTCAACCGAATACCATGCTGGAGCATTGCTAAATTTGCAAAGCCAAGTGTTCAGAATCATGTTTTCTGAATCCTGATATAGATGTAATGTTGCTGAACACAACTAAAACGGCACGATGTACGATACTGTGCTAAGCGTTATTGGTATGATATGATACTACAGGCGTCACATAATACTCGCTCCACATTTGTCAGAACCCAATCACTTAGTGTGGCAGCATCTACACTTTGGAACTCCCTGCCTATTGATATCAAGCAGGCGCCTTCACTGTATTATTTTGGGCGCCAGCTAAAAATGTTCTTGTTTACTCAAGCCTACCCAGATGCTTAGAAAAGCTGGTGTGAATTTTAAACCGTTTTAGTATTTTAACTTCTTGTATGTTTTAATGTATTGTAATTTTTTCCTCACTTTATGGGTCTATCTTTTTGTAAAATGTTTTGAGGGTGTGTGTTTTTTTACACAACCAAGCAGTGTATGAATTTCATGAAATAAAATTAATAGATATTTGGTGCTTAAATCCTGGTCACTCTTAGTGACCAGCGCTGCTACCTCCCCAGTTATTTTATTGTTGGTGTTATTGACTTATGGTGCTACTTTCTCTCTCCTCCTTCTATTGTGATATTATCTGCTCTCTCTCTCTCTCTCTTTAATCTGAAGGAAACAAACAGAACCAATGCATGATATGCTGGCTTTATTTTTAAAAACCTACCTGTTTTTCTCATCAGAGCCTTTATGAAGCAATTTCTGCCATGTCATTGCAAAACCAAGGTATGATCCAATCTACAAATTTGGAAAGAGGTCATTTAATTTTCCTTGTTATGCCAATTATGTTTATTTCATTTAAGAAAATATCAGATATGTATTTAACGGGACTTACTTCCATGTAAACATACTTAAGTATGAAGCCTAAAAGAACCTGTTTGAATCTAGGATTGTTAGTACAATATGAATTTTGCATGGAACTTGGATATGTCCAGTAACAGAACAGCAGAAACAGTGATGCTCACTTTATAGATGAATAAAGGCCCCAAGAAACACAGATTGTCATGTTGCTTCTTTTGATCAAAATGCTCATTTTATTTTTTAACACATACTTCTAAGCCAATCTTTGCACCTTGTTGTATGCCATATTGTCTTCCTTCAAGGAGTCCAGCACGTGTTCCTTCAGCATATCCTTCCTGATAGCCTTCACCATGAAATCTGAAATGAGAGAAAGATTTTGAAAGAGCTGCTAGGCTGAAGTAGCGAAAGAGCGCTTGCACCTTGGAGGCTAACAGCCCAATCCTATGCATGTTAACTTCAAAAGGAGTCCCACTGAGTGTCAACCAGCTTCAATGGGATTAACTATGTGCAGTTGATTTCTTCAAGTATGACCAAACTTCGCTACATCATCTTTGTGCAACATACTTGTTACTGGGTGGCATACAAATAAGGCAAATAACAAAATAGTTATACAAACAGTCATACAGCTATATCAGTTTTCCGCCCAGTAAGAACTCATATTTTGTTGTATTCATAAAACCTAAGGTCAGGAAAGAACTTCTGGAAAAAGAGCTTCCAGGGCATCCAGCAGCAAGCCATACTTTTAGAAAGTCATCTTAAGCTTCTTTGAAGCAGTTCCCCCAGCAAGCAAATTATATTGCAACTGAATTCCCTTAGTTTAAGTCAAGTATTTATTTTAGGTGGTATTGAGTCTATGGTAATGCGGAGGCACTTTACTAATTTCCCACACTTTGAAAGTACTTGTCCATGGGCAGAGAGGTGGTTGAAGTTATACCATGCTATGTCCTAAACATAGGTGGAAGCTGTTAGATGCTCTTTAGGCAACAGGGTTTTAGCCCAAACTGATTCAGGTCACACAAAAAGTGTTCAAGCTGCCAAGGTTATAAATGGTTTTATAGATTTAAATTTTCTAAGTTGTAAGGCAGATGAACTGGTATGGCAGATATGAGCCTGTGAGTTCTGGAAGACCAGCCTTCCAGGTCTTTTCCCATCTGGCCTGACAGAGCAGGTCCCTGACTCTGCAAAAAGCTGAGGCTGCGGAACAGACTCTTGGGCTGGAGTATTATTTAGGGGCAGGGTCTTTGTTGTTGTTGCTGTTATTTGTTTGGGGAGTATCTCTACTTTTAGATCTTTGGGGAGTATCTCTGCTTTTAGATCTCTGTTTGGTTGTGTACTTTTTAATGTGTTTTATATGTATCGTTTACTTACTTTTGCTATGTTTGCATTCACATAAATGGTTTCATGTTTTAACTATGGAAAGGCAGCATACAAATAAAGTGATGAGGATGAGCCAGAATATATGCATTACAATTTTCTTGCTATATGGTCATACAGTGAAACTTGACTGACTAGCTACTATTCTTATTAAGGGTTCTGGGGGAAGCAAATGCAACATTAAAGTTAAAAGAAACAATAGTTCAACCATCACACAGCACTGCCCTTCTAAGGCAGGTCATATTTACAGTGGTACCTCTGGTTATGAACGGGATCCGTTCCGGAGCCCCGTTCGTAACCCGTGACTTCCGTATCCTGAAGCGCCGTGTCTGCGCATGTGAGCGACGCAATTCGGCGCTTCTGCGCATGACATCATTTGATGCGTCTGTGCGAACCGCCGAACCAGGAAGTAACACGTTCCGTTATTTCCGGGTGCGGCGCATTCGTATCCTGTGCGGTACGCAACCTGAAGCATTCGTAACAAGAGGTACGACTGTACTCCTATTTTACAGACTAGGGAATGGAGGAAAAGTAAAAACTGGCCAGGCTACCCATAAGCTTGGAGCTCTCTCTCTCTCTCTGTGTGTGTGTGTGAGAGAGAGAGAGAGAGAGAGAGAACCCCTCCCCCATCAATCTCTGTGCAATCTCCTATTTTTAACAGGGACACAACAGGCAGAAATCTAGCAGGTTCAGCTTCCCTCTTGTATTGCATCTCTGGGAGGATGAGAAACTGCATTTCTGACACACAGGTGTTAAAATGACAGCAGCCACAGGGGGAATAATATAAGTTTATGACATTCTAAACTCTCTCATATAACACTAGACCCAACGAAGCTGAATGTAGGGAGCTTCAGGATGGGAAAAAGAAAGCACTTCTTCAAACCACGGAACTCGCTCCCAGGTGGCAGCGATGGCCCCCAACCTGGACGGCTTTAAAGAGGACTAGACAAATGGATGGGAGGAGAGAGGGCTATAGATGGAGGCAGTTGCGAGGCAGCGATGCTTCTGAATATCAGTTGCTGGAAACCACTGCAGGGGAGCTTGAATGCTGCTTGCTCGTTTCCCACAGGCGTCTGCTTGGCTGCTGTGAGGACAGGATGCTGGGCGAGACAGACCGATGGCCTCATCCTGAAGGGCTCTTCTTAGATCTCCCAAGGCGAAATCTCCCAAGGCGAAAGCAATTTCCCTGAGAGAAGCAGCAGCCTCAGTACCGGGTTCCTCCCGCTCCCCGAGGGGCCGGTGCTCTATAAAGCCAGGCTCAGAGCCACAATCCTCGTCAAACGGGGCCCAGGAAACGGGAGGCCCCAGGGACGCCGCGCCTCTCCGCCCGCTGCGGAGGCGAGCGAAGTTCCCCCCGAAGGATGCCCGAGGCAGATCCGGGTACACAATCCGGCCCTACCTCGTCTCCGCCATGACAATGGTATCGAAGGCGTCCGACCCGCCCGCGTCAGCCTCCATGGCCTACGACAGCTCCTGCCTCACCGGCTCCCAACCATCGACTGGTTCTCTCACCGTGCGGCGGCGACGTAAGGGGGCAACGGACGGCAAGCCGGCGGGGCCAAATGCGATCGCCCTCGTCGCGCATGCTCCAAAGGCGGAGGTAGAGGGGAGGGGAGACTCGGGCTTTCCCTCGTGACGTCACAGCCCGACTGGCTGGAGCGCCGCGCTCACGGTTTAGTTTAGGGCCGTTTTCCTCAAGCGCCGCGTTTCTTTGCTCCTTCCCAGGTCAGCCGCTAGAGGGCGACGGTATTCTTTGCGAAAACGCCTCGTCTCTTTTAGAGAAGCTGAATCTGAGCGCGCCTTTGACTGCTGTTTATCACGAGGATAAGGGCTTCCCCTTTCGCTGTGAAGTGCCGGGCGTTTTCACACGTGACGCGCAAGGAAGGAGGCAAACTTTCTGTTCTTTTTCTCCGATATATAATATGAGACATTGCAATTTAATTCTCGTACTGCTTGAGTTTATTGATAACTATTGTTGTTTTTAGAAACTGCATATGTTGCATTTGGTTTAATTGCGTTTTGCACAAATTCCCCTTTCTAAACAAAAAAACACAACTGCTGGCCCCCTCCATCTCTTCTCATCTGTGGTTGCTTAAAAACCTGTGCTACCAATAATCATGCATTTATTTGCACTTTAAAAAATGGCACAAAATGTGAAAACAAATTGCGGCATTTTGAACTGCATTGTTGTCTATTGCTGTGTTCTACTACCCTGGCAGGGTTGCTGTGGTTAGGGTATAATAGTTTGGAAGTATATGAGAGTGATGGATTAGAAATATTCTATAGTGAAATGTATGAGTTCTTTTTCTTTTCCTGGCTGGTTAAAAATTTACAAAGATTTTGGACAATTTTTGAACAGTTTTTCGAGTACTGAGTGACCCAGACATGGTCATTCAGGTGCAGCGCTGAGACATCCATCTAATCTTCCCTGCTGAAACAACAGAGCAATTCCATCCAAAGTTATCAGTCAAAATTTCCTTCTGTAAACAGTCATTTCAGCTACTAAAACACATTGTTTATGGGGAAACTGGGAGAACTAGTAACTTTCACAGGGTGACACTGAGCAAAGAGCAAGGTCCAATTTACCGGTAGTTGATTCTCTTGCAGCCTCCTACCTAGATGCAAGCAACACGTACCAAGAAGTACAAGATACTGGCTTTGATGCCTGAATGGGAAAGTGTTAATTAACAATTAAAAAAAAAGTTACAAACTATATTTGCGTAAGAAAAAGCAATCAAAATATAAAAGACTTGTTTGAAATGGTTGGTATTATTGAGTATTGGGAAAGGGCCATAGATCAGTACTACAGCATCTGTCTTGCACGCAGAATGCCCCAGGTTGAATTCCCAGCAATTCCAGGTAGAGTTGGGAATGTTTCCTGTCTGAAAGTCTGGAAACCCATTGCCAATCAGTGTAGACAGCAAGATGGACCTAATTCTGTATACAGCCATTTTCTCTGTTCCCCCAAGGAAACCATGCTCATCAGCTGATGTGGCACATACATTCAATCTGTTGCGATTTAGGGTGATTTCCAATTTATCATCCATTATAGTTCTGCATTTCTGTTTACAAAAATTATTACAGTTTGTTGTTTGTATCTCTGAATACTTGCAGTCGAGTGGCGAGTGGCGACAGGATTGGAGACAAGAGGAAGGTGAGAGATGCGGAGAGGGTTATGGGCTTGTTCTTGTTTTTCATGTATTTTGTGTTTTTTATCTTGTACTTTTATGTTGTGAAGCGCCCTGAGATCTACAGATGAAGGGCAATATACAAATTTAATAAATGATAACAATATGATAATAACATGCTTGAGTCGAAACAAAATAAAAAAATTCCTTCCAGTAGCACCTTAGAGACCCACTAAGTTTGTTCTTGGTATGAGCTTTCGTGTGCATGCACACTTATCTGAAGAAGTGTGCATGCACACGAAAGCTCATACCAAGAACAAACTTAGTGGGTCTCTAAGGTGCTACTGGAAGGAATTTTTTTATTTTGTTTTGACTACGGCAGACCAACACGGCTACCTACCTGAAACTGGAACATGCTTGAGGTTTGCAGAAATACAATTATTTAAAAAATAATAATCCTGAAGGACTGAGATTGCTACTAAATGTTCCGTGACTACTGAGCAATGGAGGGTGGGGGAGAATAAAATATAAGGGATGGGCGATGGAATTCCCTGCTTAAGAAGGGCCTGGCTGCTTGGAACGCTCGATGGGGGAGGATTCCCGTTAGGAGGTGAGGAACTACTGCAACATTTTGTTGCTGAACCCACTATGAAGAACATGCATCAATAAGAAAGGCTTGTTCATTTCCACAGAGCTTAGGCGCCTGTAAAAGCAGCTGTTGTGTTGGCAGCTACTATGTAGGCCATTCCTGCCCTTGCTTTAGCTGCTGCAGTGCAAATGGGCAAAACAGTAACAAAAATGGTAATCCTGTGCATGTCTACTCAGAGGTAAGCCTCCTAGTGTTCAATGGATGTGGATGGGAGACCTTCTGGTAATGATACCACCTTGGTTTCTATGATGGAAGAAGTGTGGGATAGAAATGTAAAGAAATAATATTAACTTTTGGTATAGAATAAAAAGGACAGCTATTTTCCTGAGAACGGGGGCAGTTAAAAAGAGTCAGACTGTCTGTTTAAAGGAATCAGTTATTTGATTAAGGCAGGCACAGGCAAACTCGGCCCTCCAGATGTTTTGAAACTACAATTCCCATCATCCCTGACCACTGGTCCTGTTAGCTAGGGATGATGGGAGTTGTAGTCCCAAAACAGCTGGAGGGCCGAGTTTGCCTATGCCTGGATTAAGGAAATGTAGACTCCCTATATATTTTATCTAGGGTCACAGGAAGACACGGCTAGTGCATTTTTCTAGTACATCAAAGGAAGTTAAGTGATTAGTGTTGCTCAAGGACGGAAAGAAACTTCTCTTCTGCTACAGAATTCCTTACTGGTAAGGAGAAATTTTCTCCGTCTTGTATTGCACAAGTGACTGATCCATTGTGGATGCTCCTGGCTACCTTTGAAATGCAGTCAGGTGACAGTGAGCTAAACTGACTAGACTGATCTAGTATGATGTTAATCTATAGCTGCATTCCTACACACACACTGCACACCTGCTTGGCAGCTGAGTCTATGAAGTCAATAGAATCTATTACTAAGCTTTCCCTGATACCACAGGAACATATAGTTTTTTTTTTATCTCCTCTAATTAGAATGCACAGAACGTTGTAAGAATCTCTGTTTTCATTTGCAGACAACCAAGCTTCTATCTCAAAGGCTGCAACAAGAGCCTTGAAACAATAGCAATATCAGACAGAGAAATCTGAGAAACTGCATAGGGGAGAGATACCGCAGAATTCCAGTAATGAAGGGCTATGTTTTCAGAGTGCTGCATAGTTCTTTAGCCTCTCCTGAGCACTGCCAGGAGCAAACTTAGCAAATATGCACCCTTTCGATTAATGCACCCAAGACACAAACTCCAGGGTTTTTTCTTGGTGTCACATACAAACAACCTGTGTGACACCAGTACAGCCAAGAGACAACTGAACTTTTCGTTCTAACTGGTTTTTTTATTTAAAATGTTACATGCTCAAGCTACAGATTTTACACTCACAAACATTTTTACATTTCATTTCTGCTCACCCTTATGAAAATTACAAAGCTTTGCTACCTTTGGCCCAGACTGTTTTTTGTTTTTTAAAAAAAGACACTGTTGGAGTACATAAATAGAAATTTAAGTATAAATATGGTAACAAAATAAATGGATGTATGTGTTTAATAAATTAATCATAAATATTGTGTTGACAAGGAAGTGCTACATCAGGAAAATAATTATTTACAGAGCCATGCTACTACTGGTATATACATACAAGACCCTTTGGGAAAGAATGTTATCCCATAGTAAGCTAGTTATTCACTAGAGGAAAATCTAACGGTAGTAAAAACTGTTATTTATAAAAATAAAAATAAATCCATGAAATAATACTCACAATTAAATTTTTTGAAATGTCATCATGTTAGTCTATAGAGATTTAAAATAACTGAATTATACCCAAAACATCTCTTACAGATCATAGGTAGGATTTAACCATTAGGCCAGGGTGTGGAACCTCAGGCTGAGGATTTGGATTTGGCCCTCCGTGCCCCTCAGTCTGGCCCTTGCCACTCTCCTTAGGCCATGCCTTCTCTCCCTTGAGCACATCTCTCACAGAACTTGTTTCACCCTCTGAGAGTTTTTGTCTGGTTGGAATGTGAGCTATGATGATATCTGCCTGTCTGATCATCACAAATCCTTAGTACCGTATTTTCCGGCATATAAGACGACTGGGCGTATAAGACGACCCCCAACTTTTCCAGTTAAAATATAGAGTTTGGGAGATACTCGCCGTATAAAAAATACGACCCGGCGTATAAGACGACCCCCGACTTTTGAGATGATTTTCCTGGGTTAAAAAGTAGTCTTATACGCAGGAAAATACTGTATTAACCTTCTAATCAAATTCAGCCAGCCAGCAGATAGCTGATACAAAAAAGTAACCTATCAGGGTTTTGTTTTTTTGTTTTTTGCTGAAGTAGCATGAAAGTATTTTAGTTACATAGAATTCTGGGTCAGGCAAAATCAGCCTCTGGTTATAGAATTGTTTACCTGTTCAATTGTTTTTACTCACTCCAGAGAGATTGCAGCCTTATCATACTTTTGCTTTTTCAACAAATAGTGTTTTGGAATTGTGCACGTGTTCTGCCTGATGAAGAACCCTGTGTAACCTGAAGGTTGGCATACTCTTTTGGCAACCATCATTCAGGTACTCTGAACTTGTTCACTAAACACTCAATGGGGCAGCACAGCGAAGAGGATGCTAGTTTCACTCCCATTGCCATTCTGGTCCCTCTCCACAAGTTAGAGGGCAAATGTCCAGAGTGGGGAGCCTCAATTACTGATGGAGAACACCCGCTGTGTGCTTGAGAACCCTGGGAAACCAGGGTTCTAAAATGTGGGGGGAGCCTCCATGAGCACAGCAGACTCCCCACTTCAGATTCATGGATGGTAACTGGAATGGAGTCAGGGGGCAGAGCTAGCGTGCATTGTGTTCCCGTATGTTTAGTCAACTCCATAGAAGAAAACCTGAAGAGGCTTGCTAGAAAAAAACAACTGCTTGTTAGGTTTCATTCTTCCCATTCCCTGTGGTTCATGTTACCTCCTGTAGAGATCAAACATCCAAGGACAGAAATTGCATTTCAATAGCTAATCTTCTGAAAACCAGTAGCAGAGGTCTGTGAAAAAATGGTGTGTTAAGTGTTGTCAGTGGTTACTTGTTTAGCTTCGTTTAACTGGCTGCTCCTCTTTAATTTCTGGCACTGATGTGTTTAAGGGTCTTGAAGAGAAGACCCTTATCCCTCTTTGAATGAATTGCATTTGCTACATCTGTCATCATGCCTCAGAGGTGAAGGAAGGAAGGAAGCAAGCAGTAAAGTAAAATATTCACGATCTTATCCCTCCAAGCATCCTCCAAGGCAGAAGAAATACCTGCACGCTATGCATTTTTGTCATTCCTGAATTAAATGGCATATTTCCGACGAAAACTTTCTAAATACCACCGTGCCTGTGTGTCTGTTGTCTTCATGGTATTCGTAAGGGTAGTGCCGCATCTGAATGTAGCCATGTGTGAAATATCCCTGCTAGAAATAATGTCCTGCTGGTAATGCTTTTTCTTATGGAGCACAACTCATGTAAGGGGCACTTGTTCTCATTTCCCAAAACTAAGGCTTTTCACGGATACTTCTGAGGTGATGCCGAAGGGATCCATGCTGTCAGTTTCAAGAGGGGGACTGAAAACTCCCGATTGCAGATGCTGCCCGGTGTCGCCGTAATCTCCAAAATCGGTCGACTCCACCGGCACAGTGTTGATCATTGGCAAGAAATGAGACAGTGGAAAGTCTCTCCCTTTATTTTGTTGCCTTTGCCTGGCAGTACTCAAGGACACCAAGACTCCATATTTCTTGGACTTGTAGATGTTGTAGCCATCAGGGCGCATCTCCTCTTCAAAGGAACAATCCTCTGTAGAATAACTGAGCTGAGAGGAAGTGAAAAATATTACACATGGGCTTTATACATATTTTTTTGCACTCTTAAATGGCATATGATGTAACAGTGTTTAGCCAAATCACCCGCCTTATGGAATAATCTATTCAGTGGCCAGATAAATTGGGAACCATTCTTCCATAGAGCTAAATTTGATACAGACTAGTGAAGGAAGATACAAGGAGTCATTTATAACCCAAACACGGAGAATGGAAGTGCTCAGTGGAGTTCTGAATAGGTGTGGTTCTACTTTTATAGATTTATGCAGTAAGATTCAATTTGATTTCTCTTACTCTGCTGTAAGCTGGAGTACTGTACCTGGAGTACAGTAACCTGGAAGCTGTACGCCGGCTCTCGGCCAATAAAGCAAGATGAGCACCGCAACCCCAGAGTCGGACATGACTGGACCTAATGGTCAGGGGTCCCTTTACCTTTACCTTACTCTGCTAATTGGTTGAAAAGCAAGAACTGTTTTGAAGCCACAATGGCCCATCACAGCAACCCACAGTTCCTAGCTGAGAAGGCTTGTTTTCTCTCTGTAAATATAGCAAAAGCATTGCAGCTCAATGTACACTTGAACCAAAGTTTACTGGAGTTCATGAGAAGCCTCAGGCTACCAGAAGCTAAAGGCAAATAACAGGGGAAAGGTTCACGGTAAAACAGATTGCTGCATAGTTAAAGCAACTGCCATACATGTCTCGATTCTGATGAGGTTGCTGAACAGGCTGCCATTGCCAAGTCCTAGCTGGACAACGTAAATTGTGTCAACCTATCCCAACTATGGCCTCTCAAGTTCGTGGTGTTAGACTCTAGGGGGATTTCTTTGTTTTATTGGAGTCCTAGGTGTCGTCTCCCATTTACCAGAACCTGATTTGCCTCCTTATATACAGTGGTACCTCTGGTTACGTACTTAATTCATTCCAGAGGTCCGTTCTTAACCTGAAAACGTTCTTAACCTGAAGCACCACTTTAGCTAATGGGGCCCTCCCGCTGCCACCGCGCCACCGCCGCCTGATTTCTGTTCTCATCCTGAAGCAAAGTTCTTAACCCGAGGTAATATTTCTGGGTTAGCAGAGTCTGTAACCTGAAGCGTATGTAACCTGAAGCATATGTAACCCAAGGTACCACTGTACTAGGGAAATGAAGCAATAGAGTTGACAACTAGAACACAAATGGAGAAAGATCTAACATGGGTTCGATGAACACAGACTAAACACTATTTTGAGACCAACTCCATGATGATGGTGACAGCAGAGCACTTTCATCTCCACCGCCATTGCATCAGCACAGCGCTATCCAGACAACATTTTTCAGGGCGCCCCTTCCAGGATTATGTGAGAGAACCATTGATATTTTAAAATATAAAATTTAAATGATAAGCATTTTTAAACAGTGTGCACACAGTCCCTGCAATGTAGCCAGCATTTAAAAATTAGACATGAACCATGTTTAGTAAGCTAATTGAAAAAATCCCTTTGACTTTGACAAAACGAGGATTTGTATTTTATGTCACAGAGTAACAATTGGTCATGTAGTGTTGTATAGTCTTAACATATATTCTGAATATTGAAACAAAAAATGTGCTAGCTGGGGCGTCCAGAAAGACTAGCACATAATAAAACAAAAACAAACAAAAAACAGAACAGGGTGCTGTTTTTAGTCTGTTCCAGGTCCTCTGTGTCACTGCTGTTTTTCTTAAAACTCTGGTGCTATTCTGGTTTGGTCATTAGAGGTGACTGAACTCTCGGTCAACTCAGAAGTATCGCTGATTGCGTCTGGGGCTTCGATGATAAGAGAAATGGTGTTCGTGCATGAACTCTTTACCTGCCAAGTCCCTATGTCATACTTTCCCCCCTACACGTGTAACATATTAGGCTGACAATCATCATTAAGAAGTAGAAGAGGCTAGAGCAGAATTCTCTTAATGACTAAATAGGCTTAAAGTGGAGCACTTCAGATGTGGATTGGGCTATCAGGCATGTGGAAAAACATGTTTTTGGTTTTTGTCTAGATTAGCGAAACATCTTGAGATGTGAGACTACTGCCATGCAAGTCACTTGACTGCCTTTAACTGTTTAGTTAATTCATTAATTTTTACACAGTCACAATGCAGAACAAAATTCAGTATGGCAATAACAGTTTGACTTGCAAGGCAGTCCTCAGGCATGTTTACACAGAAATGAATTCTAAAGTGTTCAGAGGGGCTTATTTTCAAGTGTAGCCTTACTTTTTGTAATGTGAATGATACAGGTTAACTATACAGTTGGTCTCTAAGGTGCTACTGGAAAGAATTTTTTTATTTTGTTTTGACTATGACAGACCAACACGGCTATCTACCGGGTACCTGTAACTGTAACTATACAGTAATAACTCAGTTTTCGAACGTCTCCATTGACGAACATTTTGGTTTTTGTATGCCATAAACCTGGAAGTAAATGCTTCCATTTTCGAATGCGCTTCAGAAGTCAAACGGCTTCCGCTGAGGTACCACTGTGTTTTTCTCAATTTTCTCTATTAAATTTGCAGACCGCCCTTTGTACCTCGGTTTTCAGGTGTTTTGGAACTCAAGCGGTCTTCCGGAACGGATTACATTTGAAAACTGAGGTACCACTGTAGTTTAAAAAGTAATGTTAGTTCTTAATCAAGAGGCGGTTTACAACAGGTTCTGTCACCACTTACAGACAGCAGCTTGAATGAGACCAAACTTAAAACCCATTGTTTATATCTGTGTTTACTGTTGAAAAATAACGTTGGGGCATGTAAGATATGCATGTTAGAGAGTTATAAATGGGGATGGAGATACTAGTGTATCCAAAGTTCCCTGTTAAATTTCTATATCATCATCTGCTGGAAGACCACATAAACAGCACTATGAAAGAATGCTAACCTGATTGGACTAGATAACACTTGTGGTTCCTTCCAACTCTACAATTTGTTGATTAGCTAAGCTCAAGTGAAAATAGCTGCACTGCTCAATATGCACTCACATGTCAATGCACTGATTTCAATAGGGCACAACCATCTATAAGTGGGATTTCAGCTGTTGTGCTGGTAAGCAGTTATATGATTATTGGGCTGGAAAGGGACCTTGGGGTCATCCAATCCAGCCCTCCTCAGTGCAGGATCTGTAAGTGCAGGATGCAATGATCAATGACTCTTTCGTCTCTGCTTAATACCCTCCAGTGAAGGAGAGACCACCACTCCCCGAGACAGCCTGTTTTACCGTCTTAACTTCTCATGCCATTAGGAAGTCTCTCCTAACGTGTAGCAGAAATCTGCTTCCTTGCAATTTCCACCCATTATTTTTAATCCTTCCCTCTTGAGCAACAGAAAACAAGTCTGCTCCATTGTCTGTCTGACACCACTTCAGATATTTGAAGAGAGCTCTCATATCTCCCCTTAATAGTCTCTTCTCCAGGCTAAACATACACAGCACTTTCATGCCTTACTCATGGGACTTGATGTCCAGACCCCTCACTATCCTGGTTGGATTAGTCTGATTGACCTACTTAAAACTGACCCAACATCAATAAAACCGCAGCAATCCACCTCACAACAAATCTGGTTTCCTACAGAGTAGAGTGCCATATATTCTTAAATTAGCCTCCTTATGAAGTTAACTAAATAAGAATGACACATATCAGACTTTGAGGCCTGATGCTGGATATCCAGGGCAATTTTTCAGCAGCATCTCAGTTCTCAGATATACAAGGGTAGGAAAGAATACATTATCCTCCAAGTAGGTTATGTAGGCTTTTCAAACCGAATGGGGATTAGAGCTCTGTGGATCTTAGTGATATAGGCTGCAATTCAAGCCTGTCCCCTCCTGGTGGCGGCACTGAGCAGTCACCCTATCCGCAGCCCTGCTGCACACAGTAGCGGAGGCAGAAGCTCGGGGACAGGAAGATCACTGTGCCAGCTTGGAGTTGCTCATGCAGCAACGTGGCCCAATGTCGTCATGCTACAGCAGTGAGACTGGCTCAGGGTTCAATGAATCACGGAGTGGCTCAGCCCTGCTTGAAGGAATCCCCTCCCCCAGTGGCACTCCTGCCCACATGCCTGGCAGAAGGCTGACTTAGAGCTCAGAGGAGAAACACTTCCACCGCTGCCACCCAGCGCAAGAGGGGGTTGGCTTGCTCTGGTGATGATGATGATGATGATGATGATGATGATAATAATAATAATTTATTATTTATACCCCGCCCATCTGGCTGGGTTTCCCCAGCCACTCTGTGATCTGTTATTCTGGGCACATACACACCTCAGAGTAAGCCCCATGGGGATTTTCTTCTAAGAAAACATGCCCAGGATCGCACTGTTAGAGGCATTAAAACTAAAGGTACCGCAATTGATTTTTGGAAATCCAGGCTGCAATCCTGCACCCATTTCCCTGCACACCTCATTGAACTCAACGGGACTTACTTTGGGCTAGACGTGCGTAGCTTTTGGGGTGCAGTCCGTGCTCCACTGAAGACCATGGCAAGACTGCACCTTCTGTCCTTAGCTCATAAAGGTAAAGGGACCCCTGACCATTAGGTCCAGTCCTGACTGACTCTGGGGTTGCGGCGCTCATCTCGCTTTATTGGCCGAGGGAGCCAGCGTACAGCTTCCGGGTCATGTGGCCAGCATGACTAAGCCGCATCTGGCAAACCAGAACAGCACACGGAAATGCCGTTTACCTTCCCGCTGGAATGGTACCTATTTATCTACTTGCACTTCGTGCTTTCGAACTGCTAGGTTGGCAGGAGCAGGGACCGAACAACGGGAGCTCACCCTGTTGCGGGGATTCGAACCGCTGACCTTCTGATCGGCAAGCCCTAGGCTCTGTGGTTTAACCCACAGCACCACCCGTGTCCTTAGCTCATGCCCTGATCTAAACACAGAAGCGCTGTGTATCAACTGAATGAAAATGGGTTGCGTAGAAGAGCTTAAGAATGCCCTATTACAAATGTAGCAGAGAGCCTGTAGATCTGGTGGAGGCTGGTCTGTTAGGGCAAATCAGGCAGCCCCCCGTCCATCTCAGCCAGCCCCCCTTTGCCTGCCTTTGTCTTTTGAACTGGTCCAGAGGGTGACCTTGGCTTATGGCATCTCCTCCTTAGTCACTCTGCTGCCTTTTTAGGATTTGGCAGGGAAGAGGATGAAGACGAAACCTAGAATTAGTTCTACCTGGCATTAGCTCTGCGCATCTGCCTACCACCAGTCTCCTTGCCTTCCGCCCAACAAGTCTCTGTGGGCATTGCATCAGCTACCACTGTGTAGACCAGCTTTTCCCCAACCTGATGCTTCTCCAGATGTTTTGGACTAGCTGTGCTGGCTGGGACAGGTGGAAGTTGTAGTCCAAAGTGTCTGGAAGTCACCAGGCTGGGAAAGACAGCTGCAGACACTATAGACAAACTTTTGAGTCCATCACAGGTTCCCTCAACTTCAGTTAAGAAAGCAACAAAAGGTGACAATTTCCTCCACCAATAGCTAGATTTCTACAAAACCACACCTAGATTTCGGGGGTGGGGGGAGGAATGTGTTTTCTCTTAAAAGGAGCAATCGTTGGCAGATTATCTGCAGAATGACCTGAAGAGCAATAAGATTTTGTGCTAATTTAGTAATTCCATGCAATAAATATTTGGCATATATCCCAGCCCAGTTGGAGAAATTTAAGCCCATGATTAACTGTCCCATCAAAATCACTGGAATTTATAAGTCCTTAACTTCGACCAAATCACGCCAAGTTATTTCACAGCAAGATTCAATAATGCCTTTCCTAGCTTTGAACATCGAGAATCATGTGTTGGTGCAAAAAGTTACACCTTCACAGGCATGATCCTAATTAAAAACAGGATAAAAAGAGTAAGAAATTGGAGCTGGAACAAATGTTATGTAATACAGATCTCAGGGTACAAACACCTTCCGTAATGTTATGGGTGTGATGTGCTGGTTGTATTTTGACATGGGAAGCCCTGCTCAAATCCCTGTTTAGTCGGCAGGCTTACTGGGTGGCCTTGGGTACATCGTTATCTCTCAGCCTCACCTACCTTAAGGGTTGCTGTGAGGACAGAATGAGATAAAGATCAACCATCCAGCCTGGAGCCCCTTTAAATAGTTCAGAAAAGAAATCTAAACAAATCGTAAATCTTAGTAGTCAAAATTCTGGAATGCTGCTGGTTCTGCCACTATTCATAGAGAAAAAAAATACACAGAATAAGTGCAAAGAAGAAGCTATTCCTCCATTTCCTCTTTTGTTCAGTTCAAAGTTATTTGCTATTACCTTAATGGTTATTTTATTACCATGCTACCTTAATCCTATCCAGCGTAGACTCTTCCCTTTGCCCGAACCTTACCACCAGCGAGACTGGAGTTCCCAAATTACCTCGTGATTGGATTTTAAAAATTATTTCTGTTGCCTAATCACAGAGCCCAGAGCTTAACTAATAATAATAACAAATAATAATAATAATAATAATAATAATAATAGGCTTCATTTTAAACCCGTTTAAGATCGTGGCGCGACGTGTTTAGACTGCTTTGTTGTGTAAGAGTAAAATAATATTGGCCAGGCTGCTATTGTTTTGTCTGGCCCTGCAGCACTGGATACAAATCGCCAGGAGCCGTTGTGGGGGGCGCATGCATGCAAAACCCTTTCCCCCTCGGGGCTCTCGGTGTGCCTAGGTCGAGAGGGCCCCCGCCGCAACTTACAAGCCCGCGCAGCCTCCCCTCCGCTTCCATGCAGAGGTAGCGAGAGCTTTCCACGCCCTTGATCGCCACCGTACGAACGGACACGGCTCGGATCTCCAGCAAACCTGCGCAGCGGAACAAAACGCAGCGTTAGTACACGGTCCGCGGACCAGGAGGTGGAGACGGGAAAGTTGGCTCTGCGGGAAACAACCTCTCTCTCTCTAGCGCGCGCTGCTTTGCAAGACCGTCGGTGTTTTAGATCCCTGTCCCAACCTGCACTCACCTACCCCCCAGCCCTAGATACACGTCAAGGACCGGCACATTGGCATAGCCAAGATTTATGGGGGGGGGGGAAGACACCCACCTGTCACCATCCGCTGTCCGGCTCTGTCTAGCAGATTCGGAATGAAATATCTCAATAACAATTGTTTTAAATTCTTTTCTTTTGTCCCCAAGTGCTCAGAAAAATGTGCCAAAATCTTTCAACAATTTTTTTTTTTACATTTAGTTGAGTATTTACTTACTTACTTACTTACTTACTTGATTTAGCGGAGTCGTCTGCCCCCCCCCCCATGGCTCAGGAACCAAAGTTTGCGCTGCGCTTTGGCGAGCCCGGTTACTTACTATGCAGATTCTGGGCGCTGGCGCCGTCCACTCTGCCGTCGCTGTTGATCCTCAAGAAATAGCTGAACGTGCTGTGTCTGCCGGCGGTGTAGAGGTGCCTCAATCTTATGGCCTCTCCCCAGCCGTAGTTGACATGTGGTCCAGCATCGGTGAGGGGCAGGGACCGGGCGAGCGTGACCAAGCAAAGCCCCACCAGAGCCAGGGGCGCGCCAGCTTTGCGCAGCGTCGGCCACATCTTTCGCCAAGGAGAGGAGTTCCACCGCAGCGCAAACGCAGGCAGAGGCGCAAAGGTTCCCGCGGAGAAGAAGAAGACCGAGGTGGCCAAAAAAGACAGGGCGGGGGTGTGGAGAAGCTCAGGGCTTTGGGAGCGACTTGCTTCAGGAGCGATTGCAGGAGAGGCAAAGCCAATCCGCGGCCTTTTATAGGTCTCCTTATCAGTCCAATCGATAAGGCTAATTCCAATATAGACACTGCTCCATCGCAGGACTAGGGCCAATACCCGCCCCGCTGGATCGATAAGGATTACATCACAAGCCCCGGGGCACCCCTTCGGGTTGCATTTCTCCCGCGCGCTTTATTTTATTCCCAAAGCAATTCGCTGATCGCTCTTGCAGCGTGGCTTAAAAAACGCGCACGACGAGCAAAGTTTTCGGAAGACTAGCAAGCGCGCTTCCAAAGCTAGGATCAGAGGGAGGAGAAATGTGTGCGTGGTGCGCGGGAAGCGAGAATGAAAACCTTGAAAAGCCGAGTGCACCAGGAGGCGCGAAGAATAGGAAGAGCGAGGAAATCAGTGGAGAGATGGAAGTGAGAGGAGAGATCAAAGGCAGCAGAATTCACCCGAGACGTTCCAAATTCTTTCCGGGAGGAGGGTTTGGGTGGGGGGCGTTGACCCTCCCTCCCCTTCAATCTGTTTGCTTTCCCCAAAATAATATTCCCACGACCCACTCCTTGCAAAAATGCAAGCAATTTCATATGTGTTGAGAAAGGGTTGCTTTGAATTTCGCCCCTTTTATTGACGAGAGCCCCAGCGCTTTTTAAAATACCCCTTCCCCGTGCTGCTAAGGCAACAGCAGACCACCCTTTCCCCATTGGCATCTCTGGAAGTGGCGTGAGCGAGGCTGGCCCGGCCGCTCATTGTATCCCGCCAGAGACCACAGAGCTTGAAAAAAGGCCGGCTGGAGAAAGTCTAAATCTCAATGGAATTTACTAATGACCCGGAAAATCGCCCACTTAGGGGGCGGGGAGGTTGCCTCGCCTTTGTTCCACAAGGTGGCCAGAAAGCGTTGGCTGATGCAACGCCTCCCAAGATTGCAAAGCAAGGGAATCCCTACATGCTGCCTGGCCCCCTCCTCATCTCCACGCCTCTCATCAGGGGTGAAGGAAAGAGCAAGCAGCACTTATTTGTATAGATGGTTAACTTACTTTCTTTTCTTCCTTCCTTTATTGCATTATTTTCTTCCTTTCTTTATTACATTCATATCCCACTTTTCCTCAAAGGACCCCTCTCCTCCCAATTTACAACAGCCCTATGTGGTAGGCTAGGCCCAACTATGGTGCTGGAGGAGACTCTTGAGAGTCCCATGGACTGCAAGAAGATCAAACCTATCCATTCTGAAGGAAATCAGCCCGGAGTGCTCACTGGAAGGACAGATCCTGAAGCTGAGGCTCCAATACTTTGGCCACCTCAGGAGAAGAGAAGAGTCCTTGGAAAAGACCCTGATGCTGGGAAAGATGGAGGGCACAAGGAGAAGGGGATGACAGAGGACGAGATGGTTGGACAGTGTTCTCGAAGCTACCAACATGAGTCTGACCAAACTGCAGGAGGCAGTAGAAGACAGGAGTGCCTGGTGTGCTCTGGTCCATGGGGTCACGAAGAGTAGGACATGACTAAATAACTAAATAACTACAACAGGCCCAACTAGTGACTGGCCCAAAGTCACTCTCAGTGAGCATCATGGCTGAGGAGAGACTTGAACTGTGGCCCTCCAGGTCCAACGCTACTCTGTTTTAAAGAAATATTTTCATTAATATTCTTTTTATTAATACACTATAAATAATAGCACATCACATATCTATCTGTCTAGTTTATATTGTTATTAATGTTATTTTTTACATATTTATCTTAAAGCATTTCTAAACCGCTTAATATTTAAAAATCTCTAAGCTGTATACAAAAAATACAGCATTAAAGACAATTTTTTAAAAGTTGCATAAAAACAGAGATGCAATGTAAAATCCAGCAAAACAGTATTCTAAAAACAGATAAAACTGGGAATTCTGTAATAAAACAGTTAACAAGTTACGATAGTAGCATAAACAAAAGCAATTAGAGAGTCTCATGGCACCTGAAAAGATGAACACATTGGTGGGGTACAAATAATAAATTATTATTATTATTATTATTATTATTATTATTATTATTATTATTATTATTATTATTATTATTTTCATGGGCTCAATCCCGCTTCATGGGATATGGGTGAAGTGCAATCGTAGTTGGCAGGTAAATTAATAAAGGAGAAAATGGGAAGGTGGGAGCTGGACGGTAATCAGATGCAATTTTGCAGTCAGTGTGATAATGATCTGGCAAAGTGGGTTTGAGTATGTGGAAAGCATATGCCATTATAAATTTGTTAGTCTTGAAGGTACAAGAGTCTCTGATTATTATTTTTTGCCATTGGCTAGCATACTCTGGATGTATATAGAATGTGTGCCTCTATGTGTGCCTACATAAATGCATATGCATATGGCACAAGCATCCGCAGTGATGTTCGTGTAAAACTGTTAGGTAAAAGTTATATAGTAAACCTCTGGGTGGCACTCCAAGGCCAATAGGCAAGGACCTCTCAGACCATCTTTGGTTAACTTAGCATTTCACCCATTTCCCAAAGTTCCTAGACTGGACTGTCAAAACAGAGGTGGAAGCGCTTGATTACCTTGGTCTTTTTCCTAGTTAGATTCCCTGCTCTTGGAGCCACACAGTTGTTGGGCTACCTGGTATCATGTGCCCAACTCCCTTGCCCTGACAAAGGATAGTGCAGGTCGTTTCCAAATGATGTACATTCAGGAGACTTTCTTCAAAGCCTCTAATGTCACCTTTCGCTCAGTGCTAAAGCTCTTTACCTGGGAGTAAACCCTAAGAGGAAGTCCATGGATTTCAGTCGGCCTGCTCTGAGGAGGAATTCCTTGGATACAGCTCTCTGTTCACTAATGAGTTCTGTTGATTTCAGTGGGACTTACTTTCTGACAAATATGCTGGTCTTATAGTTTTCCTAAAAAAAACTATGCCTGAAACATTTCAGTACTTGACTTTTACATATTTATATGCAAAAATCTCCAACATTAAGAACAGCATAATATCAACATCAATCTCATAAAATGAGTACAAAATACATGAGTTCCTGGCAATTTTTTTAGCAAATTGTTTTGCTATGATTGGAAGCCGTCAATAAATGTTTGAAGACAACCTATAGAGCTACACCCTTACTGTTTTGTTTCTGTTTTTATTATGTATTTTGGTGCTTGTCTTTAAAGCCCTAAACGACCTTGGCCCAGTGTACCTGAAGGAGTGTCTCCAACCCCATCATTCAGCCTGGATACTGAGGTCCATCTCCGAGGGTCTTCCTGGTTCCCTCACTGTTAGAAACGGGGTTACAGGGAACCAGGCAGAGGGCCTTCTTGGTAGTGGCTCCCTCCCTGTGGAACACCCTCCCTTCAGGTGCCAAGGAAATAAACAACTATCTGACTTTTAGAAGACATCTGAAGGCAGCCCTGTATCAGGAGGTTTTTAATGTTTGATATTTTTATTATGTTTTTAGGTATGTTGTAAGCTGCCCAGAGTGGCTGGGAAAACCCAGCCAGATGGGTGGAGCATAAATAATAAAATTGTTGTTGATGATGCTGATGCTGATGCTGTGAACTGCCCTGAGATCTTTGGTGAAAGGGTGGTATACAAATTTAATATATAAAATGAAATAATGCACCTGTGTGAGACCATATCCTGCTGAATTCAGTGGGGCTTATATCTGAGTAAACACTGGGAAGTGTTCTGTACCTCTTACCCTTTAGAGATCCAATTCGTTAATTGTACAAGGGCTGTTTCTTAGCAGAGCTGTCTTTCCCATCGGGCTTAGTGGTGCATTGCGCCAGGGCGCCGGCATCTCAGGGGCGCCCCAGCGAGTGGGGGAGCTGCGCGGCTTTGCTGGCGGCCTCCCCTTTCCCTGCAGGCCCTCCAGCTGCGCCCCGTCTACCATATGGCTGGCGGGCTTGCAGCTTCCTTCCCAAGCCTCCATGGGAGGAGAGCGATCCCCGCAGAGGCTTGGGATGGAAGCTGTGCCCTGCCAATTATATGGCTGGCGGGCGCGCAGCTTCCCTCCCAAGCCTCTGCGGGGATCGCCCTCCCGCAGCGGCATGGGGAGAGTTGCGGGGGCCCCCCCTATGGCTGGCAGTGCGCAGCTTTGCCCCCCTATCCGTGGTAATTTGGGGGCGCTGGGTGGATATTTGCACCCCGGCACCGCATCTGCTAAAGACGGCCCTGTTTCTTAGTTACATTGCCTTTTACCTGTCTGGCCTGCTTGCATAGGAAACAGTGTATAAGCACCTGGCGCTGTCACATACAGAGTGTTGTGCAAGTCTTGGTTTCGTTACTAATACAAGGTGGATACATTAGAATACTTGTAGCAAGATAGAATGCTGTGCTGCATTGAGGATTGAGCCCCTTAATTTCCCCATGTGAATTAATGAATCTGCATTTGGGGGAAACCACAGATCAAGTGTTCCAAGGGAAGAATCAAGTGCTTAGAGAATGACAATACAGTGATTCTTTGGCTTTATAGGAAGGCTCTGAAATTAGATTCATCTATGATGAATGGATTTATTTTGACTCAATATATGTTTGGTATTTTGGGACCCATCTGGCAGAGCCATGCTCAAATTCTGTAGCTAACCTTAATTCTTTGTTTGGCCACTAGATGGCACTTTAAACCATAAGACTTCTCTCCCTCTCTCTGATTCTACAGAAAGCAGTGCCAGTTTTGAAAGTGCCCTGTAAGCTTATTGCAGCTGCCTTCTCAAATACTTGGCTCTATGTTTTGTGTAGCAGAAGCTGTAGACACTATCATTGCCTCTGCTTTAGGCAAGACAAAGTCCATTAAGACAGCTATGTTAGAGCTGGTTCATTCACAAAGGGCCTGGTTCTCGGGGCATCAATTTCATTCACAAAAGTTTCCATTAACTGAAGTCAGGGGTGGGGAACCTGCAGTCCCCCAGATGTTGATGGACTATTTATTAATTAAAATATATACACCTTTGAGCATAAAACCCCCCTCAAAGTGGACTACAGGTCCCACCACCCCTGTCCAGAAAAAGCTGACCAGTGCAACTTGGAAATCCCAGATAATGGGAGTTTATTAAAGGTGAAATAATGAATTTAGGCAAAAACAGACTTAGGCAGGAAGGACCAGCTGCACAAATATAAGATGGGGGACCTGGATTGCCAATAGCACATGTGAAAAGGATCTAAGGGTCTTAGTTGACAACAAGCTTAGCATGAGTAAATAGTGTGATGCAGCAGCAAAAAAAGCTAATGCTATTCTTGGCTGCATCAACAGAAGTACAGTATAGGGTCCTGATCAAGGGAAGTAATAGTACCACTCTATTGTGCCTTGGTCAGAGCACACCTGGAATACTTTGTCTAGTTCTGGATGCCACACTTTACAATAAATCCTCCAAGGATATAAAGGATTCCATTCTATGTTCTAACAATGTTAAAAGTAATATTCTGCTCTGACCACAGGCTGGGATGGCATTTCAATCTCTAGTTACAGATGTCTTTAAAAAAATCAATGCAATTAGAAAGCTAATTTTAAGCGCAGCTGATGAAAAGGCACTGACAGATATTTTACGTAATGGATTCTTAATCACTGCTGGTAGTGAATATATTCCTAAGAGACGCACAGTTCTTCAGACTTATCAGAAACTCCTCTAATTAAAAAGAAAGAGAGCAGCTTTCCCCAAGCAATCAGTTTCAGAAGTCTTTGGGACTATTTTCATTTTCTTTTGGGTGCTTTGAAAGCGAGGCTTAATTGATACAAATTTCACAAGGTCAAACATGATTTGGGAGAGGACCATAGCTCAGTGGCTGAGTATGTGTCTTTTAGCCTGACCTACCTCACAGGGTTCTTGTGAGGACATCCAGGTAGGGCTGGAAATCCCTGGAAAGATGCTGTCAGCCATTGCAGAGCAGATGGATGGATTAATGGTATGACTCAGTATAAGACAGTTTCCCATGTTGCTGTTTGCTTGCCCACTCACCATTCATTCCTACTGTAGATACAATTACCTTCAAGATGATGCAATCTTGAGGAACGCATACGTAAGTGATGCAAATTTATTTTTGAGATCTTTTATCCCCCTCCCTACACACACACATCGTGGACAACTTTGAAATACATTTTTTTTTAAATCAGCTTTAAAAGAATCAGCTGATCCCCCCCCCTTGTTTCATCATCTTTTAATTGTAGGTTGACCAAGAAAAACCCCTGTGAAAAATTTCTGTAAAAAACATTCCTTGGAAAAACATTCCTTGGTTGGGATCTCTCTTGCTACAGAGAAAGAAACACAAAGAACAAACAGCTGTACAGTTGTGTCACTTCATTTTTTTAAAAAAGTCACTGGAATCATTTGACAAAATTACTTTCTAATATTATAAATACACTGGCCAAGATTCCAAGTTTCATGAAACCAGTTCCATAAGTCTGCTGGTGTTTACACTTATTTCCTCAAACAACAGCCCCCCTCATACACCTCTGCTATACCCCATGGCAAGCTACTCTTGAAAATGAAGGGATAAGATCTGATAGATAGATAAAGGTAAAGGTAAAGGGACCCCTGACCATTAGGTCCAGTCGTGTCCGACTCTGGGGTTGCGGCGCTCATCTCGCTCTATAGGCTGAGAGCCGGCGTACAGCTTCCGGGTCATATGGCCAGCATGACTAAGCTACTTCTGGCGAACCAGAGCAGCGCACGGAAACGCCATTTACCTTCCCGCCAGAGCGGTTCCTATTTATCTACTTGCACTTTGACGTGCTTTCGAACTGCTAGGTTGGCAGGAGCAGGGACCAAGCAACGGGAGCTCACTCCGTCGCAGGGATTCGAACCACCGACCTTCTGATCAGCAAGCCCTAGGATCTGTGGTTTAACCCACAGCGCCACCTGGGTCCCTCAGATAGATAGATAGATAGATAGATAGATAGATAGATAGATAGATAGATATAGATAGATAGATACCGGTAGATGGATAGATAGATAGATAGATAGATAGATAGATAGATAGATAGATAGATAGATGATAGAGTGATAGGATATGAGGACTAGTTGTTCAAAGTTCCTCAGGCTACTTCTTCTCAACCTTGGGTCACCTGATGATGTTAAATTACAGCTCCCATCATCCTCACCCAGTTTAGCCAATTGTAAGGGGTAAGGGGAGTCACAGTTCAACAACATCTGGGAACTCATGGTTGAATAAGGTTGGTATAATCCCCTTTATGAATCTAGGCAGCTCTTAGAATCCCAGTTCCTCCTGGTTCTGGACATGAGATAGATGGATTTCTTTTTTGTATACTAAATATTTTATGTGCAACATATGTTCCTTGCCCAGCACTATGGCTGGCTCCAGGTTTAAGGAGCTGCCAGCAAAGTGTCCTCTGTCGGTGGGCTTCCTTGGTGGTGCTGGAGAACAGCAGCAACACAATGGTGATTCCAAGATGACTTGGAGTCACCATTTAAATTTCCCAGAATGCCTCTGACGTTGCTCTGGGACACTGTGGGAAATGTCAATGACAGCCAGGCTCCCTGCCCAGCAAAGTTTCCTTGTGTATGTGCGGCACTGAATCCCACTACAAACTTCTATCATGTTTTAAATCTAAGCATGCAATTCAAGTTTCTTCTCTGGAATATATTTCCTTGGAAGAAATTCTACATAATTAAAATAGATAGAATCTAGTGCTGCAAACCTGCCCACATTTATGTCCCATTAGTCACAATGTGAATGACCTATGTGTGATTGTGGGCAAAGCTACTATCCCAGTGTTTTTGGCCGTATGTAGCTTGACCTCTAGTTTAGAAGGAAATAGCCTTTCACTTCTGTTCCATTCATTTTCAGATTATTTGCTCTCAGTGTTCGAAAACTGATTTCTGTTTGTAAGTTTACTTGCCAAACACTTTGGCTTACATGTGTTCTTTTCAGTTGAACTATGGATTAATGACCCCAGGTAGAGTTTACCCAACTCTTTTCTGGAAAAAGAAATAAAGGGGGGGGGGAGAGAGAGAGACATTTTCTAGCTCTCCTGAGAAGGGTAAATCAGAGTTGTTGATGTTGTTTACTAGGGCTTTCTTCACACATTACATTCCAGGCATCCTGGGTTTGGCATGCTGGGAATGCTCATAGACCAAAACAATGTTTTGTCTTGTTTTGTTTCTCCACTCCTATGGTAAGATGAATCTTGCTTGTTTTCAATAGAATTCTTAGTTGAGCTGGCCAGATGTTTGGTAGACTACTTGAGATTTCATATAGATCTTGAGATTTCATATTGCCCCAGAGCAGGAGGTGGAGCCTGTGGCCCTCCAGACGTTGGCCCTCCAACTCCCAGCAGCCCCACCCAGCCCTGCCAATGGTGAGAAATGATGGGAGTTGTAGTCCACCATCATCTGGAGGGCTGCAGGTGTCTTACCCCTGCTCTAAACAGACACCACTGGGCTGATTTCTACATGGGTAACCTGGTTCTAAAGTTAACTCAGGAATATAGAAATAGAGAAAGCTATCTTATACTGGGTCTGACTATTGATCCTTCTAGCTCAGTATTGTCTGTTCTGATGGGGTGGGGTGGGGGGCAGGTCTTCAGGGTTTTAAGCAGAGGACATTCCAAAGCTAGAGATGTGGGCCTTCTGAACCTGGGACCTTCTGCATGCAAGGTGAATGGTTTCCCACCGAGCTATAGCCTTTCCGCTCAATCGGTTATTTCAGATGTTAACTGCACCTGGAAATGAACCCTATGTAGTTCAGGCTAGTTAGCACTATATTGAAAAAAACCCTCATTGGGGTGGGACTTGCCTGAGAAACATGGGTGCTGTTTCGCACAAGTAGCTAATAATGTTGAGAAGATCCACATGGTTGATCTCCCTGGCTGCAACCATTCCATTAGGCTGGTGTAGCCGGTATGGATGAGATTTGTTCTCAGTTGGGCTGCATGCAAACCACCAACTCTCTAATGATTTGGTATTCCCACTATGTACTACCTTAGGTTTTGTTCCTTCAGGCTTTTCATACTTGTGTGTACCTCTGAAGTACCCTGAGCCTGGTAGTCCTTCTTTCTGGGTAGGGACGTGGGTGGCGCTGTGCTCTAAACCACTGAGCCTCTTGGGCTTGCTGATCGGAAGGTTGGTGGTTTGAATCTGCGTGACGGGGTGAGCTCCCGGTGCTCTGTCCCAGCTCCTGCCAACCTAGCAGTTCGAAAACACACCAGCGCAAGTAAATAGGTACCACTGTGGCAGGAAGGTAAGCAGCATTTCCGTGCACTCTGGCACTTGCCACAGTGTCCTGTTGTGCCAGAAGCGGCTTAGTCATGCTGGCCACATGACCCGGAAAGCTGTCTATGGACAAACGCCGTCTCCCTTGGCCTGAAAGCAAGATGAGCGGCGAAACCGCATAGTCGCCTTTGACTGGACTTAACCATCCAGGGGTCATTTACCCACCTTTGCCTCTTTTGTGGAGAAGGGCACACTTTTTGCCACATAAGCATGAGCATGGAGAGACTCAAAACAGTATCAGTATACATTAGTATACTAATAGAAATAGTCATTTTGTTGCATATACTTTCTTTTGGAAGTAAACAGAGAAAAGCATTTTTGAATGTTATCCTTTTCCACATCACCATCATCATCATCATCATCAGGCCCTGTATGCAATCATTTATAGTCTTTATATTTTGGGCCAAATGACATTCGCTGAAGGTTATTTAAATTGGGTTGACTCCAGAAGCTTTTGAAATAATTTTAATTTGAAAAGGAGAGCCATACATCCACTGGTGAATCATTTAACATTCCCAGAGTATGTTTTATAAATAATTTGTTGTGATGTGCACCGCCCCCTGCCCTCATGACAGTTTCTTAACTAATCATGTTGGGGGGTTTTTGTCGCCATGAGTCATGGCTCAGGCACAGTGGAGGTCAAGAATTGAAGGCCAAAGGTCACTGGAAGCATCCTGCCCATGGCAGCTATAATTGACCTTTATTTGACAAAACAGAAGTAACCTGGGATCTGAAAGAATGGTAGTCAAATGGCCATCTGAACATTGCATCTGAACATTGCATTTGGATTGATTGTAATCAGGCTTAAATGGTCAATTAAAAGGCGATTTGGAAGTAAGATGAGCAGAACGGATAACGAAAAGACAGAGAAACTTAACTAATAAAATGCTTCGCATCTTAATTTGAGTCTGCTGAGGTTGCACACTTGTACGAAAGTGGACCAGGGGTAGATATGCCTGGTCAGTGTTTTGTTCAATAAGTTTACTTTAAGTTGTAAAAAAATAATTCATGGAGAGGAAAGGTCCGGGTTAAATAGACAAAGATATACTGGAGACAATTTTGGACACTCTGGTGAGTTAATATGTCTTCACATTGTATGGTGTGGGTTAAGTTTCATGGCTCTTCCCATTTATTCCCTGTGTTTTATTTGACCCATTTTTAGATGATTATTTACAGAATATCTTTTATGACATTATAAGCTGTCTACTGCATGGTGCCATTGACTAAGAGATGGGCTATAAATAGCATGAAAAAGTGTATATGCACTGAGGCTCTTACTGCTTGTGTTGCTTTACTAATGATATCATAGGAATGAATCCAGACACTTTGATTCATTTTGTTTAAAGTAGTTGATAAAAATATAGAGCATTTCTCCGAACAGCATCTACCAAATTAGAAGTCCATATCACTCCTTGGAAAACAAACTCTGTTCAGTTCAAAGGAGGTGGTAAATAAATGTTCCTGAAGTGCTTGAGGGAGCTCAGTTTCTCTTAACCTCTTCAGGGATTTCTCTGGCAATGTGTAAGGATCTGCTGCAGAATAAGGAACAGGATGGCTGCAGGAAATAGCACACCTCTTTAAAAAAAGGATATATAATTATAACGATTATTTCTTTTGTTTATTTGTCACTTTGTACAAGAAAAGTATCCAAGTGACTTACAACAGCATAAAATGCAAAACAGCTGAAATCAGTGAGGAAAAGCCACATACAACAAATAAGAGGGCAGAATCATATGAAGGCATCATCCAAAGGTAAGAGCCCAAAGCCTTGGCAAAAATGTCTTAGCCGGATGCCTTAAAGCCTATAATGATTGCATTAGGTGTGCTTTCCTGGGGAGAGCATTCCACAAACAGGGAGACGCCACTGAAAAAGCCCATTCTCACATTGCCATGCTCCACACCTTCCTTAGAGAAGGCACATAGTGAAGGGCCTCTGGTGATGGACCTCAGGATCCAGGAAGGTTGATGATGGGATAAGGTGGTCCCTGAGGCAAGGCTTTATAGGGTTTATATTGGACCTTCTGGAAGTGCAAGAGCAAGGATCATTTCATGTGTACCTTAAGGGTTAATTCTGTTATCAGTAATCCAACTAATCAGAGGGGTGGTTGTGGAGGAGGTGTTGCTTAGCAACCAGGCAGAATAGCATGATCCTTACTAAAGTAGCATATGCCCTGATTGGTTGTGTAGTTCTGAGGGAGTTTCCCGTCTGCATGGTCTCTGCTATGTACAAGCCCTATAAAGGTAAAGGTAAAGGACCCCTGACAGTTAAGTCCAGTCACGAACGACTCCGGGGTTGCGACACTCATTTCACTTTACTGGCCAAGGGAGCCGACGTTTGTCCGCAGACAGTTTTTCCGGGTCATGTGGCCAGCATGACTAAGCCGCTTCTGGCAAAAGCAGAGCAGCGCACGGAAACACTGTTTACCTTCCCGCCGGAGCGGTACCTATTAATCTACTTGCACTTTTTGACGTGCTTTAGAACTGCTAGGTTGGCAGGAGCTGGGACCGAGCAATGGGAGCTCACCCCGTTGCGGGGATTCGAACCGCCGACCTTCCGATCGGCAAACCCTAGGCCCCTATACTGTACAAAGAAAGACAAAACCTCTGTTTGCTCATTTACCCCCATATTATACACTATTTTCGTTCAGTTTCCTCAGCAAAGTGCTATCAAGGCTATTTGCATTATTTTGCAATAATTTATCATTATTTATTCATTTCGTATACTGCCCATACCACCCTGTAGATCTCACAACATAAAATCTCAATTAAAAAAACACAAAATGCATAATGAAGTGTATTTATTTAAGTGGCTTTTCTAACAGGACCAACTTTTTAAAGCCATTCAATAATCTAGATCAGAAGTGGCCAGACTTCAAGCTTGTGAGATCTCCCCCCTGTCCCCGGAATATTAAGATATACCGAGCCTAATGCAAAGTAGTAGCTGGCCAGAGGGAGAAGGGAGCTAGGTACAAAATGCTGCTCTGGGAAGTCAATTATCTCCTGCAAGGGGGGGGCACCTTGTTCTTCAGTTGAGGGCCACATTCATCCAGGGATAATTTATCAGGGGCCACATGCTGGCAGTGAGCAGAACCAAAGCCAATGATGGAGTCAGAGACAAGAAGTGTTCTGGATTAACTAATCTGGGCAAAAGACCCCACTGCTTCAATTTTCACCATGACTACATTTAATTACAATTCCCAATCCTCTGAAGGTCTCATCAGAAGTAGTAGTTCAATATTACTACTGTTCTGAAAAGCAAGTGATAATCTTCCTTTCTGACTGGTGTGACACAAACACACTATTTTTACTTGAGGCAGCTGTGGGGCGGAACTTATACAACCAGGGAAAAAAATTTCCCCTGCCCCCCCAAAAAGACTGGGGTGCCCTGCATACATCAGTCTACATCTGATTTAAAATAAACAGGTAAGGACAAGACTGAGCTACAATAAATCAGATGCTTAACACATCTCAAAAGTTAAGTCAGAGGCAATTGCTCTAATGAGACTGGAAGACAATTGATAAAGTAACAGAAGGCCAGCCTTGGCAGGACATTTTTTTATTTATTTACAGTTTATTATTATTGGATTTGATTTTAAAGCATTTATATACTGCTTAATGTTTTGAAAATCTTTTAGGATAGACCCACACAATATACTTAAAGCACATCCAACACATATTTAAAGTGCTGCCCCAAAGAACGCAGGGAACTGTAGTTGAGCTACAATTCCCAGCACCCTTAACAAACAACCGTTTCCAGAATTCTTGGAGGAAGTTGTGTGCTTTAAATACACGCTGACTGATCTTTAAGTGTATGGTGTAAACCCCCCCCCCTTTTTGCGTGCTTTAGATAAACATTTGGGAGTTAGAGAATCCCTTACCGATATCCTGCAAATCACCCCCAGATCTTCCCTTGCCTCCCATTCAGCTGTTTGCCATGGACCTAGAAGAGCCCCCCTCCTCTTTTCCTAATGTGTCACTTGTGTCAAGGTAGCACATCTTTTGGCTTCAGTATCTGCGAGGCCTCTCATCAATCATAGTATGTCACTGCCAGCAGTCCTGGGCTGGTGAGATCTTTCGCATTTCTCCAAAGGATATGAAAGGGAAGCACACTTCATGGCTCCCCTCTTCTGTCACTCCATTGTCATTCAGCAAACGGGACCAAAGGGGAAAGCGATCAGCACATCAACTCTTCAAGCCTTCCCCAGTCTCCAGCTGTCATCAGTTTTCAGCTCTCTCGGCTGATCTTATCTGCTGCCGAGTGATTGAAAGTAATTTGTTTTGGTTGAAAGTAATTTGTTTTTGGAGAGTAATTAGATTATCTCTTTGGTGGCTTCGTACCTGGTGACCCAGAGCTTCTCTGCGCCTTGTTGCTCATTAACATCAATTACCATAGAGGCCTTCTTCAAAGAAAGGCATGCACTGCCCAAAGAAGGGAGCCTATTATGGAACAGCCTTCTTATTCCTGTTGGGAGATAATAAACGTTCTGATGTTCGTTCACCAAGCATTTTAGGGTCAAACACATATGACCCTGCTGGGACCAAGCTCTTCCTTTTCTGTCTTGAGGGGGGGAACTCGTAGGAATCACAAAGCAAACTGGGGGGTCTGATTGGTTGCATGTCATGTGGAAATGTCTGTTGACACGAGCATAACAGGACAAATTTGCAGTTACAGGTAGGTAGCCATGTTGGTCTGTCATAGTCAAAACAAAATAAAAAATAAAGAAATTCCTTCCAGTAGCACCTTAGAGACCAACTAAGTTTGTTCTTGGTATGAGCTTTCGTGTGCATGCACACTTCTTCAGATACCACTGACAAATTTGGAACATGAAGTCTTGTGTGGCGAAGGGGCAGGGCTTTTTTTAAACTGGAACTCACTGGAACTCGGTTCCAGCACCTCTCAGGTGGGCGCCACTGCCATTCTAAGAGAGGAAGGTGTTCATGGTGAGTTCCAGCACCTCTTTTTCTAGAGAAAGAGTACAGCCAAGAGATATTCATCGACACTCCTGAAGAAGGGCCACAGCTCAGTGGGAGAACATCTGCTTTGCATGCAGAAGGTCCGAGATCCGATTCCTGGCATCTCCTGGGCAAGATTCTTGCCTGAAACCCTGGAGAGCCACTGCTAGTCAAAACAGATAATACTATTATTATTATTATTATTATTTTGCATTATAATTTTTATTGTGTAGTTTTGATTTACAAGAAACATCTCAATCCAACACTAATAAAAATAAAGTTATGAAATAAAGTTACATACAACATTTTTCTTATTTGTACATTTGTTCTCACAGTCTTACATCTCACAGTCTTAATTCATTCCGTACCAAATAAAAAAGGGGGGGGGGGAAAGGGGGGGGGAGAAGAAAAATCCACACACGAAAAATAATTTCAATTATTTTTTACAGTCTTGTCTTATACTTCCTCACTTCTGACTTCCTGTCAAATCCCTATGCCTCTACCTTTCTTCATATTGAATGTACCAAAGCAGATAATACTAGGCTAGATGAACCAGTAGTCTGACTTAGTATAAGGCAGCTGTTTATGCTGAGTAGCAATGTAGTTAATACTCTATTGCACAGCCAGTTTCAGAGGTTCTTAGAACCATGGGCATCATGGATGCTATTAAGACAAGTCGCAGGGTTAGAGCACCCGTGTCAAGGTTTTCTCCTCTGGTTAATTTACAAGGCACGGTTTTTATAAATTCTGAAAGCATGCTCCTTGGTGTATGTGTGTGTGTGTTTTAATGCCCCCCTCCAACTCAAACCCTGTAACTTTGAATGAGCCTCTTGCTCAACATGATGCTTGTCTTTCTGACACTTCCAAATCAAGGGCCAGCTCATGTAAGTGTTAGCCAGCCGTACGTGTGGTGGGGCACAGGGTCCAGCTCCACAATCTTCTTTGCGTGTCAACAGTGCTGTGATATGAAAGTGACATGCATACATCTAGATGCATGAACAATTCATGTATGCTATCCTGCTGCCAGTTTTGGTTTTTTTTGTTTTTAAAGAGGAAATGTCCATAGGTATAGCGCAAATGTGCAAACACATACAGTGGACCCTCCACTTATGAATGTAATCCGTTCCGACGGGAGCGTCGGAACTCGAAAAAATCGTAAGTCGAGTCCCCATAGGAATGCGTTGGAGAACACATTTGTAGCTCGAAAAAACCTTCGCAAGTTGAAAAAACCCTATCTAAAGTGGCCACGGCTTCCGATCGGAAGTCGAAAAAATTCGGAAGCGGCGGCCGCTTTGATCGCTTATAACTCGAAAAATACGGAAGTCAGGGCATTCGTAAGTCGAGGGATCACTGTATTGTATGCCCCTGGCAACATTTAATAGAAAATACAGTGATCCCTCGACTTACGAATGCCCCGACTTCCGTATTTTTCGAGTTACGAGCGATCAAAGCGGCCGCCGCTTCCGAATTTTTTCGACTTTTCTATTTCTGCTGCTAAATTTCGAATAGCTTCACCATGGTCAGAAATATTGAAACAACAGGCCCCTCCAGTGAGGAACGGATTACATTCGTAAGTCGAGGGTCCATTGTATATGGCTAAGTCTAGGTTTTAATGCTGCCTATGCCTGCTACTGGTTTTGGACATTTTGGCCATATTATTATTATTATTATTATTAACTGAATTTATATACCACCCTATACCTGGAGGTCTCAGGGAGGTTCACAGAACAAAATCAAAATATATAATAAAAATAAAAACAACCCAATAACCCCCCCAACCCCCACATTTTAAAAGGCCATATGGGTTATCTTTGAATCTACATTTTGTTGTTGTTGTTGTTGTCTAATGTATTTATACCCCACCTCGCTCACAAGTTGGGATTCAAGACAGTTTACAGCATTTAAAAATAACATCATAAAATACAAATAAAAACAAACTAGTGAAAAAATAATTAAAATACATCAGAACACATGTAGAACCCTTGACAGCATCCCAATGGCCAGCATTGTCTGCACCTTAGTTTTGAAATGCTGGTCAGTTGATGCTGCTTTCTAGAAATAATTTTGACATGATACCCGCGGATTGGTAGATGTTTATATTATTTAGCAAAATCTGATCAATCAGAATAAACTTAGAAGGGTTTGCTACTTTCAACAAAGAGGGACAGGGCTCTCCCACTGACTCCTCACCTGGACTGCGAATGTACTCCCAGAAGCCCCCAGCAGGGCTGTGGAAACCCTTTTTCATCCCAAGGGGCCACATTCCATTGTTGGCCACCTCCTATGGGCCACATGGCAGGGATGTATGGAATGAGATGGGTGGGCTGAGAGGTGAAAAGTGGGCAGAGCAATCAGTGTGACTCTTCCTTTTTCTGCAGTGGACTACACTCCAGCCGTGCAAAAGTGTGTTTCCACATATGCACACGCAAGCACCTCCGTCTATGCAATCAAGAGGCATCCTTACAGTTCAAGGACATATTGCAGCTGGGCAAAAGCACTCAAGGATTGTGTAGAGCAGGACCCCTCGGGGATATGGCAGAGGGAAGGTGCGGCCTAGGAAGGAGGCATGGCCTGGAGAGAACCCCAAGGGTTAGAGAGGCTTGGAGGTTCACAGACAGCCCCTAGGCCTGGGGTTCCCCTCTTAAGCAATGCTGGGGTGCAGCTGCAGTGCTAAGGGAGTACCAGCCATGTGCAAAACTCAGCATGCTGAGCACCTAGATAACTGCCCGGCCTTCCTCTGAGGTAAATATTTTTTTCAAAAGCAAACATGTTTATTAGAAGAAAAATAAGAGCACATTGAAATGACATTAAAAGCATCTTTTTCTGAAAGTGTGTATGTTGTGATGATAATGTGAAAATTCCCACCACTTTCCCCCTTCAAAGAATTAAAGAATTTTCGAGTTGGCAAAAGGCTCCAAGGGTCATCTAGTCCAACCCCCTGCAATGAAGGAATCTCAGCTAAAGCATCCTTCAAATGCCTCTTAAGTCAACGCGTAAATGAAGTAAACAACTTTCCGTTTTCATCTTTTCCTTTTGGGTGGTTATGTCAGTGCCTGTGAAAGTGATTGTTTTATATGTGTGCCAAAACAAGAATAATAAAGAGCTTTGAGGAGTACCGTTGGCGGGCGTGTAAATGGGGGGGAAGGAATGCAGATGCAAAGTGGATAAATGACCTTTCTGAAACAAACACTCCCCCTCAGCTACCATATTCTGTCCGCGTTAAAGCTAGTTAATATGCTTCCCACCCCCTTGCTAGTTTTCTTACAGTTTGTCCCCCCCAAAACACTTCCTTTTCTGATAAAAATGCATTTGGTCTCCAGGACCGTTTAAAGAGGGACCTTTCTCTATGTTTGTTAGATAGCAAGCCCAAGACTCCATGCCTTGTATAGAATTTGCAGGGCCTGCCTCTCATATTAATTTCTGAAATGCTAAATGGTCTCAGATACTTTGAGGCACATAGGAAGCTGCATTATATATAACAGGTTAGAATGTTTGTGGCTGGATTCAACTGACTGGTCTTGGAAGCCCATACAAAGATTTTTCACTAGTACAATGGGGTTTCTCCCCTCTTTCCCCACTGCATCCCCCAGCACCCCCAAATTAGCGCTCTCTCTCTCTCTCTCTCTCTCTCTCTCTCTGTGTGTGTGTGTGTGTGTAGAATCACTAGAACATCACCATCTGGATAGCTCAGTTGGTTACAGCATGGTGTTGATACCGGTAATGCCAAGGTTACAGGTTCATATGTGACAGGTGTATATTCTTGCATTGCAGGGAGTTAGACTAGATGACCCTGAGGGTCCCTTGCACTTCCGCAATTTTATGGTTCTAGGATCACACGTGGGGAAAGAGTGGGGGACCCTCTGTTAGGCAAGAAGAAATGCTTGCACTGGTGGGGCAATTTCCTTAGTGCTATGTTGAATTCCTCTCTGTTTTTTAACCAGCTGCATTTTAATATGCTCGTATCTTATCTGATTTTTATTGTTATATTGCTTACTTGCTTTTGAACTAGTTGTTTTATATCATGGATTTTATTGCCGATAGCTGCCTCCAGCATTTTTGTATGAGAACGGCCAGGTATAAATGGAACTAACAGAGGCATAAAGAAAGCTTCTGGTTAAAACCTCCCTTTTCTGCCGAGGCTTGCTAAGGAGAACACATGGTCGCCCTTACTTTATGTGCAGAAAAACAGGGCGTGGATGAAAGAACGAATGAATATAGGCCAATTAACATGGAGCAGATAATTATTAATCTTCTCTTGGTTAAAACTGGCTTCCATGGCAAGGTATATTATCTGGACAGCCTGCAGTTGTTTGTATTGAAAGCACGACTTCAGGCTGCAAATTTGCTTAGCAAAATGGAATGGAGCAAAATAACTAGTAAAATGGCCCTTTTGATTAGGTTTTGTATATTCTATGTGCAGTCTGAACAACTCTTACTTGCTAGGGCAACCAGCTGTCTGTGCTGGTCCCGTGGAGTATCCAGGAAGCGAGGTCAAAGTCCGGTCCGAGGTCAGAGGTACGTGAAGGCAGTCCGAATAAACAGGAGCAGGGTCCAGGGCAAGGAGTCCGGCGAGGTCAGGAACGGCAGGATAAACAGGGAACCGAGGCAGGTCAGGAGTTCAGGCAGAACAACCGGGCAGGGAGCAAGCAGAACTCTCCAGCAACGATGTTGCTCCTGCGACTTGGGACTGGGACTGGCCGGCTTTATCTGTCCCGAGGCGAAGGGTGGCTCCGATCCCCAGGTGACTCGCCTCTCCTGGCTTGGAGGCGAGCACTCCTCCTGCGAGAACTTAGTTCCCTTCGCCTCTCTGCCCTTAGCCTTTGCAGCTCAGGAGAAGCTGGAGGGTTACCGGACCCAGAGGCAACCTCAGCTTCCCCTGACTGGGTGGGGAGTGGAGCACCTGTAGGCAGTAAGTCCTCCATCCCATTAGGAGCCAGATCAACCTCAGCCGACGCCTGCACCTGAGGATCCAGCACAGGTGAGTCCCCTTGCGACCCAGGCCCCAGCCCTGGCTCTGCTGTTTCTGAGGGCAGTGAATCCTGTGCAGGCTGGGATCGCTCAGGTTCAGCGTCTGAGTCCGACTCCCAGGCCATCACACTGTCAGACCTGTCATCCTCAAGCACCATTCCCAATACAGACCATAATAGTAGCCACTGGTGTGTGGTATGCTGACCCCGCTGACATGACAAGGGTATTAACCTTTGTGATCCTGACCCATGTCGGGTGGCAGAGGCCACCACTGCTCTGGGTGACTCCTTCACCACATGAAATCACAAACCAACTTCGTTCTTTTGAAAAGCTCAAGCATCAGCGCCCTCAGCATTTACAAATGGTGCTTATGGGACACCCTCCTGTGACATGGTTGTGTGGTACCCACCCAGTGCATCCTTTCCCCACAGGTATAATAGAGATCCCAAAATTCCTGCAAAATGAGGAAGATTGGAGTGCATATTATTTATTTATTGACTTCCACAGTCAGCAATATCTGGGTGCTTGACAATCCACATGCCACCAAAATACCAACAATATCAGTGAACTATCAGTGAAACACAAAGTATCCAAACCAATGTACTTTTAATTGTACAGCAGCAGAAAATCAACGCAATGCAACACCCAGTGCACAAGTCAATTTCCCCCCAAAGCCTGGCTGAGTAAGAGCATATTCGGCTGCTGTCAAGAAATCTCCACCAAAGACGCTTGGTGCAATTCCAGGGGTAGGATGCTCTACAGAAACTATGGAGAAGGTCTTCTTGTGAGCCACCATCAGCCAGGAAGCACCTATTGGTGAGACTATGGGAAGGGACCCCACGACACTACCAGCCGGCAGCCACCAATCTTAACGACTGAGCTGGCAGATAACTGCCCTGCCCTTTAATTCCCAGTACAGTTATTAAAAGTATTGTATGCATTTTCTTTCAAGAAAGTAGAGGCTCCAGAGATGATGGCTAGGCTGGGAAAAATGTTTGCCCATAGGCAATGAGTTATTAGCGTCCTCATAATTTTTCATCTGCATAAGTCATTTTCCACTCACATTGCCAGAACATGGTAAAATCCCACAGAGAGCAGAGTTTGGCACAGTGAGAATGTCCCTGTGCATTAGACGGTTTGGGGCATTAAAAGACTGGGGAAATTCAGTGGGTTTCAAAAGTCAGCTTTGTGACATTTTAGCTTGCCCTTATAAAGATATTATGGATTGTGGAATGAAATTAAATGACTCCCATTGGGCCGAGGCAAAAGTCTTGAATGAATAAATGAATTTTGTATGATAAATTCTTGACATCAAATTTACCAATTTCTTATTCTGTTACTTCTAATTCCTCTGCATTTCTTTGTGTGTGTGTGTAGGATTTCTGTCAAAGATGAATGTTTTTGTTTTCTATTCCAAAAACTGGTAGAAGGCTTTTGTTAACGGTTGCATGGGTGGGAAAACAGAGTGTTAGATTGCCACTTACTATACATATTTCATGACATGCCTTAAAAAGATAAGAACAAATGATGAGTGAAATTTAGCATCTCTGCCTGAAGTAACTGTTGTTTGCCTATGCAACTGATGTACGTAATTCAATTATCAGGATTAGGCTTATTTTGCACATAAAAGGATAAACAAATATTTAGCCTTTACCTTAGTCAACAGAAAAACTCTATATACATTATTACCAAGTGTTCCTCATGTTGTTAAAACTGTTAAAATTAACCAGACTGCAGTGATAACATAGAGCAGTCTATGATATTTCTACAGAATGAAAGCTATTTGTGATCAGAGTTAAACTAATGAGTGTTGTGCATTTTACCCTAGTAGTTCTCAGACTCCCCAATCCTACCTCATGTACCACTTGAAAATTCCTGGGGGTCTCACCTGACTACTTAGTAAACTCTTTTATTCTGTAAATCAAAGCACACCCACCCAGGACCAATCAGGAGACATCTAATGAGGGTGGATGTCAGGACAGATACAAAGAAGTACTTCATGCAATGCCTAGTTTAAACTCTGGAGCTCACTCCCACAGGAGGAAGGGATAATAACCAATGTGGATGGCTTTAAAAGAGGATTAGACAAATTCATGGAGAAGGCGGCGATCAATGCTACCGTCTTTCCCCCTTTTTAAGACACCGTCTTATAATTTTTTTCCCTCAAAAAAGCACAGGGTGGCTTATTTTCGGGGGGATGTCTTATTTTTATTACGTCAGTATAGTACGGTACAGCCTCCCCCTGCACGCTGAGCAGGCGGGGCAGAACTCTGCAAGAGGCGCATGCAGGAGGGGCTGAGGAGGCGACGGGAACAATGGCGGCACCATGGCTTACTTTTGGGGTACGTCTTACTTCTCACAAAGGTAAAAAAAACCTGCCATGGCTTACTTTATGACTACGTATTAAAAAAGGGGAAACAGGGTACTAGCCACAATGTCTATGGTCTACCTCTGAATGCTAGTTGCCGGGAATCACAAGAGCACTTGGGCCCTGCTTATCCCAAAGGCATCTGATCAGCCACTGTGATGGGCCATTGACAGGATCCAGCAGGCTCCTGTCATGTGAGATACACACACACACACACACACACATTTCTGTTTTACAATTTAGAATATTCATTTAAAGAGCCTTAAAATATCAATGACTTCACTTCTTCTCTTTCCATGGTTCACTTTGCATAGCATAAATCCCTGCATATTTTATATAAACTAAACCATTCAGCATTCCATTATTACATCCATCAAAACTTATTTACACTGTTGAATCTATCTTAATGCTGCCAATGTTTTCAAGTGTACACAATTCCCCCCCATATATTCAATAAACATTTTCCAATCTTCTTTAAATGTATGTTCTTCTTGTTCTCTTATTCTATATGTTAGGTCTGCAAGCTGCGCATATTCCATCAGTTTAAGTTGCCATTCTTCTTTAGTCGGGACCTTGCTCGTTTTCCATTTTGGAATGGAACAAAACACGGGCCACAGTGGTGGCATACATAAATGGCCTTTTTTGACACCTGGGAATTTCCGTCTGAATTATCCCCAACAAAAAAGACTGGTTTTTTTGGGAAAGTACTTTTAAACATTTCTTTTCAATTCATTATGGATTATTTCCAATACCTTTTTACCCTTTTACAGGTCCACCACATATGAAAGAACGTTCTTACATTCTCCATTAGGCGCTATGTGGAAATGAGTCCCATTGGAACGAATGGAAATTGTTTCACTGTGATACACTAAGGAATGGGAGTATTGCCCAGGGGGCCTTATGTAAAAGTTTAGTAGATTAAGTTATGTGGGGCTTCAGAAACTGCCCAAGAGGCAAAAATAAGAGAGTAATCTTAGCGGAGAAGTCTAATGAACATGTCAGAGAAATGTGTCAGAATTGAACTTGCACATTTTGACATATCAAGGTAGCACTTCATTAGTTGCCCTGAAGACACTGTATTTGTGTTTCACATACCGGTATTGGTGTTGTTCCATTGAAATGCATTAAAAGGTCTGTCAATGGAAAAACGTGAGAGGATTATGCCTGCAAGAGTTCATATTACAAAGAGAGGGGGTTGGGGTTTTGTTTTGTATTGTTTTCTTGATCTCACTCTTCCCTGTGGCTGTATTGCATAACTGCGTTTATCTGTTACTGAACACCTTTTATGCATATCAAATTTATCCTGAACCACAGGCTTCCTACCAATTTAACAGCATTAATAAGAACTTAAGAAGAGCTTCGTAGGATCTGTGGGGTGTATTGCTAGAGCAGTCAAGTCCAACATTTCCTGTTTTCCTAGAATGGACACGTAGGGGGAATATGGCTCCAAACATGGAGGACTCCTTGTCACACTGGTTGGAAGCCACTTCCCCCTGAGTGTGACCAGGTAGATGGGTGTGACCCTAGCTGACCCAAGGCCAGGCACACAGCCATTTTTCTCTTTTGGACTTCTCTTTTGGCCAACTTTTGCTCCTGGCTCTTAGCCAGCACATGGCTCATCCATAACAAAGGATGTAAGCCCATGTTGTACATCTAAGACTTAGCTCAGACTTCTCTTCTCTACAGGTACACTTTAATCTAAAAATATACATGCAACTACAACTCAAACCTGCCTTCAGATTGCTACTGGATGTGAGTATGCACTATTTGCTGCAAGGAATGTGCTCTGCTGTATGCTCACTGGCGTGAGTGAGGAGGAATCATATCAAATTGATATATCCTCTCCTACCTTCCTTAACATTCCTACAGGGATTAGGCCCACCTAGACCAGCATGTGATTCTCAGTAACTGGCATTCAGAGGTGTAATGCCTCCAACAGTGGAGGTAGAATATGGCCACTGTGACTAGTAGTCACTGATCCTCGTGAGTTTATCTAACCTTATTTTGAAGACATCCAAGTTGGTGGTCATCACAAACTCTTGTGGGAGCATATTCCATAGTTTAGCTATGCACTGTGTGAATAAATATTCTTTTTTGTCCATCCTGAATCTGGCAGTACCAAGAACCATGTCCAAGACCAGAAATTTCTTTGCTGATATCGGACATTCAAGCTGAGGGTTGTTTGTTTTGTATTGGGAAACCTTTTTGCTTGGATGATTGATTTGTGAATAAGAATCAATGCAATACTATAGAGACAAATTATAATACTTAAATCCAGTCAAAATGAAAAGATAACCTCTGTATGACACTCAAAGATTATTTAAAAAGTGGAGTTTTGTTGCTATTAGTTATAGAGGACTAGAATATTATCATGTATCACTCACTGTTGCTTTGAGCATCACTGTGGTCCTTCCACTACACTCCTATGGAGCATCATGCCTCTTCATTTACACTGTTTCATAGCAGTTGAAGAAAGTGATTTGACAATGTTTGTCTCCATTAGCATCTCACAGTTCAAACTGCCTGTTAATCAGGCTACCTCTGAAGTACAAATCTGTCCTTCAACAGCTTAAAGGAGTCTGAGAAGTGTCAAAGCCACTTAGTAAAACACTATGGTTCCAAGTAAGTTGCTATTAGTATTTACTTCTCTCTTGCATTCACTCTACGCTTTGTCTCCAGTGGTTTCAAGAAATGTATTTGGGAATGTTAGCTGATGATCAACACAGCTGCTTAATGTCAAATGATGCACAGCAGGTCACCCTGAAAGAGCATGGGTTTTAGACCCACCTGGAGAAATACTTCTCATGCCAGTCCCTTGGGGTGGGGATGGTAGGCTAGAGAATGTTTAGATTCCAGGGTTTAAAGCAAAACTCTGTAAAGAGATTATGAGCAGAAACATGTTTTTCCATGGCCTGAATGATAGAGATTCCACATGTTTGTGGGTGAAAATGCTCCTGAGGTACTGACCAAGCACACCATGTTTAATAAAAGTTCAACAAACCCTTGTGGAACCCTTATTATTTGTACTTAGATATGGGATGCAAGCCGGACTTTTTTTCAGAGATCAGGAGCAGCCATTGCTTCTTCGTTCCAGAATCCTATGTGTAGAATCTGATATCCATTGTACTGAGGAAGGACTTATTCAGCCTGCAAACTCTATCTTGGAACTGAGTCTATTGTTATTGCTGTCATTATTGCTCACCCCCCTCACCCCCTGCTTGGTATCACATCTTGCCTGATGGAGAGATCTAGAGAACTCAAAAGCTTGCCACATTCTTCTGACATTTTGGTTGGATCCAATAAAGGATTGTGGATTTTGGGTGTGTGTGTGTGTTTTCTTATGGACCAATCTTGGTACTCTCTCTTTCTGTCTCTAATCATTGTTCTTGCAATAAGCTGGAAAAATTCGTTCCAGGAGCCTTCTTCACTTTGCTTATATTGTTTAAGATTTTGATTATTGATTTTGATTCTGATTATAAGATATATTCTCATCTCCCCCATGTCCTTTCATTTGCCTCCACCCTAATCTAGTGATCAAGCCTTGAGGTGCATTCTTCATCAGGCATGAGAGACTCATCAAAAGGCCCAAGGGGGAAATGGGTGAGAGAATGAGGACTAGCATTTTTTTAAGTACCGGTAACTAGTGGTTGTGGATGTTTGTGGGGGAGAGGGAATCGTAAAACTGAGTGGGAAATTCCTTATATTCTCAAAATATTTCTCATCAACAGAGTTCCCTACAATTATTTGCTTTAATTGTTCATCCGTATTTATCCACAACTTCTATATCTTCAAAAGTGTTTATTATGTCTGCTGTGTTTTGCTCTTTCACAGCAGCCTTTTAGAGTAGCCTGTGTTACAAATGGGGAACCCATCTGAGATATCTAGCCATGTCATTGTCCCAGTCCAGAGATCTGCTTGTTCAGGAGATGATACTGGACTTTGTGGAGACACTGGAAGATTTTCTTACCTTTTCATGAGAAAAGGACAAATTATCCATGCACATGTGTCATGTGATATCATGTCAAATCAGTGATTTGCTGTTGAATATGTGACTTGCCTGAGGTGACCTGAATTCTCTGGGGTGTTTTGATCTAGTGTGACTTAGCACACATGTAATACCACACTTGATACTGCAATCATCAGCTCTGCATTCTATGGCCAATTCTGTCTTCCTCCTCCTTTGCTTTATTTTATTGGGAAGCTCTTGCACTATTGTCCACAAAAAGAGGAGCTATGGGAGTCCCTTACAAGATAACTTGAGACACATATTGACCAATTGCCTTGTGTCACTCTCTTCTGTGAAGTGCTTGGCCATATGCATCTGCTGGGATCGTGCTGATGGGAAGGCTACAGCACAGCTCATATATTTTTGCCTAAGCCTCAAGGATTCATCACGGGTGGCCTGTATGTGACATAAAACCCTCAACCCAGCTCGGTCGCTCATACAATTCAGTTAAAGGCGAAATGCTTGTCAGCACCAGATATTTACAACAGGTCAGTGCATCTGTTTTGTACATCCAACCTGCTAGGGCCACACCGCATCCCATGCCTACAGCCTGCATCTGCTTACTGTCACTCAAAGTAGCTCGGAAGAGAGACCATTTCTCCCTGCTTTGTCTTCCTCTCCTCTCAGAAAGGAGGTCTAGATAGAAATCCTGATTCAATGTGGAGACCGGACAGTTCAAGAAGAAATGTTTGTTTAAAAGAAGAAGAAGAAGAAGAAGAAGAAGAAGAAGAAGAAGAAGAAACGTTTGTGTCTTTGCTGTGAACTTTATTATTATTATTATTATTATTATTATTATTATTATTATTATTTGCATATATATGTGTGTGTGTGTGTTGTTGTTGTTGTTTCATTTATTGTTGTCTCCTTTAAACCACAAGCAGCAAGCAAAGAACAAACCTTGGTTACTGCTTGTGGGTCAAAACTTGGGTTTGGACATATATCAGGACAAGCTGAACTCCGACTGGTTTCCTGGTGCCGCAAAAGGACTGGGAGTGGAACGGAGCAATAACTTATCATTAGCGTGCACCAGCATGCAGGACGTTCACCTTAAACCACAGATTGTTTTTTAACAATGGTTTAGTCTGATGTGCAAACCAGGCCAAGAGGACTTAGTGCTGAATAGGCATGCATAAGATTGCACAAATGGGGAGTGTAATTGCAGCCATTCCTGGTAAAGGGACACACGTATCAGGAAGTAAACTTCCATTGAACAGAGTGGAACTTACTTCTGTGTAAGGAAGCATAGGCCTGCACTGTTAGTCACTTAATAAATGATTAGTAACCCGAGCCTACCCATGCTTACTCCAAAGAAAGGCACACTATGTTCAACGGAACGTGATCCTCAGTAAGCATGTTTAGGATTAGGGAGTAAGTCCAAATGGACACAGCAGGACTTGATTCTGCATTAAAAAATACTTCAGCTTGTGCTATAAGTGAAGCAGTCATTTTATTATACTTTAAAAAAAAAGGGACATAGTACTTTCATTTTCTACCTGAGGACACAATGGCATTTTAAATAATTTCACCCAGTGCACCATGCCCGTTGTAAACATTTATCTATTTATTATGCATTTAAATGTGCACAGCACATACACCACAATATTAAACAACACCTGTATAAAACTACAGACAGATCTGGTAAATGGTGAAAGCTTGTACCATGTAACATTGATATCAAAGTTTTACAACATTATCTGAACACTACAATATAAACTACCTCTGAGTACACCAAGGGTGACGCCGTCAGCTGAGCACTGAAAGGAAGTCAAAAGGGACACTGAAGGAGAACTGTCTACACCCAATGGGTTTGGGAAAAGCCAATGCTTCCAGTTGCTTTGACTTTGGAAACAGAGAAATACTTGAGCTTCCAGATAGTAGTCGTGATGGTTACAAATGCAAATACCCACACATGAGAGAGAGGGGAAGAGGGGAAGAGAGAGAGAGAGGCAGGATACAGAAATACCTCAAACTGCACAGAAACACTTTAGCATTCCATGATGCCAAGAGCTTATTTCACTTAGGATAAAATGAACAGAAGCAAGATGGTTTGAAGGATGGGAGAATCTGTGGTCTTCCAGGTTTTGTCAGACTCCTTTCAGCCCCAGCCGGCATGGAAAATGGCCAGAGATGATGGAAAGTGTGGTCCAACAACATCAAGAGAACCACAGGTCCCCCATCCTTTGTTTAAAGAAACCCTGGTCCAGGTATATTCTGATCGCACTGATGGAAGACTCCCATTGGCTCTGTTCAGAATCAGCTGGTTTTGCCCCAACTTTCTCAAATAATGCTTGGGGAAGCCCCTTTGGTTATTTCCAAGTTATCCTCTGGGGGAAAATGGGAAACCAGTCTTTTGCTTCCAACCCACCCCCTCCACTTTCCAAGTGAAAATGTTGAAACGGGGCAAGCTCAACGGAGTCATGAAAAGCCAACCTGCAGGGCTTTCCCTTTTCTGGAAATGATGGTATGGAGCATGGCCCCAAGTTTCAATTCCACTTAGGGACAAGACCTACAAACGGACCTCTCACGTCTCTAGAATGGTGCTCATTGGCACTGGTAGGGCAGAAAGGAGGATAGCTATCCGTAGGTGGAGCCAGAGCCAACTCTGCCATCACCTCCCCTGTTGTGTTCTACAAGGGCAACACTGAGACTAAGGAGGAGGAAGTTGACAGGCAGTGCCTTGGGCTGGTTGTAAGTAAGAAGGCAGGCAGCTGGGGATTGGCCAAGTGTAGACAAAGGTTGGTGGGTGCAGTGCTCCATTTGGAATTATGGGCTAGCCTCCACTGACCCTCCCTGCAGCTCGGTGGTGCTATGAGGGCAGGACTTTGGGACAAAAGTCCAGGGATCCAGTCAGCAGATGGAACAGGAGTGCTTCCAAACGCAGCAGGGCTGGCTTACCACATTTCTGAAGCAAAGTAACACACACGGGGAGCCCTGCAAGAGCATTAAGTCCAAAACATAAGATTGCCCGTTGCCACTGTGGTTACCCCCTCCCTTTTCTCAAGGGTAAGGCTGTTTTGAGAGGAACCGGAGAGGGTAACAGGTTTTGAGAGAGAACTGGCTAGCAACAGGGATGGGGCAACCCCATGTTGTGCCAGACCCAACTTTGGAGGGGTCTGGCCTCACCTTATAATTGGGGTGTGTGTGTTCCAACATCTTCCATACTCCCCAAATTCTGAATTAGCTTCCAACAATACCTATGAGTAGCTTTATTCTTCAAGATCATCCATTAATTACAGTATCTATGCAAGTCATTCATAAGTACAATATGGTTCATGTATGTGTAACTCTAGTAATATACAGGAATGTGAAAAAAAATGAAATGAAATGAAAGATGAATTTCTGCAGCCTTGGTATTTTGCTGATACACACATTTATGACTCCAGGACATAAGGTGTTTTTTTGTTTTTGTTTTAATGTAGCACCATGGTTGTAGCCAGGATTTTTTGGGTGGGGGAGAACCTCAGTTTGCTATGTAATTTTATTGGTTTTTATTGATGGGGGGCAGTTGCCCCTCTTGGCTATGCCCATGGCACCAGTTACAGTTTACTGTTACATGCACAGGCATGAGTTTATATGACCCCCCAGGGTTGAAGGCTCCCAGGTCTGCTTTCTGTGGCTATCAGCAGAACAGGAGGAGCTTTCACTTTTAAACTAAGCAGAATGCCCTGCAGTGTCTGAACTTGGTTAGCTTACTACAAGTAGCCAGCAAGTCAAGTTTATCAGACATGGTTTGATACTGACTTGTTTGAACTAACCAGCATTTAAACAAACTGGCTAGAAAGCTGCCTTATCTTCTTCTGCTAAGAAGGTCTATCTAGCTCAGGATGCCTACTCTGAATGGCAACAGCTCTCCGGAGTTTCAGACAGGAGCTGTTTCCTGCGTGGAAATGTCAGGGACTGAACCTGGAACCTTATGCATGCAAAGCAAATGTTTGAATGTTAAAATGCAGCCCTTCCCCATGAATTTCACCAAGTTTGGGTAACAAAACTTGGTTACCTTAAAGACGAAAGCTGTCAATCAGAGGAGGAAAGGACAGGGAGGAGAGTGCAAGCGTGATTGTTGCACCCCATAAAAGAGAGAGGTGCTATTCCTCTTGCTAGCTTAATCAGGGACAGGTTCCATGTCTCACCTCAAATAGCCCCTTATATGAAGTCATTCACATTTCCCTGTAGAAGGAGCCATGGTCATCCTTCTGCTGTCCTATGATGGACCCTGGAACAGCCTTCAATGTGGAAACTTTCAAAGAAGCCTGGAGAACGATGCTTAATCTAGCCTTGGCCTGCTGTCCCATTTGCCATTTTGCTGCCATAATGGCCACATCAGCAGTCAAGAAGTTGCAACCCAACAGCTCGTGTGCACAGCATGTCTTAGGGACGGGCCATGCTCCTAGTTCAGTGCTTTAGCACCCATTGGGGAAATAGAAAGCTGGGAAAACAAATGTGTTCTGTGTGCTGTGGCATCACGTTTCTTAGGCCAGTGTTGCCCTGCCTGACTGTGCATGGTTACCCTTCCCATGCACAGCCCAGGTCAAGGGATATTCTTATTTTTTTTCATTTGGGGGAGGAGGCATTTAAAGGCCAACCTCACAGCTAAATGAAAGAATGTGAAGGGGAGGCATGGAATCATCTTTACCTTTTTAGGGGAGTGAGAGGATCACCATGGTGGTTGCTTAGCTTTCCTCCCTTTCCTTTGTAACTTTTTAAAGCCAGCACCATCTTTGCCAGTATGCGGGCTCTGGCTGCCACCATCCCTCCCTCCCAGCAGATTTTGAAAGTTACAAAAGAAACAAGGGGAGATAACAACCTCACTTGCCCCACGTGGTCAGCTATAATAATAATAATAATAATAATAATAATAATAATAATAATAATATTATATTATTTATACCCTGCCCATCTGGGTGGCTTCCAACAGAATATTAAAATGCAATAGTCTATTAAGCATTAAAAGCTTCCCTAAACAGGGCTGCCTTCAGATGTCTTCTAAAAGTCTGGTAGTTGTTTTTCTCTTTGACATCTGATGGGAGGGCGTTCCACAGGGCAGGTGCCACTACCGAGAAGGCCCTCTGCCTGGTTCTCTGTAACTTGGCTTCTTGCAGTGAGGGAACCGCCAGAAGACCCTCAGCACTGGACCTCAGTGTCCGGGCAGAACGATGGGGGTGGAGACGCTCCTTCAGGTATACTGGACCGAGGCCATTTAGGGCTTTAAAGGTCAGCACCAACGCTTTGAATTGTGCTCAGAAATGTACTGGGAGCCAGCTACTCTGCTTCTCCACAATGGGTCAAATGGCAAAACCCCCAAACACAAGTGCCTCAATTTGAAAAATCCCCCCAAATATCCCCAATATGGCCACACCTGATTTGCCACCTGAAAAGAGGACAATGCCTTAAGATCAGCCATTTTGATCCACCCTTGAGACTTGGTGCGCCAGGACTATCACTTGCTTTGCATACAGAAGGTTCCAGGTTCAATCCCTGACTTTTTCCAGGTACAAGGATTGAATAGCAGATGATGGGATAGACCTCAATCTGAAGCCCTAGAAAGCTACTGACAGCGACAGGGAGACAATACTAGGCTGGATGGATAAATGGTTTGATTTGATATAAATTGGCTTCCTATATCCCTACCATAAAGAGGAAAGCGGAACAAGGCAGACTGAATACCAGGCGACTCAAGGTTTGTTAGGCTCTCTGAAGGAGCGCACTAGGCTATAGATTAAAGACATAACGATCTCAATTTGCATATATACTCAAAAGAAGCCCCACTGAAGTCAGTGGGAATAGTTTCCGGATTGAGGTCTAAAGCAGCCCTATAGAGACAAAGTGATTGAGGGCATCAGCTTGCCCACTCCCATCATAAATTTCTGTGGCAGCAAGGCTGCCTGCAGTAACAGCAGCATAATATTGTATTTGCGATATTGCTCTTCTGCAGCAACTAGAATTATGCCTCATCATAACCCTCAATCTGCTGGGGCTGCAGGTCTCAAGTCAGAACCGTGTGAGCTATTGCTAAGGCTTCCTAGCTGTAGTTTCCAAGAACTTTGTATATTGCTTTCAAAGTTTCACTTCTATTTAAAAAAGACATCCAATCAACTCAAAACTTAGTAGAAGTTTCAGACTTTCCTTTTCCCCGCCTCTCCACCCCCCCTGCCATCATTCTTAAACCTGCCTGCTCATTCTTTGCTTTAAAGACATGGTTTACATTCACAAAATATATAAAGAAAAATATAGGGTTACTGGATGGCCATATAGTGCTGCAGCCTGACAGCTGTCTGCAAATATTTTCACCGTGATTATCCTTACTAAAAGTAAATCACTGGGTAAAGATAGCACAAACGTGACAAGGCTCAAATTGGATGCAACCAGCACTATCTGGAATACTTCTGGCTACATAGGGAAGGGGGGGAGTAGGGATTTTGGATGCCCCCTCCCACAGGGGAATTACAACACTGAATGAACGGGGGTGGGGGGGTGAGAGAGAGAGAGAAATGTATGCACCTTCCATGCAGACTGTGTTAGGAAACTGGCTTCAAGAATGAGTGAGGTAGACATGAATCAGTTATGTCAGGGAATGAAATGCTAAGGCTGCAACCCATAAGCCATTTACATCACAGTAGGTCAACTGCATAGGGATAAGCCTATGTAACAAACAGGCAGAGCAATCCTCTAGTCCATTGATGCCGTGGGAGCACTGATGCTGGAGCAATGCACCATATCCTTTACTCCATCATGCCGGGGGCTACATAGGGAAGGGGGGGTAGTTTTCTCTCTCTCCATTTCATCCTCAATATGGGATTTTCCTTATGCCCGCTCTAGAGTTGGTGCAAAGCTGCACTGTCATTTGAGGCAGTTTGGCTCTACGTCTGCATCTGTTCTGCCCCACCCATTTCCCTCCCCACATCTTGATGCTGTTTGGGACCTTGCACCTGCAAAGCAGATATGCCAGCATTGAGATGTGCCAGCGTATCCATGCATTTGCACCAGATTAGTCCAGGAGCAAGGACATAATCCAGGTCCTGCTAGTGCAGCAAGGCTTCCACCATATCCCAGAGCCCTTCAGCTGCCATATCCTGACTGCACTCTGAGCAGATTTTGGCTTTCCCAGAAGCAGCCCTGTGAACCTGGCTTCTGAAAGCTGCCACCCACTGGCAAGGCTTTCTCACAAAATTACGGAGGTCCGTGATAATCAGCTATTGCTATGCCAGAAAGTAGGAGAGCTGTACCTCAAGCTGCTAGCAGGCAACGAGTGGTCACTGGAATGACTCATCTCCAAAGCGTACCACTAACAGGCCCTTCCCCAGCGAGGGACTGCCCTGGTGCATCTCTGGCGATCACTCAGATGATCACTTTGCAGCAGGCACAGCTACAAACCAGAGCATCAAAGCCAGTTTCTGTTACAACAATGTGCTCTATGGTGACTTACTGAAGACATACTGTAGTGGATTATGGATTGCAGACTTAAAGGCAGCAGCACATTTTCTCCTAAATATTGCATTAAAAACAATACATCAATAAGGAAGTAGAGGAACAATACATCAATAAGGATGTAGAGAAACTTCAGTCATCTGGCCATATCTGAGAGAGAGAGAGAGAGAGAGAGAGAGAGAGAGAGAGAGAGAGAGAAGAGAGAGAGAGAGAGAGAGAGAGAGAGAAAGAGAGAGAGAGAGAGAGAGAGAGAGAGAGAGAGAGAGAGAGAGAGAGAGAGAGATCTTTTTTGATGACATGCTCTTCAGACATTGCCAGAATTACGCATTTGGCAGGGAGAGGAATAGTTATCACATTTAAAAGATGGGCAGTTTCCATTACAAAAATTAAATGCTACTAATTAATTGTGGCCTACTGGTTTCACACAGTGTGAACCTTGCTGGAGGGAAGAAAGTGAGCACACAGTTACTGATGGGTCAAAAGATTTGCTTTTGTCCAGTTTTTTTTTTTTTTTTTTTTTTAAAGATAAAATAGAATAATATCCCTGGAATTGATTCTACATGTTTAAGAGTTGTCTTGCTAAGGGCACAATTCACCAAGCACTGCTGCTGAGCAGCCTCCATGTTAGTTCAAAAGAGTCATCCGCCATATTACTTGGTGAATCGCGTCTCAGGGACTCCGAAGAGATTGACTGCAGGGAAGTTCAGAGTTCAGCAGCAGCAGATCTAAAAACAGCTTTTCAGGGTGGTACTTCAACACTGCACTTTCTGCACCAGAAGTAAACTGATACCATTTCAATGAAACAGCAATGCTGCACAAAAGGAGGTCAGACATTGTGCATTGCTTGCAACAAGCTGGCATCAGAACAAGAGGGAGGTTTCGCCCACTCATCCTTCAAAGACGAAAGACCTTACCTGGCAGTTATCATTGGTTTCTTTTAAAAAAACAAAACAAAACAAAAATCATGTTCACTAGCCAACACTGTACAACACAGAGAACAGTGCAAAACATTGTAAATATAGGAATCGGATTTCACGTTTTAAAAAACAACAACACATAATAGCAGCACACCTGTGATAACTTACCCAAAACAAAGTAAAATAAGCCACAATGCAAAAGAGTCCTCTGTCGTTGCATTGTGCAATGAATAGCTTAAGTCGGAGGATTTTTTGTTTTAAGCTGGGTCTGTCTTTTTTTTGTCTTTTTCTTTTTTTCTTTTTAAAGGAATTTCTTTTTTTAAAAATCAGAACTATAAATAACTTTCTGGCAATATATACAGAATTAAATAATTTAAATATCTTACATCTACTCTTGCATAAAACTCTCAAAAGAAAAGTGCACCATAGGTTTCCCCTCCACCGCCTCTTGGGTCTCTGGCCTCCTCCCCACTTCCCTGAGGTTAAGTCTGAAGGGACAAGCGCTCAGATCCTAGGAAGAAAATGTGTCACTGTCATGGTGGGGGAGACTTTGTTGCCTTTCTTTGTTCGTCCGTTTTTGCTCAGGGCTATGTACATCCCCGGGTAGATCTGGGATTCGTAGGCGTTGTAGTTGTTGGGCAGCAGGATCTCTTTGAATTTGCACTCATCATTGAAATGGTTCTGAAATGAGAATTTGGGGGTAGAGGGAGGGAGGGAGAGAGAACGATGGAAGTTTCCTGTTAGGGATCAGAAGTCCGCTGAAAGGCAAATCGGTCTACAAAATTAAATAAATATATATAAAAAATATGCTATTATATTTCTCCTAGCACACCTGTATACCACTTTTCAAGAATAATATATTTCTCAAAGTATTTGACAAGCGAATTTAGAGGTTGCCAACTTTTGGGGGGGCAGGACTCTTGTTCCTTCTCATAGCTGCACAGCAGACGGAAAGTTAACTTCACACAAGTGGTATTTGATGCTCCATTTTGCGTTCATTAATATTTCCTGGGAGCCATAGGGACCACCAGCTTTTTCCTGCAGAACAGGCAGTTAGATGTAGAAAAGATTTGTTTGTTTTGTAGGACAGGTGCAGGGACGATAGACCTTAGCAGGTGACTCCCCCCCCCCCAGTTTTCTTTTCAAGTGTATCATACTGTACAACTGAGGCTTCAAATTGCCTTTTAGAGACAGAGACCATGATTATTTTTAAAAAAGTAACAACCCCACAGGCTTTGAATCATGCTTGGAGGGCTGCTCAAGAATTTCATCCCATCACCATTTTTAAACATTACATGATAGGGGCACTGTGGTGTCTGCATTTTTCTGAAGTTTGCAATACAATTCTTGGGTCAAAAAAATGTACCAATAAACAAATGAAATGTGTATTTTAGGTTGTAATACATAAAATACATATTTTTCAAATGAAATATGTACAAAAATTGTACATACTGAGGGAAAAATACTTTTTACAATGCAGTTATAATAATAATAATAATAATAATAATAATAATAATAATAATAATAATATATTATTATTATTATTATTTATACCCCGCCCATATGGGCGGCTTCCAACAGAATATTAAAATACAATAGTCTATTAAACATTAAAAGCTTCCCTAAACAGGGCTGCCTTCAGATGTCTTCTAAAAGTCTGATGGTTGTTTAAAAATAATAATTTATAATTTTTAAAGGAGTTTAAAAAACATATGCAGATTGACGAGGAAATTGGACAGAACAGACTTATGAATGAACACTCACGAAAATGACATAGACCAGAAACAGATAATCCATGCCTAGATTAGGAGCACTTCCACACGGAGATTTTATTGACGTGTCTTGGACCTACAGCATTTGCCATCCCTGTGCATGGATTTAGGTGCCCGTTATCATCCTGTTTTCTCTGATCTATCATGTGGGTGAATATGCCATTAGGGCAGGCTGCTCATGAGTGACTTGTGGATCTCAGAGGATTGAGCCTGATTGAATGGGTACCTAAATCCATGCACACGGATGGTAAATGCTGTAGGTCTGCTGTGGATTCCCTTCAGTCCAGGGCAGGAAACATTTTTCAAGAACCACATTCTTGCATGGACTACCTTCTGATGGCTGCATACCAGTGGTTGGTGTGGTCATAGGCAAAAGTGGGTGGAGCAACATTAGGCTACATTGCAACCACATAAAAACCAGAGGTTTTCACAAATACACACACACGCACACCCACCCACCCACCCACCCACACACCCCTCTCCATCACATTCCAGCCAGGAAAAGCACTGAAGGAGAACACAGAGCAGGGAAAGTGAGGGCTGTGACCTGGGAGAGAGGCACAGTCCACAATCCATGCCTGTCAAATCTGTTGTGAAGTGTATTTCTGAGATCTTTGGTGCCAATTAAAAAGAATGCAAACCTGAAGCTGTTTGTCTTCCCATTCCTTGTAACTCTCTAGCTCCAGCACCTATCCTTCTGAAATGTTACATGTTACTTTCCTGGTGGCACCTCTATGATGAATGCCATTTTCATACTAATCTCATGGCCTACAAAACCACAGGGAGGTAAGCAGGTCCTCTCCTCCCCTAAAAAAACCCCCAATTTTTAATGCACCTAGCACATGCACCCCAGACCTGCTTGCCTGTAATTTGGCAGGTTTCTTATATGATGGCACTGAATAACATACGTTACTTTTACGCAAATTGTCCACAAAATAACAGGGGATTCCTACCCCCCACCCCCAGCTCTCCTACCCCACTATAAGGTGCAACCAGGCAGAGGGCCTTCTTGGTAGTGGCGCCCACCCTGTGGAACGCCCTCCCATCAGATGTCAAGGAAATAAACAACTGTCCACCTTTTAGAAGACATCTGAAGGGATGTTTAGGGAAGTTTTTTTATATTTGAAGTTTTATTCTGTTTTTAAGGTTCTGTTGAAAGCCGACCAGAGTGGCTGGGGGTAGAAATAATAAATTATTATTAAATTATTATAACCTTGCCTGCAAATTTTACCCAATTCTGCCAACAAATATAGAGAAGATATATGGACAGTTCCCTTAAAAACAAAAAGTAAAGGTGTCTAGAACAACAACAACAAAATTATCCTCTAGACACCTATTTTTCTGCAAGGCTTTATTCATTTAGGAGGACACATGGGGCATGAAACTTTCACTCAATTTTGTCAAAAGGGAAAGGCTACAGCCATTTTAATAGTGAATGGGAGAGTCCTGACACTTCATTTTTTTCTGAATAGGAATTCAAATTCAGACCCAAGGCAAACTGGGCAGCCTCCAAAGCATTTGAGATCAAATTGGGCAATTTTCCAATGTGCCAAACTGGAGGCTGTACTGAATCTTTTGTTTGGTGCACAGCCCAGCGTCTCCCTTCACGCTGGTTATTTGAAATGGTTAGACGCAGCAAAATAAAAATCTACATTGTCTCCAAACTTTTCATTCTTTTATTGGTGGTACTCCAGGCCTAAGAGATCCATTTCTGGACTCTTGGCCTTAACAAAACACTAGCATTGGTAATACAGTGTTGGCAGAAGCTGCCCACCCAGTGACTGCAATGTATACCTTCTCCACTGGGACTCAGCACCTGGATATCTTCAAGTCCGCCTGCAGTTAAGGATACTGGCATGCTCTTTCAGCTGCTAGTACCTAATGCCAGAGGCGTAGGAAGGTCAGGTGGTACCCGGTGCGGAAAATTTCTTGTCACCACCCCACATTGATTTTTTTTTTTTTTTTTGGCCTGCAAAAATGGTTTTACGTTCTTTCATATTTTCTTACAAAGGAATAATAATAAGTAAAAATAAACTTTTATTTATATCCCGCCCTCCCCGGCCAAAGTCGGGCTCAGGGCAGCTATCATCAGATACATAACATTGATATAAAAATCAAACAATAATTAAATTACCTCCTAAAAACATGTCAAAATCTAATTAAAGTCTAATTAGATGGCTTTCCGCAGGGTTAGGATTGGGAACAGTAAGTGCTCCACTGAATTGAAATTTCAGCCTTCACAACATAGGAAAACAGCCAAGTAAACAGCTATTTTCGTGGAGGAGGGTCAAGATATTAATTGATATGCATGAAATTTCATATATAGCTATATAATCTCTAGTATAGTAAGATAAGACCTTTGGAGCAGGCATTTTTTTTAAAAAGTTTTTTATGAACCACCCTAGTAGGGCAGTAATTGTTCCTTGATAATTTGTCACCCCCTCCATGATGGAACCTGGGGCGGACCGCCCCCCCGCCTCCCACTTCCTATGCCCCTGCCTAATGCTTTCCAGTAGCATGTCTCCATCCAGCTATACGGTACAAACTGCAAATAGCCTACACTATCTTCTGACCCACATTGGGGGTAGATCTCAGTATCCACCTCAGAAATCCACCGCAATAATCATTCCAGGGATATCTACCCCGACAGTGATTCCACCATGGAATCTGCTCTCTGACTGTTTGGCCAGTCAGACCTCCAACCTCATCTCAGCAATCTATGGGTCAAAGTCAACTAAGATTTACTCTGAGTGACGTATTGAAATTACGAAACATGATTAAGTTAGGTCTATTAATTTAAATGGGTCTACTCTGAGTAGTGCATAGCTGAATGCTACACACACACACACAACTAAATGAATTGGCTGTTTGAAGCATGTGGGTGCATGCACTCAACTGCAGGGAAAAGTCTCCTCTTACACTTGCAGCTGTAAACCCTCTAGGATCTGTACATGCATGGAAAATCCTCAGGCAGCTGCCTTAAAAAATGAAGTGGGAGGGAGACATCTTTCCATTACATTAAGGATGTTTCGAAGGGAGATTGGACTTGAAGGGAGATTTTTATCAGGGGAGCTATGCACTCTAGTACTAGAGAGGGAGAATTCTCAGCCCCGGAGGAGTAAGCTAAAAGGGTTGTATAAAGAGGCAAGGGTGGGAGAGGGGCAGGGAGAGTTTTGCTTGTGTTCCCAGCATTCTTCCTAAATAAAGCCGCTTTGTGGCTTGCTGAAATAGGGAGTTTCAAAGTTACAAAATGGCATAGGGAAAGAGTTGTGGGTCTCATCTCCATACATATCGCAGGCAAAATCTGATAGGTGCCCCAATGATACCTGCACTACCACATTCCACAGTGCAATCTTTATTGTATCGATGCACTATCTTGGGTGGGGAGTGAAAGAGAATGGTGTTTTCCCAGGTTAAAGAACATATATGGAATAGCCAGCGCTGGAGGGGAGGGGGGAGGGGGGAAACACCCATGTATCTCTGTCATAGAATGCTGATCACCACCAAAGGGTCAAAGTCAGAACTGTTGGTTTATTAGAAACAGATTTTCTGAAACTGATGGGAATCCTCCAAGCAAATTGCAAAGAGTTGAAGTTCAGAACAGCACATTGATTAGGAAAATGACTAAACCTAATGGGAAGATATAGTTAAACAGGAAGAGTTACTGACAGGTGCACAATTCTAAGCCTTGTCTATTGTTTGATCTTGCCCCATCTCCTGGGGCACTGGCACACAGACCCTCTGAGCCCTCACATTAGTTCTCCCCCCCCACTTTGCTAATCTTGAGCTGATCTTGACTCTTTTTCAGTTTTGCAAATGTTGCAAACAGCAACATCACAGCTAGAGGATACATTACAAGCCCACGGCTTTGGCTTTTTCTGAGAGACACTGCAAGAAAAGATCTTGCACTATTCCAAGTCTCCACTGACCTGCATCTTCTCTGTATGTAGACTTTTATACTACAACCCAAAGACTACATATGCCATCGCTCAATACGCTACGTAAATGCAAAGTGTGGCATCTCAAGGCCCTTGTTGACCACAGTAATCCACAAACTACTTTCTCTAACTGGAACTAAGGCGTTGTGGACTGTGGTTTGGACATTTTATATTCAAATGTCCTTGCCAGTGTGGTGTAGTGGTTAAGAGCGGTAGACTCGTAATCTGGGGAACCGGGTTCGCATCTCCGCTCCTCCACATGCAGCTGCTGGGTGACCTTGGGCTAGTCACACTTCTTTGAAGTCTCTCAGCCCCACTCACCTCACAGAGTGTTTGTTGTGGGGGAGGAAGGGAAAGGAGACTGTTAGCCGCTTTGAGACTCCTTCGGGTAGTGATAAAGCGGGATATCAAATCCAAACTCTTCTTATATGGCATGTAGTAGCACAAAGACATGGTGATCATGGCCACTGGCTTAGATTGCTTTTAAAGGAGAATGAGACATCCATGGAAGACCAGGCTACCAATAGTCACAAGCCATGATGGCTATAAGGCATTTCTGGAATCAGTAACCCACTGAATACCAGCTACTGGGGAGCAACAGTGGAAAGGGGTTCCTGCCTTTGAGCCCTGCTAGAAGGAATAGAAGGGCCTTTGAGCCGCTGCTGCTGCAGGGCTGCTCTAAGGGCTTTTTCTGAGATGTAGAAACACATGCTCAAACACACAAAATGTTATAATACTGCAGAAGGGAAAAGATAATTGGTGACCAATCTCTATAGACGCAGAAAACAAAAGGAAGCGTCACACTCAATTATATCTCCCCAAGCGAGAAGAAGTCCAAGGTTAAAGACTTTTGCAATGAAAGCCTTGAGCCTTTGCATCCATAGCTCCCTTTAGGACAAGTCAATGCAAAAGTTATCCCGTTGCGGAATCATTGGACTAAAAGCCCTGCTCACACGAGCTTAGGCAAACAGCGAGGCCACAAGAGAAGGACAGCTGGAAATGACCATAAACAAGACTTGTATTATTTTTAGTAACCAAGTGGGCCTCAAGAAATGAAATGCCTTTGGCTATTTGTTCTCAAAATTGTGTATGTTGGGTTTTTTTTGTAAAACAATTTTTTTTTGGTAAAAATGCAGATACAAACAACTAATTCCTTCTCCAGGAGATCAGATGAATATTTGTGTATCTGAAGTCTGAATATTATTTACTGATTTGCTTTGTCCCTTTATCAAACAACAGCCAATAAGCAAATCGTGCAATTGTTCACCAGGCTGCGGCTCACTGTGTTTCCCCCACTTTAAAGGTAAAGGTAAAGGGACCCCTGACCATTAGGTCCAGTCGTGTCCGACTCTGGGGTTGCGGTGCTCATCTCGCTTTATTGGCCGAGAGCCGGCGTACAGCTTCTGGGTCATGTGGCCAGCATGACTAAGCTGCTTCTAGCGAACCAAAGCAGCGCACGGAAACGCCGTTTACCTTCCCGCCGGAGCGGTTCCTATTTATCTACTTGCACTTTGACATGCCTTCGAACTGCTAGGTGGGCAGGAGCTGGGACCGAGCAACGGGAGCTCACCCCGTCGCAGGGATTCGAACCGCCGACCTTGTGATCAGCAAGCCCTAGGCTCTGCGGTTTAACCCACCTGGGTCCCCCCCCCCACTTTAGATAACTCCAATACATGTTCTTTTAAAATTAAAATTGGAAACCAAACTTCACCTTACAAGGGACCGATTCTGTGCTGGAGATAGGTCTGAGTCATTGCTAGATTTTATATTTTCAAAATATAGGAAGCAGCACTTCTTGCTTCTTAGTTTCAGCAGCTCCCTGTGCAAGAGGAGAGCTCTTTTGAACTTTGCCAGGACCCAGCTAATTAATGGTGCTTGGTGCTTCCAGATTGGGATTGCTTCCAGACTACAACTGGATCATTCAGATCCAATTGTTCTCTGTGTGTGTTTGGTGAGCTTCAACACATTCCCATTTTTCCAGTCATAGATCTTCATTGCTATTCCACTGCTTGCCATCCAAATTAGTGGGTAGACCATAATGCAATGTGTCCATAGCCATCTTCAGTATTGGGCATGCACACAGGTATTTCTGTACCTGTGAATGTGCACCAAAAATTCCCAGTTAGTGCACAAGAGCAAATGGCACCTGACTTAGTTATCATGTGTCACATTAGAGAAATTTAAGGCTTGTGCTGTCAAGGGATGGTGGTAGAATATCTATTTCCCATTGTTTGTTTGCTTGAAGAATGTTGACTGCTCAAGCATTCTGAAGAATTATTATTATTATCATTACTATCATTATTATTATCATTATAGTATGATGTATGTGCTACATTACCAACTACAAGGTAATGTCATGTATGGAGATCTTGAGAGAGCAGCTCTTCCTAACTAGCTTGTTGAAATGTGAATCCAGCATCCAGCAATTGCTGGCATGGTCCTATCCTTTGGGCCACTGAAAACAAAATGGCTTCCTCAATGAGGAAGAAATGGAAGTAAGGACGTAGCATTAGAGGCCATCCACAGAAACATCACTACACATGTGACAATGTACCCATGGGGGGGGGGGAATGCACGTATAAGCTTCCATACCACCAGTAACCATTACACACACACACACACACACACACACACACACAGTTGTTTTTCCATGTTGGATTTTCTGAAGTAAGGGGGATGCAGATTTAAATGCCAGCAATTTGATGATAACAGTAAGACAACGGACAGTGATCCGGTATTGACACTGTTTCGTGTACGTCCTCAATATACAATGGAAGTTTTCAAGGAGCAGTGGTCATATGAATATGTAACCACTGCTGTTGGTTATTCATATGACCACTGCTCCTTGAAAACTTCCATTGTATATTGAGGTGTGCTATTATATTTCATTATTATATTAGTGCTATGTTTTATTGAATTATGTATATTTGCATTAGATGTATTGATTTCATGGATTACTGTGATACATGTCCATGCAGGTTTTTGGTTGTTTATCTGTTTATCTATATTTTGCAGTTACATGCTGAAGAAGACGTACACGAAACAGTGTCAATACCGCATCACTGTCTGTTGTCTTACTGTTATTATACATAAAAAATATACTACTTTCATTGGCCGTCGTGTTGCTCGTTCTTGGTTTCTGTTTGAAGATTGCAACACAGAGGTTTCTTTGACTTGCTAAGCAATTTGATGCTGACAATGTTCAGTAGACCCTGCAAAAACTGGTATGGATGAGCAGCACCAATTCCACAACCAACTTCGACCTGGGAGCTCCTTGAGGAGCAGGGATGGGGAGCCTGTGTCCCTCCTGATGTCGCTGAATTCCAACTTCCATCACCCTTGACCATTTGTCATGCTGGCTGGGGCTGATGGGAGTTCAGAGTCCAACAAGTTCCCCATCCCAAAATCTTCTGGCACTCCATCTTCAGACTAGTAAAAGTGGCAGGCTTGGGGACTCCAACATCATATCCAGCTCTTTCTCCCATGTTTCCTTCCCTGAGCTCATTTTACTTAACACCCAGGTTGAAGAAAAACTCCGGAGAACTCAAAAGCTTGCTCACTATTTTGTGATGTTTTGGATGCTCTAAATCAAGTAGCTTTGGGGAACTTGTGGCTCTCCGCGGAACTAATGTCCAATAACATGTCACTGCCCTGCACAGGCTTTCTCAGAGGGCGGATAATTCTACTGGACCTCTGCATCAGAATGAGTGATGCAGTCACACTCAGTGCAGCCTCCAGCAGAGGCTAATTGAAAAGGGGGAAGGCCAGAGCATCAGATGATGTCAAGACACAGCAAGCACAGCCTTCTCTCTTTACTGCTACTTTGTCCCTGTGGTAGACTCTCGGACCTGCACTGCTCCCAGATAAGCGTACTGTATATAGGGTTGCATCCTTATTTTATTTTATTTAAATATGTTTGTGCAATAGCACCATACAAATGTGTCCCTGGAACACAGTTTGGAATTTATTTTTTATTGCCTCGTAAAAACAAATGTGTGTAAATCCTTATATTAACAGATTGAAGCTTTTTGTATTGCCCTTTAACTTGCCAAACAAGATGACCAGGTGCTTGTATTTTTCATTTTAATTTTTTGCACATTAAGCTTGCACATTAAGATTCCAGTGGAAAGGGAGGTACCCAAGCACTTCCTGTTCTCTACCATAGACCACATCCAAGATAACTGAACAGCTGCCACTAGGACTTGCTCAGTAACCTAACCTGACTATTAAAATATGCATTGATTCAAATATTTCTGTGCTGATTTTCCTGCAGTTTAAAGTGTTGTTCATCAAATAAAGGGGGGGTCATTGTTTGATATCCGATGTTAGTATTGCTTAGAGCAGAACTACTAAAATCAATAGACTTCTCTACTCTGAGCATTACTTAGCTAGGTATCTCTCATTGGTTTCCATGTTAATATATTTTGAGAGGGTCAAGACTCAGGAGCACTCCATTTTACATCAAAACAACACATCAACACTTTAAAAAGGGGGTTAAAGACACATAGTTGAGCACTTTCATGAATACTTACAGCTCCATAGAGTTTGCCTTTACTGTTCATAGCTACAAAGAGTCCACTTTTAACACCAAAGAGGCTCACCACTCCTCTTTCCACAGGAGAGATTTCAAGCAAACCTGTAAGAAGGGAAAAAATGCATAGGGAGCCAGCTAAGAGATATATCTGAATGTAAGCCATTCCTGTTCTCTTAAATCACAAATACCAGCAACTGAGAATAACATTTCATACATCTGACGAAATAATAGACCATAGCCCATGAAAGCTTATGCCATCATAAATACTGTATATTAGTCTTTAAGATGCCACCAGTCTCTGTTGTTTTTGCTCCAAGAGACTAACACAGATGTCCCTCTGGAAAAGGATAAGAGGATGCAATGCTACAATTCTGAATCCATTTTCTGATGTCATCAATGGGGCTACTCAGCAGTAAGTGTTTGGGAATAGTCCACTCCTAAGCACATCCTATGTTTAGTGAACAGATGACTTTGGGCAGCAATCTCCAAGGTGCTCACCTTCAGAGCAATTCCTTTGATCTCTTTGGGATACCCTAGAATGGAGGTTGGAGGAACATCCTACTGTTAATAATTCTATGTCTACTGTATATACCCTTTTAAAATATGTTGTAGAAGGGGGGATTATTGGGTTGTCTTTGTTTTTATTATGTATTTTCTGTTTTTTATATTGTGGTTTCATGTTGCGAACGCCCTGAGATCTACAGGTATAGGATGGTATACAAATTTAATAAATAATAATAATAATATACCCAGTGCTTTTTTCTAGAAAAAAAGATGCCGGTATTCACCATGAAGTTGTTACAGTAAGTACCACACTTTTAACATATCCATCAAAAAAAATGCTGGTACTACATACTGTTGAGTACCCCTCAGAAAAAAAACACTGTCTATATCTAATCTATATATTTATTGATCAGTCTTCTAATAAGAAGAAGAAATTGCTTTTCTCACTGAGCCAAAGTAAATTACAGTATATTAAAATTACTGGGAAAGTTGTGGTGATGCAAGCAAAGGACTGTTACGTGATACAGGCTCAGCGCCTAGAAAGTAGCTGGCAGCATCTAGCAAGGATGCAAGCTAATGACACAATAATACTGGACAATAGGAATCACTCTCTGGGTGCCAAGCTTCATTCTGCAGCCTTGAACACACACACTTATCAAAGCACTATGCTTCAGCAGGGTAGGGCCACTCTCTACTCAGGGGCACAATTTAGTCTTCCTCTCCCCATATGCACCTACTCCTGCATGCACATCCCATTATTATTTTTCCTATGATCACCCAGATGTCTGAAAAGGAACGAACTGTGTTGACATGGTCAAACTACCCCTTCTGGTTGGCCACATTGAATGACCTTCCATGTGCTAAACACTGCACATGGACTGGTTTGAAGCGGTTCTCTGTGGCAGTTGTCATGTGTGTAGGTTGACCCTGATGAGGTTTGCTGCCTAATAATCAGTCTACATTGGCAACTCTATGCATGCAGGCTCAGAAGTCAGGCCCATTGAGATGAATGGATTTGCTCCCAGGTAAGTGTGTATAGGAGTCCTATGCAATTCCATTCCTTAAGTGAACAGAACACGTTTAAACTCCTTCCATTCATTAGGTGACTGCAGAGCACCACAAAAGCACCCGGATACGGTTAAAGAGTTTGTGTGTGTGTGTGTGTGTGTGTGTGCATGTTTTAATGGTTGGCAGTGATCCCCCACATCGTCCAGGTTAAAATAAGTAACAATATGTTTCAGGACATGTGAAACATTTGTCATGCTGCTGTCTCTAACCCTTCCTCCTTAGTCCTATTGTTTCAGTTGGACCGTAGTTAGAATTAGAGCCACAGGGCCATGAGGTTAAGTCACTAACAGATGCTTTTCCTAGTGGACTGCCCTAACTTCTTGGCAGAGCTTCTGCGGGATCTGGAATCCCAAATTAACTATTTGCAACCCTCTTGCAAAAGGAAGGGGGGTGCTATTTGAGCAGCGTCTCACTGCAAACCAGGAGGCTTCCCGCTGGGACAGTGAAAAACACCTGATTCCTTTTGATCAGCCGTAGTATTGCTAGGAGCCGATGCAACAATTGCTTCAAGACAGTTTATACTGATCACAGTGGGAGTGATGCAACTTTTTATTTCTGTGTAACCAGTTCCTGAACTCAGAGCTTGGGACGAGCAAAGTGGTTTATTTTCTGAGACTGAACTCCATTTGAAATACCTAATGCAACCAAACCCAGAATTTTGGAATGCGGTGGGTTTTTTTTTTACATTTTAGATTGCCGTCCTCACGTACCCCACTCTAGAGCAAGAGTAATTCAGCCAGCCACAGAATATATAGCTGCCTAAATTATAGAGCAGTCATCCCCAACCTGGTGCCCCCCGCCCCCGAACTCTGAGCTTGCTGGGGCTGATGGCAGTTGTAGCCCAAAACATCTGAATGGCATCGGGTTGGAGGAGGCTGTTATACAGAAGATAAAATGAATAGTTCCCAAGCTGGCACTTTGCATTAGGTATTTTAAACACTTTCCCTATGCATTCATGAGGACTAATGGCTTTAAAAATGGAATAATTTGATCATACTCTTCTGCCATATATGACTATCTTTTTCCCTTCAAAATTGAGTATAGAGGTAGAATTGCCTAACAAATCCCCTTGGACCAAACACACAAAATGCCCAAGGAATAAACTTATTTATAAGGGAAACAGCATGAAAATGGCAAATCAACAGGGGCGATCATCTTCACATGCATGCATTTTGCTGCATATGCGCAATGCGATGAAGCAACACACAGTAAAATCGCCACACCTGACATATTTCTCCCCCGTCTGCAGAAGTGTTTTCTAACCATAGAAACCTGACAAAACTCCCTTTAGTTCCACCAGTTTAACGGAGGCATCTCCGAAGTTGCTGGCTTCCGAATCTGCAATTTGCTTTTGAGGAGGCTGGGTCAATACTATTGGTCTCCTAAGGGACTTGATCACCTGGGTGGAATCGAAAGCAGCGCAGGCCCGCTTTGCTGAGACCCTGCGCTCTTTTCCTTGCATTGCTTGACTAAGCACCTTTGCTCGGGCGATTCTAGGTAGACTTACAGAACTGTCGAGCTGGTGGAAAAGACCCCAAGGGTCCTCTCTAGTCCACCTCCCTGCATGCAAGAAAATGCGCTCCAGACCAGACCGGAGCATAAGGGACTGATGACATCAGATGATCATTATTCCCACACCCTCCAGCGGGTCCCAGGAGAAAACTGCCCGGTGAGCTCTGAAGTGGTAAGATTTAACCCTGTCGTTAAAGGAACGTCAAAACTCCCCAGAAGGCAATTGTGGAATGGGATGGCGGGGCTTTGCAAAGCGACCAGATCCCACGCCCGTGGAGACTGTGGTCTCTGGCCAGGTGGGCGCAGGTGGCGACTTACTGTGCCGGTTTTCGTTGTGGATCCCGTTGATCCTGCCGTCTGGCAGCACCTGGATGTGGAAGCCGATGCCGACGTTGCAATAGAGACGCCTGAGCCTCTTGATGCCCAGCAGATAGTCGCCGTCGCGGTTGGGCTCCCTCCTTTCCCCGGGGATCCTGGCCATGGAGCGCGAGAAGAGCGTCTCCCAGCGCCACTCCAGGGTGTCGTTGTGCTGGGGCTGGGCGAAGACGGGCATGCAGCGCCCGGCCAGCCAAGGCGACAGCAGTCCCAGGAGCAAGACTGGCAAGCAGGCCGAAGAGGGGCCAGTCATTCCGAGCAACATGGGCAGCACACGTGGTGCCGAACAGGGAGGCGATCGCTCTAAAAATATACCCTCTCCGCGCGCCCAGAGAGAGAGAGAGAGAGAGAGAGAGAGAGAGCTTTCCACTTCGGACTGGAGAGATCACAGGAGGAAAGCGGGGGGGGGGGGAGGGCCCAAGAGAGAGAGAGAGAGGGTGGCAAAGAGGGAGCCCAGGCAGCTCAGTCCCCCAAGGAACTGGAGACACTCTGGTCAGGCTGCACGGGAGAGCAAGCCACGTTGGGAAGGGGCTGGGCGAAGACCCGGGGAGGGGGCGCCCGGCAGAAGCGTCGTGGTGGGGGGGGAGAGAGAGGTGGGGGCGTTGGGGAGATCGACTCAGCCCCAGCTCCTTCTGAACTTGATCTCCGTCCCAGAGGGCTCCTGTCGAGTGGGGATCTTCTGGTCCGGCTGCTCAGCCATCAGCCCCTTGACCCCCCTCAAGCCACGGCATTTATAGATCCATGTGCCTCGCTTGCACCTATTACATCACCACCGAATGCTGGAGGCAGCAGCTGAGTTGAGCGGAACGCGAAGTGATCACCCCGAGATGATCATCATCCGCCACTTCCAAGCGGAGCTTGGCAGAGGAAGAAGGGTAGATAGTATTAAAAAAAAAAAAAAGAAGTCCACTTTTAATAAAAAGAGTGGATTCCACACACACCCTTTGAAAGAAGAGTTAACAGGGCACTTTCCGCCGCGGTTCCCTTTTCTGGTTGCCAAGCGCGCGCCAAGCGCGACCGAGTCCCCAAAGGCGCAGAAGAATGCCCAAGACGCCTGCCTCCGTCTCCCTTCCAACAATGTCATACTTTGTGGAAGTCTGTGGAATTTAAGCTTCGGCTGTTTCCAAGTAACATTGCTTTAGAGTGTGCAAAAAAACACACAACAATCACCAAAAAACAAAACAAAACGCTCCATGAAAGGCCAAAACAGTTGTTGCAAGAAAGGAGAGGTTGGAAATACTGAGAAAACCGAACTTGAGAAAAGTTAGGAAGGGAAACTCTCCGCACAAAAGAAAAGGCATTAAAGGGCTCAGTGGAGACAAAACGAGAATCTGAACGGGACCTTTTAAACGGGGGAAAACCGAGAGCGGGGAACGGAGGGGAGGAAGGCCAGACTTTGGGTTAAACTTGCACTCTGAGAACCCAAAAATGCGCTCTAGCAGCTTGGAAGAGCAAGGAGGCAAATTCTCGAGCGATCACCCGGATACATTGGAATGGTATCTTAAAGATACTTTTGGTATCTGGTCGTTTTAGGTTACACAGACGCTTCTTCAAGTGTCAGGCTGACAGCCCAATGGAGGAGCTGTTCTCTGGTTACATATATGCTCCTCGGAGTCATTTTTCTGCCTATATGTATATATAGAATATAGATATATATGCTATTCTGGCAGCACCAGCCCAAAGACGGTTTCCTTGGAAGGGGATCCCTGTTAATTTCAGAGGGTTTTTACTTCCAAGGAAGGACGTTCAGGACGCTGAGAAGAAGAGGAACGTGTATCTGGAGAAGCCATTCTTTTATTACTATATTTCCATTTACGCGCTTCTAAATTCTAAGATCCGCCAAAACAGGAGCTCGAGCATATTCGAAAAATGACGCAATAACATCATCAGCATCATTACCGGAGCAACCTCCTTTGGTTTCTGGTGGGCAAGCCGGACTGTTTTAATTCTGGAATGACTTGATAATAAAATATATATTGTGTAATCTTGATCGTGGCGTTCTTGGAGGCCGGATTTTGTATATTCCCGTGCGAGCATACATTTGAGTAGTGATTAAGAGTTTAGACTAGGCTGCCTTTCCTGCGTTGTGATCCTATTATATTATGATTTTAATAAATGAACAAATACACGATCCTTCCCCCTCTGTAGAAGTTACCACCCTGGACTCTCTGAAGCAAGACAAAGGTTGGAGAGGTAAATAATTCAGTAGATGTACAGCTAGGAGAGTGAGCTGTGGACCAGAAAGGAGGCACCGTTGCGGATCCCAGCCTCAGCCTGGAACTCGTGAGGTGGCTTCGATGCGAGCCGCGTGGACGTCAGAATGCCGGCCTACCTTACAGGGCTGTTGTAAGTGCCAAGTGCGCGAACATTCTAACCTCTACAAATTATTTCGCTCGTCATCTACACCGTCAATGGGATTTCATTCTAAAGGGCATTAACGTTCCACTGGAAACAAGAGGTGTAGGAGCTCTTTCTTTCATGTTCACCTGCTGACAAGCGGGCGGGGGGAGGATGTTTAGGTTTCAAAGGCTAGGCTACAACGCAGCGTACCTAGAGCAATCCTAGGCGTGTTTACTAGGAAGGTACGTCCCTACCGCCCACAATGCACTCAGTGAGGCTCAGGCTGCAATCCTGAGGCCACCTTTACCTGGCCTGGGAGTAAGCCCTATTGAACTCAGTGGAGCCTCCTTGGTCGTGCGTATTCGGGAGCACAGTACATAAAACGAGCCCAGTGGCCATGGGCATAGCCAAGACTTTTGCTAGGGGGCAGAACTGACGTGATCGGTCAGTTATTTGAGTATTTCTATTGTTTTACTTGATGGGGGGGGAGCAGCTGCCCCCCCTGCCGCTCCTTGGCTACGCCCATGCCAGTGGCCCATCTAGTCCAGCATCCCGTTCTCACCGTGGTCAACCAGATGCCCGTGGGAAGCCTACAAGCAGGAGCTGAGTTCAAGAAGTGTCTCCCCTCTGGTGATTCCCCAGCAACTGGCATTCAGAGGCATGCCACCTTCGACGAGTAAATTCAGAGAAATTCAATTTTTTATTTGTCTGCCTCAGTACCATTCAAGCAATGCAATAATAATAATCGATCGTTTTAAAGTTTATATATATATATATATATGTATGTACGTACACACACACACACACACACTATTATTATTACTTCTTATTATTCAATAATGATTATTAATTAAGCAATGGGTATTTTTGCTCCCAGGTAATCTTAGGATGGCTCGGGAGGGAGCCCGGACTCGTCCTTCAAAAGCAACAGGTGGGAGAGTCAGAAGTGTTCTCTGCGATTCTGAATGAATGAACGAACGAATGAATGGACAGCAGACGACAGGCCGCTGCGCTGCGCTGCGTGGTGTGAGTGAGTGAGTCAGGCCTTTCTCGCTTCCCGCAGGCTTTCCTCCCTTTCACGCCAGCGAGGTTCCCCGCTGGTCCAGCACAGATGCGAGAGGAGAAAGCGAATTGCCCAGAGCCAGATGACAGCTCACCTAGGTGCGAAAATCGCCGACCTTCGCTAAATCCCAGCACAAAGCGACCCGCCTCCCACCCCTCGCCCCGCCTGACTGCTATGAGGCTCAGTCTCAGATTTAAATTGTTTTTCTTCATCATTCAGGACCGGTGATTAATACTCTCCAAAATAAGCCCATACCCAAAATTATTGGAGTTAAAAAATTTAAATCTCCCAACGCAGATTATTTCTGTTTCTATGAATTTTGTTCGTATTCTTTATATAGGTTTCTTAAAAGTCATTTTGTGTACACCGCTTAGACATTCCAAATATTACTCAGTGTATAAATACCTGAAATGAATATATAAATAATGTCCATGCACAAAATGATGCATATATATTTAAAATATCTCAACACAGTTTATTTCTGTTGCTATGATGAATTTTATTTGTTCTTATTCTTTTGTATGGTTTTTAAAAAAAGAAAAATATGTCTGCTGTTTTGAAATTCTAAATATTAAGAGGTAAACACGGGTTGGTTCTCCTTCATTCCCCTTTAACTTCCTGTTTAAAGTGGTGCCCCAGCTGTGTTAAGTGGGGATCTATTAGCATAAGAAGGGATCATGGCCACTAACATGGGCTGCTGTTTCTAAAGAGCTAGTGTGGTCTAGTGGTTTGAGTGTCAGACTAGGACCTGGGTAGACCAGGGTTCCAATCCCCCACTTGACCATGAAGTTGACTGGGTCACATTGGGGCAGTTGCTGCCTCTCAGCCTAACCTATTGGGATTAAATGAAGAAGCAGAGAGCCATGTGTGCCACTTTGAGCTCCTTGGAGAAAAAGGTGGGATACAAACGCAATGTGTGTGTGTGTGTGTGTGTGTGTGTGTGTGAGAGAGAGAGAGAGAGAGAGAGAGAGAGAGAGAGAATACACACACACATATATATGAATATGCCAACAGGTCTATCAGTGGTTTTATTGGCCCTGAGATTGATGCCATCTCCATATGGAGAGAGGCACCCAGTCTTTGGGATGAGCAATAGGAGAAGACTGTGGTTATTGTTTCCTGCCCTTGTGACTTTCAAGGGCAGATCTGGCTTTGGCCAAAGCCTTTGAGTGAGCCCTGGTTGAAAATAAGTCTTGCTCAGAGCTAAAAGACTAGGGTTTAGGTGGATAGATGGTCCATGTGGAGTTGAGCATGCATTTTTATGATGTGCAGAACCCTGATCAAATCCTTCATAATGTGAATTCATAATATGAATTAGCTTTGGGAAAGGCAAGCTTAAAAGGGGCTTCAGCGGGTTACATAATTTTGTGAGTACAGTGGTATCTCGGGTTACAGACACTTCAGGTTACAGACGCTTCAGGTTACAGACTCCGCTAACCCATAAATAGTACCCTGGGTTAAGAACTTTGCTTCAGGATGAGAACAGAAATTGTGTGGCGGCGGCGGGGCTCACAGCATACTGTATATCAGAACATGATAAAACATAAAACATTTAAAACTTCCCGATACAGGGCTGCCTTCAAATGTCTTGTAAAGTCAGATAGTTGTTTATTTCCTTGACATCTGAAGGGAGGGCGTTCCACAGGGTGGGGGTGCCACCACCGAGAAGGCCCTCTGCCTGGTTCCCTGTAACATCTCTTCTTGCAGTGAGGGAACCAGAAGAAGACCCTTGGAGGAGGACCTCAGTGTCCGGCAAGAATGATGGGGGTGGATATGCTCCTTCAGGTATACTGGGCCGAGGCCGTTTAGGGCTTTAAAGGTCAGCACCAACACTTTGAATTGTGCTCGGAAACGCACTGGGAACCAATGAAGATCCTTTAGGACTGGTGTTATGTGGTCTCGGCGGCCACTTTCGATCACCAGTCTAGCTGCCGTATTCTGGATTAGTTGTAGTTTCTGGGTCACCTTCAAAGGTAGCCTCACAGGGTTGTTGTGAGGATAAATTGAGGAGGGGGAAATCATGTACACCAGCTTGAGCTCCTTTGAGGTTGGGGAATGTGAGATATAAAATGTAATTAACACACACACACATCATGCATAATCCCCATAATTCCCCAAAGGTGTGGGAAGAGACCAAGTATGGTCAACCTGTGATGTTCTCTGGACTCCAACTCCCATAACCTGACTGGCTGTGTTGGACTAGATAACCCCTGTGGCCCCTTCCAACTCTACTATCCTATGATTCTATGAAACCCTGGAGAGGTGTTGCCAGTCAGCACAGACCACTATTCTTCAAATTTGGGGCCTCATATGTTGTTGGATTACATCTCCCAGCATCTCAACCTGGCTGGGGATGATGGGAGTTGTAGTCCAGCAACATCTGAGGAGCATGGACTGGCGCTATATTGGATTGACTCAGCATAAGGCAGCTTCCTATATCCCTAGAAGTGCCGAATGTTGATCAGGCTAATACAGTAGACCAGGCTTCTAGTAAATACCAAGCCTGAGGCTCTATATTGTTTGCCTGATGTAATTGCCATGTTGAATATCAGACTGGGAGACTTCAATACACACAGAGCTCCAGGAAGCTCATTAATTAGAGCCCTTCTTTCCTTTGAAGAAAAAAGTTTAAAAGTACAGTGGTACCTCGGGTTAAGTACTTAATTAGTTCCGGAGGTCTGTTCTTAACCTGAAGCATACTTAACCTGAAGCACCACTTTAGCTAATGGGACCTCCTGCTGCCCCTGTGCCGCCAGAGCACAATTTCTTAGTGGAGTTATTAACCTGAAGCGTACTTAACCCGAGGTACCACTGTACAAGGCGGCTAACAACCAGGACAGTACAGTGGTATCTCGGGTTACAGATGCTTCAGGTTACAGACGCTTCAGGTTACAGACTCTGCTAACCCAGAAATAGTACCTCAGGTTAAGAACTTTGCTTCAGGATGAGAATGGAAATTGTGGTGTGGCGGTGTGGCGGCAGCGGGAGGCCCCATTAGCTAAAATGGTACCTCAGGTTAAGAACAGTTTCAGGTTAAGAACGGACCTCCAGAACGAATTAAGTTCTTAACCTGAGGTACCACTGTATGAAATACAATAAGCAGAAGCAGAAACTGACAGCAGCCCACTATATAAAGCTAACCACTGGAGATTTGACAGGGCAGTCAGAGAATCAAGTATGAAAAGCCATAAAAGTCAGGTGGCTCCATCCAGTTTCGAAGGACCAAAAAAACCTAAAGAGAAAGGTCTTTGCAGGACTTCGACAGAGGCCATGGAGGAAATGGCAAGGCGAGTTTCCCTGGGCAGGGAATTTCAGAGGCTCAGCCACAGACATGGCACTCTCAGTGGCCCTTCCTAAGCTGGAAGAGGTGGGACAGGGAAACTGAGAAGTCTCTTAGGTTGCATCCAATCTTCCTGGATCCTGTGCACAAACTGTCAAATGTTTGTGTTATTCTCTCTTTGGCTGTCTTGGGGCTCTGGACAATGCCAGTGTCTGGTGCTGCCCCTGCTATGGCATCACCTGCAAGAAGGAGCTGAGCACAGACGCCCTCCTTTCCCTTCACAAAGCAGAGAGGTGTTTCCAATACATATTACATACTGTTGTGTGTCTGAGCGATTCCATTGTTGAAGTAGCCAGGCCAGCTCCTTGGTGATGGCTCTAAATGCAGGTCTGGTAGTGAGAAGGACCAAACCAGAGAGGAATGTGTGGGAGAGAGCTGGGCTTAGAAGCAGGCTGCTGGCAGAAGCCAGAGAGCCATGGCTGATTTCTGCTTAAATCCAAGGCTGTGGCTATGAGGGAAGCAATACCTTCTTGGGGTGTCAATGCTGTGAGCCCCTCCATTGTACACTCAGGTTGTATATATGTGTAAAGAAACCATATATCATAAAGACATCACATACTCTGCGGTCCCTCATTCCAAGGAAATTGAACCCTGGGTAAACACCTGGAACTCCTGGAATCTCAGACTGCTCGGAGATTGATGTGCAACAATATTTTGGCATCTCCATCAAAATGTGTGGAAAAAGACTTGGGAGCTTGATGAGCAGAATGAGTATAGTTCATAAAAGCCACAAATTATTCTAGAGCTTTGAGCTTACAGGTCTAATCTATGCTCCATTCATCACATGCAGACATACAGTGTATCGACTGGGTATACCGTCCGTCCTCGCACAAACAGGCATTTATCTTCAGTGACAATATTTTGAGTTAACTTATATTGATGATTCACTCCGCTGAATGGATGCTAAATTGGCACAATTTGTAAACTCCGGAGACTGAAGGAGCGCATTGTCCCACCACCCTTTGATCTGCCTCATTGGGGCGAGCGGGATAAATAGATCAACCTTTCGTTAAGTATATTGTTGGACGGATTCCCCTCCGCCCCATATTTGTATGTAACTAGGTCAGTGCAAACAAATGGGCCCGTTCCTCGGCTTGCGCCTCCTCGCAGGCCCCTCATCGCACACGCCTCTTTGGATGATTATCATATCAGAAGCCACCAAGCAGCAGCAATCAGGGGAAGAGACTCGACTGCCCAAGCTTTCTCACGTTCACGTCTGGCTGATTCTCTATGTCGGAGGGCTGTGTGTGGGGCTGGGAGAGAGGAGAACCAGCTGGAATGCAGACCAGTATTGGGGGGCCCAGTGGCCAGTGAGGGTCTCTGGGAGACTCCTCACCAGCTAGGCCTCAGGAGGCCGCGCCACCTACGAAATGCGCAGGCCCATTGAGGCACCGGCTGACAATCCGAGTCGATGGACACACAAACTCTCTTTCTTCCTCCCTTTCATGCTACTGCCCTATTTGATCTCTGTGCTTCTTTGTTGCCTGCCGTTGTTCATGCCTTGCCCTGATCAAAAACGTATTCCTTCAGACGGGAGTGCGCTGGAATATGTCGGCCAGGGGCAACGGAGTATGGCAAGAGCCAGCCACAATGGGGCATTGAGCAAACAGGCAGCAGTAAGGTGGAGAAAATGTGCTTAAATATACGCAAAGCCTTAATGGGACTTTGTCTCCTATCTCCCCGCCCCCCCCATATATATATATATATATATATATATATATATATATATATATATATATATATATATATATAATTGTAATGCATATAGACAACCTCAGCAGCTATTACCTCATTCTCTGCATTGGTGAAACTGAAGTTGTGCTTCTGGAAATGACATCAGTTATCAACGCTGTGGAAGACTGGTCTGTCTCAATGGATTTCAAAGCCTTGCCCACAAGTCTAGTGGCTTTTGAGAACATTTTCAGTCTTATTAGGGAGGATGCTACTCTAATGTTCTTCTGCCTATGTGAGGTGCAAAGGACTGTGGGAGGCGACTTTCAAGCAATCTTAAATACAGTGGTACTTCGGTTTTCAAACGTAATCCATTCTGGAAGACCCTTCGAGTTCTGAAACGTTTGAGAACCAAAAACTAAATAGCCGACAGCTAGGCCTCACGATCATGCACTCAGCAGAAGCCGCATTTCTGGTTTGACTTCCGAGGTGTGTTCGAAAACCAAATCATTTACTTCCGGGTTTACGGCATTCGGAAACCGAAATGTTTGTCAACGGAGATGTTCAAAAACCGAGGTACCACTATATTAATGATGATGCCAAAGCTTTTGAAAATATTTACAGTCTTATTAGGGAGGATGCTACTCTAATGTTCTTCTGCCTATGTGAGGTGCAAAGGACTGTGGGAGGTGACTTTCAAGCAATCTCAAATATTATTAATGATGCCAAAGCAAGGTAAAATAAATATTCTTAATGAGACCAAAGTAAGGCACAGCCAAGCAACACAGGTTTGAAATACAGGTTTGAGTGTGCACACTCAAAAATAAGTCCACTTGACTTAGAAAGAATACATAGGGTCACTTGAAACCATACAGTTTGATTGAAGTGACTCTCACTGAGTTCAGTGGGGCTTACTCCCAGGTAAGTGCACAAGGTTGAATCTGAAGTCAGGAAAGTTAGCTGACATGACCATCCTGGGGTTCTCTGTCCTTGCAGTCTCTGGATCTCTCATCTATGTTCATCCTACTTTCAGCGTGAACTATGTTCAAGATCTTGTTTTAAATAAGTTGTTGGTGTGGGCACTGGCCTAGGTACATGCGGGTGGGGGGAGGTAGGAGGTAGAAATGAAGGGTTTCCACAGTGAGCTTTTCATTCGATCAGTTTGAACATATTTACTCAATTGCTATCAGTCAATCTACTCCAAAGAGGGAGGTTGTGAAAAGATACAGAATCGTTTAGGCAAGGAATAGCATGACAGAGCAACATGGAGAGGCCAGCTAACCTGCAACCATTCTCTGTGTTGTGGTCTGTGTTTGTCCTTGTTTTGTGGCTACTTTTGTGTATTCTATATTGTCATTGTCAAAACACCTTCCAGCCTACATTTCTGTTGTAAGAAGAAGTTAAGAAAACTAAAAGCCTTTTAATTAAAAATGTGCTATCTTTTTGGATTCTGCTGTGTGTATGTATGTATGTGCCGGTATGTATGTATGTATGTATGTATGTATGTATGTATGTATGTGTACACACACACACACACACACACACACACACCCCACCACCACCACCAATTTATAGCCTATTGTATAGTAAAAACAAAAATGGTGAGTTCCCAATGATGGCCAAAGAAAAGGCAACAGATATCAATCAACTCTTGTTCTTCAAACAAGAAGTAAAGTGGTTCCTACTTTTCTTGAACTTGAAAGAACGGTCAGATCTCTCCTATTCTGGGATCTCTAAAGATGCAGTAAGGAGGCTCCTACTATTCTTGTTTTTGAAAAAGTAAGCAAAGTGATGGGTACTATTGGTGCACAACATCCGTTTATGTGACTGTACTCTTCTACTATTCCTAAAGCACTTCAGGAAAATGTTGCTGGGCAATATGAATTAAGGCTTTTGAATTATTTGTTGGTTGGTTTTGGCCTGAAAAAGTGACCTGTGATGTTTTAAGGTTTGTTCTTCTTCATTATGGGCACAATCCTCTGGGATGTTCCATTCAAATGGATGTTCTTGGTTTTCCTTGCACAATGTCTAGGCAATTTCAGTGCTTCAACAGGCAAACTTTCCCAGTGGATTGTTCTCTCAGTCAGTTTGGTTCTCTGAAAACAAAATGCTCTTCAGATCTCCTTTGTTATTGTTTTGTTGAAATGGGGTGGGTGGGGATTTGTCTTCGAGACCCACATTTTATGACATATACGCACTGTCAGAGGTGTTGTTAGGGCGAAGGAGCATGAACCCCACATCTTTTTCTAACTGGGGAGCAGGATCTGGGTTACTGGGTAGGATAATAACTTGAAAAAATAAACTGAGAAGACTACAGATTACTTGGAGATTAATAAATGGAAGTAATCGAAGGGGGATTGAATTGATTTGGAGCAGTGCTCTTTGCTGAGCCTAACACCCAAGAGGGTCTGATGAGAAGGAGGCATTCTTTCAGATATTCAGGGCTAAAGTCATTTAGGGCTTTAAACCCTCAATGAGAGCACCTTGAACTGGGTCCAAAAACGAACTGTCAATCAGTGCAGCAGCTTTAAAACAGAGATCTTATGATTTCTAAGCAACTCCAGCCAAGAATCTGGTTTCTGCATTTTAGTCCTTTGGAAGTTTCCAGGTCATCTTAGAGTGCATTGCAATAGTTCAGTCTGGAAGTTGCCAGTACTGTGGCTAATGAATTAAAGATGAACTGATTTAGGATAAGATACAAAGTAAGTGAAGAATTTCTCTTGTGTGATTTGGATGGGAAATCAATTGGTTCTCACTTTCTTTGGCATTTAAGTTATAAATGTGTGTTTGTGCACATTTGGGTCTATGGGTCTACATACACCCCAAATCTTTTACATACCTAGCAATGCACCATGTCTGTGAATAAGGAAATGTTTCATAAAATGCTAGTGTGGTGAACAGATTTTGCCCCCCCCCTGGTTTCTGTGGTGTGTTCTGTTCAACAACTCTTTACAAAAGCTCATTACCATATTCCATTAAAAACGTGCTAGCTCCTTTTATCATTGTCACTGATCCTTTTTTAATTTCTCATGCTTATACTGTTTGTGTTTCATTCTTTTCGAAATGAATGAATGAAAATATGCATTCTGCTTTCTTGCCAGCCTATAAAATGTATTCTCTTGCTGATCTTTTACACCAAGAAAGAAAAAGAATGTTGCTGTTATTGTTGTGGGAAACAGTAATAAAAGTTAGCTCGGTGAGTTTTCGTTTTATTATTACTCTTAATATTTCATGAATTGACCTTACAATACAGCATCAGTTCCTTATAGAAGTGGCATTCTCTACATGGGGTGACCTCTGTTTTATGATTCATCTTCATATACTTACGCAGCAACCTCATTGTTGTAAGCAAATGACGCGTCTTGCTGAGTTTTAAAAAACCTTCACCGTATAGCTTAACGTAAAATCTGTCTCTACACATACAGAGATAACCACGGAAATCGCAACCATCTTGAACAGTACCAATATCTAAATATAGATATATAGATTTTCCAGCTGACATTTCTTGCCACAGCTATGAATGAAATGAAACTATCTTTCATTTAAATTTATTCATCCATCCACCCACCCATTCATTTTCTAGTGGTCTCAGAGGATTAGCCATGAATATGATGTAGGACTGTAATGAAAAGCCACAATGTAATACAGAGATGGCCAACTGCTGGGTTCTCAGGGGCTCTGTTTTCCAGATAGTGGTCCCAGAAGTCTATTCATTCATTCATTCATTCATTCATTCATTCATTCATTCATTCATTCATTGTTGCATTTCACAAAATGTTTATACAGCTTAAGCAATATCTCTGTCTCTATCATGGTCTCTATCTCTAGCTACAGTATATCTATATACAGTATATCTATATCTACACTGTTTACATAAAATGGTATAATACATTCATTGAAGTCAGCAATAAAAACAGTGGGCAATTATCAGAGCCAGTGTGGTGTAGTGGTTAAGAGCAGTAGTCTCGTAATCTGGTGAACCGGGTTTGCGTCTCCGCTCCTCCACATGCAGCTGCTGGGTGACCTTGGGCTAGTCACACTTCTTGGAAGTCTCTCAGCCCCACTCACCTCACAGAGTGTTTGTTGTGGGGGAGGAAGGGAAAGGAGATTGTGAGCCACTTTGAGACTCCTTAAGGGGAGTGAAAGGCGGGATATCAAATCCAAACTCTCCTCCTCCTCTTCATATACATAAAATTGACATTTTATTAAAACAGCACCACCACCACCACCACCAAATGTGCATAATAACATTTTATATATGGATAGGGTTGCCTAAAGAAAAAGGTTGTTAGCAGGCGTTTAAAACTATACTATGGGGGTGCCAGTCTATCATTAAATGGCAGGGACTTCCTGCAACACAAGCTGACCCTACATAATTCAGTGCTGGATCTTGCCCATCAGGCAATAGCCCAAAGGGTTGACAGATCCAAGGCCACTTGTGCTGCAGTAAAACTTGGGAACTGTGGCTGCTGTGTGTGGAACAAAGGCAGACGAACGCTGATCAAGATTTCATGTTGATCATGACTGGCTCCCAGGGGCTCTGCCCATTCTCAGAGCATCCGATACAATTTTAATGCACTGGTCTTGGATCAGCAGATGATCTGAAGACATCCCCGTATAGGGAAGTTTTAAATATTTTGTTGTGTTTTTAATATTCTGTTGGGAGCCGCCCAGAGTGGATGGGGCAACCCAGTCAGATGTGTGGCATATAAATAATAAAATTCTTAATGTTGTTGTTGTTGTTGTTGTTGTTGTTGTTGTTGTTGTTGTTGTTGTTGTTGTATGCATCATCTTAGCCTTTATGGTACTGTTCCTCCTCTGATGCAAATTCTGAGGCAGCTGCTAGGGCATTATTAGACGTGGCTGCAGTGTAATGTGCAATTTGACCCTGAGCCAGCAAGTGTTACATGTGAACATGTGAGCATTAGTTTGGGCAAATCTCTGCCCACAATTCTTTATGGGAGGACAAGAACAAAATCACTGTCTAATGTCGCAAATGATGCTTTAATGAAGCAAAACTTCCCTGCCTAGGGAATTCAGACAGTGACTGTGCAGTCACTGCTGTGCTATTTCCCGAATGCTATATACAGGCACAAAATATTCCACTCAGAGACATGGCCAGAAAAAGCACTTCAAGGCCCAAAGTCTCATCGGAGTCTTAAATAACTTAAATGTACCACTCCCTCTACCTCCCAGAAAACAAACAAAGTGGTAACCCAGTTTGTTGAAAAAGAACAGATTACATGGGATTTATTTAGCTATATCGAGATTGAAGCAAAGGACAGAGTTTTGTTTTGGAAGGTGGTAGACATTCGGGGCAGGGGGGGATATTGTGTTGAGTGGTCATATAACCACATGCAACCAAGCATGGAACTTCAGGCAATATAGGGTTGGATGACTTAAGATCTTGATGATACTACAGACTGTTATATAAAAGGTGGCTTCCAAATTGCAACTTTTATTGTTTCGGAGAGGGATGGGGAAGCTTTTTCAGCTCGATGACCACAAATGGAGGACAGGGTCAGAGGCAAACACATCAGGATAAAAAATTGGCCTTGCTCAGTGTGCCATATTACCAAAGATGACCAAAGTCCTCCCCTGTCATGGCTAGGGGAGAATGGTCAAACCTCCCCTTCCCACAAGTGGAAGTCAATGGAAATCACACCCTGCAACTAGCATTATTATTAAAAAAAAACAACCAACAACACCCAAACATAGTCGTTGACTATATCAATTAAAGTACCATCTAGTTTACCCTCAATTCCAGCTCAGAAGACACAATAAAGATCTGCTGTATGGGGTAGCTGTGAAAACAAATTAAATAATTCTGGAAGGCTTACCTGACTATGATTCTGGAAGGCTTACCTGATCATGAACTTGCTATCTAGAATAGAATAGAATAGAATATATTTTATTGAACTTGCTATCTAGAATAGAATAGAATAGAATATATTTTATTGAACTTGCTATCTAGAATAGAATAGAATAGAATAGAATAGAATATATTTTATTGTCATTGTCCCCTTTGGGGACAACGAAATTACTCATCTGCATCTTATTCCAAGCTCCATTGATTCAGGTTTGTTAAAGAAATGTATTTCCTCTGAAGAAAGATGAGCTACGTAGAGCACAGTAAGAATTTGATTTGATTCAACGCATCTACACAGGGGGATGCAGTTAGTAAAGTGCAAAATTATTATTGCAACATTTGGGCATCTCTACAGTTTCTATGACCTTTGGGCTGGTGAGGGGTTGAGCAAGCATCACGAAAACAACAGCTCTGTTCTTATTTCAATGACCACATTTCACCACAGATTGCTATATACTATTGTGCTGAAAATAATTCTGAGAGGAGCAGTCCATTCTTGAAGGTGCAGATCTTTCCGAAAGTTTTAGTAATGTTGGTGCCATCTATAGGAGAAAAGGAAACACTGGGTGAGCTGTTCCCTTATGTCATGGGATAAGTGGGCAGGCCTCCTTATGGATTATTCTGGGATGGGGTGGAGAAGGAAGGAAACAACTATTTCAGCTTCCTAGAAATCACAGGATGCATTTCAACAGCAAAAGAAACCTGGATAAGTTTGAAAGCGGGTGTATCAGCAACTGCAGTAGGCTACCTACTTTTCCTTTGCCATTCAGGGGGGGAAATGGTGCAGACACAATTACGATAATTTTAAGGGACTGTAGCAGTAGTGCACTCGGGACAGGGCCTCACTAAGCAGGACAGTCCCAAAACTCAGCAGGACAAGCTTATCACATTTTGAAGTGAGTGCAGTAATGCACACAACCATCTAAAGAACAGGCTCCCATTGAGACCCTTTAGTCCAGAATCAAAAATTACCTACCGTAAGTGCACTGTGGGATTGTAAGGAAGGTATGGGCACTGATGGGCAGCAGCACATGCATGAACAAGGTGCAGATTCTTGTATACCGTCCCTTTTAAGACTTGGAGTAGAGCATGCTATTGCTGAGAAAACACAGAGTTGAAACCATGAACAACTGGAATCAAAGTTTCATAACCTTGATCAATTCTGTGTCCAGGGCAGCTGTCTACCAGCTTCACCTGGTACACCGGCTGAGACCCTACCTGCCCGCAGACTGTCTCGCCAGAGTGGTGCATGCTCTGGTTATCTCCCACTTGGACTATTGCAATGCGCTCTATGTGGGGCTACCTTTGAAGGTGACCCGGAAACTACAATTAATCCAGAATGCGGCAGCTAGACTGGTGACTGGGAGTGGCTGCCGAGATCACATAACACCAGTCTTGAAAGACCTACATTGGCTCTCAGTACGTTTCTGAGCACAATTCAAAGTGTTGGTGCTGACCTTTAAAGCCCTAAATGGCCTTGGCCCAGGATACCTGAAGGAGCGTCTCCACCCCCATCGTTCTGCCCGGACACTGAGGTCCAGCGCCGAGGGCCTTCTGGCAGTTCCCTCACTGCGAGAAGCAAAGTTACAGGGAACCAGGCAGAGGGCCTTCTTGGTAGTGGCACCCGCCCTGTGGAAGGCCCTCCCATCAGATGCCAAAGAAATAAACAACTATCTGATGTTTAGAAGACATCTGAAGGCAGCCCTGTTTAGGGAAGTTTTTAATGACTGATGTTTTAATGTATTTTTAATCTTTTGTTGGAAGCCGCCCAGAGCAGCTGGGGAAACCCAACCAGATGGGTGGGGTATAAATAGTAAATTGTTGTTGTTGTTGTTGTTGTTGTTGTTGTTGTTGTTGTTGTTTCAACCCATAACAGTATGAGTTACAGTATCAGATTACTGTACAGATTTTTGGGTTTTGGATATTTCCCCCTTAAAGAAAACGATAGGCCTGTGTTTAATTTTATTGCTTAATCTGCACTGAATTCTGCATTGTTTACATTCTTTTTTGACACTTTTTCTGTAGTCCATGCCTCTTTGGTCATGGGGCAGCAAAGAACTATGCAGACAAGCTGGCAGACATATATTATCCATGCAAGAGAGGAAGGACACACTGAAAGACTGGGAATCTGTAGCTATGCATTGGTTTTTATATGTAACTGCTGTGCTGCCTGTTAGGAGGTAGGCTTGAATACTGGCGTTTTGTTTTGCTATTACTGCTAAAATATGTGAGAGAAAAAGAAGCTTTTATCAATACAGTACTTGGTGGTACAGCTTAGCAACTCCTCTGTATACTTTCAATATATAAAGAGTACTTTTTTTTAAAAAAAGTATTGCATTAGTTTTTCCAGAAATTTCCATTTTTTTCCAGACCCTCCCACAGGGGGAAAAAATTCTTCATGTGGCTTCAAATTTTCCAGAAAATATTGCACCTCTAGTTATGACTCACACTTCACTTTCCATGTATTAGACCAGTGTTTCCCAACCTTTTTCTGACTGTGGCCCCCTTCTGACCTTGTTTCCTTCCTGTGCCCCCCTCATGGGCGTAGCCAAGGGGGGCGGGGGGGTAGCTGCCGCCCATAAGTAAAAATCAATATAAAATCAATACACATCTGAGGTTCTGCCCCCCCAAAAAACCTGGCCCCCTAACAAAAATATTGGCTACGCCCATGCCCCCTCTTGTCCTACCGGTAGAAAGGTAACTATTTAAATGTTTTGTTTGTAAATAGAGCATGTTTTATTTATAATATTTATAATTTATACAAAATACGATTACATAAAATGATAGGAACATAATGGAATATTGGTGAAGCAGAAAAACATAGAATCATTTCTAGTGCAACCTCCTGCAATGTAGGAAACTCGGCTAAAGCTTCCATGACAGATGGCCACCCAACCTCTGCTTAGAAACCTCCAAGGAAGGAGAATCCCCAACCTCCCAAGGGAGATCTATCTTCTATGTATTATAAAAAGTAAACCACACTTATTTGCCCCCCAGTTATTTGACACAAAGGACGCGGGTGGCGCTGTGGTCTAAACCACTGAGCCTAGGGCTTGCTGATCAGAACGTCGGAGGTTCGAATCCCTGAGACGGGGTGAGCTCCCGTTGTTCAGTCCCTGCTCCTGCCCACCTAGCAGTTCGAAAGCATGTCAAAGTGCAAGTAGATAAATAGGTACTACTCCGGTGGGAAGGTAAATGGCGTTTCTGTGTGCTGCTCTGGTTCGCCAGAAGTGGCTTAGTCATGCTGGCCACATGACCCGGAAACTGTCTGCGGACAAACGCTGGTTCCCTCAGCCTATAGAGCAAGATAAGCGCGCAACTGCAGAGTCGTTTGCGACTGGACCTAATGGTCAGGGGTACCTTTACCTTTACCTTTATTTTACACAGAGGGGAAAACCTACAGATACAGTCCAAAAGGTGCACAGGGAGTTCTGTATACATAGAAGAATTGCAAAAAGCAAGGGTCCTCACTGACCTGGTGCAAAAAGATCTTGTCATCCAGAGGAGCCCCTGCTGCCTATAGTCCCACACACCCTTACCTGGGAGTAAGGCCCACTGAATTTAGTGCAGCTTTCTTCTGAGTAAACACTTAGTCATTTACTAGATGCAAGACAGCAGCACCAGGTGACCCTACGTCCCTTGGCAACATCCGAAGGCCCTGATCCGCTAGGCGCTGGGGTGGATTGCACCCAGTACCTGGCAGAGTCAGGCCCAGGCTGCTACCAGGACCAGCACTGGCAGCAGCAACAAGCAGCTCTGGCTTCCCGGTTGGGAAACACTGCATCAGACTACACATATTCCAGCCCTGACAACAAGGCCTGTTATTCCTGATTTTTCAGTACCTAACGTTTCTTAATGAACTGAAGTCAAGATTTACCGCTGTGTTTGCTTTTTAAATAATAATAATGAATGAATAAATAATCACTGGTGCTATAAATTATGAAGCTAGGAAGCAGAATCCAAAGACCTAAATACTGTAAAAAGAAAGAGGGAGAAACCTTCTTTCGAGGGTTCCCCCTTTTTAATCTAAATTTAAAGAGATGCTGATCTTTAAAGCCCTAAATGGCTTTCAGTATACCTGAAGGAGAGTCTCCTCCCCCATCGCTCAGCCCAGACACTGAGCTCCTCCTCCAAGGGTCTTCTTCTGGTTCCCTCACTGCGAGAAACAAAGTTACAGGGAACCAGGCAGAGGGCCTTCTTGGTAGTGGCACCCGCCCTGTGGGATGCCCTCCCATCAGATGCCAAGGAAATAAACAACTATCTGACGTTTAGAAGACACCTGAAGGCAGCCCTGTATTGGGAGGCTTTTAATGCTTGATGTTTTTATGTGTTTTTGATGTGTTTATTATGTTTTCAGATATGCTGTAAGCCACCCAGAGTGGCTGGAGAAACCCAACCAGATGAGCCTGGTATTATTATTATTATTATTATTATTATTATTACAGCCATGATGCAATCAGCCTCTAAATGATATGGTTTTGGGAGGGGTTTTCTCTCTTTTTGCAAGTCTAAATCCTCACAAAATAACAGAACTAAGTGAAGGGGAGAATTGCACCCAATGTCACCAATGACATCACAAGCAATATCAAATTGGTGCCTGTGACATCAGAGCTACCTAATCAGTGCACATGACACTTTTTCTGAGGGTACTCAAGGATGTGGGAATGTTTTGGAACGTGGATGGAGATTTATAATTTAATATATCTCATCCTAACTTGTGCTAACAAGTTCAACTAGCAGAGTAACATTCCCTTTTAAAATACACACAGCGGAAGTTGCTTTGATTCGCTAGAATCAACTTAATCTAGTTTCCTGGTTTGTCACTATATTTCCCCTTTGTCCCTCTTCAAATAAGACACAACACACGTCTTCTATAAAAAAGATATAAAATGTTTACTCACATGTATCCAGCTCAAGACAAATCCCAAAGAAGGCAGGCTTATTCTTAGTAAAGATATTTACAATTGGAATCTCCCCATGTGGGAGAGAAGTCCAGGCCCCAGTTGGCTGGAAGCCAACTGAGCATCCTCACAGTTCGAGTGAGAGAGTGGAAAGGAAGTAAAGAGGCAGAATGGCTGCTGGGCAGTTGGTTTTGCTAATACCTTCCCAGGTGAAGCCACTCCCACTTCTAGCTTGCAAAGGAAGATATCTCAATCCATGTGACCAGGAAGTTGTGGCTGGAGGACTGAGATACCTTCTAGCATTGTTGTACTTGACTGCTCTAGTGTTTACATCCCACAAACCCCTTCTCAGGCAAATACAACATACAAAACATAAACAACTTTATTCAACCACCCAGAGTCCCAGCTTGACACGTAGATTCTGGAAACTCTCTTTTGGCAAGGGTTTTGTCAAGATGTCGGCAGTCATCTCTTTGGTGCAGCAATAAGACAGTTCCACAAGTCCATCTTGCACCATCTGGCGTATGTAGTGGTACCTGACCCCAATGTGTTTGGTTCTGGCTAGGAACTTTTCACTCTGCGTCAGCTTCAGGCAACTTTGATTGTCCTCTAGCAGGCTGACAGGTTCCCTTCTCACCAGTCCAAAGTCTTTGATGAGTTCATCAAGCCAGGCAATTTCTCTGCATGCTTCCGTTGCAGCAACATATTCGGACTCTGTTGAAGACAAAGCTACACAACTCTGTTTATAGCTGCCCCACACAACAGGTCCATCCCCAAACATAAAAACATGACCGCTTGTGGATTTATAGTCAGCATTATCCCCGGCCCAATCTGCATCAGTGTACCCAACCAACTTAGGGTCTCTGACAGCTGGCAACTTTAATTTACAATTTATTGTACCTTTCAGGTATCTAACCACCCTTTTCAGCCCCGCTAAATCATGCTCAGTGGGAGAATTCACTTTTCTACTCAGAATCCCCACAGCATTAGCTAAGTCAGGTCTACATGTGGTAACCATATACAAAAGTTTACCAATTACCGACCTATATTGACTGTTATCTGGCAACAGCTTCGAATCCTGCTGATTCTTCAAGAAGTCTGTAGCCATGGGCGTTGCAACCGGGTTTGCGTCTTGCATCTGCAAATACTCAATTAGTTCATGAATCTTTTGCTTCTGGCTGAGAAGAAATGAGCCGTCTTCTTCTTTTTCCACTTGGATTCCTAAGTAGTATTTGACATCTCCAAGTTCTTTTACTTGTACCTCCTTGCTGAGGTGTTTTACTATTTGTGTATAGTCTCTATTATTTGCAGTAGCGATAATCAAGTCATCGACAAAAGCCAATATGTATGAATATTGTCCATTACTTGACTTGCTGTACAAGCACTTATCTGCGTTTCCTTGCTTGTACCCAAGTTGCACAAGCATACTGTGCAATTTCTGATTCCAGGCTCTAGCCGCTTGTTTAAGCCCATAGATTCCTTTCTGGAGTCGACATACTAGATGCGTCTCATTTGGTTTTGTGAAACCTTTAGGTTGTTTCATATATATTTCTTCTGAAATTCTCCCATGTAAAAACGCAGTACAAATGTCAACGTGCTTCACGTCCAATTGTTTAGAGGCTGCAATGCTCAAAAGCATTCGGATGGTACTATATCTTACGGTTGGTGCGAAAACTTCGTCGTAATCTTCACCAAAACGTTGTGAAAAACCTTGTGCTACTAGCCTTGCTTTGTAGCGTTCCACTTCCCCTTCTGACCCCTTCTTAACCTTGAACACCCACTTGCACCCAATGGCCTTCTTACCAGGAGGGAGCTCTGTCAGGGTCCACGTCTGGTTCTGATGCAGTGCATCCATCTCCTCCTGAGCGGCCTTCTTCCAGAGACTGGCTTGCGCAGGTGGCATTTTCTGAATCTCTTCCCATGTGGAAGGTTCCTGTGGAGACACCGACCCTGCAAGGTAGGACAGTCGTACCGGTGGGACACCTCTGTTGGTTCTGGATGAGCGTCTGACCTCTGGTTCTGGTTCCTGAACCGCATCAGCTTCCTCACCATCCTCCAACGCTTCCATGTCCCCATCTGAGTCCTCCTCTTCGTCTCTGGAGCTGCCAGGGGTCTGGTCATCTGCGTCTTCTGGTGCGTCGCCTATAGGGGGTGCTATGACACTAGAAGGCAGATTAGTACCATGTGGGGTTTCAGAAGGAAAGTTTATGAGTTCTTGAGTCCATTCTGACTCCTTGGAGCAGCCAATAACAGTGTTCTTTGTGTCTGCTTTTGCATGTTCATCAAAATAAATTGCATGGTATGCACTCACTTTGCCTGTCTGTAAGTCCATTACTTTGTATCCTTTGCCTCCAGCAGCATATCCCACAAAGATACCTGCTTGTGCTCTGGAGTCAAGCTTGTGCCTCTGTTCCTTGGGCACGTGGTAGTAACATATACTGCCAAATACACGTATGTGCGACAGACTAGGCACCTTCCCATGCCAAAGTTCAAATGGTGTGCGCTGTGTTGCCTTTGTTGGCAACCTGTTCTGGAGATAGACAGCTGTGTAAGCAGCATCTCCCCACATCTTCTTAGGCAGGGACGCTTCCTTTAGCATACACCTTGTCATTTCCATAATGGATCTGAACTTCCTTTCAGCTATGGAATTCTGTTGTGGCGTGTAAGGAACTGTGGTTACATGTGTAATTCCTTCCTTTGCCATAAGGGCTTTCATCTCATGTGAGCAGTATTCTCCTCCATTGTCAGACATTAAGACACCTGGAGCTCTTTGGAACTTGTTCCTAACCATGGCAATGTAATTCTTGAACATTTCTACTGTCTCACTTTTATCTTTGATGAAATATGCCACACAATATCTCGAAAAATCATCAATAAAAATTAAAATATACTTGTTATGTCCAAGTGATGGAACACTGAGTGGCCCACACAAATCTGAATGCACGATATCCAGAACTTTAGTACTCCTTTGTTCTGTGCAACGTGTAAAAGAAGGTTTTACTGCCTTTTCAGTAACACAAGTTATGCATTTTGTTGGAGCTTGGTTGCTGCTCCCTTTTACCTGCAAACCTGTGACAAGATCACTTTCCTGTAGACTCTTAATGATGGTGGTGTCTCTGTGTGCAAGTCTTCTATGCCACAGCATCAAATCTGCGTCATCCTTCTGGCTGGAGCGTGCCACTTTTGCAGACTGGTTCTCTGAAAGATTAACCTCATAAACACCATTTATTAATTTTGCTTCAATGTACACTTCACCATCTTTAGTTACACAGCACTGTCCATTCTCAAATGTGATCTTGAAACCTTTCTTGTCCAAAGTAGAGACACTGAGTAAATTGCAGCTCAGTTCTGGTACATACACAACATTGGACATTCTGGTCCTAAAAGATTCATTGTTTACATTGAATTCCAAATGCATTGAACCTTCACCTTTGGACTTTAAAACATTTCCATCTGCAACCTCAATTTCAGTCTCTTTATCATTTAATTCATTAAAACAGTCTTTTTCAAAACAATAGTGGCTGCTGGCTCCAGAATCTAATAACCACTTATTGCGTGTGTTTTCTTGGCTCTGGACAGCTAAACTCCTTTCTTGCAACAGCAAGTTGCGCTCAAATTTCCCTTTTCTTTCTCTTTTACGCTGAAAGGCTTGGGAATCTTTCTCTTTAGCTTTAGGCGCTCTACAATTTCTGGCTATATGGCCGATTTTATTACAATTGTGACATGTGACCTTCTTGTGTCCATCTCTGGACTGTGCAGGCTGTTTAAAAACATAATTGCTGCCTTTATTTCTAGTGCTCCTTTCTGGGGAATCAGATCTCTTTCTGCATTCCTCTCTTAATTCACTAGTCAGTTCCTTAAAAGTTAGATTCTCTTTATGATTCATCAAACTGACAAATGCATCAAAATGTGGCCCTAATGAGGCTAACAGAAATGATACCTTTGTTACTTCATCAAAAGATTGTGGAGTAAGTTCAAGCTTTTGAATAATTTCTGTGAATTTATCAATATGCTCTGTGAATTCTTCTTTTGAATTCATTCTCAGTCTAGTTAATTTGCCCATCAATGTTCTGTAGGAGTTCTTTGTAGATTCTCCATACATGCGCTCAATATCTTTTAGGATCTGAGATGCATCATCTTTGCTATTTATTAACGATAGATGCTTATTGCGAAGTCCACTCAAAATTATGTGCTTGGCCTCGCTGTTCTGCCTTTTCCAGACTTTAACCTTGGCTTCATCATCTGCACCTTGAGGCTTTGGTTTCTGTATCGCATCCAAAACATCCCTTGCTTCTAAATATGCTATTAAGCGCGTTTTCCAGTGCACAAAATTGTCCTCATCTAGCAGCATTAAGCTTGGCTTTTCTTCACTATAAAAACTGGCACTAGCCATCTTAAAATCCAAAATTTGGAAAAAAATTTCAAAATTCAAAAATTTGTCAAAATTCAAAATCAAAATCTCAAAATTCTCAAAATGCAAAAAGCAAAAGCCTCAAAATAAATCTTCACTGCCTTTGGGTCTTTTGTGAGCTCTGAGGGAGGGGAGGGGTAGCTTAATCCCCCTTTCTCTAGACAATAGGACAAAAGACCATGCGGTCTGACCAGGAAATGCTCTCAGAAAAATCCTACTCAGCTCAAAAATGCAATCCAACGCAATCCTTCAAAAATACACAAAATACGTAGCGCTGGGCCCATAACCCTTTGTGGGAATGTTTTGGAACGTGGATGGAGATTTATAATTTAATATATCTCATCCTAACTTGTGCTAACAAGTTCAACTAGCAGAGTAACATTCCCTTTTAAAATACACACAGCGGAAGTTGCTTTGATTCGCTAGAATCAACTTAATCTAGTTTCCTGGTTTGTCACTATATTTCCCCTTTGTCCCTCTTCAAATAAGACACAACACACGTCTTCTATAAAAAGATATAAAATGTTTACTCACATGTATCCAGCTCAAGACAAATCCCAAAGAAGGCAGGCTTATTCTTAGTAAAGATATTTACAATTGGAATCTCCCCATGTGGGAGAGAAGTCCAGGCCCCAGTTGGCTGGAAGCCAACTGAGCATCCTCACAGTTCGAGTGAGAGAGTGGAAAGGAAGTAAAGAGGCAGAATGGCTGCTAGGCAGTTGGTTTTGCTAATACCTTCCCAGGTGAAGCCACTCCCACTTCTAGCTTGCAAAGGAAGATATCTCAATCCATGTGACCAGGAAGTTGTGGCTGGAGGACTGAGATACCTTCTAGCATTGTTGTACTTGACTGCTCTAGTGTTTACATCCCACAAAGGATACATAGTACCGGCACATTCATTCATTCATTCATTCATTCATTATTTGCAAATGTTAAAAGTGTGGCACTTACTGTAACAACTACATGATGAGTACCAACACCCTTTTTTCTATTTTAAAAAAAGCACTGGTTATTTTTATTGCTCTTTAATTTCTTACCATCCCTTTACCAAAAGCTCCCAAGGCAGGTTTCAACAAAACAAAAATCAATTCAAACATGTTTCAGATTGATTTCAATTTTTTGGATACACTGCACAAGAAAGGTAAGCCTGTTGGATAATTATTTGTGAAAAATAGCATGTTATACAAAGTTCCATGGTTATGGATTTGTTTTGTTCAGACTTTCATGCCTTAGCCCATGGTTGAGGATCCATTCTCCCTGACATCTGATCACTACCAAAATCCGACTTTTCCCTTCACCACCTCTTGGCTCCTCTTCTTCCAAATTGCCCACAGAACCCCAGATCGTTGTCTCACAATCATGACATGTAACACGGCTGCTGAGGTGCCTATATCTGGGCACAATCCTAACTGTTGCAAGACAGAGAAAATGAAGACTGTGCAAATTTCCCAAGGCCAGAAGTATTAGATATTTACAAGATTAAGGATGAAACTGTGTCCCTGCTGAAGTTAGCAGTAAAGTTTGTCTTGAATGCATAGGCCAAGAGTTCATCTTAAAACCGCACTTCTACTGTCAGCTGAATCCATCCACCCAATTCCTGCATCAGGGTGTCACAGGTGTAACTTGCGGGCAGAATTCAGCTTCATAAATCATCCTGGAATGAGGCTGATGGCTGCTGATATAGTGTTGCTGAGAAACTTCCTGTGTGAAATAGCAACTGGGATGGTGCTTTTTGTCCCTCTTGTGCAACCTCCCGAACCTCAGCAATGCTCCTGCCCTCTGCTCTGCCCGGTTACTTTTGATGTTGCTCATTAAACAACACAGGCCTATTCCAACGTGGAGATCAATCTTCATTCTCCTCATTCCTGGGAACTTTCGGAGTTGGGCTTGTGAGCTATTGAAATATCATCTCCCTCTCTCCTATCTGTTGCTATTTGCAAAAGAAGGGCTCTTTTTATTTTTGTGACTCATGGAATCTGAAAAACAAAACAAGGAAAGCAATTCATAAACCGAGTGAGTCTGAAACGGCTGAACCAAACATCCGTCAGCAGTGGACAGACTGTGACAGACTTCTACTCCATCAAGAGAGATCTAGGTGCTCAAACGTTAATGCACACAGGTAGTGGGCTGCTTTGTATTATTGTTGTTGTCATTGCACCATCAACTCATCGCCATAGGAGGTAGATGTGATCATTGCCTACTTCATTGGTCCATTTAGTTCAGCACTGTCTGCATGCACTGGCAACAGCTCTCTAGGGTTTCATGCAGGGGGGGGGGTCTCTCAGCCTTACCTGGAGATGTCAAGGATTGAATGGGGAACTTTTTGCACGTAGAACATTGATGTACTCTCCCACTGAGCTATGGCCCTTGCCCTTGAGAACAGCACCACACCACAGACTTCAGCTATTTATTATTTACTGGGGAAAGCACTAAAGCAGGAAAAGACCACTGTCCCAAACCTTGCTAAACTGTCCTGTTTTACTGGCCCATCTGGACCCAGAGCTGTTCAACTCTGGTGGGTGTCTACTGGAAAAGTGAACTGAGCTGTCCACAACAGAATCCGATGGTGTAGATCAGGGATGGGGATCCTACAGCCCTTCAGTTGTTGCTTGAGCCCAGCTCCTATCAGCCTCAGGCAGGAAGCACAGCCAGTGCTCAGGAATGATGGAAGTTGGAGACCAACAACATCTAGAAGGCCATGGGTTCCCCATCCCTGGTATATGAATTGTTGCACAAACCCCAATCTCCGATTGGTGCAGGATTCCAGGGTTCTATGTGCATACCCAGGGTTGATGTTTCCTTTTGGAATGAGGCACAGTTGAGACTATGGTGTCCTTATGATATATGGTTTGTTTACACATGTATACAACCTGAGCCTAAGATGGAGGGGTTCACAGCATTAACACCCCAAGAAGGTCCACAGGGGAGGCCTGAGTCCAGTTGCATGCAATGGAGGAAGGTGTGCTCTGCAGAAGTGCAGAGAGAAGAGGAGCCGCCCCCAATATTTTGTTCATGTTGGCGCCTATAAAGTATGTCCAAACTCTCTACTGAGGTGACATTAGCTTTCCTACTGTCTGTCACCCAGGTGTCCCCGAGTTCCTGTTTAGGAGAAAGAATTTCCTCAAACATCACTGAGAAGCTCTGTGCCTCTTTTACACTCAGCCCAGTGACAGCAAGGAGCTGCTGCAGAGGTGCGAACCTTTGCAGCTGCCCAACAACGCCTACCTTTGATGCCTCTCAGCCAGTGTGGTGTAGTGGTTAAGAGTGGTGGACTCATAATCTGGTGAACCGGGTTCGCGTCCCCGCTCCTCCACGTGCAGATGCTGGGTGACCTTGGGCTAGTCACACTTCTCTGAAGTCTCTCAGCCCCACTCACCTCGCAGAGTGTTTGTTGTGGGGGAGGAAGGGAAAGGAGAATGTTAGCCGCTTTGAGACTCCTTCGGGTAGTGATAAAGTGGGATATCAAATCCAAACTCTTCTTCTTCATTTTTTTGAAAAGTGCTTCCAGAAGCAGAAAGCAAAGGTATATTGTACACTTACACAATTCAGGCAACAAGCTAACTGAATAAAGAGGGGATACGCTAAAGCTCCTTTTGCTACCTGCCTTTGCTACCTGCCTTGCATTTCTTTTCTCTGTTTCAGAATACTGTGGCATATTATAACAAAATAAAAAATAAAAAAATTCCTTCCAGTACAGAAACACTGTTTACCTTCCCGCCTGAGCAGTACCTATTTATCTACTTGCACTTTGACTTGCTTTCGAACTGCTAGGTGGGCAGGAGCTGGGACCGAACAATGGGAGCTCACCCCGTTGCGGGGATTCGAACCGCCAACCTTCTGATCGGCAAGCCCTAGGCTCTGTGGTTTTTAGACCACAGCGCCACCCACTCAGGTAATAAAACAATTACCTGGAAGAAATACACATTTCGTATATTAACTGAGGAATGATCATCACATGCGTTGATTGAACATATCACATGCAGATGTGACTTTAAGGGTGGACTGCAATGAACTCTACATGGGGCTTCTCTTGCACTTGGTCCAGAAACTGCAGTTAGTGCAGAATGTTGTTCACTGAACTGCCTTCTAAAAACCTCTTCATATTATAGGCAAACCTATCCAGATACGAAAACTTGGCATGTATTTTAACATGTAATTTTATAATTTTAAACGGTTGACTTTAAAGTTATTTTGTTTTTAAATGACTTTAATAGATAATTTTAAAATATATTTTATTTTGTGTAAAACTTAGAGGATTCTACGATTAAGCAGCGGACAAATCCCATTAAATAGATATACAAATAGGTGACCTGACCAGCCTATTACTGAGTTTTCAGTATAAATATATAAAAATAAATTATCATTATATATTGTACCCTGTTTCCCCTTTTTTAATACGTAGTCATAAAGTAAGCCATGGCAGGGTTTTTGTACCTTTGTGAGAAGTAAGACGTACCCCAAAAGTAAGCCATGGTGCCGCCATTGCGGAGTTCTGCCCCGCCTGCTCAGCGTGCAGGGGGAGGCTGTACCGTACCATACTGACGTAATAAAAATAAGACATCCCCTGAAAATAAGCCACCCTGTGTTTTTTTGAGGAAAAAAAATTATAAGACGGTGTCTTAAAAGGGGGGAAAGACGGTATGAATTGCATTCCTTATACGACAACATCCATTTCTAAATGCATTTTTACAATCAATTTTTATTGTAGTTCTTCCTATTTTAGTACTTGGAGGTTATACGTATGACAAATGCATTTATAGTTGGAGACGTCTGTGCATAAATATATTTATTCTACTCTATTTTTTGTTATGCTTTCTTTTCTTTTTTCTTTCTGTACAAGAGCCAATTTCAGAATATCTTTGCCCCATTAAGATGAGGTCAATATAAAATCCTTTCAGGCTGACCCAGTTGGTCCTTTATGTACACCCTTAGATGTGCACAGCCACCCAACAACTGCTGCCCTCTACTTGAAGGAGGGCTGTGGGCTGATGCTATGGGGATGGTTTCAGCACCAAGAATTCCCTTCCCATGGAACAACATCCATGGGTGTGGAGTGAGGAGGGTTTGGTGAGCAATAGGATTCTGCCTATTGTTTTTAAATTTTAAAATGATTACAGATCAATTTTATGTCTCACTAGTCCCCCCCCAAAAAGAAACAACAACTCCAGGAAAATATTATGACCACAGATTAGTTATCTTTCATCACCTCACTTTCAACAAAATATCACATAAGGACCTTGAATAAATATTTTCCCCCTCCCTTTGTGCCAGAAATGGATATTAAGTATTTGGAATTCCTTCCATCTCCATAATTTAAGTGAGCATCTGCCTTCTTCCATTGCGTTTTTTTTCCTTTGTTCCTTCTGTGCCAGGTCTTATAAAACAAGATACCCTAGGATTTCATTCTAAAAATCTTATATTACTGCCTTATGGTATACTGGACACGACAGATTCCTGCTTAATAATACTGTCTTACAGAATTCCTGCATGGTAACTGAATCCCAAGGGATTCCTTCCTGGTAACCATATCTCCCTGGGCTTCGGCAGCAATGCTTCCCAACAGGATATCCCTAGCTCCACCAGATGACAAGTTATGAAGCTTTCTTACCATTTCAAAGATAGTTTAACAACGTAAAGAACATGTACACAAAGGAATTGCATCATGGTTACATTCCTTCATTTATATGAGCGCATGAATGCTAAGATCTTCCTGTTTAAATTAGATTTAGGACCACAGCGAGGGCACATTCGGAGCTGTGTGGAAAGGGAGCAGGTATCTTTCCCCCTTCATACATTCAATGGATCCAGTGCTCAAAGTATGTGGGATGTCCTCATGGGAATTCAGTCATGTTTAGTCTCCAACCCAGCATAGTTGTCTCTCCATTCCCTCAGATTGCCAGGCAGCAATGAAAAGGGTGGTTAGCCTAAGCTTAGTCACTTTTACAGAGCAATCCAAGACATCCCTATTCTGAAATAAGCTCCAGTGACTTCACTCCCAGGTAAGTGAGTACTGTATAAGATTGCAGCCTTAAGCAGCTGCAGTGGGACTTCTGTGTAGTTAATCCACTCAGGTGACGCTAAAGAAGAAGAGAAGAAGAGTTTGGATTTGATATCCCGCTTTATCACTACCCAAAGGAGTCTCAAAGCGGCTAACATTCTCCTTTCCCTTCCTTCCCCACAACAAACACTCTGTGAGGTGAGTGGGGCTGAGAGACTTCAAAGAAGTGTGACTAGCCCAAGGTCACCCAGCAGCTGCATGTGGAGGAGCAGAGACGCGAACCTGGTTCACCAGATTACGAGTCTTCCGCTCTTAACCACTACACCACACTGGCAATGCCAGTGCACATCTTGAATGTATGCCACCAAGTCCTCCAGAGCTTTGGCCCGTTGTCTTGTTTCTTGTTTTATTGGGCCTCCATACATTGTGGACTCCAACATTAAACTTGGCCAACCTGGCCAATGGACAGGTAATGATGTGAGGCCAACAAGATCTGGGTTGCCCATCCCCGTTTTAAATGCATCGTGGTTAGAAACCATGCTAAACAAATCATTTCCCCTTAAACTAGAAAGAAGCTGTTTATGTCATTCTCTATAAATACTGATATGCAGCAGATATAAAGGCAGAGGTATCATATTTGCACTACTGTTAAAAAAAATATATAGTTGGGCATTTCCCATTTGTCAAGCTCCTCCATATAGACTGTTGTCATTGTTGGAATTAATTCTGTGTGTGATCGGCTGCAGTGGCATGGCCTCTGTGCCCTGGCAAATTTAAAGCAGGCTCATATACACCAACATAAATCACTGCAAGCTGTGGGCAGGCTGGTTCGACTGCCAAATGCAGCTCCTGGACATTTCAAAAATGTGAAGTTACAGAAGAGATCCACGTCAACTTCTTCTCTTGCACCAGTGAGAGGAAAGAATGCAACAGTTGTCTTGCAATTACATCTGACCCCAGTATTGCAGGCATGGGAGTCCTAATTTGGTCCACAAGGCCATTTCATGCCCACCTGTCACTCACCTGAAGTCCTATGATGTCCAGGTGTGGGAAAGGTGAAGCTGCAGCTACAAAGGAACCACCATGAGCTTTCAAGGGCACTCCTGATTGTTCCCTAGCAAGTGTGGCTTCCATTCAATACCATAGAAATCTGACCCCAAATGCAAGCCCAGGAGTTGTATCCACCTGGTGCCTTGTGATGTCAGGTGATTGACTGGTGGCAGGGCCATCTTTACCCAGGGGTGCAAGGGGTGCAGGGCACCCAGGTGCCGAATTCTGGGAGGCACCAGGCGCCCGCTGCTGAAGCCGCCTAAGCTCTTAACTACTATCTACCTGTTATGAAATAATAAATAATTTTGATCAAGTTGGAAAAACAAAATACATATATACCTAGGTGTTACCGAAATGTATACCTACTGTTTCACTAAAGGACTTTTGACAGCGGCGCTTGTCATTCACAATGGTGGTGTGCAAGCGAAATTAACTCTTATAAAACATTATGTTACGTATTGTATTGAGCTGCCATGCGGCAGCGGGGTCAGGGGCACCTTTGACACGACTGATCTCGCGCTGCCTGCCTGCCGCCTGCATGCAAGCCGCGCGAGATCAGACGTGTCAAAGGTGCCGCTGACCCCGAGTGAAACATTGCAAATTGCATTTTAATTTCATCACTTACAGTTCAAATTCGTTTAGAGAAATCATTAAAAAAAAGCTTGGTGTCTGACATAAGCATAATAAAAGTTAATTTGGGGGCTAAACTAAATTTGGGGGTGCTGGGTGGATCTTTGCACCCCGGCGGCGCATATGCTAAAGACGGCCCTGACTAGTGGGCAGCACATTCCCTCCTTTCAGATGTGGCCCCAGTTCTCTGTGACCTGCTGTCCAAATAGGATTCCACACTCCTGAGCTAAATGGCTAGGAGCTCAGTCCTTGAGTTCTGCCAGCTGAGAGGCTATAGTTTAGAAACCCCACTAAGCTTGTGAAACCCGAGAGATGCTGCTGGGGTGAAAGACACCCTGGCATACCTGTCTGGATAAGTAGGGAGCACACTTGCACTCTATCCAGTACTGCCTCTAACCACATCCACATCCGATCAATGATGCAACTTTACACCAGCCCCAGACCTGACGCAATGCATTTCCTTCTTGACAACTAATGGTGGAAATAATCCCTAACACACACAAAAACAACCCTTGACAATCAACCACAGAGTTACAGATTTTTTTAAAATTGCAATAACTATTCATTTATCTGCATTTTTATTTTTATTTTTTTGGGCCTGTGATTTCCCTTAAGTATGTTTTTGGGGGTTGCAATCCATTTCCTTCCCACAGAATTGACAATTGCCCCACCCACCTTGCCATGATGCTATTGGATGGGATGTCATAACATCCAATCACAGCACTCCGCGATTAGTATATCAGCCATACACAGGGAGGCTTTGGTTGTTTCCTCAGAGGAGACCCATTGAAATCAATGCACCTAAGTTAGGCATGCCCATTCATTTCAGTGGGTCTCCTCTGAATATGGCAAACACTGGGTGCTTTAGCTGAGATTCCTGGATTGCAAGGGCTTTGCCTAGATGACCCTCAGGATCCCTTCCACCCTTACAGTTATATAACCCTATAACTCATATTAATATAAATAGTTGGGGGTTGTTAACTGAGAGAAGTTACTCTGCGCTGAGTAGAAGTTGCAGTGAGAGCAAAGGAATGGACCTTTGGGATCCTCAGGGTACAAAGTAGGAGGGGGAAAATAAGTAAGAAAAAAATAAGTATATTAAGTATATTAAATATTAAGTATATTAAATAAGTAGGAGGAAATTAAGAATGTCACTTCCCTTGCCCACAGCTTTCAAAATGTTTTTGATGCACATCCTCAAGACTGAAGATTTTGTGCACAAAGAAAGAAAAATCAAGGAGGGGGGAAACTGCACACCCTTCAAAGTGTGAGAAAGGAGAGAGAGAGGGGGGGGAGAGAGAGAGATCTTAAATGTGTGCAAAGTTTCAGGCTTACAGCTGTGGCCAAAAGAGAGTGTTGCTTACACCAAGACTTCCGAGAGCCCCTTAAGGAGCCCTCATAACTGTCTTGTGAGTCACCACCCCAAAATACTGGGAATACTATTGGCTCCGTGAGGTTAGCAATGCAGGATTGGAAACAATCTAGAGAACTTCAGGTCAGAGGGGAGTGATGGCAGATTGCTGGGTGGGAGAGGGGGTGGGAAGGGTGTCACCATACGGCTCTAAGACACTCTGTGGTTGCTGGCTGGTACTGCAGGAGCGAAAGGGTTTGTTTGCAAGCCGAAAACGCTGGCATGCCACCAGTTTCTCCAATGACAGGTAAGGGCCATGTTTCGTGGCCACTGTGCTGCAGAGATTTGTTCAAGCAGCTAAGGCTGCTAGTGTGAGACTGCAGAGCACACATGCAGGAGCCCGAGCGTCAGTTCCTGGCATCTCCAGTTGAAAGGCTCAAGTAGCATGTGATGTGAAATGCCTCTTTCTCCCCGTGGCCCTGGAGAATGGCTGCCAATCAGCAGAGGCCATGCTGAGCAAGGTGGACCAATGGCATGGGAGCTTCTTAGTTGCGCTTAGTAAACACTGAAACGGCAAAGCATGGATGCAGCAGGATGCTAACTTGAATAAAATAAAATCAATCACACGACACAGTGCACACACACCATTTGAATGCAAATGCCCATCAACTTTGCGGGGGGCAGCCCCCTCAAATATTTTATTGTTGGGGGCTGAAGCTCCCACGGTCCCTAGGAGTTGGCTCCTATGGCAAGAGAGTAAAGCATTTATGTAAGGGGCATATAGCTACTCTCCTTGTGACCAAGGACTTTTACCTGCCATCCCATAATGAGTTGAGCATGTAGTGAATGGGCGAACTGAATCATTGGTCACAGGCAGGCTGATATTCAGATGATCCATTTATGGTGTACCCTGAACTTGTTTGGACTTGGGGCGGGGCGGGGGGGAGCAAATTATTAGACTACATCACATGATCCGAAATGACATTGGTTTGATTTCACAATATCACCTGCCTTCGTGTGAAAAACAAGCAAAATAAATAAATCCAAAACTGCAAGAGGACAAAATGTAAATATTAAAAGCAGCAAGTCAGTAGGCCTAAGTATTAAATAGCTGCAGTTAAAATGTTAGCAAGGGGGGGGGATGCAATGAATAGCTTGCAAGGTGTAAAACAGCAGACTATATGGAAAAAGCCAATTATATTTTTTGTTTTAAGCATTTACCAGTCATAGAGAGAGGCAAAGAGGAGCCCAGTGGAGCTCATCTAGGAGGGAATTCTACAAAGTCAGTGCCTCCACTTACCATAAGTTGCTATAGGATTATAGGATGCTATATCCAGACAGCTATAGACAAAAATGTGCTGATCCCACACCTTCTCCTGACTGCAGAGTTTTATACCACCAGTGTTTTTTCTGCCTTTGAACCCTACAGATGTATCTGTGCATTTAATGTTCCAAGTACCCTAAGGTGAACAGAGGATGTGAATTCATGATTCTGAGCAATTATTAGGGAATCCACAAGAACCATCCACCTTTATAGATGGACACAGAATTTGCAAATCTTCATCTAAATGGGAAAATTGCCTTGCATGTTAACTCTGGGTGTGATGATGATGATGATTTTATTAATTATATGCTGCCCATCTGACTGGGTTGCCCTTGCCACTCTGGGCAGCTTCCATCAAAATATAAAAACACAATAAAAGATCAAATATTAACAACTTCCCCATACAGGGCTGCCTTCAGATATCTTCTAAAAGTCAGATAGTTGTTTATTCCTTGATGTCTGTCAGGAAGGTGTTCCATAGGGTGGGCACCAATACCCAGAAGGCCCTCTGCCTGGTTCCCTGTAACCTCACTTCTTGCAATGATTGAACCACCATAAGGCCTTTGGAGCTGGACCTCAGTGTCCCGGCTGAACGACGGTGTGTGTGTGTGTGTGTGTGTGTGTGTGTGGAGATGCTCCTGTTACAAAAGTTAGCCACAGCATTGGTCCTTACCCTATCGATAGCTACCAAAGCCCCACGGGCAACTCTCGGGTACCGTAAAGCTGTTCCAACATGCTTCCCTCCTGGTCTTCCTTGTTCCATTTACCACACAAGCTTGCCAGGTTATGAAGGAACAATCAACCTATTTAACAAACCCAACCCTCAGCTAAATCAATTACCTGCTCACACCCCCAGTTCTCAGGTGCAGAGTAGATGGGGAGGGGGGGAAGGAGGCCAATGTAAGCATGCCAGCTAATCCTGTACTGATATTTTAGCAAGGGGGGACTGGATGTCACCAGAGGAGAGAGCAGGGAGCCAACATAAATACCCTGGTTGAGCTCCACCCCCATGCTGTCATGCAGCACTTCTCTGCCCTCATTTCTGTCCCTGCCCACAAAGAGATACCCACCCATACATCTCCAAGGTTGGGCGAAGGATGGATAATGTGACAACTGCAGCAGCAAGTTTGGATCTTAGAACTTTAGGGATGTTTCTTCAGACCCTATTGAATGCTCTTAGATGCCTGGAGCCTGTCCACTGTAAAAATAGGGAGAATCCATAAAAGCAGCCTCATGCTACAGATATAACAATTCTCCTCTTACAAGTCAGACAACTAGTTAATTTCCTTAATTAGAAGTCTGCATGTAGTAGTAGTGACACAGAACATGGACTCCTGATCAAATACCAGGGCCATAAATCAATAGGGAGCCTTTGCTTACTGCTCATGAAATGCTCCAGTTGTGCACTCCTAAGGATTATGGTGTCAACGAAACTCTTGATTTGGATCACAGCCTCGCCTTCACTCAGGGGCCATATATTAGTCTTGAAGAGCAGGCAGTGTTTCATTGCTCAAAGCCAAGAAAACCGCTGAGCTGAAAATAAAGTTGTGATGTCAACGGAGGGGGAGGGAAGCGTTGAGAAACACATCACAAATGTCAACAAGGTCCAGCATGAGGTCGAATGTACTCTAGAGATATGAAAACAGACCTGGGAGTTAATGTGAATGGAGAATGGCTAGGAAGCAAAGCACTAAAGGAAATTAATGTAATTACTGCTGGTGATATCATTGGGCAGAGAAAGTTAGTGGAAGGGTAAAAGTGGCCAGCAGAGATACTTACACATTTATAGCGCACTATATTTGGATCTGCCTTGTAGATCTATAAATTCCAGCCTTCAGTCATATAAGTTACTTCCTTTGTCAAGCAGTCTCAAGGAGATGATCTTATAGCAAAGACATGAATCGCAGTACAGCTCAGTTATGTGCACTTACGTATTATCAATTTCACTGAGACTGAAGTGGACATAACTATTTTGGCCTTAATCAGCCGAGCAAATGGCTTGGCAGGGCCATCATTAATGACACAATCACACTGATAACAACACAGCAACTTCCTGCTTCTCAGGAACTCTATGCAGAAAGAAGATTGGCATTTACTACTGCTGATCAAATGGCAGATCATGTAAAGTGAAACATCAGATGCAAGATCTCAGATCTGGGTGTCAGAGGTGAAGATACTTATAAATAGGCTTGATTTCAGTACAGGTTTTGCTTGGGTATTGCTCTTTGGGAAATAAAGTTTGAGACATAAATGGTGCATTGGATGTGGTACTGCTCCAATGAGCAGTAAGAATTGCAGAGAGGGTAATTGGTGTTAGTTTGCCTCCAATAGAGACACTTTATGCTGCTTGAGCCAGGAAGAGAGCAGAGAGAATTGTCACAGACCCTTCGCATCCTGGTCATCACCTGTTTGATTTACTTCCATATGGACATCATTACAGGACTCTGTACACAAAAACGTCTAGTCACAGGAATAGTTTTTTTTCCTTGTGCCATTAAACTGCTGAATTCATAGTTGTGTGCGGAAGGGAGGTCAGTTGGTGGTATGGGGTTCCTTTGTTGTGCTATTGTATTGTGAGGGGAATACTGTTTGTATGAGGTACGTTTTTCTTTACATTGCAATGTAAGGTAAAGGTAAAGCGACCCCTGACCATTAGGTCCAGTCGTGTCAAACTCTGGGGTTGTGGCGCTCATCTCGCTTTATTGGCCGAGAGCCGGCATACAGCTTCCAGGTCATTTGGCCAGCATGACAAAGCCACTTCTGGCGAACCAGAGCAGCACACGGAAACGCTGTTTACCTTCCTGCCAGAGCAGTTCCTATTTATCTACTTGCACTTTGACGTGCTTTCAAACTGCTAGGTGGGCAGGAGCTGGGACTGAGCAACGGGAGCTCACCCCGTCTCAGGGATTCGAACCGCCAACCTTCTGATCAGCAAGTCCTAGGCTCTGTGGTTTAACCCACAGCGCCACCTGGGTCCCACACTGCAATGTATTCGAAGCAAAATTCCAAGTATGATTGATACTTGGCCAATAAATTATTATTCCTATTATTCCTATTAAATATTCCAATAATAGACTCTGTGCAAAACAATACATTCCTACCAATGTCAATAGACACCAGCCCTATACATGGCAATAGTAAATCTATTTAGTCTATTCTAAACCAGTCCTTGAATTATGAGGAAAATGGAGGAGCCTCTTAATGAAATCCATGAGCACAACTGCCAACTTCCTCCAATTTTAGGGCAGTCACTGCCCTCCCCCACCCCCATAGCTAAAACAGTAACTAAGGGGGTGAACATGAAACGTAAGGGGGCGGAACCAGGTCCACATCAGGCCACGTCAATATGGACATGAATGTATTTACTAATAGTTGGAACCACTGCTGGGTTTATGAGTATGCACAGTATGCACAGAATTAGGGCCCCATTTATCTGAGGGCCCCCCAAGATACTAGTATTCTTCAGGGTCGGGCTTTGGTAATCTTTGGTAGAACGGCACCCTGAGCAAGGCCAAAATTTGGCACCCCCATTGGATCTTCTCAATTATGGATCTTCTTGATTTCCCGTGTGGGGGGGAACCACCTGCACTGCCCTAAACCTGATGTTGTATACATTGTTAACTGAGAGGATACCTTTGAAACATGACTACAGTGAATTACTGTTGTTGAATTCTAGTATGTTAGTTTGTCGCACTGTTTCCACTCTTCATTTTTGCTACTCCCTGATTAAAACAAGTGAAGGCTGGTCTATTGGGGCAACCAGGGCTTAGGCCTACCAAGCGAAAAATAAAATAGAATACTCCAAATCTCAATGCCACACACTTTCCTGTTCTACAAATCCTTCCATAATCCATTAGTATTTAGAGAGGCTCAGTACAAAATTTCTGTCAATCTCCCATTCTCTGGATAATCAGCGCTCTGCACCACTCAGCCAATCTCAGTCCAAAAGCATTGCTATAACCAGGAGCTCCCACCAATCTGTCTCCAGGCAGAAAAGCAATGTGATAGTAATTTGAGTGGGTCTATTCTGGGTAGGATTAACATTGGCTGCAACCCAATGAGTTTGTATTTCAGACTGAAGTTACTGTTGTGGGATCATCAGGACATCACCAGCACTCCATGCATCAGCACTGGTGACCACACACTTGAGGTGGTAGACGATTTTGTCTACCTGGGTTCCACCATAACCGGCAACCTTTCCATTGATGCCATTGGTAAGGCGAGTTACAGCAATGGCTCACCTCTCCAAAAGGGTATGAAAGAATGTGATGCTAATGTCCAATACCAAGATGAAGGCCTACCAGGCTTGTGTGTTGAGCATGCTGCCTTATGGAGGTGAGTCGTGGGCAACTTACAACCGTCAGGTATGACACCTCAATGCCTTTCATATGTGCTGCGTCAGCAAGATTTGGGGCATCACAAGATTTTGGGACAGAGTCTCAAACAAAAGATGTGCTCCCAAGCTCACATTCCCAGCATGCCTGCACTCCAGTCTCAGTGATGTCTACGCTGGATTGGCCATTTCAGACGCAGCTACCACCCTTCCAACTGCATGTAAGCAACACACCTGTCAGGCCATTGTTAATAGCAGACCCATGTCCAATCATGGCAAGTGTGCTCCTGTAAACGATGCATAGCACAAATGAATTCTCCTGCACAAATAAAGTCCTTGCTATTAAGGGATTTTGGAACATGCATGGCAATTCACCTATTCATTGAACCAGAAATGGGGAACCTCCCCTGCTAGATTACAATTCCCATCCTGGGACATTGGCTACAGTAGATGGGGCTGAGGCTGATGGAAGTTGTGGGTCCAACAGGGGCTGTAGGTTTTCTCGCATTAAATAATTCCTCTGTCCATTGCCTGATTTACAGCTGATCTACACAAGCAGCAGAATCATGTAATACAGTTTCAGCAAACTATTCAGACTCTTGTGAAAGCTGCATGTTTGACTGCTCCTCTTACAAAAAATAAAATGCTGCACATCAAATTAGAAATTCATAAAGACAGTTTTTAGCTATGTACATGGATATTTTTTTCATGGAAACAGAATCCAAATAGGTGATTATTTTTATGGAAAATAATCCAAATAGGTTAGTTGCAGGTAGGTAGCCGTGTTGGTCTGTCATAGTCAAAACAAAATAAAAAATAAAAAAATTCCTTCCAGTAGCACCTTAGAGACCAACTAAGTTTGTTCTTGGTACGAGCTTTCGTGTGCATGCACACTTCTTCAGATACCAGATAGGTTATTTAAATAACCAAATAGGTTATTTAAACATAAAGATGATTTCTGCAATAGGAATACTGAATAGCCGCTTAACAACAATCACTTGTACCGTGTTCCTAGCTGTCGTTGCTTTTCCAGCTGGAATGCAGCTGAATTTTGACAGCGGGACCATGGAAGAGGGTCGCTGTTTAAACTGCCTCCATTCCATGCACAATGCTGACTTATTTGTAAGATCAGCTTCTAGGGTGGAGAGGCTAATCGCTGTTGAATACAAAACATTGACGCAAGCTTGGCCTGGACCCTGGTTGGTCATGGCCTGTTTTTCCAAGAAAACTCATCCTTAGGGGCCTTTACAATCAGAGCATACAATCCCACTACCACCATGCCTTGAGGGAGGTCTGTTCCCGTTTGTATGGCCTATAGATGTGCCCAGAGTTTCTTTTGAAAAGCAAGGCAACTCATTATTCTCTCACATGGCCCAACCTTTGAAACAGTCTCAGCGTTTCTTTGAATTTCTCCCACAGTGCATAATTACACCTTCCCTGTTGCATAGTACAAGAGATTTAGCTGAGTTGTGAGCTTGAGTATTCTGTTCTTGTAATGGCATTAAACCTTTATTTGATTTGATTTTTACTTATTTAATTTAAAATAACATGATGTCACGTTTAAAGGAAAATGCTCTCCAAAGCAACAGCAAAAGCTCTTTTAAAGACATTTATGGATGTTCATGTTCTAATGTTTCTTGGATTATTATCTGTAAGGCCTTTTTTTTAGAAATAAAAGAAATCCATTTTGATGTATGTGTATGCTTATATACACATGGAGTTTACTTCTGAGTAGAAATGTACAGGATTGTGCTCTTATTTTTTTATAGTAGCATTTATTACCTACCTTTCTAAAACATTTTATGCGAGGATGGAGATAAACACAGAGGCAAGGAAGAAGACATAAACATATCTGTGCACAAACTGCCCACATAAAAACATTTCAATCCATGGCATGCACACCCCCCACACCCCTAATCTTTCTCACCAGTCAACCCTTCCAACCAATTTTTAAAAATTCTGTTTTCACAGAAACTTACAGTGCAATCCTAACTACGCCTACTCAGAAGTATGTCTGATATAATTCTGTGTGGCTTACTCCCAGACAGTGGCATAGCATGGGTTGCTGGCACCAGCAACCTCCCTAAGTGGCAGATTTAGCACCCTGTGAGTGTTGAGCACAGCGGAGGGCGGGACGGGGGATTGGTCAGGAGTAGGCATCTTTCTTAAGTCCTGCAGAGGGCGCCCTCACAACCGGCCACCATCCTAATGTGGGAGATTTTCTGTGTGAGGGGAAGGGCACGCTATTTTTATTATTATTACTACTACTACTTTCTGTGTATGCCCTCAGCTTTTCAGAAGGCCTTTCTTTCTGCTCTGCCATCGAGGCATCTGAACTATTGCAAGCCTAAAACAGGATGAAGTTTTCTTTTGCAGTCTATATTTGGAGGTGGCTTGAGAATGCTAACCAGGAGGGGATGGTTACCATCAACTGTTCTTTAATTATAGCTTTGCTTGTTCACCTTCCCAAATCCTTCAGATCTTCCAAAAGGAAACAGGAGACATTTGAACTTGAGCTTTGCTGAAATCTTCAAAGGCCTATTTAAAATAGCTTTTCTTTCTTTCAAAGAGGGGAGGATGTCTTAAGCATCCAATACTTATTTCTATATAGAAAGGGTTTTACTAGTGGGAAATGAAAAGAAAAAAGAAGAAGAAAGGAAGAGGAAATGGATAGGTAGAATGGAAAGCATAAAATTGCATCCTGTGATGGCCTGGGATTCAGACTCAGACGCTGAACCTGAGGGATCCCAGCCTGCACAGGATTCCCTGCCTCCAGAACCAGCAGAGCCAGGGCTGGGGCCTGAGTCTGAAGGGGACTCACCTGTGTTAGATCCTCAGGTGCAGGCATCGGCTGAGTTTGATCTGGCCTCTGATGGAGCAGAGGACTCATTGCCTGCAGGTGCTCCACTCCCCACCCAGTCAGGGGAAGCTGAGGTTGCCTCTGGGTCTGGTAACCCTCCAGCTTCTCCTGAGCTGCAAAGGCTAAGGGCAGAGAGGCGAAGGGAACTAAGTTCCCGCAGGAGAAGTGCTCGCCTCCAAGCCAGGAGAGGAGAGGCACCTGAGGATCGGAGCCGCCCTTTGCCTCGGGGCAGATAAAAGCCAGCCAGTCCCAGACCCAAGTTGCAGGAGCAACATCGGTGCTGCCTAGTTCCTGTTCCTGGTTCCTGCGTTCCTGACCTCAGCTTTGTTACTTCGGCTTCCTGACTTCGGCTTCGTGACCTCGGCTTCGTGACCTCGGCTTCGTGACTTCGGCTTCCTGACCTCGGCTTCGTGACTTCGGCTTCGTGACCTCGGCTTCGTGACTTCTGGCTTGGACTGACCTTGGACTGGACTAGACCTTGCCTATCGGATATCCCTCGGGACCAGCACAGTTTGCTCCTGCCACACCCGCACTCCCCCTTCGTTGGGGTGCGTTCGGGAGGAACCTGTCGTCATGACTGACCAGGCGGCTGCGCTGGTGGCATTGGCCCAGGAGAACCAGGTCTTGACCCACACAGTGCAGCAGTTAAGCAATGCGGTTACGGCGCTTCAGCAGCGTTTGGACACCTTACCGGCTCCTGGTGCCGGCGCCCCAGCTCCAGGCAAGTACCCAGTGGCCCTGCCAGAAAAATTCGATGGGTCCCCTGGCAGCTTTCCCATGTTTCTCGCCCAGGCCAAACTGTATATTCAGGGGCGAGCCCGGGATTTCCCCGACGACCGCACCAAGGTGCACTTCCTGATCAGCTTGCTGAAGGACCAGGCGGCCAAGTGGGCGTTGCCGCTGCTTCGACAAGACTCCCCCTTGCTGACAGACTATATGGGGTTTTGCAACCATTTTGAAACCGCGTTCGCCAACCCTCAGAAGGCGAGTCAAGCCAATCGGGCAATTCGGCGGTTGAAACAGGGCAAGTCCACAGTGGCCGCCTATGCCACGGAATTTCGGCTGTTGGCGCAGGACTTGACCTGGAACGATTCCGCACTTCGGGACCAGTATCTCGAGGGGCTTTCGGATGAGATACTGGACCAGCTGGCCACCTTGGATCGCCCCGCCACGCTGGAGGCCCTCATCCAACGGAGTCTACAGATAGACGATCGGTTGGAGGACCGGCGCCAGGCCCGGGTCCGCCAGCACTCTGGGCGCCTGACTCCAGTGCTCCCCAGCAATTCCACGGCCAGAGCCGAGTCACTGGAGGAGCCGATGCAGCACGGGGCAGCACGGCCTCGCCTCTCCCCATCGGAGAAGACACGACGTCGGGAGGGAAACCTGTGTCTCTACTGCGGGGGGAGTGGACACTACGCCCGAACCTGCCCCGAGAAACGCCAGCCGCAGGGAAACCGCCAACCCCAGTAGCCAATGGCCCAGGCTATCTGGGGTCCCAAGCATCACATGATGGGCCCTCACCAGTGGAATTGCAACACCTCATGATCCCGGTGCGTCTATACCCCCCAGGCGGGCCCTGGATTCTCACCCACGCTCTGGTGGATTCAGGGGCAACCCGCTCCTACATGGACTCTGCCTTCGCCGCTCAGCATCGGGTGCCGCTCCAGAACAAGCCAGAACCGGTGCAGGTGGAGGCAATCGACGGACGGCTCTTGCGGTCAGGCGCCGTTACTCGGGAGACCCAGCCCTTGGTCCTGTGCCACCAGCAGCACCGGGAGGTACGCACCCTGGACATTGCCACCATGCCCCGGTTTCCCCTGGTGCTGGGGATGGACTGGCTGGAGTCTCACAATGTGCAAATCGATTGGGTCAATCGAACTGTACGCTTCCCAGACTCGGGTTCGATTGCTCAGTCCGAGATGCTTTCGGCCACCTCCCTGGGGGAGGCTGCGTCAACGCTCCCCGCCGTGTACCGGGACTACGTAGACGTGTTCGAGGAACAGGGGGCAGACCGGCTGCCTCCTCATCGGTCGTTCGACTGCGGCATAGACCTCCAGCCTGGGGCGCCCCTGCCTGTGAGTCGCCTATACTCTCTTTCGGAGCCAGAGCGTGAAGCCTTACAGGACTTCCTTCACAAGAACTTGGAGCGGGGGTTCATTAGGCCCTCTACCTCTCCCACCGCCGCTCCAGTACTCTTCGTTAAGAAGAAGTGTGGGGAGCTTCGCCTCTGCCATGATTACCGAGCCCTGAATAAGATCACCATCCCAGACCGGTATCCTTTGCCCCTAATTGCAGAGTTGCTGGAGCGGGTGCAAGGGGCGCAGATGTTCACCAAACTGGACCTCCGGGGGGCTTACAACTTGATTCGGATCCGTGCCGGGGATGAGTGGAAGACCGCATTCGGGACCCGTTATGGGCAGTTCGAGTACCTGGTCATGCCGTTCGGACTATGCAACGCGCCCGCGGTGTTCCAACGGTACATCAACCACGTGTTCCAGGACTTGCTCGACAAGTATGTGGTGGTGTACCTCGATGACATTCTGATTTATTCCCGTGACCCAGCTCGCCACGAGAGTCATGTCCGGACCGTGTTGCAGCGCTTGCGGGAGCACCGCCTGTACGCTAAGCTCAGCAAGTGCGAGTTCCACCAGCGGTCACTGGACTTCCTCGGACACCGACTCTCCCCTGACGGGGTGCAGATGGACCCCGGGAAGGTGTCTGCGGTTCGAGAATGGGCGGCGCCGCGGAATCGCAAGGACCTACAGCGGTTTTTGGGGTTCGCCAACTATTACCGGACATTCATTGCGGACTATGCTCATCGCACCACCCCGTTGACCCGACTGCTGCGCCCCAAGACGCCCTTCGCCTGGGGTGAGGAGGCTGAGGTGGCATTCCAGGGATTGAAAGCCTGTTTCCAGAAGGCGCCAATTTTGCAGCATCCTGATCCCTCTCGTCCCTTCGTGGTGGAGACTGACGCCTCCAGTACGGCTCTCGGTGCCGTCTTGTCCCAGCAACACGGACCTGATGCGCCACTGTTACCCTGCGCCTACTACTCCCGGCAGCTCCTTCCGGCGGAGCGTAACTATACCGTGTGGGAGCGGGAGCTACTGGCCATCAAGGTGGCCTTTGAGGTCTGGCGCCATCATCTTGAGGGGGCACGACACCCGGTGGAAGTGAGAACCGACCACCGGAATCTGGAGTACCTCCAGACCACCCGCAGGCTAAACCAGCGGCAGATCCGGTGGGCACTGTTCTTCTCCCGGTTCCAGTTCCGGATCCGCTACATCCCCAGCTCCCAAAACCAGAAGGCGGATGCACTGTCCCGGAAACCGGAGGACATTGCAGAGACGGTGCAGCAGGCGGCCCCAACAACGATCATCCCACCAGCAGCTTTCCTGGCTGTCCATGAGACTGAGTCGCTACTGGACCGAGTGCGGAAGCAGCAGCGGGTCGACGCGTGGGCTCAGGAACGGATTCAGGAATTGGCCAGTGGATCATGTCCTCGATACCCAGAACTGGTTGTGCACCAGGGTTTGCTGATGCACCGTGGTCGGTTGTACATCCCACCAGGGCCTTTGCGGGCCGAGGTACTCCAAATGTCACACGACGCCCCGGCAGCTGGCCACTTCGGGAGGTATCGGACCACCCACCTGGTCAGCCGGGAGTTCTGGTGGCCCCGCTTGAAGGCCGACGTGGCACGGTACATTGGGGGGTGCGAGGTCTGCCGGCGAGCCAAGGGATCGACCGGGAGACCTGCGGGACTGCTACAGCCACTGCCAGTTCCCCCTCGTCCGTGGCACACGGTTTCATTGGATTTTGTGGTAGACCTACCCCCATCCCGTCAGTGTACCTGCCTCCTGGTATTCACAGACCACTTCACTAAAATGGTGCACTGCGCCCCGTGCCCGTCTGTACCCTCAGCCAAGGAGACGGCGCAACTGTACCTGCAACACGTCTTCCGCTTACATGGTCTATCGGAACGTTTGATCTCCGATCGTGGTGCCCAGTTCACCTCCCGGTTCTGGCGCGCTCTACATCAGGCTCTCGGGACGGAGGTCTGCCTATCTTCGGCCTACCATCCACAGACGGATGGACAGACCGAACGGGCAAACGCGGTGTTGGAACAGTACCTCCGGTGCTACTGCAGCTTCCACCAGGACGATTGGGTCGACCACCTGGCGTTGGCCGAGTTCGCGTATAACAACGCAGTGCACGCTTCCACCCAACAGACCCCGTTTCAGGCGAATTGTGGGTACCACCCGCGGTTGTTTCCAAGTGTGCTGCCGGCATCCGCAGTTCCCGCAGTGACAGACTGGCTACAAGAGCTCCAGTCGCAGCAGCAGCTTCTGACAGAGCAACTGAGCCAGGCCAAGGACGCGTATAAGGCCCAGGCCGACCGTCACCGTCAGGAGGGGCCGGAACTCCGTGTCGGTGACCTGGTATGGCTCTCCACCCGCCACTTGCACCCCTCTCGGCCTTCGCGGAAGCTGGATGCCCGCTTCACCGGCCCGTTTCCGATCGTGGACCGGGTCTCTCCTGTGGCATTCCGTCTCCGATTACCCGCGACCCTTAAGGTCCACCCAGTATTTCACCGGTCCCTACTCAGTCCGGTCGCCCCGCCCGATGAGTTCCACCCAGACCGTCCACGACCGCAGCCAGTTCTGGTTCAGGGGGAGCCCGAGTACGAGGTGGAGCACATTCTCGACTCCCGGTACCGCAGGGGGAAGCTCCAGTACCTCATCGACTGGAAGGGGTATGGGCCCGAGGATCGTTCATGGGAACCAGCGGAAAACGTCCATGCGCCTGCCTGCCTCCGTGAGTTCCATGCAACTTACCCCAGCAAGCCTGGTCCAGCCCCTCGGTTGAGGGGGGGGCCTGGGAGGGGGGATGGTGTGATGGCCTGGGATTCAGACTCAGACGCTGAACCTGAGGGATCCCAGCCTGCACAGGATTCCCTGCCTCCAGAACCAGCAGAGCCAGGGCTGGGGCCTGAGTCTGAAGGGGACTCACCTGTGTTAGATCCTCAGGTGCAGGCATCGGCTGAGTTTGATCTGGCCTCTGATGGAGCAGAGGACTCATTGCCTGCAGGTGCTCCACTCCCCACCCAGTCAGGGGAAGCTGAGGTTGCCTCTGGGTCTGGTAACCCTCCAGCTTCTCCTGAGCTGCAAAGGCTAAGGGCAGAGAGGCGAAGGGAACTAAGTTCCCGCAGGAGAAGTGCTCGCCTCCAAGCCAGGAGAGGAGAGGCACCTGAGGATCGGAGCCGCCCTTTGCCTCGGGGCAGATAAAAGCCAGCCAGTCCCAGACCCAAGTTGCAGGAGCAACATCGGTGCTGCCTAGTTCCTGTTCCTGGTTCCTGCGTTCCTGACCTCAGCTTTGTTACTTCGGCTTCCTGACTTCGGCTTCGTGACCTCGGCTTCGTGACCTCGGCTTCGTGACTTCGGCTTCCTGACCTCGGCTTCGTGACTTCGGCTTCGTGACCTCGGCTTCGTGACTTCTGGCTTGGACTGACCTTGGACTGGACTAGACCTTGCCTATCGGATATCCCTCGGGACCAGCACACATCCTTCTTAAAGCCAATTCAGTTTGTTATGGTCATATTTCTCTGGAACGACACATTACAGAGCTGCTTGTTTCTCAAGCCCAGCAGTCAAGAGAATTCAGGTAGCTACGAGATCCTTAAATTTATCTCTGAAAATCAGTATAGCTTTTAGGCCCTGTGATTTCTCCACTTTCTGATATGACTGGGAAATTATCGGTTTGGCCTGAATAGTGCAAGACCTGTCTATTTTGTCAACCACCATGACAGCTCTGACCTTAGCCTTTGCATCCAACAAAGTGCAATGTTCCCTCATGTGGCATCAGGGATGCCTGTGGGTTGCCATACATTAATCCAGCCATAGGGAGAAAGATCCCTAAGTTCAGTTGCTGAAGCCGGGGATTTTCAAACAAAATCAGCACCTGGAGTGCAGCCTAAAGTACAGTATGCAGAAGAGAAGTTACAGCTGCTGAAATTCTATGCCACTAAGGTGCAGAATCCCCTGTCCCCTGCACACTTACATATGAGCACAATTAAAGCACATGACTTCCCCCCAAAGAATCCTGGGAAGTGTAGTTTACCCATCACAGAGCTACCATTCCCAGCCCTTAACAACTACAGTTCCCAGGATTCTTTGAGTGAAATCATGTGCTTTGAATGTACGTATGGTGTATATGCAGCCTTCATCTTTGACCCTGACAGATAGGAAACTTCTCCTTTCACCTTAAAGTTGAATCCTACCAACATACCTTCAGGGGGAAGGACTGAATCCCTACTGATGAGCGGAGGAGTCAATCCTGCTCGGTGCTGCTTTGTCAGCATGTTCTCTGCAGGGAATGTGCTGCAAAGTGGACCCCCTGCCCCGTGAGTCAACTTTGAGAGGCGAGTGGGGCTGCCCACCTATCAGTCATCAACATGTCAGCTGTTTGACATGTGGGCAGCCCGGCTCACCTGTCAAAGTTGGCCTGTGGGGTGGGAGGAGGTAAAGATCTGGCCCACTGAGCTAAAGTGGTTCTCTGTCCTTGCATCAGATCAGATGATCCAGATCTCCAACCAAGTGCTGTGTTCCCTACAAACCTTTCCCCTCTACTCTGGCTTAACACGACATGTGATCCAGGCTAGAGAGAGAGAGAAACAGAAAGAACCAGCTTAGCATTGCTGATAACCAAAAGAAGTTTAAAAAATATTATTTATATATACTTCATACATCAAATGAAACAAGCACTTGCCTAGGAAAAGGCAGACCACAATAACTGAGTATCTAAGGTACCAAAACTCTTTTGATCTCCTTGCTGATATGAACCTAAATAAAATTACACACAAGACCCTGAAATTAGTTTGGGTTCATAAAGAAAAGAAAAATCCTGTAGTGCCCACTGGCCAGTATTTCATTTGCTCTCATCCCACATTCTATCTCACATTGAATATGTTAACAAGTGGCACAAACACCATTTCAGAAAGGCTCCAATGTATTTTTTAATGTTGTGTGAGATGATATTTGAACTTTGCTATTCCACGTCATAGTTCCACGTCAAAGCAGAGAAGCTGTTATAGCATTTAGCAACCTGTTTTGAATATTCTCCTGAAGCCTGTTTTAAATAATGTATATTATGCTTCAGCAATAGATGCACAGAAAGTTATTTTAAAATATCCTCAAGTTTTGAACAAACAAAACATACTTTTAAAAAAGAGAACAATAATCTTAGCAGCATGCATCTTTCCTGAAATGCACTCTGCTTAGCATTTCACATGAATTAAGAGTAATGACTAATAACTGGTAGTTTCTGTTGATTAAAATGAAAGGCAAAATAATTTAAAGAAGATTTTACAAAATAAATCATTCTTAAATTGCAGTTCTTAATATTGGTTCTAAATTGGAGCAGGGGAATATTATGTTTGCAGAATGATGCTGTAAGTACCTGAAAGCCAGGGCTGCAACCTTTTGCCTATACTCACATATCTGAGAGTAAACTCCATTGAATTCAATGGGACTTGCTTCTGAGTATGCGCATACAGAATTGCACTGTATGATATTTTTTAATAAACTCAAAAGGTATCCTAAATTAACTGGGCAATACTTCTTTTTTCAAAGCTTTTTTTTTTTAATATAAAACTGCACGTTTATGCCTCCTCTAAGGTGGTGCTTGCCCGTGACATATACATGCACCATCTAAGAACACTGGGCTGGATTCAGATGTAAAGATGTAACGTTAGTTGACCCGAAGTCTCATTGAAATCAATGGGACAAGTCTGTCATCCCATAATTTCAGTGGGAACTAGGTTCAAGTGATGGGAGGAAGGAAGGAAGGAAGGAAGGAAGGAAGGAAGGAAGGAAGGAAGGAAGGAAGGAAGGAAGGGTTTTTTCAACTATTGTTTTGTCATAAGCAAATGTATACAAATGTACAGTGGTATCTCGGGCTACATACGCTTCAGGTTAAGAAGGGACCTCTGGAACGAATTAAGTACGTAACCAGAGGTACCACTGTAATTGATTAAAACTAATTTGATTTCCATCAGAATAAGTTTTCTCTGAACAGATGACAACCCTGCGGAGGAATGGAGATGACTGTGTTTAAATATTCTTAATTTAACAAAATGGCGACACTTGCTGAAAAAGCAACTGAGAAAGAATTGTTGTTCAGTCGTGTCCGACTCTTCGTGACCCCATGGACCAGAGCACGCCAGGCAGTGATCCATGAAGGGGGAGAAAGAATAGTCAAAGACAAACAATGAAAATCGTTGCATCCATCTAATTTACACGTGGACATGCTGTGATTTATTATATCATATGCCCTTAACAATGGATTATAAGTCTAAAACACCTATTAGCAAATATGTTTGGTGAGACAACTGGTAAAAATATATACATACAGCGTAACATTACTTTCTGAGTCCACATTGATCACGCAGTCATATTTGTTAGTTATTTAGTAGCACTATGAACACTGACTTGTCTTCCTGGTTCGCCATCCTTTGCCCTCCCCACAGAGCATCCCTTAGTGTCCTCTGCGTCTCCTCTGGTTCTTGCTTGGGGGCTTTAGCAGGCTCTCTCTGTACTTAGCATTTGTATGGAATAGTCGGACCATATCATGGTCTTTGTTATCCAACACCCGCGGCAAAAAGAGAGAAGATTTCTGGGTCCGGCGGGTTTTGAAGCTTCTTCTGGGTCGTCCTTTCCCATTGATGGAGACATACCAGAGTCTCTCAGCGCTAGCTTTGCGCCTACCGCTGGCTCCATTGGGCACAGTCCGGTATATGCGGGATGCATACGTATTATAGCCTAGCTCGTGAATCCTTTCCACAAACTCACACTCAGCATTGTAGGTTTCCTGTAATGTAATGAGGAGAACCATCAGTTCCAGAAATCCAAATGAAGAACTAATGGCTATTTCAGGTCAAATGTAGCTGTTTTCATACAAGCTAACAGTGGCACATAAAAGAGGGTACAAGTCAGGGCCTCCAGGGATCAAAAACTCTGTATGCATGCAGAATCAGTTTGAAAACTGTTCATACAATTTAAGCAAAACTAAGGACTCTGGCATGTGACCCCAAAAGGTTGCCCATGAAGTATTGTGGACCTGAGGCTGAAAATTAGCTTCTCTACCTCTGCTCTGGAGAATATTAGGTAAAGGTACCCCTGACCATTAGGTCCAGTTGTGGACGACTCTGGGGTTGTGGCACTCATCTCACTTTATTGGCCGAGGGAGCTGGCGTTTGTCCGCAGACCACTTCCAGGTCGTGTGGCCAGCATGACTAAGCCACTTCTGGTGAACGAGAGCAGCGCACAGAAACAATGTTTACCTTCCCGCTGGAGCGGTACCTATTTATCTACTTGCACTTTGACGTGCTTTCGAACTGCTAGGTGGGCAGGAGCTGGGACAGAGCAACGGGAGCTCACCCTGTCGTGGGGATTCGAACCGCCGACCTTCTGATCGGCAAGCCATAGGCTGTGGTTTAGACCACAGTGCCACCCATGTCCTTATTATTAGACATGCTTAAATTCCAGCAAAATCAGCACTTGTATAGATGTCCAGTTCAATAGTCCACTAACTAACTGTCTGTGGAGTATGCCCATTTTCCATAGTTTCCTTCATCTGTTTTGTAGCTCTCCACATATTTTACTTCTGATGCTCAGAGCTCTGATTCCCCTGCAACTGGGAGCACGCCCACTGGCTACTCTCCTGGCACGAAGTGATTGAAAAGGCTACAAGAAGGGAATTATCAGTTAGCCCAGCAGAGGGAGTCAATAAGTCCATTCTTCAATTGTACTACATCAGGGACCCCCAGGTAGACACCAGCTGTGAAGCCAAGGCTGCAAATCTCACAAGGATAATGCATAAGAAAAACACTAATAAAGAGAAGTTTAATGATGCAATTGCAATTATTTTACATAATGGTTTTCTATAGGCAAACAAGTTGCCTTGTTGTTGTTGTTGTTGTTGTTGTTGTTGTTGTTGTTGTGTTTATTATCTGCTCTTCAAGCTAAGGTCCCAGGATGGGTTACAACATTAAAACACAACATAGCAAGGAAGGCAGCAGTGTCAGAAGACTAAATGAAGCCTGAGTGGCTGCATTCAGACTTAATGCTAAACCATACTTTGCTATTATGGGAACAAGGCTGGGTAAGGCATGGACATGGGAAGATCAGATATTTTTGCTTCTGTTTTCAGTTAACCACAGTTATAGTTATTAGGGAAAGCTGTCTAACAGGATAGAGGTCTATGGAGATATGGCAGAGTTGTGGACAACTCATATATAAAAGAACTGTAGATCCTCCCCTAAATAGGGCATATTTATATATCTCTTTATGAAAAGTGGGTTGTGTTTGGCTTGGTGGGTCACAATTTTTGTGGCCCTCCAAGTTGAAGGATAATTGCTGAAAAATACCTATTGCTGATAGAAAGTTGCAGGTGGAAACTGCAGATGAAAGATTAACAAAAATTGGTAGAATTTTAATTGCGCCTGTTGACCTAAATAATTCTTTAGTCAATGTATCATTAATCAATGACTTGTATCAATTTATAATCACTGAATTGCATTGATTTATATTGTGTGCATGCATTTGGAGATATTTAAAGATGCCTAAGTTACCGAAACAAAAGCCTGCCATTTGCTCTTACGAAGAAAGTTATCTTCTCTAAGCCTGTCTAATTAAAATTTGTCCTCACAGATGCAGTTTGGCCCCCAGCAATTAATCAGCTGCTGCTCTAGCTAGTTCACCCACTGATTCTAACATCTCATCTAGAGCATTGGTTCCTGAACATTTCTTCCCATGGACCATTTGAAAATTCCTAAGGGACCACTCCATGATTTGTTGGTCTGTCGTAGCAATTTTAATGCGCTGTGCTAGATGCTGTTTGGTTTGTATTTTTACAGACACTGAAACAAAACTGATGGGCCACTAGGGGTCCAAAGGGTAGTTTAGGAGCCCCTTGATCTAGAGCACAAGAATCCCTAATGCTTGGGGGGAAACTTGGGGAACTCACATGCTCCATTCTGAGGGGGGGGGTTTGGGGGAGGGGGGAGTTGGCTCACCCTGGAATCCAGTAATTAATTAACTAATGCAGCCAACTCACACCCACGCCATACTTTTAAAGCACTCTTTAAAAGTGGTATACTACTTTAACTGTCATGTCTCTCCCCAAAGAATCCTGGGAATGATGGTTTGTTAAGGGTGCTGGCAGTGGCAGCTCTGTGAGGAGTCACCTAACATCTCTCAGCCACATGTTGCACGTGAGAGGGAAGATGGGGTCATTTCCTCATCTTAACACTACAGATTAATGCTTTTCTCTTTCTCTTCTCCCAGTTCTCTCTCTCTCTCACCCCCCCCCCCTCCAACCAACATTGCACTGGGTTCCATTAAATAATATGCACAGTAAATGTGTATCAAAACCCTTCTTCAGCCTTCCTTATCTGGCAGTGCAGTATCTCTCAAATCCTCATTGTAAAGTATCCTACCATATACATACCAGGAAGTCGGATCAAAGTACAGAAGGGTAATTGGAAAGTGTTGGGAGTAAAACTTCATTTCATTCACACATTCTTTCCGTCTGTTAGCAGCTTTGGTGCTGCACCTCTCTGCTGTGTTAGATCCCAACTTAAATTACTTTACACACACTGGGAGCCCATTCATAGCGTTGTGCAAATGGGACTCCCATTGACACCCCCAGGAGATTTTTCTTTTGAGAAACCTTCCTGATCACAATGTGAATTGTAGACTTCCTTACCTCTTTACACTTATTCACCTGAGTGAGTTACTTACAGTCTCTAAAAGGATAGCTTGACATGTAAATTTATGTAGTTATAAATCCTTCTCTCTCTCTTTCTCTCTCTCTCTCCCTCTCTCCCTCCCTCCCTCCTTCCTTGGCTGATCAGCAGCACACATGAAAGGAAAATGAGTATGCCTGCTGCTTACCATAATAGTTTATCTAGAGGCCTCCAAGCATTGGCTACTTAATCCCCACATTAAAACCAAAGGACATATTTCTGTTCTCTATAAACGTTTGTACATAGACACCAGTATTTGCGTCCTTTGGACTACAATGGTATTTAAATCCCCATTGAAAATGACTGGCACTCCAGTGTAGGATACTTCAGCTTCCTTGCCATAGTTAAGATGCTTCTGTTGTAAATAGCACTCACGGAAGCATAAAGTCTGCCTCTTTTGTTCATGGCCAGGTATCTGCCGGAGAAACAGCCTTTGATGGCAACAATTCCAACGTCCACTGCAGTAATCTCGAGGATGCCTAAAACAGAAAAGGAAGGCTTTTGCTTAATTATATACAATGATGTACAGTGAATTGTTATTATTATTGTTATTATTGTTATTGTTATTGTTATTATTATTATTATTGTTGTTGTTGTTGTTGTTGTTGTTGTTGTTAACAAATTTTGTAGCACTTTTACATCCTGAACCTCCCATGTTTACCTGCAGGTAAAACCACTTGTTGTCAGTGGGACTACATACTTGTCTGCCAGGCACTCATACCCAGAAGCTCTGGAGTCACCGGATTGCAAATATGAAACCCAACACTGTGATGGATGAGGCACCCCAGAGATCTCTGCATCTCCCATTTATTTGTGTTCATAATTGACATGTTGCTCTGCAAAGCGGTTTGTTTCATTTCATTTATATCCCATCTTTCCTTCAAAGAGCTGAAGGCGGCATACACAGTCCGCCCCCCTCCCCCATTTTATCCTCACAACAACCTTGTGAAATAATTTAGGCTGAGAGCAGATGGCTGGCCCATTGCCACCCAGTGAGCTTCACAGGTGAGAGGGGATTTGAACCCTGGTCTGCCAGGTCCCAGTCCAACACTCTAACCACTACATCACATCGGCTGTCAGGAGCTCTGGTTCTGTTCATCCTCCCAAGAAGTTGACGAAGTTGATTATTACAATTCCCCACAGAAGTGAAAAAAATGATCCAGAGGGGCACTTGTCCAAGGCTACAGACTGAATCTAGAACTGAGCAAGAATTGCGAACCTGGGTCTCCCAGGGAATGGGCTGTCTCTTCAGCTGTTAATATTAAATTGCCGAAATGCTACTTCCATCTGGGAAACATCCCGTTTAAGAACACCATCTCACAAGATACCTGCATTCACGACTTAGTTCATAAGCAAACCCTTTTGTATTGAAAAGAAAAGGGGAAGGGGAAGAAAAATAAAAGCATGAGAATTGTTTGAAGCAAACTCTTGCTAGTAAATCCCCAGCTGTTTGATTGAGACTGAACTGCCTCAGAAAAAGAAAGATCTGACATTGAACTAGAGGGCCACCTAATCCTATATGTCTATAAAAAGTTTAAATCCCCTTTAATGCCTTTCTTAGGGGACACAAGGGTGCTTGACTTACTGAAGCAAACCACAAAGCTGCCCATTTCGGGACAATGCTTCGGCTGAGGTCTCCAGAGGGCAAAATGGAGTTCAGACGAGAGGCTGAAGCATCTTAGAAGCCACGTATGGAACCATGAATGGAGTCTGTCATTTAGAAAGTCAGTGCAGCCCTTGCAGGGAAGGACAATGTGGCAGTCTAAGCCACATTCAAAGAGTGGAACTATTTCAGACCATCAAAGGAAAGGGTCTCATCGCCCAGACAAGTGAAACAACGAGAAAGCCAAAGGTATGCATGTATCCCAGACTGCTTCACACATTAAAGAGCAACCAACTCGTGTTTCCCACTATGTTAACATCCAAAAGAGAGTGTGCAAGCAAGCCTGGCTCTCTGAGCAGAGTAGCCATGTGACAGACACGTATTTGCCTGCTTGCTTCCGTGTGTGTTTTAAATGCATTCTGCATTTAAAGCCCAAGACTCACAAAGCATTGTACAATAAACAGTAGAAAACACGACATGTAAAAACAAATAACTAGACATACGCTTTCAAACACTCGCCCATCACATTCATGCAAGTCACATTATGGTTTTAGTCATTCCACGGAGTGGGGTGGAAAACAGATTCTATATGTACACTGAAAAAATGTTATATGTGCGGAGACCCAACAGATAGGAAAGCGAGGCACTTGGGAGATGCTGTCAGAATAATCAACATCATTCATGCACAGATATATTATTTTCATTTCAGATTATGGCACCAGTAGTTTAAAAGCTTGTTGCTTTCAATACTGAATTTGGTATCTCACGTACTAAGAAATTATTCCTGCTTAAACTCAGTTACAGCTGAGCCAATCAGAGATTTAACAGTTTTTTTTGGGGGGAAATACTGCCTTCTCCTTCACAGGAAGGATGGTGGAGCTATTTTGTACTCTCTTTTGCATTGAAACTGTCTTATAGCCAGTTCACCTGCAGGTATGTACATCACTCAGAGCATCATCCTATACTGGCAGAGAAGCCTCAAGACTTGGTGTAAGTCCTCTGTACTGGCAGATCATAGAAAAACATCATTGATGTAACTTTGGGGATGGACTGGCAAAGCAGAGATATGCTGGCAAATCCCCACCACTGATGCAACTCTGCTTAGTGGAAGGACTGGAGAGTGGTAGCAATGGGGGCATGCCAGGGCAGGAATAGCCTCAGTCCACACCTTCTCCCAGTCCACCTGCAATGTCATTACATAGAACAGGATTCTGGCTATAGCCCCATTCCTATACAGTGGTACCTCAGTTTACGAACTTAGTCCATTCCGGAAGTCCGTTCTTAAACCGAGGCGCACTTTCCCTAATGAGGCCTCCCGCCACCGGTGCCCTTCCACCGTTTGGCTTCCATTCATAGACTGAGGTAAAGTTTGCTAACTGGAACACTACTTCTGGTTTTGCGGAGTTCGGATACCGAATAGTTTGTAAACAGGGCTGTTCTTAAACCGAGGTACCACTGTACTAATAATGTGAAGAGGGACCATGCCTAGACAGGGCAGGGAGAATGGACCACTCTCCATTCTGTCAATATCATGCAGTTTCCCCATGCTCCATCCTGACCTGTCCATGTTACAAGTGGATTTCTGAACCAGGGTAGCCCTCTCTGTGTGTAGCCTTTTATGCAGGCTTTCAGCTTCTAGGTGGGCTTTCATCCTGTATGGATATTTTTAATGTATCTTTTTTCTTGGTCTTTATGAATGTATGGGTTTCTTGTTTTTGTTTTGCTAGCTTTTTGTAAAGTTGCTTTGAGCTGCCTGCGGCAAGAAAATGATACTAATAAATTTAAACAATAATATGAATATCAATAGGAGTCCAGACTCAATGTGTGGTTATTATTGGATGACTGCAGAAATGAGAAACCTGCCTATGGGCTTGATCTGGCCTGCCAGGCTGTTTTGGCCAAGCCAGTCACTTGCCCTGTAATAAAGTCACGGCTGGGCCAAACAGGGATTTACAGTTGAGCATTGTACAGTTGCAAGGCACTTTCAAGCCATGCTTTCTGTTGAAACCCATTCAAGAGATTGCTGGGGCTTCAAAGCACAGCATGGATGCCAACAATAAGCTGGTGGTCGGTGCTTGAATAGAGCCCTGCAAAACTAAAGCCCTGACAATCAGCTGGAATCAGCTGCACTTTGGTTTTCCCCTTCAGGGGACCCTTTAAAAATGTTCCATTTTTAGGAGTATTTCCTCTGCTACTGAGACTTCAAAGGGGCTCCTGGTAACTGATGACCAGCTGATCAATGGTTACAGGGATCCTCTTTGAAGGTGCACTTCCAGCACCAAACAGGTGATTGGCACTAAAGACGCACCTTCAAAGCAGGTTGCTGTTACCAGGTGACCAACAAAGTTGCTCATTGGGGTGTGTTATAAGGTTCTGGCCCACCAGCTCCCTCCAGCTCCCCACCTCTGAATTACTATAATGAGCTCTGTGCATGGGCGTACCCAGGGGGGGCAGAGGGGGCAGCTGCCCCCCCCCAGAAGGCAGCCCTAGAAGCAAAAATGACCAGCGTCCATTCAAAGCAAACCTGAACGACCATGGCTTGCCCCCCCCCTAGTTTTGATCCTGGGTACGCCCCTGGCTCTGTGCCTTTAAGGTTAGTTCAGAAGCTGCAGGTAGCACAAAATGCCACAGCTAGGCTGCTGTGTGGGGCTGTCTACTGTGAGCATATTACACCAGTTCTAAAAGAATTCCACTGGCTACCTATATGCTGCTGAGGCAAGTTCAAGCTATATATATAAAGCTATATACAGCTCAGGACACAGATGCCTGATCGAGAGACAGGGCCTTTGTGGTACTGGAACCTCATTTATAGAATTCCCTCCTTTCTCAGTTATGGCTAGAGGAAACTCTTTTTAGTTCCAGATAAAGATCTATTTATTTGTCCAGGCTTTTCTGTGAGGACTCCTGAACCATTTGCCATTATGTAGATAGATGATAGATTAGATAGATGATAGATAGATAGATAGATAGATAGATAGATAGATAGATAGATAGATAGATAGACTAATTTTCTTCCTGCCTGGTTTGTGCCTGGTTTGTTTTAATATGCATCGTGCATTTGATTTGAATGTAACCTGCTTTGGGATTTCTATGGCAATGAAGAGAAAGTAAGTGTGCTGACAATATGCGGGCATAAACTGGCTGCCAGCATGGCAGGACCATAGAATTGCTTGGCGCTGGGATGTGAATAGATGCTAGGAGAGGGTATATTACTTAGATATCATCATTCCTCACATTTGAGTTCAGCAGAGTTGCAGCTTAAAAGGGAAGCTAGATAGGCTGGTTTTAGCCTTTTAGTTTAAGAAATCCAGGATGCTTTAAGGCAGACTGGATTCTCCTTGTATTTCCCTTTTCTCCCCCTTAAAGCAATAATCAAACAAGCAATCTTGTAAAAGGTAGAAATAACATTTACTCACTCAGAATACTTGTTGAAGAGTAACAGAAGAGTAACAGCTTTGTTCAGCCAGGCTTAAAATGGTAATTCAGTTACAAAGACATACTTAAGTCCAGCTTAAGATGCAGTCCAAGCATTGGAGCTCAGACCCAGCAGATGTTCTCATGTTGCTGGCAGAGCAGAAAGAGAGGGAAAGAGAGAAAGAGGGTGTGCCCAGGCAGGTAGGAGAATATATAGCTATGCCCTCCTTCTGTCAGGGCACAGTGGGAGTGTCTCTCACAGAGTTCATTCTAGCAAGTTTACAGGAAAACTCGGTGAGCTTCAGCTCCTATCCTGTGCCTATCTAGCAAAATTGTTGGCTTGACTGCATTTTAAATATCCCACAATTGGCACATTCACCATTGTGCTATGGCATCACTTGATGGTTTTAAGTTACATGTGTGAACTGCCACCACTGAAAAATATTGTGCTATTAAATCCCCGTCTGAAGTGTTTGATCAGTGAGGGCTGTTTCACACATTCAAGCTGTCACTTGAACTGAGTGGATGTATGTGTAAATTTACCCATAAGTATATTTTCTCTTCTTCTCTGTGCAGGTGAACAGCAAGCATTCAAGAAATGATATTCCTTTCCTTTGAGATCAAAGGGAAAAAAGATTGGGTAGGCATGTGTCAAGATGGGAAGCTGCTTTAAACCATTGGCCCATCTAGTTCAGTACTGCCTGCATTGGTGGAAAGCAGCGTTCAGATGCCTGAGATTAAATCTCTTGAAGCAAGAGATTAGGACTGAAAGATTCACTTTCTACAGTATAATTCTATGACGTTGTGGTACAATTGACCAAGATTTGAACATCTCAATGAGTTTAATTCTTATCTGCTTAATCTGTTTCATTTAATCTGCTACATTTATATCAGCCCAGAAAACATTAATTGAAATATATTTCCTCTTTCCACAGAGTCTTGAGGAACCTTCGTGAAAGTTTTATACAATGAATATAAGCCTGTCATAGCAGAGGATAGGAGATATTATAGCCATCTTCAAATATCTCAAGGGCTGTCACATTCCGACTAAAGATCAGGAAGAACTTTCTGATGGGAAGAGCAGCTCAACAGTGGAATGGACTCTCTCAGAAAGTGGTGGACTCTCCTTCCTTGGAGGTTTTTAAGCAGAGGTTGGATGGCCAACTGTCAAGGATGCTTTAGTTGAGATTCCTGCATTGCAGGGGGTTGGAGGAGTTGACCATTGGGCTCCCTTCCAGGTCAACATTTCTATGATTCCATGATCCAGGTATGTGATGCACATAGTCAGGTGTGGCAAAACCGAGCCAAAGCTAAGCTCTTTTAAGTCCCTTTGATGTGCAGGAGTTGCTAGAGTGCTTGAGATGACAGTTATTATGCCACCCATATGCATGCCAGCCCTGCACCCTTGCCACCGAGTGATGGGTGTCCATGTCTGAGTGCGCCCTGACTTCTGACTGCAATGTTCCTCCTTTTGCACAGGATAGTCTTTAACACAGGCAGCCTGCCTTTGATAAGCAAATGTGCCCATCCTACCATGTCCGCAGCCCATTCAGAAAATGTGCCCTAACTCTCCAAAGACAAATCAAACAAGGTGAATAGGAGGGGAAGGGAAACCAAACAAACAGGCTGAGAGGAACAGACGGAAGTGTGAAAGTCATCTTGACACATTATTTACAAACCACCCGCCTCCCTCTCCAGGATTAGTGCTGCAATCTGACCTGGTGTCATAAAAGGGAAGAGGGATTTGAAAGCTGGTCCTGGGAACTCACACCTTAGGAGACGGATAAACTAAGGGGCAGACCCCAGTGGATCCTCAACTTTTGTCAATCTCGGATAGCTTCTTTGCTTCTTCTAGCACTGATTCTCCTCCCCACAGGGATGTATATTTGGAGAGATGAGGAGGAGTGAGGGGGAGAGAAACAAGTTAAGTCCAGGAAAGATTTCCAGGAAGAGGAGGAACAAAAGGGAGAGGAAAGTCCTTTAGGCTCCCACCCGCTCCTCTCCTTTGGGGGAGAGACAAATCTGAAAAGACCTTTGCTGGGGATTCTTGGCAGCCCCTTCCTTTGTGCCCTTTGCTTTCTGTCTGGACCGGCAGAGGAACAGCCTAGTGTGGGGGTAATTTTAGAAGCTGCTTTAAAAAAAAAAAATCACCGAAAAGGATCTCAGCTTCACTAGTCCTAGTCATGATGATGGAACTAGCCTTTCTCCATCCACACCATCCATTAAAGCCCTTAAAACAGCCATGGCTTCCACCCAAAGAATCCTGGGAACTGTAGGCTGTTAAGGGTGCGAGAGTTGTTAGGAGATCCATCACAGAGCTAAAGTTCCCAGCACCCTTCCTACAGTTCCCAGGATTCTTTCAGGCAAGCCATGATGGTTAAGGTGTCGTAAGAATGTTTTAAATGGATGGTGTGGATGTGACCACACACACACAGTGATTTGTTTCCCATTGTGTCTTATGTTTGGCTGCAGAGAGTATTTTATATGTAAAGTGCGAGGCAGAAAACAAAGAAAAACATTAAAAATTAAATACGTGGAAGCAAAACATCCACAATTCTTAGACTAAGACTTGCCACAGAAACAGATTTAATTTCCAGAGTGGTAGTGTTGGTAATTTATTAGTCCACTGCATCAGTGGTAGCCACTGGAAGATGATTGACAAGCACAAGAACATAACTTAAGAAGAGCCCTGCCAGATCAAGCCAGTTGACTGTCCAGCCCAGCATCCTGTTCTCACTGGCAAACCAAGGGCCTTTGGAACCTCCCATGGCTTCCAGCAGCTGAACTTCAGAAACATACTGCCTGCACCCATGGAGGCAGAGTATAACCACTGAGGCTGGTAGCCACTGACAGCCTTTATCTTCCATGAAATTGATCTTTAACCTACTTGTTGTGTTCTTTTGAGGGTTATATTTATAATGTCTTCTGGGCTGGTTGCTTGAGGGTGGGTGGGTAAAATAGCCTTTCTAAAATTTATCCCTAAAAAGACAAGCACCGCCAACCATCTATCATGCACATATTATCTGGAAGCTGGTGGTGGTTATCCAATGGCCAGCAGAAAATACTTTGCACATGGTCAGAAGCATGGTCTTGTTGTCATATCCTTATGGTTCTCACTTGTCCTGGCCAGACCCTTTATCCCAAGCATCTCTCTGTACAGGTTGCCAATCATTGCTTACAATTTCCAGGCTCGACTGGCAAAGCCAGAGAATGCCTGCTTCCCCCCCCCCATTGTGTACAATAGGGACAGTTACTGCCCCCCCAAAAAAAGAATGTGCTTGAAGACTCAAGCAGGGTCTTGAGCTCAAATTTTAGTCCCTGGCTCAAATAAAGCGAAGGTATTATTACAACATATGAAGATTGCACAAAGGACGGGATGGGCACGGGGATTTCGACAAATGTGGAGTTAGAAGGGACCCTGAAAGTCATCTAATCCAACCCCTTGCAGCTCAGCAATCGCCGCAAAAGAATCCCTAACAGATGACCGTCCAACCTCTGCTTTAAAACCGCCCGCTTTGATCTGATTTTAATATATATCACATTGGGTGAGAAATTTCCCGTGGGTAACCTCTCAGCGCACACGCCTGATCCCTTTTGCATGCCTCTAAGCGACAACCTTTAATTCTCGACGGCTTGTGGGGTTCATCGGGCTGGTTTCTCCTGGTGTCCCGTCACCCGGACCCGAAAAGCGGTGGCCGAGGAGGAGCCGTCGCCAAGGGGCGATGGCGAGGTCCGATCGTCGGGGCTGAACGCGCCTCGACTTGGGAGCCAGATTTAGGGGGGGGGCTGGCTTCCACGTCGGGGCCCGGGGAGCTCGGCTAGCGGGCGTGGGGCGGGCAGGGGGCCAAGCGGTACTCACTGAAGACGCTGTTCTTCTCCAAGGTGCCGTTGATCCTGCCGTTGGCGTGGATCTGGAGGTGGTACTTGGTGGCGCAGTAGAGCTTCCTGCGCCGCGGCGCTCCGCCGAGATGCTCGTAGACGCCGCCGCGCCCGCCCGCGTCTCTGCGCCAGCGCGGGTCGCACGACGGCCCTCCCCGGGCGCACGGGGCCCCCATGGGGGCCCCGCCGGTCGCCGCCGGTCCGGGGGAGCCCCGCGCCGCCTGCAAGGCGCTCAGCAGGGACGAGCCAGGTGGTCACCATTGTGGCATGGCGGGGGCCGCAGCGGCGCTCAGCTCCGGGCACAGCACAGCCCCGACGGGCCCATCAGGGGAAGAGCGCCGGGCTGCAGCGGCCGAGGCAGCTCTCCTAGGTGGCCACCGGGTCCAATCGGGACGCATGGACGAGGCGGCCGCTAGGTTGTGGCTCTCGTCGGTCGGGAGGGGGGCTCCTTGGCTCGCTCGCTCACTCGCTTGTTTGTTTGTTTGCTTGCTTGCTTATTTGTTTGTTTCAATCCAGGTCGGTTTCCTCGTCTCCCTCCCTCTTCCTCCTCTCCCCCTTCTTAATTGGTTTTAGATCTCTTAAAGTAAATAGACGTCGTCGAGGAAAGCAAACTGGAGAGGCCCAGCTGTTTGGATTAAGTGGCGGTGCTGCGATCAGGGCAGTCTTCAGGGCTCCAGAATGACAGAGAGAGAGAGAGAGAGAGAGAGAGAGAGAGAGGCGGGGGAGGAAAAGGAGGGGAGGGGAGGGGAGGGGAGGTAAGAAGGGAAACGGGGGTCCCGAAATGCCAGGAGAGAGGCTAGGGGGACATCGCAGTAATCGACGGCTCGTACGTAGGAAAGGCGCTCCCGACCACAAGAGACTGATCTGATAATAGCGCAAGCAAGGAAAAGAGACAAGTCCCGGGTGAGCTTCCAGACCGCATCCAGGATGAGAGCGCACAGGCTCGCAGCACCGCGTCCAGCCGCCGAGGGCGCGCGCATCTACACGCACGCGCGCGCTCCCGGGTGGCCTTTTGCAGAGCACCGCATCGCCCCCTCACACCCACCCAGCCACCTACACGAGGGATGGGGCTGATGGTTTCCTATCTCTCTCTCTCCCTCTCTCTCCCCCCCCCCAAACCCCCTTAACTCCTAACTGAAAAAGTGACTTTGCATCTGAAAATGTCTACCTTGAGAGAAACGCGCTCCTGGGGTCGGGCACCGGCTTTTCTTGATCCCCACAGGCTCACAATGCGTGACAAGGAAGGACGACTTCGCGTCCAAATACACGTTTAAAACGAAAAGGAAGCATGAGAAAAGAGGTTTGGACAGCAGCTCAAGAATGGGGGGGGGGGGGAGAGAGAGAGTGAGAGAGAGAGAGAGAGAGAGAGAGAGAGAGAGAGAGAGAGAGAGAGAGAAACCACCAACCAGCAGCAGCAGCATTCAAAGATTTCACAGACAGCCTTTGGTGATTTAAACGATTTCCTTTTGTCTGGAATAATGAAAGGAAACACTTTTTGGGTAGATCAATCAATTAGCCAAATTTCGGCCAGCTTCCTGGTTTCCACTAGGTATGGGAACGTTCGCATGGCTGTCATACAATTGACCGGATTAAATTTATTTATGTATGCTTAAATAAATAAAAACACAGATGTGCTTGTCTCTATGTGGTAAGTTACGTATGTTGCGTCTGTCCATCCTTACAGAACTGTTCGTAAAGAGAGGTTCCATTTGCGTTCGTTTGTTCTAAATCGCTTTGTAAAAGCTTCTATAAATAAAGAAAATAAAACCCCAATGGCTGTAGTGTAACCTGCTAAATACAGTCGCCTGCTTGTTCAATGGCGAGTGGTAAAAAACGATGGTGAGGACAGAAGTAGTCCGGTGAAAAGTCCTGATCTGCTCAAAGAACCTTCAAACTGGAGCGATGTCCAAAATGTGAGTAAGGCAGCAGTCCTACGTACTGGAGTTACTCCCGAGTAAACATGCATAACATCGGGCTACAGTGATATTAGCCAATATGATCGAACCCAGTGCAGTTTATAATACAAAAATTTTAAATGCTACAGATTGTATAGATTTCAAGAGATGACGCACTGGGGATAACCGGAAAATCCTACTTCCCTGAAGGGCTGGTCGTGGGTGAGTAAACTAATCTAGTCAGTTTCACCTGGGTAACCTGAGCCTACTCAGGAATGTGATTTAGGATTGCAGCCTGGTGAACTGCCCTCTAAAACCTAAAGGACACCCAATAATTCAATCTTCTTTCGTGTGAAATAAAATGTAATATTAAAGACTCTCAACCTCACATTTTTTCAACCACATCTCCTTTTCCCACGATTTCTACCTCACAAGTAGAATTCGATCAGACAGGGGATTAATGTTGTTGTTGTTGTTGTTGTTGTTGTTGTTGTTGTTGTTGTTGTTGTTGTTGTTCCAATTTTAAGTCGTGTCCAGCCTGACTTCAGTCCATTGATTCCATTGGGTCCTACTCTGCGTATGAATGTTGGATATCACCCATAATGCGTGCGCGTTTTTAACATCATAGTATTGAAGCTTTAGTCCACTTTTTTAGGGGGGATACCACTGTTAAGGCATTTAAAACAAACAAACAAACAAACAAACAAACAACAAACCAATTCCCCCATGGATTTTAAAACGGGACTGAAATCAACAATGCTTAACTTTGGTGTTGGGTTGTGCGTCCGGAATTATAAGTGCCGGCGAGAATCCGGGATTGTGGGGTGAAATCTCCCCCTTCCAAGCGGGACGTGTGTGTTGTTTGTTTGTTTGTTTGTTTGTTTGTTTGTTTGTTTGTTTGTTTGTTTGTTGTGCATATATATAACGGGTGAAGCGGAATACCTGCTTAGCAGAGCGGGAGGGGCGGGGCGATGGCTTGGAAAGGCAGGGAGAAAGGCGCTGGGCACGAAATCGCCCTCGCCAAGCACATTTCAGGGGCTGGTTTTGAGGATTGGGGAGGGTTGTGGAAGAAGCTGTCTGGAATGGACGCCAAGACCGTGTGTGTGTGTGTGTGTGTGTGTGTGTGTGTGTACCGATGACCCACCTTCTCCTCATCCTGATGCGCCCTTGCCTGCCTTAAAAGCAGAAAAGGAAAGAAAAGGGGCGGGCGTGGGAGGCAGAGCTGCTCGCTCCTGCCTTCCATCTCGCCCGCATTACGGCGGCCGCTTTCATTGCTGAGCACCTCAGACGTTCTCCGCCCCCTTTCGGCCCTGGGCGCCGAGCAGCGGCAGGCTCCCCCTCTTTCGTGGGGGTGGGGCACCTTCCTTTTTAGGGCAAGGGATGCAGACGGGCTAAACCGGCCCTTCTTCCTCCCAAACAACGAATGTGGCCCCCAGTGAAATTTCCACAGCGTTGGCTTGGGCTGGCTGCCTCCCTCTCCCTGCAGAGCCCTTGCCCGAAGCCAGGCAGCCCGTCTGCGCCACAACGCGCCGTCCCACTCGGGGACGTGGTCGTTTTGTCCGGTGGACATTTTGGGGCGGGTGGCACCAGTTTGATGTGGTCGGATTCGAAGCGAGGGCTGGGAGTCGGATGTGGTCAGCGATTCTTTCTGGAAATCTGTTTAAAAATAAAAAATAAAAAAAATGCCCCCAAATCGCTGCAGCTCCAAAGCGCCTCCAAAGCGCCAGAGAACCATGTTGAGCCTCTCCTTCTTGAAGATAAAGGAACAACGCTCATTTATTTATTGCGTTTCTATCCCCCACCTCTTCTCCAAGGTGCAAGGTGCTGTACAGGGTTCTCCGCCCACCTCTCTTGGTTTTCTTCTCATGACAACCCTGAGAGCTAGGCTAGGCCGAGAGACCGGTTTGAACCCTGACTTCCCAGATCCTAGTTCGACCCACTTATTTCTGAGCATAGGAGCCAACTCCTAGGGGCCGAGGGGGCTTCGCCCGTCCTCCAATAAAATATTTGAGGGGGCGCCCCCTGCAATGGGCATTGCCATGTGATCGATTATGCGGGGCATGGCTTACTTGAACCCCCACAATATTTTATTCAAGTTGGCGGCACCCCTGCTTCTGAGTCGGCCTCTTTAGGATCAGGCTGCGCACTTTCCGTCGAAACCACGCAGCACAAGCGCCTAGCCTAAAGTCTTCATTGAGGCCCGTTATTTCAAGGGATCCGGCATCGTTCCGTTTCAGATCTAGGTGTCATGAACCGGATACGAGCTTTGAAAGAAATGCGATCTGCATAGTCGAAAACGCATGGGGGTGGTGGTGAGGTATTGGTTCGTAAACTGGGAAGAAAAGAGACAAGCGCACCCCACCTTTCGAGCTGATGGGTGGCGTGGCGTGGAAGGTTTTTGTCTGTTTGTTTGTTTGTGTTTTTACGATCTCCTCTCCATATTTGCCTCCTGGCTGGACTGAGGACCTCGTTCATCCCTCCATCCTCTCTCCAGGGCTGCCGCAAAGCAGGGGACTGGCAAGCCACTTATCTCCCCTCCTGTCCTCTTTCAGAGAGAAAACAAGAAAATAATCTCAGTGGAGGAAGCGAGGGGTTACATCAGTCTGCATGGCTAAGGGTCCATATGCCAGTTTTATTTGGGAAAGGTCCAAAGGCGCTTTATTAGGACCAACCTGTTGTCAAATAGTGAGCAAGCGTTCGACTCCACCAGAGTTCTTCGTCAGGCTGGATGTGCAGCAAAGCGGGAGTTGGGGGTGCGAGAGGGAGAGAAACGGGCTGTCTGCATTGCGCAATTTTTTTTAGAAGGGGTGGGGGGGTGGCCACGGAGGTTGTCCTGAAGAGCGCGAGCACTTCAGAATTTACCTCCGAACCTATCCGGCAGCCAGCGCCTGAATCCGACGCTCCTCTGCGCCTGCTGAGCGGTCCGTGCGCGCCCCCGCTGCTGCGCTTCTCCTCTGGAGCGCCTCGACGTGAGTGATTTACAAGCGGCGCTGTGAAGTCGAAGGCGAGGAGGAAGTAACAATTTGTAGGGCAATAAATGCCTAGGCGAAGAGGCGGGCCCCCTCCTCAGGGAGAGGGGAATTGCTCTCCCTCCCCCAATTAAACACCCATTACTAACTCAAACACGGACCGTGGGAAGGGAGGAAGGGGCGCCGAGGCAGGTCCGAGGTGCGCTCTGGGGAGACAGGGGCAGCCCAGCAAGTTACATTTCCCTCCATGGAAATATTCCCCCCTCCCGCCCCCGTGAGGCTGCACCTGGCTTGGGAAGGGGAGGGTGGGATTGGAAGGGAGGGCGGGGATCCAGCCGCTTTCAGCTTCCTTTGTCGCTTCCCCAGTGGGGCAGTTCTGCACCCTGCGAACAATCTAATCTGGTTGAAATGACTTCCCAAGACCACACAGCCTCGCTTTGCCCGGCTTTTGATGCATACCTAGAGTTAACAAGGCTCCTTAGAAGGCGAGTCCTTTTTCTGAGTACAGAAGCTGAACAGAATAAAACGCCCAGCGCTCTCTATAATACACACCAAGCCACAGATTATTATCACCATTCCCAAACACATAAATTGGGGCAATTTACACTAATAACTAATGTATAAACATATAAAAATGCAAATATCATATAGGATGAATCAAAATGTAGTTTCATGTTTTTGATACCATTTGCTATCACTGCTCAAGTCTGCTCAAATAATACAAAACCACTGACAGATCTTTCCTAGCAAAATAATGAATCAACATTATATTTGGTGCAAAATCTCCCATTCCAAAATGTTGTAAAGTGATACCATTAAATTAAAGTAGTCCCAGTCAGTTTCATTCTTTCTCGTTCACAACCACTTACCTTTGAGAGATTCGCTTTCCCCAATACCTTCCAATAATCCTACCACCTGTAATTAGGTGGTGGTGGGGAATCAATCTCTATAATTGGAATGACATCCTTTCCATATCTAGATAATGTCATAATATCGCCCACTTTAAGTGTGATCTTGAAAATCTATTGCTCAACCTTAAAGGGGGAAACCCCAAATATCCACAGCCCCGTCATAAATCAGACCAGTGTAAATATTATATAGGTCCAATCCACTTGCTTAAAGGTCAGATTCTGATTTTTAAACTTACCCGCCCCTTTTTTTTAATGGGAAAAAATAAAGGAATCCTTGAAATGTTTCCCATCATACCTGCTGCAATCACTGAACTCTTTATTTAGTTCTGTAAGGAAAAAAGGACTTTGAAGGACTAAGTACAAAATAATGTTAGCTAATTGGTTTCAGACTCCCTTACATGACAATGCAGACAGAAACCGTGAACCTCTGCTGACTTGATCATTAAAACATATTAATGGTAAAAATAATAATAATAAATAAATAAAAACCTTCCAGAAAAGCTTGGTTCCTTGCCTTGACTTACAAATGCCTCTTTACATGTCGTCTGATCTGAAGGATGCCTTGATAGGTCAATGCTTCAAGAAGTCCTCTCTGAATTTGTCAAATGAATACTAATATAATTTTCTGCTTCTTTGGGAAGGCAATATGACCTGGAAATCCAGGCTCTTCTGGATAACACACATTGCAATCAGTTTTGAGTCAGGGTTTGGTCGCAAGACTGCTTTAGCTGTGCTGGTCAACATCTAGAGAAGAACTGGGGTGGAGGGCTGCGTGGATATGACCCTTCTTAACCTTTCAGTGGCTTTTGCTACTATTGAAAATCAAATCCTTCTGGGCCATCTGGAGAATATAGCAGTAGTGTAATGCTCTGCTCTTATTTATCTGGTCGCTTTATTAACTTGTTTGCTATTAAAGGTATTTATGCCCTGCCCTCCCGAAAACTTCAAGGTAGCTAAGTTTAAAAAGCAAGATAGAAAGATAGAGAATACAATAATAATATACTACAGATACAGCAAAACATTAAAACATCATTCCTTAAAAGAAGAAGCAGAGGCAGTGTACTTTCCATACATTTAAAGCACATTTCACCTATAAAGCATTTTGGAAACTGTAGTTCCTTAAGGGTGCTGAGATTTGTAGCTCTTTGAGGGGGTTCCTGGGTTTTGGGGGGGGGTGGCTTTCAATGTGCTTTGAATGTATGATGTTCACTCCCCCAATGGGTTGCATCAAGCTAAATTATTGCATGCATGGAACACCTTCCATGAACTCAAAGGAACTTCTTGTCCTCTCCTCCCCCAGGTCTGTTCCGGGGTTTTCTCCAACCCTCCAGGGCAGATGTGGAGCAGTGGGGTGTGCAGAGAGTTGTGAGAGAGCAGAAACACCATTGCATTTGTGCTAATAATAAAAGAAGACCTTAATACTCAGGCAGGAATGATCTTCGGATAAGGATGATGTGCTCTGTCCATTAGTTTGTAGTATTTCGGCTAACCAGGAGTTCAGCGGGAATTTTAACACTGGTCAACTTCAGCTTTGAGAGCTAGTGGTCAAAAATAAATCTTCCTGTAAACTGGACCTGTTCTGAGTCATATAGGCCTCTTGTTTTAATGATACATCAACATGCTTTGCATGTCTTAACATCACCATTAGAACACTACATTTCCCATTATATAAGACAACCCAGGATGTTCTTGCACTATTCTCATAGTGGTGTTCAGGGATACTGTGAAGCAGGGTGACCAACTTTCCCATCACCATCAGCCTTTCCAGATATTGTGATGTGCCCTCACTGAAGCTTGCAGAGAAGGACTGAAGCCTGGGACTTTTCTGCTCCAGCCCTCAAAGTGCTGCTTCCTTCCTTGGTAGGCTCGAGAAAATGAAGTTGGCAGGGAGGTATTTCTGGAAATCCCTGTGGGGACATCCAAGTCTCTGCAAACTGAAATGGACCCAATGGACTGGGCTTTATGAGTTCATCCAACATGATTCCACGGTGGTGGATTGGTAGAAGCTCTTGTTTCAGGAATCTGGTGTCAGAACCCTGCCTGTTTCAAATACTACTTCATCACATTTTTGAAAGGCAGCATTCAAACAAGCTTTTGTCTGTTCACAGTTCCATCATGAATTAGACTCTTCTTATAACCTTTGTCTTTTAAAGATCTCTGCTATAAGACTTCAAAAACTCCCTTCATGCTAGCAAAGCCAGACATTTGAATCCATCCAGAGATATTTTACCAAAGATAACACAGTAACAGAAAGATGAATCAGTGTTCCTCTTGGTTATGGTGAGATACCTGTACCATCTTAAATGTTTCTAGGCCAGACGTAAGAACTTAGTCATTCTCTTATCTCTGCCTTGAAACACAATCTTGTTCTTTAGGGGACGCAGAGGGTGGAATCGGAGAATACTTTCAGGGATTGTGTTTGTTAAGAGTTTGCAAAGATTCAGTCCTGGAAGTCTTTTGAAAGAGAAAGGGCAAATTCTTGCATTGGATATTCCTCAGATTCTTGCCAAGAACAGGGCCACATAGAACAACTTCTGCAAGAATTTCCCCTTTCTTACCAAACTGATATAGGGATAAGGAATAAGAAGCAGTCTCCCCCAGTGTGGTTGTGGATTAGTGACAGGTATGGAGAGGTCTGGCACCCACAGTGACACATTGCAAGTCAACAATGGAAGTATAGGGGCTGCTAGGTGAGGACGAACCTAGTGACTACCACTACAGCTCCTAGCTGTGATGGCTGTGGTCTATCAACACTGTATGAGACAACACGCCTCTGAATGCCAGTTGCTGCGAATCACAGGTCCTGCTTTTGAGCATCTCATAAACATCTGGTTGGCCACTGTGAGAACAGGATGTTGGACTAGATGGGCCATTGGCCTGATTCAGCAAGGTTCATCTTATGTTTTTATCACTACAGTGCTAACTGGCCAGAAGCATCTAGTATAGGTCACCAGCATCATGTCTCATGTCCCTGTTGGGCATGACTACCCTGTCCACCTGCATGCCTGCCCAGTGCAGACACTGAATCATAGAGTAAGAGGGAACCTTATCCCCCTGCTTGATACTAGAAATCCAGAGCTACAGCAATCCCAATGGATGAGTATACAACCTCTGTTTGGAGACCTCCAGCAATGGTGAGCCAACCACTTTTGGGGGTAATTGGTAACCTGAAGAATGACAAACCAGAGTAGAAAACATGGGCTAAATGAACAAGTTGGTGCACGCACATAGTCTTCCCTGCCAACAGCAGATCTCTCCCACCGATGGAGACCGGTGGGAATCTGGGACAGCAGACTAGATATGGTGTTTGTTGTGTGAATGCAATTAATGTCCAGATTTTTTAGGTATGCAAATAGCAGTTGCAGCTTGGTGATTGGCAAAGTGGGGTTGAACACTTTCTGTCCCTACCACAATCCTACCAAACTGTCCTCTCTGAAGCTGCTATTTGCATTTTGTGGGAAGTCTCCATCAGCACCTGACAAAATTCAGCCTGATCACCCACATTCCTCTAAGGATACATTTCCTCCATGGTTTTCTTATATTCGATTCAAATCTGGCATGCTTTGTCATCTCCAAAACATGGCATTGCAGATTAGTTGAGAAAGACCTATAACTTTTTCATAAACCACAGCAAACCAATAATGGTAATGGATTTTCCATTAAACACACCCACACACAGAAGCAAGGCTGATGCCCAAGCCAACAAACTCTTAGTCCTGAAAGTTAACCCTAACTTGCAATAGCAATCCCACTGGAGAGTCGGCTATACTTGTGGTTAAGAATTACTTATAAGGGAGCAAAGACTTAGAGAAGCAGACCTTGGCTTGAACAACAGCATTTTAATTACAGACAATCTCAGACTGTTCAGTGTGTACAAAAGAGGGTCCCCCCACCACCCGGACAATAACAACGGTTATTAGCCTGTTCTTTGCACCCGCCCGCCCGCCCCCTGCCCCCCCCAACTTGGTCTGTGGTTTAAAAAGGAGGCACCAACAATCTAAACCAAATAAAACTGACCTTTGAACCTTTTCTGCTGTACTTTTTCTCATGCCATGATTTCTTTAGTGTGTTAGTGATCTGAAGGCTCGTTCTGGGCTACAGCCACTTTCCCAGACAAGACTGCCTTTCGTCCCCTGACAAATCACTGCTGAGCCCCTTTTGTCCTGTGCCACTTTGATCTCACCTGCCTGTCAGGAGAAAAAAGAACTCCCGTACAGTCAGAATGCATTACAAACAAATTGGCAACCATTTCATTCCCATACACACCATTTCAACAAAGATCAAGATAGAGATAGAGAATTTTTAACCCTTTCGTTGACCCAGAGTGCCAGGAAGCAGTGTGGGAGTTTGATATGGGGACTATATGAATAACATCTTATGGTGGCAAATAGGAAGAAAGAGGCGCAGTGAGGAAGTGGAAATAGAAGGTGACTGGCAGCAGCAGCAGCAGCAGCAGCAGCAGCAGCAGCAGCAGCAGCAGCAACAACAACAACAACAACAACGTATTAAAATATTTTGGTTCTCAATGGGTCTGCAAGCTTTGTGGAAAATAAATTCCTTCTAATTAGGTGGCTGCTTGGGCATAAACCACGGAAACATAATAGGTATTCTCCAACGTGAATGAAATTAATCCCATTGTAAATAATCATTGGTGTATTTAGTGTCCCAGCTGAATCTTTTCCAAGACCCAGCCTTAGTCACTGACATATTGCTTTCCCGGTTTCTCTGTCTTTTGGAGCAGGGTGGGCAACAAAAGGAAATCTCAGGATTCTATTTACCATTTCAGGAAAAACAATGTTAGACTGCAATTTCTTTTCCCCTGGAAGTTCATTTGCAAAGAACAGGATGCATCCTGTTCTAAGCTGCAATTCACAGCATGCGTACATGGAAGTAAGGTTCACTGAACTTTGTAATTGTGTTTAGGATCAGGACATTAATCCTTTAATGGATCTATTTTTTACACAACCAGTGAAACCAATCCTACTTCTGCTGCCCGCAATGCTTGACTAAGTGCTGAAATCAAATGTAAGGCCATCAGTACTGGAGAATTCTAGTTGTTGATTTCTGCCGCCACCCCAACAATGAAGTCCAGTCCCTCAAAATAGTTGAGCTCCATGTCCTCCAGTTCTATAACGCAACATACAGAGGGCCACTGTGGTGCAATGTTGGGTTTACACAGAGTCAAAAGCCTGCTTAGCCATGAAGTTCAGCAGCTGGACTTTAGCCTGGCATTCTGTGCTGTTAGATTAAGCTGCTTCATATGGTTGCCACGAAATAAAATGAACCTCAAATACTTTAGAAAACCTTGATGCATATGTGTCAAGTGGAATAACTGTCTTTATATTGAGTCTTTCTGTCACTGAGAGGAAATTTGAAGCTGGTGTGGTGAGACCAGTGTGGAACTAGATTGCATCAAGCAATGAGACCAGCCCTTCTATGAGGAAGCAGCCTCAGGCAGCGGAAACCCCCAAAGTAGCACCCCCATGGGCTGTCCTGCTGTCTCCACCACCGGCTTTGGTGTCAATTTCCAGTGAGATCTCATGAGATCTCGCCAAATTCTCATGAGATCTCACAAAATCTCGCTGGAACCTGCTGCTGCTGCTTCGTGCCACCACTACACAACCTAGGTAAGGGATGCTGAGGAGCCGGCAATGAGGCACTGGCTACACCATAGTGGGGCAGCCCTTGCCATTTCACTTCAAGTGGCAAAACAGGACACTCCACACCTGCCAAATAGGGTTCTCCAGAAGTTGCTTGACTACAACTCCCAGCATCCCTCAACATCTGCTCTGCTGGTTGGAATTAAGAATCTAACATCTGGAGGGCCACAATGCTCCCTTCCCTCACCAGTATAAAACATCTTTAAAATATTTTCTTTAATCCCCCCCCCCATTTCTTCCAAAAGTGTGTTCGGGTGGGAGGGACACATTTTATGACCACTGAAGATTCATTTTATACTTATACATGGGTAAAGATACTGTATCATGCGGTTTATTTGGAAATGGAAGTCCTTGTTGAACACATGGCACAGATCACTTTGTGGGAATGTTCAGGGAGGCAGGAGAGGATATATTGTTTAATAATATCCTTCTCAACTTTTGTTAGCAAGTTCTATAATTTAGCCGAGTAACATTCCCTTTTTAAAACTTACACAGCGGATAAGTTGTTGCCAGGCTTGCTTAAGCCTCTAAAATAAGTTCCCTGGTAATTCCCCTTTATTCCCTCCTAAAAAGAATAGACACGGCACAGTCTTGTATAAAAGGTATAAAATAGTTTACTCACACATTCTGTTCACAGATGGATCCCAGAAGGCAGACTTAAGTTACAAAATATATACAAGTGGAATCTATCCCATAAGGAGATAGTTCCTTTGTCTTCTCTTGGCTGCTATCAGGCACTGGTGGAGGAAGAGAGGGGCGGGGGGAGCACACCGCCCCTGGCACCACAATCCTGGTGGGGTGCCATCATGGCTGCCCCCTGCGCTGGGCACCATGCCCCCAGGACGTGCACCATGCCCCTGCGAATAGCATGCCATGCCCCCGGGACGTGCCATGCCCCCAGGATGCGCACCAGCCATGCCCCCGCCTGCTCTCTGCCCCCAGTGGAGGAGCATGAAGCTCCGCCACTGCTACCAGGTCCAGTTGAAGGTGGTGGTACTAGTGCTTAAAGTCAAATGACCCAAGTACATGAAGGAACACCTTTCTCCATGCTTCTCACCCTCTAGCCTGGGACGAGGTGGCCCTTCTTGCAGTAGTACTATGGCTGAGGATGACCAGGAGTGTGGGAATGTGCAATAGGGCTTTCTAAAAACATAAAACCTGGCCTGTTGGATCAAACCAAAGGCCTGCCTCTAGTGAGGCACTTTGTTCTCACAGTGGTCAACCTGATTCCCACAGGGAGCCCACAAGCAGGATCCAAGTGCAATAGCTTGAGATTCTCAGCAGAAGTCTACTGCTTCCAACAGTGGAGGTAGAACATCGCCATTTTGCCTAGTAGCCATTGATAGTCTTATCTTCCATGTCTCCTTATCCTTCTTTCTCCCTAGCAGCACCCAGGCTGCCCTGTCACTTTCCCTGGCCATGTTTAGGAGGAATCAGAAGATGTCTTCCTTTGTGCAAACCCTTGTAAAAGGCTTGTTAGGCATGGGAGTTTTATGACTGTCGTTTTAATTAATGGATGTTGGATAGTTTTTGATTTGATTTTATGTTGCCCTGGGCACCCCCCTCAGGGAGAGATGACAGGGTATAAATTTAACTAATAAAATAAATAACAAATAAACTCTACTGAGTGTGGAAGAAGTCAGCTGTGATCAAACTGTTGGCTGTGAATGCAGAAATAAAAGGAATAATTAGAAAAGGGAAATGGTAAGATCCTTTTTAAAATACTCTTGAGAGTTTGCTTGTTTTTACAAATCTGTGATGATATGTAGCATGATTCAAAAAAGAATACACGTGAATTCACTTAAACTTTAAAAAGTTCAATTTCATTCAAATATATGCTTTCTTAGCAGGCCTCTGTTGCTTAGAGAACATACAGGGAAACCGAATTATTAATGGTTTAAATAAGGCAGAAATTCTCACAAGAAGCAGAAACAAAAATGTGGATTTTGGTACTCCATATCAAAGAGTTAATTTGGGCTATTTCACCCAGTAAGTTATTTTCACAATAAGATGTTTCAGTCGGGTGGTCCTTAAAGTGCCTGTTGAAGGCTCTAATTAGTGATCATTTAAAGTACTTAACTAATGTTAACTCCAGCACGCAAAGGATGCTCTTGAGACTGGCCCCTGTTCATTCCTTTTCATTTTGGAGCTTTGAAGATAATTGATTTTTGAAGGCTGCAGCATTCTCTCACAAACCAGAGACTAATATGGCAGAGAACTAATCATGATTCAGCCGTTTATGCAACTAATGGAGAAAAACTAACTTTGTTAGTCCATACTTTAATGGAGTTTGAAGTTGATGAATAACCCAAACATAAGATGGGTTTTAAAGTCTACTTGTACCACCACGTTAAGCAAAATTAGGGTTAAAGGGGGGAGGGGAGGAAGGATCAAAGGCAAGTATATAAACAATATTTTTAATCATCTAGATCAATATAGTTATAGCCTCTATTTAAATTTCAGATTTCTCATTTGATTCCATGCCAAAATTCTGTTTGCTTTTATTACATGGCAATTATGACAGGTCTTCCCATACTCTTCCTCCCATACTAGAATGACATTTTCTACATCATCACAAAACATTATTTGGGATCACTGCATTCTTCCTATGAATGTGCTGCTATGTTTTGGTAATCTGCATCCAAATGTCCTCTAGGTTCCCAAACTGTGGCCTATGGACCACCAGTGTTCCATGAGCTTTGTTCAGGTGCCCATGGCTTGCGTGCATTAAAATTCATATTGGTACAGCACTCCTGTGTATGTAACACTGGTGTCAGGATCCCACCTCAAACCTGTTACAACATTGCTTTTTAATTGTATTTTCATTGCTTCTTTTATTTTTTGTATTACAGTAAAATACAACATATGAAATAAAAGAAGCAACAAGAATACAATTAAAAATCATACTGCATCTAGAATAGCACCTTCTTCTTTGGCGCTCACTCGTAGCCGAGTAAGATTGTCTTCCATAAACACAGTTTTAACAATGGGTCAGTAAGTGACTGTGGAGGCCCATTCTGGATCCACACGTCCTTCCTCAGTGGGGACATTGGTTTCCAGGCGGGAGTTGATCATGGTGTGGATTTGTCAGGTGTGCCTTCCTCTTAGCACATTTCTCCCTTGCGTCCTGAGTTCGAGTGTCTTCAAAGCCCATGATACCTTTAGTAAAGGCTGTTCTTGAAAATTTCTGAAAATGACAGGCCATTTAATGACTTTTCTACCTGTTGTAGGAACAGCAAGGTGCTATTGTTCTGTATTATTATTGAACAGAACAATAGCACCTTACCGTTGCTACAACAGGTAGAAAAGTCATTAAGTGGCCTGCCGTTTTCAGAAATTTTCAAGTGGTCCATGGCAAAAAAAAGTTTGGGAACCTAGATCCCCGGAATTCAGGAATAGCTACAAACATATTTTGAATGTTCTGAAGTCAGAAGAAATGGCCTTAGCTCAGTGGTGGAGCACATGCCTTGCTGGTAAATTGTCCCAGGTTCAATCCCTGGTGTCTCCAAGGTACATCTGGGAAAGACTCTTGGCTAAGACTCTATAGAATCCCTGCCAGGCAATGTTGATAATACTGTGGTAGCCCAATGGTCTGACTTGGTATAAGGCAGCTTCCTGTGTTCCTGCTGCTGGTGAAATGCTCTTGGGACATTTTGGTGGTTTGTGCAATTGAGATAAGCCCAGAGGATATACTTTGAATTCCATAGAGGAAAAGTAGGATGAATAAAAATGATAATGAGTATTATCAACTGGGGCCTTGGAGTTGCAGTAGATGCCATGGAAATCTCCTGATCCCAGAGGAGAGGAGCCAGTTGATATACAGTGCTACTTGGAGCCACCCCACATGCTACTGCTATGCAAAAGCAAACTGGGCATTCCAATGGCACATTTGGGAGATGTGTGGAGTCTGGAAGATAAAAGACCCATCTAAAACAGTGGTAGCCAACATGGCACCCTCCAGATGTTGTGAACTCCAACTCCCAATGCCCCTGACAGCATGGCCAATGGTTAGGGATGGAAGTTGCAATCCACAACATCTGGAGACACCTTGTTGTGTGCCGAGTAACAGATAAAGTAGCTAACTTAGGAGACTTTGTCAAATCCTGCTCACTGGATGGCCTTGCTAGGTTACCAGCTTTTAGGCCAGGCATAGGCAAAGTCGGCCCTCCAGATGTTTTGGGACTACAACTGCCATCATCCCTGACCACTGGTCCTGTTAGCTAGGGATGATGGGAGTTGTAGTCCCAAAACATCTGGAGGACCGACTTTGCCTATGCCTGTTTTAGACTAACCTACCTCAGGGTCAGTGCTGCTGACAGGATAAAACAACAACCTGTATGTACAACATTCAGAATTCTTTGGTATATAAATGTCCACAATAACAATAAAGCTATGGTTCCTCAAAATGAGGAATCTCTAACAGGATTTTCCAATAACTCTCAAACTAAATGCTATAGAACTGGGGAAAAGGAAATGTTTCCCCTACACACACACACACACACACACACACACACACACACACACACACATGACATTGTATGATAATTAATTGAGCTATATATAATCACATATTTAACTGTTTAAATAATTTTGAACTTTGTGTTGAGGTTAGGCTATCAGACCCTGGGGATGCAGCTGACAAATTCAGAGATGAATGATGACATGATTGTTTGTCAGTCATAGGCTAGACAGGTGTTTTGGAGATGGGGATCTCATAGTCTTAAGCTGGTGTCTCACATTGCTCAGTTCTTTACACGGCTGACATCTCTTGTTACAATTGGAAATGGTCTATTATGCAGAATTCTACAAAGTTGAAACAAAAGTTAGCTGAACAAACTTGGTTTTATGTATAAAAGGAGGTTTATGAGATTAATAAGAGTCCATGTAAAAACACACACACAAACACACGTTGGGTTTTGCTCACTGTAGATAATGTTAGGACTCCAAGAAAGCTTCAAAGGATCTCTTCTGACATTTTGCAATCCATCAATCAAGCTCTAGTGTTTCTGCTCTTCACACATTCTGTAGTTGGAGTCATCTGTACTGCAGAGGTTGCAAAGCCAAAAAGTGACAAGCATTTGTGCGGATGAATTAAGATGCCGCATTACAATCCCAGCAGAGCAGTTTCTGCCACAAGTTAGGGCTGGTTCCACACATACAAGCTCTTGATGCTTTAGCAGACAATGTCAAGCGGCTCAATGTGTGAACTGAACCACTGCAAAGCATTGTCTTTGGGGTGATGTGAGCCAATATGCCAATCCTTGATGCTGCACAGTGCACACATCAAGTGATGACATGCTCAATGTGAAACCATCTCCACCGGCTTCACCACCCCAGTCACTTCACCCACTCATTCAAATCCTCCTCCTTTAGAGTATTTTGCTGGGTAGCAGCTGCTACCCAGCAAAATTTGGCAGAGGCAGGAAAAGCTCTTTAGAAGTGTAGATGTGATTTGCCAGACCCCCTCCCTCCCACCCCCTCCCATTCCTTACAAGGAAAGAGACAATGTTCCAGTACAAAATCATTCAGGGCAATGGACAGCAGGAAGGGCAGCAGAGAAACACTGCTCTCCTATCCCGGAAGGACGGAAGGGAGAATATAAATATGAGGGGCTTCCAGACACAGGCTTAATGTTGAAAATACGTTGTTCAAGTATTGCAAATGGGTCATTGGTAACAGTTTTGTTTTCCTAAAAAAAGCATCGGCTTCTCCCCCACAAAGGGTGAATCTGGATTAAGTGGGTGAAAATTATGAGCAAGCATTTTGATGCTGACAATCTTGTGTAGGTCCTGTGATAAACAGGCATGCATGAGGAGCACTGATCCTGTAATAAATACCCATCTGGAAACACTCAAAGTCTCAGATATTGCCAGGTCAACTCCCCTCTAGATGTCCTTTGGATTGTGCATTCATAATAATTTGTGCTCATGGTAGGATTTGGGCAGTTAGACATGATCCCACTTTCAATATTGTTGGGTCCTGCAGCATCTACTCCATTTTGAGTTAATGCATGTTCTGTAGCTTCCTGCTGAAATCCTGTATCATACCTTAAAGGTTCCTGAGGTTTTTATTTGTCCTGCTTTTCTTGCGGTAATGTTGGAGAAGTGCCGCAGAACAACTCATAATCTTGATGTGTGGACGGTCCAGTATGAATCCGCCACTTACGGACTGTCATGGCATCAGTGGCATGCTGCAACATACACCTGCGTGGACACACCACCAGTTGGGAGGGTCCAAAGTCCATGTCAGAATGATATATGAAGTAGCCGCTTGGGACATTCTAGGTTTCGTATTGTAATGTGGAGATCAGCAAATTCAAAGAGAATTGTTACAATCAAGGAACAAATGTTGAGCATTACAATATGTCATTCTCCCTCGTCTTGGATTCAACTTGTCATGATCATACAGGAGAGAGGCAGTGGCAGAGAACAGGATAGTTTGCGTTTTTATTTTGCATTTTTATGCTGTGACCCACCCTGAGATCTTTGGATGAAGGGTGATGTACAAAGTTAATAAATAATAATAGAAGTAGGACTTTTTTTATTTAAAAAAAATCTATTTGGGATGCTTCAGTGACACATATGAATAGAGTCTCCAAAAACAAACAAGCCCAGCCTCGAATTGCAGTTATTGATGAAGTTTTTCTCAATGAAACAAAGGAACTTCAGCAAGAAGAAAAGAATGGAGCTCAAGCAGGAGAAGAGGCAGAGGCGAAATTCGCCAGGGAAACCCTTGCACTGAAATTAAATAGCACTCCTGGGAAGGGGCTCTCCTTTCAACAGGCCTTCCAGAATCATTCTGAGCCATTAACAGGCCACATCTACTGCATTACCTGTCCGGGCATTTGTGGTTCCTTTTTTGTGTGCGATGCCTACTTAAAATATCAAAGCTGTGAGAGTCTCAATGAGATATTGAAAGCTGAGTAACGCAGGTTTTGTGTGACAATCCCCAAATCCCTCCCTCGGCCTTTGTCAGAGTCCTCCGCCAGTGTCACTAGATGAAAAAGAAATCAAAAGTCTATGGGTGGGACGTCAATGACTGACAAGGTATGGCCAGATCAAAAAGAGGCCTGTGTTATTAAATCAAAGAGTCCCAACAAAAGGGCAGAACAGAAAAAGTATTTTGAATCATGTAACCTAGCCGTAACCTGTCACAACTTGGCGTTATTTAAAGCTCCCAGAATAATTTCTCATCCGTGGCTTTGCTAGCAGTGCACAGCTAGTTTCGATCTCTTGCTTATGGCTGCAGTCCTAAACTCACTTAGAAGGGAATAAGCTCCACTGAAGACAGTGTGACTTCCTTCCATGTAACAAAGCATATTATTGCACTGGGTGCACGCTGGGATTTCCTATCCCTCTGTGGCTATTAGAAAGGATAGTAAGTTTAAAAAACAAATCTTAAAGGGAAGGGTGGAATAAGAGTTTTGCAACTACAAATGAAGTTGCGAACTGAGCTGAGGCCCTGTGAACGTCTAAACAAGATTTCATTGTATTCTTTTTGTGTTGTCTAAAGTTGCCAGGTCACAACTCAGAGATCAGGCTTTAAAATTTTCCATGCAGCGTGAGACAAGGTCCCATCCATTCCACCATCCAATCATGATAGAAAATAGGGTTGCTGTGATGGTCAGGGATGCATTCTAAGTGAAGAGGTGCTTCTGTCATTAGTCACCCCCACCCCTCACAATCTATCCAGCCCTGAAGCTGGAGACACTGCAGAGCTACAGGGTTTCCTGAGAGTAGTATTTTAAGAAGGCTTCTGGTCTGGCAAGACAAGGGGATCAATAGGCACCTTTTTCTTTACCTCTCCTTAAAATTGTCTAGCATGGACAAGTGGTTTAGGAAAATGAGTAAGTGAAATGATCCTATGGCTAGAGAGAACTCCACCTTTTGATTTAAACTACATTTATTTAAAGTGTCAGGTAATGGAGAGACTTTGCAGAAAAGCATGATCCAAACTATATTTTTTTATGTTGTATTACAGAAACAATGTCAGACCATGGATGAAGGAGAGCAAGCAACCAATCAGCTGAGGCCTTGGGCTTCCTCAGGTTTCACATATGGTAGGTGCAATATGACCGTATTTAACACATTGTTAGCAGAAGGAAATAACTTTTGAGAGGTGTAAAGGGGAAACCTCTCTTCCTAGACCATTGTGTCAGACAGGATGGAAACCAGGATGAAAATCTTTTTGTGTATTGGCTGAAGTGTGCGTGCGCTTTGCTCACAGAAAATAGCTTCTGAAGAGAGAGAAAATAGTTGTTATAGCTGAAAAACCTTCATTGACAGAAGAAGCAGCTAAACTGCAGCTGACTGAAGAGTGGGAAGGGGCCATATTATAGAGGCAGCTCCCATGTTTTGACTGTGGGGGTGAACAAGAGACCCTCCTTTGAAAGCAACAAATCCATAAATAAATAAATAAATAAATAAATAAATAAATGTTTGTTTGTTTGTTTGTTGTTTGGAAAGTGACAGGGGAAAGCACTGAAAAGCAGGAGGACTAATTAACAGGAAGATGTGAAAACACCCCACAAGCTCATCAGGATGAATGCTCATTGTCGTATTATCGCCCCATAAATGAATCAGAATGATAAAGACCAGACATTGTCTAACCACCATGTAAGTTTTGTGTAAGCCAATCAGGAAGAATGCTGTGTAAACAGGTTGCCTGGGGAAACCCTTATGCATTCTCTAATTTACCTGCATCAATCTGGAATTCAAGGTAAAATAATTTATTGTTCCCCTAATAATCTGGAGCCAAGTGAGCATCCAATGAAGACCTTTAGGTTGTACCAGTATCACCCATGTTTTATCTTTCTTGACATATGATAGCAAGTGACCTAGTCAAATGCCTGGGTTTTGTTTTGTTTTGTTTTGTCAATTGCTTTTAAGAAAGCAGTCCCTCGGTCTCTTTGATGTGGGCATATTTCTTGTTTACCAAAGGTTCTAAGAACCTTTGCATCAATAGAACTTCATTGTGTGCAATCACTCATACTTTGAAACATGTCTGTTGAAGAATTGCTGTTCATGAAGAACGTTGAACTTGGATTTGCAAGACTGAGCTAAAATACTGCAGCTCTACAATCACAGATTCACCGGGTGACACTAAAGGCACTATTGGTCTAATCATTAGACAGTCAATGAAAAAAGATGTAAATAGGCAGGGGAAATCAGGAGGAAACACAATGACCTCCCTTTAGGAGCTGCTTTGAGAACAATGCAGATAAGGAGTGTAAAGCAGCTTAAACATCAAGAATGCCATCCCAATAAACAAAAGTATTCACACATCCTAATCCACTGTCTACATTAGGCAAATTAACTGATTTAAAGGGGATACCCTCAACCTCACATCTGGGCAGAGCAATCCTACACTTATGGCAGTGGTGGCCAAACTCGGCCCTCCAGCTGTTTTAGGACTACATTTCCCATCATCCCTGACCACTGTTAGCCAGGGATGATGGGACTTGTAGTCCCAAAATAGCTGGAGGGCCGAGTTTGGCCACCGCTGACTTACGGTGCAGGCAACAGATCTGTTGGTGGTGCTACCACTGCATCCATAGCCCTGCCAGCTCACTTCCAGTGGGGCAGGAGGTTGGAAGGGCAAATTCGTCTTCATCTGTCCCACTGCAATCAATGGAAGGCAATTACCTACACGAGTCGCACAGGCAGTTGTAGTCTCACTTATTTTTGTGGGTATGTCAGGGAAGCAATGAGGCTTTAAGTGGAATGTTCATAGCTGACCCCAAGATGCCTTGAGAAGTCCTGCCTCCCCTCGTAGCCCTGCAGATAGAACACCACTGGGGATACATCTGTGCCAGTATTATTTCTTGTCTGTGTACTGGTTGATCTATAAGGGCTAAGTGTTATTCCTGAGGAATACAAATGTCTTTTCAACAGTCTTCAGAATCACATTGCTATGGGTGTGTGATGAATAGCAGGGGAGAGAGCATTATGGAGAATGGGCACCATTACCAAGCTATAAACAAAAGATATAATAAGCAAGTATAATAACTTTGTAGTAACCTACAAAGTGTCTCTCAGTACACCCCTTCATAGACTCTGAGGGTAAAAGGGAGGCTCAAGGATGATATAATCTAAAACATGCATTTTTAGAACTACTCACTCACCCTGAGCCTATCATTATGAATAATTAGAAATGTTGCATAAATATGCCATTGTATACTCAGCGATCAGACTGTAATCTCTCAAGGAGTCTCTTTTTTTTTTCGTTTTGCAAAAACTTTATTGAAACTCCATCATCTAATACAATCCAATACAATCCAATAATTAATTGAGTACAGTGTAAATAAAGCTACAAACCAAAGTAAATAAAAATTTCCAAATTATTTACATTTCTATCTTTACCATTACCTTCCCTTGCTTACCAACCCAATAAACCAAACTAAGATAGAAAACAAAAATCCAAACAACAGTCCTATACAAGTTGACTTCCTGTCCATCCCTTCTGTACATTTTTCATACACTAGAATGTTTAACTTATATTCTACTTTTCTTATTCTATTTGTTTTACATTCATATATCTATCTATAAACTTAAATATGTCACCAAACTGTTTCTCCCACCAAGATCATTCAAATGCCAGCATAGAGACTGTTCCTTTGCTATAATTCCTCACATAACACTTATATTTGTATCTCTCAAGGAGTCTCTGTGTTAAAACCATGTTAATGAAATGAGATAAATCTAACTATTTACATAATTTCCAATGACATCACATAATTTCCATAACATGTGAACCAGTGTTAAGGTATTCTGTGTACATACAAATTTGTATATTTTGGACAACACTGATTAATATGCTGAATTGAGATATCAGAAGCCTCTGTGATCTTTACACTTTAATACTTCCTATTCTCTTAATATAATAGTTAGGCCTATGCCCTTGTAAACGGCCATCTTCCCATCAATTAATGTACCTTTATCATTGTTGCAGCAATGCGCTCCAAACCTTTTAATCTCCCTTCATGTCCTTCCCCCCCTGGGCTATTAGATACTCAAGAGTACCCTGATTCTATTGCAACCACCTTCCAACTCCAAACGGTTCCTCTGACTTACATAGAAAGCTGACCTATATGGAGTCTGACCATCACCTATCTAGTTCATGTTGTCTTCATTGACTGACAACATCTCTCCAGACTTTCAGACAGGGCATTGCCTTTCTACCTGGAGATGCTGGGGACTGAAGTGTAGATGCTCTACCACTGAGCTAGGGACCTTCCTTTTTTCATGTCCATCTCTGCATTTCCCAGCAAGGCAATTTTAAATCAGGGACTATGAAACATGATGTTTGGGACTACAGCTTCCATCCCTGGCTGTTGACTATGCTGGCTGTGGTCTACAACATATGGAGGAAAGCATTTGGCTACCCTGGTTTATGTAAACCACCAAGAGATCTTAGATGGTTGAGTGGTATGTAGAAATGAATAAATTGGTTCTGAGATTCTGTCTCCCCTAAGTCCCAAGTCACTTTCATTTTAGGTCTAGTTGTGTGACTTTGTCCATGGGTCAATCCATATGGTCAAAAAGTGCTCCTGCCTATGCAGTTAGTTCCATTTGCGGCAAAAATTGTCTGGTTCCTCACCTGATCAGACTGAATGTGGTTTGAATGTGGATACTCAGTGAAGTGTCCATGCAATTCCTTCAATGCACACCTACGGTAAGTCTTACTTCACTGCAGATATTTAAACATATCACTAGAAATATGTGGTCCAGAAATGGCCCAGTACTACATTGTGAAACTGATACTGTATATGAGTGGACAATGAGGAGGTCAGTAACCATTATACTGCATATCCAAGCTCAGCCCAACTTCAATCAACTTGAAATAATCTTCAGGCTAGAAATGAGGAATCAGACAATTTACTGTGAGAAGTTCTCTTGCCACAGGAGCACCATCTGGTGGCCACATACAACATGTCAAACATATTTCTAAGATTCCTTTTCTTGCAACAGTGAAGGTTGAAGCTTACTACAAAAGCAAAACATGACACATGATTCTAACAAATGTCCTCAACTGAAAAACTGAATCACAGAGGGCATGAATTTTCAAGCAAGACATGTTGGCAGCACCAGTCTAGGATTGAGCATCATCATCATCATCATCATCCAAATGTATAGGAAGGGAAGGAAAATTCACCATTATCTTTGCCATAGCTAGTCCATTCTACAACACGAACATACACTGTTGAGGCTATAATTTTATGGAGCTGCAGAAGTTTTGTGGGTTGCAGTTGCAGCTGCATTGATTACAAACACAGGAAGCTGCTCAGACTATTTGCCCTTCTCTCCCCACTAGTGACGGGATCTGTGACCCTCCAGATGTTGATGGACTCCAACCAACACCCACCACTCCCCAGCCAGCACAACCAACAGTCCAGAGCACATGCCTTGCCTTCTAGAAAGGCCTCAGTGTCAATACCACTGAGAAGCCCTAGCAGATGGCATTGTGGGACTGTGCCACTCACTTGTCTTCCCTCCAGCTGTGTCACTGCTGCATATTGGGTTGGAGGGGGAGAGGTGGCAGCAACATCCCTCTCCGCAGCAGCAGCTGCCGCCACCCCTCTCCGCAGCAGCAACAGAACAACATCTAGAGCAGGCGTCCCCAAACTGCGGCCCTCCAGATATTTTGGCCTACAACTCCCATGATCCCTAGCTAACAGGACCAGTGGTCAGGGATGATGGGAATTGTAGTCCAAAACATCTGGAGCGCCGAAGTTTGGGGATGCCTGATCTAGAGGGTTCGGGGTTCTCAATTTCTGATCTACAATGCCTCAGGCAGTGATCTTTCATATCACCCTGCTAACTCATCCTTTTAAACTGGTTATGCCAGAAATTGAACCTGGCAATCTTGTGATCTGTCACCTGTGGCCCTTGCTTGTAACTTAACTCCACTCCAATTGCCTTGGGACATATCTGAGTGGGGTTTGGCGCCGACCCAGTTAAATTCCTAGGCAGTCAGTCCAGGCGCCATAAAGCAACTGCTCCTACCTTGCTAAGAGATTAGCAGGCCTATGATTGCACTGCCCATGGACCGCAGGATCTGTGCTAATGATTTTCTAGATGTGCGGAAGGCTGGGTTGCTGCCAGATGCCAATTCCCTTCCCAAAATCTGCTGCCAAGGACACAGCTATCAAAGCAGTGGTCATCAGCTGAGCAGGGGATCCTTGTGGTTCTCAAAGGGTGTGGAAGGAAAGGATGGTAAATGTGGCAAGAAGATTCAAGAACAATCAAAGATACAGTTAGACATTTCACTGTAGTATAGTATAATATAGTATAGTATTACTGAAAAAATATTTGCACAATATGGATTGCTATATTTTCAAAATGAGACCAAGGGCATCAAGTGATCCAGAGGACAATCCTAGCTGTGATCCAGAATCGCTCTTTGAACACGATATGGGAGAAGATTCGTTTATAATTATATTTTGGGAATATGTAGCTGCATTGTTTTATACTTTCTGAATGTCCCATGATCATAAAATAAAGTAGCTGTGCTTGATGTTATAAATCAAGCCCTGCTAGGAGTTGTTTCTTTATTGTTTTCCAAGGTATTTCTTATCAATTAAAAAATGTGGTGGGGGGCAAATTTTTATTCTGAGTGTGCGGCCCAGAGAAAAATGTTTGAGAGCCACTGCATTGGGGGAGTGACTGCTGGGGTTAAATGTGGATGCTGATGAATGGACTCTGATAAGGAATAACAATTCAAGTTTTTAACTACCTAATCTAGCAGTGTTAGAGAAGCTGCATTGCTTCCCATATAAAGCCTCTCTGGAGATCCATAAGGCCTCTGACCCATTTGATGGCATTATGAAATAAATCATTTGTGCACCTCAAATTAAATTTGCGCCACGATTTAAAGGCATCGCCGCAGCACACGGTGTTGTCATTCCTTGTTAGTTGTTAGTTCCTTGTTATTAATTCTAATTCTTATTGCCTCTCAACTGTCCAAGTCGGCGAGAGAAGTGCAGGGCCCTTGTGTATTTTGTTGCTATGTAATGCGATATAAAACAACTTTGGAACCTCTCCCTGGGTGCATGCCACCAGAAGGAGAGTCAAAATCCTTCCCGCTGCAGCTGCTGTCCATTAAATCATGAACCTGCTTCAGAAACCTCCTGCCCTACTGTGTCAGAGCCCAGAAGAATGCATTCATGTGACAACTAGAAAGAAATTGCCACAGTGACTGCAGCATAACCTACTTCCGCTTTTCTTCATCTTCTAGGGCATTAACTGAAAAGATGAGGAGGAAAGAAAGCAAAACCAAAACAATTTCCCCCTGCAGTTACAACGTTGCAATTTTTGTGGGGACAGGGAGAGCTTACAACCGCAAGAAAACGCATAAAACCAGAAGAGAACGTGTAACTGTGTTCTTCAACGGTTGAATAATTGATTCTAATAAATGAGAAATATATGTATCATAATTGGTTGGAGACTTCTGTCAGGGGGAAAAAGCTAATTTGAAGGCAAAAGAAGGTCCTATGGAAATATTTTAATTTCTTAACTAAATAATATTCACTGCAGCTCTTTATCTGATTTTCACATGTCAAAGTTGACAGGGGCCCTTCCCAACATTATTAGGCATTCATGATGATTTGTGCTCATGATACTATCAGGGCAGTCACACATGAGTCGGCATTTAACACTATTTAATATTATTCATTTGGCCTTGCAAAAGTTTTGGGGCAGTCATACTGCTTCATTTCCAATCAGTGTATATTTCCTGCTGAAATCCCCTAACTTTTCATACCACATATATTTGGGGAGGGGCATTGTTCCACTTTCATTTCACTATGGTCCCTCTGAACATTAATAATGTGGTAGTGCTTGGGGAAGCATCACATAAGTAATAAAGCAGAACAAATTCACCACAAATGCACTGCAATTGTGTCAAGAACACAGAATACATCCACAATAAAAACACCAGTCTGGAGGTGTCTTTAAAAGTAACATTTTGTGAAATTTGAAACATGCACAACCTACCTTTAGAAGATACACTTTTGAACTAAAATGTGTAGTATTGACTTGAGATCATCCTGGGTTTCTTATTTTTTTTGCTAAAAGTCTGTAATCCTTGTATGGTTAATTTATACAGCTGCTAAATAGTTTGTGATTAAACTACTTCCATTGAAAATATTTATGGCCACATTTGTAAGACATTTACACATAACTGAGAATTAGGTATCTTGTCCTCCTTACCTTTTGAAGAGTTCTGTGTAATTCAAAAGCTTGCCTTACATAACCTTTCAGCTAGGTTTATCAAGATTAGTATTCATTATTTTCAGAAAACTATACACCAATCGTGTTGTTTAAATCTTGAAATCATGGGGAGGGGGTGCGTTGTTGTGTTTTGAAAGTTTTAACATAAACAACATGGATATTTTTTATTATACTATGTGGTATATTTATTTATTTATTTTTATTTTTTTAAAAAAGGTTGACCGGATGCAAAAAAGGATAGGGCTTCTGCATCTTTAATAGTAATGTAGAAGAGGGAATTTCTATTAAAGGTGCAAGAGCCCTGTCCTCTATTTTTTTCTTTCCACCTTATGCAAGCACCTGCCTTGGTTGTTTGGGGCCTATATAGACTGAATACTGTGCTTATGGAACAAGAGCTGACACCATTTTCACAGGAGAGCATTATGAGCATTTCATTCTCGATGTGTTTTGGCCCTAACATCATCTTTCAGGATATAAGCTTTGCACCCAGCACTCAAGGAAACATCTGCACCTTAGCCCCTGTCAATCACCTTTCTAGCCCCTTTCATGATACAAACAAAATGTTATCAGCAAGGCCTGTTTTCATGTAGATGAAAGGCACCGAACAAAGGCTGTTCTTCCCTTCTCCCCCCCCCCAAAAAAAGAGCTCACGGGAGAAGATGCGTCTTCTATTTCCCTAACAGATCAGCAGATTCCTTCCTTTTGTAATGATCAACCCAAGTCGCTGCTCAGTCAGCCTCTGCCTTGTCATCAGTCTTGTCTAACAAGATGCTTGACTCATTCAAACTCCATGGGAGAATAACAGTGCTACTCTGGCATAGCCAACAAACAAAAGAAAAAGAAAAAGAAGACCCTTTTCCAATGCTGGGGGGGGCACTCAGTCCTTTGGAGAAGGGGCATCAATTATGAAGTGGCAGATTCCTCATGTCTCTGTGTTTGTAACAATTGGGGATGTAAGATTCAACTTGCTATTTTGTCCGTTTTTTGTTTCCTGCGCTCTGTGTGCTGCGTCACTTTCTTTCTTTCTTAGGGGCTGTTTCACATTTTACATTCCCCACCACGCAGATATATTTAAAGCCTGCTTCTGTCCCCTAGGAATGGAAGGATATGTCAATTTCAGTTCTCTCCATTTCCTCCAGTTTTAAATTCAGTTCACCGTATTTCTTCAACGATTTTTTTATACATAATTCTCATGAAGATTCTTTAGAATATATGTGCAAATTTCTCCTAATATATATGTGTCTGTGCACATTTTCCTCTACTATTTGAAAACACTGGTGGAGGAACTGCATCACGAAATTTGGATAAGTTCAGATAAGTGCTTCGGCTCACATGGTGCGAATTTGATAAATTCAGTTTAAAAACATGTAAGCGTAGAATTGTAGAATTAGAAGGTTCCCCAATAATTAAATAGCCCATCCATCCATGGCAGATGGCCATCCAACCTCTGCTTGCAAACCTCCAAGGAAGGAGAGTCCACCACCTCTCATGGGAGTCTGTTCCACTGGTGAACATCTCTTACTGTCAGAAAGTTCTTCCTGTCTAGTTGGAATTTCCTTTCTTGTAACTTGAATCCTAGCCTCCAGAACAGGAGAGAACAAGCTTTTTTCATTTTTTTTCATCTTCCATGACAGAATTATCCTCTCTCTCCCTGGGCCATGACCTTCAACAGTGATGGGGAAAAGCACCTGTACCCTAGTGCCCTTCAACTTCCTACCCCGAGTCTCATAGTCCCTTGTTAAACATTGATGGCTGTGCCTGGCAGTATCATTTGTACCTACATGAATCAGAAGGAAAGAGTTGTGGTCAGTGAGCTTGGAAGACAGCACATCTCCCGGGACATTCTGTAACCTCCACACACTGCTGCTTCTGTCCCACTCAGTAGGGAGTCACCTACCACCACCACACATCTCTTCCTCCTCTAGGGAGTGGCAGGAATTGTTCTGTACACTGTACCTTCCACAGTGTGTTCTGAGGCCTGCAATTGCTGTTTGGCCAATGTGAGAACAGGATGCTGGATTAGATGGGCCATTGGTCTTGTCCAGCAGGCTCTTCTTCTATTCTTAATGCAGGACAATTTGCCTGGATTCTAGGCCTTAAGCCTACATGGGGTATGTTTGGTTGGTGGGTTGGTTGGTTGCTTGCTTGCTTGCTTGCATGCTTGCTTGCTTAAAATATTTCTATACAGGGCATCTTATCTGAGTCCAAGGCGATGTATAACATAAAGCTAATATGCAAAGAGCAATTTGTCAAGGGAACCAATGACCTGGGAGAGGAGGTAGGTTCTCCTTGACTGGACGCCTTTGAGTTGAGGTTGCCCAGTCTGTCATCTGCTGAGGATGCTTGAGCTCTGGACTCCCTGCAGCCAGCAAGCAAGGGATTGGGCTAGACAGCCTACAAGATCTCTCCAACTCTATGATGCTATAATTTTGTGCGGCAATCAACAAGTCCAAGGATGGGAAATCCTTTTCAGCTCACGTGCCATATTTCCTCATGGACAGCCTCCAGGATCTTCATGCCAGTGGTGAGTGAGGTCAGAGACAAAAGTGAGTGAAGCAACAGGTGTGATTCTTAAATTTGTACAGTAAGCTACACTTGTACAGCAAGTCAGGCCCCACATGCTTCCCAGGCATGGCCAATCAGAGTTGCCAGGTCAAAAATAATAACACAGAAGGTGTGTGACTCTTTGTGGAGTTTGTTTTATGAAGCAGTGGCATTTGACACACATCTCTATCCTACTCTGTGGAGCAGCTAACACCTTGTGCAGCTATCACCTTGTGCACTAAGAACTGGCTGTTAAAAACCCCTTAAAATGACATCTGGCAATATTAGCTGAGTATAATCTCTTGTTTTTAGATAGCACCTGTCATCCTGTAGGGCTTTACAACCTTTAAATACATGGACTCAGCTACAGGAAAAACAGCCACCTCTGTAAACTGTGCTTTGTGCCATACTCAAGCTGGGGGAGGGGAACAAAAAAACAACCCTCAAAGCCCTGTTCTCAATGGCTTTTGCAGAAACTGTACTTTTCTTTCAGCCCTTGTCAATGGCGTCTTGTCAAAGAGAACATTTTGTCATGCATATCAGAGTTTCTTTTTAAGGCAACCTGGATTTAGCCAAGAGGTCACAATCTAACCTTCATAACGTTTGACAGAAATTTTAAGACATTGCTGCCATCCATCAAACTGATAATGAGGTGGCAAATTGGCATCTTGCAGGAAAGCTACAAAGGCAATTACTTCAGTGGTTGTCAGTGAAACCTTCACAGGGTTTCTCCCCTGCTGGCATATGGAGATGGGTTGGGATTGTGGAAGGTTGGGTGGTTTTTTTGGGGGGGGCAACCTTTTTGTTAAAACATGAATTCAGACTCCTTTATTGATCACCCAAGAAGTTGCACAGACATGTCATTACCCTAAGACCACCTATATCCCTATTCATGGTAAGCTCAGCTTTTATAGGAATTCCTTGATAAAATAAAAGATATTGAAATCAACATCATCTTCAGCCTTTAACTGCCTGCTGTCATAGATTCGCATGCAGGGGAAGTCCGTATCTCATTGCGGTTTGAGACCCAACAGCTACCCTTGCCATTGCTAAGGTGGGACCGCTGATGCATGCTGACATTTTCTAGGAGCCGCAGGTGAGAGCTGAGGGCAGGGTGGGGACCAAACTGCCCCAGAAAGAGCACGACGTGTCCCCCTCCCCTAACACCCCATAAACCTGTGGGGGGGGGGATAAAAATGCAATAAATAAACAAGTAAGCAAGCAAACCAAAGAAGCATCTATTTCCAGTGAAAGACAATAGCAAAATCCCATTGATTTCAATGGTGCTGGGCTACACATCTGAAGGCAGCTCTGTTTAGGGAAACTTTTAATGTTTAATAGATTATTGTATTTTAATATTCTGTTGGAAGCCGCCCAGAGTGGCTGGGGAAACCCAGCCAGATTGGCGGGGTATAAATAATAAATTATTATTATTATTATTATTACTACTACTACTAACATATACAGGCAGACCAACCAAGAGTCAAGCAAGGAGAAAAGAAAGCCCTACCTCAAGTTCCTTTTGCACGAATTGATAGGGCTGCAGCACATTCCTTCCTTGTACTCCTTTCCATGATATTTTAGGCAAAATCTATTAGAAACTATCTTCTAGGACGGGAACAGGGAACCTATAGTCCTCTCGATGTTGATGTACTCCGGCTCCCATCAGTCCAGGCCAGCATGACCAATAGTCAGAGATGATGGAAGCTGGAGTCCAAACCCATGTGGAGGGACACAGGTTCTCCCTCCCTCTTATAGGATGAGAAGATCATGCAAAGGAAAACAGGGTTCCAGTCCATTACTTTGTTAAAGAAAAGAAGTCGTCTTGGCACTTTGTGCTTTTCTCACCTCTGCCTGACTAGAAGAGCCTGCCAAAATGCTCTTTCCTACAAACCTACTAAAACAACCTTTGGCTGCTCCCGCTCCCATCAGTCCCAGGCAGCATGGCCAATTATTAGGGGTGATGCGAGCTGCAGGCCAGCAAGATCTGGTGGGACCCTGGTTACACATCCCTATAATGAAGGATTCAAGAGCTACATCCTCCCTAGGCCGCATGGAAGAAAACCATTTCAAAATAATTTGCTACAAAAGATGTTCCTGCCAATCAGTTTGTCAGTTTCTTGGAAGCGAACAGAAATGAAAATAACTTGGGGGCAGTAAGGTGATTAAGATCAGGATGTAACAGTCCTATATCCTGTTCAGTATTTCAGGAAGCACTCCATATTTGCGGCTACCCCTATTTCATCTAAAGGCTGTGTTGGTCATTTGCTTTAAAAAAATCCAGATGTGCCTGTATGATTAGTCACTGCACGATCATGGTACGATTTCCTGTGCTTTTGTGAATAATCTCCTATTTTTGGAACAGACTGCTATTTAATCTCCTGCCTCCCTCAGACCGTTCCTCATTGTTTCTCTTTCTTTCTCCTCTTCCACTCTTTCCAGGCGGATGTTTATTGTGGGATCGGTACTCATGCATGGAAGGGTGTTGTCCCCCACCCCCGAGAGTCCATGTAACATTATTGTCATCAAAATACCAGCCTAGATTTTTTCCTTCTTTAATGTAACTATACCCTTTCTAGGAAAAATCCAATTGGTTAAAAAAAATAAATGATGCTAACAGTTCTCAATATTAAGTCCCCATCGGGAAGCACACACAAACTCTTTCATACACACACAGACACACACACACCATCCACATAGAATTCGCACTACAGCTGAGTATATGTTGAAAGACATTTCTATGAGTATTCAGACGTGACAGCAAAATTGCCACCCCTATGTTCAAGATCCTTTTCTCTCTGCATTCCAGAGCATTCTAGCCAATACCTTTGACCACAGGAATATTTACAAATGTATTTACATGTATTTACAAATGTAAATATTCCTGTTGGCATGGAAAATGAATTCCAAATGGCGAATGAGAGAAACAGTACACATAATGAGAGTTACATACACATCATGAACGGCGGCGGGGGGGGGGGCATTTAAAATTGATTTTACTAAATGTTCAAGAAATCATTATTGGAATTACAATAATTACCACACTTAAAATGTGATATCCACCTTCAAGCGCATTTGAGCCTGGCTTTCTGTACTGGTTGTCTTGAAGTGCCGTTCAAGGTGTACTGAAGCAATGTTAGGAAAGGGATCCCTGTGAAATTGTTTTCCTGCTTAAGGGAGAATATTTTCTAATGCTGCTGCTTTGACCCACTCAAACACCCTAGCCTGTAAAACAACCACTTCTACAGGTGCCACACAATAGTCATGCAACACCTGTAAGGAATCCATTTTTCAGTGTTGCAGCAATTTCCCTCTGGAACTCCCTGCCCCTTGACATTTGGCAGGGCCTTCACCGTATTGTTTTTGGTGCCTGCTAAAACATTTTTGTTTAGACAAGCTTACCCAGGTGTGTAAAACAGGTGTGTGTGATAAAATATGTGATTTTATTTTAAATAATGCATATTTTAAACTGCTGGTTTTATTTATATTTTGAATTTTGGGGGTCAAGATGTTTTGGTTTCTATTGATAGTCTTGGTGTATGTTTTATCTTTTATGTGAACTGCTTAGAGGCTTCTGCAATTGAGAGGTATACAAATTATGTTAAATAAACAAAAATAAAAGCAACCATTTTCCTGCTTAAGGGAGAATATTCTCTAATGCTGCTGCTTTGATGCTTGACACAGCAATGCTAGAAATAAACATATGAAGACAAAACTTCCACTTGCTAGAAAGTACAGTGGCCTCTAGTAGTTATTCAACAGGTCATGTGATCAGGCCTTTCCAAAGATAATAACTAGGAGGTAAGCTTAAATATTAGATTTTTCACATCAGTGGGGGGGGGGAGGGAAACAAGAGTGATGTCTCCAAAAATGACAATCAGTTAAGACTCGGAATACAAAAGGAAAACCTGCCTGATGTGTATTCTCAGGGAACAATATTCTTTCCCCCAAGTGACATCAGATCTTCTCCCTCAAACAAAAGGTAAAATATACATATCTTAAAATCCTATGAGCAGGATTCTACCCACACTACGTGGGTCAACATTGAGTTGCCAGAATATAATAAAAAGGTAAAGGACCCCTGACAGTTAATCCAGTCGCAGACGACTCTGGGGTTGCGGCGCTCATCTCTCTTTACTGGCCGAGGGAGCCGGTGTTTGTCCGCAGACAGTGTTTCCGGGTCATGTGGCCAGCATGGCTAAGCCAATTGTGGCAAAACCAGAGCAGCGCATGGAAATGCCATTTACCTTCCTGCCTGCTATTTATCTACTTGCACTTTGACGTGCTTTCGAACTGCTAGGTTGGCAGGAGCTGGGACCGAGCAACGGGAGCTCACCCCACCATGGGAAGAAAATAAAATGTAATCATTATTTTTGTGAATGTCACTTGATATGACATTGAATGTCACTGTTCTAATATGGCATTTTTAAATGGCTGTAACCTGCCTTATGGTGAAGATCGGGCAAGAAATTAGTAGTTATGATTATGATAATGATGATAAAACAACAGCAAGATAAATGTCATTCATGATTGTTAGCATTTCAGTTTTAAAACTAACAAGCTATTTCTCCCTCGTGACTTGGTCAGTTATATTCCATTGTTACTTTTCTTCTGAGGGTATTTGAGGTTGTTTCGAGATTGTGGACGCTGAAATATCACTGAATGCCTTGTTGCATTATTATCAAGTGTATTGATCACCCTAAAGAAGAGTATCAATGAATTCACAAACATGTGTCATTCAGCAAGACTGTTCTGCATACCAACTTTCAGCATGGTGCTGATTCCCAATGCAGCGTTATTTATATTTCTGCCCTTGCTTTGATGTCAGAAGAAGAGCAATTGTCAATTACTGCTGGGCATTTTCAACCCATAATTGCTAATGTTCCGCAATGCTAATTGTTTTAGTTTAAAGAGAACACACCAAAAGATCACATATAGGGGCGGGGGTATATATTAAGAACCCACATTGGGGGATAGAATCAAAGAGAGTTGAAAGGAATATTAAAATCCATTAAATTCAACGGTTGTTTTACGCATGGATTTCGAGGAGTGGTGAATTGCACCTTTCGTTTTCTCATGGGAAAAGTCACACTTTGCTTGCCTAAAACATAATAAAGGACAACCAGCCAGAGTGATCTGATGTTTGCAGGTCTCACTTTGTTTTTGTTCAAGGCATAAACATAATTATTGAAAGAGACTGTCTTGTCTCCAAGAGCACAAAAGTCCCCTTGCTAATTGCCACATCAAATGACCAGAAAGGTCCCAGTGGAAACCTTCAAATGGCTGTGAAAAAATCCAGGTCATCAATAAATGCTGGGTAACTTTGGGGAGGGGGGCGGATTTCCCATCCCAGATTAGGTTACTTGGTGGGGGCTTATCACACAGGAAGGGTCTGGACGCAGATTAGTTCTGCACCATTGCAGTTTTGCAATGCCAGTTTCATCCTCAGGCCCCAACGACACCTTTATTGTATTTTTTTTCCATGATAACCAAGAACACTGGACTGTCTAGGAGACAAAGGGGGGGGGAGCAGAAAAGCTAGTGTGCTCCTAAAGTGTCACTTCTCCCCCTTTGGTCATGCACCAATGACATGAGTGCCAGGTCTCGGACTCTGAACTCGCACAGAGGCAGGGAAAAAAGCCGTCCATTTCGGCTTGTTCAAAGGCAGCCCCTTTGTGAGGGGAATGCTAAAGTGGCACGGTCTATATACCTACCAAAGCATGCCAGGAGTCAAAAAGTCTTAGTGACCTCCTTTGTAGTTATTACCATTCACATTTTCTTCCACACTTGCTGCCCAGTTGCTACTGGGGTGAATTTGTCTTTTGTCAGAAAGCCAGAAAGTTCTACCGGCATGCATCTGATTTAGGTCATGACCTGCTGCATTCAGACTCTTCAAATACAAGGGGAAAACCAGTGTCAATGGTTCTTACCTTCCATTAGAAATTAAGTACCATAGGTAGGTAGACAGATTAGATGTACTTGGTAGGTATGCCCTTCTTTTTTAGCAGTGACTCATGGGATTGAGTTCTTTCGTTCACAGGTAAGTAAAAATATTGTGACCTACTACAGCCTTTAGGGCAGCCATCCCTGCCTGCTGTTTTGGACTACAACTCCCATCATCCCTGACCTTTGGCCATGCCGGCTGGGGCTGATACAGATTGTAGTCCAAAACCGCTGCAATGCACCCACTTGGGAAAGGCTTCTGGGGAAGCCGAGCCTCAACTTGCTGTGACATCATGTTTCACATCAATGGGGTAGCTTTTGGAATCACTCTCTTGGCCACACATGAAACGTTGTGTCAGAAATGTGTGGTTCGCACGTCAGGTTCGTCAACAATTCTGCAAGGTGGAGAATTGTTAGACCAGGCATCCCCCAACCTGCGGCCCTCCAGATGTTTTGGCCTACAACTCCCATGATCCCTAGCTAACAGGACCAGTGGTCAGGGATGATGGGAATTGTAGTCCAAAACATCTGGAGGGCCAAAGTTTGGGGATGCCTGTGTTAGACAAAGGGAAAAGTTTGGGGATGCCTGTGTTAGACAAAGGAAAAGGAAAACTCTGAAAAAGTTAAGAGGGTTATGTTTCATTTCCCCCCTGTCCCCTTAATCCTATAAATAGTTGCCTAGCTGAAATTCAGGTACTGTAGTTGCTTGACTGTGTAGGGGAAAGACATATGTAATATATGAAGCAGTCCTAACCACATATATACATTTATCACTTGACTACATCATCACCAAGTTCACAGCAAGGCAAGTCCAGTCAAATCTAATAGATAGTGCCACATCCCAGCACCCTGGAGAGCTCACAGCAGCCACTGCTCCTGAGGGCTCACCCAAGGAAAGCTACTGCCTCAGCAGCACTCTAAGCTCTTCTGAGGCCTTATGAAGGCTGACTGGCCTGAACTTCCTATTAGCTCCACCCCTGTGAGGGGCTGTCTGTTCTTTTAAAGGGGCATTGACCTATTCTGTGACTACTGGCTCCTGTAGTGTGGAGGTAGTGAGGGATGGATGGGAAGCAGTGGTCTCCAAGCTGGAAGGGTCTGGTAAGACCACAGCCTCTGGTCTGGGTGGTCCAAGTGCAGGTGGTGCCTCCTCTCTGAACCTTCCTCTGATCTGCATGGAATATTGTGGCCAGAAAACTACACCATCACTGAGCACTCTCTCCCCCACCCCCACCCCAATATTCAGTTAGTCACATTTCTGCATCTGCTTTGGAACATTTTCTTTTAATATGTGCAGTTTAATGCACAGTTTCCCCTAATACATGCAATTTATTTTTTCCGGATGAGAGAACTGCACTGGAAAATTTGGAGAAGCTCAGCTGCCAAAGGATAGCTCTCTTTCAGTTAGCATACCGTTTCAGAAAGTGCAACTTCAGCAGATTTGCATTCACCAAATTTCTCCCCCATCTCTTGTGGCAGGCAGGGTAGGCTGTTGGCCACCCCAGGGGCTCAGGCTGTTGGCAACTGCCCGACAGGGCTGACCCGTTATACTAGATGGCACCCTCTAAATATTTTGTTATGATCTGTTTTCTATGAGGTAATCATGGCTAAGTAGTGGAACCCATACTTTGCAAGCATGAGGTCTCTGGTTTAATTCTGAGCATCTTCAGCTAAGCAGATGTCAGAAACAGCCAATACTGGGAAAGATTCTATCCTGAGATGATGCTGGGGTGCCACCACTGGTCAGACTATGCAGACTGAGCTATACAAAGCAACCTCCTAGGTGGAGGGTGAACTCCTTGAGAACAAGGGCCAGCCCCATGGAACTTTGCAAGATACCATGTGTTAATAGGAAGGAGGAGGAGGAGTAAATATGAATACTGGGGGAGAGAGAAAGAAATTGAGAAAGCAATCTTGTCTCTATCACAGTCTGTGATGCCTTTGTGTGGATTATGTGGGTGGCCCTACTCATATCTGGGCTAACCACTTACCTAGCACAAATCCCCATTGAATTCATTGGGATGGACTTCTGAGTTTATGCTTGTAGTAGGCATCCTGATATCATTCTATTGAGAGACCATGCAACTTCATAGCAGGATATGCTACCATGAGTCTTGGGATACAGAACAACTTTCTCTAGGCAACTGCAGAGATACCCCCTAGGCTGTGCACACACTCCCTGCGACTCTACCTCCAGTGAGCTCCTGCACACAATACATTGGCCACAGTCGATATGTATCCTGTATCTGTCCTGTTGTTTCTTATGGAACGATGCATTTGCAACCAAACCAGCTTTGGCCTGAATTGAGAAAAAGATTGACCTAGCTGCATTATTTAAACTGGTGGTTGTGTGCACAGCCCTAATCAGCCTTAGATTTGTCTTTGGATAAATACATTTGGCTAAATACATGAAGGAAATGCTTTTTTCCTATAGAATTAATTTTGCACTTATTAAGAATCTAAATGAAATCTGACCCCATCATTCACAACAAATTATATTAAAGCAACGCTGGGAATAACCAAATCAGACTTTGAGCTAACTGTGGAAACTTCATTGCAAGATGCCACTTAACCTCACAAGCTGTTCTTAGTTATTTTGGATAACTGTGGGTAATTTATATGACCACTACAAACACTTCCTATCAGAATATCCCTCTTGTGCAAGTTATAATGTGCTTTAATTCTTCAAAGTGCTTAAATGCTAGCTAAGTAATAGAGGAAATAAGATGACTTATTTTAGGAAAATAAGGAACAACCTAGTACTTAGAGTGGGTCCTTTACTAATCAAAATTCTTTATTTAGCCATTTATTAACTGGGCTTAGCCAGAATTAATGGCTGGGTAGCAACCCCAGTCTGTGAACACATGCAATCTGGTGGCAACAACAGCAATTTTGGCATGATTAAAGGCAGAGAGTCAACTTCCCACTTAAATATATGTGTGTTTATATAACAAGAAGGATGGTATTTGTTTTAAGATCTGAAATGGAGGGTGTGATCCTATGCCTGTTTCCCAGCCAGCCAACCTCATAATGGTTTGAAAGATCAGTCTGACTGTAACTTCAATATGCCTAAAATATCTGACATGGAATTGCGAAAGCAAGATGGTGTATACAGGTCAACGTGTTCAAACACAGAACCCAGTATTGTGTATTTTGATATTCATAGGTTAGACTTTTCAGATATCTAATGCAGTGTTATGAATTCTGACTGGCAACAGCTCTCAGGAATCTCAAGCTGAGATCCTTTGAACGAGAGATGGTTCTTTTTGAACCTGGAGTCTTCTGCAAATGCTCTACTAGTGAAACAGGGACGCGGGTGGCGCTGTGGTCCCTCTTGGGCTTGCTGATCAATGCGAGCAATGCCATTTTTGACACTCTTTTAAGGAACTTGAATGATGGTGGGAGGGGAGAATAATTTGCTGTTATAAAATGTTATGCTCTTCATTTTGTTTAGGCTCATCGTGATTTTTATTAGTCTGAAATGTAGATGTTTTATTGATTATGCTGGGATACTGTGCTCTGTAAATCACTTTAAGGACTTTGCACCTTGTGATAAGGCCGGTTATAACTCAAATAGTAACAGAACAATAACAACCATACACGTGCTGAATCATGGCCACACAAATGAGTTATATAATCTTGAACAAAGTACCGCACCAACTGGGGTGCGCCCCCCCCAGCAGTTTATTGTGGATTCAACATTGCCCATGAGTGTGAAATCTGCACAGCTACAATTCCTAGAAAAGGAATTGATGGTTGTTGTTGTTTTAAATAGTTTTTATTGAAGATTTTCTTGTGTTATGAGACAGGACTGTTTTAACTGCTAAGGAGCAACTTTTAACCCATATATAAGAATCCTGCTGGATCACAGTCAAAGCCTTTGTAACCACTGGCTGGTTTAAAGGAACAAGAAGCAGAATTAAGCATAGTTTCTGGCAAAATAATAGAGACATGTACAGAGTGCATGAGACTTACACTAAATGCAAACCAAACATGCCATGTTTGCATATCGATAGGAACTAATATTGTATGGTGCAAAAGGCAAATGACCTGGGCACAAGCTACAATTACAGCCATCTATGGCAAATGACCCTTATCTGTTAACAGCAGCTGACAGCAGTAACTTAGCCTGACCCTTAGGGAGAGGGATACATTATAGCAGGGGTCAGCAAACTTTTTCAGCAGGGGGCCGGTCCACTGTCCCTCAAACCTTGGGGGGGGGGACTATATTTTGAAAAAATATATGAACAAATTCCTATGCCCCACAAATAACCCAGAGATGCATTTTAAATAAAAGGACACATTCTACTCATGTAAAAACACCAGGCAGGCCCCACAAATAACCCAGAGATCCATTTTAAATCAAAGGACACATTCTACATCTGAAGGCAGTGCTGTTTAGGGAAGCTTTTGATGTTTGACAGACTATTGTATTTTAATATTTTGTTGGAAGCCTCCCAGAGTGGCTGGGAAAACCCAGCCAGATGGGTGGGGAATAAATTATTATTATTAGTATTATTATTATTACTCATGTAAAAACACGCTGATTCCCGGACCATCCGTGGGCCGGATTTAGAAGGCGATTGAGAAATAGATCACCCCACTTCCTTTTCGGTCTTCCTTTGAGCAAGGTATTTCCATACATAAGTCCTGCACCAATATATTGAACAAGCAACCTTCATATTCACCTACTGATTGTTCCACCAAAGATGATCTCCAACATATTTCAGTGCAGAAGCAAGCCCGTGTGAGTTCGCGGAGAGTTATTCCCAGGCAATTGTCTATAGCATTGCAAATTTAGGCTATCAACCTGACCAATTTAAATACTTATTACAACCTGAACCTCTCTCTTTTGGATGGCTATGGTTCAGCTGTTGTATGCTACCCTGATAGCCAGCAGCACACTGAGTATCAGTTCATGCAAATTTCCTGGTAAACTTTATTAATTTTAAGAGGCACAGTTATTAGTAATCACATTAGCAGGCATATCCTCTAGTATGCAAGGAGATCTCATTAGTTTTGAACTGGAGTGAAAGCCATGTAAGACTTTGTGGAGAATAGTGTATGTCCGTCTTAACTCACGGCTGATATGCAAACAAGACAAAGATTTCTCTAAACAAACAACCCCCAAGTGTCAGGTGAAGGAATTGCCTGGACATTTAGTAAGGGGGTGTCAGGGTGGAGCAGCTGTACAGATTTCAACAAGAGTGAATTGCTGTTCCTTTTCATCTTCCAGTTTATATGACTCTCTGTGGAACCACTAGATAGGACATGCAGGTACCTACCTGCTAACTAAAAGCAGGTAATGACAATGCAAATGGAGTGTTCTCACCTGCATGTTAACCAACCCACTGGTCGATGGGAACATGTAGCATCATAAAATGATTTAAGTTGCATGAGCCGATTCTTAGCTAATTATTTTATAGTTCATTGGCATTCACCAAATGTGGGAATTGGAAACCTTAGAGCTACACACTGCCACAACAGTGCGGTAAACAAGAAAGGCTTTGATCAAGCAAATGGTGCAACAGGGCAATGTTGCAGAAGCACCACAATGGCAAAGCATCATGGAGAGTAATATACAACAAATTAGGCTTGCAAGTGCTCCTTCAAGCCAGTGTGCATGGAGAATCACTTCTGTGTGAAAACGCTGTGAATTCACTTCCCAGGCACTATCCTTGTCTTGCATGACTAACTGTCCCACTTAAGTGGGCATTGGTTGATGCCAAGTATGAATCAAGAGGTTATCCAGATGGGTATTGCTCTCCTCTGGTTGGATGTAACATATTCTACAACCCCATGCCTTCACAGGTGAACTTTCAAAGCTTCCAAAAGTGGGTTGGGATATGACATGGTAAAATAGGACCAGAGGAAGTTGCCTTATACCAGGCGAGATCATTGATCAATCGGGGTTGGTATTGACCTACAACAGGCATCCCCAAACTTCGGGCCCTCCAGATGTTTTGGACTACAATTCCCATCATCCCTGACCACTGGTCCTGTTAGCTAGGGATCATGGGAGTTGTAGGCCAAAACATCTGGAAGACCGCAGTTTGGGGATGCCTGACCTACAATATCAGGCAATGGCTTGGCAGGGTTTTTTCAAGCCCTACTTGGACTTACTAGAGATTTGGGTGTTGTCTTGCAAGGCATGTGCTCTGTCACCACCCTTCCATAAATGTGACTGCTTCACTATGAAACCAAATAAGGTATATGGCAAAATAGTTGTACAGATTTGGTCTTTAAATATAGCTCAGTATTAATTCTCAAATATGGATGAGAGCTCCATTAACCAACCCCGAATAGATGTCAGGATCATTAGATGCAGAAGGTCTTGAGGTATTCTCAAAGTTAAAGTGGGACCTCTGCTGAAAAGCCACCATCTTCTGGGCCTCAAGCACCTTCATCAACCACTCTCTGTTGTTCCATCCCACCCACACAGGATTGGTTGCTGCTTCCCCTGTTTCTACATATGCTCCTTCTTCTTGACAGCAGATTTTGTGGCATATCTTGTGAATAGCTCAGGTCCCTGGTCTTGGCTTTGTCTTGCTCCCTAGCCTTCCTGGACCTCTCCTTGTTCTGTAGCACCAATGGTCTGTTACGAACTTCCCTTTGTCTCACCCTGCCTGCTGGGACTGCTTTCTTGGAACTGAACTTTAATTAGTATCCCAACTACAGCTTTGTCTCATCCCTCAACCAAATTTCTCGGCCAGCTCCCAAACCTTGGGTGCATCAATTCATTATGCTGTCCTGCTGCCTGATCACCACAGGCCCACATTCTGTGGGGAGTCACTAGATGATAAGAAGTCAGCTCTGTCTTTAGCATATGTGCCGCCGGGGTGCAAAGATCCACCCAGCGCCCCCAGATTTAGTTTAGCCCCCAAATTAACTTTTATTATGCTTATGTCAGACACCACACTTATGCCTTATCTCTTGTTTATGAAAGAAGGGAGGAAAAAGAGACAAACTTTTTTATTTGCTCATTTATTTACAATACACTTATACTTAAGTATACAACACCACCACACTTAAACTTATAAGTATTGTTTAGGCACCTACTTAGGAGAAACATCAGTCGTGTCAAAGGTGCCGCTGACTCCGCTGCCGCATAGCAGCTCAATACAATACGTAACATAATATGTTTATGTAAGAGTTAATTTCACGTGCACGGCGCCATTGTGAATGACAAGTGCTGCCGTTGTGAATGACAAGCGCTGCCATTGTGAATGACAAGCGCCACCACTGGCGCAGCGCATCTTTGGTAAATGAGCGCACAAAGTCGAAAGTCCTTTAGTGAAACAGTAGGTATACATTTCGGTAATACCTAGGTATATATGTATTTTGTTTTTCTAGCTTGATCAAAATTATTTATTATTTCATAACAGGTAGATAGTTAAGAGCTTAGGCAGTGGCAGGCACCTGGCGCCGCCCAAAATTCAGCACCCGGGTGCCCCGCACCCTTGCACCCCCAGGTAAAGACGGCCCTGTAAGAAGTGCTATGCTCAGACACACCGTCCCCTGCTTCTGACTGATATTCAGGGGCGGCCATCAGTGACAGAACCCTCACTGACAGAATCTTGCAGGGAATCACAGTATATGAGCCCAGCAGGTATGAATTGCTAAATCTCCTTGCTCCTCGGGCCCAATAGCTGTGCTACCTACCTCTCTTTAGTTGTGTACAGACCACACATTTAAAGCACATGTTTCCTCCCTCCAAAAGAATCCTGGAAATGGTAGTTGGCCTTGCACGCAGCAGCTGTTTCCAGTGCCCTTAACAAACTATGGTTCCCAGGATTCTTTAGGAGAAGTCATGTGCCTTTAATTTGCTTCAAATATATGGTCTGTATGTCTATTCCCTACCTGCTCAGGCTGTTTTCTTGGAAGTGAACTCATAACCACCCCAATTACAGCCTCATTCCTCAGCCTGGCTCCCTCTAGATCTCCACAATAGCACCTCTGCTATACACATCCCCAGTGCCTGGCAATTGATTAATCTGAAGTATAAAACAGCCAGTTTGATGGTGTCAGGTTGTTATTATTATTATTATTATTATTATTATTAATCAAACAGAATGGAAATATAAGAATCTAAAAGAGAAGGGGGAGAGGACAAGAAAGAGGCACTTTGGGATATGTTACACAGATGAAGTAATTTTGCCCATAGCCTGATCATTACACTTAAGTCAATCACGTTTTTATCTTCCAGGCACCATGAGGAGTTCACAGAGAGAGATGAATGGGCAGGAAAACAGCATATAGAGAAAGGGCAGCACATAATGGCATTTATGTGCCACGAAGAACATATTTGCAAAGCAGTCAATGAGTATCTGTTTTTCTTATCAGTGCTTTCTCTTTCATTTAAACCCGCCATTTAGATGCTTGATACGAAATCTAGTGTCTTCCAAAGTTTTCATACTTACCTGCTGCATTTTAATCTTTCTTTCTGAAATGTTAAAACATTCATGTGAGGGAGATATAAAATATTTGTATTAATCACGCCCACTATGTCACTGCAGCACCTTTAATTCCTCTCAGAAGAAATCCAAAATCCTCTTATACCAGCAGAAGTTGATATTATTTAAACTCTCCACTTTTAAGTCGAAATAGAAAAGGGGATTGTCATAGCTGTTGTGGAGGAACAAAATCAGAAATAGATAAAGGAGATACACAGTGCCACCTTGTGGCGATGAGTTTATTCCCATAAGAACTTTATTGAGTGTTAAATGCAGTATCTTTTTCCTTAGCAACACTTTGACGCTCTATATCGTATAATAATAAAGTGACTTCTGGTCCATGAAAGTGTATGCCAGAAGATATGTGTTAGTCTTTAATGTAACACAAGACTCCCCATTGTTTTTGGACGGCTACAGACTATTCCAGCGTTTCTTCTTCTGCACATCTACGGAGCATGCATTTTATTAAGCCAGACCTAAAACGAATCTGTAACATCAACTTGCACCGAGTGTAATTTTCACCTTCTCTTGAACTCGGCTCACTAGAATGTTATTTCTTTACAGGAAATTTACAACACAACAAAAACACAGTCATTCCAGGGAATGGCTTGAGGAACAAGCTTGCTAATCCTGGAATGTACATATTTCTATCATTATGGTACCTTATGATAGTTATATCATCTGTTTGCCAGGTCAACTAGTAGTAATAACATAATAAAATGCTGATATATGCTCCTGAGAGCCATGGACCGTCTGGTACAGTATCTGACAACGAGCAATAAATAATCTGAAAGTTACTCCATTAATTTGTTCCACTTAATCGCTCCTGGATAAGAAAAACATTTTGAAGACGAGAACAGTCACAGCTTGCACGTGTTGTCTGATGTTGAAGCAGGAACAAATTGTGGCCCTGCAGACATAAAGGAATATTATATCCATATGCTATTCAGGTACCTTTTTGAAGTTAAGCGCTGAGGTATTATGTTTAATATTTTTAGTGACAAGATTTTTCAGGCATCCCCAAACTGCGGCCCTCCAGATGTTTTGGCCTACAACTCCCATGATCCCTAGCTAACAGGACCAGTGGTCAGGGATGATGGGAATTGTAGTCCAAAACATCTGGAGGGCCGAAGTTTGGGGATGCCTGTTTTAGATTAATTCATAGATTTGTCTCTTTAGGTCTCAGTTCAGTAGCAGAGGAAACAGGAGTGTTTGGGTGGTGTTCTGCCAGAGGATTGGCCTTCTGGATCTGCAGAAGCCAATTGTATAGGGAGATAGATGCTGCACACAACATCTGGCACTGCGTATCTGGGAACACCTGCCCTGTGGCACCATTCTGGTCCACCTAAGAGGGAGCCAGCACCATCAAAAACCTTCATGCCAATGCTGGTCTGCTGTTGGGGCAAAACAAAAGCCCTTTAAATATAACAGATTCTGTGCACACACACGTACGGCAGGAAGTTACTACATGTGCATTTATGGGCACATCCAATATGTTCTTCAATGTGTATAAGCGCATCTGCACAGGCAGTGCTCCACCCCACTAGGAATCATGCTTTTTCAGGGTTCTCGGCTGAGTGGGGCTCCACCTCTGCCCATAAACATGCATGCTTGCAGGCACATTGGCAGCGTGCCCACAAATGTTTCTCCTGCAAGGACAAAGTTTGCTGCCTCCTAAGATATGTGAATTCCTTTCACGGGCTCTGGCTCATGTCCTGGGGGAAGGAGTGTTCACGGTGAGGAAAGAGAAAGGAAGTTCCGTTGTGGCTCCGGGACTTTGTTGCATATGCAACTCAGAGCCATTCCAAATGATGCATAGGTTCTTGCTGTTCTCTTGACTTTCTGTCCCAGGGCCGGAGAGTGGAAAGTGATTTAAAGTACCGTATAAGGAAGATGCGATTAACTGGATTATGTATTTGCTGAGAGTACTGGTTAGACAAAGCTTAATACTTCATGGTGAGTCAAAGCTCTGATTTAGGCATTACCAGTAGGTTCCCTCATCCTATGCCACACATGTCAGAGAACAGGTAAGCCAGAGTCTGCACACCAACACCTGGTCATGCAGAGACCCTGTTCCTACAATTCCATTCTTGGTCAATGAGGTGTATATGCCATGGTCTCACCCATACTTTGAAGTACATGCTGGCAGTAAGGAAGCTTGCCTGGCTATCTACTGATGAATTCTACCACACGGGTGGAGCTGTGGTCTAAATCTCTGAGCTTCTTGGGCTTGCCAATTGGAAGGTCAGTGGTTTGAATCCCTGCGATGGGGTGAGCTCCTGTTGCTCTGTCCCAGCTCCTGCCAACCTAGCAATTCGAAGGCACACCAGTGCAAGTAGATAAACAGGTACCACTGTGGGGGGAAGGTAAACGGCATTTCCGTGTGCTCTGGTTTCCGTCACAGTGTTCTGTTGTACCAGAAGCGGTTTAGTCACGCTGGCCACATGACCCGGAAAGCTGTCTGTGGACAAACGTCGGCTCCCTCGGCCTCAAGCGAGATGAGCGCCACAACCCCAGAGTCATCTTTGACTGGACTTAACCTTCCAGGGGTCCTTTACCTTTACCTTTTACCACTGGTAGTGTGTGAACCAAGGAAAAATGGAACGACAACGTCATGTCTGCATTTCAGTGGAGTCACTGGCAAAGTGGCCTTTGGTTTAATTTAACCACCCAACCTTTCTTTGCAACACAATAACTGTAGAACCCTGATATGTCAACCAGTATACACAGTCAGGGCACAACTCTACTTTCATCTTTGAATGTCAGCTCCCCCACACCTCCATTCAAAGGGAAGAGGATAAAGTAAAATGGAAAGGGTTGGATTCAGACTAAGCTAGTCACACTTTAAGTCCCATTGAAATAAATACGAAAAGTTAGCCACAACTTAGTTAAGTTCCACTGATTGTTCTGGATCCAGGCTGGTACAATATTTTCTTTGAACACTGTTCTGCATTTCGAGAATAAACCTCAGCTTGACACACACACACACACCACCAATTTTCATGGGAGGAAATAAAGATGTAAACATTTTCCAAAGGATTAGGAGTGAGTGAAACCTCTCAAAGCTTGGCGATCACTAGCATGATATAAGGTATCAATCAAAACAAGTAGCAATCTTTCTGGTAAAGACATAAAGTGACTCATTAACTAACACTTTGTTTTATAGCATCCTTTGAAAGGCATCTTTATGTTTTAGAACTTCAAAGCTTGTAATGAGGGGTGAAATGGATTTCTAATGAGTAATAAATCACAGCTTTCCAGTTCCTATAAAAGTTAATGAACGAATTATAGATGCGCAGAGGTTATGGAGGTAAATCCAGGTTATTTCAATGCAGGGTGAACAGAAAAGCACACCGAAAATCAGAATACATGCTGGGAAGCGTAGGCCAAATTCTGCCACAATATGCTATAAGCTAAAACCTGATCTTGTCCACTTAGACCTTTCCTACATATTAAGAACAGTTATATCACATTATTTCAATCAATAAAAGAACAATTTAAAATGAATCTTTAAAAGATAATGGGAGTAGTGTCACCAGCACCCAAGCAAGGACATTTCTGCCCTAAGGCTTCTGCCTCACCACGGGTTTTTAGGGATGCAACAATCTCTTTTCCCTGGAAAGGGTGTGTATGAAAATTCCCCAGTGCAGATCCCCAGGAAAGACAGAAGCTGTAGTGCCCTTAACAGCCTTTAGAGGGTGAGGGGTTTTAGATAGACATGTCTATTACTTTGGTTGTGAAACAATTATCATTTTCCATGTTCCCAGCCCACCTTTCCATGTTTTATGACTGCTTCTACATTCCTGTTATGCTTCTACATCCCAGATACTATTATCCATTATATGAAAGTAACATCAGCTGAGTGGCATTGGCTGAGTAAAGTAACAGCCATCTAATGCTGGAAACTTGAGCAGGCATAACACACACAATGCAGAAAGCAATTTACTTTGCCGCAAACCCCGGCCCTTCTATATATGGTACCGTCTTCAAGCATAATTCCATGGGCTGTTGGAAACCACACTCTGCATTTGAGCACTATCTATTAATAGTTTATCAATATAATGTGTAACGTTAGCCACAGGCTGAATCACTCATTTTTATCTGTTCTCCCATAAGAAAATGAGAGCTGCACTTGAATCAGAAAAAGGTAGAGATCCTGCAGTTCAATGAACACCAGGTGAGTTATATTTTAAAAGACCAAATTGTGATTCATTATTTCATTATTCCTAACCTTTGCTCTCAAAAGATATCCAAGAGCTAAAATACAAGGAAACATTAGATGCTAAATCTTCTCACCTTGTGATTCACTGATGTAATAAGGCAATTGAATTCTTCATGACAACAAATAGCCATAGGCTGAACATTAGATTTCGGATGTAGCAGATACGTAAACGAATGTGTTTTACACAAGCCAATGCCCGATAAAGTAATGACTAATAAACTAATCATTTCTTAGCTTTCTTCTTAGTTGGGGTCATGGCATATACAGCTGGCTGGTAGGTGGTGTTCTGAGTCAGATGTGAAAACCTATTAACAGTGGACTCCTCTGCATTCTTGTTCAGAAGCAAGTCCCACTTTGTTGAGGAGAACTGAGTCTCATGAAAGTGTGCATAGGATTGAAGCCGTCAAGTGCAATCCTATACATGTCTACTCGGAAGTTCCATTGAATTCAATGGGATTTCTTCCAGGTAAGCAGCTATAGGACTGTACCATAAGGATACTTAGTGCAACTAAAAAAGTCAAGTCAAGTGAAATCACTATGCAAAAATACTGATACACGAGATTCAATATAAGAGCCAGGTGACAAAACGCTCTTTAATTCTGTGTGTGAAAATTGCCGAAATGGTAATAAGGTTGATTAATATGTATGGGCCAAATGTAGATTCCCCAGATACGTTTTATCAATGTTTTAGTCATCTGACTCAAAGTACATATGATGAACTTATAATAGGAGGTGATTTCAATGAAATAATTGATCCTAACCTGGATAGAAACACGCCTTCATGAAAAAAAGATTCATTAATTAGAGAAACTCTCAAAAAGTACATGCAAGAGTTGAATCTGGTTGACCCTTGGCGCTTAAGGCATCCTACCAAAAGGAAGTTTACGTTTTATAGTCAAGTACATAAAAATTGTTTTAGGTTGGATTTTTTCTTAATATCAGCATTCTTGTATCATCATATTCAAGACTGTGATATTGATGCATGTTGTGTATCTGATCACAGTGCAATTAGCTTGGATTGGAAACATAATTAAGTGATTGACAATGAAAATATAGAAAGTTAAGCCTGGGTTTTTGAAATGTGAACCATAAGGCAGTTATAGGGAACTCAAGGTTCTGAAGAAGTTTCAGGGTTACAGCTCCCATCACCCTTGGCCATTGGCCTCACCGGTCTGGTTGGATGGGAGATGGAATCCAACAACATCTGGAGGACCACAGCTTCACATGTCCCTAAGGACATGATGACTGTTCCTAAGCCACAGGTTTTTTAGAAACAAAAAATCAAGGTAGAAGAGGTGGGTGCATTAAAAGAAGCAAGCAAGAAGAAATAGACAACAAAATGAAAAAGGAACACGAAAGATGGAGAAGAACTTTTCTGAAAGCATAGGGCTGTCATTCAAAATTGTCCCCAAGATCACACAGAACCACAGACAGCAAAAATCAATATGAACATCACCCAAACAATTGTACCAGGCACTCCCTTGTTAATGAATTGGCATTCTTCCATACCAACACAATGAGCCAGAGACACTGCAACATATCAGATGCCCCGAGGAAGGAAATTAGTTCCAATAAACTGAAAAACAACAATAAAGACTGTTGAAATGAAAAAAGATAAAGAACTGGGCACTGGCGGAGGAAGAGGAGTGCAGGGGGAGCGCACCGCCCCCGGCAGCGTGATCCTGGTAGGGTGCCATCGCGGCTGCCTCCCCCACCCCCACCTGCTCTCTGCCCCCCAGTGCCAGAGCATGAAGCTCCGCCACTGGAACTGGGCACTGACGTTCAGCAAGTACCAGTTGGTCTGTCCTATTTTACTTCACAAACGTAACAAAGGAAGTAGTAGTATTTACAAATGACCTTACATAATCTGGGTGTTTGTATGCTGCCCCATGTAGCAAGAAGGCATTGTGATAGGCCAGCTGTGGAACTTCTGGCCCTGCTATGTCACACATGTATAGAAAGGACCCCCACCCCCTCATCCTCCCCCTCTCCGGCTATTACTTTCCTTGGAAGGAGCTCAGAGGCGAAACATTTATTGTTCTTTAATTATGATGGTCGAAGCACACATGATCCAGTCACAGAATTTGTTCAGTCTTTCCCACCTGAACTTTGACGACAGGTAGGAAAGTCACACCGCTTGCCTCCTACGCCTTTAATGAGTATTTCAAGGGAGATAAGTTGGTAGCTACAGAAACAAAAACTGAACAGAAGCACAGGTGAGATATCAGTTCATCGGTTATAAACACCTAGCAATGGGCTTTATCTCTAATTTGCCTTTCACTGCCAGTTACAGTTTTAAAGCTTTATGAGAACAATCTTATTTATTGCTGATAATGGAAAGTGAGTAACAAGGGGTAGGTGGGTGGGTGTGCAGATTTACTAGGAGTCCCATAAAATTCCACTGTATTGACGCGGCTATTTGTTGGGATTATTAGAGGTCAGTGAGCATCACCCGCCTAATGGGTAGAAATGCCCTCTGAACAGAAGTCATGGAAATACTGTATTATAGGCTCAAGCAGGTCCCCACATGCTGTAGAGGGAGGTGAGGGGCAGATGGGGCTCATCAACCTGGGAAGGAAGCCCATCTAGGAGAAGGAAAATTCTGATCCTAAACCTTCACCAGTACCAGATTACAAATTAGGCAGGGTAGGCTCCGGCCTATGGGCCCCATGCCTTTTAGGGGCCCTGCAACAATGGATCAGTATAATATTGATTTGGTTTATTAAAAGTGTTGGTAGGTAAAAGTAAAAATAATGTGTTAGGGAACAATCTGAGAGGGGGTTCTGAGATTTCCATCACTGACCTCCACTGCCTTGCAGGATATCTTCAAGAGAAGAGAAGGCTAAGGAGTAAACCCTACACAAATCTGAAGTGAAGTCTCTAAAATGATTGGATGGCGCCTTGTACGTCTCCTTCTAGCAATTCCTGCAGCCAACCTGGTGCCAAGCGTATTGCTCTGCTTTCCTTTGGACCACATCAGTGAGGCGGAGAGGGAGGTCTTGTTGTCTGGGCAGTCCAGGACCTTCATACACACTGCCTAGGCTTGCAACCCAGGGAGGTCACTTGAGTGCTGCAAACACGGCCATTTGACTTCACCCCCAGAGGCATACTCCATTGTCTCTCAAGACAGATGGATGCCAACAGCAATAACAATCCGGTCCATTGCAGCACAGCATCCACACACGTTGGAAACCCCATGCAGCCTCCCTCCCCGCTCTCTGTGTTTGTTCCCCATCCATCTGGAATATGAGGAATAATAATACTGACTTATCTTAGAGTCTTCTTAAAGAAATGGGAGTGCCTGATCACCTCATCCGTCTCCTGAGAAATCTCTATGTGGGACAAGAAGCTACAGTTAGAACTGGATATGGAATAACTGATTGGTTCAAAATTGGGAAAGGAGTACGACAAGGCTGTATATTGTCACCCTGCTTATTTAACTTATATGCAGAATTCATCATGCGAAAGGCTGGACTGGATGAATCCCAAACCGGAATTAAGATTGCCGGAATAAATATCAACAACCTCAGATATGCTGATGATACAACCTTGATGGCAGAAAGTGAGGAGGAATTAAAGAACCTTTTAATGAGGGTGAAAGAGGAGAGCGCAAAATATGGTCTGAAGCTCAACATCAAAAAAACTAAGATCATGGCCACTGGTCCCATCACCTCCTGGCAAATAGAAGGGGAAGAAATGGAGGCAGTGAGAGATTTCACTTTCTTGGGTTCCATGATCACTTCAGATGGTGACAGCAGTCACGAAATTAGAAGACGCCTGCTTCTTGGGAGAAAAGCAATGACAAACCTAGACAGCATCTTAAAAAGCAAAGACATCACCTTGCCAACAAAGGTCCGTATAGTTAAAGCTATGGTTTTCCCAGTAGTAATGTACGGAAGTGAGAGCTGGACCATAAAGAAGGCTGATCGCCGAAGAATTGATGCTTTTGAATTATGGTGCTGGAGGAGACTCTTGAGAGTCCCATGGACTGCAAGAAGATCAAACCTATCCATTCTTAAAGAAATCAACCCTGAGTGCTCATTAGAAGGACAGATCCTGAAGTTGAGGCTCCAGTACTTTGGCCACCTCATGAGAAGAGAAGACTCCCTAGAAAAGACCCTGATGTTGGGAAGGATTGAGGGCACAAGGAGAAGGGGACGACAGAAGATGAGATGGTTGGACAGTGTTCTCGAAGCTACTAACATGAGTTTGGCCAAACTGCGAGAGGCAGTGAAGGATAGGCGTGCCTGGCGTGCTCTGGTCCATGGGGTCACGAAGAGTCGGACACGACTGAACGACTGAACAACAACAACATCTTAGAGTCATTTTAAAGATTACACCTAGATACAAATGAAGTGTTTTAAAAGCACTATACAAATGTTAAGTGTGTATAATTATATAGGGTTTTTATACCTATATACCAAAAGTTGTTTCTTTAGTTGGCTATTTCATTACACAAGCAGTGCACGTCTACTCAGAAATAAGTCATAATAATTTCAATGGGACTAATTCCCAGGTAAGTAAATATACAATTGCAGCCACAGATTCATACTTGTGTTTGGAGAAATTTAAGATGAGCATAATCAAATGTCTTTCCTGGCGCTGTATGGAAGTAGGAATAAGGGACAGGGCACTTTTGCGACCTGTTGCATATTTAAAAAATAAAAATGCTTGCACCTTCATCACACATGACTGTGGATCTCCTCATATGACATTGTCACACAAGATGAAGCCATAAGTGGAGCCGCATTGAGAGAGAATGACAGACCCCTACTCCACAGTATTTGGTTTTTAGAATATTTACACCACAGTGAGAACTCATTGACTGACAGCCATTGATTTTTCAACAGGGCTAAAATGTCAGTTTTAAGTAAATTATTCTGACTTCAGAAAGGCATTTCAGTTTGAATATACGGAGTCAGTCTGAATATATGGAGTTCAACATAGTGAATTCATATACAATTGTTTTTTAGATTGCAAAAGAAGGACCCTAGACCCTCATACCTACGGGACTGCCTCTTCTGGTATGCCCCACGGAGGACCTTACGGTCTGCTAATAACAACACCTTGAAGATCCCAGGCCCCAGGGAAATTAGACTGGCCTTGACTAGAGCCAGGGCCTTTTCGACTGTGGCCCTGGCCTGGTGGAACGCTCTCCCACAAGAGACTAGGGCCCTGCGGGATTTGACATCTTTCCACAGGGCCTGCAAGATGGAGCTGTTCTGCCAGGCCTTTGGGCAGGGTGCAGTTTGACTTATTTTCCTTTGTATAAAACAAGCCTGAAGGAAGCCCCCAACCCGCTCACAGGTCCTTGTATGATCAGTGGAAACAGTTGGTCCTGGCAAGTATTAACCACTCTCAATTCCAACCTGATAATTGCCACCTGCCCAGATTTTAACTTGTCTGAATTAGATGTGTTTTAATTAATTGATGTCTGTTTTTATGCATATTGTGTTGTTTTTATGATGTTAGCCACTTGGCCAGGGAGGGCGGGATACAAATAAAATTTTATTATTATTTATTATTATTAAGGACATGGGAGGAAAACAAAACATTAAAAATATTTAATGCTGTATTATTTTAACATTTGACTGGAAGCCGCCCAGAGTGGCTGAGGAAACTCGGCCAGATGGGCGGGGTAAAAATAATAAATTATTATTATTATTATTATTATTATTATTATTATTATTATTATTATAAAACTCTGATATGTCACTGACCCCTTGCAGCAGTCTACCACAATGTGTGAAATGCGCCTTGGAAATGCTGAAGTGGTCTTGCTACGATTGTTTCAGTCTTCTTGATTTTGGACTATCTTCTTTTGCAATCTAAAAGAGAGAGTAACAGATTAGGCTGAATCAGTGAGCTACTAATATTGCCATGCTTTTGCAGTTCATTGACCATGACTGATCTAAGTACCAGGCAAAGGTCGCATTGTGTAGTGGGAATCCAGATTTTGAAACCCCGAAAAGGGGAGCAGATGTGCTTTAATCATAATCAGATTTGCTTCTAGTGCCGTATTTATTTATGCACTTATTTATTATTGAGCTTACTGTGCTAATAAAATCTAATCCCATTGACCTCACAAACCAAAACAACCCAGAAGACGTTAAATGAGAAAACAAATCACGTGTGAACAGTACTAGACATGTGAGCAAAAGTCCCGGGATAAAAAGCCAGTGGATTTTCATGCTGGCTAAGCTTCTTCCCAGGCGCTTTTCTCCTGAAGCACCATCCCCACAGAGCGAGACAACTTGGAAACAAATGATTGTTTAATAAATTCTGGAGTTTGGGATCTCTCTAACCCCCCACTCTGTGCCCCCACCTCTCTCACTTTCAGAGGTCATGGATGAGAAGCGGCTTGGGGCAAACCCTATCCCCTAACCTATTTGGATTCTGCACAGTCCATCGTATTTTGCTTACAAAGTGTGAGATTTACAGGAACAATAGGGAACCTAATCCTCCCCACATGTATACGATGTAAGTTTGGCCTGTTTATTGAGCATTCATCCTGATTTGATTGCAGGAAAGGTAGATGATGTTGCATCAAAGCAAGTGCTACACTAAACTTTCCAGTACACATTCCTGTCTCTGTTCTTATTGGGGGGGGGGGTGATTATTTGTGGAAGCACATTTATCATTCTTGTTATTGCATTTAAATCCCACACATTAATTCTTTTTTTCTTACGTTATTCAACATGTTTGTTCTAGGCGCTGTGTGCAATATAATAATTCTAACCCTCTTTCACATTAGCATTTTTGCTTAGAGTGTTGGACTATGACCAAGGAGACCAGGGTTCAAATCTCCACTCAGCTATGACGCTCCCTAGGTGATCTTGAGTCAGTAGTAGCCTATCTATCCCAACTCAAAGGGTTGTTCTAAGGTTAAGATGAGGAGGTGCAGAATCATGTATGCCAGCCTGAATTCTTGCAGGGAAAGACAGGGTACAAATTTAATAACAAAACAAACAAACAAACAAACAAACAAACAAACAAACATTATCCATCAGTACAGTTGTACTTGGTTTTCAAACAGCCTAGTTCTTGAACATTTTGGCTCCCAAACGTTCGAACCCCGGAAGTGACTGTTCCAGTTTTCGAACGTTCTTTCAGAAGCTGAACGTCCGATGGGGCTTCCCCGCCTTCCGATTGGCTGCAGGAGCTTCCTGCAGCCAATCAGAAGCCGTGCTTTGGAAGTCGAACGCTTTGGAAGTCAAATGGACTTCCAGAACGGATTTCGTTCAACTTCCAAGGTATGACTGTAATCATGTGGAATATAAACATAATAGAAATATTTTTTTTAAAAAAAAATCATCCATCAACACTTTATCACTTCTGTTTTAAGCAAATTGTCCTGAAGAGGGGGAAATCTACCATATTTTTCTGTGTATAAGACGATGTTTTTTGCTAAAAAAAATTAGTCAAAAAATGGGGGTCATCTTATACACAGATGGTGAATGTACAGGAGTTTGGGCTCGTTCAACTTCCAAGGTATGACTGTAATCATGTGGAATATAAACATAATAGAAATATTTTTTTTTTTTTTTAAATCATCCATCAACACTTTATCACTTCTGTTTTAAGCAAATTGTCCTGAAGAGGGGGAAATCTACCATATTTTTCTGTGTATAAGACGATGTTTTTTGCTAAAAAAAAATAGTCAAAAAATGGGGGTCATCTTATACACAGATGGTGAATGTACAGGAGTTTGGGCTCGGGCTCTTGAAATATGGCAACCCTAACTTTGGCAATCCTAACTATTTTAAAATATTTCTTAATTTGGGGTTCAAAAAAACCCCAGGGGTCGTCTTATACATGGGGATGGAAAAATACGATATCTGACTCTGTGGTTTTTGACAAAGCTATTATTATTTGAAATTATTTACGTTCTTCTGGAAGGTAGGACGTCACCACTGGACAAGGAATTCTGCCCCTTATATTATAATCCCTTTTACGAAAGGTGGCTGAAGGCAACATCAATTGTAGCAGACAGCAGCAGTTGGGGGTCTTGCTTGCTGTTTGGCCACAGGGGGATTCACTCTCCTATGCTCAGTCATTGCTCATATAAGGAGCTTGAAGCAAGAGTAAAGGCTGCTTGCTCATAATCTGCTATCTTTAGAAGGGGGGTGCCACGAACCTATCACTGTTGTGTGCAGCAGTATCAGAGATGAGCAGGATGTGCTGACAACAGAGTGTCAGAACAATTTGCACATTTAATCCCAGAATCCAGCAGGAATACGCAATGTGCAAATGCACAAACATATTTCTCTTGGCCAAGGCAGGGCTTCAGAAATACTGTAAAGCTTTTGATAAGGTTGCCAAAGAAATATGACTCTTTAAAATACCAAACAACAAATTGATCTCTTAGAACATTTATCTGTTGACAATAATAGTTTGGGTTTTGTTCCTTTCTTGCACAAAGGAATTGCACAAAGCATTATCTTACACCTGTTTATTTAAAAGTTTTAACAATACTTTCTATCGGTTTCCCTAGAACAGGGGTCAGCAAACTTTTTCAGCAGGGGGCCGGTCCACTGTCCCTCAGACCTGGGTGGCGGGGGCGGACTATATATTTTTGGGGGAAATGAATGAATTCCTATGCCCCACAAATAACCCAGAGATGCATTTTAAATAAAAGGACACATTCTACTCATGTAAAAACACACTGATTCCTTTTTTTAAAAAATAATTTTTATTGGGTTTTTCAGATTTTTGCCCGGCCCCGATTCGAGCCGGATCACATACAATTTAAACAATATCCAATGACTTCCCCACGCCCCCCCACATTATGTTCATTTATCAAAATATTCATTCTAAGCAGGTTCCTAATTCCACATCATTAACATTTCAATAATCTCCTAATTTTCAAACCGTTTACCATCCACTCACATCTTTTACATACTTATCTTCTACTTCAGTAACATCCCTATTCCCCCCCCCAGTCCCAGGTGCAGACTACTTCATTATAAAAATTACTTATCATTTATAATGTATATCAATCTTATATCATTATTTTCCAAAAGACATATTATAATCAGTTCCTGCCATATCCAAATTCAAAAACCAGTAGGCCACAAAACAGTTGCTTCATATTAATGTTCATCCTATTCCTTCAGGGTCCAACTTTGAAACCCATTGTCTTTGCTGCAGAGTAGCATCCAGAACAATGTCCACCAGATTCTTTAGCCATCCATTCCATTTTTGGTCCAAATTATCTCGGCATCCTCTTCGCTGCTTGTCTTTGGGCTGTAGTTTGCTGACCTTCCTCCTGACGCTTCTCTTTTTTCTGAAAATGACGACAGCTCTTTTTGACTTACATTGGAAGAATTTTGCAGCTGGTTGTCTTCAAAATAAACTTTCGCTGTTTAGTCTCAACAGATGCGCTGTTCACAGGGTTTGGTTGTAAATCCTGGCCAGTCGGACCATTGTTTATACTTTGCTTTACCTCAGTCACAAAGCTGCTCCCAGCAGCACCCAGTTCTGCTCTCAGTGCTTTCACTTCAGCATTGTACTCCATTCTGAACTCTTTCAGCTTTTCCAACAATATTGTCAAATCCACATCCTGTTTCACCGCCATTTTAATGTGCAGTTCTTTTAAAACTTTTCCAAACTTTTTCAACTTTTCAAAATCTCCAAAACTCCAAAATGATCCTCATGCTCATAAAAGTTAAGTTAGCTTCATCTGCCCCCTAGGACCGGGGGAGGCGCAAGGGTTAAGTCTCAGAAACAAAGTGTCAAATTCCAGTTAAAACTTTTCAAAGCTGTGCAACAATGCCCTGTCGTTGTTACACAATGGCAAGGGACGGACCTCCGTTTTTGCATCCTCAAGCCAGTCCTGATTAATCCAAAATTAAGGCTCTTTCTTTTGAAATTACTTACAGTTCCAAATTGCAGTTTTTGAAGGAATCAGCGCGCTCGGTGGTGACGGTCTCGCAGCTTCGCCAGACGGGGCTGTTAGCGGACCCTAGAGCTCCGCCGCCCGATCGCTCCCGGGAGCCCCGCTGAGGGCTCCCTGGGATCGGGACCGGCGTCCGAGCTCCTGCGGGTCCTCCGGACCCCGGGACGCCCTTCCCGGGGGTTTTGGGGGTTGCGGCGCTGGCGCGAGCACCCCTTTGCCCAGTCTGACGGGGGAATGTCAGGAGCGACATGTCCCCCCGACCGCCATCTCCGGCACGCCAACCGGAAGTCTCAAAAACACACTGATTCCTGGACCATCCGCTGGCCGGATTGAGAAGGCTATTGTGCCGGATCCGGCCCCCGGCCCTTAGTTTGCATACCCATGCCCTAGAACATTCTTTAAAATAGTTGGCCTGTAATTTCCAGGAAAAACCCGCTGGATTCCTTTTTAAAAAAATGGAGTTACAGGTACATTGATCACTTTCCAGTCCTCAGTGATGGGGGCAAACCTTAGGGACAGGCTACTTATTTTAGTTAGAAGATCAGCAATTTAAGAGTTCTTTGAGTTCTTTAAGAATTCTTTAAGAGTTCTTTGAGTTCTTTAAGAATTCTCAGGTGGATTCCATCCGGTCCTGGCACTTGATAGTTTTTATTTTGTCAACAAGACCTAGAACTTCATCTCCAGTCTCCATTATTTGCCTCAGTTCCTCAGACTCCCTTCCTGCGAAAGTTAGTTCAGGCACAGAGATTTGTACCTGAATACTTTTGTTTAAGGAAGACATTGCCTAATAATACATACCGGTATCTTCAAGTACAAAGCAGAATTGTCCCTGTAACTTTTGTAAAGGCTAAAATCACAATATATGCAGTATATTCTGCCCAGCACAATCTCAGCTCTTGTTGATGGAACGTAAGCTTCCAGCTTTCTCAGTTTTTAATTTGCTACAAATGACAAAGAAAAACTAGTCAATGACCAATTTAGTGTTGTTGTTAAAAAATCATTATGATAAGCTCTCTTAAAATATGTTTAAAATATAACATCACATAAGACAAGACTTCTAATGGCTAGTTGTGATTTTAATAAAATTAAGTCATTTTAGTGATAGCTACAAAGTAACACCAGGCTTTTTTTCTTTCATGAATGAATATCCAAAGATAATTTCTTATTTTCATGGACGTGTGTAAAAGCTGCCACCTTGTGTCAGAACAAAGAAAGTGGGAACTTTCATATTTTCTCTTTCTCTCTTGTACTTTGCTGTGTTCCCTTGAAATAATTTGACCGCAGACATTTCAACGCCCATCATGTTCTCCTAAACAATTCTCAAATCTATTTTAGGAGGGGACATTCATTCAATAGTTTATCAGCAACCCTCAAATTATCCTCTCCACAGAATCCAGTTTCCAGCTGAAAACTCAAAGTTTATAAAATCCAAAATCCCTTTCATTTCCCAGTATTAGTTACTTCCCACAGGGCACATGGATACAGAGATTCCTCACTCCCTCCATTTTGTTTAATTAACTTACTCTGAAGTATTAGGAGCCCAATCTCCAAAGGTTTGCTCTAAAATCCATTGCAATTCCCCACTTACAACATAAAAACACTGGGGCGTCAGTCTTTTCCCACTTGTCAGTCACACCAACCATGCTTCACCCTCATTAGTCACACCACTGGAAGGCGAGAGCAGGTTTAGTTCTTGCTGAAAAACTGGGAAGGACACATTTGCTGAAATCTCAGTAAATAGCATGCCCAGTCACTGTTCTTTCTTTCTTGAATCACATCATTTAGCAATGCCCATTCTAGTCCGTTCCTCTTTAGCTTTTACACGCTTCTGCTGTAGTCCTGAAGTATCAACAGTCCCGAACAGCAGAAGTTCCAATGTTTCAAGAATACCATGTGACAGCCATCTCTAAAAGCCTTAAAAAAACAAAACATTGTAGTCCGGAGGGCAAAGGAGCCACACAAGGGAGTTGTGTGCCTGCTTGGACCAGGTATCTACTGTTTTTTTTTTTTTTATAATAATTTTTATTAAATTTTTCAAACTTATATTCTACTTTCCTTCAACATTTTTCATATACAATTAACTATTCCTGCAAAAACAAAATACAAAATACACAATCCAAAAACAATACAATACAAAATACAAAAAACAAATTACACAAAACATATCACACAATCTAAACAAACATATAAAACACCTCATAGAACTAACCCCATTCTTATTTCCTTAAACTTGTTATTGAACTTCCCCCGTCTCTCCTGTCCCGTTTCCTGGCCTTTACATATTTAGCAGTTTCTTCTCATCATTATACACATTACATTATAAACTCAAATTCTTATCTACTTCTTGTATACTTTCCCTTAACTTATTTATCCTCATAACATAGCTTTTTAATATCTTAATCTTAACTTATCATAACTCTAACTTAATCTTACTCTTATCTATTATTAATTAACTTATACCTTAAAATAAACTCTATACTGTAAATTTCTAAGAATCTTCAGGGTTATCTATCTAAATAATCTTGCAATGCTTTTTAATATAAATTTTAAACTTTCTCCACTCCTTTTCCACCGCCTCTTCCCTCTGGTCTCGGAGTCTCGATGTCAGCTCAGCCATTTCCATGTATTCCATCATCTTCATCTGCCATTCTTCCAATTTTGGTAAGTCTTTAGTTTTCCAATATTTAGCAATCAATATTCTCGCAGCTGTTGTGGCATACATAAAAAAAGTGTGATCTTCCTTCGGTAACTCTTGGTTGATCATGCCAAGCAGAAATGCCTCTGGTTTCTTAACAAATGTGTTTTTCAACACTTTCTTAAGTTCATTATAAATCATTTCCCAGAAGGCCTTCGTGCTTGGACATGTCCACCACATATGATAAAACGTTCCTTCTGTCTTTTCACACTTCCAACATTTACTATCATGCAAGTGATAGATTTTAGCTAACTTGACTGGGGTCAGATACCATCTATACATCATTTTCATTACATTCTCTCTTAACAAATTACAAGCAGTAAACTTAATTCCCGTCCTCCATAACCTCTCCCAGTCTGCCAACATAATATTATGTCCCACATCCCTTGCCCAATCTATCATTGCAGATTTAACAAATTCATCCTGTGTATGCCACTCCAGCAATAATTGGTACATTCTAGATAGATTTTTGTTATTTGGCTCTAGCAACTCTGTCTCCAATTTGGACTTCTCCATTTGAAAACCAACTTTTTTATCCATCTTAAAAGTTTCATTAAGTTGATGGTAATGAAACCAGTCTCTTACTTTACCTCTCAATTGTTCAAAGGGTTTCAACCTGACACTTTCACCTTCCTGTATCAAAATGTCCGAATATTTTGGCCATTTACCTTCCATATTCACTTCTTTACGGGCCTTAGCTTCCAGTGGTGATAACCACCTAGGTGTTTTCTTTTCAATCAAATCTTTATATTTCATCCAGACTCTAAACAATGCTTTCCTGATTATATGTGTTTTAAAGCCCCTGTGAGCTTTAATCTTATCATACCATAAGTAGGCGTGCCAACCAAAACAATTATCATGGCCTTCCAAATCTAAAACATCAGCATTTTCTAACAGGAACCAGTCCTTCAACCAGCAGAAGGCCGCAGCCTCAAAGTATGTATTTATGTCTGGCAGGGAAAAGCCCCCTCTTTTCTTATCATCTGTCAATATCTTAAACTTAATTCTGGGTTTTTTTCCCTGCCAGATAAATCTTGATATATCCCTCTGCCAGTTTTTGAACGGTTCCATCTTGTCCACAATTGGAAGCGCCTGGAAAAGAAATAATATTTTAGGCAGCACATTCATCTTAATCACCGCTATTCGGCCCAACAGGGATAAGTTCAATCTGTTCCAAATCTCCATATCTTTCTTTATCTCCGTCCACACTTTTTCATAATTGTCCTTAAACAAGTTCAAATTTTTCGCCGTCATATTAACACCCAGGTATTTTACTTTTTTCACCAATGTAAGGCCAGTCTTTGTCTCTATTCTTTCCTTTTCCTCTGATGTCAGGTTCTTCCCTAATACTTTAGTCTTTTGCTTATTCAATTTAAATCCAGCTACTTGCCCAAATTCCTGTATTACCTCCAGTGCCCTAATTGCACTGGATTCTGGTTCTTGAAGGGTTAAAACCAAATCATCTGCAAAGGCTTTCAGTTTGTACTCCCTGGCCCCCACTGCCACTCCCTTTATGTCATTGTCGTTTCTAATCATATTCAAAAGCACTTCCAGCACCGTTATGAACAATAATGGGGATAGTGGGCACCCTTGTCTTGTTCCTTTTTCAATTCTAATATCTTCCGATACCACATTATTCACAATTATCTTTGCTCTTTGCTCGGTGTATATTGCCTCTAATCCATTCATAAAACCCCCTCCCACCTCCATCTTTTCAAACGTCTTTTTCATAAAATTCCAAGAAATGTTGTCAAAGGCCTTCTCCGCGTCAACAAACATCAAAATCGCCTTAGTGTTTTTTTTTGCATTCTAGTCTTTCTAGGATATCCACGATATTTCTGATGTTTCCATTTAATTGTCTCTCTGGAAGAAATCCAGCTTGATCCTTGTGGATAACCTCCATCAGCACTTTCTTAAGTCTCTCGGCCATTATATTGGCAAATATTTTGTAATCCACATTAAGGAGGGAGATTGGTCTGTAATTTCTCATCTGGGTCATATCAGCATCTGACTTGGGTATCAGAGTAATATAAGCATCTCTCCAAGACTCGGGCGCCCGACTTCCCTTCATAATTTCGTTGCATACTTCCATCAATGGCTGAATCAACCAGTCCTTTAACTCTTTGTAATATTTAGCTGTTAATCCATCGGGTCCGGGTGCTTTTTCCAATTTCGTCCGGCTTATTGCCATTTCTAATTCAGCTCTTGTTATAGGGTGGTTGAGTGGGCCTTTCTTTTCTTCTGGGACCCTATGCAGTCCATTTTTCTTTAGGAACTGCTCTATTAAATTCTGATTTTGGCTATTTTCTTTGTACAACGTTTTATAGAATTTTTGAAAATTTTTCCTGATCTCCGCAGGATTCTCTACATTCCTTCCTTCTATTACCAATTTAACGATGGTATTTTGTTTCTGTCTTTTTTTCAATTGCCACGCCAACAGCCTGCCACACCTGTTAGCTGATTCAAATGTCTTTTGCTTTAACATCTTAATCTTCCATTCAATTTCCTTATTGATCAGCTGAGAGAACTCCGCCTGCAGATATTTAATTTCTTTCTGTATTTGAATATTCTTTGGCGCTGCTCTCAGCTTCTTTTCTTTTTCCTTGAGCTGTTGTAAAATGGCATCCTTTTTTTCATTTTGCAACTTCTTCCTTATTGCTTTCTGCTGTATCAGGAATCCTCTCATTACTGCTTTGCTTGTGTCCCATATGACCCTTTTCTCTACTGATGTATTCAGATTAATTTCAAAGAAATCTTTTAGGGTCTTTTGGGCCTTTTCACAGATCTTCTCATTCCTGAACAGCGAGTCATCCATTCGCCATCTGAAAGAACCCTGCGTTGTCAGTCTCAAGTCCAGTTGTACTGCATTATGATCTGAGCACGTTCTAGGATGTATTTCCGCACTGAGTATCCTCGGGGACATCTCCCTGGACACCCATATCATATCTATTCTGCTCCAGGATTTCGTTGCCTCTGAATGGTACGTTGCTTCGGTGTCTATTGGGTGTTTCAATCTCCAAGAATCAATCCAATCCAGATTGTCCGCCATTTCAAAAAATGTCCTTGGCAATCTCCCATCATTTGTAAATTTTACTCTTTGCGATCTGTCCATCATGGTAGATACAACCGCATTAAAGTCACCCATAGCCACCATTTTGTAGTCCATATAGTCCAGCAACTTGTCATGGAGCTCTTTGTAGAAATCCGCCTTTGCGTCGTTAGGTGCATAGAGTCCCAGTATCAAAAGTTTTTCTCCTTGCACTGTTATTTGTATTGCAACATACCTTCCCTCCTCATCCTTAAAAAGTAATTTCGGCTCATATTTTTCTTTGGCATATATTACAACTCCTCTTTTTTTCACTTTCGCAGAAGAAATAAATTATTGGCCCAATTTTTTATTTTGAAGTACTCTTCTGTGGGTTCTGATCACATGCGTCTCTTGCAGGCATATCAAGTCCAGATTTTGTTTTACTAAATTATGAAATACCTGATTTCTCTGCGCTTTGATATTCAAACCTCTCACATTTAATGTTAGGATCTTTAGGGCCATTTTGCCTTATTCTGTTGCTCCTCCTCCCGCTCCTAGGGGGTCGTTGAATCCTGGTCCTGCGCCTGGTCCTGGTCTTGTGTAGTCTGGTCCTATAGTTAGGCCCAGTTCTTGTCCTTGCTTCTCCACGAATTTCCTTTTGTCTTCCAGAGATTTGATTCTGACTTTCTTTTCTTTATACGTGAAGGATATGCCTTGTGGGAATTCCCACCTGAATTTCACTCCTTTCCGACTTAAGGCTCTGGTTAGATCTGTGTAACCTGGTCTTAAGTCCAGGAAGTATTTCGGTATATCCTTAAACAAGATAACCTGTTGTTGCTGTACTACCAGGTTATTTCCGTAGTGCAGGCCTAAGATGTAATCTCTTTGCTCCTTGTTATGCAGCTCTATCAAACAGTCACTGGCTGCTTTAGTGTCCTTCTTTCTTTTGCCTCCAAATCTGTAGGCCTTCTTGATTATTGATCCAAGTTCTTCTGTTTCCAGATTCCAAAATTTTGCAAACTCTTGTATAACAAATTCCCGCAGGTCTCCTTGCTCCAGTTCCGGAAGGTCTCTCACTCTCAGATTCCCCTCCCTCTGCCTCATCTGAATGAAAGCAATCGAAGCCTGAACATCTCTTTGACCAGCCTGGTCCTGAGTTCTCCCCTCCTCCAGGTGCTGGACCCTGGTCTCAACTCTTGCAACTTGTTGTTTAGTATCTTCAATCTCTACTTTTAAAAGTCCAAAATTTTTAATTGCTTCCGTATTGTCATCAACTTTTTTGCTTACTTCTGTCAGTTGCTTTCTTATTTCTTCAAGTGCCGCAAGCACTAAATCTGTATGCCCAACATCTGCTGCTGAGTCTCTCCTAGGCTCATCTTTTTTTGCTTTTGGAGGCATTGCTTTCAGTCTGCTTACAGCCTTAGTTTTACAGCCTCAAGGTCACTGAGATAAGATAGTGTCCTGTGCAGCTGTATTTTTCCAGTAGCAGGCAGCAGGAAATTTTAAGTCCTTTGTTGTTCTCACCCCCTTCCAGAGCAGGAGAAAGAAGCAACCATTTTTTGCACATAGAACAGAATTTTCCCAGAGTTGTAACTTTAGCCAAAGTATTAGAAGAAGCTAGTATGTTGCACTGAATAAAATGTGTCCCTCTAACTGCAACTGTTAGAGCACAGTAGCTGTTTCTTTAGATCAAAGCGCCCAAATCGGAAACAAAGGTGTCAATAGTTCACAGAGTCTGTAAGTTGAGATACTGTCTGCTGCTCTGCCCGGGCTCCTCAATCCTGAGGGTGAGCAGCACTTTAAGTCCCTGTTGCTCTTTTAAGTCCTTACTTGTTAATCACAAGCATTGCCTTAATCCTTTGTAAATTGCCTTCAAACTCCTGAAGGTTTAAAAGTTTAAACAGTCAGTCTTATTTACAGCCGCTTGGTTGCTGCTTCCCAACTTACGCGGCAGGGAGAGAACGGACTTCCTTTTTTCATTCTTTCCCGTTCCGAATTTTAAATCAAATGTGTCAAATCTTCTACTCACGGTTCTGTTGTTTTTTCTCACTTGCTTTGAAGAATTTAGCGCTTCCCTCCAGCCAGCAGTCAGCAGCTTCGTTGCTTCGGGAAAGCCGCTTTCCCCGATGCGCTCCGGACTTCCACCTTCGCCGCTCCCTGGAAAACGTTCCTGGGGGGCTAGGGAGTCCGTTCAAGCGCCGCCGGGTTCCTCGTCTCCAGACCGCCCTGTCTGGAGTTTCTTCGGAGGTCCGTCTTCGCTGTGACGGTACCTCCCGCCCGAAACAACCGGTCTACTTCGCGGAGCGAAGCAAGACCCAGCCGCCCGGAGAGCGCGCCAAAACCGGAAGTCCCTGGACCAGGTATCTACTGTTAATTGGTAACTTCAAGGTATCCCATCCCATTTATGATGTTTATTAATCTTTATACAATATTTGGGCCTGGTAACAATCCCCATCATGGATCACTGCCTTTTCGTGACAAAGGGGCTCGAATAACTCCAAGAAGCTATGAGCTATGCCGTGCAGGGCCGCCCAAGATGGACAGGAGAGAGTTTAGACTAAATGTGATCCACCTGGAGAAAGAACTGGCAAACCACTCCAGTATTTTGCCAAGAAAACCCTATGGACATAAAAAGGAGAAGCTTTGAGAAGAAAGTGAGAGTTTCCAAGGCATGCTCTGGTTCATGGGGTCACGGAGAGTCGAAGACAACTTAGACGACTAAACAACAAACCCATCAAATAGAGGCCTCCTCTAAATGTCAAGCATTTGACAACGCTTCCATAAAACATGGCAATGGATTTGTAGGAAAATGCGCTATACAATAGTATAGGCCAAATCTATGCTGGTCCTTATTCACTAAAGCATATTTATGCAGCATATTGTTGCATGCTGTCCCAATCTCCAAGGGCTCAGGCATACAACCTCACCTCCCCGCCCCCCGCCCCCAAAAACCCTCATAACAATATTTATACTGAGGCTAAGGACTCTGGTTGGAAATGTAAAGCTGCCAGAGCCAACCTGTTCCATATATCAAGCCCTAAAACCTGGAAAATAATAAACAAAACCGAAGTCACAAGCTATTAGTTATTAGCAGATCTATTAGTTATGATTTGTTTATATATTGCTGGTAGGGAAACTAGCTGAGGGAAAATGGGATAATTTTAATTTTTTTTCCATGTCCAGGGTGACAGGCTGCTGTTGTGGATCTTGCTCTGTCCCTCATGGTGGGAGACAGGAAAGAAGTGGGTGCTGTAAGGTATTTTGCTTGTAGGATTCCCACCTCTGCCTCTGTTTGCTCCCACCCTGCTATCCCTCCAGGCTTTGTTTATTATAATACTGTATGAGTTCATGAGTACTGTGTCTGTTGACTGGTTGGCTGCAGTGGGAATGCGTTCTGCCTCAGTCAGGGTCTGTTGGTGGAACCTGCCCCTTCCCACCCCTGGTGAGAGATGGGAGGGAAAAGTGAGATAGGAGTGGCTTGAAGTATGGTTTTTCTGCCTCTTGCAGTAGGATTAATCGGCATCCAGTGCAATTGTTTCATATTTTGTGATTTAATATCTCAGGAGTCACCAACCTTCTGCGACTGAACCATAATCCCCAGATTCCAAGCTTTCATTTAAGAAAAAAAGAACACACAAGTTTCTAGAATTTTTATGACCTGAGATACGAGGCAAAAAGCATATACAATTCTTCTCAATTTCTTGAGACTTTTTAGGGGGAAATGAGCCATCAACATATGAAGAATCGTAACAAATGCTGGATCATAAGGTACAGACACCATTCTTTTCATTCTTTTGTAGAAAAAATTATATATAGGATATATGAGGATTCCTTTGATATGTGAGGATTTGTGAAGAATGTTGAAAGACACACACAGAGAGAAACATTCAACAGCATATGATACCTGTTTCCTTCTTTTTTATTATTCAATGTTTACTGCACTGAAACAATAGCACGAGCAAGAAGAAAAAGAAATGGTCACAGTCTAAGGAAGGGAGATGCAAACACGAGGAAACCAATAAGCACAGCGAGAGGTCTGCTTGATGCCTCTGCCACAGCAGTTCCTGTTTTATTATTTATTCATTTCATTTATGAACCACGTTCCATGAAACATTCTGAAGTGATTGAGCAATATAACCACGAAACAAAACAAAACAAAAACATTTCAAAACTATTTCCAATCCAGTTCCTGTGGCTGAAGAAACAAAGTCTTGCTCAGTTTAAAAAGTGGCTTAACCCTTCTGCAATGGAAACTTCCATGCTGAAGACCACAGGCAAAGATGACATGCTGTGTGAGGCTCTCTCCCAAATGCCCCTTTGTCTCTTGTATGGATCACAAACTACCCATCCTGATCCCACCTCCTCCCTGCCCATCAGTCACATACAGCACGGTCAGATTTCTTGTTTGGGCTTTCCCTCCTCAGGAACATGACCACACCCATGGGTCCCTGGTCTACTTACCTCTTCCGCTGTTGTGCCCCTGTGATTCGGAACGGGGGAGTCCAGCACATTTAGAGCAGTGTCCCCTTTACAGACCTTTCTTCAACATATGGGCGGGGCAGGGGGGAGGCAACAGTTTAGGCAGGGCCAGCAAGCAAGGTCCTGCTCCCTTCTCCAAGTAAATTACAGCTGCATGGAGGAAGTGCCTGAATACATCTAGAGTCATAGCATGTAATAATAATAATAATAATAATAATAATAATAATAATAATAATAATAATAATAATAATTTATTTATACCCCACCCTTCCCAGCCAAGACCGGGCTCAGAGCGGCTAACACCAATAAAATCACAACAAAACATACAAAACAATAAATTAAAATGCAGGTTAAAATACGATTTAAAGTTTAAAATGCAGCCTCATTTTTAAGTAGCCCACCAATCAAACCATAAAGGAATGAAACATCAGGGTGAAACTGAAACCAACCCAAAGGCCAGGCGGAACAGCTCCGTCTTGCAGGCCCTGCGGAAAGATGCCAAATCCCGCAGGGCCACTAGATCACACATTTTTCTGTACACAGGTAGAATGCACACTGGCGCTGTTGTTTGTACTGTGCAGTGAACGAGGGCCCAGTATCTGTGTTCATAACTGAACAAATCATAGATGATGTGACAGTATGGTGGGACCTCTTGAAGTCTGCCCTTCTAGTCTGGTTCTCCAAGTAATTAATAATAATAATAATAATAATAATAATAATAATTTATTATTTATACCCCGCCCATCTGGCTGGGTTTCCACAGCCACTCTGGGCGGCTTCCAACAGAACATTAAAATGCAGTAATCTATTAAACATTAAAAGCCTCCCTAAACAGGGCTGCCTTCAGATGTCTTCTAAAAGTCTGGTAGCTGTTTTTCTCTTTGACATCTGGTGGGAGGGCGTTCCACAGGGCGGGTGCCACTACTGAGAAGACCCTCTAGTCACTTTACATTCCATGCATTTCCTATTAAACTGGCAGACGTGAAAAGTGATGTTACTGAGTGTTCAGATGTTCCTGAAGCTCAAGAATTTATTGAAATCTGAGGTCATGTGCAGTCTTAGAAAGCTTAAGAAACAAATACAGACCTATGCTTGAGAGGTTGTGTGAATGGGGATATCAGAGGGATGCTCAACAAATGCTGGGATTGGGCAAATGAGTTGTGTTGGCAAAGTCACTTAAATAATGCAAACAGAGTACAGAGAGAAAACTTCTGGTAACACTTTACTGAGAAAACTGGACAAAAACAGTGTGGAATCTGAGGAGAAATAAGCAGAGAGGTTTAGTTCAGGCCTTGTACATAGCAAGGCAACATTCAGCCGAACACATACAGGGAGGAAACTCCCTCAGAAGGGCACATTCAATCAGAATGAATGCTACCTCTGCAAAGATCATGCCACTCTCATTGGTTGCTAAGCAACACACACACTCTCACACACCCTTGGGTTAACACTGAGAACAGAATTAACTCTTAACTTGCACACTGAATGATCCCTACTGTTGCACTTCCAACAAGTTAAAGCAGAGATATAAAGATACAAAAATAAATAATGCTACCGCTAAGTGAGGTCAATTTCTTGTGGGCTGCAGATTGGGTTCTTATTTGCCTCTAGGGCATCTGTTATACAAGCTTGCTCTACAAATTCCTTTCTGAAGAATCACAGAAAGCAAATAGTACTTGGTATGGAATTATTTTATGTATTAAAGATTAATCACATCTCAGTGTATACCTAGTTCGCAAAATGAAAGTGTTGGCAATGGATCTCTGGGGATGCCTACTCTCATATTCTTGCAAGCTGTGCATTATTAGACCACTTTCATTCAAAAAGTATGTGTTGCCTAGGGAAAAACACAGAAATGAAGAAGCTAAATGTACATAATATACCCTACAAAGCCATTTAAATGCCAGACCTAGTGGAGCAGGGAAGTAGCTTAATTATATATTTTTTCTGCATTTCTTAGCAGTTCTAGCTTTTGAATTAGAGCAAGATCTGTTTCTGATGGAGCAATTTGTATTTGTCAAATGCCTCTAATATTAAAAAAAAATGATATAATGTACAGGCACATCTTATTTCAAGCTAATGCTCTTATTGTAAAACAAAAATGGAGCATGTATAACATAAGAAAGGGTTCAAAGTAACAGAAGACCCCAAGAACGAATTGTTTCTTTGAGAGCTTCCTGAAGGCAATATATAGTTTAGTCAACTGCTGGTGCCTTGTATTATTTAATGATTCGTTGAACATTTGTATGTCATGACAAGGGTTCATTTCCTTTCCTTAGATAAATACTTGAGGTGCCAGAGTCCTCTGAGGAATGATGAATGACTTCCTAGACATCATCGTAAGGAAGTCATTCTTCACGACTGTTCCAAAATCTGTTACACATCAAATTTCATATGCACCACTGCCACTGTTGTTGACATTTTCCAAGGTGTGTTTCACTCATTTTCAGTATGTCCTAAAGCAACAAGACACTCTTCAATCAGTGTGATAAATCAGTGGTACTGTAGTCCTAAACCAGTTTTTTTGAGTTAGTGTATGGAATCCCCGTGCATATATAGAATACACATAATATTGAATATATTAAGTTAGTGCTTCTTTTTCCATTTTAATTAGAAATGTGTCTTCTTATTTTCCTTGATGTAATAATGTTGTTGTTGTTGTTGTTGTTTAGTCATTTAGTCATGTCCGACTCTTTGTGACCCCATGGACCAGAGCGCGCCAGGCACTCCTGTCTTCCACTGCCTCCCGCAGTTTGGTCAGACTCATGTTGGTAGCTTCGAGAACACTGTCCAACCATCTTGTCCTCTGTCGTCCCCTTCTTCTTGTGCCCTTAATCTTTACCAACATCAGGGTCTTTTCCAGGGAGTCTTCTCTTCTCATGAGGTGGCTAAAGTATTGGAGCCTCAGCTTCAGGATCTGTCCTTCCAGTGAGCACTCAGGGCTGATTTCCTTCAGAATGGATAGGCTTGCTCTTCTTGCAGTCCATGGGACTCTCAAGAGTCTCCTCCAGCACCATAATTCAAAAGCATCAATTCTTTGGCGATCAGCCTTCTTTATGGTCCAGCTCTCACTTACATACATCACTACTGGGAAAACCATAGCTTTAACTATACGGACCTTTGTCGGCAAGGTGATGTCTCTGCTTTTTCAGATGCTGTCTAGGTTGATCATCGCTTTTCTCCCAAGAAGCAGGCGTCTTTTAATTTCGTTACCCAGACCCATAATAATTATGGCACAGTAAATTGCAAATGCATTTTTCTTTTAGGGATTTGACTCTTGATATTTCTATTAATGCTTTAGCCACATAGAATTTTTTAGTCATATGGATGCTCCTTTTATGTATGAAGAAGGGCAAGCAGCAGGACCAAATGGAGGGGGCAAGGGTATTGACCTAGAGTCTTGACCTAGAGTCTCAAGCTCAAAGGGAGTCTCAACGTGAGCTCAATGATTGTTAATCTGTTGGCATAAATGAGACAGGAGCAAACCCAATGAAACACTTTTCCTGAGACATCCGCAATATGTTCCCAGCCATCCAAAAGAATATTGGTGTATCAAAAAGATGCTAAAAGCTTTAGAAGATCCCTTGCATTGCAGGGGGCTGGACTAGAACTAGATGATCCTTGGGATCCCTTCCAACTCTACAATTCTGTGATTAAGGATCAGCAAGGATATATGTCCTTTGTCAATTTCCAAATGAACTTCCAAATGAAGAACAGGACTAATATCTTATTTGATGGCTGGGCTTTTGGTGGTTCTTAACCAAATCATATAATCATAAAGTTGGAAGGTACCCCCAAGGGTCATCTAGTCCAACCCCCAGAAATGCAGGAATCTCAACTAAAGCATCCATGGCAGATGGCCATCCAACCTCTGCTTAAGAACCTCCAAGGATGAAGAGTCCACAAGCTCACAAGGGAGTCTGTTCCACTGTTGAACAGCTCATACTGCCAGAAAGTTCTTCCTGATGTTTAGTCAGAATCTCTTTTCTTATTACTTGAAGCCATTGGTTCGAGTCCTGGCCTCCGGAGCAGGAGAAAACAAGCTTGCTCCATCTTCCGTGTTATAGCCCTTGAGTTATTTGAAAATGGCTATCATATCTCTTCTCAGTCTTCTCTTTTCCAGGCTAAACATACCTACCGGTAGCTCCTCTGACCATTCCTCATAAGGAACATTTACAGGTAGGTAGCCGTGTTGGTCTGCTGTAGTCGAAACAAAATAAAAAAATTCTTCTAGTAGCACCTTAGAGACCAACTAAGTTTGTTCTTAATATGAGCTTTCGTGTGCATGCACACTTCTTCAGATAAGAAACTAAGGAACATAATAATAATAATAATAATAATAATAATAATAATAATAATAATGATGATGATGATGATGTTCATAAGGAACATGTCCATTTTTAGTAGACAACCATTTTAAATAAAATGTGTCCATTTTAAATAGATGTTTTAATTGACACCAGGCCATATGAATGCTCTCTTGCTGCTAATTACCTTGTGATTGCACTGCAACATGCAAGTCATTATTTGGTGCTGCAGTTGTATCAGACTAAAGTTTTTTAAGACTTGAAAGAATGAAGAGGCAGGCCTGTGCAGCTGAAACCTCTTTGCCATGAATGCCAAATGCTGCTTATTTTCCTTTCCCCAAAGAACATAAAAGTCTTTTCAGATCCCATTAGGGAGAGAAAGGAGGCCTCCTCAACTGAATCCTCTTTGGCAGTGATGGTAAATTTGATTCTCTCTTATTTTCTTCCCCCAAGCAATATAACATAAGGTCTTCTTTAGGCATCCCACATTGGGGCAGTTAATAGCTATTAACTGTTGTTTTCACAGAACTTTGAGTGTGTAACCTACATTTTGCAACCCTGGGAGGCAAGCTATTAATACATTCATTTTATGTATGAATAACTGAGCCTGAAAGCGACTTGTCCTATGGCAGGGGTCGGCAAACTACGGTCTGGGGGCCGGATGCAGCCCACCAGGCTCGTAAATCCGGCCCACAGACCTTGCGGACCCTGCTGCCTGCTTGGTCAATCCCCGTGCTAAACTGGCGCGGAGCGGAGGCCTCGCCACGCGGGGAATGACTTCTGCGACGCTGGCATGGCTTCCGATTGGCTGCAGGAAGCTCCTGCAGCGAATCCGAAGCTGCAGATGCCTCTGGATGATGCCCCTTCCTACCTGCTGAGGTGGCCATGTATGGCCAAGAGCTGAGTGGAAGGAAGCGGTGGCGGCGGGAAGGCTGCCTCCGCCGCCCAGACCAGCGGTATGGGCTCTGTGCCCCGCGGACCCCTGGCCGAGGGAGAGGACGATGATGCTGCCAAAGATGAGGTGGCATCAGCGGCTGAGGCGTGAGTGGTGGCGGTGGGGTGGTCCTTTCGGGAGAGGGGAGTCTGGCCCCCAACATTGGACCGGCCCCCTCCTGAAAAAGTTTGCTGACCCCTGTCCTAGTCGGTCCTCAGTAAAACTGGGATGATGCACAGATGTAAGATCTACAAGCTGTCTGCTGATGTACAAATGTCTTGCTCTCAGCATTATATTCTGTGGTTGTTCTATGTGGTTGTTCAACAATGTTATTATGATATTGGCTTTAAACTGTATTTTTGTTGAACTTTCAGTAAAAGCAGTACAGGGATAATTTTTTGCATAGAATAAAAATGTAAGCGTGTCATCACGCAGCCCGCATTGGAGGGTTTGTAGTGCTGCATCACTATCCTGGATTTGCATGAAGTCAGGGTGGGGTAGAGGATGCAAGAGAGAAGGCAGGTTGTTCAGCAGCAATTGCCCATGGCATGGGAGCAAGAAGGGAGGGACACTGAGAGGAGAAAAGAGGTGGTTTCAAACAAGGTTTGAGTGCAGTGAGAAGAGAGTTGGTAGAGGCTCTGTTGTGTTAGCTTTTTGGTGGTAGCCTCTGTGTTGTACCCATTCGTGCTATTTCTCCTTGTAACCCCTCATGTGTTTCACTCCCAGTGCTACGGTATTGTCTTCAACATGTACAAGCAACATTAACAAGCAAGCACACACACCCCACTTTCCATCCACTGAACTAAACCCACCACTACACCCCACAGCAGTGGCAGCTGCTAATTGCTGCAAAGACCACATGTTTTGTGAGATTTTGCCAAAGTGCCCAGCACACAGCTGGAGACAGTGGGAGCCCAAGTAGCACGGCAGTGGCTGGCAAAGGAGTGCTCTTGTTTTGGGTGCACAGTGGGAGTTGAGCAGGCAGAGCAGGACAGGACTCCCATTCTGCTGCCTATTCCAATCTGCCACCTGAGGCATGTGGCTCAACGAAACTCATGATACACCCAGCTCTGTCTAGGGTTAATAATTGAGGTGGGTTGTGTGTGTGAAAAGCACTAAATACACCAAATACATGCAATATAGCCAGTGTTACTCAGGCTGGAACCTGGACCCATTCAATGCCCTCTGCAGTTTACGTGCTGCTGTCATTTACTGTGGATTACTAGGAAAGGCAAATGGTATATTTTTGCTGAAGAAACTAAGCAAGTGAAATTTTGCACATTTGAGCTCATTCCTATGTCTACCACTAGGGGGAGCATTTTAGTTTTCAAATATCTGTGTGTACAGTATTCTCCCAATGCGTTGGTTATCTGGTTAATTCCTTTTGTTCATGTCACCTCAAACTTTGATCAGTAGCAACAGCAGAATAAGTCATTTTAAGTAGTGATGGTTAGACAGAGAGAAATTGCCCCCTCCCAAACGCAGGACAGAGTCTGACATCGCTAAACTGTGGCGGGCTGCCAGCTATTTAATTTATTACAATTTATTACATTTGTAGTGCCATTTATCCACTGGATTGAAATATCTAGGGGTCCTTTGACACAGGCACATATGGCAAATGTGATATCAAATGAGCCTATGTTCACTTTGGGCTGCAATGCTGTGTAATGCTGTGGCCTTGTGACTTTCTTCTGTGCAGGCTCAGAAGAGGTATAGAGACACAATTTTTACTCAGACCACTGTTCTTGGGGGTAGGGGGCGTTAAATGTGAATTCTCAAGTAAGCACACAAAATATTTTTGGAGCAATGTTTATTCCAAACTAATGGTGGTGTTGGGAAACTGGCAACTCCCATTTGCATGTAAGCATATCTAAGACCTATTTATAGTTAGCTGACATTTTCAACATTCCAGCAAAAAAATTGTATTCCGTGAAAACAATCACACTAGCCTGGTACTCTAGCCTGAAGCTGCAAGACGCTGGTAACATTCTGTGACTTCCGAAGAAATCTGGGTGTTCTGTTTAATGTGCTTCATTATTTTAGTCAAGAAATATGATACAGTATTTATGAATATAAACATTCTGACTCGACGGTTCATTGCTCTTCAAATAAAAAAGCTCTTTTTTCAAAGCAGCAGCAGACATGAGCACACACTAGAATATTCTGCAAAGTAGCCTAGGCCACCCACAAAGCTCTGTGAATTTCATTTTTCATTCCTGCTCCTCTTTCTCTACACAATGTAAAGTAATACATGACTGTTTTCAAGTGAAACGACAGCCTGCTTCTCACTGGTCAACATGGATTCAGAAAACCTAACTAACTACCAGCCAGTTGCTAAACTCCCTTTCCTGACCAAAGTTCTGGAACAAGTGGCTGCAGACCAGATCCAGGCGCTTTGGGAAGAAACTGATTTTCTGGATCCATTTCAATCAGAGTTTAGGCCCGGTTTTGGCACAGAAACTGCTTTGGTCGCCCTGTATGATGACCTCTGTCAAGAGAGAGACAATGAAAACATATCCCTGTTAATTGTTCTTGAACTCTCAGTGGCTTTCGATACCATCAGCCATGGTATCCTTCTGGAGCGACTGTCCAAACTAGGGTTAGATGACACCGCTTTGCAGTGGTTTCAGTCCTACTTGGATGGTCGTTCCCAAAGGGTGTTGCTTGGGAAATGCTTTTCAGCCCTGTGGAACCTTCAATATGGGGTTCCGCAGGGCTCAATCCTATACCCTACATTGTTTAACATCTACATGAAACCGCTGGGTGGGGTTAACCTCCGTTGTCAGCAGTATGCTGATGACACTCAGCTCTATTTCTCCTTTACATCTGCAGGTAAGGCAGTGGAAGTGCTGGACCGGTGTCTTGCCTCAGTAATGGATGGGATGAGATCCAACAAACTGAAGCTCAATCCAGATAAGACTGAGGCACTGTTGGTGGGTGGTTCCCTAGACCAGAAGGGTGGGAGATCGCCTGCTCTTGATGGGGTTACACTTCCTCTGAAGGAGCAGGTTCATAGCTTGGGGGTACTCCTAGATCCTTTGCTGTTGCTTGAGGCTCAGTGGACCATATGTTTTTAGTAACTTGCCTAGGATTGTCCCATTAGTGAGTGATAGTGCAAGAGCCCCATCTTCATATCAGAGTGAGCAATAAATCTTTACACAACTTCTTCTTCTTTGAAATAGTCTTTAGTCTCTGGAGCTGCTAGCTACAGTCCATCACAATAGTGCAATAGCAGGGTGATTTGTAGAACTTGTATGATGCATCCAAATTTGTTTTAATCTGCAACCTCAGTTTGCAATTGAGAATGGGTAAGAAATACTTTAAATAAGTAAAACAAAATAAAGATGGCATTGGGGCATCAAGGCAAAGGAAGAAGCAGAATTGCATAAACTGCTAGTGAATTTAACTTTCTGGTAAACGGGGAATGAAAGTCAAACTGCATATTTTTTTTAAAAAAAGACAAAGCTAAGAGCAAGGGGGAGAGAAGTGTGCAGCTTATAGCACTGTTGATCACTCCAGCTCTCAGCTGAAGACTGAATTTCTTCTCATTTGTGTATCCTAAAATGTTTTTCCTGTATCCCATGTCAATTGAAAAAGAACCCTCATAATTTGTTTTCCTTGGCTTTGTAGAAGAGGTTACTCTCCACCCCGAAACTAAAGGCTTGAGATTGTAAGAAGACGTGCTAAGACACCTTACTTGCTCAAAAACCCAAACCAAAAATACTATCCTTCACTTGCCAGATATGATTAGTCATTATTTCCATGTCTATTTTAACATCCTTATCTGATGATTGGATAGATACTATGAGTCAAGACTTTCCCTAGTCAACTGTTATTCTGTTGTTTTGTCTCCCAGAAGTGCATGTGGGCTCCTAATTAATTTAGGCACGCTATGCAAGGAGTGAAATATAGTATGTATGAAAAGTACTGGAAGAGGTTAGCTTCCTCCTGGGATCTGCTGTTAGCAGACTGGAGTCAATGGTGGCTTTGCACTAGCAGAAAGTGATGTGGAGCACCCACTTTTCACACACACCCTTACCCACTGTACCCCTACACATCCTCAAAAGCTGCCCCTGAGGATTGGGGGAACTCTACAGAATAAAAGGTAAAAAGGTAAATGACCCCTGGATGGTTAATTCCAGTCAAAGGCGACTATGGGGTGTAGCGCTCATCTTGCTTCAGGCCGAGGGAGCAGGCGTTTGTCCACAGACAGCTTTCCGGGTCATGTGACCAGCATGACTAAACCGCTTCTGGCGCAACAGAACACCGTGACGGAAGCCAAAGTGCATGAAAACACTGTTTACCTTCCTGCCACAGCGGTTACTATTTATCTACTTGCACTGGCATGCTTTCGAACTGCTAGGTTGGCAGAAGCTGGGACAGAGCAATGGGAGCTCACTGTTGCGCATATTCTAACTGCCGACCTTCCAATCATCAAGCCCAAGAGGCTCAGTGGTTTAAACCACAGCGCCACCCGCGTCCCTTGTCTCTACAGAATAGTATGGGATATGACACAGAGGACTACAGGAGATATCACAGAACAAAGTCACCATTGGAGACAACCCAGGATGTTTAACAAGCTTAAAGAAATCCTCACATATAGCAAATAGATTTTCCACATGCCCTGTGCTTGGAATATCCACCCAGTAATGAGTTTAATCAGAATTTCTTCTATATATTATACTGAGATGGATCTATCTTGCTGACATGTCCAGCGTATAATTATATTTTAAGTCAAAAATAATAATCTCATTTCTGTATGATCAGTTGATATAGCCAAGTTATATTAGGATATAAGTCTTACAGTCAAGAAATTTATGAGAGTTCATCTCCAGTATGGTAAAAGGCAGGCTTCCAATTCTGAGCTGTGTAAGTCTTTGAGGGATATGGTTTTACTACAATAGAGGTCCATGTTCAGTGGTGAGGTGGAAGCTTATAGGATACTTGCTCTTAATTTATATTCTGACCAAGACATCTCACTGGGGAACCAGTGGGTGCTTCGAGACTGTCAGTATTTTTCGGGTGGGATTCAACCACAGCCTGGCAAATTGAGGCTGTGTAATTAAAGTCGATCTGCAGTTCTTGCAAAACAAACCCGCTTCCCCAAAAGAGAAGATTTTTTTTGCAATAAGCGGAGGAAAAACACACTGGAAAGTGTGACATATTGCTTAACACAACACCATCCTATCTCCCTGTAAACAAATCAGGATGAATGCTAATTAAATTGCCAGTTTTCTAATCTTGCTGCAAATTCAGCCTAATGCTTATTTAATAGGTCATCTGGAAATGACCCAAATCTCTTAAAGTATTGCTTTAATAAAAGAAGGGTGCACTAACACCTGCTCAATTGCCCTTTAGCTAGATCTTTATGGAAATTTCATGCACTTCTTAAGTGCCTTAGCGCAAAGTCAAAAGCACAGGAAAAAATGTCTCCAAAAAACAGTAAGTCACATTTGGTTATTCCTGCACAAACCATGCCACTAATGTTAACTAAAACAGTTATTAGATCTGCAACCTTGGTCAAAACGGACTATTATGAATTATATTTACTACTACTACTACTACTACTACTACTACTACTACATAGATTCATATAGCTGCCCAGTAAATTCCCTCTGTGGTTTACAAAAAAAACCCACACACACCTCTCTCACACACACCAAAAATGATATACAATAAGAATGAAAAACAACCACAGTAAGCAATAAATGACAGCAAAACACTTCATTGTATAAAGGCTGCACATTTACAGTCTGGGTTAAAAACAGTTTTAAAAATCTGGATAATTTTTTAAAATTCCCTAGCATTAAAAAAAAGTGCATAAAAAAGGAACTAGATGGAAAAGTTGCTCCAGGCAAGGGGCCACTGCTAAAAAGACCTCTGCTGTGGCACCCAGACCAGGGCCTCTAAAGAGGATCTTATGCTTCAGGAAGATCCCACATGCAAATGGGAGGGTCTTACATGCAGGTGGGGGTGCCAACCTGAATAAAATATTGGGGAGGCAGGTAAGGCCCGCCCCGCATAATCACATGACGTGGTGCACGCACACCATTTGAATGGCAATGCCCATCAACATTGGGGGTCCCAGCACCTTCAAATATTTCATTGGGGGGGGGGAAGCTGAAGACCACTCGGCCCCTAGGAGTTGGCTCCTATGTATGCAGGTGCCATGTATCTCGGATAAGCTGGGGGGGGGGACATTCACACATCCCCCTCCCCTACTCTCCAACCCCACCATACTGTGGGGGATCAGGATGCCATGTTGAAGAGGGAACCAGAGATGCTGTGACTTAGATAAGTCATGCATCTGAACTCAGGATAATTGTTCACTTGGATATGGGAGTTGTTCGTAGGGTCAGGGTTTGCCAACTCTCCATATCCAGGGAGCTGAGTTGCAAGCTTGAGGTTGTATAGTGCCATAGCCTTTTCTCCAGGCTGGTCTTCATTTCTTCAATTACGCTAATGGCAAATTGGGAAGGGGCCTGCTCTTGCACTCAGGATTCTCTGCCAAAGCATTTCCCCAATGCATCAATTAACTTTGCACTTAAGTGAATTTCAACAGGGCCCTGAGCAAGGTTTGTGGAATAGAGCCCTTGGTAATGCTCAATGCTAATGAGGTATTTACCTCAGAGTTACAAGCCATTATTACCCTGCTTCCCTGAGCGGTCAGGAGGGCTTCAGTCATTTTGTAGGGTGACCGGTTCCAATGTAAAGAAGAGGGTGGAATGTGCTACCAAGTAAAATTTTAACTCATGGGTCACCAAGACCCATTCTTCAAAGTCTTAGTTAGTGTCTGATGACAAATATAAGATGCCATCTGCAGGATTTTTTTTTTCTTCTGTGCAGAGGAGATAAAAAAAAAGCCCTGCTGATCAGCATATTCAGAGCCTGGGCTTGTGGTTGTGACCTAAGGATGTCTCTGGACCTGGGACGTTATTGGCCGTGCTTCTGAGAGAACAGGGGAAGCAAGGAGGGTTCCCGGGGGACTTAGTCATACTCCTGAAAATAGGCACCACTGTGGTCTTCCCTTTGGATACTCTTGTGGTTTCTCGGATGTTTATTTTCCTGGGATTACCTCAGCAGTGGCAATGCTTCAGTATAAAAATAGGTTAAACTTTTTTTCTTTTCTTTTTTCATCCGGCTGAATCTAGCCAAATTCCCTAGTATCAAAGATGCCCTAGGACAGCACTTGCTTAAATTTGTGAATGCATGTCAGTCCTTCGTAGGTGCATACTTAATTTCGCAATGCGAGCTGATGCCTTCTTTGGTTTTACTATAAAAATAAAAACCCCTTTCAATCTATAGCCTCATCTGCACTATACATTTTAAAGTTGTGTCATGCCACTTTAATAGTCGTGTGTCTCTCCAAAGAATCCTGGGAGCTGTAGTTCATTAAGGGTGCTGCGAGTTGTTAGGAAACCGCTATAGCCCTCACAGAGCTACACTTCTCAAAATAATCACACACACCCTCTTCCCAGGGGGCTTCCCAGGGAGTTCTGAGGGCCAGACAGCCACACATACCCCAGAAGGCCACATTCAATCTGTGGGCCAGAGGTTCCCTGATTTACCACACTATTTGTGGTAAATCACTATTTGTGGTAAATCAGAGAAAGTATAACAGATAGTGTCAACATGACACGCAAATACAGGAAAGAAGTTCACAGTGTTCTTTTTCAATGAAAAGCAGCCTGGGAGGCTGAAACACAGGGTTCCTTTGGAGTATTTACAAGGAGAAACATGCATCTGGAAGAAGCGTTTGGACTTGATATCCCGCTTTATCACCACCCTAAGGAGTCTCAAAGCGGCTAACATTCTCCTTTCCCTTCCTCCCGCACAACAAACACTCTGTGAGGTGAGTGGGGCTGAGAGACTTCAGAGAAGTGTGACTAGCCCAAGGTCACCCAGCAGCTGCATGTGGAGGAGCAGAGACACGAACCCGGTTCACCAGATTACGAGTCTACCACTCTTAACCACTACACCACACTGACTAGCCTTCCCCAACTTTGCGCTGGCTGGGGTTGATGGGACTTGTGGTTCAAATTATCTGTAGGGCTCTAGATTGACTGATCTAGAACCTTGGAGTGGGAGCAAACTTGGGAGTGATTTTGAGCAGAAAAAATAACCAGCAGATGAAGTGTTTAAAAACCCTCACCTGTTACAGCCTCCCAAGACTGCTTTTCATTGAAAAAGAACATAATCTGGGTTTCATCACTTGCATGTAATTACTAGTTTGACTCTCAACTTTCTTTCATGTTTATTATGAAGTTTTCCACACAAAAACACTCACAGATATTCTTAGCCTGAGGTCCCGACTTAATTTTAGAAAACAGAAGAATTGTTTCATCACCCTTAAAACAGTTTTAAAGTGCTGTAAAAGCACTGTGTAAAAACACTGTTGCTATAATATTTCAGTTAATAGAGGGAGTTGCTAGGATATTATCTTAGTCAGGAAGTAAAGCTCGTTGCCATGAAGGAAAACTGACAGCCATTATGATACTTATATGCAAATAACATCCTGATTTCTCAACAAATTCCATTGGAGCAATGCTCCTGCCGTCCTACCGCTCACACTCCCTGTTTGACACACAAACTTTCTTTTACAGAGTTGAAAATCCGGACAGAAAAGTTGTTGAGCTTTTTTAGGCACAGTTATAGAGCTTGCTGGGGGTGGCAAAGTTGTTTGCCAAATGCAGTATTCCAGATGTGTCCAGGAAATTCTGAACATCTGGCAACCCTAGAAATTCTATTTCACAATCAGCTTAGGACATGTATTGCCATAAGTCAGGGAACCAGAGTCCCCAGAGATGACTCCAGTTCCCATCAGTCCGAGCCAGCATTCTCCATGAATAAGGATGATGGGAGATGCATTCCACAACATCTAGCAGGCCACAGTTTCCCCATCCCTGCCATAACATATGTCAGTGACCAGAGCTGATTCCAAGTTTTGGATGGCTCTGGGGGAAGATACCCTCCATGAGTCACAATGGGGAAAGGATTATAGCTTGGTTTTAGAGAATCTGTCTTGCATGAAGAGGGTCCGCTTTTCAATTCCTGACATATCCAGGTAGGACTGGGGGAGACTCTATGCTTCAAATCCTAGAGAGTTGATGCCAGTCAGTGTAAACAATGCTGAACTAGATGGATCAATGGTCTGACTTTGAAGAAGGAATCTTCCCACGATCCTATGGTCTCCCCTCCCTCAGGGAGTCTATGTGCATCAGGATCAGGCTGCTCTTATCCATGTGCCCCCTGCTGGGATGTGGGCCCTTGGCAGATGCCTAAGCAACCCAACCCTTGATGCAGATCCCTGGCAAAAGCTGTTAGCTTATGCACCACTTTTGAAAGATTGGAGGAATTGATGAAAGATAGGCCTATCAATGGCTGCTAGCCATGACAAAACAAGGCTTCTATGTTTTGATTACCACCTGCTGGGCGATATATCAATATATAGTCCAAAACTGAAGTCCGTATCGTGATATCGGTTTCATAGTTTTTGACTTGGCAATATATCATGAATCATGGTGTGTGTGTGTGCATGTGCGTGCGTGCGCGCGCTATGCTAAAATCAGAATGTGGGGAAAACTGTAAAGCCAAACAATACTTCTATAGAGCTCTATTCTTATTTCATTCACTGTGATATATCAGTATATCATGATGTTTAGCTGATGATATATCACGAAGTTGAAAATCAGATATCACTCGGCCCTACTGTTTACCTCTATAGTTCCATCCTTATTTTAAACATCTTGATATATTGGTTATATTGTGATATTTAGCTGGTCAGAGGCAGAGGCATTGAACTAGATGAAGCTTTGCTTTGGTCTAAGCCAGCACAGCAGTCTTTATGTTCTTAGTGCAAAAACCTCTCTTGTCAACATCTTTTTGCTGGAAATCTTCCCAAAAGCCATTTGTCCTACCTTTTCATGAGCAATTGCAATGATGATTTCATCTATACTTAATAGAATTTATTGCCAGGGGAACCACGTGGCAAAGAGCCACCAAGGCAAAAACAATGCAATGATTTTTGCCAACCAATCTCATCATGGAGACTCAAAACCATCCCCCTAACACACACCATTCTTGCTTCCTAGGATTTAATATGTTTGCATTGTAAGAAGCACTTTTGCATTCATAAATCATCTAATCTTGATGCTTTTTGCTTGAACTGCAGACAGTGAGGGAAGTGAGGCCTCTGCATTAGTTACACAGTTCTCTACGTCCTACCATTGGCTTGAAGAAGGAGTGATACCTAATCAACTATTATCTGCCTTAGATAATTGGGTGATGGGGCTAACTGGACGAGACCATCTTGTGAGAGGGACAGTGTGGCTTTCAAGGAAAAATATTCAAAGTAACATACACCAAAACCAAACTGCCTGAGTGTGGCCAAAGGCAGCCTTTTACCATGACAACTTCATGTAAATAAATAAGGCGAAGGAAGGAAGGAAGGAAGGAAGGAAGGAAGGAAGGAAGGAAGGAAGGAAGAGATTTGGTAGAAGTTTGTGTCATTTTAATGGTGTTGAGCATGGGACAAAGTCTTCACTGAAAATGCTTTCCAGGACCTACCCCACTTTGAAACAATTTTTAAGCATGATCTACACATTCAATGCAATCAGAGAACTAAAAAGAATATAGATAAAGTGCTTTGAACATTAGTACTATAGCATTATTTCCTCATCTTCAGTGGTCAGTGGACTGTATTAATTGCTTCTGATATCCAACATAAGAGGGTGTTCATTTGTTTTTTGTATAGAAGACTCCTTCTTACCCCTGGTAAATATTAAGCAGAGTGGCTTATGTGGAACCAAGTGCACACCACACGAGGGAGGAGTATTACAACATGCCACTTCTGCTTATACAGCCACTTCAGACATAAATACCAAACTGAATAATCTCAAACCAGCCCAACTTGTTTCCCCTTCATTACCGCTGCCCTGGAGCTATAACCATTTTTAGCACCCTTTTCAATAGCGGCTGAGTTTTGTTTTTCCTATGGATTTAGTTTCTGTGAATTTAATTTTAATATGCTATTGTCCTCGGGCAGAATGAACATTCATTCAGAATGATATCATGTGTTCACCCGCACCACCCCTTTCACATTCTAAGGTGAGCTTCTAAGGCTATGGGTAGACGTGTACATTATGTGTCGTTCTGTTACTCTTTGTGGTTGAAACCTCCTTTTTAGTAAAATACAGTCACAAAAACTGCAATTTGAAGTAGATTACTAGTGTAGGCATGGAAGTAAGGCCTTCACAATGTTTTTCCTTGTGCCGCCTTCTCTACTGAAGCGCCCTCCCAACCCATTATAGTTGTGTGAGTACCAAATATCCCCCAAGTTGCTTTCACCCACTGTGAGTATATTTGTTGACTTGGGCTGATGGGAATTGTAGCCCCAAAGAGCTGGAGGCCCAGGTTAGGGGAGGGTAGTATAAAATAACAAACTTCCTTTAATTGAAAATATTGTAGCCAGTTTTCTCATTTCATTGAAAATATTAAATAAGTTGGCCACCCCTGGGTTATCTAGATTTCAAAGAGAAATTGTAGAGGACAATACCAAACTATTGAAGAAAATGTATAGTTTGTTGTTAGAATGGAAAACAAAGGATGAAGAGGTTAAGTGTGTTAATAATATGGACAAGAGATCTGGGACATAATATCCAAATGAGCGACTAGGGAAAACTTTGGAAGGTGGATTTGAAATTTACATGTACAACACTGAAAGAGAAGTATATGAAAATGATGTATCGTTGGTACATAACACCAGTAAAACTTGCAAAAATGTATAGAACAAGTTCTAATAAGTGTTGGAAATGTAAAGAAAAAGAGGGTACTTTTTACCATATGTGGTGGGAGTGTAAAATGGTTAAAAATTACTGGGAAATGATATATAATGAACTGAAGAAAATGTTTTAAATGACTTTTTAAAAAATAGAAATGTTTTTATTAGGAATAACAGAAAATCAAATCCTGAAGGAAAAGAAAAAACTGTTTATGTATGCAATAAAAGCAGCCCGGATCTTACTAGCCCGAAGGTGGAAGGAAGATAAGATACCAACAATAGAAGAATGGCAATCGAATATGATGAACTATGCAGAAATGGCAAAACCTACAGAAAAGCTCAGAGACAATGCAATTGAGAAATTCAAAAAAGAATGGGAGGCATTTGTTGTATATGTACAAAAATATTGTAAACAAGTAGAAACATTGGCAGGCTTTGACTAAACACTTGCAAGTAGTTAAAATAAGATAAAGTTTATGGAAGGAAATTTGAACTGAAACAATAAAAACTGATGGTATGTAATTGGAGCTGAGGCGCCAATACTTTGGCCACCTCAGGAGAAGAGAAGACTCCCTGGAAAAGACCCTGATGCTGGGAAAGATGGAGGGCACAAGGAGAAGGGGACGACAGAGGACGAGATGGTTGGGCAGTGTTCTCAAAGCTACCAACATGAGTCTGACCAAACTGCGGGAGGCAGTGGAAGACAGGAGCGCCGGGAGTACTCTAGTCCATGGTGTCACAAAGAGTCGGACACGACTAAATGACTAAATAACAACAACCTGTAATTAAGATAAAATAATAAGGATAAGAAAAAAGAGGTTTAAGTATAATTATGCAGAAAATATATTTATTCAATGAACTAAGAAAGGAAATGGAGGAAAGTCAGAAGGTTAAAGAGAACCTCTGAAAACATGTTTGTTTGTTTGTTTGTTGTTGTTGTTTTGTTTTTTAGTTCTTATACTTCATGTTGGGTATTTTGTATTTCTCATTCTTCTTCCTTTTTTTGATGGAAAATAATTGTTGAAGTTGAAATTGTAAAACCAATAAAAAATTATTTACAAAAAAATTAAACAAAAATAACAAACTTCCCCCCTAAAAAACCCCCAAAACCAGAATAATGGGGAATATTGTTTTACCAATATGTGGGCTGCTGCTGTTATATGAGCAACTTACAAAGGGCACCAGGACTCACCAGCTTGGAAAGAGCATAAGGATGCCTGAGGCTCTTCAAGGCTCAATTTTCAGTTGTTGCAAGGCATACTGGAGGCAGAATATGATCAGGCCAGACCAAAACTAATACTATGCCTCAAAGATTAAAACTGGGAAGCCTTATGAGACACCAATACTGCACTTCGTAGCATCTGCTTGGGCAGTTACCAGGTTTGGGCCACTTGGCAGCTGAGCTTTAGTCAATGAAGAGCAATAAAATGCTTCCTTTTATAAAATGGTGATAATGGTCTTCATTGTTCTGGTTTGGAGCTACTTGGCTCTGACTCCTGACTGTGATCTCATGACTTAAAACATAAACACACACACACACACACACACACACACACACACACACACAAACGTGTCTCTGACTCCTATAGAACCTGTGTAGTATTTCAACACCTGGCCAGATTTGAGATACTATTTGCTGCTTCTCAGTGGGCTGCTGGCAAGATGAGAGTTAAGGTGATGCATCTTTTGGGTCAGTCTGAGCCCCTATGTGCACATAGCTTCATTTTACCACTCACCCTCTATTTGAGGGCACTGAGTAATAGCACTTGAAGAGCTGGTATGGGGTGCCTTCATTACACCCAACTCCTGCCATTCTAAGTGCTTTTCCATTATTGCCTGCTCTTGTTAAGGCCTATCAACAAGAATACTGAAGCCAAATCCAGACAAGGCTGCACTAATTAGTCTTGTAGCTTGGAACCTCAGCTTTCTTCCACTCCTTATTGTGTTGCTCCATTGGCTGTATCCAAACCTCCTCACCCACCTGTAGTTTGGGTAAGTCTTTAGCTGACTTTTTATAGTAATATGCCCGTCTTAATGTATTCTGGTCAACTGGTTCAGCTCATTTGTTCTAGTTGTCTGGCTACAGTAAGTGGCACCTCATTGATCACAAAATTTTGCCCTTCGACCCATCAATCCCTGCACTGGATTCCCATCCGCACCTTGTGAAGGTGTTTTCTGGTGGTCTAGGATAGCTAGATATGTACCCAGCCCTGATTTTCCGGCTTTGGTCAAAATTCTCTTTGCCATTTTGACAACTGATTCAACTTTCCCATTGCTCTGGGGATGAGCAAGTGAAGACGTCTGCTGATCAAATTCCCACCGCTTTTGGAATGTTCTGAAATGTCCTGACACAAATTGTGGTCCATTATCAAAGAATACACTATCTGCTATTCCATAGCAGGCAAAATATTTCTTTAATCTCTTTATTATTGTCTCAGATCTTGTATCAGGCAGTGGATCTATCTCCCAATTATTGGATTAGTAGTCTGCTGTGTGAGATGATCTTTCTCTTCCCATGTGAAAAAAAACTACTCCCAGTTTCTCCCAAGGTCGGCTTGGCACCTCATGTGGGTGTAAAGTCTCTGTTTGTTGTCTGTCTCCATGTGAGTTACAAAAATCAGAGATTGTTCCATGTTTGCTTTCAGCTGGGCATTCATGCCCGGGCAGTATACACATTTCCTTGCTCTTCGGAGACAGCTCTCAATTCCCATGTGTGAGGAATATACTCATTATGTCTAAGTGTAATGCTGCAGGAATGAAAAGTCGATTTCCCCTATTTTTAAAAACCCATCTTTTACACTGAGCTCCTCCGTCATTGAAAAATAGGCTGCAGCTTCCACTGGGAGTCCATGCTTTACCCTGGCCAGCCTTCAAGCATAAAACATTGGACTGTATGTAGACTCTTGTCCTGTATTGCCTGTAAGCAGGACTGAGAAACTGGTAAGTACTGCCCATGTGCATATTTATTGGTTCCATGTCCTTTTCTACTGAGTACTCTTCACTGAGCTTGGTGAGGTAAGCTCAGCATAAAGTGCCTGCAAGTATGAGATCTTCATCTGGGTGATAACGGATGTGCATGTCATAGTTTTGTAATCGCATCAACATGCGATGAAGCCACTTGGGGGCAGTCAACAATGGCTTCTGCATAATGGTTTCCAGTGGCTTATGGTCCGGTTGGACGTACAGTGTCTGGCCAAACAAAAGTTGATGGAAGTGTTCCGTTCCAAACGCTCCAGCCAACAGCTCTTTTTCAATCTGTGCATATCCTCTTTCAGTTTCTGATAGTGCTCTACTGGCAAAAGCAACTGGCTGCTGTTTCTGAAGCAAGGCCTCTCCTAGCCCTGTCACAGATGCATCACATTGTAATACTAACTGCTCACTGGGATTGTAATATACCAGGATTATAATACTTTGGTACAGGACTCCTAGCTATTGTGTCCTCAGGTTCTGTTCAGTGGTGCAATGGGTCAATGCGCCTGGATGTTAAACAAAAGGTTGGTGGTTCGATCTCACCCAAGGATGGCTGTGGGCAGGATTCTTGCATTCCAGGGTGTTGGACTAGATGACCCTTGAGGTCCCTTCCTACTCTATGATTATATGATTCTAATCTTCTCAAATGCCTGCTGGTGACTTTCTGGCTCTTTGTGTGTCAGCTGTCGGAGTGGCTCACACTGATCTGCTAGTCCATTGCAAAACTTTGCCAAGTTGTGTGCCATTCCCAAAAAGATTTGGACCCCCTTAACATCTGTAGGTCTTGGCATGATCCAGAGACTTAGCTGAACTGAATCAAGCATGAGCCAGAGACTTAACTGAACTGAATCGAACAGAGCTGAAATCGAACAGAAGGGGGGGAAATGGCTGTGTGACTCTGCTTTTTATAGAGTCACACTCATCTGCTGAGTCATTTACAAGAGGAACGGGCAGTGGCGGAGCTTCATGCTCTGGCACCGGGGGGTTGAGAGGAGGCAGGGGTGGGGCTGGCCGGGGCTGGGGGGCGCCGCCCGCAGGGGTGTGGCATACCTCCTGGGGGCATGGCGCGCCACCTGCAGGGGTGTGGTGCCCAGTGCTGACAGGGGGGCAGCTGTGATGGCACCCTACTGGGATCACGTTGCCGGGGGTGGTGCACTCCCCCCGCACTCCTCTTCCTCCGCCAGTGGGAACAGAAAGTCTCTGTCCACTGTAGGAAATAAAGCATGTTGTAATTGACTATACTGATGTCACACATCCCACATTTTCCACTATGTGGACGTTCTGGTATAGTGTCAGGATGCTGTCAGCAGCTCCCAGCTGGTTGCCCAGGAAATTTTAAAGACAAGGAAAAGTTTCTTGCAGTCCTTTTTTATTTCAGTCTTTACAGAGAGAGGCTATAGAACCCAGCCTCTCCGATAATGGTGTTGTCCTGAGTGAATCTCCACACACACACACACACACACACGGTCTCTCCCACTTCCTCACTCATCATCATCATCATCTCCTCTATGGATGCCACTAAGTGCCCCCTGTCTTTGAGCTCTTTGCTCTCCTACTTTTAAGGCCCACTGGGTTCTGGGAGATGGTGGGTCTGGAATGCTTTCTAACGACAACATGTCAACCAGCTGCACTGGCTCTCCCATGATTTTCCAACTTCCCCCCTCATCTGCCTCTGAGCCATGACCTCCCTCAACCCCCTGTCGTAAATCTATACTAACTTCATCTTCCTCCTCCTTGGAAGGGTCAAGATGGGGAGGCGGTCTTCACCATTTCTCCTCTGCCCAGTCCCTGACATATAATGACCCCAAAGTCAGACTTAGGACATCCTTCCAGTGCTCAGACTTATCACTGTCTTCCTGCACTGTTTTCACTGTCTTTGACTTGTGCTCAAGGAACAATTGGAAGGGCTCAACACTAATACCACCTTCCATATTTATGAATTTTGTATTTTGTGTTGAATTGTATTTACTGATATGTTGTTGTGACATTGTTTTTATTAGGTAACTTTGCCCACTGTTGGGCTTTTTGTTTTTGGTTCTGTTGTATATATTTTGGCTTGCTATTGTTGCCCACTTTCAATATCATAGTTATTTGGAAAGGAATTATTACTTTATCTTTGGCTAATTCTTCACTCTAATTGCATACTTAAAAGCAAAGTCCTGGTCAATTAGCTGATTGGTAGATCACAAATTTATTGTGCTGAATTTAGTGTGAAGCAAATAGAAAAACCCTTTCCCACACTTTTTCAGATGATTAAGAGGAGAAATATATATTTCCATATGCTGTGTTAGGCCAAAACAGATCTAGGCAATCATAAATAAATAAAATACCTAATAAAACTATATGAAACTATTAATTCTCACCCCTGAATCTCATAATCACAGAAAGACTTGTTGCAATGTTATAAAATATGGAGTCCATAAAGAGCAAATATTAGTTAATCTTGAAAGTAAATAAAATGAAAGCTCTTTATAGCTCTAGGCTTTGTCATTTATCTATGAAAAAATGGGAGAATGTTTAACTTTCCCCATTAAAGAACCTTCACTGCAACCAGAATAGATACCCTCTTCTTTTTATTCCCTTATAATAGCAACCTCAGCTGCTTCTTTTCTTATGTGTATGACATCATATCCTCACCAGAAGTAAGAATGCAGCCCATCACAGGTCTTTTTTTAAAGAAGAAGAAGAAGAAGAAAGAATCCTATTAAGCACAATAAATAGATATTCTTTTGTCCCTTGGGAAATTAATTTAAACGGGATGTGAAGAGAGACTGTAAAAGTACAATCACAGCAGAAAAAGAACCATAAATAGTTACCTGCTTGGTTACATTGTGGTGTGCAGCATTTCTTGTGTTACATTCATAAAAGTAAACTGAAGTCATGACTCTAATTCTCATTCCAGGAGGAAACAGCACTGTTTAAATGAAGCATAGCAATACATATATATTTAAAGAACAGAGGAAACGATATTCACCCATTTATATGTGAATGGCAAGGACACATAGGTAATGAATGTATCTCATCTTGTTTGCAAGATGCATCCTCTAGAATTAGCAGCCAAAGGAGAATATTAGGATATAAAAAATGTTGATCCAGTTCATACATCACAGTAAACCACAGTTAATGTTCTACCATGAACATTCCTAAGAGGGCTCTTCCTCCCCACTTGTGTTAGGCGGATGTTCTTTGAGCATCTTTTAAAGACGTAAGGGAGGTAAGCTCGCCCCTGATGAATGCTGACTTGAACTGGAACCCATCAGGCTAACATAATAATAAACATTAATCCTTTCAAGCATCTTTCAGCTGCACATCTCTTTTTTTGTTCACATTGTTGAATATTTCCTCTTTTGCTGGTGTTTCCTGTTGGGAGAACACGACAAAGTCAGGGATTGTGGTTGCTGGAATGAAACAAGCCACAACCCCTAGTCCAGATGTAACATAAAGCTATGCAATCAAGGTTTGTTTCAAGCAAAGAAAGAGCCTCCTTTGGCACGATCAGGATAAACTTTGGTTTACTGTGATGTGCAAACAGGGCCATTTTCAGTTTATAACTGATAACAGTGAGAACTACTAAACTCTCTCTCTCTCTCTCTCTCTCTCACACACACACACACACACACACACCAAAATTGCTCCAAAATCTTCTGACATGGCAGATAAGTAGATATGTCAAGTGCCCCATGAAGTCAGAAACTTTGAAAAACACAAGGTTTATACACTACTGCATATCAGGCTACAAGTATTGTCAAATGCTAGTACCACATAACACCGGTCCTGAGACTACATTGGCTCCCAGTACGTTTCCGAGCACAATTCAAAGTGTTGGTGCTGACCTTTAAAGCCCTAAACGGCCTCGGTCCTGTATACCTGAAGGAGCGTCTCCACCCCCACCGTTCAGCCCGGACACTGAGGTCCAGCGCCGAGGGCCTTCTGGCGGTTCCCTCACTGCGAGAAGCAAAGCTACAGGGAACCAGGCAGAGGGCCTTCTCGGCAGTGGCGCCCGCCCTGTGGAACGCCCTCCCAGCAGAGGTTAAAATGGTAAACAACTATCCTACATACAGAAAATACCTGAAGGCAGCCCTGTTTAGGGAAGTTTTTAACTTGTGATTTTGATGTGTTTTAATATTTGTTGGAAGCCGCCCAGAGTGGCTGGGGAGACCCGGCCAGATGGGCGGGGTACAAATAAAAAATTATTATTATTATTATTATTATTATTATTATTATTATTATTATTATTATTATATATTGTCAGATATCAGATACTGAATGAGTGTCAAGACAGAAAAAAAAATACTGGGATTTTTTTTTAAAAAAAATTGCAACTTTTGATAGAATATTTGCAGAATACTCCACGGCAAAGAAGAATTTTGAGGGACATTTATTTATTTATTTCCAAAATAATTTTCTATAAAAGCTTAATCTTTGAACAAGGCTAGAAAATTTGAAGAGTTGTGTACCAGAGTTACAAAAGAGTAACTATATTCTGCACTGCTATCTGAAGAAGTGTGCATGCACACGAAAGCTCATACCAAGAACAAACTTAGTTGGTCTCTAAGGTGCTACTGGAAGGATTTTTTTTATTTTTTATTTTGTTTTTACATTTGCAACTGCCATGTAAATTATGTAGTATTAAGTACCACAAGCATCGAATTGGGCAGGCAGGACTTCAACTTTGTTCAAAAATAGAGTCCAGCTTTGACCTTCTTGTGAAATATTAGATTCTAAATTAGCAACTGAGAAAATTCAAACACAGTGCCTTCTAGGCTGTGATCTAATGCAAGCAGAATATTGTATAATTCCCAATAAAGACATTAGAAAGACTGGAAGAAATGTTAAAAAGAATTAAGGAAATGAGGAAGGATCCCAAGAGACATCTAATTTACCCTAGAGTAACCCAACTGTGGGACAAACTAAAATGGTCATAACAAAATAAAAAATAAAAACATTCCTTCCAGTAGCACCTTAGAGACCAACTAAGTTTGTTATTGGTATGAGCTTTCGTGTGCATGCACACTTCTTCAGATACCAAAAATGGTCAGATTAATGCTATATGCATCAGATCACATGTGAGGACCACATGATGTATCAAACATAAGCAAGGTCAATTGGTGTGGAGACAAGTCCTCAACAAACAAATTTGTCTATCAGGGGATGAGGCAATCTGCTTTCATGGTTGTTACTGCAAAGTTATCCCAGAAGCCTCTGATCTTGCTTCAGAACAATTGTGTTTTAATCTCTGTTCTAAATTTTCCCACTGGTGTCCCTTTTGCACAAGCAAAAATATTACTTGGTTTATATGTAGATTTAATCTGCAAAGAAAAAGAATCCCCCCTCCCCCCCCCAAAAGGAGATAGTGGTCAATACTGCTACAGGCATCATTTATGAGAGACACAATAGCAGAGAAATTGTCTTTATTTCATTTCCAGAGTTACTGGTTTCTCATCAGATGCTTCCTGGCAACCAAATATATCAACTCCACAATGGCCTACTAGACTTTAAGAGGGGACTCCCTTGGAACGGAAATATTACTTTGAAAGAATCATTTCCTCCACAGTTTTGTATCTAACTCCGTGGGAAAATATTACCATGTGATGAGATCTTCTAAACCAGTTTGGAATTATGTTTACTCTTAAATGATGTTTATTCCTGGAAACTTCAGCCAGTGTTTTTATGTGCCAGGAAGATGAACCTTCAGGGGATTCTCAGAAACCACAGTCCCCAGCAGTGCTGTTTAGTTACGCTTATTCATGTCTCTTTGTTGCGTAACTTTCTTCTCACCCTACCTCCAGAAGGTTGACTTCATTATTCATTATAAGTAGCCATCCAAAGACAATCGGTAATTGCTCTGAGTTTGCTGTGAGACGGCGGCAAATGAATGTTTGGACAGAAGAATGTCAACGGACCTGAATAACTGGTTCGTGTCCCTTAATGGTCAATAGTTGGCCCATGTGAGTCACATATTTTGTTAGATTATGGGTGGGGAACTCATTGGACTCCAGCTCCCATCAGCCAGTCTGCACGGGCAATAGTCAGGAATGAAGGGATTTGTAGTTCAGCAGCATCTGGAAGGCCACAGGCCCCCCGTCACTGTTAGGAATTGCATGTTAATGGTAGAAGATGGCCAAGGGAAACAAGGCCAGTGCTTTGCTTGAGCAGTCCCTTGACAGAGGGCTGCCGCCCGTGCGTACTCCTTTCTCAAAAAACTACTACAGTCGTACCCTGGTTTTGGAACAGCTTAGTTCTTGAATGTTTTGGCTCCTAAACACCACAGGTGCTTTGGTTTCTGAATGTTTTGGAAGTTGAACGGACTTCCGGAACGGATTCTGTTCGACTTCCAAAGTACGACTGTATTCGGGAGCGGGAGAGCCATCTCCTGCCCCCCCCCCAGCATTTCTTTGCCGCTAATACCCCCAATAGCTTCAGTCTCCCTCACGTCTATTGCTTTCAGTGGGTCTGTGACTTAGTCAAAAACAAACCACACAGTCCAACAGGAATAAGGTTATCAACACCGGTGGGAAATTACTCCAGATTTTTGCTATACAAATGCCCAAATTAGTCCACCACCTCAAAATTACCTTTTATTTTCTTTTTCTTTTTTCTAACATGGCTTCCAGTGTGCTGTGTGGTGCATACAGCACAAATTTGAAGCTGTGACACCTCCGAGTAGGCCGGTTCGGGTCTACCATCTGTGAGTCACATGTAAGTGCTCAAAATATTCATTACAGGAAGAAAAGGGAGATTAAAACCTAAGTTACATGACTACGTAATAGTGTTGTTTTTTTAATGTGGCCTAGAAGAGATGAGAGGCATTTGCAAATGCGGTAAATGTAAGTGCATTCCAAACTGACGGATGCAAAAACTCCTTTAAGCCTCGTGTGAAAATACCTTTTGTAAATAAACTTTGTGTTTTGGTTTTGGCTTTCAAAAAAAAAAATCACTTATAAAAGCTTGTCTATACCAGGAGGGAGGAAAAACCCAACCAGCAGGAACCAACTCAAAGTAGTTCTCTGCAACTGCTTACAAAATGCACTAACTCTACAGTCATGGCTATGAATACCTGACTGGCGAGTCATTAACTGGGCTGGGTCACATAAATGCCTTCTTTTATTTCATAAACATAGTTGTTAAAAGAGGACAAGGTTGTGCACCAGCTTCCATATAATCTTTGTCTTAGGCACTTAAGTGAGACAGACGTTATCCCTGCCGTCCCACACAAACACTGGGCAGGAGCTGGCATGCTTTCCTTAACACCAGCTATTCATTGTGTTATAATGGAGCAGATTACGAAGCTGGCTGTTTCTGAGGGTAGATCCTTTAAATCTCAGTGCTGTCCCAACCGTTGAGCAGATGCATAATTTGTCACCGGAGTCAGTCCTGAAGGAGACGTACAGCAGCCAGGGTGTGTGAGGAAGCAGCAGAGCAGTAGAGCAGAAGTAGGTGATGGGGAGAAAGCAGAGAAAATGACCTTAGAAGAAAAAGAAAAGGGCGGAAAAGGGCAACCAGAATGACCACAGGGCTGGGGCAATTTCCAATGAGGAAATGTTGCAACATCTGGGAGTTTTTAGCTTAGAAAAAATGCAACTGGGGAGCAGAAGAGGTCTGTAGAAAATATACTTTATGTGCTGAATAATAATAATAATAATAATAATAATAATAATAATAATAATAATTTTATTATTCATACCCCACCCATCTGGTTGGGTTGCTCCACATAACATCAAACATTAAAAACTTCCCAATACAGGGCTGCCATCAGATGTTGTGCAGTTCTTTATCTCCTTGGCATCTGATGGGAGGGTGTTCCACAGGGAGGGTGCCACTGCCGAGAAACCCTCCTGCCTGATCCTTTTATCCAGGAAGTGAATAAAGAGGAGTTGTTCTTTTCATCATACAGGACAGGGGTGGCCAACTCCCAAGAGACTGCGATCTACTCACAGAGTTTAAAAACTGGCAGAGATCTACCCTCTTTTGGGGGGTTCAGGTTAAAGTTGTTGAGTTTTTCTTAGGGAGGAGGAAAGCCCCCGTTTTTGGGGGGTGCAGGGCAAAAATGTTTAGCTTTTTTTAGGGGAGCCAAAGCTGTTGAGCTTCTTTTTGGGGAGCCAGTGATCTACCACAGACGTCCAGTGATCTACCGGTAGATCACGATCCACCTGTTGGACGTGCCTGATACAGGAGGATGAGTGTCATCCAACACAACAGTGGGAGATTAAAGGGCAGACAAAATGAAGTACTTGCTCACACAGCGTATAGCTGAACTATGGAATTTGCTTCCACATGATTGCTGCTAATTTAAATGGCTTCAGCAGTAGGCCAGATTAAATTCATGGATGATAAGGCTAACAATGGCTGCTAGTTATGATGGTGGTGTCTCTTCTACAGTATCAGAGGCGGAATGCCAGTGAACATCAGATGGGGAACAAGGACTAGTCACTTCCAACTCTCCAATTCTATGATTTTAAGAGCAAGAGAGGGCTGCTGCACTCATGCCCTTCTTGCTGCCCTCGCTTGAGATCTGGTTAGCTGCCATGGAGAATAGGGTGCTGGGCCAGATGTACTTTCTGCCTAATCCCATGGGACTTATTTTATATTCTTAATATGGAAAGGTTGCAGTGGAAGCTGAGAATCAGTATGAAGCTGGCAATGGGATAAGGAAGTTGGCCAAAGCAGTGAGCGGTAACCCAGAGAAGACTGATCATCTAAATCAACAGGTGGTCCTCAGGTGGTGACCCATTTTTTTAATGCACAGTGTTTGAATAGTCTTCTGCCTAAAAATCCCACCCATTCAACGGGTGAAAACAGTCTAATGAAAGGCCCCATCTGCGCATTACCCTTAAAGCTGTACAGTCGTACCTTGGAAGTCGAACGGAATCCGTTCCGGAAGTCTGTTTGACTTCCAAAACGTTTGGAAACTAAAGCACAGCTTCTGATTGGCTGTTGGAAGCTTCTGCAGCCAATCGGAAGCCGCGGAAGCCCCGTTGGACATTCGGCTTCCAAAAATAGTTTGCAAACTGGAACAGTCACTTCCAAGTTTGCGGCGTTTGGGATCCAAAACGTTCGAGAATCAAGCTGTTCAAAAACCAAGGTACGACTGTACAGCACTTTAAATAGTCATGGCTCCTCTGAAAGAATCCTGGGAACTGTAGTTTGTTAAAGGTGCTGAGTGTTAGGAGACCCCTATTCCTGACAGAGAGCTACAATCCCCACAGTTTCCTGGTAAGAGAGATTGATTGTTGAAACACTCCAGGAATTGTAACTCTGGCAGGTGAATAGGGGTCTCCTTACAGCTCTCACTTCCTAAATACAAACTAAAGTTCCCAGGATTTTTCAGGGGAAGCCGTGACTCTTTGAAGTGTTATGATTCTGCTTTAAATTTATTGTGCCAAAGTTTATACATTCATTATGTAAAAGTAAGATGGTTTCATTGCACATTTTGAATTGACTTTGGAGACATGCATCACATTTTAACATCCTTTTTATTAAACACAAGTTTTGCGCTGTAGGGATTGCACAAACTCTGGCCTCCTTTTTAATCTTAGCAGAGGTTATGAACTTTATCTCTAAACTAATTCTTTCAATATTTGCTTTCAAACACCAGTACCATCAGTCTGGTGTGAAAACCAGCGTGAAAACTTCTTACAATATAATTAATAAATATCGCAAGAATAACAAAAGTAAGGCTGGCTAACCTCTGCCATTTAGCTCATAGTGAGGGTTCTTTTTTACCATATAAGGTAATACAGCTTAACTCTGCTTGTAATACAGGCATGAAATATGATGTTTCAAATGGTTAGAGAAAACACATTTCATCTTTTCTTGCCCATTTCCAAGGTTCTTCCCCTAACATTTAGAAATCTGGCTATGGTTCTCGGACAGATTTATAGAGATCCCCATTTTTTTTTTTAACTTAAAAAACACTTTAATAGAAGTCCAAGTGAAAGAACAAAATATCAGCTCAACAAGAAATTATTCTAGCCAGTGGCCAAAAAAGTGGAACTCGTTTAGTGTAAGGAAAAGAAATCTGTGCCTGTCTTCCTTCATTTGCTTAATCATTTATCACACAGGGACTCTTGCAAAGGAGAGAAGTTATTTCTTGTGTGGGGAGAGAAACAAAACAGCCTTGCTGGGCCTCCTGTTATGATCCTTCAGGATTGTATCATGCCAGTTGTGTCCCTAGAATTCACCACCACATCATACAAGTGACCTCAGCGAGCATTTCCATTTCAAATATGCCGATTATTTCTACTTTCAGTTAAGTATTTTTATTTATTTACTTGATTTGTGGGGAGCAGCTGCCCCCCGTCTATGCCCATGGCTAACAGCAGCCGTTTTAGTTGCAACAAGAACTGAGAATGGGGCCTATACAAATCAAAGTAAGCTGAGGTTAAAAAGTTAAAATAAATATCTGTAGACTACCTTGCATGAACTTGGCTCCAACTGTTTTGAGGGCAATCTAGACATTTGGGGGCATTTGTAAGAAGGGCTCTCTGCCACACATACCTGTTTAATTGCTATTGCAGCCATTCTCACTACCCTCACCCTTAAGTTCCAACTTTTCCAAAGAACAGCGACAATAATATAACTGTTTTTGCTCCAGCTCATCCTGCCCCAGCACCATCTGCCGCAGCACTAGTGGTCACGCAAGGTGTTTTGTGGCACTGCCCAACCACAGAGCCAGTGTGGTGCAATAGTTAAGAGCGGTAGTCTCGTAATCTGGTGAACCAGGTTCGCGTCTCCGCTCCTCCACATGCAGCTGCTGGGTGACCTTGGGCTAGTCACACTTCTCTGAGGTCTCTCAGCCCCACTCACCTCACAGAGTGTTTGTTGTGGGGGAGGAAGGGAAAGGAGAATGTTAGCCGCTTTGAGACTCCTTCGGGTAGTGATAAAGCGGGATATCAAATCAAATCCTTCTTCTTCTTCTCTACTGATAAAACATGCCGAAAGAACACAGCAGAGGCTGCTATTGCAAATTAATTCTGCCGGAAGTTGGACTCTTTGGGTCCTACTTTCCCTTTGGATGATCTGTCTCTGGGCCTGCCAAGCGGCAATAGGCTACAGCAGCCACCTCTTAATGGTTAGGCTGTGAGTGCACCAGATGAGGCTCAGCTAGTAGCCTTGAAAAAGGGGCTTGTTTTGGGTTGACACACAGTATTTGTTGCATCCCCGCTCCTGAAGCATCTGCTTTTAAAAAAGAACAGCATTGCAACCTGTCTCACTGTGCAAGGTGCTTTCTTCTTGGCACAGCACCTGCAAAGGATGTTGGTCCTGGTACCGGGGGAGTGTCATGGACGCAAAGCTTTGATTTGTCTATGGTCTGCCCAGCCAGTGCAATGGATCATGGGACAGAAATGCTTTTAAAAAAATAAAAAGCAAAGCAGTTTGCTGGAATAAAGGGAAGCAAGCATATTAAGACAGAATTTAAACACTGTGTATCACAGAAGTGACATGCTAGGTCTACATTTATTGCATTGGATTTACCAAGTTCAACAACATGCCATTTAAATGATAAAAAGCAAGTTAGCCAGCTCATGGCCAGTAAGGCTGAACAAGCTGTTTTGGAAATATAGGGTCAAACCTGCATGATAGGAAAAAAATTTGGATTAGAGATTCTTTAAAAAAATGCTGGGCATTTCATGTGCTCCGCAGTCTCATGGGGAGCTGCCTTGTACCACATCAGACTTTCTGTCTATTTAATATAGTGCTGTCTCTGTGCCTGGCATCTCCATCAAAGGTTGTATACTTACATCGCCTGATCCTTTTAACTGGAAATGCCAAGACTTGAACCTGGGACCTTCTGAAAGTGAAATGTGTTATACATACTGAGCTTGACAGACTACATTCCAGCCATGCAAAAGAGCCTCTAGTTGATGTCTTTTGCATCACCTGTTACCTGAAACGTTTAACTGGAGATCTTAGGGATTGAACCTGAGACCTTATGCTTGCAAATCATTTGCTCTTCTTCTAAGGTATGACCCCCACCTCAGTTAGATAGTTGAGTTAACTGCATGTTTTCAAACCCTCAATCAAACATAATTCTAAAGCATGGTTGGGCAGCTTGTGCAAATCAGGTGAAACTTATTTACAAATGTCACTGAACATTAATTGAAAGTCGTTCAAAACTTACAAAGCCACTTAAAAAAACCCAAAAAAACCTCTGAGCCACACCTTAATTACCTTCATGTTTTCTGATGCAATTCCGTTTTTGTCTTTCATTTCTGGAACAGTCTACTATCAGAGAGGAGTACTAGGACAGAAAGCAAACTTGCCCTTTCTGAAAAATGTATTACACTCACTTGTTAACAGGTAAGACAATTGCTCCATTGTAATATCTTCGATGACTACATGTTTATATATGTTTTTATTGCGGGGGTGGGGGAAGTGTTTAAAGTCGGTTTCATAATTTCTGTGTACATTTTATCATTAGGAATGTCTTTTAATATTAACATCACCTGAAAATATTGATGGCTACACACAGTTAACTTCCATATGTAAAATCACAATTCATTTACTGGTAAAACTATACTAACAACATGCTTTAGGACAAAATTGTTATTTGAAGATGAAAGGTTCCGTTGACATCATTGGAAGTTCCAACTGAATGAAAGAAATGCATTAGAACAACATAATATAGATAAGAGCCTAACACCATGAACTGGAGAGCTCTGTCTGAAGAAAGAAGATACAGGATTTGAAACAGTTTTTGCAGGGTTTCTTAGGCAAATGATTATTTTGCTGTACTGTTTTATTTTAATCCAGATAGCAAAACGAGTTTGGTTGGAAAACGAAGGAAACTGAATGGCAGGTCATTAACAATGCGATAATTGTTTGGGCTAGTACGAATGGCTTATTGTATATTTACGTTCTCTACAAAAGCACCTTTAAAACCAACGTACTGTAATCCTCTTTTAAAACTGGTATTATGAAGCACAAGGTTATTTAGTTTTATGGCCTTTCGGATGACACCCAGATTATTTTAGTAGAACTAATCAATGCTCTGTGAAAAATAGATATAATTAAATACCAAGGACCTTTTTCTTTAAATGTAAGGAATTGCTAAAGTCCTTGGGTTACTGTTTTTCTTTTCTGAATCATGCTGCCACATGACTATCTCCCTGATAAAGATAGCAGGCTTACTCCCAAACTTGAATAACAGTGACCATGTTTTGAAAAGAAAAACGCATCTGCCCCTTTTAAGATCTTTGAACCAAGACAACATTCAGCAAAGCAGGATTTTTTCCTCTGGCTACTATGAGAAGGAGCTTCTCATACAGTTAAAGCACAACTTTAAATGTGATGTGCACATTTAAAGCACATGACTTTCCCCAAAAACTACTCTGTGGGGAAAGTTACAATTCCCAGGATTCTTTAAATGTGCGTTAAATGTGTGGTGTATATCTTCTATCAGAACTTTTCCAGGGATGTCTGTGGTGATCCCAAACTATGGGGAACAATTGTGTTAGCCTTTTCTGGGCAGGCACTCTTGCTATTAAATGGCAATCCCTGAGGCTGTGGGGGTGGGGAGGAAATCTTGTCTTGAAGTGACTCTGCAGCTATGAAACCGACTTTATATATGCAAAGAACCCTGCCTGAGTGGTCTATGAAATCCTGTGCAATACATATGGATAAACATTGTAATGTAGTTTAAGTAACCCAAGACGCTCTAACAAGATATAGAGAAACAGCGAGGAATAAAATCTCATTTTGCTTTGAAAAAGCTGAAGGTAGAAATAAAACATCTGGAATGGAAGAGAAGTGGTTTGGAATGTGTTGAACCTCTTAAGAGCTAAAGTGACTTTCTACACCACCTCTGTATGTAATTCCTCTCGCTTTTGGCAGGTTTTCAGAATTCAAAATGTTGGTAGTTTAGGATTTCATGACTATTTCCACGGTGGCAAATTCAATCTCCCTTCTAGGTGTACTTAATAACTTGTGGCATATAGAACTAGGAGTGGAATCTGTGGTAAAGCTGATTTAGCCATTCAATATGGAACACCTGAGATGTACCTGACAAATCTGGGGGTAGTTACAGCGCTTTGCACTCCACCAATAACCACAAATACACACAGAAGTATCTTGTTTCAAACCTACATGGCAAAAGATGTTTTTTGAAAAAAGAACAGGTGTTCATCTAGGTCAGGCATGGGGAACCTGTGACCCTCCAGATGTTGCTGAACTAAAACTCCCTGCCATCCTAGCCAGCATGGCCAGTGGTTAGGGACAATGAGACTGCACTTCAACAGCATCTAGAGCAGCCTTACTCAACCTTGGGTCCCCAGATGTTTTTGGCCTACAACTCCCACCATCCCTGACCACTGGTCCTGCTACCTAGGAATGATGGGAGTTGTAGGCCAAAAACATCTGGGGACCCAAGGTTGAGAAAGGCTGATCTAGAGAGTCAAAGGTTTCCTGTGTCTGATCCAGGGGAGAGGTCTTATTCCATTTCTGTGTGCAAAGTCAGCCAGAGGGCTTAATAGACAGCTATCTTGAGAATTTTAATAAGGAATCCTGCATTTAAAAAAATGCCTAAGATAACAGGATATGGTTGAAGGGAAATATTACAAGTCCCATGTGATAAGTGCAAAACATGCAAACACCAAACAACAGTTTTAAAGCAGTTCACCACCAGCAAAAAAAGATAGCCTTGTCATTTCATTTAAATACTGCACTTTTCAGATAACATATCTTGCATTAGAAATACAGTCGTACCTTGGATCCCAAACGCCTTGCGAGTCAAACGTTTTGACTCCCAAACGCCGCAACCCCAGAAGTGAGTGTTCTGGTTTGCAAACGTTCTTTAGAACCTGAACGTCTGATGCAACTTCCATGGCTTCCGATTGACTGCAGGAGCTTCCTGCATCCAATCGGAAGCCGCGCCTTGGTTTCTGAACTTTTTGGAAGTCAAATGGACTTCCGGAATGGATTCCATTCGACTTCCGAGGTACCACTCTACTGGAAATAAAAATGGATATTATGGACACTTCCATGTGTAACTTTACAGACTTTCACAAGATGAGAAAGAAAGATTGGGATGATTAGAGTAAAATCAAAGTACCGCTGGACATTCGTTATGCAAAGGACTAAGGGCACCATCAGGCTCTCACAATTTTGCAGAAGGGATTCAAGTGCATCAGCTGAACTTTCGGTATGCACAGTTGCAAGTGGAGTAAAGGGTACTGTTGTCCTAGAACAACAAACCCACTTTTAAAAAGAATTTGACATTTTTTGGTTTGGAAAGTGGCAGAGAAATGCAACGAAAGTGTGTGGATGAATGAGCGGCTAACAAGAAGACGTATAAATGCTCTGCAAGCAAATCACGATGAATGCAGGGCAAATGCCTGTTGTCATATAACCATCCCACAAACAAATCAGAACAAATGCTCAATAAAGAACTGGCTATAATCTAGTAAACTTTGAGCAAGCAAATCAGGATGAATGAACAGGCCATCTAGAGGGGCCCTATCGCTTCCAAACTTCCTACCCACTGCTAGAAATAGCTATAAATGTGCTTGTGTCAGATTTTTTAATCAACTGATGACCATGCAGGAATCAGATTAAGGTTCTTCAATTGTGCGTGTCTTCTGTGAAGGAAGCTCATTTTTTGCTCTCCGCCCAGCAATTTTTCCAGACACATCCAGGAATGACTCCACCCACTCGTTCTGGGTGTGTGTGCGCGCGTGTATACATGCTGTCAGTTTCACCACTGCTATTTCCATCTCCCCCTCCATTTCTGGTGAAACTGAAAAGGTCAGGGGAAATAATTGTCAGTTTCATTGGTGCTTATTTTCTTCCTTATTCCCCACCCCCACCTCCGCTCCCTGGGAATATTCCCTTATTAGCTGAGTACAGATGAAATCACCAATCCATCTCTTTCAGTTGTTGCTGCTCCAAAGAGAAGAGGTTTCTTCTTCTTTTTTATAGGTTTCGAAAAAGAACATGCACGTGCTCCTGCCCCAACACTCATAGCACTCTATATGCCTATGGTGGTCAGTGTTTGGGGCAAGTGTGACACAAATTAAGCCTAAAGAGTGCACACATAGATTTCTACTGGTATCTTGGTGTGGCTTTGCCTTGTAAGCAGAGGGCAGTGCTAGAGAGATAGTCGGGAGGGTCCTCCAGACTGTGTGCAACAGCCAGTCCCCCCCAGCCTTCCTCTTCCTTCTGTCCAGGAGCGCCAAACATTACTGCTGCATAGAATATGCAACATGTAGTGGGTACAATCCAGCAATCATTACTAAGTCCGATTTAAATCAATAGGAATTATGTTAGTCTGGTGACTCAGTCCCATCCCTTCACTTTTTGCTCAAGCGTGCCCAGGATGTGCAGAATTGCTTGGGGCAATTTATTCCACACAGAGGCATTAAAAGTTAAGCTCTGTGGCGTTGCTGTTATTCTATAACTGTGGATGCAACGTCTTCAATCCAATGTATAGCCAGCTATGCGCACATCGTCTCATGGCTTAAACATAACTCTGGGCTGGGTTTTGGCTGGCATGCATATCTCCATGCTGACTTTGTGGGATGCAAACTTCCTCTTTTACCAGGAAAACTGCTGGAGTGGGAATCCTCCCCCATAATAAAAATAATCAGTCCAAGACTTCAGGTTTATTGCTCAGCCAATTGGCCATTACAAGAGAAACTGTTTCAATTAAATGTGCCACACAAGGTGGCTTTTCCAGCAGTTCATACCAAATTGGTGAAAAGGCCCATGTTATGCCACCACTATTGATGTAACTCTCACGCTCATTTTTAGAGATGTTTGAGGATTCGTGAAGTGCTTTCTAAATACTGTTGAGAAGGATTAGCTTTTTAGTGCCCCCTTGTGTTTAAAACAATGCATCATATTTAGCTGTTGCTTAAGGCTCCACAAACTGCTAATAAGTAATACATCTGAGCATATATTTTGCTGAAAGGAGTTTTATTTCATCTTGAAATGTTCAAAACAGATGATTCTCTTAAGATCACATTTTATTATTTCTTACTTATATTCTTATTAAGAAAATAATCAAGGTGAACAGAATGTTTTCAATGTAAATGGCATCTGAGCTGAAGTCTAAATACTTTAGAGCCCATTTTTATTACCTCTGAGTGCATGCCACCTAAGCCATTTGAAGTCACTGTATGTTAACATACACATTTTAAAACCTCCTCTTGGTACTGTTTTCCTGATGTGCATCACCCGTGTCCAAACTGCCATTAGGTTTTTTTGGGGGGGATTCGGGTACCCCCTATTTGTTCCTCTATGGAACTAACAAAAGCTGTAGGGGGATGGGGACATTAGACTGGGAAAATATTGTGAAGAGAAAGAGTTAAATAGCACCTCTGTGGCAGTGCCTTGATTAAATGAGCAGCCTCAGTCCCCTGGCACCTTTAAAGTAAAATCGACAACATCAGGGAAATCTAGTATGGGTCTTCCACGTAATGTGTGGTTTGGCACTTAATGAAACAAGTTGAAGTGAAAAGAATAAAATATTGGCAAGCAGATGGAGCTGTCCATCTTCAGTGGACGGATGGATAGGACTCAGAAGGCCTCATATTTACCAGTACCCTCTCTAAATCAGGGGTAATCAAACTAGTGCTTCTAGATATCATAGGAATACAACTCCCATTCCGTGTGGAATGCTCTCTCCAAAAATATACTCTTTTGAACGTCTGTCCAAGGCTTTATATTTTTTAATTTGTTCACGGTTTTTATGAATGAGGTTGATTTCTGATATTGCCACCCAATTTCTTTGAGACTGTGATTTTATAGAATGTAATTATCAATCTTACCTGACAACTGAAGTAGGTATCGAAGGCTGTTGCAGGGGAGAAAGGGCCCGCACTGAATCAGGGGCATTGCCGAGGTGGCAGATACGGATTCCAATAAGAGCGCCACAGCCACTGCTGTCACCGTAGCAGCAACAGATGCATTCTTTAGAGGTCAGATCTGCTGCCCCTGTGGATCTTTCCACCTGAGGCAGTTGCCTCACCTTGCCTCATGGGTGGATCGGCCTCAGTAATTGTAGATTGCTTAAAGTATTTATTTATTTTTTTAATATTGGAAAGGTAGGGTATAAATATTATAGTCAGGCAAATTGATAGATGGGGCAGCTATTGTAAAGGATAGTATTTAATGTCAAAATATTGATAGCCAGACTGCATAACCATTCAAATAATTATGTTTGTCTGTGAAAGAATGCTCCAAGACTTTCAAAGGAAGTCCTTTTTTCCCTTTTTGCATACAATCAATATGGGGTGAGTTAAATTGGCACTATAGGGTTATAATTTATTTAATGAAATGACCGTGTTTCTGAATAAAGAAATATATATTTAACTTGATGCTCTGAAGCTAGAATCAAGAGCTGAAAACCAGAAGGCTGAAATTCTAAAACTTTTTTTAAAAAAATGAAAGTTGAGCTATATTAATTAATTCTGAGGCAATTTTTATGACATTCTGCAGACCAATTCTACCAAAAGCTTGCCACAAATTTTATATACTCCTGAGGCATCAAAAATGGATACATCGGGAAATGCAAAATTCAGTAAAGTAGGCAGGTGCATTATTTGTAAGAGGACCATGTGAAAGAATGTGAAAGCAGCTGGTGACTGGGTGGCAAGATTTCCATCCTCTCCTGAGGAAGGTGTCATAGAAATGTAAAGTACTACACTTGGGCAAAAAAAATGAAAGGCACAAATACAGGATGGGTGATACCTGGCTTGAGAGCAGTACAAGTGAAAAGGATCTAGGAGTCTTGGTAGACCACAAACTTGACATGAGTCAACAGTGTGATGCAGCAGCTAAAAAAGCCAATGCAATTCTGGGCTGCATCAATAGGAGTATAGCATCTAGATCAAGGGAAGTAATAGTACCACTGTATTCCGCTCTGGTCAGACCTCACCTGGAATACTGTGTCCAGTTCTGGGCACCACAGTTCAAGAAGGATATTGACAAGCTGGAACGTGTCCAGAGGAGGGCAACCAAAATGGTCAAAGGCCTGGAAACGATGCCTTATGAGGAACGGCTTAGGGAGCTGGGTATGTTTAGCCTGGAGAAGAGAAGGTTAAGGGGTGATATGATAGCCATGTTCAAATATATAAAAGGATGCCATATAGAGGAGGGAGAAAGGTTGTTTTCTGCTGCTCCAGAGAAGCGGACACGGAGCAATGGATTCAAACTACAAGAAAGAAGATTCCACCTAAACATTAGGAAGAATTTCTTGACAGTAAGAGCTGTTCGACAGTGGAATTTGCTGCCAAGGAGTGTGGTGGAGTCTCCTTCTTTGGAGGTCTTTAAGCAGAAGCTTGACAGCCACCTGTCAGGAATGCTTTGATGGTGTTTCCTGCTTGGCAGGGGGTTGGACTGGATGGCCCTTGTGGTCTCTTCCAACTCTATGATTCTATGATTCTATGATTCTAGTTCATTTTCTCAAAGCACCTGAGTGTGTATTAATAAACCAAGTTGTGGCCTACACAGATCTGGTCCTACAGCTGGGGACTTGTGGCACTCCAGTTACTACTGGTTCACAGTTTCCATCATCCCTGACCATTAGGCATGCTCCAGCACCACCACTGCTTTGACATTGGTCCTCTGATTGTGGCAGGGAATGAAAAGGGGTGTGTGACAGGGGAAGGCCTTGGATCCACAGGATCCAAAGTCTTCTTGTTCCCCCAACGTGGAAAAGAATAAAACAATTCACTGAAACCAATGGGAAGGTAAATAAAACAGGACTAAAGGTAAAGGGACCCCTGACCATTAGGTCCAGTCACAGACTACTCTGGGGTTGCGGCACTCATCTCGCTTTACTGGCCGAGGGAGCCGGTGTACAGCTTCCAGGTCATGTGGCCAGCATGACTAAGTCACTTCTGGCGAACCAGAGCAGCACACGGAAATGCCGTTTACCTTCCCGCCGGAGCAGTACCTCTTTATCTACTTGCACTTTGACGTGCTTTCGAACTGCAGGTTGGCAGGAGCAGGGACCAAGCAATGGGAGCTCACCCCGTCGCGGGGATACGAACCGCCGACCTTCTGATTGGCAAGCCCAAGGCCACCCGCTTCCCTAAAACGAGACTACCAAGTATCAAAAACAGGAGGGAGGAGAAGAAGTACCACAGATACAAACTTTCTGCCCTTGCCAACATGAGCCTGGTGGGCTTAAAAAGTGGAAGCTTCTCTGCCATGGACTCTTCCTGCGACCATCTGACTTCAAAAGAATTGCTCCGTATATGGCAGTCTTCTAGGGTTGAATCACATCTATTAGCAGCATTTGCTTACGGAAGATTTTGCCTCCAGGCAGAGAGCAGTACTGTAACATGTAGTCAACTTTACATTTCTATTTTTAAAAATCTAAATATTTGATACCTCAGGAACAGTTTTTGTAATACCTTGCTGCACCTTTTGTAATGTGTTTGTTATTGAGGTCCAGACTGAGACACATGCCCTCACTGAGTCCCGGCGCACAAATAGTCCCTTCTGAGCTCACTGGAACAATGTAAGGAGAGCGGAGAGAGGGAGAAAATGTGGACATAAAATATGTATTGTGCTAGCAAATCAATAAAACACTAATAGCTGTTCCAATAACCTTTCTTGACTGTATCAATTTACTGCCAAGTGGTGCATCTGCATGAACTGTTCCTTGCTGGGGGGAGGTATTAAATGAGCATCCGACTTCTGTGGTCCATGCTGTATCATCCCATATTGCCCCTTCATCCATGCTGTCATTAGTAGCGGAGGGTGGCATGGGGCCAGTGCTGTGGATTCATGCCAAAATGGGCACCATATTGTTAGCACATTGTACCTTGTTTAGGGGGGGGAAATGGAGGCTCTTCCTCTAGTTCTAGAAGCTAATGTGGGTACACAGGAAGCCACCTATGTACACATAAAGGTAAAGGGATCCCTGACCATTAGGTCCAGTCGCGGACGACTCTGGGGTTGCTGCGCTCATCTCGCTTTACTGGCCAAGGGAGCCGGCATACAGCTTCTGGGTCATGTGGCCAGCATGACCAAGCCGCTTCTGGCGAATCAGAGCAGCACACAGAAACGCTGTTTACCTTCCCGCCGGAGCGGTTCCTATTTATCTACTAGCACTTTGTGCTTTCGAACTGCTAGGTTGGCAGGAGCAGGGACTGAGCAACGGGAGCTCACCCCGTCGCGGGGATTTGAACCGCCGACCTTCTGATCGGCAAGCCCTAGGCTCTGTGGTTTAACCCACAGCACCACCCACGTCCCTTTCACCTATGTACACATACCTCTTGTTATATGCACTTTCTGGCTAGCAATCACAGGTTTCAAGGGATATGTAGGATCAGGTTATGCTAAGAAGAGTTTCAGCAAGCAGCCCTTCATTGGAGGTTTTTATGCGGAGGTTGAATGGCCATCTGTCATGGGTGCTTCAGTTGAGATCCTGCATTGCAGGGAGGTGGACCGGATGACCCTCAACATCCTTTCCAAAGCTACAGTTCTATGATTCTACTATCCATTTCTGTATAAACTGGAAGTAAGTATAAGTTTTGGGCAGTAAAGGGAGTGGAATTCTTTGAAAAATACACCGTAAGAAGGACGTTTATCAAACGTGTACTAGTTTGGGAATTATACCCCCCCCCTTCTTACATGCACACCTTCTGCTTTACCATATCAGCTATCTAACTTTTGGATATAGAAATGCAAGAACAAGGGCATGAACGTGGGTGGCAGCTACAGAAAATAGGATTGTTTTCCCCTAATGAGCCAGGGCAGCTTAGGGTAGGATAAAGATTCTTCCCTGGAATCAAGGAGGGATCTAAGAGACTATGACTCAGTAGTGTCTAGAGTCACTGTCCTTCCTGTGGTATTCCTGTGGTGGGTGATTTTTATTTTTATTTTTTACCTTGGGCATGAGTCTACTAAAAATCAGGAACCTTTTCTTTAGAATACTATCTAAACCACAGATTTCCGGGACTGATTACAACCTGTGAGTGTGACTCACAGAAAGGCTTTCTAAACCATCTTGCATAACAATACTTACATTCAGGGCTTGCCCAATACATTTTGCCATCTGAGGATAAGGACAAGGTGCACTGCCTCCCCTCCCCGAGCAATTCCACATACACAAGCCAACTGGGCTGGGAACTGAAAGGCTGCCTCAACTGCATCTCAAGAGAGCAGACTAATTTTGGGTAGGCAAACATATCACCTCACTGCATCCTCCCCCCTCTCAATCTGCCAGGCCTCATTGAGGACAGAAGGGTAATCATGTTTTAATGCTTTTGGGTCATCGGACTGAGAATATGCCTTTCTTTCTTTAAAGATGCTAGGAGCATTGGTGCAATCCCAAGGGATATCCCTTTGTCATGTAGCATGCACCGTCTCCAAACGGTCTCCAAAACCTTGCATGATGTCTGTAGCAGGGGTGAGGAACCTCAGGCCTGCTGTCCAAATGTGGCCCTCCAGGCTTCTCTAGCCAGCCCTTGGGGCTCTGTCCAGGCCACACACAGAGATCACAATCCTTACTTATCCTGCTCAGTGCCCACCTCCTGTAATTTTACCTAGCTAGAATGAGTCTTTGAACTGGGATAATATTTCTTGCTTGCCTGGGTGGAGGAGAGTGGTGTGTGCGTGGCCTCATCTGCTTTTGCCATGATCGCCACTGATGTGTGGCTCCAGGAAGGTTGCCCACGAGGGAACGTGGCCCTTGGACTCCAGAAAGTCTCCCATCCTAGGTCTATGGCTTATATACCCAGTCTATCCATAATATATTGCTGTATGGCTGGCTCAAGATGCTGGCTCAAGTCAGACACCTTTAAACCATAGTTTAAAGGAAGCTAAACTATGGTTTAGTGTGAGGTCTGAATGAAAAAAAAACATAGTTTGTGATCCATCAGCAGACCAGAATACAAAACCACAATATAGTTTGTTGTGCTGTCTGAATTAACAGACCATCACTTTGCCTAGATGGAAGGTAAAAGCAGGCAAGCTACTCTAAAACATGGTTCGCCTGTAGCTAAAATGATGGCTTAGGTTCTAAACTACTGTCGGCACAAAACATCTTAGTAGAACAGAACCATTTTGTGAAGCTAGCCTGATATATAATAAATAGGTGAAGCTGTAAATACTTTCCAGAATGAATGAGTTTGATTTTGTGTCACGCAAAGTTCAGTGTCAATTAAGTGCCTTCTTCAGAAACAATTATAATAATACTTGCCCCTTCTTGTACCTGTAGTGTTGTTTTCCAGAACTCTTGTTGGAACGTTATCAGCATTTCACATTGTACCCATTAATCCAGAACACTGATGTTCTTTTTAGTGGTGTTGGGTTTATTACTCATTTTTGCCCATAAAACAAATCTTACACTGCAGATGAAATGTTTCAAAGGCAGTTTTAAAACAATGTAATTATCAAAAAGCCTGTGTCAGAAAGGCAGAAAGGGAGTGATTTGGAAGGACTAGATTTCTGATAAAGACACATGTTCTGGTGATTTAGATAACTCTTTGTTTTGTAGTACTGGTACTATAGATGCAGTGTGTCTACTTGGAAGAATCATTTTCTTCTAAAACATCCTACAGCTATTATATATTAGGCTGGGAAATGAATTAAATTTGTTTATATATTTCTTCATAAGTGCATAGAAGAAGAGTTTGGATTTGATATCCAGCTTTATCACTACCCAAAGGAGTCTCAAAGCGGCTAACATTCTCCTTTCTCTTCGTCCCCCACAACAAACACTCTGTGAGGTGAGTGGGGCTGAGAGACTTCAGAGAAGTGTGACTAGCCCAAGGTCACCCAGCAGCTACATGTGGAGGAGCGGAGACGCGAACCCGGTTCCCCAGATTACGAGTCTACCGCTCTTAACCACTACACCACACTGGCTCTACACTGCATAGGCCCTCCATGGTTTTTTTTTAAAGAGTACTCCAGAAATGTACCAAACCATGCTATGCTACACAATGTCATTTCATTTTCTAACCCTTTTAGATGGTTCTTTAAGAACCAGCCATCTATGCATGATTCAGTACAATAACCAGTCTAGACCCTAGACCAGTTTATATAGGACTTCCAGCAGTCTGCTAAGGCTAGTACACAGTTCTCCAACTTTACCCGTGCTGTAAGGATTGGGGACTCCCTTACCATACTCTGTGGTGCCCTGTGTGACTGGAAAGGACAATTCTGCTTCTTGCAAGTGAGCCTGATTTTTGCTAATTCGCCCTTTTTGTGGTAGTCCCCTGTGCTTTTTCTGGAAGATCTCCCAATCTTCTGAAGCAGATTTTCAGAAGTGCACCATGGGAAGGGGTCAGTCCTTTTCTGCAAGAAGAATACTGCTCTTCGAACTTAGGAACTGCACACAATTTCCCCAAAGGACAGGGGCAGGCAACTTTTTTTCTCTCTTATGGGCTGCATTCCATCAGAGGTAATCTGACAGGGGGCACAAACTGGAGCTGGAGTAAAAGCCAAAAGTGGGTCATCACCTTCTCTCTCTCTCCCCACCTCCCACCCACTTCTCTCTTTCAGTTACCTATCCCCCCCCTCTGTCACCCACATGAAATTGGGCCAAGGGCCACAAGCAACATGAAGGCTACAGGTTGCCCACCAAGTCACAGAATGTAGGCACTGCAGTTAGCTTCTGTGACGTTTTGCTTTGCCAGCACAATTATTTTTTGAAAGTTATGAAGATCTATTTTAAAAAAAATCTTATGAACTTTTTAACCATATCAAAATAATATGAAATATCCTTCCCAAAATATTTTTATCTTCTGAACATCATATTGCACCTGCCATGCCTCTTCATCAAGCATGAAGTTAGGACAAAGGTCGTTCATTCTCTTTGGTACAGAGGTCATGATTTTGCCTCGGCTCACATATGAAGGAGTAAAATGCAGCAACGCTAGGCTTCAATTTATCACAAATCTAGAACATCACATACTGTACTGTGGCTCTAATAAAGTAAATAATGTGCATTTTTCAAAGTTATCTAAATCCATATTTGCACAGTGAACCATAAAAGTTACAATGAACTGAATAATGGGTATTAAAAATAAACCCAAGCTCATTTTACTTTTTTGCTAAGTCTTTGAGGATTACATTTTGTTCGAAAAAGCCCATATTTTAAAATGACCATGATTTATATAATTATAGGAACAGACTTTTATATGCAATCATGTCAACTATCAAATTCCTTTTGAAAAAGATTGTTTTAAATACCACTGTGAACATGAAAGCAAAGTGAATCAAACTTAAAAGTGAACGTAAGACCACTCAAGACCTTTCTTTCAAAATAGAATTAACAGTGCCAGCAGTGGCAATCGAAAATTTATGCCAAGTCTTTCTAATGCTAATTATGATAGCAGCTTCTAACCGCCCCTGCTTTGGCCCATTTCTCACAGTGGTGGTAAACCTGTGGCTCAGCTGAACCACCTATTTTTCCAAGGAGATTCAAGACAGCCAACAGACAGTAATGAAAGCAGGAAAAAACCCAAGCTGAATCACTATAATGGATGTTCAGTACATACTGAAATCAATAAATTAACAATATCCAATGCCAGCACCGCAACAGTAACATAGAACTAAGACCGTGAAAGATGACTTAATGAATGGAAGGGCTTTCTTAAAAGAGCCAGGCCTTCACCAACCACCTAAAGCAGTATATTGATGAGGCCTGACAGACTTCACTCAGCCCACCCAATTTGACACCATCCTCACTTCACCAAGGCGAGGGATTTGAAGCAGAGCCCCCCAATGATGATTCAAGTGGGTGGGGTGGGGAGGGACAAATTGGACAGGGCAATTTCGGAGGTACCCAGGTCCCAAGCTTTAAAGGCTAAGACTAATATCTTGAGTTGAACCCCAAAACTGATTGGTAGCCAGCGCAAGTTTCGTAGAACCAGCACAATAAAATCAGAACACTCAGTTCCCACCAGCATTCTGGCTGTCAGATATGGGGAAGGAATGTGAAGGGAAAAGGTAAAGGAGAAGACTGAAACTATGCTAGTAGTAATACTATACTGTACATGGTATACCATACTTTAAGATGTAGTAACAACAGAACATCCTTGTTCTAAGGCTAAGACAAAGCAAGGGTTTCCCCTTACAGTTCACATACCATCACGTTTTCATGATGTTTGGTAGCTTTTCTTAATTATGTGATACGATTTGCCTTGAAATCTACACAGTTGTGGCCTCTGTAGAAACTGGAGAGGGGAAAGGAGCTAAAATATTCTTAAATAGAAAGATCTACTCTGTGGCAGCCCAAAGAATTAAGAAATGCCCTGGAAATGTTAAGGCTTGCGAAATTAAAAAAAATTGAGCAAGACCATTGGTCTTTTAAACCACTGATATGTGGCTAAAAAAGAAAAATTTCCGGAGTGCAGTTAGACATACTAAATACTCTGTTACACCATAGTTGCCTTACTCCAGCTGTGGCCAATTGTCATCCATGGACAGGATGTTTATGGGGGTTGACATCAACCTGTGGTTTTTCACTTTCTACCCTGGACATCTTTTTATGCCACTCTGCTTACCTGCAGACGATTACATCACATGGTTTCGAAATGCTAGTTCTGAATTACTATAAGAGAAGCACACTTTAAAACTTGCTTGTTTGGCTTCTGTACTGCTAGTGTTGTTAGAAACTACTTTAGAGCTCTCCAAACGCACTTCGAATGCCCTGACTTCCAAGCAGATGGATCCCTGCAGATGGCAAGAGGACCACTGGAGGTTTATATCCTGGCCAGCTCTGCCTCACTGCATCACATGACACTGTGTTAGCAAATCCTGTGTGTGAGAACGTTTCTAACATTCTGGCTAGATCTTGAGCTCATGAACTGCTAATGTGTTTATAAATAATAAGACCTCCTGCAAAGTGGCTCAGCTATTTATGAAAACTGATACGGTTGAGAAAATAATCAAACTTAGGCTAGATAGAGGATTAAATAATCACAATGACATGGGCGGGGGAGAGGGGTGAAGACAGGAAGAATTTACATTTCATCGAAATGCACAATCATTTATTTATTTTTTTAAAATCAATATCGATAAATAAATGATCTATTTCTAAGTGGCATTTCACTTTGCAGATACCAAGATGAACCCTCTTAACAGGACTTCTTAATTATCTTTCACCCAACAGTCCTTAGTGGCAGAATGCACACAGGATCCCTCAGCTCCCTTCACTTGAGGAGGATGTGGTCTCAAATCCCACCTCTTTCCCCTCCTAGGCTAGAAGCCTGTGGTCTCCAGTAGCTGCCTGTTCTCCTGCAGCCTGCTGGCAAAGTCTGTTAGTGACCTTTAAAGAGGAATCCTCCCTGCACATGTCAGCTGCTGCTATCATTCAGGGGCACTGTTGCTCAAATGCCCAAGGTCAGTTCCCCCCTGCAAACTGCTTTGTTTAAGGTAGACTTGGCTGAATTTATTATATTTATCTGTGGATGTCACTCGCCAAGTTTTATGGATACACAAGAAGGCGCCATCAACCTTCCTTTAATGTTCTTGCAGCCAAGCTCGGGTGGGGGAGTCTCTTCTTGGCATCCGCAGAAGAGCCTTTCATATTTCAGTTAGAAATTCGCAATTCCCTGCAGTGAGGGAAAAGAATGAAGAAAACCAGGTCTGTGCTTAGGACACATATTTGAGATAGGTACAGACTGGGATGCCAGTGTGGAGCGGTAAAGAAACAGACATGGTCTGGGGTTCAACACAAACACACACACAACAGCACCATAAAGTTCACCGGCTCATCTTGGGCAAGTCACTGTCTCTCAGTCTAATCTACCTCACAGATCTGTTGTGATTGCATAACAGTGTAGAAAAAGACAGCATCCTTTATTCCCAGTTGAAGTTGAGAGTCTGTTTCAGTCATTCTAAACTGGGTTTGGATGCAGGTCTACTCCCTTTATGAAACACACTAACCAAACAGTATTAAGATTCAGGTCCCTCATTTTGATTGTAAAAGCTACACCCTGACAAAGCACTGTGTAGACACACATTACAGGTCTCTACACAGCCATTTGCTATTTTTTTTTATATACAACTATTTGATTCTTTTTATTGCTTTGATAAAGTGAGGTAAAACCCATATATGCCACACTCAACTCTTTGGAGGAAGGACAAAATGCAAATGTGCAAAGTAAGACTATTCAGTGGAATATTGCTCAGCTTGTGGCAAAAGCAATATGGATTTTTGAATTAGTTGAATGCTTGTTTTGAAAGCTCTTGCAGCATTCCTGCTCCATAGGCAAGTGTCTCCAGACTGTCAGCATTTTGCATGAGGGATTCAAGTGCATACCGGAAATTTGGGCTTATGGAATTAGATTTATTGCCCTAGTGTAACAAATCAACTTTTTTTTTAAGGGGGCTGATTGCAGTTTGGAAAGTGACAGGGAAATGAAAAATAAAAGTGTGGGATAAACAAATGAAGAATGGGAAGATGTCTAAATACCCTGCTAGGTGCAAGCACACAAATAAGGATGAATGCAGAATAAACGCTCACTGTTATGTAACCACTCACCCCTTTAAACAAATAAGAATGACTACTCAGTAAAAAAAAAAAAAAAAAGACTGGACATAGTCCAAGTAAGTTTTTTTTTGGGGGGGGGATCAGGATTAATGCTGAATAAGCAGGTCATCTGGAGGGGCCCTAAATTGATAATATTTCCCACATTGCCTTATGATGTCTTGTCTTTGAAACTAGATACAGGAGATGCCTCATTTTCCCCCCCTGAAGACCTTCAAGTTCACTGTGTTCCAACTCCAGTAGGAGAAAAACAGTGAGTGGTAGGATCGTCATAGATCACGCATTTTGAAGAGTAACCATTATTTGAAACATTTGGTATTTCAGAAGAGTGAATCTCCATAAATTATAATAGATTCCATTTAAGGGATGTGGGGAGTCAGGAGACATAAATCCACATATCCCAGATTTCTATGGAGCTGCAGAATTGTGAAATAAAGCAGCAGCATTCCGACTGACAGCTCAGGTGAACAGTGCCACCCCACCCTGCTGTAGGGAACAACAGCTGCTGGGGTAGACATTTTTTGGGAGGAAAATAGCACAAGGAGGAAAGACTTTAGCTTCCTACTTCATGTGCCATGGTTATGATCCACATGAGGCCCCTCCACAGCCTCTTATTCTGAAAAAGAAAAAGTGGCTGGTGCTTCTCCCACACCTCTAAAAGCAGGTGCTGCCCAGCAGCAGAACTCATCCCAAGTTCAATCCCTAGCATCTTCAGCTAGGGCTGGGAATGTCTGCTGCTCGAGAACCTGGAAAGCTGTTTCAATCAATGCAAATGATATTGAGCTGGATGGTCCAATGAAGTCTAAAGCATGCAAGGAACCCAAAAGGCACTCACAAATGTGACTGAAATGGAAACAGGTGTGTATGTGGAGCTAATGTGTCTTTGCTGGCCATGTTTCCTTCCCATGTTTTGTTAGTCTAAAACACCTGAATAGGGCTTCACTCTCTATAACGGTTCACACTGTCTATAGTGTGATTATGTGTGTTGTCAATGGAGAGAATCCTCCTGCTTCAGTTTCCTACACCTCTGAGTTAGTGCTTGAGCATGAAAACAGCCTGACACTGATGGCATCTGAAACAGCATCTGAGATTTGTGCCAAAGCACATTGCTCTGTAGCTGAGGAAGTGACTGAGCTACACCAACGTAGATGGAAATAGGTAGCTCTAGATGGGATCTCGTCTCTATTCAAATTACTCTGCTCTAGGCCTTTGGGTGTTTTACAAGGAAGCTACAATGAGATAGCATCACCCTATATGTAACACCACCTGGGGGAAGTTCTAATAGGAGCTGGGATTCCACCCCACCCTGTTTTTTTGTTTTAGTTACTGAATTTTAGTTACTAGGCTATGAGATGAGCAGCAGTTTTGGTGGTGCTGACAGGATGGTGGATGGCTGCAGAATGTGGGAAATTACTCCAAATGACAGCACATCATCAGGGTCACTGGGGAAGGAATAAAAAGATGGCTTCTTCCCCCACGTACTTATAAGCACATAAGGAGCCGGATGAATCAGAACAAAGGCCCTACTAGCCCAGCATCTCCTGCTTTCACAATGTCCAATCTGATGTTTCTGGGAAGCCTGCAAAGAGGGCCCCCTGTGCAACATCACTCTCCCCACTGGTGGCTTCCATCAACTGGCATTCAGTTTTAAATGACTCCAACAGCAGAGGCAGACATAGGCACTGATAACCTAATCCTCCATATTGAAAGCCACCATTGCATCTTGCAGTACGGAATAGGGTAACTATGTGCATTCCCCTTTTGTTTTTCCAGAATACTCCTTTGCACAATGCAGCTACCTGGCATTCTCTGGGATTTTTGTTTGTTTTAAGGGCTCACCCAGTAAAGTGTGCAGGTGGGTGTCAGCTATGGTGGGTCATGCTAGGTCCCTGGCATATGTCTGACCAATACTGAGGCCAGGCTCCTGAAGAACATGCTTGAGTAAGTCAACACAGAAAAGCGGGGAGAGGAGGAAAAAGGCATGCAAAACAGCAGAATAAAAAGGAATGTGGGGCAAGAGACCATAATTCTTAACTATGGAGCAGCACATGATGGCTGAGGTGCAGGCACATTAAAAATGTGTGTGTGTGTGTGTGTGTGTGTACACAGACACAGTCTTCAATGTGCCTCTTAAGTTGCAACTGAGGTGTGGGCCTGTCTCTCTCCCCACAGAATTAAGAGCCCATTCCTAAGCACTGTGGGATTCCCAAACTGCTGCCAGCTCTTGCCTGCCTTTCATTTCCCACATGAAGCACTGGCATAGGGTGGGGTGAGCGGCACCCTTAGAAGCAGCCCTTTCTATCCTCGGTGGTTCTCCATGGAAATGCAGAGCCTTGACACAGAAAACAGGCCCTGCGCTCCCCCACGCCAAGTGCAAATGACGCAGGCGAAGGCGATCCAAAGTCACCAAAAGGCGTTGTCCAACCGCCCAACTCCACTCGTCCAGCCTAGGTGGTGGCTGGAGGCCGTTAAGGCTGGGCTTGGGTGATAATGGAAACTCCGGCTGAAGCCGCCGCCGCCTCCACCCTTCCCTTTCCCGCCCTCCCGTCTTAAGCAAAGAGTTCGCGACGCTGGCCTTGGCGAGCGTCCTATAAGAAGCGCTCCTCGCGCCCCTGGCCGGGGAAGAAGGCAGCAGCCCCGCCGCTTCCACCTCCAGCTTGGCGCTCGCCCGGCGCTGCTGCTCTTCCTAGCCGGCAGGAGTCACGTGGCGGACTGCCTCTTTCCCGCTGCCTTTGGTCTCAGCGGCGGCAAGAGCGGGGAGAGCCCGGCTGGGAGACCAAGCGGCGTTGCTATTTTAAAGTCGGTTCCTCTCCCCGCCTCTCCCTTTGCCAGGGAGTTCCTCAAGCCCCGGGATCAGCATGAGTGCCAGAGCTCTGTGCGCCAGGCAAAGGTTGCACCCTTGACTTTTGTGCGTCCCCGGGAAAGCAGCGAGCGAGGTTTTTTTTTGGGGGGGGGGTTGTTGTTTTTCCTCCCCTGAGGTGGGGGAATTTCTGCTGCCAAGGTGGGACGCTTCCTCAGTGCACACCCCACGCGCCGCTCTTTTGCATTGCTGAGGCTGCTTTCGGTTGGTGGCATCCCTGCCGTGATGAAAGAGCATGGGTCGGGCTAAGTAGGAGCTGCTGCTGCTACTTGGACAAGTATGCTTGCTGCTCCCCAGACGTGGCTGCTGCAGCAATAGTTGGGTTGCCTTCTTGAATGAAACTCCTCAGGGGAGAGAAGGAAGGAAGGAAGGAAAAGATTCCCCCAAGCATTTCTTTCGCCAGGCTCAGCCTCCCAGACTTGGCTCAGAGAAATGGAGACGGATGGCATTGATCTTCACAGAATTCCCCGCGAGTCATGTAAGTGTGCTAGAGTTGGAATGGGGAAGGATCCGCACCGAGCTTGGACCTCAGGGGTGGCATTGGAATTTATTGCTGGAAAGCAAGTTATTCTAAAGCTCTCTCTCTGCCCTCCCATTGAGGAGGAAGGACCTTCGTAATAAATGGGAAATGACTGCACTGTTGGCAAAAGTATACGACTGTCCTGACAGTCCTGCTAAGATAAAAGCACATGCCACCTTTTCTTTTAAAATAAAGGCAAGGGATCTTAGCACGGATGTAGGAGCTCATCTGTGTTTATTATCCCTGACTAGGTTTGGAAACCGTTGTTTCTGTCGTACTTCTGAGCTGCGGAAGAAACAACGTTTTCATCAGAATGTCTTTCTGTGCGTGCAGAAACATACAGATTAAATGCTGAAATGTGTATAATGCAACTTGCAGAGAGAAATGCACAATGTTACCAATATAAATGGAAGAAGCTACATTGGTGTTGCTCATATGGTATTGTCATGGTATTTACTTTTGGGATGATTGTGAAGTGGGATTCTTAGTGTTTGGGGTAGCGTTTAATGTTTTAAGGAGCTGTGTTCGAGTTTTCTTTACAATTGTTCTGTCTTGAGTATGTGTGCAACTTAATGAGGTCCAGAAAGGTTTTTGTGGAAACTATCAAGGACACTTGTTGTGAGTATGGTACCTAGCATAATATAGATTGGTAACTTCTTAAAGGAGTCAGTAGTGTGGAAATTTCATTAACCCATAAAAAGGCAAAATGCTTCAATGTTAACACAGCTGTGAAGCATTGCTAGACATTAAAAGTGGAATAGTTTGAAGAAGAGGGTTTGGAAGTTTCTCCAGTTTCCCCTTAAAAATAATTCAAGGGCATGTTGGATGCATATATATTTTTAATGCACATCTTTCAATGACCATTTCCTATACAAGTTCCAGTTGCTGGACAACACATGACATAACCAGCATCCACTGTGTGGCTCAATTTTCCTTTTGATTTTGTGGGTGTTACAGAACTTACGCTGTCAAACTGGAATATGTTGCAACACATGACCGTCCAACTGAACTGTATACAAATGAAGTAATTTTAGAATGGCACAGTTTATAAATTCCATGCTTTGTAATCAAGTTGCCAAATCTGTCTGTTTGCTTCTAAGAATAGTATAGGGAGCCCTTCTCTCTACTCCCTTCTTTAAATTCCCATGAAGTAGCAGTATCCTGAAGCTGCTTATTAAAACAGCCAGATATTGAACTGGAGTTCAGCCCAAAGTGTTCATCAAATTTCTCACCAGCCAGAGTGTCTAAGGCTGGGGGGAGCAGGGGGCGGAGGAAGGAACACTTAGGAAATTAGCCTGATATGAATCTGCTGAGCTGTAGACCAAAATACTGCTTATTCGCTCGATATTAAGTATTCACCGCTAACATATTATGATCTGTATAGAAGAGGAGGCCAGCTTCATACTAAGGTTCAACATGAAGGAGAGCTTTTAAATCAGAAAAGATCAGGCAACACACAGGAAGCTGGCTATCACAGGTTAATTAATCAGTTTGAAGGGTCAGTTGATAAATGTACTGAACAATCATTACTCATGGGGCATGTTATTTGTCTGTGGTACATAGCTCTCCACTAGAGAATGAGCGAGTAAGGAACAGGTATTTAACTTATCATTAAGCACTAGACTTGGCATCTACCTGATAAAATTAAGGGCTAGTGTCCATATACAGCTGCCTGCAAATGTTATTTGCATTTTCTTCCTCTTTTGGTAAATTACCTATCTGCATGTATACCCACAGATCTATAGATACATGAATAATTAGATAAGATATATATTATGCAAATCCATCATACACTGATTTCAGTATCAAAATGTCTCTACAAATGTTCATTATTTCTTCTGTTCACCAGAGACTCAAAGTCAGAACTGTATACATATAGTTAATCTGTGGAACATACTGCCATGGGAGGTTGTTGATGAGATAAAACTAATTATATACAGTTGTATGTGTGGATTTTTAAAGGGCTACTAATATTCCTTCATGAAAGGTTATATATCAGTGCATATTCTACAGGTATCATGGCATGTACCGGTATTCTTATTACTGGACTGCACTAAAATCTTAAGAAATTAATATGCTTTATTCACCTTTGGACTAATAGAGCTAGGTCAGACTATCGCTCTTATTCTATAAAGCTCTGCTTTTCTTAAAATATTTAGAAATTCTAAATAACGGCTTAGATCCAGACTTAGTCATGCTTAGGCTCAACTCACTGAAATGAATGGGACAGACTTAAGTCCCATTGAATTTAGTGGGTCTCGTTTAAGCATGACTAAATCTGGATCCAACCCAATGTTTTGTTATTACCTCTATATTTTAATTATACTGGGAGTAGAGAAGCCCTGGCCTTTTTTGTGCTGCAGCTGCTGCCTCCTTTAAGCTCCTGTTCTTAGATGGCTACAGCAGACCTGGGATTTGGCAAAGATAGAGGGAAACTGGGGAGGGGAGACTTTGTGCACTCCATCAAAGGCAAACAAACTTTCCCAACCATAATTCTAGCACTAGATTTCCTTTTATTTGAACTCCATAACTTGCTTGTTATCTGGGTAGCCAGAATTAGTATGCTGAAGGGTAATTTTTGCTCTTCCCAAAGTAAGCAAAAGTAAGAAAGAAGTTAACTGTATTTTGTTTCAAACATTTGTTGCCTTGCAAGCAACTAATGCCTCTGGGGCCATTTTCCCCAAGTGCATCAGACCAATATAAATACAGTGGTACCTCGGGTTAAGAACTGAATTCATTCTGGAGGTCCATTCTTAATCTGAAACTGTTCTTAACCTGAGGTACCACTTTAGCTAATGGGGCCTCCCACTGCCGCCGCCCCGCTGCCGCCACACGATTTCTGTTCTCATCCTGAAGCAAAGTTCTTAACCCGAGGTACTATTTCTGGGTTAGCGGAGTCTGTAACCTGAAGCGTCTGTAACCCGAGGTACCACTGTAATGACATGGTCCCTGATTTTCTACTAAGTCCTTGGCTACTTTTGACTGTGGTGTCCTGTGGAGACCTTTAATCTGAAATGTGCAGCAGTTCTGCTGCCCATTAAAAGCCTTGAAGAGGCTGGTATTTAGCAGGTGCTGGTCAGCAGCTCTTTTCCTTTTACTCCATTACTAGGAAGAGAGAAGTTGCATCTTGTGGATTTTTTTTCTGGGCTACTCAGATTTCTTAAAGGGACAGGATTTCCCTTTTTGGAATACAGTCATCTGATACTGCTGAATACTGCTGATATTTCCAGCAGTGGCTTTTGTTGATTACCCTTTTGTTTTGGTTCCCCACCCCCCACCCCAGTGAATCTTGAGCTTGAGTTTGTGTGAACCACCAAGTGGTGGCAGGGCAGAGTCAGCTTTGAAACGGGCAGCATTAATAAAACATGGTTTTGTTTCTGTGGGAACTGCGTTATCCCACCAGTTGGTATACAGAGGATGTTATCGCAGGACGATAATTCTAAGACTTTTTAAAAGCCCCACTGACTTTTCATGGGACTAGGTGAGATGGGTGGCATGATGAAGAGGAGAAGCTGGTCTACTACATTGTTTTCCAAGGCTGTTAATAAACCTAGTCAAATGACCATAATTGAGATGGATAAGGTACTTGTGGAGCAAGGACCCATATATTGCATTTCCATGAATGCTGGGACCAGGGTCGTCTTTACCTGGGGGTGCAAGGGGTGCGGGGCGAATTCTGGTGGGTGCCAGGCGCCGAAGCTCTTACCTATCTACCTGTTATGAAATAATAAATAATTTAAGCTAGAAAAACAAAATACATATATACCTAGGTATTACCGAAATGTATACCTACTGTTTCACTAAAGGACTTTCGACTTTGTCACACTCAACGATGGCACTTGTCATTCACTCAAGAGATAAGGCATAAGCGTGGTGTCTGACGTAAGCATAATGAAAGTTAATTTGTGGGCTAAACTAAATTTGGGGGCGCTGGGTGGATCTTTGCACCCTGGCGGCGCATATGCTAAAGACAGGGCTGGCTGGGACACAAACTTCCAGCTGCTGCAGTGTTCCCAGGTGCAGCATTTCCCCTAGCAGTAATTCACATATTGGGGGAAAGAAAGGGGTGCCCTCATTCTATTTTCTTGGCTTTCAGCCACTGAGAACTCTACCTCTGCGTACTAGCCTAGTTCTTTGGTGAGGAAAATCTATAAGGAGTTTCTGATGGCAGCCTCAGAGCATTGAAAGAACATGTAAGAAGAATTTGTGGGTTTCGTGTGGGCTAGCCACACCACTGCCATGCACAATGGCCACGCTCCTCACCATCCGTGCATTGCTTGCACAGATGTCGGCACATAGTGGTCTTGCTGATTGGTCCAGGATCCTTCCTCATGTGGAGGAGCTCTCACGCCAGCAGAAGACACTGACAGTATGGGTGTGGACATGGCTCATGTTGGTAGTAGAAGGTGGGGCTAAATCCCACAGCCTCCTTCACATGTTCTTTCAGTGTGTGACAGTGGGTGCGAGGGAGGGTTGCCTAAATCTCCTTTGTGCCTGGGCTGTAACCGTTTCATATTGCAAATATGAGCTCACATATTGGAATGTTTTGTATTATATGTATTAAGGGCTCTCATTCCTGCTCACTCTGCTCGCCAATCCCGCCTATCTCTCTTATGGGATAGCCAGTCTCATATCAATAACAAGCTTAAGTCTAATTAATGTATGAAGGGGTTAAGACCATAGAGTAAGCTGTCCTGCCAGGCTTACCTCACGGCGAGGAACTATGGAATCAGGCCTATTGTTCTCTCCCAAGCTCAGACCACATGGCTCTTACAAGCCACTATTCAGTTCCTATACCAATATTTTAGGAACCTTCACCACTTTGGAACTAAACTAAGTTTTGCTGACTGTGAAACTTTTCTGACTGATGTATGGGAAAGCACATGAACTTAAGCTTTGAAGAGTTTGTAAGTAAATCATTAACTTACCAAATGTGTAGACTTTTTCCTGTGCCGGAGGAAGAGGGAAACTTTGGAAATCAAGTTTTTAAGAGGATAATTTTGGAACTCTCAAGGGCACATATTTTAAAGCTCTTGCACTCTTTACTTTGCTGTATACTTTGTGATTTTAAAACACTGCTGAGGTTCTCTCACCAAAGAGTACTTGTCCCAAACCTGGATCTTGCCATCCAGGGAATTCTCATTTTATACCTATTTTTTCCTTGAGCCACACAACCCATTAAACCTCACTGCAGGCATGTTTAATGAAGAGGTAGAGTCACTTCACAGCACCCCCATCTTCATTAAATAACTCACCTGGGGCTTTCTGCTGTTCCTTATGTGGCACTTGCCATAGCTGCCTAGTAGCTCGGCTATTCAAACTGCAGAGCATGATCACACCTTGCATTTGTATGTACCGTATATACTCGAGTATAAGCCGACCCGAATATAAGCCGAGGCACCCAACTTTACCACAAAAAACCTGGGAAAGCTTCATAGGAGCCACTGCCTGCCTCACTCGAGTATAAGCCGAGGGCGGCTTTTTCAGCACAAAAAATGTGCTGAAAAACTAGGCTTATACTCGAGTATATAGGGTATATAGGAAGATATATAAACTGTGCTGCACTTGGGAAAAGAGCCCTTGCCTACCCTTCTCCCTGGCTTTCTAGTTTTCTGTGTGCAGATGTCTGTTTTTTTCCAAATATGGAGGAACTTCAATTAACTGCACCTTCAATCTGAAGTGGTATGACCTCCCTCAGCTTTGAGAGGTTTGGTGTAGGATCTGTTGATAGCAGAAGGCTCTTTTGGTTCATGGTGAACAGTCCTTGAAGGCATCACATTCTTTTTCCCTACCTTACTCTATAATGGGATATTTCCTGGGCAAAAATAATGATATGCCAGTTCTGGATTAGAGCTTTCAAGACCAAGCCTGTAGTTTTATCTCCATTTTCCCCATTTCTGCACTTGGTAACACCGTACCTATTTCCATTGCAAATTAAAGTGATGAAGTATCTCGTGCTAATAATTAATCAATAGTGACAAGAGACTAATAACCACTTTGATTTAATTAGGCCTCCTCTCCCATCCCTGAAGCTAACAGGCATGCACGCCATTAACGTTATATATATTCATTTCAAATAATAACCTATTCATTTATGGAGATTGATACATGTTCAACACAGCACTACTGAGGAAGAACTTGCCTGCATTTTGTTCTGTAGGATTTATTTTCTTATCAAACTTTTCACAAGAATGTAAGGAGAGCCCTGCTGAATCAGACCAAAGCCCCATCTACCGTAATTCAGCATCCTGTTCTCATAGTGGCCAACCAGATGCCTATGAGCAGCCTGAAAGCAGGACATGAGCACAATAGCACCGCTTCCCATTTGTTCTCTCCAGCAACTGGTATTCAGAGGTCTACTGCCACAGAACCTGTAGGTAGCATATCTATCCAGCATGACTAGTAGGCATTGGTAGCCTTATCTTCCATTCATTTGTCTAATCCTCATTAAAACATTCTAAACTCCTTCCACCACAACTTGCGGGGACAAATTCCGTACTTTAATTATGTACTCTGTGAAGAAGTGATACATTTTTGTTTGTCCTGAACCTTTCAACATCCAACTTCTTTGGATGGCCTGGTTTCTAGTACCATGGGGTCTTATTATGGCTGGGTAGGTTACTAGCAGAGCTGGAAACTTAAAAAACCTGAGGGGTCAACTAAAATACATTGTTCTAGGGTGTGGGAATTATAAATATTTTTGAGATTTGTGCAGGCATAGCATTAAAAAAAATATATGAGCATGATAGTGAGGAATTGGGGGGGGGAGAGTAGTCCTCATTACAAAAACAAGAAAGCATCAACTGGCCCACTAAATAACATTGGGAAAACTGCCCAGTGAAAACATTGATAAGTTGAAGAGGGAGAGAAGTGTTTTTTCTGTTTTTATCTCTGGATCTTGGACATTTAAGAAAACAAGCACACTGTGGCTTTGTGTAGCTGGGGAAAAATATGATTCATTCACCATATTCGCTTTTATTGGTCCTCGGAAACTGATCTTCAGGAAACAAACAAATGGGAAGGGGCGGGGGAAACCGTCCAAAGGTTATAATAGACCGCTATTTTTAACCGACTTTGCAAAGAACAGATTCTAATTAGTGCTGTTCTGAAATAGTAAGATACATTTCATGAACTTATTTGTAATGCAAAACTTTTTGGTATTTCCCATCCTCTTGCAAAAGAAAAAGAAAAAAAGAAACTGTGGGGGGGTTGTTTCAGAAGAATTAATGACTTCCCTGTCACCAAGGTAACAAAGTCAGTGCTTCTTCATCATGATCCAGTCATGCATAGTTGATAAGTTGGGGCAGAATATGGATGAGTTTGGGTATTTGGATGTGCACCTGAATTTACATTCCATTATTTGTAATGTTGCACTGTTAGACAACATCCACATTTTGGTTGCAGGTGTGGACGCAAATGTCATACATCTGCAATGCATTTATTTCTATGGGATGTTCATTGAAATGGGTATCATCAACATTAAGAATATAAGAAGAGCCTGCTGGATCAGGCCAATGGTACATCTTTTCCTGCATCTTGTTGTCACAGTGGCTAACTACCAAGTAAACACCAAGTGTGTGCTACTTGGGAGTAAGTTCCACAACTATGGAGTCGTATCCCAGAAGGCCCTATCACTAATGGATCTTGATGTCGAGCCCATGAGCAAGGTCCCTGAAGACAATTCTCCCCTCTTGAAAAGAGCAACTTTCACACCGAAAAATCAAACCCGATGATGCATTCTAATAGAGCATTGTCAGCGGTTTTTGTTCTGTAATCCTTATTATCCATATATTAGGCAGCTTGCAGATTTGCGTGCACATGTGCGTGTGCTCAGATACACATGCATCGGCATGATCTCTGTGGATTTTAAAAGATAATTTCTCTAGCTGGTGTGGTTTCAATTGATACATAACATCAGTTATGGCCATCTAGAGAGCCTTCCTTTTCATAAGACATAAACAAACAATTTAATTTAGAATCCCTTAATATATTTTGATTCCCTCCTGGGAATCATGGACAAAAGTCCCATGGACAGATGTGGGAACAGGTTGCCAGTGATCTGGGAAAGGGAAACTCTGGCCTTGCAGTTGTTGCACATTGACTTTAAATAACATCTGCATGCTGCATAAGTTTAGAGGGACTGGGAGAGCAAGTATTTCACCTATGTTGTGATGCTTAAATGTTTATCAGTGTAATATATATATATATATATATATATATATATATATATATATATATAAATCTTTTAATGTTCATTTTTTTATTTGTATTTTTAATGAATAATGTCTACTGTAAACTGCTTTGAGGTCTTTTGTCCTGGTAAGCGGTATATATACATGTGTTAAATCAGCGTTCTTCAACCTTGGGTCCCCAGATGTTGGTGGACTACAACTCCCATCATCCCTGACCATTGGCTAAGCTGACTAGGGATTATGGGTACTGGAGTCCAACAACATCTGGGGGCCCAAGGTTGAAGAGCACTGTGTTAAATGATCCAGAAATGTGTGCCTCCTATTCAGTCAGTTCTAGCTTTTTACAGTCTTCCCATTTCTTCAGAGTACAAATGTTGTTTCATGAAATGAAATAATGAAATAAACATATTGTGAAGATACAGAAAACTGAGAGAAAGTTTTCCAGTTCACAGTGGTGGATATTGGTTATCTACAATAAAGTAGGTAAAAAAAAATGGACTAGTTTCCCTTCCTCTGATGGAGGAATCTGCCTACAGTGAAATGTGCTCTTCTACCTGTAGAAAGACTCATTTCATCAGAAAAAGACCCCTTCCTCACAAGGAGGAAATGTCTGGATCCAAGCCAATATAATTCAGGAATAAAATATAGGCAAAGTAGTCTCTAAATATAAAGACATCATCTCAGTAGTTGAACAAGCTTTCTCAGGAAGTTGTTGATTTGGCAGTCTGATTTAGATATTACAGGCCCCACATGGAAACCACTGAAAACCATTTCCATGTGGTGACATTCCACCTTTGTGGGACTGGTGTTTGAATGTCTGTTATCAATTATATTCTGATTAACCCATTTCTAAGAAGAGCCTCCATGCCAATGTTGCAGATACATGAGGAGGCTGGCATTGTATAATGACTGTGTTTGGCACATTTGGTGTTTTGCATTCGAACATCATGCACTTCTCCTTCCCATGGTGAAAAGATACAGGGATGCTCTTCCCGATAGCCTCCCTGCAGAAGCTATCGTGCTTGGACAGTGCAATCGTCTACATGTCTATTCAGAAGGGGCTGCCATTGGATATGTATTGCCCGGGTGGGGAACCTGTGGCCCTCCAGAGTTGATAGACTCCAACTGCCCTTAACTCTTGACTATTAGCCATGTTGGTGGGCCTGATGGGAGTTGTAATCCAACAACATCTCGCGGGCCACAGGCTCCTTATCCTTGATGTATAGGATTTCAACCTTGACCTTTGTTTCTGTCTTTTCTTGGAGGATCCCATCACTTAAAGATGGAGTACCCTATATACTCGAGTATAAGCCTAGTTTTTCAGCACATTTTTTGTGCTGAAAAAGCCGCCCTCGGCTTATACTCGAGTGAGGCAGGCAGTGGCTCCTATGAAGCTTTCCCAGGTTTTTTGCGGTAAAATTGAGTGCCTCGGCTTATATTCGGGTCGGCTTATACTCGAGTATATACGGTAAGTATGTTTCAGTAGATTATTCTGAGATCCTTTCTTTTGTAATTTTATTATTCTGTTTATCTTAATTTCCGGGGCAGCCTCTTTTACATTGGCACCTTCAATTGTGTTTTGCAGTGGGGGCGGGGAAGCATCCTGCATTAACAGGTCTGTGAGAAACTGTTGCTGCCTACTATGCTTGAAAGAGAAAGGAGTCATTAGGGTGACTCTCTTAGAACAGATGATAAACATGGATCTTTTAGCTAGCACTCTAACAAGTGGCTTGTTTCCTAGTTTTTAATCACATGAAGTGTGTCTTGAGTACCACTATGCAAATACTGCTGCTAACATTAGCAATCATAAAAAGTGAGAAGGTAACCACACTTAACACTGTTTTCCTCTTTCTTCAGAAGTGCATCCTTCAGAGCCACAGTTCTCAAAGAGGAAATTCATAGGGCAACCCATGTTCATTCCTATTGACCTTTCTTTCAAAAGGCGATTTAGGCTTATAACTGGAAGGCATTTACTTTAAAAACATCTTTCCTTCTGCCCTGACAGGTTTCCTATAAATACTGTTTTGGATCCAGGCTTATGTTAGTTGTGGTTAGTTAATATGGGAATAAACATTTCATATTGATTTCAATGGGGCTAAATTAATCTGGACCCAACCCATTATTTGTTTATGTTTCTTAGAGCACTCTTATTTTGAGTGGACATTGTGGGATTAGGATGATTCTATGCATTGAATAAATGAATGAGTGAGTGAGTGAGTGAATAATTTTTGGGGGAAAGGAAGGCTTGTCTTTTTCTCACAGCAAGATGCCAAGGTAGCCTGGGAGAATCCACCCTTCTGCGAGGTGCCTACCCACAAGCTTGCTTTTGTGTCAAGTTATTGCACCCATTCTGCAGGCTGTATTGCTGGGCCCTAGCTGTTTATATGTTTGCTGCCACCTGCAGCGCAGATGGATGAGAACAGGTAGGGAACCAAATGCAGGTTAAATATCTGGTACATGTGCACCATAACAAATGTACATCTTTCCCCTTTCAAAACTACATCAGGGGGAGGCATTCATTCAGCTTCTTTTCCTAGAACCGAGAACCCTTCTTTAATGTCTGTTTCCATCTGGTTAAACTCCAATTGAAGCCTGTTTTCCTAAATCTTCCTCTAAATTTGCATTCATGTACTATGCCAGCTCCGCTCTCATTGCTGCCTTCTTTCAAAAGTGACTCTTTTTTCATTTATCACATCTTTCTTGTCAGTGGGCCAGATAACCCAATGCTACCTAAAACTCCTCCTTATAACACATTACGTCAGCCTTTCACTATATATGATTTACAAGTATGCATATGGATTACAACTATTTATTCTCTGTGCGTGTGTGTGTTTTAACGAAATCTTAATTCTAAAAAGTAATATAAAATGTGAATCCTGCAATAAAATCCTGCAACAATGCACGCTTATTCATGGTAATATGTATTGTTTGGTCCCAATCTGAAGAAAGTCACACCAAATTCCATTGAAGCTTATATTAGTTGTGATTATTGTATTTGCTACTGGAAGGAATTTTTTTATTTTTTATTTTGTATTTGCATAGGACAACCTATAACATTAGTTCTCTGAGCAGCTCTCCAAAACAAAAACAAAAACATTAAAGTACAATATCCTAAAAATAAATCGCTGCACAGTTGTTGTTACCAGCAGAGGAAAAGAGAATAAAATCAGTTTAAAAGCACAAGTATACAGTGAAACACAGAGTAGCCATTGAGACCCCAGATTTCAAGATCACACATTATTTAAAAGGCCTAGACAGTGGGGGGGGGGGGCTGAAAACGAAAGTGATAGAAGGTTGAATCCACTCCCTGGCTTCTAATGATCCATGCCTTTGAAAATGAACCCTACTCCTAATAGTGATTAAGCTGCCTTGATCTATCTATAGCACCATCTATTAATATTAACAGTCTTAGCCAAAGTCCATTGTCCGGCTGAAGGAGGAGGGCGACTGGTGTGAACAGTGTTACCTGCCACCCCCAATTTCTGCTAAGTGGTAGCAAGGTTCCAGGGGGTTCCAGGCGCTCACCAAGGGTTGTGTTTCCATTGGAAAATCAAGGCACAGCAGGGTCTCTGCAATGTCTTAGAAATATAGTTTAGTCACACATATTGGAGGGAGAAAGGTTGTTTTCTGCTGCTCCAGAGAAGCGGACACGGAGCAATGGATTCAAACTACAAGAAAGAAGATTCCACCTAAACATTAGGAAGAATTTCTTGACAGTAAGAGCTGTTCGACAGTGGAATTTTCTGCCAAGGAGTGTGGTGGAGTCTCCTTCTTTGGAGGTCTTTAAGCAGAGGCTTGACAGCCACCTGTCAGGAATGCTTTGATGGTGTTTCCTGCTTGGCAGGGGGTTGGACTGGATGGCCCTTGTGGTCTCTTCCAACTCTATGATTCTATGATTTACACCTGGAGCCCTCAGTGGAGAACATTACATCCCAAGACAGTCTCTCATTGCTCCCCTCATAGCTTCAGCAAGCTTGGGTCCAGAGCAGCAGCCAGTCATGGCCGCTGGTGTCTCAGTGCATCCTCCTTCAGCCAGCGCCATGTGGAGTTCTCCTCACTTCTTCCTTCTGGTTCCCAGAATGTATTGCCAAAAAACCTCTGTGCAAAAGGACGCCCGCTTTTCCTGCAGTGATACCACCCACCCACCCACCCACCCACACCATTACCCTGGCAACCTCCCTCTGTGCCTGGCAGAGGCTTCTGCCTGGTTGATGACGTCCATTGAGGGGCTAATGACTGGCCACCAGCATCCTTGTTTCTTCAGCGACCTACCATCACCAGGCTGGCCTGATGATGGAAGTTAGCAGGTGCTATTCCCAGCCCTTGTTAAATTCAGGAATCGATGAGTTTGCTCAAACTCTGACAACTTCACTGAATATAGAGATTATTCCCCCCCTCCCAATTCATAACAATTGATTTACAAAGGAAAGTGTTGATAGGTCACTTGCTGATGACAGCATGACTTATGGTGGCCAGGTATTAGAAGCACGTGTATGAGGCAACGACTGAATACTAGTATCTTAAGATGTAGTGTGAAACTAACACAGAAACTGCAGATTGTTTGGGAGCCAGGAAATGCCAGTCATTTTGTTGCAGTATGTAACAGATGCAGTTGTTTGTTTTTATTGCATAGAGATAGACAGAGTTTCTAATGATGGTTTCATTCTCATGCCTAGCTTGGCCCTTCGTTTGTTAGTGAAAATTGCTTTATTGCTTAATATAGCTGTTGGCAGAGAATCTTCTATTTGGCAAAGAGAAAGCAGAGGATTCTCTGCATTCTGCACTTGAGTCTGAAGCCAAAAATAAAATTATGAGTTGCTGATCAATGGCAAGCTTCCCCCCCCCCCTGTAAAGCAAGTGTGGAGAACCTTTGGCCCTCCAGATGTTGCTAAACTACAACATCCCTGGCCTTTAACCATGCTTGCTGGGGCTGGTGGGAGTTGTAGTTCAGCAACGCTTCTGAGATGACTCAGTCGGTAGAACATGAGACTCTTATTCTCAGGGTCGTGGGTTCGAGCTCCATGCTGGGCAAAATATTCCTGCATTGCAGAGAGTTGGACTAGATGATCCTCGTGGTCCCTTCCAATTCTATGATTCTATGAATACCTGAAGGGCCAAAGGTTCCCACACCTGCTGTAAAGTCATGTTGACTGCTTGTGTTCATAGGTAATGTTTAAGGCATTTTTCATTCATGTAGTGTGGTTTAGATGTGCCAGGAAAATATCAAATAAAAATCCTGTATTCCACACCCTATTTCCAAACATTGAGATTCAAATGTTCGGTGGCTTTCAGGACGATTTATAATGAGGGTCAGAATAAGGACTGGAGAAACATTTTGTTCCTGCCTTATTAAAAGTTTCCCTTTATTAGAGACATATGGAGTGTCCTGTCAGTTAGTCAATTTAAAAACAAAAACACTGCGCACACAGTGGGGGCATGTTTGCTATCCATGTCGTCGGCTACAGGGTCTAGCCTCAGACTTGCACTTTATCTCCAAAGTAAAAATCAAGGATAGGGAACGTATGGCCTTCTTGATGTTGGTGGGTTGTTTGTTTGTTTGTTTGCTTGCTTGCTTGCTTGCTTGTTTGCTTGTGGCAGTTCTCACCCATTTTTTATTAAATTCAATCCCAGAACAGAATGCACTGTAACAAATGTAATACATAAAACATGATTAAGCTGCATAACATTTAGTCTTTCACCAAATGGTGTTAGACTGCAACTTCCATCAGCCCTAGCCAGCTTGGCCAGCAGTCAGGGATGATTGGACTACAATTGCCCCGACCATTGGCCAAGCTGTATTGGGTGGATGATGTGGATTGTGGTCTAACTAAATCTGGAGGGTGGCAGATTCCACATCCCTGGTATAAATTGCAATGGGAATTGGTAGGCCCATCTTCCCAGTATAGGTTATTAATCTGGGAGGCAAGAATGTTCAAGTCTACTAATTATCACACTCCACTGCTTGGATAACCTTGAATTCCAGGCTGTGAATGAGCTCTGAGTTGCAAGAAAATTTGAGTTCTTAAGGGCATTCCCTTGCTAAAGCAATAAAGTGAAATCATATTTTATTAATTGTTGTAGCCAATAGACTGACAATACAATGCAAAAATTGCACTAATGGCATTGATTCCAAAGCCAAGCCAATAAAATGTCCATAAAATGAGAAACAGATAATCACTCATAAAAAGATAAAATTTAAATATGCATAAAAGAGAGGTCCTTAACCTCAAGGTAGGTCATACTAAATATATTAAATGTGACGGAGTTCCCTGTTAAATATCATGTCGCATCAAATCATGTTAAGGCTGTGATCCAAAGTGAGATACACTCCACTTTTGTTCAACGGCACAAGAAAATTGAACAGTGGGTGCTCCCAAAGGCTTGCCCTGTAAGAGCAGGATAGAAATAAATGACAGCGCACTCCAGCTTACAACCTTTAGTAGTGATTGCACACTCTTAATGCTTTCATCCATAATACTTCTAGTAAAGAATAAGATTGGTTAGTTGTGGAGGAGAGGAAGAGAGGTGTTTAAGGAATGTGTAGATTTATCACATTAAGTAACAGCTTAAGTCCCTACATATACATGACACAGGACTGGGTTTAGGAGACTGGGTACCAGTGCTAACTCGTAACAGCTGTGGCCATGCCTGACTTATGACACCTATTAAGTCATGTTTTGTGAATCTTGGCAGGGCCACTTTGTTCAGTGTTCAGCTAGCCTTCGTCACTCAATGCAACAGTCGCTAGATGGACAGACATCAGTTATTCGGTTGTGCCTCTCTAGTACTGTGTGACTCAAGTACTATGGTAGCAGAAACCAAAAATAAATCCATACCTAGAACAAAATATTAGAAAAGTAAACAACAGACTAAATGAAAGATGAATGCTAACATATGTAAACACCACCAAAGTTGAACTTCATTTTTTATGGCCACACGTAGAAGTGTGATGGGTGAGATTTGCTGTGAACAAAATACACACCTTTGTTCTTTTACAACACTTCTTGGTGTATGTAATTTAAAAACCCTCAAATGTCATTTCTTTATTATTATATTTTATGCCTATTATTCATAATGACATTAAACAAACTGCACAATCTGTCCTAAATATCATTGATGTCATAATTTTCACCAACGATACCTTTTATTTTCTCCCATCCCTTGCTGTGGCGATCGCCACACATTGCTACTCACATGTTTGTGACTCGATCAAATTCCTGTACCACAAGGATTGCACGTGCATAACCTTAATTATATCACTAGGAGCAAGTGTTTGATACGATAGGAATGAATGACTCGTTTTCAACTTTCCCACGTTCTACTTACCACACTGTTTGCTGTCCTCCAGACAGTCCGTAACCATGGGGAAGAGGGAAGTGCTATTACAATTTTGAAAACCAGCTACCGTGTTCCTTAAGAGGAGGGTCTGAAACAATATTTGCAGGGTGCACATCTTTCAGATGATGTCGTTGAGTGAAATGAGCATGTATATCTGGTGAGGGGGAGCAGCATTGTGGAGAAAACCACTCAAATTTATGTGCATTTATTAGAACATGTACCCATATGCATAGGTGTAGGGCACAGTAGCTGCGGAACAAAGATGGGAATGCAGCCCTCAGTGCTTGAGACCTGAGACCTCCCTTCCCTTAAGAGAAGAGAACTTTAGAAGTGCAGCTTCAGTTGGATCCAGACTTGAAAAAGCCTTTTGTGTCTAGGCAGGGAAGTGGTCTCCTGCCTTCTCATTCAACACTAATATCTGAAAATAGTCTCTGTGGAAAGGACACCTCCTTACAGAGCATATAATTGCTGAAGATGATTGTAACCTGCACTAAGCTCTCATCATAATATTCATCATAATATTCACTAGAATATCGGTATAAACTCTATAATGTGTGTGGGTTGGTAATGGAACCTATTGCCGCGGTGTTTCCACACACCCACTGCCCTGTTTTCATTTAATGCAACAGTAACATCTGAAAACAGCTCGAGAGTCTCAGTGGAAAGAACACCTCAATACAGGGCATGTAATTGCTGAAGGTGGTTGCAACCTGTGCTAAACTTGCGCAATAATCCTGATATGTAATCGATGGAAAGGTTTACCATGTGAATGTTTTGCATGAAATAAAGTATAATATACCTATCACTGGCTAAAAAGAAGGCTTACAAAATCCCTTGAACACAATAGTGAATTGCAACACAACCCACTGGTGCAAAATGCATCCTTTAAATTGTCTGGAGACATGACTTCCTGTCTGTTTTGAAATATCTGCATCCTATGATAGAAGGCGCACAGCACTCTTATGTGTACAGACAAGGGATTAAAGAAATTTAGGCCCTCTCTCCTAGAAGTATATACAGCACTGCTGCATACCCTCTGACCTTGTGTGTCTTGCAAGATAAATAAGAGTTCTCATCCCTTCTATCCATGCATTCCTTCTGTTGGCTTTCCACAATGCAGACTCTTCAGGTTATCTGGTACGAATGGTATGTACTGTGTCTGTGCAATTTACTCTGCTACAATCTCCTGTTCGGGAATCTGTTTCTTAAGAAAAAGTCACATTCTCCTTTCCCACATAAGAGCCATATCTTTGGCCATGGCCTTATGGCTGGATTACCGTATTTTCTGATGATTCAGTAGTATGAATTATGCTCCTGAGCAGAGTATGCTCATTTCAAGATGACACATCAAAAAGAAAGGGTGGAGATTAGATTTGTTTGCCTTGGTTCAGTGACTTGTACTGATAGTTTTGTTCTCTGTATTCTGTGGCTGTGTATTTTCCACTTTCCCAAGTGGTGAAAAGTTCCAGGGGCAGCACTATACCTGGCTTTGGTTTCCTTTTGATGAGAGAGAACTGGAAAGTTACGAATTATGATTTATTGTATTTATTGAATTATTTATATGTCATTTTTCCATACAAGGCAGCTCACAACATTAAAAAAAGCTTTTTAAAAAAAAAACAACCAACAACACTGAAATAAAATAAACAACATTAAAACACCATCAATGCTCCAAATATCAAGCTTCAAGGTACTTGAAAGTGAGAACAACATCTCCTGGTCCGTAACCAAATTTACAGCAATTGAGGTCAAAAGAGAGTGTAGAAATGAACTTCTTGAGATAAGAAGATCCACCATCTAGATAGCACTACTGAGTAGATCCTGTCCTGATGGTGGAACACATAAGAGTTCCTCACCAGAAGGTCTCTGTGGACTGGTGGATTCATTCAGGGCTAGGTGGTCTTTTAAATCTCACATTCCAAACCATTTGAGACTTCATTAACTCAGTGTTTTTGCAATATTTTCTTGACTTACAATAATAATAATAATCATTCCCCAGCCACTCTGGGTGGCTTCCAACAAAATATTAAAATACAATAAGCCATCAAACATTAAAAGCTTCCCTAAACACAAGTAGAGCATAAGTAGTGGCAAATAGGTACTCGGATCCACCACCCCACTACACACATATTGCATCTCCAGAGGGAGGTTCTGCATCCTCAAGAAGCCTCCCTATAGCTGCCAAACTGAGAACTACTGTTTCTCTTTCACACACCATGGCATCTTGGTTCTGCCCTAACCTCACTGCTGCCCTGCCGCACTCCATCAACCAAAATATTATCATACTGCTTAGGACTGAGCATTCAGCTGTCGATTTAAAAAAAGAAAAGATTTTGTAAAAAAGAAAAAAAAGAAATCTGAATCACCATAAACTAAATAGCATTGTGTATTGTCAGCATAAAAGGCATGAATAAACCCTTTGGAACAAGTTTGCGAATACCTTTGATTTCAGTGACAGATGGCATAGAAATAATCTCTAGGCCAATATATTTAATAATGTCTTGCCCTGCGGCTGCAGGTAAATGTAGCATGTGAAAGAAAAGTGACTTATTGGTATGCAAGCGGAATGTCTAACCAGTTTTCTGGGGTTTTGTGCTGATGTTAGCACAGAAGAAGATTTGCAGCATTATTTTACATTTGCTGCCATTATCGGTAATGATATTTGGCAATTGGCCGGGTCTAAGCTTAAATGCATTTTGCCATGTAAGCTGAGTCAAAGGCACTTCATTCAGAGGATGATGTAAGCTAAAGACTTTTATTTTCTTTTACAGCTGTACTGTTGGATTGGATTTTTATTCCACTCAACTCTGACAAAATGTTTTATTGCGAAGAGTTGCATGCAGAAAAGTTAGAATATAACATAAAGGCTAAAATTATCTATATTGTGCATTCTCCAAAGTAATTCTGCAAATTCTGCAGTCCTGCCCATGGTGACACAGAATACCAAAAGGGTTCTTGTACTATGGGCATGCTATTTAGCTCCAGAAAACCACACTGCAGGGCAACAGGTGAACACTGTCATTTGCTATAGCAGCACACATTGAACAAACTTAAGGCTGCAGTCCTAGGGATTGAGCATAGTGGGACTTATTTCAGAGTAATGACACATAAGATTACACTGTGTGTCTCTATTCCAGTAGTAATGTCTTATTTACGTGTTATCATCTCAGCAGCATTAATGATAATTGGAAATTCTACAGGTGTCTTTATTAGGAGTTCACTTGTATCCACAGTAAGCAAAGTTCCTCTTTGCATGTATCTACCGGTTGAGTAGCTTAAGAGCTAAAATTATCACCCAAACTATTGTACTCAATTTATAAATATATATTGGACTTCTACTACTGGTGCAGTGGTAGTGGTCAGCTAATATTCTAAATTATGCTTTTTCCCATGCAAAAGCATTGACTCTATTTATATGCAAATGCAATCCATAAATTCATTAAAGCTCATATAATTAATTGTCCAGGATTTCTTCATTTAGATAAAAGGCCTATTCCACAACAGTTTAAAAGGTGCCATAGCTTTTTCCAAAGAATTGACAACAGTAGTATGCAGACGAATTTCCTGTCTGCTGTTCCTAGTCATAGAACTATAGTTCCCAGTTTAAGTCTGTGGTGAAGATATGGATTAAAACATGAATGAGTGGAAAGAAACTGATGAGCTAAGCCTGAATTACTTGCCAGAGACTGAACTGGGAATTAATTGCTCTCATCAACTTCCAGGAATTTTTAGTATGCTCAGGGGAATGGCAAAGGCCTGGAATGAAATGTAGGATGTTTATTATTGCAGTATATAGTTTAGCTGAGTGGTTTTTAATCCATATCCATCCTTATTCCAGGAATATGTTCCTGTATTCTTATCTGACTTTATTCATGAATCCCTAGGCTGTATGCCCCTATTTTGGTCAAATATTTTCACTTTCTTTTCACTCTCCCTGTAATTTATTTCCATTGAGTCATCAAATATATTCACCTTTGCCCAAATTTTCACGACCAATATCTTTTATTTTTCTCTCTTAGTATTCCAGTTGCAGACATTGTAATTCCTGTTATTCTCATGATGACTAACAGCAGCTTCCTTCTCCCCTGAGAAAATATTTTTATTGCACTTTGATCTCTTCACTTTCATTTGAGCTACTAGTTTGGGTAGCACAGAAGCACCTCAGATCCTCTCAGCTTTTTTCTCCATTTTATTTATTTATTCAATTCATTGAAAATGCTTTTACTTGTCCTCTCAGTCTAAGACCACCAAAGCAGCTAGCAGCATTTTAAAACTATGGATGAGTAAAGTAACAAAAACAAGGACAACAAATAATACTGAAATGGACTCATTTGGGAGCCAGATAGCAATAAAATCAAATACCACTAATCATGGGCATAGCCAAGGGGGGGCAGGGAGAGCACCTGCCTCCCTAAATCAATACAAATCTGAGGTTCTGCACCCCCTAAAAAAAGCCTTCCCCCGCCCAACAAAAATCCTGACTACACCCATGCCACTAATAATAATACCATGTCCTGTAAGTTAAACACAGTGAAGGTGAGTGCTGGAAGGATTCCCACTGGGAGGAAATCCCAAAGGTGAGGTGCCACAGGTGGAAAAAATAGCCACTCCCTGTTACCTCAGGAAGTATGACCACTCATCCAACATGTCTTCTCATGACAAGACAAAACCAAGTCAGACAATTGGTCCATCTGCCACATTATTCTTTACATAGAATCTCCCTTCCCTACAACAACAACAGATTGAACAAGAAACCTCCTTCACAAAGCATATGCCCTACTAGTGAGCTACGGCCCTTCCTCAGTGACCCATCTCCACTCTGAGCTTTTAGCCATTATCTCTTGCAAGAGAAGAAGAGTTTGGATTTGATATCCTGCTTTATCACTACCCGAAGGAGTCTCAAAGCGGCTAACATTCTCCTTTCCCTTCCTCCCCCACAACAAACACTCTGTGAGGTGAGTGAGGCTGAGAGACTTCAGAGAAGTGTGACTAGCCCAAGAGCAGCTGCATGTGGAGGAGCGGAGACACAAACCCGGTTCACCAGATTATGAGTCTACCGCTCTTAACCACTACACCACATTGGCTGTGCCCCCACCTTCTGATGCATTGCCTGGACGCATATTCGGGTACCTGCAGTTTCTGTTTTAATGCATCAGGCTAACCTGAGCCATCATCATGTGCATGATGAACCCCAGGCCTTTTTAGAACCAGAGATTTTTGATTAAACGTTTTGTAGCATGCAGTGCTGCTTCTTGGCACCCCTCCACATTTGATCTCCTTTTTATTAGTAATGTCACTGGAGACATAACACTTTGTTTTAAAAAGAAACAGAGATAAAGCAGTGACACAAATCCAAAAAGGATATGTGTGTTAATATAAACAGGGGAGTGGAAGTTTGTAGTCTATCCGGAACATGAATAAAGTTTGGAGGAGTTTCAGTATTTGCAACACATCTGTTCCCCTGCTTGGCCCTAATGAGTTCCTGTAAAAGGACACTAAGGAAACCAAGCATTTCAAAGTATAAGATGAATGAGAGCAACTTTCATTTATTCATTTGTGTGTTCTGTAGGGATGCATATCTTTGGACAGAAACAGATAGCATACAGGTAAAACTGGGAATGAAATGCTATATTGTGAAGTGGTGCTGTTCAGGATTCTAGACATCCAACTGTGTCCTATCCCCAGATACTCCATTCAGTTCCCCTCTCTTTTTCAGCTTTTCTTCTCCATCCCCCAAATAAATTCTAGACAAGATAGTTCAGTTGGTAGAGCATGAGACTCTTCATCTCAGGGCCGTTGGTTCGAGTCTCATGTCAGGCAAAAGATTCCTGTGCTGCAGGGACTTAGAATAATAGACAACCCTCGCGGTCCCTTCCAGCTATACAGTTCTAATGAACATGATTTGCTCGCTGAGCCTACTCAGTCCTCACTAGGCTGTTTTGGCACTCTTCCCTGCCTCAAGAGGGAGCCAGTGTGGTATAGTGGTTAAGAGTGGTGGACTCGTAATCTGGTGAACCGGGTTCGCGTCCCCGCTCCTCCACATGCAGCTGCTGGGTGACCTTGGGCTAGTCACACTTCTCTGAAGTCTCTCAGCCCCACTCACCTCACAGAGTGTTTGTTGTGGGGGAGGAAGAGAAAGGAGAATGTTAGCTGCTTTGAGACTCCTTAGGGTAGTGATAAAGCGGGATATCAAATCCAAACTCTTCTTCTTCTTCTTCTTCAAGGTTTTGGGGTTGTTGGTTTTTGTGAAAGCGTTTTCTGCTTCTGCACATCTTGGGGGTCTCCCATGCCTTCTCATATCTCTGTCTTGCAGAGTATCCCTGACATTTCTGTGTGTGTTTTCTGAGTCTCTGGCTGAGGGGCCAGGAGCCTCTGCAGTAACTTACTTCATGTGTACAAATTTATCTGAACATTTAAAAGTACAAATAGTTTGCATGCAAGTCAGTAGAGCATAAGGCTTCTGCATGCAACAGAGTGCTTGGCTAGGCCTCAGAGGAGGTATGTACCAGTATGAGGGGTAAGTTTAAGTATCCCCAACTCTGGCCTGTAGTATTAACAATGGATTATTACATTGCATGACTGCTGTAAGCTACTCTCTGTCAGAGCAGACCTCTGACTTGCCATCAAGTATAACTGAAACACACTGCAGGGTTCTTTATTACTCTCAGCCTGACCAACATTATGGGGGATAAAAGCAATGGATAGCACTGCAGGGATGCTGCAAACTGTTTGCAACCTGACCTGCAGAATTCAGTGTGTACTACTTTGCAGGGGTGTCATGTATTACACCCTCTCAGCCACAACTGCAGTTAAAAATGTTCTACACTAAATAAGAATGGAATAAGAATGGAATTTGCATTTTGAGTATGTTTTTTGCAGGGGAGGGGGGCAGGGGAACGGGCTCATTGTTGTCCAATTGCAGCTACATTAAAACTCCCATTGATTTCTATGGGCAGCTTTCACTTTGTCCTTGAGGGTCATTTAAAAATAACTTCTCAGTTATTCTTCTACAGAAAATGAGTTAGCTAGACAATGGGAGAGTTCTCTCTATCCTTTTTGTAGCAATGTGTCTCTTCCTCAAGCCCCTTTCCCAACTTTATTAGGCAGCTTTCAGGAATTTCTCATCTCGTTAGTTACATTTCATAAAATTTGTACTTTTGGGGGGGGGGAAATGAGTTCCTTGGCCCTTCTGACATCTTCTTCTTGTGCATGCCTGTTGCCGTCTTGGTCTGAAGATTAAAATAAGATGGTACAATATATACCCCTCATGTGTGATGCTGAATTTACAGCTAGGGTATGTTAGGGCAAAACGGGATGTAATAATGTTTCCAGTCAGAATGTAGAAACCGGTGCTCTGTGCATCTCCTTAAAAATTATATACTGCTGGGTGGGTCTGGAAGCAATTGTGGTATATCTGACTCACAATGACTGTACCCTATTTAAAAATGTGCAGTCAAATTCTGGCAATTAGTTACATCAGGCAATTTCACTTATGTAATTGCCTGAGTTTTGTTGATTTAGGAACACTGAATAAATAGTTTGGCAGTGTTTTAAAGTGACTGAAAGGACCTTATGCAAAATACTAAAACAAGGTGACAATGGAATTCTTGCCTTGGAGCCAACCTTTCTAGAAAGGTGGTGCTTTTGCACTGATGTATATGTTAATCCAAGTCCTGAGACTCAGCACTTAATTTACATGGCTGCATCAGAACATCACAAACCACAGTTGGCATTATATGAATGAACCTTTATGGATTCTCGAGCTCATATGTTGCCTGCTTCCTTTCTTCCTCACCCTTCCTTCCCTACTTCTTCATTTGCAGCAAACCATAGTTTGAAATTTCATCTGAACCAACAAACTCTGGATTGCTTTTGCTCTGGAAACCAGCGTTGGAAACCACTACAGCTTGATCCTGCTTTTCAATCCTGATTTGCAGGGCAAGCACAAACCATTGTTTTCTGGTTCAGCCAAAATGGCAAGCTATGGTTTGCTGTATACGTTGCAAGGAGCAAGAGAACAATTGCGCGGAAGAGGGAATGCAAGAAGAGAGCGTTCAGACCTGAAGGCCCTTAGAGGATTGTTCACAGAACACCAAACCATGGTTCAGTGTAACATTTGAATCATCTCACAATCACTGTGAATGATGACATGAATGGATCCCAGAGGAACTGCGAGTCCAGCTGACTTCCTGGCCTCTATGTTACCCACATGATATAGCAAAACAAGATATGCCCTTCTTGACTTGGCTAATTACCCTCCACCCTCCCTACAAGATTGACCTCAGTATTTAAGAAAGAGGGAAGGCGTAAGGGAACATGCTTTTCTTCAAAATCTTGTCGAACAAAATCTTTATGGAAGGTTATTTTCTTCTAATTCCCTTTTTGGCCCATGGTGCAATGGGTAGCCACAGGGAAGTCCTTTTTTGTGCTTGTTGCTTGCTTGTTTTTAAATAAAATTTCTCTACCGGTTCTCATGAATTCATTTGCACTGAGCTATCATTTTTTTAAATGATTTTTTAAAAAAGAAAAAACACTTGTCCTTTGGTAGCCGGTTGCAAGAGCTTTGTAATAAAATCCTCCCAGTTGAATGCAGTCCCATGTGGGATTTCAAAGCCTCCCCCCCCCTCCAATAACTTTCACATTTGGCACAAGCACTGTTTTAATTATAGTACTGAACAGCCTCATCTACATACGCTTCCCATGGTTGATCTTTCCATTTACCATAAATGCCGTGCAGCTCACTTAGAGAAAGATATTATTCTCCCCTGCCTCTAGCACATGGGGACATCCTTCAAATATTGCCAGCAGTAGGTTCAGAACAAATAAAAGTAACTTAAAGAAATTGTCGCCATGGGATCGGTTGGCTGTACCCTGTGCCCACCTTCATATTGCTGGACTACAACTCCCATCAACCTCCACCACTGGCCATACTGACTGGGGCAGATGAGAGTTGAGTCCCACGATATCTGGAGTGCCACAGGTTAGCCATGTCTGCTGATACGCTAAAACTAAATAAAAAATAAAAAAAATTCCTTCCAGTAGCACCTTAGAGACCAACTAAGTTTGTTCTTGGTATGAGCTTTCGTGTGCATGCACACTTCTTCAGATACTCTGAAACAGAACTCACCAGACCCTTATATATAGTGAGAGGGTGGGAGGAGTATTACTCAGAAGGGTGGTGGGAATGGATGATAGGCTGATAGCAGTGGTAAACCTGTTGATGACTGTTAACGACTGCAATTAGTCTTACAGGAAAAAGCAAGGGGTGAGAAGGTTAAAAATAGCTTTGTCGTGTATAATGAGATAAGAATCCAATGTCTTTGTTCAGACCAGGTCTCTCCATGGTTTTAAGTTTGGTAATGAGTTGCAATTCAGCAACTTCTCTTTCCAGTCTATTTCTGAAATTCCTTTGCAATAAGACAGCTACTTTGAGATCTTGTATAGAATGTCCTGGGAGATTGAAGTGTTCTCCTACTGGTTTCTCTGTCTTGTGATTCCTGATGTCAGACCAACATGGCTACCTACCTGTTGCTGATATGCTGATAGTCAGTTTGCATTTACCAATAGTATGCTTCTGGTTGCCTCAATATTTTTAAACCTCAAAAAATTTAAAACTAGTTGGCAATGGTTGGGACTTGCTGGGTTCTTCAAAGTACCCAAATCCTGCCCCCCAAAAAGTCGATGGGAGCAATCAAATAATGCTTTTTAATTGACAAATAACAAAATTGATGTACAAAAGTGAATACATTCCATATACCGGTAACAGCATAGTCCCCACTCTCTTCCTTTCATACTATGCATTTGCTTATCTTCAACACTTTTCATCCTGCAATGTCACATTTCACATGCCTCTGTGGGTTGAATTGCATTGTGGTAGCTTTGCATACCCACTTATGCAATTCATTTAAAGTTACCAGCATCTATTCAAACTCACTGGTTTGAGTCCTACCCTTCTCCCACCTCAGATCCTCTGGATGTTTTGAACTACAACTTCCCTCAGCTCCAAGCAGCATAGCCAAGCATAAAGGAGTGATGGGAGTTGTAGTCCAAAACATCTGGAGGGCATAAGGTTTCAGGAGAACAAATTCACTCTGACTACATGACAGTTCTTAGGCAATGCAAGCTGATCCAATGGATTGAAAGGATAAAGAAGCTTGTATAGTTTGTTTCACTGCTCTATAAGACCTTACATGCAAATCCTGAAGACGGTTTAGGTTTTTCCCTTGCAAAGTGAGGGCAGTATGCATTGCACCTGTTCTGATAGCACAAGGATTTATGCTTCTCCAATGGAACTCCCCACCCCCCATCTCCTCACCCGGCTCACCTTGCACCCTTCTCAAATCTGCTCCAGAGGGTTGGGGAAACTGAGCATTCAGCCATCTGTATTACACGGTTCCCTCTTTTACCGCATGTGTACAACCTGCTGATCACCGTTATTCCTTGTGTACTTTAACGATACTTGCTTTAGTCATATCAGTCAGTCAGAATGTGACTTTTGGATGAAACAATTCCGTTATTGTTTGCGTTTGCCTGCCCTTGTTGACTTTAGTCATTATGCAGAAGGAAGAAGAATTCAAAGAGCCTGGGTTATAGCCTAAGACTTTCCTCTTTTGTAATCCAGGTAAACAAAGGCTGTAATCTGGAGGGGCTCAAAATTAGGTGGTGGAAAGCAATGTTCTTTCCTTCAGCAAATAAATCAGTTCCCTGGACAATGCATGGGCTTTATGTGAATATAAAAGGATGTGTACGTTAAGGATAAGCAGACCTCTCAACAGAGGGAAATCACTGACAGGTCTTAAGTATGCCCTATGTACAAGTGATGTCTCTTTGCAGACAAATCTGTCACATTTGTTCCCTAATAACTTTTGACAAGAGGCAGGCCTCCTTACTGCCTTCTCAGTAGTTTATCTTAAGGGAGATTGTTTAATTTTGCTTTCTTTTTCTTTTTCTTCTTCTTTTTGTTACTCTTTTATGGTTACTTTATCATGTTTAAAACAAAGAAAATCTGGGGTTTGTGAGGAGAGTTGCATGTGAATAGCTCCGAGGAAAGTATCTGGTTGTATCAGGGAAGGAAGAGGACAGCTGGATTGTATCCATTGTGTTCAGTTCTCTGACCTTAGGAAAAGTTTCTGAAACTTCATGGCTTATGTGTACGTAACTCCTGCTGAACAAATTAGGAGCATTGTGTACTACATAACTGGGGGTCCTATTCTATACCCTAGAATGTGCATTATACTATTGTATGCTAGTTGGAAGGGGGGGGACACACTTTCTTTGATGCTTGTATAGAACTGTAGCCCTTATCTATTGTATTCCTTAAGGCCAGGAGTCTCTTCAGATTCCATCACAGATCCTTCACTCACACAGCGATCTTGCTGTTCCATCCCCCAGACTCAGTTTAGTGAAAATGGAAACTTGCTAGGGCTTCAAGCTTAAATCAAGCAATTAATTAGAGCAATTAATCAAGATTGATTAAGCAATTAGAGCAATTAATCAAGACGAATGGCATCAACTGTAAAAAAGGTGGGGGAGGAAGTGAAAAGAAGAAAATGACAAGATTTAAAAATGACAAGGTGATGAGAAAACCAAAAAGGAACTCCATAACCATAACCAAGGTCAAGGTGAATGTATAAAAGAAAGAACAGCAGGACTAACCCTTTGAAAAGAACATTATCATGTTCCTATTAAAGCAAGAAAATAGTTTTCTTAGTGGTGGGGGGAGAGATCAGGAATAATGGCAAGTTTATTAGACACACCACACAGAAGAGCAGCTATAGACTGAGTAGAATAGACAAGTAATTAGAATTAAAGTGAAATGCAAATTAAACTCTAGGCAATGAGGACCAGAATTAGCAGAACTGTCACCAGATGACAAAACCATTGTCCCAAAAGCAAACTAGGAAAGACAGGTGATAGGCAAAGTGGGGAGAAAGCATTGCCCAAAATGGAATAGTCTGAACTTCAGGGGTCTGGTGAAGGTCCTTTGGTACCAGCCTTTGATAACTTGGCTTAGAGTTGGGACATTGGGGAGCTCCACAACCCGTGTTTTTTCTGGACATTCATGCTTAAGGACTGCTAAGAGTCTATGTGGTTACCATACAGAGTATAAATTTGGGTTCAAAGAATACTCACAGGCTTTGCTTCTGCAAATGGCTTGGTGCTGAGGAGTCTGTGTAGCACTATTCAAGGTCCCCAGGAATAGAAACACAGGACTAAAAAGCTATATTTGATATTTGGAAAAAGGAAAAGAAGCCAGCGGTGGCTCTTGGGGAAAGATTAACTCATCTAGCCCATGGTGCCCTCCAGGTATTGTTGAACTACAGCTCCCAGAATCCTTCACTATTGGTCATACTAGCTGGGACTGATGGTAGTTGGAGTTCAACAACGTCAGGAGAGCACCACATTTGCTACCTTCAATATATCCTCTATTTCTGTTCTGTACTGACAGATTCTCTTGATAGGGGAAATCTTACTGTTTGCATTGCAGAAGGATCTTGAGTCTCCAGCATTTTTGCCTCTGTGGGGCCTTACCCAGCTTTCTCATTTTTTAAATACATTTTACCACACCGGAAATATTCAGGGAGAAATCAACATCACACTCTTCTGATCATTCCATCAGCACAAGCATTTCAACTAGCCAGATGGATTAATCCCCGCTTCTCCCCCCCCCCCATCACAATATTCTGGGGGTTCTCTTGGCACATGTAGCTGAACACTCAGGGGATCAATCGGGCTTTGTATCCAGGAGGTCCAAAGCTATCCTTGCTCCTGCCCTATCTTGAAATGTTGCATTTTGTGGCTTTCCACTGGCTAGAATACTGCTGCGATAGTCCACTGCCCTGACTGGAACTGTGGTCTCTGACACAGTGGAGCTACCCTCACCAGGGTAACTCCACCAATGGAGGCCAGTAGAGAGGTGATTGCACTCTATTCTAAACCATCAAAAGGCATTACCACTGGTGGGTTAGGATCAATCTGTTAATTGTTACAGCAAGAACACAGGTCTCATTATAAACTGGGGGTGAGTGGGGAGAAACAAGGCCAACAGACAAAGGGTTGGTTGAACGGGGTTTGGTGTACGTTGCACATAGTAAAACTCATGCACCTAGTGCAATTCAAAGAAGCCAGGAAAAAGTAGAAGAGATTTTGTGTCAAGTTAGTTTTCATTTTTAAATATTGGTATGTATGTCTTCAAGATTATCTAGCAAAGGGCCTCTATAGTTTTTAATTTCTTGATGTAACTATGTAATTTGGTAATTATTGTTGGTTGGAGTATTTTCTGTACACCCTACAATTTATGTCTCATAAGTATAGAGCAAACAAACAACTTTAAAAGTTAAAAGCAGAAGAATAAACTATGCAGAAAAAGAATTGTGGATTTACCCATAAAGCGTGGCTTCACCCAAAGATACCAGGAGTTATTAAATGAAAAATGAATGATACCTATACTGATATCATACATCTTATATACTTTATAAACAGAGGCATGATTTCCCTCTGTTTATTACAATACTAACATTTGGATTCTTAGACAAGTCACCAGAATTTTTATTGGGCCAACAAGTGATATGCCATCCTGTTAAGCAGGGATAATATAATAAATGACTTGGATGCAGCATTATGCATAAGGAAAGGAGCCAATCTGGTCATTATCATAGTCGGAAACTCCCCATAAAGAGTCATTCATCTGGATGGAGTAAGCCGTATAGCTACGCTTGAGTGCAGAATAAGCTGAGTTTTAGTTTTAAGTCTTTCCAGAGGGCTTTGCCTGTAAAAGCCGTAATGTTCCAAAATGCTGTGGTCAGCAAAGCAAAGCACAAGCAAAGCAGGATACTGGTCCACAGTAGAACAATTTTTCAAAAGAACTGGTGATTTAAACATTTAGGATGTCAGTGTTACAACACCAAACTATTTCAAGGGAGCGTGGGAGTCTCCCCTAATAGAAAAGGGGCTGGCCGTTAACTCATTTGGCATGTTTCTGCTTTTGATGAAACTGACTTTTGGAGCCTATGCTAACCTAGCATTTGAAATACGTTTTAAAGAAAGGAAAGGATGGTTCAAGTCTTGGCTCTGACACAGATTTCCTGTTTCGTTCTGGAAACTCACGTAAATCTTACTGTGCTTCATTTTACAAAACAGAAAATATTTTTAAGAATTCTTTCTTGCTCGCACTCCTTTGTATGTATGATTTTGTCTATCTAAGAATGCAATCCCTTAAGAGTAGGGTGTGCTGCATGCATAGGAGTATGTGCAGGACACTGACTACTCCTCCTGCTCCCTGTAGGCATTCCTGCAATACAAGAAGCAATAATAATGAAATTAGAGAATTACTAACGAAAACAATAATGTTCATTTTCCGTACAGTAGCTAGCACTGATTGTAATCCGGGGAAGAACTGGAGTTCAGTGAGAATTCTGAATGAGGAAATGTGTTCATGTGGCATGCAAAACAAGGGAGGTTATTTTAGGCACAGGAAATTTTTATTTATTCATTAATCCAACTATCTAATCCTCCTCATTCCGAATGCTTGGGGTGGGTGAAAGTACAATATACAAAATATCAAAAATAGATCACAGTCTCTGCTAAACTCCAGTTCTCCAGTTGGTTTAGCTGCAGCTTCTGGAAGCAAGCCCATGTAAAAGGGCCCCACAGTGCTTTCAAAAGATGATCTGGCCCGTCATTTTTGAATCCTCAGTGCAAGGACATTCCACATAATGGAGCAACAATCAAGAACATCTCTGTACTTGTCCCTTTATTTGAAAAGAATGCCTTGGTTGAGCTATGTGCTTTAACACTCTGCCTCTGCCACATTTAATTGGAACCCACTGATTCATGTTGAGCTTCAAGTGTTATTAGGAGAGCAGGCATGCAGCTCAGTCCTATGCATGCCTATTCTGAAGTAAGTCTCACTGAATTCTTTGGGACTTACTCTCAAGTAACTCCTACAGGAATGCCGCTTTAGTTGGATTGATTGCTGTTGGTCTTCAACCGACTTATTTTTTATCTGCATCATATCACAAATAAAATTGCTTCAGACACTGAAAATTTATTCCTTTGAGCAGATGGGAGACCTACAGGCTTGAATATAAAGTCGCCTGACCATCAGTTGCTTTTTGTGGTAATGGAGGAGGTTTAAGTGCCCTTTGATACATATTAAATAATGTAATGTGAGGATCCATCCTTCCTTCCTTCCTTCCTTCCTTCCTTCCTTCCTTCCTTCCTTCCTCTCTTTCTTGAGAATTGCTTAAATTTGGCTTAGGTACATACAAATTTAAACACAAAGTTCTTTCATCAGATTATCTTAGATGCATGATATGTGTTTATACCCATTGCCACTTGAATGGGATAAGCAGTTTGCTGGGTAAGGCTGCTGTCCTAATCCCACTCACCTGGAAGTAAGCCCCATTGAATTCAGTGGGACATACATCTGAGTAGACATGGTTACAATTGTGCTGTAAGTGGACCGTCCCGATAAGTCAACACACACACACACATTAATGAATTGGGACTCAGAATATATATATATATATATATATATATATATATATATATATATATATATGCGCGCAATATTGCCAGTAGAATCTTTTGGCAGGATGGCATAGGTATCTGAAACAGAAGGAAAGGACAGTCTGTCAGGCGTACCTGGGCCTACTGCTACTAACCTATCATCATACCTTTGAGTCATGATACATTACAAACAGCTGCTGCCCACCCATACTGCTTAAGTTTTCATTGGAGACAGGGAGAACTGTAGCTTTCCTGATTTCACTGTGTAGGCAGTAATGGTGCCAATGTCACACCAGCTAAAGCTAGGAGGCAAGCATGTGCATGAAAAATAATTTCCTTAAATCATTAATCCCCTTCAGCAAGTGTCAGTTTTTACTGTTCGTTCTAGGGCAACTCAATCCCTCAAACGCCTGTAACTGAATCCATTTTCTGTCCTGATGGCAACAAAGTTGTCGCGCGGGGAGGGGGGTGGGAAGAAAAAATCTAGCACCTACAGCCTGTCACAGGGCAAAGTCCAAATAGTGGAGATGTAAGAAGAAACCACCTGCTGTTCAGCCACCTTCTATGCCAGAGGATAAACTTTGCTCATAGCAGAAGTTTAGTGCTGCTGTGCCGTATTCAGACTAGCACACACATTTTCAGCATTATCCAAACAAACAACAGCTGGGGAGCAGGGAGATAAAAATGTAGGTATTGCTATAGCACAAAATAATCCGAGGGCTATTTTGCATTTCCAAAAACAGCAGTTAGAAAAAATGGGTGTGTGCATTGTATAAAGTAGTTGTTTGTACGAACTAGCACAAGACCTGCAGTGACTCAATATCATGCTGATAATTGTACTGGGTAACTGTCTTGGGTGTTTGTCTTCCTAAAGTTGAGGGTACAGAGAGGCAAAGTTGACAGTCTGTGACATAACTTCCAAGTACTTCAGCAGAGTGAGGAATACTGGGAATAGTGAGGACAGGCCTCTACCACACACACTGTGCCCTAAGAACACAGGAAGCTGCCTTGAATCAGACCATTGGTCCATCCAGCAATATTGGTCTTGTCTGCACTTCCACTTGTGCCATGCCTAGAAAGCACAGGCCCAAGTGGTTTTCCACTTGACTCACGCTTTTGAGGCATGGTTCCAAGCGGTTTCCCCCTTGTCCCACGCCTTCCCCAGGGAAAACTCACTCTTTAATGCTAAATTGGAACAAACATTTTGTCAGGGAACTCTGGGAATTGTAGCTGTGTGGAAAAAAAGGAGATATCCTACCAACTCTCAGTACTCTTAACAAACAACAGTTCCCAAGATTCTTCGTGGGAAGCCATGCCTGTTTAAAGTGGTATGATGATGCTTTAAATGTCTAGTGTCTTAGCCATGGAACTGAATTTTAGATTTCATCTTAGCCACTTGGACACATCAAGTGAAAGAGATCTACCATGATATGCTGTACCTTTAGAAGCAGACTGGCATATAAATAAATATTAATTTCAACCATGTATATACAATGTAATTTTTGTGTAACAACGCCTGCACTCACAGATGCATTATCCCATCCAGGTAGGTGTATTGATGCAAAGATGTGACTTGTCATCCATAGCAACAGTGGGATCTAGTATATCAGATAAACATAGGTGTGTACGGAAAACCAGCCAGGAAGTCCAACACAGTCATCTTTAATTTCAAAGGAAAGAGTTTCACAACAATTAGTTTATCATTAGTTAAAAGAAAATTGAAATGCACAGGTAGGATTATCCTGACATTCCTTTCAGGGAGTTAGTGGACTTATAAACTGCTTGGCAGGGAGGTACATTTGTTACAGAAATGACAACTCAGCTTTTATTCAGAAGGATTTGAGAGTGAGGGAAACCACACAGTCGTGAATTCACTTTCTGTATGAATATTGGTGTGGAATTTTAAAACTGAAAACTATTGCAGAACTCACGTTTCTATCCCCTAAACACAAGAATGCTGCTTTTTAAAGATTTAACATTTTACTAGCAAGCTTTTCAGGAGGAAGCTCAGGGCATGTTGAAAACAACTCCATTTTCAAAGGTGAATGTCCTTTTCAATACTTTGTTCAGGCATCATTTTTTTTTAAAGCAGAATCTTTACAGTGAGAACAAATGCTGCTTAGATAGGAGAAGCCAGCTTTCTCTATAGCCATAATGTGAGTAAAGGTTTCTGTCAGTGGTCTGTTCTGAAATTGTTTACATACAGCAGACTGACTCAGTCTGGAGTATTGTTTTTGATCTGGTCACAAGGGCCTGCATGCTTGCTCTGTGTGCTTCCTTGTCTCTGAATTTAGTGTGAATGCCATATGTGTCCAGAGTACATTAAAATGAAGGCTGATTTTGCAACATGTTTTTCATGGAAGGGCCTCCGGACCCAATCCCTACCCTCTTCCTGTTACAACAGCATTTCAGGTAGCAAAGCTGAGAAAGTGCTGGAGATTTGCTGCCAACCAGAGAAAGCCATGCTTAGCTACGTAAGTCAATGGCCTCCCCATATAAAGTAGCTTCCTTATATAATGTCTGAATATAGGAACCACCCAGCTGTGGTTTGAGACTAATATCCTTCTTGCTCTTCTTCGGTTCAAGGTTGGCCAAATGGAGTGGAGAAAGCCGACCTAGAATGGAGATGGTGAGAGCTTGTGGGGTGGGGGAGGCTGAGGAAAGCAGGTTTCTCTGGGCCTTGTGGTTCAGAGTGGAAAGGAAGAAGTAACAGGCCAGCAGGAGACTTGTGAGTGAGTGATGTGGGAATATGAAGAGTTCCCAAGGAGCAGCAAGAGGAAGGGAGGCAGTGACAGCTACTGGGAAGGCAGAAGTGGTTGGGGATATTTTGAAATAGGATATGGTTCCATCAGAGCAGGTCTTTGGTCCAGGACCTCACTTAGTGCATTGGGCAAAGAAGGCCCCAACAAACACAGAGGGCCTGATTTCATTGTGAAGTAATACTACTGTATTGGGGAGAGGCATTTTAAACTAATACACATCACAACTTAAACAGCTCCCCTCCCTGTAAGACTGTTCAGTCTTAAAATTACTAACTGTACCACTGGAAATGTAAGAAAATTGTTAGCAACAGCAGCTGTAGTTTTAAGCCATATGGATATTTTTTGAATGCAGCAACTAAACCTAGGAATGCTAGTTGCTATACTAATTGAACCAAGCAGTGGTCATGAAAAACAAAAACAAAACCACCCTTTCAAGCAGGTTCAGTATTTGAATTTGAGTATTAGGCGTTCGTTAAAATAAACTAGCTGTGCTTATATCTTGGTATCAGATCTCAGTTAGGTTTAAAGGTAATGACGGATTATTTTCTTGCAAATATCAATTGCCTGGTTGAGCTTGCCATCACATAAACATCCTTCTTTCCCACAGTCCGCTTAGCATATATAAGAAAAATGTGCCCTCAGGCAGGCTATGGCTAGATTTAAGAGATAACCAGGGAACCCCAATTCCCTAAAAAGGCAGGAGAACAGCAAAACAGGGGTATTTTACATACTGTCATTTACAGTTACTGCTGTTGTACTCCGTGGTCCATTTGTTAACACAGCATTAGCCTGTTCCTGTATAACCATGGATTTATTCAGTTACTGAATAAATACCGGTATGTAACCAAGGGCACAACCAGCTCATGCTATCTTCACTGTGCTATACACCTATCCTATGTGCATCACAGGCAGCTCTGATTGTGTAGGCACCTGCCAACATGGGAGCAGGTCCCACCTGCAAGCGATTCTTCTGCATCAGACTCTCAGGATGTGACAGTAGAGGCATCACACATCCTTGCAATGAAACCCACAAATGTTACTAGCCCTCAAAAGAAAGAAAGAAAGAAAGAAAGAAAGAAAGAAAGAAAGAAAGAAAGAAAGAAAGAAGTTTTCTAACTTGCCTGGCTACCACACAGCAACAGCATGGAAGGAAAACAGAGACAGCCCTTTCCCAGTTGCACCCTTCTTGGTCATCTGGTCATGATGTCACCTAGACATTATTCTTACTCTCCCACAGATGACCAGGTGAGTGGCTGTTGACAAGCCTGACAGCCCATATAAATAGAAGGGATCCTTATGTGAGGGAGCTTTTGAATGTCGTTGATCATGGACTTGACCCATATTAGCAACATATGTGCTTCATATTCCAAGAAACATTCCAGGAGGTAACTAAGAATCCTTCCAGACTGGTGGTGTTTTTTGTGGGTGTGATCTGCAACACGTTATTGTCCCTATAATGGTTCGTTAGTGATGTAGTTATACTGGACATACTGTCTATAAATCATTGGAGAACATCATTTATTGTTCTCCAATACTTCTTCAATATTACTACATTATTGCCATCTAGACGGATACTGTCACACTATAGTGCAACAAAAGCAGGACAAAAAGCAAAAACAAAAACACCACCCCTCAGGAAGTGGCCTATAGTGGAGGATAGTACAGTTGCCAGGAATGGAACCTTGCCATTGTATTTTCAGACTTGCCCCCATATGTTCTATACAAGCAGAAATGAAGTTCAGATCTTTTCAGATTATGACTCTTAAGAAACCCAGCCAGATGGGCGGGGTATAAATAAAAAAAGAAAAAGAAATGAAGGACCTTTTTATTATATTAGTCAGTGCTTGGTACACCACCACAGGAAAAGGATAGGAAAAATTAATCATCTAAGATGATATCTGATACTTTGCCAGTTTCTCTTCGTGTCAGTTAAGCTTTTCTTTTTCAGAATCCATATGTAGGCGACTTGCTGTCTTCCACTGGGCATGCCATGCCACTCTTGAACCACCAGTACTAATTCTCTCAGGACAGACATGTTAAAGGATTATAATGTAGAGAGATTGTATCATAAAATGGATGCAAGGATAGACAAGCAGGTGGAAGGACCTTAGCTCAGCAGTTGGTTGAGCGCAGGTTTTGCATCTGAAAGCCCTCAGGTTCAATCCCCAGCATCTCCAGCTAGGACTAGGGAAGGCTCTTGTTTAAAACCTTGGAGAGCTACTACCAGTCCATGTAGATTGGCTTTCTCCAAGCTGGTGTCCTCCAGGTGTTTCAGACTACAGTACAGTGGTACCTCGGGTTACAGACGCTTCAGGTTACAGACGCTTCAGGTTCCACTAACCCAGCTTGTTTAAAACCTTGGAGAGCTACTACCAGTCCATGTAGATTGGCTTTCTCCAAGCTGGTGTCCTCCAGGTGTTTCAGACTACAGTACAGTGGTACCTCGGGTTACAGACGCTTCAGGTTACAGACGCTTCAGACTCCACTAACCCAGAAATATTACCTCGGGTTAAGAACTTTGCTTCAGGATGAGAACAGAAATTGCACGACGGCGGTGCGGCGGCAGCGGGAGGCCCCATTAGCTAAAGTGGTACCTCAGGTTAAGAACAGTTTCACGTTGAGAACGGACCTCCAGAACGAATTAAGTTCTTAACCCAAGGTACCACTGTACTAAGAACATAAGAAGAGCCCTGCTTGATCAGGCCAGTGACTCATCTAGTCCAGCATCCTATTCTCACACTGGCCAACCAGGTGCATGTGGGAAGCCTGCAAACAGTACTGGAGTGTATCAGCACTCTCCTCGCCTGCAGCTAGATGGATCAATAGTTAAATTCAGTATAAAAGAGTTTCCTATTTTCACTGTGTTCCTATGTGCAGTCCTTGAAGAAATAGTTAAAAGTCTCTTATTATGAGTCCACTTCCTGTGCCTGAACATAAGCGTCCAGCTTGGCCAAATTTGTGTTCCATTTTATCCTTTCATGGATAAAAATATATGACCTGTCAGGGAGGCACAGTATCACTGTAGATTTTCATAACTTTTCTCCTTCTGCTTACCTCTCCTCCCACTGCCGCACTGGCATAAAATACAGCTTTTTGGAAGGGAGAGTTATTAATAGTGATCATTTATTCACTGGAACTGGAATCCTTAATGGAAGTTCTCACTAAAGACACAAGGACCAGGAAATGCCCCTTCTTCTTTCATCATAGTGAAACTCAGTTAATGTTATTAAATAATTGGATTTGCCTGGCAGTCATCCATAATTTGTGTTTCATGGAGGGAGAGACATTTGAGAAGCAAGTTATGCATGTCTAATCTGGACTGGGATCTTTTCAGACACCACCTTCATTAGACTATCTCATTCTGTACATATCATTCAGGACTGTACCTTCTAAGAGGTGTTCTGTTGGATGCTGAAAAACATAATCAAACTTCCTTGTTAGATGACGTGTCCTTAAAAGCGACCTCCATCCTCACAGTCATAACAGCTGAAGGGAGATTTGTTTTTCCAGGATTATTAGAAGTATGATAGAAGTTGATAGTAGTCTTGAAAAATTCACCCTGAGCCAGAAGGAATCTTAGGTGGTCAGATCATGTGGGTGGACCACAGGATTGGTAGGGTGGAACCATCTACCCCTAGTAGTACTGTAGTTGTTTTTAAATACATTTTTTTTATTCTAAAAACAACCTCTCGTCCTTTAATGGAAAAGTTAATGTCACAAATTGGAACTCCTGCCTTAGGAGGAAAATCTTAGGTAAGGTGAAGAAAGGTTGGATGGTTTACTTATTGATCTTACCCTGCCTGCATTTCTGATTCTGATAAAGCAAAGACCAGAGAAACAGAGGGGCATAAGGACATTTACAGTGGTACTTTGCATTTTGTATTCTCAAAACACCCAGAGTTAACACAGTGGACTTAGGAGGCAAAGAGAGCAGGAATGAAAGTGCTTCATTTCAGTCTTCTATATGAGGCCAGTAACTATATAAGACACTGATTATAGAAATCTTGGGATTTGCATTCACCTACTTTTGTGGGCACTCTCCTCATATTAAATTCACTTGAAGTGGTGCTTCTGCTTAATACAATATTGTATTATGGGAGATATTTACATTTCACATCTCTTCTATTATCCATCACAAAGAGGATTCATGGTTCCCTGCCTATTATGCTGCTATATTTGTTCTGCCTTACGTCATGTATTGCCAAAGGTGATGGCACTATGGGCTCAGGTGTACACACCGGCAGATGGACAGTTGTTTGGGATTCTACAATAGAACTGACTCATCTGAACAAAGTTCCAGACAATTCCCATACTTCCCCAAACTGGGCTTAGACAAACTCCCAAAATGCAATTAGTTGGGAACACTTCATTTGAAATTTTCAATATATAAATCTTTCCCTCCACATTTTAGGGATGTGATTTTGGCTTGTAAAATTTTTTGTACAAGTCGGTTCTTCAGTTCTTTATTAATAGGGGAGCCAATCCACGTATTCACATTTTTCTGCACAAAAGGACTGAAGTCTTTTGTAATGTCAGAATGACTCCTTTAGCTTGAATTTTCAGCTGAAGCTGATACAGAGTTTCCAGGTACTTTAAAACCGAGGCACTATAGACTGAGGCTGCAATACACTTACCTGTGAATCCCATTCAATTTATAGTAGAAATGTACAGGACGGCGTTACAAGGCATATTTAGCTTTACTGAGTACTGAGGTATCTTTGAAAGCTACTACCTACTTCCTATGATCCAGCAAATTGATCAGCATGCAGTAGTCCACACATGCCAAAGGATATCGGATGTGCTTTTAAGGAATGCGCATCCATCACCCAGGGCAGGGCATTCAGGGCCCCTTGCTGGAGTGGAATGACACACAAACAAAAAGTTGGACAAGTTTTCACAACTCTAGCCACCTGTTTGCAGGCTAGGTGAGTGAGCTAAATCTTTTGAGGGGAGGGGACTTTCACCTAAAGTGGTCAGTTTTGTCAAACTGACAGCACTGCCAACATGTTTGGTTGTGAGGATTCTGTTTCCATTACATATATTTAGAATTCACGTAAATAATGGTAATGCTAATAGGTTAGCATGCTATATATATATAGTCTTTTTGCACCACTGCCTTCGGGCAAGAGATATAGAACAATTAGACCAAGAACAAATAGATTGAAGAATAGTTTCTACCCAAGAGCTATAACAATCTTAAATGCTGTAACTAGATACTGGTAATATGACCTTGGAGAGTTGTGATGGGTGTGTACGTATGTGCATGTGTGGCTGAAAATGTGTGGGGGTTTTTGGTGCTGTTTTTTGTTTTGTTTTTATGGGATGGCATTCAATTTCATTGCACTTGTACAACGTTGTACTTGTACTTGTACAATGACAATAAAGAAATCTTATCTTATCTATGTGTTTTGTGGGTGTGTCTTACTCTGGTGTTTGTTTGTTTGAAATGCTTATGCTATTTATTTATTTATTTATTTATTTATTTATTTATTTGAGCCCAATTAATTTGCAATGGGTATTGCTAAAACAATCAGTTAGAAATCCAGTTCGCTCAGCTGCCACTGCAGTTTGGAATAGTTCATTGGTGGTGCCTATATCCTGAAACACAGAATCCTTTCTACGGTGCTGCTCATTAGGGAAGCTGGTGTCAGGAAGAAACCTGGGGAAAGCTCAGAAGTGCTCTGAGTAGAACCAGGGGAGCATAAGCCAAAGCTGGCAGGGGAGGTACCTTTTTGTCTCTCTTCCCACAAAGGGGTGGGAAGAGAGACAAAAGACAGGGGCAGATGCCGACTGGAACAAGACAAGTTCCAGCTGGATGGTGGAGAGAGAGAGAGAGACTGTGGATGAGGAGTGATGAAAGGCTTTAAAACAACCTGTTTCTCTTTCCTCCAGATGGTTCATTTCATGGGGTGGAGTTTCTGCCAGAAGATTTCAGAGACTCTCCTAATGAAAGAACAATGAGGGTGAATGAGAAGTACTCCACGCTACCTGCTGACGAGAAAGGGATCCACATTATCAACATCAGAGCTATTGAAGATATAGGATACGTTCGCACCGAGAGTACGGTGAGTGGAGGAGGCGTCTTCTAACCTATTTGTTGACATATCTAGCTGCTAACAACATAATCCTGTCTGTGATCTCTGTCCTTTTGCCCCTTATAACCCCAGGGTTGTAACTGTGCACTCCACTGTACAGTATTCCTTCCAAAAGTAAGGCTGTTTCAGATGTCTGGCGCTAAAAAGCATTACAGCATTTCACTGCCTAATGAGGGAATGAGGTTTCGTTTTAATCAGTGCATTTTTAAGTGGGTATTTCAGTCCAGATAGCAGAACCACACACACACACACACACACACACACACACATGCTCCTACATGCATTGCTGAATGTAAATTTTGTGGGAAGTTTTTGTGCTGCCTTCAGCTGCCCCTTGCAGTACTATACTAAGAAATTTTCGAAACAGTATATCTTTATTTTATTAAAATCATTTATATTTCCATCAAAATGACCCTCAAGGCAGCTATTCCCAAATATGCTTTGAGATTAAAATGTTAACAATATTATCACACACAAAGCACAAAGGATTAGCCTCTGTCCCTTTAATATCACACTTCATGCCTTTTGCAGAGGGCAAAAATTTCCTTGGCATAGAAATGCTGTGATGAGGGAGGGGGGAAGTTTACCTGTTGGCATTTGCATATTATGCAGCCATAAAAAAGGGAAAACCCCAAACTAATAGGATCCCAAGTGTATGAGTGGCTGGGGGGACCTGGCCAGATGGGCGGGGTACAAATAAATTATTATTATTATTATTATTATTATTATTATTATTATTATTACCGATGTCCAGGAAGGGAGCCATGTGAGCCTTCTGTTACAAAAACAAGACACTTGCGGCACCTTAAAAGCTAATACATGTATTATGTCATGTGCTTTTGTATAGGGGAATTAAATTCAAAAAGTATAGATAGTGAAGTAAAGACTGAAGGCTGCAGTCTGTTTTACCCACTTGCCTTATTGAACTCAGTGGTACTTCCTTCTCAGTAGACATGCACAGGATTGTGCTGCAAATGTATGTAAAAGAATTACAATGACCACAAACAGTGTTGATTATTTCTTGGCACTAGTAAGCAAGTGAAAAAACTTAGGATGAAGGGATAACTAGGACTCTGTCATTGTTCTCGAGCAATGTCCTACAAGCAGAACATTATTTCTCCATTAGGCAACATATTAATAAATACTGAGTTGCCTTTTGAGGTATAGCTTTTCAAATTGTGGTGAGAAAATATTCACCACGCCCTCCCATCAGATGTCAAGGAGATAAATAACTATACAACTTTTAGAAGACATCTGAAGGCAGTCCTGCTTAGGGAAGTTTTTAATGTTTGATGTTTTATTATATTTTTAAATCTGTTGGAAGCTGCCCACAGTGGCTGGGGCAACCCAGTCAGATGGGTGGGGTATAAATAAAAGAAGAAGAAGAAGAAGAAGAAGAAGAAGAAGAAGAAGAATACTTTTTATTCAAAAATCACATGTTGGTAATTATGTGTATAAATGGGATCAGTTACTGAATACAGATTTATTAGTATTTATCTCCTTCAGGTTTATTCAAATCTTTCACCTTTGGAACTTCTTTAGATGGGCACAGTTTCAAAAATGGGCTGCTTATAAACTTTAATGCAGCAGGCAACTAGACCTGCAGAGGCATAATGGCTTGGGACTAGCATGGAAACAAAATCTTAGGGGTGTATACCATATTGCAGTTAGTTTTTTTATTAATTCTTTCACATGAAACTCCTACGAAGAAAACTCTACAGTGGAAAGAATTTATTCCTGTGTCTACTTGTGAGTTAGTTGGATACATGGCAAGAATCTGGGAGTGGCTCAGTGTGCCTATGTCAGAGCAAGAAGGTGAATGTTTGTTTCTTCCCAAGTACAAGTATAAACATTGGGAAGACTTATGGGATGACTCCAGTGAATGAACACACAGTGTGCAAAGAGGGTTGTAGAGCTGTATGTATACAAGCAGAAGTCAGAGACATCATCTCTCAACTCGGAAAATGTTACATATTTCTTTATTCTTACTTAACAAAATTTATATACCACCTGTGTATAAGAAAACATCGAAGCAGTTTACAAAAATATACAATAAAACATTAAAATTCTTGTTTTTAAAAAAGCTAAAAACATCTATTTAAAGACATTTAAAAGATGATTCAAATCATCTGTAGATATGGGTGGTTGGGAGCAGAAATTTGTCCAGGTTTGAACTATGGCACCCAAGACAGGGCTTTGAATTTCAGATACTGCCACTGAAAGGGGCACTAGATTCTAGCAACTAGAAGGGCTTCATGAAAATGCACCATTTGAAAATGAAACTATGAATAGTGTCAACTTATTGGTTAAATCCCTGATCATCAGGTCCAGTTGTGACCAACTCTGGTTGCGGCGCTCATCTCGCTTTATTGGCCGAGGGAGCTGGCGTACAGCTTCCAGGTCATGTGGCCAGCATGACTAAGCCGCTTCTGGCGAACCAGAGCAGCACACAGAAACGCTGTTTACCTTCCCGCTGCAGCGGTACCTATTTATCTACTTGCACTTTGACGTGCTTTCGAACTGCTAGGTTGGCAGGAGCAGGGACCAAGCAACGGGAGCTTACCCCATCACGGGGATTCGAACCGCCGACCTTCTGATTGGCAAGCCCTAGGCTCTGTGGTTTAACCCACAGCACCATCCGCGTCCCCATTAGGCCAGTATTGTCTGTCTCAGTGTCTTCAGTCAGATATGCTCAGAAGTCACATTCAGACCCTCAACGTGTGAAGGTCTGAGAAAAACCTGTATGGGAAACTGGGGGGGGGGGTGAGGTGGGGGGGAGCTTGTGTGTGCACATCCCTGCCCCTACACTTCTTAAAGTCTCATGTGATCAGCACAGTGACATCATATCGGACATTACATTTATATTATACGTTACAAAGAAAACAGAGTGAAGAGGCGCAGGGTGGTGGCACCCCTGTGTGCCTCTTATAATGTCTAGTTTGGCCTTTCATGTAGTTCTCATGCTTCTTCAGCAGCCTGGCACAGTTTTAAAACTTAACTAATTACATCTCTCCACATTATGAAAGCATTTAGTCACTTCAGCTAAGACTAGAATTTATTAAAAGCTCTTGAACAAAACACTTTGCAGATCAGGAGGCCAAGACATCTTTGAGAAATGGCACAAAAATATGTTTTTTCTTTCCCAAAAGGAAGCATCTGTTTTTTATACTACAGCCAAATTTATATAAAAGTGGTCTCTTGAGAGAGACCACACATGCAAACTTGGAAGCATCAATGACTTTCTTTCCTCTTACAGCCTAATAAAGGAATAATTCTGAGTACTTTGTTTAATTAAGAAAAAGTGGGTGTAATACATGAAGATCCTGATCTGGAACATCCGTATTGTCTTTACCACACAAGCCATACAAATCCATCTTGCATTCTAGTTCCTTTGTTCTGTTCTGGTGGTCTTAAGGTGTCAACTTTACCCAGCTGGAAAACTGTGTTTGAGGCACAGCTAGCATCTGCTAACTTAGCCTGGGAATGGCTGAAGCACTAAGTGCTATACTCCTTTCAAAGAACAGGTGTGTCCCCACTGGCCTGCCTGCTGGTGGTTGTTTGAAGGGACCAAAACAACAGGCTTATATGTTATTTAAAACAGCTGGAACTGAATTATCAGTGCATCTGCACTTAATCTTGGGTCTGCCTCTTCTGCTTTAGGATTTACACTTAATTAGCAAGAGTGTGGCACTAATGTTTCAAGTATACAGTACTACAACATTTTTATCCTGTGAACCGCCTGGGATCAACAACATCTGCCCTTGGCAGATATAGGGTCCGAGGCTGACATTCCCTTTAGTGGCATGGGAGAAGCTGTATGCCTCATTGCGCTAGCCATGTCCAAAGTGATGGGAGGAGTCCATGCCACAGTTCCTTTCTGTGCAATAATTTCCTATCCTTGTAACTAAAGCAGCAGTGCCATGGGGAAGGAGCCACAGAATGGATTCTCCTCACATAATAATTGCTTCCTTCGAACATTACCAACTGGCACAAGGAGGTACCATGCTGTAGAAGTTAGCACACCATTAGAGACGACATTGGAAGTGGTTGGACAGAGAGTCTTTTTCAAAAGCAGAGTTTGCACGTCCCCTTGCACAAGACAATATAAGATAACGTCTATTTTTGTTCTCAAAGCAAGGAAGAACAGCAGTCAAGCATTATTAAAGCCCCCCTGGAATGGCGTGGAATGGAAGGAATTCCCTTTCAAGCCTAATTTCTCCTTCCACCTAAAAGAGCCTTTAGATTGCAATGGAGGCAGTGCCTTCTTAAAGGACAACATGTAAATCAGATGTACAGCCAAATGCGCATCTGGGTGTAAGCATGGTTTATCTGTACCACATTGCTTTTAATGGAATATGCACTTGGATGCACAACCAAATGTTACCTTTTCATCTAGAGATGCATCTTTCAGGAATTTCATATTCATTTAACAATGCAAGTTTTAATTGCAATATCCACATTTTGTTATCATGGAGTTGCAGGGGGCAGGACTGGTAAATGCATTTCTATTTTAATTTTCCATGAGAAAGAGTAATGAATGAAAAAAACTGAACCCTGGCTGTGGTCCACTGGCCTTTTTGGCTGAGCTATATGACCAGCTGGCTCCTTTCAATCTCTGTTAAAAATGATCTCTTTTTCACATGATGTAGAGAAGTGACAAATGTTTGAGCATATTATTAATCTGTTTGTCAGTAGTAAAACACGGATGCCTTCGGTGGAGAAGGGCAAAGGATCTCAGCCGGGTTTAAAGCACAAAAAGTTAGAGAACTCACAAACTGGTTGAAGGATAAAACTAAAGTTGATCTACACAAGTATTTCTGAGTTGGAAAGGTCAGATTATGAAGGTTAGGATGTAGTAAATTGAGATCTGGCCCCATGAGGATGAGTTCACGTCCAGTTCACTGTGCAAAATTGAAGAGGCAAGTCACTTTGTGTTGATCAGTTAGCTCAGATTGGTTGTCTGAGTTATTTTGAGTTGCACCCAAGATATAGTCTGAAGGCACATGAAGCTACCATCTTGCTGAGGCTTAGGCTACACATGCACTTTCTGTTTAAGAGCCCCAGGATCATGTGACCTGTAGTTTCCCCCTCTCAGAGCTACGGTTCCCAGCACCCTGATCAAAGTACAGCTCCCAAGATTCTTAGGTAGTCTTATCAAACTTGGGTTTGGTCACTGCCTAGATAGGTGACCACCAGGGAGACACATGGTAGGCTGCCTTGGGATTCATCACATAATAAAGCTGGGGTATAAATATATATTTAAAAAGTTGCTTATTTTATTAATCCATTTAACACATTTTAGCCCACTGTTCATTGCAAAAGGCAGTAGAATCATAGAATCATAGAGTTGGAAGAGACCACAAGGGCCATCCAGTCCAACCCCCTGCCAAGCAGGAAACACCATCAAAGCATTCCTGACAGGTGGCTGTCAAGCCTCTGCTAAGTACTAGCACAGGTTACAAGAAAACACATACACGCACATATATATATATATCTGATAACTGAACTTACTGACTGATCAGCCAGCAAACCTTTTAACTTGTAACATTTTGTTGAGTAAATTCATAATCTGATAGCACAGGCTGTTTCTGCTGTGGCTGAAAAGAAATACTTAATACTTGATTATTTTAATGTTTAATCAAAGAGATGATTGAACACATTTCCTTTCCTTTCATTGCAGTTATTAAATTCATTCTCGCAAGATCCTGATGCCAACTGCAAGTATGGACTTTATTTCAGAGACGGGAAAAGGAAAGTGGATTATATCCTGGTTTACCACTACAAGAAGTCCTCCTTCAGCAGAACGCTCACCAGGCGGATCCATTTCAATGACCTGGGGCCTCGGAGCCTCAAACAAGACCAGCCGCTTCCTGGGAAAGCGGGGCAGGTTAATATGCACGACAGTGAGCCCCACATGGATTACCATGAAGATGACAAGAGAGTCCGCAGAGAAGAGTATGAAAACAACCTTATGCAGGCCGGCCTTGAGTTGGAAAGAGATGAAGACGTAATTACTCCCTTCATTCTTTTTAAAAATTAGCTGGGCTATATATTTGCCGAGACTGGTAGGTGAGGCACTGGAAGGTTCCTGAGGTCCAGAAACCTTAGTATGAAACTTAGAGCTGGTCCAGCTATGACCTTGCTATGTATGTTCAACAGGAGGGGTAGCGCCACACACCTGGCCTTGCACCAGCTGTATCACTGTGCTTACTGGGAGAGGGGAGAGGCAGCAGTGAGAGGTTAGTGTGGTGCAGCTGTGGTGGTGGGAGAACCCATATTGGCTCTGTTGTTCTGCTCACACTTAAGAGTCCAACAACATCCAGAGTGCACAGGCTCCCCATCCATGCTATAGGTGTAGAAAGCCAGATTTCCAGAGCCATACCTTATTTAGCACTGGGCCTTGGGCATATTCCAATGACAGGTGTACAAGTATGTGGAGTGAGAAACAAAAGAGATGCAGATTTCCCTTCTCCTACTGAGGCACCTTTGGCTGTCTGCGTACACGCCGCAGAACTGAGTGGGAGGACATGGTAGCATTTCCTACCACTGGGATGGGGTTGGGGTATCACTTTTCAGTGCTCCCCCATGATAAAAAGAAAAACCTCTGCAAATAGAAACAATCAAATCCAGCCTTTCCCCCCGCAGTGCTACTTTTTGATTCGTAAGATTGGGTTTGTGTCCTCCCCTCACCCCAAAAATGTTTAATAATATCACCCATAGTGGATGTGATAAATGTGAGAGTGTAGCCATAGTGGAGTCTCTCTTCTTCTTTGGACTGCTGCCCGGAGCAGCCATAAATCGTCTTAACGAGCCCTGGCTCCGCAATGGTGTCCAGCCACGCTTCCGTTGTGCCGGCTCTCTCTCTCACTCAGCAGAATCGCGCAGCGCCTTGTGTTGGCAATTTTAGGTCTGCTTCACTGTGTCTGGAATAACTGAGGTCCAGACAGTTGTATTCTAAACTACATATTTATTGACTCGCAAACAAAAGAAAACCTGAGGAGTCAAGCTCCATAGCTACGATACACACACTACAGCATACACTACTCGGGAAGGCAAAAGTGAAACCAACTTCGCCTTCTCTCAGACAAATGATAGTTGCCTGGATACCTTGGCAGAGTTCCCAGAATCAGAACGATGGTGTTAACTGCTTGCTGTCCAGGAAACACAACACCCCCTCTCGTTCGCAATTCTGGGTATACATATATACATCTCAACCCATGTTCAATCCCTCACAGAAACCTTCATGTTTCTGGAAACTTAGGGGTTTGGTGAAACCGTCTGCGAGATTCTTTTCACTAGGACAATATTTCAGCCTGACCACATTTGTCCTAACACTCTCATGCACATTTTTGAACCGAATATCCAAGTGTTTCGTTCGTGCATTGAATTGACCGGATTCCGCCAATTTCAGGCATGGTTGGTTATCCTCCCATATGGTGATGGGCAGATAACACTTCTCACACACATCCTCCACTAGGCACTTGTAGAATTCAAGCTCACGACACAGTTCTGACAGAGCACTGAATTCTGCCTCAGTCGATGACAGTGCAATCAGACTTTGCTTTTTGGACCTCCAGCCAATTACAGAATCTCCAAACATTATGACCATCCCAGATATTGACTTTCTGTCTGAGTCGCTAGCCCAATCAGCGTCAGCCCAACATTGAAGCTGTTCATTGCCCTGGGCTGTCAGTGTGAGGCTAAACTCTCTGGTTTCTTGCAGATACTTAAGAACTCTCTTAATCCCGTTCCAGGCCATCACACTGGGCTTGGCTGCTTCTCGACTCAGCAGATTGACTGCAAATGCAATATCGGGTCTACTCCATTGGGACAAATAGAGCAGGCTGCCCAGAGCAGATTGATACACCTCCTTGTGCTCAAACTCTTTCTTTTCATCAGACTGATTGTCTTTAACAAAGCATGTCTCCATTGGTGTCCTCACACCCTTACAGTCTGCCATGTTGAATTTCTTGAGCAACTGATCAATCTTTGAGCTCTGGTTTAGTACAAAACTGCCATCTTGGTCTCTGTGAATGTGAACCCCTAGATACATGCTCACAGGACCCAACTCCTTGAGTTTGAAGTGCTGCCTCAGCTTACTTGCAAACTCCTGCACCTGTTTGTTTGTACTAGCAACAAGGACAATGTCGTCGACAAAAATTAACGCCAGTTCTTGTTGCTGACCTGAACCCTTTAGGTACAAACAACTGTCTGCACGACTCTTCCTGAAGCCTAGCTTCTCCAGAGCCTGGTTGAGACAAATATTCCAGTTTCTGGCTGATTGTCTCAAGCCATAAATGGAACGGTGTAGTCTCCAAACCAAATTTGGACTATCGCCTTCAAACCCTGGAGGAGGTAGCATGTAGATTTCCTCCTGCAGCGGTGAGTTCAGGTAGGCGACGTCGATGTCGAAATGTGCAACCTCAGCACCTCTCTGTGCTGCTACCGCTAGCAGTAATCTCATGGTCTCACTGCGGGATGTGGGTGCATAAACTTGTGAGTAATGCACTCCTGGTCTCTGGCTGAACCCTCTGGCCACCAATCTCGCTTTGTATTGTGGCTCTCCACTTGCAGTGGGTTTCAACCTATAGACCCAGCGACAACTCACAGCTTGCTGGTCAGCTGGCAGAGTTGTAAGTGTGAACACTCCAAGCGATTTCATGGCGCTAAGCTCTTTCTCCATCGCTTGTTTCCACTTGCTGGACTCTGCTTGAGGTAACTTCTGCACCTCAGCGAAGCTCTCCGGTTCGCACAAAGCAACATGGGCCCAAACCGTGGTGGCTTTGAACCTGTCAGGAGGTTTGCCTTTCGTGGTGCGCTTGGAACGCCATGGCACCACTGGAGACTCCCCCTCTGACCCAGACGTGCCGGACTCAGTCTGTGAGTCCCTGGCATCTGGAGAACCGCCAAGCGATTTGCTGCGCTTGCTGTGCCCTCCTGGACTGAACTTGCCTGAAGGTGAGCGTGGAGACCTACTGCGCTTCTGTCTCCTAGCTCTTGTCTCCCTTGGAGACGTTGGTGCGCTGCTGGGTTCAGACTTCACCTGAGTCTTAGGGATTGCCCCCTCTGGCACTGCACCCTGGTCGTGTTCGGGATCGTGGCCCGAAACACCAGCAGGTTGACCACCATCAGCACCACCAGTGGATGTGCCTGACTGATCCTGGTAGTCAAGACCGCTGAACAAGTCTGTGAGCACTTCAGGATTGCCATGAATCCTCTTCCAGCCATCTTGCTCACAAAACTCTGCGCTGCGGCTGATCACCACCCGAGAACGATTTCCACTCGGATGAGCAAATCTCCAGGCTTTCGACCCTGTGTCATAGCCGCAGAAAATAAGTTTCTGTGACCTCGGGCTGCCCTTCCTACGTAACTGCCGGGGTATCAGGACCCAGGCCTCTGCCCCGAAGGTACGGAAGTAGTGCACCTTGGGCTTCTTTCCGTAGAGAAGAAAATAGGGCGTGGTCCCTACCACAGAGTTGTATGTCCTGTTCAGGGTGTGACATACAGTTTTCCATGCTTCGGCCCAGAAGAATTTTGGCAGACCCGAATCAAACAAAATAGCATCAACTGCCTCCTGCAGGGTTCTGTTCCTGCGCTCTGCAACCCCGTTCTCCTGGGGAGCGTAAGGAGAGGTTTTTCTATGCTTAATGCCTTTGGCACGAAAGAAATCCTGCAACTTTGCACAAGTAAACTCAGTGCCTCGGTCGGTCTGAAAAGATTTCACTTTGGTGCCAAATTCTACCTCTACTGCCTCCACCCATTCTTTAATCTCTTTCGCCGCTTGCCCCTTGTCCCTGAGCGGGAAAATCCAGCCGGCGCGAGAATAATCGTCGATCAGACATAGTACAAAGCGGGCATGGCCTATGCTGGGAACCTGCATTGGTCCACACAGATCGGCGTGAATCAGCTCAAACGCCTGGTTGGCCACCCTGTCTGACCTTGGGTAACTGCAAGAATGCACCTTCGATCTCTTGCAAGCTCGGCAGTCTAGGAATTTAGTGCACTCCTTCATTTTACAACCCTCAGTGCACTCTACCTGCTTGCGCACGTACCCCCAATTGGCGTGCGAAAACCTGCGATGCCACAAGTGTAAACACTGATCGTGGGTGGGTTTGTTGGCACAATGCGCGTGTGCCGTCTTAAAGCTGTTTTTACCTGTTTCAGCACCCTGCGCCCTCGTTGTGGCGCTGTTGTCAGTTTCCAGAATGTACACCCCATCATGGCCTCTCACCTGGACCAACTGCTTTCCACCTTTGGAGATGGTGCATACCTGGTTACCAAAACTGACCATGTAACCTGCAAGGTCTAAAGCTGAAACAGAAAGTAAGCCATACTTCATGCCATCTAAAACAAACACATCAATGTCATCATTCAGACAAGGCATATAAAAAACACCAGCTTTGGTGACAGATTTAGTGGTTGCATCTGCCAAAGTGACTGTGGTAGCATCTTGGATTGACCTGCAGTTCCGCAACTGACTGCCAGGTGGCGCTAGATGCCTACTGGCACCACTGTCCACAATCCAACGTAGCTTGGGGCTGGCAACAGTCTTTCCAACGAAAGCGTATGCAGCTGCTTTATCTTCTCTGCCTTCTCTGGACGATGCTTTCCTTCCACGACGTGGTCTCCCTTTCCTCTGGCGGTTGCCATGGAAACCAGCTTTGAAGTTTTCTTGGCTGCAGTCCCGGATTAGATGCTTATTTGACCCACAGCCAAAACATTTCTTCACTGCAAGAGCTTTAACAGAGCTCTCAGCAGCCTCTGCACCCCCACTCCTGGGCAAAGAGCAACCCCCCTTAACAGCTTTTCCTTTCTCTCTTTCTCTCCTATCCTGTTCATCCTGCAGCCTCCCCGATACATAATCAATGCTCAGTTGCGCTGCTGGCAAGGCTTCCAGAGTGAGAGAAAGCGTCTCAAAACTGGGGTCTAACGAACTAAGCAAAATGTAAACTTTCTGTTCCTCCGTAAATGGAACCTGCAGCTGTCTCAAACGGTTGAAGATTGCCAACATCTTGTTGGTGTGCTCACGCACACAGCCTCCAGGTTGCAAACGTTGCTCAAACAGCTGCCTGGTGGTGTGAATGCGTGCACCCGCTGTATCTCTCTGGAACACACGTTGGAGAGCCCCCCAAATCTCGTGGGCGTTGGTGGCAGCGTCTATGTGCACCATCTGCTCTTCCTCAATGCCCATGACTAAGTGAGCAGTAGCTCTCTCATCTTTCTTCTTGGCCCTAGCTGCTGCAGCAGCAGGGTCTTGCACTGGTGGGGCCTCAGTACAAGTCCACAGATCCTTAGCAGTTAAGAGGACCTTCATCTTTCGCGACCAGTCAGCCCAATTCCTCCCATTTAGCCTGGGGAAGGGCGGTGTAAAGTTCTCATGGGATTCTGCCATCTCCCCCCTGGGGCTTGAGGTAACTCACGTGGCTGCAAACTCAGCACTTGCCTCTCAGCTCCCAGCTCCAGGAAACGGCTCCTCTTCACCAGCGAGGTTTCCCTGCTTTATGCCTCAAAGCTTGCACAAAGCAGTCCTCCAGCTGGGCTTTCATGCTGCCGGCTGCAGCAGACACACAGACCTCCCGTCCTGGCCATAAATCACTTCAGGACGCTTTGCCAACAAAGCCGTGCTATCTCTTAATGGCGCTTCCATAACCTGTGATAAATGTGAGAGTGTAGCCATAGTGGAGTCTCTCTTCTTCTTTGGACTGCTGCCCGGAGCAGCCATAAATCGTCTTAACGAGCCCTGGCTCCGCAATGGTGTCCAGCCACGCTTCCGTTGTGCCGGCTCTCTCTCTCACTCAGCAGAATCGCGCAGCGCCTTGTGTTGGCAATTTTAGGTCTGCTTCACTGTGTCTGGAATAACTGAGGTCCAGACAGTTGTATTCTAAACTACATATTTATTGACTCGCAAACAAAAGAAAACCTGAGGAGTCAAGCTCCATAGCTACGATACACACACTACAGCATACACTACTCGGGAAGGCAAAAGTGAAACCAACTTCGCCTTCTCTCAGACAAATGATAGTTGCCTGGATACCTTGGCAGAGTTCCCAGAATCAGAACGATGGTGTTAACTGCTTGCTGTCCAGGAAACACAACAGTGGAGCTATGGCATATATGCCCCATTTATTCTGAGGTGGTGTGTCTGTGTGCATAAATGCAAGCAGACTTTGCTGTATTGTATTAAATACTGCTGATAATACATGCACTGGGAAAGAGAACTATTCTTATCGGCAGAATGAAAATTCCCTGTTATTTCTTATTATGCAGATTCCCTCCCCCCCCCCCCAGTTGTGTTAAGGACTATATTCTAGTGATAAAAATGTGAATATTTCCAGGGCTCAAACTAGACAGGCTAAAAATACTAAACCTCATCCTGACAAAAGAACTGTTAGTATAGGATTATTTGCAATCCTGTTCTTACCTACCTGGGAGTAAGACCAGCACACACTCCTGTTTACTCTGCACCCAGCGTGCTCCCACTGCTGGTTTGGGAAATGGTATACACATATCATGAAATGCTGCATTTTGAAGTGCTTTCCCGCAAGCCACCTAATTTCTGAATTGAGAAAAAGAACAATCTTGCTTTGTTTTAAACTACGTAGTAATATGTCGACAAGCTGAGTCTCATTGCACACAGTGGGGCTTGCTTTTGAATAGACATGCAAAAGATCGCACAGAGTAAACTCTAAAGGTCTATATCCATGCCTCTAGGGCAGTGATGGCTAACCTTGACACTCCAGATGTTTTGGGACTACAACTCCCATCATCCCTGACCACTGGTCCTGTTAGCTAGGGATGATGGGAGTTGTAGTTCCAAAACATCTGGAGTGTCAAGGTTAGCCATCACTGCTCTAGGGGAAGGTGCTTGAGCCAGAGAAAAGGTCTACAATCCAGGCACATGCAACAGGTAGATCATGATCTACTGGTAGATCACTGGACGTCTGTGGTAGATCATTGGTAGATCACTGGCTCCCCCCAAAGAAGCTCAACAACTTTGTCTCCCCTAAAAAAAGCTCAACATTATTGCCTTGCACCCCAAAAAACGGGGCTTTCCTCCTCCCTAAAAAAACCTCAGCAACTTTGACCTGAACCCAAAAAGGGGGGGGTAGATCACTGCCAGTTTTTAACTCTGTGAGTAGATCGCAGTCTCTTGGGAGTTGGCCACCCCTGCACACAAACAGTGGACATGGGTATGGGCTTTTAAACATTACAGCTGTATGAGAATAAGAACCTAAGTTTCACCTTACATATGAACAGCATAGTGTCAGGAATTTGTATGGTAGAGGAGACAGATAGGTGGAAGATATAGTTTCAGTTATGGGGCATGGTTCCAAGGCAAAGAGAGTTTCCCACGGAAGTATATTTTGACCTTGTCAGCATTATCTCCCACAAGGACGTGTCCCTTTCTGCTAGTGGCCTCTTAGAAGGGTAGTCGTGCAAGGGTGAAGATGAGCAACAGAAAAGCAAAATAAATTTTAAAAGAATCTTATTTGCTGAAGTAAAGAGAAAGGCCTGTGGTTTTGCACAAAGATCCCAGTGCTTTCTAATCCCAGCAGAGTTCTTTGTAGACACCCACACTTCTGTAAGCAGATCTCTGCAGATCTGGGAATATTCTTACTTAATCTTGCCAGGTCTGCTTCCTTTCCCTCAGGACCCCAGCTGTACTTTGAGAACTGTAGACCTTGCCCTCCAGTAGATTTTTTCTAACCTTACATAAACCTTTTTCATTTAATCAGAACAAGGGTCCATTCACATGAGTACATACAGGGGTGTGTATTCGCAGAAAGTCTGAAGTATTGCAAAATGTTTGCGTGATTTGTTCACCACACTTTCCAACTCACATCTCATAACCCGAATTTGCCACACTACTGGTGGTTGTGGGAACTCAGTATATATTGGTAAAGTTGTCCATCCTTTCACGTAGGCCCTATGCCTTTAGGAGCTGCATTACAGGCAGAAGTCCAACAGATGCAACGACGGGGAAAGCTGGATCTGCTGTATTTTGTTCAGCATTCAATGACCACTTCAGCATGTTTTAAACTCTGCACCATTTTCCTCAGCCCATATACCAAGGTTTAATAATGTGACCTAGCCAAAAAAACCTGGAATGAATCAGAGGAAGCCCATTAAATTGGCTATCTAGCATGCCATTGATTTAACCCTCATATATAGGAAACTGAGTAGAGTTTTATACACCAGTGCTGAAAAACCCCGTTTTCATAGGATTATTACAATGCCTTTATTAGATTTAGAAGATATTAAGTTATAATTAAAAATAATTTTTCTTTTAAAAGTGTTTTAAGAAACTGATGATGCTAGCAGATCCAGAGCAAGTCTTTTGTTCCCATCTGAAGAAATGACCAAAAAAAAAAACAAAAAAAAAACCACCTTTAAATTAACAGACCCAAAGCAACTTAGAATCACTACGCCAGTGTGGTGTAGTGATTAAGAGCAGTAGACTCGTAATCTGGTGAACCGGGTTCGCGTCTCCGCTCCTCCACATGCAGCTGCTGGGTGACCTTGGGCTAGTCACACTTCTTTGAAGTCTCTCAGCCTCACTCACCTCACAGAGTGTTTGTTGTGGGGGAGGAAGGGAAAGGAGAATGTTAGCCACTTTGAGACTCCTTTGGGTAGTGATAAAGCAGGATATCAAATCCAAACTCTTCTTCTTCTTCAAGTCTCAAATTCCACCAAGTTTGGAACAAGACAATCACCCCAGTTCCTTCCACATCAATCTGGTGGCCTTTGTCATAGGGCAGAGAGGGAGAGAGGGCTCCGAATAAATCTCCCCCACCCCACCAACAAGTGATTGGTGCTATGAAAAGAACTCTGACGTTAAAATGTCCTGCAATATTACCTTTGCACAGATAAGGATGCAGAATGGGTTGGGGTGGGATTCTGTGCTGTTTTAGTTTCACAGATCACATACATGCAAGAAGGCATTTGCGCGCAGAAATAGGTCCACTGGACTTAAAACTGAAGCCTGAAGCAAGAAAATTTGCATTTAGAATTTCATGCTCAAGCTTTCTTCCACATAAGGCCTGAAGCAGTATTTAAAAGATCCACATGTTTCTCTGTCTAACGGCTGTAGGAATTCCAACTCTCCGTCAAAAAGAAGTATTGATACTGCTATTTTAACCTCCATTTGTTCAAGGGAACCTTTTAGCAAGAGTTCCAAATTAAACGCTGGGATCCAAGATGCAATTACGCTGTGATTAAAGAGGAGTGGTACAGTATAGCTCCTTTCACCTGCTTAGCCAAAGCAAAATGTTCTATTAAAAGAGTGCCTATCTCAAATAATAATTGTGGCATGAGTGAACTAATGCCAGCATGATTAACAGAGAGAATCCCAGACATACTAATTTCAAAGGAGAGGCTCAATTTCAATTGGCTGCTGAAGTCAGTTTCCTTCAGACTCCACGTTAAAGGTTGCCAGAGTCAACATGGAACCAGAACTCTTCTGTGTACAATAGTTCGTAGAACAGAAAATCCGAGCAGTTCATATTTTCTCTCTCTCCCTCCCTCCCTCTCTCTCTCTCTCTCTCACTCTCTCTCATTTTCATGCTATATTAAAGGTACAGGGATATTATCATAAATTGAGTCCAACACATCAGCTGAAGGGGAAAGTGGAATATGCATTTGTGTGTGCATTTACAGGACTGAGGAGCTGTGCTTGAACTTCAGTGCCTGAATCTAAACCAGGGCAGAGGAACCATTTTCCACATGAGAACTGCATTCCTTCACAGGCAACCCTGGGCCTGAGGTTGTTAACCCCTCCTCAGATTGTGAAAACAGCACATAATCAACTTTCTCTTCAAATATATCTGAGAATAAGCGATAGGAGTTAGGGCAGTTTAGTGATATCCTGTCCTCAGTCCTCCTGATCTTCCACACTGTGGACTACTTCTACAAATGTGCTTGTATTGCTTTTACAGATGAACAGAACAATCCAACCCACCTAACTCCCCTTACACTAGGCTGACAGGGAGGTGGGATGGAATGAGTGGAGGGGTGTCTCTATCCACCTCTTCCAGCTAAGCTGCCAACACCCTGGAAGCATCACTTGGGTAACGCCAACCTCCCTCTTCTGCCTGCCAGGCAAGTGGGAGTGCCATGGGCAAGATGTGCACCAGCAGAAGGACCCATAACATCTGGAGGGCCACAGGATTGCAGCCTAAGCTTGTGATTCTATACCCATTTACCTGAGAGTAAGTCCTGCTAAGCTCAAAGGGGCTTACTTCTGAGTAGACACATATGGCGATTGTGCTGCAGCTGCACATATCTCTATCCATCCGCATATAATATCAAAAATAAGCAAGTGTTTGAAGATGAGAGAGAGATCAGTTCTAGAAATAGGGCAAAATGGAGTTCTTGCAGTCATTTGATTGGCTGTCATTGAGAGTTCCCTGAAGCCTTACTGCTGACTTTAATATTGGTTAAAAGTAAAAGCTTGTTTCAAGGAAGGCATATATTAAGTTGATTAAATTCTGCTCTGTGAAGTAAGCTAATACATGTTTTTGAAGCTTTGCCATATTGGAGATTGGCAGCTATTTATGTCCCTTGAGTAATGTATTTCTAGTAAGCAGGTGCACAGGATGGCAGGATGAAAACAGGCTTTTGTGCCTGTGCAGACTGGTACAGCAGCAACAGCACTGAAACAAAAGGCTGAGAGGAGATGCTCTTCGCCTCTGAGCTGGTGTTCACAAACTGGTTGTAGATTACTTACTAGACTGGAAACGATTTTAAAACTAAAATTCAAATCTGTAGCATTGCCTGATCCAACAGCTACTTAATGCAAGCAAAACTGACATTACAGAAGAGCAGACTTTTAAACACCCAGATTTATGCTAGGCAATCAATCAGACATTAAAGCAACCATCCTATAGACAAAACATTTCTGTTTATCAGCTATTCAGTGAATTGGACTGCTGTGAAGTAAATGAGTAATGAATTTTAACCCAGTGTTTCTAGTGCATTGCCACTTTCCATTTCAATCTTTACCTGGTAGATATACTGTAACAAGGATTTCTTCCTTTTTTTAGTGGGACTCTTGTGTCTGCAACAAGTGTGGAAGAAACAGAAACTCAGTAGAAAATGCTTTTCTTGGTAGATACAGTGATGCAGGAAATGTGTTCATTGATAATTCTTTGCTTGGGAATACTGGATAGAACACAGGGTTTTTTTATTAGTTTAAATGTGTATGCTACCTTATTAGCCCCTTAAAATATATAATTATTCTAAAATAAAATTCGATGAAACCTAAACTTTAGATATTTTTTTTAAGCATCATTGTAAACCTCAAACTTCTGGAGAAAGGCTTGAAATTCCACTTACAGAAAACTGATAAAAGTAGGGGGAGGAACTCTGTATACACCCATTCTTCGAATTGCTTTTTGTACAGAGCTATCCTTTGAAGTTTTCTGCAATGTTCTTGACATCGTTTGTCAATTATGTGGACTAACTTGCATGAAAGCTTCTGTTGTTTATTTGCTGATGAGACAAATACGTTGGTCACGCCAGGAAACGTAATATATGTGCAGATTCAAATATTGCTATTTAAAAACAGGTATCACTGTGCCTTCCTCTTGAGACTAATTACATTGCCAGCAGCAGTCCTTGAATCAAGCACTGCTGCCTTAAACATGTCAGTTGCACTGATGTGATCTGCTTTGCGCAGCAGGCAGCACTTGGCAGTGTTGTTGAGCCTTTCAGCATCTACACTCGCTACAGAAGGAACTGTGCTGGGTGCAGAACAAGCCTTTAAAAAGAGAAGATGTGAAATAGTGGTTAGTCTTGGCTCAATAGCTGTTCTAAAGATCCATCCCAACCCCTGTGTTGGTTCTTGTCCAAAGGGGATAGGAACATTGGGAGCCTTATACTGAGCCTTATTCTGATTCAGACCATCAGTCTGTCCAACACTGTGTTGACTACACTGACTGACAGCAGCTCTCTGGGAGATGCCAGGAATTGAACCTGTGACCTTCTGCATTCAACCATGTGCTCTACAACTTCCCCCAAGATACAAAAGAGCTCCCCAAAAATCACATAGCTGAAGTGCTTCCTCTCTTGGCCGCTATAGTTTTAGAACCCTTCTGACCTTGTAAAGAAAACTTCAGCCACTGTGGAAAGTGAACCGATTCTACTTCCTTTATAAAATGTCTTTGTTATTTAATCTTAAATCTGAGCTGCTTAATATCAGTGCTGCTATACTCACAAACTATTTTTATGGGATATTGACTTATCCTTTAAATGGTTGTTCACTTGTTTATGTCTTACATGAATCAGTGTTATTTCTCTCGCACCCCTCCATTGTTTTCTGCTAAATGTAGTCATTAGTTTCATCCACATATCAAATAAACTAGCTCATGGAGGTGGGGGGGGGGGCTTCCAGGCCTGTGTGAAATTGAGCAGATTTGTGTTTCAGGTTATTTGATAAAAAGTTTTCCCTTTCTCCCCCTCCAAATATTTTTAGACAAAAATACATGGGCTTGGATTTGTAAAAATACATGCACCCTGGAGTGTTTTGTGCCGGGAAGCAGAATTTATGAAACTGAAGATGCCCACAAAAAAGGTTAGTTTAAATATTATTTTATACTAGGAAACATAAAACAGTTATTTATGGTGATTAATTTACATTTCCTTATGAACAATTTTTGTCTTTAAATACAAGAAGTGGAGAAATTAGCTTTCTACTTAATGTAATTTGCTATACAATTTATAATGTAATTGAATATGAATGCATATTCTGTGCACAGTGACATAAAAATGTGTGGTTTGAGACACACGTGGGTAAATTGGTACCATTTTGCAGTTTGTTCATTAACATTTATATCCATTTTCCCATGAATCGCATCCAAGCAGCTTGCCCAGGTTTGCATTTCATATGGCTGCACCTTAGTCTATTGCTAACATCCACCCATTCTAGAGCTGACCTCCCACACTCAGTCAAGAGACTGCTTATTATGTTTTCCTCGACTGCCTCACAACACTAATGAGGCCACCACAGCCTTTTACAGCCAGACTGATAACCAAGTACAGTATGCCAAGTTCCATGGCATGTCCAAACAACCTCAGGACCAACAAGGGAATATTCTCTTCATAAAGGAACATCACTCTGCACATACTTGAGGCATTTTGTTTAAGAAAAGAAACAAACAAACAAACAAAAACCCTTCTCCCAAGAAAAGAAACAGTCTTCATGATAAGGTAAACCAAAATAGGGTTGGGTGGCAACCCTAACATGAACAACAGACATCTGCTCTGCAAACCTAAAATGGTTGTGTATCCTTTTAGATGCCATTGCTTCTCCTCTTATAGAGTAACTTTGCTGACTTATAAAGAAATTGTTCTCTGTTAGACGCAACTGCATGAATCCCAACAGGAGTGAAGTTCTAAATATCCTCTGAGGGGAAGCCTTGTAACCAAGTCACAAGGTGAATGACATTTCTTCGCCATCAGTGCTAGAGGTCTTGCTGCAGCAGTGTAATTGAATCCCATGTCTTCTTGTCCATGACAAGGCCACCCTTGCTCCCTTTGCTGTGGGACATTGCAGCTGCAACGCTTGGGTGATAGAAAAGACCCAGGGAAAGAGTTCCTTTCTCTGTGCATGATTTCCTCCCCCCACCCCCGATGTGAAAGTGCAAATATGAATAAGGCGGGTTCTGTGTCCTTCACTCCACCGCTGCCTATCACCACCAGCAACATCACAACAAGGTCGTGGTTCCATATATAGATTTATGCATGTGAAGAGTCCCATGTCTGTGCCCAACATTTGGCGAGCATGAAAGGATTGGTTGGACCTAGTCCTGCCTTCCCAATGAATCTTTGAATTGTCATTATAAAAGTGACAGCACATTGTCACCAGATGACAGGATGACGTGATGAATGTGAAGCTTCTGAGGGAAGTATCTGTACCTGTTCAGGGTGCAAAACTGAGAAATGGATCAATATTTAATGACATGCTAAGTGCAGAAAGCAGACTCTGCAGGGAAATGTCTCTAATGGAACAGGAGACAGCCTGAGAGTACATAGTAATTCATTGCAAGTAAAACTAAAATTAAACTTTGGGATTTCAGTTTTAGATTAGGGGCTGATCCAGTCCCATTTATCATGCTACTTGTTTTAATTATGTTTCTAAATTTTACAATAGCCTGCCATTATACTGAAGAATGTTAAATTATGGAGGTGTAGGGTTGAAAGGGATCAGATCTTGTCCAACTGCATAGAAGTAGGATTGTTCTTTTCCCAAAATAGATGGGAGCATCATGATCCAAAGCAGGAAGTACTATTATGTATAGTATCTAAAGCTATGTATACTCGTTGCTAAAAGGGGGGATGGGAGATAAAGAAAATTCTGCAATCTGTATAAATTGTTCTAATTTACTTAATCCTTTATTTGGGATCATTTATTGTATATTATTATTATTTTAAACATTAACAGGGTTCAATTCAGAGTTCCCCAGAGCAGAACTTCACTAACTAGGCTCTCCTGCTGGCAGAAAGCATGCAAAGGGTGTGCTTATCACCTATTTCCAATTTTCATTTCCCCTTGTACTGTACAGATTTTTATTTTTATTTTCTTTTGAAGAATGTTCTGTTCTTGAATCCTTGGTATCCTTTGTCAATGACTTGAAATAAATAATGGATTGTTCGTATGTTTGGTCCTCAGGTATATCAAATTCATCAACCTCATGGCCTATTGAAAAAAATCAATTCTGTAATTCAAAAAATAACGGAGCCCATCCAACCTAAAGTGGCAGAACACAAACATCAGACAGTGAAACGCCTCTCCTACCCCTTCTCCAGGGAGAAACAACACTTGTAAGTCAAAGTTCGTCATCTTTAATGTCATTTTCAGCAAACTCGGCCTCTGGGAATACAACTTGAAGATAAATCATGAGAATATTAATAGAAATACGTAGGCCAGTGTTTAGATGCAACTAGCACTAAAATGATCATTTTTTCCAAATAAACAAGATCTCGTATGACTCGAAGAAAAGCCTTGTCTTAGTCAGCTTCCCTAAGAAAGCCTTAAACAAAGAAATATTTGTGCCTCTTCGAAGTTAGCAACATCAATAAGGAAAGACAGCTCATATAGATATAATTGTTCTCATCCGAAACCTAAAAACAATTGGGTTATGTCACTTGCATGCCTAAGCGGCCCAAACAATAGAGTGGCCATCCTGTGTTTCAGTCTTCATGTTTGCCAAGAGCAAAGTATAATCAAGGGGAGAAAAAAAGTCTGTTAAATGCTCAATGTTTGCCCGAAGCAGGCATGAGAGGGAACGAGTTGGGGTGGTAATTCAACTAACAAGTCCTGTCAGGGCAAGGATTTCTACTTGCACAACAGGACTCCGACTCCTCACATACCTTGCACTCCCCCTCCAAATCTGTTGGGGAACCCCAGAACAGGTTTAGGAGATGCAAGGGACAGGAAAGGAGGATAATGTTCTGCCGTGCAAGCAACAATCCTTGTCCTGACACGTAGCAGTACGACCCCAGGTCTCCTTTAAGGTTCCCCATTGGTACCACCCACTGTGGAAAATGAAACGGCGTACTTCAGTGACTTGGGCTAATCAGCACACTCCAGAGCTAAAAATCAGCTTTCAATGTGATCAAAACTTTAAAAAACTATCATGTACTGTCTGCAGATGAAGGGCTTCTTTTGTTGCCAGTGGTAACGCATGGACCAAGAAGTAATGCTTAGGAATCCTAACTGTATGACTGGAAGCTGCAGATGACCAGCTTTCCACGTTGTTGAGTGGTGGTTGACATAGTTCTTTTTCCCTGCAACTATCACATGCTAAGTGGCTGTACGGATTTGCTCCAAATGTAGGTTAAGCAGGAGATAAGAGAGAAGCTTTTGCTGTCTTAGGGACCCCATCCTCATAGCTGGGAAACTGTAAAAGTACAGTGGTACCTCTGGTTACGAACTTAATTCGTTCCAGAGGTCCATTCTTAAGCTGAAGCCGTTCTTATCCTGAGGCGCACTTTCGCTAATGGGGTGTCACGCTGCGCACATGCCTCTGGCGCGCGAATTCTGTTCACATTCTGAGGCAAAGTTCACAACCAGGAGCAGCTACTTCTGGGGTAGCAGAGTTTGTAACCCGAAGCATTCATAACCAGAGGTACCACTGTATAAGAAATGTGTGTCCTTGGGATCTCTGTGTGACAATTAGTGCGGATTTTAGCTATCGTTATAGGATAGATAGTGATTCTCCGCAGAGTAACGAATGTGCCTTTTGTTTTGTAGAGACACACTTGTACTGTACCTATTGTGTGCTTACTTCACCATTTATTTTGTGTAAAAGAGAGGGGGGAGAGAGAGATTTGCAGATACAGTAGAAGTATATGAAACCAATAGACAGCCACTTTAATATTGCAATAGCAGCAACAGGTGCTACACATTGTCTAGGAAACAGAGTTTATTATTCTTCCCATCAAAGAGCACATTCAGTTTGGCTACAGAATATTTGGCTTCTGAGATTTCTAGAGAGGAATGGCTGCTGTCTAAAGATCTAGAACTGGAAGCCAAAAAGGAATGCATAGGAGATATTTATTATTCCAACACATTTAAGATGCTACTGGTCCTTTTTCAGGGAAATTCAGAGAAATAAAGAGTCAACATTTAGATGTGCCATCTCTTCTTTCGATATAACCCTTTGAAAGACACACACAGCCAGAAAATAAAGTTGACTTGTTTGAAATCCATATTATACAACTACACATTTAATCGCTCCCCCCCTTTTCAATGTTTTGACAGATTTGACCTCTCTGACAGAGATTCCTTTTTTGACAGCAAGACCAGAAGTACCATAGTAAGTATTACAATATAATACTTATGTTATAATACTTACGTTATAAAAAAAATCGTATTCCCAGTTTACAAACCAACCCTAACTATGTCTACTCAGGAAAAAAAGTCCAATAGGGCTTGAATTCAATAGAGCTTCCTCCCAGTTATTTATTTATTTATTTATTTATTTATTTATTTATTTATTTATTTATTTTATTTAACAAAAATGATATGCTACTTGATTGTAAGAAAGCCTGTAAGCAGTTTATAAAATGCAAAATCCAAATTCTTCTTAAAAACAGGTATTTAAAAACATTCAAATGCTAATAAAGATGTACAGTAACTTAAAACAGTGCTTTCTTTTTTTTCTTGCTAGTGGAGCTCACTTCCCCCTATCATCTCCATGTCACAGAAATGTCAGTGGCAGTGTTGTATGAATCTCGAGCCAGGTCATCCTGAATTGAATTGCTGTCCTCTGTATAGAATTACTATGAAATATAGGAAGAGAAAATAATGACAACAAGTGCTCCGAAAACATTTCATAAATGTCCCCCCTACACACACACACACACACACACACACACACACACAGTGTAATATAGAATACCTGTGAGCTGGCTCTTGGGCATATTCACAACAAAGAGATTCCTCACCACAAACACATGTTCCAGAGTGGCCTCAGACAACAGCTCTCTTTTTGAATTTGAAATCAAAAAAATTCAGTGAACACTGGGCAACCATGTGAACCACTGATCCATTAAAATCAACTGTGAGCCACCGATCCATTAACATAGGAAGAAATCACCCATACCCAGGCCTAGTCATGCACTGCTGACAAATAAGGGCTGAGGATGAGTAGAACCATGCTTTTCTTTCCAGAACGTGTTTACTCTCATCAAGTGGAAAGACAACCATAGAAAGAATCCGTGGGAAAGAGATAACATTTTCTGTGCTTCCTTTTGCATTTATCAATAAACAATACATAACTGTAACTGAAGCGTATAATTTTTTATGTGCTTATGTAAAGACATTCTCTTCAGCAGGGGACAGCAATTGGCCAGCCCTCCCCGTTTTTATTCACTTGTTTTCCTTCTTCCCTAAAGTTGTCATCCAGCGTTCATTTCTAAGCTCTCTTATAATATTAACTAAATAGGTCAATACTTAGTCACTCCCATCCCTAGCATTGTGACAGACAGTTCAGAAACATTCATTTAGTTTTCTCATTTAAAAGTCTTTTCTTCTCAGCTCCTCGTCTGACAACTGAGGGGAATATTTTCTTACCTCCCAGGACTTCATGATTTTGCAGTGGTGACGGGTGACGTTCCATAGCAAACTTAAGCATAGAAGAAGGGTCCTTTGTTGTCTTCCCCATTTCTCAGAAACAAGAGAATGCTCCAATTTCCAGCTTCTCTTGTCTACTCTTGAGTGGACTATTAGCATAGTGAAGAAGCTCTATGAGAGAGGAATAACTGTTCAGTGATTTATTTATTTTAAAAAAACACCCTGCTGGTTTAAAGTCATGAGTTAAAGCCAACACATGTTGGCTCCACAAATCAAGGAAGCTGGAAGCTAAGGCTGATGCCTTAACAGACATGACCCATGATCAGCAATGATGTGCAATGGATTTGAAGGTGCTCATGATCAGGAGAAAAGCTTTCATTCTTTGCTATGTTAAGATTTCCACCGGCAGGCATGTTGCAAGGCATTTAGAATTGCTTTAGAACCTGAGGTTCTTGATGGAGATAAAACATGCAGGATCAAGAGTACCTGTATATGAGACATCTTTGTTGGTCCCCATCACTGCATCCTCCCCATCTGGATTTGTGTCGTGCCCACGGGAGTTTCTCGTTTCCCAATGTGCCCATGTTATATTAGAATAGACATTGCACATAGCATCTGCAATATGGTTCCCTCCACAGTCATTGTATTCCTGGCCAAAAAATGTAACTTCAAAAATTGATCTATGCACGCATCACCTTATTGTACCAGAAGTTGTCATAGACTTGAATGAAATAAGAAAACGACTGCTCAGAAGTTCACCAAACCATTCAAGGATCACATGCCCCAGCAAGCCTGAATAAAATGCATCAGCCACTTTTGGAAAAACTGGAAAGAAATACATGTTTTGAAATTGGAGTAAAAAGTGTCAATGTGCTGATTTTCAGCACCTTTAAACTTGCTGTTGCTGTGGCAATTTTTAGTGGATCAGCTTGATCATGTACACCAAGTTTTCTGTTATTAGCTCAGTAAGTGTCATTTTTATAAACTGTAGAATTTATAATGGTGGGACTTTTTTTTGTAAGCTAAAGGGGCACTCCCATGCCCTTTAATGAGTCACTACTGAATAGCATCCAGTTTGTGGTTGGTCCTCTTGTCTTGTCAGATGTTATGGGATGAAAGGGTCTGTACAAAGGCTTTTTAAATACTTCCTCTATGGAGCCCTTCCATCTTCCTCCTTTCCTTAATCAGTCCTCAATAATCCAACACTCTCATATATCCTGCTCATAACTTCAACATTTTTCATATGCTGATGTCATCTTTCACTTCCTGTGGTTCCTTCAGTAAATCCAGTACTGGTCCTTTTCTCCCATATAGACTTACCTAGCCTTTCTCATGTTGCCTTCTTTCCTTTCTGTTATTTGCAAAGAGAAAAGTAAACTGTTAACAACGTTTATCTATTGCCACTTTAATTGGGGACGTGGATAATATATGCTACTCCTACTCAGACTAAAACCATTGCAATTAACAACCCTCAATCAATAGGTTCCATTAATCTCCATGGGTCTACTCTGTGTAGGACTAGACTTGGATACAAGCCATTAGCCCTAATTTTGTTTTAAATAACTGAAGTTGCTAATATGTGGAGCATCTTTTAAGAACAATCCTCTGGTGAGATGCTTGTCAGAATTCATTAATTCTGTATAATGTAAAACTATTTCTTTCTAGATTTTCCACCTTGCAAATATTGTATTTTGAAGGGCAGCATACAACTCCCTTTAAAATTTAAGGCTTAAATAAATGAGCAAATAAATGCAGAAACTACTTAAGATTGGAGTTGAAAACAAGTCTCTTGATTTTATACCAAGCCTCAAATAAATATGAAAGACAAGATATGTATATACCTTACAATCAACACCATAAATAGCAAAATTCACTTACTGCTGTTTTCTCTATATCTGTATTTTAAAATGTTAACATTTATAAACTATAAATAACCTTTTTTTAGTTTTCATTTTACAAAACTCTTTAAGTATCAATTCTGCCAGAAATACTATCCTTCAAGGTTTGGGGGGGGGGTTGCAAAGGAAGAATAGTTAGTAAGTATAGTTCTTTATTGTTTGTTTCCATGGCGTGAGAATCCAGCTGCAATCCACTAATTATATGACTTCTATTTTTGACACACAAAAATCTATCTAAAATGCAAACATGGTCACAATGCTAAAAACGGTACGTGTTTAAACAAAACAGTGCTTAGCAAAACAGAAAGAATGACTTCAGCATAATTCCAAATGTATACCTAGACTTGAAGGTAATAAGTACGCCACTTTGGGGCTCATTAGAGTGGGAACAGAGCCTATTGTTTTGGAATGTTTTAATTGGCTTGAACCTGCACCTTGGAAGTCAAGGAACCACAAACATGGATGAATCATGCAACTCAATTGGGCAGATGGCAGTTGCAAGCGAACCGTTGTTGTTGTTGTTGTTCAGGGAACTCCTGAATAATAGGAGTAATATGATAGAAATAATACAATATATGTATGATAACTGTCTGGCATACATGGCAATGGCTACAGTTTATAGGGTGGTGACCCAGAAGTGGACATTTGCAGTGATTTTTAACTCATGGAGCAGAATGTACACATATGAGAAGGTATGTCATCAACCTTAGAAAAAAAAGAGCAATGAAGGGTCAGTAAAAGCAAGAGACATGGGGAGGTATCCACCTACCATGCCCCATTAGTGCAAGGATCTCTGCTTGCATAGCAAGACTTCCCTCCCTCCCTCTCCTCTACTCCTACCCCTGCTTGCATCCTGTACCTTCAGAAAATCTGGTCCAGAGGGTTGGGAGATCCCCTAGAAAAGATTTGGGGCAGCCGGCAGGGAAAAGAGAAGGAATGCTCACCTTATCACTACATTGAATTCTACCCATACTGTACAAAGCTACTAATTCCTGTGTACTGAAATAATTGCAAATTCTTAATATTCGATGCTGGTGTTAACAGTGGTGCTCAAGAACTTAAATGTGCCAGTGCTTAAATTTGATCTGTATGCAATCAAAATCTTACTGCTAATTTCCCAAGGGCTACAGGTGACCTGGTATTTATAAAACCATTTTTTCCCCATGTAGGTTTATGAAATATTGAAAAGAACTACATGCACCAAAGCCAAATATAGCATGGGTAAGAAAGTTTATTTAGCTTGCAGATCAGCATATTTTCCAGATTCCAGAATATTTGAAACTTACGTTTGAAGAGTTTGCAAGTTTGTTTATTCTCTTGTCTAATATAGTTCATGTAACCGAGAGTGGTTTGCGTGATATTTTAACTTGCAGAGATTATGAACTGCTTAAACTGATTTTGTGGAGAGAGACTCAGCTGATATAATATACCTATACATATATGATAAACCAAAATATTGCATACACTCACATTGTTTATGCATCTCTCTGTTTTTAGGCCATCAACCTTTTATGGATACATGCCATATTTCCCATGTTCTTTGGATATAATTCTGCCAGGTCTCAAAACAAGACATGTGCAGTACAGTCCTATGCATGTTTACTTGGAAGTAAGTCCTACTGTGTTTAATATGACTTACTCCCTAGTAAGTGTGTTTAGGCTTTTAGCCTTTGTGTGCATCTCTAATCAAAGCTAACCTTTTAAATTTATTGTAGTTTCTATTCTGGCAAGCCATTCACCCACAGGGTGTTAAAAACAAGTATGGGAAACCAGATTACTGCTATGCATGTGCAAATATTGGCACAAAGACTGATTAAACAACTTTCGAATAATGGAAGACTAAGCTTTGATTATTTATCAATCCCTGGCTTAAACTGGGCCTTTTGATCAACATTTCCCATAGCACTCTTATACATTTATTTATTTATTTATTTGTTAAGTATTTTATTTATTTTATAAGATAATTTATGCCCTGCCCTTTTTTTCCTTTTAAAAGGCCTCTCAAGGCAACTTACAAAGTACAAATCAAATCAGAATGCAAGCTGAGTGGCTTCTGCTGTGCCTTTAAGACACTGTAATGTGGGGTTTTCTATGGTGGTTCTTCCTTCAGTGGTATGTTATTGAGAAACTTGTTGGAGGAAATATCTTACAGCCTGTATTGGAATATACAGACGTATGCCTGAGTCTTGGCACTGTGTTAGAGGAAACTGTAGAGTTTGACGCATTGGTGGCCTATGCCAAGCTGGCCTTGTTTCTCTATGGTCTGTACATGCTTTATACAATAACAGTAATCAATTGGTTGATTTTGTAACCAACCAGGAATATTCATGGAATGAACCCTTGCTTAAAAGCTTGTGTGTTGCTTTAAGAAAGTAAGCGTGATTTTTTTCCCCAGGAGAAATCAGGTTTCAAGAAATCATTTCCTTCACCTATGTCTGATCATAGCATTTACAAATCAATTTACCGTTGTGGTCACAAAGTGGCCTAACAATCATGACTACATTAACAGAGAATGTGGTCTGATAAATTATATATTCCTTCCATCAGAAGTGGATGTGGGGGTGGGGAACACCAGTGTTCATAGCTTGATTAAAAAATAATGGCTGGGCACTTTTCTTCAAGTGATGTAAAGTGATGTAATGCCGCCTGGGACTGCATTTTATATAACCCTAACAATATATCAAAGTGTGAAGTTGGTTAGCATCAACAGCCAATCTGAAATGAATTTCCAAGATGTCACTAACTCCAAAATCTGACAAGACACTTCCACATTTCTCAGTTTTCAGGTGACTGACACCCAGAGCACTTTTCACCAGATTTCATCCTCATAACCTTCATTCTGGTTGGAAACATAAGAGCCTCCCAATAAGGAAAGGCCATAGCCTAATAGTAGAACATCGGCTTTGCATGCAGAAGATTCAATGTTGAGTCCCTGACGTCTCAATTTAGGGCTGGGAGAGAATCCTGGAGAGCCACTGCCAGGCAGCATAGACAGTGGTAGATGTAGATGACCAATTGTCTGATAAGGCAGCTTCCTATTTTCCTATGTGATCCTCATTTGAATGGATTGACTACCGGTAGCAGCATCAGTGTAGAGTGAGGGCTTGTCAAACCAGGAAAAATCACTTAAATGACGTGATTTCTTGTGGGGTTGCAGCAATAGATTTTCCACTCTAATAAAACTAGCCTAAGTCTGCCACTTGAGTAGGTCATCCATTGACATTTTGTCAAATCTTTTGTCAAGGTGTGGGCTTGTTGTTCCCAACCCTTTAATGCTTAACAGAAACACTTACTGATTTGTTTCCTGTGGGCACTGGGAGGGGCAGGGAGCCATTGTGCAAATAATTAATGATGCTAGACAAATGAGCAGTGTTGGCATTTTCTTCTTCAGAGCATGATCGAAGCTTCTGATGAACTGGGAGCTTTTAGTAACAACTGCACAGATGGTCTTTGGCATTTAATAGACTCAGCCCTTCATTTGCCATCTACAGCCATAAACATAACAATGTGCCAGCAGTGCTAAGGCAATAAAACTTGATTATAATTTTTCTTATGGTCAGGTATTCACCTACACCTTCTCTCTTTTAAGTACTCTAAACAAACAATAGCAAAAGACTTGCTTGGCCAAAGAAATTAACTTTGGTTGCAGTTTCACTGCTGATAAATTCATGTGCATGTGTATAATAATAATAATAATACCCGGTAATAATAATAATAATAATAATTTATTATTTGTACCCCGCCCATCTGGCTGGGTCCCCCCAGCCACTCTGGGCGACCTCCAACAGATACGGTATTAAAATACATTAAAATACATTGTTGTACAACAAATACAACAAATTCACCTTCAAGTGAATTCCATGCTTTAGTCTTCTAAGTAAATTGGTTCAGGGTATCCCAGGTTCCATGTTATTGAGCATGAATGCTCTAAATGGTTTGCAGAAGGTTTAAGCAGCAATGCAGAATTGGATGAAATCTCAGGACACAACTGGAAATAGTGTTTGTTGCAAGAGGCAACAAATAACTTTCGTAGACTGTGGCATTAGTATTTCTTCTTGAGGCAAAATATCCTATCAGTGAAATAACTCTGAGAGTAAAAAATGGGCTTCATGAACCTAGGGGTGCAAAACTGAAAATATTTACCCTCACAGAATACACCAGACTGTATGTTTTCATATTCCTGTCGAATGCCTTGTTATCATGTCAATATCCACACTGCTGTTTTCATATTGCTTTTTATTATTGGTTTTGCTGACTAGATCCAAGCCATTGTAGATAGGGTATCAGAATCAGCATGCATGTTTTCTGAGGTAACATGACCCTTTCAAAGTCTGTCAGGTATCCCGTATTTGGAAGCAGCTATATTAATGCCAGCAGCTGTAATGAAAAACACATCCAGAAATCAAATACTGCAGTCTCCAAGAGTCTGTAAGTAAGCAGTCGCTGGAATTCTGTGGCAAGCTAAAATTTCTAAGCGCATTCTTCACCCATTGCAAAATCCCAGCTATACTTACAGGAGCACCTGATATATACTCTCTTATTCAACTTCAAATTTTAAAGATGATTCCCCTGAAGAAATAATATACATCCCTCTGAGTCCCCATCGCACAAACATTGTAACTGCTCAATCATATAACTAATAGACAAATGTGTAAACAGGGCAAGGAGAGGGAAGAAAGAAGGAAACTACCCTTTTAAATAAAAGACGAAAATGTGGTAAATATGGTAAGTATAATACCAAGGTCTTTCCAAAGGCTTTCCAAACAGCTTCTCTAATCAAGCTTAAATCTGATTTTTAAAACTCTTTTCTGTGGATGTGTGTGTAAGAGAGTGGGAGGGATGGCTATTATTGACACACACACCCCCGGTGGTCAGTCCCAGCTGAACTCTCCTCTTTCTGATAACCTCGCCTTTTGCTACTTCCAAACCTATGGGCTTGCTTTTCAAATCCAACTTGAAGCTTCAGGTTGTGTAATTTATTGCAATGACTAAACTCTTGACTCCGCAGCGTATGACTTCCTCTGATTCTCCACAGCTTTCCGTTTCTTAAAACGAATCATGTTTAATAATCTATACATTCAAAAAGCTGTGAAGGCAAATTAATGGGTGCAGATTCATTCTCTAACAAAATTACTGATGTTTTGAGAGAGAAATCTCCAGAACTGAAAAGTGGGTTTATTTGAGGGAATTCAGACTTGGAAGCATAAATAGATATCCTCTGTTGTTTTTCCAGGGATCACCAGTCTGCTTGCCAATGGCGTTTACAGTGCTGCATATCCCTTGCATGATGTAAGTGGTCTTGGAATATATTTTATGTTTCTAGAAGCTGATACCAAGAATCCTTAACATGTTAGGTATGAATGACACTATCCTAAACATCTTCATCCTTTCATGAGCCCAGTATCCTCCTGCTCTGCTTGCATGTTACATTTTAGCAATTTCTTCAGGCCAACTTTTTACGGGTGTTGCAATACAAATAATAACTTTCTTTAGTTGTAAATGAATCAGAGCCGTAAAAATGACTCAGCAAATGACTTGCTCAGCAAATAACCATGCTTTTGACCTTCTTCTGCCAAGGACACTGGGATTGCTGATACATATTTATATCCGTGGCACCATGTAGCTGGTTTCCTGATCTAAATCTCCTTGGCATACTCCTAATAAATGCAACACATGCTCTCAATGGACAGTTTCTATTGTAAAGGTGGATTGCTTATATATGACTTGAAACACAGGCTACATATTAAATCATATTTACATGGATCTAGGAGTGGCCACCCTGTTGCTGCATCATTATCAACTATCTAAAGGCTACAGATTGTATACTAATATTTCACAATATAATTAATTACTTTGGGTGCTTGAAGATGATGATGGCAATAATAGCAATAACAACCACAACATGTATTTATTATGTGTGAATGTGATGTGTTTACCCAGCAATATGTTTAAACAGTTTAAATATTAACACTAAAGTCAAAATAATGCATTCCCAAAGAGGACTGAGACCTGCTTCTCAGTGATCCTGGGGCTATACATGGACCCCTACTTTAGGTTGTCCAGCTTTATATTAAAAAGGAATGCATTTCAAAGCGTTGGGTATAAATATTTTTTTATTATTAATGTGGAAATCTGCCTCTGGCCCTATTCTTTCATTCCTTTCTGCACTTAAAAAAGAATCACCTTATATTGCTACTGCCCCCCTTTTCCTGTACCAGTTCACCCTGTGACTGCTCTTTCGTGGCTTTTTCAAACCATGCCAGAGAAACCTGTAGCACCTTAGACACTCTGTGGAGTTACTGTAGGAGGAGGTCTCATAAGCAGCAGCTTACTTTCGTGCATGTGTCAACTGACAATGTAGACACTCCTGTCTACAGAAACTAAGGTGGTGATCTCCAGCATTGCTGTGTTACACCTGTCATTAGGTGACTTTAAAAGATGAAGGAATGAAATGCTCTTAACAGGGTGCATTCTTTAGTCTTCTTGTTCTTGTGAATCACTTCCAGCATGCAGTGGGAAAACTCAGGCTCAAACAATAGACATCCATTTCTGGATAGGGATAACCTGACCACTGTAGCTCAGGCATTGGTAACCTCAAGACAGGATAATTGCAGTGCTCTCTATGTGGGGCTGCCCTTGGGTCTGGTCTAGAAATTGCAGCCAATGCAGAATGCTGTGGCTACACTGGTGATGGGAACAGACTACTGCCAACACATGACACAGCTGCACTGGCCTCCTGTCTGCTACTGGGCCAGGTTAGAGGCTCTTGTAAAGGTAAAGGTAAAGGGACCCCTGACCATTAGGTCCAGTCGTGACCGACTCTGGGGTTGCGGCGCTCATCTCGCTTTATTGGCCGAGGGAGCCAGCGTACAGCTTCCGGGTCATGTGGCCAGCATGACTAAGCCGCTTCTGGCAAACCAGAGCAGCGCACGGAAACGCCGTTTACCTTCCCGCTGCAGCGGTACCTATTTATCTACTTGCACTTTGACGTGCTTTCAAACTGCTAGGTTGACAGGAGCAGGGACCGAGCAACGGGAGCTCATCCCGTCACGGGGATTCGAACCGCCGACCTTCTGATCGGCAAGCCCTAGGCTCTGTGGTTTAACCCACAGCGCCACCCGCATCCCTAGAGGCTCTTGTACTAGAGTACAAATCCTTGAATACCTTAAGGACCACTTTACCCTGAGCACCCCAGATCCGTCACTGAGATTGTGGTGCGCATACTATTAGTGGTTCCCTGTGGGCTAGAAGCCAACAAGGGAACATGCCTTCAGTGTTGTGGGTTCAGTTCTATGAAACCCCCTCCCACAAGAAGTCAGAGAGGCAACATTCCTTCATTCCTTCATTTCATTCCTTAGTTTAGTTGCCTGGTCAATATTGTGTTCTTTCAGGAGCCCTTTGCACCCAGAATGCTTCTCAGATGTTTTCCTTCTTTTTTTGAGTTTGTAAATTTTGGAGGTTTTAAATTTTGGAGATTTGATTCATGTTTTTATTTTGCATGTTTTATTGTAGTAATCCGCTTTGAGACCTACATAGTGAAAAGTGGGATATACTTTTTAAAATAGATGAATAAAAATGTTATTCCCCCTAGAGCAGCCGCCCAATCTGCAAAGGGAGGGCTTAGCCCTTGCCAACCTGGGGTCCTCTAGATGTTTTGAACAGCTCCCTTCAGTCCCAGCCTTAGCTGTGCTAGCTGCGGCTGATGGGAGTTTTCGCTGAAAAAAATGGATGACATGAGATTACGGTAGCAAAGGCTTGCCTAGGACATGATTTGATAATTCGGAAGCAATGTTTTTCTCTGTCATAATTACTGTTCTGGCATGTATACAAGAAGAAAAGAACACATGCCATATTTGATTTGTTGCATAATATCTCTTTTCTTTTCTTTTTAAAAAAGGGGGATTATGAAGGTGAACACATTGAGCACAATGACAGAAAAGTAAGTTGATACAAGAGGACTCACCTCTCAGAGAGTCAGCTTTATGGGTCACCTCTTGAAGTATGGATCATATGGATACATGTCAGGTTTCGGGCCCAGCCAACCCACCCAACTGATTACTTGTGGTAGCAAATGAGAGAGAACAGTATTCTGGAAGCATATTCCAGAATCACAGAATCAGGGTGGGGATGTTGCAGCAGCAGGGACATTGTGGCAGATGGTTCCTGCGCATGTGTGAGACACCACAGGCTTTTCTAAGCAGACTGTAGAGCTGCAATTTTTGTGCAGATTTTATTGCAAGCAAATCTCGTTAAAATTTGTTTTGAGCAAGTCTCGTTAAAATTATTTCCCAATAAGTCTTCATAGAACAAGGATGTTAACAGCCTTTCAAATGTAAAGAGAAATGTTACCCCTTTAAGGGCACATGCCATATAGTTTTCCGGTTGCAGTTGTTGGCTGGTTCTTGCTAATTTCAGAATTCCATTTATGTAGGGGACATTTTCACATACTGCTTATTTCTCATTGCTAATTGCTGCGTTATTCATCTGAAAGCTAAATATAACTGAACTGCTGCTCCTTTAGACAGAAGAAGGTATTGTTGTGATTCTTCTGTTCCATTGACACTTTCTCTTCCCTGCATAAATAGCAGAGGGATTCTCATGAAGGAGATGCTATTATCTGAGCACACCAGTTGTCACTTTGTGCTATCTGGACATTCAGTCAGAGAGAAAAATGTACTACCTGGCCAAGGATTTGATGCATGCCTCTTCCCAATGCCATCTTCACTTCTTTTTCCGGTAGGGCTTAGGCCTGGATCCTCTGGCCTATTTTCAGTGCCTGGGCTCATTGCCGACACATGAAACAAATAGTAGCAAAGAGAGTTTCTTTAAGAATACACAGAGTGAACTATCCTTACCACTGAAGGTAGCTTCACATGCTCAATTTTATCCTCCGGTGTGTGTGTCAAATAGTCACACTTCTGGTTAAATGTGAAGGGCACACATGTACAAAAATGTAGAATCTGTGCCTTTAAAATATTCAGAAACAGATGATCACCATATTCTCTCAAGTATTTAAAAGAGAAACATGCCAAATTTAACAGGCACATACTCTTCCTGCTTTAACGGCACTGGCCTCTCTGTGGAATGATGCTGTTGCTTTAGGCAGCTGATTCTGGGTGCCCTGAAAGGACAGCACATTTTTAGCTATTTAATTTATCATTCTTGTATTTTTACTTCCAAGCTTGTGCAGTCTCTGGTTTAACGTTATGTGTGAATGCAGCCAAAGAGGCTTGCCACGCAGCTGTTTAAGAGCACGTAACATGAGAGGAATATGGTAGTGCCTTCCAAATGGCATGAGTGAACATGCAAAGCATTTTAGGACTCAAAACTTTGGCTAAATTTGGGTTATGGTTTCTTTTTTTAAAAAATGCTGGTGGATGGTCGGCGATTTACATAACTGAGCTTCAGATTAGATCATTCTGCTCAGAGGAAATCTCAGTCTTGCAAAGATCCCTGGTATCTTTGTTATTACTTGGCTCCAGTAAGGGTTCAAAGCCTCTTTTAAGCCGAAGGCCAGAACATGCTGGCCTCCCCCAGTAATTGAAGAGCATCACAAAAGGTGGATCATGTAGGGTAAGGGCTTCCCAACATGTTTAATCCATTTTGTAATTCCATAATAAATAATTGAGAGTTTAATTAGATGTAGCATCAAGCGCTAGACACACTTGCATCTGTTTATTAACGCTCTTTGCTGTAGTCGGCCCTTGTGATATTTTGCACATACCCCACAGTGGTGTAAATCCAGACAAACTCTGTGACCTTAAATATCCGTGTTGGTATTCACCCTCGGTGCGCTTTGATTTAAGAACAGAGGTTAAAATGTACTGTTGCTCCATGTTGTGAAGTATAGTCAGGAAGTTGCTCTGATGTGTCCAAGTCAGCATATGCCTGCATAAGGTTTAATATACCAAATGCAACTCCTTTATCTGCCACCCAGCAATTGGGAAGAAAAGCAGTGCTCCGCTAAGTGTTCACTTGCATAGACAGGAAGGAGGAGAGTCACAAAACAGATGTGGTGGAACATCTCTTCCATTCCGGCCATTTCCCCACACTACTGAGCAAGGATGCCTTCATTGCCACCTCATTCAGCTGCAATTTTTCACTCTGCAGATTGCAATATAAAACCTTCAATTCTGACCTATGAATCAAGTGGTCAGTCCAAAAGTCCTAAATGAAAAAAGTGTTACACACACACACAAGTAACTGAAACACTTTCCTTGACATTTGGAGAATTTGGTTATTTCAGAAGTTTAATTTAAGAATTGAGATTAACTGCATGCCAAGCAAAACAAATTCATGATGGATCACAGATTTTCATAAATGCTGCAATGGCGAGATCTCCAGAGTCTCACCTCTCCTGCAACATGAAGGGTTGTATCTGCACGTTCTACTGTCAAAGCTTTGGCCCAACATGCAGCCAGTGTAAAACTGACCTCCAGACTTATCCCTGTGTCCTGATGAGTTTGGATGTAAATTCAGGGAGGTAGTGTTTGGTAGTGAAATGCATACCTCTGTGGAATATTAAAACTCACTGGCTGTAATCCAGTGAACTTGCACAAATCAAAATCAATAGCCATCATTTAAAGGGGGTGTTGAACAAAACTGAGGGTGGGGAAGAATTGCAGCAATCAACAATAACACACCAAGCACAAATATTATTATTTTTCTCCCTGTTATTACACAGTGACAAGAATAATCAATCTTTAAAAAAAAAGTAAGAAAGAAAGAAAATGGCCAGCTCAGTTTTCTCTAATTTTATGAGTTCATACTAATAGTGGTCTTTATTTGATTTGGCTAACATCGTAGTAAAAAAAGAAGGAAAGAATAATTAAGAAAGATCATTTTGTCCTACTCTTAGGTTCAGTGTGCATCTTTCATATAGTGCATAATATTAGTTCAGAGACTGTAAGCCAGGTTCTTCCGTCTTAACCCACACTAATAACTCAAAGAACACACATCCTCCAGATCTATTAAGAGCCTTTCTAGTATGTGCATTGCTACAAATCATACATCAAGGCCGCTCTTGCCTCCCGCCCTCCCCCCAGCACCTTTATATCTGTCTGTTAGTTCTCTTGTAGATTAATACAAGAAGCTGTCAGTGAGCCAAACCATCAAACATGTTCAATACTTAATGCAAATTATATGTATTGGTGGATTAAAGAACATAAACCCACAAGATGGTGACACCAGAGGACAATGTGAACTCTGTAGTGGAAGCAAGGAAGGAACTGCTTGCTTGCAGTTTTAGTTTTAATTTTAAATTTCTTTTACAGCTCCTGTGTGAGGAATGGGCAAGTTATGGAGTCTTTTATAAGTACCAACCAATTGACCTAGTGAGGTAAGGAAAATGTGGTCCCTCATTAAACCTAAAATATTGCCTTTCCCCTTTCCTCCAAATGTTTATTTACAGCTTGAGGCTAAAGCGAAAAGTAAAACTGCCCAGGCCATATGTTCACCCTCTCTATTCAGTTTGACAACCAAGAGTGATTCTAAACGCAGGTGGCGCTGTGGTCTAAACTACTGAGCTTCTTGGGCTTGCCGATCTGAAGGTTGGTGGTTCGAATCCCCACGACGGAGTAAGCTCCCATTGCTCCGTCCCAGCTCCTGCCAACCTAGCAGTTCGAAAGCACACCTGTGCAAGTAGGTGCCACTGCGGTGGGAAGGTAAACGGCGTTTTCGTGCACTTTGGCTTCTGTCACAGTGTTCCATTGCACCAGAAGCGGTTTAGTCATGCTGGCCACTGGCTCCTTCGGCCTGAAGTGAGATGAGCACTGCACCCCATAGTCGCCTTTGACTGGACTTAATCGTTCAGGGGTCCTTTACCTTTCACCTGGAGATGCCTGGGACTGAAGTTTCTGCATGCAATAATGTTCTCTATTACTGCACCATGACCCTTCTGCAAAACTTAAGATCATGCTTATTTTGTTTTAATTCAATTTATATCCTACCTTTTATCTAAGAACATGCATGGTTATTCTCCCACACTCACATTTTATCCTCACAACAACTCTGTGGAATAGATCAGACCAAGAGATAGAGACTGGCCCATAGTTACCCAGTGAGCTTCATAATTGTGTGGGGATTTGAACTCTGGCCCTCCAGGTCCAAATCCAACAATCAAACCACTACACTATGCTGTGTCCAACAATAGGAGTGGAGAAAATGGGATCATGGCTGGGGAGGAGCGGCCTAAACTTCCACAAATTGATGCCAAACTGATACTCCCCCCCCCTTCCCACATTCCTAGTATTTAATTTTATTTTAAAAAATGACATAACTGCTAATCACATTTTTAACACAACGTATAGCAAGGCCCCAAAGGTAACAAAGCAGGCGGCAGGTACTACCTTGCAACTCCACCCTTTTTAGCATTTCCCAGGGAGATGCAGCTTGGGAAAAACCTGAATGCTCTGTTACCACCACCAAATTCAAGTGACACCACCTTACTACAAAAGCGGTAATTACGGCTGGATGGAACAATATCCATTAGCAATATACTTTGACTTAATGAAATCTTCACTGGAAAGAATCAGCAAGGGAATATATTTTTCTCTCTAACTTCCTACTTCATTTTTTTCTGCTTTTGGCCAGACACTTCGATATATTGTGCAGCTCCATTTATCACATTCATCTGCACAAAATAAAGGAAGACTTTGTTAAATTAAGACTCTACACTTAGAATCTGGGTTTCATTTATTGCTTTTGGAACAGGAGAGTCTGTGCACTAAAAGCTCATTTCAGACATGTGTGAGGGAAGGAAATTGAAGGCTTTTGTTTCTACTTAATGGCAAACCACAGTTTGCTATGGTGTCTGGATTTTGCAAACTATGCTTTGCTTAAAGCAGGCATAGCCAAACTTGGCCCTCCAGATGTTTTGGGACTACAATTCCCATCATCCCTGACCTCTGGTCCTGTTAGCTAGGGATGATGGGAGTTGTAGTCCCAAAACATCTGGAGGGCCAAGTTTGGCCATGCCTGGCTTAAAGGAAAAGGTGTACTGTGGTTTGCCATTAAGTAGAAGCTGAACCTCCCCATTCCCTTGCCTTGCACTAGGGGCAGGGAGGAAAGAAGACATGCCTTATTGTCCTCATAACAATAAACCATGGTTTATCATTGTGTCTGAACTGAGCCAGTGTGAGGAGATCCTCGCCAAGCCTGTGGTGACCAAGATAGCTATAGAAACAGATCTGCAAAGCTGCTTGATAAGCAGGAATGGATGACTTACTTGGTGCCTCCAGTCCTGGATCTGTTCCAAGCAGCATGCAGACAAGAATCCTCCAAGGGGAAATGCATTCCAACTAATCAACAGGGCTTATTTTCTCCTTCAAAGTCAACCCTGCTGTGTGATTCATAAGCTTAACCATGGTACAATTTAAGAAATAGTAAACATTGCACAATGTTTCCCCTTCAATGTATTTCAGAAAGTACTTTGGTGAAAAGATTGGACTGTATTTTGCCTGGCTTGGCGTTTATACACAAATGCTTATTCCAGCTTCCATTGTGGGGATTATCGTGTTCCTGTATGGCTGTGCAACAGTGGACGAGAACATACCAAGGTAACATACACATTTGTGGGTTTCCATCTTCCACGTGTTCAAAATGTCCTCATTTCCTCTTTTGACACAGGGAATGTCCAGTCTGCTCAGTCATGCTTGCTTTATCTTCATAAAAGAAAATGGGAAACATTAGATTTAGAATCACTGATGGTCTTGTACAACCGATAATACAAAAATTATTTCAGAATTCATATTATTAGTGTTAGCACTTGTATTCGTTAATTGCCTTTTTTAACAAAGGTAACTCACAGTGAGTTACATCAAACCAATTAAAACCAACAATAAACCAACAATAAAAACCTTAAAATATGACAATTCAAAGAAAATACTAAAAAACACAATTAACAAAAAGCAGGACTACAGGTCCCACCACACTAAAAAAAGGGGGGGAGGCCACAGTAACCTTCCAACTGCTGGCCAAAATCCTGGGAAGAGAAAACGTTTGCCTGGCATCTAAAACTACATAAGGGTGGTGCCAGATGTGCCTCCCTGAGGAGAACAGTCCACAAGCAAAGGGCCACCACTAAAAAGGCCCGTTCTCGTGTCGCCACCCTCTCAACCGCCCATGGAAGGGGCACCGGAAGAAACAATAAAACAGTAAAAATGTTTAAAAAGCAAAGATAACACCCTCCCTCAACATGAAGAGATCCATTCCTGCTCCTTTCACTGCACAAGGCAGTGACCGTGACTGAGACTAGCTATGTGCTTCTAATTTCAGCAGTGTGTAGATATTTTGATACTCAAAATTAATTCATCTCCCATCTATGAAACGGCCGAGCAGTTTCCGTGCATGGAAGCTGAGTACCTATTAGCACTCAATAGTTTTTTGTATATAAGCATCTCTGGATTTGGGGCAGTACTTGCCCCTTACGTGTACAAGACCCATCAACAGGCATGAAATAAGTTTATCAGCTGATAACAGCTGTATGAACTGTGCAGGTATATTAACTTCTCGCATGTAGCTAACACTGCGGAACTCAAGATAAATGTATAAATAACATTAGATGAAAATAGTAGCAAATAGATGCGTATATTATGAGAGACTGCCAAAGTTTTAAGATCAAGCTTTTAAAATTAACCAGCATTGTCTGATTTAACATAGATAAACAAGCATAATTTTAAAATGCATAGGCACTGTGTTTCTGCCAATATTAGAAGAAATAATATATGTGACGGACACGGGTGGCACTGTGGGTTAAACCACTGAGCCTAGGTAGCCATGTTGGTCTGACGCAGCTAAAGCTTATACCAAGAACAAACTTAGTTGGTATCTAAGGTGCTACTGGACTTTTTTTTTTTTTAGTTTTTTATTTAGCTTGTTATATACAGTGATATTCTCTAAAAATGAGGCTGCAATGCTCTGTACGCATTTACCTGGGGGTAAGTTCCATTGAAGTCAATGGGACTTCCGAATATACGTACAGAACTGTACTGCATGAGGTCCAAAACTGATAAGATGGGAGTTTTACTAACTTCACTTAATGATCAATTATATGTAACTTGCTGTCATCAGTCTTGAAAGCTTGCATACTCTGACACCAACAGGTTTTATTCAGGAAAAAGATATCAGCTTACTTGCCTTATATCTCTCAAGAGTCACATTTTCTGTGGCTGCTTTTTAAAGCTTTCAGATCTTTAATTGAAAGTAGATCAATATAGGGTACAGGAAATAGAAGGATGCTAATAATGTATATTAGTTAAGTGCTGCAACTTGCAACACAGTTCTAATTTATGGGAAATGTCTGTTTTTCCTCAACATTTTTGTTTCCTTGTGGTATTTGGCTGATGGAATCGCTGCAAAGATTAGACCTAAGGGGTTCAGAACTTAGTGTGGCATGTGGGAGGAAAGAGTTTCCTTAGTATAGACCAGGCATAGCCAATGTGATGCTCTCCAGATGTTATTGGCCTACAAACCCCATCAGTAAGAATGGCCAATGGTCAGGAATAATAGGAGTTGGAGTCCAGAAACATCTACACTGGCATCCCTGGAACTAGTCTTCTGAAATGTCGCTCTCTGAAGTAATCCAGTCCAGAATTCTTAAAGGTGTCCAAATGCATAGCAAACAAATAAATTTCCAAAATACATAGTAGATCACCACTTAACCCTTTCCCCCATGACTTCTCATATTCCTTGAAGCATGAGTTTGATTCTAATGGTCATTTTTATTATTAAGCATCATAGTTCAAGAAAAATGGTTCCACATTGGGAGGAGTTCTGGAGAGGCTATGAGCTTATCCACACTTGCTCCTGTCCTGCTGCTCTTCCCTAGGGAAAACTGCTCGCTGGTGCTCACTCCAAACAAACGGCAACCCAATTTTCCATGGATTGCTGTTTGTTCTGATTTAAAGCTAATGAGCGGGTTTTCCCTGGGAAAGGAGCAGGGAAAGGAGAAAACTGCCCGGACCCATGCCTAGAAAATGGAAAACTGCTTGGACGCATGCTAAAATGTTGAAGGGAGTGGGTGTCAAAAAAAACCTCAACTAGCCTGGAAATGCTTTTCTCCTTCTGCAAATTGAAGAGGACTAATGGAATGGGGAATGCATTTTGCACATGTTCCAAAGCATTCTGTTACTTACACATATTTAAGGGATGGCACTGAAAGCAGGTCTTCAGAGAGCTGTGTTGCAAATTAAGCTCTGAGTCCATGTATACTTTGTACATTTGTACATAGTGAGGGTTCCTCTGAAGTCTGTTTCCAGAGAAGGCTCACCCTTGCCCAGTCTTCCTCACTCCTATAGAAATGCCTGCCTAAACAAGTTATTTGTGCCATGAAGGTACCAGGAGGTAGGAGTCAACCTGGGGCAAATTCCATTGAAATGCCTAAACTGCCTTGACTTGTTTACTTGCTATAATTCCTAGACTGAGGGAAATTTAGTGATAGGCAATGGTCTGGTACAGAAATAATTTATGGAACATGTACGTAAGTAGAATGAGAACAGGTTACAGCATTGACATTTCCTCCCTAGCTGCAATGTGAATTTCTTCCTTCCCTTTTCAAAGGTTACCATCTTATTGCTTTCTATGCACACTGTGGTAGCCAAAGTTAACATTAACCACAATTATCTTTAACTGGTGTCTGGAGACCAGATTTATATCCTGGTTTCAAGCTCTAGTTAAAAGGAAACACTGGCCAGTATTAACCAGGGTTAATGTCAGGGACGCGGGTGGCGCTGTGGTCTAAACCAGTGAGCCTCTAGGGCTTGCCGATCAGAAGGTCGGCGGTTCGAATCCCCACAACGGGGTGAGCTCCCGTTGCTCAGTCCCAGCTCCTGCCAACCTAGCAGTTCAAAAGCACGCCAAAAAATTGCAAGTAGATAAATAGGTACCGCTCCGGTGGGAAGGTAAACGGCGTCTCCGTGCAATGCTCTGGTTTCGCCAGAAATGGCTTAGTCATGCTGGCCACATAACCTGGAAAAACTGTCTGCGGACAAACACCAGCTCCCTTGGCCTGTAAAGCGAGATGAGTGCCGCAACCCCAGAGTCATCTACAACTGGCCTTAACTGTCAGGGGTCCTTTACCTTTACCTTTAATGTCAGTATAGCAGTAGTTAATGCTGAAAGGGGAAGGAAAAAGAGAATGCAGGAGGGCTGAGGAATGGTTGAGGGAGAACACATTTCTGTGGCCTGTCCCAGTTTCCTTAACTGTTGCTGCATATTAGATTACCGGTATATTGGCCACTTTACATTGACACTTGGCCAGTATAGCTCAGTAACTACAACAACACTAGTTGCAGCTCAGGAGAATGGAGTAGAATGTCTTTAGGGCACTGGTGTTCTGCAGGCTCCTAGGTGTCCAGGCAAGACATTTCATGCCCTAAGCATACAATATTGTACCAGCACAAAAATACTTACACCAGTATGACATCACAAAATGCAGCAATAGCAGAGCTACACCAGCATAATAGAAACAAACATTTAAGGGCAGAGTCTCTATAAAGGAATCAGTGCTATTTCCCTTCTTCCTTTTTTGTACTGTAATTCCATGCAGTTAATGTTGTCATATAGGCATATATTTAAAGCGTAAAAAGCTATAGCTTCCAGAACTCTTAGCAAACTGCAGTTCTCAGGATTTGGGGTGCATGCTTTCAATGTATGGTGTATAAACAACCATAAGGTAAAGGTAAAGGGACCCCTGACCATTAGGTCCAGTTACAGACGACTCTGGGGTTGCGGCGCTCATCTCGCTTTATTGGCCAAGGGAGCCGGCGTACAGCTTCTGGGTCATGTGGCCAGCATGACTAAGCCGCTTCTGGCGAACCAGAGCAGTGCACAGAAACACCGTTTACCTTCCCGCCAGAGCGGTACCTATTTATCTACGTGCTTTCGAACTGCTAGGTTGGCAGCAGCTGGGATTGAGCAATGGGAGCTCACCCCGTCACGGGGATTCGAACTGCCAACCTTCTGATTGGCAAGCCCTAGCTCTGTGGTTTAGACCACAGCGCCACCCGTGTCCATAGGTAAGTCTGAAATGGGGGGCGGGAGCGGAATTCATGAAAAGAGCTTTTGACAGGTCAATCAGGTGAATATGCAATCTGTATAAATTACAGATTGGGACCAGGGGAGAAGCAGGACAAGAAAACACCCAAGTTTGAAGAATGCTTTGTATTTAGCTGACATGCACTGTTTTCTTTCCCTCAGCATGGAGATGTGTGACCAGAGGAACAATATTACTATGTGTCCCTTATGCGATAGAACCTGTAGCTATTGGAAGCTGAGCTCCGCTTGTGCCACATCTCGGGCAAGCCATCTCTTTGATAACCCAGCAACTGTCTTCTTCTCAGTCTTCATGGCTCTGTGGGGTAAGAATGTCCGCACGACTTTGGTTGGCCCGAGCATTGGCTGCGGTTTTTAATCTGCTTACTTGTGGAAGGAAACAAGCAGGAGGATAAATCAGTGTTTGTACAATTCAACAGTTAATTATCTGTAGATCCCCCCTTTTTTTCCTTCTCCCATAAAACTGCCTCCCTTATATTTATGTTTTGAACTGAAGGTTAAAATAGAAAGCTGCTTGGATGAATATAAAATGAAGCATTTGTCATAAAACTGCTGCATGGCATGTATAGATAGCATTAAGGGGATTGCAGAGCATGCCAACAAAATCTATTTGCAGACTTGGCTTCCAAATTAGACCATTGGAGCAAAGATTTATTGTTGGGGGGGGAGGCGGTTCTTATAGAAATGGCCTTTAACAAAGTACGATTGAATAATGACCACGCTGCTAAGTGCATTAGTGTTATCAATAGGATGCTGTTTGTACCTCTCAAGGTGTCCTTTTATTTTTGAGGGGCATCCCACTTTTGCAAAGAGCCTTCCATGATCCAGGTATTGAGATGCTGTAGCAGTTGAAAGCTATGCACCAAGCGGATTGTGTAAAATGGCAAAAAAAACAACAACACTTGAGATCTAGCTGTTAAAATTCAAAAAGAGTAAGGATCTGCATTCATAGTATGACATGATCCTGAATGTGCAATGGGGGAACTTGCGCATACATTCGCACACATGCAGAACATACCTGGGATAATGTGATATGAGTGTTTGCACATAATGAAATCTATCACACCTATTCCAATTTGGAGGGGGTGTTGAATGCAGCCCATAAGCAAGATGCTCCCATAGAAGTATATCACCATTATTGCCTTGGTGGGTTTCAGTTGTTGCAACCTGAGGATATAGACAAGGTATTTAGAGACATGTAGGCCACTAGCACTTGTTTGCATGATCCTTGCCTGTCTTGGCTGATGGTATCTAGCCATTTGGCTAATGCCGTCTGCACCCCTTCCTCGTGTGTTTTTGCCTGGCTAAGTTGTATCCTTGGACGATTGTTCCTGCTTGCCTGCATGCACCATGGACAGATGTGTGTCTGAAAACCTCTGGCTTTTGTATGGCCGAAATATAGACTTGTGTACAAAAGTAAGAGTCACATCCATTGACTGTGATCATAACCCAGATTCCTTCCCCCCGCCCGGCGCACACACCTGGTTAGGACCCCAGATCACCTGGTCTGGGCTGATGAGCTGTAGCTGTAGAAAAAGTGGGATGGCAGGGTGGCAAGGCATGATAGTGCGACTGATTTCCACTGTTGAAAAGGGGGAGTGGATTATGGAGATGGAAACAGTGGCCCAGGAGGACTCAAGGAAAGCCAGTGTGGAGTCAATAATGTAGGAATATTGAAGAACATGTGTGTAGCAGTAGGAGCAGGGGCAGATGGTCCAGTAGAAATCCATTATAAATGCACATTGAAAGTGTCAAACACTTGTTGCTGCATACGCTTGCAGTAAGGCACTTGTCTAAGATGTCTGCACCCTCTTGCCCCGCTTTCATATATTAGATATATGGAGAGTAAAGTACAGCAGCTTAGACAACAGAATTTGCAGCAATTATTCTTACCCTGCATGAAATTGTAGTATGGTGCTTGTGTTTGTTTTTAAATTAAGATAATTGCCTGCCATGTAGAAAACTTTTTCATTATTGATGACATGTATTATGCCATTTGATATGAGAAATACAGTTCAAGTTTCCAATTGCTCAGCTGTACAGGGAATCAATTTTTTCCCGATTAAAATGCATTTCAGTCAAGTTACCTCTGTGAGAGATCAGGACCTGGCTTCTTCCACCACCACCACCACCCCCTTTTGACTAAATCATCTTTTTTTTTTAATAAGCTGTACTGCTAACACACACAACTGTATATTTTACTTAATAGGAGTGGGGTGGTAAGGGGTGTCTGTGTGATAATGGCAAGCTGAAATATGGAGTGATTGAGTTTAGATTTAATTTTATACTGCAGTCAGCAAGAGGGAAGCCAAAAAGGAAGGAAGATGAATCTGAGCAAAACAACCTATGCCACAGAGATCGATGATTTGTTATCATGTAGAGTGGCTTGTCACATTACATGTATTGAGAAATGTGATATATAAGCCAAAGCAGAATGTCGTGTCTTTAAATAGTCTTATCCCTTCATCCAGGCAATCAAATATCCATTCTCTCCCTTTCACCTTTCCCTCCCTTTCCAATACATCTGCAAGTCCCTCAGTCTAATCTCCAGATACTCAGAATATATGATACACTGAAAACAGCACTCCTCTAATCAGAAGTGACCATTGCCTAGTCTATTAGTCAAAACTGTCCTATAGACCAGAGTGGAGAAACTTTAGCCCAACCCCAACCCCAACCCATATTGTTGTTGGTTTGAAATCCCATCAGCTGCAGCTGTTGAGTTCAATAAGAAGCTGGGCTGAGTCTATGGTTATTAAATAAAGATGCTTATTTTAGAGTACTTTCCATGTCCACACTTGCATACAAACTGGTGTTCTACCTTCCAGAATTGTCTCTAAGCCCTGTGGTGGACTAGTCTAGGCTTAGGCCAGAGCACATTCTGGAATCCTGGGCTGCAGGGATGATTGTAGGGACGACCCTGATACGTTTTCTGTTTTTAGAGCAGATTTTGATCTCATGTTATGCTACTTTTCTCCACAACCATAAGTGCTAAAAATATTTCCTGCTGTTATTTTTGTTTGTTTAAGGAAAGAAGAGACTATGCTATCAAATTTTATGTGGCTTGGCATGAATTATATAGCCAGGCATCACTTTGACCCTTCTCTCCTTCTCTAGTGACAGTGGAGAGCAGTATCTCAAAATCACTGTTTTCAATTTATATGTTATAGTTTTGGAGCTTCTTTATTTTTTTATTATTATTTTGTTTTTGCAGAGATGGATTGTTCAACTTTGTGTTTAATTTTTTTTTTTTTTTTTTGCCATTGGTTACATTGGCAAGTCTGTATGTACATACCCATACAGACACTGCATTGCTAAGTTGGCTATTTCTAGCACAGGGCAGTCCAACATGTGGCCTGAGAGTAAGCAAGGCTCTGGGTTTTGGAAAGGAGACGGTCCTAGAGTCCACCTTTTTCCTTCCCAAACCCTAGTTAACCCTTTCCCAGTTTTGGGAAGGAGGTGGGTGCGCTCTAGGTCCCTGCCAGAACCTTGCAACTTGCATAACTGGCTTTGGGAAGGCAGCATGAAGGTTGGGGGTCATCAGATTTTGGCCTCGCTTCCGCCCCCCCCCCCCCCGTGTGCACAGCAAAGTCGCATGTAGCCCACAGGTCTCGTGTCAAAGTACTGTTGCGACCCACTTTGTATGAAAAGTTGGACCACCCTGCTCTTGCATAAAAGAAGACCCAAATAGTTTTCTGTGTTTTGTGTCATTTTAACCATGGTGGTTCAGCTGGAAACTAAGCATTGTAAGCTTGTGCAAAGGGAAGTCAGATTTTTAGGGAGTGTATATGAATAGAATGTCAAGCTCAGTAGCTAACTGACTAAATTGCAGTTTGTAATCTAATAATGAAAATCCTAGTCCTTGTTATTGCCCCACACTTCCTCTTTGATATTTGCTCTCTAAAGCCTTTCAAAAAATTATGTTGCTATCACTGTGACAAATGCAAGTCTTCCACATCCACCTTGAAGAGACCAACCTCACAAGAATAAAATGGAAGGGAAACGTGTGTGTTGTTTTGAGCTCCTTGGCATAGGGCAAGTTTTTATCTTATTTTTTAAGGGGTATGTATGCGGGTGGCGCTGTGGGTTAAACCACAGAGCCTAGGGCTTGCCGATCAGAAGGTCAGTGGTTCGAATCCTCACGACGAGGTGAGCTCCCGTTGCTTGGTCCCTGCTCCTGCCAACCTAGCAGTTTGAAAGCACGTCAAAGTGCAAGTAGATAAATAGGTACCGCTGCAGCGGGAAGGTAAATGGCGTTTCCATGTGATGCTCTGGTTCGCCAGAAGCAGCTTTGTCATGCTGGCCACATGACCTGGAAGCTGTACGCCGGCTCCCTCGGCCAATAATGCGAGATGAGTGCCGCAACCCCAGAGTGGGTCACGACTGGACCTAATGGTCAGGGGTCCCTTTACCTTTTATGTCTCCCTAGGTCTCTCTAGTCTATTACCATCCATTCTGACCTGCAGCTCTGCACGGTCTAAGGTGGAGGCTCCCATTTTCCCCATGAGCCAGCTTTTAACTGAAGCTGTGCCGGGAGCCTCCTTGGGGACATTCTGCACTCAAGCACGTGCTCTCCCACTGAGCTATGGTTTCAAATGGCAGCCTGATGGTTTGTGGCTGCACTCTGTTCTCTGAGGCCAAGGTTGCATGACATCATGACAAAAATGCACACACAACCAGTGGTTTGGAGAGTAGGCTTTTAAAAAATGTTTTACTGCATGCTTCAAGTGTGGTCCACACACAAGCACAGACATCCAGCTACAAGGACACATTCTGGTCATCTCCTTGGACCTAGCATATCTGCATGTTAGAGAGTGATACAGCTCCTTTATGGCTTTGTAAGCTAATGCTGTAAAAGAGGGATTCCTGGTAGCAAAGGAGGGTGGGGGAGAGAAGTCTTTCATTATCCATAATTCTCACTTTATATGCAGGTACCATTCAGCAAGTATACCAAGCATCCAAAAAAGGGCTATCAACAAGCTACAGAAAGCCAAAAGCACAATTTTAAGGATTATAATATTTTATTATATATAATTATGATGTCAGTGTGTAATGAGTTTCTCAGATTTATGCGCAGGAGATACAGAACAGATTAACGGAACTGAATAAAACATGATTAATGCTAAAATATGTTGGCAAATTCCCGTTGTTGCTACATAATTAAGATACGTGGAGACCTTGCCTAGTTCCTCCCATATTCCTTTTCTCCAGGGCTTTACTGGGATCTCAGTACAGCTTGTTGATCACATCTGTTAGCAGTCACTTCGGAGCAATTCCCATGGGGTTAGGCTTTCTCAGCACGCTTGCTTCTTTCACAATTACTTATTTACTGTGTAGTGCTGGTCTGTTCCCAGTATTCAAATCCATGTCCCCAGGGCCTCCCACAACCTCAGTGGCACATAGATTGATGTACACAAGCTATATTTGCTGAAGCTTAAGAGTTGTCGCTGTGCCCCTCCTTTATAGTAGCATCCCCATTGAAAATGAAATTATAGCCACTCTCTAGGTTCCAGAGCAATTACTGGTTTACATTTCCTTCTTTACATATTTTCTTGTAAGTCATTTGTCCAGTTAAGCTGAAGTGCTTGGATTTAAGATGATTTCACCTTAAGCAAATCTGCCTAAGTCCCAAATAGTGCTGCCGCTGAAATTTGCAAGTAATGGAATTGAGGATTGATGCAGAGGTTCCAGCAGCCCCAAATATATTATTGCAGCTTCAGGCTGACAATTACTTTATTGGGAAGGTTGCTAAGAGTGAATGAACTTTCCCCTGTGATCAGTCATTGCAAATGCTTAACAAAAATTCAAGGTTTTATTAATATTTTCAAAGAATAGTGGGGAAACCCAGATTGCCCCTGCAGTCTTATTTCCATGAAGGGTGGAAACCTCTTGAGGAGGTTACAATCCCTCTGAAGGAACAGGTACATAGCTTGGGGGTGCTCCTGGATCCCCATTGTCACTTGAGGCCCAAGTGGCCTCAGTGGTGTGGAGTGCCTTCTGCCAGCCTCAGTTGGTGGCCCAGCTATGCCCCTATCTGGACAGGGAAAGCCTAACTTCTATAGCCTACGCTCCAACAACCTCTAGGTTAAATTACTGCAATGTGTTATACGCAGGGCTGCCTCTGAAGACAATTCGGAAACTTCAGCTGGTGCAGAATGCAATGGCCAGATTGCTCACCAGAACAAGACGGTTTGAGCGTATAACACCAAACTGGGCACAACTGCACTGGCTGCTGATTAGCTTCCAATTCAAAGTGCTGGTGTTGACCTATAAAGCCTTACACGGCTCAGAGCCTCAATACCTTAAGGACTGCCTCTCCTCATACAAACTAATCCGGACCATGCGCTTGTCATCTGAGGCCCTTCTCTATATCTCCACTCCCAGAGAGGTTCAGAGGGTGGCAACAAGGGAATGTAATGTAATGTGTTTCTAAGGTTGTACACCTCCCTGAGATCTTTTGACAAATTGTGTGTGTGTGTGTGTGTGTGTGTGTGTGTGTAATAAATAATTTATTGCTCCTACTATTTACCCACCCTTCACCCTAAGGTCCCAAGACAGGTTATAACAATTTAAAATATAACATGCCAAACAGTTTAAAACAAATTGCTATCACGAAAGTAAGGTAGGTTCCAAAAATACACATCTCAGGTGTCAGAGAGCAGATTCTTCCACTCCCCAACATTGTTCTCACAAGAAATGATGCTTCAATTGAAATGCTTAGAAGCGTATAAAGGTTTATAGGTTTCTGAGCATTCTCACAAGCATCATGTCAAATTCTAGACTTAACCCAGGCATAGGGAAACTCAGCCCTCCAGATGTTTTGGAACTACAATTCCCATCATCCCTGACCACTGGTCCTATTAGCTAGGGTTGATGGGAGTTGTACTCCCAAAACATCTGGAGGGCCAAGTTTGCCTATGCCTGAGTTATAAAGTCAATCGGTCAACCTGCCTATTAGTGAGCTAGACTCCCTGAAGTCTCTCCATCCCTTTGTCTGTGAAGGGAGAACTGGCATAGAATAAGGGGTCTGTGACCCATTTCAAGCACGAATCCAGATTTGGGGAACATGGGTCTGGGTTGACAAAAAAAATGGACCACAACTTCGGTTGCAAGTGGGGGCATTTCAATTTTGAGCCATCCTCACCCTTTGCACAGCTTGAATATTAAATCCCTTTTGAAAATTGTGGGTTAATAGCCCAGAATAGTTGCTTGAGCCTCCGTGGATGCTAACCGTTCAGGAATAATTGGGAACACCTGTATTTAAATGAGATCCCCATCAGAGCTTGAGACAGGTGAAACACACATACACAGCCATGGGGAGAGGAAGGCAGATTCTGTGGAACTGGCAAAAGGGGAAAAAGTGATAAGTTGGCTGAAGGCATTTTGGGAGCTGAGGCATTTGTCTGGGGATCTGGCATGCCATAGTGAATCTTCTGCCTTGTAGGAGTGACTCATCTTATGTACTTCTTATATATTTATAAATAAAGTCAAGGCAACTTTTATTTTTGTTTTATTTCTACATTATTTTTAAATGAAAATTGCAAAACAGAATTGCAAAAACAGCATTAAGTGTCCTCTCTTGTATTTAGACTTACTAGTAACCCAATGTTATTGAATCAATTACAATTATTTATAATCATCAGTCTTAAAGGCAGTAGGGTGTTCCATTCTACTTTGGGCTTTTAAAGAAATGTTTTAATTTATCTTTGGAGAGGAAAGAAAGTAGTGTGCTGTATAGCGTATGTAACCATCTCTGGTTTTGTTAATGGAAACCATAACAAATAGCAAGTGGTAGAATTAGCCTGCTCTTCTAAGTATTTTTTTTTCTTTTAACCACCCAGCTGCTACATTCATGGAACACTGGAAGAGAAAACAGATGCGTCTGAACTACAGATGGGATCTGACTGGGTTTGAAGAAGAGGAAGTAAGTTAATTTTGTTATGTGCTATTTCATTGGTTGTTACATCTGCCAAATGGTCTTTCATTTTTAGTTGTTGACCCATTGGAAAGGAAAAACCTGCACATAGGCTGTTTCTAAGTTTGGGAAGGGTGTGGTAATACGGTAGCATGTCTTGTTACCATGGAAGCATAACGTTAGAGCTGCAAAATGAGGGTCACGCCTAGTGTTGTGGGCATTAAAACATATATAGCTTGCAAATGACTCCCTTGATACAGGAAACATATTAAGTGAGCACACTCATGAAGAAGGATGGGAGGGGGAGTGTAAGAAAGAATTGTGTAATTTGCTCTGTTTTGAGAATAATGCTCTCCTAAATGCAGGGTGGCAAGTACTCCAATTGTCTTTTCTGTGTGAGCCTAGATTTTTTAACTATAGCTTGTATTCAGCATATCAAACATTGATTGAAAGGTAAAATAATTCAAGACACCAAATTATGTAGAAAATATTAGAGAGCACTGACATTATTTAAGAACTGCAAAAAGGGAAACGTTGATTGTTTTGAAAGAATGTTTTCTGCTGTTGTGCTTTTGTTATGTTTTAATGTTTAGTTTTTTCAATTTTTTTCCTGAAATGTAAATTTCCCTAGAAATAGTTTGTGAATCAATCCAGTGTTTGTATAATCCATCCCTTGCAGTTCCATTTTCAAAAAGTCACTAAATACTGCTTAAAATACTGCTTTAAAAGTTTAATAAGGAAATCAAGTAGCGTTTCGGTGTTAGTTGTGAGCTTCTATTTATAAAATAACTACCAGCTTCCAAATTAGAATTGAGTGTGTTACTGGTTTCAATCGCATGTCACGATGAACCCTACGATCTAGGTCACGCTGAAATGAAACAAACCATAACCCCTAGTTTAGGGATTTGAACCAGGGATTGTTCATTTTACTCCTAACAAACCACTATCTGTAGCAGGCATCCCCAAACTTCGGCCCTCCAGATGTTTTGGACTACAATTCCCATCATCCCTGACCACTGGTCCTGTTAGCTAGGGATGATGGGAGTTGTAGTCCCAAAACATCTGGAGGGCCGAGTTTGCCTATGCCTGAGCTTGACTGTACTTAGAAGCCTCCCTCTTATTACCTGCCTTATTAATGCAGGGAAATTGGCCATTGTTTTTGCCATTGCCTGTTCAGGCTGAATGCCTGAAGAGGACTTCTGTGGTTTCTGTTTGGATGTCTCAATCACTGCCTCTTGCAGTTAGAACAAAATAAAAAAATTCCTTCCAGTAGCACCTTAGAGACCAACTAAGTTTGTTCTTGGTATGAGCTTTCGTATCTGAATAAGTGTGCATGCACACGAAAGCTCATCCCAATAACAAACTTAGTTGGTCTCTAAGGTGCTACTGGAAGGAATTTTTTTATTTTGTTTTGACTATGACAGACCAACACGGCTATCTACCTGTAACTCTTGCAGTTAGGAAAGGCTCGTGAACCTAAAGGCTTTCTCTTTTTCTGACTTGCCACAACTTCCCTCAAATTTATTTTTGGAAGATTCAGTTGGTGGGTTTTGCTCACACTCAGTGTTAGATCAGAACCACACCAAGTACAGTACTTAAACCAAAACCAGGTCATTGAAGTCAGGGGTAGAACGGGTGTGATTAAGGAGAGGCTACTTAATCGTTTTACCCTGAGACTACTCCCTTCTCTCCAGCAAACATTCCCATTTTGCAATTTTCCTATCCCTCCACTTTCCTTTTTAAATTTATTTTTGCACTGTGTGCTCTACCTTTCCAGGGTTAGAGTTCATATCTCTCATATTTTAAAACTCTGTTGAGCAGACAAGGTTCCATTGAACTGTTGTGAGGATCTTCTACTACCATAAATCACAGCTAGTTTTGGCATAACATAGCATAGTATACAGCAAACCCACAACCTATGAGCATTTAACTTGTGCACATTCAGCTTTATGCACTTGGCAAACAAAAATATATAAATAAAATGGTGCAGATGTCCAGGGGGAAAAGACTTCGGCAATTGTACACATTGTGTACTATATATGCAATTTCAGCTTTAGGTACGATCCCCAGAACTATATAACCCCTTTGTAAGTTGAGGGCTTACTTTACAGTTAAACAAATCTGAGCTGAGTAAACCAACTGAATTTGCATTTGAATAAAAATGATAGTTCTGAAGCAAATGCATACTTTGTTTTTAGGTTGTGTATATGTCACCTTTGTCATCCTAGGCATCATCTTAGAAGAGGCATATCCTCTTTTATGACAGAGAACAAGGAAAACCTCTTTTAAGATAATGTTTGCCAACTGCAGTGCATACATTCAAATGTTTAAAGCGCTGTACAATTAATCAGAGGCACAATTTTGTCTATCAAAACTAAATAATTACTTTAGTGTAATCATTAATTTAGGGGAGGGATAACAGAATTTAGGATGTCTACATGTACCACCCAGCAGACACATGACAGTGATTACACTGTCTTTATCAGGCCTCTACACTCAATGTCAAAGGTGATATTGAAATGAATAAATATAAATTACAGTACAGCCGTAATATTTTTTTGCCCATAGTGTTGAAAGGTCTTCAGTGATATCAAAGTGTTCTAAGGCCCTGATCCTGTTGTCTGTTTGCAAACATGTCACTGGGCTAACATGAACCCCACATGCATACCTAGGGTTGAGATGTAACCTATTGGATAACAATGGGAGGATGTTTTTATGGATACCATAAGACAACTGTTCTTTTATTTTTGGTACCTTGTTGTTAGCTTACATGAAAGTGGAAAGGATTAACTGTATCCTTCTAGTGGCAAATATCTTTCAGGGTTATGTTCAGTGTTCTCTGCAATGGTAACAGCCTGTGACCTGAGATAACTGCTGTTAATAGAATGTATTTTACTTTTCACTTAACACACTCCAGTCCCACTAATTCAGCCCTATGAGCCAAGCTCTTGAGCATGCATTTAAATCCTGCTGAAGACTGAAGAGGTTAAATAGTGTGAGACAAAATCCCCAGGAGCTTCTTTCCCCATTGTAATGAACACTGGCTGGAACTCCAGCGCACAACTGTTCTTTCATGTACCGGTAGTTGTTGTTTATTCCATTGAGGGTTTAATCACATGACACCATCCAGACTGTATACCACCATGTTACTTAAACTCATTCATCTTGATGCAATAATATGCTTCCTTTCATGCTACCAGTATAACATTAATATAAATACAAAAGAAGACAGTTTCCCCAAACATTCAGCCACATTCACATGAATAAAAACAGTTGTATCCAGTGCAGAATTGTGCAACAGTGAAGTAATTTTAATTTTTATGTTTGTTTGTGTTTTTTATGGTTTCCTGAAGGAGGCAGTCAAGGTTTGGATTTATTTTTATTTTTATTTATTTTTTTGAAATTTCTCTACCTTTTTGATCTGTCGAGTGGTGAAAGATGCCTTCTGATCTCACCTCATTCTTTTTTCCTAGCATCTGATTTCCTTCCACTGCAATGATTCTTTCTTCCTATACTGTATATATATCTCTGTTGGGACTTTTTCATATCCATTCCCATATCCATCTAATGCATTTTTAAGGCACTTTCTGAATCTTTTGGCTGTCTCATTCCTTCAGTTTCTGATTATTTTCCATATATTTTTCCAGTGTGTTTGGCAAATCTGAAATGCATTCTTTTGGCAAGACCGACCAGGTTAACTGATAAGAAAGAGCATCTCAGGTGTCCATGAACTGAATGCTTAAACTCAAACCATCTTATTGCTGTCCCAGCCCCTTCTTGGGTCATTTATGGTAATATCAGCTCAGATGAACAGTCTTACAAATGGCCTTTGTGCAATGACTGAAATGAAAGGTTCCAGTTTAAAATGAATTGCAAGGCTGCAAATCAGCACATTATGCAATATAAACCGTTTGCTGCTAGAGAAATTGTTGCAGGGTTGTACTTGATTTGCATTGCTGCTGGCCGTAATCCTGCCTCTGTCCCATCCTTGACAGTGTGATGCAGCTGCTGTGTCATATGAGAGAGGAGAGCTGCAGCCAATCTCATAGCAGCAGTGTCACCATCAAGGCAAGGACATCAGCTGAGCCAGCAGCATTGCAGATTATAGCTTAAGGTCTTTAGCTACAGTGGAATACCAACAGAGAGCAATGACATGAGCAAGCATTTTAAATTAAATCTTAAAAATTTTATTTTTAAAATAAAACATTTAATTTTTTTTAAATTAAATTACACTGGAACCTTTATTTGTATTTGTTCTTAAACATTTGAATGGGTAGGCAATGGGTTTCATGGCTCACTAGCCTATTGACTTATTTGCAGGATCATCCCAGGGCTGAATATGAAGCTAAAGTGTTAGAAAAATCACTAAGGAAAGAATCCAAAAATAAAGAGGTAAGCTAACAATGTAGATTTTTTTTTATTCATAGTTAAGGTTTCCCCTTTTACAATGACATACAGTAACAAACAGCAACTCTCCACCTCCATTACCATTCTTTAACTTCACATATAAAGAAAGATAGAGATGGACATGCAAAAAGAGAGAGCAAGGACAGGTGAGCAAGAGAGGGTAGCTACACAAACAGGGAGAACCTGTGACCTTCTAGATCAGGCATAGGCAAACTCCAGCCCTCCAGATGTTTGGGACTACAATTCCCGTCATCCTTAGCTAGCAGGACCAGTGGTCAGGGATGATGGGAATTGTAGTCCCAAACATCTGTAGGGCCAGAGTTTGCCTATGCCCGTTCTAGATGTTGTGGGACTACAACTCCCATCACCCCTGACTATTGGCCATGCTGGCTGGTGCTGGTGTGAGTTGGGGTCCGACAATGTTTAGACGGTCGTTGCTTCAGTAAAATAATCTGAGCTCTGTAGAGTTAATACAGGTGTGGGTTCATCACAGGCCTAGTGACCATAGGAATTGTTTTAAGATTCCAATAATTCCTTAGAGCGCGTGCAGCCTTATTCTGTGCACGTTCTCACACCTAAATCATGGCGCGTGAATAGAATAGCAGTTTGCATCTCTGCAACAGCAACAGTTTATCCAAAGCCAGAACAATTACGGAAGCCTGTGAAAATAGCATTAATATATGTGCACAGAATTAAACGCACTATACTGGTGTTTCCCAAAGTTCTGATAACTGGGTCTTTCCCCCCGGAATGAAAATTGGAGGTATACTTTAAAAGATCTACTTTTAGAATGTAAAAGAATAAGAGCTGCTTTTTCTTGACAAGCTCACTCCGGGGGACCCTGCCTTAAATCTATTATTAGAGGAAAATTGACTACATACAGGAATACAGTGGGTAGCCTCCTCCATAGCTAGGTACTTAAGGACACAGAAAAACAGACTGTGACGAGAGCGAAGGATGTATTGTACAGGGACACGTGTAAGAAAGCTGTGGTTGGCTGCAGCTCTCTGTTGAATATACACTCCGTGCCAAATCCAAGTTTACCTCTGCATAATGTGTGAAATGGCCCAAACACACCAGGGCAGATTATACTGTAAAGTTGCCTAGTGGATCTACATCTGGTTAATCACCATTTTCTCTCCCTCCCACCCGCTGGGCAATATCCAGTCCAGTTATTTGCAAGGAAGCCACAAACTTCCCCCTCCCTGACCATTTCTATTTAGTAATTATTTTCTCTTGCTTCGTTTCCCATTGACTTTCTTCATTTTCCAGGTTCAAGTCTACATGAGATGCCATTTTCAATAGATTTGCATATGTTGGACGGGTGTTGTGAATGGGTTATCATGTGTCTGGACTGTAATACCAGAATCGGCATCTTAATTTCTGGGGTTTTCCAAACAGTTTCATTAACGCTTGCAAGGCTCAGTTATTTGAGCCACTGCTCCAGAAAAGGAACACTCATCTTGCTGTATGGTATTGCCCTGATGTCCTGTGAAGATAGACTAGTGAAGCAGCCTCATCAACACTGGAATTGTGCTGCACTGGAAACAACCATCACCAGACATAAATATTACTTGCTGTAGAACTGGGTGAAGTTGAAGTAGGTTGAGGTCAACTTTGGGGATTATTTGCTTAAACATGAAGGCACTTATGCTGCGACTGAACCAATTACATTTGTGTCTATTCATGTAATATTTTGACAGTAAGGTTTTATCATGGATGGGTATGGGTATGGCCCATTTGTGAGGCCATTATATACCAGTGCTGTGTGTACCATTGCAGATATTTGTCACTTCAGGATCAGAAAGTAAGCATGTAATTCACATTCTAATTCACCATGGGTTTAAAGCAGTTTAGTTCCATTAATTTCAGCGTGATCCTAGTTTAAAACCAGGGGGGCAGAAACCCAAACTGGTTTATGGAATGATTTGCCTAATTTTCAAGTCCTTAATTTTACATTTTAAGTGCTTCCCCTTTCTAACATCTCCAAGCTCCTTTCTAACCAAACCCCCGTACAACAACTACAGTCCTGGTTTTCTAGAAGAAGAATAGACATTTGACACACTTTCACTGATACAGATTTCTAAGTGCCACATGGTATGTAAAGGTGTAGATCTGGCACTAAAAAAAAAAAAAAAGTTCAACTACTTCAGAATTTGTGAGAGCCAGAGAACTCCCTCACCAAATGCTCCCGTGTAAAAGTTGTTATTATTTATTAAATTTCTTTACCACCCTTCATCTGAGGATCACAAGGTTTACAATATAAAAACACAAAAATACATACCATAGTACCAAACAAAAACAATACCCCCAGCCCACAGATTAAAAGGCCATAGATTGTTTAATTAGCCAGAGGCCTGAAAGAAGAAGACTGTTTTTGCCTGGCACCTGAAGATATGTAACAAAGGTGCCAGGCAAGCTTCCCTGGGGAGAGCATCCCACAAGCAGGCTCCACCACAGAAAAGGCCCCTTTCTTAGGTTGCCACCCTCCAGTCCTCTCACGGAGGGGGCACACAATGAAGGGCCTTGGATGATGATCACAGGGTCTGAGTTGGTTCATATGGGGAGAATAAAAGTTAGCGGGCATGGAATAAGAGGAAAGGTGTTATAAATTTATGACCATATGGTTCAACAGCAGAGAGGAATAAACTGCTGAAGTTTGCAAACAACACCAAACTGCTTAGGCTAGTGGGCCACAAATTGGTAGCTAAATTTCATTGTAAGTATGTATGCAGTGATGCAGATTGGAACAAGAGCAAAAGTATTTTTTAACCTCATATGTACTAATGGGAGCTTGACTGGTACTACTAGCCAAGCAAGAAATTTACAGTTTATGATGAATACCTCGATGAAAACTTTTATTCAGTATGCAACATTGGTGGTGGTGGTGAGGGGGAATTAAATTGTAGTTAACATGGATGTGGGGGCAGGAACTGCTAATGTTCCTAATGTACATCTATGGTGTGAACATGTTTGAAATACTGTATTCCATTCCAGTCACCCTATCTCAAAAATGAACTTTAAAAAGCGAAGATCTTACAGGTAGATCCTTCTTGGTTTCTCCACAATCTCCTTTGGGTTCCACCATTTTGAATAAGTTCATTCTACCTGCAAACTCACTACTCATTCCTGACTCCAAGTCATTGGTTAGTTACCGGTAAACTACTCTAGTCATCCCACTACAAAATATTGTGGGATTTTGCTGATAACTTTCATTATGAAGGAGATCAGACTCTTGTCTGACACATTTTGTGATGCCTTAAAATAATACAGATCCTTTTTTATCCTTTGCATTGTTGTTTTTGTTGTTGTTGTTTTACTAGATAACACTGGTCATTATCCTGTGGTTTTATTTTGTACTTTCTTCCTTATAGTAATTTACTTCATTTCAGAAGACATAGCATTGGCCCATAACAAGTAAAGGCAGCTTCTATTTGTTTTTAAGCTGTAGCGTTTCCATATTTTGCTGAGGGTATTGATTGATTTGCCTATATGAGTCAATGCTTTGTAACAACCATATTGCATGACCCTTTTCTGTTTCCTTCAAATGCCATCAGAAGGGCCTGCAATTGCCGGAAGAGGCAGCCAACAAATGGCGACAAAGAGTTAAGAGAGTCATGGCTGGGGTGAAATTGGTACATTTCATTCAAATTTGTGGAAACTTTCTGAACTATGAATAACTATAGAAAACACAAATTGATTTGTTTTCCAAACTTTGTCTGTTTATTGTCTAATATACACATATACGTATGTTTCCCCTCCCCCCGCCCCCTTCTTCAGCACTCTTGTTGGGACTGGTTTTCCTCTTTGTTTGGAATGGCACTGCATGGTTAATCCTTACATATTGACTGGTGTGGCGCTTCTGCACGTGCCAGATGCTTGGCAGAGTTGCCTGCGGCTGTTTGTTTTTCCTCAGACAGCATGCGTGTGACATGCATGTAACATTAAATGCTTGTTGTTCTTGAAGTGGCCTTCTGTAATTATATATGACATCGCAATATTAACACATCATTCCCTGTTTTCAGGCTTTAAAAATCAAATAATCTCCATGACACCGTGTAATGAAATACAACGGTGATCACTCAACAGACCATGAAAATAAACAAGATACGATCAGATATTAATGTTACTATATCTGAACCCAAAGATGTTGCCCGAACCTTTAAAGGCCCTGTAACATCAGGAGAAGGTGCTGCCACTCTGCTTCCCATTCTGTTTCTCCACCGTTTCTTTTTGTCACCTTTCTTCCTTGCCAAATGTAGGGGACAACAACTAGACTCCTAGGTGAAAAGGCCCAGGACAGAAACTTTTCTACATAGCAGCATCTGGCTTGTAGAACACCTTCTCTAGGGAGGCCACAAGGTTGTCCCTATCTTTGCCTAGCTTTAAAAAACTATTTTGTTCCACCTGGCTCTTGGTGGGTTTTCAATCCCACATTCTGGTTTGGTTTTGTTAATTGGTGTTTTTTAAATCTGTGTTGTTTCTAGATATTGTATATTGCCTTGGGGCAGAAAAGGCAATTCATGAATACTTTTAATAAATAAAATAAACAAAAGGATGGAAGAAGGGAGCCAGTGGATAGATAGGATGGGAGATGCAGTGGTTCCATTCTTTCCTTCTGCTATGGGACTCTTAAAGGAACTACAGTGGTACCTCGACTTACGAGCAACTCGACTTACGTATTTTTCGAGTTACGAATGACTTCCGGAAGAAAAAAAAATGGCCGCCGCAACCGAATTTTTCGACTTCCGAAAGGAAGTCGCGGCCGCTTTAATAGGATTTTTTCGACTTACGAATTTTTTTCGCTCAATGCATTCCTATGGGGATTCGACTTACGAATGTTTTCAACTTACGAAAATCGCGTCGGAACGCATTATCTTCGTAAGTCGAGGTACCACTGTACAGCATATCTTGGCTGAGACTGAGAAGCTGTAAACCAATGCAGGCAAGACTGGTTTGACAAGTATCAAGGCACCATGGCACTGAGATTCCACATCACGTTATTGACCATATTTTTCTTGGCAAACACATATCCACACCATGTTTCATGTTGGCCCAGTTCATGCTGTCTTGCCCTTGAGATCATCTGCAGTATATCTGTATATTGTTCCATATGCTTACCTCAGTACCAGTTTCCTAATTTTTACCATATTCAGGAAAGTAGCTGCTGTTCCTCTGACTTGGAACAGAAAAGACAAGCCAAATGAGCATACTCCTCGTTTGCATCCTTTAATCAACTTATTTAGTATCACATTCATCTTTTCACATGAACAATGGATTTTCGTGAGTGATGGAACTTTCACAAAGTACCTTAACTTTTCTGCATTGTTATAAATGCATAGCAATGTTCTGAAGGGGGGGGGGATTTTTCATAGTGGCCAATATAAAATACTAAAATATGTAAACCAGATAGAGATAAATGTGCTTTGACAATCCCTACAAATCTGTGTTTTTGTAAAAAAAATAAAATTGCTTGGCCTCATAATACTGATAAACAAACTAGCTCAATTTTAAATAAATATTGTGATATACTGACCCCTTTATATAGTTGTAGTTAACTGAAATGACTCCACACTGTTCTGATGTTTGCCTCCTAAAATGTTTACTTCCATTGCTGTGTCTTTGCACTACTATCAAGTTATGCATTTGATTGCTTTCCTACACATCAAAGTTTGGATGACCGGCACAAATTAAAAAGAAAATGCTATCGCCGCAACAGTATATGTGGCTATATTACATCGCAGGGTCATTGTGTTTTCTTTCATGCCATAGACTGAAAAAGAAAAACTGACGTGGAAAGATCGTTTTCCAGCATACTTCACAAATTTTGTGAGCATCATTTTCATGGTAGGTATTATCTAGTAAATGTTTACGGTTAAGTGTAATGCAAGATTTTTCAAAGGGTGAGCAAAGCTACTGTAACATATTAGTGAAGGACCAAGCTTCTTGCTGATTTCTCTCAAGTCTATTTTTTGGGGTGCACTTTCCTTAGTCAATTTTTTCCCCAGTTCATATACTGTGATTTTATAGTTGATAGTCATGACTACTGTATCATCCCCATTATGAGAACATAAGAAGAGTTCTGCAGAATCATACCAAAGACCTCTGTGGTCCAGCATTCTGTCCTTGCAATGGCCAGCCAGATGCTACCTGAACTCCTGCGTTATTTTTTACAAATAAACATTTGAAGAGGATCGAAACAAATTCCACGCACACACACACACAGACCAATACCTCCCACCTCCCCCCATATATGAAATTTCACAAGCCTTTAAGCTAATTATTGGTCACCTTCAGTGGAGTTGTATATGCTTGCTGTTCTTTCCATTCCACAGTTTATCATGTAGTGTAACTGTGGGCATGCTTCTCAGCCATGATTTAGTTATTTCCTTGGCAGTTCAGAATTTCTCTACAGCTTACATGGCCTTTAGGTTCACTGTTGATTGAATTACACCACCTTCTGAGAAAAGTGATACAGTAGCATTCAGAAATGGCCTAGGTAATCTCAGTTAGGAGCAGCAATTTTCTTTAAAACCACGGACTAGTTCACACTACCTGCACCACTGACAATGCATGGGTTGCAGCAAGGCAGTGCTTCTATATAAGCACACCTGTGTGAACTGGTTCCTTTACATGAGAGCTGAATGTTGCCACTGCAATTTTTGCAGTGGAGGCAAGCTGAAAAAATGCTGCAGCATAGACACACAAAGGACGAATATTGTACATGAATTGGGCCCTAGGACAGAAACATTGGCCACCTCATGAGAAGAGAAGACTCCCTAGAAAAGACCCTGATGTTGGGAAAGGTTGAGGGCACAAGGAGAAGGGGACGGCAGAGGATGAGATGGTTGGACAGTGTTCTTGAAGCTACTAACATGAGTTTGGCCAAACTGCGAGAGGCAGTGAAGGATAGGCGTGCCTGGCGTGCTCTGGTCCATGGGGTCACGAAGAGTCGGACATGACTGAATGACTGAACAACAACAGAAACATTCCTCTGTTTCACATTCCCTTTCAATCCAGATCTGGCCACCCTTTTAACAGTTACTGACATCTAGAAATTTTTACTGACATCTGCATATTTTTATGACACGTTACTTTTGTCTTTCCAGATTGGGCTGACATTTGCCATTGTTTTTGGAGTCATAATATACCGAATCTCTACTGCAGCAGCTTTAGCCATCAGCTCCACTCCCGGTGGCCGGTCTAATGTTAGAGTAACTGTCACAGCAACTGCAGTGATTATTAATCTGGTGGTGATAATAATCTTGGATGAAGTATACGGCTGCATAGCCAGATGGCTGACCCAGATTGGTAGGTATAAATCTTAAAAGTTATTTTGACTTAAAGCTACAGTTTCTTTAAATGGCCTGTCTTAAAAGAGCACAATTATCTCACTTTGGCCACACAGCCAAGAACAAAGCATGTCTAGCCAATGATATATATAAAATAATCACTTGGTATTATTACATGAACTTCTTTCAGCAACTAACATTGGTTTGATTATAAAATGGGGAAATGGACTTAGATTAATCAAGAGCTTCTTCACTTGCTATGGAGAACCAAACCATTTTCAGAAGCTGAGTAATGTAATTCATCTTCATTTATAGTCATTGCTTTCTTCATAGGGACAATAAATCAAGAACTGGAAAAATAAGGTGTCCAGTTATTGCTGAGCATGAACTTCTTAGGGTTTCATCAAACACAGAAAGAATTTTCCCTGAGATAAATTTCTTGCGATCAGACCAGGCTGGTGGTTCCGATGAATGTAGTCCATACCTAGGCATGAGAATTCATGCAGCTCCAGACATGGAGAGGGTTCCAACATCACCATACAGACAGGTCCATCGGGGTGTACCCTTTCTTTTTTTAAAAACAACAACTAAACAGATCAAGAGAAGTCTTCCAAAATCTTAAATCTTAGCAGGCTCTAAAATTTTGCTATTTGAATTCTTTTTTTCAAGCACTCTTACATTAATCTTATTTACACAGAGGTTCCAAAAACAGACAAGAGTTTTGAAGAACGTCTTATCTTCAAGGCCTTCCTTTTGAAATTTGTCAATGCCTACACGCCTATTTTCTATGTGGCTTTCTTCAAGGGCCGGTGAGTTATAGAAGCAGTGAATTCAATGCCTTTTTCAAGGACCAGTAAGTTGCATAAGGTGAATTAAATGTTTAACTTCAAGTTTTGTAACTACTACTTCAAGCTGACTTTGAGACCTTATTCAAGAACCAATGAGTAGCAGGAAAAATTAATTAAATATGTAATTGTTACCTAGGCTAACTCTGAACATTTGTTGAGATAAATGTTCTACTCCCAGGCATGGGAGTGGAAAGGTTACTGGGGCCCAGAGAGCCAGGGGAGCCTGCCAATAATATGTACAAAAATGCATATATTAGCATAATATGTGTGTGTAGAATTGCATATAATACTGAAAATAACAGAAAAATGCATTATTTTTAAGCAAAATTTATTTGCAAACATGTGTATATTATCAGAAATTTGCAACAAAATGCTGATTAATTTCCATGAATCTACAAAAAATCGCAACTGATGCAGAAATATGAAGAAGCAAACACAAGATTTAAAAAAATGAAAAACTGAGAGAAACAAAAATTGATAAATTCACCCATTTATATCAGGATCCCTACTCAATAAAGACTAGGAGCCCATGCCCTGCAGATTATATAACTGGATTCAACTAATAAGTCCCACTGGTGGAAGCCCATTCAAGAATATCCACTTGTGCAATGTTGCTTACCCCCCCCCCCGCCACCCACACCCACACCCTGTCTTCTACTCCTGCGTGCTCCCAACACACCCAAAAGTGGCTCTGGGATGGGGCAGGAGAACCCCTCAGAACAGCACATGGAGGATAGAGAAGGATTATTATTATTAAATAACAATCTATAAACAAACGGACAAACAATGCTGAAATTCTTGCCCCGAGAGAACGATTGGCATACCATCACACTGAATTCCTCCCAAAGATTCTATCTGGATTTATGGGAGATGTTGCAGGAGGAGTGTGACAGCTTGTTCCTCTAAAATAGGCAGAACAAAAGACCAATAATTGTTTCTGAATTTTCCTAGATTCGTTGGACGCCCAGGAGATTATGTCTACATTTTTCATTCTTTTCGCATGGAAGAGGTAACTGCAGCTCATTTTGTACATGCTTATTTCTGATCTAGAAAACAACCATGGTGTGGATTCAAATTTAACCATCTGCACACAGAAGGGCAACATCATTCCACGGAAGGCTTTTGATCCAGCAGAGGGATCCCACTGACAGAAGTGGGGAGAAAGCAATTTTCACTAATTTTATCCCCACCCCTGTAGCCACTACTCACACTGTTCCAGAGGGTCCCCCAGCTTTCAGGAACAGAGTTTCAGAGGCAGTAAGAGGCACAAGGAGAATGAACCAAAGTCTTGATATAAGCCTGTGTTACGTTATCTAGAACCCCCTAATCTATGTATCTCTATTTCTCCTTTAGTGTGCTCCCGGTGGTTGCCTAATGGAATTGTGTATACAACTTAGCATTATTATGTTGGGCAAACAGCTGATTCAGAACAATCTTTTTGAAATTGGCATTCCGTAAGTAGCCAAGGAATGAGACCATCTGCTGTAAAATGCTTGCGCATCAACTTGAAAGTAGAAATGCTATGTTGTTTTTGTTTGTTTGTCCGAAAGGCAGAAGGCAAGAAGAGAGCTATGCTACATACTATAAAATAACATGCATTTGCTTTAATATACCATTTTCAATATCTATTATTTTGCTTTTCAATCATATGGTTCCTAGAGTGGTATACAACAGAACTTGGACAAAAAAAACAAATTCTGAATCTACAGTGAAAACAAATTAAATTAAATTTGTTTGTTAACAGGTAATAGCAGAAGCTGAAAATAATCTTAAGTACTGAAAGAAACGAAGGCCTAGTTCTTACAAAATAGCCTATTAATAATACCAATCTTTGCCATCCTTAGGGACTAGTGTGAGAAAGTGTATTGACCTCATCCCATTTACTTTTTCAGATGCCTTGCAAATATTTAGACTAAATCCAAGGAGTAGCCCTACTTACAGTAAGGCTTCTGAGGCCTACCCTTCCAATGTGCCTCTCAGACAAGGCATCTCTGAAGGTCAAATAAACTTCAGGAAGAGCCCTTGTTGCACCTGTAGACTGGGAGATGAAGCACAGAAGCCTCAGAAGGCACTCATGGAAAGTCTTGTGCACATCTGAGCGACCCTATATACCATATAACTAATTTCATAATCAGCAAATTCACGATTTTTTTTGTTTGGTTGGGGGTTTTTTTGGTCTTTTGCTCTTACAAAACTACTGAGACTTTTAAAAGAGTTGTTTTTAATGTTTCCTCTTAGAAAAATGAAAAAATTCATAAGATACTTGAAATCGAAACGACGGCGTCCTGGAGACCATGAGGAATATTTGAAGAAAAAACAACGCTATGAAGTAGACTATAATCTGGAGCCTTTTGCTGGTCTTACTCCAGAATACATGGAAATGAGTGAGTGAGATTTCAAGTGTTTAAACTATGGTTTCAGTTTTTTTAATAGCTTAGACTGCTACCCTATACAAGTCTACTCCATTCAGTTCAATAGTCTTAGAAGAGTAAGTGAGCATAGAATCACACCCTTAATCAGTGACAGATGAGTAATGGTCAGTTTTAATAGGTGAATGCGTTTTTTTCAATAAATGGACTCAGTCTCAAGGGCAGGATTGTTTATTTATACACTATTTTGGATATGATTTGTTAGCATAAGATGGAACATGTAAGAAAAATGTTGGAGAGCCTCTTTCTAAGAGTTGAGCAGTCATTCCTTCTACTTGGAATTGTAAATTCTCACGTGTTTCTTGATATCTCAAAGTGACACCCATAGTGAAGTTCTGATACTATGCAGAATTGTGTACCGTATATTCCGGCGTATAAGAAGACCCCCAACTTTTCGAGTTAAAATATAGAGTTTGGGATATACTCGCCGTATAAGAAATACGACCCGGCGTATAAGACGACCCCCGACTTTTGAGAAGATTTTCCTGGGTTAAAAATTAGTCTTATACGCAGGAATATACAGTACATCTGAGCTGCAGTCTAAACACCCTTTGCCCTGGGCTGGTGGAGGTATGATTTGGATTGAGCAAAGGCTTCCTGCCACTCAATCCAGCCAGCTTCTGCCCAACAGCATTGCAGGGAGAGGGGAGAGGTTGAGGCAATTGCCTTGCAGAACTATATCCTGTTCTTTACATTTGTGATTATAGCAGATCATGATGAAACCATGTGAAACATGGATGCTGCAGGTTCAGAACAAAGAGCCATTTAGTCCAACACTTTGTCTTCAAGATTACAAACAGATGCTTTTGGAAGGCTTCTAAGGAAAGCATGGTGAATCTAGTCATCGCCATATTATCCACTCACTGAACGCCTTATATTGGTACCTCATTCTCTCTCCAAAAGTTATCCCAAAGTGGCTGACAACATCATACAGAAACAAATACAGTGGTACCTCTGGTTACGAACTTAATTTGTTCCGGAGGTCCGTTCTTAACCTGAAACTGTTCTTAACCTGAGGTACCACTTTAGCTAATGGGATCTCCCGCTGCCGCATGATTTCTGTTCTCATCCTGAGGTGAAGTTCTTAACCCGAGGTACTACTTCCGGGTTAGCGGAGTCTGTAACCCAAAGTGTTTGTAACCCAAGGTGTTTGTAACCCGAGGTACCACTGTACAATAAAAAGGCAATAATGTGAACAATTACCTGACAATAAAAATGCCTTCAATAAAATTTCAAGAGATCACCAGTTCAGTTAACAGTATATAACTTATAAATATGTCAACGAACAAGTTATTTGCATGGTGTTGGTACGGCATATGACCATGACCAAAGGGACTGATGTAGGCCAGTGCAAATAGACACCATGTGAGATTTTTTTAAAAAGTAAATGCCTGGTTTGGAAGATCATTTTCACTCCATAATTAACCTGACCTCTTTCCATTCCAAACTACACTAATTAACCTAGAGCTTTTGTATTTTTCATGTACCAGTTGTTGGTTTTCTAAAAACTGCCTGCCATTTTAACTTTGAAGTCCATTTTTATACAATATGTGATTCTGTTTTTCGCTGAAAGAAAAGATATTATATCCTCCTACAAAGAAAGTTGCTATCTCATGAAGTTCTAGGTTAACATTACAGGGTCACCACCTACCTACATTCATATGCATATGATCTGTGAGTATTGTAGTTTCAGTAGTTAGCACTGGCTGTTTGTGGGAAGCTGTTTCCAAAAATACATTCCATCTAGAACAGTATAATATGCAAACTACACTGTGTTTTCTTTTTAATTTTCAGTCATCCAGTTTGGGTTTGTAACCCTGTTTGTTGCATCATTCCCACTGGCTCCCTTGTTTGCACTCCTGAACAACATCATTGAAATACGTCTGGATGCAAAGAAGTTTGTTACTGAGCTTAGAAGGCCAGTTGCAGTAAGAGCAAAAGATATAGGTAAGCAGTTCACTAACAGCACAGTAACTAGTTAATATTAGTTACACGTAGGTAGCCGCGTTGGTCTGCCGTAGTCGAAACAAAATTTAAAAAATCCTTCCAGTAGCACCTTAGAGACCAACTAAGTTTGTTATTGGTATGAGCTTTCATGTGCATGCACACGAAAGCTCATACCAATAACAAACTTAGTTGGTCTCTAAGGTGCTACTGGAAGGACTTTTTTTAGTTAATATTATTCCTTATTTATGTCACTTTGCCATCTGTGATGGAGGAGGCAGGACTCTTATTTTAGTTTTGTCTTTTAAATTTCAAATCCTCCTTTATTCTACTAGGGAAATTCAGGTCTACTAACTGCATAAGGTGATGAGATGATGACACTGGTGGTGAAGATGATACTTTAGTCAACATTTCAATGCCAGAGCAGGGATCAAATAAATAAAATAATAGAAATATATCTATATGGGGAAAATTATCTATCTATATATGCACGCACAAACACAAAAATGGACAAAGTGTAAACAAATGGACAACTTCATCACTAAACTAAACTAAATTGCAATAAGAACAACAATTAGGGGTATATGGAGCAGAGTGTATGAGACAATACATATGGAAGAAGATAGTATTTAGAATACTTGAGCCCCAAGCTGTTTAGGCTATGAAGATAAAAACCAGCACCTTGAACTTGTACAGTGATGTTATTTATAGTTTTCCATTCTTATGGGTAGCCATTTTAAAGTCTTTTAACCTTCTGCTTGTCTTTTCCCTCCAGGAATATGGTATAATATCCTCAGAGGTGTAGGAAAACTTGCTGTGATCATAAATGTAAGTAATTCTTTGCGAATAGTGATTGATCACGCTGATCCTTAATTTCCTTTCAGTTACTTGGAAATGTTAACCTTATAGACATCTAGTGTGGTGTGGTGTCTGGAGTGAATCCTCGGTTCAAATTCCCACTCAGCGATTAAGCTCACTGGGCAGCCATGGGCAAATCACTGTCAAAGTTTTGTTGTGAGTCTAATATCTTTGATTTATTTAATTAACTCGCCCTACCCTATTTCAGCTTTCATGGAACAAAAATAAAGAAACTTTTATTCTCAATTTCACAAGCTTTCTTTTAAAGCTCAAATAATATAAGTCACTTTTATAACTTTCGAAACTTTTATTAACAAAGGACTATTTGTCAGTAAAGTATGGTAACGATTTTCCTGACACTGCTGTCGTTTAGTATCCCCACTCAGGCAGATAGTTTTTCATGTGAGGCAAGGTCTATAGAGCAAGTGGGAAGCTGATAAAGTGTGAGATGCTCTTTAGCACACATTAGCCCAATTTTTATACTTCTTGACTGTTGAATGCTATCTGGAGGCTTCCAAGTCAGTGGAATTTAGAGCATGTGTGTCTTCTCCATTTAAAAATAATAATAATAAATCCCATTTTCCTCTCTGAGGACACTTTTCCTGCTTTTTCATAATTCTTATAGCAACCTCTTCAACAATGACAAATGTCATTTTTTTGTTCCTCTGACTCACCCTACCCTATTTCAGCTTTCATGGAACAAAGCAGACATGTATTGTTCTGCATATTGTCTCATACTCCCCTTTCCCAGGCACAGTTTCCTTTGCAAAAGACAGTGAGCTCGTCTTGTTGCAGTATTCTATTTGCACTTTTTACAAATGTACAGTTGTACATTGCAAATGTGAGTAGACCTCATGGAAGCATATAAGCAACCACATAGGTAGGCGGTGTGACCCAAAAGACTGCCTGCTCCCTGAGACTGCCTCCCCTCACAAACTTCTTAGACCCTGTACCAAATCTGACAAAACTTCTTTCCACTCCTATCCATCAGGTGAGTGCAGCTCTCATTCCAGATACCTGCAGCAACCAGTTGCCCAACAGTGACTCTTTTCATCTCATGTCTAACACCTGCTTCTTAAAGGCAGTAGCTCAGGGGTCCGCAAACTAAGGCCCGTGGGCGAGATCAAGCCCAATTGCCTTCAGGATCTGGCCCGTGGACTGTCCATGGATCGGCATGAGGATTCTGTTCGTTTGGGCTGCGCCAATTTTTTTCTGCACCATTCCATTCACACACACACACACACACACACACACACACACACCGCGGCAGCGCCTCCTCCCTCCCTCCTCCTGGCTTCTCCCCACCCTGCCTAGAGGAGGAAGGGGGCTGGGCTAAGCTGGCTGAGCGCCATTTTAAGCAGCCCTCCGCCGCTGCCGCCGCCCTGGTACTCCTGTGGGCCAGAGAGCGGAGTGGATGAGCTCACTCTACCTACCCATGAGAAGAAGCGGCGGCGGCAGCCCCAGGGGAGGTAAGCGCAGTGGGTGGGGGGTGGGGAGGAGGACTACTTGCCCCCCATGTCTCTTCTTCCAGCTCCACCTCCTGGTGCCGCTTCTCCGGCCCGCCACAAAGTCTGAGGAACAGTAGACCAGCCCATGGCTAAAAAATTTGCCGACTCCTGCAATAGCTGTTAAAAGGGGCGGGGGGGGGGAGAGTTGTTGAAAACATAACTGACCTAGGTTGTATGTTCTGTATTATGTGCTTTACTTCTTTTAAAACATCTCAACAAAACTGGTTACAATCATTAGGCATCTAATGTTTAGAAAAAGCCATATGGCCCAGTGGACCAGTCCATTTTATCTTGATGCATATAACAGCCCTGTTGAAATGGATGTTTTTATGTAACACCGTGATCGTTTATTTATAGAGTTTGTTTGTCTTCAGTTCTTTGCCATGCTTTAAAGTGCATCCCAAGAGTCTTTTGGAGCTCACATAATTCAGCTGGCATTTGTTGTAGTTGGAGTACAGGAAAACACTGCAATGTGAAAAAAACCTTAAGAGGTCACCAAATAATGATTTCATAACATACTAGCAGAATGTCCACCAAATAGTTAGGAATATATTTGGGGAGGCAGCCATAAAGATGAGCTGAAGCTAAAGCAAGCACCATGCTCAACTTCTATTTCCAGCTGGCTTTGCCCACCTTTTTCTCTCTGGGTGCCTGCTTCCTCTGTCTCTCTGGTCCTTCAAGGAGTCACGGCCATATTTGCATCTTTATGTGAGGCCCTTACCTCCTTCCCTTTTCCCCTTCAGATGTGGCCCATCCCTGTAGCCGTGTGTGTAAGATCCAGTGATGGAAAAATATGTGAAACTGGAATAGAAATAGGTGGGAAAGTCTCCCCGCTTCTGTCACTCTTGCACTGTCTCCCAGTTGTGCTCAGGCAGAAGCTGTGCCGGTTGATGCTCACCTCTGTGTGTCCACATTCATTCTTGACTTTTTGCTTCCAAGCTTGTTAAGCACGGCATTCTTCGTCCTTTTCCTTAATGTGATATGTGTCAGTTACTAAGCTTCCAAATGGGTCTGAGTGTGGAATCAGTACATTGGATTCGGAAGCCACCGGTGGAGAAAGCTAGGAGAAAACAGCAATATTCCCCTGCGACAAAAATGGTGAACCTGTGGCCCTCTAGGTGTTGCTTGGCTACAACTCTTATTGTCCCTGTCCATTGACTATGCTGGCTGTGGCTTTAGTCCTCCAGATGTCCAAGAACATCTGGAGGACCACAAGTTCCCCACTCCTGCTTTATAAGAATCCTTTGGAAAAGGGTCATTTGGGCCCCGAGCAAATGACTATATGTTCCCCCAAATGCTCCCCCACCCTCAATTTTCTGGTGGCCCCTCTTGTGCTCCCACCAGCAAATCTAATTATATAAGATTTATTAATATTATAAAGGACCAAAGATGTTGGTACATTTTTGAACATTTGAGTCTTCCTGGATGGAGCGTTTTCTGGTCTTTTTAAACAACTACTGTGTGTCATCCCCTTTATGGTATGGAGGTTCATTATTGTTTGACAAGATTATAATAAATTTGGGTGCCCTTGATTTGTAGCATCTGCCTAGGCAGACCCAAACTGCTATTACTTTCACACCACATCAGTGCAAAGTGGTTCAAATGGCTCACTGCACACAACAACAAAAGCAAGAGGGGATTCTTAAACATACACTCCCCTTAATACCTTAGTAAATAATAATAATAATAATAATTAATAAATAATAATAATAATAAGTGGATATAGAACCAGAGAGAACAGAACACTGCAAATGTTGCACTTATACTGAAAGCAGAACCATATTGAAATTAGAAAACAATGAAGGACCTGTTTTTTTTATTGTCCACATGATGTTATGTCCTCAGCCAACCTCAATTGCTCATTCTCAATTTGCTGCAGTTCTAGAGTTCGAATATCAAAACTTCTATGGAGTGAAGAAAATCATTAATCTGCAGATTATGGCCCGAAACCAGCCTGATTTATAGCAATCCATCTGCACATAAGCCCAACTGGGGGAGGAGACAGTTGAGTTTGGTTATGAAATCAGTCAAGCATTGCCTGAATATTGCGCTCATTGTTTACTCTTATGGCTTAGGCATTTGTGATCTCATTCACATCTGACTTCATTCCACGCCTCGTGTACCTGTATATGTACAGTGAAAGTGGCACCATGCATGGCTTCGTGAACCATACGCTATCCTATTTTAATGTCAGCGATTTTCAAGATGGAACAGCTCCAAATGACGCTATGGAGCTTGGCTACCCAGTCCAAATATGCAGGTACATACTGTTATTTCTTTAAAAGAGATTTTTCCCTGGGATGTTGACCCATTCATGCATCTCAGAAGGACTCATATTTAAGTTTCCATGTACTTAGGTTGTACGTATTTGAACATGGATTTGTGGCTACCACCTTCCATCCACATACGAATCTTCCTCCTGTGTATATCCACTATCTCGTCTCAGTTGTCATGGTCTGGGCCATACCATTTCCTTTCCTTGACACCTTTCTCGAAGCTTGAAAACTGTCGACTTCAGAGCTTCTCCAGCTCTCCCCAAAGTTATGGCCCATAAGAGTGTACCTGAGGCCTTGATGTGATCTCATTTTCTCCCATTGCACTGCCACCAAAGGAAGAATAACAAAGCCGTCTAAAACTACCCCCCTTCACTGTGAAGCATTTCTAGTTAGTAGTGTCCACACTAACAACCCCAGTCTGTTAGGGGACACATGCCAGAACAGAACTCCTCCTTTTGTCTAACACCCACCAAATGCAGAGGCCCACTTTCCCACAGCCTTTGCATTTTAAGCTGTCGCTGCTGCTTACTCCCCTTGGTCTTTATGGCTGTTTTATTGCTCAGCCTTTCAAAAACGCAGTACAGCTCAGCAACTCGAGGCTCTACTTGCTACTGCAGCATCTAGTCCTGTAATCAAAGAACGCCCAGAAAGCCTGCTAGCTTGCATGGTCAATGCTTTAAAAGACTACTGAACAGGCCCGGTCAACCTCAGAACATATATCCATAAGCCTATTACTGTTGGATATGCTTTTTGCCTCTGGTCCAAAGACTGGAATCTGAAGATCTAAACCAGAGACTAGGCTGTTCTGTCTTGTTAGTTATCCCAGCTCCACCTTTGCTAGAACAAACTCATGACCATTCCCTGTGCCAATCTGACCTTCTAAGCCACAGTGCTCCTTTTCATTAGGTCCCAAACCCAAATGCAATCTCCTGCCGTAAGCATCCCACATAATCTCTCCAGGATTACGTGCAAGCCACTCAGGGCTACCAAAGCTAGCACCCCTTCCTTCTCTTCACCAAAATATATCTTCCACCCCACACACTCTGCTATCTCTGATCTCCTATGACAGGGGTGGGGAGCCTATGGTACATGAGATGCTGCTGGACTCCCAACATCCCAGACCATTAGCTGTGCTAGCTAAGGATGGTGGGAGTTGGAGTCCAGAAAATCTAGAGTGCAAAAATCTGCACTCCTGTGCCTCAAGGCTTCATTGTACCTCCATGCTCACAACATAGGAGGGCTGAGAACACCTTCCAATATACTGCACAACTCCCGGCCAATATACTGTATTAAATTCCTAGTAAGCTTCTCCTTGGCCTCCAACCCAATCATTTAAAAAAGTCGTGTTAACCCATCTGCCCCACAGCAAATCTTTTCCTGGATAAGATTTCCATTTGGAGCCAGCTCTTCCTATTTTAAAATGGGAGACGGTTTATTTGTTTTATTACATATTTTGCTTCAGTCCGTCCAATGAGGCAGCACTCTATGCCTTCCCCAACTGGTGGCTGGAGAAGGCAGGAATGGGTCCAAAAGAGTCTCTGCCTACTTTCCTATTGCAAGTCTCATAGGACTTCGGGTGATAAGGACTCCATCTCATTTCTTCACCTCCCCGCCAACCTGCGTCCTTTCCCCCTACCCTAATTTGCACTTACAGTAGATGGAATATGCAGGGGAGGGGTTAATGGCAAAGTTAGGTCTATTACCAACATGATAACATCACTTAATAGGCATCAGCCTACTTTAAGTTTTAGAAACAACTCAAAATTCTCTTTTTGAAGGATCCGATTGTGATTGGTTTTCTCACAAATCAACCCGGACTATTACATAGATAACTGGTGATAATAACATGTATTTTGAGGCTTGCATGGAATAAGCCCTTTCTGTTCAAGAAATGCTTGTGCTCACTCTCACACACACATACGTACGCAAAACATACATGCACACACTTTCTCTCAGCATCTCTAAGAAGGCTGCAACTGAAATATTAAGCAACACCAACAGGTGGATATGATAAGGGTACAGCAAAGCAACAAAACTTTGGCAAAGTTTCATGCTTTTTGCAGGAGCCATACTGTGTATATTCAGTCAAGATCCCCATCTTGAACATACTGACTCTCAGTTCTGCTTTTCAGATACAAAGATTACCGAGATCCCCCATGGTCTGAAACTAAATATGATATTGCAAAGGATTTCTGGGCTGTGCTAGCAGCAAGACTAGCGTTTGTAATAGTGTTTCAGGTAAAGTATATCCCAAAATTATTTAAGGTGGCTCTGTATTAACAGACAGAGCTTGGAAAAGAGAATACAGTGGACGCTCGGGTTGCGAACATGATCCGTGCAGGAGGCATGTTCACAACCCGCAGTGTTCGCAACCCACAGCACTGCGTCTGCACACACACGGGTCGTGATTCAGCACTTCTGCGCATGCGCAAAGCGCGATTTAGCACTTCTGCACATGCACAAAGCGCATTCGGCAAAGCGCCGAAACCCAGAAATAACCCAGAAATTTCGGTACTCCCGGGTTTGGCGCGGTGTGGAACCTGAAAACGCGCAACCTGAAGCGGCCGTAACCTGAGGTATGACTGTACTTCGTTAATATAATATAACCTAATACACATATCTTAGACACAAGGGTCTGACGTGCCATTTTCACATCCCAGTTCTAATTAAATCCTAACATTTATTAAACCCAGGCATTTAGCACCCACATATCGATAACAATATTATCTGGACCCATTTTACTCTGGCTCCAGGTCTGGTTTTGTCACCAAAATAGCCTTAGTCATGTTTATCAGGAGAGAAATGGGGAGAATGAAACCCTGTTAGTTCCCCTTGAGCTCTCAGCAACTTTCAACACCATTGGCCATGGTGCCATTTTGAAGTGACTTAGTGGGTTGGGAGTTGGAGGCGCTGTATTGCAGCATTGGAAAACTGCTGGTCAGCCCTATGGCAGTCACATTATGGGTTCCTGTAGGGGTCACTCTTGTCTGCCATGCTGTCCAACATCTATATGAAGCTGCTGAGAACTGTCATTGAGGATCTGGAGCATGGTGTCATCTGTAGGCTGACGACACATAGCTCTATGTCTCCAATCCATTTGAATTGGGAGAGGCTGTACAGGTGTTGAACCAGTGCCTAGAGTCTGTGATGGGCTGGATGGGGAGCCAGTTAACTGAGACCAAGAGTGAATCACAAAAGGATGGAGGTGCTGTAGGCAGACAATTCTTACGTCCTAAACAACCTTTTCCAGACAACTGACCCAGAAGGAAAAGGTACTCCAAGAGTACTCATTAATACAAAGAGTCACTGTATAGCTAGGTGACATCTGGGGCAGCTTATGGCCAACTTTGACTGTTGTGCCAGTAACCCATGCTCTGGTGACCTGTTTGTACTAGGTCAAGTGCTCCACATGGGACTTCCCTTGAAGATGGTAAAGAAGTCTGTGACTGCCAGACTGGGTCATGTGTCACCTGTCCTAGCATTGCCTTGGCTTCCTGTAAAGCCACCAGTTCCAATTCAATGTGTTGGTAATCACAAAGCCCTTAATAGCTCAGTGTCTATGTACGTAAAAGACCACTTCCTCCAATACCAACCAGACAAGGCCTTAAGATCAATAATTGAGGCCTTGCTTGTAGTGCCACCAATGGAGATAGATTGGGGGGGGTGCGGTAGCCCACAGCATGACCTTGCTCTTTGGCAGCACCCCTACCGGTACTATCAAATTCCCCTCCTGATGAAAGATGATTGTCACATACATTGCCATCATTTTAAAACATTTTTGTTGGCCAGGCATTTTGTACTTGAAGGGGTGTTACATTTAGAAGCTAGAATTATGTATTGTTTGAAATGTGCTTTGATAGTTTTGACTTTAGTAGTGTTTGAATTATGTTATTTTATTTGTGGGTATTGGGTGGCTGCCCTGGGCTCCTTTTGGTGGGATGGGGGAGGATGGGATAAAAATAGAGTAAAATAAATAAATTCTCTGAACCAACATTTGTTGAATTTGACTCTCTATGAGTTGAGGGCCTAAGTATTACCACTTCCCACCAGGAAATTCATTTCTGAGAAAGAAAAGGTACATGTGTTGTAACATACGAAGAGTGCTACATGTGTCTTCTGCTACATATGTATTAGATCAGGCAGATGTTGGCCATGTGACCAGAGAAGCCAGGGAGGAAAACCGTGTGTGTCCTTAACGTGTCACAAAACAGACTTTTTACTTTTTCTTTCTTAATCTTCATGTATAAAAAGTGACATTTAGAAAAGGAGAGTTGCATGCAGGCAGATGTTGGGGAATTTTATTCATGACAGGCTGGTTTTGTTTCGGAGTGGGCCTTAAATATCTGTGGCCATGTATGCCAGAGAGTTGTAAACTGCACACTAATTTTACATAACTCTGGTTTCTGAATAAAAAATATATGTCTAGCATATCAGTCCTAATTGTAGAAGTAATTCCCATTGATTTCAATCAAGGTTGCTTCCAAGCAGGCTTGTTTAGGAACATGATTTAGGACACAATCTATTCAAAGTTAAGCAATGTTTATGTTCTGCAGACTTCCATGGGACAATTTTTTGCAAATACTGAGCTCTCCGTTGTAATAATTGGGACTTCAAAGTGCTTACTTTTGTCTGCTAACATTGGCTCCGAAATTCTTATTTTTCAGAACTTGGTCATGTTTATGAGTGACTTTGTGGACTGGATTATCCCAGACATTCCCAAGGACATCAGCCAGCAAATTCATAAGGAGAAAGTTCTGATGGTGGAAGTCTTCATGAAAGAAGAGCAGGGGAAGCTGCAGCTGCTGGAAAACTGGGGGGGCAAGGAGAAAAGGAAAGGTGAAAACTGTAACAACCATAGCCCCAGGTCGTCAATGAGCCATAGAGGGAGTGCTTCTTCCATTCATTCATGCCATGTTGAAGTGTAGAAGAGAAAGTGGTTTTATTCCGGGGCATTCCACTCATAAGCAAGCCATTATTTAAAGGATAGGACTTGATTCTTTAACAGCCTGGTGCATGTTTAAGCATATGCAACCATTTTGCTTATATCTATGTGAGAAATTACGTTCTTACAAAAATGGAGGACCATATTCTGTTTCTGACAAGGATCTTTTGGGGGTTTTATTTGCACAAAAAGCAATGCAGGGATTTTTGATTTTTTTAAAACATATATCGATATTTCATGGTTAGCTTATAACTATCACTGTTTTTATATTTTAAGAAAAAATAGAACAGGTAGGCTATTCTCTTGGGAATTTTACTTTAGCTTATTTATTGAAAAATGGCTGCGGGTTTTGAATAATTAGAGGCTCCCCATTCCTGATCAGCTGTATGGGAGCTTGACAGTGTGCAAAGCAAATAAAGAGCATCCTGTGGAGTTCTTCCTTGCAAGACGGAGGAAGAAAAACTGCGCTTCAATCTGCTGACCTTTTTGCAAGCAGAAATCTTGTTGTGTTTCCTGGGCTCTATGCTGAACATGCAATATTTTCTCTTAAGCCAAAGCAGTGGCAAGAAGATTTTTGTTTCTCTTCTGGGGCTCACGCCTTGGGTAGAATCCAATTCATCACTTCACTCACGCCAGTGAACAAAATGGTGGGGCCATCAGCCCAGCACTACTGAGAGCAGTTTGTTTGAATATCTTTCATTCCTTCCGATGTGAAAGATGAAGGATTTGTGAAAAGGGCATTTATGTTTAGTAATCCAGAGTGTCTAAGTGCACATTCCAGAGGGGGTCCAGAGGACAAGAAAGAATATTAGCAACAGCACAATTTCCCCAAGCACTGAGGGGCCTTTTTTTAAAAGTGCCCTGAATTAAAGAGCACACACAGAGCTGCTAGCAAATTGCACTGCCCTCCACAAACCTAGGAAACTAGTTGCTGAAGGAATATGTTAAACGAACTTATTCCCCAAGCAATTACGTTCACAGGTCATCCTGCTCAGTGTAGCTGGACATCCATCTTTGATTACATCCCATATTTCCAGATATCACAGCCCCCTATCATTTCACTGACCAGAGCATCGTAACTCAAAGCATCCTTTAGTTCAGCAGTTACGATGACTCAACTGCCCAGTTCCCTGACAAAGGTATCCAAATATTGTTCTCTGCCACTTTCCAGCTTCTCTGCTGCTTTCAATTCTCTCGCTCTTATCAAAGGGTTGGAGCATCTTCTCTATGAATATTTGAGGCTTTTTAAAAAAAACTAAATTGGGATATCTTATACAATTATGACTGGCACAAGGAGAGAGAGAGAGAGATTTCTCCCTCGTAATATTCAGGGTCACTCAATGAAATTAACAAGCAGCATGCTCAGAAGAGATATTAAGAAAGTACTCTTTCACACAGTGGTTTCTTTGTGTGACAGCTTGTAATTCCTGTCGGCTCAAAAGAGACAGAGGGAGGAGAAAGGGGAGGGAGTGTGGAAGGAGTGGAAATGAATGGCAGAAAGGGGGAATCAGCAAGTGAAATGCAAAAGGAAGAGTGCATAGCAGGCTGAGTTGAGGGAAGAAGAGCCCATCAGAGCATGTGTTGGGCCAAGGGTGTCCCTCTGGAGTTATTCCTGAGAATCCTTGAGGATTTGTTTTTTTAAATCAAGTTTAAGATCAACAGTGCAATCCTATGCATGTTACCTGGGAAGTAAATTTTCCCGGGTAAGTACATGTAGGACTGCAACTTAATAGTACCTTTGGTGTTTTGGTGAAGTGGGGATAATAGAACTCAAGTTCTAAGCTGTGTTTTGGACCAGATATTTCCACCTACAATGATTCTGTGGATGAAAATAGTCCTTTTAATTTTTCTAGCTTTTGGGACTCTATGACCATTTTTGACATTCAGAGCAACGCAAATACACTCTTCCCTGAGCTTACTATAAAGCTTATTGTATGATGATGATCCACCTATTCTGTCCATTCCAGAATATCTCTGATGTGCCTACTATTTATTAACATCAGGCTCTCCAGTTCCCTCATCTTGTGTCGGAGGCTTCTAGCATCAGCATATAAATACTTCCATGTTGCATCTCCTGCCAAATCCCCTTTTTGTGTGCAGTTTTCCCTATGACCCTATCGAGTGGCATGCAGAAAGAAATAAGCCCGGGTTGCCTTTGCAAGACTACCATGCACAAATTCTTCTGGACACTTCATAGTCGAATAAATCCTTCTATGAACACCTAGCTAGCCCTCGATTGCAATTGTCACTTTACAGTTTGTACTGGGATACGGACAGCCAAGTACAAGATATGCATGCCTCTCATCGCATCTGAAGGGCATGTATGTGTAAAATTTAGTGCATGCCTCTTTAAAATAACAGCAACTGGGAGCAGATCACATGGACATCCTTCAGATTTGATAGTAACGGTTAGCATTTATATGGCACTTTCCAGAGTACAAAAAATCTTCAGGTGCGTTATGTTGTGGAAAATGTGATGCGTAGCAAGTGTACTTTTTGTATGCCATCTGCAAAATGTAAAGGGATTTAAAAAAAAAAAACCTGTTGCTGATCCCCAACAAGTAACACTTGCTACTTCCTACAGGCTGAGGGCCCAACAGCCTCCTTTGGGTCTTTTTGGCAACATATCTCCATCTCCTGGGATGGAGGAGGAAAGAACTGGGAAAATCTGTTTAGTGGTTGCTAGGCAACCATCACATAGCCTCCCTACAATTTGCAAACATTTGGCAACAAATGGCACTGGTGACAGGGTTTGGGCAGCCAAGACACATGACAACATTCCTTCCAATGTCAGTCTCCAGGGAAAGTAACTCCAGATAGCAAGTCCGAGAGCTAGAACATACCTGCCAGGTCCATCTGCTCCACAGTTATATCTAGTGTTGGGCCTAGTGCTTAGGATAGGACTGCTCCAAAAATATGGAATCTGAAATATACTCGGAGTCGAGTGTGGATTTCATGCTCTTTATTCAGCTCATAGTAGCGAGGAATGAAAGTTCCCCCAGAACGTCTGCTTTATATACATTATTTACACAATGGGCCCCACATGATTGGCTAATTCCAGGATACTCCTGTAGGCCAATCAGGTTGCGGGTTCACTTCCACCTGGAGCTGGATTGGGTGGCTCCTGCGGACCAATCAGACTGCTGCATTCTGGATCCTATTGTTCTAGTACCAGTCAGACTGCTGCATTTTGGATCCTATTCAACTCAGTACATAACAGAATCCTAGATAGATAGCCCCAGTGATGCAGGTGGACACAAAGATTAAAGTAGAATCAAAAGGCCAAGCACCCTGAGCAGGAGCCCCCCCTTAATTTTAAGTCTTTAAATTTATTTATTGTGTGTTCCTGGCAGGGCACCAGCTCCCTCTTAATCTACACCTTCTACGCATATCTTCAGCAAAACCAACAAAGCAAAATATAGAACGTTTGCTTCACGTTACGTACAATATGAAATGTTCAGATAACAGTCTTCCTAGTTATGAACTGCAGCGCATCATATCATATATACCAAAAAAATAAATAAATCCTATGCTGTGTAAGTTGAGGATGAAATTTAGTTTTAATAGAGAACAAAAATCAATTTCATCCACAACTGCCAAAGCCTGGCATTATATTGCAAATTAACTTACTGTATGGTTTGTTGCAAAACCAAATGTCCAAGAGTGTTATATTTCAATTAAAAGACTATTGTTGCAAAATAATAGAAAATAAAAGCAAAATCATCACATAGTTTTGTAGTACTTATTAGTTTTTATACAAAGTATGCAGCAAACTCATTAAGTATAATTTGTCCGAAACACTCTTTCCGTGGAAGTTAACAAAATGTTGTCTAACATGTTTAAAATACCAATCTAACCAAAGATTGTTTTTAATAAAGGGCTTGTTTTTGTTTTTAATTGCTTCTTATATATTGAATTGCAGGAATGTCACCTTTTTTATATATAAAAAACCTGCTTAAAAGTCTGTTACCATTGTAGTCAGCCTTGTCTGCCTTTATTGATACAGGATTCACAGAAGACAATAGAAAATTTCTCTCACTTTTACCCTGATCCAACAATGGGTTTTGGCAGTGGTAAGAGCTTGTTACAACATGGAAAAGCATCTGTACATGTTTATGGGCTATGGATCCTGCTGCCAACCTATAGGTATGGGTTTTGATGTAAATATGCAGGGAGGATGCACATGAGATGCAGAGGTGTTACCCGTTCATGGACATCGCATGTATAACATGAATGCAAGCTGACATTCCCATCTGTCCCTTGAAACTGGTGGGAGTGTTTCGCCAGATGCCATTTGGGCGCTGCATTTTCATTGCATATTACTAGTTGCCCACAGCATCTAGCATCGAGGTGAAAATGTTATCTATTAGGCTAGAAAGTCTTGTGTGTGATCGCCAGAACTGCTCTGTTCTTGGCCTGTAAACTTCAATTATTACGTTTTAAATGTAGTTAAGACACGACCTAGACTACACACCCCAGGTTATGCTAGGACTGGCCAGATGCACAGAGTGATATCCATTATTAGCCACAACCAGAGTAGATGCATTGAAATCAGTGGATTTTATTCCATTGTGTCTATCTAGCATTGGATACCATCCCCAATCCAGAGATCCCTACACATAGTAGCATTCCACTAAACCAGTAGCCAGCTCTTTCAACTTTTAATGTTCATCATCTACTCCAGGGCTGAGTAACCTTTGGCCCTCCAGGTGTTGCTGGAGTAAAACTCCCATCAGCCCCAGCAAACATGGCCGATGGCCAGGGATATTGAAAGTGATAGTTCAGCAAAACCTGGAGGGGGGGGCCAAGGTTTCCCCATTCATGATCTACTGGACAGAGAGGGAATGTCTGAAAATCAGTTCCATCAAACCCACCCACCCCAACCAATGGTCAGTATTTTCAGTATGCAAACCAATGCACAAAATATCAGTGATGAGCCAGCCAGGATAGCACATTCAGTGTTTTGTTTTGGCAAATGCAGAATCTTCCCCCCTGGATCAAACTCTCCTGGTTTGTTTGTTTTTTTCAGCAGAAGCTGGATTTGCACAGCTCTGATTGGCTAACACCCCTGTGTCGATCATGAAGCCAACTCCAATGATTTCTTGGAGCAGTTTTTAAAGCCTTAAAAAGATGTGCCCCTTTTTAGATATAAATAATTACGCTGCCAAGCAGATGTGTGAGCAGATAAATATGAATGAAAATGTGTGTGGCGTTAGATCTGGAGGCTGCATGTGTGTTCTTTGGAGAGCAAAATCGAAGCAGCAGAACTCGCCTCAGAGGGGAGCAGCCTGTACCCAATTCTGTTTGCAGGTGCATCTGTATGCAACCTTAGAGCTGTTAGCATTGACCATCTGTTCAAAGTTCACACGGAGTGCAGGTGCCAGGTGGATATTTCCTTCTGCATTGACAGGACAATATTCAAAAGAGCAATCTACATGAGCCCTTTGCACACTTACATGGGAGTTAGTCACATTGAACTCATGGCATGGACATGATTCCAGAAGCCTATTTGCATGTGCAGATTATGCTTGTTGGATTGGGATGAATATGAGGGAATCAAGGCAGCAGGAACAGAATGCAGGAGGTGCCAGCCTCTTCTTCTCATGAGCAAAAATCAATCCCTTGTGACTTCCATCTTACTGTTTTTCCCTCTAGGTAGCCTACATTCATGTAAAATGTATCCTGAGCTATTAGTTTAACTAGAAACCAGGATGAATGTACACACCCTTAGAAAATGTATATTCCATTTCACGCTCTATCAGCTTGTAATTTTATAAGTACTGTAGATGGATTGCCCAGTTTAGAATTATATGCTGAATACAAGCGATGGGAAATAAAGAAATTGTAAAGAGTTATCTTAAAATGTTGTCCTAATACATTCCTGTAAATATTAAGACTATATACTTATAAACATTCATTATTTTGAGATCATTAAATAATAATAAATGCTTTTACTTGTTTTATAGTTCTTTACTATTTTTTAATGCGGTTTGTATATAATATTGTATTACTACCTAGAAAATTATATAATGCTTCCTTTTTTAAAAAGAAAAGTAAATGCATATAAAGCTGCTTTAGTTTTTTGTTGAATATTTCTTTGTATAGTTAATATTCCTTCATTGGCTCCTTCAGGCAAATGCCATTTCACAGTACTCTATAGTCCTCTAATAGGGAAAAACCAAAAACAAAGGGTTGTTGGACTTGTAATGTCACTATAAAGTGACTGTTAAATTTGGGGAGGCTTTGACACTATTGCTATATTCCTCTAAAGTCTGAAATTTTAGGAGATCCCGACCACATAGTGTGATCTTTCTGTTGCTCTCTGAACAAAAGTTGGACCTGTTCAAAAATCTGAAGATTATTCTCTAGCTATGTCCATAGGTAAAGGAAAAGGGACCCCTGACCATTAGGTCCAGTCACGGACGACTCTGGGGTTGCGGCGCTCAACTCGCTTTATTGGCCGAGGGAGCCGGCATGCAGCTTCCGGGTCATGTAGCCAGCATGACTAAGCCGCTTCTGGCGAACCAGAGCAGTGCACGGAAACGCCATTTACCTTCCCACCGGAGCGGTGCCTATTTATCTACTTGCACTTTGACGTGCTTTCGAACTGCTAGGTTGGCAGGAGCAGGGACCGAGCAACGGGAGCTTACCCCATTGTGGGGATTCAAACCACCGACCTTCTGATCGGCAAGCCCTAGGCTCTGTGGTTTAACCCACAGCGCCACCCGCGTATGAACATATAATTGATAGAATTCAACTACCGGTAACTAATGAATCCCAACAATGAAAGCCCTCACAAGGACTTCTGCTTGTGCAGCAGGGCTTTCCCCCTCCCCTGTGTGCCACCTGTGCCCCCACAATTTGCTCGGGGGAGTGGGGGTCAGGAGAACGCCCAGAACCATACATGGAGGGAGAAAAGAAGAATCATTCTATTTGTCAAGCTGAAATGGTTGCTCTGATGAAACTGTCAACATGGCACAACGTGGAATTATTCCCAATATTTATTGCATTTTTCATTTTTGCCCCATGTTGTGGTGGTGCTAAGTTTCTTGAATACATGTGCTTTCTCCTCCCAGAATCACAGACTTCAATCTTACAGCCCCTCCAATAATGCTGAAATTTACCCATGAATCCTGACGTCTATAGCAACAACCTTTCTTGAAAGCTGCTGCTCTTCTCATGAGGGCATTACAATCATATATAGAGTTTTTTTAACAAATAGAATATAAAGGATTTTTTTTTCTCCTCCAAAACATTGCACAGCTTGATCCCACATTGGCAATAGTACTGACCAGTAAAGACTGCTCTTACCATGGAGGCTGAGACTAATTTCTTGTCATTGAACAAGGGACTGATAAGCACTTAAAGACTTTACGACTCTGAATTTGCAACGGGGGAATCCTGGAAATTACAGGCTAGTTAGTTTAATGTCTGTCCTGGGAAAACTGGTGGAAAGTATTGTTAAAGATAAAATAACCAAGCTTTTTAGAAGAACCAGCTGAAGCAGAGCCCAGTGTGCGGCAGCTGTAAAAAAAAATACAAATTGCATGCTAAGGATCAATGAGGAAAAGAAATGAAAACAAAACTGATAATAATAATAATAATAATAATAATAATAATAATAATAATAATTTATTATTTATACCCCGCCCATTTGTATAATGCTGTTATACAAGTCTATGGATTTGGAATAGTGCGTACAGTTTTGGTTACCTCAACTCAAAAAGAATGTTGTAGAGTTGGAAAAGGTTCAGAAAAGGGCAGCCCAAATTATCAAGAGGATGGAGTAACTCTTGTGAAGAAAGATTGCATCAACTGGGACTTTTTAGTTTTGAAAAAAGATGAGTAAGCTCCTTCATCAAGTTGTCCGCTATGACCCCAAGGGGTAGCACAGGTAAGGACATTGGAAATGGGAGCAGTCCATTATTATTATTATTATTATTATTATTATTATTATTATTATTATTATTACACCCGATCCAACTGCCTATGTTGACCCAGCCACTGGGCAGCTTCCAAAAAGATACGGGAACAACAACAAACATTAAAAGCTAAATGAACTCAGTGTAGGTTAGCTTCCTGTGTTCTCAGTCAGTCAATACTTTATTACCGGTATGACCCATTCAGGTTAAAATACAGAGTGCAAATACAGTACACAAAAAGTGCACTTCCTCCAGCTTAACTAAAACAATCAACCTATACGTTATTAGAATTCAAAGTGTTGGTGCTGACCTTTAAAGCCCTAAACGGCCTTGGCCCTGTATATCTGAAGGAGTGTCTCTACCCCCATTATTCAGCCCGGACGCAGGTCCATCTCCGAGAGTCTTCTGCTGGTTCCCTCACTGCGAGAAGTGAGGTTACAGGGAACCCGGCAGAGGGTCTTCTCGGTGGTGGCACCCGCCCTGTGGAATGCCCTCCTATCAGATGTCAAGGAAATAAACAACTATCTTGACTTTTAGAAGACATCTGAAGGCAGCCCTGTTTAGAGAAGTTTTTAATGTTTGAAGTTTTATTCTGTTTTTAATGTTCTGTTGAAAGCCGCCCAGAGTGGCTGGGGAAACCCAGCCAGATGGGCTGGGTAGAAATAATAAATTATTATTATAGAAAACCATCCACGAATCAGTATAGTTACATTTATGTTGGTAACGCTGTGGGCTGCTAAGTGTTCAAAGCTTCTGTTTGCAAAATGCGCATTATCAAGATGGCAACTGACCTTAGTTCCAATCTCAAGCTATAAGCAAGAGGAACAGCTCACTATGGGCACCTTTTCAAAGCATCAGATAAAGCTCAGATAAGCTGGTGGTTGTGCTGACTGCGGCTATCATAGTGAAAAGTTATTCAAATATGAGGCTTCAGCTAATATTCCCTTTGGCAAGTGGAGGCAAGTTTCGCTGTTGTGCCTTCCAAGGCTAGTTTGAAGAAGGATTTGTTTTATGAAAGATTAGCTGACATAATCTACGGAAATAAATTCGCCTTTAAAAGAGGAGAAACAACTTTAACATGCATGCAGGCAAGAGGCTGTTATGACAGTATCCCGAACAGTGAACCCTCTACTCAGTATTGAAAGGGTGTTGTCTGCATGCAAGGATACCAAATTCCATGCAACAGCTATAATGCAAAAACCACACGATCTGAGTGGAAATTAAGAACTATGCTGGTATGAATTATGCTGGTTTCTTTGGTAAGTCGCTCGTGCCAAGCAGGACTTGAAAGTGGATGAAAATACTAGGCTGGAACATTTGATTACTTACACACACACACACACACACACACTTGTTTGCCAACCTAAGCCAGTATTGTGGGAAAGGCGCTGACTTCTGTTTGTATGTTTGAACCAGAAATTACTTACACCCTGTTCTGTTAGCATTGCTTGACCAGCCCTATTTGATTTCCATAGCACTGTGTTTCTAAGATACAGCACACAAATTATTGGCAGCCTTACTTTGTTTGAGGGTGAATAAATCCCAAGTCAACACAACTACGCCTCAGCTTTTTTAACACTTATCTGCAGCACAACATAGCATAATATACAGGGGGGGGGGGGTTGTGTGTGTGATCAATCCAATGGGCTTCCATCACAGTTGATCAACTCAATGGGCTTCCTCGCCATCTTACAGCCCAGAAAAGAAAGGGAAAACACACAGCATTAAACCATCTAAAATAGCTTTAAACTGCAATGAGATTGCTAACTGTTGCATGATGCTTATCCCAATTCCAGTGAAAAAAGAATGGCGAAACTCCCACATACTCTAGGAACCAGGAATAAACAAACTGATTAAATTCCTCCTAGTTTGAGGAAGTGGGAGCACTAGAGTATTTTTAGATGTTTTCCCTCAGAGTTCACATCTTCCCAATGGAGCTTTCAAAGAAAACCTCTCCCCTTTGTCTTTCACCCTTGAAAACCATTTATATCACTTCATGTCTGCTTATAAATTCACATGTATCCTTGTTATTCTGATTCAATTATTTCCATATGCGACACTTGGGGGATTTTTTTTTTCTTTCTCATGATGGCTTGCCAATTTTAACAAAGTTTTGATGGAAGAGTAATCTTTATAGTAAATAAATAATTTTTAGGCAAAACAACCATGAGGGCCTTTAAAAATGTATCTATAGGTCATCCTTGGAATATTAATTACAACTTTCAAGATCCGCTCACATATTCTTGAGTAGACTTAAGACCCTGATATGTCCATTTTCCTGAAAAGTAGGGTTGAAGCATGTGAGAAACGTGTCCTGGTTGCTGAAAAGGGGTGATGGCTCTTCTGATATCCTACCATTTTTGTCGGTGTTGGGCTGGGATGTAGCCACCTCATATTTTCTGGTTCCTTCCAATTTCTATGGGAGATTACAGATGATTTCCTAGTACAGTGGTACCTCTGGTTAAGTACCGGTACTTAATTCGTTCCGGAGGTCCGTTCTTAACCTGAAACTGTTCTTAACCTGAAGCACCACTTTAGCTAATGTTGTCTCTCGCTGCCGCTGCGCCTCCAGAGCACAATTTCTGTTCTTATCCTGAAGCAAAGTTCTTAACCTGAAGCATTATTTCTGGGTTAGCGGAGTTCTTAACCTGAAGCGTATGTAACCTGAAACGTATGTAACCTGAGGTACCACTGTACAATAAAAGTATAATGTGGAGAACTGAGTTTCAGATTGGGAAAAAAATAAAATTGGGAGAACCAAAACTGACGCATTCTTCCATCCCTGCTGTCAGCCTCACCTACCTCACAGAGTTGTGAGGATAAAAGGTGGGAGGTAGGAAGCCATGTACACTATCCTGGGCTTCTTGGAGGAAGAATCATAGAATTGCCACCCCCTGCAATGCAGGAATCTCAACACATAAAGGTCATAAAGGTAAGGCATACATGTTACAGGGAACCAGGCAGAGGGGCTTCTCGGTAGTGGCACCTGCCCTGTGGAACGCCCTCCCACCAGATGTCAAAGAGAACAACAACTACCAGACCTTTAGAAGACATCTAAAGGCAGCCCTGTTTAGGGAAGCTTTTAATGTTTGATGGATTATTGTATTTTAATATTTTGTTGGAAGCCACCCAGAGTGGCTGGGGAAACCCAGCCAGATGGGTGGGGTAGAAATAATAAATTATTATTATTATTATTATTATTATTATTATTATTATTATTACAACAAAATGCTGTTTCTGGCTCAGGCACTGCTGCTGCTTTTCTCTATCAACACATTCCCTAGGCTAAGCTGATGCCCTCAGATGTTTTAGACCAGGCATAGGCAAACTCGGCCCTCCAGATGTTTTGGGACTACAACTCCCATCATCCCTAGCTAACAGGACCAGGGGTCAGGGATGATGGGAATTATAGTCTCAAAACATCTGGAGGGCCGAGTTTGCCTATGCCTGTTTTAGACTATCCCTCCTAGAGACATGCAGGCTGAGGTTGATGGGAGTTGTAGTCCAAAACATCTGGAAGGCACCAGGTGGAAGAAAGATGCCCTAGGCCAGTGATGGCTAACCTTGACACCCCAGATGTTTTGGAACTACAACTCCCATCATCCCTAGCTAACAGGATCAGTGATCAGGGATGATGGGAGTTGTAGTCCCAAAACATTAATCCAGAATGCGGCAGCTAGACTGGTGACTGGGAGTGGCCGCCGGGACCACATAACACCGGTCCTGAGAGATCTACATTGGCTCCCAGTACGTTTCCGAGCACAATTCAAAGTGTTGGTGCTGACCTTTAAAGCCCTAAACGGCCTCGGTCCTGTATACCTGAAGGAGCGTCTCCACCCCCACCGTTCAGCCCTGACACTGAGGTCCAGCTCTGAGGGCCTTCTGGCGGTTCCCTCACTGCGAGAAGCAAAGCTACAGGGAACCAGGCAGAGGGCCTTCTCGGTAGTGGCGCCCACCCTGTGGAACGCCCTCCCATCAGAGGTTAAAGCAATCAACAACTACATAACATTTAGGAAATACCTGAAGGCAGCCCTGTTCAGGGAAGTTTTTAATCTGTAATATGTTAATGTATTGTTTTTTAAATATTTGCTGGAAGCCGCCCAGAGTGGCTGGGGAGACCCAGCCAGATGGGCGGGGTACAAATAATAAATTATTATTATGATTATAACATCTGGAGTGTCAAGGTTAGCCATCACTGCCCTAGGCCATGCATGCATGCACTTCAAGTTACAATGACCATTTTTGTTGTGCTAAAGATGTGGGGATTAGCGTGTAATTTCATCTGCTTGCACCATAACACAAGTTTGGCTACTTGCACAACTTGGAATACAAGTTTGGGGGGGGAGACTGGGGTTCTTACTTCCAGGCTTCAAAATCAGTTTGAAGTTGGTGGCAAAATAAATTATAAAAACAATTTCCTCTTTAAAAAAAAAATATTGAATGCAACCTATGCAATGAAAAAGGAATTCCTTTCTTATTCATTCTTTCTGAACTGGTATGAGTAACCAGCCTAGTCATATCCTGTACTGTTTATTGACAGGACTGCAGATAATCTGCTCCCTGTGAATAGAAAGGGCAACACCCTTTCTAACAGAATATTAGCAAACCTTTCCTTTTCCTGGGAAGAAGAAGTGATGACTCATGAAAAAGGCAAGGAAAAGATCAGGGTATCTACTTACATTAGGATCGTATCCAGACTGTGTAAAATATACACCCTAACTATTTTTTTAAAAAATCAGAATTAGAGACTTTCCATACTCTCATTCAGCAAATAGCTCTGACTCCTGACAGGTACAGCTGCTTTTGCTGCAGGTCCCAGGATTCCTTGGGGGAAGAAGCCATAACTGTTAAAGTGGTGCTTTAAATGTGCAGTGCAGAGGTGGCCAGAGAGATTTGGGTTTTGTTTTTTTATTCATACACACATATGTTGAAAACAAGTGACGAAAATAATGTAGCTAGCATGCCTGCTTGCCTTCCTTTCTATATCTTGACTGGGATTTGCAAGAGGTAGTGGAACCTATTCAAAAAGGAAAGGGGCCAATTTAATCTTTCTTTGAGGTTTAATCTTTCTTTGCTTCTGCTAGGCCTGCTTTAGGTCAAAGAGCAGATCTCCTAGCGGGAGGGAGCTACAGCAACCGCCTTACCGCTGCTTACCAGGAGGGGGAGACATGGCTGGGGCAGTGCAGGTGCACCAGTAGAAACACTGGATTGGCTGGCCTGGTGTGGCCACTGTCTCCCCCTACTGGTAAGAGGGAATGATGCTGCTGGGAGATGAAGGCTGCTCCTCTGTCCCACCATACAAACCTCTCCTGCTTTAGATGTAGGATTTAAAGAGCTAACAAATGAAATATTTGTTAAGAAGAGATCATTTCTCCTGTGGTTAAGGTAATGCCTATGGTGACTGGATAGTAACTCTTCAGATGGGGGCTCTACACAGTTAAATATTTCATTTCATTTCGCAGGATTTATATACCACGTAATCGTCATAACCTAAATTTATATAACCTTTAAATCAAAAGGGATTTCCCTATACCAGAGTTTCCCAAGTTGTACCGGTAGTCAGCAGATCAAGCTTCATAAGGTCATCTGCAGCACTACAACACTTACAATCTGAATTCTATAGAACAATAATATTCAACATAAGAAATAAAAGAAGCAAGAAAAAGGCAATTAAAAATCATATAGCATCCGACACAGCACACTACAATTGCTGCAAGAGGAAGAAAGATAAGAGTGTGTGAACTGTTGGTCTTTTTAATGGTTATTCCAAAGAAAGGAATATATTTTCTGTGGTTTCCAGTTCTTTGAACTCCCTCTGCTGGACTTGAACAGATATTGCTAGCTGAAAACTAGACTTTTGAGTGCTAGACCACGAAGCACAGAATTAAAGTGGATTTAAAGTGCTGTCTCCCTAGTGCAACAAACCCACTTTCTTTCTTAAAACTGACTTTTAAACTATGATTTAGAATGGAAGGCAAGAAGTGTGGGGGGAGGTCACTGCTGGAATTTGAGGCCCCAAGATCCACCTCTGATTGCATTTTAATGTACTGAAACCCCATTGAAAACAGTGTGATTTGCTTCCCTATAAACATAGGAGTGAGTCAGAACATTGTTCCATCTAGCTCACTATTGTTTACATTGGCAGCAGCTCTCCAGGAACTCAAGGGACATTTCCAGCCCTATCTGAGTATTGTGGGAACTGAGCCTGGCACCTAACACTGAGCCATGGCCCTTGCCCCCAAAATATGCACTTACCTGCACACATTGCACTCTAAATATCTCCCCTGGAAAGCAATATGACTTTAAAGTGCTTGGCTTTGACTGTCCAAAGCACTTTTATCCATTGTATTTATTTACATAAATTGTTGTTGTTGTTGTTTAGTCGTTTAGTCGTGTCCGACTCTTCGTGAGAGCACGCCAGCCAGAGCACGCCAGCCACTCCTGTCTTCCACTGCCTCCCGCAGTTTGGTCAAATTCATGTTGGTAGCTTTGAGAACACTGTCCAACCATCTTGTCCTCTGTCATCCCCTTCTCATTGTGCCCTCCATCTTTCCCAACATCAGGGTCTTTTCCAGGGAGTCTTCTCTTCTCATGAGGTGGCCAAAGTATGGGAGCCTCAGCTTCAGGATCTGTCCTTCCAGTGAGCACTCAGGGCTGATTTCCTTCAGAATGTATAGGTTTGATCTTCTTGCAGTCTATGGGACTCTCAAGAGTCTCCTCCAGTACCATAATTCAAAAGCATCAATACTTCGGCGATCAGCCTTCTTTATGGTCCAGCTCTTACTTCCATACATTACTACTGGGAAAACCATAGCTTTAACTATGCAGACCTTTGTCGGCAAGGTGATGTCTCTGCTTTTTAAGATGCTGTCTAGGTTTGTCATTGCTTTTCTCCCAAGAAGCAGGCGTCTTCTAATTTTGTGACTGCTGTCACCATCTGCAGTGATCATGGAACCCAAGAAAGTAAAATCTCTCACTGCCTCCATTTCTTCCCCTTCTATTTGCCAGGAGGTGATGGGACCAGTGGCCATGATCTTAGTTTTTTTGATGTTGAGCTTCAGACCATATTTTGCGCTCTCCTCTTTCACCTTCATTAAAAGGTTCTTTAATTCCTCCTCACTTTCTGCCATGAAGGTTGTGTCATCAGCATATCTGAGGTTGTTGATATTTCTTCCGGCAATCTTAATTCCGGCTTGGGATTCATCCAGCCCAGCCTTTCGCACAATGAATTCTGCATATAAGTTAAATAAGCAGGGAGACAATATACAGCCTTGTCGTACTCCTTTCCCAATTTTGAACCAATCAGTTATTCCATATCCAGTTCTAACTGTAGCTTCTTGTCCCACATAGAGATTCCCACATAAATGATCCATGAAGGAGATTTACATAAATTAGAATGTGCAATTGTTTTTTTAAAAATTAATATGTAATAAAGGACATATACAAGTTCTCCGCTCTGCATCGTTTACTTTTCTAAGTTGTGGACCATATGATCCACAAGAAGGAAGGAAGGAAGACTATACAACTGGATTAAAATTAAACATATGCAGAAAATACAAATCCCTGAAATGAATTTTTATTATTGGTACCGGGAGGGGGGTAGTGGTTAATCAATCAATCAATCAATTAATAATTTTGATTGTTTTCTTTTATTACATATAACAATACAAATGTTTGAGAAGTGCAGAAATAAAACGGCTTTGCCCGTTTGACATCATATGGTCCACAATTTAGAAAAGCAAACGATGCAGATCGGAGAACTGGTTGTTGCAGAAATACATAAACAATGTTTCTGCAACGGAGCAGCCAGAACAATTTTAACGCGGTGTGTAACAACACCTCCATTATTTTTATTTTTTTTAAGTGAAATGCTTAACTAGAAAAGCCGTACATTTATTTCTGAGCTTTCTCCCCTGGCTGGCTTGGGTCGTGTTAACAGCGGCGCTAGCTGCAAAAGCTGTGCCAGTGCTGCCCCCTGGTGTCCGCGGAGCGCCCTGCGATTCTCTCCCTTGCCTCGGATTTCCGGAGAGAGGCAAGTTGCGCGGCGTGGGCGGAGGGCCCCGAAAGGGAAGCGACCTCCCTTCGGATGACGCCGGAGCCTCCGGATCGACAACAAAGTTTCAACCAGGAAGTAAGTAAAGCTTTCTAAAAACTTAAAAGTTTTCCATTCTTTCCAACCTCCTATCGAGATTTCAGCGCCGCGCAAAAAGTTTCCTAGCGTTTGCTTGGGGGGGGGGGGAAGTTTAGATAAACAAAGTGAAAGAGAAAGTCAGAGTTTTAAAAGTTGCGTTTTCTGCCCGATGATCGCGCTGGGGTTCAAACGCATGTTTGCTAGATGTCTCTCTGACCGTTAAAAAAAACCTGCATTAAAGCACTATTGTATTTAAAAGGGGGAAAGGTTTACTGGATACTGATGCCTTGCTCTTTCTAGGTTCCCCAGATATGGATCCGTTTTTGGATCTGCTGAATTTATTCTCGAGGAGCCTTTCTCCAAAGGAGCTTGCCGATCTCAAGTTCCTTTGCCGGGATCGCATTGGCAAAAGAAAGATCGAGGCCGTGCAAACTGGCCTCGACCTATTCAACATTTTCCTGGAACAGGAAATAGTTACGAGGACCAAGGTTGAGTTCTTGGAGCACGTGTTCAAAAGCCTGCAAAGAGAGGATCTGGTGACTTTGCTCAGGCAGTTTGAAGAAGGCGCAAGTGGGGACCCGGAAGATCAGCTGGATGCACAAGAAAAACGTAGGTGGAAATGGCTTTTTTTGTTTAATCTAAGGAAGTGGGCTTTGGCATATGAAAAATTGTTTCTTTATTATTGTGTTTGTAGCCTGTAAGGAGCTAAAGGTGTTCTACACCGTTACTCTGGCTTTTGACACTTGAGGTGTATATTTTCAGAACCCACCTAAGTTTTGTAATTTTAAGTTGTTTTGCACAGTTTTTAAAATTGTGTTTTAATATTGATTATGTCATTTAATTGTTGTAACTTGACCGTAGGGCTTAGGGTAAATTATTAATATTATTACTACTACTAATAGTAGTAATAATAATGCTGCCTGAAGCAGCTCAGTTCACCTTTTTGCATTGCATAACCTTCTACTTTAGCTTCATCTTGATCAGGCTGCTATTAAAGCGGATCAAGCTGTCTTGTCTAGGGTTGCCACCTTTTTCTTGCTTTTAACAAATTGAAACAATTTGCTTAGCCCACTAGCCTTACTTAGGTGTTTGCACACCTGTACACATGAGGCCTTAGAGCAACTTTCACCAGCCTGGTGTCCAACAGACATGTTGAACTACAACTCCCATCAGCCCCAGCCAGTATGGCCATTTTGACTGGGGCTGATGGGAGTTGTAGTTGGAAACAGCTGGAGGCCCCAGACTGGCAGAGGGTGACTTAGAGTGAGGAGGAGGTGCATTGGCAAGCCCACCCTCCAGTGTTCCCCTGTGCATGGGCTCATCTTTAGACCCTCGCATGTTCAACATAAAGGACTTATGGGGGCTTCTGTACACATTTGGCTGAATATGTAAAGAAGCTTCCCCATGATTGAGAGTTCTAATAATGCAGGCATTATCATGTGATGCTTCCAATACGCTCAAACATCCTCTTCAGCCCTTCACACTGAACACTTGAAAGTTCTGAAGAGGAGCCTCTATGTAAATATTGATGACAGGATTTATATGTGCACCTCTGCCTCCTCCTTGCTTTAAGGCTTTGTGTGAATCCCTGAATAGGGCTAATGTCATCTGCATTCCAGAACTCCTCTTAAACTTTTTTTGCTTTCAGGTATCCTGCAAGGAAAAAAGATGGTAACTCTTTTCCTGTTTCGTGATATAGAAATAAACAGACACTTCCTGTGCGCTTGCAGGAAATGATGTTTGCAAGCATCGCCAAGCTGCTGATCAGTGGTGCCTGCAAAGCATTGGGCCCAGGGATTCCCAGTATTCGACAATCAGCTGATCGCTGCTGGCGGAAGGCAGTTAGAACCTCCTGAACTATGGCCTTTTCTGAGCTTCTCAAACCTGACCAATGGGCCTGATTGTTCTCTCTCCCCCACCCCTTCACCATTAGCCAAGTTTGACAGATGAGTGAGGCTGCTCACTTGTCCATCACCTGATGTCACAATGGCAGGTGATACACACACATGGAAGCCTGGTTTGAAATCAGAGTGTGTGGGCAAATGCACTGTGCACAAAGTAGCAGCGATCAGCTGATAGTCAAGTACTGGGAATCCCTGGGCCCAGTGCTTTGCATGGGGTTTTGTAGGCAGCACCGATCAACTGCTTGGCAATGCTTGCAAACCTCATTTCATCACAGCCAAGTAACTGCATGTTCCACTCCACTTCTGGCATCATGTATGATGTCAGGTGTAGGGCATGTGGGTGTGGCTTGGCCAAAAAGACCTCATGGGCCAAATGGGGAGGCCTGCTGGGCTTATTTAGGCCCCAGGGCTGGAGGCTCCTTACTCCTTAAGTACAGTCAAAGGTTGGCCAATGAACTTCTGGCTGTGTATGTAGATACCCAGAGGCCCTGCACACCTCAAGGTGAAGAATGGGGTTGGCTGGGTGGCGAATATGGGCAATAGCACCCAGATTGGAGTCCTGCTCCATCTCTTGAGTGTTACGCCATAACCCCAAGTGTTTCACAGTAGGACAAGTAGGAGAGTCAAGAGAGGTATTCTCTGGAGTATGGCAGGAGCAGCGTTAAATGGTCCATTGTGAATAGCAAGTTGACACAAACTATAATTTTGTTTTTAGGTAAGCTGGACAGAGCATTTGAGATCATATGTGATCATGTTGGGAAAAATTGGAAAATGCTCATTCGAAAACTTGGCATCCCAGAAGTCAAAATCGATAGAATTGTAATTGCCAATCCATATAACATGCATGAACAAATGATGCAATCGCTTCTAGAGTGGCGGAAATCACGGGGGAAGGAAGCAAAGGTTGACGATGTAATAAAAGCCCTCAAGAACTGTCATATGAAACTTGCGGCAGACTATGTTGAAGAAGCTTTGCAACAGGAAAATGGACAATGAAATCAATGGGAAAAGATGACATGAAATGGAAAATTAAAGACACAGTTGAGCTGTCATTAAAAAAGAAAAAAACATTGGTTGGGGGCTGTGGCTGCTATAGACAAACCACTTACAGAACTGCATTTGCACTTAACCTTGCTTATTTCTTTCTCTTCTTGCTCTCTGCTTTGCTCCAAGACTGATTTATGGGTCAATCTGAGGGTCTCACCCAGCAAGCTGGGAGGTCGGCTTATGCTAGCTAGCATCATGTAGTCAGGATGTTATACATTCCCAGCACAAAAGCTGAGGAGGAGAAAACACAAGCACTCCAGAACACACAGCCCATAGCAAATAGACAGCCCCTCCCCGAAGCATCCAGAACTGGGATGGGAAATGCTCCAGACTGCAGGCTGGATTCCACTCTCTGTGGGCCACCTTTGACAGGTGGAACCACCCACCGGCCAAGTCAGCTGACATTACAGAGATAACAAGTGACTGGCACCACACCTGTCAGAGTTCACCTGAGCAGGGGCTACAGTAGCCTCCTTCGAAGATGGGCTTTCAGAGCCAATCAACTGAATTCCAGAGCAATATTGCACGTTCTCGCCAATTGCTGAGCAGCAAGGAGGCTCCTACATCGGCCAGGCATATAGGGAGCCAATCCGTTTCCAGAAACAGGAAAATGTCCCCATAGCCTCAGCCTTCCCCACTACATGCAATGTATGGGATACCATGAAGCTCTAATCATGCAGAACAGCGGTTCTCAAACCTTTTTCTCTGGGCCACACATTGAGAATAAAAATTTGCTTGCGCCACACCACATTTTTATTGATAAGAAATCCATTGGAAAACAAAAAAAGATTGACAATTAGCAGTCCTTGATTTATAACATAGAACACATATGATCGTGGGACATAAAGAAAATATATAACAGGGAAGTCCAACCAGTAGATCGTGATCTACCGGTAAATCCCCAGCTGATCCTGGTAGATCGAGGGGTCCTTATCGTGTACAAAAAGTTACGGGGGGAAGCTAAAAAATTCTGTGCATTCCAATGACAATGGGTAGATCACTGCCAGGTTTTTTTTTATATACCGGGAATAGATCACAGTCTTTTGGGAGTTGGGCATGCCTGGTATAAAACAATGCAGCTACATAAGAACATGAATCATTCCCAAAATATCATACTGGTGGTTCTTGAATCTCCCCGCCCCACTTGCTATCCTCTCCTGCCACACCCTTTAAGAACCACTGCTGTGGAGCAACCCGGGTTTCTTGTGTGAGAAGTCCCAGGTTTAGATGTGAACTCTCACTGGGTGCAGCTGGGAAGAGTACAAACAGGCACACTGAGGAGAATGTTGTGGCAGCCAATTGGGGCAAGTTCTGCGTGGGCCAGCATCCCATTTGGTGAATTGCCTGCCTCCAGGTTTGTTTCACCATCAACCATTGCCTCTCCCTGGCCCCTGCACCTCTCTCCTCATGCCACAGCGTTCACCACAGTACTCGTGACCACCTCAGAGGGTGCCACCATCCTTTTAACCTAAACCAGAGTAGCCAATGTAGAGCCTTCCTGGTGTTGTTAGACTTCAGTTCCCATCAGCCACAGCCAGCCTGGCCATTGGTCAAGGATGATGGGAGTTGTAGTCTAGCAGCATCTGGAGAGCCACAGGCTTCCCCATTCATATCATTGGAGCTCCTGCTCTTGTTCAAGCTTACCATGAACCCGGATTGCCTGTGCTGTTTGTAGCATCTGTGTCACAAATTGGCTACCCAGGTGACTTTATAAGTACTTTGTGGTTGCTTCCACTAGCAGAGGTCCACCATATGGTTACTTCTGTATCGATGGAAAAACAGCTATTGAATAGATTTTGGGGGGGGGGTAGCCATTAAGTGAACATTTGAGCGGAGTGGCGGGACTATACGCACTAGCCCTGTACCCAATGCCATCTTGGCCCTCTGGCAGCCACACACAGCATTAGTCAGAAAGCACCCAGCATGTGTACTGTTGTACGCACAAAGTTCTTGATTGTGAAGGAAAGCGGTATGTCTGTACATGTTGGGCCCCAGTCCAGGAGCCTCGGCTGATGCGCAAGGCAGCGGCTGGACTGCCGATGAGGCAGAAGGACTGCCTGAGCTCGTGTATCCCTGCTTGATCATTGAGATCATCTGGAATATCACAGTTAGTTGTCCCCCATGTTACAGAGGCCCCACTAGCCTCGACCAGAAGTTGGACATTTAGGGTTAGCCCATCCCAAGCGGAGAATCTGCAGGCTTTCACACTTTTGACTTTCAGATGTCCCTTGAAGACTTTATGCTGACAGGCCTATGGAGTTGTTTAACATTTCCTTGAGTAGCCAATCATTTTAATGATTGTTCTGTTCTTAAGTACATAACAGTAATACGATGGTACCTTAGTTCTCGAACTCAATCCGTTCCGGGAGTACGTTCAACTCCCGAAACGGTTCAGAAACCAAGGCGCAGTTTCCGATAGGCTGCAGGAACTTCCTGCAATCAAACGGAAGCCGCGTCGGACATTCGGCTTCCGGAAAAAGTTTGCAAACTGGAACACTTACTTCCGGGTTTGCGGTGTTCGAGAGCCAAAACATGAGAGTACCAAGGCGTTTGAGAACCAAGGTATGACTGTAATAGATGTTGGTTATATAGCCTTACCCACAGTGTTCAAAATCAGCCAGGCACATTTTACACCTGGCTATTGGCCACTTGTGACCAAGAGAAGATGCCCGGGCGGCAGGATGGTGCCTGACATCTCCACCCTCTGGAGGTGTGTGCCTGGGGATCCTTGGATCTGGACTGTTTCACACACTAGCAGCACATTCTGTAGAATTCTATCCATTGTATTTTATCTGCACAATCAGAATGAGTTTCAGGAACCAAAAAGCAGTATTGAAAAGTACAACTTACGAGCCACCTGGCCCAAAAATGGCAACTGGGCATTTCTATTTGGCAACTGTAACCCCGGTTCAAGGAGCCATTTGGCACCTAGCTTATATATTTGAGTTTCTATCACTGCTTGTCCATGTGCCTGGTGCTTCTGCAAAGGGGACCTGCCCTTGCCCCAAGGTGCTACATTTCACGCTTGTGCAGCTTGAAAGATTGCCGGTTAACTGGAGCATTCTTTGTGTTTGGCGCTAGGAAGGAATTGGCAGACCCTGAATCTAGCATTGAATTTACAAAATAACGTTACAAGACAGCAACATGTAGCTGACATGCTTTCCACTAACGTCTCACACACGGCTGGCTTTGTTGCTTGTAAAATTGGCAAGTTAATACTTGACTTCAGCTGCAATAAACTTTCTCAGGGACTCTGTACCATAATTTTAATTACTATATTTCTGAGCTACAGAAAGTGGATCTCGCATGGATTTCACATGAGTGCTGTGGACATTCTCAAGTACACGAGTGAGGAAGCAATCCATGGCTTTTTCTTTGATGTTCTGCACATACAATTTTCAGTAATTGAACCGTAGCTGAACAACTTTTGGACAGAGGCGATCTGCGTAATTAAAGACTCCCATAGTACAGAAGAATGAATGAAAGTGGAACAAGCATTGTGATCTGTCATTTTCTGGTGTTTAGGTGCCGAATTTGAATGCCTGGAAGGATTCCAAAATCAAGCACTTTATTTTTATTTTTTAAAGACTGAAAACTATAATAACTGTTATGTAAGTAGGCTTTGACTCCCCTGTTCTGAACCACCAGCATCATGCAGTCAGAAAGGCCGTCAAAGGTCACAGTCACCTGCCATTGCCTGCAATCCACTACTACACTATCCCTGATAGGTGGACTTCCAGCCTCTACCACACTACACAGTGAAAGCTGTGTGCTTCTGAATACCAGTTTCTGGAAACCACAGGAAGGGAGAGTGCCCTAGTGCTCAGGTCCCATGAACATCTGGTTGGCCATTGTGAGAACAGAATGCTGGATTAGATGAGCCATTCACCTGATCCAGCAGGACTCTTGTGATCTTATGACCAGCCAAGGAAAAGGGGAATCCGTTGGAACCAACATACCAGTTGTCTGTGCCCAGGGCACGCTCCTGTATGTGCCTGTGTCATTCCTAGCAAGAAGGCTGGGTGGCTTCTTCTGGCTGGGCTTCTGTGACACTTAAAAGGCAGCAGGAGGCAATTCAGCAAGGGTAGTGCTAATCTTTGTTCATCTTCATGCCGGAAAACACTTGCTGAACTTCTGCTTGATGTGTGGCTGTTCAAGAGAGAGTTATAGTAAAATAAAATAAAATACAGCAATCTTAGTAGTAAGGCTGGATAGAAGGGACTTGGGGTGGGGAGCTTCTGTTACAGGATTCACTTGTAGAAATTCCCTCTAATGGGTTGCCACCATATTTCCTAATTGTTAGTTACTGCTACTTATTTCTGTCGCTCACACGCTTAAACTGCTGACTTTCCCTGTTATTCTCTGTAAGTCACTGGGGAGAATTTCTCCTCCCCCTTTTTTCATCCTGTTAGAGCAGCCTTTTACATAATTGAAAACAATTAACATACCTTGACTCTTTACTCATCCTGCTCCTTCCTTTTCGGAAGGCGTTTTCTCAAAGCAAAGATTTTGCTGTAAGCGAAGAACACCGGAAAGAAATCTAGGCAAGCATCCTTTTGTGTTTTGTTGCAACAGAGTTTAGAAATGACCCATTTCTAGGGGCACATCTGTTGGTTTACCTACATTCCGCAAATATGTCTCTTAAGATTATTATTTTTTCTTAATATTAAAATAATATTTCCAATTCTGTTGGTCGTTTGTTAGCTTGTTTGCAGCTTCGGTAGCAGCATCTCAAAAACATAGATAGGCAGTATGCCAAAACTGTTTTTCAGTGACATTATTAAAGGTCTAGTATTCAGCCAATCTGGTCCATGGGGTCACGAAGAGTCGGGCACGACTGAACAACAACAACAACAACAATTCAGCCAATCTGCAGAATTCTCCTTTCTCTAAGCCAAATTTCTGTTAACTTTGACATTGAAACAGCAGGCTATGCCTTATGTGATCCATCCCTACACAATAGAAATGTTACTGGCATCCTTGGCAAATGTAAACTTTGTTTTTATTTATTTTTAAGAAAATCTTAAGACAGTTGGATGGCGCCTTGTACACCTTTTTTCTGGCAACTCCTGCAGCCAAGCTGGTGCCAAACATATTGCTCTGCTTTCCTTTGGACCACATCACCAAGGCTGAGAGAGGAGCCTTGTCATCTGGGCAGCGCAGGAGCTCCATACACACTGCCTAGGCTTGCAACCCAGGGAGGTCACTTCAGTGCTGCTAACGCAGCCTTTGACTTCACCCCTGGAGGCACACTCAAGAGACAATGTAAAGTTGCAGTCCTATGTGTGCTCGCTTGGCTGTAAACACCACTGAACTCCATGGGATCCATTTTTTAATTTTAATGTTCTATTATGTTTTTGTTGTCAAATCTTTTTTTATTAAGTTTTACATTGCAAATTAAAATTCAAACATTAAACATGAACAACACCATGGAATCCATTTTTTGGTAGATGTGCATAGGATTGCTCTGCAGAACCTTCTACCTTACGCAAAAGGTGGGGGAAAGTTTCCAAGCTTCTTCCTCAGTGTGACTTTTTGCTCTGACTGTGTTTGGAAAGACTGCAAAAGATCGTCAGCCTTCAAGCTTAACATCAGTTAAAAAATTAATAATGTGTAAATTGCATTGATTTTTTTTCTTGCCTTTGAACAGATGATGCATGGAATTCTAATCCAGGTTGCCTATTGCTCATTAAAGTGTTTATATGAAAATAAGGTACTATGGCCAAGAATTATCTTGTGTAATTAACAATATGATATACAGCGCTGCAAACAGCCTTAAGGCATACCCTACGCTTAACAGCACATAGTGTTTGGTGCCAATGTTTGTAGACATGCATCTACAGTAGTATTCACATGCACAAACATGCAGTTTTAATACACAAAACAAAGTGTACATTAGTATATGCGTAGCGTTTGGATGTCACATTCGGATGCACTCGCAAACACGGCAAGAGGAATTGTGTGTTTTTGAAAAGTTCAGTCATTTTAAGGCTCAGATTTATTGTTGGCCACACTCAGGGAAAGGAGAGGTATTGTGACCAGCACGAATACCTCAGCTCAAATTCAGCAAAAGTGCAAGACGGTGCTGCAATTAGAGTCAGTGAAAAGACTGCATGAGCAGTTGTCATGCATGCGATAAGTTGTTGTTTCAGGGTGATGGCAGAAATCCTAGAAGAAAAATGAAGCACGTGGGTGATTCAGAGAATCGAGGCAAGTCAAATGTCTCACTTCAATGGGCTGAAAAGAGTCTTTTCTACAAAGATCTTTTAAAATGAATGCTGCAGAGATTTTGTAAGTTGCTGACATTTCCTTCTTCCCTCTCCCAGATGCTTGAGGTGAATAGCAATAAATATTAAAGTTGGCAATCAATCAAAATACATCAAAAATGTTTTAAATTTAAACCTTTAAAATAAAGGTTACCAGATTTTTTTCAATGAATCCGGGGACACTTTTCAACTTCCTACTAAACAGATGGATTTTGTCAGGGGACTGATTTGTAAATCTGGGGACTGTCCCCGGGAAACAGGGACGTCTGGTAACCTTACTTTACAGCGCAATGCAATCTTGCACATGTTTATTGAGCAATAATTCCTATTGTGTTCAGCAGGGCTTGTTCTATGGTAAGTGCATTTAAGTTTGCAGCCTGAGGATTGCTTTGTTAGTGTGGTGGGAAACCCGTTATCAGTAATGGCCAAGTAAGAACCTCTTGCATGACCAGCAGCAGAATTTGGGGGATAAACTCAAGTTAAGGACTAATGTTGCTGTTTACATATAATAAAGCTGTTACCTCTGATTTTAGAAGTTGCAGCCTCTGGGACTCCAGCATACTGAATAACAGCAGCCTGTCTAGAGCAGGCCAATAGTGGCAATAGTAGACAGGGGCAAATATCATGTAATGCAAGGGTGGGCAACTTGTGGAGTTCCGGATGTTGCTGGACTACAACTCCTATCATCATTAATCATTGATCATGCTGGCTGGGGCTGATGGAAGTTGGGGTCTAACTCCCAATAGTAGCTATTGGGTTGTTGTTTTTATTTTTATTATGTATTTTGTGGTTTTATATCTTGATTTTATTCTGTGAACCACCCTGAGACCCCCGGGTATAGGGCGGTATATAAATTCAATATAATAATAATAATAATAATAATAATAATAATAATAATAATAATAATATCAGGCACATGGGAAATTGATGACATAACAGGTCAAATGCCAGCTGGGAAAAATGAGGGAGTAAAATGGGTCTCCTTGAGCAGAAAGTTCAAAGGTCTAAGTTGCTTCCCAACCAAACACAACTTAGATGTATGAAATGAGTTGATAGGACCAGATAAGGGACTGTAGGAAAAGTTCAGAATGTAAATATTTTTAGAAGAATCTGTATCAGAGTTATATCCGGCTTATATCTGATTTCATAATGGGTCTCCCTGAAGTCAAAAGTCATAACTGGGTTGTTTTTTTAATTGTTCCCTGTTGTTTGCAGTTTCAGAAAAAGCAAACTGAGAGATGAAGGCAGTCATTGGGCCCAAGGCAACATTTCAAAATGCTTTGGGAAAACAGGCCTGTGATTCGTTTAGTTCCCTAGCCTCAAGGACTGACAACAAACAAGATGAGGAATCATAGCCTCCTGGATTGCTTTGATTTGAGGATGTGAAGTGGAACAGCCTGTTCTCTAATCCAGGGGTGGGAAGCTGGTGAATCTGAACCTACTCGTCCTTCTCTGGATCATTTGCTTGTAGACTCCCAGCCACAGAGCAACAACAAAATAACTTTTCCTTTCTAATTAATTTGCTGAAATTAAGAAACCTAACCAGGAGTGGACTTTTTTGTGAAAGGCATATGAGCTCAGTTCAGTTCTGGTGTTGAAAACAAAGACTCAGAAGGGGCTCAGAAGCACCTTACTCAGTCTAACCAGATGTCTTGTTCGCATCTGACTTTGATTGATATATCTTGGAGTTCTAATGAAAAACAAAATAGATTTGACAAGCCTGAAGTCTGCCTACCCTGGTATGATCCAATCAAGGTGCATGTAGAAATGTTTACAGGTGGAATGTGGAACTTCCTAATGAGACTTGCCTCACAGTTTGAGACCCAGGTATGTAAATTGAATTATTCTCCAGACATATTGAAAAGCCTGTTGATGGTTTGTTTCTTCAATTTATATACTACTAGGATTTAAAAAAAAAAAGCAAAAAAAAAAATACCTAGAGAATTTCTACGATCCACTAAATAAAACATCATCTGAAATGTAACATTACACATAAAAATCAGCTACAAAAATACCAGGGAAATGTGTAGTAAACGTAGCAAACAACTAAACGAAATATCCTCTAAACATCAGAAAGTAAAATATTACTAATGGAAATCTACTAAAAGCTATCAATTCCACCTTCTCCATGAACTGTGAACTACTCACAAAGTCTACTGAAGCGTCACATGAATGATCATGACATTGCTAATTTAACCAGGAATAGTATGTAAAGTTGTCCTGTTTGCTTCAGCGGCTGTTAAAAGACTGAGATGAACTTCAGGGCAATAATCTGAGCCCCTTGCAATTGAGCTTACGGTTTTGCTAGAGTTCTCAGTTCAAACAGTGCATTAAAAGCATATTTAAAACTAAGTGTTGTGTTATTTTGCTATTCATAACTTGGAGCGTAACCACAGTTATCAAAATAGCTGCTTTCAGGACATAGTACATCTTGTTTTGGAAACATCGCCGTAGCACTACAAATAGCAGTAACCTCCCTCCCCCCCCTTTCCTACCCAGGAAATTGGATTGGAAAATTTTGAAAATGACACAGAGATTGGAAATAATTACAGTTCTGTGTATCATGACATGGAGGCATATTAATGCCTGCGGAGGGAAATCAAATCATGCATCTAAAAGGAACTTCAGTGGATTAATAAGAAAGTTTCCCTGGAAAGAGTAAAGAACAAACTCTAATGCACACCTCTAAAGGTTACTCTATTGCCTGACAGATGCTTGTGGAATGAGCACCTTCCACATTGTCTAGGGATGAAGATGTACTTGTTACACACTTCTGTCTCTGCAATCATATGTTTCAGGATCCCAAATATAGTACTTGTATCTGTACACACAGATCCATTCTTAAAGAAATCATTCTATTCATTCTTAAATAAATCAGCCCTGAATGCTCACTAGAAGGACAGATCCTGAAGTTGAGGCTCCAGTACTTTGGCCACCTCATGAGAAGAGAAGACTCCCTAGAAAAGACCCTGATGTTGGGAAAGATGGAGGGCACAAGAAGAAGGGGACGACAGAGGATGAGATGGTTGGACAGTGTTCTCGAAGCTACTAACATGAGTTTGGCCAAACTGCGAGAGGCAATGAAGGATAGGCGTGCCTGACGTGCTCTGGTCCATGGGGTCACGAAGAGTCGGACACGACTGAACAACAAATCTGTACACACAATGTCACTATGAATAATAGCCCTAAAATCTGTCAAAAGCATGTTACTAGCATTTAAAAAAACAACAACAACACCTAGCCTCTTAGGCTGGGGGAGAGGAGCTTTCTACCAGGTGGGTGACTGACTACAGACTGCTGTTGACATCTGTCTCTCTCGGGAAACAATGGAGGAGTGTGCCTTTGCAGGTGAAGTCAAACTATTGGAGATTTGAAGCACCTGCTGTGGCTGTAGAGACCGATGTGGGAAAGACGCATTTTGTTGTTCATACAGGAAGGTTGGATTATTATGTTCTTCATCTGACAGCTGGCTTGGTTTCTGTGATCTTCCTCCCTAGCCAGCATAGAAACACAAGTGGGCTGGAGCAGAAGGAACAGATTGATCTATCCCTCTCTCCTCCACCAGCCCACTATGTTTCCATGGTGACCGGGGAGAAAGAGGCTTCATGGCTAGCATGGAAACTAAGCGAGTTGGCAGAGGAAAGATGGACCAATCTATCCTTCTCCTGCCAGCCTGTTTACTCACCTGGGTGGAATTCCATGTACTCACCAGCATGGAATTCCTTGATGTCTATGATGACTAGTTGAGCAGTTCAATGCAAAGGTGGTGTGTGTTGTTGTAGCCAGTCCTAAGCATTCATTTGTAGGGCTTGGTCATAAGTTGGCTCATAAGTTTCACCAGCAATGAAGAATAAACTAATATTGATGATCATCATAATTAATATATTTAAGTGGATAAATTATAGCCCAATTTTTTAAATAAAATCTACTGATACATAGAAGGGAAGTATTTATGTTTTTAAGTTGCAGTTGTCTTGTTACTGCTAACAGCGCTGGTTCTTCCTTCTTCTGCTGCTTCTTCTCTCACAATGTTTACAGTGGCATGTCTGTATGAGGGTCAACTGCTGAGATCTAGCACATGCAGGGATTTCCCATGGCCGCCAGGTTAGTAGGTTATGACATTTCTACCTTGCAAAATATGCATTTCCTTCATGTCTTTCGTTTCATATTCGGTTAAGGTTCACATAAATGTTCCCAGAGTGCTCATTCTCATTCTCTGATGAAGTTGTTTCTGCAACTTCAGTTGCTGTCTTTACAAGTTTGAACCTGGCTTTAACTCTTTAAAAGGTATACCTTTCCGCTTCAGGCAACAGTTAGATATAGCTAGCTGTTTATTTCACACAGGTGTCATTCATGTTCATCCTTCATGTCGGATCCTGACATATTGCCATCCTTTCTTTTCTTCTTTTTTTCACCCACAGTGCTGGAGGGAAAGTACAGATTTAAAGGCAATAGCTGGAACTTAGCCTTTCCAAAACAGAATTGCTATTGATCTGTCCAAGGAAAGGAAAGGAGTAAATATACAAAGTAATGTAATCGGATAAATCATTTTTGGCAGCTCATTGTGTTGGGGGCATGCTTTACCTACAAGCAAGCACATTACTACTGTTGCAAATTCGGTGGTTTGTTTTCATTGGGATACTTTCATTCTTATTATTCACAGACTGAGATCAGGGAAAAGTTGATTAGTGGTTGTGTATGCTCTTGAAAGACAAGGAATGGCACATAAAGGGCATGTGCCACAAGCCTTTATTATGCCAGCTGCCCTTAAACTGTTTGAGCTTCATTGAAATCAATGGGGCTAAGCTAGTTTGAGTATACATAGAACATAAGAAGAGCCCTACTGGGTCAAGCCAAAGGCATATCTAGCCCAGCACAGGAAGGACAATGGCCAGCCACATGCCTGCCACATGCCTACAGCCACAATCTGCTCACTTGCGACACACAGCTACTGGTCTATTCTACCAGTGAAGGCAGAACATAAGCATCATGGCTAATAATGACCATTGAGAGCCTTGTCCTCCATACATTTATTTAATTCTCTTTTCAGACGACAATGGAGCAAATTTAACAGTGTACCTACCGGTACACTATGGCCCAAATTGTGGAAACCTTTTGGGGAAAATGTATTTCTGAAGTTTGATGGCTCATAACACCACTTTTGGGGGAGTAATCCCATAAAATTATATATCAATGGAAAGGTAATTTAATGAAGAATGTAATGCAACAAAGTATGTTCAATTATCTGTATTCAATCAAAAGGTATAGCCAAATAACCAGAAAAAGGAAGCACAACTTGCTTAGGTTGATATGCAGTAGCTTTCCTTCATTTGAATGTAGCCAATGAGCATGAGTGTTTAGAGAGCCAATCAGGGGTTATGAGCCATCAAACCTCGGAAATATACTTTTCCCAAAAGGTTTCCACAATTTTGGGCTCTAGTGTATGTGCTGTATACAGTCTGAACCTGAACCTGTGTGTATTTATTCAAAAATAAATCTTATTGAGCTCCATAGGGCTTTCTCCCATGTAAGCTGCCCCAAGCTTTTTTTTAAAAAAAAGGAATTATAGGATATAAACGTATTAAAGAAAAGATGAGTGTCAGAAAAGAATGCAGGAGATGTAAGTCAACTCTCCAGTCATTAATGGGTGAACTGAGGCCAACTTTTAGGCTATTTAGTAGTTTACCACTCTCCACCACCAGACACCCAATGGGTGGATAGGGAAGTAGAAACCCACCCACTTGCCACAGTCAAGGCAATAAACAATAAGAACACAGTAACACAATTACTAAAAGGGACCCAGGTGGCGCTGTGGGTTAAACCACAGAGCCTAGGGCTTGCTGATCAGAAGGTTGGCGGTTCGAATCCCTGTGACGGGGTGAGCTCCCGTTGCTCGGTCCCTGCTCCTGCCCACCTAGCAGTTCGAAAGCACGTCAAAGTGCAAGTAGATAAATAGGTACCGCTGCAGCGGGAAGGTAAACGGCGTTTCCGTGCGCTGCTCTGGTTTGCCAGAAGCGGCTTAGTCATGCTGGCCACATGACCCGGAAGCTGTATGCCGGCTCCCTCGGCCAATAAAGCGAGATGAGCGCCGCAACCCAAGAGTCGGACACGACTGGACCTAATGGTCCTTTACCTTTACCTTTAACACAATTACAAAAGCAGAAGCGAAGTTGAAAGGTCACCATACCTTTCACTGAAGCAGTAGCTACAATCACATACAATGCTTGGACTATGAATATCATTCAGAACTTTAGAGCATTAACCACAACAAAAAATCAGGACTTTTGCTGGAAAATTATCACTAAGTCACAAGCTCCTTTTGGGGGGGGGGAATCATATTTAATATAAACCAGTTGCTTGCATATGTTTGCAGAATGGATACAAGAGAAATGTCCTACGTTTGAACTATGGGTGTTCATTTTTAATAAATAATTTTAAACAGCTGCCTTTTTCTCTTTTATCCTTATCTAACAAAAGTAACATTAACCCAGCTTCATAATATGTTAGGCTGCAATTCTATCCCCACCTTCCTTGAAATATGTCCCAGGGAATTCAATGTGAGATATATTTCTGAGTAGATGTGGTTAGGATTGTGCTGTTAGATGCTAATCCTTAAATGGCAAAACCTGGGCAAATGAGCACTGAGGCTGAAATCCTTTGCACATTTACCAGGGGGTTAAGCTCTGGTGAACACAGGGGGGCTTACACCTGAGTGACCATGAATAGGACTGTGCTGCAGCTCTACTATCTTCCGCAGAAAACTGAGGCGAGGGTTCATGCTTCTAGAAATCTTCACTTCTATAATCAAGGGGATGGCATACATTTGAATGCACACACATAAAATAAATGGGCATTTCCTTAAATATATCTAGCCTCTTGTCTGTGGCTTTGCCTCAGGGTTTTCTTCTGTCTCTGTAGAGGATAATCTTTCTTTTAACCTGCATCTTCTAAGGGGAAAGGCAGCATTTAGGTCACATCATTGTACGAACAAAATAAAAACAAGTGCCGTTGGCAAAAAATAAAAATAAAATACTCTCTTCCGTTGCTTCTCAAATCATTCAAGTTTGCATGCAATGGACGCTTTGCAGAATACATGTTTACTCACGAGGCAAAGTCATCTAGCCCAATGAGAGAGTGGAAATAAGGTGCTTGAAGTATGGGAGCAGAAAGAGAGAGAGCTGTACAAGCCAGCTATTTTTCCAGTAAGGGTGTAAACTGGTTAGGGTAACTGAGGGAAAATGTTGGGCGATATCAAACAAAACAGTATAGAGGATTCATCTGAAATAAAAATGTGAATGTACAATATACAATATACAATATTGTACAATGTACAATACCACTGTACAATGTACAGTAATATTTAGCATGTATAATATATTGTGTATACAGTGCAGGGCGAGAGGTGTGACTCTCCAGATGTTGTTGACCTCCAGCTCCCATTATCTCTGACCAATGGCCATAATGGCTGGAGTGGATGGGAGCTGGAGTCCAACTTCATTTGTGGGGCAAAAAAAATGCAGAACCTACAGACATTAGGGATGGGAGAGAATTCACACTTCCCAAATATGTGAATCGCAACACAGAACCCAAAGTTTGCACTTTTCCAAAATTCTGAATTCATGCTATAGTTTCCCAACCAGAATATACTATACATACAGGAAAGGGCATTTTAGGGGAAAGTGCACAATAAATATGTGTGTTAATGAAAAATGTATTATATTGAGGAAAACTGCTTTAAACAAAAGAACATACAACATTGTCTCTATTAAGAGACATGTGAATGAAAATGTGTGCAAATTTTCATTTGGACTTCTTTTTTTAAATGCTAACAGGTGTAGAAATGGGGTGAACTTAAGACTGGCAAAGAAAGAAACTAAGAGGAACCGAAATGAACACATTTGTCCCTCCCTAGCAGAGAGCAATAGCTATAGATCAGTATTGTTATTCTCATATTTGGGGGGGGGGAGAGAAACTGAGAGATTAGTGTCTTACTAATGGCTACCCAGGGACCCAGGTGGCGCTGTGGGTTAAACCACCGAGCCTAGGGCTTGCTGATCAGAAGGTCGGCGGTTCGAATCCCCGTGACGGGGTGAGCTCCCATTGCTCGGTCCCAACTCCTGCCCACCTAGCAGTTCGAAAGCACGTCAAAGTGCAAGTAGATAAATAGGAACCGCTCTGGCGGGAAGGTAAACGGTATTTCCGTGTGCTGCTCTGGTTCGCCAGAAGTGGCTTTGTCATGCTGGCCACATGACCTGGAAGCTGTACGCCGGCTCTCGGCCAATAAAGCGAGATGAGCGCCGCAACCCCAGTCGGACACGACTGGACCTAATGGTCAGGGGTCCCTTTACCTTTAATGGCTACCTATAAGGCAATCTCTGTACAAGGGTTAGCCCAGCTCATTGCATATACTGTTAGCTGCCATACTAGTATATTTTTCTCAAATGCATACTCACACAAAATAAGCCTACTTAAGAACTAGATTAATATCAGAATTAAAACTCTGCTTCTATCAAGAGCCTGTCCTCATATGCCATGATTGTCAAGAGGAAGGAAAACAGGGGTGTGTGTTTGAAAAGGAAGAAGCAAAAACGCTAACCCCTTTTCCTAAGCTTTAGGCTGTAACATGTCAACAGCTAAAGAAAAGGAGCTTTTGTATCCTTCAGTTCATTTGAACTTGATTCTATGATTGGGTTTTTGTCTTAGATATTTATCCAATGGACCTTGGATGAATCATCCCGTGCTGATGATTTGCTGTCAGTGACATAGAATGGGGTTACATGTGATTGCAGCTAAAAATATCATATTATCTTATAAACCGTATACAAAGTACAATCTGTATACAAGTGCAATCTGTTAGTGCAAACTTGCACAGCAGAAATGAGAACAATAACAAAACATGGTAAAACCTCTTATCAGCCAGGAAGCTATTACGAAGGCATCCTTCTTTGTATTGTGTAATACCACCAAAGAGAGAGGGTGGGTTTTCCCCTCTCTTTCAAAAGATTAAGTGAAATAACCTGTTCTTAAACTGCCTTTCTGAAATGCTGAGCAGATTCAAAGCATAAAGTAATCATTCCATGCATGAGTCCCTATAATGATCCTCTGAGCACCTCTGGAAATATTTCCCTTATTCCAAGAGTGCTGCAACAACAACCCCCAGGGGTAGGTGGAAGGCAGATTGGGATGTACTAAGTGAGTTGCAGTAGACTGGCAAGGGCTTCCGACTTCCAGTTGTCTAACAACTGGAACAGTTAAAAGGTTCCCTTCACCCTTCCATTTCTAAAATAGGCTACTGAAATAAGGAAAGCTTGGGAAGAAACCAGAAATGGGTGTTTGCTCTGGCATGAGCAAGTAGTTAGATACATCCTATCCTTTTTTCTAAAAAAAAAAGATTTTATTTATATTTTTCAAGTTTATACATTTCATTAATTTTACATTCATTTTAACATTTCAAAGTTTGACTTCCTTCCCCCTCTTTCTGCGGACCCTTAAATTTATTACTTGATATCTTCTGCATATCCAAATTCATTTAATTTACTCATTTAATTATCTACCTTAAATATATACTCTTATGAAACTGCAGGTTATTACAATAATCCTGCCAATGTTTTTCTGTTTGCAATTTATCTGTAAATATTCAATAAACCATTTCCAATCTTTTATAAAAAGTTTTTTATCTTGATTTTTTATTCTTCCGGTAAGTTTTGCCATTTCTGCATATTCCATAAGTTTTTGTATCCATTCTTCCTTTGCTGGGACTTCTGCTTCTTTCCATTTTGGGGTGAGTAGTAGCATTCCTGCTGCTGTAGTAGCATACATAAATAAATTTCTATACAATTTATGTAGTTCTGTCCCTATAATTCCCTAAAGGAAAGCTTCTGGGTTGTTGTTTTTACAAAGGTAATTTTGAACATCCTTTTCAATTCATTATATATCATTTCCCAGTAAGCTTTAGCCTTACTACAAGACCACCATATATGATATTAAAAAAAACTTCTCTTTACATTTCCAACACTTGTTTGATTTTAGATTTATACACTTTTGCCAGTTTACTCAGTGTTAGATACCAACGATATATCATTTTCATATAATTTTCTCTTAAACCATAACATGCTGTAAATTTTATATCAATGAGATATATCCTATACTTCATTCTTAGGGCAATGTTCACTTTCTTGTGCTTTGCTCTGGCTGGTGGGTCTTATGGTTCTAGTAAACAAAAGTTAAAGCAGATCTCACAAGCCTAATACTGTACCTGTGTACCCCCAACCTATCCCTTCCGACTTCATTCACACAAAAGACAGGCAGCACTTCCAGGATCTGCCTGCTTCTGTTCAGCTGTTGGAGTTGTGGCAGGGGCATTGGAAGTGGGGGGGCGGGGGCGGTCCACCCCAGGTTCCATCATGGAGGGGGTGACAAATTATCAAGGAACAATTACTGCTCTACTAGGGTGGTTCATAAAAAAAACTTTTAAAAAAAAAAAAAAAATGCCTGCTCCAAAGGTCTTATCTTACTACACTTGGGATTATACAGCTATATATGAAATTTCATGCATATCAGTTAATATCCTGATCCTCCTCCACGAAAATAGCTGTTTACTTGGCTGTTTTCCTATGTCGTGAAGGCTGAAATTTCAATTCAGTGAAGCACTTACTGTTCCCAACCCTAACCCTGTGGAAAGCCATATAATTAGACTTTAATTTGATTTTGACATGTTTTTAGGAAGTAATTTAATTATTATTTGATTTTATATCAATGTTATGTATCTGATGTTAGCCGCCCTGAGCCCAACTTTGGCCGGGGAGGGCGGGATATAAATAAAAGTTTATTTTTACTTATTATTATTCCTTTGTAAGAAAATATGAAATAACGTAAAACCATTTTTGCAGGCAAAAATAAAATAAAAACTCAATGTGTGCGGGGGGGGGGTGACAAGAAATTTTCCGCACCGGGTACCACCTGACCTTCCTACGCCTCTGAGTTGTGGCATCTGATGCCTAGGAAGGAGGTACCACTGCCTGCCTGTTCACATCTGCCCAAGCATCTACAGCTGAAAACAGTAGTTGGGCCAGGATACACATCTCCTTGAAAGCCAAAAGACTTCAAGAGGCTACCATGCAGAGCCTTTGATAGTCCCATGGCCGTTTCTTTCCCACCAACAGGCCATTGTTACGTCGTGCTGCTGTGTCATAGCAGAGAACCGGCTGATGCAATATCACTAATAGGCATTTATAAAGCGTACACAAAGTACTTAGTATATTTATATTCATTTATCTTTTGTGCTGGGATATAGTAAATGTCATGTCCACATGGCCACTGTTGCATGGGCAGCTGTTGAGCACCAAGTCCTGGAGAGCTGCTGCCAGTCAGTGCTGAGCTAGATGCGCCAGTGCTGGCGCATCTAGCTCAGCACTGACTGGCAGCAGCTCTCCAGGACTTGGGCAGGAGTGTTTCCCTACCCTATTCAGAGATGTCCAGCAGAATGCTGCAATGTTATAGGAAAATGTAGGGAATACAGCACAGTATGGGCTTTATGCTTGTCAGGAGAATCTTCTGGTCCAGACACAAAAGGAAAATAGCCCTAAGACACACCAGAATGAGTCAGGCATGAAATGATAAAAGCTGTCTCACATCTGTCTCACATGTTAGAGAAGAATTATTTTTACCCATTTAGGACCTACTTTTAGCAATTGTTAAGTACAAAGAAACATGTGCAGTGCACAAACCCTAGACCATGGGCAAGGCAGCAGAAAGCCAGTGCACCAGAACAAAATGTAAGGAGAAAATCTTACTGTGATCTCAGTCATTCCTACTCAGCTCATGACAGTGATCAATTATAATCCACAAATCCTATCAGCCGTGTTAGAGACTAGCTATCCACTTCCCTCTAGTATTTATAAACCTTTCTTTCTTTCTTTCTTTCTTTCTTTCTTTCTTTCTCTTTCTTTCTTTCTTTCTTTCTTCCTTTCACATAGTGCTTTATCTTTTTATTCATTTTCATTTCATGTTTCAATTTCCAGTTAAGTGTTTTGAGGTCTAAATGGCATTTTAACAGTTACATTAGGGCAGGGGTCAGCAACCTCTGGCCCACGGAGGCCGTTTAACCGGCCCATGAGCTGTCCGGTTACCGGCGTGGCATGGAGCGGGGACTTGCGCAGACGCTGGAAATCGCATCTGCGCAGGCATCTGGGCATGCGCAGAAGCGATTTCTGGCACCGGAGACATGCCCTGACACCAAAAATCACTTCTGGGCATGCGCAGAAGCGATTTCCGGCGCCGGGGTGATTTCCAGCATCGTACTGCACATGTCCGGCCCACGGACAAGCTCCGTGGGACAGATCCTGCCCACGGCCGGATAACATTGCCGACGCCTGCATTAGGGCATGGGAATGAGGATACAGCAATCAACTTTGCATATTATTCACATCCTCATACAACACTCACCTGTAACCAAACTTAAACACATGCAAGGGGTGAGGAAAATTGCATATGCCTTCCCTATTTATGCCTGCCTGCACTTCCTTCCCATTCCTCTGTGTGCCACATAAATAATTTTAAATTATAAGCTCCTCTTGTACTCTATAAAATGCCACAAACACTGATGGTGCTAAATAATCAGTGCAAATGCTGAAAGAAAAGAACCATGTAGAATTCCCTTTGATTCTTCCTCTGATAAATTCATTTACGATTCATTAAGTCCACCAGAGGAGCTCCTTCATACATGCAGATATTCTAATATACACTCACTAACTCACGTTTCCCCACCTACACAAGATCTTCCCAATTTGCTTCAGTATTGGAGCAGCTCCAAATGCGCATCTCCCAATGAACATAAATCAAGAGCTGGCTATGATGTTCATTGGGGATGTGAAGTTGGAGCTGCTATGGTCTACAGTCAATAGTAAGGCTCATTTGTGTGAGCAACGAGGACGCAACTAACTTTGGATCAATCCTGTAGTGTGTTTCCAATCAGCTGGGCAACATAATATCTGTTATTTACCAAAAGGAATTTAAACTGGAACTGTGACAAAAGCCTTTCTTTATATACTTCGGTAATCGTGTGTCCTGCTGTTTCCTGTATGTTTCCTTTCTGGTTTTCAGGACATCCGACAGCTCCTTATTCATCCAGCTGGTTCTCTTATGAGCCCTTCTTATCTTTCCTTTGCATCAGAGTAGCCTGAAGTTATGCATCAGATAAAATCTCCTTCTAGAGCAACTATCAGTTTAGACACGTTTCCCTCTTAGTTGTTGGGTTATTGTTGTTTTTTAAATACTATGGACCATGAACATCTCTGCAAAGCCCCAATTGAAATCTTCTGGGGTTTTGTTTTTTTGTATAACTTTTTGTTCTGCTGCCTTCAACTTTCCTTAACGTGGATAGTTCCATTTTCATGTGGGCAAACTAATTCTTTACTTGTCATATCAAAACCAAACCAATATATCCATTCACTTTCCTTCTTTCTAGGTAAAAGGTAAAGGTAAAGGGACCCCTGACCATTAGGTTCAGTTGCGGATGACTCTGGGGTTGCGGCGCTCATCTCGCTTTACTGGCCGAGGGAGCCGACATACAGCTTCTAGGTCATGTGGCCAGCATGACTAAGCCGCTTCTGGCGAACCAGAGCAGCGCACGGAAACGCCATTTACCTTCCTGCCAGAGTGGTACCTATTTATCTACTTGTACTTTGATGTGCTTTCGAACTGCTAGGTTGGCAGGAGCAGGGACTGAGCAACGGGAACTCACCCCATCACGGGGATTCGAACCGCCGACCTTCTGATCGGCAAGCCCTAGGCTCTGTGGTTTAACCCACAGTGCTCAAAATTGTCTTTTAGGGATGTGTGAAGAACCTAGGGAACTATGGACATAATCCAGCAAGTTAATTTACATACATTCAAAAACGAAGGATACATTTGGATTTTTTAGAATGCCATACGGACTGCTTCCCCTGGATAGTTTTCTCTCCTCCCTTTCACAGATGGAAAAAGTGTGTGCATCACACACATTTTGTGCTTTTTCCTATGAGGTCTGGTAAATGTCATACCCAGTAGAATTCAGATAGCTCCTCTTGAAATTGAAGAATTTTAGACACTCCCCACAAACACCATCAAATTAGAATTTACACACAAATCTTCATTATTTTTCCACTGGCAACAAAACCAAATGATCCCTTTAAAAAAAAATTATGAGAAGCAAAAGAATCCATCTGTTGTATCCATTAGTGGTATACAGCTAATGTTTACTCAGAGTAGACCCATAGAAATCAATGAACATGACTGAGTTAGGCCCATTACTTTCAATGAGTCTACTCTGAGTGTAGCTCAGTGGAATACCACCTCATGTTTTTGTGCCATGCCAACATTGGAAAGTACCAGTTCTGTGATCTGTGTGGTTGTCAATGGAAACAGATGTAAGATGTGATTTGATGGCCGGGGTGGGTGGTGGGTAACTGTGAAAATATTGTGCAATTGCAACAGCATCCATTTTTCTAATGCCTTCTCACTCTCTGGCACTCTCTCCATCTCTAATCTGACTCCTGCAGTGTTTTGGAGGTGACTAAAAATCAGTCCTCCTGTCAGGGAAATATCTCCTTACTCACCCAGTGTTAAGATATTCCACCCTCTTCTTCTTTAGCAGAGTTTGTCTTTTCACGCAGTGAAGTAAACAGCTCACGTATATACATGAAACAAAGCTTTAACAGTAGAAAAAGGTAACTGATGACCTGAAGGAAGGGGCCGATTCTAGAGTACAGCATAAAAGCCCCACACCCTAGAGGCCAAGTATTCCATTAATCAAATTAGGCTTCAGGGCTTTTCCTATATGCAGCACCAACATGCTCACCGCTGGTCACTCCAATCTTCTCCCCTTGCAGTCTCCCAGATTGTTCCTCTTTCCCACCCACTCTCAGTTCATCCGTGCAGGGGCCAGTCCGAGCTGTGGAAAGTGCATGGAGCTAGAAGAGGAAGTGGGAACAACAGCATTGCTCTTCTGATTTCCTCCTTTGGTTCTCTGTACATTTCGAGGGGGCAGTAACTGACGTCACATGACAAAGGAGGCAATGCAGGGTGGGGTTTATGGGTATCAGGGGACTCCTCAAGGGTACCATGTTGGTGACATCAGTATGAAGAATGACCACCATTTCCCCAGGTGGTGAAATGACATCTTTTTGCTCATTTATCTCAGCGGCTTTCAAATAATCCACCCTTATAAGAACCCTTTCCATAGCAACTTCTCTGTTTTATGGACACCAGCGCCAGCTCCAGAATGTTGTTTGTGGGGGGGGGCTTGGGCAAGATGCCGTCAGCAGAAAAACCTTGTCTCACTGTGGAACAGGCCACTAGCACTATTTTGTCACTCATGCTCTCTCCCAAGAGAGTAGACAAAGAAGTGAGCAGTGATTGCTGCAAAGAGGAGCTCCTCCTTGTTTGCCGGTTCCTCTTCTTTGGGGCAGTGATGGGAACTTGGTTTCGCTGCCATCCAGAGAGAGGGAGGGAGGTCAGACAATCAAATGAGTATGTTCGTCTCACATGCTCCTTAAACCTCTGAATGCTCCTATGATGCACGTGTGAAGGCCTATTTTTCCTTTTACAATTGTCCTTCTTTCATGAAATAGGTAAACAATAATGTTTCTCGAGGGGAAAGGTTCTCAAATGTGAAGGCACAGAAAAATATTGGCATCTGAGATGAGGTACTGCTGTGCTGTCCTCCTGACTTTGACAGTGCTGCAGCTGCTCCCTGGGGCTGGGATGAGGCAGCAGAAATACTGGGGGTGGGGCGCCTCAAGTGCAGTGTGTGCTTGGTTGTGGCATGTGTGCAGTGCCCCAACAGTTTATCCGGTTTGCATTTGTGCCCATGGGCCCAAGAAGGTTGATGAGTCCTGAGCCGGCATAAACTACTGGTTGGAGTAAAAAAGTAAAGGTAAAGGACCCCCAGTCAAAGGCAACTATGGGGTCCAGTCAAAGGCGGCTATGGGGTTGCGGCGCTCATCTCGTTGTCACGTTGAGGGAGCCAACGTTTGTCCACAGACAGCTTTCTGGGTCATGAGGCCATGACTAAACCGCTTCTGGTGCAACAGAATACCATGACGGAAGCCAGAGCGCACGGAAACACCGTTTACCTTCCCACTGCAGCGGTACCTATTTATCTACTTGCACTAGCGTGCTTTTTAACTGCTAGGTTGACAGGAGCTGGGACAGAGCAACAGGAGCTCTCCCCGTTGCGGGGATTCGAACCACCAACCTTCTGATCGGCAAGCCCAAGAGGCTCAGTGTGTTGGAGTACAACACACAGGCTGATCCCATGCGTATTTATTCAGAAGTCTCACTAAATTCAGTGGGCTTTACTTCCAAAGAGGTGTGCTTTTCTCACCCCACTTCCAGTGGAGGAACACCTAATCGTTATTTCTGAACTCTTCTTAAGATTGTTGCAAATGCACGTGTAACAGCTGCAGACGTGACATATTAAAATCCAGGATCCGGGAAACGACCCCCGGCCGGACTGGAGTTCGTGCCCAAGGAACGCGACGGAAACAGAAGCAGCTGAGCATTGCTCACTGTGTAACTCATTAACCGGGGCAGTTCCCTTCCCCCACCCTCTTCACCCTTCACAAAAATGTTAATCCCCTGCGGCTAAGCCCTCAGAAACCCCCGCTAGGAGGTATGTTTTCTTTTCCATCCTTGTACCAGATGCCTGCCAGCGAGTCCCTCCTCCCCCCCGTATCCCCGGGGGCCTGCCTTACGCCTCCAACTCACAAGGGGAATAACATTGCTGGCAGGACGAGCGTGCAGATCTCCCCCAACGAGTGGCAAGAGGCAACGGGAAGCAGCCCCAGAGCCCCCCAGATGATGATCGCAGACCGCCCGCTGGTGCAACCTTATCTGGGTGAAGAGGCAGCGCACAGCCTTACGCCCCTTCATTTAGGAAGCAAGACAGCACTGCGTTCCACGGAGCTTACTTGCCCAGGATTTGCAGCCTTGGTCTCCCCTTTCCCCCGGGGGAAAGAGAGAGAGAGAGAGAGAGAGAGAGAGAAAAGTTCTCCTCCACAATCCCACTTGTAGCCCCCATAAACATCCATCACAGCAGTATAAAGCCGCGTGATCTGATCCCCATCGCGGGGCTCCCCGCAGCAGAGTCTCGAACCCGTGGACCCCGAGCCTCCGGAGCGGGAGAAAAGGACGCGAGGCAGCGGCCCAGTCCTTGACGCGCGGTGCATTGTGGGCCACGCACTGTTGTGTGCAGGAGCCGCGGAGGCTGCCGGGAGCAGCGGGAGGCGGCGACGAAACTCCGAACGGCGGTGGCGGTGAGGAGGAGGCGGCGGCGGCGGCTGAGGCTGAGGGCCCGGCTTGGGAGGCAGCAGCGGCGGCCGGACTCGCTCAGCTTCTCCTCGGCTCCACCAGCGGGACTCTACCGGGCCAGAGGCCGCCGCCGCGGGACGGAGGAGCGCCGAGAGAGCAGCAGCAGCAGCGCCGCCGCCGTGGCCACCTCGGATGCGGAGGTGGCGGCAGGAGGAGGCGGAGCGACCTGCGGGTGGGAAGGCCGGGCTCGAGGGTGAGGGGCGCTCGCCTCTCTCCGCCGAGGCCTCCGGGGAAGGGAAGCGAAGCCCCACCTTCCTCCTCCCCCCTCTTCTTCCTCCTGGTGAGGGGGGAACCTCCGAGGAGAAGCAGCTCAACTTCGGGCTCCCCCCCTCCACCCACTTCCAACTTTTCAGCCGCTTCTGCGTTTTATTGGTTTCTCCATCCAATTTCTACACTTTGGGGTGGGGATTAAGGAATAGGGCTGCTCCCCTCCCCCCCTTTTTTAAACTTCCAGGGAAGATGCCCAAAACGGCTTCTGCGCCCCTTGAAGCTTCCCCACCGCACACGCCGCCACCCACCGCCGCCTCTCTCTGAAAGAAAACAACCAACAACCCGCTTAAGAGGAATTATAAATGCGGGACAAGAGACCCGAGAAGCTGAAAGAAGGAAAAGTTCCTGCGCTGCCTAACGAGAGGCGGATTGGAGGAGCGCCCTCCCAGCTCCTGCGGGAATAGAGAAGTTCTCCCAACTTTTTTTGTATCTTCGGGTTTTTTAAAGTAACGCCATCGTGACCTAAAGTGAGCTTTGTATACTGTGCACTGTTGATTGATTGTCGGCCTAGAAGCACTGAAAACAGTTGGCCCCTTTTTTTTTTGGCCACATGCTTCTCCTAACCTGGCTTTTTTTTGTAAGCCAGGATTAGATAGGAAAGGAGCTTGCTTGAAGACTGGGTTGTTCCGTATCTGTTTCTTTACTCCAGAAGACTTGCTTGAAGACTGGGTTGTTCCGTATCTGTTTCTTTACTCCAGCAACTTTATCTAGTTGCTGCTGCTGCTTCTGTTGGACCATTTCCTTTTCCAAGCAAGATTATTTATCCTCTTGTTTGCGGTTCAAGGATTATTTAATGAATGGATTTTGTAGTCAAGCTGGATGGCTGCTCTACCATTTGAAATGTTTTTGGAAATCATGCCGAGTTGCTGAAAAGAGCTGATATTGCTGGAAAATTTTAGCCTCTGGCAAAGTCTTTTTTGTTCACCGACCAAGGTAAATGAAACAATGGAAGCTTATAAATTATTTTAGTTAGCAGCTATAAAACATGAGATAACTAAGAGAAAAGTAACTACATACATTCCACTTTGATTATGTTGATTAATGCCTAAGAATTATAAATGAAGTTTTTCATTATATTATATAATCATAAACGTATGGGGAGTGGAATTGGTCCCATTGCATGGCCCTTGAGAAAATTGCTTGCTTATGTTTAGCTCAGTCTTTATGAACATCTAAGAAAGGATAAAGGACTTTATTAGATGAACTGCTTAATTTGGTTGGCTTTAATAGAAAGTTAGCTGTTCAGTTTTGTCAGGGAACAGACACATTTACTCAGTTTTTTTGTACTTTTTGTAATGCTGTACTGAAGTGTATATACATATTAAAACTTAAAGAGCTATACAGTCACTATTATTAAAATAGTTTAACATGTGCTTTGATGCTTTTGTACAGTATTTTGTTCCCATGGTGGCTTTTTGTGATGCATTGTAGGGTCTAGTGATGCTGTATTGCTGTTACTGCTTTGATCTTCTGCTTGTTCATGAGGTTGCTTTTTGTGTTGTACTTCCTAAGAATCTGCCTGCTTATTAATTGATGACGGCATCCAACTGCAAAAAGGCTCTAATGCTACTTTAATGGCAACAAATTTCTGTAATGGAGATTGTGCAGCTACAATAATAATCTCATGTAGACCGTAAAACCTAGTTAGCTTTCATGAGGGCAGAGGGCAGTTTTAAGAACCAGGGGGTACCTATTTTTCCATATAATTGATTGTACCAGTAGTTCTATTGTAGATCTTTGATTTTATATACATCATAAGCTTGCTTTTAAGATTTAAGATTTCTTTTATTGTCATTGTACAAATACAATATAAGTTTTGTAGCAGATACAGGATAAGATGCATGTTCTTTAAATCAATGTATTTGCATTGCTTAATAACTACTACCTGTGGTTCTGTACTTGCAATGCAGATTAGATTTCCTATTCTCACCCACAAATATATGGGTGATTCACCCCTTTGCCTCTAATAACTTCGACAGGATAAAGTGTGTTGAACAATTGCGTTAAGTGAATCTGAGGATTTTAAAGGCATTTGGTTTTGTCAGGTTATAGGTAATGTAGCATAAGAATCTTGTTAGGAGTAGCAAGTTAGAAAATGAGGTATTGTGTTAGCAGTTAGTACTAGTAATACATACAGTATTTGTTTTATACTTAGCTCATAAACGTCATTTGATGTGGCACAGTTGTAAAGACACTGATAACAAACCTCTACTGCTACATTCAGATAAGTTAATGAGGTTGTGGGGTACTTTATGTCATTGGGGAAGACCATTGCACATAAAATCTCTGTGTATTTTTTGCCTTGCTAATGGTATAACTAAATAAGTCTTAAATTTCATTTCAAGATGATGTGCGAGGTGATGCCAACTATCAGTGAGGCAGAGATTCCCTCAGGGGGAAGTGGAAGCCATGGTTCAGGTTCCCCCCTACAGTCGGAAGCTGATTCCCATTTCGAGCAATTAATGGTTTCCATGTTGGAGGAACGAGATCGCCTTTTGGACACACTGCGAGAGACTCAAGAGACACTAGCATTAACACAGGGTAAACTGCATGAAGTTGGTCATGAAAGGGATTCTCTACAGCGACAGCTTAATACTGCACTGCCACAGGTATGTTTTATATATAAAAACAAGCAAACTTTGATATCATTATAAACTTTAGATCACTGTCTTCAGGAATTAACATGTGAGTTAAATGAAACACTTTAAAGAGCCCATAGCATGATTTTTTCCATTTCTTAGTGAAATAATATAGGAAATATGAGACAAAAAGTTTAATGTGAGCAGGAAAACTTTGAAGGTTGCTTCATACTGCACTGTTGTTACAGGATAGACTCTCAGAACCTTGCAAATTTAGCTTTAGGTGGCTTTTTAGCTTTTTAGAAGTAACAGTTTGTAATCAAGGTGGCCAGCAAGATTTCTAATGTTAGAATAAGCAAACCTTTTGTGTAAGGTTTGTAGTAGTGTAAGTAGTGGTGGTGTAGTAGTGTAAATTGACAGAATTGATTGGCATTAAAGGTGAATTGCTTTACTCTTAAATATATCTATGGTTCATCTTTAGAGAGGTGGAATTAAGCACATTAAGCACATGAATTGAGCAGCAACTGGAGGGATTATAGATTTTAAAAAACGACAATTCTGGTTGTGCCCCCATTATTTCTTAGGAGGGGAGAGAGTGGGAGAGGGAGAATCTAGAGGTGTCAAACATAGTGAACCACTGTTCTTCTCCATATTAAGAAATTGTCATCTTGATCATTCTCTGTGCCAGGAGAGAGCTGTAGCAGCAATCATAGTTTGCAGTCAGGTTTCTATAGATCAGAAAACAAGCATATTATGGCTCCACCCCTGCACCCTTTGTTTCCTTTTCTCCTGTCAGAGGCTGGACTATCCTATTAACAGCAGCTGCCAGACACTATTCTGTTAGGCTCTCCAGCAAAATAGTGAGCCACCCAAGCACTAAGGTATCCCTTTCTTTCTCCTGATAAAGAAAAAGCCCAACCCACCTGTAAGAGTTACTGGTCCCAGGATGTGTGAGCTTCAGAGCTCAGTGGGGTTTTGGATCAAGTCTGTGGTCACCAGATGTAGTTGACTCAGTCAGTTGCTGGCATACAATAAATTTAAGACTTCTGTAATATAGAATCTCTCCAGTTAATGCCAGGAGAAATAGCAACAGATAATTGATCTTTAATACAGTCGTATCTCGTGTTGCATTCGCTGCAGGTTATGTTTGGCGCGGGTTACGAACCCGCTGAACCCGGAAGCACCAGAACGGGTTACTTCCAGGCTCGGCGGTTCGCGCATGCGCAGACGTGTCAAATGACATCATGCGCAGAAGCTCCGAACCGCATCACGCATATGCACAGACGCAGTGCTTCAAGTTACGTGTTGCTCATGTTGCGAACGGGGCTCTGGAATGGATCCTGTTCGCAACCAGAGGTACCCCTGTATAGGAGTTCAGTTGTAGAGTACATGCAAAAGGTCCCATATTCAGTCCCAGTATCTCCAGGTAGTACAAGGAGAAACCCCTGTCTGAAACCATGGAGAGCCACTGGCAGTCATTGTCAACAATACTACACTAGATGGATGAGTGTTCGGGTGGGACCCCTAAATGACTTGTGATCCAACAACCTAAACAGAGACCCTCTGCCAATATCAACTGATCTCAGGCCCTATGATTGGCAGGGGAGGCAGGAAATGGCAATAGCTCTCCATGATTTCAGGTAAGGGTCTCTCAGTTCTACCTGGAGATGCTGGGGATTGAACCTGGGATCTTTTGCATGCAAAGCATGTTCTCTTCTCTACTGCTGAGCTATTAAAAAGTTCCCATTAAAAAGTTTCTTATGTTCCTTTCTTAACTGAACCATCATACCTACTTCTGAGATTTGGATCTGGTTAACTACTTGCTGCCCTTGTGCTGCTTCAGTATTAAGTCTCTTCAGATTATTTGGTGTTTTTTTAAGCTGCCACTTAAATACTGACATATGTGTTGAGCTTTAATGGAATGCAGAGTCTGTAGAGAAAAGCTCCTTATTTTGGCTGTAGTCTTGAATGAGAACACAATGCATTTGTTATATATAATTGTTAGAAGAGGATATTTAAGGCTTTCTCTCCCACAGGGATATGTTTGGGTGTGTGAGGATGTGGTGGGGAGAGAGAGAGGGAGGGTGTATCAGTTTAAGAAGTTACTTTGGAGGCTGCCTAAAGGAGAAAAACAATAGGATTTTATTTTTGTTTGTATACGTGTAAATGAAGAAGAAAGTAGCCCAACTACAGCCAACCTCTTGGCAGGTATGCTACAAGTTGATTCCACTGTATAAGACAACACCTCTCTAATAATTGGCATGAGATTACAGTAATACGTTTAACAAACAGCCTTGTGGCACCTTAAAGATGAAGAAATTTATTCTGACGTAAGTTTTTGTGGACTTATTTGTCTTAAAGATGCAACAGGACTCTGTTTTTGTTTTAAGAGACTAACACTGGTACTCCGCTGGACATGGAACAAATTATACATCATTATGATTTAAGATAATCAGCACTCAAAAACACCACAAGAAAAGCAAGAAAACAGAAATAGTTTTTCCTTATGTTGGGTCAGATCAGAAAGTAAATAGTCCCTGTAGTAACAAAGGGTCTTAAATCCAGTTTCACTGATGCTAACTAGATACCGGTACTGAAAATTGAACCTAGAGCCTGATTGTATTCAAAGTCTGAACATGGTGAAGCCACTTGGCATTCTTTCTTGCTGTAGAGATTGTTAGAACAACTTTATCTAAAGCAGAGATGGGGAAGCTGAGGCTCTTCAGATACTGGGTTGCAACTATGTGTCATCCCTGACAATTGGTCATGCTGGCAAGGGCAAATGGAGTTGGAGTCCAGTAACATACAGACAATCTCAGGTTCCCCATCCCTAGTGTAGAGATAACTTTCCTAAATAAATAGCATTACACTGAGAACTTTGATAAATTGTTTGCTAGACTCTAGCATTTGGACTTCTTTGGATGTGCATATGGCTGGCTTAATGAAAGTTGAAGATTTAGAGAGGCAATCCTATTGGTTCCTCCCTCCTTCAGAGGGAGTGTAACCTCATGAAGAGCAGGCAACCTCCAATCTATCCAGTCTAGGGAACCACGCACTAACAGTGCCTCAGTCTTAAAGGCAAGCATGTTTTTTAAATGCAATGCTTCTCCAGACTAATTTGTGCCCATTCCTTTAAAAACTTATGCTTAAAGCTAGTGTTAGAAACTGAGATATGAAACCTAGGAGCTAAATGGCACCTTAAACCTAGGTTATGGGTGCAACAACAGAATGTCTAGGCACACTTTTAATAACAAGAATATAAAGCTGAAAATGAATGAACTGCAACTAAAATCTTACATTCATTTTCCACATGGTCTAGTCCTCATCTGAAGACTGCAAAAAACAAAGACATGCTTCCCCTTCCCACCCCCCTAATATTCTTAAGAGGGTCTCTTTTCCAGTCTTCAGAGAGTGGCTGGAAGTGGGGAGGCAGAAAAAGGTCCTCCTTTCCTTCCAATCTGCAGCTTTAATCTGAAATCTTAGGCACAGTACTGCACTCAGAGCTCAGAAACTGCTCATGCTAATGAAATTCCTTGTCCCAAAATGCCTAGAACAATGGGAGTTTTGAACGCTGCTTAAAGCCTAGGAAATAAGTTGATGGGTGAATCAAATTCACATGTCTAATTTTAACCTGGAGATGTGCACTCTAAATGTGTCATGTTGTTTGGATACTCAGCTATTCGTTTCTTTAATATATAGAGGAAAATGACACAAGGGAAACTTGAAGCAACTTATCTAACTTGGTGCTCAGTGCCCAAAGAAGCATTTACATGTTTTCATAATCACATACAGCTAAACAAGCAAAATAACTGACTACCAAAAAATAAATAAATATGGCAACAACTAAAACTGTACCCATTACCTCTTGAAATTAAGTGCAAATCTAATATGTATTGAATACATAGGTAAGACATTGGGGGTATGTGTTGTTTTTGGTTAGTGCATGAAAATTAGAGTTAAATAGTGTTTTTTTTATGTGTTTGGCTCTACAATGATACATTTCACCACTAAATACACATGGTGCACCTGTACAGTCATAACTCGGGTTACAGACGCTTCAGGTTGCGCGTTTTCCGCGCCAAACCCGGAAGTACCGGAATGGGTTACTTCCAGGTTTCGGTGCTCGCGCATGCCCAGAAGCACCGAATCGCGACATGCGCAGATGCAGCGCTGCAGGTTGCGAACGCTGCTGGTTGCGAACGCTGCTGGTTGTGAATGTGCCTCCCGCACGGATCACGTTCGCAACCTGAGCGTCCACTGTACTTACAAGCAGACCCATGCAGAGCTTGTTGGAGGCCAGGGGCAGGAGTCTTGTTAGAATAAAGTTATCAACTCAAACGAAAAAAGCAGATGGTCCCTGACGGGGCCTCCTGGCTGGCTTAGACCTCAGAGGCCTGGGGCAAGTGTACCCGGCTGCACCTCCCTGCATGGACCTGCTTACAAGTGAATGAAAAATCAAGAAAATTATTATTTTTTAGACATGCAGTTACTAAAATAGGCTGTGGAATTAGTGAAACAGTTTTTTAATTGCAGGCATAGAGAGTTGCACTTCTTTATAGGCCTGCAGGATGAGTAATCTCAAGCAGTACTGATTAAGTTGTTGTAAAAGAAATGGTCATAATTGCTGTTACACGACTAATTATAGTGATTTGCTTGTGACACATAACATGAACTCTGCAGAAAAGAATGTTAAAATGTAAAAGGCTTGACTGCCCTTGTATCAGTGTCCCTTCATGTTATTCTAACAGTGCAGAACACGCAATACATTTGTCCAAATAGCTATTAACCTCTAATACATTCTAAAAAACTGAAAAAGTTTCTTAGTGTAAGCTTCCAATGTAGTATTTTTTTTTAATAGTTAAGCTGTTTCCCCCAGAATTTGATTGATTTAGAATTTCTCCAACTAGGCTTTGCTGTGATTTTTTTGTAAAGAAGGTTGAATCACAGCAAGTAAGCTGTTTAAATGTAGGAACTCGTTTAGGATTAGCCTTTGTGGCATAGATCCCTTTAATGTTTAGGCATATTCTCCCCTTACCTACACAAGTTCTGATGGGACAGAAGACTTTTCTGTCCACAGCCATCAACAAGTACCCCAAAATATCTCTATTTAGGCCTACCCCATGCCAGCTAAGCTGTGAGCATGCTGAAGCTGCCCTGTGGTATCAATGTGTTACAACCTACAAATGTTTTGCCTGCTTCTATAATTGGTCCCTGCCTGTGTTCTTTCATGATGGCTCAGGTCAGCATGAATTGAGCTCTCTAAAACTTGTAAACTTCTCTATGGCCATGTGGTATGCTTTTGCATTATAGCTGTTGTTAAATAGCACAATTAGAATTGGAATATGGAATACATTGCTTTGTTTCTTGAAGAGGAAGAATCTTTTCACACAGGTGTGGGCCTCTCCCACTGTTGATGAGTAATCCACATTCTTAAGAGGCTGGAGCAACTCCCCTACAAAGAAAAGTTGCAACATTTGGGTCTTTTTAGTATGGAACCTGATAAAGATTCAGGACAGGCAAAAGGATGTAGTTAGTGCTTCATGTAGTTCAGGAGTGGGGAACCTTTGGCCCTCTGTATGTTGCTGAACTTCAACTCCCACCAGCTCCAGTAAGCATGGCTGATGACCAGGGATAAAATGAATTTAAGTTCAGCAACATCTGGAGGGCCAAAGGTTCCACACTCCTGACATATTGTACAGGTAAGCCCCCACGGGATGTAGTAATGGCCACCAACTTGGGTGGCTTTAAAATAAATGCTGGCAAATTCACGAAGGAGAAGACTATTGGTGGCTCCTGATCACAATAACTGTTCACTACCTCCAGTATCAAAGACTGTATGCCTCTGAATCTCAGTTGCTTGAGAACATGTGAAAGAGTGCTGTTGTACTCATGTCCTGATTGCAGGAATCCCATAGATATCTGATTGGCCACTGTGGAAACAGGATGCTGGATTAAACGACTCTTTGGCCTGATCTAGCATATCTCTTCTTACGTTCTTGGTACATGCAGATGTTGTTCATGAGGGTAGAGCAGTAATTCCCAGAGTGCCAGGCAGGGGTGGATCTACTATGAAACTAATGAAGTTTAAGATAATCCCCTAATCCCAGAGGGGGCCCTGAAGTGACTTTAGTCCACATTGCTTTAAAAAAATGGGGTCTAGTAGACCCAATTTGAGTCTCATGACTCAATTTTGTGTTGTATATATTACAACAATCTCAAAGTTTGAAAGTCAGTAGCACAGATGTTGTAAATGCGTGGTGATCTGTCATGGAACAACTCAATTGAAGAAGATAACTGTGGTTACCCAGACCTTGTGGCTGGTTGTGAAGGGACCCCCATATTGGTTCAAGCTTTAGGGCCCCTAAAATGTAGGTCCACCACTGGTGCCAGGGCCCAGTAGTGTGATATGAGAAGCTAGTTTTTGCGCTATGAGAAATTAAATATTCTTTTAAGCCTAAAGAACCCAATGACAGATTCAGTTCCCTTTTTCATCTTTGCAAAATTGACTGCTCTAGTCTTGCCTCCTTCCATTTGGCCTCCACAGGTCATGTAATCCTGACATTGGTTCTAAATGCATTTGGCCAATTCAATACCTCCCAATGTAGTGAAGCAGCATAATTGCTCATACTTAGAGGAGGCTTTCTATTAAGTTTCTGCATGAGTCACTGTTCTAGGCATGGCTCCTTCTAGTTAGGTGATAATCCCAGAACAGTGAGTCATGCAGAAATGTGTAAGGACAGTTCCACTGATGGTGTATAATTCTTGCTCTTAACTATCTATAATGAATGGGCCACCAGCTGTTGATGAATTGCAATTTAATCATTCGTCAATTTGCTATGCCGGCTGGGGCAGGTATAGGATGTAGTCCAACAACATGTATGGAGAGCAACAAGTTGTCCACCCCTTCTCTAAAACATAATATTTTCTTAGGGTGCAAGTGTAAAGTGTTCTAATGCTAGCAGAGGGGAAAAGAAGTGGCTCTGCCATCAGTAGTTTTGTGAAGCACTGGGCCAAATATGGAAAAAAGTTTAAACGCAACATTTATTCTAGCTATTGTAGGTATTACATTATATTAGATGTTGGATATAAAAATGATTATAGTGATGAATGCAGTCTAAACCTTACACCTCCAAATAACTACACAGCTTGTTTCAGGAACTGTTCGTGCTGAAAATTTTCTTGCTTACAAGTATACAGGGATGCTAAATTGAGTACATTTTGAACTGCCATGAAAGAGGTGTCTAAATTCTTGTTTATGAAGTTGGAGGTTACGAAATGCATTTGCATTCTAAGTAATAATGAACTTGGAAGCTGTAAATGTAGATGGGAGTTTACAACTTACAGGGTGGCCAAGTTCTTTCAGTAATTTGAAGACTTTCAGATGTTATCTGTGTCAACACCTAATTGCAATATTTAAAGCACATTTCCCAGTAAAATGTAATTGGTTTGCACCCGATTTAGAATGTCATCATGCATTGAAAGCTACTATCACTGGCAAAGTTGTATGGCTCCTGTCTTTTGTGAAAAAACAGCTAGGACAAGATATTCTTAATTCTGTGTCCCCAAACATTGAAAACATCAATAAAACATGTAACCAACCTCCTGATTACAAATGCCTGATATTGCATAACCCTATAGCAGAATTCTAGATCTTCTGCCTCTCTCAAAGTGATGACTCTTATTGTTTGCACTTTGGAACAGTTCATGAGCAGCTTGTAAGTCATTAAAGTATTTTAGTTGCCATCCTTCTTCTGCCTGTTGTTTTTGGGAAGCAAGTTTTGTTTAACATAGTTTAAATAAATTTAATTGTTGTATTAACAAAACTTTAGAAGTAGCACTAGAATCCTTTGTCTGTTCTTTGTCTCAAAGTATCATGTCAGCTGCTCTGTTCCTCCTGTAGATGTCTAATTTTTTATGTGCTTGATAGTGGGCATTGCCTAGGATAGCTGGAAACAAGAAGCTACATAAAAAGTAGCTAGACATACCAGCAAGCACTTAAACACTGCATTTTAAAATCTGTAGAATGTCCGAAAGTTTAATTCCAGAGTGCCAGCTGTATTGAACAGTGTGTGCTTGGCATTCCACAAAACGCAAAAAAAGGTTCTTGTTTAAAGAAGCTTATAGTTCAGCAACATTTACCTCAAAATAATTTAGTCTTCAATATGCATATAATGGTCATTGCCTTTTAATTGTGATGTCTCAGCAAAAATGCAAAATTCTAGTGAAATCTGAAAAAAGAATCTTAAACAACTGGCATAGTGGGTAGAAGGAAAAGGTATCATGAGCGAATGACAAGTGCTATCCCAGAACAGTTAATTCCAGTTTTGTCAGTTAGGAGTGAAATGCAGTCAATGCTTTAAACTTCTTCAAAGATTCATTGAAAATTAGGTGGGCCGTTGTTGTTTTTTCCTACTCAGAACTTTTTGAAATAGAAGTACTGGGTATTTCGTTTAATATGTATATTCTACTTTGCAGTGTGCATTGAGCAGAGCTGTGATTTAGGGAAAGTTCCCTGCTCACAAGTACTGCAGATAAATGCCTACAGCCTTACAAGATCAGCTGCCAACCAAAACACACTATAGGAGAGTGAATGTTTCTATTGTGAAATCCTGGCATACTTTTCTCCATGGGCCCCAGGACCATTTGATTTCACTGAGGGGAACTGTGGAGAAAAAGCTTAATGAGAAATTCAGAACTCTTGGTGCTGAAAAGTCAAATGTAGGCCACTAGAATATGTAAAGCATACTTGTTTCTAGAACGCATTCATAAGGAAAAATGTAGTTGCCACAGGCATTTTTTAGTAAGTTTTCCAATAGTTTTATATTTGCAGTGGTGAGAGGATTTTTGAGACGATACCTCTGGCCATCAAATAGAACAAGAGGTTTTCTGTTGATCAATTGACTGGGGTTTTTAAAACAAACAATTGTATTGTCAAACAATGTTTTGTTTTGTTTTTTTAAAAGGCATTAACATTATGGGAGCAAAGAAGATAATCACCAGCAGGTTAGATAGCTACGTTAATTACAAAAACCAAATAGCTGTTACTGTGAAACTATGACATTAACAGGGCTCAGGGTAGTGTACATGGATCTCCCACTGTCCTGTTAGTTTAATAGTTGGAAAAAAATCTATGGTATAGGTTAGGTTGAGCAAGTGATTGCTGAATGAGTAATGGCCGAGTAAAGGTTTAAATGCAAGTACCCCTGTTCCTAGCCTTATAGTCTATCCTCTAGGTCAGTGGTTTCCAATTAGGGGTCCATGGTCCCATCCCTTGTCTTCCCTCCAACTAATTTTTTGTCATTTTTGTGCAATTTTTCAATATATTGGCCAAAATATATTTGAAATCACACCACGATAACAATTTTGACCCAGCAATACGCAGCAATATACTGCTGCTCACGTGAGGGAGAGCAGGGAAGCCGGTTTCAAGGCATCGCTGATCTGCCTTCCCTCACGCTGAGGGAGACCAGGGCAGCTGATTGCCCTCACTTCAAGGCACTGTAGTACTACCATCTCCTGGCACTGAGGTGAAGCAGTGTTTCTCAGTCAGCGGGAAGGCAGCAGCAGCCACAGTGGACGTGCATCTTCGCTGGCTGTCACCACTGGCTGCCCCATGGATGACGTTTGATGCACCCCCATCCCCTCCCACTCAAACCATGTGGTGGAGGTGACTCAACTTTCTCTCCTCCCCTCACCCATCTGATCTCCGCGGCTGCTCCTTCCCTCATCCTCACGCCTGAAGTCTCCTATTTCACATACCCGCCGGTATCATGATATATCAGAATATTGTGATGTTTAGCTGCTGATATATCACAGTGTTGCAAGCCAGATATCACTCAGCCTTAGTCTGTTTTTTAGTATAACTAAAATCCTTTGCTTATTAGGGGCTACCCACATTTTGTTCAAAAAATTGCTTTGCAGAGGAAACTACCATATCAAAATTTTCAAAGGCTTGGCTTTTGAAAAAGAGGGGGTCCTCTGTAATCAGCTAATTGGGAACCTCTGCTCTAGGTAGTACTAACTGTGTTCTTGTTTGAATGTAATGTTATAGTAGGTAGTGGGAAAAGATTTGCTGTGCTACTGGGTTTGCCCCTGAGACTTTGAATGCTAGAGGCTGTGCTCCCTCTTGCCATCAGACAAAATGACAAAAGGTCAGCTGACATCCAAACAGTGACATTCTTGGCATATTTGATAATATTTGACTGGTATCAAATAGACTGTCAGTTGTCCAGTGTGTCAATCCTACCCTAGCAGCAACTTTGGCCTGTTATAGCTGGAATGTGTTGTGGGAAAGCATGTTTGATTATGTGATGCTTCCTGGAATTACCTAATTTGTATGCACAACAGTATTTCAACTGTTCTACAGTACGTTTTTTGCTGTTCATTTTGAAAGGGTCCATTTTAAAAAATAAGTAATCAATATCCTTGTGTTCTCAAAATAGTTCATGAGATATGCTTATTTTTATCTGTAAAGATAAAGTCAGAAGTCTAATTGAATAAAAATATGCAAAGCATCTGCAAGCAGTAGAATGACACATGGTTCTACTGTTTGCATCTGGTGTAAATCCAAGAAGTACCCTTGGACAGATGACTGTCTCCAATATGGCGTCAGAAAGTGGTGGGAAGCTAATTTAAGCTCATTCATCTAGTAGTGCTGTCATTTTCCAGTAATGTATACCAAGCTTTTGTACTGGAAAAAAACATTTGTATCCAGAAGTGTTGTAATGCTTTTAGTTAGCTACAGTCTCAGTAATCCTAAAACCAAATTTCCAAGATAGCAAGAATGAAGAATGTTTAAAGTAGTTGCCATAAATACTCATTAAAAAATTCAGTCAGAAAGATGAAGAAACGAGTCCCACTCTTTAGATATAAAGAAATTTAATTGAGCTAAAAGTTTTTACCTGCACATTCCTCAACTTATCCCATATTATGTCCCCACTTCAGTCAAGTTGAGGAAATATATTTTAGATTACACTCAAAATGTGTTTCATTCAGTCAGTTAACTTTGGACCTGCAGTTTCATAATAGAACACAAACTTTTCAAATGAAGATCTTTTGAAGCTTGACAATCACCCCAGTTAAACTAAGGAAATCTACTATTGTAAATGATCTTGCATGTGCTTATAACTGGCTATGCATATTTGAAATATACAACACAGGATGTGGTTTATTGCTGAAAACATTACAATAATTTGTTTTTAGTCATCGTAAGAAGCATTGTTGCCTAGTTGGCAACATAAGTATTTTGAAATACATTGAGAAGAAAAAATTGCTTTGAGTTGCATGCTATTCAAATGCTTGTCAGAATGGCATTTCCATCCACATTCTTGTTATACATTTACAGCTTGTTCATATGTGACTAGAGAAGCTTTAGGGTCAAAGTATATTGTTGTTAATTTGCTAGTGTATTAAACTTTAGGAGTATAATCTAGTTAGTCCCTTTGCACTCATGGAAGGGGTTTTCACCCATCAGATACCAGATTGAAGCTGCAGATTAAATTTGGCCGCTTATGAGCTGGATGTCTCCCATTCTAGATGCAAACTGAAGGGTATAAAGCAACACAAAAGAAGGGAAAGCGTGCATGACTTTTAAATTTCGTCACAAGGCTTTTATAATCTTAGATTCTAGGTTTTTGGTTTTTTTTAAATGCATGATTCATTGTTTTCTGCTTGTCACATACCGGGTATACATACTAAAGAGATGCATGCATTTTGGTTAGATTTTCTTTATTTATAAAAAATGTTTATATACCATTATGTCATTTAAAAAAAATCAAAGCAGTTTAGAACAATAAAACATAAAACTCTACAATATAAACCATATTAAAAAGTTAAAAACAGACATCAATTAACCATTGTGGAAAGATGTATTCAGACTGCCCATGTGGGCCTGGCAGAATAGAAAGTTTTCAGCATGCATTTAAAAGTTGTCACAAAAGGTGCCTGCTGAATCACTATATTGGCAGAGTAATCTGCCAATGATCAGGGGTGATGGAAGTAGTAATCCAACAACACTTGGAGGCCACCCTGTTTGCTAACCCTGTCATAAAATGTTTGTTAAATAATGTGGTCTTACTACTTGGATGAAGCTACATCTAAGTCTAAGAACCATTGCCATCCAAATTGGTATTTGTAAATTATATGGAATGTGTGTTAATGTTTTCTATATTAAAGTGACAGGCTATATATTCACACAGATGTAATGTATATGTACACCCCACCCTTCTAATGCATATTCATTACTTAGGACAGCTTGCCACAGTTAAGGTCATCTAGAATACAATAACACTTAATAAAATAGTCATTTAATGTACAAGAGAGAAAAACTGAGGAAATAAAATGGCCATTAGATAGAAACATTATCTACTTAGTTGAAATAGAAGCCTTCTGAAACAAAACAAAAATGTCTGAACTATCCAACAAAAATAACAAGGGGGAGTCCAGCTGAATCTGAAAGACTATAGACAAGAAATATCTTGGAAGTAGGGGCATGAGCTAAATCCTTTATAACCTGAGTTAGAATGGAAGGCCATCACCTGTACAGCAGTAAAGATCAGCCTTGTTATATAAACTTTCTACATAGGATAGCTGAATGAGGTCCACAAATGCTTTCCTGATCACCTTCTTGATCTTCAGTGTTCTGTTATGCAATCAGAAGTCTGTGGTGCGACTGAAACGGCAACATAGGATACATCCCTATTCTAAAAGAGAGGTGGGAACCTCAAGCCCAGCTGCTGAATGTGACCCTCCAACCCCACCCCACCCTGTATGTGGCCCTTGGAACTCTCCATGGGCCGCAACCCTCACCAGCCTTCCTTCATACCCTCCTTGAGGCAGGTGAGTGTATTTAGAAACCCCTGGCTTCTGTGTGGCTGGGAGATATCTTATTGTACAAAGGTTAAGAGGCATATCCATTACTCTACCCACTTTTGCCTTTGACCACATACACCTTTGTCTCTAGGTTAGCCCATCATTCTCCTAAAATATGATCCTTAGACTCCCCACCCCCACCCCCCAAACTTAGGGCTAGGAAATTATTTTTCCTAAGACAATCCTTTGCATGCCTGACTATGACCATAACAAGAGGAGGCAAGAGTTACAACCGTGCGGCCAATTTTTGTTGTAAGTGTAGAGTCCTTTTCTGGTTTTGGTATATCTTTGAGCAAGATCCCCCAAGTTGGGATACTTCTTCTGCCCTTCAGTGTACTGTTGCTCATGCACTAACCCTCTTTCTCTTGGTCCAGTCTAGATAGCTAGCATGAGAGAGTGGACAAGGTGAAGTGGAGATCACTCCTCTTCCTCTTGTCACTGCTTGCTCACTTAGAGAGGACTGGTGGCCGTGCAGCAACAGCAAGGAGGAGCAGAACTGGACCAGAAAGCTTGCTGAGGCAATAACCTTGGCAGGTGTTTGATGACATGGACTCCTGACAACAAACATAGGGTAGAACACACATTCTGCTTCCACCAGATGTCTTCAAAACTCAGGAGATGTTTCTCTACCATAAATCAAGGCGAGGAAGGTGTGACTTCCAGTGGCTAAGAAGTGGGCAGGAAGGTCAACTGTTAATCCTTCTCTTTCTGGGTGCTTTTTTGCTCTCTCCCTAGCAAGGGATCCTAGACTGTGCTTCCGTCTGGAAGTGAGTTTGGGGGATTGTAGTTAAGTGAATAGTGAATGGCTTCTTTGCTAGCAGTCTCAGCCTGCTTTGAAGTGAAAAACCTATAGCTGAGTTTTGCAGACAGGCGGTGGAGATGGAATGCCCTGAAATGTAATGGCAATGCAAGATGCACTGAGCAGAACTATTAAATGGAACAGAATGGTGTAGCAGCAGGTGGGAAATTCATTTTGCTCTGTGGTGGGAGACAGGAGGACTAATTTGCTAACTTTATTATTAGCATTAATATTCTGCCTTTCTATAAAAATTGAAGTTGGTAGAAGAGGTGAGAGTAGGATTACCTTAGCATAATGCTGCTTTTCCTTTATTTGTTGCCTAACATGTAATGCATTTGTTTGCATGTATTAATAATGAATTCATTCTTGTTTGCTTCAATTCTAGGAGTTTGCGGCACTTACTAAAGAACTTAATGTTTGCAGAGAACAACTCCTTGAAAGGGAAGAAGAAATTGCAGAACTGAAAGCAGAACGAAATAATACAAGGGTTAGTTAATTGTCTGATATCATTTTGTTGCTATTGCATGCATTGTTGCTCTTGACTTTGCTTTTTAAATTAAAGGGGGAAGTGAACGGATAGAACCTTAAGCTATGCTCTTACCTTTCTGAATATGGTGCTTCTGTGTGACATGTATGTTTGGGATGTGCAAGGCTTGAAGGAATGAAAGAAAGAATGAATGAATAAATAAATAAATAAATATATAAATATACAACCATCAAATCAAAATTAGATAAGCCACATATTGCACTAATAGGGGGGCAACGTGTAAAACAAGTAAGATGTTATATGCAAGCTGTATTAAGCTAAAAATGCTGCAAACTAGGAAGTTAGCAAATGAATTATGAGTATGTATGTGGAAGAGGAAGTATAACAGCCCAAGGATGACCAAACAGTGTTATTGCCTGGTGTTGCATGCAAACTAACCCAGTACAGTGGTACCTTGGAAGTCGAATGGAATCCATTCCGGAAGTCCGTTTGACTTCCAAAACATTTGGAAACCAAGGCGCTACTTCCAATTGGCTGCAGGAAGCTCCAGCCAATCGGAAGCTGCGGAAGCCACATTGGACGTTCGGGTTCCAAAGAACGTTCGCAAACCGGAACACTCACTTCTGGGTTTGCGGTGTTTGGGAGCCAAAACATTCGACTCACAAGGCGTTCGGGATCCAAGGTACAACTGTATGAATTTATGCTGGGAAATGTAGTAGAGTGGCTCATGGGTGCATGTCTACTACATGTGTGGGGATGGATATCTTCATTTTGTACCTACATATTCCACACAATGAATTTTGGTGTTAATGCAGCAAATTTGACTCCTGTATGATAAAGTGTGAATTTGTCCTTACCAGTCAAATGCATTTTTCTGAATGCTGAACTTAAGAGTTTCAGAATGAAATCATAATCATAAATTGCCACCAGGTATGATTTCTTGCCAGTATTGCCCATCATAAGTTTCGGATATAACATTATTAGCTAAACGTACTGTTTTACTGAGTTCTGGAAATCCCCAGGAGTGCAACCAAAAGCTTGCATGTTTGGACTGGTAGCACTTGGAGATCTCATCATCTTTACTCCTCCAGGCATAGTTTTGAGAATCAGCTTGAATTTATATTTGTTAGCCAGTGCCAGCAGTTGATTACTTGCCATTGAACCTTTCTAGTTATTCAGGATTAACCCACTTACGTTTCAGTATGGTAATAATAGTATAATTAGAGCATTTGTGATTCAACTGTGTAAAGAATCTGGGAAGTAGTTTTTGAAAGTGGCATTGGATTTCCTTTATAAAGCCAAATGAAATGTACCACTGCTCAAGATCTTAGGAATCATCTTTTGACCTCTTGGGTAATCATCAATTTTGTCGTTCTTTATTCCATCAAATTTGGGCAATACCGGTACCACACCAACAAATTTAGCAGCAAGACAGAGCTATCCAAAAACACAGTAGCAGTTCCTGTCTATTTGGGGAAATTCCCAGTATTCAGGAGTATATTTGTAAACTAAAAGGGAGTAGGGATAAAAAAACCCACATGGCCTAACAGGGAGCTATTCTCAGTGGCTTCTGCAACTTCTGGAATGTTGTATGTGTGTGTTGGTGGGAGAATATACTGGTAGTATATTGCAGATGAGGGAATTGGCCTCTTTGAACCAGGTTGGGAAAGGCTGTCCAGCAACAGCTGAAGGAGCATGGGTTAGCCAGTTTTACATGGGAGCTTCAATTCTCATAATGCTGAACTCTGTATCCTTTGTGAAAAACACATGCATAACAATTCTGCTTAATACAATTATAAATGATGCTCAAATTTGCTGTTGTCACTAGTTAAGTAACTTATTGGATCTCAGCTAAAAACACTGCAGGTGATTTATCCTTCTATAGGAGACTTCTGTAATTAACTTGCCATGGATCTGGGACCTCTGCAAGGAGGAAAGCAGCTGGGTAGGGCAGTTATTAGGAAAGGCTAAGCATTGCAGTGGATTTGAAGTGGTGAGGCTATGAGACATGTAGAGGTAGATTGTGTAGTTTTATCCTTAGTGAGAAGCTTCCCTGCCTATTAAAGGAATCCCTATAAAGGTTGAGGTTACAAGACAGCATTGATATATGTAAAAATAAATTGTTGGCAGATTATTTATCTAACTTGAGGGGAAAAGATAACTTTTGAAAATGACTTCATATTTTCTTTGGTTCGCAAAGTAGATGCTTTTTTCTCAGTTGAATTTGCCATGAAACTTTCTGGGTTACACAATTTTTCAGGCAATCAAAGTTCAAAGAGATCATTTTTAAGACAAGCAGAATTCTGTAACTCATGTGGTCATAAACAATCCATCATTGCGGGTTTGGGGTACACATTGCACCATGATTTTATTTTCAAACAATAGCATAGCGTTTCTCTTCAGATGCTTAGAATGGAATTCATCTGTCTTCCTCATCTAAATTTTGGTTATTTTTCAGCTGCTGTTAGAGCATTTGGAATGTCTTGTCTCCCGGCATGAGCGATCTCTTAGAATGACTGTAGTAAAGAGACAGGCTCAATCTCCAGCAGGCGTTTCTAGTGAAGTAGAAGTTCTCAAAGCACTAAAATCCCTATTTGAACACCACAAAGCCCTTGATGAAAAGGTAAATGTACTGAGTGCATTGTTTATTATTTGAGAAATGTATAATAAATGGTTATGGCAAACTAATTAAGAGCATTAGTGTAAAAAAGTCAGTTCAAAATTACTCACGTAAGTAATTAATGCAAGTGGAAAAAATAGCTGGCTGACTAGTAAAACTTGTTTGTCTTGGTAATAAGTAGCTTACCTTTGTAAGTTTACCTTGTTATAACTAGCTTACCTTTCTAAGCAGGTGTCAGTCAGTGAATTGGTCTTCTGAGGCAGTCCCCTTGGTAAAACAAACAGAAAAAAGTGAAAATAATATTTGCTTTCTACTTTTGTTCAGTTGAAGCTTGATAGCGCTGCTGTCTACTCCAAAATATAGATGCCAGAAAAGTGGTGGCAATGTCAAATTGGAGTGCGACAATTTTTTATTATGGTGCCTTCCCAGTCCCTTTTCATCCGTTTAGTTCAACTCTTCATTCCCCTTTTTGCTTCTTTCTGTTTCTCCCTCCCTTTTCCCCAGCTTTTGGTATGTGCATAGGGGAAGAGACAGGAAATGAAAACACTTTATTGCATTTGGGTGGTGGGTGTGATCTGTGCTACTTTTAAATTGTGACATAGGGGGAAAAAGAAGTGGGAAGAGCAGAGGGGGCAGCTTAGCCTAATACTGTTAGACGTATATGCTGTAATGCAAGAGAGAGCTTAGCTTCTTCAAGTCCCCTTCCTGATTTCTTTCCCTTCTGAGGGTTGGGACACCCTTCTGAAAAGGTGGGCTGTGATGTAGGGGGCTGAGGGGAAAGGGGATCACTGAAAATAGTGGGGTCATGAGGGAGATGGGGGGCAGGGAATTCATCCAGTTGCCTCCTGTGTGCTTTTTCTATGGATCCAGTTCAGTATGACTATATGACTGTCAATCAAACAGTATGGGTTAGGCATTGTGAAATTTGAAGTTAAGCAGTTGAAGTCCCAATGACTTCAGAAGAGGCTTATCCTTAACTTTGGTTGAACTAGTTAAAGGTAGATAGCCGTGTTGGTCTGTCATAGTCAAAACAAAATAAAATAAAATAAAAATTCCTTCCAGTAGCACCTTAGAGACCAACTAAGTTTGTTCTTGGTATGAGCTTTCGTGTGCATGCACACTTCTTCAGATACACTGAAACAGAAGTCACCAGACCCTGATATATAGTGAGAGGGTGGGGAGGGGTATTACTCAGAGGGGTGGTGGAAACCATTTCCACCACCCCTCTGAGTAATACCCCTCCCCACCCTCTCACTATATATCAGGGTCTGGTGACTTCTGTTTCAGTGTATCTGAAGAAGTGTGCATGCACACGAAAACTCATACCAAGAACAAACTTAGTTGGTCTCTAAGGTGCTACTGGAAGGAATTTTATTTTATTTTATTTTGTTTTGGTTGAACTGTGCCCTTATTTCCCATTTCATAGAGAACAGTATTCTGTTCTGAATGCATATTGGCTCCATATTGATTTTGCATAAGCTGCTTGTTGTTTGGCATTCCATTGATATTGGAAGAAACATTTTGGTTGTTACTTCATTGTTTTTAAGAATTTAAAGATAATGTTCATTGCCAAACATAAATATATAACAGCATGTAAACAAAAACTTCTGCACAGTTTAGTTTGGAATTGCTTGTGTTCACACCTTGGCTCTATCTTTTTAGGTAAGGGAAAGATTACGAGTAGCACTTGAAAGATGTAGCTTGTTGGAGGAAGAACTGGGTACTACACACAAGGAGGTAGGTCATTTCCTTAAAACAAAAACTCATCGTCAGCTCTGAAGGAGCTATTGACTTTTTGAGGGGCCCAAAGAACTATGACTGAAAGAAAAGGGTTAGAATCAGTGAAATGCTCCCATTGCATCTCTTGGTCCTGCTGCAAATTCTAAACACTGATTCAAATGTTTGTGCAACAGTGTGTCTTCATTCATTCATTTTATTATTTGTATGCCACATTCTGACAACTCCCCCCTTGAACTCAAAGCAGCTTACAACAAAGAAACGGATGCATTTCAAAACCTGCCCCCCCCAAAAAACCATAGCATAGGAAAACAACAACATAGTAACACTTTCATAAAGGTAAAGGGACCCCTGACCATTAGGTCCAGTTGTGACCGACTCTGGGGTTGTGGTGCTCATCTCGCATTATTGGCTGAGGGAGCCGGCGTACAGCTTCCAGGTCATGTGGCCAGCATGACTAAGCTGCTTCTGGCGAACCAGAGCAGCGCACGGAAACGCCGTTTACCTTCCCGCTGCAGCGGTACCTATTTATCTACTTGCACTTTGACGTGCTTTTGAACTGCTAGGTTGGCAGGAAACAATTTCATAATACATAGCAAAACAAAAATATAATAACATACCCTGAAACACATTCCAATACTATAAATATATAACAAGATTACTTAAACAACATGCAGCATCCATACAAAAATAACAAGGGAGTTTCACAGTTTCACCTTAGTCCTAGAAACTCCCCTCCCTTGATGTTGCTCACAGTCCCTCTCCTGCAGCAGCTTCCTAGAAGGCTTCCCAAGGGCAAAGGGTGGGGTAGCTAGAAACACCCCTCCCTGTCTTCTGCAGGATAGGGACTTTGTGCAGCTTGATGATGTTGGGAATACATTTTCCATGGAGTCTTCTTTCTAAATGCAAGCTTTTCAGCTGTGGACATGTCACTGTGCAAGGTTTCAGTCAGTCCTAAGAGACAATTCACCCAACTCCATTCACTTATTAAGTAAATGGCAGTTGTAGATCATTTGTTTTGCAGAAGGTTTCCTGTCTGACAGTTGAGTACTCCTCAAAGGCAAGCTTACCATTTGACAAATATCCTCTAAATAGATTATAGAAATCAGTCCTAATTCTGCTTTAAAATTGAGGGCGGTAGTATATGTGTTGCCTATTCATTCATAAATGCAGAATTTCTATCTTTGCAAATGTTGTTAACTGCTCCTTTTTTAATTTCTAAATTAATATCCTTTATTACCATAACTGAAACAATACTTTAATTTCATTTTCAGTTAATGATTTTGAAAGAACAGAACAATCAGAAAAGAACTCAAGCTGATGGGATGCCTGATATTAATCATGATCTGGAGAATGCACCTAGCACTAATGGGAAGGTAGGTGGAAACCTTGCTCTTGTAGGGCCTGTTCATTCATCATTTCTGGGGAAATAAATCTTAAACACAGTGTGGGTCTCAGGTACACATACACCATCATCTCATTCCAATGAGCAAGTAGTGAGTGAAAGCAGCTTTATACAAATGTCACTTAAATGTGTTGTCTCTGTCATCTCCTGATCAAATGCTCCAAATCTTTTCAGGTAATGGGTTTGTGGTACAGAAAACACCATTTTCAAATAAACATGGTTTCAATTTGATTTACTCATTCTTTCTTGAATCTCTGGCAGTGAGACCAGAGACTCATCCCTTTGAAACGTTTCCTCCTAGAAAATAGTAAATGAGCAGACCTTTAATCATGCCTGAATTATGATAGCTTTAACTTGAAAAATTATGGTAGTATGTAGTACATCATATTGTACTGTTCTTCTAAAAAAATAATTTTATTTCCAAATAGAGATCTTCCAATGGCTCTCTAAGTCATGATGAAGACCTTGCTAAAGTAATAGAACTTCAAGATGTCATAGAAATGCAAACTAAAGAGCAGGCTCAAATGAAAGAACGTATAACGGCCCTTTCTAATAGAGTAGCAGAACTGGAAGAAGATCTTGATACTGCTAGGAAAGATCTAATAAAATCTGAAGAAATGAACACAAAGTTGCAAAGAGATGTAAGAGAGGTAAGGAAATGTCAGTTTAAAATGTTTTGTTTGTGACTTAACGGAAGGATTGAGCAAACATGTTTTAATAAACTCTCAAGTAGAATTTTTAAACTTGTATTTATAGTTGGCTGTATGAACTTCTCTTCAACAATTCTTTTTTTCTTCTTCTGGGTTTTACATGCAGTGTGAATCTTGATTTGGCAGCCATATAAATTAATGTTCTGATCGGGGGAAAATCCAACTCTGTTTTTATTAACTTCTGCATAGGCTGGCACCTGATTAATATGATTACTGGTGGATCTTGAAAAGATTAGCACCTCCTATTAAAAGGGCTAAAGTAACCACATCACATACTTTGGTATTGAGTATATGCATAGACTAGGGAATCAAAAAACTATTTAGGCTTAAAGCTTACAATTACCCCTGTGAATCTTGACTGTTTTGCTTGGAACAGCCTACAGTTATTCCTTATCACAACTTCTTTTGAAGCACTCCTCATTTTCCAAAGCATATTATCAAAGATTGGAAACTTTTGCAAATCTTGATGTTGAACTTGTTAAGATCAGTAAGAATTGGCAACTTGCATAGTGTCAAGACCCACGAAGTAAAAGAAAGGTGCAATTATTGCAAAGGATCTTTTGATCACTCTTACATTTCCATGCCTTTTTTTTTTTAAGATAAGATAAGATAATTTATTGTCATTGCACAAGTACAAGCACAACGCTATACAAGTGCAACGAAATTGCACGCCCCCCATAAAAACAAAAGAAAGAAAAAACAAAACAAAAAGCAGCACAAAACACACACACACCAAAGAAAGCCACACATACACACACATACACCCATCACAGCTCTCCAAGGTCATATTATCTGGTTACAGCGTTTAAGATGGTTATAGCTCTTGGGTAGAAACTGTTCTTGCCTGATTTCTCAAGATAGTCTATTAAACACACTTAACAAAGAGAGACTATTTAACACTTCGGGACTGTGTATTTCCTTAATCTCCTTACAATTTTTACAACTTAGGCAATGGCTCAAAAGGAAGATATGGAAGAGCGAATCACAACCCTTGAAAAACGCTACCTCGCTGCACAACGTGAAGCTACATCCGTGCATGACCTCAATGATAAACTTGAAAACGAAATTGCTAATAAAGATTCTCTGCACCGACAGGTAGAAACTGTTACTTATAGTAATAAAGCAAAACTTTATCGAGCTGTGATAGCTCCCCATAATCTGCTTAACATACTTGATATGAGAAATATGAAAGAGACAACTTTGCAGCAGTGCAGGTAGAAAGCCATGCATTCATAAAGATTTAAATAAATGTTTTATTCGGCAGTTGTGTGAGAACAAGGCCACTTGTGCAATTGAGCTTTCCCACCATCTGCTCCCCCAAAAAACTGCTTCTTGGGTGGGGTTCCTCAGGGAAAAAAGGGTTGGAATATCACCTGGGGGACAGCAGCAGGAAGAAATAATCTAAGAAAATTTGCCAGCCTTCCACTTCAGTAAGTGACTTGCACAATAGGTAAAAATATTCAGTTTGCTGCTGATATAACTAATTAGTCTATATGTTTTGTATATATCTAACTAACTGGAAAAATGGCTTGTATACTGTACAGATGGCCGTTGGTAAACTCAACAGAACATGATATTAGGAGCTTATTTTTTATTTTAAAAATTGTATCCTGTTTTTTACAGTAGCATTCCATCCTTTGTTATTTTTGTTTGTTGGAAATGAACTTCTGAATTTCTGTTTGAAACGTGTAGACCATGTTCATATGTTGCTCATGAAAATCATCTGCATATGTGAGCAATATTTTGTGCGAGACAACTTCCATGATCTTGGGAGCTAATAAAAGCTATTCCCTACGATTTCACACAAATTTTCTCACAACATGACTGTTCAGTACCAATAAAGAGAGCTTTTGAAAGTAACATTTGGAATAATATATGGAGCATTAGTTATAAGTAAATTAATGGTGTTCTTGCCTTGCTAGAGTGAAGATAAGAACAGGCAGTTACAGGAGCGACTGGAACTAGCTGAGCAAAAATTGCAGCAGACTCTGAGAAAAGCAGAGACTCTGCCAGAGGTGGAGGCTGAACTGGCTCAGAGAGTTGCAGCACTTACAAAGGTAGGGCTGTGATACATTGTACTGTGAGAAACTGTGTCTTCAGCGGAAGCAATTTGTTCTTAGTAATTTAGTTCTAATCCCACCCTTCACCCCCAGCTGGGTTAATAAAATAGCTTGACATAGTGCTTTATATTTATATGATTTCTTAGTTCTGTAACACAAAACAATTCATGTTTTTATAGTTTGGAGGTTGCTTGAGCAACTCTTGTGTCAGCTGTAGGTGTTGCATTATAAAGTCCTTCTGCAGTTCCTGGTGGAGTAAACTATATCCTTAAGCAATGTTATATGCCCAGTATTTACAAATGGATTGTTTTATAATCCTTTTATAGTCTTCATGTTGTTGTTGTTGTTGTTGTTGTTGTTGTTGTTGTTACCTTTCCTGTTCCTTATTGTCTTTTGTTACCTGACATTTGCCTCCTGGGAATTCTGCAGCTAAATATGCTAAACAGTTGGAACATAATCCAAGCTAAGGAAGGTCAAATTTGTACAAGGGATGCTAATCCTTATTTCTGCATGTATGGTTTTTTAAAACCATTAAAATGAAAGGTAGTAGGGAAGAAACAGTGTTCAATGTATTTTATTCCATTTCAGTGTGTGAACAGAAATAGCAGTCTGCATAAATCACAAAATGCTCATTTGCTAATAGTTTTTCTGGGTGAATTTTCAAATTTTAATTAGCAGTATGATTTATAATAGGCTGAAGAAAGACACGGTAACATTGAAGAACGATTGAGGCAGATGGAAGCCCAGCTAGAGGAGAAAAATCAGGAATTGCTAAGGGTATGTTTAAGCAGTGATGACTACCATCTCCCCTCACCCTACTTTCAAACTTGAAAAAAAAATTCAGGTTAGCAATGCAAAGTGTAGGCTTATATTCCTCATAAAGTGAACTGAGCTTTTATCTTAACTGGATACCAGCATACGCCTTGAATGTTCAATAGCACAGGTGGGTCAATTGGCTTCTTAGAACAATGTCAGCTTCTGTAACTAAATTCTTAAATAACTAATTAGAGAACATGTTTAGTGAAAGGACCTCTTGTACAACTACTGTCAAAATGATCAGTGGCTAAAAGTTATGGAAACTATCATAATATTCTTCAGAATCACATTGCTATTTTTTTAGGGCAGGCTCAGGCTTGAATCTGGAAAAGCAAAGATATATTCTGCTATAAATTAGAGTACCATGAAAAATATGTATAGCACAATAACTTTGGGGTCTTCACTATTTCTACAAATTAGAGACAGAAAAAAGAGTTGGCTTATGTGATTTTTGCTTTTGTGTACAAATGCTTATAAACTTACTTTGTTTCTTATTATGCCCTTTTTCCGCACATCCCAAAATCTAGGCTCGACAAAGAGAGAAAATGAATGAAGAGCATAATAAACGTTTATCTGATACCGTTGATAAACTTTTGTCTGAATCCAATGAGAGACTTCAGCTTCACCTTAAAGAAAGAATGGCTGCCCTGGAAGATAAAGTAATTGTGAATGTTATGAATGTCGCTTGAAATGCAACAGCAGCTTCAGTTGTAGTTTACCAATTTATTGATGGATATTTAGCCTGCTGTTTATGGCAAGACAGAGAGCCAGTGAAAGAACTGTATAAACAGTGGGGAGGTCAAGTGCACAGCTGTGGTAACACTACTACTTTGTGATAGGCAGAGAAACTTCTAGGAATATACTTTTTGTGTTAAGTATGTTAAAACAATGGTGTGAGGCTCCTGCTCTGCAATCTGCTGCTCCAATTTTACAGCTTTGGCTACTTCTTGTAGATGGATGGATGGATAGATCTTTTGTTAAGCATATTTTATTATACACCACCCTGGAACCAGGTGATAAAGAACTACCATATATGCAGTTCTCTTAAATTAATGTTTATCTTATTTAAGGAAAGTGTACAAGGGCTCGTGTATCTTAAATTGAGCCAAAGAGGCAAACAAGTAGAGTTAAACAAGTCAGGTGCTCACATCTATAACTTTTTGGTAGTATTTAAAAACTTTAAAATGCTAAGTATTGCAAAGGGTCACATTCTTAAGTCCTAATGAACTTAATTTTGTTCCAGAATGCTCTTGTTCGTGAAGTTGAAAATGCTAAGAAACATGTTGAGGAGCTTCAGAATGAAAAGGTATTGACTGAAAATGAAATGCATTATTTTATACCATGGTTGTAAAGCAGCGGAACAAAATTAGGCAAGAGAAAAAGAATAAATTACCACAACTGTTAAAAAAAAAATATGCCTGCTTCGAAGTTGATTGTACCACAGATCATGCTGCAACAGCCCAAGGATCACTAATGCCTGGAAAGCATACATCTGTAATGGAGTCATTTTTTGTTTAGACATTCCCAGAATTTTTTTCTCTTTACAGTAGGGGTGGCTAACTTCCAGTTTGGGGCCTACTTACACCTCCCCCATGTAATTCTTTCTGGTCCCGCCCCATCCCTCCCCCCCAGATCCCACTGATGTTGGTGGAGGTAGCAAAAAGAAAAAATGTAGTAGACGCAGTACTAATGTTGACATATTGCCCCTTCTACAGTCATCAGATTGATCATTTGACAGAAGAGGGGTCTATAACCCCCTTCAGATAATCTGCATGGATTATTTGAGGAGGGGGAGCTGTGCATGTAAGAGCCTGGGGTGGGCATACCCACCATTGGCATATGGTTTCCTGGACGGTTGGCCCAAAGGTAAATGTGGCTTTTGAGCCAAAACTGGTTAGCCATCCCAGCCGTTGGGGTGCGGGCAGGAATAGACCCAGTCCCCTGTCCTTTGAAATATCACAGTTATTCAGAGCCATTCTAGAAATAATAAGTAAGTGAGGGATAGTTGACTAAAATGATTTTTTAAAAAACTTTTCATTGAGATGGTCTTTGGATATTTGAAATTCAAAACAATACTAACCTTATAAACCAATGTTTGTGATTTATGTTTTGAAAAGAAATATATAATGGTAGAAGGAATGTATTACTTACTTTTCTTTGTAGGATCAACTGGTACTAAACATTGAAGCAATGAGGACTGAAAATGACCAGATGAGGATCAGAGGCCCTTCCCTTCATCATAGGTATAAGTATCAACAAATATGCTTTTCTTCATTATAAAGTATTGCTAGATGAATGCCTGCATCTAAATTACTGACATTTGAGAGTCTCTATTAATGCAAAATATGGTATCTGCTCTGGTTTCAGTCGACCACATCTGGGTAGTGTGCCAGATTTTAGATATCCACTGGCACCTTCAGCCATAGCTGACAATCAAACAGATTCTTATAGCACCTCAGTGTTAAGACGTCCACAAAAAGGACGTCTGGCAGCTCTGCGAGATGAACCTTCAAAGGTATGAACTTTTTGTTAAGGCACTCTTATAATAGCATGTTTTAACACACAGGTTTTTCATCTCAAAGCTACAAGAAGCCTATCGAAATGATATGTATATATACAAAATAAGGTCCATATTGAAACAAGTTTGAAGAAGTTCTTGACTATCAAAGACTTAAGGGTCAAAAGTACTACCGGTACTTGCAAAATGTGACTTAAAACTGTGTGACTTTTTGATCCAGCGGAGGCTTTCATGAATGGAAGGGAAAGGGAGGGTGATTGATTTATTTCTTTTGCAATTTCCCCTTCCTTATGCAGCCCTCCCGTGCTGTTCTGGACAGTCCCCCCAAACCCCACCCTGTTGGGGCAGAGGGAAAGAGGAATAAGAAAATAAAATAGTCTCATTCTCCCTTCAGTTCACAGAAGCCTCTGCTGGATCAAAGAACTGTCCATGAATAGAATAACAGGGTAGTGCAGGGTTCAGCAAACTTAACACGCCTCGGGTCAGTGTTTCCAGCGCCGATCGCGCGCCCATACGTGTGTACACATGCTATTTCTGGTGCACTTCCGGGTCGGAGCACCGGATATAGCTTGTGTGCATGTGCATCGGAAATCTGGATGTGCATCAGAAATAACACTTGCACATGCGCACAAGCTATTTCTGGTGCTCCTCCGATCCGAAAGTGGGCAGCTGCACAGCGCTGGTAAGAGCGGGCGGCGGCAGCAGGCGGCGGGGGTCATCGCAGGCCGGATAAACAAGTCCCTTGGGCCTTAGTTTGGGGACCCCTGGGGTAGCGCAAACCAAAAAAAGGGGCATTTCTATGAAAAAAGGCAAAAAGCACACAGGAAAAAAGAAAATGACTTATTACTTAACTCATTTGGACCCCTCTGGTCCTTCATCAAAGAAACTCAGATATGTAGAAGTTCCATCTGAAATTCCTTTATGAAGGAACAGAGTGATCTGATCATTTTCTTTTTCCTACTTCATTATTTATGAACAGAACAGCCAAGTGACATGCATTCCCCCCCCCCTTAATTAATTTACCCCTTTTGGAACTGTTTGACCTGACTTCAAACATTGTATCTATTTCTGCTATCTAGATTTAATGACTTGTCATGATCTTAAATTGTCCTCTCAGTCCATATATCGAAGTAAACTATATGTGGATCTCTTTCTGGATAGAGACCTACATAGATTCTTGCATCTAGCAGCTAAAGCTGTGCACCTAGTTCCAAATGCTGGATCTTTTGTTTCACTTACATAATGTTGCATTTATGTACTATATCTTGATTTTTGATAATCTATATAATTTGATAATCTTACTCGATAGAAATAATAATGACGATGAACATGATATTACAATTATTGTTTTGGTTTTATTGCATTCTAAATATTGCTGCCTTGATGGATTACTGCAGCATGTAAGTTAAGTCATAGTCACTTTATCTGTCTGTCTGTCTATATTATCTATATGTTAATTGAGAGAAATTTGCAATTAAAACTCAGATCACGTATATTAATCAGGTTCAGACTCTTAATGAGCAAGACTGGGAGCGTGCGCAACAAGCAAGTGTGTTGGCAAATGTTGCACAAGCCTTTGAGAGCGATGTTGATATCTCAGACGGTGAGGATGACAGAGAAACAATATTCAGCTCAGTTGACATCTTGTCACCTAGTGGTCAGGCAGATGCCCAGACTTTAGCCATGATGCTTCAGGAACAGTTGGATGCCATCAACAATGAAATTAGGTACAGTATACATTTGTATCATTAACTTAAATTTCCAATATTTGATGTGAGAATGTATTCTTCCTGTACGTTTAGTTAGTTTACTCTCATTTCTTTTAGTTCACAGAAGTTATAGCAATAGGTGTATTTAATTTACCCAGTGCTCTTCATTTGTATGGATATAGATATGATTTTTCTACATTGTCAGTTTGCCAGAGTTCTGGAACAATTAACTTAATGTGATTATTTCTAACTGCTGCAGTAGCAGTATGGCTTCTCCAAACGGCATGAATCTTTACTGTTTTCTTAATGAAGGACCCTGTCTGTGAACACAGAGCAAAAATTTAAGATCTGTATTTGGTTATTTTGTGAGTGTTGAATCATTTGCTTTAAAGACAAGCAGCAAATTATTTTTCATGAAAAAGAGCTTTAAGGAAATTTAATGTCCCTACCTAGCTTTAATAGTAGTTGCCACTCTTGAAGAATTCCCCCCCCCCAGGGGGATATATATGCAGAGAACAGTGTAGGAGTTAGTAGAGAGGCCGGGGGGGGGGGGAATGCAAAAATTGCCTCGCTATCTTATGTCCTCTCAGAAGTCTCTGCTGGATCAAAGATATTTATGTCCATGAAGGGACAATGTTGGATGCAGTCCCAAATGAGTACCTGTTCATTAGAATTCCAATAGTAATACTGTACCTTTCATGAGGACTTGTAAAGAAGTAAAGTGGAACCTTTGTTCTCGAACTTAATCATTTCCGGAAGTCCATTCGACTCCCACAATCGTTTGAAATCCAAGGCGCAACTTCCGACTGGTTGCAGGAGCTTCCTGCACTCAAGCGGAAGCTGTGTCAGACGTTTGGCTTCCAAAAATCATTCGAAAACTGGAACACTTCTGGGTTATCGCCGTTCGGGAGCCGATTTGTTTGTCATCTAAGCCGTTCAAGAACCTTAAACTGTACCCTTAAACAGCTAATACAAGTTAAAAAGGTAAAGGTACCCCTGACCATTAGGTCCAGTCGTGGACGACTCTGGGTTGCGGCATTCATCTCGCTCTATAGGCCGAGGGAGCCGCCGTTTGTCCGCAGACAGCTTCCAGGTCATGTGGCCAGCATGACTAAGCCGTTTCTGGCGAACCAGAGCTGTGCACGGAAATACCGTTTACCTTCCCGCCAGAGCGGTACCTATTTATCTACTTGCACTTGACGTGCTTTCGAACTGCTAGGTTGGCAGGAGCAGGGACTGAACAAGGGGAGCTCACCCCGTCGCGGGGATTCGAACCACCGATCTTCTGATCGGCAAGCCCTAGGCTCTGTGGTTTAGACCACAGCGCCACCCGCATCCTTAATACAAGTTAGTTATCCTTTTAAATAGCTGCCTTCATTTCATAACTTGAGTTATTGATGAAAATAGCAAATGTTAAGTGAAACTTTGATAACATTGGATAAAATGTGCCTCTTTTGTGGCAGATACACTGCATAAAGGAATTGCATTATTTATTTATTTATTTTTAGACTGATACAAGAAGAAAAGGAAAACACTGAGCAGCGAGCAGAGGAAATTGAAAACCGTGTTGGCAGTGGGAGTTTAGAGAATCTTGGCCGATTTCGGTCATTGAGCTCTCTTCCTCCTCCCTTTCCTGGTGGCTCCTTTTCTGGCTCTTCTCCACCTGGCAGTGGTCGTTCCACCCCGCGACGAATGCCACACAGTCCTGCCCGAGAAGTGGACAGACTAGGCATCATGACGCTAGTAAGTGTCTCTGTTTTCCTCCCACACACCACAGGGGGAAATCCCTATGATTAGCTCTTGTGTTGTTCCCCATTTTTCTGTGTGTCTTGTATTCTTGTGTTTGCACACTGGAACGGAATGTTGAGAACTTACCATGAATGTTAAATATGAGTTGAGTCCCTGGGAGGTGTCCAAGGCTACACCCTTCTAGGTAGAGATAAAAGATACAGGTAAAGGACCTCTGGATGGTTAAGTCCAGTCAAAGGTGACTATAGGGTGCAGCGCTCACCGAGGGAGCTGGCGTTGGTCCACAGACAGCTTTCTGGGTCATGTGGCCATGACTAAACAGCTTCTGGTGTAACGGAACACCATGAAGAGTGCCAGAGCGCACAGAAATGCTATTTACCTTCCCGCTGCAGTGGTACCTGTTTATCTACTTGCACTGGTGTGCTTTCAAACTGCTAGGTTGGCAGGAACTGGGACAGAGCAACGGGAGCTCACCCCATTGTGTGGAGTCGAATGAGTAGGTTAAATAGAGTATATGGCTTGCCTTCTTCCAGAGAATGTTTTATAACTGCGAAAATCGTCCCATGTGTTCATGCTTTCTAGTTTGAATAATCAAAATGCCTGCTTTATCTTAATTTCTCTTCTTTGCATGCTTCTGTCAGCCTAGTGATTTAAGGAAACATCATAGAAAGGTAAATCTTCAGCCATTAATCTCTGGAATCTTGAACAATAAAGTCTAGTATAATTAAACTGAATTTTTAAATGTAAATGGTTTTTGATCGGCATGACCAGAACGAAGAGTTCTCCATGCATAGCTCCACTGATCTCTCGCTTGCCAGGTGTGTCCATCTCCCTATACTATTTCTATGGTAACACTTTGCTATTAAGGGAAGGTGGGGGACAAAAAAGGATATATGAAGTCTACACACTTTCCATTTAGAATGTCTTCCCTTCCAGCTGAAGAGCTATGTTTGCATTGTGCATAGTAGGTATTCCCTGTGTATTTTCTCCATAGCTGATTAATCCCATTACAATCCCTGCAGCAGTAGAGCAGATATTAGAATAGGTAGAAGTTCAGTCCTATGCTTCACTTCAGGCTTCTACCAAAGCAAAGTGGGAAGGAACCTGAGCCATGCCAGAAAATAGTACATGCATACCATCAGAACTTGGAAAAGATGCTCAAAGCATGTCCATGGAGAAGAGAAATCTGTTTAAATACCCTCCTGAATTCTGGGCATTGACTTCAGAATTAGTCTCAGATTCCACCAAAGTCTATTTCAGATGCTTATAGCTGCAAGAAACATGAGTTCTGTGTAAACTGGCAGACCCTAGATAATACACGAACTTGGTTTGGTTAGAACAAATTATTGTATCATTGCATACAATTTTTCTTTGTTGAAACAGAGAAACATGTAGATGTAGCACCTGTTGAAATTATAAAATCTATAACACCTAAGAATCTTTACTGTGGGTACTCTGCCTCTTAGAGATGAAGTAATACTTAAATTGTGTTTGTTTGCAGTCTCCAGTTTCAAGAGAAGAAGTTAGAGATGACAAGGCTACAATAAAGTGTGAGACCTCACCACCCTCTTCACCTCGATCTCTGCATTTGGATAGAACCTATAAGGGTGCCTTGCATACAGTGAGCCATGAAGATTTAAGAGATCTAAGAAAGTAAGTTATGTTTAAACAGAATATAGCTAAACTGAAGACTGGCATCCTATGTTTTGTTGTGTAACGTAAAATCAGTATATGATATTGGCTTTTTGGAGTCCTTGGATGCAAACTCCTAGCTTCAGGATTTCTCATTGACTGCCAACAGCTCATACTGTGTGTTTCCTCAACTTCCCCTTTCTCCTCCTCGGCTCCCTTTCTCCTCAGACTTCTACATCCTTTGTTTGCTATTTAGTTAGTTATTTACAGAATTTTATACCAGCCATTACCATTTTTGGGTGGCATACAATTGAAACAGAACAAAACAGAAAATAGAATACAAACAGAAAGCCCCGAAGACACTTTCGCAGAAATACTTGTGTGGACAGACTAATTTCCTTAGCACTGTGTTGAATATAACCCAAAATGTGTATAGTGCATATTTTTATAGACTTAACTGTATCTGCTCTACAGTTCCACAGGTTCTCAAGATGGACAAGTAAGCAATCCCAGCAGCAGTAATAGTAGCCAAGATTCCCTTCACAAAGCCCCTAAAAAGAAGGGGATAAAATCCTCAATCGGGCGCCTATTTGGTAAGAAAGAAAAGGGTCGACCTGGACAGATCAGCAAAGAGAGCGGAGGACAAGGTTGGTGCATTATTGTACCTAGAACAGAGGGCACAGCAATTCTTAGGCTAATCGTTGTATAGGGTATAAGGTGTGGCATGTGGTATCCTAGCTGTGTGGTATGCAGATTACACCTACCTATGCTAGTATAGGCATAAGTGAAAGTTGGCTTCCTTGGGTATGCAGATGACTGTCTCAGCAGAAGTACAAAATGCAAGGTATTAGATCTGAGGCAGATGACTGTGATTCTTCCAGAACTGAACCTTAGTAAGCATTTTATATTTATTTGATTGCTGTTCAAAGCACTACTTGTGCTGCTTATCATGTAAGCACCATTGTCTTGCACCTCACTGCCATGAGACCCCAAAGCAGTGACCAAGCAGTCCCTGGCCTTTGCCTACCCATCTGGGTCAATTCACAGCACCCACCACTGTGTATGTCAAGGAGACTAGGGGTGGGCTCTTAAGTAGATGGATGGATTTATTTAGAAGTATTTCCAAGTGGTGTATAAGTAGTATAAATCAGCATAAACAATAAAGATGTAGAAAGCAGGTAAATATAAAAATCCAATGATACAGGGTCCAATTTTACATTTCAAGGAAAGTCATTTTGTTCAATTGTTATGTGGCTTTGAAATCATCAGATAAAGCAGCTACAGGAAATTGATTGCTACAGGAAATATAGGTGTATCAGTTTCTACTACAATCATAATATTTTATTTATTACTACTGTGTTTATATCCCACCTTTTCTCTAAGGAGCTCAAGGTGTCTCCATTTTATATTGATGTTCACTGTTCATTGTCTCTTGGTAAACAAAGGTTTACTGGCTTTTGAACTATACAGTTGGAACTTGAGAGTCACTTCCATAAAGGAAAGAGTTCTTTTTGCTCATGGGACCAACTGTGATCCACTGGAAGTTCCCTGATGGAGAAAGGGTCCCCATCCACTAATTTCCTCTTTATCCCTCATCACTGCCTCTTATTCTGCTCTGGAAAGCCCTCCAATTCTCCAGAGCAAATTTTCAGGGGGAAGGACAAATGGGCAAAAATTGCCTGCCTCCCTCTGTCTCCTCTAACGCAAATGTAACTGCTGTGTTTTAATTTTGGACCCTGCCCCCAATGTATATATAACATTTTGCACTGTTGTACTGCAAACAAACTTGTATGTTGGAAATAAACACAAATGACATTCATTACTGTAATTCTGCTGCGTTCTAAAGTTAATTCCAATAAGTACATGACAGGTTTTTTTTCATTCTTGCAGTTAGTGTAATGGAAGCAGACAGTTCAACTCAGGATGGCTTGGGACTTGGAAAATTGGGAGGACAAGCAGAAAAAAATAGAAAATTGCAAAAAAAGTAAGTTTTAACTTCTCCTCAGTTCTGATATCTTAACAGTGAATGTTCTGCAAACTGTTGCTTCAAGTTAGAATTGAATTTTCCTGTTACCAAAAATCTCAAGAAATCAAGAAAGTGGATATAAAACTATGACAAAAAATCAGGTTTATCTTAAGAAATGTCTGCTTTTTTCCTTTAAATTATGCAGCTTTACTGAACCTTTAAGAATAGCTAGAGTGAAAGATTGCTATACTGGATTGTATCCAGTGCTGCTGTTCTGCTCAAAAAACAGAGTTCCACTTGCACAACTTCCCCCTTCTCTCTCCTGCAGCCGTCGCCTCCAAATCTGCTCCAGGGTGTTGTGGGATCCTCTGGAGTAGATTTTAGGGGCCCATAGGAAGAGAAGGGGAAGGGGGGAGTCCTAAATACCCATGTCTGTATGCAGTTTTCCCATAGCATCATGATTTGCAGCTTTGAATTGAGAAATTAGTCAGCATGCATGGCTGCACTTGAAGAAGACTTGGCAATTTCAGCAGGGCTAGATTGCAGGGGCCTGAAGGTTACATACAGGATTAAATTACACCAGTTCTGCAAGAGTTCTGCTAACTTTCTGCATTTCTTGGTGAGATTCAAGGTGCCTTTATGCTGTTGTCTTTTTAAAATACTGTTTCCTGTTCATTTTATCACTATTATTATATGACGCATTGGGAACTGAGAAACAGCTGTAAGTTGAAATAATAATATAAATAAATAAATAATATTTGCTGGTACAGCGAGTCTCAGGACCTGAGTGAATAACAGAGTGGGACAGGGGAAAGGTTGTTAGAGGAAATACATTTTGTGCTATCGTGTAAGTAGAAAAATAAATGCATTGCTCATCTTGTCAGTCAGTGTTCTGTCTATCTTTTATTCACCCATAGTGCATCACCACACACTATCATATTCACTTTTATCTAAATTAAGTGCTTTTCAAGTTTTAGTTTTACATTTTATTTTCTTTATTTCCTTTTAAATTTTCCATTTGGTGTGGTAGTGCAAAATCAGGGTAAGTTGATTTTAATTTAACTTATGCAAAATGTGAATGTGTGATGTTTTGGGAGACTCTTATTTAAAAGATTTGTGTTAAACATCAGCCATTACCTTTTTGAATTATTTTCCTTGCAAGATGAATATTAAAGAACATTCTGCTGAAACATTTTCAGCAAAATCCTGTCAGCATCTTCATGAATTAGGTATAATTCATGAATCCTGCTATAACTTGTCAGTGTGCTGTCAAACAAAAATTCTTGACATAAATTCTTAAGTCCTAACATTTGATTTTAAACTGTTTGAGTTGATTTTTTTTAAAAAAAAATGTATTGCAGAACTGTACTTTTGTAGTGGGTGCTGTTGTCAACTGAAGAAGAGTGAATCTGTTAGGCTACAGAACAGCCAAGTTCCTCAGCTCATCTACCCATTATACTCCCTAGCATTTTCACATACATTTTATCCCTTCACTGTGTCTAATGCGTATTTAGAAAATGAGCATATGTTTTAGATTGGAGAACATGCATTCATAGTCATATAATAAAATAAGGTAGAAAATAGTTTCGGCCCTCTTCTGCTTTGTTTTCAAATTTTAAGGGATGGTACTTCTCAAATTATGTTAGGAACCCTTAGAATCCTCAATGCCATGAGAGTTCTTAAGGGAAAAGATCACTAATAGACTTTCCCAAAAGATAGCATTCCCCACACTGCTTAAAAAAGCGGAACCCCAAAAGAGTGTTGCATGCATTTACTTATATATATTTTGTCAGTGGTTCTTGGTAACAGTAAATACAGGTTCTCAAACCCCTTCATATTGAGGCTGCCCAAACCTTTCATGTAGAAACTATTCCCCCCTAGGTAATGCTTGTCTAGTGCACCAGCACATGATAACTAATTTAGACCAAGAACTTCAGCAGTGTAATGGATTCTGCTTTCCAAAGGTCTAGAGCAATCCATTATTCTAATGTTACTTTTCTACTTATCTCATGCAGTGTGCTTGCCATGCTGCTGTCGCTCTTGGACAATTTGCTGTGTTCATAGAGTTGCTGAAACAAAGGGGGAAATCGCTGGAGGACAATCAGTGAAAATATAAGCACTTCACAAGTATATTTTGCTGTTTTTTAAAGGCATGAACTGCTTGAGGAAGCCCGGAGGCAAGGTTTGCCCTTTGCTCAGTGGGATGGGCCAACTGTGGTTGTCTGGTTAGAGGTAAGGAGTCTTTACAATAATGAACTCAGTGCAGCATGGCTTCTAACTTGAAACTTGTAGGTGATTCTCTTCCTGTTTTTCTCCTTGCCAGTTGTGGGTTGGGATGCCAGCCTGGTACGTAGCTGCTTGCCGTGCAAATGTGAAAAGTGGTGCTATAATGTCAGCCTTATCTGATACTGAAATACAACGTGAAATTGGAATCAGTAACCCTCTACATAGGTTAAAGCTGAGACTTGCCATTCAAGAGATTATGTCACTAACAAGTCCATCTGCTCCTCCTACATCAAGAACGGTAAGTTGGAAAGCAATGGTGTTTCTTAACTAAAGAGAAGCTAGCATATCTTTTAGAATTCTGCTTTTTGTGGAGGTCTGCATTAAAAAAGACAAATATAATAAAATAAAAATAAAGTTAGGGATAGTTCTTAGAAAATGACAAAATGAAGTGACCTGTTGAAACAAGTTTGCAAAAAGTTATGGTTAGTAACTGTGCTTAAAAAAGTAATGACTGCAGGAAGAATGTGCCAGTTTTAGGCAGGTCCTTGGGATCATTTATGGCATGCTAAGATTTAAAGGCATGTTTGAAATGTTAGGCAACACTAATATTTTTAACTAGATGTTTGTTACTGTAAGCTCAATTTTGCTCACCATTATGAGTATCCTATGTCCTTCTGTTGAGCATGACAAGCATCCAGCCTCCCAAAGTTGGAGCTGGAGAATGGGGCAAGTATCATCCACACAGTACTGCTCCTTTTCTAAGGCTTTCCAAGCACTTTGGAAGCACAGCAGCAAAGCAATCCCCAACCCTCATCTCAGTTTAGAATATTTTGGAGCAGAGATCCAGCTCTAGAGAAGAGGTGTGGGGCTTGATTTTACTGTGTTCTTCCAGGACACTTGGAGTACCTTGTATAACACAACACAGTTTCTGGGACTCAGCAGGGAGGAGGGGATTGCTTTGAAAGGCACCCGACTTAGATTGGGTATAAAACCTGTCCTGGGGGAAAGGCAGAGTCCTGATAAGTCAAACCTTTGGTTGGCTACCAAGGCCAGCCAAAATTTGTGAACCCAGTATTTAAAGATACAATATTACCCTATTTCAGGCATGCTACATGAAAGCAATCCCCTTTAAAACGTGAAATTAAAGAAAGTTGTGCCTGTGTTGTATTCTTGTGGGGGGGGGGACACATGCTGAAGGCAGGCTGTTTTGCCTGCCACAATTGAATCAAATTTCATTATTTACATCTGGGGTGCAGAATGTCAGCCAGTTCAGTAGGGCCTTGATAAATACTGAGCTGTGGATGTGCATACAGATGCAAATCTGCATCCATATAGGCTACATATGCACATCTCCTTGTGGGACTGGAGTGAGAGTGATGGTGACTGTGTCTTGTGAATGTCTGCTGTGTTTGTAGAGTGATTTGAAAGAAAACTGGCTGACAAAGAATAAGCAGGATCCATTTCATGTTAGGATCCAGAGTTACTGTGCTCATGGAACAATTATTGCCACTTATGCTCTTGGCTTATCATAAATATATGTTATGTATGTTTGTTTATTTATTTATTTATTATGTATAAACTTAATCTGATTACATTCTATTTGAAACATAATTTGGTCTCAAAAGCAACCTGCCTAAACTGAGGTGGTTCACATATAATGCCAGCCATGATTTGGTGTTACACGACTGATCTTCAAACTCTGGTTTGCAATCCTGATTTGGAGCAAAGGCAAGCCATAGTTTTTCGGATGTAACAAAAATCTATGGTTTACCACAAACCTGTAAGTGCTTTGGAGTGTGCAGGGGGAGGAATGAGTACACAAACACAACTTGTTCAAGTACTGCCAACCATGATTTGGCATTGCATGTGAATTGACACATACTATACAAGGGGATACAGTAAGTTTCTTCAGTATTCTGATCAGAAGGATAGATGCACTCTAAGGAACTAAAATCCCAAAGTATTACTTGGCACTGCTAAGTGTAAGGAGTACACATAGAAGTCATATGATAAGGAATTATACTTTTTCTAATGTTGCTTAAATACAGGGTATACATTAAGTTATTATTTGAAGGGAAATGTTTGCCTGCAGGCTTGCATCTTACATCAGTCTGTACTTAACAATCTAGAAACCATTGCTTTTGCCCATGCCTGCTCCTTATATGTACCTGTTGCTTATATATTCTGCAACCTTTCCTCTTTGTTACTGCTTTCCTTTCATTGGATGTGATTGGTTCACTTTGGGGTCATATTAGACCACAGGAAATGTCTGGGTAACACATGAAGAAATGGAAAATCTTACATCTACACCACAAACGGTTAGTTATAGCACTGAACCTTTTTGTGTTTACAGTGCTTTTCCCACTTCTTGAGTGCTTGAATCATGTGCCTCTTAATGTCTCTGAAAAGAGTAGAAATATTAATGTAACATAAATTCTTTTTGGTTATGGCCTATTTTAATTACTAACCTTCTCTGAAATGTATAATTATGCTGTAAAATGTTTTTCCACCAAGGTCATCATGGGGTTGGGAGAAATTATGTGCATTGAAGGCAAAATCAGTGCATTGATTTTGGAACGCTTAAGATGTTGCCTAATATTTTACGTGGGTTTACAGCTAAATGCTGCTTCTTGTGTGGATAAACTAAGCAGCATGTGGTGTTTCAATTTTCACAAGGGTATAAATATATTGAGAAATTCCTATGTACTGGTACATAACTTTGAATGCATGATGCTTGCATTCCTAACAATTAGCATGCCATTATTTTGCCTTTCCATTATGGCCGCATTCCAGAGGTGTCATTTTATGCACAGAAAGGACTATGTACACTGTTCATTGCTAGGATACATATTCTAAATATGCCATAATTTTATTATGTATTTTGTGGTTTTATATCTTGATTTTATTCTGTAAACCGCCCTGAGACCCCCGGGTATAGGGTGGTAAATAAATCCAATAACAACAACAACAATTTCAACAGCCATAATGCTTGTTTTGAGAAGTTTATTGAAGTCAAGCCTTCTACAGGTTTGCACAGTTCAGCCATTTGATTATTTTTTGCACACTGGACTGCGGCCATCACCTTGAATTTTCTTGCATTACTAAACTTACAAATACTAACATTTGTGTGTTCTTTTGCTTTTCTAATTACGTAACATCAGGAAGATGTGGAAGGAAGCTGGGCTCAGGTTGGAGACTTTTCTTTTAAACCTTCTGTGTAAAACATCAACATTTATTTAACCATAGAAAACTTATTTAAAAAAAATTAAATACATTGAAAAACATTTTTGAGGGGAAATTAATGAGTAAATATTTCAAATGTTAACTCGCCCAAAATTTATTTTGAGAAATTATTTGGCATGGAGGTTGGCATTATATTACCTACTTTTGAGGCTTGTTCTCCTGGAGTTCATCACAGGCTTGTGATAGCATAGCAACAAAATGTGTGCCTTTTGCTGATTTTTGTTTCTGTCACAACGCATTCAGTTTGAACTAAAATCTGTTTAAATCTGTTTAAATAAGTTAATAACATCTTTCTAACAGCAGCCACTTCCCACTTTGCGTAGCTGGTACATTGTAAACACATGATGGGATGGCCAAAATATGACTTCACTGAGGCTGTGCAAACATGTAGGGGAGCTCAGAGCTCATTTGCCCCTCCCTACTCATTTTTACGACTGCACCATGCTGACTAAGCTAAAGTTTGGCTTTAGTGTATCATCCAAACAAGGAATCATGGTTAAGCCATCCTCTCACTAACCATGAGCTGTAGCCAAGAACAAACTTCTCTATAGCTCGTGGTAAGTCAGGAGAGAACTTAGTTTTGCTCAGTGCAAGGCAGCAGGATGAAGGTCCAGAGGAGAGGAAAACAGCTCCTCTCCAAGAGCAGGTTCTCACAGTCTTACTACATCATTGTTTGCCATACCCAGTTGTGCAAAGCAGGTCAAAGTTTGAAATGGGGAATTGAAATGTACCAGGAAGCTGCAGCCCTGGCACTATCAGAGAGTTTGACGGTGTGCATCTTCAAATCATTCTTCACTGTTCACCTAAGTAAATGCTAATTGCTGTATAAATAAAGTGTGAAGTGGTTTTAATTTTTAAAACATTGCTTTGCATCTTCAGTAGCTACAACTTCTTTCTTGTGTGAAATTGTAAGGCACTGACTAAATATTTTACACCTTCTTATTTAATATTACACTTCAATGGTTTTCTTTAAATAGACCTTAGCCTATGGTGATATGAACCACGAGTGGATTGGCAACGAGTGGCTTCCCAGTTTGGGGCTCCCTCAGTATCGCAGCTATTTTATGGAATGTCTTGTTGATGCAAGAATGCTGGACCATTTAACTAAAAAAGATCTCCGTGGTCAACTTAAAATGGTTGACAGTTTTCACAGGTAAATAGATTTAAAATAGTCTTTATTAACGAGCATTTTGTCTGTGCATTTCAACATATTTTCCTGATGCCTATTTCCTTTTTAACCTTTTAACAGAAATAGTTTCCAGTGTGGCATTATGTGTCTGCGGAGATTAAATTATGACCGAAAGGAACTTGAAAGAAGAAGAGAAGAAGGTTTGAATGAGATTAAAGGTAGCCATTTTCTTTCCTGGATTTGGCTCTACTTATGAGAAGTATATGAAATCATGATCCTATATTCAGTATTTTTTGTTGCTTGAAAAATCTCCAAAGTTGCAACTATGTTCAATTGTAGATTCATGCCAGTGTTATATTTTGTATAGAGCTGGTGTTTATGGGGTCTAGCATAGTATTGTTAGGTCCTGTGTTCAGAACGTTTTGACTGCATACTGGAACCACTAAATCTTTGGTGTGCTATCTAAAATAACCTTGAACTGTAAACAAGTGCCTATATTTCTTTTCCTTCCTAAACAATTACATGTACAACTACTGACCCTATTCATTTGAAACTTTGTGAAAGAAGGAAGAATCTGCGCAGTAAAAAAACTAGTGCTGTTCTGATCTCACCCTTGTGGTGCAATTTAATGGGGCAAGATACAGGTATTCTAAATGGTACTTACTCTTGTAGTTGCAAGAATACAGATGATGATAATTTTTAATATGCCACCCATCTGACTGGTTGCCCTAGCTATTCTGGGTGGCTTCCAACAAATTAAAACACAATACACTGTACAGTGGAACCTCTGGTTACGTACCGTCCTCCTTATGAATGCTTCGGGTAATGAGCTCCGCTAACCCAGAAGTAGATGCTCCTGGTTGCGAACTTTGCCCTGGGATGCAAGCGGAGGTGGCACGGCGGCAGTGGAAGGTCCCATTAGTGAAAGCGTGCCTCATGTTAAGTACGGTTTCGGGTTAAGAACGGACCTCCGGAACGAATTAAGTTCGTAACCAGAGGTACCACTGTACAACATCTAACTTGAGTGGAATATTTGAGGGAGTGGGTGAAATTAATATAATGAAAGCACATTTGCAGTTCCAGTGAGAGAAAAATGCTAGGCATCAAAAGAGACTGGAATAGCTGCACAAGGAGCTTTGAGGCCAGATTTCGAATGCTATGGATGTTTTTGCTTAAAGGAGACATAAAGTTTGCTAAAATTGTGTTTTAGAGACTACTGTGATTAAGCAGTATTCAAATTCTTGAAGCAAACAAATGCAAAATAATTAGTGTTTAGAAATATTTGCATTACAATTTTTTAATACAGTATTAAGAGCTGTATCCAACATGCAATGAGCGAACACAGTAGATTTCAGTTCACACAACAGACTGAGCTCATGCAATGATATTTGGTCTTCCTTTCCTCCCCTGCTGCTACCCATGTGCCTTCAAGATCTCTTCCAGAGTGTTGGGGAATGCTCTGGAACAATTGGGAGATTACAGGGGCGAGGGGAGAAAGGTTTACGTCAGTTGCCTTGTGCAATGTTAGATTCCATCCAGTGTCTACAGTGTTGAAGGAATATTTCATAACCATTATATGCCAGTATCAGACATTTAACAATACAAAATAGACGACACGGTACAGTAGAGTATAACAAAATGACAAAACCATGAAACAATTCAATCTTATATATACGTATACGCAACCGGAGGAAATTTGTACAAATGAAGTGCCTCAAACAGTGCAAGGAGCTTTCAAGGTGCAATGTCCAAAGTGCAAAAAGTTCAATATTATAAAGTGCGTAAGGTCTTTGAGGAGTCCGCAACTGCTGCTCCCAACAAGGCACTTCATTTGTACAAATTTCCTCCGGTTGCGTATACGTATATATAAGATTGAATTGTTTCACAGTATCAGACATTTAGCTGCTTCATCCCTGGCGTATTTACAGTGCCATCTGTATTTGGTGCAGAACAATACGAACTGTTGACAATGTATAAAATACTTCATTTGATACTAATTTTAATCATGTGGCAATGCAGCCCCAAGTTCTAAGCTTCAATAGTATGCAGTACTGGAACCACACCTGAAAGAAATTGTATTTTATATATATTGTCAACTTTTTAGTGATTCACAACTTTACTTCCCCCCCCTACAGATGTCCTTGTCTGGAGCAATGACAGAATGATTCACTGGGTGGTGTCGATTGGTCTCAAAGAATATGCAAATAACCTTATAGAAAGTGGAGTTCATGGCGCACTTGTGGCCTTAGATGAAACTTTTGATTACAATGCATTAGCTCTTTCTCTACAAATTCCCACTCAAAATACACAGGTAATAATGAAGAAATAATTTGATGGGGATTATCCTTACTCATTATCAGAATATAGCACTGAATAAGAATTTGTAGGGTGTGGCCTGTTTTAACCCTGAAATCCTGTATTGGTGTCAAAAAGCCTAATGAATCTGTGGGATTGGGATTTAACGTTTTTTAAGGCAGAAGTGGGAAAACATATGTGCCAGATCTTCAATGTCTTATACATATAGATTCTCCAACTGTAACCCAAAGGTTTGAAATAAATTTTGCTAATTCTTGTTCACTTAGGCTCGTGCTATGCTGGAACGAGAGTTCAACAATCTTATAGTTATGGGCACAGACAGGAGGTTTGATGAAGTGAGTATTTTGGTTTTTAGTTCTACAATTCCATCCAGACTTATTATTTGTAGATACAGTGGTACCTCTGGTTGGGAACAGGATCCATTCCGGAGGCCGTTCGCAACCTGAAGTGTGTGCATGCTTGCCCTGCCGAACCCGGAAGTAACCCGTTCCGGTACTTCCGGGTTTGGCGCATTCATAACCCGTGACAAACGCAACACGCAGCGTTCGCAACACGAGGTATGACTGTACAGCCACCATGAGTTAATGAAATCCTGAAGCAAATATTGGGCTCAGTTATGGGGACTTTTAACTGTAGTGTGTTTTTAGACTCCCCTCCTGCGGATTCACTGCCGAGAGATGCAGTCAAGGGGCTCCTAGACAAGTGAGAAGATAATCTTTCCCCCCTCTGCTGTCACAGCACCTAAGATTAAGAACAGTTTTCCTGTGCAGGCAGCTGAGTTCAAAGGTATTTCCACTATTGATCAGTTTCTTTGTCTTAAATTTTAGGAACGGAGTTCCATATAACCATTTATTCACTATTAGATGTTCAGTGTTATAAATCACCCAAGAACCTTTCACTACTCCCCGCTTTATGGTTGTACATTATTCAACATAGCAGTAAGGTGAACATTCCGTCAGGGCAAGGATTTATCCTTGTGCAGCAGAATATGTCCTGCTACCTCCATCCCACCAGTGTGAGCAGATTTTAAGGATGGCACAGGCTGCATGCAGGGAAGAGGGGAGGGAACCCCCTGTTAATCCTTGCAGTTTGTTGTTGTAGTCGTTTAGTCATGTCCGACTCTTCATGACCCCATGGACCAGAGCACTCCAGGCACTCCTGTCTTCCACTGCCTCCCGCAGTTTGGTCAAACTCATGTTAGTAGCGTCGAGAACACTGTCCAGCCATCTCGTCCTCTGCCATCCCCTTCTCCTTGTGCCCTTAATCTTTACCAACATCAGGGTCTTTTCCAGGGAGTCTTCTCTTCTCATGAGGTGGCCAAAGCATTGGAGCCTCAGCTTCAGGATCTGTCCTTCCAGTGAGCACTCAGGGCTGATTTCCTTCAGAATGGATAGGTTTGATCTTCTTGCAGTCCATGGGATTCTCTAGAGTCTCCCCCAGCACCATAATTCAAAAGCATCAATACTTCGGCTATCAGCCTTCTTTATGGTCCAGCTCTCACTTTCATACTTCACTACTGGGAAAACCATAGCTTTAACTATACGGACCTTTGGCGGCAAGGTGATATCTCTGCTTTTTAAGATGCTATCTAGGTTTGTCATCGCTTTTCTCCCAAGAAGCAGGCATCTTTTAATTTCAGGACTGCTGTCACCATCTGCAGTGATCATGGAGCCCAAGAAAGTAAAATCTCTCACTGCCTCCATTTCTTCCTCTTCTGTTTGCCAGGAGCTGATGGGACCAGTGGCCGTGATCTTAATTTTTTTGATGTTGAGCTTCAGACCATTTTTGCGCTCTCCTCTTTCACCCTCATTAAGAGGTTCTTTAATTCCTCCTCACTTTCTGCCATCAGATAAGTGTCAGGCAACTGCAAGGAAGAACTATGCCTCCTCTCTGTGTTGTCCTAGTGGGAATTGTCACCACACATGCTTTGCTGAAGCATGGGGAGAAAGTGGATAGAGAGATGTTTTTCTGCCTCTCATAATACTAGAAAACTGGGTCATCCAACAAAGCCAAACATTGGAAGATTCAGGACAAGCAAAATGAAGTACTTCTTCATACAGCGTGCAACTGAACTATGAAATTCACTGTGGAGTGAATATAAGTTGCTAGGAAGGCACAAGTGGGAAAGAGTGCTGTTGAACTCAGGTTCTGCTTCTGTCCTTCCTTTAGGCATCTAGTTGACTGCTGTGAGAACAGGATGATGGACTAGATGGGCTTTTGACCTGATGCAGCAAGTCTCTTACGTTCTCAGGACATGTGCCATTGAATGCATCTGTATGCCACTTCTACGTATTCAGGGAATAAGCCCTTCCAGTATAAGAGTGGCTTGAGGAATTTACCCTGGCTGTCTTCTTCTGTTTTCAGTCCAGTAGAGCTGGCCCAAAGTAGCACACTTAACCAAAACACAAAAACGGTCAGGTGTGAATAACTTGGATCATTTAGTTTAGGTGGCAAAGTGCCCACTTACCATGGGGAGCGATGGAGGTGAGGTTAGGGCTTTTCTAGAACTGAGGTTTGATGATGGTTATGCAGCACTGGAAAGAACTGGGCAGTCATATAATCAAGTAAGCCTTGATTTAAAAAAAGCAGACTAAACATATAAGAGTGAACACGGACAAATGGAAAGGTCAAATGTTATAAGCGCTGGTTCATTTTTATTCAGTATCTCAACAGAACAGAACACAATACCGGTATACACCCTCCAACCTCTCTTGGAGATCTGTGGATGCTGTGGTTGCATGGATGCTATCCCTGACTTGCTTTGTTTCTGAGACAGCTGAGTTTCTGTAAATTGTACTCCTTCTCAATGAGTTTAAATAGTTTCTTGATTTTATCTCAAAAAGGATGATTAACTATTGAAATGCTTCCTAGAGGGAGAGCACAAGAGGGTGAGGAGGAGGAGTTGTGGGATGAATGGTACAGCTGTGCACTGTAGCTTTCTACTTCTGAGAAGAGAGCTGGTCGGAGGGGAATTCACAGAAGGAAAAAGGCTTAAAAAATGAGAAATATAACACCAGCTTGTCTTTCCTTCCCTTTGTTCTGTTGGAAATGCCAAAGAAGGTGATGGTGATTCAGTGAGGTGCAGGACAGACCAGGAGGGCACTTGCAAACTGAGTGGGGGACAAGGGATACTCAGAGGAAAGGGGAGTGGTCAGTAGAAAAGGGAACTCAAATTCAAGGGAATTCCAGCATGCCAGAGCTGTTAAGGCTGAGTGGAAAGAAGTTTGATGAACAAAAGGGTAGCCCTGCAAAGGCAATTTCCAGGCACACAAAAAGGAAGGCCAACTGTCTTGTTTGTCCTTGTTTAACAAAAAGGTAGTAAGCTTTTCATTGTTTGTTTTTGAGGTTCAGTTCACAATACTTCTTGTATAGCACTCTATATTTCTCAGGGCTGTAGGTAGCCAATTAATAGGCAGTACAGTGATTGAATTAGAACCAGAGGAGAACTGTAGTCCTGGAGATCTCAAGCTATTTGAATCACTCACTCATCCACATAAATGAGAATTTTGTGGGAAACTCGCAGCTTGATTTGTCTGTCCAGCTAAATTTTTGCTTAACTTATTTTCTCAGACAAAGCAAAAAGGAAACTGTTCAAGGTTCACAAAATGGCAACAGAATTGCCCTTCTGACAAAAGGCTGCAGAAACGTTTCTTTTCTGCATTGATTTGGAATTCAGTTCTGAATATTTGTAATTAATGTAATGTCTGCTAAAATTGCTTATTGTATTGCATAGTTTCAAATTCCTGTTAGACGAGGGAAAGATGAGTAAATTCCTTTCCTTCAGAGACTGACAGCCATGGGAGTAGATAGTCTTTGAAAAGGATGCAGGAATATTGGATTTTTATACATCACCAATAAAACGATCAGCAACATGCAAAATATGTGGTTTCAAAGCAACTAAAAATCTAAACCAAAGCACAATGTTCTGAGCCCTCTTGAATATTATGGTTGTATATTAATCATATATTAAAGTGTATTGCCTTTTTTCATGTTCAATCTTTATTACACTTGTTAATTTGATAGGATGATGACAAAAGCTTTAGACGAGCACCTTCATGGAGGAAGAAGTTTAGACCAAAGGACATACGGGGTTTAGCAGCTGGATCAGCAGAAACTCTCCCTGCAAATTTCAGAGTTAACACCTCAATGTCTTCACCTTCTATGCAGCCAAAGAAGATGCAAATTGATGGTAATGTAGTGCTTATTTTTTTAAGCATGATGATGATTTATGCCTGAGGTTGTAAGTGTAATCATCTGCTTTCTTTGTATGGGGAGTGGGGAGGACTTAACCCTGTGCATGACTTTCAGTAATGCTTTAATTTGTCAGTGAATGATGGCAGCATTAGTAATACTATTTCAGCATTAATAACTGTTGACTTTCTGTGAGATCTAATGAAGCAAACTTTAGGATTGTCTTCAAATGATTTAGAAATCTTTTATAAAACATTTATCTCTGATGGTAATGGAACACATCTGAATCTATTATCCATGTAGCACATATGAAATATTGTTGCATGCAATCCACAAAGTATTATTGCTGTACATAATCCAGTTTCAGCTGAGCTTGTATGATGTTCTGCTCCAGTCCTCTTGGTGGATAGGTATTATTCAGCAGCTGTAACTGGTAGATTCTACCAGCTATGCAGGTCTTACCAGCAAACAACCTGATTCCTTAACACAGGGTGGGGAGTCTCTGGCCCAGATGCACTCTCTCAGTAAATGTCATTAGCAACCAAGGCAGTTTCAGTGATGTGACTAGGGCTAAAGTCAGATTGGAATGGATCCAAGTAATCAGTTTTCTCCAAGCATTCCTAAGGCTGGGCCACCATCACCTTCTCAAACACCTTGCTCCAAAACGGTATATTTGCCATTGGGCAATAGTTTTAATACTTCTGGGTCCAGGGAGGTCATCCTAATGAGGGGACGCACAGCTGCCTCCCTCAGGTCAGATGGGACATCTGCCATAGTGCCATCTCTTATGTTTTATAGAATTGTAGAGTTGTAAGTGACCAAGAGAGTCATCTAGCCCAACTCTCTACAATGCAGGAATCTTCTCCCAATGTGGGGCTCAAACCCATGACCCTGAAATTCAGAGTCTCATACTCTACTGACTGAGCTGTCCCCTTTCCTTGACCTCTCTTCATTTTGGTTAGTACTTTTATGGGCTATGCTAGTCAGGTATATGGAGAGGAACTGTGTCAGTGTTGGCACAGGAGCATAGGGCTGGGAGTCACCTGACCTTAAACACCTAAGTGAGAAGCTGCCATGTGAATATGCCTAGTACAAGGCTTATAAATTCATGACCCCAGGCACCACATTGAATGCTGCTCTAGAGATAAATCTGTTAATGAACCTAGGAAGCTGTCTTACACCAATTCAGAGCATTGGTCCATTAGTATTGCTTCCAATTCTTGAGGCCCTCTGCACACAAAGCGTGTCTTTTGCCATTGAGCTATGACACCTTTTCCAAATTTGTGATTGGGGCGTGTGGTTGTTTTGACCTACTTAGGAGAATGGAAAGTATATGCTGGTGTAGTTTGGTGGGCTGCAGCCAATTTGACAATTAACGGTGGCCCTCAATATGCGCAAGGTTTTCCCATCCTTTTCATAAAGTGACTTACAAATACAAAGTAGTGAATATGTAGCCAATTACTTTACATTCTGCGTAGCTAACATTTTGTAACTTTATGGTGTTACTGTAACTGCATTGATATGTGATTCTAATACTAACTGCATGCTGTGTTCTGCATGTCTTCCTGATTGTTGGAATAGGCAATGTATCAGCAACACAAAGATTGGATTCTGCTACAGTAAGGACTTATTCATGTTAAAGCCTTTTATTGGTAAGTAACAGTGATAGCCTCATTGTGGTGCATTGATGTTTTTAAAGTTACAGTATACAATTATAGGAACACATTCTTGACATCTTTCTGGTTGCTGTTTGTGGCATGCTGAAGTCCACATTGATTCAGAATATGTCCCCCAGAACCACAAACTGCTGTCCAGCCTCATGAATTTAGAAAGCAGTTTTGTGATTCAGACAAGCAGCTGTAAAGAGGAAGTTGATTAAATAGTCCATATACAGCACCAATATATAACCCCCCTTTGAACAGCTGTCATACCTAGTCCCCAAGCTACTTTTTAAACTCCCTAATTTAGACATAAGGGGACACCTTTTGAAAGGCTCCGGATGCAGGAGTCATACCCCCTTCTGTATTTCTGATCTCTTTGTGAAATGAGCAGTATATAAATATTTTAAATCAATCTACATTTGATAAATGTAAAAAAAAAATACTTTCATGTGCTGATAACTGTACTTTCAGCACCAGGCTTTCTAGTTTGTTTTTGGAAGATTGAGAAGGGGGAACTTTTATGTAATGTGCAAATAACTTGTAATGGGATTTGTAGTATTGTAAGTACAAATACATCTGTATACTTCAAAAAATTTATTCTGTTGTACTGGGTAAGTGAATGAACAAAAAGCCATGCAGGATGCTGCTCCTTACCCTTTAAAATTCTGTCCAACCCTTAAGGGCTATAATCCTGCTTTAAGGACTAAAGGCTGCCTTCATGGGCGTAACCAAGGGAAGGCAGGGGGGCAGCCTGGCTACGCCTATGGCTAGATCAGCCTCTTCAAGTAAATGGTTTGGTTTTTGTTTAAAACAAGTCTGCCTTAATTATACCTTTGGGGAGACAGTGCATGGGAATACATAACATTTTATTGTATATAAGACTGATTTATAAAATATTCTCGTTCTTCGAAAGCTACCTATAGGAAAGTGCTTTACAGCTGGTTGTGCATCTAGTGCAGTTGCACTCATGGGGCTAAGAGGAGTAGCCCACTGGTGCTGTGACACTTCTGAGTAAAGTCATTCCATACAACCGATCAGCTTTTGGATGTAGAGGAAAAGGGAAGTCTGGGCAGAGTTTGGTTTCCCCCCTTCCTTTGCCTAACAGCCAGTTGGCACTGTGACAGACTTTCACTGCCTCCCTTGATTGAGGCTGTGAAAAAAGAGTCAAACTGCATGTAGTCTCCCCTCTGCGCTTGTCATTCCTTGGATCAGAGAGATGGTGCATACGTTTTCCTGACTTGACTTCTGCAACTAACTGAGTCTTACTTTATTTTCAGTTTATCCCCACTATTTCTACAGATGACCTGAAACATTTTGAATTCAAAGACCGTATTTTGGAAACAATTCAAATCTTTAATCTTGTTAATACTTGTTAAATCAACACTTTGAAATATTTTATTACAGAGTTTTTAATTAGATGAATTTGTGAGTACTATAGAGAAAGTATTTTAGACTTAAATGTTTCTTATATTTATGTAAGTGTATGTGAGTCTTATTACTTACCTTTGTATTCAGTCTATAAATCAAATTACTGCCGATTTGTTAATTTTAGTCTCTTCAACTGAATGTACTGTAATGCTTGTATGTATCTACCCCTATAAGCAATGTAGGGTTTTTTGTAAATTATGCTGTTATTGTAATTATCAGTAATAAGTTTTTAATAATAAACACAGGTGAAAAGGATTTTACTATCTTTGTAAAGGTATCCTGACTCAAGCAGTATATATATTTTGCCATTTGGAAAATGCTAGCTAGCTCTAAAGCGTTAAATAAATCCCATTTTTTCAGAGAGAAGCATATGTTTATTAATAAAGTGGGCATGGTACCTGCTTCTATTTCCGTTCATAACTGTACCTTTTCCACCTAGCATATGATTTTAATGTGGATTTATTTAAGTCTTCTGTTCAATATAACTTGCTTTAAATGAAATTCTAAAATGTGGGATTTATTTGAATACTATGAAATGTGTGTGAGACCTGGTGAGCTCATTTATAACTACTTTTTTGTGGCTATATTTGTACAGTCTATGTTCATTGACTGAGCATAAGCCATAAGCGGAAATATTTTCTCTTAACCGAGGATAGCTCCTAATATTACTCAATAGGCAACGAAGTGCTCTCCTGTATTTTGATGTGAAACTGTTTTTCAGAAAAATACTGATGCAATTCTTCTAAGTGGACCAATCATGATGGGCAACTGTCCCATGACGAAAATGCCGATGGCCCATGAGGCTAAAGCGTGTAGTAGTGCAACTATTAAAAAGGCCTTATTTTTTCTTATGCCATTTTTTGCATATATTTATAAACTTGTTTTAAATTCTGGACAAAAAATTAATTGTTAATAGCGTTAGCCATTTCAACCAATATAAGTAGAAAATGCATCATTCATTTTTTAAATAGCATCTTAAGAGGCCAGCGAGGAATGAGTTCAGATTATGGTGCATTATTTATTATGCAATAATATATACAGCATGTCTTTTTCTGTTTTGGTTTTGGCTCTTTTTAATTGTACGACTGAAATTCATTGTTACTGTTCTGTTGTTTTTTTCTATTAATCTTTTATGTGTACTTCTGATTATGTAACAAAATATGTACAGACTAAGTACTTTTGAACTATTTTTATCACAGTATTATTTATTGCTTTCTTTCAATAAAGTACTGAAGCATTTTTTCCACTGCCAACAATGGGGCTTGAAGTGTTTTGAAGTGAATTTCAAGTAATTAATTGATGTTGATGAGATTTCTTGTGAAGCATCGAGTCATGTTCCCCTTTGCTGAAACCAGCTTTCCCCAGCCCAGGTGCCCTCCAGATGATTCTGGAGCACAACTTCCAGAAATAGACTACAACTTGGGTGAGGCTGGTCTAAACTGAAGCAAGTCCCATAACCTTCAAGACACTTAAGCTACCCCTGGTGTGGCACAATGTGGTGTTCTAGTAGCTTTGCACTACAACTCCCATTCTCCTTTTGCCCATGCTGGCTGGGGACTGATGTGAATTACCCAGAACATCTGGAAAGCACCGCCTGTGCTGTGTCACGTTTGTAAAGTGTAGCCCTACGTTAGATTGCGGCTACATTAGATTGCGGCTTTGATGGTAAACTCCGTTGGACTCCAATGCAACTTCAGAGTAAGCCTGAATAACAATGCATGGCTGAGCACCTCAGCTGTGTGCAGGATTGGAACCCTGCTGATGAAAATTTGTCTCAAAATGTGCCACATAAAACAAGCATTTCTAGAATGCTTCAGTAAGTACCGGTAGGTTGCTTTTAAACCTTTTGAAGTTCACCCCACAGTTGAACTGATGAAACTGCTGTTGCCTTCTGCCATCCTCTTGTTTTCTAAATGGCTGCTTAGCCCTGTGACCAGGAGCTATTGTCATGTAATCTGGGGATTATCCCCCCCCCCTTTTTTCCATCTATGCTATTCTAGCACACTAGTGTAGAAACAGATTAATATTTCTGGTAGCTATAGCAACCCTCTGTTGAATGTGCTTTCCTCAATATTGAATGATAACAGGAACCAGCCTCGGTTCTCTCTGCAGTCATTTCAATGCAGATGAATCACACATTTCCCCTTTCTTTTCCTTTCCATCTCAGCGGTTCACAACTTGCCGCTCGCATTTTGAGGTGCAAGCACAGAATCAAACGAAACAGCTGTTTGCTGCCCTAGAGGCAAGGAGTTACAGCTTCTTTTCCTTCCATACTTGCATCTCAAACCCTGGAGAGGAGGAAGATTAATGTTCCCAGCAGTTTCCCCTTTAATTCTGTATCAGTATCTTAGACCAGGGGTAGTCAGTGTGGTGTCTGTGGCAAACTCCCTCAGTAAAGATGGGAGCAAGGTAACATGACCAGGTTGGAGGCATGTTAAAATTTAAAACACCCCCTGACAATAATTATTGAGAGGTCTGAGATTCTCTGTACATGGTAGTGTTTACTAATGCAGCAGCAACGATTCTTTATATAAAGGAAAACCTGAGGCCACTTATCCCTCAACCAGTAGATCAAAGTAAGAATGAGGCATGTTGGAAACAAAACTGGAATTTTATTTATACACATTCAGTGAGGGTTAAAGCTCAGTGATTACTCTGGGAAGGCACAACACTTTGTTTCAGTCAGATCACTTTACGAACTTTACTTAAAGGCTTACTTTAAACCTGTTTTTAATTAAGCTAATTGTTCCAAGAATGGTTATGTGTTCTACTCAGCCAGTAAAACACTTTCAATCTCCTTCTAGAATCTTTTCCTTCCCCTCAGAGAAATAATCTGGGTTGCCCAGCCTAGCGAAACCCTAACCACCCCAGCCAAGCCTTTAAAAGCCTAAAATCCACCCAAGCACTATCTGACCATTTATGTTAGGTTCTCTTCTTTAACTCTCCACTCCCTTGTGATTGGTCGACACTCCCCCCCCCCCCGCCGCCCTGATTGGCTTCTGGGTGTCCAGGAAGACGACCCAAGGCCCAGTGTCCATAAGTGTCCTCCAGATAACTATTCCCGTCATCCCTGACCATTGGCCATGTTGGCTAGGGCTGGTGAGAGCTGTTGTCCAACAGTATCTGGAGTCAGTCAGGGCTACATTGCTTAACCCTGACTTAGATCCGTATGAGCCTTTCCATCATTTGAGATCTGGCTGGCTCTTCTTTCCCCATGCCATAAGAAAAGTTTTCTGCTTCAGTTTTGTGGAATATTCTGTGCTGGAAACAGTGATGCTCTCTGGGCAGAAGTCCAGGGCCCTATTCAGCAGAGTGATAGACACACAGAGAGAGCAGAGCTGGATTTGCACATTTTGAAGCAATGCGATGAAGCAAGCGATGGTGCTAATACTTGGAAATCTTGTTGAGGTCAGCCACAACAGTTTTAAGAGAAGCTTATAGAAACTTGTTTCTTAGCATATAACAGTCATGTTCCAAATTTCATTCAGCTATAAATTCCATAGATGGAATAAAGTTGCTTTTCTAGACTCTTCCTCACATTTTTACCACCATTAAACTGTATTTGTGAGTCATTGCTCTCCTTTCCCAATGGTGTAACACTATAGGAAATTGTATCCTAGAACATTTTTTTTAAGTTGCAGGTTTCCAAAGAGTAGAAAAGTGTCCTTAACAGTTTCCAATACATACATACCGTACATACATACATATATACATGTTTTTAAGCAGTCGGTCTCTGCTCCATGCCCCAAACATGAGTTTCCAACAGTCATCATTGCTATTATTTGGAGTTCAATTGACAACTTTTTTAAGCTATAGAAGGGCCATTTTTAAAGCAAGGATCTCTGAAGTTTGGACTTGCAGATGGCAAAAAGAGTGTTCTGTTTACCTATTCTTCCCATGCACATGCCTGGCAAAAGCAGCTAGAGTGCTTCCCTCTTCTACAGGAGCTTGGCTGGGGAGAACGGAAACAACCTGAGGCAGAAAAGTGGCAGTAACCCTTTATTCCAGGTCAAAGACTGCTGCTTTTGTCCTTCCTCTGCTGAAGCCCTGGATCCCTCCAGCTCCTTTCCTCCTCATTTGTGATGGCCCTACACAAACGGTCATGTGAGGCTGTAATTTCGGGGGCAAAGTGCCATCAGTATGCTAATGATACTCAGCTCTATTTCTCCACAACGTCTCAATCAGGAGAGGCCGTGCAAGACCTGGACTGGTGCCCGGACACAGTGGTGGGTTGGATGAGGAAAAAGAAACTGAGCTTTGAATCCCAGTAAGATGGAGGCGCCGTGGGTGAATGGTTTCCTGTGTCTGAGAAATTGGCCAGTTGCCGTCCCTGGATGAGGTTGTGATTGGAGGCCTCAGTGGCTAGGAGTGGCTTCTATTTGCTTTGACTGGCGCAACAACAGGGTTGGGATAGCTTGTTGCACGTTAATGTTCAGGCATTAATGATTGACCCCTAACAGTGAGACCCTCTCAGCATATAACACTCTTGCTCAGAGATCTGCAGTGGCTGCTGGTATGTTACCAGGTCAAAGTCAATGTGTTACTGTTAGGGGCCAGTTTTCTTAAAGGGGGGGCCTCGCCTCATATGTGTCCAGTCGGCCACTTCAGTCTGTGGGTCTAGCACTTTTACAAGTTCAATACAATGTTCGTTCCACGCTTGCAAGAAGCCAACCTTTTAGTGTTGCAGCACCTACACTTTGGAATTCTCTGCTCTTTGATAATTAGGCGGGTGCCTTTTCCAAATGGTTTTCCAGTGCCTACTAAAAACTATTTTAGTTCCAGCAAGGCTACCCAGGCATGTAATCTTAACATTCAATTTTAACGCATCATTTTAGTAAGTACAAGTGTTTTAAAATTAGATTTTATTTTAAAGCTTAATTTTTTTATGTGACTTGTTTTTAATGATTTTTTTAAAATTAATGTTTTAGGCTGTCTACTGTAAGTCGCTTAGAGGTCTTTTGTACCGGTACTAGTGGCGGTATGCAAATTTTGTTAAATAATCCCGTGCCCATTTTATCTGGGAGGCAACCCCCCCTGAAATCAGTGAGACGTGGTTTACTTTTGGATAGACGTTGTGATCCAATTGCTAGTAAATTTCCCGCCCACCGACCGGCCGACTTTACCGCCTGGGTTCCCCCACTGCCACCCTCTGAATGGCAAAAGCCATTGCACGCTTTGGTAAGAAACGATGCTCCGATAGCGGGCTGGGGACCCGAGCAAGCGCGTTAGAAAGCAGAGAGAGAGTCCGGGAGCTTTTGCATAGGAAAAGCGAGGGGCGCATCGGGGGGTTTCCAATATAGGCGACCCCCGTTTCCGAGGACTTGCTGCAAAGCCCGCCCGGAGCCGAGTGCCAACCACCACCGGCAGCTCGCTTTAGTCCTCTCCCACCTGATGACGCGCTGTGATGAAAAACAGGAAACGGGATCTTGGGAGAGGCGGAAATTGCAGCACCAGCCGAGTTAGGAAGCCCCAGCAGGGGAAAGCGAGGAGACGCTGCATCGGGAGAGGAAGGCGCCTGGGCAGCCAGGAAGTGGGCTGGGAACAAAGTAAGTGGCAGGAGCCCGGCCAGGTGCTCCCTCGCGCGGCTCGCCTTTTGCGCCAGCGACGGGGAGGCTCCTCGGCGCAGCAAGATCTGCAAGCCGGGAGGGTCCCTGCCGCCCGCGATCCGCTTGCTCGTAGCGGGACTCTGGTCTTGGCTGCCGGGCTTGGGGGCTTAAAAAAAAAAAATCAAGTGGGCGGGGGGTGCCTTGGCTCTGATTTCTGCGCCACGCGCGGCATGGCCATCCCGGGGATCTAACTAGGGCAGCGGCGATGCAAGGTGGGGCCCGTACCTGAAGCAGCCCAGATAGAGATTTGTGAGGGGAGGAGGAAGGAGAAGAGTCGTATATGGAGGGAGGAAGTGGGGGCTGGGGTGCCACATGGCATCTCCGTGGCTGACTGGGTGGGCTGCCTCGCTTTGATCGCCCTTTGTTCTTCGGTGGCGAGGAGGCAGCTGATCGAAGGGGGCTGAGCTGCTCTTGCTTCCTTGTCTGGGACGCTCATCCCCGAAGGGAGGGGAGCGCCTTCCCGGCTCGCTCTAACGTTCGCCGGGCGTGCCCGCTCTCCGTGCCTATTCATGGGGGCAGCATCGGGCTGCAGAGAGGACTGCCCGCCCCCTGGGCAGTTGGCATGTTCCTGGGCGCATGGATTGCAATTCAGGCTAGTGGTTGTGGATACGAAAACTGGGTGGGCTTGTCTGGAGTAGGAGAATATCATTGTGTGTTGTGTTTGATCTCAGGGGAAGGAAGTTATTTGACGGATGCATCTTGGGGGTGCTGCTCCCCGCAAGCTTAAAGCTGGTAAGAACTCTGCCAGGGTGACCATCAAAATAACCCTTAAGTGTCTCTAGGCTATGAAGCTGCCAGGTCAACCCAGCAATGGTCCATCTAGCTCAGCATTATCTACTTGCCTTCCAAGGTTTCTCCAAGGCTACCTGGAGATGCTGCGGATGAAACTGGAGACCTGAGTGCAAAATAGGCACTCTGCCACTACGCTAATAGCCCTTCTCTTTGTCCTGTGATTGAATCCCACTTCTTAGCTATTAATGCAATAGGGAGATGCGCAAGGATTTTCCTGGAGCATTGAGGGGGTGCTTATTTGCGCTTGTTAGACACATTTCCATGTTTATAATTACCAAAAGGCCATGGCACGTGAGTAGTTTATGGAGGCAGCAGGTCATGAGCACTGCCACAGATCATGTGTCTGAAAACTACTGCCTAGCTGTTCATCCTACGGGTGTTGATGTGTGCCGGGCCTACCCTTGTCATCCTGTGAGACAGTGTGCTTTCGGAATCCAGATAAGAGCACTGTTCAACTGGATGCAGATACTGTCCTTTGGAAACTGCTTGTAATTCTGTGGTAGCTCATTGCCTGTGATTCAGTTAGTCACACAAAATGTTACTCATGGTGCAGGCAGAAGTTGGACTCATTCATTCTTTAATTCTGAAGTCCACATACCACTGGACTATCCAGTGTTTCAATGAAGAGTGCTGATTGAAGATGTTTATTTCTGTTGTGGTCATTGCTTTGCCTTTTCAGCTTTGAATCTAATTGTCTATGTCCCACTCTGTATTATTTTCTACCTCATTGCACTTCCTAGAGCAGGGCTGGCAAGCCTGTGCCCTGCCCCCAAATGTTCCTGGGCTACAGTTTCTATCAACCCTGACCATTGGTCATGCTGGCTGGGGTTGGAGGGAGTTGGGCGCCCATCATTTGTTTGACCATAGATTCCCTCATTCATCTTTTTCTAATCAATGTGAGAAGTTGGGTCCAGACAAAATGTTATCTGATGGCCAAACCATGGTTTAGTGATCAAGAGTGTATTTACATTTTACCTAACACTAATTTGTGGCAAACCGTTTTCCTGATATTGAACTAGTGATATGAAAAGCTTCATTTGCTCAGTATCTGCATGCCAGACTGTTTTTAAAGGCACAGAGAAGCCTGTAGTCCTAAAATTAATAGATGCTGGATGTATCTGACTTTCTGACCCAAATGGCACATATATGTAGTATACCTGCAGAAATGTGTACAAGTCAAGAAACTCCAAATACCCATGAAAGGGAGATTACTGACAATGGTTAATTTAAGGTATTGTTTTGAGGCCTGCTCTTTGCTCACTTAGGGAGGATATGTACACAAATGCAGTAACCTTATATTCTATAGCACAGACCTATAGAACCACGTAGGATGGGTAGCTAATGTGAAAGAGTTCCTCTGAGGCTATTGGGGTTGACTTGCTACACCACTGTATAAAATACACTCTGCATGCCACTTTGCACCCTCCTTTCTTGACTACAGTCTGGATAAATTATTTTAATGTTTTATTATGTTTTGATATATTTTGGAATCCACCCAGGGTGGCTGGGGGAACCCAGTCAGATGTGTGGGGTCCAATCATCATCATCATCATCATCATCATCCTCTCTGGCTGCTGAAGAATCAGTAGAACAAAGTAGCCAGCATGTCTGATTGTCTGAGTTCTCTATTCCCCACCCCCTTACCCCTTTTCCAGAAATTGTGTGAGTCAATGACTCATGGATAACATTTCTCTCCAGCCTGGTTTGAAAGAAATTGGCCAGAGCAGCAAATTGCATAGGAAATTTAAAGCCACTGAGCTTCTAACCATGTTCAGTGGAAAACTAGAAAGCTTAGAGCTGGAAAGGAAAACTCAGTATCTCTTGCATCTGCAAAAGAATAGAGGCTGAAATGTTGATGTCTGTTGTGCCGTACCTCTGATCCTCTCTGAATGTTGATGACTGTATGTAATCCCAAGCACGCTTACTCTGAAGTGAGCCTCGCTGAATTCAGCATGACTTACAGAGCACTGCAGCCTTATTTTTGGTCTGGTATGTTTTGTGGGGAGAGGATTTGAGCTTTATGAAACGGGGGTGGTCTTCAAACTGCCTGTGTGGGGAGGCAAGAAATTGCTCCAGATTGTCCACATGTCTTGAATTAATGCCATGACCATTTTTATCTCAGTTGAAACTCATTTATATAAAGAGAAGCTACCTTTAAAGTCACCTATTTCCATAATTGAAATAAATAATGGTAGAAGCTAAAACTATCTCGTATTGCTGTAAATGTGCAGAGGTGAGCTGGCTAAACAGTTCAGTCTGTGCCATGCCTTCTCTGAACAGGCCTCCCTTTCTGTGGCTGGTTCACAATGTGTTTCAGATGAATGAATGAACCAAACATATGCATGTTGACTCTTACCAGAATGAATTTCCTCCTTTTCCTTTGAAATGATGCCAGTGACTATTCCTGGCTGTGGAATAATGGCAAGATGATTCTTAAAAACGTATTCAGCTTGCAACAATGTGGGGTTAGCTAAATGTACACCCGTTAGAATTGCAGTTGTTGGCAGTATCTAACCCTAGCAAAGGCATTAACCAACCTTTCATTGGGTTAGAGGGTGAAGGGTGGAATCTATATATTTTTCCTAGCAATAATGATGTGATTCTTGCAGAACACAGAACTACTTTTGTACTGCAAGTATGAAACCTTAAGTTTTTATTCTAATGTCACTGTTTCTTCTGAAATTTCAGATGTGGAAAGCAAGCGCAGGCCACACTATCAGTGTCAGCCAAGATGATGGTGCTGATGACTGGGAAACGGATCCTGACTTTGTGGTATGTTTAGAAACTTTCTCTAAATGCTAGCCATGCTAGTTAGAATCAGAGCAAAGCAAGTAATTTAGGGCTTGCTAAGGCAAAGTCTGAGGGTCATTGGGAGGGAGATGTTTATGTTTGTACCCAACAAATAAATGAATTTAATTGGGCTTTTTAGTAGCTGGGTGTTTCTCCTGCTGAAGGACTTGTTGGAAGAGGGCAGGATATGAAATTGAAACTAGCCAAAATGACCAGTGACAGATGGGAAGAGGCAGGGAGGATGCAATGGTAGGATTTGCTTTCATTAAAGACCTTAAAGTCTCTTTCACCTCTGAACACTCTGGTTCAATTGTTATTGCTGCTTAACCTGTTTCTCTTTCCTATGTACTTTACAGAATGATGTGAGTGAAAAAGAGCAGCGCTGGGGCGCTAAAACTGTGCAGGGATCTGGTCACCAAGAACACATCAAGTAAGCTACCTCTTTCATGGTCTTTAAACTGTGATTTTGTTGATAGTTTTGGCACGTTATTCCTTTTCTAGAGCAGGGGTGGGGAACCTTAGGCCCTGGGGGCCAAATATGGCCATTGAGCCCTCTCCATCTGGCCCTTGGGACTCTTCCCAGCCACATCCTTCCTTTATCAAGTGTTTTTGCCTGGCTGGAATGTGAATACTGAGAATGTCTCTTGCAAGGTAGAGTGTATGCATATATAGAAACTAGCCTACTGTGCAAAGCTAAAATGCATATCTGTTGCTCCTCTCATTTTTGCCTCTGGCCCTGCCCACCACAAATATTGCATTGAAGGGAATGCGATCCTCAGCCTGAAAAGAACCTTGCTCTAGAAAAACAGACGCACGTAATGGGCCTTATCTTTTAACCCAGGGCTCTTAAATTTGAAGCTGGTCAAGAATCCTTGGCTAAACAGGTAGTTAACATTAGCTGCTGGTAATGTCGGTGTAGAAATGCCCTTTAACTTTGGGTAAGGAGTTTGCTTTGGGGCGAGACTGCGAGGGTACAAGCATGTTATCTGGCAGCTCACTCTTAATCTCTTAATTGTGGTTTAGATATTAATTGCATGGCATGCTCACCAGCCCACTGCAGTCACTGAGTGCTCATATGTTTTTATATATTCTAAAGGGAAGTGAAAAACTGCTTCTAGCTACCACCTTAATTGCTACATACAATGTCTCAGAAATAGAAGGGCAAAATTTCAGAGCTTCTGCCCTAAGTCCTGTGCATGGCAACCATTCTTCTTTCTCTGGTGAGAGTTCAACTTCAGTCTAAGGCTGGGCCTGCAGCTGGCAAAAAACATAGCCTGATGTAACTTACCTGAATGGCAACCTAATGATCAGTTTTGAAAGGTAGATAGCATTGCTGTAATGAAATCTGAAGGTTATGAAGACATCAGTACAGTCGTACCTTGGAAGTCGAACGGAATCCATTCCGGAAGTCCATTCAACTTCTAAAATGTTCGGAAACCAAAGTGTGGCTTCTGATTGGCTGCAGGAAGTTCCTGCAGCCAATTGGAAGTCGCGGAAGCCCCGTTTGGACGTTCAGCTTTCAAAAATAGTTTGCAAACCGGAACACTCACTTCCAGTTCGCTGTGGAGGAATGGCGGCGCGCTCCGTGTCGGCTGCGTAAGAAGACGACACGGTTCTGGCTGACAGAGCTTCGGGGGTGAGCGCCAATGCTAGGCGCCCCCTCGAAAAAGAACCCACGGATGCACTCTTCAGCCGACAGCCTCATAGCCGTCACCATAAGCAGTGGATTTTCCAATTAAAAGGTAAAGCCAAATAAAGCGAGATAAGAAAAAGAAGGAATTAGATCTAAATTAATTAATTTGGCAAAACGGAAGCAAAGAAGGAATTCAGCTTCCGATTTCTGTGGACAGGCTCTGCAAGGGGATTCTTTTTGTGAATGGGAGCAGAGCAGCAGTGACAGCCAGTGGAAACTTTTTTGTAACTTTAAATTTTTAGAGACTCTCTTTCTGTTGGATACATATTGGAAACAATGTTGTCTGGTTGCCCTGTATAGGGAAACTTTGAGATACAATTTTACAGTTGGATAGAGATATAATCTGCAGTGATATTTTGGCAGAGTAGAAGAAAACAACTGACACAGTTGAGGAACCAGTTTTCCTACTCAGCTCTGGTCATTTGCTCCGTGGTATGCTTCAAAACATAGTTTGGAAATTTTTGCGACAATTGCCTGTTCCTAAAGGCATGTTAGAAACCCTGGCCTGGTGAGCCGTAATAGCAGCATAGCTTCTGGCCTTGTAAACTGATGCTTGAAGTAGTTCCATCTCTGGAATAGTACAAGAATACAGATTGCACTACCAGGTAAAGTGGCAGGGCAGGTGGACAGCAACCATGTTTATTGTTAGGAGGAACAGCGTAGGATGAACGACCCTTTTCTGAACTATGTCGTGGGCTGTAAATAGGTTACATTCAAGCACTTCTGGTAGGGCAGTAGAAAATGGTGGCCCTTTGCATTACAGGTGACTAGGGCCATATCTGGAATACTGTGCTTAATTTTTAGTCACCCATGGTGAAGAAGGATGAATTCAAGGTGGAAAAAAAGATGCAAAAAGGAGCTACTAAGAAAGTAGCAATAAAACAGGGACGGTTAATTTAATTTTTTTCATAAGTAAATTTTTATTAGTTTTCAAATATTCCCCCAATAATAGCCAAATTATAACAATATCAATTAGCGGGACAGATAATTTAAAGGCAGCTCCAGACAGTGTGTGATAAATGGGTATAGCCTGCAACATCTTGCACTTCAGTCAGCACAAGAAATACTATTTTTGCCCTGCAAAATCTTTGATGATTGATGAGCTTTCTTGACTGGATGGTGAAAGCACTGAAATACTCTGCATTTCGGAGGTGTAATGCACTGCAGTATTGGCATTTGGATTTCCTTATTGCAGACTTCTCAGGCAGGATTCAGCTCATGAGTCCCATCAGCAGAAGCCCTGCACAAGGACTTCTGTTTGCACAACAAGGCTGTCCCCCCCCTCTGCCCCCTGTGTGCTCCCCAAAATTGGCTCTGGGAGGGTTGGATGAACCCCAAGAGCAGTGCATGGAGGAAGGAGAGGAGGGATTGCTTTGTTTGGCAAGCTGAAACCTTAGTACGACATTGAACTCCTCCCTTAGGTTTATTCCTCCGTTTAAAGCAACAAGGTATGTGTGCGCAGACGGGTGGGAATAATGTAGAAGGATTCTGAAACGGGTATGCAAATAGTGGTTTTTATTTAATTATTATTGTACCTTGGAAGTCAAACGGAATCCATTGTTATTATTATTATTATTTAGGGAAGTTTTTAACCTGTGATATTTTAATGTATTTTAATATCTGTTGGAGGCCGCCCAGAGTGGCTGGGGGGACCCAGCCAGATGGGTGGGGTACAAATAATAAATTATTATTATTATTATTATTATTATTGGAGGAGTTGATGTAGTTTCTTTCTTTTCCTAAAGATAATTGAGAATGTTAAGGGCAAAAATGGCACAGGAGGCGAGAGCTAGATCAAAGTGGCATCTTTTACTGCAATTTCTCTTGTTTTTATTGGTTTTGTCTCGAAAAGCATTCATAAACTGAGGGAGAATGTATCCCAAGAGCATCAGACTCTCAAGGAGAAGGAACTTCAAACGGGACCAAAAGCTTCCCATGGCTATGGGGGGAAATTTGGCGTGGAACAAGACCGCATGGACAAAGTAAGTGTAGAAGATTCTGTATGGCTGACGTGCTGTGTAAAGGCATGATGATTCTTTCTGCTTCTGGGTGTCTGGTGCTATTGATGCATTCCTTTGACAAGGATCTTGGGATAGTGGAAAAGTTGGTCTGGCTTGACTTGTCAATCTGTCCAGCTCTCAGTTTTGCTTTCTAATTGCAGGGAAGGGAAAGTACCTTGCGTCATGTGCTCCTGGGAAGGTGCTTAAATGTTTCCAGTACACTTTCTAAATTGAGGAAATGTCTACCTCACAGACATAATTGGCATTCGTGCTGACTTCCCTTCCATTCATGAATCAAGCCTTTGACATCTCCCTCACTCGACAGACCCTCACTGTCACTGGAAATCAGCGCCTGAAGGTTGAGGAAGACTAGGGGATTATTAATTCATTTATTTGCAGTATTTATAGGCTGCCCAATAACAGTTCTCAGGACATCTCGCAACAAGAAATAAAACAAATTCAATAACAAAACACTTAAGAGTATAAAGACAGTGGTGGTGGGGAAGTCATATTAAGAACATTAAGCTAAATTGAATTTAAAACAAACAAACAAACAAACACTTGCCTGGTGCTGAAATGACAGAAGGGTAATACTGCTGATGGACTTGAAAGCCGCTGAGAGGTTTAGGACAGGCATAGGCAAACTCGGCCTTCCAGATGTTTTGGGACTACAACTCCCATCATCCCTGATCACTGGTCCTGTTAACCAGGGATGATGGGAGTTTGTGAGGTTTTAAGCTTTAACAAAGCTTGGTCTGTCGCCCTTCCCCACAGGGATGACATCACGTCCGGGGCTTATCTATGTTCCCGTCATGTGATGTTTGTATCAGTGTATAAATATGATGCTTGTATCGGACTACGTAGGTTGAGCGGTTCGTCCTTCAGCTGCCCAGTGGATGGGTCACATCTTTCTGGGCACGAAGCCCTTAAACCTAATAAATCTTAATAATCAGCCGGACTTTGCTGTTTGATTTATTAGCCAGGCTCATTAAACTTCTTCCGTTTGCAAAATGCTCTGCAATCCTTTGATGAAGAGGTGAAGAAAGTTTGGAAAGCAGTGTCCATCGCAGAGAAGCGTGTGGGCGAGGAACAACGCAACGAAAGATACCAGCTGTGGGTGCCGGGGGTTCGTTAACCCCACACTTCAGCCCGTTGCGTTTGATTTTGGTCGGAAAAAGACCGTTAATCAGAACAGGTTATGGCGACAGTTAATTAGTGAATTAATGAGCCCTGGAGACGTTCCGAGAAGGAGTATCGGTCATGGCTGGCAGGAGTTCAGATGCCCCTCCGGAAAGAGAAGCCTCTCTGGAATGCTGACAGAGGCTTGCAAAGTCAGTGGACTAAATGGCTTGGCTTGGCTGTTTGGGAGTTCCAAGCTGCAGCTGGGAGGCTGCAAGGAGCCCAGATTGAGGTCTTGCAAAATCAATTGCACCTCTCTGGTGAATTCCAGGTTGGAAAGCTACACAACAGTGAGTAATCTGGACCCACAGCCCCCATCACGGGACATTGAGGGAGATGGCTATGGGAGTTTTAGAATCCCCTCACAGCCAGAAGGCTTGCAAGCACCCCAGTGCCTCCATGAAGGGTGGAATGCCACAGCTCAAGGAGAAGGGGGGTGTTGCATCAAAAGGCCTGTGCAAAAGGAGGGAGGCTTGGGAGACTGTGTAATTTCAGTACAGTTCCAAGAGGGATTAGCTCTTGCAGAGTCTGAAGAAATGCCCCCAGATCAGCTCATTTTCCTGTCAGGCCGTTTTGCTGGTGTAAAGCTACGGAGACAGAGCCTGGAGCAGGGGGGTCACGCCCAGTGTTTTGCACACAGAAGCGGAGTAGCTTCAGAGGCTTGTTTTCGTTCCTCTGACCAGCTGGTGTTGACATGGCCAGTGAAAGTGGTCAAGGCCAGTGTGCAGCTGATGACGCAGTCAGCGAAAGCCAAGGTCGGGATGGAGGCTGGGATAGACAACAGCTCCACTTTCCAGAAGCAAGATTGTGTCAAGGTCATTTCTCAGATGCTTGGGAACCCCACTAGCCAGCAAGAAGAAGATGACAACAACTGTGGTTTGCCAGCTGCTATGGCAACGGGGAGCGACAGAGCGACGTCACTCCACAGCGTGCCACCTGGTGGACATGTGGGGATCTGCAGGTCCATTTCCACAGAGTTGACTGTTGGAAGATGCATGAAGTCAAGGCTTGACTTTGGGACAGTTTCTAACAGTTTCTCAGAGACAGTACGGGACTCTTATGGGGTTCAAGACATGGAAATGTATTCATTGTCTATGTCATCCCTTAAGCATAATGCTGTTACAGTATTTTGTTTGCATGATACCTGTTGCATTTCTAGGGGCGAAAGGCTGCAAATTCGCATGGAATGCAGTGAAGACAGGGTGTTTGCTGTTGAGACATCTCAAGCAGGTTCAGGTGAAAGTAGCACTGATGCAGTACAAGTTACTGTGCCCACACCCCAGGGGTGCGTGCTTTTGAAGCACAATAGGCTGGCATTTTGCCACTGGGCCAGTGTACTGAAGCAACCTGAGGGGTCTACAGGGTGCAGGTTTAGAGCATGTGATGAAAGTTTTGTTTGCAGGGGCTGCAACGTCAATGCTGAGACACCCAGTGATCCAAGGTTCGAAAGGGTTACCACTCGACCCTTTGCCCAGGTGCAAGTAGAGTACTCTGAGCTGAGGCCAGAGGCCAACCTGGGGGGTGCGTGTTCACACATTGGGTGGAGTCTGGTGCTCAAGGAGCACAGTGCAGCAGCTTCACTGCCTGAAGAGTGGGCGGTGGAGACGGGAGACAGGTTCTCTACCACAGTGGGCTGGTTTCAAGACACAAGTGGCAAGGAGTTCCGCATGTCCATGCTGACAGTTTTCTTCCAGGAGAGGGAAGAAGAGCACAGAGTGACTAACTCAGTTACTTCACAGGTACTCAGTCTTGGTGAAGCTACTGAGACTGTGTTCTCTGTTGCATGTATCCCCAGTCAGGTTTGTGGGGAGTCACAAAGAGCAGATGTTCTGTTGCATGACAAGGAGCCCAAGGTACAGTTCTTGTGCGGTTCTGGTTCTCAAGCGGTGGTCTGCGCACCACGCACCGAACGCAAAGAAGGTGGGTTCGAATCCAGGTTGACTGGGTTTGCCACTGCCAAGGGGGGTCAATCCCAGGTTCCAGTCAGCAGGAGTACTGAGTTCTGTGAGCAGAATGCATGGGAACGCATTCCTGGAAACGCTGCTGTTTTTTCAGGTGTTCAGAGTGGCTCTAACACTGAAAAACAGGCAGGTACACCGTCTGCGGATGGTGAGGTTCTGAGTAGTGGATCAGCCCCGGGAGGGGGTAATGCTGTGGTTCTTGCACCTGCTAGTGGCACGGACAGAGTTTCCGGCCATGGTCAGGGAGCAACGCAGTTAGGGGCGACTCTGAGGAGTGCACCCAAATCTCTTATGCCAAGGGCTAAGAGGCAGGCCATGTGTGGCAACTCTTCTCTGGTAGAGCCTGTTCAAGGTCTCGATCCAGGGCAAGAGGGGGGTTCTTCAGTGCTAAGGCAGAAGTCCCAAAGTGCGCCAACGTCATCCTTAGGCAGGTCAGCTAGGATGCAAGGGCGCAGTAGGTCAGTAGGTGACATGCCTGACGTCAAGGACGGGCAGGCGGGTTCCAGCAGAGCTGGAACAGCGGGGGAACAGTCAGTGGGGTCAGAGCGGTTTGCACGAGCCACTGAAGAGTTTCTGCCTGAAGGGTTCACAGTCACAAGCGTGCGGGTTTGTTTGACGCAGTGTGAACCAGAGAGCCTTGTGGAGGTTCGAAGGGTACCTCAAGGAGGATCCCAGGAATGGCAGCGTGCCATGGTAGAGCAGGTAAGCTCAGTAGAGCAGGTCAGCTCAGTAAGGTCTTTGGATGTGTCCACGGCGCTACCAATAGGTAGCATAGCGTTAAGCAGTCGGAGGATGTACAAACCCAAGACGGCAGCAACTGGTGAGTTGCGGTGCAGGGCTAGGTCAGTAGCCACAGGGTTCGCTCAGGTGAAGGTGGTCCATTGCTTTGAGGCAAAGGACGGACTCATTCTTGGATGCAGAACCACGCACATGCTGTTAGCTGTCACGGCTCGAAGGAGTTTCGAGGTGAACCATTTTGGTTTGCATAGCTGTTTGGTTTTCGACCTGGAGCAGGAGTTGTACGAGGTACCTCCGCCAGGGTTCGAGAACAACAGGCAAGGTCAAGTGAGGAAGTTGCACAAGTCAGTCTGTGATTTGAAGGAGTCAGTCGCAGATTGGACCTCATGTGTGCAGGATGCTTTAGAGCAAAATTTCAGCTGGAGGTATGCTGATAGCTGCTTGTTTCTGACAGAAATAGGTCAAGAGCAGGAGCTAGTTCTCCTTTCAGGAGAGAACCTGGCAGAGACCAGGGAACAGGAGCAACGGTTCACAGAGGAGCTTGGTCAGTGTTTGAAGCTCAGGAACGTAGGCCCTGTTGGTGTTCATCTAAAACTGCAGATAGACAGAGCTGAAGAAGACAGTAGTTTCTTGCTCAGTCAGACAGGTGAGATAGTGCAGGTGTTGAAGATGTTCAAGATGTCTGAATGTGCTAGTGACAGAACATTCAGAGAGACTGGTCTAGTTAAAGACAGTAAAACCGGAGAAAACTCTGGGTTTCAGAGCTCCGAGGTGTTTCAGTCAGGGAAGCGATTGTTTCTTTCCCAGTCGAGCAGAACTGACACAGAGGCTGCTGTGCATTTGCTCGGCAAGAAGGCTGTAGAGCCTAGTAGTGGATGTGCCGGGAATGGCATTCAGAAAGTGCAGAAGACACAGGAGTTTAGCCTGAGGTTGTCGGATGCCGGTGAGCCCCAGCTCACGTGCTGGTGCGACAACAGTTGGCCGCATGCCAAGGACAGGGAATCTGTGTCTGGAATAGTTGAATGGTTGTTTGGAGCAGCTCTGTTCAGTGGACTGGAGTCCCAGAACCAGAGCCTCATTGCTCGTTCCCCTGCAAAAGCCAGGTACATTGCGTTGTCAGGGCTTTGTAGGGAACTGGAGTGCTATAGGTGTTTGGTCCAAGAGATCTGCCGTAAGTGGTACCTACCCATCGTTGTTTGGGAGGACAACCAACTTTGTTTGGTGTTGGCAGAGTCTGGACAGGTCAAAGTCAGACTCAAACGCCTAGACGTTCTTTTTCAAGACGTGTGTCATGGGATTCAGGCAGGCTTGGTAAAACTGGGGTACAGTTCAAGCCAGCAGAATCTGGCAGGAAAATTCCATCAGTATGGGGAATTTTGCAGTGGTGTGTATATAACGTAAGGAGTTATTTACGTTTCCCCTGTGGTGCAGGACGAGAGGGGGTGTGAGGTTTTAAGCTTTAACAAAGCTTGGTCTGTCGCCCTTCCCCACAGGGATGACATCACGTCCGGGGCTTATCTATGTTCCCGTCATGTGATGTTTGTATCAGTGTATAAATATGATGCTTGTATCGGACTACGTAGGTTGAGCGGTTCGTCCTTCAGCTGCCCAGTGGATGGGTCACATCTTTCTGGGCACGAAGCCCTTAAACCTAATAAATCTTAATAATCAGCCGGACTTTGCTGTTTGATTTATTAGCCAGGCTCATTAAACTTCTTCCGTTTGCAAAATGCTCTGCAATCCTTTGATGAAGAGGTGAAGAAAGTTTGGAAAGCAGTGTCCATCGCAGAGAAGCGTGTGGGCGAGGAACAACGCAACGAAAGATACCAGCTGTGGGTGCCGGGGGTTCGTTAACCCCACACTTCAGCCCGTTGCGTTTGATTTTGGTCGGAAAAAGACCGTTAATCAGAACAGAGTTGTAGTCCCAAAACATCTGGAGGGCCGAGTTTGCCTATGCCTGGTTTAGGAGAACCAACAGGGTTGAAACCTCATGACTGCCTTCTGGGAAAGGTGATCTCACAGGGCAAATCAAGACCATATCTGTGCTAAAATGGGCTAGAATGACAACTGAAATTGATTGAGAATGCTGAGGATTCTTGGCTTAAAAAGAAAAAAAAAGGCATAGAGGTAGTAGGAGTCTAAAATAATAATTGCAGAAAGCCATTGGCCAAATTTGCTAAGAGACACGTTGCCTCCGTGCTTGATATGAGTTGATGTGGTGCCAGGTGGAATATGCACACTGCAATACACTGCTCCTGGCCTGCATTGTGGCATACAGTAAATGGCCTCTGATCCTAACAATTCATGAAGGAGAATTGTGGTTAGTAAATATGAATGTGGGTTGCAGCAACCACAAGCTCTTACCTCAGCAGACAGATGATGAAGAGGAAAATCCCCAAGTATCTTAATTCTGAACACAGGATTTGAGGAACTAGCTCTTGGGTCAAGTTGAAACCACCTCAGCTGATGAAAGAGGCTATGATTTTACTAGAACATGACTTCTCTCTTTCTCTTTAAATCTGATCTGCAGGTTCACTTATGCAAACCTGGTACAATCATTAAATTGTTTATCCCACAGTCCCAATAGATTTTGTTTCTGGTCATTGTAGTTTGGAATAGAAGCCTGTTGTACCTCCTCCCATGCTGAAAACTCTGTTATTATTTTATATTGAAACTCAGAAATGGCAAACTGTGTGTTAGAAAAGCTCCTGTTTGATAAGGCACATGCTTAGCATCTCTCTCCTGCTCTGCAGGAAGACAAATGTGGAGACCAAATGTGGAGGAAGTTGTTAATGCTTGATAGAGACTTTGGGAAAGGAAGGGAGTGTCTGGTGGCTTCCTGTAGGATAGCAATACAACACAACATACTGCACACTGAAGGCACAATTTTAGCTGAATTCTCTTGCAGTTGGAAGATGCTTTCTGGTAAAATAGCTGCCGTAATTGCTGACGCACTAATGGCAACCTTTATTTTATTTATACTTTTTATTTGTAACAATATTTAATATACTGACAACTTGTATAGAAAAAGTAGTGTAAAGCACATACCGTATTTTTCGCTCCATAAGACGCACTTTCCCCCTCCTAAAAAGTAAGGGGAAATGTCTGTGCGTCTTATGGAGCGAATGTGTTGTTGATCGCTGGCTCCCTTTCTGGTCCAGCCCCCTTGCCCAGGCCTCCATTGTTGAATGTTCTGCAGACGGAGGCTGTTTGTTTCCTCAGCGACATGTGACTGGCTGATCAGATTATCTGTCTGGAAACTGTAGAAACGGCTCCCTTTCCTTTCCTAAAGAAGCTGCAGAACTGTGAGTTGAACCACATAGAAACAGGACTTTTTCGCTTTGCAAAGTAAGCTCCACAACTGTGAGCTGATCCCCAGAAAAACGGGGCTTGCCCCCTTTCATCCTCTTCTAAAAACTAGGTGCGTCTTATGGTCACGTGCGTCTTATGGAGCGAAAAATACGGTATACAGTCACGGTAAGCATCAAAGAACAGAAACTGTCATAAGAATCTGGCCGATCACATAAAACTTATCCAGCTGAAACAACCTATTCACATAAGTAAGTCTTCGAAAGACATCTAAAAAATAAGAAGCAGAGATGCTGGGTGGAATTCCATCAGGAGGGCATTCCACACTGATGGGGTAGCCACACTAAATGCTTGATTTCTCATAGATACTAAGTGGGCCTCATTCACACGGATAGTTCAAAATGAAGTTTGTAGTGGTTAAGGGCTATCCCTTTCCTGTGGTTTTCTTGCATCTCTAGACCATGATATTCCTAGTGCATTGGCTTTTCCCCCTTTGCTATTTACAATTGAGTCTGCATATATTTTGGTAAATGGAAGTACTGACTCCTATAAGCTGAGCTAATGGAATCCCCCCCTCCCGTTCACTTTTAATTTGTATACCGCCTTTCTATATTGCTGTACACAAGGCAATTTACCAAGTTGAAGAAACAACAAAATATGCAACAAATATCACACATCCTATAACAGTCCAGTCCATGAAATGAACAAATACCTCCCTGTCAGTGACTTGCTCAAGAGCCTTTGCACCTATAAATACATTTTGAACTTGAAATTTAAATCTTATTTGGAAAAGTAAAAATAACAAGAAAGCTGGATTTTTACAATGTTCACATCATATCAACTGAAGAGATCGTGTTCATATATATCTTGGATGGGGACCTCCAGGCCACAAGCCAAACTTGGCCCACCAGCTTCCTGCATCTGGCCCAGGAGGCTCGCTCTCTGAAACCCGGCCCACCTGATGTCATATGTGATGTCAGGTGTGAAGCAAGTAGAGATGAAGCTGCACAAAGCAGGATTGAACCACCAACTGCATCAACTGATCCACAGGGAGTTCAGCCCCACCTAGTTCAGTGTGGCAACAGATGACTGACAAGTAGCTGGTCCCATCCACCTGTCAAAGTTGGCCTTCTGGAATGGGGGAGATAAAGATCTGGCCAAAAAGGTCCCCCACCCTTCAATATACATGGAGCCAAGACTGCAATCTTTGCATGTCTTGTACAGTTTAAGTACAAAAGGCAACCAAGGTTGAACCTTCAAAGTTACATGTTTTCTTAGAAATACAGAGCAGCCATGGTTTAACTTGTTTGAATAATCATAAAAGCGCTCTTAATTGTTCATTGACGTCCTTAGCTTTCTGATGTCATTTCTATAGTTTCTTTGGGGCTTATACAAACTTCAGGTTCCACAGGGAGGACCCAGTAACCATAGTACTTGTTCAGTTTTGTGTTGAATGAATAGGCTTTTCCTTCCTCTAGGTGGAAGTTAATTGGTGCATATGTTTATATTAAATGTGTCTTTTCTTGTTCTTCCAGTCAGCTGTTGGTCATGAATATCAGTCTAAGCTTTCTCAGCACTGTTCCCAGGTGGACTCGGTGAGAGGTTTTGGTGGGAAGTTTGGTGTGCAAGTCGATAGGGTTGACCAGGTAAATGACTTCCTGTATTTCTAGAAATGCGAAATGCGTTTGATAGCTACCTCCTATATTTTTATAGTGTAGGTGTTGATGTGGCTGTATTAAGATGGTTCACATGTGAGTGTCATCTCTTAATACCACTTGGGGGTGTTTCTTCATTTAGAATACTCTTGTAATACTTTTTTATTTTTATTCAAATAATTTTCATTTCTTTTATTTCTACAGTCTGCTGTGGGATTTGAATACCAGGGGAAAACAGAGAAACATGCTTCTCAGAAAGGTAAAGCATTCTGAGGAGTTTGTGTAGAATTCGTCTTTTCTTCTTCACAACAAATGCTGCTGCAGAATTCTATTCCAGTATCAAAACAAAATTAAAAAATTCCTTCCAGTAGCACCTTAGAGACCAACTAAGTTAGTTGGTCTAAGGTGCTACTGGAAGGAATTTTTTTATTTTTTATTTTGTTTTGACTATGGCAGACCAACATGGCTACCTATCTATTCCAGTATTTCTTTCATGAAGGCTTATGGAACAGGAATGTTAAGCCTGTCATTCCATGTCACTGTTGGCAAATGACACAGACAGAAGAACTGACCTTTAAAATAATGTGTTGTGGCAAATCCTTTCCTTTTTAGGGTTGATTAAAAAAAAAATGGGACCCTTTAAACAAGAGAATATTTTGTTACAAGAGACTTTCTATAGCAGTGTTTCTCAACCCTGTGCCTCCAGATGTTTTTGGCCTACAACTCCCATCATCCCTGACCACTGGTCTTGCTAGCGAGGGATGATGGGAGTTGTAGGCCAAAAACATCTGGAGGCACAGGGTTGAGAAACACTGTTCTATAGAATATCATTTGTGTTTAGTACCGATGTATTGAGTCTATTCCTAACTGAATAGCCACTCAGGTGGAATCCCTTTTAGGGCTTTCATTTCCTTCGCACGTCAAAATCATGTGAGGAGCATGGCGGTACACTGTCTAGGCCTTACCTCTAACATATCACCGTTCTCCTGCACAGTGCCCTCCATGAGGGGTGAATTTCTGCAGCAGGGAGTCATCCTGCACAATTAAGAACCCTGAATAATCCTAATTTTTTGTGCTTGATATATAACTTGTCAGAGAAGACTCATGGGTTTTGTTCACCCCTGACTTGTTGGAAGAACTTTTCTTCTAACAAACTACTGGATATTTCCCCTTCAAGGCCAGGACGACAACCCACATTGCTATGAAACCTGTAGAAGTTACATTTAGTGGAATTTAATGTTGGGAGATTCAGGACTGGCAAAATAAAGTACTACTTCACACAGCACAGAGCTAAAGTATGGAATTCACTGCCACAGTAGATAGTGATCTGGAATGGCTTTAAAAGAGGATTAGCCAAATGAATGGAGGATCAGACTGCCAGTGTCTCCTAGCCCCAAATACTATGTTCTACCTCTAGAATGCCTCCAAATAGCAGTTTGGGGAATTACAAGTTGTGAGAACACTGCTCCACTCAAATCTTGCTTGCAGGCTTCCCATAGACATCTGGTTTGCCACTGTGAGAACAAAATGCTGGAGTAGATGGTCCTTTGGCCTGATCCAGGAGGGACATTATCACCTTTAAAATTTCTAAGCTTAAAGACGAGTAGCAAAACCTGGAGGAAGCATGAAACCACTTTTTCATTTGTGGGCACATGCATTACTTAATCAAAAGAAGAAAGCTGTCCTGGTTAGTTCAGGATCCGGTCTGGAGTCCCTATTGCCCACTGTCTGTTAAGTGGGGAGCCCATTCCCCAACACCCATGCATTACAGTGTTCACCTCGCTGTTAACATGTCTTGCTGTAGTGTCCATAACTCTCATGTGTCCGACAGGCCTTTCTACAAAGTCTATTATCTCTTCTGGATTTTGCTTCAGTTCTGTCTGAGAGCATTGGTCTACAAGCTTTATTCACGCTCCTGAGCTGTTAAAAGAAATGACCCCTAATTTGCAGTATGACTAGTATGTGGTGTAAGATTACATAAATAAATATCAACTTATCTTCCTTCAGTAAAATTGTTGTAACTGTGACTTGCTTAAATGCCGAATATTTACTCTTTAACATGCTTCAAACCACTCTTTTCAGAGTTATAAGGGTGCCAGGGAGGTAATTATTGAAGGAGGTGCCACTAATTTGCATCATCTTCAGAATTGTTCAACCGGCATCCATGCAGTTTCTGACATTATTTCAATGTGCTTGTTTCTCAGACTACTCAAGTGGATTTGGCGGGAAATATGGCGTACAGGCTGACAGGGTAGACAAGAGCGCATTGGGATTTGACTACCAAGGCAAAACAGAGAAGCATGAATCGCAGAAAGGTTTGTTACTTGCATTATATTCTGTGCATTTTAAAAAAATTTCAGGAGCTTGTGATATGATGGTAAATTTGTAAAATGGTTTGTTTGTTTTTTCCTCTTTAAAAAATAGGGCAGCGACTCATTTTTATAGCATCAACTCAACAAATAAACTTCTTTTTGTGTTTGAAAATTCTCACGGTTTAGCTAACACAAGAGTGCTCTTCAATCCAGAGTTGTCGTTAGAGGAGGCGAGAAGCTTATCTAGTAGATTTGATAGAAAATCTTAATACCTGCAGATTCTAAATTCTGAGTTCCAGCTGCAGTGGTGGAAAACCAAGAAAAAGTGTCTCTTTTCAAAAGCTTGGTAATGAGTTCCCAAAAAACCAACCAACCAACCAACCAACCAACCCACCCTTATTTGCCTATTTGTGGGAAATGACCTTTTCTTCCCAGTTCTCTGGGATGGGGGGGTTGTTTGCCAGGGATAAGAGGTAGTTAGGCTTTTGTTTGCATATTTTTGTTTTTGCTGATGCTGCTCCTTGCTGCAAAACCATGAGAAGAATTATGCACTTTTATTCTCTGTAGAAGAAACCAGGTTCTTTCTGTTCCTGTTCAGTTTTTGCAGGAGGCAGCGAGGAGCTATTGCAAGCACTTGTTCTCCAAAAGGCCGTTTCTCAGGGAACAAAAAGCCACTTCTCTTTTCCTTCTCCATATTTTATTGAAAAATACGGATGGACTCAATGTCTTGTGATGTGAAAGTGCCCTCTGTGGTGGTTGGGCAGTGATGGCTCTTTCACATGTAAGTCAGCACTTGAATACTCAGTTGGAGTGATGAGCAGGAGAATGTGTGAACTGACCACTACTAGCCAAATAGCTATCAATAGAAAGAATTTAGTGTCTTAGTTTGTAATGCTATAATGATTTTTTTATTTCTCCCCCCCCCCTCCCATCTCCAGATTATTCCAAAGGTTTTGGTGGTAAATATGGTGTGGACAAGGAGAAAGTGGACAAAAGTGCTGTTGGCTTTGAATACCAGGGCAAAACTGAAAAACACGAATCACAGAAAGGTTTTTATTTTAAATTTTATTCCATGAAGTTGTTTTGGGTTGGCCTTCTTTAAGCCTGAGCCTTTTAGTATACTTCAGTATCCCTGCATAAATGGAAGCCTTCAACTTTTAGAAGTAAAAAAATCCTCTTCCCTTTCTCTTTCTCTTGTCTTTTTGTTTTGTTTATTTTCTTACATTTATATCCTTCCTTTCCTTAGAATAATAATAATAAAAAATCCCACAGCAGCTGATGCCTATGAAATAAATAAACCTAAAGTTGATTACTTAAGGAAGGCCTGTGTGAGAATACACAGTTCTATTAAAGTTCTGAACTAACTTCACAGCACACAAGTTCCTTCATAATCTAGTGTTGTGTTTATGGATGTTACAGATTTTGATCTGTTTGCTTTACTGTAAACCATCCTGTGGCTTGTGCAAATGGTGGTATATCAATCATTTCAATAAATCCTCTAAATAATCTTATTTGTACAAGTATTTATATATGTCTATAAATACAGTACCTCTGTAATGTAATATATATAATTTAGAAGTGTAACAACCATTAAAAGCAGCATAGAACAAAAATTAACATGACTAGCTACCTATGATTATTTGTTTATTTATTAAATTGATATATTGCCCTTCATCCGTAGATCTCAAGGTGGTTCATAACTTAAAAATATTTTTGAAAACCACAAATATATCCTGTGAGTACCTCGGCTCAGACAATTTATTGCATCCAGCAAGAAATCTGGATGATAGAACTAGTAACTGTTGATATGGCAAAGCACTACTAGTTTTTTGTTTTGTATAAACAGCTGCCTCTTAAATTTGCACTGCATAAGATTAGCAGTATTCTCTCTTGTGCATTTCTGTTTTGTGTAAATTGGACTATAGTGAATATTTGCTGAAATCTATACAGCAGCATCCTCAAGGCCAGGCATAGGCAAACTCGGCCCTCCAGCTGTTTGGGGACTACAATTCCCATCATCCCTGACCACTGGTCCTGTTAGCTAGGGATGATGGGAGTTGTAGTCCCAAAACATCTAGAGGGCCAAGTTTGCCTATGCCTGCTCAAGGCTCTGTGGGGCCAACTAGCAGAGGAGAAATTGTGAAATAAATGTCCTAAACATGTTTGTTCAGTACTTTAATTCACCTCAGTTCACGGATTCCTTATGACTGCAGCTTTGTGTACTAATATTTTCCCGCCATTAAAAAAAAATCCTACTCGTACATTGAGTTGGACTTGGCAAGGGGAAGAAGACCGCTAGCTACTTTCTCTTAAATATATAAATTCACTTTAAACTTCCTCCAGGACAAAAACGAGATCTCGGTAACACCTTGTGTTATTTTATCTGTCTAGATTATACAAAAGGTTTTGGTGGAAAATTTGGGGTGCAGACGGACAGACAGGACAAATGTGCCCTTGGCTGGGATCACCAGGAAAAAGTACAACTGCACGAATCTCAGAAAGGTATATACATATTTCTTGGCTGTACATATAAAGAGGTACAATGATTACCATCCTGTATAATGCTATACTGTTGCCGGGTTCATAGAACAGTAGTGTCCAAACTTACTCCAAAGAGGGCCAGATTTGATGTTTGATGAAGTGAAGGGCCGTAAGGGCCGACCAAAGTTGTTGACCTTTTTTTAGGATTGAAGTTGTTTACCCTTTTTTATGATTTTACCCCAAAGTTGCTGAGCTTTTTTCTAGGATTGAAGTTGTTGAGATTTTTTTAGGATTTTACCCCAGGAAATAAACTGCCACAAGGGCCGGATTAAACCGACCGACGGGCCAGATTAGGCGCCTGAAACGGATTTTGGACATGCCTGATATAGAAGGAAGGTATATGCATCACATGATCTCTAGCAGAGGTCACCACAGTGGTGACCTCCAGATTTTAAACTACAGCATCCCTAACCATTGGCTGAGGCTGATGGAACTTGGAAACTTGTGAAAATATTCTTCAGAGTTTTCAGACTCACAGAATCACAGAATCATAGAGTTGGAAGAGACCACAAGGGCCATCCAGTCCAACCCCCTGCCAAGCAGGAAACACCATCAAAGCATTCCTGACAGGTGGCTGTCAAGCCTCTGCTTAAAGACCTCCAAAGAAGGAGACTCCACCACACTCCTTGGCAGCAAATTCCATTGTCGAACAGCTCTTACTGTCAAGAAATTCTTCCTAATGTTTAGGTGGAATCTTCTTTCTTGTAGTTTGAATCCATTGCTCCGTGTCCGCTTCTCTGGAGCAGCAGAAAACAACCTTTCTCCCTCCTCTATATGACATCCTTTTATATATTTGAACATGGCTATCATATCACCCCTTAACCGTCTCTTCTCCAGGCTAAACATACCCAGCTCCCTAAGCCGTTCCTCATAAGGCATTGTTTCCAGGCCTTTGACCATTTTGGTTGCCCTCCTCTGGACACGTTCCAGCTTGTCAATATCCTTCTTGAACTGTGGTGCCCAGAACTGGACACAGTATTCCAGGTGGGGTCTGACCAGAGCGGAATACAGTGGTACTATTACTTCCCTTGATCTAGATGCTATACTCCTATTGATGCAGCCCAGAATTGCATTGGCTTTTTTAGCTGCTGCATCACACTGTTGACTCATGTCAAGTTTGTGGTCTACCAAGACTCCTAGATCCTTTTCACTTGTACTGCTCTCAAGCCAGGTGTCACCCATCCTGTATTTGTGCCTTTCATTTTTTTTGCCCAAGTGTAGTACTTTACATTTCTCCCTGTTAAAATTCATCCTGTTTGCCTTGGCCCAGTTCTCTAATCTGTTAAGGTCATTTTGAAGTGTGATCCTGTCCTCTGGGGTATTAGCCACCCCTCCCAATTTGGTGTCATCTGCAAACTTGATCAGGATGCCCTCAAGCCCATCATCCAAGTCATTGATAAAGATGTTGAATAAGACTGGGCCCAAGACAGAACCCTGTGGCACCCCACTAGTCACTTCTCTCCAGGATGAAGAAGAGCCATTGATGAGCACCCTTTGGGTTCGGTCAGTCAGCCAGTTACAAATCCACTGAATGGTAGCATTGTCTAGCCCACATTTTACCAGCTTCTTTACAAGAATATCATGGGGCACCTTGTCAAAGGCCTTGCTGAAATCAAGATAGGCTACATCCACAGTGTTCCCTTCGTCTACCAGGCTTGTAATTCTGTCAAAAAATGAGATCAGATTAGTCTGACATGACTTATTTTTCAGAAACCCATGCTGACTTTTAGTGATCACAGCGTTCCTTTCTAGGTGCTCACAGACCGTTTGCTTAATGATCTGCTCTAGAATCTTTCCTGGTATTGATGTCAGGCTGACTGGGCGGTAATTGTTTGGGTCCTCTCTTTTCCCCTTTTTGAAAATAGGGACAACATTTGCCCTCCTCCAGTCTGCTGGGACTTCACCTGTTTTCCAGGAATTCTCAAAGATTACTGCCAGTGGTTCTGAAATCACCTCTGCCAGTTCTTTTAATACTCTGGGATGTAGTTCATCTGGCCCTGGAGACTTGAATACATCTAAACTAGCCAAGTGTTCTTGTACTACCTCCTTACTTATTCTGGGCTGTGTTTCCCCTGCTGAATCATCTGCTCCATATTCTTCAGGTCGGGCATTGTTTTCTTTTTTGGAGAAGACTGAGGCAAAGAAGGTATTGAGGAGTTCTGCCCTTTCTGCGTCCCCTGTTCGCATTTCACCATCTTCTCCTCTAAGTGACCCCACTGTTTCCTTGTTCTTCCTTTTGCTACGGACATACCCATAAAAACTCTTTTTATTGCTTTTAACCTCTCTAGCAAGCCTGAGTTCATTCTGTGCTTTAGCTTTTCTGACTTTGTCTCTACATATGCTGGCTATTTGTTTGAATTCCTCTCTGGTGGTTTCCCCCTTTTTCCATTTCTTGTACATATCCCTTTTAAATCTTAACTCAGTTAAAAGTTCTTTAGATAGCCACCCTGGCTTCTTTAGGCACCTTCCATGTTTTCGTCGCATTGGTACTGCTTGAAGTTGTGCTTTTAATATCTCCCTTTTAACAAACTCCCATCCATCATGAACTCCCATCCCTTTTAGTATTACTGACCATGGGATCACATCCAGCATTTCCCTAAGTTTTCTGAAGTCGGCTTTCTTAAAGTCTAGAATTTGAGTCTTAGTATGCTTGGTTGCTCCTTTCTGATGTATAATAAACTCCAGAAGAGCATGATCACTCCCACCTAATGATCCTGCCACTTCTACCCCACTAACCAGGTCATCACTATTGGTTAGGACCAGATCTAAAATGGCTGATCCTCTTGTTGCTTCTCCCACTTTCTGGACAATGAAATTGTCTGCAAGGCCAGTGAGGAATCTGTTCGACCTTATGCTCTTGGCTGAGTTTGACATCCAACAAATATCAGGATAGTTGAAATCCCCCATTACTACTATCTCATTTCCTTTTGAATGCTTGGTCATCTGTTCCAGGAAGGCATCATCTATGTCCTCAGTTTGGCTTGGGGATCTATAGTAAGCTCCCACAATGAGATCACTGTTATTTTTCTCTCCCTTAATTTTGACCCAGATACTCTCAATTTGGCTTTGAAGTTTTAAATCATGGATCTCTTCACAGGTATACACATCCCTGACATATAATGCCACTCCTCCTCCTTTCCTGTTTGGTCTATTTCTCTGAAATAGATTGTATCCCTCTATTACTACATTCCAATCATGAGACTCATCCCACCAGGTTTCAGTGATGCCTATTATGTCGTATTTAGTTTGCTGTACCAAGAGCTCAAGTTCATCTTGTTTATTTCCCATGCTCTGTGCATTTGTATACAGACATTGAAAACCATTGATCATTCCCCCTAGTCTCCTACTTAAGGATTTTTTCCTCCCACCACTAGGTCTGTGTGCTGTTTGCTCCATTTGGTCCTTGACTTTTGGATGATCATCTTCAGCATTTGATAGACTCCTACCTTCAGGACCACTGTCTCCCTCCCCCACATAAGTCAGTTTAAAGCCCTCCTGATGAGGTTTTTGAGATTGTTGGCAAAAACATTCCTCCCAACCCTTGTGAGGTGCAGCCCATCACTTGCCAGAAGTCCATCTTCAAGAAACTGCAGGCCGTGATCTAAGAATCCAAACCGTTCCTGCCGGCACCATTTGCGAAGCCAGTTGTTCACTTCTCCTATTTTCCCCTCTCTTCCTGGGCCACGGCGTTCAACTGGGAGGACAGATGAGATGACAATTTGTGCATTTAATTGCTTCAGCTTCCTGCCCAGAGCCTCATAATCACTTTTGATCTTCTGGAGGCTATGGCTTGCGGTGTCATTGGTTCCCACATGGACTAAAAGGAAGGGGTTTTTATCTGTCGGTTTTATTATTCCTTGCAGCCGTTCTGTAACATCATGGATCTTGGCCCCGGGGAGACAGCATACCTCTCGAGACATCTTGTCAGGCCCACAGATCACTGCTTCGGTACCCCTCAGTAGGGAATCCCCTATCACCACTACACGCCTCCTCTTAGGCTTGGTCGGGATTCTTACACGTGCTGTCCCTTCCAGGGTCGCCTGCACATTCCCGGAGGACTGACTATGCTGCTCGTCTTCATATACCTCATCAACTGTGATGAGGGAGAGATCTTCCAATGGAGTCTGGTCTTCATCTTCCAGACTCAAACTACATGTTCAGAAATATTACACGGGCGTGCACCATTTCACTTGTATATTGTGAGGTGGAAAGGGAAATACAGTAGCAGTATGCCTGAAATTGCTTTCCCATGTGAAAAATGTCTTCTGCTTTTGAAAAGATGGGTATATCAGAGAACGTTTTAGCACATTCTTCTCCTTGGTGTGATTGCTATGTATATGCAGGGGATTTTTGGCATGGGCTTTCAAACGTGTGGCATTCCAAGCTGTGATTTCTCCCCGCTGCAATCTGAAGTAAAACAGTCTTGGAACCTTGGTTTAAAATAAGATTTCTCAATGTGTATTTTGGTTCTGAATTGCATGATGTGTTCTTGAAAGTAGTTATGGGAGGCTACTGTTCAACGCCATGCGAGTTATCCCATGGTGTCCTGCAGGGTTTCATCTTGTTCCCCGTACTATTTGACATCGATATGAATCCACTGGGAGCTGTTGTCAGGAGATTTGAAGTGCCATCAATATGCAGATGACACCCACCTCTCTCTTCTTGTTCCATCTGAGTTGGGAGAGGCAGTTGCTTGGAGACAGTGATGGACTGAATCTTGGAAAGACAGAGGTGTTATGTGTTCTGAGTTCTTACACCCAGGAAGTGAGGAGATGGCCTGTCCTGGGTGGGATTACTCTCCCCTGGGAGGAGCAGGTCTGATCCTGGATTCAGCACTGTTTGTTACTGGAGGCTCAGGCGAGCTTAGGGGCTAGGAGTGCCTTTTTCCAGATCCCGCTGGTTCACCAGCCTCAGCCCCTTTTGGGCAAAAATGACCTGGCCAGTATACTCCATGATCTGCTAACTTCCAGATTGGATTATTGAAATGTGCTCTAAATGGGGCTGCCCTTGAAGACAACTCAGAAACTTAAATTGGTTTAAAATACTGTGGCCAGATTACTGGCTGTGGCTCCATTTAGATAGCACATAACTCCTGTTTTAAAACAGCTGCACTGGTTACCATTTTGTTTCTGGCTCCAAGACACTCATAGTAGTGTTTAAAGACCTAAATGACTCAGACTCTAGATACCCGAAAGACCAACTCCTTCCCTATTGGACCCCCTTGAGCTCTAAGATTGGTAGAGGGGGCCACTCTTGTTTGTTCCACCACCCTCAGATGCTATGGGGAGGGGGTGGCCCAGGAAAGAAAATTCTCTCTGGCAGCCCCTAAGTTGTGGTACCTACTCCATCCAAACAGAGGTGTGTCTGGCAACTTCTTTATTTAGCCTCTGTGATACTTGAGATGCATATTTTTAAGACCCACCTTAACTATTGTGATTTTTATTTTTTTGTGGTTGTAAGTTGTTTTAATCTGTTTTTTAATATTGTGTTTTAATTGTTGCAACCTGCCCTGGTACCTTAGGGATAGGGGCAGGTAATAAATTAATACTTTTTGGGGCTTTTTAATAGTGTTTGTTTTTTTGGTTCATCCATGTTGTATCTAAATATGTTTCTCTTCCTCCTGTCCTTCTCCTTCTCTCCTCTTGCTTCTTTTTCCTCGTGATATAACCTGGATTTCTCAGACTATAAGAGTGGTTTCGGAGGGAAATTCGGTGTTCAAACAGAGAGGCAGGACTCCTCAGCTGTGGGGTTTGACTACAAGGAGAAACTAGCGAAGCACGAATCGCAACAAGGCATAGTTTCTAGTTGTAACTTACCCAGTGCAGCCACTTCTACCACAGACTTAAGTTGCTCTCTTTGAAAGCTCTGCACCTCCCTCGGGCAGTTTCACGGCAACATTTCTTTCTCTCTGAATCATATCATCCCAATACATTGCTGCAATCTTCAGTTGAATGTTTTAAAGCTAATGGCAGCCATTCATCATCATTATTATTTTTGGCAAGTGCGCATTAGGTCAGTAGTCTGCAATAGTATTGCTTGAGTGTGGACTCCCATGATATACGAGGAGTGGACCTCTCCCACCATGCCTTGTGTGGTTTTTGATTCTGGCCTACGAAGCCTGAGTCTTTGCCATAGCAAGGTTGCTTCTGTCCAGGAAATGTCACTTGTGATACCCACGTCCTTAAACAGTTGAGTTTCTTCCGTCATAACAAGAAGCCAACATTTTAGGTTTATGCTGAAATGGATATACTGCTTAAAATGCAGACATCATTGTCTCTTTCTTTAAATGCAATGGGTGAAATAGCATAGCAGGCACCACTGTGAGATGATCTTCTTTTCTCCATGTGCTGTGAAATCAACCTAGCCAACATTACATATAAATATATATAGAGAGAGAGAGCGCCCTTGCCTCTTTCTTCAAAGGAAAACCCATGTGCATTTCATTTCCTAGAACTAGTACAGTAGTTTCCATATGTTGCAATGTTAAAGTCATGCACCATCCATCCGGTATAAAATATGCCCTGATTTGGCTGTTAGAAGGTTTGAGATTTTGTTTTTAGTGATCACCGCTTCATGCAGTATATCAGTTCAATATAAAACATGTGAAATAATATCTTCATTGAAACGCCAGGCAAAGGTGATTTGGTTCCAGTGTTTTGTGTGGATAGATAGATATATAAACTCTATTTACATAGAATCTCCTTGCTGAAAATAAGGCAAGGTAGCCCATGAGATCCTTCCATAAATAAGTATTTCATTCCTTCAGTCCCCCCCCCCAGTTTGTGTGTTTTGTAGAAGTTTGTCTATCCAGCATTTAATTGTACTTCTGTTGTCAATCTGTAATGAGACAATGCCATGCTCAAAGTAGACTCTCTGAAATCAGTGGGCCTGACTGATGTCAGTTCAGTGCTTTTCATTGTGTCTACTGAAGACTATGGATTGGTTGGATACAAAGCCCTCTGTGGTCAATATATCTGTGTATTTTTGGCATTCACTGACATGGTGAATGCCAGAAGTGGCGAGAAGTAAATGCTAGAAGTAGAGTAATCCAAGGCTGTGCTATAGAAGTACCCGTAGTATGTGGCAGGCAGGGGTGTTGGGTCCAGAGAGGGAGAGCATCCTTTTCTTTGCTTGATTCCTGCCAATGGCCATCCAATGTCATTTCAGCCGATGAATGTGGAAGCATGAATCTGGTCCACTGTAGCTTGCACATCTGCCAACACTTCTTCCAAAATCTTACAAGTATATATATGTATATATATTTCATCTATTACATCTACTTTGTTTCTGTTTTTTGCTTGGCTGCAGTCATTGGGAACTCTTAAGCATGCAGCTCCTTTCAGTACTCATCTGCATTTGAGAAAACTCAAAAGAGGGGTGGAAACAATCACCTACAATTAGGGGTTTTTTTGTCCTGTTTTCAGATTATTCGAAAGGCTTTGGTGGAAAATATGGCGTGCAGAAAGATCGAATGGATAAGGTATGATCGTAAATCAAATATTTCTTATGGCAAGGATGGGCAACCTTTCATTTCTGTCTGGGAACTGATGATGGGTGGAGCCGGAGATAAATTGTCTGCATTAAATAATGTGGAATAAATACACCCGACATCAGATTTCTTAATGGCTGTCTCAGATTAGAATCTCCAGTCCAGTGCAGAGACGCTCAGAAATAATCCCCACTGAATTCAATGACTAAGTATACAAAGGAGCTTCTTACTTTATTTTTTAGAACAGCAGACCAATACAGATACTGTTCTGGAAAAGAGATCCTTTCTTAGGCATGTATACATACTCATGTGTGGATGGTGGGTGACAAAAGTGTGTGTGTGTGTGTTTTAAGAAACAAAAATTGTGAGGAAATTCATAGCAGCTGCAATTTTAGCAGCTTACAAGAAGTAAAAAAAAAAATACAAAAATGTAGCATATAAATGTCCAAATGCGTCAAAAAGAGTGTTGCAACATAAAAAGCATCCTCAACCTTCAATGCAATTGTAACCATGTCTACTCAGATGTTGAACCTTCATATATTTGTGATAGAGACATCTGTTCCCTTTGCTACCTCATATCATTGTGCACTTAAAGCTTCTCTACTGCTTTTTGAAATTGAGAGTTGCTCTTTTGGGTTCTCTGCTCAGGTGAAATTTCCACGTTTGCATTTGTTATTAGATTGCCAAATGTCAGGTGGCATTTTGCTTTGTCTGGATACTTATTAAAACCACACCGCTTTTTTATTTGTTTTGAGTGCACATGTCACCTTTGAGAACGTGCAGCTTGTACATGAAAAGCAACTTTGGAGCATAAAAATGACTACTTTAAATAAAACTGTTGTGTGCATTTCTAATGGCTTGTTATCTTGTCCCCAATATGTGTGTGACCTCATCTGGCTTTTATTGATAGAATGCATCAGCTTTTGAAGATATTGAGAAATTGTCTTCAACGTACCAGAAGACCAAGCCGGTGGAAGCTGGTAAAGCTATATTTTAAAATGCTGAAAATATCTCTCCAATGTTTTCCTTGTTTAGGTTTAGGTTGCCCTTATACCTGAAATATCTTAAGTTGTTGATGGCCTAAGTGCCTAGCATGAGGATGAGGTGCTTGTTTGCTCCTCTCTTCACCTCTGATACAGCCACAAGGAGATACGGAACTTCAGCTTTTGTTTTGGATTAACCACGGTTTAGTGTTGCAACTGAATCCCAAGTTAATCTTAACTATGGTGAATAAAAACAAGACCGCTTCTTAAATTATGGCTTGAATGTGACTAGTTTCCATTAAGCTAAGGCTAGCCGCAGTTTCTCCCAAGTTCAGATGGCACATCAAATGTGGTTAATCTATAAAATGAAAGGTAAACTTCTCAACTCCTTGTAGCAACATTTCAGGGGTGGTGGTGGTTTGTGAGCCTGAGGTTTACTGCATTTCACCCTCATAATGCCAAGCCATGCTTAAGCATTACATGGGAGTGCAGTCATTGCATCAGCATAAGTACTAAGTGTATCTCCTAGGTGTATTTAGCTTTCTATGCTTGGAATGGCGAAATAAAAATTGGGTGGACTTTCTAATGTATTTTCTTTTTTGTCTGCTCAGGAAGGGAGTCATCATTTTAAATTGAACGTGTCAGCTAATCCTTGGCCTTGTTGCTGGAACGACTCCCGAATTCCTAACTTTTAAGTCAGTCATTTAGGCCTGAACTTTCAATATGTTCCAATTTTTGCAGCATCTGTTTTTAGTAGGAAGGTGAATGAGTCAGGCTTCTCAGGGGATTACATTACTTTTTCAAAGTATAAAGAATTTGCTTAGTCTTAATTTTGGTTACCAGTTAACTCTGGATCTGTATGTTGCGGAGGTTTGCGTAGGAAACTGCCCTGTAAAATGAACGTCTCAATATTTCTACTATTACAGCGAATAACAAAACCAGCAACATCAGAGCTAACTTTGAAAACCTAGCTAAGGATAAAGAGCAGGAGGATAGAAGGAAGGCAGAAGTCGAAAGAGCTCAAAGGATGGCACAGGACAAGCAAGAACAAGAGGAAGCCAGGAGGACGCTGGAAGTCGGTGAAATTCATTGTTTTGCCTCTTTCTTCCACCCTCCCCCACCCTTGAGAAGAAAGTCAGAATTGGTTTTGGTTTTGTTTCGTTTTTTGAAAGTAATTAACTTCAAAACTTCTAGAAAGCTGTAAACTTTTACGAGTCAGAATACATATTATGATGAATAGGTCTGGTTATTGTTTGCTTAAAGTCTTCCTAGTTCCAGGATTCGTTAATTAGGCTGTAATCCAAACTATGGATTCAAAACTATGAGGAGGGAAGGAAGCTCTTTTTAGATATTCTTAGGATCCCTGCTTTCTGGTTGTCACTGCAGTATACATCCCAACTGATGAAGCTCATCAAAAGAAAGTTTCTGCTGATAAAATGTGAGCTGTTGTCAACCAATCGCTTTGTGTCTGGACTGGACACAGAAACCTCTAGCCATGTTGGGTTCCCTGTTAGGACCTCCACCTCCACCTAAATTGCTCCTTTTATTGTTAAGAAACCTCTTGGTGTAACTCTGTATTGCTAGCATCCTATAGGTCACTAGCTTTACTTGTAGCAGAGACATTCAGCCCCCTGATTTCCTTGCTCTGGTGCTGGCAATAGAATCATTGCTGAGCATTTCTGAGCTGCAGTGGGATAGAATTGGGTCCTGAAGATGGCAGGCATGCCTCCTTCATGACCCTAAAGCTTGATCCTATGACTGGGGCACACAACTAGACAATAGAGAAGGATGTTTGCATGGGGCTGAGCAATTTTAAAATGTTCTCGCCCTGTAAGGTTTGAGTTAAGTAGCTGGCAAAATGCAAAGGCAGTTCCTCAGTAAAATATGTAGAGCCAGCTGGAATAAATGCACTAGAAGGATTTCTTTCTTTCTTTCCCTCCCTCCCTCCCTCCCTCCCTCCCTCCCTCCCTCCCTCCCTCCCTCTCTCTCTCTGTCTCTGTCTCTTGGAAAGCGTCAACCTCTGTTGAGTGATCTCTGTTAAAGAAATGTAACTTGGCTGCACCCTTGTTCCCAACCGATTCCTTTCTTCATCATAGGATCTGTATCCCTGATGATGTCATTTAAATCTAAGAAAGAGAAAAGCAAGATGGTAGTTTTTACTTTTATTTCTAATGAGCAAAGAGACTAGATTATTGCTGCTAAATGCCTACCTCTTTTGGACTATCTTTAAGTCCTAGAAAGTGCTGTGCAGCTTAATCTGGATAAAATTACTAGCAGCACCCAGCATGGGTCTTCCTACTGCCACCCACTCTGACTCCTGCCTTTGAGACACTGATGTAGAAAGAAATTGCCTGTCTGCTACAGACTATGTGGGCTCCGTGAAATGAAATGCAGCAGTCCTGTACTGCTTGCATTCACAACACCTGGTAACAATTTAGTGTGTCAGACCACAGCCCTGGGACTACAACTTAAAAATAAGTTCCTCTCCCAGCTTTGTAGTATGTCTTGTCTTGTTAGTGGGTTAACTAGACAAGGGAAGACTTACAGACTTGTTTCCCATCAATGCTTACTTGCGGGGGGTGGGGTGGGGATGGGGAGATATATAGTAATCAATGTTATAGTCATCACTCTTGTGTATTGTAATTCACCATCAGGAAAATGCACAGTACCTAAATGTTTATGGCAGGAACAATGAACAGATCACTTATAACCTAGTGCTAATAATTTTATGTATTCGCAAATCTTCTATCCTGTTGTTCTTTCAATGTGGAACTCAGGACGGCTGACGGCCAATAGATAAAACAACAATATATCATCTAACCCACAAAGTCCTGGCAGCAACAATTCATCAGTACAACTGCAACTAAAAATAGTTTACCTCTTTGTATAAGCACCTGGGCAGGGTAAAAATATCTAGTCTCCTTGTAAAATCAGCATCCCTCCATGTCTTGCTGCCCAGACATATATTGACTTAAGTGAACAACTGAGACTTGAAAGTGCAGTGCTTAATAAATCCTACAGCGATTTCACTAATCAGCCATGGTAGAGAAATAAAGATACATATAGTGAAATAATCACCTAATAGAAGAGTATAAAAATACAACAAATACAATACACTAACAATAGGAAGCAAAAACACAGTACCTTCTTCCCTCCCTCAGTAGCAGCAGCAATGTGGAAATATGGATACATAAAGTGAAATGTGTAGGATATAGCAGATTTAATTAACTATTGCAGTTTCCACAGTAAGCAGGTGGCCACAAGTGTACTCGCTGTACGTACCCTGCTTATCGAGGGACAAGAGGGGCTGCCCTTCCTTCTGTGACTCTCTCAGCTTTCACCCGGAAGCATTATTTGACCCAAACTCCTATCCTGGGGTGCCTTTCTTCTCTAACTCTGACTATGGGATTCCTCCACCCCATTGGCAGTTGTCATAGGGGTGCTGCACACTTGTTGCTCCAGAAATGGTGACCTGTTTCACCTGTGTTGTTCCACCCCACACCAGTTGCTGCTAATTGGCATCATTGTTTCTGGGAGTCTAGGGAACAGGAGGCTGCAAAAGCTCCTTTCTGACTCCCACTGTCTTGGTGGCAGCTGCTGCCTCTGACACTTCTCCACCTGGCAGTTCACATTTAGGCCATCTTTCATCTCTCTGTCATTTACCCTTAAGTCCAATCAGCTTGTCAGAAAGGTGATGTTTGGTGCATTGGAAAATGCAGTGCCTTTATGTTCTGAGGCCATTTCTAAAATCGGATCTTGAAGCCTGGTTGGTGAATAATGCAAAGGGAACCAGCTCCTCATGCTTAAGGATACACAGAAAGCAACAAAACAGGTGAAGGAAGCACTTAACAGACAATACAGGCGTCTTGCCTTATGGTGTGGAATTCTCCTTTCAAGTGGATCCTGTGAAGGAAATAACATACTTGCCAGCCCATTCACACTGCCACGGTGCTGCTTCATATGGGGCAGCCGTGATGGCATAAGAGTCAGCCCATGAGTGGGGTAACTTGGTTGCCATATTCATGCAGCTTGTAACTGCAGGGTAACTCCTTGTGGAGGATTTAAAGGACGAACTCGTCATAGTCTTACTGTTAAGTATTCTCCTCACTGTGCCTGCTTTCCGTTTTAGCCTCCTGCAGTGTGACTCCATAAGTGAAACTGCTGCAGAAAATAAGTTCTCTTCCTTACAAATTCTCACTTTTTAATGGAGCCGCAAGTTAGTGGTGGTGTTGCGTGTAAGTGCAGGCCACAAACTTCCTGCTCCTCTTGTTGTGTCATGTCTGTGCTACAGATCTTGCTTTGATCCATATCTCTTCTACAACCCACCCACTCTGTCCCCCCCCTCTTTCTTTTAAAGGAACAGGCCAAAGCCAAGAAACAAACTCCACCTCCATCTCCTGCTCCAGCTCCTGCTCCTGCTCCTGCACCGCAGCCTGTGGAAGAAAAATTGCCGTCAAGTCCACTCTATGAGGTTAGTTTGCTAGCTATAGTCATTTAGCCAAACAGGGAAAAAGCAAAACCCTAGCTGAAGGGCAAATGCTTTGCATGCTGAAGCTCCCAGGTAAAATCACTGGCATCTACCTGTCAGGTAGGAAGTGCTGTGAAAGAGTTCTGTGCTGCCTCTGCTTGTCAGAGGAGACAATGTTGGGCTATATGCACCAGTAGTCCAACAGGGGCATCACCGGAAGCTGCCTTATACCACTCAGAACAATAACATTGTAATAAATTTAATCACATTTGCTATGCTAAATTTGGAACATTTGGCAAGGGAGAGATCACGGGGAGAAATGAGAATATGCTTGAATGAATTATCACGGGGTAGTGAAGAGCAGACTTTCAGCTGTATAATGAACAAACATTGCTGTCCAATTGTATTCCCACAATGACTATGATGCGGCTGTTGCAGTGCACCATCCCAGCTTCTCCTTGAGACTGCCAAATTACTTTGCCAAGGAATTGATCTGCCGGACTCTCGTAAGGCACTTGCTGTGTATCTCCACGGGAAGGGCACTTGCAAAATGTCAGCTTGCAGCAGTCTCCAAAATGCAAGCAGTCCAGGGGCTGTCTGCATGTGCCCCTCATTTCTGAAAACTAAGCATGTTCAGCTGAAAGCGCTTCGGAAGGTCTCAAGGGGGCTTCTGTGTCAGGTGGAGCAGATGAGCATTTGGGGGTGCGGGGGGCTGGCACAGGGGTGTACTTCCCCTGCACACTTTAGAAGAAGAGTTTGGATTTGATATCCCGCTTTATCACTACCTGAAGGAGTCTCAAAGCGGCTAACATTCTCCTTTCCCTTTCTCCCCCACAACAAACACTCTGTGAGGTGAGTGGGGCTGAGAGACTTCAGAGAAGTGTGACTAGCCCAAGGTCACCCAGCAGCTGCATGTGGAGGAGCGGAGACGCGAACCCGGTTCTCCAGATTACGAGACTACCGCTCTTAACCACTACACCACACTGGCTTTAGCCCTATATGCATTAATGTGCATGTGGTGTGCATTGTGCCCTGTGTACCGGGGGTGGGACACCTTTATTAGCCCAACAGGGACATTCTGAGAGCCTCGTGCCAGCTGTGGGTGGGGTCAGAGGCAAAACAGATGGAGCTATGAATTTGACTTTTACTTTTGTACAGTAGCATATATGCAAAATAAAAAGAGGTTTCTGTGTGTGTGCTTGTGTACACATGTGCACACACTTTGTGTGCACTTTTCTCTCCACCCTCTGTGCAGGCACGCAGCAGTTCAAGAACACATGCCAGTCCAGGCTGTGGATTAGAGAAGGCCTTAAGAGTCACTGCATTCCCCCCCTCCCTCCCTCCAGGGTTGAGGTTTCCTCCTCCTAAGGGAGGCAGTAATAACTGCATTTCTGTAACAACAATGTACTTGAAGTTCTCTCTGTCTGTTATGTTCTGGCTGCCTCCCCTCCCCTCTAGGATGCCGTTTCCTTTGAGTCTGGCTACAAGAATTCAAATGCAAATTACTCAGCTGCACACGAGCCAGAAACCAACAACAAAGTTGAGGAATCTGACTACCAAGAAGCAGTCAGTCAGCGAGAGCCAGAGTATGAATCTGAGACGGTGTATGAAGTGGCTGGGGCAGGAAACCAGTATCAAGCAGGTTCGACAGCTTGTCTTTTGACCTAGGAGAGATCTCTTTGGTCATGGCTTTAGGCAACGGTAGACTGTTCTCGGATCAGGTAGTTTGAGATGTTCAGGCTAGAAAACACTCAGTAAGTGACAGGAGGCGGGAGGTAATACTTTTGAGTAGATGGCTCCTTCTTTTTCTAAAACTATGCAGGGCTGTGTCTAGCTAATGCTGGGCGGGAGATTTACCTGGGAAGCCTCTCTGGGCTGTATTGAGCTCCCTAGAGTAGCATCAGATACAAACCTATAAATATTGGGGGTCTGTGCTTTTTGAAAAACAAGGCTGGGGAAAAAGCATACGAGCTTGACTTGTAAGGTGTTAACATATAGGGGAATTGCTGGGCCAGGGATATCTAATGATTCTAGGCATGTGAAAGTAGGTCCCTCTTTGTGGGATTTATTCTCCAGTAAGCATGTCTAGGATTGCAACCTCAGCCTACTAGGTCTTGGCTTCATGCAATAAAATTGATCTTAAATGGTGATTAGAACCTTTGTTGGATGATGCAACTGAATATGGGAGAGACCAACTTTTAAGTGTCAGACTACATGTTAGTACATGAGTTTAAGAAATTCACATATCAATTTATTGTGTCATGTATAGTAGTAATGTGTCCCTTTCCCTTTAGATGAAAATACTTATGAATACGAAAATGACCTTGGAATAACAGCGATAGCCTTATATGATTACCAGGCTGGTAAGCAATACATATCCTTAGTTCTGCAGTTCTGGTTTATATATATATATATATTGCATGGGGTTATATTGAGCATATATATACAATATGCTTCAATAAGCACTATCTCATACAATGCAGAACGTTTTCAGAGCTGTGTCATAAATTTTGCAGTTCTCTGAACACGGCGCAAAAGCACAGGAATGGTGGGTGTGAAATCCAGTAATATTAAGTTTCTAACCCTTGCACCTGCTTTAAAGGTGTGTGGGCAACACCTGATGGTATCTCAGAAGCCAAGAATGTAGGAATGAGGCTACATCTCACAGCTTTGCTATATGGCAGAGAAGTATTTTCTGCTTAAATCACTTACACTGATTGAGACCACTGAATTTCAGTTTGTTACACCATATAGTTGGCCACATAGTGCTCCAAAGCAGAATTCACATTGCTTTTTGGGGAAAGGGTTATTAGTTCCACCTCTAGGTTCAAAAATATATTTCCACATCTGTGGCAGGAGTGAGTAGATGATAAAAATAATTGGTAACTCTCCCAGTTACATGGAAGATTTTACGTGAGCATTTTTGTTTTGCTCTTGGGATTTGGATTACCCTTTCTTCTGCAAGGTTTGTGTCACTCACCATACTGGCTTTCCTGTATGCTGAGTATATTCCCCCGAGATTCCTTGCCAAACAGTCTCCCTTTTGCAATCTGCTTCAAAGGGGTTTTCCTTTTGGTAACGATTCCACTGCAGGATTGCCATCCTAGGTGATCTGGAGGACAAAGACCCCAGTGCCACAGCAAATCAGCAATGGGTCTGGCAGAGTTCTCATGTGAATGCCAAATGCACTTATTCATCATGCCTGACCATTAAAAAAACAAGTATCCTATCTGGAAGTAGTCCTTGATGATGGCATGATCTGGCACACATGTGCCAGGAGCAATCTTCAGTGGTTTCGATCTTGTTCTCGGCAAAAGAATCACATGCTTCTTATAGAATTAAGGTATTTCATATGGAAGTTTGGGATCTCGGGTGCAATCTAGAGTTGTGTTCCCATGTCTTGGGTGTAACCCATACTCTGTAACACCAAAGACCCTTTCCCTCTTTATAACCATCAGTGAGATCCCTGCTTGAACACAGATTAACATATATAAGGGTCTGGTGACTTCTGTTTCAGTGTATCTGAAGAAGTGTGCATGCACACGAAAGCTCATACCAAGAACAAACTTAGTTGGTCTCTAAGGTGCTACTGGAAGGAATTTTTTTTTACTTTTTATTTTGTTTTGACTATGACAGACCAACACGGCTATCTACCTGTAACAGATTAACATAATTGACTATTATTTTGTACCTTACCCGTTCCCCCACCCCACCCCCTTTTATATCTGTGTAACTGTGTATTTGCATAACTTGAGAGTTGCTTCTGCTCTTTCCACAGCTGGTGATGATGAAATTTCCTTTGATCCTGACGACATCATCACAAACATTGAAATGATCGATGATGGCTGGTGGAGGGGAGTGTGCAAAGGCAGATACGGGCTCTTCCCAGCTAATTATGTTGAGCTGAGGCAATAGGAAATCATGTCCTACCATTTATGCCTTAATACCGTGATCATTCGTCTGATTTATTACACTACAAATCATGTTCTTTTTCTTCCGGAGGATGCAGGGGGTCTATACATATTCCTTTTATATTTAAGATATTTTGCCGATGCTTTTACAAATGTTTATGGGCTCAGAAATCGCTTAATATATTGTAACTCTCGCGTTCCCCACTTCAGCCTGTTATCATAGGTTTTTAATGCGGTTTGAAAATGGGGGCTTTTCCTTTTGGCCAAATTGGTGATGGTGTTCACAACAGTTTCCAAGGCGTTTTTAATTCTTTCTGATGGCAACTGCATGTCTCATTTTGTAGCTGTTTGTGTGCTGAATCCCCAAGTAATTATGCCCAGCTGCTCTTGTACTCTCATCGTACTCTCAGCTACTCGTTGTCAGATCTCAGCCGTGCAAGTTTATAGATCACATTTCCATATATAGGGAACATAGTAGGAAGACCTGAGGGAGTTGCAGTTGATGGCAATTACTCCATAGGAAAAACCTTTTTACATTGATAATAGGAAGCATCCAGTGCAGATACATTTTTTTTTATATTTTCTTGAGGACTGCAATCCAGTGGGAAGTTCCCTTGTGCAGCCCCCATTCATTCAGTCAGTCCAAAAGAGGGTTGGTGCCATTGCCATAAGCATTTGTTGTCTTGTGTTCTCCTCCAGTGGAAGCCTCCAATATATTGGCAAAAGAAAACCCTGTTTTGCTTCTTCTCCCCGTGCCCAGAACACTGTGAGATTTTTGGTCCTGAGAGACTTGCCAAGAAGTGACCGTTGTCATTGTCTTGCAAATAATCTGCTGCATGCAGTTCATAACACTGCTGCCTTGAAGGTTAAAATGAGGCAATAGGTGTCTACATACATACTGGATTTTTATCATTTGGAAGTGGGAGAAGGCCGGCTGTGTAGTAAGCTGGTTATGCAACCATATTTCACTCAAGGAATGTTAATAAGAGGAGCTTAAAACCTTGCAGATAATCTCTACTAAGCAATGTGTAGAAAGCTACCACCTTTTTTTTATAAGTTCAGCTGAAACTGCCAGTAACACGAATCAGTAAAAGTGTGTCTGCCTCTTGCCAAATGTTAAGCTGAAGTTCTTGCTACTACTTCAATGGGACAAGTCAAATATTGGGTTAGTCACTAATTTTGATCACATGAGCATCCCTACCAAAGACGTGTTCAGTGTGTGTGTCCTGTCCATTTCTACTTGACTGGAGGAATTCAGGGAGGAACTGATTGAGCAAGAAAAAGTGAAAAAGGTCTCATAAGTAAGCCCAGTGGAATATTAAAACAATATTTATGTAAAATGGCAGTGTACAGTGTATCTAGGAAGAAGGCCTTGGGGGTGGGATCGTGAGGGGGGTGGAATTGACTAGTTGGGACAATCTTTAAGAAGAATGTCACTTTTACCTGATGTTTCCTTTCCCACTGGTTTCTATTTGTCTCCTGATTGCATTAATAGTATTACATTGGGTTGGGCCGGATTTTATATGCAGTTAATCTTACCAAGTTTTGCATAGGACACCTCATAGGGTACATTATTCCTTTTTTCCTTTTTTGTAAATTAAATATTCAAATAAAATTTTGGAACCATCTGCAGAACCTGTTTGTGTGTGTGTTTTAAAAGGCTTTATCACATACTGAGCTAGTTTTAAAAAACACAAAACTATCTCGGAGTATGTGAGAAAGCCTTGGTCACTCCAGATCTCAATGAGGCATCCACAACCATTGGTCAGCCCAATTCTAGCAGATTTCACCATCCAGGAAAGACTCTAAGGTCAAAGGAGCACACAGTAGACCTTACACCTCCGAGCACATTGTCTGCATCCTTGGGTACAACATAATCAATGTGCTAATCCCACCCATCTCTAGCTCTGTATTCACTAGGGCAACTAAATTGGCCTGGATATGAGCTGCTTTCTCTGCAAAATGTGTAGCTAATACATCATAGTGGGCTCAGTGTTATAAAGCTTTGCTGGATAAGATGGCAAGTGGCCTGGTATAGACATGGGGAAGGTGAAGGGGACTGTGGTCTAAACCACTGAGCCTCTTGGTCTTGCTGATTGGCAGTTCGAATCTGCGCGACGGAGTGAGCTCCCATTGCTCTGTCCCAGCTTCTGCCAACCTAGCAGTTCAAAACACACCAGTGAAAGTAGATAAATAGGTACCGCTGCAGCGGGAAGGTAAATGACATTTCCATGTGCTCTGGTTTCCATCACGGTATTCCATTGCACTAGAAGCTGTTTAGTCATGCTGACCACATGACCCGGAAAGCTGTCTGTGGACCAACGCCAGCTCCTTTGGCCTTAAAGCGAGATGAGCGCCACAACCCCATGGTCACCTTTGACCGTCCTTTACCTTACCTAAATGTGGAGAAGCAGGCCCTAGAGCCCTCAAGGGCTGAACAAACTGACCAGTTGGTGTGATACCCCCTCCAATCTATAACTGGTACACTTGTCAGGGGGCTAGGATTAACGGACTTGATGATACGACACGGGCACACACACATGCATTCATGTTATGTAATTTATGAAACAGCTCACAACTGGTATATATGGAGGATTTGTGCTTGACTTAAAGCCAAGTCATTTTCAAGACCCCCCTGTGTAAATATATTTTAAAGGTATATACTTTTTTTGTGGGGTGGGTGAAGGCAGTATAGCTGTAAACACATTTCATTCTACCTGATGAAGCTTCCCATGATGCTTCCATGAAAAACCTGGGGTCCATTTTGCCTATTTGGGGGAATTCTTCATCTCTGTCAGATTTAATGATAGCAGGGGGGAAAAGAGAGAAAATAAGTAATTTGGAAACCAGCGGGGTAGCTTACAGACAGCTTAATCAATGTGAATCACCCACCAACAACATGATTGTGTTTGTGTCCTCTGATTATTGTATTGAAAAAGCTCTATTTTTTGAAAGTCTGTGGTATATTACTGATAGTTGGCGGCAGCTGCTGTGAAGAATAGACCCATTACATGCAATGCTCCCTTGTTGCGTCTGTCATAGTTCTGCCTGGATAGGAAGCTGTTTAAAGCCAAGAATGGCACATTTAACATGCAAAGTCACCTTTTCAAGCTCTGGCTCCTACTCTCTTCTGTAAAGCAGCCATGGCTGAGGGCAGTTTTTGCAGCATACAGGATGGGCCCCCTAACCAGTTACTTTTGCCCTAGCCAGGATTCCAGCTATTGAGTTTGCTGTAGAAAAGGAGCGGCTGCAATTATGATCTCTTGGGACATGATGGTGGTATTTTTGAGGATAGGCATCTTTACCATTACAGGCTTCTCGTCTTAACCTTTAAAATGTACACACACATAGTATCTTCTGAAGATTGCAGAAGCCTGAAACTTGAAAGGATCAGTGAAAATAGCCAGTCCCTGCAAAACCTAGCTGATAGAAGAAAGTGCTATGAAGACATAAATCTCATATTGTAGCAGGCTGAGATCCCAAAAATGTGGCTTCACTAGTAAAGACCCTGGAATTTTTAACTGTTTCAACACAAACTTGCTTTTATTTGCTAGCACTGCCAATAAAATAAAGACTCCCTGGGGGAAAGGTTTTCATTACATTCTGTGTAATAGTGAATACAACTCCCTCTGCTGTTTGTGTTCTTCCAGTACAACCACTAACTCGGTCTAACCTACCGGTACCCTCCTTTTAACAGAATAAAATCCTGAAAGTTTCAACAGCCTGCGAAGAAAAACTGGAGAGCAATCTCGGCTGTGGTGCTCAACACTGGGAGTAACCTAGCTGAATTTATTTTTTTTCTTAAGAGAGTCCAGCCCAATCTTAAGGCATTTCTGTGCTGCATTTTATAAAGCCCCTCTTTAAGCTGCTACTTTATTTTTAGCTTGCACAGATGGCAAGATTTAAGGGGATGGCGAAGAATGTTCTTGCATCCAATTTATTTTATATAAAGCCTTGAGGCTGAGGAGAATCGTTAAGGGGTGGGGGGTGGGGAATCGCATTACCCAATGTGTTTAATTTTCAAATGTGGTTTGGAACTGGGAAGAAATGAATCATGGTCTGGAGACTGCTTGCACCTACCTCAGTGGTGGGTTTGCACATCTTGCTCCTCCATTCTTTTCTTTCCCTCGCATCGTCTTCCTTTTCCCTCCAGGAAAAATAAGGAATTTCAGAAGTGAAACCCTTGAGGCTGGTCAGCAGGAGACTGGGCTGCAACAAATGCTTCCCAAGCCAACCATTTCTGCTTCAAATGTTTCTGTTTCAGTGGGTAGAAGTAATTACTCCCTGTTAAAGCAGGCTCATATTCAAAGCCATTTTGTTTCGTTTAGAAACAACTAAACTAATAGATACATTAAGCAAATTGGATTTTAACATGAAAGTTACTAATGAACAGTGCAAACAGGGTTAGTGGAAGAGAAGGGAAGTCCATAGCTGGCACCACTACCTTTCCAAGCAGAAACATGAGCTTCCATAATGTGATTATGTTGGCTTCTTTTAAAATCAATGATAGCAAATGATTAGCGGATTTCAGTTATGCTTTTAACCAGTTGAGTAAATAATTTATAAACAGCACTGCTGGATGAAAATTGGTTGAAGTGCTTTTGAATTGTCTAAATCAACAGCTATGTGACCAGTGACTTCTCAGCAGATGACTTAAGATGATTAAATATGACAAGTGAATTATAGTGCAATCCAATGCTTCAGTTGCATGGTCTAGAGGGCTTTAGGATCTGCTCTAAGTCTCCAGGGATGGAGTATTTTGGATGTGCTACAGCCAGAGACTCTGCTGATGGATTGCCAGGGGGCTGCAAGGCCAACACACCCCACAAATAAAAGGGTAGGGGAGAAGGCTCTTGACATTTCTGTTACTATTCCTGTGCAGAATGATGTAGTCAGATAGCATAAGGTGGAAGAGGAATGTGGGCAGCAATGTTTGTTTTGGCAACGATCAGCAGGTCCAGGCAAATCAGAAAGGAAAGGTGTGGCTGGATAGAATCACAGAATCATAGAAATGCAGAGTTGGAAGGGACCTTGAGGGTCATCCTGTCTAACTTCCTGCAGTGCAGGAAACATAGGACAGAAACTATATAAGAACATAAGAAGAGCCCTGCTACATCAGGCCAAAGGCCCATCTAATCCAGCTTCCTGCTCTTCCAGCAGCCAACCAGAAGACTACGCCCAGCAGCATCCACCCCAGTTGCAATTCCTAGCAATTCGTATTTAGACGAATCGCCTCTGGTAGTGGGAGCAGGACACAGGCATCAAGGTGAGTAGCTAGAATGATGCTTAAAAGCCAACCTGGGGTATATGAGAAGCAGGCCACCAGTCCATGCAGTGGTCCCTTTGCTGTAGCACCTCCCAGCCTTTTCTTAGTGGGAAATCATAGTCAGGCTTTGCACCTGGGATCTCCTGCAAGCAGAACACATTTCAAAGCAGCAGGGTTGGTTGTGCAGCTCTTTTTGTCCATATACAGTTGTGGGAAGGTATTCTCCCATGGTGCATCCTTCCCTGAGCTGCTGTGTCTCATCTATCCTACTTCACTGTGGTGGTTTTTGTTGTTGTTTGGTTTTTTGAGGATACAATGGAATGAGGGAGAACCGTGTATGCAGCCTTGAGCTCTCTGGAGGGAAGACAGGATATTGGTGTAGCAAATAAACAAACAACTGGCATGGCTGCTGGGGGAGCAGCTGGTGTTGCTACATTCCCTGTGGTTTGGTGTGCTGCCAATTCCTTCTCAGGTAACTGGAAGCATTGTAAGCTTGCAAGGCAGGCTCATTGGCTACCCAGAACACCAACAAACTGTCAGGCTTACAGCTCAGATTAATTTTGTTCATGAATGGGATAAGTGAGGGGAACTCATTGTAAATTACAGTGTAATGGGTTCCAGTCCAATCTCCTTGTATAATTAGAGCAGAATAAAAATAGCCCAGCACGTTTTCAGGTGTGTTTTGAAATGCTCAGACCAGCGGTTCCTGGAAAGTACAAGTACTTCATAGACTTTCTTCCACTTTCCCCTACAATTTGTACTTTGATAGAACAAATTGCTGTAGCGATTGGACTCATCTGTCCCATTGTCAGTCAAATTCTCACTATTGGATTGCGGCCTCTTTAGCTATTGCTTCTAGCATTAGCTACAATTCATTTTGTTGTTGTTTTTATAAAAAGTTGAGTACTTTTGCCTGATTCTATGCAGGCATTTAATTTCAGGAGGTTTGGGCACATCTAAATCTGTATAGGGTTAGTTTGATTATATGTAAGATTATGTACTGTAGTTGTTCTTGTTTGGGAATCACAATTCTGGAACATTGTTTCTGGTCCTGCTAGTCTAATGCATGAGATGCAGGAGAGCAAATGTGCTTATACGTGCAAATAAATATAGGCTATGCCATGGGTAGGCAAACTAAGGCCCGGGGCCAAGATCCGGCCCAATCGCCTTCTAAATCCGGCCCGCGGACGGTTTGGGAATCAGCATGTTTTTACATGAGTAGAATGTGTCTTTCTATTTAAAATGCACCTCTGGGTTATTTGTGGGGCCTGCCTGGTGTTTTTACATGAGTAGAATGTGTGCCTAAATTAAAAATGCATCTCTGGGTTATTTGTGGGGAATAGGAATTTGTTCATTTCCCCCCTCAAAATATAATCCGGCCCCCCACAAGGTCTGAGGGACAGTGGACCGGCCCCCTGCTGAAAAAGTTTGCTGACCCCTGGCTATGCACACCTATAAAATACGCACAAGCAGACAGAAACAGACTTTGCAGCATAAGCATATCCCAACATTACAGATATATGGAAACGTGCTGTTCCAGATAGGGCTGTGTGCTCCTTGAAGCAGTTTGCTATAAGTGTAACTGTTCAGTGGAAAAGGAACTGCATGTTCAAATACATGCTATGTACACATTCGACTTATTGTTCAAATTTAAACTAATATTCCATTAGTGTTTATTATGATTCTATATTATAAAATAGAAGTGATACTAAGTATAATGTCCTAGTCAAAACCACAAAAAACAAAGCAAAACAAAACCACCACCACCACCCCTGGTTTACCTTGGGTCAGTTGTACTCTCAGCCTAAGCAACCTCACAAGATTTGTGACGTGGGGCCTGTGGAGAGGAGAGGAAATGTATACCACCTTGGCAGGATATAATAAATGAAATAAATAAATCAAAATTACCACGAGGGTCGCCACTAAGAATCTCATTAGTTTTTTCTTATCCACTCTATCTTAATCTTTAGGAAAAAGCAACATGTTCTGCTCACCACCAGAAGAAGATTCCCCTCTTTCCTATGAACCCCCCCTCCATTGAAAAGGGGCAAGGTGTCAAATGCACACATAGGTTGGGGGTGCTGGAAATGTTCCTAGCATTTCAAACCTAAAGAAAGCATGGCATCTGAAATATAAGCCATTTGTTATGATATCTGAATACTGGATTAATGGATCTGATCAGGGCCGGCGCATCCATTTAGGCGAACTAGGCAATTGCCTAGGGTGCCAAAATGGAGGGGGCGCTGGCCAGCCTGCCCCCCGCCGCCGCCTGGTGCCGCCCCAACCAGCGACGGAGCAAGCAAACCGCGGCGCGGGGGGCGCCTGGCTGGGCAGGGGGCGGGGCACTGCTCCGCAACGTATGTCATATGCAATGATGTCACGTGGCCCGCCCCCTCGCCTAGGGCGCCAAAATTGCCAGCACCGGTCCTGGATCTGATCATGAGGAAGTGGGCATGTGGCGTGTTATAAACATACACATTCTTACTTAAGCCAAGACATCCTCTCTACATTCTGTATCTGACAAACAACAATGAAGTTTTTTAAGGCTACTTTGCTTTGAACCATAGACTCTCAAGCTGTTTCAAAATCAGTTTGCTATGCACCCATGCTCTATAGCAAGCTGGTTTTGAAACTCCCTTCAAAGTATAGTATCAAACATTGGGCTAGAGTATTACAAGCCCCTTGCATAATTACCCTAAGAAGTTCCTAGTTCCCACTGAGTATTCCCCATTTACAACCGAAAAATCCATCCACCATGATGCTCCTAGGCAACCTTCTGGAAAATTATATTTGCACCAACAAAATGGCGTACCAACTTGCTACAATGGAGACCGACTTAAAAAAAAAAAAAAATTAAATGAGACTTGCATCCCTTCTCTTTCACAACATAAAACAGAAAATGTCACACACACACACACACACATACCCAATCCTATCCATAGCTTGTTTTCTTAAAAAATGTACCCAAATCAGTAGGCTCCCAACTGCACTTTGCTCTAAATATGTCACATCTACTTATTTAAATAGGAGATTCTTAATCACATGCTGGGACCTTACCACTGAAACCAATTAGAGTTAAATTGCAAACTTATTAGTCTCTGGGACGGCATCCCATGGTGCCATAGGACACTGTGGATTTCTCCCTCTGTGGATGGAAAGCCCTGAGTTGAGCAGAAGGCTTGCCCCAGAGATATCCTCCAGCTCTTGCAACTGTCCCTCCACCATCACTAGTACTCTGACAATGGAGAGGGCAAAATGAATGCATTACTGGAGTGGGTAAGGGAAGGCTTTTAATCTGCTCCTTCCAAAGCTCCTTCCTTCTCCCAAGCACACCCCCAGAAGAGAGGGGCCCTGGAACAGGTTTACTTCCTTTCCCATCCATTGGGAGCAATACAAAAACTGTAAACAACAACACAGAAACCACAAAGCTGATGGAAGGGAAAAAAAAGAAAAAACGTGGACCTACCTTCTGCTCTGTTGCCACAAGTTCACCTGGGCTTTGGACCGGGTGATTTGTCTGCCTTTAATTCTACCCCCTTTTCGATAGCTCTGTAACTTGCAAATATATTTATTTAAAAGATGCACCTGTTGCCTTTTAGGGCACTATTCTCCAAACCTACTTCAATGCTATATTAAAATACAAAATTTTAAAATATATATATGTTCAAATAACAGGTTAGTAAAATAAATGTGGTTTTTACTTTTTAAAAACCAGATTCCTTTATAATTTGTCGTTTGATAAATTTATATAAATTGTTCCCTGACGTGTCAAACAACTGCCACTAGGAGTCAGCATATCTATCTGTAAAGAGCTTGAGTTTGATACGTAACAGCGACGTGTACACTGTTAAATTAAGAGCTGCATAAAAGTACAGAAATTATATCCCTACGTACTGAACAGATGTTGTACATATTTGTTATTGGGAAACAACTGAAACACAATTTTATTTGAATTTTTTATTTCATTTTGGTGACTCATCAAGTCACAGCTTTATTAGAGAGGGCTGCAAAATAATGTTTTGATTTCCCCCCCAACATTTAGCAATTTAATTTTTTGTTAAGCTGTGCACTGATGGACTTCTTGATCCAGAATACAAGGCACTGTAACTACAATACATGGATGTTGAAATGGTATTTCTCATCAAAAGATCAACAGTTTGTAACATGATTTGTACAAGTCAGGTTCAAAGTGTCCGAGGCCTGCACTTCATTCTTGTATTTACTGCATTCTGATGTACAATTTCAGTATACAACTCATGGTCAGTGCTGGTACTGTTCTTGAATAGTATCCTGTTGATGCAAGTCTTCACTCTGTGCTGTAAGGTGGCCAATGCAATATGTTTAAAAGTAACCAGTTTCCTGAATGAAAAAGCTTTAACAAAGATGTGTAAATTACTACCTGGAACCATACCCAGCACTAGTAATTCCATAGCATGGTGCGAGGCTAGTTTTATTATTATTATTATTATTACAAAATAATAATGTGTGCAGGTATAACCGTATCTATAGCTAGATAAAGATATCCATGTATCTTGGCAGTTAGAATAACTGAATACAATTAAACACTGAAGAAAACAAAGCTACAGAATCCTTTGAATATCAGACACAATGGACATAGACCAGAAACCCATGCATGGGAGAAAACTAAACCTCCAAACAAAGCCAAATTCCATCTATAATGGAACATAAATTTCATAACTGCATTAAGGCATTTTCTTCCATGAATCTTCAGAATTTAAAGCAAGGACAGGAAACCTGTGGCCTCCCAAGTGTTTTTGTCCTCAAACTTCCACCAGCCCCACCTTGGATGGCCCATGGTCAAGGATGATGAGAACTGACGTCCAGCATCTTTTGGAGGGCCTCAGGTTCCCCACACCTGACTTAAAGGAAAAAAGGTGTGTGGGGGGGATCAGATGAAGAAACAGAAAGCTTAGAATATTCAACATTCTCCCCATGAAAAGGGAAATGCAATCCTTCCATAGGAATTGATGGACTCCAATTGTAGAATATGAGTGATGGAAACATAACGCACTTAGACCTGAACTGCGTTAGGAAATAAGCTTCTGTTTCCCGACTATAATTCTGTATATGCAAATGGTTGTTGAACAAAAAGGAGAGCGGGAAAGGCCTTCATTTAGCTTCACATTTTGTAAAATGCCTTCATGCAGCGCACAGTTAAACTCTGGAATACTCTCGTGCAGGAGGCAGCGCCAGCCACCAACTTGAATGGCTTTTAAAGAGGATCAGGCAAACGGTAAAGGAGATATGCTTGGAATAAAGGCGTCAAAATGGTCTGCTGTTAAATCTCTCGTCCAATAGGGCAGGCAGTCCCTTCCTCCTCCACACGGTCAGCACGCTGAGAGGGAGTAGCAGAGGTAGGCCTTCTGTGCAATGGTGGTGCTACTTATTTGCAGCCCAGTGAGGAACCTCTGAGTCACAGCCCTTGCTTCTCTTTTGTAAGGTGCCTTAAAGAACATGGGGGCCTTTCACTAAACTATAATGATTTAACATCTGAAATGACAACTAATTGTCCTTTGGGAAGCTCAGAACACTGAAATCACTACAATCAGGGGGAAAAAAGAGAGATTGCTAAAACATCTGTCAAAGCAAGAACTCAAATCACCCTAACATAAACGTGTGTTCTCTCATATTTCTACAACACACATTTCTCATCTGAAATTCAGATTTGGAATCCACAATAATGATAAGTAGTCAGATATCTTGTGGGAGCTAAATTAAAGGTAACTGGAACAGTTTTTTAAAAAGAAATATTAAACAGCAAGTTTTGGCAACTCTTTTCAAAAACAAAAGATTCAGACTGTTCTTACTGTTTGTAATCAGAACCACAACCTTAGTGCAATATTATATTTATTTCTTACAGTAATTTTGGTTGCCATACAAGAGTAGTAAGGATTAGGGAAAGTGCAAGTTACAGGAGCTTGATTTTGTTGTCATCAATTTGAAATAAGAGGAATTAAAGCACAAAAATTACAGCAACAAAGATAACATGAACACAAGTTGTTACACAAACTATAGCGAGAAACATTACTATCTAGAAAATAAAATAAATGTAATGGAAAAATTATCAGTATTAGAGGCTCATACACAGAGTCATTGCCAGATCAACTGGGTAATGCTTGTTTGTAAAGGAACTCAGAATCAGAAAATCACTTTTATTAACTTAGATACCACAAATAGTTAGCTTTTGTGATATGTAAATTCTGTAAATCAACAGTCACATATAGTCATTTTATAATATATGAATTAAAACTTAAAATGTTCCCAGACACCCAGGGAATAGAGTCTGTGCAGTTATACACAATTTACATCTTGTGTGATTTTGGTATTGTATACACAAATATTACAGAAACTAGGCATGTAAATGCAATTTATTTAAATTACAGTATATAAACAAAAGTTGTTCCTAAAACCTGGAATATCATTAACAAGATTATCTCTAACACCTTATTTTGCACCATCATAGTAGCAGGAGATTAGAAGGGCCATTCCTGCTCCCAACATTTTCAAAACTGATAAAAATGCTAGGAGGCAACTGTATCTGTTACTATTGCTTTCTGTGATAAAACCATCAAACAGTACTAAAGACTACTTCCTCTTGGCAAAGGTGTATTTTATTGATAAAAGCAGTTCCTTGTAGGCCCTATTACTCTTTCAATCATAAGACACAATGTAAAAATAAACTATTTCATTAGCTCTTTGATGTTTAAATCTCTTTTCTACTAATTCTATTGTACCTACTATGTAAGTGCCTGAAAGAGATACATATCTAAGAGACCCCTTTTAAGAAAGGGATTACCATCACTTGTAACTTCGGTGTACACCATCATAAGATATTCAACAGTAAAAGGGTATGATAAACAGCAGCTTAGAAATAATTCTCTCTATTTTCTTTTCCTACCATGTGTCCTGTTGTATTTCCTGGCACATATTGTAGAGGTAACACCAACTGCATTCAAAGAAGCAAAAAGGAGCATGGCGTTCGTGGTTTATTTACTGAATTCTGCAATATCACCAAATGGAAGACAATGATGGCTGAATTATCATTTTCTTTTTTTACACCCCCACCACCACAAAAAAAATATTTGATGGCTTTTTGTAGCCACTGAATATATGAATGTCATCCTCTACAGAATCCATATAATTATGGAAATTTCAGGACTTTTGCATTTAAACTAGATTTTAATTATAAGGTTACTTGAAACTTTCAAATGCAAATAGGAACCTGTGAAGGATACAACAACAGATGTTAAGTCAAAAGACCAGTTTTTGCAGAAAGTGAAGTGGGGGGAGAAGAGAGAGATGAATATTAGTTTTCATAATTAACCACTGCATTGTTAATTGTAACCATGTTTGAAGAAACACTCATCTTCTGAAGAAGTTCTAGCAAAGATAGAAAATATAACACAGCTCTGCTGGTTCAGATGCATCCAAATGAGGTTGATTTAAAAAGGTCAAGACTTAATAAGTATTCCACAGAAATAGTAGTAAACCACAAAAGTTTTATTTTATTTTTTTAAATTTCTAGCATTGAAGTGGCACAAAGGCTGCCCAGTAGACCAGCCACTTATATTCTTAAAATATTGTGCTTATAAACTATCTGTACAACTATTTAAACTTGCAGTAAAGAAAGATATTGAAATTGCTAAATTTTATGTACTAGTTCTAGACCTAATTAGACACTTTGTTGTGAGAAAATATAATTAGAGATAGGCTGGGACGTATTAAGGAAAGAATTTAGATGCCTTCCAAAACTATGAGGCCTTCTGAATGTTAAGTAATTTGATGACTGAGTAACCACATATGATTTAACCTTCTGTTATAGGCTAAATTCTTCAGGAAGGCGGGAACCACAAAATTCATAATGTGTATTACCTACAGTGGGAGAGAGAATAAGCTGGGAGAATACTGCTAATCTCCATAGGTTACAAAATCTCTAAATATACCGGTATATCCCACAATAAAGACTACCATTCTAACTAAGTATGCGTTCCAACCAATTCATAGCCATTTCATTGGTTTTCAACTCAATGTCAAATAAACTCAACCCAAGTTGTGAGAACAAATTTATTCTCCTGCAATGCTGCTCTAGTTCATGCAGCAATGCAGAAGTGAACTTTGGGATTTTTAGATTTTAAGTCAAACTGAAGCATGAGTGCCAACTTTAGGCAGCTGAAGTGTCTTTGGCACCCTGAATATTTTTGGAATGGGGTCGGGCCCCCTCAATGTTGAGGGGGTCACATGTTGCAGTATCAGTGGCTGGCTCCTCCACAGCACTCGGCCTCCTCCAAGTGCCGTGATGTCGTGGTGCGCATTGCGCGTGACATGACGTGCGCGTGCGACGCAAGACATCACACGTGTACAAAGCATGCCAGAACCCCTCAATCTGGTGGGCGACCTGGCGCCTCTGAACTGAAGCTAACTTCAATTTTTAAAAATTGTTCCTTGCATCTATAATAGGTACCCACCAGGTTTCTGAAAAAAAACTGCATCTTGCTTATAGTTTCAGTTTCTGCAGGCAATCGCTTTTAGATTTTCCTCTTCCTGGTGCATTAAAAGACTAATGCCAACACATAAAGATACACTTCTGCATGTAAAAACAGGCTTTGTGGCATGTGGATTCAGCAAGAGCAGAAAGATGATCTTTTGAGATGGAAAATCCCACCCTATGCAGAATTGTGAACATAGCTTGTGCAAAGGTTTGTGCATTCACATGCAGAACTGTAGAAACAATATATATTGTTCTTTTATTTATACTTTGGATCATAGCCGTAATTGAGTCCCTCGCCACACGTGATCACTTTGACACAGCAAAAGCAATCGATGCATAAAAATACTTTTCTTTGCATGAACAAGCTCATTCAGATCTGAATCTTAACTGTGTGGGAGGGCAAAAATTAATGAAAGCTGTGTGACTAGTCACAAAGGATGACAAGAACTAAATTCATTAGAGATAAACCAAGGAATGTAATAAACAAGCCAAAAGGATGTCAGAAAGTTGTTGTTGTTTTTTGAAATCTCTGCTTCTACAACCCCACGAATGTATTGATTTTTAATTAAAACCAGTAAATGTGCTATGAAAAAATGTGAATGTTAGTATGGTGTCTAACTGGCAGAAGTGAGAATCAAAACAGGAGGACCTACAGGAGCCATGGAACTGAGTGCAATGGGCATGTGGAATGATGGAGGGGTGGGGAGAGCAGAAATTGCAAAAAGAGCTGGATATAATACTTTATTGTGAAAGGAGAAACACCAATAGGTTTCAAACCAAAAAGAAACTGGCACAGTATTGTTCAGGCAGAAGGGCATTTCTGAAGGGCAGGAAAACAATTCATGAATACAAAAGGATGAATGTTATTCCCATGCCCCATAAATAAAAATACTGTAATAATTTTAGAAATAATTTCAGTAAGACCAGAGCTTACACACACACATATATGTATTTAAAAAATTAGCATTTCCCCCCTTTCCTTATTCTCTCCCCTTTCTTCCTTCCTCTTTGAAATATATAGTCCCTTGAATAATGTACGTTTACTTGGGGCTGCTCCCGGGCACCAAACTTACAATCTACACTCTTGCATATCAAAAACTATAGCAACCGACTGATGCTTCAATTTAGTGGTACTCTTGGGGAGCCAAGGCATTTGGGGTGTTTCAGTACCAGCCCATCTCTATTTATAACAAAGGTATGTGAGGCAAGCGCAGCCATTCTTATCTGTCCAGTAGCTGTTTCAAGGCTCTTTCTATGTTCATTCTGTGACCAACTCTAGTCACTCCAAGGTCTATCAAGTCTTCCTTCTGAAGGTTTGGTAAGTGAGTGCCATCTATTTCATTATCCATAAAGGTCTCTTTATGTTCACCTAAGTTTAAACTCTCCAACCAATCTGCCACATCTGGCTTGGTCCACAGGTGGACAGGCTTAGTTGTAAAAGGCTTATTTGATATTGGCTGTTGCAAGATTGAGGGAGAAGGAGACCTGCTGCGCCCTGTGTTCAAAGCGAAGAGGTCCCCCGAAGGAGGCTGGCTGGGTAGGCTAAAAACATCAGAAAGTGTTGGAGAAGGAGATGCAACTGGAGCAGCAGCAGTCAGAGGAGCTGGCATGATGTCCTTACTTATTTCTGTTGGTGAAACCACTGGGCTTGGAGCATGTCTTGCTCCTGGTGTCCTACTATCATAGTCTGGGGATCTGCTCTGCAGTGTGATTGGCTGGCTAGTCCCAGGCCGGACAGTAAAAGTGATGGTTGAACTTCGAGTACCTGAGACAGTGCTCATGACTTCTGTGCCCCTGAAATAAACAAATAAAAATGAACAGGAAATATTCAGACTATCCACGTATTAAAAATACAAATCAGCTCATTGCTAACTTATGACATGATTACGTATTAAAGATATATATAAATGCCAAAGAGATACCACACGACTTTATGAAAACAATAGTGGCAGAAAACTATGAGCAAGCTTTACAAATATTTTAAAAGTCCAAGGCAATCTCAAATATGCTGCCAAAAAGTAACTCTAGCCATTGAATCATTGCCCCAAAAAGCATTATGGTAGCAGAAGGCGTTTAAGTTTGGTGAATCTCATGAGAGAGTTCCAAAACTGGACAAAAACAAACCAAGGATGCTTTTCTGTGTCATTGTTCTAATTTGTTGCACAGATGATACACTAAGGAAAGTACAAGAGATCACAGCAGGGTACAGAAGAGGAGGCAGCTCCCAAGATAAGTTATATGCTGAAATCAGTCGTGCTCTGAAGATCTGCCTGCCTGTTTTAATGTTATGATTGGGGCTGGCTCTAGACACATCAAAGAAGCGTTTCAGTTTAGTGTTGTAAATTTAAACAGGGAAAATAGGTAGAGAAAAATGGGACTCCACATCACCATCTGGTGGCACAATGTTATATCGCACATACAACACATATAAATCACTTTTTCTTTACCAGTCTGGCTGAGTCCCGGGACTAAGAGTAAATGAATGATTATATGTGTATGGACTATATATTTTTATTCATCCTTACTTTTGGCATTTCTGATGCATCCTGTTTTATTAATATACAAAATAATGCATTTTAATTCTTTTAAAGGCTAAAAATAAGGAAGAACAGCCCCTGTTTTTATTTGTCAAAGCAAGATTCTATTACAGATCCAGCTCATTTGAAGGCTCTTTTTAACCTGGGGAAATCTGAAGCTAGTAACACTGCTAGCCTCCCACATTCAAAGGAATAAAGTTTATCATTCAGGTAGGAGGTCTCTGATCTCCGACAATTACATGGATCTAGCCTTGAGGTCATGAAGCATAGATAATTGGTAACTAAAACAAAACTGAAATAACAGGTTGCAGTAAACTTGGCAAAGAGCTTGGCAAGCTACTTCTACCTGTAGCTACAACTGTAATTGGGGCATCAAGATGGAGCAACAGATCCAAGAAAGTCTTAGCAATGCAAGCCTGACTAATCAGAGGTGATATAACAGGTTAGTGTCCACTCCAAGTCACAGCACACACACATTTTCAATATCTCAGACTTGATTTTATTCAGCTTCTATCCGCTCAGCTGCACTCATTGCCCCTCCTTCCACAACTCCCAATCCATCTTTAATCTGTTTTTGATTTGAGTGAGAATTGTGCCTTTCTGCTGCTTTTTAAGATTGTTGCGTGAATAACTTTTAAGTATAAAAATATAGGCTTGGATCTAAATAGGTACTTCAGGTATGTCAAGTGAGATTTTCACTTTTCCCCTTCATACAGCAGTGACACATATCACATTACAAACTACTTCTGAATGCCCCTTCGTTTTCAAAATACGTTTGCCATGCAATGGGTAAAAAAACACAAGCACAAACTCTCTTGAATATGTAAAACATATGTAAAACAAGTTGCATAGTTCTTGGGATTTGGGCCATAATCTGTGCATTTTAAATTATCAACACAGAGTTGATTAGTTGTATTCTAACATTATTTTCAGTTTAAAAACAAAGTCAACTTCTACACCAAATGATGAATGAGACCTCAGGTGTCAAAATGTCTTGTGCCAGTCTTGGTCACAGTTTATCTCCTCCAGATAAAGCATGTGTGGTAAACCATATAATTCTTTGCTGGAATGAGATAAAGTTTGGCTTAGCATTATGCAGGTCAATGGACGGAAACAAGTCTTGCCTGCCCCAGGTTTGCATGCTTCCCCCTTCCCTCTCTGGCGTGGTCATAAAAGGGAGTTCAGAAGTTCATTTGTGGCACAACCTACATAGTAGTAGTACAACTGATGTATGGGACATCAGAAATGTCCTATACAGAGAAGCAGAAGGAGAGATTTAAAGTGCAGCATGGGTGGGCTAGTATTAATAGCTCTCTGTATGGATAAAGGGAATCAAACAGTGAATCTTCCCAACACGGCAGTAAAGAATTAGCAAGAATGCAAAAAATGTTATTTGTAACTAAAGAAAAGGTTTTCTAAGGTCAGTATTCAATTTCTGCAGAAATCACTGTAAATTACAGTGGGTAAAAAATAATTTAAGAATTACTGTGGCTTCTAGAATGTTGATGCTTAGAGCTTGTCCACACTTCCGATTTCCTCATCACTTTCCCCTGGGGAAACCCATGGTTTAATGCTGAATTGGAACAAGTGACAATTGGGCTTTCTGGAGATTGCCATGTGTTCCAACTCAGTAGTAAATCGTTTCTTTAAAAATCTCTGGGACCTGTGCTTTCTAGGCATGGGACAAGCAGAATTGTGGACAAGCCTTCAGTCTCTAACATCTTGCTTCATATTCTTAGCAGATTGGTATCTCAGAGAATAAAAAGACTAAGGAGATGGGTCAAAATGTGCACAGCACATGCAGGCTCCTCTCGTCCTTTCTGTGCATTGCTTCTGGCCTTATCACATACCAAACTGCATGTCTATAGTGACAACATGCCTTTGGTGGCATGCTAATGAACAGGCCAATGGGGACTGGGTTGGTTTGTACCACATTCTCTGGCACAAAGAAAAACATGTCTCAGACTTTAAAATGTACCCCGAGGAGACTTTGCCCATGAAGCTATTTAGGTGAATGGGAGGGAGAAAACAAATGAATGGAAGAAGACAACTCGGAAGTATTTAATGCTGCACTTTCCACTGCCAAGTTGGAAACATCTGTTAAGTTTAAAAAGTAGCTTCTCTCTTTGACAGAAGTGCTGCAGGAAAAACGTCCAATACGAATCGCCAGCGCTTACAATTCCCACCATGTCTAAATAGTTTCTTTGAATTTGTGTTAATTATTTTACAATCACAGTGAGAGAAACATTGGTCAAAGGTTATTGATGTGCAATTCAAACACAAAGGACCTGAAAATTTATCCAAAAGAATGATTTATAAAAAAATAATTACATTAAATGACATCCAGACCAAAGCTGTGCATTTTATTTAACATAGAGCAGTTAGGGATTTTAAAAAATCTTTCAGAAATAAAAAAATACTAAATTGAGCTGTTTAAAATATTGATTGTCAGAAGCGGGGAAAGAGTTTCTTCTAGAAATATCAAACACATCCACATCCATAGCTGTGAGAAATAAAGTATCTGTTAGCAACTTCGGACTATACCCTTTTCTGTAAATTGTCAATAAGCGGTTATTAGACTAGAGGCAATTCTTTCCAACCAAATTTACTTTTCTAATATGGCTTTTTATATTGTCAGGAATATATATATATGAAAAGCTGGCTCTATTAGGAATAAGCATACAGTGATATTTTGTTGCAAATATTCACTTCCTTTGATTACTCTGATTGCAATACACATTATGTTGTCTTAGATTATTTCACAATATGTAATTACTGTGTCACATCACTGAATTTTCCCAGGAAAAGCAGTCTGTAGGCATGAATTCCTATTAAGTTATTTTGAGACATTTTATTAGGATTTAAATATAGTACTACATTTTAAACAAATGTTTACTAGCAGTAGGAGTGAGCGATATATCAATATGCCCAAAACTAGTTTGAAATCCATATAGTGATATCAGTTTCATAATTTTTGACCTGGCTATGTATCGTGAATCACAATATGTGTGTGTGTTCATGCATGCTATAAAAAATTCACAGTATGGGAAAAACCGTGAAGCCAGCCAATGCCTCTACACAGCTCCATCCTTATTTCAGACATTGTGATATATCAGTATATTGTGATGTTTAGCTGGTGATATACCAGTATCACGATGTTGAAAACCAGACATTGCCCAGCCTAACTAGCAGAAAGCTTCAATATACAAGGTGGTTTTTTTCCTGCTACAAAGAACTACAGAGACACAAGAGTTATTTATATGCCAAACTGTTGCCCAGACATCTTTTTAAGATGTACAATGTGATCCTTTCACAAGAAAGTTCTCATGAATTCAATGGAATTTGCTCTTTAGCAAGTGAACTAAGGACCACAGGATGTAGAGCCAAACTGTACATGATGTTCATCTTCATTTTAATATGCATTTTAAATAATTCAAATAATAGCCACCTGGTGTGGGGCTTATAATGATCAAGATTGCAGCAGTTGGGGGGGGGGAGAGTGAGAGATTAAATCATTATTTCCCTGCTGGAGTCCTGACCAAAACAATTCATTTGAAGCAGCTGTTTGCATTGGGATGAAATCCTGAATTTGTGCTGAAGGTCTCTTCCCCCAGCTTCTGCAATCAGTCCCTGTCAAGTGACTGTCATTTTGCAGTAAAAATGTGCACACAGATAGTCAAATCCAGACATCTGGCTGCTCTGGCTAACTGATTTTTTGGGAGGAGGGGGAGGGGGAACTTAACTGATTTGAAATAGAAACTTGGAGACTTAAAAATTATCACAACAAATGTTCCTACCATAGAATTCCTTTCCAACATGTTGAAATTATTGATCTGACCACATGGGGAGCAAATTATAAGTAGGCTTCACCATTTGAAAATGACAGGGAAAGTCGCATCAAAGTGACCCCCCCAATACTATTATTAATGTTATTTAGTAAATTTGTATACCACCCTTCATCTGAAGATCCCAGGGCAGGTCACAACAGAACAACACAAAATGTGAATACAAAATACATAATAAAACAAAACAAAACAAAATCAATAGCCCCCTCCCACAAACACATTTAAGAGGCCATAGAATGTTAATCAGCCGAACCCCTGACTGAAGAGAAATGTTTTTGCCTGGAGCCTAAAGATATGTAATGAAGGCACCACACAAGCCTCCTTGGGGAGAGCATTACACAAACAGGGAGACACCACAGTAAAGGCCCATTTCACTGAGGAGGTACATGAAGAACCTCAGATTATGATTGCAGGGTCAGGGGAGGTTTATATGGGGAGAAGCTGTCACTGACGTATTGCAGTCCTGAGCCATTTAGGACTTTTTGGTCAAAACCAGCACCTTGTTTTGGGCCTGGAAACTAAGCCACCAGTACATTTGGGCAAGGATCAGTGTAATAGGCTCAAGCTGTCTTGCTTTGGCGAGCAACCTGGATGACGAATTCTGCACCTGCTGAAGTTTCCAAACAGCCTTTAATGGCAGCCCTACGTATAATGTGTTGCAGTAATCTAACCTAGAGGTTACCAGAGCATAGACAACAGACGTTAGGCTATCCCTGTCCAGATAGGGGTGCAGCTGGGCCACAAGCTGAAGCTGATGGAAGGCACTCCACGCCACTGAGGCCACTCAAGACCGCTCTTTCAGAGGAAGTATAACCCCATCAAGAGAAGGCAACCTCCCATTCATCCGATCCAGGGACCATCCACTAACAGTGCCTCTGTCTTATCTGGATTGAGCCCCAGTTTATTGGCTATCCAGTCCATAACTGAGGCAAGACATCAGTCCAGCACATCCACTGCCACACCTGCAGATGCAAAGGAGAAGTAGAGCTATGTGTCACCAGAATATTGTTGATGACATACTCCAAAACTCTGTATCTCCACTCAGGGGTTTCATGTAGATGTTAAACAGCATACATTGGACCGAAGAGCAAACCCTGGCATCACCCTCTGGAAATGACCATCCAAGTAAGACCAGAAATACCACAAAGCGGTGCCAGGCACCCCTAATTTGAACAACCACTCCAGAAGAGTACCATGGTTGATGGTATCAAAAGCCACTGAGACGTTGATAATTGACTGGAACACATTTCTTTACTGACAGAGGTCATAATATAGTTTCTTGTTCCAAAACTGGGCCGAAATGCTGACTGAAATGGATCTAGAAAATCAGTTTCCTCCAAGAGTGCCTGGAATCCAGAACATCTCACAGAAGAAGTAGCTGCAGTGTAGGCTTCTGGGTTCTGGCAAGATCTTGGTGGAAGCCGGTTGCTACCACTTCTCTGGGAGGGGAACCTGGAAGCCAACTCTGCAGACATGTAACCTGGTAAGCCATGCAACCCAGCTTTGGCGGGAGGTGGGGAGATGGAGTCAGCAGATGCCACCACTAACACAAATTCCAACCTATGTATCTCTTAAATGAATAGCAGTTCCATTACAACCTGAAGTATAGGTTAGCAAACCTCTGCCCCTTTGATAGTCTTCAACCCAGCATGGTCTCCAGCCCTCCAGAAGTGACACTCAAACTTCTATCTTGCCACTATTGTTCCTAGGCCCCATCTGAAGTTTCCATTGGCTCTTGTTTTCTTAAACTCCCATCTCTTCCCCACCCATCGTTTCCTCAGATGTTTGCTTTTTAATGCACTGACTGCTTTAGCCAATCTGCTGCATGTGCAGATTCTCCACAACATTCATCTCTCTTCCCCCATAGACCTTCTAGTCCTTAAGCACTATGCAATTTCTTCAGAGGTCCTCCTTGCCTCAGAAAATATTCTGACAACACTGTGTTTCCTTGGCAGTTGGGAAAGTGCATGAGTTTGCACCAGCTAAGCTAACAAATACCAGAGGCTTCACTATCATCATCATCATTATGTGCAATGCAATTATATACTAGAAGAAATGGCTGTCTAGAAAATCTCAGTATGTGAAACACAGTCACCTGCATTGCTTATTAGTACTTGTTGCCAGATCACAATGCTACACTAAAGGCAGAAGCAATAACTGGCAGAATTTTCTTGGTGTATCTAGATTCTTTGCCAACCTGGCTATGCTGGCTGGGGCTCATGGGAGTTGTAGTCCAAAACATATGGAAGGCACCAGTTTGATGAACAGCTACTTTGTTACCCTACACTTTTCTTAACTAGCCTACATGGCTCTCCTTCTACAGCAGGCATGTCCAAACTCCATTTTGGGGGCCTAATCTGGCCTGTTGGTCAATTTAATCCGGCCCCTGTGGGAGTATATGTCCTGGGGTAAAATCCTAAAAAAAAGCTCAACAATTCTGGTCGGCCCTCACACACGTTCACTTCATCATAACTGGCCCTCTTTGAAAAAAGTTTGGGCACTCCTGTTCTACAGCATAAGTCAGGAGTGACATAAGCTATGTGAAGTTTCTTCAGAGACCACTTTTGCCATAGTTCTGTCATCTTTGCACCTTTCCTCATTCTCCGCTTACTTTACTTTCAAGATTCTCCTCCTCAGAGCCTTCCTTCAGATTCCTTGCCTCTAAATTTTCTGTCCATTAACTTCTCTACAACCCAGGACCTCTTTTCAGTCCTAAGTCTGCCCCTGTGCAACTTCTTACTCTCAACCAAACTGACACTCTCCCTTTCCCTCACAGATATTGAACTGAAAACTTTCAGCAACCTGAACAATAACTTAATCGTTCGTGCCAATAGCTCATGCCACCATACTAGGCAGTGGAGGTTGGTCCATTGGGGTTAATGGGCATTGCCCCATCAGCCTCATTCTGCCCTCAGCCACTCACACCTGTTTGACTTCCAACTTTTAACCAGTTAGGGAATGGCTCTGCCAATCACTGGCTCTAGCTCTATCTACTGTTGGTTACCTGGCCTTCTGCCCTATCATTCCCAATGGGCACCAGTTATCACTGACACTAGGTAAGAGGCTTTATAAGTACAATGCAAAATAAATTAAGCATTTGATTATGTCATTGATTTCAACAAGGCTTAGACATGGCTGAATTTTATCCTTTGGCTCAATTCCTCATATTTAAATTTAATTTTTTTAAAAAACTACACACTTTCACTAACTCTAGAGTTGGAGTTGTTGGAGGCAAATTTTCCCTGGCGGCAGACGACAGAACAATGAGACTGGTGTAAAACACTCAAACAAGAGTTTTATTATGGCTATACAAACAACAAACACAAAGCATGTGGGTGTTCTCTTTCTGCAGGCAGTTGCAAACTGCAACTTCTTCTCTTTATACACATCACCATCTGTGCCTAATTAGCCAGGAAAACCACACCCAGAACTCATAGAAAACGTCCTTAAAGTTATCTGCATCCTTTTCCTGTTTCTTGACGAATGATACCTACCATGAGTACTAGTGAAATTTATGTAAGAAAGGGTCTAATGTTGAAGACCTATGGTGAATTTTAAAGAATGGCTACCACTTCTGGATAGGAGAAATATCTAATCCAAACTATGAATGAAAAACGAACAAAAAGTAACTAATGTGAACCAATGCATGGATTAAAAAAAGAAACAAACCCCAAATAAACCCCCTTTGGTCGTCACTTACTTCATGGCACGTCAGCATGCCCTTCTTCTGTTAACGGCAGTCATGAGAGCAAATAAAATGACAAAATGGAATGACTGAGACACTGTAGAGTCACAAAGCAAAAGCATCTGCAAAATTGGCCGACAAACAGTTAACAAGATGATGTGAAAGTAAAGGATGTAATAAAGTTCAGCTTTTAAAAAAACCTCTCTGATTGTTGGGTTATTTATGAAACTCTAAGGTTATGAAGTTCAAAGGTGACCAATTCAAAATCTGCCAATGCATATACTCATCTTCTTGATTTACTTTTCACTTACCTGTCTGGGGCAAAATTTTGTTGACACTGAAACATTTACAACTTGGTATATTAATGCAAGGTGGCGCTGTGGATTAAACCACAGAGCCTAGGGCTTGCTGATCAGAAGGTCGGCGGTTCGAATCCCTGCGACAGGGTGAGCTCCTGTTGCTCGGTCCCAGCTCCTGCCCACCTAGCAGTTCGAAAGAACGTCAAAGTGCAAGTGGATAAATAGGAACCGCTCTGGCAGGAAGGTAAACGGCATTTCCGTGCGCTGCTCTGGTTCGCCAGAAGCGGCTTTGTCATGCTGGCATGACCCGGAAGCTGTACGCCAGCTCTTGGCCAATAAAGCGAGATGAGCACCGCAACCCCAGAGTCAGACACGACTGGACCTAATGGTCAGAGGTCCCTTTACCTTTACCTTTATATTAATGCATGACAATGAAACATTTGAATACCTCCTGGGTTCAGGGAGGACTGAGGACATATAATATAGCAAAAAATATCACTAGTGTACAAAAAAGTGTCAGAAGAACAGAATCTTCCCTGAATAAGATATTAAGTAAACAGTTTCAGGGTGGCAACCCTGCAACTATTGCTAAATCTCAGTAACACAACCATTAGACCAGTAACATAATTATGGATTAGAATAAACCTCCAGGATAACAGATGCTAGTTCCAGTCTAAACTTTCAAGATGCTTCCCCCCTTCCTTTCCCTCTTCACAGTTACCTCCTTTACTCTATTGATGCAGTAATTATTCAGTGGATACTTGATCACTATGTTTTCATACAACTATTTGGTTCAGAGGTAGATTAACCTGCTTATTTGCTTGCTAATGTATTTACCTGCGTATTTATGAATGGGTCGTGGTGGTGGGGAGTACAGAGTTTATAATAAAAGTTGGGGAGAAGGAGCTCAAACAGCTGCTCTCTGATAATCAACAGGCTTTTGCAAGGTCTTTATAATTTGCTTTTTGTAAGATTAATTTAACAAAGATTATGTGGCAAGGACACCCAATTTCTTCCTATAAACAGCTTAAAGCAGGATGGGAGTACAAAGAACAAAAACTAACCCATTTGTTCAGGGACTGGTTTTTTATGCTTATCATTTACAGACTGAATTCAGCTAATGACTTAATTCTTTTCTTTTGGCAAGGTAAACACATTTTACTATGCACTTGGTTTTGATGGCATAATTTCAAACACACACACACACACACACACACACACACACACACACACACACACAAAAAAAATGTGTCTTTGAAATGCATAGTAGTTGCTGATTTTTTCCTCCAAAAGGTGGAAAACTCATTTGGAAACATCCAAACTCTGAGGACTGGTATGGAGGTAGGCTGGTTATATCTTTTCGTGTGTGTGTGTGTGTGTGTGTGTGTGTGTGTGTGTGAGAGAGAGAGAGAGAGAGAGAGAGAGAGAGAGAGGGAGGAATTAAGAGCATTCTTAATTTTGCCCTTTGTACACTTGTCTGGAGCAAGAAGCAATTGCTGAATGTGTGAATTGCTGGGTGTATGTTTTTGTGCATGTAAATTAGTGAGAGCAGTCTTCCAAAGCAATTTTCAAGGCTTTGTACACTCTCAGAAAACCCCTGTTCTACAGCTGGTGGTGCCTTCTAATGCACATATGCATGGGCGTAGCAAGGACTTTTGTTGGGGGGGGGGCAGAATCGATGTGATTGGTCAGCTAGTTAAGTAATTCTGTTGTTTTACTGCCCCCCTGGGCTATGCCCATGCCTAAATCAATACCATAAAGTAGTTTTCTGGCGTATTTGTAAAAAAAAAGCTCAACAACATTCAGGGTGTCCTGGTTTTTACTTCTTGAAATATGGCAAACCTACATAAAAGTCAATAAGGAAAAAACCCTTCCATTATTCAAATATCAGTATATGGAAGTATATAATTTTTATTTCTAGCACTTACAAACTATAGCAATGTGGAAAAATAAACAGTTTTCAGGGAAATCTATATCCGAATAATACTGCAAGATAAGCTTGTAAAATTGACAATGACACAGTCGATATAGAGTGGCATCCTTTTTCTTTAAACTACCTTAATTCTGTCTAGTTTAATTCATACATTTTAGCTGTTATATTTGTTATACCCCATTAGGGAAATCTGATTAAAAGGTGAGTGTACTGGCACCATAGGAAAGACTCACACTGATACAATTACTGTGAAGTATCTTAACATTTAAGCTAGTTTATAATTGGGACTTCCACTGCCAGCTGAGTGGACACATTTTTAATAAGTATGCAGCACAGGAAGAAATTACCTTAATTTGCTTATTAAAATTAAATGAATCTTCATACTAAACTGAAAGTTGCAAAGTACTCAACAGCAAACAACAAACTATGTATGGACTACAAATATGTATCATGGGAAAGAGTCTGCAAAAGGAAAAAAGGAAAAAAACGTATCTACACAAAGAACTCAAGTATACTGTTAGGATTGCTACATTCCCTTACTGAAAGCCACAAACGTCATGGCAAATTTGGTTGCCAACTCTACATACTCTTTCCAATATTATAATTTCCAAATACTGCTAACACACACTGAAGACACACAAACCATACTGTTCACATCTCTACAACAAGCAGAAAGCTAGCCACATTTTGATTATTACTTAAACTCTATGATTTAGCAAGCTCTTGTGGATATGACTCTCCATGCCTTTGGATTTTCCTCACTCTTTGACCTAAGCCAAGAACAGAAAGAGTAAATCCTGTTGTGTTTTAGCTCCCTCCATTGAAATTAACGGAAACCATCATTTTTTGGAATTCCATGTGCACCTCTGAGTGTCAACAGAACCTTGGAACAGGGAGAACATTGTAATTTATAGAGTAACAGAAACTTAGCAGTACTTTTGATATTACAGGTTTGGTTTCGATTTGGCCTTTCCTGAACAGAAGGGCTTCTTCCATATTATATGGAAAGGACTGAGATCCAGGGAAGATTTCTACTGGAACTGGAAGAAATGGCTGAGGCCCTTTTTATGATTCCACCACACTTCTTCCCCCAGCCACAACACTGTTCTGAAAGGTCCACAAATCTTCTGGATGGCATATTTTCAAGAGGAAGGGGGAAATCAGTAAAAAAGTGTCCTTCCTACACCTAAAAGTTATGTTTTATAAAAAGGAAGGAGTGAAATAAAGAAAATAAATACTTTACAAAGAGTACACCTTATGAACCCTTTGCTGTTTCAGTAAATCAGATTGCTAAATGAAAGGGAAAAACAAATAAAAACTTCTAGGTTTACTAACAGGAGTATAATTTTTAGGTATCCATTTGCGGTTTAGATGTTCACTTGGCTTAATACAGTGGAGAAGCAGCACAGCAAAAAATACCCTGCCCCACACTCTTTTCCACCCCTAAAGTAACGTGACATGGAAGCTCCACATAGAATTTTCATCCCTGCCCCACTGGTATGTCATCCCTAGTTTGAGTGAGAACTGACACAAGAATTGAGTGTCTGTGCATATAGGATCCCTGTGGATCATTTGCATTATACAATAAGATGTATGGCAATGGACAGAGGGACTCATGACAATTATCTACCACGTAAAACCTGTTACCATGTAGCTGAAGCTTGAACTTTGCTAGGAAACAGGTCCTGGTACATTCAGAGTTTGGGGTTTCTTACATCACTCTACTGTTCTGCTACCATGGGTTGCCACCTTAAGTTGAAAGTCCCAGAAACAATCACAGCCAGTGCAACATATCCATCCAAAAGCTCAATAAATTTCACAATATTGACTTTAAAAATATGTCTGGCAAATGCAATCTTTCAGTGGTACTGTTTGTAAGGCAGGGTGGCTGAAGATGGGATGCAAAAACTGACCCTGCCACCATGTACTACCACCATGGATAATCTAGTATGCTCTGATGAAGAGGAGAGGATGACAGGCCTCTCACATTTTTAATAGCTGTGTAGAAAATGAACTTTTTTAAAATGCAGCTACTTTCGCCCCTGCATGATAAGATGCACACAACAAAATTCCACAATTGAGAGAGGTGCAAAAGCCCTTGTATCCTTTGTCTCTGGCCACCTTAGAAAAGACTAGAGGATAGGCTTTGTGGCTACTCTTCTTCCAACAATTAAAACCAAACAGCTCAACCAACAAATCATTAATGTACGTTGATCGCTTTACTGGAGCAACTGAATGTGTACATTGTGAGAACAAGATATTAGACTAGATGGGCAACTGGCATGATCCAGCAGGAAACTTGATTTTTAAAAAATGAAACCAGAATATGGTCCATTAGTGCGTCTCCTTTCTTGCATGTGCTGAAGTCCATGCAATAAAATAAATATTTTTAAGATGTGTCACTTTTTTAAAAAAAGTTGCATTGGAATATTTGTTATCAAATAAAGGAGAGGTTTCATTTACTAAAAAAGCATAGAGAGATTCTGGCTGGGATCCAAAGGTGTGAGCAGAAAGCACTTCTACATGTGGGACTGCTGATTTCTCTCTTTCCTTGCACCTCCAACTGGATTCTCAGGAGTGCTTTGTTGGAGGTTGTAATGGATTGCAGCAGGAAGACGAAAAACCTTGGCAGATACATGCAGTGCCACATGTGGCCCTCTGCATTGTAAACTAAACATATGTATCATGCAAAATAAAACACACAAAACTACTCAACACATTCTAAATAAGACAGCTACTACTGAAGCAATATCAACTTGAAATTAAATCAGAACTATAACCAGTCAGCTGTCACTTAGAGCCACTTTGAAACCTTTTCATTAAATGTAGAGAAGTTAGGGGTAAACCATAAAACACATAACCAGGGATTCTAGAAAGGAGAGGTGAAATTGATTCTTAACTAGCAGCATAGTAAAAGATAGCATATTTCAATACGTGTTAATATCATACCGTCTTTCCCTCTTTTTAAGACACCGTCTTATAATTTTTTCCCCTCAAAAAAACACAGGGTGGCTTATTTTCGGGGGGATGTCTTATTTTTATTACGTCAGTATGGTACGGTACAGCCTCCCCCTGTGGCAGCACCACGGCTTACTTTTGGGGTACGTCTTACTTCTCACAAAGGTAAAAAAACCTGCCATGGCTTACTTTATGACTACGTATTAAAAAAGGGGAAACAGGGTAAACAAAGAAGGGCAAAGGTGCATAATCATAATAGCAATTAACGTCTTTTGTAGATTTTTAAGAGGGTCAAAAATTAATACTGGAGCATTAATACCATGCATTTTAAACGTAAGATTAAATGGTATTTAACACATTATTAATGCTTTATGAAAGCAAAGGTAATTTAAACTTACGGACACTATAGACTTAAAAAATAATTTAGTTCCATTTACCTTGTACTAAGACTTGCTGTTTTTATTCCTGGAGGTGACTCCAATCCTTCCCCTGGCTTTGATGATTTCTCTCTGTTCATTTGCTGCAGTATTGAGTTCAATTCACTAATGACATTAGCCTTTGGGCCTGAGAGAACTGGGCTTTTAACCTCCGTTACATCACCCCATAGCTTAGAGGTCCTTTGCTGTACAACTTTAGCCATACTGGGCTGTGCGCTGATAGGAGGTGGGGGTGGGGCAGGTGGAGGAATAACAAAACTATCTACAGTTTCTTCAATTAGCGCATCCTTGTAAAGTGCATTGCTTTTGTTGATTATGGGCTTCATTTTTGGCTTAGGAGGTACTGGGGGTTTGTCCACCAGAAATGTTTGCCCATCTGCATAGACTGTACAAGTATCCAAGTTCTCACCACCTTCAGAGGATAAGGTAGAGATGCTGGACACAGTTGAGATAGTGCTGGTTGTCTCTAGGTGATGGTCACTACTGCTTCGACTGTCCACCTCTTCAATCCCAGAGTCAGTGACATTATCAAAATTTTCAGGCGGTGGTAAAAATGAGGCAGGCAAACAGTTTGAAAGACCCACTGGTTTCTTACTGTCTATTGAATTTGAGGGTTGAGTAGGATTGAATGAAGCAGGCGAAGTTCCATTTTTTCTCTGTTTGAGCAAGTCTGTTAGTGCAGAGCCTGGGACAGAATGGTCATCAGGGATATCAAAACTGTTAGCAAATTCTAAAGGCGGTGGTAATGGCTCAGTAAAGATGAAATCTTCATCAAGATCAACAGATGCTAAAGGGGGTGGAGGGATACGGAACGGTAAAATGATTGGATCATCAACGGAGCCAACTGCTACAATAGTTTTGCAGGGAGATGCAGGTAGCTCAGGCATGTCAGCTTCATCTAGTCCACTTTCTGCCGTTTCTGTACTTTCCTGTGCCTCTGGTGGAGGCTTTTCAGTATCCACATCTATCTCAGCACTTTCCTCTTCCTTTTCATCAGGGGTATCATTGGACTGTGCTGTATCTACTGTATGAACCATGAGCAAACCAGCTGACTTCTGCTGTGAGGTATCCACAATGTTTATCAGCATGTTCTTCTTTTCTTCAGGCCTCCTCTCTTTCCCCGTATCTGTCTCATATTTGTTCTCCGTCTCCTGCCGCCTTAGTGGACCACGCGTATTTTGCCTAGCAATTGTAGCTGTCACTGGAAATGTAGTTTCGATGTTGGACCTCATCTTTGTATCTATATAAAGGGGTTTGTTAAGGTCTGCTTTGCCAGATTCTCCTTTCCCTGGAATTTGCTGGGTTTGTTCCTTCATGGCTCTATCTCTGGCAGAAAGGGCAAGGGCTAAAGGTGAATTTGGATCCAGTAATTTCCCTGTGAGTGGATGAACATAGTTATCCAGACTGGACACACCAGCATTCTGAGTTGCCAACACATTATTTTCTGAACCCATTGGTGTTTGGGTTGAAGGGTTTGGTGTCCTTGCATCACTTTGATTACTTGATTCACTGCTATTAAAAATATTTTCAGGCTCTCTAGGTGCTGGGATAGGAGATGGTGATACAAGTTGCCTAAAGTTGTCTTCATTACCAAACATTCCCTCATCACTAAACTTAGACTGTCTCAAACGCGGCATTGGAGGCGATAGCCCAACATCCTCATCTCCCAAATCTGTGGAAAGGAAAGCTGGAGAGTTACGCCTGGCTTCTAATCTTTTCTCCCTATCCCTCACTGCCCCTGCAATGGCTGCTGCAAATGGACTGACAGTCAAGTTATCTTCAGGTCTGAGCTGTCCTGGTTGCTCTGAAGACTGTGGGTCAATTTCCATGCTGCTTCCTTGACTACTTTTCCCACTACTGCTGGTAGATGGCTCTTTAACAATGATAGTTGGAATTGGAATAGAGCAGGTTTTTTCTGGACTATCCTCAACATTAGACTGTTTCACTAGCATTCCCTTCCGTCTTGCTGGCTTGGCTGGGACATACACTGCTTTGCTTGCTATTCTTCCAACTTCAGAGTATGGGTTCTCCGGCATCTGACCTCTCTTGTTTCTGAAGCTTGCCTGAGTTGAGGCATTTCTGCTATATAAGTCCTCAGAATCTAGAGAATAACGGTCCATCTCTCTCCGGTAATATATCCCTTTGTCCCTTATCACCGTTCCCATATTTTCAGATCTACCTGAAATAGCTAACTTTGCACCTGAATTCTGATTAAATGCAGGCTTAATTGTCCCATATATTCTAGACACTGGAGATTTGGGGGAGTTGTAAAGAGGAGATGGAGGTGGTGGTGATGGAGGTAAAGACTGTGGTGGAGGAGGGATATCTTCAGAGGTGTCTGGCATGGATAGACTTCTGGTAAATTTTAGCATGGGAGGAGCCAAAAATTGCCGTTCTTCCTCTGTTATCCCTTTAAAAAAATCACAAGCTACAATTTTTAAATTGCTCTTGAATTTTAATTATCAGCCATTGTCACCAAAGACATAGTAAACCAGGTACAGAAAATACTGTATTATATATTACTATGCATGGTTTGGTTTTAGAATATGTCTGTACTAGATCTTCAGTTTATATTTTGGCTTGCCTCAGTGTCCCTATGCTGATCTTCCAGCATTTTCTTACATATGTGCACAGAGAATTGTGCATCCCTAAAGTAATGTTTTTATGAACTGTGCATAAAAGGAAGTTATCAGCCAAAAGCTGTGAAAGACTGGAAGAAGAAAGGAAAGAAAAGCTTAAAAAAAATATGTATGCATGTTGGCATTTGTGAATAGGTGGCCATGCATGAAACATGATAAAACAATGTTTCTACATGGGTAAAGAGAGTGGATTGAGAGGCATTGTGAAACAACCTTCCAAACAAACAAACATATGTAGCTTTGGAGTGAGATTGCTACCTGTTGTATGAGGTGCTAGATTGCATGCTGGAAAGCTAGAAGTGAAGCACTAACCAGGGCAGGTGCATGAGGCAATGGCTTCACAAGCTACTTGTGGTACTTCCTGGTACAGACAGAGCAAAGAGATGCTCCCCTTACACAGACAGTCTCTGAAGTAATAATTACAGTATATAGCTGGCTTGCTGGTTTGTGTTCAGGATAAAACAACAGCAGCAAAAGGGTCTATCTAAGCTATGGGCTGATTGCTGTTCCTTGTAATAGTTGATAATATGCATGCACACGAAAGCTCACACCAAGAACAAACTTAGTTGGTCTCTAAGGTGCTACTGGACAAATTTTTTTATTTTAAAAAATACCGGTATATATTTCTTTCACTGTATTTCCCATAACTATTTTGATGTAGAGAGTTGCAAAGAATAACATCATTATTTCACCAGGGAACAGAATATCCCTTCAAACATAAAGGGGAAGAAAGGACAAGAAAAACGTTGTCTCTCAGCTTTAGCTCCCATATTGCAACCTGCTCTAATTAAAGTTTGGTGTTAAATGTATCTTTTCGGTCTCTGCTTGCCATTGCTATTACAGCAAGAATAGCAATTGAAATTGGGGGGGGGGAGACCTTTGACTAAGTTTCCAATATGGCTAAAACAACATCATTTTGCAGAAAAATACATTTTCATAAAGCATATGTTGACTCTATTTAACTTCCTCATTGTACAACCAAATACTTCTACAGCAAAATGGACCAATTAATATATATTTTCCTAAAGCTTTCTGTCATTATTTTGAACAAAAATACCATCTTATCACATATACACAGATTATAAAACACAATTATAAAGCAAAGAAGAATGGTTTCATTTAAAACTAACCTCTGAGTAACTTTTACCAATATAGTCTTTTTTTAAAATTGTTATTCTTCTTTTTGTAGTACGAATTTGGCATTGTGATATAAACAAAATTCTACACATGGTAATCAGAATGCGAAAACATTTTCAAATGTGCAAAAGTAGCTGCTTTTGATTCAATAAACATAAAATTTAAATGTGGATTAAATTTGGTTTGGATTTTACCATACTTTATAGGGATTTCTGCTGTTGGTTACTTCGTTACTTATTAATTTTGAAATTTATAAATGCATTTTGTATGCTAAGAAATTCTGATATTAAGCAGTAAATAAATATTTGAAATAAAAAGCTAAAAAACAATGAATTACCTTAAGAAATTGTATATTTCAAAGAGCACAAATTCCAGTTGTAATATTCCGTCAAAGTTACCAACAGACACTGGCCTGGTTCACATGTCACATTATATCTTAGTTACAATTAGCTATGGTTTCATATGAATGTGCTGCTGCTTGCTTCGAAACAGCAGAGATGCTTTGCTCTTCCGCTGCTCCTTCTGTGCTTCCGGGAAACAAGCCATGGTCTGGTATGTCATGTTGTCTAAACCTGGACTCATAATTTGTTTTCCCCAAACAGAGCCTAAGCAGTAAGCCAGTAACAAACCTTGGCTTCTGCTCATGGTTTGTTTGGATAAAAATAAACCATGAACTTGAGAGAATCTTGTTTCACGGCAATGCAGCAGCAGCAGGAGGAGAGGGGGAGGAGCAAAATACCTGCACTTTTTCAAACATGCATGAGCATGCTACTCTGTCACATTAAAGTACAGTTTATTTTATGGTTCAATATGACATGTGAACAGGCCAGTTTGTTCTCACGCAATGGCTATTTGATCAAGACTCAAAATCAACTCATGGACAAATGCATTTGAAGCAAACACTGCAAGCAATTGTTAAAAATAATGAAACATCGCTTGTAGAAAGTTTCATTTTACCTATTGATTTTTGTCTTCTCACGGTACCTCGTGGTACACCCAGAAATGGGCCTTGGGAACTCCCAGGGACTGTTGGTGGCATCACAGCAATCCCTTGTCTCTCATACATAGACTACAAAAAACAAAAAGAAAAACCAATTGTACCTGAAGCCATAATTTAAAGTTCTGTTTCATTCTCACATATAGGCCTGGTTTACACAATACCTTGGGCAGTATGGTTCCATGTCTTCATTGTCACTTTCATGCCATTCTTTCTATCATCTATCTATCTATCTATCTATCTATCTATCTATCTATCTATCTATCTATCTATCTATCTATCATCTATCTATCTATCTATCTATCTATCTATCTATCTATCTATCTATCTATCGCTCTATCACTCTATTTCTATCTCTATTCCTGACCATGTCACGAGGGTCAGATTGCATGCTGGTGATCATTGGGGCAGATGTGAAAAGTGTGGTTAGTAACCATGTAATCTGGCCTAGGCAGATGGATTATATGTTACTGGAGCAGAATGGTAACATCTACAGCAGGTAGTAGCAAAATACATGCTTCAATTCAAAGAAACATGTAAACTTGGTCATAGTTTTGATTTTCACTTCAAACATTAAGTGACAATTTGAAAAAAAATACATTATGCTTGACACAATTTGGCCACTATTTTGAGACATCCAAAATATTTGTTTCATTGAATATTTGGAAAATGAGGCAGATTATTTATATATTACACAGGAAAACAGCAACACAAAAAGGATGGTTTGATGAACTAGTGAACTAGGAGCTTTTGCTATGGAGGGGAATGGAGGGGGTAAGTGTTCCTTTATAGCTGTACTCAACTGGCAAAAGAGAAAGCCATTTCTATGGATCACGAGTTTAGTTCTTACAACTGATCTTCTTCCAGAGCTGTCCATACCTGTCTGCCACATATGATGGCTCACAAAACCTTTCATAGTGGCATCAGGTGTTGCAAGATGCCCTTCCTGAGTCACTTGCAGTAGCAATGTTAAACATAGGTAGGAGAAGGATCTATTCAGAACCTGACAACTGGGATGAAGGAAAACCTGGCTAATGGTTCCAAATGGATTTGTGGACTACAGTATGTCTAAGAGCAGACACCCAGGGGCGGAGGTAGGGGGTGCAGTGGGGGCGGATGCCCTGGGTGTCTTCCCTGAGGGGGGTGACATTTGGCGCACCGCCTGCCCACGACCAAGCCTACCCCGAGCTGTCGGAGAAGGGGGGGGGGAGATGTGCTGCTTTGTGGGTGGCATTCCCCCCTTCCCCCTTTGTTTTGACAGCTGGGGGAGGCTTGGAAGTCACAGGCGGGCGGTGCGCTGAATGTCCACCATCGGTGGCTCGCTTCGCCCCCAGCTGCAGGGCAAGTGCATTGCTCTGTGCACCTGAGCAGCTAACCTGCACCTGGGAGGGTACTCTCCGTGCCCCGCCCCATGCAGGAGCACGCCCGCCCTGGGCAGTGTGGGCATATGCTCTGCCACTGCAGAACCCCCTTTGAAGAAAAACACATAGGAAAGGACTGTTATCCTCTTCAAATGGTGCTATGTGCTGCCGTACACATAGGTGATCAGAATATTGCAAAGCAAGAACTGAGAGTAGAAGCCATTAACGTAGAGCAGGTAAGACACCATTCAAAACCCTGACTTGTGTCTGAGATCAATTATTAGACCAATTATCCTGCATACCTCTCCTAAACATCTCAAGGTTGGAAAAGGAGAATAAACAAGTATGCCATAACATGCTATCCAAAAATCAACAGGTCCACAGCCACAATGTGCTAGTATTCAGCTTTGGTATGAACAATCTCCTTTCCCCGCTTAAGGAAGAAACAGAAGTATATATTGTTAACTCCCCGTGATGCCTTGATAGATATGGTTCCTTAAGGAAAAGGTACGGGAATTGAGGTCATATCCACAGAGGACTGGCCAGGTGGTAAAAACTGTTGGACAAGAGTATAGCACAAGACCGCAGAATCTGTCCAAGGAATGCAGGAGGGACAGAAATTTGTCAGGTCTCTTCTCATACTAGGCCTGCATGCCAGTTTCTTGTCTGCACCTTGTGCACCACTTGTGCTAACATCAAGCAAAGAGTCAAAGCTCCAGGGACTAAGGAAGTTTAGCAGTGCACCCAAGAATAAGCAGGAAAAGGAAACACTCTACAATACAATACAATCACATTTATTCAGAAACCACAGAACAGAACTAGAAACTTGTTTTCCTTTTTCTTTTACAGGGAGTAATAAAGATATAACAACCTAAGGTATACAGTGAAAGGATAACATCTTCTGTTAGAAGACCTCACTAGTCTTCTCAGGTGACCTCAACAGTCCACAACACATTTACCTCAGATGGGATGAAAGAGTGCATACAAGGACTAGAGAGTTCTTTTTAAATCCAACCACCTATATGAGGCCCAGATGAGGGTTATTTTGGTTATCTTAATACATGTCAGTCCATCAATGTAATTTCTGCAATTTTGTGTCCTTCGTCCTTGCATTTTGTAAGCGGGAAAGGGAGCAGGAAAAGGCAGGGGAGAAGGAGGCCCAGTCCCTCACAGTGGCACAGCGGGACCCGCAGGGAGGGGAAGAAGAAGAAGAGTTTGGATTTGATATCCTTCCTGCTTTATCACTACCCTAAGGAGTCTCAAAGCAGCTAACAATCTCCTTTCCATCCCCCCCCCAACAACAAACACTCTGTGAGGTGAGTGAGGCTGAGAGATTTCAGAGAAGTGTGACAAGCCCAAGGTCACCCAGCAGCTGCATGTGGAGGAGCGGGGACGCGAATCCGGTTCACCAGATTACGAGTCTGTTTTTTATATGTGATTGGGTCTTATGTTTTTGGCTGTACTGGTGTACCTCCGGTTATGAATTTAATTCGTTCCGGAGGTCCATTCTTAACCCGAAACCATTCTTATCCTGAGCTGCGCTTTTGCTAATGGGGCCTCCTGCTGCCCCTGTGCGACTTCCGCTTACATCCTGGGGCAAAGTTCGCTACCAGGAGCACCTACTTTCAGGTTAGTGGAGCTTGTTACCTGAAGTGTTCGTAAGGAGGACGGTATGTAACCCGAGGTTCCACTGTATTGTTATTTGGAGTGAGACAAAACATGAGCCAGGGTCACATATAATACTACTGATACCTTCAGAAAAATGCTGAATGCAGCACACCAACAGCTAACTAGCAGTTAACAGGCAATTTGTAAGACCAAATTTATGTGCAAGTATGTGAGAAAACTATGCACACAGCTAGAGATTTCTTTTGTTTCCACTGCAGTGGCTCACACTCCTGAATTTGCAAGCACTTTTCAATTTAAAATGCAACCTGTCTCCTCATTTCTCTCTCTCTCTCTCTCTCTCTCTCTCTCTCTCACACACACACACAGACACACACACACACACACACAGAGAGAGAGAGATTTACTGTGTACTTTGTGACCCAAGAGTTTACAATTTTTTCATTTTAATGATAGATTTGGGACTGTCCTCCAGTCCAGAACCTAGACTCAATTCTTTTCTTAAAAAAACAAAACAAAACGCACATATAAAAGCAACCCATGTATAAAAGCAATCTATTTTCCTCCTGAAAGAAGAATACAGCACATCTGAAGAAAGCCCGTATCCCCTCCCCAACTCCCCCCCTTAAAAGTACAAAATGCTTCATTGAGGAAGTAGATGCTAAACAGCTGGAATTTTAGGTGAGAAGGAACAAGAACACTGAATAACATAAATAATTTTATAAGGCATAAGTAGTGCATAAAGAATAAAAGTGAAAATGATTATTTTGCAAATGAACAGTGAGAGAGATAAGAAGTGGGGTTCATTCCATACCTTTACTGAAAGGCCAGCTATATCAGACACCTCCTGTCCCTAAACTGATTCCATTCCGCCTTGTCATGATAATAACTACTATTTAAACTTTAAGAATTGGCCTCTGAGTTTCCCCACCCTTCATCCCCTAGACGCTTTTCCTTTTGTGCTGTTTCTTTTTTATTGTAAGCTGACAGACAGGGACTATCTTGATTGTATGCAAGCCACCCCAGGAGCCTTTTTGGCTGAAGACTGGGGTATAACTTTTCTAAAGAAATTTAAAATTAAAAAGAAAAAGGGAAGATAAGTTGAGGTGGACAGGTAAGCTTAGGTGTCATTGGCATATTGATACGTAATACCGCCTCACACTATTCCAGTGCAGTCTCAATTCTTCAAAAATATTCTCAAGAAATTATGCTTCTGTCCTCTGGCACTTTCCTTTCTGAGAAAATTTAAACATTTGCCTCAAGCACCTGAAAAGCACAGAACCAGAAGTTCCTGAAGTGTTACTAGGAGCCACAGGATTCAATGCCATCTGTTGCCCTGCAAATTGTGATTGAAGAAGATACAGTTCAGAAACCGTATCTTATACATTGAAGTAAACTGCTATCCCAAAAGCTTACTGGAAAAGGGAAAACTTTAGACTAGCTACAAGTATCAAAACCAGAGCTGAGCAAGACAACCAGAAGTTTCATATTTCTTTGGCTTGCCTTCCCTGAGGAGGAGAATACAGTGGTACCTCTGGTTGCGAACGGGATCCATTCCGGAGCCCCGTTCGCAACATGAAAAGGCCATAACATGAAGTGCTGTATCTGCGCATGCTCGCCATGCAATTCGGCACTTCTGCGCATGCGCGTGACATCATTTTGCACGTCTGCGCATGTGCGAATTGCCAAACCCGGAAGTAACCCGTTCCAGTACTTCCGGTTCAGCGCGTTCGTATCCCATGATGAACGCAACCTGAACCAATCGTATCCAGAGGTACGACTGTATTTATTATTCCATCCAACTGAGGTCATTACTTCCTGTATGCTGTCCATCACCAACCAGAACACACAGCAATCCAACTAACAGCAGGTCAGTTTCTCCCTTAATTCTTTCTGCCTCAGTAGGGGGGAATCAAGAGTAGCGGATGCACACAACTTGTACAAGGCAGAGCCTTCCACACTAGTCGTGGTATTTGAACTTTGAGAAGTCATATCAAATTCTATGAATGATAGTATTTGTGAAATAGGTGGCAAATTTGTCATTTTGGACAGAACATATTTCTTGGTCTGAGCAGCATTTCTGTTGGGAAGGAAAAGAAATACATCATACTGCACTGTACAATGACCAAATTTAGGAAGAGATTTAAGCTCATTATGTACGATCCTTGGACAAGATCTGATTCAATATTTAGATCTATTTCATATCTAGATACAGTCCCATTGCACAATTACAATAAATCATGAGGAAGGTTTTGATGTTGATTTCAAACTTTGGAAATTAGCCATGAAAAGGGCATTTGAATATACCACTGCTATGGATCCAGTTCAAGAATATGGTGTAATTTTACAGAACACTTATAGAGGTGCCTCTCATATACTTCAATGGGACTAACTTCCAAGTAAATTTTCCTAGGAAATAAATCTTAATCTGTTACAGTGAGGAGTGTCATTCCAGAAGGCGATCATGGGCACAAGTCAGAATAATTAAGGATAAGTGTGCAAAAAGAAAAGGAAAGCTTGGAGGATTAGCCTCTACTATTAGGAATCTGGAAAGATCTTAATTTAGTCAAAATATCAGAACTCTTAAGTACATTTACAAGAGCCATTACTCACATTCATATCTGTAGCCGAGGGAAAGCATCTGCTGGAAGGTCGTTGTTTAATTGTTGCCACTCTTGAGTCCACGGCTGCATTGTCTGGAATTCTTGATGGCTTGGAAACTGGTACTATTTCATCAACTTTATCTGCAACACAGAAATATTTGCTAAAATAAATCTAATTTGTCCAAAGACTGAAAATCTAAATAATGCAATGTGAAATTAAGAGTTTAACTTTTTTTTAAAGATGCAAATAAAAAGGGGATTTTGGCAATTTAACAAGGCAATGCTTCAGCATCGTAAGTCGTGCAAGCCGAGCACTTTTATTGCTGCTGCGTAACATGCATGCTTTAGTTTTAAGCCTGCATGCATTTAATGTTTACTTAGTGTGACTCGAAAAACAATCCTCTTCTTCAAACCTTCAAAATGTGAAGGGAAAATATCTATATAGAAATGGAAAGAAAACCTTTAGAAATTTTACACCTGTAGAGCACTATTCCACACAGTAGTCACTAGAATGCTAATGAAATTTTAGACAATAATAGGTATTTTTAAGTGCTCTTTATGCTATTACTTTGTAACCTATTCCTGATGTCAGGCTATTAGACAAAACGATCTGGCACTGCTATAACAGCACTTTTTAAAGTCTCTTAAATATGCAAATACTTAATTTTCTATGGACTTCTAAATGTTAAATGAATCATACTTAGGTCCAATGAGTCAAGTTTCAAATCTTCATTAGAAACTTTGCTATAAGCCTGGCAATTAATATCTCAGGGCTAATTCTCATGGCCACGTTTTCAGTAGCAAACCACTTTCTAAACTCTGGAGTACTATTTTCCTGCATTTGCCTATGAGGAAGTAGTCATGAAACATTTCGACCACCAACTCAGATGGTGTTACCGTTTGCCACAAATGTTCAAAGAGTGTGTTGAGTGGCGGCCATCAAACTGTGATCTCAAAGTCATAGTATGGCCACTTCACTATGGACAAAAGGTAGGAAAACTAATCTGAGCTGGATAAATAAAAGCAGCCTGTCACGGACAAGGTCACAGAGAGAATCAGCCCTCAAGTTTTAAGTGTTCTATAGAGGCCAACCACACAAATTTTATCTCTACCCTTTGTAGCACAGGAAAATTTGGATCCAATAGGCACAATGCAGAATGCGACAAATTACAAACACAAACCAAAATAGAAGCAATCGATACAAGTGATTTCCTTTTAAGATGCAAGAGGAATGTTCAAATCTAGAGTTAGGCAACAACTGGATTATAGCATTATACAATGGGTATCACCCCTTTGTATTTATGTTGAAACTGAGTCATTTTACTGATCTAAGATCACACATCAATTCATCCTCCACACTTGGAATAAGAGCCAACCTTATACTATAAAAAATAGTCCTATATTCTTTCTTTGCCACACCTTCAGTATCAATGTTCAGAGAATGCAGTCAGATTATATATATGCAGTGGTGTTTTTTTTTAACATTTAGAATATCATATCAAAGTTAGCAAAATATTCATCCTAACCACAGGGCCCTGGATACTCAGCATATATGCATACATAAAAAGTTATGTAACAACTGGAAGAGACTCCATTGCCCACCAATTTCTTTTTTTCATCATGTCCGACAACTGAAGTCTTAAAGGCATCATACTTCCCAACTGATTTTTCTAGAATTAAATACAAAATACCTGCATTGCAAACTGCTTTAGGAAGAAAGAGAAACTAGCCCATTAGTTACCAACTCAATTTTCATTAGTTAGTCACCTCAATTTTCTACAGACAATTCCACCCATGCAGAGTGTTGAAATTAGAGGTTGTAATTAGATATGTAGAGCATATTCATCTCTTAAGAGTGTGGTTTAGAATGGTACTGTATATGGAGAAAGGAAAATGGCGTTTAATGTAGCACATCTAGTTAAATGCAGAGACACTTCCTGAACCAGAGCCCCATGTGTGATGCAATGTGTACAAGGAGCCCCTGCATGTGTGGGTTTCTCAAGTCACTGCAGTGGGTGGAAAAGATCTATTTGCATATCTCTATGTATGTGATACCAGAGATGCCTCGACCACTGAAGTGAATGGAGAAGATCCTGTGGCTGGGTGAGTTCTGTGCGTGCATCAGAGCCCTTGTGCCCACAAGGGATAGCTGGATCAGGGCAATGGTGTTTATAGGAATCACAGTTAACTTCTCTACCTGTGAAGAAAATTGTCATAGAAAAGCAGATTCTTAAGCCACTGAGAAGGCTCAAGATCTACTGCCAACATCATGGAACTGGACAATGCATTGATTATTTATAAATATTAGTATCTTTCAGTATTCTATTTTTTTGCCTTTTTTTAAAAAAAGATTGAAATGTGATACATTTATACTCAATTTAGCAGAGATCCGAATTCTATCTTTCAAACTATGACTAAACCTTTCCAATTTGCAGTAAAACATAAACCTTACAGGTTTCATCTTTTGACATTTGGGTATCCACCACCAAGAGGGAAGATTTTGTGTTATGCCTCTCTAGTCCTGTAAATGATGCCACAAACCTTTTGTGATCAACAGTGAAAGATTTTGAAGATGGGAAGTATTTGTTACTCAATGTCTGCAAGTAATGTAATATTCCACATAAAAACTCATAACTTTTGTAACTGAAAAGACACACGTAGCCATATTTCTAGCCAGACAATGAGAACTACAGGGAAATAATGAATAGGCTTTGACAGATACAAGAAAAAAGCATGGGTATATTCACTTTGAAAATGATAAAAACCATGCATACCTCCATTATTTTGCAAGACAGTATTGGAAGTCTGATCCAAGCACTAGATCTGACTACAATATCAGTTTGCAGATATTCGCTAACAAAATCTGATATTGCCACCACACATTAGGTTTGTGGGAAACTCTATCTTTTGTTGATCTTATTATTGTCAGCTCATTTCTCCTTGCCCTACAGCTTTTTCCACTCAAATAGCAGGTATTGCAACCCTTTCTAATCACAGATAGCTGAAACAAGTTGGAATGGGGAGGGGGCTTTGTATATTACTGCAAAGAATGAATTTTGTGCTGATTTTTTTTTTTTAATCGCATACTGAAGTTGGGATGCAGTAAAACCCAATGAATCAAATGTATTAAATTTAGGTAGGGAGGAAATCTGGACTTTCCAACAATGGTTATGTTTCAACTGTAGTATATTTGTCAAATTCTGAATACCCCCCTCCCCAATTCCATCACACTTTTAGAGTGACATAATGCAAATAAACACATCTTCATCATTTTGTAGATCTAGGCTGATCTCAGGATGTTTGTGGAACTCCATGTATTTCCCTTTTCAAACATATTAATAAAAGGCTAATTTTCAAAGAGCTGTGCAGCTTGTTTTTGTTTAGGACTTTGAAATCTACATTGGAACCTTAACAAAATCCATTGGACTGAACTTGTGTGTCATACTTGCTTGTGACACTTCCCCCTTGGTTGTTGGTTTTTTTAAATGTAATTTTGTAAGAATGCCTATTCTTGCATCATGATTCTTACATGCTTCAATTTGAAATGTATTTATTTATAAAGGCATCTATATATACTGTATTTTTCCGTGTATAAGACTAGGTTTCCCCCCCTTACAAATAATGTCAAAAATGAGGGGGTGTCTTATACATGGGGCCATCTTCCCCCATTTTCTTAAATCTGAGTCCCCCAAAATAGTCTTATACATGGGGGCATCTTATAGACGGAAAAATACGGTATATTATGTTTAACAAACAAACAAGAAATAAAACAGGCACAGATGGGGCACAAGTGGTATGCAGGTGTGAAAGGTCACCCCTGACAGACCGGGTGCATTTTGAGTTTATGGTCAAGACAGCACACCCATGGCAGCTCGTCTCTCAGGACAGATACCTGAACCGTAAGTTGTTCCTGCATGAGGGGTTAGCCCACACTAGCTGCATTTCACCATTAGCCCAGTCACTTAGCAAAAAGCAGCCACAAGCAAATATTTCACTAAGAAGCATATTATGGCTGGTTTGTACTGCAGCAAAATGCTTCTTGCTCTCAGGTTTTCTTCCGTCTGAAACAAGAGTAGGTGGAAGAGATGGCCCACATGGTCCACAGCCTGTTTAGATACAGCCATAAACTTGGATTTAGATATGGGCTTGATAAATATGCTCTCACAAATATGCTCTTTAGGGAACTTAGCTCCAAAGTGAAACTGGAAAGTGATGCAGGGCCTACATTGTGTCTGTAACAGTGGTGGCAACCACACAACCCAGTTTGGTGGTGAAAACAGGATGATCTTGAGTACCACTCAGAAGCCACTCTGTATTCCTTATATGCATCTAGATGCTTTTGCGTCCCACTTTTTAACCAACCCACACAGAGGCAGTCCCAACAGTAATAAAAATGCTCTCCAACCCATGTGCATTAGTTATCTGCCTAGTGTGCTAGGACCACTCTTAGCATCAGTAAATGAGGTGGCCTAAAGGAAGAGGAGAGATTTTCATATCGTCTGCAATGCAAAGCTGTTATTTAGACATTGTGGCACAAAACGCAACAGCGTGTTATGACTCTTAAATTCTGAGAAGGTCTGGCTACAAGGAAGGCGATTGCTTTGATCTGTAAGTATCTGTGATAGTATTAGGGATAGTTTCTCCTATGATATTTCTTTATGTGATTCACATACAATAAATGCATTGCTATTTTCCTCTGTTTCTAAATCTCCAAACTTCCCCATGCAATGTTGCTCGCCAAACCATCAGTTCAACAAGGAAGGAGCTTTTGAAAGTGTAGTTCATGTGCCTAGATAGGTTTGCTGGCACAGTTTTTGTACAAGTCAGAAATGCTGCAATATAGTCCTGGCATGTTGCTTATTACACAACCCAGCCAAGATATGTAATTTCCACAAAATAGGCAAGAGATTAATCTGGTCAGACCCACAGAGGATAAGATTATTATTTTAAAAAAGGCACTTACAGGCTAATCCCAACACCTCAGGCCAGCATGCCAGAAACACCAGGCAAAGACTGATCGAACACAATTTCTGAGGCGAATATTGCCAAGACCCACATACTTACCAAAAACTCCAGAATGCTTGCTCAGAGGGAAAGGGGGAAAGGGGGATAATGGAAAAAGAAAACTCAAAAAACAACTGTGTCCAGAAATGATTTGTATTTGTAAGAAAAGCAATGAATGTCTGGCACAGTGTAAAAAAATGCTCTCATGAAGCTGAAGTGAAAGAACAGAAGCAAATGTTCTTCAAATACCAGTAGCACACATTGTTAACAATGCAAATATAAACTACAAAATGTAAGACTAATCTAGTCAGCCAGAATACAATGTTAGCCAAATGTAAAAATGGTCAAGTTCTGCCACTCATGGCCTTATGGCTAAGAATTAAAAGGACAGGCACATTAAAAAAACCCTTAAAAATACTATCACTAGTGTGATAAATTATTTTTTCTTCCCTCCCCCCTTTGCTTGGCGCATGGGCATGGGCAACGAAGCCCTTTCTGTTATGGCTCTCTGCATTCGGCCACTGCGACGAGGCAGCGTGGCTTGCAGTGTTTCTTGAGAGTCATTAATCCCTTCATCCCTTGGTAAGTATCCAGTGGGCATTGCCACTGCATCCTCACCAGTCCACGTTGAGGCACTCGTTAACTCAACATGAGGGGTGGCTCTTTGGGAGATACGTGTTTCAAGGACCTGTGTCCTTGGTTGTTTGAGGAAAGCTAAAATCTCAGACAGGTAGTTATGGATGGCTCTTGTGGATGTAGCCACAATGCCTAGCTGCAGCTCCATCCGGCCCATGGACTGTGACATGAGACCCATGGACTGTGCATGCTCTCTCTTGATATTTTCAAGCAGCTGTACAATCCTACTATTGGTTTCCATTAATAACCTCTCCCCCTCTGTCAGCTGAGTTTGCCCTCTCCAACCCCGATCCCTAGGGACAGGCTGAACACCATGGTGCTCTTCGTTCATTTCATCATTTCCCTCCACAGGAGAGTCACTCTCATATTGGGGAGTCCTACTGAGAGACTGATCCCCAGGAGATTGTATGTCCATTGTACACTGCGGAGTCCGCTCTGGTGTTGGAAATCCCTCAAAATCTTCCCCCAGGTTGCTGTGTGTTTCAGATGACGACAATGGCCATGGCCAACTCTCTGTAGTTCTGGCTGGTGAATCTTCATCAGAAGCTGGCACTGAGGATTCTTGCTCTTCTGCAGGTGTGGATGGTGAACTTCCTCTCTGGTGCCTGGGCTGTCCAGAAGATCCAGGAACCTCCCCATCTTGCTGCCCAGTGACATCTGGCAATCAAATAGAGGAGCAACAACTACTGTATCTGAGGCCAGGCAGATGGAGGAATCTACATACATCGGACAACACACAGAAAGAAGCCAGTTGGGAAACCAGAGTGTTTGTGTTTGGGCAAATAGTTGGGCAGACTAAAATTTAGAGACTGAAAAGTGCAGGTGGCACTTCATAAAATGCACATGGTGCTGCACCCATAACACATACAACTGTACTGAATCCCAAAGAACATCTTTCAATACACCTTATTGTGATTGTGACAGTAAATGTCTGTGAACCTAGCAAAAAGCTCACCTATGCATTGTAGTGATGTCACAGTCAGAAATCTCTGTGATGAACTTTGAGTCAACTTTCCAAGCGACCTGAGCTTCCTGTGGTGTCAGATGTGCTCCACCACTGGCTTGTGTGGCAACTTTTGAAGCACTGCTTGCTATCTTCTCTTTTGTCCGGCGTTTCATCTCACCCCTAAACTCCTTCCAGAATTATTGCCACAAAATCTGTGTGACAGTCAATCAAATTTATCCTGTGAACAATGTCTCTTAGGTCTCATTGATTTCCTTTCTCTTAATATTAAACTGAAAGTAATTATGCACAATGGCATTGTTCACCAGGATGTTTTTTGTTTGTCTGAAGATAAATATTCCCCTTGCACTTGCCCTGCTGACTCCTTGCCTGAGTACTTTTATAAAGAGTTATATAACACGTGTACAATGCAGTTTACAAAGAAAGGTCAAGCATTAAATAAGGGCATTTGTCCATGTATGTTATTTAAATTCACATCTACTCTTAAGAAAATGTATCCCCAAACACTTTAAAATGATTATATATTGCATGCACTTCCTAACTAAGCAGTTACTTTATGCATTTATATATATTATGCAGGCTAATGAAGAATGAGAAAATGTCCTAGGTTGGGGAAAAAAAATAAAGTAAGCCTCCTGCCTCTGGGACAATTTACCCATTGATATTTATCTGAGATGTCCTCTCAAATTATCATAATAATCACTTATTCAAAGCACATTTCCCAATCTTAAGCAAGGTTTGTTGTGTGAACAGCATGATTCGCACTAAGTCTACCTAGTAAACAAGAGTAACTACTACTAATCATTCCTGGTGAACTGGTTGCTCTGTGTGGTTGGTGCTAAGTAATTTGCACCTGCTTTGCAGAATCTCCAAATGAATTTGTATTTGGTTAGGTGTCACTCCTGCTCATTGACACACACCACATGCTGCTCTTATGAACTTAATTTGGAGTTGTGTATTTGCACCAGAGGGACATGGGTGTATGTATGTTTCTGATTGTAATGATGTTTCTTATTATTTCTTATCCTTTGAGATCATCCATCTTATTTTAGTGGGAGAGGGATGTTGGGGGTGGTTCCTAGAGATAACCATGGTCTCTCTCACCACTCCAAATCCTGAACCCCTCCAACCATGTATTCATTTAAAGGGCCTTGTACATTTCATATTCAATATAACTGAATATTTAATCTCAACATTAATTATGTTGTGAGCGCTAATAATTTCTCCATCTATTAATTAACGTATTCACATTCAAAGTATTCACACCTGTTTGTGTTTGTTTAGACTGTCCAGTTGCATGTTTATGGAAAGTGAGAATGAAACTGTTTGTATATAATATGCATGAGTTATTTATGAAAATGGATGTGGGGACAGAGCGGCAAGCAAGCCTTGGATCTTCCACTGCATGGATACTTTGAAAAGGGACTTCACGAGACAATTTAAATGTAATACCTGCTGCTTTTGCACTTTAATTCCCACCTTTGCTCCACCAGCCCAGCGACAGCTGTAACCAGTGATTCCTATATCCCTTAGATAGAGAGTGTAGGACCACAAAATCCACTTCCCAAAATTCTCTGCTAGGGTACACATATGAAACAGGGATGTTTTTAACCACATGAGCAAATGTCTGTTTCAAAATTCTGACTGAACCTCTAGAGCAGGGATGGCCAGCTGAGCCCCATGAGCAAGATGTGGCCCAGGAAATAATTTTATCTGCCTTACTCCCCGCTACATTTTAATCAGTAATAACATTTTATATAAAAAGGAAATTGTTATTTTTAAAAGGTTGTGTGAGAAGCCTTTCACGTTGTTAGCTGTGCAATTCTATGATTTTATCTCCAGGTTTTGAATGCAACAGCCCAAATCATGATCCAGCACACATGCACCGTAACTATGAAACCACTTTTCCTAGGTCATGCTGAATACAAATTCTGACTAGTTGCGAGAAGGTCCAATTGGACAGCAAAATATACTCCCCTCCCCTCATAATGAAGAAGTTGGCCATCCCATTCTAAAGAAGGGATATTATTATTGGATATCATTGATCATATGAAGCCAGGCATTTTTCATATTTTAAAACTCTTTGTCTGAACATTTACAACACAACCAAATGGAAAATAGTAGACCTGATAAAATAATCTGAAAAATATAACCTATCCCACCCCCATCTGATGTGTGAACATTGATATACAAATAAAATAATATTTTGGCATAGTTTGTTATTTATGTCGATGGTTCATTTGCCATTTATTGGTGAATCCAGTTTCCTAACTTGAAAAAAATATGCTTATTGCTCAGAAACATTTTATTTGCTGCAATGTCTTCCTAAGCAAATAACTTCAGACTTCCAATCAGAGAGATTGGCATGTGTGGCCAATCACACAAATAACAAACTGAGTAAACAGTTTATAAACAATCAATGGGCTTAAATTCTGACACTGTTGTCGAATACTTATGAATCATGAATACATTCAAAGAGGTTAAGATGGGTTGTTAGACTAGCCATTAACAATGAAGGGGCTGAATCAAGAGGCAACATTAACAACAAAGAGTTCAAGTATCTCTAATAACTAGGATTTACAGCCTTTATTTAATATTATTATGGGGCACAGAGAACCTTAAGCTGTTTTTCATTCAATGCAGAGCAACTGTGGCAACTTGGGATAATGGTTGACATCATTGTGGTTATATGCATCAGGCTCTGCTTGAAAGATCATTTTCTTGCTGTCTGCAAGTTGGCCTGATAAAATTCAGGACTTGAAGTTGTTAAGATGATGGCACCAGCTGCTATGTTGGTGGTGTGGAAATAGTGCATTTGGTAATATGGAGACAATGGAAATTTGGTGTGCCTAGAAACTGTGCTGCTCAGCAGCAGGACTGAATGATCAAATGGCTTACGCTTCTGCACCATGTGACTAGAAATATTAAAATCAAGTTCACTTCTCTCTTGAATTAGGTGCCTTGATCTTGCATTGTTGCCCAGTTCTTCACCAGGAGCATGCAACAACTGCACTGCAAGGATCAACATGTAAACAAAATAAATATTATGTATTTACCTTCTTCTAAATATTTTTCATCTACAGATTTGGTTTCATTACGGGGGCACAAATCACTAGCTTGTGGTTACACTCAATGAGATGTAAAAATAATAATAATGAAAAGAAAATGAAGCAATTATTTATGCCCAGTGCAGATGCAACACTGTTGATCTTTTACTCATGGTTAAGAGACTGGGAATAAGCTGCACGTAAGATCACGCAGGAGTTATTTACTGAGCTAACCGTAATGCTAACACTAACCATGATTAATGCTCAACAGTTTTACCAGGGTTTGCCAGCTTATTGAAGCCTTGCTTCAAATCCTGATTAATGCTTAGTGAAGTCAAGCTTTTAACCATGCTTAGTACCACTGCAGATAATTTATTTATTATTCTCAAAAATATTTGTCTTTCCATAGGAAACCAGCACATAAGCTGAAACTATATAAAAACATGTTAATACAATTACAGACAAAATGTAAGACTCTGAAATGAATTTAAAGTAGGAACAAAAAACCAAAGCAGATGCAATGATAAACATAATTAAAGTTCAAAGGAGAAAGGGAGGAGAAAGAATGCCTGAGACAAAAGGAGACAGAGGAAAGAGAGGGTTAGATTCAGACCTGCTGTTCAACAAATCGAAGGCCTCCTTCTATTCACAACAGCAAGTCAATTCCAGCAGAAGCTCCCATAGGTGAAAGGAGGAAGATAACTTTTGATGGTTCCCCTCTCCCCCTCCATACCCATATCCATGCTATTCTGGAGGATCCCCCCCAATCCTCTGGAGCAGATTTTGGAGAGCACAGAAGGCTCCAGGAGGAAAGGAAATATTGAAAATTATGTTCCAGCTTCCACTTGTGGGAGCATTCAGTTTGCACGGCTGCCCCCTCCCTACCAGGGAAGGAGGGGTGAATGAAAATCTACACCAGGAACAGGACGGGGGAGGAATAAATATCTACATCGGGATCTGCTGTCCATGTGGATCCTGCCGCCTGAGTCAGATGCCTCACCTTGCCTCATGGGTGGGCTGATCCTGCCAGTTTGTGCAATTCTGCTCTGCGCAAACCTGTATCCAACCCAATGTATCTGTGCATGACCAACTCCCACTCTCTTAACCATGGTTAAGAAATCAGCACCATCATGTCTGCACTCTGTTTCAGATCCCAACACCCTTACATACTACGTCTACCTAACCAAACAATGTATTTTTAAACCACTGCTAACTCAATAGTTTTCTTTCTAGACATACAGTGAGTTATAGGGTATGTGGATTCGTGGCTTCCTATACTATGGTTTAATCAATATTACCTGGTTTCATTTTGTTCTGGCATGCCTACCAGAGTTCTCAACTATAAAGATGTATTTGAAAACAGACGGGGAAAGGGAAAGCAAGAGGACTGTGCCAAGAGCCTGGTAATTTTTGGACTGGGTGCTCTTTTAGAATTTCATTCCATAGTGTATTGTTTTTGAATTAAAAACAAAAAAAACCCAGACAGTGTGTTTGGGTTCTTTTCAGCATCTCCCTTATAACATTATTTTATTTGTCAACCGGCTGGATTTTTAAAGTGTTGTGTGCAAAGAGGCAGTGTTAGACTTCTCACAGTTCCTCTCCTCTGTGTGATCCGATGCCTCCTTCATTTCTGTGATTTAGTACATCTTTGTTATATACCTGGGCATATTGTTCTGACACCTCCATGTGCATGATATACCTCATAATTTTGTGTTCACTATTCGTAGTTTGCCTATTCCCTGCCCTGAAGAATAAGCTGCCTTGGACAGGATGTTTGTCAAATGTTGCCAGAAGTCAGGACTACACCAGCTCCATAGTATCATGGTGTTGGCGTACTGCTGGCTCTTTGCACATGGCTATCATGCTTCTAGTTTCTCAGTAAATGTAGGACACCATTTACAATTTATTCGTGATATAAAAGCTACAGAAGAAACACCAAGGACAACTTAGTTCTAGGAAGTATATGGAAAGGGCACAGGCTACAGTACTTATAATAGTCAGAGGTTTCAGCTACAAGAAACATATTTAAATTGATTCACTGAAAATAGTTATCTCTTTATGGCCATGTTGAGTCTTACCTGCCACTTGTATTGGCAGCTGATCCCTCCCCTGGGAAGTGCTGCTCTCAAAGAGTCCTTCCTTTTGAGATCCCACCAGATTTTTCATCTCCACTACTGGATTGCTTTCTTTTTCTTATATAGTCTTTCCTTTCCCCCCATATGAACAGCTGGATTGCAGGAGTAGGTATGATCTTCTTTGTTGCCAGATAACTGGAAAGTTCTTTGGGTACAATTAAATACAGCTAGCAATGCAGCAGCCATAGTAGCACACTTGAGAAAGTTCTTGGAGCCGTGAATTGTTCCTCTGCACTTAGGCCCATGTTTGCAGCATGCCCCTTCTTCTTACTGTTCAAGCTGCTTTAGATAGGATGAAACTTTCTGAATACCTAAGACAGATACAGATAGAAACTGTGCCATGCACAATAGGTTACATCAAACTAGGTGCAACATCCATTGCACCTTCATACTGTGGCTTCAACCACATTATTAACTTCAGAAATGAACCATAACCACTATTTTTCATGTGCGTTGTTCTTTCTCCCAGTGCACCCACCCAATGTACTAATGAAAGGACGATACATCACATGCTATGAGATCTATATAAAAGTAGAACACTTGTGAAGGGTACTAGCACGTGTCCATTTCCCCCACCAAAAGAAACACAGCTGACAACCTGAATCTTTAGGGGTTGCCGAACCCATGGCCTGGGAGCCGTTCACAAGATGAAAAAGCTTCATACGGTAGTGCAAAAATGCATATTCTGAAAGGTGTTGTGTGAATCTGCATTCAAGTTCTAGACCACATGTCTCATGTCAGTGTAAGATTGCAAAATCCCAAGTGAAGTACAATTCAAGTGTGCTTTCTACTTATTCAGAGCAATTAAAAAGAAAGCTATTCCATGTTATCTAATATGTGTTTGAAAGAAGCTAAAACTTACAAAAGGTACCTGCCTAAATATTAGAGCATAAATGTACATTAAAAAGTCATTTGTAAATTCTGTGCATATTTAGTTAGCGATGGCTTTTGAAAGCACTCTTACTGGCAGACATTGCAGATGCAAAGCAATAAACACGAGCACGTACACTGCAGAAGAAGTAAGTTGTCTCTCAACAGCTTTAGGAGGGAAAGGGAGAAAGGTATGGCAGGGGGGAAAGAAGAGGGCATATGGTGTGTGATAAAGGAATAATGTGGCGTGTTTCAACCAAAGTTAAGCATTTTCAAGTCCAACTGATTTCAACCAGGAAACATATGCATGTTTCCTTAGAAGCAAATCCCACTGAGTTTACTTGAGCTTATACCCGTGAAAGTATGCACAGGACCACAATTTTAAACATGTACTCAACTCACTCACTAAAATCAATAGGACTTAAAACTACTTTTCTGTGGCTGCTGGTATCCATGACATTCTTCGGACATTTTAAATGTATGATGATTTAATATTGTTGATTTTGTGGGTGTTGTTATTTCTCGTTAAGGCAAAGGAAACTTAAGAAATCTCTCACTCAACTAAAACATTTTCATGTTAATAATTTCAATCATCAGAATATGGCTTCAATATTAGCCAAAAAAAACCCAACAACAATAATGTTACTTGGAGTGATTATGGCCAGGAGCCAAATACACCTGTGCTGATGTGATGGAAGTGCTTCTGTAAACATATGAGATGCTGCTGAGTTTTGCTTTCAGCTGCGGTCCTTTGCACTATGCTAGATACTGCACTGGACAGTCATCTAATCTTCCTAAGAGGCTTCTCAGGGCTCTGTGAAATGTGAAAACCGGAAATCTTGGTGCACACAGGGAAACAAGGCAGAAATTTTGAATTTCAACCCAATATAGTCACCCAATGTACTTAAGAGCAAGATATAAAAGTGACAGCTTCAAATGGAAACTCACTTCACTTGAAAGTGCTCCCCACCTTTTTTGGGGGGGGCTGCCCAACATAGATCTATTCCATGTCTATATATAATTTAATTTTAATTTAAAGTCTACATTGACAGGTAAATTGAGATAGTTTCTCAATGCATTGTGTATGTGTATTAGACATGGCATCTCTTAAACAGCTGACTAGCATTAAGATGTAATTTTAAAATTAAGAAAAAGGATTTTATAGCCTGATCTATAACCCATTAAACCTTGAATATTTGCATATTAACCAGTATGGTTTCATTGACTAATCCAAAGATTGAAAAAGCACAAATTCAAGTGTTTAATCTTAGATTGGTTCCAGAAAAGGATAGTCATGAATGGGAAAAGCAAGGGGAAAAATGTTAGTGCTGTTTGAAATGTATGTAAGATTAACTTATTTCATTATAAAAAGAACCATTTTCCTCTTTTATTATTACATAAATTTTATTTGTTAACAAAGTTTAATAAAGCAATCTTAAAATAGTTACGGGTCAGACTGTTAATTACATTTGCTCACAAGAAATAACCACTGATACCATTTTCAATTTGTGGCTACTTTATTTAACATTTGCAAGCTTTTTACAGATGCCAAAAAATGAATGCAATCGAATTATTCTTATTTTATATGACATTTTAAGACACAAAACACAGATTCTCTCCATATGTGAAATGTATAACATAAAAATGTCACCTCAGGGGAGTCTGATATTTTGTACATAGAAATTCTGTAATATACGAAAAGAATGCTACTAAAGGTGAATTGATGGTATCAAGATAAAATAATCTAAATCTGGAATCAGACATGATGACTCAAATTCAGACACAAATCAAATCATGATGCGATGCCTGAATTGACAACACATGTGATTATCCAGCAAATCAAATAAGAAACCATGGTATGAACTGGTCCAACAAGTCATGGTTTCTGCTATTATGGTTTAGCATGATAGGAGGTCTTTCCTAGGGTGTGCACGATGCAGGACGAAGTACATTGTTTAACCTCCATGACATTTTTATACAGGTGAAATTAAACTAAACCAGGAGGTAGAGAAACCACAATTGGATGTCTTGAGAAAACATCTGGAAGACACCTAAAAGCTAGTGTGGTGTAGAGGTTAGTACGAGAGCAGAATCTGGAAGATTCAGGTTCAAATATCCACAGAGGAAAGAAGCTCACTGGGTGATACTTGGGCCAGTTACTGCTTCTCAACCTAACCTATGTCACAGGGCTGCTGTGAAGGGAAGGGGAGGAATCATGTACTCTACCTTGGAGGAAAGGTGGGATACAAATGTAAAAAACAAATCAAATAAAGCCTTTAGACAGGTGCCTGAGTTTGAATCTAGAACTCTATACAAAGCATTTCTAGGACATACACCTTAACCACTTACTCTATAAGTGCTTTAGTAACAGCAAAATGTAGAATTGATATTCTCTTTTCACACCTTCATTATTCATACATTATAAATATAACATGTGGCCTTATAAAACAGTTTCAACATACTAGATTTTAGTAAGAAATTCTGTCCCATTCCACCCCCACTCCAAGAAACAGAAAAGAGCAGAGAGTGCACTAGTAATAACTTTCACTATTAACTTTCAGTATTAAGAGTAAAAGTCTTTAGTATAATGCGATTTATGTAGGATTACTCACAACGATATTTGGTTGTACGCAAGTAAATATTATTGAATTAGTTGAGTTCAGGATTTGCGAGCCTCAAATGCAGTTTAAATAGATGAATGTGGTTGCCTCACATTCTTGGAGTTCAGCATGGGATGAGACGTACCGTAAGCAGGGTAAAAATAACAATACTCTCCCCTACCCCACATGGGAGAGGGAAAATAATATTTTTCTGTCACTGTTTATTTGAAATAGTTTTCTCTTAATGCAGGCATGCCCCTACCCCATGTCTGCATTTCCTGGAGCCACCAAAGAGTGATTGAATGCATGATTTCTGCCTAGCCACTGGCCCACTATTTGTCCTGTAGTCATGTGTGCTGTGTTAAGGTGTGGGCCCCTGAGAGCGCTGGACCAATATTTGCCTCACACGGGAAGGCCCTGACATGATGTAGTTATGAATGCTGGGAGAGCAGAGCAAACAAAAGCAGACAAGCAGCTCCAACTCATGCTTTGTCTTTACATTTGGAAGCTCAAACCATGGTTTGGGTTCTAAGCTACAATTAGTGCAAAGCATGCTTTGGTGTGAGCTCTGAATCAAGCCAAACTGTAAGATAAATGAAATTAAGACAGTGTATTGTAAAGTATGCAACCGTACAGCCCAACATAAGAAGTTGACAATTTCAGATTATGCAAGAGGGCTTCTAAGATGTATAGTCTGTTTAAGAGAACTGGGAGGAGATGCTTGCATTTCTTGGCACACCTCAAATCAGACATTGTACAGGATAGAGTCATTGTACAGGATGGGGGAAATGGTATATGAAACTAATACCAAATACCTCTTATCTGGAAGAGGTGCAAATTAAAAAGGTATCTGGAAAATATGATGTGTGCTTCAGTAATCAGATTTCACTCTAATGCATGACAGATATTATTTATAGATTAATAAATTATACTATAATCAATGGGCAGAAACTAATAAGAGATGACTGGGTCATATTAGATACATATGTCATGCTTCAATAATAGTTTTTAGTAAAAATGTTTAAGACTTAGGGAACACAGAGCCACACAGGTTGAATCACTTGATATTCATTTGAATCATATCTAGGGATCCATGAATCCTTTGCTGGCCAAATTTTAGACTATCTGTCTTTTGGGAATATTTACTAATATTGCTGCTGAATTCATTCTACTGGGAAGTTTTATGAACATACTGACCCTCAATCTCACCCTTTCTTTCTGTAATGTGGTTTCTAGCTAAAGAAGAACCAAAGGAAAAGTCATTCCAAATAAGTTATTCCAAACCACCAGCTGCTAAGGATAAGATAACCTCATGATAACATTGTTATTGTTATCTAATGCTAGATTATACCTTACTCCATCACATGGAATGACAACTCAAATCCCCAGATGCAGATGAAAAAAATATTAAGTGTGAATAGATGCTTCATATGTTTGTAATCTTGTAATCTTATAACACATTTTACATTGCAGAAGCAACAGTTAATTTGGAAATACAGTATTTATTTTTCAGACAAAAAAAAAAGTTATTTCATTCTGAAAACATGCTAGGTTTTCAGAATTGAAAAAATAAGTGGAAACGAAATGTGCTAGATTTGAGCCAGCATTTGAAGAGATGGAATTTGGAGATGGGGAATCAATCTTCCAAACATTATAGTAAGTTATGGTGCAATTCTGCAAACAGATGAGCCAGCTTGTAGAACTGAGCAAGGCAAATGAAAACAAACTACAAGATGCCTAGAGTAATTTATTTTATAGTTTTAATTAGGAGTCAACATGACATTATTAACAACTGAAAAAACAAACAATGTGAAATGGGAAGAAAAGGCCTTGAAAAAATAAGGAAGGATATCAGGAAGAAAGGAAAGGAAGAATGAGAGAAAGGAAGAGTATGCTGTCCACTTCTCTGGTACCTTAAATAAGGCATACTGAAGTTTAAGTCACAGGGGCAGCATTACAGCACCTGAAAGACAAAAAGATCAAAAGCTTTGAAAATACATTCTGCGTGCAACCTTTAAATTCTGAAAATCTTAAATAGCAAACAGTCTAAAAATATATAATAAAGTCTTACTCATCTTTCAGCCAACAATTTCCAGGGGTTTTGCTCAAAAATTTCACACCTAATGGCCGTAGTAATATGATTCTCTTGAATACTTACAATTCCATCACTTTATTTTCTCTTGCAATGTTTTCCTCACTGGGATGGCAAAGTCACCCTCAATTACTTTTCTCTAGTGAAGAAAGACAATGAAGTGCTTTACATGTGGGGATGCATGACTAGTTATAATTGTATGAGTATTCTGCTCATAATAGACAGCAAGAACAATGGCAACATGGAAGCTTTAAAAGCCCTCATGTATTAATGACTGCAAACATTTTCAGAAGCACTACTGATTTTCAGCACCTGATTATGAAATCATGCTGAATGTTTCAGAAATATTGGATTCATTATCTCTGAGAACTCCCAGAAAGTACTGAACAGAACTTAAAAATTCACCCCATGCATTTCTTTCCTCACTAACTCCTTTGTACTTCTTTAACAGATAACATTCTTACTGATACGTATTAGAAAACAAGTGAAATCTGATTCCTTGCAATACTAATAAATATGGCTTTACCTCCTTGGGATAAATGAGCAGCTATTTAATAAATTTGCTAAGAGAAGACAGAGTATCACCCCATTTAAAAATGATTAAGTGTGCATTCAACATATCCCCATCAAAACTTAAATTTTCATTTAAGATTTCATTCAGATTTTCATTTGGTGTCAGCAATTAATACTTACACAAATATCCTTCAGAGGATCCATGTTAGATTGGTAACATCAGGAATATCCATATCTTTGACGGTAAGGTTTCTTTCTGGTGACTTAAATAATTCTGTCCAAAATATCTTTCCGAAATTATCATTATATTTGAAGGTGTGAACGCTTTAGAGCTGGTACCATGTCTGCTTTCACTATTTCTTGGTTGTGAAAGTCCTATGATCTATTCCACAGTGCTGAAATACCTGTAATCACAGTGTGTGGCCTTTTCACATGAGGCCACTTTTCGGTCCCTATTACATTTGGAATTCAAGTATTGGATTTAATTTATGTCTTAATTGTTTCAAATGCCATCATTTCATACTTCTTTTCTGGAAAAAAATGATACTATACCATGTACTATAAATATTATTGCTTTTATTATCAATGCCACTGATACTTTTAGAAGATACCACTATTAAACATTGTTCTGTTAAGGTGAGTTGCATATCATATTAAATTGCACTATGATCTAACCCAATGTTTCTGCAGGTGATATTCTAATATTCTTCTAGAATTAAAATTTATACTCCCAAGGAAAAGATCAACAAAAATAGAGGAAGGCAGAAATATTCCTGTTTCAGAATTATTATTATTTGCCTAGCACCAATCCAGCAGTAAAAATCCCCTAAATGCATATCTGATTATTCTTGTCACAAATTAACATTTTGGAAGCACTAATAGATGGAGAATTCAACAATATCCAGTTTAGAAACTGTTTAGGGGGAAAAACCAACTAGCTAGGCTTAAAATCTCAAATAAGATCAAAGGAAACCTGACATTGCTTGATACACCAAATTTGCTAAGATAAAATTTGGTACTGATGAATTAGTAAAAGTGTTCCAAAATAGCTATGCAAAACCTGCTCCCCCTACAAATTTTATAGCTATCTGGTAGTCACTGAAGTCATGCAAGCCCTCATTGCCTCATGATTTCTTTTTCTTTTTTTAAATCTATAGATAGGCTGGTTTATTTTGTTGCTGCTTCATTTTTGAAAAAATGAATATACTGGAATTCTTTAACTTAAAAATTCTAGTCATATTGTGCTTGTACTGGTGAAATAATCATATTGCTTGTTGTTTCGGTATATTTTTGTTTGATTCAGTGGGGATTTGTTGGGCATTGCATTATCACATGTCCTGATAAATCTTGTTTTCACCAAGACATGTTAATGGAATTCATTGTTCATTTCAATGGAGGTGCCCCATCCCCATATGTCCTATCCTTGGCGCACTTAGTTTGGGTCTATCCGCTAAAATGAAGAAGTCCTTAAAAAGGTTGGGAGACCTCATACACATACATATACATAACCTACCATGTGTATATGTGATCTCTGTATTGGGACAAAGATGCATAGACATTATACAGAGGAAATATATTGCTATATAATATATTATTCTAAAACTCTATGAAATACAAAATGTATGCAAAAGTTTTGTCTGAATTATGCAAAAATCTCTCTGTGTTATTTGTTTTGCTAATTTTAAGATTTTTCCCCATTGAGTTCATGGTCTAGAGACTAGCCACCTTGCTAAGCAGCGGATACTCCAACAAATTGCTACAATTTAGATTCATTTATTAATACATTCAACTGTGTATTTTTCTGGGTCAAATTTGTATTAATTTTCCAAAATATTGTAAACCCCCCCAAAAAGAAGGCAGTTTCCAAGTTGAAATAACGTGTATTTTAAAGTTGAATGGCTTAGTTCTGAGTTTGAGAAGGATGATGAAGGGGAAAATAGCAATGTAACAGTGCAATCCTGTAAAAGTCTGCTCAGAAGTAAGCTCCATTGAGTTGAATGGGGCTTACTGGCAGGTGAGTCTACAACTGGAAGCTAAAAAGATGTATTACAGATTGAGAAGTTGTTTTTAGTAACATTATGCAACATTCAGAAGTAAAGTTAACGGAAAATGTACTATTTGATTTTAATCTTATAAGGAACTCTATCTCTTAACTGTATTGCTAAACCACGGCCCTGATCCAGTGGCTCCATTGTAAATAAGGGGCTCTGATTAAGAGTAAGAAGGGGCTCCCTTATTGTCTTCAATTTCATGGGAAACACCAAATATAGTCATATGGAGCTCCACCTGCTATTGAGCTGAATGGGACAGCCCCTGCCTATACAGAATGCCATGCAAAGTACAATGCAACTTCGCATAAAGGCAATTCTACACATGTGAGGTCTGCTTTACGAGAAACATATGTGCTTTAAAGTATGTGTACATGTGGCAGAGACAAATTCTTGACTCTATGGCACAAGTAATGACTTTTGTGTCAACGTATACTTCGTTCAAAGTGGATGTCAGTTTTAGAGTATGGACTGCATATATACTCTAAATGTTATAACATGTGAAGTGGACCTGGATGTGCATGGTTTCAAAAGCTGTATCCAGAGCATTTACCCTCCCCCTCAGTGAAACAAAAGCAAGCAAACACACACACACACACAAACATTATACTTATTGGAGAACCCATCTACACTACAAAGTGTTCCAAGTCACTGGGGCTCACAACTAGTTAAGAGGTTTTATTCTATATGGGTTTCTGTAGAATGGTTTGAGTGGCAGTGCTGTAGGTGTACTTGGAGCTCTTGTTAATATGATCAACAAAAGGAAGAGAAAGAGAGAGCTGGGAAAAGTATAAAACAAAAACAAAATTAAGTAAATTTAACTCCAGCCACTTTGCTTCACTACTGTAACATAGCATCAAAGTTAATGCTTCACACAACTCTGTAATCTATACATGACTTATCCTCAATTTCTTCTACCGCTACGGATTAGCAGTGTCCTAGGCAATCATATATACAAAAAAACAAAGTTCCCTGCCTTGAAGAAAGCAGGTGACATACAAAGGGTTAAGGTAGAAAAGGGATGCAGCTAAATATATGCAACCTTTATATACATATATTTATTTATAATTAATATTACTACAAAATGTCAACAATCCCCATCTGTCCTTTCACTTAGCAATCTGTCATTGCAAGTTGTGCAATAGGCTCAGTAGGCATTGCAGCAGAGGTGGGTCTCAAGGAGATAAAGGAGAGGAGAGTCGTGACCTTATGGATCAGTTCAGGGAGGGCATTCCATGCATACGGGACAGTGTGGAAGATGCTAAGTTAAACCTGAAATTATGCAGAGCAGCAGTTCTCCAGGTAAAGACTCAAGGTGTGTGTGAGGTGCCTATTTTTGAGACAGAGGCAGTGTGGTTTTGTAAGTAACAACTGGCTATTAAGCAGGCAAGTGAAATAAGTGATGCAGGACTACACCAAACTCCTGTTACTTGCCACTGCTTTTCATAGGGCTGCTTCATTCATGAGTTTCCTACATGAAAGGAAACTCAGTGCAGAAAAATATGTGTACACCCATATACATTGTTGGGCATGAAAATGGCACAAGTGTTTATTCTGCCTTGGTTACACATGTTCAGAAGCTGCAGCAGGTGGTTCCAAATACAGGTAACCACAGCAGAACAGACATACAACATGACGTGTGTGCACATATTTTTTTTCCTACCCGGGGACATGCCATGCATGAAATAGCCCTAAGTGATCACCAGTTAGCACAGTAACTTTGAAATAATGACTGGGGAACAACTGGGAAAGGATCTTAAACATATAAAGGGAGAGGGAGTGGGGATGAAGGAGGCAAGACAAAAGAAAGAAATGGGATCATCTATTTCAAATGTGAAGGAAATTAGGTTATTTTATGTGATTTCAGTTCATTATCTAAATAGCTAAAACATATTAATAAATTATTTTTATGACTGACAAACTGGACCATTTACAACTATGTATCCTCCTTTAATATGAAAAGGTGTAGGGGAGAAAAAACAAATTAAAAGAGATAAAATGCTTCCCCTTACCCTTCTTCTTCCGTACTGAAGCTTGAAAATAGAAAGGGAATGAATGGTAAATAAAATGTGAAGAGAAGGTCATTCTAAAATGATAAATCCCTGTTTGAGTCTCAAGCACCAACACTGAGCGTACTCAGTACTATGCTTTCCCTTTTTCAAATCACCGTAAGCATTAGGAACTCTAGCACAGGCTATGTTTAAACTCCAATTACAAAAGATACAATCTAAAAGGCAGAATACCATGGCTATGCCAAAAAGGAAGATCTCATCTCAAAAGTTAAACAGCATGATTTAGATTTTTAAAATTACCAGCATAATTGTGGAGGGGCGGTGGCAGGGAATATTTTAACAGAGTTAGAATTCAAAGGAGAAAGAACTGTGACAATTTCTTAGGCCATTAGTTCCTGACAATCTTAGTGCAGATTCTAAAGAGGGTAGACATGAATTAGAGGTTGTGCAACACTAATTGGGAAGCAGCCATGTAATATTACAGGGGGCACAAAGCTGAACATGAGCGCCACAGAACCACTAAATTAGTTCCTTGACCCAATGGACTGTTTCCTCAAAAATAGCAGCCCCTTAATACACAGAATAGCAAACTGGTTTAAAACTGAGGGGGAGTTTTTAAACAAAGCAATTCATTCACAAGAAGGAGGACACTGTCATGTGTTCAAAGAAAAGAAAAGGAAGAAATTCCACTGGAATACCACAAGGTAAGAAATATTATTGGTCACAAATAAGAAGATTGTAGTGTTGGACTGAAACATTCAGCCCAGACTATTGTTGCTTTCGAGGTGGGGAAGAATAACACCCCCGCCCCTGAAGATCAGAATCAAAGAACTTTAGGGTGGGAGTGAGCTTATCTTCAGGCTGGGATGGGAGAGGATATTTGTAAAGGACCATAAAAAAACTCTGCCAATGTTTCAAGTGGCAGCTTGGCTGCCCTGAGCAGTGCATTGACACTCCTTTGTAATGCAGTACAGAATGCCCCCTGAGAATTATGCTGTGTCATGATACGGTATTATTCCTAGAGGCATTATTGAGGGTGGTGGTGGGGAATGGTTGCTGTTGTCATTTACTGTGGCAACAAAGCTTTTCTATTGTTAAAAAATAAAGTATTCATGATTGAAGTGTAGACCCACATGGACTCCAAAGTTCTTTGATTGCTTCCCACCCATGCACTATAAAAGTCACCAACATCCCCCCACTGCTTTCAAGGGGAATTGAATGGCCCTGTGAAAGTGGAGTGGGAGGAGGCTGGTCCAGTTTAAGAAGAGAGAGTACAGAGAAAAGTAGGAAGAGGAACCCATTAAGAAGAGGGACAATACAAATACACTATCAATGATAAATAGTGAGCACATGCTTTCCATGCAGAAGGTTCCAAATTCAATCCCTGGCATCACCAGATGGGACTGTGCAAGATTCCCGTCTGAAACCATGGAGAGTCATTGTAGGCAATTTTGAGCTATATGGACAAATGTTTGTAATATGTTCCTATGGCAGCTTCCTGTAAGTCTATCTTTTTATATATATATACTGGCAAAATAAGGAGGCAAATAAAAAAAAATATTTTTAAAGCCATTTAAACTAGTTAATAAAACATTTATATGCACAATAGATAAAGTTTCTTGAACTATTTTTGTTAGACATCACTGATGAAAGGAAGTCGATAAATAGTAACAACAGCAGCAACAACAATAATAATTTAAACTATTGCCATGACTAAAATGTAATTTTCAACTCCATATTCTGTGCAGCATGAACGCTTATATACTCTTATAAATGGTAGGTGGTCTTTCAAAAGACACCATCACATGCAGCATTGGTAGGCATGCAGGAATATTTTAAGTATTGTGTGGTCTTCCCTGTATAATCAAGGGTGTTCTGTTCTCTTCAACACAATTACAGAAAATCTTGCTTACTATTATGTCATGGAAGTAAATAAGGAAGTTCCTACTCATACTAAGTTTCCTGTATGCATGCGTGGACTTTGAATCACGTTTGGTGTGGATATCTCTAGCTCTTAAGACAATTTTTCATCATAGCAAAGTACTTAATTTTCTGTACAATTATATAACCATTTAATATAAAAATTATGAAGGACGAACAAACCTCAAGTTTCTGTATTATAATGGTCAGGAAGACATTTTCTTTATTGCCAACTCCTTTAAGGTTATTTATGCCTTCCTTTGAAATCTTTCAGTGATAGCCTTCTCAAAAATAAAATATCCAATATGTGTAACCAGAGGGCAAGAGCTTTTCCTGTATTTCTTTAGAGAAAATGTGAACTAACTAGAGTTACACCTGGACAGAGTAATTATCAGGCTGACCTGTTTAAAGCGTTAATAGTTGCTTTTATAGGTCTTAGCATTCTACCAAGAAATATAAGAAAACACAAGTTTCCTACAGCCACATCTAGAACCTTCGTGCTGAGCTTATTTCATTACAGCTCCCATTCAAAATTGCCTTCCTTGGTGGGAAGACCACCCCGATACCACTGGCTCAGGGGAATTTCCCCAGCAGCGGCTGGCCAGCAAGCGAGCGCGGCCTGGTTGCCGGGGATGAAGGCAGAGAGCGAAGGGGCTGCAATAGTCCCCCACCCGCGTGGACATGGTGAGCAACCATTATATCCACATGTTTCCAGGATTAATCATTAAGGCATTTCCTGATCTCATCTTTGCTGACATCATCTTTTCACCACTGCCTACTAGGCAACATCTCCTCTGACGAAAGGGAGCGGGACTGGCTCAGCCCCTGACGGAAGCAACTTTTCTCTTGCAGGTAGCTGTCTGGCACCCAGCGATGACATCTGATGCAAGCGAGTGGGACTGAGCTGCTGTGATTCAACTCAAGCCCAAGGTGGAGGCCTAGTCTTCCCTTCATGGCACTTGATTTTAAATTATAGCCAAAGAAGAACTGCCATTACTTTGAAGTTGTGTGATTTTCTTGGGGAAAAGAAAATGTAGCCTTACAGAACCAGGGTTCAACGTTGCTCCCAGGGGAGAGGAATGAAAAGGAGACAAAAATGTCACCGAGAATCAGAGAAAAAGCTTTTATTCTGCTTTCCGGATAGCAGAAGGATCATGCCCGGTCATCCGAAGCAAGAACAAGAATAATCAGTTTAAGCAAGACTTATATACCTTTCAGAGCACTCGCTCCCCCTCCCACAGAGTTCTATGACCATATTAGGAAAATCCTTCCTGCTTCCCTGCATCATGAGGTCCTGTAACCCATATAAGGAAATTACTTCCTGTGAACTTTGGCTACTGACACATCACGGGACACTAATCTAGCCATGTCTAACTTCGTACGCAAGCCATGTCCTTGGAGTGCAGCCGTCACGTACTAATGAAGGGATCATCTCGTGCTCTTGTTGTGTCTTAAACTAAGGGAGCTGTGCCACTAGGCTACTGGGCTAGAGGTTACTAGGCTCTGGAGCCGAAGAAGGAAAAAACTCCTATTGTAACTAACAGTTAGGTGTTGGCCTTTGGGTTACCTCCCCTTCAAAAGGAGCTCAGAAGGAAGGTGCAGCTGTGGCTCAAGGAAAGCTTTTTCCTGAATCTCAAAATAGTTCATGAGTCGGATGCTAAGACCTATAAAGGCAGCATTGTGAGGAAGTCAATTACACTGAGTACTACACATTTTCATAGCTTAAATAGGTCACCCTGGTGATTACTCTCTCTGCTCAGGTGTAACTTCTAGTTAGCTTACAACATCTAGATTGAAGAAAAATGTCCTAGTTACCCAACAAGATCATTATTTTTATGGTTCATAAGGGAGCCTTTCCCATTTTTCCATGGCAAATGAACAACGACTGTGCTATGATACAAAAACTTGTTTAAAAGGGTAGCTTCATGATATTCAAAGCAAGTGAAACAGAATTTTATGGTTGGCAATTTAAAAACAAAACCCATAACTTTCATATAAAATAGCCCCCTATTTCCCACCTAATCCTTCTGAAACCTAAACAGTATTAATTGCAACTGGTCTGTTGTGTTATTTAAAGCAAGAAATAGCACAAAGGAAGGCATATTTCTGAATAAAATTGCTGATAATTCACAATCAAACAATAAATTTAAATGAAGATTATATAAAAAATAAACTCTTCATTTGAGAAACCTCTGTAATTTCTATTTTAAAATGTTTCAGCTTAATACATCTAAAGGTGTTAAATAAACAAACTTGATGTTACCTAGGTCTCAGCGAGACTGGTAAAGAAAAAGCGATTTATATGCATTGTATGTGCGATATAACATTGTGCCACCAGATGGAGATGTGGAGTCCCATTTTTCTCTACCTGTTTTCCCTGTTTAAATTTACGCTTTAAACTGAAACACTTCTTTGATGTGTCCAGATCCAGCACTAGACATCAGGATATCTAAAGTGTTTTCTATGCAACAAATATTTGATTACTAAAAGGTAGAAAAATGCTGACCTGTTTTCTTTAAATAAAAAAGACCTTATATCAGAAATATTTTAACTAGAATATTGTAAAAATGGATTCTACTACTACAACACTATTTTTTTCTGCACAGAAATAGGTGAAGTAAAGATTAAGAAATGTTTTTGTTCATGCAAATTCAGGCTGCAGTCCTATAGACGCACACCTGCAAGTAAGTCCCACTGAACTGAATGGGATTTACTTCTGAGTACACATCCATAGGATTGCACTCAAATAAATAAAGAAGTAATGGTAGGCCCTAATCCAGGAGGAGAGATTGAAATTATGGTAGGGAACATCTGAGAGCCAAAACCTGCTTTCAGCTAATAAATTGCTTTTGCTGGATTGGGGGCAATGAACACCAATAAGAGATAGTTTCCTTTCAGGTACAACACTTTGTTTCTGGGTCAGCTTTTATACAATGACAGCTAGCAGCTTACCTTTGTCCACTAATGAGAGGCCACAGAAATTTAAAATAAAACAATATTAGATAAACTGATTTCTTAGGGGGGAAAACAAGCTAATAAAATATGCTTATAGCTTTAAGTTAATGTGTAAAATAACAATGCACATAAATGATAAAACACATTCTGTCGCAGAGCTGGAAACAAAATTAAACACAACAAGATCACTCATGCTCATCATGCACACGTGGGAATCTCCAGAAAAGCAACATTCCCATGTAATCTTTTCCCCAATACCACGTTCTGTACAGGGTGCAGTTCACTTTCAAACAGTCTTAACATTGCCTTTACATCTCTGCTTATTGCAGCATGCTCATTAAGAAACACTTTCTTACCAAGCTCTTCAAGTTCTGAGGTCATTGACTTAGACCGCAAGGTCAGTGCAGTGGTTGGAGCCCGTTTTGGAGGTGGTGGGGCTTTGCATTAAACAGAAGGACATACATGATAAGAAACAGCACTCACTGTATGCTCATATATGCATTATTCATATTCAACACAAAAATGCATTACTAACTAAATGAAAATATGTTTTTCTCTATGTAGCTAATCAGTTAACTGATCTCTGGAAACAACGTTTACAGCAGTTTACATACAGCAGTTTCCACACATAGGAAAGGAAGACACCACAATATTTATTTGACATATATTTTATTTTAGGAGATATTCATGCCGCGTTCACAACTAAGTTTATGCTATTGAATCTTATATGCTTAAAGATTTATCAAATGAGACATGGTATTGTAGAAGTCTGTAAGCTCTGCATTTCTACATTACTCAAAGAGCCTCACATGAACAGCTCATGTTAACAGCAGCAAATGACCTGAAAGTTATCTGACTGACAAGTGGGTTTGACCAGAAATCATGACTGGACACAAGAAGTGAACAGGAGAACCACAGACAGTGACAGTTTATAATAATGCTTCTAAATCTGTGAAAATCAATAAGCTATACGCAACTTTTGTATTTTAAACTGAACTAAAAAGAAAATGATTGAAGCTGTGTTCATTGATAGTTTGAGTTAGACACATAAGTCATTGTAGCCTACAAAACAATGATACATTAGCTGTGCGGAGCTCAAAGCAGTCAAATGCTCCAGAACTTACAACCAGAGGTAAACATTCAAGTTGTTACATCCAAAGTGTATCATATAAATTTTTGCTACCCTGCCCAAATCAGCTTATATCAAGTATCCCTTACTACGTTTGTTACTGAAAGTCACATATATAAAACTGGCAGCCGTTTGAGCTTAATAGGTCATACATTCAAACTGTACAACTGACTTATGCCCTGCTTTAGAAGTAGATAATGGAGAGCAACTCCAAGCAGACATATTTTTGGCCAAGTTATTTCAAAAGGAAATGAGCTTCATATGTAAATGCACTATGCTATTGACTCCTTTTTCACAGGACCATGGCAAATGAATATGCAGGAAATGGTCATGTTATGAGAGATAGTATGCCACTATATAGGATTCAAATCAATCAGGAAAGACCCATTAAACAAGCCTCGCCCACATGGTTGGGATATTCATGCACATTTTCCAAAAGTGCAGAACTGCACCAGAAGGAACTAGTTCTCATGTCAATTGACGTCTATTAAAAAAGAGTATTTGTTCAACTTTGGAAATTAACTCTTTCGTAAAATAATACAACACATATTAAATTGTGGGATGAAGCTCAAATTGTGCAAATTGAACTTGACCTTCCATCAATAATTGAGGTCATATGTACTCCAACAGTGCCGAAAATGAAAATAAAACTTCTGTGCAAGTCTTCCACAATTCCAGGTTCTATGTATTCTTCAACTATCATGAGGTTTGAACTGGTATGTGGTGTTCCAAGTCACTCCACCCCATTGGAATGACTAAAAAATTGAAAAACCATGCACATTCGGTGCTAGGGGGTCAAAATGACCTCACAAAATGCTGCTTAATTTATTAGTTACTTGTCATGTCTACATATACTTAGCCTAGAACCTTTTATTTCAATTTCTTGTGAAAAGGAAAATAGAGGATGAAAAAAGTCTATTTTCATATCAATTTACTCACTTTCCTCAATATCACTACAAATTATATTAGAGGTCAATAATACCCAAAAGTTTAATAAAACTCATTTACAAACCTTAATACTGTATATTAAACATTTTTATCAGTGCAAAGGCTTGCCTTGTTTACCCAGCCAAACTATTGTTTTCCTCATAGCTACTTGTAGACTTCATTTGAACAATACTTATTTATTCTGCTTTGGGGGTCATTTTCACCTCAATTGCATCTTTAAAATTGCAAACAACCTGCACCCCCCGCCCCTCTGCAGGTTGGCAAACCTAGTGGCAACTCTCCATAGAGAAACTTTAGATTTTATCTTTTTACATGAAGATATTTGCAAAATGTGTTGTTGAGAGCTGCCTTGGGCATCTCTGCGATCAGCAGCTCAAATTCCAGGTCAGACAGTGGTTGACAAACGAGCAACCTATTTACAGACTTGTGGACAAAATATAGCAACTCATAACTTTTTCACCAATAAGCAGGGGGGGACTGACTGACTATGGCAACGGCATTGAAAAAACAAGCAAACAAACCAGAAATCCCCTCCAGAGTTCCTTTCTCACAAATTCAGAAGTGTCAAGAGCAGCATTTTTTGTTTTTACACTTATATATTATGTGCTAAGGAATGGAATGACAGTGATTTTCCTTTCTTCAGTGCATAAGAATGCAGCAATCTTAGACCACAAATACAAGTCTGAGATCATTCTTTCTTTTAATAAAACTAAAGCTGGTATGCACAACTGTGACCTGATGGTGTCTGTTTAAATGCCTATATTTGCTTGGAAGGTAAGCAAACCACAATGGAGTGAACATCCCAAAATATTATTTTCCTGATATACCTGTATCTGGAGTTGATCAAACTCTGAGCTGAGCATAGACACATAGCCAACTTGCCTGGGATGTCAAGCGGCAGCTCCAAAATTGGTAGAGCCTGCCTTAGCTGACACCAGGAAAAGGTGAAGGCATGATATCTGTGATTGACACAATGGCAGAAAATCACAGCAATGATGTGTTTTATGTAAATATTCTGCCTCCCGTATTCATGGTGCTGTAAATGTGGCAATTGTGCATAAGCTGCTCAAGTAAAAGTCATTTGCAACTCACAGTAAACTGCATTGTTATACTCACGTAACAATTTATAATGATGTTATATGTATGCTAACAACACAAGATTCCTTTGCTCCATTTTGGAGGAAGGATGGAATATAAATCTATCAAGTAAATGAATAGATTATGTTGCTTTGTATTTAAAAACAACAACTGTGGGATCAATTAGACCCTACACACCATTCTTGTGGATTTATGCATTTTATGTTGTGGGTTTTTGTTGTCCCTCATTAGTTCTTTTCTTGTTTTACTGCAAAAGAAAACTTCTCAATAAGGACATTTTTCAGAACACTTAGATGGCACCTTCCTCCAGCTATTTTTAAAATGGTTTTTTGGGGATATATTTGATTTCAAAACTGCTGTGATACAGTATTTTTTCTATCAATGGAGGGTTACATATTTCTAAATACTTTCTCATTTACATTGCTCTCTCAATGGAAGGAAATACGATAAACAGTTCAAACTATGAAAAGAATGTACCTTTCTTTCTGGCTGTGTCATCTGGATCAAGATTCCTGGTTACTGTGACAACTTTAAGAACTAAATGATTGCCTCCTTGCCGAATCATGTTCACCACTTGCCTATGGCCCACTTTAACTACATTTTCATTATTAACCTGCAGGGAGAGAGAGAGAGAAAGGACAGAGTTATACTAAAACACATGGAAAATAATACTTGATTGTAAAAGATAAAGTAAAACAATATCTATAAGGTTTTGAAGAGTGTTCAAAGAATTTGACATTTGACCTAATAAGCAGCTCCCTGGCTAATCTGCAGATTGGAATGGAATTATCTACTAGCTTTCTGGATATTCCAATGTAATTCTCTGATATATATGTGTGTCCGTGTTTCTCTCTGTGTGTACTTTGAGTGCAAATACATTAAAAGAGAGAAATAGTTAAATATTTAATTGCAGGTTTTCATATGGGTTTTTTTTTAATTTGAAGATTAATGAAGAAACAAGCCATAACAGATTTATGGATGAACATGTGCAAAAATGGCTGGAATCATTAGTACTGTATAAAATAAAAAAACTTCATGTAGCACCCATCATATGTCCATGAAACCGAAATACAGAGATTTGGTTACCCCACTCATTATCAAGATTGGGTGCCACACAATGTCACTCAAATGGAATTTTGTTCATAAACTGAGATTTCTCCTTCCTATTCCTCACCCTTGTGCCCCACCTCCAATCTGTCCCAGAGGTCACTCAACTTTCCAGAGCACATTTGGGTGCGTGTATGGTGGAGGACGAATCTGCTTCACCACCAGTTACCACACCACCATTAAATGGACACTGCTGGATTTCACCCATTATTTTTTCTGATCAGATCTTAATTCAAGATCAGACTACCGACATTCATAAGTCAAAGATAAATATTGCACTTGCGGAACAATTCCCTTTTTTCCTTGGTAGTTGAAACATAGGGTAAAGGTAGGATTGTCCAATATCTGATACAAACTTTTTATTTCATTTTAATGTTTTGTAAAGAAGTATGACATTAATTAGTCCTGGGTGTTTTATGTAAACTTCCATATCCCATACACTATAAATATTTGCTTTTACTCTTCCTGAAAGACTGCACTGCAGTGGAAAAAAGGTACAACAGACCAAAAGATACTATATATTGATATTAGTTTAATTTGACTCATTTTCTTTATATACCTGTCATGCTTATAATCCATAATGGCGACTTCCAGCCCCCAGAAACATCTATTGCTTGCATGATTTGTAAACACACCAGGAAGCCAAACCATAATCGTGACAGCCTTTTAACGCGTACCCAGACAGCTGTGAGTGTAATTGAATACAGTGGTACCTCAGGTTACATACGCTTCAGGTTACATACTCCGCTAACCCAGAAATAATGCTTCAGGTTAAGAACTTTGCTTCAGGATAAGAACAGAAATTGTGCTCTGGCGGCGCAATGGTAGCGAGAGGCTAAAGTGGTGCTTCAGGTTAAGAACGTTTTCAGGTTAAGTACGGACCTCCAGAACGAATTAAGTATGTAACCAGAGGTACCACTGTATAAAGTGTCTTTGACCAAAATTTGCTCTTGACACAAATCTGCACAGGAACCACATTGGATTTTTATTTCACAAGTACGTAGTCCTCCCACTTCAGAAGGTCTGCACTTTATTTTCATAAATTATTGTTATTTAAATTCATTAGTCACTTGCTACATAAAGAATCCCTAAGCAACTTACATAACTCATTAACATTAACAGAAAAAACAATAAAACAAAAATCATTTAAAAAATCCATAATCTACTCTTTTAGTGTAGTCAGGCAGGTGGTGGTGGTGAGGAGGAAGAGTTCCACATTGGACCCCTCTGGGGTCTGACCTCCAGGAAAACTATGGATGGCCATCTTTATTATAGGTTCCAATCACAAGGAGTTTCCTGATGTAAATCTCCTGCAACTGCTAGTGCTACCTTTAGGGAAAGCATATGGGTACATAGCTGATTTCCTTAAGAAGTCAATACCAGCTTGGTGATTTAGACTGAGCAAATGACATGGGAAAAGAGATAAATCTCTTAACCACAGTCTTTATCCAATTCACCCCTGCTTTGGCCACTACTAGCTAAGACTGCTTTTTTGTGGTTTAGTCCTAAGGAAGCGTCTCAAGAGAAGAGGGAAGTGACAATATGTTACAGGAACATAAATGACTATAAGCCCAAAGACAAACATTATAAATGTCAAAGAAAAAGAAAGCAGCAGCAGCATACAATAGGGTTGTACTATGCAATAGGGTTGTACTATGCTGAAACTTGTCTTTCAATTTCTCAAAAGTTTCTTCCATTGTGAAAGAGGCTACTATTTTTCCTTCCCATTTGCTATCACTCTAGAATTTCTTTACAATTTGGGTGGGTGTAGGGTTGAGCTTATAGTTCTCTGCAGCTCCTCTGTTCATTATCTGACAAAGCCCCATGGAAGCAGTTACTTGACAAGTCCATTCCATGGCTTTAGTGGAAGCTCAGGAAGCAGGGGAAGTTGGCTAACAAGCACCTGAGATCGGTGCACTCTGATCTGGTTTTTAAGGGAAGTCCTATTTTTTTCTTTTAAAAAAACCTTTCTGCACCGATTTCTTTAAAAGAAAAAATACCAGAACGTGTTTTTTTTTAAATAAAAAAAAAAAACCTGTTAGGTGCATGGTACGCGGCCGCTGTGTCTTCCCAGCCAAAGATGTCATGGTGGGTGTTTTTAAAGAAGCATAGGTACCAGGGAAGACTACACAATACAGACCCACCAGTCATCTTATTTATAGACAAAGAAAAGGCACTTGCTAAAACCCTAAGCTACCATGAAAGTTAGGTAAAGGCAACAAAATCCTGTGCCACAGTCATGAAAATGTCACTGAAATTTTCTCTTCCCTTTGATAATTTTCAGATCCTTCCCCCTTTTCCAACAAATTGATAATGGTGGAAATATACAAAATAAAATTTCAGCACAATAATGAAGTAAGTGTGACCTCTTCTGCAGGTAATGCCCAACTTAAATATTAGGGTACCTCTTGGGGCTCCATGCTAGCCCCAAACTGCCTATATTATTTAAAGGTTTTCTTGTTATATAACATGCTTATAAAACTGCTGTCCACGACAGAGAAGAAAGCTACCAACATACCGGTAAGCAAATGAATCCAGGAAAAGATGGGATTATCTCAAACATATTCATAATCTGTGAAGTGTAATGGTAGAATGTAGAAATTGGTGAGTTCAGTTTGATAGCAGGAGCCTGGTCGAATTGGCTATATCAGATTATGTGGGGGAGACTTGAATTGCTAGTATGAGGTCTTCCAGTGCCTGTCAACTAGAAATCTGGGTAGGAAGTTGCAATTAGGTACTGGGCTGATAGGAACCGAGGTGGCACTGTGGGTTAAACCACTGAGCCTAGGGCTTTCTGATATGAAGGTCGGCGGTTCGAATCCCTGAGGCGGGGTGAGCTCTCGTTGCTCGGTCCCAGCTCCTGCCCACCTAGCAGTTCGAAAGCACGTCAAAGTGCAAGTAGATAAATAGGAACCGCTCTGGCGGGAAGGTAAACGCCGTTTCCGTGCGCTGCTCTGGTTCGCCAGAAGCGGCTTTGTCATGCTGGCCACATGACCCGGAAGCTGTACGCCGGCTCTCGGCCAATAAAGCGAGATGAGCGCCGCAACCCCAGAGTCGGACACGACTGGACCTAATGGTCAGGGGTCCCTTTACCTTTACCTTTTACTGGGCAGATATATTTAGATATATTTAGAAAACTGGTACAGAAGACTCTTGGAAAGTGGCATTATCCTACGATAATCTTTGTAGTTGGGAGTGTGAGTGTGTGTGTGTGTGTGTGTGTGTATTCTAGGCTAGATGGGGAGTTTTGATTAATGCATTAATGCACCAACCCACACACAAAGCAGCTGTGATTACGGTTACATTTTTCTTTCTCCCCCTCACCAACAAGATTAGCTGTAAATGGCTCAAGTCTGAGTACAGCTATTGCATCTACTTGAATGTTGAGGTGGCAAAATAATTTCTAGAAGGGAAATGTTCACAGAAGGTGATTTTAATTGATATCCTGTTGCTACTGATGTGGGTTTTTCTTGACACAGGTAGTAGAAATTCAAAGACATTTGATATGGGTAATTTTGAGAAGGACTGAAAAAAGAAAAACTCTGGCATATAAAATATTAAACGACAATATATGCAGGAGCTGAATTCGTTCACAACAAGGGAACCCACTGTAAAATTAGTTCTATACCATGTTCTTTGACAACTAATCGTTTGTGCTGCATTATAGAAATAGGAAAAGCAGCAGATGAAATCATCTAAACTTCTGGTCTAAACTCCAACTAGACCGTGAGGAACTAGACGAAGCAGCCATTTTTGAAGCACTGGGCACTGCATTGGCAGAAATAAAGATGGCGGAGGAAACAGTCCAAGCACTCTTCATTGGGGGATGAGAGGAGCCACAACTGCAACCCATTAGGGACAAACACAATTCCGCCAAGTTTAAAACTGGCCAAAATTGCTACACTCTTTGAGCATTGAGCAACCAACTTGAATAAATGAAAGGCAGGGGGAAGCAACTCAAGCAAACACACTTGGTACTGGTAGGCTGTGGGACTTGCTGAGGAGGACGGTGTGAGAAAGCTACTGGAACAGCTGCAGCTGCATGACAGACAAAATGGTGTTCCTGCCTAAGCGCCTGAGTGGGAACCATCGCTGCGCACTCTGTCCACATTGACAGTGACCGCTCCTATCCTGAAGGCTGTAGACACAGAAGCAGCAGCAAAGAAAATCAGAATAGCACAGGACATATGCCACAGGAACTGGATGTGGGGTGGGGGTGGGGAGAGAATGAGAAAAGAGGGTAGATAAACAACCACACACCGTCACCACTCACAGATAAACTGCAGATGAAATACTCAATCCACAACAAACACCAGAAAAGGAAAAAACTCTTAAGGCCAGAAAAAAGGCTCCAAAATGAGAGGTTTGAGAGTATAGTGGTACCTCGGGTTACAAACACTTTGGGTTACAGACTCCGCTAACCTGGAAGTAGTACCTCGGGTTAAGAACTTTGCCCCAGGATGAGAATAGAAATCATGTGGCAGCGGCATGGCGGCAGCGGGAAGCCCCATTAGCTAAAGTGTTACCTCAGGTTAAGAATGGTTTCAGGTTAATTCAGTTTGTAACCAGAGGCACCACTGTAATACAAGAGGATCCACCTGATGTTGACCACAGGTAAGGAGGCCAATGTGGTAGGCAGGACAACTCACCCTGGAGAGGAGCAAAAAGGCTCCACGAACTCTACCACTCATGTCCAGGAGTCATCCCTACCAGGAATGTCCTTCATTCTCCTCTTGAAAAGGCACACTCTAAAACATACATACACCATTTCTAAAGAAGCAGCTCATAAATATTACAGACAGTTGAAGTCATATCCCAATGTGAATAGCCAGATTTCTGCCACAGCCACACTGTTACTGAAGCTGTAGAACAGAGCTCTCTTAAGGATATCCGGCGCCGTGGTGCAAAGATCCCTTCGGTGCCCCCCCCCATTTCCCAGAGTTGTCAACCTTTTTTAAGGGGTGGAACCACTGGACTTACTCCCAAGTAAGCAGGTGTAAGATTGCAGCCTCGCGTGCTGCTTCTCCTGCATTCTCCCTGTTCCTTCTCCTCACTTTCCTCAAAATGTGAAATCCTTGCGTCTAATAGAAAAAAAAATCTACTGACAGGGATAGGGAGCTCACCCCGTCACGGGGATTTGAACCGATGACCTTCCAATTCGCAAGCCCAAGAGGCTCAGTGGTTTAGACTACAGTGCCACCCATGTCCCAGCGGGTGCCCCGCATCCTGCGTCACAGCCGAATTAAGCGATCAAGTTCTTACAAATGCAGAACGGGTATTATGTGGCACCTGTTCGAGTGCCGGTTCTGCCGATCACTGTGGTTGTGTGGGTGCATATAGGATTGTTATCTCACAGGTAAACCGGCCCCAAGTTGTTAAGAGATTTATATACTAATAGTAACACCTTGAACCTGGCCCCAGTAGCCAGTTCAATGGGACTTCTAGATAAGTTGATACAGGATTTCACAGGATTCAATCCCATGGACATGCTTAATTGGGGATGAGGAGCTCAATGGGGCTTACTTCTGAGCAATCCTCTACGCACTTTGGAGTAAGAACCGCTGAATTTAATAATAATAATAATTTTTTATTTATACTCCACCCTGCCCAGCCAAGACCGGGCTCAGGGTGGCTAACACCAATAAAATCACAACAAAACATACAAAGCAATCAATTAAAATGCAGGTTAAAATACGATTTAAAATTTAAAATGCAGCCTCATTTTTAAGTAGCCCACCAATCAAACCATAAAGGAATGAAACATCAGGGTTAAACTGAAACCAACCCAAAGGCCAGGCGGAACAGCTCCGTCTTGCAGGCCCTGTGGAAAGATGCCAAATCCCGCAGGGCCCTGGTCTCTTGTGACAGACCGTCCCACCAAGTCGGGGCCAGTACCGATAAGGCCCTGGCCCTAGTTGAGGCCAACCTAGCATCCTTGTGGCTCGGGACCTCCAAAATGTTATTATTTGAGGACCTTAAGGTCCTACACGGGGCATACCAGGAGAGGCGGTCTCTTAGGTACGAGGCCGCATGGATCACACTCCTAAATATATATGCATATATATGCATAATTAACAAAGTAATGCGGAGAGGCAGGGTTTGAACTCTCTAACCCCTACACTAGCTGTCCACAGAAAGTTATTTACACTCTCAACCATTTATTTGGAAACCTGAAAGTTTAACTTAACTGGGAAGCTTAACTGGGGCTGACTGAGCTCAATGGGACTTATTTCTGAGCAACCCTCTGCATACCACGCAGTAAGAATCACTGACTTTCATGGGTCTAACTCCTAAATATATGTGCTTAGTCCTGCGTAATTGACCAAGTAATGTGGAGAGGCAGGATCTGAAGTCTCCCCTAGCTAACCACTACAACTCCACTGAAAGATATCCATTCTCTCAACAATTTATCTAGAAAGAGGGACACCTATGATTCCGTTTCATTTTTTTCTGCATCTCCCCCATCCCAGCCGCTCCAGGGAAGCATTGCAGGAGAGGAGAGAGGGGGCTGGCACAAACCAGGTGCGCACGCCCCGATTTTCTAGGATCGGCGGTGCAAGGAGGAGGATGAGCAGGAGCCGGGTGTGTGTGTTTGTGTATGTGCACTTGGGGAGGCGGGAGAAAAAGAGAGGAAAGGGGGGGAAACCCACAAACCCACACCACCCAACTCCAAAACAAAGGAGGCGGTGGTGGAAAATGTCCTCTGCCTCCCCCACTGCCCCGATCCCTGGAGTGGTGGTGGTGATCAAGCAGGGAAACGTGCTGGCGGGCATGCTCTCTGGCATCGGGGCACCTAAGAAGGCAGCCCAGGAAGGCTGTGTGCCGCCTTTTGCCAGGAAGCAGGAGAAGGACAACAACCAGGAGCAGGGCTGTTTTTAGCAGATGCAGAGGCTTGGGAGCGAAGCTGCACACAGCTTCCATCCTAAGCCTCTGCGGGGATCGCTCTCCTTCCATGGAGGCTTGGGAAGGAAGCTGCACGCCCGCCAGCCATATAGTTGGCGGGGTGCAGCTGGCAGGCATGCAGGGAAAGGGGAGGCCGCTGGCAAAGCTGAGCAGCTCCCCCACTTGCTGGGGCGCCCCTGAGAGGCCGGCGCCCCGGCACAATGAACCACTAAGACCAATGGGCTCTGCTGCAGAACAAGAGTGGTTAATATTACAAATTAGCATCCCTCACTTATTAGCGTCAAACCAGTCTGATCCAATTCGTTATTTTTTATCTAGTCATCAGACCATTCCAAAACAAAAGTTTAACTATGAAAGCAACATAAGGCAACATCAATAGAATTTAACTCAGATCCAAATGAAGCTATGCATTGTCCCAATGTGTTCTTCTCAATATGTTACATCTGTTTTTTCAAAGTGTTATAAGTAGGCAATACTGTATAAAATAATATGTACAATGTAAATCAATTCAGTTAAAACCACAAGAACAGGTACATTCAAAAATTTTCTGAGACTTCATTCTAAAACACCTGAGGATAACTAATTCAACCAGGATTTAGTAAAGGCCACCCTCACTTAGTTTCTGCAAATTGTTGAGATAAGAAGGAAAATTATTATACAACGATGCTACTTTAGAAACTGATATAGTTGTTCTGTCCATCTGAAGGGAAGCAACAGACAATTTCTGTTCAAAAACTAAAAAGTATACTCCATCATCAAAACTCTAATTCCTAATTTCACCAATATGTAATGCAAGCCCCTTCCAAGAGTGATTGTTCAAAGCGTTTTCTCATGTCTGTCCATTATATCATGTTCATATCACTATTACAACTACTATACATGAAGATTAGAAGAGAATTTGTCATTCTAGCACTAGATTTCACATACGTATGATATAACCGGTAGATTGTGCTACCCATTCTCTCTCTCTCTCTCTCTCTCTCTCTCACCCACACACACCTTTCTCATATATATATACAGTGGACGCTTGGGTTGCGAACGCGATCCGTGCGGGAGGTGCGTTCACAACCCGCGCTGCTGCGTCTGCACATGCGCATGACGCAATTCGGCACATCTGTGCATGCGCCAAAACCCGGAAGTAACCCGTTCCATTACTTCTGGGTTCGGTGTGGTGCGCAACCCGAAATCGCGCAACCTGAAGCGGCCATAACCCGAGGTATGACTGTGTGTATGTGTGTGTGTGTATGTATACACACACACACACACATATACATACAGTGGGACCTCGACTTACGACGATAATGCGTTCCGACGCAATTTTCGTAAGTCGAAAATTCGTAAGTCGAAAAAATCCTATTAAAAGCGGCCGCGACTTCCATTCGTAAGTCGAAAAATTCGGTTGCGGCGGCCATTTTGTTTCACCCGGAAGTCATTCGTAAGTCGAAAAACACGCAAGTCGAATCGCTCGTAAGTCGAGGTCCCACTGTACTGCCTCTACACACTGACGATTCACAAACCTGTCAAAAAGTTTGGGACAAATTCACTAATCTTCATCCTACTTTCATTTTACACATTTTTATTAGCTGCTTCAAATTTGTACATACACTGGCCTCTACACATAAAAGATTCGCAAACCTGTCAAAGAATTATAATGAAAAGTATTACCTTATTACCAGCTTTGCAAAACAGTTACATATATACATCTGTCTTTGCTTCTTTATGAAAAACATACCACATCATAATACTGAAAGCTAAGATTAATTTAACAGGCAACACTAATGTTAATCTTTGATGAGCTTGATCCTATATATCAACCCCTACTTAGAAGTGTTACAGCTATTTGTAGTGTTGAAGCAGAAATGCATTCCTGTTCCAGGTAATGAGACAGAGCTGCCTAGTTCTGCCATGCTTGAAAGCATCTTGCTCCTTCTCCCTGATATGAAGGATGGGTGGGATGGGTGAACATTGCCCTTAGCCCTGGATATGGCAGGACATGCTGGCATTGGTGTGTGGGGGTGCGCACTGCACACCTTCCTACTTTCAGGGTCTGCACAACTTCACCCACACAGACCTGTTAAACAGCACCCACACCCCAGGAAACAGCTTCAACTGGCTAGCTAAACCAGGTGAGGATAGCTTATGGGTCTCAAACCCTTGCTGAGTTAGGCACTTCCCCCTGCATGTAAAGACAGGCTCTGGAGAATTGAGTGGGTGAGACCAAATAGTAGGTTCAACAGTCAAGAAGATGGCTTCAGCATGTGTGGAGAGGGAAGTGAGGTGCAGATGGGACTCATCAACCTGGGAAGGCAGTGCATCTAGGAGAATGGAAGCTCCAGTTGTAAACTTCTGCTGCATTGTGGGATATCTTCAGGAGAAGAAAAGTCTCAGGATTAAACCCTACACAAATCCAGAGTGGAGTCCCTAAGACAGTTGGATGACATCTTGTATGTCTCCTTCTATCAACTCCTGCAGCAAAGCTGGTGCCAAACATATTGTTCTGCTTTCCTTTGGATCACATCAGCAAGGTCAAGATGGGAATCTTGCTGTCTGAGAAGCCCAGGAGCTCCATACACAATGGCCAGGATTGTGCCCTAAGGAAGTCACTTTGGTGCTGCTAATGCAATGGTTTGACTTCACCCCCGGAGGCACACTCCATTGTCTCTCAACAATGCCAACAACAGCAGCCCCGGAACCTGCAGATGAAGGGTAGGCAACCACCACCACCATCATCATAGTGATCTGGGTCGATTATGCAGGCAAGACCCATTCTCCCCTAGGAATAGGGGAGAAATTTGTTCACATTTTAATGCATATCTATGCATTTCATGGAGTTTTCTTGGCAGGGATACTGGAGTGGCGTGCCAGTTCCTGCTCCAGGTAAGAGCTGGACCACAAAGAAGGCTGATTGCCAAAGAATTGAGGCTTTTGAATTATGGTGCTGGAGGAGACTCTTGAGAGTCCCATGGACTGCAAGAAGATCAAACCTATCCATTCAAAAACACAATGCTATTCAATACTCTCATTGCAACTGCCACTGTTAGAAAGCGTTATAATTGCAAAAATATACTTCAGGTTAATTATAATAATACCATCAACTACAGTTATCTCTTTATCAATAAACCTCTCAAAGGCCAAACTTTTATTTGAAATACAGTGGTACCTCAGGTTAAGTACGCTTCAGGTTAAGTACGCTTCAGGTTAAGAACTCTGTTAAGAACAGAAATCGTGCTCTGGCGGCGCAGCAGCAGCAGGAGGTCCCATTAGCTAAAGTGGTGCTTCAGGTTAAGTATGCTTCAGGTTAAGAACGGACCTCCGGAACAAATTAAGTACTTAACCTGAGGTACCACTGTATTCCAATTCATGCATATCTCAAGTCTTGCCATAGGAATTAAAATCTGGCAGTTAAAAAAAAAGCCACTTAAAAAGTGATTTTATGCAATAATGCCAACACACAATGTTTTGTTGCTTTACAATAGCTCAGAACTGCTAGACAAACTAGAGTAAAATAATGAAGATTGTAAGAAATGCAGTACTGACTGCTGATGAAAAATGCATATAAGAAAAGGGAGTACCACAAGTTCAAGTGGCAAGGAATACAAATGCCTAATATGTTTTTGTTTGACAGATTTAATAAATAACAAATAGAAGTCAAAGGGTGAAAAGAACAGGGAAACTTTATTGACATATACCTAATAAATTGCTAATCAACATGCAAGTGACTCAGACATTGCCTTTGGTTGGGTGCTGAGAACATGCAACTGGAAGCAACTACAGGAAGATTTATGAGTTTTTATTTAATGTCTTTCTAGAGGGCAAGTACTGAACTCTCAACTGGTATAATCCCCCAGGTTCTACTTAATGCTCTGATGTTAATGGAACTACAGCACGACAAGCAGTCACTCAATTAGTTAATGTTTGAAATGTGAAGTTATAGAAACACTTTCTGTTTTACTGTCCTGGTAGGACTGTTTTATCTAGAGCATTATCACGACATTCTCAGAATATCTCTTACCATAAACACAGATTTCCCGTTCTGCTGGGTGGGCTTGCTTCCGGTGGCGGGGAGAATTTGCAGCTGGCACTGAAGCCACTGCCACTATTCTAGGTGCTGGCATGCATGTGCATGTCATGCACACTGCACGTCAGCATGCTGGGGCAGGGTGACAGAGCCCTTTTAAAGCTTGCACCACCCTCTCCTCTGTCTTGGCTGGTACCCTCCCTCCTACTCTCCTTTTATCACAGTATCACCGTGGTGGTTGCTTTGGGGCCAAAATGGGATTTTTGTTTGTTTTTTGCCTACTGTAAACTTGGAAGAGGAGACTTTTAGGTGTGGTGTCTTAATATTCAGCTCTTCTAGCTGATAAGTTGATCTGTATTTTAATTGTTTGCTTGGCTAGTAGGTTGATTTGACCACCTGAGTGTTCTATTTCTTAAATAGGTCACTTTGGCAGGAAGGCGCTGGAAGGGCAATTTAATAGCATAGCTTGATGGCCCCTTTTGGTTCTAGTAGCCCATAAACAGCAGTTAAAAATCAAAACCCATGGCTAATGCTATTCTAGGCTGCATCAACAGAAGTATAGGGTCTAGATCAAAGGAAATATTCTGCCTTGGTCAATTATGGTCACCTGTCCAATTATGGGTGCCACAATTTAAGGAGGATATTGGCAAGCTAGAATGTGTGCAGAGGACAGCCACCAAGATGATCAAGGGTCTGGAAACCAAGTCTTATGAGTAATGGTTGAACGGAAGTAGGTATGTTTAGCCTAGATCAGTGATGGCTAACCTTGACACCCCAGATGTTTTGGAACTACAACTCCCATCATCCCTAGCTAACAGGATCAGTGGTCAGGGATGATGGGAGTTGTAGTCCCAAAACATCTGGAGTGTCAAGGTTAGCCATCACTGGCCTAGATAACAGGAGACCGAGAGGGGATATGATAGCCATCTTCAAATATCTCAAGGGCTGTCACATGGAAAATGGAGCAAGCTTGTTTTCTCCTGCTCCAGAGGGTAGAAGCTGAACCGATGGCTTCAAGATACAAGAAAGGAGATTCCGATGAAACATCAGGAAGAACTTTCTGACACTGTTTGACAGTGGAACAGACTCTCTCGGGAGATTATGGACTCTCCTTCGTTGGAGATTTTAAAGCAGAGGTTGGATGGCCATCTGTCATGGATGCTCTAGCTGAGATTCCTGCATTGCAGGGGGTTGGACTAAATGACCCGCTGGGTCTCTTCCAACTCTGCAATTCTATGATTCTAAGTTACTGCTGCTTCTGAAGTGATTTGTTTTCATGCAGCTTTGATGCCCAATATTTAAACTTTTCCCCCTCTATATGACATGCAATACTATTTCACTGATGGCTCCAGTTTTAAAAATAGAACTGTACTTTAATATTCATGATGGAATATCTGTCTCTTGAACTACAAGAACAATTCTGCATTCCACGTACAGCTTGTATTCCATTACTGGCATTTGTGAAATATGCTGTATTCTGTTTAAATCTACAATGACAGCCTGATTCCAAAAAGCAAATTAAAACAAAACAAAACAAAACCCCAACTGGCTCAGTGTATATATCATACAATGACAAATCAGCAAAATACTGCCAGGGCAAATATGCCATTTATTATTTGATATGACGTGACATGCTCAGTTCAGGTGGTAACACAAGAATATTCCTCAAACCACTGCCTATATGCCAAACATTAATCAATATGGAATGTATCAGCTCTCTTTTTGGAACACTCCCTCCACATATTAAGTCCAAGTTTTCTCAAGTTTAGGGATGGAGGAGAAATTTGACTCAGTTTGCATTTAATGCCAAATTTATAAAAAATACTTACACACTTATCTGAATTTTGTGATGCAGTTCTCTAATAAATGTTCACAAAAATGCATTTACTATGGGGAAGTGTGCATAAAGAAATGACAAAATGCATTATATTGAATTAAATTGCTTGCATAAATGTGTACATTACTAAAAAATGGCATATAAAATGTGTTTATTAGGAAAAAATCACACTGAAATGAGGAAGAATTTTTATAAGGATTTTTTTTAAAAAATCACAAATTCCCACAGAAATGTAGAGAACTGAATTTAGAACTAGCAAAAAGAGAACCCGAGAGAACTGAAATTGACATATTATTCCATCCCTACTCAAATATAGTTATTTTTTCAACCACACATACTGAGTTCTTGTGGGTAGTGGTGGTTGTATGGTAAAATAATTTTCAAAAGCCATACACTTGTAAACATTTCAGACAAAAACATCTGAATGTATAGAACTTGTTCTATCACCTGGAGCAAATGTGGAACCAGGGCTGACCCAAGAAATTTTGGTGCCTGAGGGGAACCACAAAATGGCACCTCTTCCCTGCTAAGGAAGAAGGGTTGAGTGAAGATGAACATCAGAAACAAATGGAGAATAAAGAATAAACATTGGGATCTGCTGCCCCTGAGGATCCTGCCGCCCGGAACAGTAGCCCTACAGTCATGGGTGAGCTGGCCCAGTCTGGAACTGATTTTGTACTACTACTACTACTACTACTACTACTACTAATAATAATTTATTATTTATACCTCACCCATCTGGCTGGGCTTCCCCAGCCACTCTGGGTACCTTCCAACAAAATATTAAAATACAATAATCCATCAAACATTAAAATCTTCCCTAAACAGGACTGCCTTCAGATGTCTTCTAAAAGTCTGGTAGTTGTTGTTCTCTTTGACATCTGGTGGGAGGGCATTCCACAGGGCGGGCGCCACTACCGAGAAGGCCCTCTGACTGGTTCCCTGTAACTTCACTTCTCGCAGTGAGGGAACCGCCAGAAGGCCCTCGGCACTGGAACTCAGTGTCCGGGTAGATCAATGGGGGTGGAGACGCTCCTTCAGATATACTAGAGTACCTGTGCCTACAAAAAGGAAAATGAGGACATTAGCCACAATTCCATGGGCCTCCCCAGGCTCAGTGCTTTTGCACTTGCTCACTGACTGCCCAGTTCCTTCTTCCTGAGGCTGGGAAGTTCATTGGGCATGTCTATCTAGGGTTTGTTTAGGAATTATATTGCTCTAGGAAATTTTTCAGTGCTTCCTTCTCAAAACTCTTCATTAACTATGAAGGGGGGTGGCAAAATATACGGTAAGTGGCATTCATCCTTTCCAGCCTATTTTTACTATCACCCATTACTAAATTTATGGTATCCAAATTATGGACTTACGTTTTTCAGATGGACAAGGAGTAGTTCAACTCAATAAAACGGTCTCATTTCACAATTGCTCATATACCTGCTACCTAACTGCAAAGGTACTTGAGGGCCATTGCAGGCTTACACAAATCACAATATTTGCTCACAGCAGTCGTTTGTGTTTGGTTGATTTTCATTCGATTTAGTGAAGTAAACCTTTCATGTGCGTCACAGCTGGGTTCATCCACAGGCAAAAACCTTTTGTTACGCCACAATTTATTTGTAAACCATTTGAAAATGAAATGTGAAACATGATGTCGCGCGCTCTACAAAACATTTGGTGTATATTTTACTTCTTTAATTTGTGCATGTAAATCTAATGCCTCACTTAGCAATGCCAATAGGATGATACAGTTTGCCCTTGGGGAAATTTGTTCCATAGCAACATAGCTCAGCATTCATTCAGTGAAGCTAATATATTTATGCAGGCGTCTTTTTGCTTGACAAAATGGAAAACCAAAATATTCTGGTGCTTCTCTTACCAATTCTTAACCAGAACAAAATCTACAGAGCTGACTGCCACACACTAGACGGATTTAAAGTGCTGCAAAGTATCAGTTGACAATTTATGGATTTTAAATTTCTGGAAGAAGAGTGAGGGTATAGGTACTCAGGGAAACACACACTCATAAATAAAATACATACAGACCACAGGAATGAATATGGAACCCTAACTAGAGAAGGATGAGAAAGGAGAAAAGAATCTGATGTGCTTTCAATTTCATCATGAGATATAATTTGTTTCAGATATCATTATTATAATTATATAATTTGATTCAGATAATCATTTTTCTCCACACTTGCACAGTTATTTTTACAGGAATCATACAGTGGAATTCAGTTAGGCTGGCAGCTGGGCAGCAACTGCTAGCAATTGTGCTGGGAAGCACAATTATTGCTTCTTGATAAAAGCATAAAAGCATCAGAAACCATGGGGCTGTATCCAACACTCCTGTTCCACTAGTGTAAGGGATGTGTGCTAGAGAAGTGGAACATTCCCTTTCCCTACAGCCCCCCATGTCCTCAAAATGGGGGTTGAGGGACCCTCCAGAGATGATGGTGGGGCACAGGGAGAGGAGAGGAAATGGAAGAGCTGCTGTACCAGCAGAAATTCTTTGGCACTGCCTTGGATACAAGCAGTGTGTATAAAATTCATTCACACAAGACACAGTGAAGTGCCTACCAATTGTTATAGCATACTGAAATTGGGGGGGGGGACCAGATGTATAATATCCTTAGGCACTAGGTGCACTACTGTTCATTATGGCTGACTCCAGAGTAGAAACAACACAAGCTGATTTGCCTGACCCTATTGATTTTATCCTATTTATAAATAAATAATACTTAAAAGCACAATATCACACAAGTATCCACAATTAATTAATGCTTGAATTTAATTAAGTCATTGTGCAAATGGAACAACTTCTGCAAACACAAAGGAACCTCCCTTCCCACACTGCACCCATATCAGCTCTTGAGGGCTGAGGAACTTCTAGAGCAGGCATAGGCAACCTTGGCTCTCCAGGTGTTTTGAGACTACAATTCCCATCATCCCTGACCACTGGCCCTGTTAGCTAGGGATCATGGGAGTTGTAGTTCCCAAACATCTGGAGAGCCAAGGTTGCCTATGCCTGTTCTAGAGCATATTTGGGCAGGTGTGCTGGGGAAGGAGAGGGAGAAGAAGTTCCATGGCACTCACAGAAGCACAAGCAATGATTTAGGTCAGGGGTGGCCAACTCCGAAGAGACTGCGATCTACCCACAGTTAAAATCTGGCGGGGGGGGGGGTTCAGGTCAAAGTTGTTAAGCTTTTTTAGGGAGGAGGTTCAGGTCAGAGTTGTTGAGCTTTTCTGAGGCAGGAGGGGGGGTGAAGGGCTAAAATGTTGAGCATTTTTTAGGGGAGCCAAAGTTGTTGAGCTTCTTTGGTGAGAGCCAGTGATCTACCACGATCTACCTGTTGGACATGCCTGATTTAGGTGGATAACTCTCAGACTACAAATACTTGAAGTGATGAGGAATTCAATAGCTGACAAACTATTGTTTTATCGATAGCAGGGATGGGGGAATCTGTAGCCCTCCAGATATTGTTGGACTCCAGCTTTAATCACTCTCTGCTAGCATTGCCAATGAGTCCAACAGTATCTGGGAGGTTACAAAATCTTCATCTTGGATCTATAAAATAAAAGTAAGTCCAGAATGAATAATTCTACATGGAAGTTTTCAAAAAATATGTTTTGATTCATGCATGCAATTGACTAAAATCTCAAACAAAACAATGCATTGCATTTATTATAGATCACTGCACTAAGAAATGAGATTCATTCCCATCAGTCAGATGCTATTTAATATTCATTTTTACTCTTTGTACATGCATGCATACATGCATGTAAAGTTTCTGACATTTCTGGCAATGAAATACATCGATCCTACAGGGGAAAAATACAGTACTGCCTTTTGGCTGTTATTGTTGGGAATCTAAAATATATAATTGCAACCACATCTTAATATAAAATGTATTTTAGATCCTACTAGGAAAATCCATCCTGAAAAATAGCATCAGTGTATAAATGGCCAGATTATTTTCAGCTCTTTCTTATTTCAAGCACACTAAACGAGAATTGTTTCTTTTTTATATTTGCCTAGAAACACTAAGAAAGTTATTTGAGATTCAGTCATTCATGTCAGAGGGAAGAAACATTCCACATAATTGAGTTGCCAAATGGAAATAACTGTTAGGCAATGTTTTATTTAACAAGAGGGCTTGTGGCCTCCTAAAGTCATATGGAGGGGGGGGGGAATGCAAATGACCCAATAGCTGGCAAGCAGAGAATTGGATTAACTTTCTTTTCTTGGGGAAATTACAACTACTCTCTCTAAGATGTCATTTGAAAGCAATAATAGGAAATTATCAAAGAGAGAATTTGTTTTTTAACCTGGCACCCTAGATGTCATATTACAGTGGTACCTCGGGTTAAGTACGCTTCAGGTTAAGTACACTTCAGGTTAAGAACTCCGCTAAGAACAGAAATCGTGCTCTGGCGGCGCAGCGGCAGCAGGAGGTCCCATTAGCTAAAGTGGTGCTTCAGGTTAAGTACGCTTCAGGTTAAGAACGGACCTCCGGAACGAATTAAGTACTTAACCCGAGGTACCACTGTATTCCAGTCTTTAACTCAGTGTTATGTACTTAAAAAGGTAAAGGACCCCTGACCGTTAAGTCCAGTCGCGGACGACTCTGGGATTGCGGCACTCATCTCGCTTTACTGGCCGAGGGAGCCGACGTTTGTCCGCAGACAGCTTCCGGGTCATGTGGCCAACATGACAAAGCCACTTCTGGCGAACCAGAGCAGCACACGGAAACACCGTTTACCTTCCCGCCGGAGCGGTACCTATTTATCTACTTGCACTTTCAAACTGCTAGGTTGGCAAGAACAGGGACCGAGCAATGGGAGCTCACCCCGTTGCAGGGATTCGAACCGCTGACCTTCTGATTGGCAAGCCCTAGGCTCTGTGGTTTAGACCACAGCACCACCCGCTGTTTTCCCTCATGAGTAGCATCAGGAAAGCACAATTTGAAGCCTTTGGATGTGAATTTTTGTTGCTGTTGCTTGCTGAAATATGTCCAATATAGATTTTCAGCTTGTGTTTCTGTTTACTTCCTAAAATAAGTACCACCTGTTTAGAAGTCATACAAAAGTAATACCACATTTAGAAAGAAAGGCATTTACTTTCCACCCTTAGACCATGCCAATCCCTTGCACTTACAGCTCACCCCACACCTACCCCATCCCTTACAGCTGGGATGAGGATCCCCCCCCCCAACTGAAGGGCCAGATCTTAATTTCCTCCAAAGGTGACAGGTAGGTGGGGCTGCCCAACTGCCAATCATGTGGTGTCAGTGCCATCCGTTGATGCTTCCAATTGACATATTAAACAATTACAAAACATTATCAACAGTTTTATTTCTCATTCTCAAATTCCTAGAGTTATGTTTAAAGCAACCCCCCCAATAGAAACCACCTTGAACAAAGCAAAAGAAAAAAGAAAAAGAAAAGAGGATGGTGGTATAGTGATCCCTAATATTGTACCACCCGGCTTCTATTTTAGTGACAATGCTACAAAGAGCAGATAATATTAAAATTCATTGGAATCACAAGGAAGCGGAGATATTATTACCTCTAAATTAATGGATCTGGGAGCAAGACCAAGAGATCTTGGGATCATCAAATGCACTTAAAGATGCACAAAGGAAGATATGGAGTAAACTGAGAAGGAAATTGGTACCAAGAATATTGCCTATACAGTCGTACCTCGTGTTGCCTACACTCCGTGTTGTGTACGTTCGGGTTGCGTACTCCGCAAACCCGGAAGTGGATTTCGCCGTGTGGACGCTTCTGCGCATGTCCACGCGGTCCGCGCGTAAGCAGAACCATTCTGCGCAGTTTGCGCATGCGCAGAAGCATGATATCGCGCTTTTGCGCATGCGTAAAATGGAAACCTGGGTTGCGCACTATTCAGGGTGCGAACGGCACCCCGGAACGGATCAGGTATGTAACCCGGGGTACCACTGTAATGCTTTTCCTTCCATAATACATTCTTATGAGTAAGGATCTATTATAAGAGAAAGGAATTGAGATTAAGGGATATATAAAAATATATAGATTTATTTATAAACAACAGACCACTTTAATATTATAAATTAATTCAATGGGAGATATGCATTTCTGGTTTTGACACCTTCGGACTTAACAAGTCCGAAGTATCCATTCAAATTAATCATAACCTAACTCTGAAAAAAAAAATCTTTCTGCAGCAACCTCTCAAAGAGAAATATAACATACAAACTCAGGAGTTAAATACCGATAGAGGAAAATGCTTCAAATAGCTATTACAGACAGCCGCAGAGTCCCCGACCCCAATGCACCCTGCAAACTAGCGGGATAGAATGAATGGACACGACAACTGTCCGGGATTTGAAAATGGCCACAACTTTATTGATCTCAGGCAGGGGTAGGCAACCTAAGGCCCGTGGGCCGGATGCGGCCCAATCGCCTTCTAAATCCGGCCCGCAGACAGTCCGGAATCAGCGTGTTTTTACATGAGTAGAATGTGTCCTTTTATTTAAAATGCATCTCTGGGTTATTTGTGGGGACTGCCTGGTGTTTTTACATGAATAGAATGTGTGCTTTTATTTAAAATGCATCTCTGGGTTATTTGTGGGGCATAGGAATTCGTTCATTCCCCCCCCCCAAATAGTCCGGCCCACCACATGGTCTGAAGGACAGTGGACCGGCCCACGGCTGAAAAAGGTTGCTGACCCCTGATATCAGGTAAGCCTTGGCATAAGCATTGGGTGTGTATCCCTCTCAGCTCCCCACTGGGGGTCTAATACATGACAGGGTCTATTTAGGGAAGGTGGGTCCATCTCAAAATGCAGGTTTACGCAGATGCCCTCTCCCCAAAATGCTGAGGGAAGCTCTATGGCCTGCCTCCGGCTCTTTGGACAGAAACTTCACTCAAGACCCCTCTAACAGGGTACCCTGTTGTCGCCACTGGAGTTCTTTACTGCAAAAAGCCTTGACTAACACCCAGAGGATTACCTAGCTATTGGCCCCTGCCAACAGAGCAGAGGCAGAAGGGCACTGAAATTGCGCCCTCTGCTTGGAACCCCTGGGCTGCCAGCGCCTGGGTAGCATGCTATGCTGCTGTGTGAACAGGCGATAAGGCACCTCTGTCTTTGTACAGGATTTCGCCCCTGCCCAGCCTGCTTTCCTCCCATTCAGTTGTTGACAGTGCGAGGAGGAACTGGAGTCTGGCAGCCAGCTGAGAGGGAGAGGAGAGTGCATGAGCAAGCCTGGTTGAAATGTAAGATGTAAACAGAAAACCAAACAGGCACACTGCCTTGGCAAATCTTACACAAATGGTTGACAGCTCAACTTAAGTCTCATCTTGAACTTAAGTTTGTAAACTGACATTTCTCTTAATTACAGAAAAGGTAATTTTCTTGCCATTCCAATTTCCTAACCCCAGCACAGTTTGAAAATGCCTCACAACCTCTTCCCAACTGCCTACTCATCTTTTTGCTTTTCTGTATATAGATGTATTAATATGCATGTTTTCCTTTTTTTCTGAGTAAACTTTGTGTGAGTTGTAAATGAGAAATCAGGAGGCTCTGGCAGGCTGGGGTGACTGAGGTAAGGGGTGGGGGAAACAGGCAGCTCTGAAAGGGAGAATTCCTTGGGGATTCCTCCCTGATAAGTACGGTATGTACAGGAGTGGAGCTTGAATTGGTTAATCTTAAAAGTGCCACACAGTTGAGGTTTACTGTTCTTATTCAGTTAGAATTGAGAATCCCTGCCCATGGTCTTTTTATTGTTTCTGGTTTTCTCGTGAATATTGCATGGTTAATTATATTCCATTTATTTAGTAACTACTTCTAGACCAGATTGAAACAGCAAACCTAAAATTATATACTACCGTAGGTCCAACTGAATTCACATTGGATTTACTTATGGGTAAACATGTTTAAAGATTACAACCCTGCAGCACAATCTTATTCACACTAAGGGTGTAATCCGAACCCTAATCCTAACCAAATCTACTCAGAAGTAAATCTCAGTGAGTTCAGTGGGACTTACTCCCAGGTAAGTGGAGTTAAAATTGCAGCCTAACCTGGGAGTAAGTCCCACTGAATTTAATGGGATTTACTTTTGAGTAGACATGCTATGGATTGTGCTGAGATCTACTAGATGGCAGAACATAGTGTGGTTGCTGTTCAAAAACTGCAACTTTAAAAAAAATAAAATAGGTATTTTAGCCATGGGGAGAAACCTCTTTGAGCAATAGTGTGTTGGGGAAATGAATACAGGGCTGATCCTATTTGTGTCTACTCAGATCTAAGCTGTTATTGAGTCCAATAGGACTTACTCCCAAATAAGTGTGTGCTAAGGTTCCAATAAAGAGGAGAGCCACCCTGCTGCAGGCAGGCACAGAGTGACACCTCCTTTTTCCTGCGTAGTCTCAGCTCCCATTTAGCAGAGATTAAGGGCAGAGGCAAATAACAGAGAGAAAACTTTATATGCTTAATTCTTTTTTGTCTGCCTGCTGATTAAGACCCAAAAGCTGGTTTTTCCTAATCCTTTGAAAATTAGATTATATATTTCTGCCAAAGCTCCTGTGCCTTTCTGTGCCTGTGCCTCCCACCCGCATGCCTTACACCAGCCTTTGCCAACCTGGTGCCCTCCAGATGTTTTGGACTACAATTTCCAGCCTTGCCTCATGCTCACTTCTCACTTGGTTTGTGTAAACAATTGTGTGTGTGTGTGTGTGTGTGTGTGTGTGTGTGTGTGCCGCCAATACAGCTTCTTTCCAAGGGTGCAATGGATGCTAGGTATGCCTCTGCCAACAGCACTCTATCTACTGATATATAGTCAGGGAACTATTTCAGTTTCAGCTGGAACTCAGTTCTGGCACCTCTCAGGTGGGCTCTATTGCCATTGTAAGAGAACAAGGGAGGCATTCATGGTGAGCTCTGGCACCTTTCCCCCTAGAAAAATAGCACTGTGTGTAGTGATTGTGTCAAGCTTGCTACAGATACATTTACACAAGGAATATGAAAGCAGTTCATAAGGAGAATAAGGCAAGATGTTGTTTTTACTAGCTTAAACGGAGATTGCTCTGCTCCACCAGATTAGAATTATCCAGCTACAACAGATGATCAGAATGTAACCTTGCATTTAAAACTATGTATGACTTGTATACCCTCTGGGATGAAAAAGGATTGGACCTGGGAGAGCTCAGTTGGTAGAGCATGAGACTCTTAATCTCAGGGGTCATGCGTTTGAGCCCCATGTTAGGCAAAAGATTCTTGCATTGCAGGAATTTGGAATAGGTGACCCCTGTGGTCCCTTCCAACTCTACAATTCTATTATTCATTCCTCTGAACTCTCCCTCCTTGCTTATTTCATAAAACTCTAGAATGCAACGACTTTGCTCAAAGGTTTAGGAAAGTGCTCTGTTGGATCAGTCTTTTGCATCCCATGACTTAAACAGGTTCATTTCCCACTCTCCAAACGCCTTAAATCTCTCAGTGAAATGCAAGAGACACCTTCCATTAAGGACCATAGCCTCTGCTGGATTCTAGAATACAATCTCATGCACAGAAGGCAATGAAACCTCAAGGATATCCCATCCCATACACTAAACTGAAACATTATACACACAGCAAAACATTTAAGAGGCCAAATAGCTCCAACTGGCATTGTTTATATTCATGGGCTAAAAGGACATACTTTAAAAGGTTATGGTATAAATACTGTATAGATGAGGGTTCTGAGCTTTTATAGGCCACCAGTTTTGTAGTATTTTGCAAATAGTACTTCTAATCAGCAAAGAGGAGCTTTATGTGACACTCTGACTTCCAACTTCACTGCATAAAGGAGAAAGAAAAGCTAAAAGAAATAAAGTATCTTAAGAAATAAAAATGCCACTTCCTGTCCAAAAGACATGATGCCAGACATGATGTTTGGCGGGGGGGGGGGGCTCCCTCACATAACAATATCAGATGATTGACTCTTCCTTCCAATGAGGAAGAGCTATCCCAGATGTGAAGACTGCCCTCTGGACACCTAAGAAAGAAGCAGATTTTTTTTTGCCTGTGTGTATGTGTGTGTGACCCCCAGGGTCACCATTAAATTTAACTAGGCAAGAAGATGAATTTTGTTTGACATAGCGGAAGCCCATCTGGAGGCTTGCAGGAGATCAAGAAAGGCCTACGGCAAGGACTTAAATTGTGTTACGACAGCTACTAAAAAAAGCTCACTGAACCCTACATAGTTTTCCCTGTGCACAACATTTATTGCATTAAAGTCCTACTAGTGATTATATTCACCTTTGCCATTCACAATTATAAATGTATCATTAATATTTACACAGATAAATGGCTTGAATTCAAAGATCTGGGTGTACAAGCAGAAGGCATTTCTGTGTACACATGGGGAACCATCAGTGTTATTTATTCATCTACTTTAACAAATTTATAATCTGCTTTTCAAGAATACTCTTAACATAGTGTCTTCAAACACAAATAAAAATACAAATCTCGCACACAACTACATCCCATGCCACTTCTGAGTGTCCCCAAGTTCTGAGGACTGCTCCCCCCACCTCTGGAAAATCAAGAACTGCAATTGGGGAAATGAAACTGGATGAAACTTGCAGGATTCCTTCTGCTAACACAAAGGAATCTTTAGAACTCTATGTAATAATTAGGTATCGGGGTTATCGTAATTGAAATATGACTTTTAGAGTGCTGTAATCCTTTTCAGAAGCTGATAAATATGTATAACAACTATAACAGAGTTATATACCGGTATTTATAAAAATATGAGCTCTTTCTTGTATAACATCTTACAATAAGTTAGCATGATTTTGAGCTTAAAGCTATGGAGAGGCATGATATAAATGCTGTAAACAAAACAAACAAAAACACCATCATGCCCAACATGCAAGCCATACATTTCTAATATGAAGGCTAGTGCCAAAAATATATTGGAATCCAATCCAGCTGCTGTTTCATCACTCCAAGGACCTGCCATGCAACCTCCAGTATTTTCCCTGCCCTAATGTAGTAACCAGTCACGCTGTTGTCTGCTACAGACATATGAACATGATCACCTAACAACTACCCAGTAGGCAGTATATGGTCCCTCCGCCAGCTCACTGAACCCTATAAAGTTTCTACTGCATACATCATTTATTGCATTAAAGTCCTCATAGCTATTATAGTCACTTTTGCAATTCACAATTATAGATGCATCATCGTTCCAAACATCTTTCTGAATGCAAAGTAGTGCTTTAATCTGAAGGATTTACTTTGAAGGATTCAAGATATAATTAACTGGCTACCACACTTCCCTCTTTGGACAGGGCCACACTCCAGCGCACAATGTGAAATATTAAGATTGAGCTTTTACAGGCGATGTATCTTTGTGCTACTGGGCCTTCAGTGAATAGCATCTCCTCACTCCTAATTGCTCAAAACCTGCCTCAGTTCTAACCTACTAAAGACCGGACCAAGAGGAATAATCTGTCCATCTTTTCCCTCCTCTATGTGCTCTCAACAAGTATTATAACGATAGGGATGCTTCTAAATTTCACCTTTTATCAAATGTACCTTTGGGTTCCCTGTACAGTTCCCCAGGAGGGGACATTATGATGTACATTCACTACCTGGAAGCATTTACAGTAAAAGGGATTTTACTGCACAACCAGCAACAGCACTGCTCTAAGCAGCTTAAAATGTTTAAAATGTGTTTAAGAGGCTGTCTGAGTCTTGTATGAGTCTTGATGCAGCTGAACCTTGTCTCCATGGAGCCTCACAGTTGTGTGGGAGGCACTTTCTCTCCTCGGCAGACTATAAAGAGGGAGTTGAAAAGGAGAGGGGAGCTGCAGGAGCAGCATAGATTTGGAAGGAAGAGATACTTAAGCTATGTCCTCACTAGGGCACCCAAGTGTACATGACTCGCTGTTTCTATGTGCATATTTGTACATCAGTTTTATGCCACTGAAATATTTCTCAACAACTCCTGTCCACACTAGTGGGCGGTGCTGAGTGAGATGTATTTATGCTGTGTGTTTCTGTCCCCTTCCCTCGTTTAGTACTTCCCCACCCACCACAGGTTCCGGAAACCTGAGGTCTGCTATGGGTATGTACACCTGTGTGCACACACCTTGCAACATTAAAATAAATAAATAAATAAATAAATAAATAAATAATCAAATCAAATCAAATCAAAATTTATTACGGTCATTGACCAACACACACATATTAAAACACAGAATCGTTCAGAAATACAATCTAAAATATATTCTAAAAATATATTCTAAAAATGTTGCCACCTTGGCTGTCACATAAGAATTAGAGTCTGAGAGAAGTCATTTTATATAGAAATCTTCAGATCGTCCTGGGAAATCGACCAATATCATATGAATAAGATTGTTTCATACGTCCTCATAGAAACAGCAAATAAATAAATAAATAAATAAATAAATAAATACAGTACTCAGATTTGCACAGAAGAGCATTCAAATATGAAAAAAATGTGTCAGGTGAAGTCAGGCAAGAATTTAGGGAGTCACCTACATGAAAGATTTCCGCTTCCTTTCCTCCCCATTTCATTTCTCACCTCCTATACAGTAGCTGCTGCAAGAGCAATTGTTATTTTTAATACAGCTGCTTTTATGCAAGAGCACTTAGAGCTGTTTTTAAAAATATACAATGAACGTGCCATCCGCAACAACTGGTGCATCCCTTCCTTTGCACTAATAGAAACAAAAGTTGAGGGTGGTGGTGATAGATGCCACCTACCGAAATCTCCCCATGCATGTAAAAAAAGCCTACCTGCCCAATACGCTTTAGGGCATCCACATCTGGGTAACATGCAATTTCATATAGTATTTTCTTCCCTTATTGGATTATTTGTAGATCAAGAAAATCCGAAGTCAGCATGGGGGAAAGTGCAGGCTGCCACTAGGATGAGGAGGGTGCTATGTAGGAGACGCCAAAAATAAAATAAAAATAGAGCCACAAGCAGCTTCAAGTCCACATAAAACTCTAGTGTGGATGAGTCCTTAGAAAGCCAAGAATTGCCACAACACAGGAGATGCAGCAAGGACCAACAGGGAATTATTTCTGGATTAAAGAGCAAGGGAAGAGAACTTTTTAGAGGAGCCAGATACTGAGTGAGCAGGAAGGCAAAATGGAAATTGACCCAGTAGTCCCAGGGAGAGCTTAATACTGAGAAGAGTCTCAACCCTCCTATACTAGGAGCCAGGGCCTCACCAAGACATCTCTAAAGCAAAGACAGTATTTTGGGGCTCAAAGTGCCCTCCCATGTTGACTGCTCTCATCTGGTGGAGATTTCATAACAAGGAGGGGAGAAGGCAGCCATTGCACCACCTCCTAAGTGCATCCCACCAATTATGTGGATTAATATGCTGATCAATGTTCCAATCCATTCATGGTGGAGATAAAGGATTCACTCCAAAATTCTCTCTCTCCCACAAACTTCTGAAACAGCAGGCCCCAGAAATGTGTGTTTGCATTCCCTACTCATGTATTATGCTTGTGCCTCAATCACATAATATCCTTTTGCATTAATTTCAGTACAATCCTTACTCAGAAATAATTCCCTCTGAGCTCAACAGAGCTTACTTCTTGAGTCAGTGTACTTAAGATTGAAGTTTTTATCTTGTTTCTGAACTAATGCAATCATAAATATTTGGGGTTGACAAGCAAAGTGCACTTAAGAAAAAAACATAAGAAATCCAAATGTCATCTGCGAGTCCCCAAAAAAAGACAATCATTTAGATACAGTATTTCACACACTACTAACATGTTTGTTTTGTAAAAATAACAGAAAAGGAGACAAATGTAAGTACCAAATAACATTAGTATAACAATATATTTGAGAGAAGAAAAGACTAAGGAGTAAACTCTATACAAATCCGGAATGGAGTCCCTAAGATGGTTGGATGGCACCTTGTACACCTCCTTCTGGCAATTTCAGCAGCCAAGATGGTACCTAATGTATTGTCCTGCTTTCCTTTGGACCGCATAAGTGAAGCCGGGGTGTGTGTGTCTTGTCATCTGGGCAGCCTAGGACCTCCACACACACTGCCCAGGTTTGAGCTAATGCAGAAGTTTGATTTCACCCCCAGAGGCACACTCCATTGTCTCCCTAGACAGACGGGTGCCAACAACTATCAAAAAAAACAAAAGGGGGTGGGTGGGAGTGGAAAAGTAACTGACAGGCCAAATCCCATTGTTTTGCATTCCAAACAAGGATAACCTCTCCGAGACACATGAAGATTACAGCTTTTATTCTGACATATCATGCTGCTAAGATAACTGTACCTAAGTCCATGATTAGATGCATATTTTGAGAGGATTTTTTTTTCTAAAGAAGAAAATTGTGAGCTGATGACAGAAGACAGCAGAGCTGAATTCTGGGAGCACAACTGCAAGGCAGAAAGAGGAGCAAGAAACATAGCAAGAGAGATTTGCTCATCACTAAACCCTGGGTCTTGACACTGCAGCTCACCTACCCAGCAGACTGGATAACACCATGGCACTTTCTCCATTGTAGTCAGTCTATTTATGCTATACAGTTTGGGGTTCTGGTGCCATACAGCTACATTTTCATGCTGCTGGATGTTCCTGGGCTACAATTAGCTTGAAGTAACGTATGAACACTTCAACACACAAAAGCAAAGGCCAACACACACAAAAAGATAGCTTTCACTGGGGTCCAGATATTACAATAATATGTTTCACTTCTGATCATGATTTGAAGTGTGCATATGTGAAAATACCCTGCAAAGAGTTTTCCCCCAGAAGAACGACAAAACTCATACATTTCAAAATAAAACAATACTAAAAATTACATAGGATTGTATCAAATGGCCCCCTCTGACAACATAAGGCTCTTTGATCCAACATAGGCTTCTGTCAGCAGAACAGGGGAATGCAGCTACTTTTGCATACTCTCCTCCCTGCAGTCGCAATCACCCATTCCCCAATTGGCTCCAGTGGGTTGGGGAAATCATTGTGACAGTGAGGCAGATGGGGTCTGAAAGAGTGAAGGCAAATTGGCGAAAATGGCTCCCTCCCTGTTCTGTTGATGGGAGCTTCCACCACATTCTGTCAGCAGAGGAACACCTCTGGATACAACCCATAAAAATTAAAAGATAATGTCAATTAGAATGTCAGGGATTTCATCAATTATTCAAGTTCCAAATAAATACAGGAGCCAAACATCTTGTGAGAAAAAACCGAAATCAATATTTACTCACCACAGATGGCTACAACTATCTTCATTAATCACACTTCAATATTCAGAATGATTTTACAGTAATTCTTTCCTGTATAATTTCCTCTCTGGTTCTGGCTGTTTTTCAGTCTCTCTTCCATTGCCCTGAAATGAGCATTTATTACAGGGCAAGGAGCTACAAGCATGCAAATGAAGAATATTTCAAGAGCAGTACAACAACCTGGCTCCAAAATCTGGAAATGAACTTTTGATAGCTAGTATGAATAGAGACAGGCATGCATTTAGAACTCAATAAGCTATCTTCATAGATTACTTTAGTCCTACAACATTCCTTTTCTTATAGCTCCATTCCTATTCTCTTAACTGAAGAATGTCCACTGCTTCTCAAACTAAGCCTTTCCTATACCAATTTATGGTATTTGGCAGGATTTGGGGGTATTCAAGGGTATGCAGTACTTGTTGGAATTTTCCATTCCACCTTTAGTTACAGACGTGGGATTGTTACATGTCACATGTCTGTTTACATTCCAGCACTGTTTGCTGGCACAAGTGGAACTTCTGTTGTGTTGTTGCTTTCGCTTTCGCTCTCTCTCTCTCTCGGAAGAGACGGCAAGGAGAGAGACGACATGTTTCTTTGTTTCTGATTTAGGATAATAAATCCGTAGTTTGCTAGTATGTCTTCACAAGCCTCAAGCCTCTTTTTGTTGCGCAGTTTGCTCTGCTAAGTAAAGTGTGTCCATGTCAGCAGACTTGGGTCACTGATTTATGTCACACCAGAGGTCGAGGGATCTTCGCAGTGTGATGGCTGGAAGGAAACGATCCAGCTGGGGGCTAGCCAGCTGGCCGTTTGACCCCTGGATGCCAACAGTACTGGCATCTTTTTTCTCCAAATGTTAAAAGTGTGGCACTTACTGTAACAACTTCATGGGTGAGTACCGGCACTCCCCCCCTTTAAAGCACTGGTATTTGGCCTTTTGTTTTAGCAACCTCTTCTAGGGCTGCATCATACAATGAAAGCACATCACTTAAAGATGGAGCACACTTGTTTTCTCCTGCTCTGGTAGTCAGGACCCAAACCAATGGATTCAAGTTACAAGAAAGCAGACTCCAACTAAACACCAGGAAGAACTTTTAGTCAGTAAGAAAGAGCTGTTCAACAGTGGAACAGACTCTCACAAGAAGTGGTGGACTCTCCTTCCCTGGAAGTTTTTAAGCAGAAGTTGGGTGGCCATTTGTCATGTATGATTTAGTTGAGATTCCTGCATGGCAGGGGGTTGGACTAGATGACCCTCAGGGTCCCTTCCAACTCTACAATGCTATGATTCTATGGAACAACTTACAAGGGGAGAGGAAAGAGTGAAAAGCTAAAGTCACTCAGTATCTGATGTGATACATTCCTCCTCACTCAAAACAGAACAATTAATTGCTGAAACCAGCCCTTTTAATCTGTCATCCCTTTACTCAACAGAATTTATGTATCTCTTGGGGTCCCTTCCAACTCTACAATTCTATGACTTTTCCAAAGGAATCATGGGAACTGCAGTTCGTTTTTATTATGTTTTTAGATATGCTGTAAACTGCCCTGAGTGGCTGGGGAAACCCAGCCTGATGGGCAGAGTATAAATAATAAAATTATTTTTTTAAAGAGTTTTGTGAATTGTAGCTCTGCGAGGGGTAAACAACATTTTCAGCATTCGTTGAAGGAAGTCACGTGCTTTCAATGCATGGTGTGTGTGCAGCCTACATTTCCTTAACTTTATGGAATTCACACTTTCCCTCATATTATTGCTATCCTCCTTTGAACTTGTCTACAGTATGTGACTATATACTATAAGAACACAAGATCAGACTTGCTCCATCAGGTCAATGACCCATCTAGCCCAGCTTCCTGTTCTCAGTGGCCAACTGGAGGCCTATGGGAAGCCCATAAGCAAGACCTCAGTGCCACAGCACTCTCCCACTCCTGTGGTTTCCAGCAGTTGGTATTCAGAGGCATAGTGCCTCAGACAGTGGAAGCAGAGCATTGTGGCGAGTAGCTGCTGATAGCCTTATCCTCCATCAATTTGTCTCATCTTCTTTAAAAGCCATTCATGCATGTCAATACAAATGTTGAATGCCTATTACTCTGTGGTTTCATTAGATTCCTCCTCCTCTCACATTTGGTCTGGTTATATTGCTCACCAGCAAACCTCAAATTTCAGATTGATAGGGCAAACTGTATTGATTTCATGACAAACAGAATATTCAAGCATTACAGTGGATGGTAGAATGCTGGAAAATGCATTGGCTTTGACTATAAAGCCACTCTCAAGAACCTACTGTAAGCCTGAAATCTTGTTGAATTTTCACTCTGAAGTTTTGGAAGATAATTCTTTAGGTCCGGCATTGCTTTCGACTCAGTGGGGAAAAGCCTCATTTCTTGGGACTTTAAACCAAATAGGTGCCATATGGAGACTTCCAACTGATCTTTGACAATCTGACAAGGTACAGGATGAGAGACAGACTCTGAAACAGATGGGTGATAGTTCATGCAGATCGCTTAAAAGACCACGTGCACTTTAAATACCACTTGGAGTTATGGGAAAGCTAACCAGAGCAATGCAAGTATCCTGTTAATAGTGACCAGATTTGTTGGATAATTGGTTTATAACAAATTCCAAAAAGTGGTGACAATTTACATTCACAGTATTTGAGCTGAAAAGACATTCAGGGTACGGAGTCTTATTCACTTGAAAAAATGGGAAACTACACCTTCCTATCAACTACTGAAATATAAGAAAGTAAGGGCAATATAAACAATTCCTGAAATGATACAAGATCTTTATTACATTGGTGTAGCCTTACTGCTGAAACATAACATCTTTGAATTCATTTTAGTAGACTTCTCTTTGGGTTCTTCTTTCCTTTTCAAAAGTCTGGATCCTCTGTTGGATGTATTGGGACTGAAGCATCTATTCTGTGATTTCTGCACCCCCATACCCTTTTCTGTTTATGCTTTTGCAGTACCATGTTGAACTGCAAGGTCAACATGAACATGACAGGAATTTAGCTGCACTTTGGATTTTCTGGAAGAATACTACATTTTTATATATGAGGCTGGGTGGCGGTGGGGAGCAATTGTCACATGTAGGAAGCTGCATCCCTCCCAAAAGAAAGGGGACTGGAACTGCAAAGAAGCTCCAAGCTATAGATTAAGTAGCAAGGCAATAGTGAATGGAACAGGCAGATTTATCCCACCATGCATTGCTTAACAAAAGTGGATGCACACCCAAAAAAGGAACAATGAAATAAAGCTTTATAGTCTTTATGCTTCTGGAGGCAAATAATTTTAAAGTACTTTTAAAGGACATATATTTAGTTTTGGCTACTACATTGCATAAATAGATTTGGAAAAAGGAATGCAGGATTTTGCAGCATACAAATGGCAATGTAGTAGAGAACATGTGTGGGAGAAGCTGCTACGGTCTCTTTGTTTGGGATCAACTGGGTGCCTGTAGCACTACAATATGTGAAAACCCAGCACTGCAGAAATTAGACACTGTGCCTTACTCATAACCCCAAATATAATGTATTTGTTTATACTAAAAAAAATAAATGAAATAAAAGAGAGAAAATTGTTTTTATTACAAACAAGGCCATTCTCAAGAGCGGGGAAGCAAGAAAAGGAAAGCAAAAAATTGTGAAAATTTATGGAATCTATGAAAGTATAAATTGCATACAATGTGTTAAGATATAGAACATTTCTCCAAAGGTACTGCCACCCTACTGAAGCAAAACAATGGCCACATCTGAAGGCAGCCCTGTTCGGAGAAGTTTTTAATGTTTGATGTTTTATTGTGTTTTTAATATTCTGTTGGGAGGCAAATATGCTCTTTTGGCATTCCAAAGGGGGAAAATTATTTGGAAACTGGGGGGGGGGGAAGAGCTGTAGAAATTAGTATATGGAATATATATGGCATACAGAATAAATGAGAGTTATAAAGACTTGCATGTATGACAAGAATAGTTTTGAGACATCCGAAGTGGCAAGGCTAGTTTAACTCTGAAGCCCAAACTAGATGATATGTTAAAGTTTATTAATGCATTTAATCTGCTTACTTTCTACCTTAAAAACAACACAGGCAAAGCTTTGGTTGGTGTTTAAATTACAGTGGTACCTCGGGTTACAGATGCTTCAGGTTACAGACACTTCAGGTTACAGATTTCGCTAACCCAGAAATAGTACCTCGGGTTTACCTCAGGATGGGAACAGAAATCGTGCGGCAGCAGCGCAGTGGGAGGCCCCATTAGCTAAAGTGGTACCTCAGGTTAAGAACAGTTTCAGGTTAAGAACGGACTTCCAGAACGAATTAAGTTCTTAACCCGAGGCACCACTGTATTTATCTCTGCACTATGGCCTGGCGAAAACAGCCTCCCTTGGAATGGAAGTTGCCATTGGCACCAATGGCAGCTTCCCTGCCAGTGAGTACAAGGATGTTTTTCTTTTGAGGGGGGGGGGGATATTTTCACTGCAAAAACTCTTTTAAAATGTTTTTAAGCTCTCTGCCTTCTGTGTGTTTAATTTGTGTGATTTCAATTGGAGAGGCCCTTAGACATTTTTCTGGGAAGTGACCATAGCCCCCAGCAGGGCTTATTTTTAGCTGGAATTTGCCAGTACTCAGTTCCAGCACCTCTCAGGTGGGTGTTCTTGCCATGGTAAGAGAACAAAGGAGGCATTCATGGTAAGTTCCGGCACCATTTTCAAGAAAAATAACACTAACCCCCAGGTAATCGCCACTGCCAAGCTACTCTTACCTTGCAATGCTAGCATTTTTACTCTGCCAAGCTGCTAGAGGAGTGATGACCAGCCCCCAACCTCAGAAGGAAGTACAATTACATTACCTTATACAGTGGTACCTCGGGTTAAGAACTTAATCCGTTCTGGAGGTCCGTTCTTAACCTGAAACTGTTCTTAACCTGAGGTACCACTTTAGCTAATGGGGCCTCCCGCTGCTGCCGCGCTGCCGGAGCATGATTTCTGTTCTCATCCTGAAGCAAAGTTTTTAACCCGAGGTACTATTTCCGGGTTAGCAGAGTCTGTAACCTGAAGCGTCTGTAACCTGAAGCATTTGTAACCTGAGGTACCACTGTATATGGATTGGTTTAGATGTTTTACTTTAGAATACCAATAAATATTTCAGATTTATATTCCTTGGGTTTTCATTAAACAGACCACAAAATAAACAAAAACTCAAGGTGACTGTCTGCAACAAAACCATGTCTGTTTGCCCAGTGCAGAGGTAACAGTGCCTGGTCTCCAAGCATTGGCTAGAGCTCTCCTCCATATCATTTTGTGTTTGCCCCACCAACATTTTCCCTGCTAATTATAGTTTGTGTTACATGTGCACATATCATAATGCTAAGTATAGGTAGCTCAAAACAGAATTTGCAAACCTGATTCAACTATGGTTACAAATGCTGGCTCATAGCTAACCATGATTACCATTATCACTGGGGTGACTCTAACAGTAGTTCCAAAAAAGGAAGGAAAGGAGTGCAAGACAGGGAAGGAAGGAGAGGAGGAATGCAAAAACATTGGGAGTGCCCCCATCCTTTTAAACATGACTATATTAGACATTAAACATTAGACAATATTACATGTCAAGGTGGATACGGCAAAGTGTATTACTAAAACTGAAATTGGAAAATTATCACTGATAATTTACGTAGATGGTGGAGAAGCATTCTCTAGACACATGCAAGCCATTGTAACTCATGGTAGGGAAAAGCGAAAAGCACGCTGAAAATTATTTTTTCCAAAGCACATGCTTCTCTAGCATCAAAGTACAGCTTCTCTTAATATTAAAATATCTCTCAACACTTCATTTTTTGATTTTTGTAATCATCTTTTTTGTAATCATTCTGCCATATACCTAGATTTTTACTATGTAACTTCGCTTTTGAAATACACTTGGGCGTTACAAAATCTCTGGTTTATGCAATATTTCTAGACCATTGTGTTAACTCTTAAGCTGGGAAGGCAAGGGTGACACACAAAAAAGAAAACAATGTTCATTCTGTAATAGAGCAGAAATTGTCATGTACAGTACTTTACTGACTGGCTGAATATTATTCAGGTCTTCTTTGGGGTCTAGAGCGTACATGTTCTGTGAATATGTAATATTGTCTGCCCTCCCCCATAACAAAATGAAATCTGGCTCCTTCTTGGAATAAGAAGCATCTGTGTTTTATAGGCTTCCAGCCAAAGGCATCATCTGGCCTTAAGAGAGAAAACTCCGGTTCACATAGTAACTTCCACCTCCTGAGAAGTATCAAAGTATTATTGTCAGCACCTAAATAGTCTTGATAAAGATGTCAAAACCCTTGTTTTGATTTTGAAGGATGAACTAAAAGAACAGATGTAAGCTGCAGAAGGGCAAGGTGGGTGTGCTGTGCCGCTGCACAAATTTCAGTGAATTAAAAAGGTTACTGAGGGAAGGGGGAGGACCACTGCATTTGTTGATACAGAAATAATATTATTATCCTCATTCACTAGGTAAACCACAAGATACATGTAGAGAAAGCTACCTATCTATGACTTTCAGACCATATATATGGATTATATAAACAAACTGGCTGTGAGAAATTGGGGGCGCCTAATGCAGCACAAACTCCATCCATCCTATCCCCAAAGTGGCTTCTCCAAATTCCCCAGTCACACTATTTATTTTCCGCACTGTTTTATAACATTTAACATTGACAGGAGTAAAACCTTTAAAAGTTGGAAGTGAACAGTGTGGGAGATTTGCAGTAAAACCTAACAATACTAATTAGAATATGAAGGGGTTAAGGACCAGAGAGTTTTAAATTGCTAGAAAAGGTTCAGTGAAGTCACATCCCCTCTTCTCCTCTTCTTCCTTTCTCCTGAAAGGAAGCAAGGCTTGTTTCCTGTTCCCTCTCTCTTCCTTTCTCTCTCCACACTGCACACAACAGAGGCAGACATGCCTCAATGTAGCTCCCACCATCAGACATTCCAACTGAATTTCAACCAGCTTTTTACCTGCATTCTTTTATTGCACATGCATGACTGTGACCTCGGATTAAGTAAGCAGTAAAGCCTTTTTAAACTGACTCCAGAGTGTGGTCTGTTTCATTGCATGAGGGTAGAAGTGGGGGGGTGGGGGGCAGCAGCCACAAGCAGCTGGAACGGAATAATAACCTACTCCTATGCCTCATTAATCTGCCTAACGGTGGTATTTAAACTCTGCTACTGGGATTCTTTATGTGCTAGCCCTGTGGTTTTTGAAAATAATAATAATAATAATAATTTATTATTTTTACCCCGCCCATCTGGCCGAGTTTCCTCAGCCACTCTGGGCGGCTTCCAGGCTGTTTTCCCTTTGTTTGCTAATGCACACACGTGGGTCTGTAGAGGATTAAATATATTTAATATATTCTCTTACCAATACCCATCAAACAGGCCTATTTTAGTTTAAAGACTTCTACAGAAATCTAAAACCGCTCACTGGATCAGAATTGTAGCATACGTTGACTAGGACCGCACATAACTGGATTATTATATATTAGATCCTATATTTAATTGAGCAGATGAATGTCCTAGCAGATGCTACCCACCCCGTCACATTTTGAAAATTCTATCTATACTATAGACCCTCTGTACAAAGGCCTTAAATCAATAATTTATAGCATTTTGGTCCACTCTTCAGCCAAATCAATAATTGTCCTGAAGTCTCACTGGGAACATAACTTAGGTGAAGCAATAAATGACACTCTTTAGGAAAATATCTAATGCATCTAATTACCGGTAAGCAGACTCGCCAAAACAAATGCTGTAAACTGCTGGAGAAAATGTAACCATGACTCCCTCTTGCTTATCTAGTGGTCTTGCCCAAGAATCCAACCATTCTGTACATAAGTGTTCAATGAATCTGAACTAATTACTAACCAAACTTTTGTCCTAGAACCAAATATACCTCTCTTGACAAAATACAACTTTGATATGTAAGATCTCATCCAAAAGAGTCCATCACGAACTTCATGGCAGCAGCAAGATTAACCATAAATAAATTTCACTGAACTTCATGGAAGAATGGCATAACAACTTTGGAAATAATATGCTATACTTGTCTGTGGGGTTTGGAAGAGGGGTAGTACTGGATATGTTATGCCATCTTGATTCAAAACTCAATAAAGTATCATTTAAACAAAAAACAAGAAAAAACCTCCATCCACACAGGAATAAAAATTAGAATCCAAATGTCCTTCTAGTTTTTGTTGTCTATACTGAACGGTAAAAGGTAAAGGTAAAGGGACCCCTGACCATTAGGTCCCGTCGTGACCGACTATGGGGTTGCGGTGCTCATCTCGCATTATTGGCTGAGGGAGCCGGCGTACAGCTTCCAGGTCATGTGGCCAGCATGACAAAGCCGCTTCTGGCGAACCAGAGCAGCGCATGGAAACGCCGTTTACCTTCCCGCTGCAGCGGTACCTATTTATCTACTTGAACTTTGACGTGCTTTCAAACTGCTATGGTAGGTTGGCAGGAGCAGGGACCAAGCAACGGGAGCTCACCCCATCGCGGGGATTCGAACCGCCGACCTTCTGATCGGCAAGCCCTAGGCTCTGTGGTTTAACCCACAGCGCCACCCGAGTCCCATACTGATTGGTAGGAGCCCTTAATTCATGTGTCCTTGTATTTTATTTAACTCTATGCGGGTTGCGGGTCATCAACTCGCAAGTTCTCTTACAACACACAGTCTCCCCTGTCTTTAAATCCTATGTCAGCTTTTACATATCAGTTAACTTGGCATTTCACTTGTCTCACTGCAGTTGCATTTTCAAAATTCTATTGTCAACAACTCTCTAACAACTATAATAATAATAATAATAATTTTATTTGTACCCCGCCCATCTGGCCGGGCCTCCTCAGCCACTATCAATGATATCACAGCTTAAGCAATACTAGGGGATTTCACCAACAGCTTAATCAAGAAATTCAAAAAATTGTGCTGCATACATACATCATCTTATTTGTATGCCACCTTTCCATAGCCAAAACCATGCTCTAGGCCAGTGTTTCCCAACCAGTGTGCCTCCAGATGTTTTGGGACTACAACTCCCATCATCCCTCGCCAGCAATACCAGTGGTCAGGGATGATGGGAATTGTAGTCCCAAAACATCTGGAGGCACACTGGTTGGGAAACACTGCTCTAGGCAGCTTACAATGCAAAAAAAAAAGCGTAACTGCAAACATAACAAAAGTAGTCATAAATAATAAATGCACAACCAAAATGAACAATTTCCACATAAATCTTAACAAGAACCAAAACAAAGATATAAAAAATTAACATCAATAACGGCAGCAAAGACTCCCAATAACTATTTCCCTAAAAAAAATAAAAATACCCCAGCCCAAGAGTCTGTTCAACAGTCTCAACTATTGCAGCTGGAGTCAGTCAGCCCCCCACCCCACCTGCCCAGTCAAGATGGAAAAAAGCCTGCAAGGTGGAGAGCAAGTATTCCAGGACTCTCAGCCAATATGCTCTCCTGGAGCTGGCACATCAACGTGCCCCATCTATAAAATGTTTTGAGATTACTGGTAAATCTAGAAGTAAAAACGAGTAGAGCTGTGCAGAGCCTAGTAGTGGAGCCATTCATGGAGCCTGGGGCGGGGGGAACCTTATTAGGAAGCATGAAAGGGCTTGCCTTAGAATTAATGGTATGGCCAAGATGATGGGCAGAGACAACCTGGGGCAGGAAGGGAGAGTTCTATCCTATGGGACAGCTCCACAAAATACTCTCTACAAATTAGGAGACACCCATTTGATTGCACTCAACACCTTTAAAATACAGATGTTAAGAATATGGCTTTCCAAGACATCAAACAGATACTGCTATGCTTCTCATCCTTCTGTATAAAGAGAAATCAAATGAATGTTGCAAAATGGAAAGAAAGCACCCACTTATGACAACAATAGTCTTGGTTGATACCCAAACTCAAAGCCATCAGTAAATATTTTCATAGGCCCTCTTATTCATCCAATTTGTCACTGGATTTCTAAGTTTCATTAGAAGCCAAAAAGTGAAAATAAGCAGCTGCTTTTTAAAGATGCTGCAACAGATATCTGATCCAAACTTATAGAAGATGTAATATTTTATTATAGCTGCAGATTCTGCCCTGGCTGCACAAAGAGTACAGTGCCAAATGGCTATTAACCCAAAAAGGCACAGGATTTCCGCCTCTACGACAATCACCAGGATACAAAGAGATGGAAAGTTGATCCCCACACACTATGAAGCAGCATAAATTGCAGGTTCTAGAAGTGAACACTGAGGAGTCAGGGACTACAATAGTCCCTGAAACAATTGATTCACTGTTTAAAAGGCATTTGCACCACTCTTCATGTATTACCTTTCGGATTAGGAATATGATATTGAAATGTGTGCTAAATTGGAATCCCATCCGTGGGATTATACCAAACACCTTTAAAATACAGCTGTGAAGAAGATGGTTTCCAAGACATCAAGCAGATATACATGTTTCTGTTTGTTGGAGGTGATATGGGTTTTGGCTAGCTTGAATGAATTGGTTAAATTAATATTCTCATTACTTTTATTCCTGGTCAGTGCTGGGATCTGAAATCAGCTGCAGTCTAAACAGCTGTAGTCTACTAGGTGAGTTTGAGAAATATGATTATATGGAAAGTTAGGAAGTCATCAATGTCAACAGGAGTGGATCCAAAACAGGGCAACTGAGAAACAAAATGGAGTCTTTTTTTTTTTTAATTTTTATTGGTTTTATTAATTAAAAAAGACAATACAAATAATACAGACAATATCGACATTACATCAATTACATACCTCACATTCCAATTACACACATACATATCTCATTTAACCCACTTTCATATCCAGACTAACATACCTCATTCACCTTCCACATTCTTTATCTCACATCCTATCATACCTTACATCCTTCCCTCCCTCCCCCCTCCCCTTACTTTGATCCCACCCATCTCTTGTCCCCTTCCGATACTCTCTTTCTTCCTATGTCACAATCCATATTCTCATCCTGTCATACTTAATCTTCTTCCTCTCTTCCTTCCCCCACCCCCTCCCCTCTATCTCTCTTACCTCCCTCCCCACCCTATAAAATCCACCTCCCACAGTTCGTTCTCACGTGTTCTATCTTTTTTCTAATTCTACTGTGTGTTTATTCCCCATTACTCTTGTTTCTTCTCTTTATTCAACCTATTTAAATACATACCTACTTATTTTTACTTATTCTTATCTACCTTGTATATTTTAATCAAAACAAATTGTTAATTCTGTCTTAATTCCTTCCTTCTTCAAATACTCTTCTACGTATCCCCATTCTTCCTTTACTTTCTGTTTATTAACACTCCTAATTGCCGCGGTCATCCTCGCTAAATTCATATATTCTACTATTCTGATTTTCCATTCCTCTATTGATGGTATATTTTCATTTTTCCATTGCTGGGCCAGTAGTAACCTTGCTGCCGTTGTGGCATATACGAAAATAGTTCTTCTGTTTTCAGGTAAGTTAGATGGTATTATGCTCAGTAAAAAGGTTTCCGGGGTCTTATTAAAGGTAATTTTTAACATTCTTTTCATTTGTTCGTAGATTGAGTTCCAGTAAGATTTGACTTTATTACATCCCCACCAACAGTGGATAAAGGTTCCTGTCTGGTCTTTACACTTCCAACATGCTGGATTGGTCTTACCCATTTTAGCTAATCTGTCAGGTGTGAGATGCCACCTGTATATCATCTTTAATATGTTTTCTTTTATGTTCGTACAAGCTGTAAGCCTCATGCTTACTCTCCAGATGCTATCCCACTGGTTCCTAAAGATGTTCCTCCCGAGATCCTGCGCCCACTTAATCATTACGGACTTGACCTCTTCGTCCTTCAAATCCCACTCAAGTAAGTATTTGTATATTTTGGCCAATGGTTTTTCTTTGGTTTCAATGACTAATTCTTGAAATTTGGATTTCCCTTCTTTAAATCCTGTTTGTAAATATTTTATAAATAGACTTCTAATTTGTATATAATTTAGCCAACTCATACAATGTCCCTTTAATTGTTCGTATGTTTTAATTTCCCAATTATTGTTTTCTTTGTAGACTATATCTTGAAATGTTAACCATTTACCTTCTTTATTTTTTGTTACAGAGGTCATTTCGAGTGGTGAAACCCACCATGGGGTCTTTGGTTCCAGGATTCCCTTGTATTCGTGCCAGATTTTAAATAAAGTTTTTTTATATACATGGTTTGTCAATTCTTTGTACTTTGTCTCTTTCTCGTCCATCATGTACCCGTGCCAACCCTTGACATTTCTAAATCCTTCCAAATCTAGGAGGTCTCTGTCCTCCAGTAGGACCCAGTCTTTTATCCAGCACAGGCCTGCGGCTGCGTGATAAAGTCTTAAGTCTGGTGCTCCCCATCCCCCTCTCTCTTTTGCTTCCGTTAATAACCTGTATTGAATTCTAGGTCTCTTTTTCTTCCATATAAATTTGCTTAGGTCTTTCCTCCAAGTTTCAAAGTTTTCTTTTTTATTTACTATAGGGAGCATCTGAAAGAGGTATAATAGTTTGGGAAGCACCGACATTTTGATGGTAGCGATTCGGCCCATCATTGAAAGGTTTAAAATTTCCCATCTCTCCAGATCTTTCTTAATCTCTTTCCATAATTTTGTATAATTGTCCTCAAATAGATTTATGTTTTTCCCAGACACTGTTATCCCTAAATATTTTGTCTTTTCCACTATTTCCCATTTAATTTCTTTTCTTAATTCTTCTAAATATTTTTTATTTATATTTTTGGCAATAATCTTAGTTTTATTTTCATTTATTTTAAATCCTGAGATTTCTCCATATCGCTGGATTTTTTCTTTTAATTTAATTATTCCTTCTTTTGGCTCTTCCAATGTTACCACTATGTCGTCGGCGAATGCGCGTATCTTATATGACCTACCTCCCACCATAATTCCCAGTATTGATGTATCCTGATCTATGTCCTGGATTAAACACTCAATCGATAATATAAATAATAGAGGTGACAATGGGCAACCTTGCCTTGTTCCTTTGGAGATTTCAAAATATTCTGACACCTCACCATTTAATATTAGCCTCCCTATTTGGTTTTGATAAATTGCGTTTATTCCTGTTAAATATCTCCCAATAATTCCTGTTTGTTCTAACACCTTTCTTAAGAAATCCCATTCTACATTATCGAATGCTTTCTCCGCATCCAGGAAGATAAAAGCTGCTTTCTTACTTGGTTTCCATTCCAAGTATTCCAGCAGATTTATCAACATTCTCATGTTATAAGTTATCTTTCTTGCTGGGAGGAATCCCTGTTGATTTTTCTCAATTATACGATTCAGGATATTTTTTAATCTGTTGGCCAGGATTTCTGCGAATATTTTGTAATCTACGTTGAGTAGTGAAATCGGTCTAAAATTACTTGGCTGTAAATTATTCCCCTCACTTTTGGGTATTAATATTATATAGGCCTCCTGCCAAGAATTGGGCAGGGTTCCTTGATCTAAAATTTTGTTGGTCAATTTAGTGAACATTGTTACTAGTTCTTTCCTAAACACTTTATAATGTTTAGCCGTTAGCCCGTCTGTGCCGGGTGCTTTACCCAATTTTAATTTTTTTATCGCGCTCTCTATTTCTTCTTCTCTAATTGGATTATTAAGAGTCCTCTTCTCTTCTTCTTGAATTTGTTTAACTTTATATTCATTAAAATATGTGTCTAATTTTTTCCCCGGAATTTTTTTGCCCTGATATAAAGTTTTATAATAATTGTGCAGGCAATTCTTAATATCTTTCCAATCTGTTAGAATTTTCCCTCCTTCATTTATACTTGTAATTGTCCTTTCCTTTTTCTTTTTCCTCAACTGCCAGGCTAATAATTTTCCGACTTTCCCCCCAGATTCAAATGTGTTTTGTTTCAGCCACTTTATTTTGTTCTCAATTTCACTATCAACTATATTGGATATCTCTTTCTGTAGTATTTTAATTTGGGTCGCTAATCTTTCATTCTTTGGATTTTTCTTCAATTCTTCCTCCTTTTCCTGTATTTCTTTTTTAATTTTATTTAGATTCATCTCTCTTTTTTTCCTAATATAGCTTTTCTGTTGTATGTATAACCCTCTTACAAAGGCTTTTTTTGCTTCCCAAATCGTTAACAAATCCGTGTCCTTTTCTGTGTTATTTTTGAAAAATTCTTTTATCAAGTCCCTGCATTTCTGTACAAAAAATTTCATCGTTTAGAATTCCCTCATCCATTCTCCACCTATTTTTTTCCTATCACTCCCTTGAAGCTTAATCATCACCGGATTATGGTCGGATAGTGATTTCTCCATTATTTCGCATTTCTTTAACATTGCCGCGAGACCAATTGTTGTCCAAATTAGATCTATTCTCGCCAGTGATTTATTTGCGTCTGAGTAAAACGTATACTTCCTCTCCTTCCCATGTCTAATTCTCCAACCATCTATCATTGCATAATTCTGTACCATATCGCCGAAAATCCCTGGTAGTTTCCCTTTGTTTTTCCTCTTTTTTGTTGATCTGTCTATTTCTGGTTCCATTACCCCGTTAAAATCTCCCACCCAAATCATTTCCTCATCGCTTACTGAGTCTTCCAGCAGTTTCCCTAGCTTTTGGAAAAATTTGATCTTACATCCATTCGGGGCATAGATGTTCACTATAACTATCCTTTCCCCCTTAATACACGTCCGGATTCCCACAATTCTGCCCTCATCATCTTCGAATAGTTTTTCTGCCTCTATTCCCTTTTTGACATAAGTTACCACTCCTCTTTTCTTTTTGTCGTCTGAAGCTGTAAATTCCTTCCCCAACCATTTATTACAAAGTATTTTCTCATGTCTTTTAGCCATATGTGTCTCTTGGAGACATATTATGTCCCACTTCCCTTTCCTCAACAGATGAACAATTCTGTTTCGTTTCCTCTTTTCATTTATCCCATTCACGTTCCATGAAATAACGTTTAGGTTCATATTTCCTATTCCTTCTAAACTTTAATAATAATATATAAAAATTAGTAAAGGGAGTGGGAAGGGGGAGGGAAGAGAAATGATCGAAAAGGAATGGGGATCAGAACTCAGACTTATGCGGTTACAATTAGAGTGCAAACTAAAGCAGAAATTTGTACTTGTTACTTTATTCTTCTTCTTGTTGTTCTTGATCTCCTTTTGTTTCTTCTCCTTCCACGCCTAATTCCTTCTTAAATCTTCCGTAAAATCTATTAGCTTCCTCCACCGATCTTATCCTCTTATTTCGTTCCTTAAAAATAAAAGATAGACCCTCTGGGTACTCCCAAGCAAACCAAGTCCCATTCCTTTTTAGAGCCTCTGTCAGTCTTTGGTATTTTATTCTCTTGTCGGTCAATCTCTTGGGAATTTCTTTATAAATCGCAATCTTCTTCCCTTCTATTATCAGATCAATTTGCTTCTTTTTTTGTAACACTTTATTTCTCAAAAACATAGAGCTGAAGAAGATGAGACAGTCTGGTGGCCTCTTCACTCCTTTAGTTGTTCTTTGTTTGTCTAGTCTCATCCTGTATATTTTATCGATGTCCAACATTAGAACGTCTTCCTGGACTCCTAACCAAATGGCTAATTCTTTTATGATTCTTTCGTCTATCGGTTCCTCCCCTATGTCCGGTACTCCTCTCAGTCTCAAAATGTGAGATTTCTGTCTCATCTCCAACATAGCCATTTGGTCCGCCAACTCTTCCTGCATTTTTGTTAATTCGGACATCTCTTCTTCAAACTTCCCTTGGGTTTTTTTTATTTCTTTATTTTCAGATGTTAGTTTCTTCACTACATCTTCCTGTTTGACCACCTTCGTGCTCACCTCCTTCAAGCTCTTCTCCATCTCTTTATTTTTCCCAGACAGTTCTTTTATTTGACCATTCATTTCTTCTATCAGCTTTGAATTTGTTTCTATCTTGCCTATCATAGCGTCCATTTTTGTGTCTATCTTGCCCATCATGGCGTCTATTTTGTCATTTAACCTCTTATCCATTCCAGCTATCGCCTCTTTAATATCCATCATCGCTTCTTCTTCTCCTGCCGCTGATGTTGCTGCAGCTGATAGTCTTCTCTCTTTATTCTCTTTATTATCTATGTTCTTATTTGATGCAATTTTAGGCTTATTCACTGGCATCTTCTGACCTTGCGCCTTTTTTTTTGGCAAAAAAGCTTATCTGGCTCTTATTTCCCCTTTAACGTGGGAGTTCCCTTGTCTTCTATCAGGGGAACATCTAGTCAGTCCCGTTCAAGTACAAAATTTACTGGGTGCTTCTTTCCTTGTTTCAATGAGAGGGGAAAAAACAGAGAGGTTTGTGTAACAGTTTCTCTTTTTTATCTGTGACGTTTGGTGCAGTAATTTTCCTCTCCTATAGGTGTCGCTGTTCCCTCTGTTAGCTTTCCTAAGGAGTCTCTCCTCTCTCTCCCCTTCCTTTACTGCTCTCCTTACTCACTTCCTTAACGAAGGGGGAAGTTCCTCCCTCCACTCTATTCCCCTCTTCTCAACTCCATCTTGTTCGTTTCAGCTTTAATTTGTCTGATAGTCTACCCCTCTCTGTCCTCTCCTCTCAGTTTCAGCGTCTTAACTTTATCTTGCTTTCTTCCTGTTCTCCGTTCACTCCACCCTTCGCGTCCCTCCCGCTCTCCGGCTTCCACTTTATCGTGTCTGCCCCGAGCGGTACTCGGACGCCCACGCTATTCTTATCTCTCTCGACGCTTCTTTCCTCTCAATTGTTTTGCCTCTTTGATAACGCTGTGTGTAAAATAGGTTGTTCTTTCTCACACTGTCCTTTCGTGGGAACCAAAACCGTCCCCGGACTTCTCCTCTCTCCCCGTGGTCTTACTTCCTCTTTTAATAAAGAACTTAGATTTTACACTCACGGGTCGTCTCTGCTCAATTTCTCCTCGTCCGGAGGCAGCGGGCGCTTGCTACTTGAGTCTTGGGGTGCCTTCTACGGAGCGCGGTAAGTTGTCCGTTGCGTCTGGCTCCCTCCCAAGCTTGTAACATTAAGCTGGGTTTCGCCTTCCCGACGCTGTCTATTTCCTCCGGTAAAGGTCTCGTACCTTCACCTTCTCTCCCTTTATTAGTGTGCGGGAGTGGGGAGTGTATTGGGCACTTCGCTCCCCTTCTTCGCCTCCGTTGTCCGCCGGTCAGCCTGGGCATGCAAGGCTGCCGGTCATCGACTCAGCCCGTAGCGCGCCTTGCCGGAAGTCCGAGAAACAAAATGGAGTCTTGGCATGGAGCCAGAAACAGTTCACATAGTGGGACATACCTTCCAACATTTCTCAAATAGTGACATTTTGAGGAATGTTGGAGGGTATGGTGGGGCAGACCATCAGTAGCCTCCTAGCAGCTGCATCCTTGCTGCTTACTGGAAGGTTAAGAGGTGAGGCAGGGGTTGGCAAGGTTCACCTCGCCTGGGCCAGTTCACTCCAGTGGAGATCCCTCCGTGGGCTGGACTGCGTGTGTGCGTGAGCGCCTGCGATTTCCAGCGTCTATGTCTGCGCAGACGCAATTTCTGGCGCCATGGAAGTGAGTCCCTGTGCTGCACTGGTTTAGCGCAGCATGCGGGGACTCACCGAGCGGGCGGTTTGGTTCAGGGGCAGATTGTGGGTCGGTTAAACAACCCCCATGGGCCGCTTGTGGCTCATGGGCCTTAGGTTGCCTACCCCTGAGCAGGACCGGTGCTAGGGGTTTTGGCGCCCTAGGCGAGGGGGCGAGGCACGTGACGTCATTGCGCATGACGTACGGTGCCCCACCCCCTGCCCGCCGGGTGCCCCGCGCCGCTGCGATTTTCGCTGCTGGTTGGGGCGGCACCGGGAGGCGAGGGGCAGGCTGGCCAGCGCCCCCTCCATTTTGGCGCCCCTGCCGCCGCGGTTTTCACCCCAACCTGCTCGCTCTGCCGCTGGTTGGGGGGGCGGGGGGGCGGGGGGCAGGCTGGCCAGCGCCCCCTCCATTTTGGCGCTCAAGGCAACTGCCTAGTTCGCCTAAATGGACGCGCCGGCCCTGCCCCTGAGGTAAGGTATCAGTAAGATAGGAGTTGTGCGGCACTCCTGCCCTCAGGTATGCAGAAGTAAATTGAAAATTTTTAAAAAGTGATTTAAAAAATGTTATGATTCAAATTTACAAAAAATGTATCAACTATTAAACATTTCTAAGAGCCACCTGGAAAATTTCATCTTGGGATCATATTTAAAAAAGAAAAACATTTGTACATACATGTCTGCCTTATTGGGTTCTATAAATTTTACTTCTTGGAGTAAAATATAACAGAATAAACAATACTTCAAACTGTAATATCAGTTACTTCAGGCATTTCTTTAGAAAGTTATTCAATTAAAAGGTATCTGAAAAGCTAGTCAGGCTTTTCTTTTAAAAATGTCTTCCAAAGCAGGGTGATCATTCAACAAATGTACAAAATATTAAGAAAAATTGGATGGCATAAGGTAAAAAAAGTTGGATCTCTTGATATGGAATGGCCCATATGTGTAAAATCAGCCCTAATATATTTAGCTATTTAAGGATGGGCCTTTAAGACACCATGCAATGTTTATAAATGATCATGGCAACAACCCTTACTGTAAGCAGTATAAACATGGAAATGTAGAATTGCATCCTGTATGCTAAGTAATTAAGAGCTTATAATAATTTGCTGCAGAGGTTTAACACTCATTTTAAAGACATACAAAGCTTATTAAATTGGATTAAAAGGAAGGGGGGACACTGTTGCCATAGCTATAATTTCTGCAGTCTGCAACCACCTCCACTCCCTATCCTCCTACTCCTTCCAATGCTGGTATTCTGAACCTCCTGCTCTTTAGAAAAAGCCACACATAGAATGCCACCTGCGCAACTGATTATGCATGTTCAAAGCACTTGGGCTGAAAGGGACTAATTCTTCATTCCTTAATTAAGAGAAACTTGCCATCTATCCATGCCCTCACATTTAATTATAATTTCAACAAAGAAATCCTTCAGAATCAATTGGCCCATTTTTATTTGTTTAAAATGCCCTATGCCATAAACATACATTTCTATTGGAAATAAATACTTTAAATGAAACAAAGAAGTGTTTTCAGACACACATACACATAGCAAAACAGGGTGCTGCGTTAACAAGGCCAAACTTTGTCTAGAGGCTGACATTCTGAAAAAAATGACTTTTAAAGAAAGCAATTATATGAGATCCAAGACAAGAAAATAGTTGAGAAACACTGGGTAGAGGTGCCTGATTTTCAAAATATTGGAGACCCAACACCTTTTTGTTCGATAAAAAATGCTAGTCAACACAATAGCAAGCAGTAATAAACTATACTTGTCAGTCTGTCTTTCTGCACTCAGTTCTTTCCTATTTTCCATTTGCTTGCCAAAGCTGATTACAATGTTAACAGGAAGTGTTTCTTCTGCCTGTTAATTGTTTAGAAATAGAAAGTAATTTAGGGGAAAATGAAAACCAAACCATGGGAAACAGGTGTGTGTGTGTGTGTGTGTGTGTGTGTGTGTGTAAAATTTGATGCCTGATATCCCCCCCCCAAAAAAGCATCAAAGCAGTCATCATGGGAAAAACCAGAACTTTGTTAGACTTCCTTCCTATAAACTCTTCCCCCATTTTTCTATTCTCTTTTTATTACTTTTCCACACCTAATCCAGTGCTAACCTTGACAGTGAAGCTACGAGTACACACCTGGCAGGGTGCAATATATAGTTGATGGGTTGAATGAAGGTTATTAGTGGCCCAATATTGTACAGGCCCAGCCTACAGCTGCATTTAGTATCAATAGCTACATTGATACTAAACAAAGTCAATAATAATAAATATTAGTCAAAAACATTTGAAGGGCTGAAGTGTTTAATAATAAAGATGAACATATGCTTATTACGCATTTAGTAACATCTATATTAAGATGTTAATATGGGACGCGGGTGGCGCTGTGGGTTAAACCACAGAGCCTAGGGCTTGCCGATCAGAAGGTCGTCGGTTCGAATCCCCGTGACGGGGCGAGCTCCCATTGCTCAGTCCCAGCTCCTGCCAACCTACCAGTTTGAAAGCACATCAAAGTGCAAGTAGATAAATAGGTGCCACTCCGGCGGGAAGGTAAACCGTGTTTCCGTGCGCTGTTCTGGTTCGCCAGAAGCCGCTTAGTCATGCTGGCCACATGACCCGGAAGCTGTACGCTGGCTCCCTTGGCCAGTAAAGCGAGATGAGCGCCGCAACCCCAGAGTCATCCGCGACTGGACCTAATGGTCAGGGGTCCCTTTACCTTTTATATTAAGATATTGGTTATACTGTAAACCATATGAGTTACTCAAAACTGAGTTCGATCAGGACACAATTTAAAAATATAGAGTGTCAAACCAGCAAATTTAAAATCCCCACAAATTTTCTGTTTTGGAGGAACTGTGTAACTCAGATGGCTAGCAAACATATGGATTGTTTTCATTTTTTAAATTCTGTCTGTAGCTCTTCCCCTGCAATGGTCTTTCAAACTGGAGGGCAGATTAAATAAAGCAAGATGATTAATCCCAGGCTTCAGTTTGACTGGAACACCACCGTCCATAGTCAATATAACAGATACTGGTGAGTGCTTGGTGGGTGTGCCCACGATCCCAAAGAAGATGGCCACCCCTTATTGATGGCAACCAAATGCGGGTAAGAAAAGCATAAGTGCACACGCATACAAACATGCATCGCATTGAAATAAATTCGGCTTGGACAGCATTCACATTCATATGTACAACTCCATTTGCATACTCTTGCTCATCAAAAACTACTTTTGCAACATGTATAGTTCAAGCCTCCCACTTGAATGGACTTGGTTTGTCCTACCTGCTTATGAATGTGCAGTGCTACCTTCTTCTAAATAACCTACCAGGCATGAAAACAAGCATTTTTATATTGAAACCGACTTAATTTTTATCTCTGTATATTTAAAGAAACTTCATCCTACCTAACAAAAGCAACCACATATTACTGCTGAATTCTAGCCATAACACATAAACTGAGGAACAGCTACCCATATATACCTGCTTTGATTGCTTGTTGAATACATTCAAAACAAATCAATGACCAGCTTTAGATTAAAACCCCATATTCCAACCATTTAATTTTACTGCTATATTCTGTACAATATGCTACCGAAAGGGCGGGGGAACCAAGCACACGTCCAATGAATTTCATGTGCTGAGACTAGAGGAATAGCCAGAAGCTTGTTCTGATCTAGTGAAGTGAGTATCGTTATTGAAGATGACCAGCTATTTTTATTTCAAGTTCATTATGTTTGCCATTTTGTTCACATCTTATGAAATAGTAGGCGGCAGAACTGAATCAATTCTTCCAATACAGTTCCCTCAAAGATGTGTGTAATACACTGAACTTCAAATTATTGCATACTAGTCTTTATTATTATTTAGAAAGCACTGCAGGCACACCACCAAATGAAAAAAAACAACCTTCAACTCCGCAAAAAGTGAAACAAAGCTACATGTAAATTTTGGAGCAGAAAACAGCAACCTTTCAGTTCTTTGAAACAGACACATGTTGCTGGGCTGTATCCAAAGCAGCGTCAGTGGAATTCTGCTAGTGCAGCAACACTTTTCTTTCCTCTCCTACCCCGAGCCAACCAGTTCTTATTCAGAGTTCCCCAACCCTCCAGAAATTATTTTGAGGGTGCACTGCTGGGGAAAGTTAAGTTCTGATGCTGCTAGTCTCTTGCAGTAGTGGAACAGGAGAATTGGCTATTGCCTGATGAATTTCAAGCACCAGCATACTTTTACAGGCCACTGTAGGTAGCTTTGGACTTGGCTCTCAACAAACATACTTTGGGGGTTCCAAGATTTCAAATGAAACCAAGTTGTAGCAATTTCTGAAAAGGAAAATGTAAACTTAGTAGCGTGATTCCTGTAGCAATAAAGTGTCTGTAGGTGTACAAAACAACAGGCTAAGCTGAATCTGGAGGAGGCCTTGTGCTATAAAGGGAAAAATGGGCAAGATTCAGTGCTATTTTTCTGGAAAAAGAGGCGCTGAAACTCACCATGAACACCTCTTATAATGGCAATAGCACCCACCTGAGAGGTGCCAGAACCGAGTTCCAGCTGAAAAAAAGCCTTGTCTATATTTAGTATTGATGTCTATTCTATGGAATATTAATGTCCGCATTCCAACTATATACAGATACTGCTCAGATTCACATGTTTCTTTTGTAACAGAGGAAATGGTTTTTAATGATTGTGGGCTTAAAGACACTCAACTTAAAGTAGCCACTGACTGACGCAGAACCGATGCAGTAAACATGTTGAGTGAATGAGCCCTTGTGGCTTTTTGTTGTTGTTTTTAATTAAAATTTTAATAACACAGAACTATCCCCTCATCTTTTAGATGAGGTGAGGGGAGTCTAAGATTGGGCAGGGAGAAGACAAACCAAAAGCATTAATCGACCAGGAAGGCCCATTAGTAAGTAGTAAAGTTCAAATCTACAATGTTCATAGCAGCCAGAAAGTTTTGTATGCTTTGTATTTCATCTTGATTTGTATAAACAATAAAACAGTGCCAATCTGCCACAAACAATGCTTTTTATTTCATTCCTTTAGCCAGACAGATTATATTTATTAATTTTTCCACCTTTGCAACTTGCCAAACTGCCTTATACCAATTTGGTGCACCCTTTGGGTCCTTGAGCAATGAGTAGCCTGACAACTGCAAGAAGATAACCAATTAGAGATCTGAAATGACAATACCCACTGGTTTCTTACATCTCTCCAACATAGTCTTGAATTAAATATCTTCATTTGAAAGAGTCTCATAGGGTCTTTCTGCACTATTTTTAATGCCTGTTCCCTTATGCTAGATGATACCGATTTAAATGGGAACTTTAACCACTTAGAATTCCAACAATTGTCATGAATGAAAATATTCAAATCACATTCATTTCAGGCCCTCTACAAAGCCCATATCAATGCTAAGATGTAAATTAAAAATACAAGACACCAACCCTTTTCCTTTATCCTTAGAGCTAAAAATCAATGGCTTAAAATATGTGAGATCCTACAAAGCTTGCTGCTTAATATGCTCCTGTCTAATAAAGGATCCCACCTTTAATGAGCCTTCATGTGATGACAGCTATTATTTACCACACCAGAGTAAATCACTGAAGACTATTGCTCTCACATGGTAAATATAAGTGTGTGTCAGATGAGGGCATATTAAAGCACCATGCAAAATTGACTTGCTTCAATCCTGAAATTTTAATATCATTCAACAAACTTGGCCACCTCACTGCTCACTCCTAACAGTAGAACATTTGTAAACATGCTAAAAAGCATAGGTCCCCAAACCAATCCTTATTTGCGTTTGTAAGTGTATATTCTATTGCTGTAACTTGCTCTGGGACATTATGGTGAAGGAATACACATTTCCTTCCTATATTTGCTTATGGAACACCTGTGGATAGAGATTTCTCTGTTTCTCATTACACTAGAGCTTGTGGACATTCAATGAAGCTGAATGTTGGAAGATTCAGGACAGACAAAAGAAAGTACTTCATGCAGTGCACAGTTAAACTATGGAACTTGCTCCCACGGGAAGCAGTGATGGTTACCAACTTGGATGGCTTTCGATTAGACAAATTCATGGAGGAGAGGCTAGCCTTAATAGTTATGCTTTACCTCCACAGTTGAAAGCAGCAATGCTTCTGAATACCGGTTGCTGGAAACCACAAGAGGAGAGTGCGCACATGTGCTTGAAACCTGCTTGCTGGTTTCCACAGGCATCTGGTTGGCCACTGTGAGAACAGGATGCTGAACTAGATGGATTCAGCAGGCTCTTCTTACGTTCTTACTGTATATGTGCTAATGATTTCTCAGAACCATGACCATCATAACTGAGTTATAATGGAAATAGGTAAACTTTTCTGTCATACAACTGGAAATGTTTTTCAATTCTATGTTGCAAGCTTACAATTATATTATGCAGAAAAAGGAAAACACCTGCACATTAGTCATAAAGTTGTGTGATTTAAGAGTATACCTATAATGTCAGTTCCTCCATTCATTGGGAAGTAATAGAACACTGTGACCAGCTTTTTAACTTAAGGTCAGAGATGTTCTATAAAAGAAAATTAGTAACAACCTACTTTTCTGCCATGTTATGGTAAAGGTTAAGAAGCACCATAGGCATTAGGATTACTCAACACCATCTGCCTCCTCCTCACCAATTTGGAATGATTAAGAGACATACATTTTAGTTCACACCCAAAGAATACCAGATGGTTTTCAAGAGACAGAGGAAGTGAAAATATCATTAACCAACTGTATGTCTTGAGGTTCCTATGATAAAGGGACATGGAAGAAGAGTACAACCATCAAAAGAAAAAGTAACTCAAACCATAAAACAGGATTTTCAAATTCACAGCGAATAAAGTGGAAGCAATGTAAGAAATGAACAAATTATCCATGTAAATTCTACAAAATTCCTATGAAGAACATGTGCATATCATGAATATATCATACTAATTATGACTTAATCATATCCAACCCTATAGTACCAGGAGGGAATTATTCTGCATCTTAATGATCCTTGCTCATTGGAATCAATTTCTTCATTATGCAGGAAAAGTGGTCAGGGAATGGTCATTAACAATAATCAAATTGCTGCATGGTCATCTAACCATTTTAAGGAGCCTGGTAGGCACTGGCCACACCAGTCCTTTGCTCCTGCTCCTTATAGAACAGCTTATAAGGCAAGTCAGAGCAAAACTCTCAAGCTCCATGTATTGCTTCACATAATTGAGAAGGAAGCATGGCTAGCTCTCCTTATTCTAAAACCTACTCAATCTTTATATAGAAATTATCATCTTACTGCATGCTAATTGCATCAAGTCTTAGTGAATTACATTCAGTCTTAAATTATGTTCAAAGCCTAATGACAGAAACCAGTGATCTATTAGGTGGAGTAACTTACCAATGTAGCATTTTGAATATACACAAACCATATGAACTTTTTTTTTAAAAAAAGGAATACTTCCTCTTAGAAACAGCATTATGTTTTATACAACAAAGCCAACTTTTGACACTGCACTGGGATGTAGGTTGTCCATCATACAGGATGCAGGAGTAAGCATTGATCTTGCCTGTATCCCCCAACCCTAGCATAGGCTCTTGAAATGTAAGTCGGGTCCTATGGACACAAATACTTACATGCATATAAATGTGCATATGCTGGCTCATATTCTAGGTCTGAAGAATGTCAGGGAGATTCAGTCCAGAATATTGCTCCACTGTAAGTTCACTGGGCCATGTCAGAATTGCTATCTAATATTTCATCAGCTGTTTCAACCGAGTTACTAAGAACTGTGGAAACTTCAAAGTGATTGACACAGGTATATTGCTTTGACAAAAGGTAAATACAACCATATGGCAAGCCAGGTTTTTATAGTTTTCTACACCCACAAGTGAGGAGACATACTACAAACCCGCTCCTGATCAGTAATCTGGGGAAGGGAGTGACATCTGAATCAGGTGTAGCTGTATGAGCCCAGAGCCAGTGCTTATACACAGTGATCGTATGAATGAGGGCCAATAAACTGAAGCTGAATCCTTGAAAGATGGTGGACCTGTGGGTGAGTGGTTTTACTGACAGAAATACAGTTGCTTACCTCTTTTAGATAGGGTTGTACAACCTCTGAAGGAACAAGTGTGTAGTCCAAAGCCACTCACTGTTTATCACTATAAAATATAGTTAGGATGCTGGCCAGCCATGCCCTTTATTTGGGAAATTGCTTTTTAATAGATGAGGATGTCTCCCTGATCAAAGCTAATACTTGAGGTGTACAGAGATTATCCCCAGAATGTGAGAGCCACCAGAACCAGGAGAAGTTGACTTATTGTTCCTGCTGCCTGCTAAAAGGTAGCCTTAAGGTCTGTGCATGAAGGAAATTGCCACTGTAAAGCAGAAATGGAGAACATCCAGCCTGGAGGCCAGATTTGGCCCAACATAGTTCCCAATTTGGCCCACAAGGACATTTTCCTTGTACCTGATACCTTATGTGATGTCAGGTGTGGGGCAGGTATGTGGCTGGACTGGCTGTAGGATCAAGATCCCTGTGGGGAACTCAATTGTGCAGCCAATCCCTGCAGGAACCAGGCTTGAAGTCACTGCTTATCAGCTGACTGACTGCTGGACTGGTTGTGAGACAGAGTTCTCCGTGGGAAACCTGATCAGACAGCCAATATTTGTGGTGACTGTATACCTGCTTTCTGCAGGGATTGACTATGCAATCAAGTTCCCCATGGGCAATCAGTGGATGAGTGATACCTTCAAGCCTGCTGGTCAGATCAGATTCTGGCCAGAAGGAGATGGAGAGAGAAAAAGAGACAGAACTCAGTTGGAAACTAAAGGCAACCTGGGCGGCAACCATTTCTCTCTGGGGATCTGATGTGGGGGTGGGGGTTATGTATCTGCTAGAAGTACTTTTGGTACCTGCCTCCACCTATGCTTTACTTGTATATTTATTAATGAAATCAAATATTACCCTTACCGAACCCACCCAAATAACCTCTCTCCATCCATAAGGAAGCCAAACTCGGATATAATTATTGTTTATTGGATTTTCTACTCGGCATGAACTACATTACAATTTAAACCCTTTACAATAAGAAAAATAGGATGGTTTCTCTCATCTATCTATCTATCTATCTATCTATCTATCTATCTATCTATCTATCTATCTTGGGCATCAAGGGCCAGAGAAAAGAGGTTTGTTTGTCTTCTGCATGTGACAAAAGCTATCTAATGAACTTGCCAGATAGACCTTTGTGGGGAGGGAATGCCACAGCTAAGAGGCTGCCACGGAAAATACCTTCTCCTGAGGGTAGTAGTGTCACTGGCACTGCACACTGCTTGGGGGAGTGCTGAGTGTATGATAGGAAGAACTGACAATCACAATGCTTTTCACAGGTAATTAAATAGGATTAGGCACATTTAATTTTTCTGGGTTATACTCAGGTCTGTCTGTCAATCAGAGAGAATATGAAAGAGATGTGTGTGCAAACTTAGAGCAGTATGACATTCATAATGACCTTTACTGAATGCCAACATTATCTATACCCAGCAATCCCTAAGCAGTGTATAAATGTGGGCAATGTAAGCCTCATCTGCATGTGAGTTTTGCAATGGGTGATGTAATAACTACAAGAACAACAATTTATTTTTTGTATCCTGCCCACTTGACTAGGGTTGCCCCAGCCGCTTTGTGTGACTTCCAACATAATACAGAGAAACACCACCACCACAACAACAAACAACAACAGAACAACAGAACATCCTAATACAGGTAGCACACCTCATGACTGCCTGAAGACTTGGTGCCGTGTTGTAAACAAAAAACAAAAAACAGCCAAACTAACAATCTCCCCCACAAATGTCATACTAATTTATCAAAAATACTCTGCAATCAAAGTACCAAAGTTCCACCCCCACATCACACATTATGCCCTTGGTTCCTCCCCCACATTGCCCCCTGCTTCGAGTTATACGATTTGGATGTTCTCCACTTCTTTTTATGCGCTGCACTAATGAACAACTTTTTATATATTTCAGGGGCGTAATACAACACAAAATTCACATTCATGCACCCCAAGGGGAAAGATGACTCTCAATGAATTGTTGACCCAGGCCCATGAGGCAGGGTGAAGCAGCCACATTGGGCAGCAGAAACTCCCAAGGTGGTGCCCAATGGATGCCGTGCTGCTGGCAGAGAAGCAGCACTGATGCTGGTGAGATCTTGTTGGAAATCAGTGCTGGTGCTGGCACTGCTTCTCTGCTGGCATAGCCAGTGGTGGGGAGAGCAGCACATCCCATTTCGCTTCAAGTGGCAAAGCAGAATGTGCCACTTCTGTGTTTACCAGATACCACAGTGTAGGAACTGCCATTTGACCTATTTCTCCGCCTAGGGTTGTGTATGATATAAAACTAGCTAAAAAGTAATATTGGTACAAATGAGGACAAAGTACAGATGCCACCAGGCCCGTTGATTATTTAAGCGGAAATGGATTACTCTAACAGTTGCATCAATTTCTGGATTTATATCTGCAAGACACTTTGTAATCTGTTCACATTTTTAAAATAAAAATGCAGGCAGTTCTATCTTAGACATTTTCAAAGCACCTTGGATGTAATCTGCAGGTTCAGTGGCTAGCATTAAAAGCTGCAACAGCTGTCCTGTCCCCCCCCTTCTCCTCCGCAAGTCTTACATCTCAGCTAGTGACACAGTGCAATGCTCGTTGCTAGGAGACTGTTGCTCTGAGTTACTAAACTAGCAATGTGAAATAGTGCTGCTAGCAAGAATATTTGTTATAGTCTATTACGCTCACATTTTGCTTGCTGTCCAGTCACTCTTATCTTCTCACACATCCATTATAAAGGATTTATGTATTTACTGATGACTGATTTGAAAATCCTTTTTAAAAAATATCATTGATTGGAATGAACTCCTACAGTTTGTTACAAGTTGTAAGAGAATAAGAATGATTTATAGAAATCAGTGGTTATGCCTGATCCATACCTTGATTTGAACTCAAAATATAGCCTGCTCTGCTTCTCAAATTCAATTCATATATACAGTGGTACCTCGGGTTACAGATGCTTCAGGTTACAGACTCCGCTAACCCAGAAATAGTACCTTGGGTAAAGAACTTTGCTTCAGGATGAGAACAGAAATCGGGCGGCGGCAGCAGCACGGCGGCAGCGGGAGGCCCCATTAGCTAAAGTGGTACCTCAGGTTAAGAACAGTTTCAGGTTAAGAATGGACCTCCGGAATGAATTAAGTTCTTAACCCGAGGTACCACTGTACCACAATTTAGGCAAAGATTTGAAGATCCCAAAATTTCTCATAAACGCCACCATATACACCTACTTTTGGCTATGGCTGTCATTCTTGGAGGCATTACATGCACAATAATATTTGATATGTGTTTCAAATTTAGCCCTGAGGTACAACTAAGCATCCTTGAAAATCCAAAGTAGAAGCAATAGATTCCCCCTCCCCCAAATAATAGTAGTTTTTGAAAGGCATTTATTTATTGAGAGCCCCTGACACTAGGAATTCATTTGTCGATTTACACAACTCATTCACATAACAATTGTTTTCTTATAAGTTTATGAGCTTCCTTTCCAACATAACAATACTGCCTAAATTGGGGGGGGGGCAGGCTTGATGGGAACTCATTTGAGAGATATATACTGACTATTCAAAACAAAATCATGGCAAGCTTTTGAGTTCTATAGAACTCTTAATGAGGGAAGAAGTTTCACTGTTGGTGGTGGTTGGGAGAAGAAAAAATAAGAACAAGAGTACAAAAATTAGGCTGGATGTTGTAGCCATACAGTCAGCTTGTAAACTCAGTTTGAAGACAGAGATTTGTATGCAAAGGAAGTTTCTGCTAGGTGTTACAGGAATCAAGTTACACATCTAGGATTTGAGGCAGGGGGAGGCAATGGATACTCCCCATTTTTGAGGACATAAAGCCAGACTTGTAACCCTGACATGTCCCATTCCTTACACACGTTTCTGTTAAGCAGAGGACAGAAGCAAAGAGCAAAATGGCAGACTTTATATGATCAAATATAGGGATTAAATGCGGATGGCATACTATTAGAGCAAGGAAGAAGATGAATGGTGGGCATTAATGAGTTACCATTATCATTTATAATAATACTTGTATCCCATCCTTATTCCAGGGGGCATTATTTGGAGCTGCCCAGTCCCCTCCCTCCAGCAGTATTTTTTATAAACTAGGTTAAGGCTGAGAATATATTACCAGACCAAGCTAAACTTCATGGCTGAACAGCCGATCTCCTTCATCACATTGTAGAAGATACACATATCATGTATGACAAGTTTTTAAGTAAACTTGTTCAATGTGAAAAAAACCTGATATATTCAAAGAGGGAAAGAGAGAAACAAGCTTCAATACAAAAACATGTCAGAAAAGTGATCCAAAAATGAAATTGAGCAGAAGGACTGAGTGCATCAGGTGAGGCATCAAGGGAGATTAAGAAATCCAGAAAGAAAATGATTGAACCTATCTCTGAATATTATCTTCTTACGCTTCACATTTCAAGAGAAAATGTACAGGCTTTATATTGCGACATGAAAAGGCATTAGCGGAAATATATATATATATTTAAAGTGAAGCCAACCAAGATAGGCTACGAAGTGTACAGGATTGGCAACAGCCAAGAAGATTACAATGACATTGTCAATGAAGAAGTCAACACAGCACGTAGTCCAGTCAAACTATGAAATAATTGCTTGGAGGGTTTATTACTATGGTGCTGAAGGGAAAGGAAAGCTTATTAAAGCAGACTCATTGCCTTGATCAGCATTGCTCCAAAGTAACCTTTTAACACATTTCCAAGAGCCATGCAGTACCTGAATTCTAAAAGAAGAAAACATGAAACTGTCACAGCAAGACCACAGGAGATTTTATTTATCATCTGTGACATTTGTATTCTTACAGCAGGGTATCTAGAGTTCAGCAATGAAAATTCGTAATTTTCTCATTTATTTTGTTGCTATTCATTATCCTGGAGATGCGTATTTTAATTGTGTCCTTACAATTCAGGTATTAAAGACCATCTTGGCTGTGGGTCCTGAAAGACCTGCTCCTTGCCTTATATGACTTTGCCCACCTATCCTGGGAGTGCAGGGCCCTGACTGACTCCAGCTACAAAAGCTGTGGCTGATGAAGGAGCCATAGACCATCTTGGCTGTCTTTTAGTGCAGAACCAGGTCATCCAAATCTGAATTTCCACGCCTGCCGCCTGCCGTGAACCACCATTGGCAGGATTGGCAGAACAGCAGCAGATATGTTCTATGCGTATGATAATATTTTGTTCTCTTGTTAATTATGCTGTTTTCAATATGCATTTTATATTTGACTTCCTTTACTAATGTTTAAGATTTTTAAAATTAACTTTACTGCATTAAATGTACATTCTTTTTTTTTTTATAATAATTTTTATTAGGTTTTCAAATTTTTGTCCAGCCCCGATTCAGGCCAGATCACATACATTTTATACAGTGTCTGATGACTTCCTCTCGCCCCCCCTCATTGTTTTCATTTTTTATAATATTAATTCTTACCAGGTTTCTAATTCCACATCATTAACATTTCCATATCTAATTTTCAAATCGTTTACCAACCACTCACATCTTTAACATTCTTATCTTCTACATTAATCATATCCCTATTTCCCCCCCCCCAGTCCCCGACGCAGACTATTTCAATATCAAAATTACTTATCATTTATAATATCTATCAATCTTATATCATTATTTTCCAAAAATCAAACTGTAATCATTTCCTGCCATATCCGAGTTCAAAAACCAGTAGGCCACAAAACAGTTACTTCATATGAATGTTCATCCTATTCCTGCAGGATCCAACTTTGGAACCCATTGTCTTTGCTGCAGAGTAGCATCCAAAACAACATCATTTGAAATCTTTGGCCTTCCAATCCGTATTTGGTCCAGATTGTCTCTGCTTCCTCTTCGCTGCTTGTCGTTGCGCTGTGGTTTGTTGACTGTTCTCCTGATATTTCTCTTTTTCCTGAAGGTGACGACAGCTCTTGACTTAAAATGAATGATTCTTTTGCAGCTGGTTATCTTCTGGATAGACTTTCTCTGTTTAGACTCCACAGATACACTGTTCACAGGGTTTAATTGTAAATCCTGACCAATCAGACCATTGTTTATGCTTTGCTTTATCTCTGTCTCCAAGCTGTTCCCAGCAGCAGCCAGTTCAGCTCTCAATTCTTTCACTCCAGCATTGTAATCCATTCTGAATTCTTTCAGTTTCTCCAACAATAATGTCAAATCCACATCCTGTTTCACCGCCATTTTTAGCAAATAGTTCTTTTCTAACTTTTCCAACTTTTTTCCAACTTTTCAAAAAGTTCCAAAACTCCAAAATAATCCTCTTATTCCTCAATGTTTATTTAACTTCATCTGCCCCCTAGGACCGGGGGAGGCGCAAGGGTTAAATCTTTGAAACAAAGTGTCAAATTCCAAGCAATACTTCTCAAAGCTGTGTAACAATGCCCTGTCGTTGTTACACAATGGCAAGGGACGGACCTCCGTATTTTCATCCACAAGCCAGTCCAAATTACTTCAAATTTCAAGCTTTTCCTTTAATAATTACTTACAGTTCCGAATTGAAGATTTAGGAGGAATCGGCGCGCTCGGCGGCAGCGGTCTTGCAGCTTCGCCAGACGGGGCTGTCAGTGGACCCTAGAGCTCCGCCGCCCGATCGCTCCCGAGAGCCCCGCTAGGAGCTCTCTGGGATCGGGACCGGCGTCCGAGCTCCTGCGGGTCCTCCAGACCCCGGGACGCCCTTCCCGGGGGTTTTGGGGGTCGCGGCACTGGCGCGAGCACCCCTTTACCCGGTCTGGCGGGGGAATGTCAAGAGCGACATGTCCCCCCGACCGCCATCTCCGGCACGCCAACCGGAAGTCGCATTAAATGTACATTCAGTAATTGACCTCATTTAATGTTTTATTTTGAAATTTTTAAGATAATATTTCAGTTTCCTGTTAATTATTCTGCTTTGAATGTATAATTTATTTTTGACTTTCTTCAGTAATGTTTTATTCTGGATTGTTTTATTTGATGTTTTAATGTGTTGTAAACCGCTTTGAGATTTTTTTCTTTAAAATATAAAGAGTTATAGAAATGTAATGAATAGTAGTAGTAGTAGCAGCAGCAGTAGTAATAATAATACTAAAAAAGAAAGACTATAGACCGATCCTAGCCATCATTAAAGGAAGCCTCAAAACACAAAGATTGTAACAAAACAAAACAAAACAAAACAAAACAAAACAAAACAAAACAAAGGAAAAGACTTGGAACTTGAAGTTGCAGCTTGATTTTCTGGGATTGGTAAGGGAATGGTGAAAACCAAGCATGAGATCTGAGTGCTCAAGCTATGCAACTGTTAACCTATTTTCCCAAAATGGAACATCCATGTCCCCATTATTCTGTCAGATTATACCTTGCAGGCGGAACAAAAAAGCCATTGAACACTGATGCATCCATGTAGCATCTTTGTCCTCAATCCTATGCTATGCTTAAATTCAATCCTATGCTATGCTTAAATTCAATAAAAGTATGGCTGGTTTAAAGAACAAGAAATTGTAAATTGCCCATCAGAAACAGGATGGTTTCTGTTAATGAATTGAGTAAATTAGAGTTCCAAAACTCACCTCTATCCTTAGCATAGAAAAAGACCACATGTTTGATAAGTTAAAAATGGTTTACTTACAAACTCTCTAAAGGTCAGATTCATGTGCTTTTCCATACAGCATTCTGAAAACGTTGAAAAGGCAGTAAAACTTGACTTAGTTACAGCAGTAAAAGTTCCTAAATTATTGCTGCAGGAACTCAAGAGACGCTTGTTAGAGCCATGTGGTCTGAGCTACAGCAAGCAGCTAAAAACCTACCAGTATTCAGACACTGAGCTTCTCAGGTGGACTGAGGGGGGAACAAAAGCCTCGATTACCTTCCTCCCAAGATGAGGGGGAGCGACCTAGCTAAGTCTGGCAGGACAGCTTACTCTATAGCATTAATTAGACTTAAACATGTTGGTTATATGAGGCTGGTTATCCCACACTTTTGATCCCCTGCACCAAGCCAATTTTCATTGGTGCTGAGGAGGACATGGGAGAGGAAGGGGAGAGCCCTGTTGTGCAAGCAGAAGTCCTTGTGTAGGGTTTCCACTGATAGGACTCATTAGTTGAATCCCGCCCTTTGTGAATGTGCAAAGATGAAACACAGTCACAATCAAGCCCACAGGACTTGCCTTCAAAGTGGACTTGCATCCAAATGCTATATACCTATAATTCCAGACAAAGAATAGAAACAAATGGGTTGTAGAATGCCACTAGCAGAGAGCAAGAGGGACAAATAAAAAAAAGCAGTCTGGTTTATCATTCATGATCTCATGGAGGGTGGAGCAAGCTACCGTAGTTTTCTGCTGCTCTGGAGGCTAGGACCCAAACTAATGGATTAAAGTTACAAAAAAGGAGATTCCGACTAAACACCAGGAAGAACTTTCTGACAGTAAGAGCTGTTAGAAAGTGGAATGGACTCCCTCAGAATTTGGTGGACTCTTGTTCCTTGGAGGTTTTTAAGCAGAAGTTGTCATGTAAGATCTAGTTGAGATTTCTGCACTGCAGGGGGTTGGACTATATGACCCTATGGGTTCTTTCTAACTCTACAATTCTATGATGCTATGATTCTATGAAACAACCTACAAGGAGATAGGAAAGAAAGAGTGAAAAGCTAAAGTCACTCAGTATCTGAAGTGATACATTCCTCCTGACTCAAAACAGAACAATTAATTGCAGAAACTAGAGCATGCATGGAAGACCAGCCCTTTTGATCTGTCATCCTTTTACTCATCAGAATTTATTTAGCACTTTCAGAAGATAATCATATTCAACAGCACACCTTCAACAGTGGCTCTTTTAGATGTAATGTGATAATAGAACAAACTCTAATAAGCAAAAAACGAAGGATAAGGTATTAGGCAGAAATACTGAAAAGATGGTCTAGAAAACAGATTGACAGTGAATCTATAATATAATACTGTCACAATAAAAAGCGATTAAAGCTCTGGTATATAGAGGAAATATAATGGTGGTGGTGGGGAATCTCCCTTAAGGAATAATCAGACATTACCTGAACTATGCTAACAAAATTTGGAAGGAGGGCTTTAAGAGAAATCAGCTAATTATAACAGAAGGCTTAGGGAGGAAAATTATGCATTTTTTGTATTGTTTTACTTTGCCCCACACTGGAAGTAGTACAAAACACGCCCTATTTTATTTATAGTAGACAGAGAGTTAGTTCACACATTACAGAGAATGCATGTGAAAGTGCCTGCTCTGCTTGTTTGGGAATCCTGTGGGAGTCTGCTACCTTTCATAAGGACCCAAGAAGCTACTAAGTCAGAAGCAGAATGCCTCTGAATGCCAGCGGCTAAAAATCACAAGTGGGCAGAGTGTTCTCCTGAAGTCCTGCTTGCGGGCTTCCCACTGACATCTGATTCGCCACTGTGAGAACAGGATGCTGGACTAGACAGGCCTTTATCCTGATTCAGCAAAGCTCTCCTTATGTTCTTAAGGATCAAACACTGTATTATGTAATAAGAATTCAATAAGGTGTAATGTATTTAATTTGGATGAAAGTGAAGGAGGATTGCTTGGGGAATCCAACCTTTGCAAACTCAGAACTGAACCACACCTCTTAAATGTGTACAGATCAGAAATTTGGTTATCTATGGGTTTTCACACTTCTTGAAAGATCCAATTCAGTTCTCAGTGAAAACAGTGTTTTGAAATACGCTTAAAATGCATATTTTGAAAACAGAGATACAGTAAAATATACTGTTAAAAATAAGGATTTTTGTTTCAGGTGAGTGAATTCATGCAAAATGAAACAGACCTGAAACTGACTGATATATTCATCCCAAATGAGAAGGAACCAAGGAAGTTATGGAACCTCCCTTCACCAGAAATTGTATAGATATAGATATAGATATAGATATAGATATAGATATAGATATTGATATATATATTGTTGAGAATTGTTGAGAAAAATATCTGCAGTATATACTACTTAAATAATTCTACCTCAGTTCATAGGATTGAATAAGTTTTTCCTGAAGAGTCTGAGTTCTGAGATTTTATGATAAATGACTTCTGGAATTATCACATCTGTTACGTTACCTTTTAATCAGTTGAGGAAGCCTTTTAATATAATATGCTCTACTTCATCAGCATCTCTTAAATAATTCCTTTAGAATTAACAGAGCTCACAGAAATGGGTTTCAGGACCAAAATTGATTTGCAGCAGGACTACAGTGAGTACATGGCTTTCTAGCCTTTTCTTTAAAAGAAGCCAAGTCAAAGTTTTCACTGTATAAATGATGCATACAATTAGAGTTGGTTCAGACATCATGATAAACCATGGTTTACTGTGACAAGAATGAGCTGCAGGAAGTTTACGCTTGCACACGCTTCTCCTCTGCTGTGGCCATGAGATTGGGAGCTTTCACTTCTGTTTCTGATTAACTGCAGTTTTGTCTAAACATGTCAAACTATGGTTAATCTGAACTATAGCTTGTTTAAAAGAAGCTAACTTCAAACCATAGCTTGTTTCAAGAAGAAGAAATGGGGTGGGGAGCTTGTTCCCATTATGATAAACCATGGCTTTATTATTATGTCCAAGAGGGTCTTTATTTTGTATCAAAAATGTGGGGTTTTCTGTGTATGGTTTTAAAAGTGGACAAAATGGCAAATCGTGGGCATGTATCTACCATACATATTGAGAATGTATATTTACCATTCATACATCTTTCACATTAGCATACTTTCAGATGAGTGAATTTATAGTAGTCCTCTTTTACTCATCTAAAAGCTTCATTTCACTGGCCCATGGTTGAGCATTAAGGGGCTGCTTGTATCTATCATACAAGTGTAACAGGAAAGCCAAGAAGATGCCACTGGGCTAGGCAAGTTATTGCCCAATGATGGAAGGAAACCTCTAATATACCAATAGAGGCTTGAGTTAATAATATCTGGAGCATTGCTGTATCAGAACACCTCACATACCACTGGTGTCTAATCAAGGGAATCTCCAAAAAAGATATCTTTGATACAATCTGGTCTCCTTTTTTTTTCTTTTATTGAAGAACAGGATATTTTAATGCCATCATCACCACAGAGGTGTCTGTGGAGGGGATATAGCTTTTATTTGTTTTCTTTTCTTTTTTTTTTTTAAAAAGGAACCTACCTGTTTGTTAGGTCTGGCACCAGAGGTCCTTCTCTAAATATCCCTGCCATTCTGTAGGCTTTCTTAGTAATAATTAATATTATTTATAAGCCGCCACGTGATTGTGTTGCCTGGATAGCCACATTTTAGATATTCTAAAATAAAATAAAAAGATTGCCCAGGATTTTAACTGTTTCTGGTGTTTTTGATCTGTTTTATGGTTCTTTTTTGTAGGCTATCTTGAAAATCTAGATTAATAAAATTATATTTGAAGAAGAAAATGCCACTGGACTGACTATGGAAGTACAATGTATATTGCTTCCTTCAGAGACAGTGACATCCTATCCTAGGTTTATCATACTAGTTTTTGTTTTATGTTGTGGCATCTACTCCTTTCAGCTTCTCAGGGGCAAACACAAAGCAAGCTGATCTAAACTGAGCAGCCCTCTTCCTTGCAGTATTAAGAAGCATAACTCATAGTGACATTAAATAAATTTGAATCTCTTTTCTGCTGATAGCGCTAAATATTTGTGGAACTGGCTGCTCTGCTAAGGTTCACTGAAAGCTAGAGTTCAAAGGCAGCTGTTCCGGGGCTCACTCTGGAAGTCCTGGAAGCCATCCTAGGAATTACTGTTGCAGGGCTCTATGGAAATTTTCTACAAGAAAATCAATACAATTCATCTACTTATTTCATCACAATGTTCTTATGCAAAGTGATTAGTGCTTTGTCATTTACACTTCATCCAAAGGCTCACTGAAATGGCCTAACACAACAGTGCAATGGAAACATAGGAAGCTGCCCTCATACTGAGCCAGACTCATTAGTCCATCTAGTTCAGCATAGTCGACAATGACTGGCAGTGGCTATCCAAAATTTCAGGAAGGGTTCTCTCCCAGCTCTACCTGGAGATGCCAGAGAATGAAGCTGGGACCTTTTGCACGCAACGCAGATGCTCTGCCACTGAGCTATATGGTATCTAGGTAGCTGTAAAAGAGGAAGGAAACCTTTTTTGTTCAGTTTTAAATAACAACTGGAAAGAGTGCAAAAACTTACTTTAAGAAAAGCAGCTTCTGCTATATGCTGAAACTATCACAGAAAGAGGAAACACCTAAATAAACTGGAACTAGTGGTGCTTCCAAGCAGGAATTTATTGTGAAACTGATACTACACGCAAGTTTTTTTTAATTGTCCAAATAATATCATCAAAATACACACTTTCCTTCAATTTCCACTTCCTATATGGAATTCCTCTCATCCCCAAGTAAAAATAACCTAGTATCCACCTGCAGTCCTGCTGATGTGGGAACTCAGCTTTTGGTGGGTGGCTTGCCACACATGTGCTGATGTTTCATTGGGTGTTCACCACCACGCTTCTTACTTCTGTTTGCACCTCACCTGAGTGCAACCTAGCCATATTGTTTCTGGAAGTCCAAACAATGCAACCCTGTCTTTTCTACCAATTGCTGCATACAGAAGACATGTTAGCAGGGCACAGATCAGTGGTTTTAGTAATAATAGTAACTGCTCTTGTGCAATTATTCCGTGTGGTTTTGTGGGTGGGTGTCTCATAGAGGGGGTCCGTCATTAAATTGTTCACCACCTGAAAAGTAGGAACTGGAGTGGAACAGGATATAGGATTCTGCCGTGACTATCGACTCCATGGCTCTTGTAGGGACTCTGTCAGCCAACCCCAATAACAGCTATCACTATGGAAAGCTTACTGAGTTGCTGAGATGAATGGGCATAGTCTGCTTGGAGGAAAGGAGTGTCAGTTGGCTTACTTTATACCGCTTTTCCTACATACAACAGACATTAGGCAAACCGGCCTATAATATTATCGTTCCTTCTTGGACTCCTTAAGCACTTCAGTGGCACCATTTTAGTGTTTAAAATACTATCTGCTTAGATTATCTAAAACAGGGGTGGTGCATCCCATTTCTCCACTTGAGATGAAATGGGAAGTGCTGTCATGCCCTGCTGTCTCTGCAACAGTGTAGCTGGCAGCGGCACACAATTTTGGTTAAGTCTTGCTTGAAATTGGTGCTTCTCAGCCAGCAGCAAAACACCCACGGGGGCACCACCCAAGCCAGCGTACTCACCCCAACTAATGGACGGGCTGGCTCTGATCTAAATGGAAATTAAAAGCAATGGAATACATGACACATACCTGAATACTACCGCATCAGATTGTGGTTGAAATCTTTCTATTTCTGCTGCAATATCACCCTTCCTCCACTTCACCCAAACCCACAACCCTCTACTTTGCTTGTTGTGAAAAATATTGGCAATGTTTGCTCTTGTATACTTCCTGGGGATTTTTTTTTTTTTTTAGGTGCAGACATAATGGTACAGAAAGGCATGGGGCATGCCCAGAACAGGAAAGATAGTAGACAGTGAGGTAGAGGGAAGGAACAACCTCCCTGCAGAATAGATACAGTATGTAAAGCTCTGATCACTGGTGTGGATGGGAAGCAGCAGAATAGCAATGATTAGAATCATAGAATCATAGAGTTGGAAGAGACCACAAGGGCCATCCAGTCCAACCCCCTGCCAAGCAGGAACACCATCAAAGCATTCCTGACAGGTGGCTGTCAAGCCTCTGCTTAAAGACCTCCAAAGAATGAGACTCTACCACACTCCTTGGCAGCAAATTCCACTGTCGAACAGCTCTTACTGTCAGGAAGTTCTTCCTAATGTTTAGGTGGAATCTTCTTTCTTGTAGTTTGAATCCATTGCTCCGTGTCCGCTTCTCTGGAGCAGCAGAAAACAACCTTTCTCCCTCCTCTATATGACATCCTTTTATATATTTGAACATGGCTATCATATCACCCCTTAACCTTCTCTTCTCCAGGCTAAACATACCCAGCTCCCTAAGCCGTTCCTCATAAGGCATCGTTTCCAGGCCTTTGACCATTTTGGTTGCCCTCTTCTGGACACGTTCCAGCTTGTCAGTATCCTTCTTGAACTGTGGTGCCCAGAACTGGACACAGTATTCCAGGTGGGGTCTGACCAGAGCGGAATACAGTGGTACTATTACTTCCCTTGATCTAGATGCTATACTCCTATTGATGCAGCCCAGAATTGCATTGGCTTTTTTAGCTGCTGCATCACACTGTTGTGTGATTATTAAGGCTAGGAAAAAAATGGGAATGTGTGGAAGCTAAAGTGCATACAAAAAACCCCCTGTATTCACATTACATGCTTGTGGTTTTGGTACAGCTTAAAAATGAGACAAAACTTTAACTAAACAAATTATAGGAGCGCTAGCCATCATGAAGTTTTACAAAGACAAGTGCTTCAAACAACTGTCACACACCTTTTCAGTTCACCATTCTCCAAACCCGAACTGCTAAACTATAAAAGATCTAAAGCAGCAAAGTCAGAGACTGACAACATAATAGAAAAACTACCAAAGAAGCAATTTCTGAGTTCCAAACTATAACATCATGCAGCTTTTTAAACATTTATATTGCACCACCTTTTACTCCTTTTACTCATGGATCTATTCTGGAAATCTGAAGGCACTGCCAGTGCCCATGCTCAAAAAAATGTTAGTCTGTTACATTTAGAGAATACCACATTTTGTTTGTGTTCTCTCCATGGAACAGGTTTTGTGCAGGAGAATATACAGAATAATTACTGACCAATTATTGCAAGCCTACTTTTAAACTGTGCCTGCAGGTTTGCTCACGAGGTAAGGAAAAATCCTGCAGGGAATAATTGAGGCTATGGCTGCAATCCTACACTATTAAAATCAATGGGGATTGCATTAATCACTTCAGTATCTGTAACATAGGGACATTTGCCGCAAAATGGTGGTGAATACAGTAAGCCTAAACAAGATTGTTCATTTATTATACAGATTTGGAAGGTTTACTACATTTTACATCATTATCATTATTAGAAATCAGAGCAAAAGGATCTATTCCTTTATTTCCTCATTGTGGGAATCACTACAGCACATTTCATCCCCCTGTCCCTGGTAGGGCCCTGCTAGATCCCCTCAAGTCGCATGAGAGGAGTCAGCAAGCAATGGAGCTCTTCATTCTCTAGCACTACAAAACACGCATGCAATAGCATCTTCTCTAAAAACAATAATATAATATAATATAATATAATATAATATAATATAATATAATATTTGGAGAGCCACCTCCTATACCTAGCTTGCCACCCCAAAACAGCTATTCTTAATGGATAGAAATGCACCCCAGCCTCTGTTGCTGCCAAATGTATTGACAGGACCAATATTACTGCTAGGTTATATGATATGAGGGACGCGGGTGGCGCTGTGGGTTAAACCACAGAGCCTAGGGCTTGCCGATCAGAAGGTTGGCGGTTCAAATCCCCACAACGGGGCAAGCTCCCATTGCTTAGTCCCTGCTCCTGCCAACCTAGCAGTTCGAAAGCGCGTCAAAGTGCAAGTAGATAAATAGGTACCGCTGCAGCGGGAAGGTAAATGGCGTTTTCGTGTGCTGCTCTGGTTCGCCAGAAGCGGCTTTGTCATGCTGGCCACATAACCTGGAAGCTGTACGCCGGCTCCCTCGGCCAATAATGTGAGATGAGCGCCGCAACCCCAGAGTCGGTCACGACTGGACCTAATGGTCAGGGGTCCCTTTACCTTTATATGATATGTGCACATTAACAGGAAAGTAGGTAGCACTCTGACTTCAAGGAAGTATCTTTATAAGTAATAGAAAGCTCAAAATGCTATTAAAGACTCTATGCTGACAGGGAGTCAGATGCAGCAGAGAGAGAATAAAAGGCCCACTAGACCTTTGAAAAATCTAGAAGATTGGCTAGAAGAACAGCTGCTTGTTGTTAATTGGGTGATAATATGCTGACAGTGTGGCTAAATGAATGTTAAGTGATGTGGTAGAAACACTGCTGTCTTTCAAGTGTAAGAGATAAGTAAATATGTCCTTAATTAGAGTATTCAAGGAAATAATGTGAAGTGACTTGGCTAAATGCAAGAAATGCTACTATTCTACTGTGTAGCCATTCTAGTTTCCAGTTCTAGAGGCTCCTGCTATAGAAGATGAAATGAAAGACAGAGCCTACAAACCTGCTTGTTTCATGTTTTGAGCCAGGCTACATAATTATTATAATTTATACCCTGCCCTTTTGACTGGGTTTCCCCAGCCACTCTGGGCGGCTCCCAACAGAACACCAATAACAATAATAAAAAAGCAACATCATCAAACATTAAAAACTTCCTGATACAGGGCTGCCTTCAGATGTCTTCTAAAAGTCAGATAGTTGTTCATTTCCTTGACATCTGAAGGGAAGGCCTTCATAGGACGGGCGTCACTAGCGAGAAGGCCATCTGCCTGGTTCCCTGTAGCTTCACTTCTTGCAGTGAGGGAACCGCCAGAAGGCCCTCGGAGCTGGACATCAGTGTCTGGGTCAGACAATGGGGGTGGAGATGATCATCAAGAATTATATCAAAATGGTCAAGTTTTGAGAAATAAGATGCAGTATAGTACCCAGCACCCATTATGGAAAAATTCAGAGTAGGAACAATCTCTGTGAGATTTACAGTCTGTATCCACAATCAACTAAGAGATCATTTTGGCTGATCTATACTGCATATTTGCAGGGTGGGGGGGCCCTGCATGCCCAGTGCTCTCCATCATTCAAAACTTGGGAAACATCAACCCATGATAAGTTGTTTTGTTCCAATGTTGTTTTGTTCCAATGCTAGGCCTCCCATTGTGCTGTGGGGGGCATTTTCAGTGTTGGGAAGTCAAAGCCGGGGGAGGGAAGAGGTAATCCTACCTTTCCCAGATTTTCTGCTCCCACCTCCAATTGTAATTCGACTTGAAAGAAAACTTCTACTGCAGTCACCAGAAGGCTAATTGTGGTGCGGGGGCATTTTCAGAAGCTCCCCTGCCTAGCTGGCCCCCTCCCTCCCAATATTGACCCACCACACTTCACCCTTCTTTTGGTACAACAGGATACTTCTTTCAAGCCTAGTTTCACAGGGGAGTGGGAGGGGACCCTACAAGTGCCAGGGAAAGAGTCTGCATCACAATGGCAATCTATGGTCAAGATTCCTACATAAAAGGCTCTGAAGAACCATCATGAACCTGACTTCTTTTTTCACCTGTGCAGAAAATTAGGCAAAGACTTCCACTACATTCATGCAATCAACAGGGGTATTCAATTCCTCAAAATGTTGCAGCTACGACAATAGGAAATGTGTCCCTTTCACCGTAGCTCTTTGCAGCTTTTGAATCCCTGCTTCCCCCGGAAACATAAATTAAATTGGCTGATGCCGAACATAAGGAGGTTTGTTAGGAAACTCCTCTCCTCACAGAGAAGCATTCTCAGAATTACTGCTGGGCTACCATACGCCACTTGCATGAGCTTAACCAAAAGAAGCTTGAGAATCATCTTAGGCCCTGTTGACACTCTTTGGAAACTGGTCAAGTTTCTGAGCCTGAATGATAAGCTCTTCTTTATCCCAGCCCAAAATCACAGGATAGTTTAGCAACACGTTTTCTCAATATCTCTCGTCATTGTGTATTTGCAGCTTTTAGTCATCCTAACATTTTTCACATAATATGAAAAGTGACGAAGATACTAAGGGGAAATGGCAGGAAACAGCAGACACATCCCCATGTAATCTTGGAAGTTTAATATCTTGGTGGTTTTTTCTATAAGCACCAGTAAGCTGACAGGACAAACACTGTGCACATCAACTGCCTAATCCATGAATGTCACCTTGTCTGAACGCACTCAAAATGTTGAATGGCACCAGCAATACTTGCAGGTTTACTTGAAGACTGCAATAATTTGCAGTTCTAAGAAATGTGAACTCTCTGATGTGTGCATACCAGGCACTTACCAGAGCCAAGAGGTATCCAAAATATACAATCCAGCTTCTTAGATAAATTTGCTTATGTAGTGACTATCCACAACTGTCAAAGTTTTCTGTGCCCGAAAATTCGATTCATCAATCAGACGAATAGCAGTTGTGATACTGCATCAATCAGTCACTCCAACAATGCCTGATCTCAGTGGTCCTCTGTGAGTAGAAGCAGTGACCTTCCACAATTTTAATCCAAAGTAATCATAAATATCCTTCTTCCAGGCTGTGGATGTGAACAAATAAGATATACACCTACACCAGCAAGAAACTATTGGGGTTCCCCGCCTAATTGAGGTGAAACACAAAAGGTTTGCACATGTTGACCATTCCCCAAAATTCTTTAATTCACACGTATAAAATATAACAGGTAAAATTATTTTAGAACAAATGGGAAAGCATAGAAGTACACCCTCCTACCTCAGCAACACCTCAGTTTCTTCTGGCAGTTAGACATAACATTTTGAAAAGCAATGTTTGTAGCCCTTTCTCTAGGTCTGCTTGTGGGGATGTCCAATTCATTAGCGCTGTCCATCTAGTCTTTACATCCCACCCCATTTCCATTTTCATCGTCCCATGTACCCTTTTTACAGTGGCTGGGATTGTGTGGCGAGGCTTCCATCTTCTGATGCCTGCATCTTCCGATGCCTGCACAACTCTATCCAGCCTAAGTACATTTACACCTGGTCTCAAGGCATAGACTTGTAGGGTTGCCCTATGTCAGTGATGGCTAACCTTGACACTCCAGATGTTTTGGGACTACAACTCCCATCATCCTTGACCACTGGTCCTGTTAGCTAGGGATGATGGGAGTTGTAGTTCCAAAACATCTGGAGTGTCAAGGTTAGCCATCACTGCCCTATGTCCTCTTATTTCCAGGACATGTCCTCTTTTTCATGGGTAGAGTTGTCATAACGATCCACAGTTAAAAGTAGAAGTCAGCAAATGTGTCCTCTTTTTTATCTTCAAAATATGGCAACCCTAGAGGACTTTGTAAGGTTACAGTGCTGCTGCAGCAGCACATCAAACGAGAGACAGAACAATTTGTTACGGCGAACAGCCCATGTCTGGGAGGGAGATACTCTCTCTGGAAGAGAAGGGAGACCTGGGATTGCTTCTGAACCCACCTTTGCTCCTAGACTTGCAGTTCATTTCTGATGCCAGAGGAGCCTTGATCAGTTATATCTGACTAGTAAATTAAGCCCGTTGAAAAACGGGCGGGGGCTAGAAGATATGTGGTGAAACATTTGTAAAAGCAGACTGAGGTCCCTCTACCCCTTTCCTACCTCTGTGGCCCCTCTACCCCTTTCCTACCTCTGAGGTACCTCTACTCCTTTCCTACCTCTGTGGCCCATGTACCCCTTTCCTACCTCTGTGGCACCTCTACCCCTTTCCTACCTCTGAGGTCCCTCTACTCCTTTTCTACCTCTGTCCCCTCTACCCTTTTCCTACCTCTATCCTCCCTTATAGCCCTTTCCCTACCCAGAACCCATCACTATTTACCTCTGAGTGTTCGTGCATGTTGTCACTCTTCCCTTTTCCTATCTCCCTCTCCCTTGCGACTCCACCCCCTTTCCCACCTCTCTCCCCGCTCCCTCCCCCACTCTCTACTGCTCCTCTTTGGCCGGCCCGCTCTAGGCCCTCTTCCTCTCTCTCTCCCCGCCCTCCGGCTTCCCCCCTCCTCCCTCCCATCGGGGCTTTTTTTTTTTTTTTTGATCCGGTCCCTTTTCCCTAAGGGATTGCTTAGCCTGGCGGGAGGAAGAGGAATCGCAGCCGGCTATGGGAGCTGCCTGAAGCTGCCGCAGGAGGCGCCGTGGAGGATTGGGGATTTACTTTGTGCGGGGGAAGAGGAACTAATGGAGAACACCTCTGGCTCCCCTGCAAGGCAGAGCCTCCCGGGGCCGAACCTCGAGCGCGCCAATTCCCCGGTGCCTCCTTAAGTCCCGGCCCGAGTTTGGGGCCGGCAGACTTCTTCCTCAGCGCAGGAGCGAAGTGGCCCCGCGGAGGTTTTTCTTCTCGCCGCCGCTCGTTCTTCGCCCCGCAACATGGCCTCGGCCAAGCTGGCCCAGAAGCTGCAGCGCCGGCTGCTGCGGGACGGCAGCACTTCAGAGGGGCTCGCCCGCCGCCACTTGTAACGGCCGCTGCGCTCGTGCGGCTAACGTCTCTGCGTTGTCCAATCCCTCTGTCCGTGGGGGACATGCGCAGTATCGCAAACCCACGGACGGACGGACGGCACGCAGAGACACTTGGGTTTTATTATATAGGATACACTATGGCACCATTCATGGAAAGTCAAGACCTCACTACCATCATTCCTGACTTCTGACCTTGTAATGATTACTGCAAATGCACTATATAGGCTTTGCCCTTGAAGACTGCACCTGCTGTAGCTTCTAAAACAAAGTGCTGCAGCCTGTCTCCCAAGGGTACCATTACAGCACAAAAAGGGTGAGCCTACAGAATCAGCAGCTTGCCGCAATCAGCCCTTTGGAACTTTCTTATTAGGTCTGCTTACTTTTAAGGAAAGGGCTGGTGCTGTGATGTTTCTATTGTAACAATCTGTTTATGATCTTTTATATGTATGTATTTTAATTCTACTAATGTTTAATTGTCTTTTAATGATACTTTTAAATATGTCTTTAGCTGTAATAATAATAATAATATTGGTGTAAGCAATATATTTCACTTGTTCATGCTCAGGTCCACCAGAAGTCAGTTTGCTTCTGTACTTAATTCAAGTTGCTGACTGAGATATAAAGTCCTACATAGGAAAAACCTAGTGTATCTCTAGCATATTTATTTTCCTTCATTGTGTATATGCCTTTCTACTAGTATCATCATATACAACCCTCCCTGTTCTTGATATCATAAATACATGAGGTTAAGGGGCAAACTAGACCTGATATTACATTGAATTTGTTTTTAAATAATAAACAAACAAACAAACAAACAACACACATACTAGCCACTGAGGGAAGTGGGGCTGATAATTATCAATATTTCAGTACGCAGGGAAGGTTCCCTGTTGTGGTCCTGACAAAAAGAAAGGAATTTTTTTTTTCTATTGGGAGGAAATTCACAATTAGTACCAATGGGTTAAATTCCCTCTCTCTGGTACTATGATACTAATAATTATCAGACTAAGTCATCACCATGCTCCATGGATACTATTTGCATTTAAAACAAGCATGCAAAAGGCAAATAGGCATTTAACCGTAATTTCCAGTTTAGTTCTTAGTCTGTGAGAAGAGTAAGAAATTTTCTCTCTGGAAGATCAGCCACATGATGACTCTTTTATATAGCCTCCACCAACTTGGTGCCTTCAGCTATGAGTTGCACTCCAAAACATCTGGAGGACACCAAGTCGGTGAAGGCGACTTTATAATGTCAAACAACTGCTAACATAAAACACTTATTTTTACCAATGCCTTTTACATTTCCTGCAATTGTGGGTTGCACGCTACTGCTCTGCCCTACTGGTTTTAGTTATTTTGTCTTTTGTATATTTGGTGCAGCTATTTAATGATTTTATATTTTTTTAAAAATATTTGTTGTTGCATTGAGGTTTTTTTAAAAAAATGTGGTCTAGAAGTTTAAAAATAATAATTTCATACATTTTAATTTTATTTATTAATTAAATTTTAATGCATCTCCAAGGGGTGATTGGAAAACTATTTCTGAAATGGGCCTCCATTTCTCTTGGTGAAGCACCAAGTATGCTATCCAGGAATAGATGAGTAGAGACAATACTGCCAGAGTCTTTTACAATTCAAAGGAAGCTTGCTTCTTAAAAAGGAGGGCAGCCAAGTTGGCAGCAACAGAAATTCTGTAAGTTGTTGATTTAGGATGGACATTAACATAGAAGCTCTGAGCCTTTTCAGTGGTATGTAGATAGGGTAAAAATGGAACATTTCCCCCCACCCTTCTCTCTCTCTCTCATTTTCATACTGCCTTTTCTCTATTTTTACATTTCCAATTTTAAAGTCATGGGAAGATATCTGGAAATCTACACATGGACACTCAAATCCCTACCCCCAAAGCAGCAGCTCATGGAAGACCCTAAAATCATGCTATAGGTTTCCTTTGGCTCCAGCCATTTTCTAAGCAGCCATGTAATTTTGCTCTTTGTAATTTAAGATGCCTCTTAATTATAACTAGATTAGTACCACCCCCACCCCCCAAAAGAGCCTCTGTTTTATGGAAGAAAACAATTGTTTCAATATGTAACCAGGACCGGTGCCAGGGTTTCTGGCGCCCTAGGCGAGGGGGCGGGGCACCGTACGTCATGCGCAATGACGTACGTTGCCCCGCCCCCTGCGCACCGGGCTCCCCGCGCCGCCGCAATTTCCGCCGCTGGTTGGGGCGGCACCGGGCGGCGGCGGGGGGCGAGGGGCAGGCTGGCCAGCGCCCCCTCCATTCCCGACGGCGCTTGCTTGCTCCGCATCTGCCCCTTCTGCGGAGAGCGGCAGGGCGCGCACGGTCTGGGTCGGGCGCGCCCGGCTTGAACGTTGATTCAGGACCAGCTTGCGAGACCTACACTGGTCTCACAAGCTGGTCCTGAATCAACATTCAAGTCGTGCGCCCTGCAGCTCTCCACAGAAGGGGCGGAGGCGGAGCGAGCGAGCACCGTCAGGAACTTGGGAAGGGCGCAGCGAGCTTTTGGAGGTGCCTCCAAATGGAATGGAGCTTTGCGAGACTGCCGGCGTGGGGCTGTTTATGCGCCCCCTCCATTTCGGCGCTCTAGGCAGCTGCCTAGTTGGCCTAAATGGACGCGCCGGCCCTGTATGTAACCCATGTGTGGACTTTTTTCCAATCAGTAAGAATTCCTCAGATTATTTAATGATTTCTTTTCTTTTGCTTTTCATTATTATCTCTACAAAGATGAAGAGATTAAAGACGACAAGTATGGGGAAGATTGAGGTGTCGAGGTGAGGGCCACAGTCAAAAAGAGCAAATCATAGGATTATAAGCAAGGTATGGGGAGAGAAAATGGATGAAAATAAAATGTTTCATATTCATGAACTGCCAAACCAAGCAATCCAAACTTACATTATGTCAGGACCTGAGATATGCCAGAAATATGCTGGTGCAATAATTGCCATATTAGATGCATGTTTAACCCAGGACAGGAAAAACATAACAAGAGAATTTTAAAAAAATGGAATAAAAATGGCTATGGAAACACTAGTTCAGAGGCTGTTTCAGTGTTGCTACCACATACTGGCCACAGATTGGATGTGAGAGGTGTCAATGAACTCACAACGACAGGTTCCCAGCACACATCCTTGCATCACAAAAGATGACACACTGCAGCATCCTCACTCCATTAGCACCAGTGGCTCAACCAGAAATGACCCTGCTATATCCAGTCCTACAGGCAGAGATCTGAATCCTTTCATAACCCTCACAAGTACTGGTTTATGAACACAGCATGCAAAGGGAAATAAGGAGAAGACACACAACACAGCACCCACATAGCTCCAAGGACACAGTGCCCTCAGAGAGCACACTTAGCTCTACTGGGACAAAGATTCAAGATATACCCAGGGAGGAGAATCTCTTCTGACCTGCAGGTCAGTGGAGAGGGGCCAGGGTTTAGGACAAGGGCAGACACACACTGACTGCAGCACACCAGCAGCCTCCAGTGGCTTATTGCATGGGATTGGAAGCAGGAAAAGGAGTGCAACTTCCCATCAGGACAAGCGAGGGGAATGCGCCCTTTTACATTTTGTATGCCTGGCCAAAACCAGTAATATCAGGGGCAAAAGAGAGGGACCCACACAGCAAGCTCCACAGAGCAGTATCCTAGCCACACACACACACCCCCAGCACCAGACAGGAATAAGACACATCATGGGGCACTTATCCCCCCCCACACACACACCAGGGTACCTGAGTCAGCAGAGAAAAGAGGGTGCTGGTATAGAGTCCACAAAACTGCCTGCCTCACATCATGGGAGGGAAAGTGACCACAACCTATCAATCTTGGCAACCAAGAAAAGCCTTATGTAGCACAGTCAAAGCCTTTATTGATCAGCCTCTGGGATGGGATACATCCTGAAGGGGAGTTTTCCTTCAGCAAATCAGAGGTGCTTTGATGGCATAACTATCATGGTGACTGTGAACAGTGTTCTGCTAGCATATTGGGGGATTCTGCTTAATTCCTCAAAAGTGGCTCCCCAGTATATGACTGTGCCCTAAAACTTTAACTTTTGCTTTCTCCCTGCTGGAACAATAAAACCAATGCTTTACTTAAATTCTAGTTATTCTGCAAATCGTCAATGCTAATACATAGTAACCTATATATAGAATGAGATAGAAATGTTACCTAAGAAACAGTAACGTAAATTTAAACACTTCACTAAACAACAGGAGAGAAACAACATCGTTTTGGTCAGACATTCCTGAAGGAGCTGTCCCTGCATAATAGCTGTGATTTGAATTTAACTAGGACATAATTCACATGTTATGTCACATACAGACAGAAATATACATTTACATCCAAACACTTGTAAAATAGCCAGATTAACTTGTTACTTAATCAAACAATAAGCAAGGTAAATTCATTTTCAATGAAGAGAAAAATCCGGACCTCAAGAGTCGTAATGAACAACACAGAATTATAATATTTTATAAGTATACAAGTGATAACGTGAAGAGTTTAATAATTTGACTTTTCATTTTGCGAATTTGAGTCACCATTTTTTAAAAGCAAAAAGCTTTAAAATGCAAAATGCAGCCCAAAGCTGACATTTCATAAAATCATAGATTGGTAGAGTTGGAAAGAACCCCAATGATCATCTAGTCTAGCACCTGCAATGCAGGAATCCCAACTGCAGCATCCATGGCAGATCACCATCTACTTGCTTTGTTTCCAGACCCTTGATCATCCTGGTGGGTCTCCACTGCACACATTCTACCTTGGCATGCAGGTCCATAGAGACTTTGGTATCTTTAGGATACATAGTTTTAGTTACACATAAATACAATCTGAGCACAGCATGGAGTGGTTTACAGCAGTAACACTCCAAGAACAGAGTTAGAAACTGAGATAGAAAAGCTAGGCGCCAAATTGTTCCTGGAACCTGGGTTCCAGGCGCAAAAACAGAATGGCTAGTCGCTATTTTTCCCTTAACGCAGCAGCTCTTTCTATCTGTTTTTAAAAAATGCATGAACTGATTCATAATTCACATCAGTGGTACATTGTTAACATCACATTTTTAATAGCAATTCTTAATTGGACACCACAAACATAAATGGGGCTCAATCCGCAATAGCAGCCAAAACCACAAGTAATTTGAATAATTAACATTTACAAATACTGATGTGTATATGTGTCTGTGTGTATTGTTCTAGATATGAACTTACATGCTGGGGTGGGCAGGAGAGGCAAAGGGGCACATGGAAGGCAGCAGCCAGTGATCTAGCAGCGATTTAATTTTAGGCTGGGCAGGAAAGGCGAGACATATCTGACAGGGGTGTTGTAAGGGTTAAAAGAATATATACCTGCAGCATCTGAACACTTGAGCACAATGCAGACACCTATTATTGTTACTTTATTTAATTTTTTAATTGTTTAAATGCTGTTTTAACTCTTAACTGTTGCACTATTTGAATGTCTTTGCTTTACTGTATTTTTTGTGTGTGCTTATTTTAATGTTTCAATGAAATGGTTCTATTGTGCATATTTATTACATTCATATATATATATATATATATATATATATATATATATATATATATATATATTCTTTTGTAATTGGTTTTATACTTGTAAGCTGCATAGAGGTCAACTTTGACAATTAAGTAGCATATAAATTCATTAAGACTACTGTGGATTATTATCACTATGATGCTGAACTGGAAAGACATTTCAGAGAGAAAGTGAAACAAATATGCAACTACTAGAAAGTTCAGCAGGGACGGGCCTTGGAGCCCTCCTCCCCTCAGCCCTCCTCTCACTGATGGTGCACCAAACAGGGACATGCTTGACGGGGCTTGAAGTGCCGAGAGGGGGGTTGGAGCCCTTCTCCCCCAGCCCAGCCCTCACCGGGACGGGCTTGGAGCACCAAGCAGGGACGGGCCTGGGAGACCACCTCCCCAAGGGCTTGGAGGAGAGCACTCACGTACCATATGGGGATGGGGCCTAGGCTCAATACATGCACCCATACATCTAAAATTGGTCACAATTGGACCATAGCAAGTTGCAGAATGCGCCTAGTCCTTAGGAAGTTTTGAACGCTGCCCAAGAAGATCTTGCTTCTCCTTTGGGGTTCCAGGCAAGCCCCAAAGCCACAGCTTTCCAGCGCAGAGCAAAACATGTCTCTGTAGGTTTCTGCTCTCACACACAGCTACTCCGGCTAGTCTTCTCCTGCCTAGGATCACATTGCCTGCAGTCAGGTGAGGTGAGGTGAGGTGTGTGTGTGTGTGTGTGTGTACGTGTGTGTAACACCAACCCACCTTTCCTGGAGAGCACCATCACTTAGTCCATTGCGTGAGATGCTGGTGAGCACTTAACTGGCCAGTTAAAGCTATTACTTTGACAAAGGGGCTAGTTGGGCAAACTTCCTTTTATACATTCCACCCTAAAGGTACAGAATTGAAGGGTTGGAAGGGGTCTTTGGGTTTCTTCCAGACTGTCTTCCTCCCAAATTCATAAAACAGTATTTATTATTAATCTACAACATAAAATGAAATTCATAAATTGGTTCCCTACAAGTGCACATCTTGAAAAACTGAGGAGCGGAAAGAATGGATAATACTTCACAGAGTATTTCAATAAAACAACAAATATGTGAAAATAAGTATTTGCACTGCACCTTAGGTACTAATATGTTTAGCAAAACTGACTACAAGGTTTCTAGCGATCTACCATCATCTGTGTAGAGCGGTCTAAAAAGTTTTAGAAACATGGAATTTGGAGAATTCAGCACAAGTGATCTTTCTGCCCTTAATTATTCAGTGTCTATAGTGCCTGCTGCAAAGGATTAACACACAAAATACATACAGAGCAACAAGCTTTGCAGCAAGAAATTGTCAAGAGTATTTGCTGATATGAGTGTGGAAAAGAATGTGTTGGGGGGGGCAGGTTGGGGGGTTGGAGTGAGAGATTGAGAACTTAAATAAACCTGCCAAAACTCACAGCTTTAAGTACTAATACAGAATATGTTTAAAACTACTTTGCCCAATCGTTTTCCTTGCAAAGGATAAGTAAATAAATCTCAGATACCAGATAGGTCTCAATACAGTTAAGGCATAACACAACTACACATCACCCACTGAAATATCGTAAAACAGCTAAAAATCTAGGTTCCTCAGCTCAAGAGGTTTTCAGAATACAGTACAGCATTAGGATCACAGGACACATGGGTTGCTTCCACATTAGAACACTTTAGCTTGCCGAGACATCATTCCCCCCCCCCCTAAATTAGCTGGGAACAGAATTAAAATGGAGATTCTGCACAATGACTTAATACAAGTTTATTATGCATAATTAGTATACAACGCCTCTCCCTATAGTATTTACTCTCACATTAAGTCCAGTTCAGCAATGTTGCTTAAGTTTCCTCTTTTAAGTTTATCGTATCTGATTGCTTCATGATGAGTACAGGTGGTAGATTACTAATAAATGACATATGAATTACTTCTTGACTAGCATCAATTTCATTCATGCATTTGGGAGGGGGTAAGGGAGAAGGATATTACCATTTTCTTTGTTTTCTTTCTTTTCGGTTGCAAAATTCCACTCTCAAAAAAACAAGGAGAGGAAACTACCTGTTCCAACAAATAGCTTCAAATCTCCAAAGGCATAGGAACCTGTCAGGGACGTGCCCTCCCCTGCCAGTCAGGCACTGAGTGGGTACCGGCAGCCTCAGCCTCTGTTGTTGACGGACACATCTCCCAGTGAGTCTGCCAGCTCCTCCCCGGGGGAGGAAGAGTCACCAGGCAGGAGCCAGGTGAGAAGGGGTCTCCAGGATGATGCAGAGAGACCTAGCACCGCTCAGCAGTCCCACTCCAAGGGGGAGACACCACTTCCGGTGCCTCCTTTACACAGAAGGGTCAGGGGAGAAAGGAGGCGGCACTTTAGGGTGCTGAGACTCTGGTGTTGGCGCCGCAGCAGGAGGGGGGCACTTCCAGATTCTGCTAGCGACTAGATGGTCATGTTTTAGGATAGCTCCGCACTGTACATACTTTGCACAATAAAAATAGTTGAAAGACAAGACGGACTTGGTTTTTACTCATGAGCAACCGTTAGCGAACATGACAAAACCCGAAGAGCCTTAAAAGTACCGTGCCTGCCAACACTCGCTCAGCTGGTGCTGGAATTGTGCTTTATTATAAACGAGAAAAAATGCCCAAAATCAGGACTACGGGAAAGGGAAGGAGACCATGCACACACGCAAAAAATGCAATGCAAGAGGCTGATTATCACATTGTCTGGGTGTTCCCCAAAAAGTGAGTGAACAAAGGATTACCATTCCAGTGAAATGGCTGTTGTGAAAGCAATTTCACTGCACTTGCAACTAAATCCCAGTTTACTTGTACATGCTGTATTCCATTTGAACACCCATGCACACCCTGGGACCAATGACTGGGCTACTACTTGTAAGTGGGCTAATGCCTGAAAATGAGTTTTAAAGACCATCCATCTTTGTTTCACACTTGATGCATTTGCTGCATGAAACACTTGTTTAACACAGACTTGTCACATTAAGCAGGAAGTGACCCTGAGGAACAGTATGACTATAAGGAAAAATGCAACTGCTCTCCTGGGGTGCAAGGCACTGCGCCAAAGGCTAATAACTGCTTGGTTTCATCTTTCCTCTGATCCCCACATGTCAGTGGGTCTATAAATGAGAAAATCTGCAAAAGATGTTGAAAATGAATGGAGTAGGTTTTTTTGTTGACTTGCTCATATCTATGCACTAACGATAAGATACATGCATAAGGAAGAACATTTTAATGTAAAGGAATGAAGCATATTTCTATACCGCAAATTATAAACAAAGCAGCAGAAAAATAATCCTCCTTGAAAATGAAACAAAATAAATCTGACATAAAATAGTACTATATGAAATTATCAAATAGTTTACTTTTTCTTTAACAAAAATGGCAGCCCAGCCATATGCCAGAAGCATCCTCCTTGAAAATGAAACAAAATAAATCTGACATAAAATAGTACTATATGAAATTATCAAATAGTTTACTTTTTCTTTAACAAAAATGGCAGCCCAGCCATATGCCAGAAGCAAATGGTTGAGCTTCAAGCATACTGTGAATGTCTGAGTCATTGAAGATTTTCTATCTCTTGGCAACAAGAGATAAGGCCAACTACATCCAGTATTATCATAATGAGGTTTCACAGCAATGAAAAGTGCATACAAACCTTTCTAATTCTTCTTACTGCAAAATAGCTATTTCTGGGATAAAAGTTTAAAAAACAAAACAAAAAACCCTTAACACATTACAGTTTCCAGAAAAACCTATCATGTTAGGATGGAAAATTCAGTACAATTTATTTATAGAAACATTCCTCAGTAACAAATGTGAGCCTGGGTGACAATTGTCAAGTTTCTCAATTATCAGTGGGATTTTGAAGCATCAAGGCAGAAAAAAGAGGAGGTGATTTGTCATATCGTTATGGTATGTGATGGACTTTGCTTTCAAAACATATTGAAGGTATCTTTATTTCACTACAAAAGTTGGCCTGATTCAGCAAACTACGGTATTCGGTACATTCTTATTTTAAAGATAACTGAAATGCCTTGCAGAGTTCTTGGTCAGGGTAAGATAAAAACCTATGTGTAAAAACACCCACTTTAAAATAGTTGTTGTTTTTTAAATAAAAAAAGTTAAAGTGCCTTAAAAAATAATCTGAGGCATTCCAAAAGACCGTTCGCACTTCCGGGTTTACGGCATTTGGGAGCCAAAACGTCTGAGTTCCAGGGCGTTCAGGATCCAAGGTACGACTGTACCATAGGCGTAGTCAGGGGAGCAGCCCCCCCCCCAATCAAGTAAATAAATAAAAATACTTAACTGACCAATTGCGTCGCAGATAACTTGGTTCTGCCCCCCTGCCACTTAATGCCTGCATGACAAGTACCTAACCAAAGACTCCTAACTAAGCTTAGCAGTTGTGAAATAAGAGGTGAGGTCCTATTCTGGATTGGAAAGTAACAGGAAGCAGAGAATAGGGATAAATAGACAGTTTTCCTGATGGAGATATGTAGAAAGTGATTCCAAAGGACTGGTATTGGGACCCGTGAACTGAGGGCCAAAAAAGATTCTTAACTCAATATATGTGCTCATGGGGTCTGAGGTCCCACAGAAAAGTAGGATTTCCTTTATTTTGCATGCGTAGAAAGAGAACCAAGAACCTTTATTGTCTCTTGACAATAAAGAGATTCACAGTGCAAAAAGCATGTGGCCTTTATTATCCAAGGTTTTGGATTATGCTCCTAGATTATAAAAATGTTCTATTTAATTGCAAACCAATAGGTTCTGTTCGCCACAACAACCATCTAGTACACATGCTTGCTCATGAAATAAATGCATTTTAAAATGAGAAACTTAACTTAAATCAGTAACGTAAATTGACCTTTATTCCTGTTGATTTACATCATTCCACCACACTTTGTGCCTATATAACTTTCCCACATCTAAAGTATTTCAATAGTATTTCAATTGCTTGTGATAAAAGACCCCTGTTAGACCTATTCAAAGTATCTTATGCATTCCAGGGTACTATTAATTCCAAATATTTCATTGTACCATTTACCAGTATCCTAGTCCTAAATATTTCTGTCTATGTATCTTCTACCAACAGCGGAGAACATTACTGCAATGCTGGCATACACTTACAGTTTGGAATACTGGCCATCACCCAAAAAACAAAACCATGCTACTACTTCCACAGACAAATGTCAGCTTTGGGCTTGTGCTTCTTGAACAGCAGTTTGCCCATACCACATAGCAAACTGAGTATGAAATTTTGGATAAATTCAAAAGTAGTTTGAACATCATTGTTCAGAGAAGAAAACAACCTGAAAATTCAACAAACCATGTCAAACTTCTCAGTGTGACAAAAGTAGCTCTTTATACAATGAAAGTTAACCACATGCCAATATGCCTATCATAAATATTTATCTGCTGGTGCAGGAAAAGTTAGGATCAGTGGTTTATGAATAACGTGTGATTCTCAGGTTTAACTCCCAAGGAAGTCCTCTAAATAGGAAGCTGTCCATCAGTTCACTACCCAGTAAAACTTATAAGGCAATTAGGCAAGGATGCATTATAACCATAAGAAATTTGCCAATACATTTTGTATTGTATCACATTATTTCTAACATGTTCCTGCTAAAAACTTGACCCCACTGTGATTTGTAAATGCAAAAGATTAACATTAAAACTTGAGAAGAAAGCTCAGTCTACTCTTCAAGTCTGAATGCATCAGGGAAAATGACCAAGTACTGTATCCTAATCTAGTTGTACCAGAAGTTGCATAGATTAGTAAATGGCATTAGGAAAAAAAACATTCTACCTTTTTATATCATATGCCACAAAATAACTTACTCATCAATCTGAAGATCAACAAATGCAAACCAAAGAATTATATGGGTAAATGACATTCAGTAGAGTATCACCATTTCTTAAAACAGAAAAAATGAATACCAGACTATTATTCACATTGCATGAATACTTCTGAATATAGCCAGATATATACTAAAAATCCAATAAAGTAACAACCACATTATTGTACTAATGTGCAATAATTTCTTTGAAACTGATGGAAAGGGCATCCAAACCATCGCAAATTTCACATAAGAATTTTCATTAGGAATAATAACACTGTCAATGCCAAAAGTTAAAACGTGAACTAGAAGCTAACAAGCAAACAAACTGGTCTACTTAAATCTGACACACAAAAGCTGCTTCCCCTTTCATGAAATGCAATCACACATTTTCTCTCTATTATCTTACTCTCTATCTAATCACTTGATGCATTTTTCACTGCTAAATGGTGTACAGCAAATACAGGATATTATCCATTAAAAGGGATACATAAAAGCTTTATTTGGTGTTGGGGCAATGAAATAAAAGAGGCCCTGTCACCATAGAGATGAGATTACTAATCTCTATGGAAAGGAGAATATCATCACACCACCACCTGCTGTTACACGCATGATGGACCAGGCTAGTAATTAAAACACAACCCTTTAAATGTTATACTGCAGCACTAGACATCCATTCAATTATCTTCAAAATTAAATTTGGTCAAAACTACCAAAAGTAGAATTAATAGCATCCTCTCTCATGGAGGTTTCTCACATGTATTAATGTGCTGCCTAGAACTACACACATCTATATTCACACAATTTGTGTCAACACAGCAAAAGGAGGTTTGAATAATGAAGCCATGAAGGACTCTGCAACTAGGATTTGCATCCAACTGCTGAATAAGCCTCTTCGCCAGTAGTTAGAAGGACAAGTTTAAAGCAGCCAGTGAACCTTGTGCAAACTGATTAAACTACAGAATTTTCCTGAACAGGAAAGGTTAGATCACATTCAAAATTCTCCTACCTCGATCAAAAAGTCTCCTGTTCTCAAGCCAGCTTGCCATGCTACCCCACCTTCATCCACTGATTCCAGATACTGCAAAGCAGGAAAGGCTGGAGTAGGGGTGAATTCTTCAATTGGAGTATCAGCTTTGGGAATAACATTAAAAAAGAAATTAATAAAGGAAGATAAAAGTTTGAAATATATACTTAATGTGATTAAATGATTACTTATGCAGTGCCAGAAATTCATTAAGTACAACAATCCCTTCTCTACAGATCTCCCTGCTCTATAGTTCTCCCCCTTTCTTTTTCCTGTGTATGCATGATCACTTGTCAGCAAATAAATGAAGCTCAGCTCTGGTAAATTGCTATATAGCCAAAAAAGCAAGTGATTTGATGGAAGAGGACTCTCATTTGAAACCAGTATCATTAATTTTCAAACATGGGCACAGCATGGAGAATTCAGGCATTTAAAATTTCAAGTCTGTTAGCAGCTAATTACCTATAGCTACAACGAAAACAGTATGAAGTAATTAAATGTAATGGTGTAACATTGTATTTGCTTATGCATCATGTACATATTTATATGCTGACATGTATACACTTTCATAGGCATATGCTCCAATAAGGTCTCAAACATCATTTATAACAAATGATACATGAAGCTGGATATTAGCATATGTTTTTAAGGGGGCCCTTGAATTTTCCACCTGAAGAGCTGGGGCCCATACAAAATTAACATATATAGTAAGAGAATAACCTCTGTTTGCTGCAGAGATAGCTCAGCGCCAGCTGATCTACACAGCGATGAAGTCACAGAGTCTCTAGAAGACCCCGCTAAAACGTGCATTTAGCCAGGAGGGTTAATCAGGAACTGTTACATAGCTAGGGAAGCCCAATAGCTGTCTGCCATCCTAGCAAGGAATGATAAAAACGGTATTCCCAGAGGAAGGGTGTGGAGGATCCACCATAAGCACATATGGGCTAGCTTTGAAGCCAGGCTGTGTGAGGGAGAGCCCATCCAGCAACTGAGGGGTGTCTCAGTGGCAGGCACTGGGATGTACCACCACTTAAAAAAATTAAATGCAAAAGTAATAAAATGAAAAGCCTTAAAAATATACCTTTGCTTCTTAGACATAAATCTACTGGAGTACATTTGGCATAAGAAAAAGCTTAGCACATTTCAACACATGAAGCCAGGCATCCCTCAAAACAGAACACACTAAAAAGGCCACTCAACATACATGCAGCTTCTGAAGATATAAAAATGATCTGATTTTCATACTAAAACTGCAGTAGTTCCACCTTGAGCAAGCCACAGATCTATTTCAAGCTTGTTGGCAACATGCAGCTTCACTCCGCAAATAATTTTAACACATGAACACTTCAAATTAAGCAATTTTGACACCCCCACAGCCAGGATGCTTACAGTGTGAATAAACTGAACAGTAACATATACAAAATATGTAGGCAACCTTCCCCTCAGTATTCTTCTCCATATCTATTCTATACATATATCTGTGCATTAAAAATATACATGCATACACATACCCCTCAAAACTGCTCAATCAGAAATTCATGTCAGTTTTACTGCACAGAGAGAACACTGTTGTCTAGCAACCAAATGCATAAGGAATAATGCCTGTTTATTTTCAGAAATGCATGCCATTTTTCACATAGGCACTCGCCCAATCACACAGACACAGAAAATCCACATACCTTTGGCCCCTCTGAGCACAAACCCAAATCCTTCATTGTCTTTTTTCTGCAGGACCACAGCCTTTTCTTCTATAATGCAGTCACTGTAGAGAGAATTCCGAGGATAGCGACCATTATTACATCCCTTCATCACCACAGTAGTAGCTGCTCCTCCAGTGTGTAGGTTCATCATCATCACAGCCAGTTAATCAAATAATATTGCAGTAATCAAACATGGGAAAAATATAACGGCAAACAGAAGAAGGAAAGAGACAAAGACAAGGCTTAATGGCAAGGGAGAACATGACAGTGCAACTTAACGGAGGGAAAAATGCAGCAAAAGCAGAGGAAGAAACCATGCATGGTGGTAGCTGAACAAATGTGTGATCATGTCATCTGTGTGCTAGCTAGGAGTCTAAAAGAAAAGAAAGTGAACTGAACGACAGTAGCATTAATAAACTCCTCAATCGTGGATGTACCAGATGCATCTTCTAGTGAAGCCAAAATGAAACCAACCAGAAGAAAAATGAGGCAGCATTTTAAAACCTAAAGTTAGCTTGGTTTGCTGTTATAAGTAGCTAAAAGGCACGAATATATTCAGAAGCTATGCCTTGCATCAAAAGCCCTTTTTCAATCCTATTGAATGTTGCATGCTGCAAGGATCCCACATGATCATCTGACAGCCTACAATGCTAACAACGTGCAGCTGCCTTGGCGTCATCAAGCACAAATTTTCACAGCATCAAGAATCTGCATAATTTAAATAGTAACAAGGCATGTATGTTCATGATCACCTTTTTTTCTATAAAAATTACAGAGCCTTCCTGAAAGCCAGCACAATGAACTGATAATGAGAGGATCCTCTGAAAGACAGACATTACATTTAAAAAAATAAAATAAAGGCAGCTTCTTAAAAATTATCTGATAATTACTCTTGGATAAGTGTTGTTTTTTTTTAAAAAAAAATTAAAATCCAGTTATCCACAGAATAGATTGAGCGTAAATTTCTAAGCCAAATCACAACATTTCAAGAGATTTAAGCTGATCTGAGTTTTTTTATAATAAAATAAATATATAAGCACAATTTTATATCATTAAATGGCAACACATTTTCAAGAAATTCACGTAGAGCTTTCAGGTACACCCTCATTTCTTTTGCATAGGAGGCAATATTTCCTTTAAAAAACAGTAACGTGCTTCAAAAATATGGTGGTGCAGTGGCAGAAAACCATTGCTCTTGAGGTAATAGAAATATGAGGAAACTCTGGAATCTGACCTGACAAAACATAACTGGCTGTTCCCCAAGACTACAACCCTGCACCCATTTACACACACTTGATTAGTTAGGCTTCCATCATATCCCCGAGGCTCTGATTAGCTTTTGCACAAATATGTCTATATTCACAGCTGAAAAGAATAATGGAAAGTTCCCTCAACATTCCAAAAAAGCCAGCACCCTTTGGCAAAAATCCACAGAGCAGCTGGCAGTTATGATGGAGCTCTTTCTGGGAGAGAGGCAGGGCAGGTTGCCAGAGGCAGTTGGTTTCCTGGCTAGGGGTAGGGCCAGGATTCCCTTTCTCTTGTTCCCAGCTGATGGCACAGAAGTACAAGTAGATAGGGTGCAGGTCTGGAGTAAAATCCTAACACATCAGGTTCTGAGCAAAAACTGCAGTTTCTGTCAAAAGGATTTACAGCAAGAGGCAGGAGGCGGGAGGGGGCATTAAAGAAAAAAGGAAGAAAATGGTCTCCTGCCTACCCCACCTGGTCACCTCCAAGTTAGCAAATTTTAAAACATGGCTTAAAAAGTGGCAGGACTGAGGCTTCCATTGCTGCTCATCATACTCTTCCTTCTCCCCTGTCCCTCGTTCCCAGGAACTATTCATCCACCCTTTCCCATAGCCTCTACTTCATCTTGGGGGAGGGGGCGAAGGGACTGAGAAATCCCCTCTACAGCAAGTGAATATGGTTACTATGGCTACTATGGCTAATTATAATGTAGCATAAATTGCTAATGTTTGAAACCTTTTGGGGCCAAACTACATAATATGTTGTAGTGCTGCTCCAAACGTTTTTGTATGAAAATGGTTATTTAGATCCCTTCTAAATAACCAGTTTCAGACTGGTTTGGGCCAACAATAAAACTGCCTTGTTTACCTTAGTGCAGGCATAGGCAAACTAGGCCCTCCAGATGTTTTAGGACTACAATTCCCATCATCCCTGACCACTGGTCCTGTTAGCTAGGGATCAAGGGAGTTGTAGTCCCAAAACATCTGGAGGGCCGAGTTTGCCTATATCTGCCTTAGTGTAAGTGGGCTGGGATATTAATTATGTTTATTATTTATTAAATTTGTATACAGTCCTTCATCCAAAGATCCCAGGGTGATTCACAACAGAAAAATACAAAATGAGAATACAAAATACATAATAAAAACAAAAGCAAAAGCAACAGCAATGAGGTGGGTAAAAACCCTAATCAGCAACTCATTTCCTAGGAAGTTGAATGAGGTGCATGTGATCCTGTTGATTCTCCTGGACCCAGGCGCGTACCGAGCCGCTTGGCTGCCAGGGGCGACAAGCCAAGCGGAACCCTCCGGGGGCGGGGCATCGCTCCGTAGTGTATGCGTCGTGACGTCACGACGCATGTGCTCCAGAGCGCAGTCTGCTCCTCGGCTGCCGTGCAAACCTCTCTTGCCGCCGTGGCTGGCTTCGCTCGCTCGGCCGCCGCGCATTTTTTCCCTCCCTTCCTTTCTGTCCCCTGGTTGGGCGGAGCCACGGGGGCGGGCCAGCGAGGGGCGTCACGCCAGCCACAAGTGTGACGCCTCGCTGGCCCGCCCCTCGCCCCCGCCCAACCAGGGCACAGAAGGAAGGGAGAAAAAAAACGTGCGACGGCCAAGTGAGTGAAGCCAGCCGCGGCAGCGGCAAGAGAGGTTTTTGGGAGTCGCCGGTCGTGGGGGGGCACCCAGAGTGTTGCCCCCTAGAGGCTGGAACCCGGGGCATCCCGCCCCCATCGCCCCACCCTTACTCCGCCCCTGCCTGGACCTCTGAGCTTGTTTACTGATCCATTGACCATGTTATCTATCTGGGTTTTCACAAAGGAATGGGAATTGTGGTCACAATGCTAAAGTGACTTCATTCATTCCAGAGAGATAAAACCCAGAAGTGGTGCTAGGAGATTATTGCTCTTCCCCATGTCTGGTGGCCTGTAAGGTTCTGCAGGGCTCCATCATGTCCCCTATGGTATCTAACAACTACATGAAACTGCTCAGAGAGGCCAGTTGGATTGCAGAATCATCAGTATAAGCTGATAATACCCAACTCTGTATTTTTATCTCATTCTAGGGAAGTAGTTCAAAGGTTAAATCACTGTTTGGTAGCTGTGAAGGACTGAATGTGGATGAGGAAACCAAAACTTAATCCAGACAAAACAGAAGTACTGGTAGTGAGTTGACTCAGGTTTGGATTTGCAGCTTGTACTGGGTGGTATTACACTCCTACGGAAGTGTACTTCTTGCTCAAGTGATTCTGCTAGATTGTGTAGATGGCATCAATAGTGAGGGGTGCCTTTTCTAGCTTTGGTTGGTTTATGATCCACAGCCCTTCCTAACAAAGCTGAACCATGGTCATCCATGCTCCAATTCAGTGCTGGGAAGCAAGTAGGTCATGATCTACTGGTAGATTTCTGGCTGACTTGCAAAAACATGGCAAAGGTTTCTGAGACCCAGTTGTTTCAACAATAGCAACAACTAAATTACTCTTTACACCAGGGGTTGGCAACGTGCAGTCCATGGGTCTGATGAGGCCCACGAAGACCGTTTTACCGGCCCATGAGCCACCCCTGAACCGAGCCACCCACTCTGTGAGTCCCTCACGTGCTGTGCTAAACCAGTGCAGCGTGGTGCGGGGACTCACCGAAAATTGTGTCTGCGCACGCACAGATACTGGAAATCACATCTGTGCATGTCCAGGCGCTGAAAATTGCTTCTGCGCAGGCGCAATTTTCGGCGTCGCACTGCACCAGTCCGGCCCACGGACAATCTCCGTGGGAATGATCCGGCCCATGGCCAGTAAACCTTGCCGGCTTCTGCTTTACACTTAAGTGATGCTGCTGCTGCTATAAAGAAAGTTAAGCAAAAGTAGACTGTTGTATCAAAAGACTGTGGGGTCAGTTCAGTTCTGGTACAGTGGTACCTCGGAACTTGAACGTAATCTGTTCCGGAAGACCTTACGAAACATTCTGAAACGTTCGAGTTCTGAGGCACGGCTTCTAGTTGGCTGCCAGCTAGGTTTTTGCACAGCGGAAGTCGTGTTGGCAGGGCCGGCGCGTCCATTTAGGCGAACTAGGCAGTTGCCTAGAGCACCAAAATGGAGGGGGCGCTGGCCAGCCTGCCCCTCGCCGCCGCCCGGTGCTGCCCCAACCAGCGGCGAAAATCACAGCGGCGCGGGGTGCCCAGCGGGCAGGGGGCGGGGCACCGTACGTCATGCACAATGACGTCACATGCCCCGCCCCCTCGCCTAGTGCGCCAAAACCCCTAGCACCGGTCCTGCGTGTTGGACGTTCATGTTCTGAGAAATGTTAAAGGTTTTCGGCGTTTGGGAGCCAAAAGGTTCGAGAACAGAGCCGTTCGAGTTCCGAGGTACCACTGTACTAAAAAACTAATTCCTAGGCTCAGAAGGCACTCAGAGGCACTCACTTTATCCTTAAATTCAATTTGTATTTTGCACTTGACAGGTTGGTTTGAATTTGGCACTTGGTTCTGGCTGGTAGATCTTGGAGTTCTACAAAGTCTGCCTACCTCTGGCTCTACTAATCTCCAAATCAGACTATTGCAACATGCTGTAGGTGAGGCTGCCCTAGAAACCTGTTGCAATCTACAACTAGTGCAAACTGCTGCAGTCAAGTGGCTGACAGGTCAGCATGTTTTTGATGCATAATGTCTCTCTCTCTCTCTCTCTCTCTCTCTCTCTCTCTCTCTCTCTCTCTCCCTCTCTCCTCTGTTTTGTATGATCTGCATTTTTTTACAGGTTTATCTTCAAACTGAATTTTAAAGCAATCTTATACCACACAACCAAACAGAGCTACAGTTCCCAACACTGTTAACAAACTACAGTTTTGAGGATTCTCCATGACTGTAAAAGTGGTATAAAAGTGCTTTAAACGTATGGTGAGGATGTGAGCAATGGCCTGTGACCTGGGTACCTTAAAGATCACATTCTTCTGTATGCTTCTCCCTTAATGATTTGATCATCATTGAAACTTTACACCAGATCCCTTGACCCTAGGAAGCATGGCTGGTGATAACCATGGTTAAGGCCTTTTCGGTTGTGGTGCCCACCCCATGGAAAGCCTTGCAAAGTGAAGCAAGTCAGGTCCCATCGCTGAAATTTTTTTAGGCAGCTAGGAAAAAATGACAGTTGAAAAAGTTTTTACCTCATAGTTCTCTTTTTGCAGGTATAGTACTGTAGGTTGTTCTGGATTTTGTAATGGGGGCTTGGCTTTGATGTGGTTCTATGGTTCTATGGATGGATCTATGGTTTTAATGGGAATTGTAATATAGTTTAAGACAATGTTATTCCTTTGTGTATTGTTTTGTTTTTTGTTTTTATATAACGCCACCGGATTGCTAGTCGGCATCGTTTATGGTCGGAACCACAACGGTATCTGATCGTCTTCGAATTGCTTTGTGGTTTTGACTGTAAACCACCTTGAAAATATATATATTAAGTAAATAAGAAGTGTAGGAATAAAAAAGCAGACTCCACCTAATAGTGTACACCTCTATTAAAATCCAGTTTTATGGAAACAGGTTTTAAATGTTTCTTAACTTCACTTTATCAGAAGTTTCCAGGGTGGTGTATGAAAGTGTGAAAACAATTCACACAATAAAATTAAGTGTAGAGGAAAAACAAAACTAAGGAACAGAGAAAGCAGTTCCAACTAACATTTCACCTAAAGCAGGGATGGCCAACTCCCAAGAGACTGCGATCTACTCACAGAGTTAAAAACTGGCAATGATCTAACCCATTTTGGGGGGTTCAGGTCAAATTTGTTGAGCTTTTTTTAGGGGAGCCAAAGTTGTTGAGCTTCTTTGGGGGGAGCCAGTGATCTACCAGTAGATCACGTACCTTTTGGACGTGCCTGAAAAGTATCTGAGCCAAAAAGGATGCTATAAAACACATACTGGGAAAGTTCTCCAGAAAATGAAATATGAATATATATAACATTCTTATATAAACCATTTAATTGTATCATAAACTTGTTGCAGAAGAAGCAATATTACTAATATCTTCCAAAATACTGACAAATTGGAGTATGCTATTGGCTAACTAATGGAGAGATCTTTGGTATGGATTTGCAACATCCATCCACAGAAGGTCACATTTAGATTAATATCTTATGCGATTTGTGTAGGAAGCAGAAAACTGAAGGTTGCAGATAACTCCGTTTTAAGGTGATTTCTAGAGTAAATGTTGTAACATGAAGAACATTTTCTACCACTACAGGATTGTGGAGAGGTGTCTATTTATAGCTTCCCCCCCCCTGTTGCAATGAACTCAAAAATGAGTGGATGATTCTAGTAATTAACGACTTCAAGATTAATATAGACCCTGCATTTGATTGATTGCATTTCCCTGGGCACTGATCATCTAGTTGAGCAATCTGGTACTATAGAACATAGCACTGAAATAATTCAGGAAGGAAATGTTAATTACTTGTTGAATACCAATAGTGCATTCAACCCTGAATTAAAAACAACCCCCACCCCCAGACACACAGTCCCTAGCTTTAACTATTTAGAACCATCAAAGCTAAATTATCACTTACAACTTTGGAATAGTTTTAGGTTGCAATAAAAGGATGCTTTCAGACTGTGGTGGCAGCTCGGGTCTGGTTGACCCAAGTTGCTGCCAACAGAGCAGCACACAATGAGACGTTGGGGGGGGGGGCAATCCCGTATTGTATCAGCCTGTTCCTTTTTATAGGCTGCAGCTGACCTGAAAACAAGCTTGGTCAGCTAGAGCTCATAGAAAAGAAAGGCTGACATGACAGAGTAAACACTGTTTATATTGTGTCTTTTTTCTATCCTATGCTGGAAGTGGATCCATGTTGCCACAGATGCTTTGAAGGGTATCTGAAAACAAGTATTTAAATATCACTGCAACACTAGTTAGTATTACAAACACATGCTATTAATCTCATAGATATGAACAGAGAAGGAACACAGTCTATTTTGTATTTTTTTGGGGGGGGGTCATGTTTGTTTTTGGTAGTCTATTAAAAGAATGCAAATCATCACTGAAATTGAGGGTGGGGGAAGTGAAGCTTTTGTTTTCACACAGCAAACATTACAGGTATGATTTTACCAACACCTGAGGAATTCTGCATCTGCAAAAGGGGGAAAGTAGGATTTTCACTTTTCTTGTTAAAAATATGCTATTTTCAGTTTTAAGCAGGATTGATAATAAAGCACTAAACATTCTAATTGGAGAAGCATTCCGTTTTTTCAAAAACAACATTTGATAAAATAATTTATCAATGCAAGCTCTTAAATGTGAAACTTTCTTAAAGAAACAAAAACACCAGGGAATGTTGAGGGAAATGGCCTAGAAACTACTCCTGTTCCAGGTAACTAAGATGATATTGCATAAACTAGTGTAACACTGATGCACTATTCATTTGCACACACACATATTAATGAAGACTTGTATATGACATAAAATTCTTAAGTATAGTAGAAAATAAGATTCCAGTTCCATTGAACAAAAAGGAAGAAGGAAGCTATGCTGCTTATATGAAGCACCTTACTATTTCATAGAATCATAGAATCATAGAGTTGGAAGAGACCACAAGGGCCATCCAGTCCAACCCCATGCCAAGCAGGAAACACCATCAAAGCATTCCTGACAGGTGGCTGTCAAGCCTCTGCTTAAAGACCTCCAAAGAAGGAGACTCCACCACACTCCTTGGCAGCAAATTCCACTTTCTTTAAGGCAAGTGTCACTAGGTGTGTATTCCAGAATCCAGCTTTGTATTTTTAGTTGCTAGCTGCCTACAGACAACAGCAATATTTAGGGTTGGCAGTCTGCAGGGAAGCAATCCCAAACAAGCACATAGTCAAGCTAAGAATGAGGTAGGGAGTCAACCTGCTCAGCAGATAAGTAGAGACAGACACTGAAAGCTTCTCAGGATGTACCTGCAACTTGTTCGGAATGAGTCAGAACAGAAGCATTACTGGACTAGGTGGAACCCTACTGAGCCTTGAGTAACCACATCCCTTCTAAATAGGCAGTTGCTTTATCAGCCTCCAGCAAAGTGGTGATGGCATGACCCTGAAGGACCAGGTGCGCAGCCTGGGAGTCATTTTGGACTCACAGCTTTCCATGGAGGCACAGGTCATTTCTGTGTCCAAAGTTGCTGTCTACCAGCTTCACCTGGTATACCGGCTGAGACCCTACCTGCCCACAGACTGTATCACCAGAGTGGTGCATGCTCTGGTTATCTTCCACTTGGACTACTGCAATGCGTTCTACGTGGGGCTACCTTTGAAAGTGACTCAGAAACTCCAACTGTTATAAAATGTGGCAGCTAAACTGGTGACTGGGAGTGGCTGCTGGGACCATATAACACCAGTCCAACAGGATCTTCCCTGGCTCCCAGTACGTTTCCGAGCACTTCAAAGGTGCTGACCTTTAAAGCCCTAAATAGCCTCAGCTCAGTATACCTGAAGGAGCATCTTCACCCATATTGCTCAGTCCGGACACTGAAATCCTCCTCCAAGAGTCTTCTGGCAGTTCCCTCACTAAGTGAAGTGAAGTTACAGGGAACCAAGCAGAGGGCCTTCTCGGCAGTGGTGCCCGCCCTGTGGAATGCCCTCCCATCAGATATCAAGGAGATAAAGAACTACATAACGTTTAGAAGACATCTGAAGGCAGCCCTGTATGATGAAGTTTTTAATGTTTGATGTTTTACTATGTTTTTATATGTAATGTAAGCTGCCCAACGTGGCTGGGGAAACCCAGCCAGATGGGAGGGGTAATAATAATAATAATAATAATAATAATAATAATAATAATAATTCCTTCCTGGATCTCCAGATGTAATTTTCTTCTACTAAAAGCATAAGGGAGGTTATTGTGGTCCTCTCACTGCTGATTTTAGAAGAAAATACACTGGCATGTTTTTTAAAAAAAAACAAAAACAAAAAACACCAAATACATACATTGCCGCTTATGCACACAGGTAGGCAGCCAAACCACATGATCCTATGATTACAAACACCAACAGAATCAAGTTTGCTTATGAAGTTCACTTGGTTTAGGACAGCACAGCTGAAGATCAGCCAGTGAAAATTTTTGGTCTATTGTATCTTCTTGTAGTTAAAGGAGGTTGTCTTAAATGAGTAAAATATTTTTGACTGGTTTTCCACTTCAGGAAAAGCTGAAACTGCTCCACAAACACGAGCTCAATAAGCTTCTGTCCAAAAGAGGTTATTATAAACCAGCCTATAACCTGCTTGTCTTCACAAGGATAGTTTCTTGAGGTGCAATCACTGTCTCTTGAAGAGTTTGGATTTGATATCCCGCTTTATCCCTACCCGAAGGAGTCTCAAAGCGGCTAACATTCTCCTTTCCCTTCCTCCCCCACAACAAACACTCTGTGAGGTGAGTGGGGCTGAGAGACTTCAAAGAAGTGTGACTAGCCCAAGGTCACCCAGCAGCTGCATGTGGAGGAGCGGGGACGCGAACCCGGTTCCCCAGATTACGAGTCTACCACTCTTAACCACAACACCACACTGGCTCTCAACCACACTAGCTCTCAACCACAACTCTTAACCACAACACCACACTGGCTCTCTTGAGGTGGAGATTGACCATCTCCTATCCAAAGAAGCACTGGCCAGAACTGAATTCCAGTCCCTTGATTGACTATCCTAGATATAAACTAGAACATATTAGACTTCCTGAAAGCAGGCACAGGAGTGTAAAAGCATGCCATCAAAGTGATAAGAGTTGTAATTGGAAAATTCTCTCATCAAATTTATATCCATTATTGCCAGATTTACACTGCCACTTTATTATGGACCATTGGAAATGGTCCTAGAGCCTGGCGTTCTAACAGAGTCCACAGAAATGAACTGGTGATTCTTTCTTTGAAGAAAATGATCATCACATATAATACAACTGATTATAATTGAGAAGTTATTATCTCACAAAATATAAAGAAAAGCAAGATTGTGAAAATTCAGATAAAATACCAAATCTAGAAAAAGGAGCATAAAGAGATACAGAGAACAAATTTTAAGCCATATTTAAATAGCACAAGTTCTCTCTACAGGCATATCCCTATAATGTTGTATTGTAAGCATTCAGGTAGCATTTTATAACAATGCAGTTAGCAGATCCAAAAGCAGGAGTCCAATCACAAAAGACAGTAGTAGTTAGTGTGTGTGTGTGTGTGTGTGTGTGTGTGTGTGTGTGTGTACCATCAGTGTTTGAAACTCCCATTGTTCTAGGCTATGGGTAGGCAAACTAAGGCCCGGGGGCTGGATCCGGACCAATCGCCTTCTAAATCCGGCCCGCGAATGGTCCAGGAATCAGCGTGTTTTTACATGAGTAGAATGTGTCCTTTTATTTAAAATGCATCTCTGGGGCATAGCAATTCGTTCATTCATCCCCTAAATATAGTCCGCCCCCCCCCACAAGGTCTGAGGGACAGTGGACCAGCCCCCTGCCAAAAAAGTTTGATGACCCCTGTAATCTAGGCGCATTTTGCGACAGGGGATTTCATTAGCGTGAGCAGTTTCTGAGCTCTGGGTACCATACCTAAGATTTCAGATTAAAACTGCGGAGTGGAAGGAAAGGAGGACCTTTTTCTTCCTCCTCACTTCCAGCTACTCTCTGAAGACTGGAGAAGAGACCCTCTTAAGAATATTAGGGGGTGGTCAGGGGAAGGACTAGACCATGTGAAAAATTAACATAATATTTTAGCTGCAGTTCATTCGTCTTCAGCTTTGTATTCTTGTTATAAAAAGCACTCCTAGACATTCTGTTGTTGCACTTATAATGTAGGTTTAAGGTGCCATTTAGCTCCTAGCTTTCATATCTCAGTTTCTAACACTGTATATACCAGTAATAGTGATAGTAGCTAAGCCTATATTTTGACCCCCACTTTTGAAAAGTAATGTATGTGTGAAAGTACACAAGCTTATAAAAAGTACAAAAATCCAGGTTCCCTTCTTTTCTTCCCATCCCCTAGCAACTGTGCTAAAAATAGCACAGATATCATAAGCAGGGTGGATTTGATTTAAATCAAATTGATTTAAATCACGATTTAAATCACGATTTAAATCACTAGTCAGTAAGGCTTGATTTAAATCACTAGTCAGTAAGACTTGATTTAAATATTTTTTTTACAGAAAGAGTCATTCTTGCTGGTATAATCTTAATATTTACAACCATATGAAGGTTTCATTTTTGGAATAATAACTTTTCAGAGTAGTTTTTACAGTTATATCAAAAATTACTGATTTGGTTATACTACTAGAAATATATAGACAGATAATTATGAAATTATGGTGAGGTTTAATAAGTTAACTGTTTATATTTGGACAACTTTTCTGCTGTACTTTATTGGAAGGAGAAAAATAATCATTTCCTTAATAACCATTTAAACAATTTATTTAACTAAGACAATAACATTATAGCATATGTATCATGTTTGTTAACTGATGTAGTTAAACATTAAAAAAAAAAAAACTTAGACTGAGTTTTACCACACTTGATAAACTTAAAACAAATCCTTATTTCCTGATGAATAGCCTTTGGACTACAATGTAACTTAAACAGAAGACTATATTTAGAAAGATTTTTCCTCCAAAAGCATTTTATTTTAAAAATCCAATTTAAATAAAAAAAATCCGATTTAAATAAAAAAAATCTGATTTTTTTGATTTTTTTAAAAAAATCATTGATTTTTATCCACCCTGATCATGAGAGACGGGGCACAGAGCCAGGTGGAAGAGTTAAGTCCCAGCTTCACATCCAACAAGTATGATATACCAAGCTTTGGGATGGGGTGGAAATCACAAATTCTAAGGAGGCCCTTGGCAACACTGACTGGAACTGGGTTCAATTAGACCTTGACACTCCAGATGTTTTGGAACTACAACTCCCATCATCCCTAGCTAACAGGACCAGTGGTCAGGGATGATGGGAGTTGTAGTCCCAAAACATCTGGAGTGTCAAGGTTAGCCATCACTGACCTAGACTGTCTTCAGGATGAACAAGTCACATCTTCCTGTCCACATCCTCAGGTACCCCAGGCTGAGACCGATCCAAGCAAAAGTGATAATGCTTCATTACAGTCATATTCTTCATTACAGTAATATGCATGCCCAGAGGAATGCCAAATGGTGAGGTGTGCACAAATGGCAAATTAGTGAAAGCTGTGAAATTCCAAATTTTGTAGCAAAGCTACGATTGGACCCACCACCATCCACTCTCTGCTTATGAGAATCTACTTTCTGAGAAAGCTGTTTCTAACCAGGAAGGAGAAACTGATATTTGTCAATATCTAATTTGTTTTTTGTATAAATCACCAGGTAACATGGAAAAAGGATGGCTGAAATCTTGATTACATTTAAGGGGTGGTTTGACTTACAGACAGGCCAGCTCATCATTACTCATTTTTGAACTGCATTTGGAAATGGTGTGCAGCACACTCATTTTTTCCATCTTTTGTCACCCATCCAACCAGTCATCCACAGTGTTACAAAAGCAACATTTTTCCCCCCAAGCCACTTTGACACAATTTAATGACAAAGATAATACCAACTGATGTTCACATCAGCTTCAAAAGGTTTCTGGTTGTGTACACACCAGGTGTTGTTGATGAGATGGAGATGTTTTTACCCTATGCAAACGTATTCACACCTTGGCTAGAGACAAATTAGGAACGGCTTAAGAACTCCAATCAGTGTGAAGCTGGTTTGAGAAACAACGCATCAAACCGTAGTATTTTATAACCAAGTGCAAGGTACATATGCATTTTGGATAACATTGTGTAAACACTGCATAAAACCCCAGCACTGGAAATGCAGTGAATCCATAGTACCGTAATCGGGAGTGTGAACACAACCTAAGATGACACCAGTGGCAAATGTGAGTACAATTCCCTACATGTTTCCCACCTTCCTGTCCTAGCAATCCACTCCAATCATGTCACAAGATACACTGTCCTTTCTCTGCCCCCTTCTGGCCAAAGAAAAACAGCAGAAACTATTGAAATCCTTTACCAAGCTGTCAACAGCAGAACTGTATAGCACCCAAGTTCTGAGCATTGTACTAGGCATCAGGCCTCTCTTGAGGAAGGTCTTTTGCACTGCCCTTATAACTGAGCAGGGTCTCCATACAGCCCAACAATAGAACAGTAAGTACTAAAACACTTCCTCCCAGCTTAGTTTCAAAGAACCGACAGCTTCTATGCTCCACCAGGCCTTAAATTATCTCATCATATAAAAAACAGCAGTGGCTGTACAACTCTCTGCAGTCATTGGAATACCAATTGTACAATTTTTAAATTGCCTTAATTTTAAAATGTGCAAAAGTACTAACTATCCAATCCAGGCTGTGGAAAGAGACACATAATATGCAAGAAAAAAAGGACAAGACTTAGAAAGAAACATGAGACAATCTCTCCAAGGAAACAAGAGCAGAAAACTGTATGACTTATTCACAGGTCCTCGGGTTCAAATACAAATAGAGTACAATTTATTCCCCAAGATTCTAGACAATTAACAACAAAGCCTTATAACACTGGCTTCCCAACTTCCTGTGTCATATTTTGTTTGCACACCAAGTGCGTTTTTGAAAAAATCAAATGAAATGCAGAATTGTATGCTCTTTTCAGGCAACAGCTACTAGTCAGAGAGCAAATTTTGGCGAAACCAAGAGCCTGTGTACAACATCATCCCACTAGCCCCTCTTCCGAATGCTAAAATTGCCAATTAGGAAACTTCCCTAGGTAACTTGTTTTGCCACACATACAAGTTTACCACTTTGGGGGGGGGGGTATATTGACTGCTCAAGTAGTCACATAAACCTATCACAGATTGTAATGTGTATCTCTTTCCAAATACCTGTATTAAGAAGCACCACAGACGAGGTGATTGGCATGTGAATAAACTGGCTGAAATCCAGACACTGCACATTTGCTCAGCATGAAATTTCTATTATTACCATATCTTTATAGTGCAGTTTTGATAGCTCAAAACAGTGAATGCAATAACTTAGTGATGCTTGGAAATATCTGAGGGAATATTATAGGTCCAAACTGTCCCTCCAATACACAGTTAACAGTTCCAGGTAGCAGCAAATTATAACTAGCTCCCAGGGATTTGTTAATACAAATGGTAACAATGAAGCGTAAACCTGCCATTGTCTTGCAAGACTCCAGGTTGTTGAAAACATTATATTATGCAAAAGCTGCCTGTATTAGTTTTGACATCTGGATCTCTTCTCTAAGATAGGAAATTTTACCCTGACAAGCTTTCCCTTGGCTTTCAATATATTTGAACATTTCTGCCTCTCTTCCTCAGCATTTTTTCCATTTCTGTTGTCTCTCTTCCTAGATGGGAGGTGGCCAAAATTACATGCAATGACATGATCAAACACTTAGTATATCTAGACACCCAGCAGCATTTGTATTGTTTTACATTCCTTTCATAATGCATAATATTTTGTTCTGTCTGCATCCCCCCCAATGCAACCAGCTGATAGCTTTGAGGAGTTTCCACACAATGACTCCTTCTAAGCTGGTGTTAGCCAATACAAAATGTTTCCCATGTGTATGTGTATTTGTTGCTATTTTCTGCCAGAGTTGCCCACAGTCCCAGTTTCATGAAAGCCTTCACAGTCTGCTTTTGAAAACACTATCTTAAAGTGTTTGCTTCTATATGTAAATGTTGCTGTTAATATATTTATTTATAAAAATGTATGTACAGTCGAACATTCTGGCTCCCGAATGATCGAAAACTGGAAGTGGGTGTTCCAGTTTTCAAACGTTATTTTTAGAAGCCCAAAGTCTGGCGCAGCTTCCGCTATTGCTTCTGCGCAATCAGGGACCAATCGGAGGCCACACCTTGGTTTCCGAACGTTTCAGAAGTCAAACGGACTTTCAAAATGGATTCCGTTCAGCTTCCGAGGTACGACTGTATACTGCAATTTCAGGAGGGGAGAATCAAATAAATCTACAATTATAGTACAATAAAAGCCCACTGAAGGAAAATGTGACAAGAAATGCTTTGTTCAGCCCACCTGCATTATGCAATAAGCCACATGCATGTCCTGTGCGCCAACTAAATACATATAGTAACAACTTCAGCTGAATTACAATTTGTCAAACAATCACTATTAATTTCAATTTAATTTACTCAAATACATGTATGTCACTCAAGTTGCAGAATCTGAAGCACCTTTTCTCTTGGTTCTATTATTATTATGCGGCTGCTGCAACCCAAAAATACACATGTGAAGTAGTAGTAATCAATGGGGCCTCTTAGGCTAAGATTGACAGAATGCCAGCAAAAGAAGCATATCCTGCTGTACAGAAACTGAATTATTTCAATTGGCATTAGGATGCAAACCCAAAAAGGGGAACTGACAGAAGAGAAAAAAACAAAAAAGGGAAGCATCTTGAGATGAAAGGCAGCTCTTTGACGAAACAATGGAAGTAGAACTGTAGGGCCTATATTTTTGTTCCTCATATGGATTCCTACAGAGGAGCAACATCCAATGGTCATGAGTAAGAGACCACCCAAAGATGATCCCTCAGACCTTATAACTAGAAGTGACAAAAGTGTGCCCCACACGGCCTCAAGCCATTAGTGCCCTGGTAAGGGAAGAGAGTGCCTTGGTAACACAAGTGCATTGGTTCTACCAAACAAGACATACTGGGATAAATCTTTGTTTTCTTTCGAAAGGTGTTTGGCTGCTCTCTGTTCTAGTGAAAGGCATGATAGAACAAAAATAGCTTTGAGACAGAAGGGAAGTTGAGGGTGCTCACACCTTTTTGAACTCAGAACACCAAGCCAACACTTACAAAATATTTCAAGTATGAAAAAAAATGCAATCTCTTACCTTGAAGCATCAAAGCTGTCATATGATCCAACAGTATAGTGTCTAAACAATTTCTTTGTTCTGTCTGCTCGAGTTTCTGTTCAAAATGAAGACACAATATACTTAATAAAAACTTTCAATTGTCAAGAGAAATAATCATGTGCTCTCTTGTTTCATAAATTATCATTAAACTTTTTTCTTTTTATGGGGGTAGGGGTTGGAGGGAGAGACTGCTGTCTCTTATCAGTGCTGTTGTCCCAATATTTACTTATATTAATTTAGGCTCCTACAAATACTACACTTACTTGTTTTTATAAATATTTATACAGAAATGTATAAAAAGAAATTCCAAATCATACTTAAAAATTAAATATGCAGTAAATTAATTCATGTCAGAGAGACATGTCATAATACATAAAAGGGAGCATTATTGTAAAATATCCTTGAATTTTTGACCCAAACTAGAGTGCACTACTCACAGCTTCTGCGTGGCCTGAACATTCACCACAGTCAAGGCAAAAGCCCAAAGGTTGGTTTTTAAGGCTCAACGGAGCTTGTTGTACAAAAGGGGTCCACTTTAGCATTCCCTCATCCCACATGACTCCTTAAAGCAGAGGTATGGCCTCTTATGGACTAGGTGGAGGATTTACAGAACTGAATGTCTGAGTCCAAGAGTTACCTTAGTTTGGGCAGGCACAACTCCTTTGCGCAGGAGCTTCTCTGTCCTGCGGGGATAGCTTTAAAACGCAGTTTTGAAGGCTTTTGCACAGCTATGTGTGAGTTCAGATTAGAGTCCATGCCCTCCCCCGCAAAAAAAATAAAATAATGGAAGGAAGTTTTAGGAGCTGTGTGAAAGTGACAAGGCAACATGGTTATGCACATCACATGCCGGTACGCGTGCCAACAATATTAGTGAGGAGAGATCTCCCAGGGGAGGCAAGCTTTTTTTCCTGAAGGCTCTTGAAGAAAGCTCATAAGTATCAGGCTAATTCTCAGCTGAGTCCAGCCGAGTTTGCCATCACTTGTTTTAAAGTGTGGAGTTACATAATGGCCAGTCTTTAAGGTGAAAACCCACCCAACCACTGTATTCACTTTGACAAAACCTGTAAACTCTAAAATTATTATTTGACTCTTTGGAGGAATCGGTTGCAGCAGCAAAGTAATTTCTAAGGTATGATCTCACCCTTCTATTATCGTACAGAAAGTGGGTGGGAGCAAACGCAACATGTAGTTAGAAGCAGTACTGCTCAGCTACCTAATATGTATAAAGCAAGCATTCCACAGTGTTAATTTCAAACTTCCTTTAAATGCATTTGCAGGACACTGTGTAGATTACTAGCAGGGGGGTGGGGTGGGGGGCGGTGCACAGAATCAAAAGGATGAGACAACAGTACATAGCTCTTGGACTCATAGTACATAGTACTCCCAATCTCTCTCATTAAATGGAGATGCAAAGAGATAATGAAGGGGGGCAGGGACGGAAATAAGGGAACTCTCTGAAAATGGAAAGTAGCTTCAGAAGCTGTGTGGTATTTTAAAATATAATTTCTTATTAAGGGTTTTGGAAAAGGACAGGGTTAAAAAATCATGACAAAGACATAGGAGAAACTCAAAAATCGCAACACAGTTAAGTCAAAGAAAAATTAAACAATGATCATTCCCTGTTCTAATTATTCCGTCTCTTTTCACAGGAGCATGAAGATGCAGGATAGAGTTCCAGAGATACCGTTTCACTGAATTCAGATATCAAGTCTCCCTCATGTGAAGAATTCCACAAGCTTGCGTATCTTGCTGGTGTATTTGGGGTCACCGTTCTCTCATTTACGTATTTAATAAAATTAAACAAAACTGGATAAAATGTGCTCTTTTTTGTCAGTTCTCTGTCAAAATGGACTTTTTGGGTTAGTGTTTCTGAGATAACTGGTAGCCATGCCTCCCCCCACCCCCCATTCCAAATTCCTGTCTTGGTTTCTTACAAGTACTTCCAAAAGTGTGTGACAGTCTTGTCATCAGCAGATTAGCAGTTAATTATTTATTCTTGCATTTTACATTTTGACCATACCAGGTACAGTATTTAGAATCACTAAAGTGGGGATTGATAATCTATGTTGATGAGTAATCTGGGGCATTTATTCAGATAACTGACTCTAAAAGCCTGTTAGCAAAAATGCCTCAAAGGAAAAGGGTTAATAAACTTCTCATCCAGCACAAGTACATGCACATTTTTTTAAAGTACTTAAAGAGTCAAAACAAAACAAAACAAAACAAAACAAGAACCACATCTTTACAGGAAATAAAACCAAAATTAGAAAAATCATAAACACCTGTCTTCGGGATATATCCAATATAGTTTTCCCATTTGTGTAATGTAAGGACTTCCGCATGCACAATGAAACTTCCTCTCCCCTCCCTGCCCACCCCCATCTGCTCCTACATTTTGTGAGTTTCAGTTTGTCTGGATTTTTTGGAAGAGGGAAAGGGAATGCTGTTGTTTAACTATAGCTACACTAGAATCCTGGATCGTCCCATTTCCATTGTCTTCCAGGAGTCTGGGGAAATTGAGCCAGATTGTAGAATTGTTGACCTAGTAGGTTTTTAAAAAATTGATGTCAGACATGTAATTACATTACCATAATCCTTTCCCCACCCCCACCTCACTCCAGTTTATCCAGTCTGATGTCACATGATGTGTTAAGCAGCTGACCCACAATGTGATTCACACATTCCCCCCCTTCTCAATTTTCTACTCTTATAGCAAGTACACAACATTCTGCTGTTCCTTGTTCCAAAGTAAGCAGATTTCAGAGAAATTATTGTGAATAATGAGTAATTTACAATAGTATGTTGCTGGCTAAACATCCTACCAATACAGTAAGCATCACCCTAATAAATTCTCAAACACAGTCGTATTAACCTATTGAAAGCTAGAATACCGGTACTGCTCTTAAAACACAGACAAGAGCATGCCATTCCTTTAGGGCAGTGGTTCTCAACCTTGGGTCCCCAGATGTTGTTGGAGTGCAATTCCCATCAACCCTAGCTAGCAAGACTAGTGGTCAGGGATGATGGGAGTTGTAGTCCAACAACATCTGGGGACCCAAGGTTGAGAACCACTGCTTTAGGGAACATATATTTTCAACTTGAAAGGAAACCAGATTTACATCTTCAAAGGATACCTTAGCTATATAGCTAAAAATGTACTGCTGTATTTGCTCCTGTTCTTAAATTTTGAACTCTTGTTAACCCTAAAGTTGGAATGGTTCAATGAGCATAGAATATTTATAGAAAATATTAGGCATAGCAATTGACAACACCCAAGGCGACCACTAACATGGTCTCTAAGGTGCTACTGTAAGGATTTTTTTATTTTTTATTTTATATTGATATCTGTAGATTGTCTTGAAGGAATTTACTTGAGAAAATAAGGAGAGCTGGGGAGGGGTTTGTTTTCTTATTTGCTTTTTCCCTTTCTAACGTTTGCACTGCAGTCCATTTCAACAGCTGTATGCTAGTCACCAAGGAAACTACTGTGGGCTGATCTTTGATTGGATATGTTGTCAGTGTTGCCAGAGTTGTGGGCAAAGTTTAGTGGAAGAATGCTACATACACTTTACATATTTCTGCTGCAGGAAGCAGAATAATAAGAGTGCCGAAGGTGAGGAGGACGTTTTGTGTTTTAATTGAATTCAGTGGGTATACTATGGCACAGGCACACTGGGTTACTTCTGTATTGTACACATTTTGGAATCAAAGACTTCTCATCTCCCAGTTAGCATGCATATAGCACTCTGTATAACCCCTCATATCAGGATATCACACAAACAAGTACTTGAGAAGAAACTGTGTAACAGCAGAAGATGATTTATAGAATTTTTTTGAACAAGAAACTGTGAGCTAAAAATAAAATAGATATATTTTCACTGAGTGAAAAAGAGGATTATGGAGTGCCAAATGTAATGTACAAATGGTGGGTTAACATACTCCCACCACTTTCAACTTTCTGTGGCTACTGGACATGCTTAGTCCTCATTTGGTTGTTGGGAGGGAGGAGAGTGCTGCCTTTAGATTTGAATTTTAAAATGCAGTTTTTTACATACATACATGCATACATACAGTACATGTATGTATGTATGTATGTATGTATGTATCACTACAAACTAACTGCAAACTATGCTTTAAAATATAACAATACATAAAAGTTTATTTTTTTATTTGCAAATGTAACAAAGAAAAACAGCTAATAAATAATAGTTCCTATGGTAGCAACAAACTATGAAAGCAACAACACAAAGCCCTAGTAAACTGGCATTAACAGTAAGACTTATTATATTGGCAACAACAGTGGGTTATGTGAGTCCTTCTGCTGGCTAAGAGACGTATACTGCAAGGGTGTAAGGACAAACATCCACCATCTCTCTCCTGGGTGGCTTGAAGATCTCACTGCCCTTTCTATAGAATGCATGGTTTATAACCATCAATTTCATTTAGGTACTTATTCGCGACTGCCTGCCCCATCTGCCCCTTACCAGGAGCCTTTTCTAAATATCCATTGCTGGAAACTGCAGGAGGGGGAGAGTGATTGCTCTCTGCTTGGGTCCTGGTTGCAGGTTTCCCGCAAGCATTTGGTTGACCACAGTGAAAACAAACTGCTGGATTAGATGGGCCATTAGCCTGATCCAGCAGGCTCATCTTATGTTCTCTACTGCACAACACTGTCCCATCTGTAATTAAAGGAATATGCATTACACATCCCATCCACTCAATGGTTCCCTCTGCAAATACTGGAGTAGTGGAAGCATTATCACTTCAGCATCAATCTGAGGAGCACTAGCCTATTTGCATATGCTAATTGGTATGTATAGATGCAATCTGTAGCATCTATACATATCAATTAGAAATTAAAAAGAAGTATCAAAAGAAAACACAAATTCTGTTGCTTGCTTTCAGAGCTAAATCTGATCTATAAGATCCCAACAGTATTTTCTGGGACAGGACACTGTATGTGAATTGGACTCCCTACCCTACCCACAATCAATTGGGAAAAACTGCTGTTTTCATACATATCAAAACTAAAATGTCTTTTCTAACATCTAACATGAGTTCATTTGGTCTCTGTCATTCTGTGACACACCCCTCCCCTCCACTTGCCATATGACTATTGCCTAAGTCCCTGGGGAAAGGCGGGTGTCAGGGTTTCACTGGCATTGCTTTACCATGTGTCCAGCCACCTTTTAAAGAAAGCTAATATTTTAAATAAAAAGCAGAGAGAAGGAGAAGCAGGAGATCCAGAGTACAGAACAAAACATTTGGTGCTTTGGGGTAACCTGATAATGCCTTCGCTGAGAAGTTGTTCCTATAACTTTAATGGGGCAAGGAAACCTTAACAACTTTTGAACTTTTGCTCAAAATTTTGCCAAGCCGGTGAAAGTGTGCCTTCATTGACAAGCCTGAATGAAATACACCAATCGATTTCAATAAAATGGAAAAGCAAAATGATACGCCTATTAAAAAAAAACTAGGGCGAAGAGGTCAATGTGTCAATTTTCACCATTTTGTACCTGTGGCAATTTTTATACAATCACTTTGAAATTTGGTGCATTTGTTACCTTATCAGGTAGATCATATATGTCAGGTGGCATTTTATAAGCTGTAGAATTTTGAGACTTATAATAATGTATTTTTTACAATTATTATTTTTTACTGGTTGCCTTAAATAAAGGGGGCTTTTAATACCCACAGAGTAAAACCATAATTATATTAATATATTAAAATTAGATTACACTTGCTACTGCAGAAAATGACATAAAACACTAAATTAAAAAACAGTCTGAAAAATTAGTTTCCATGGAAAGCAAAATGCATTGGACAACTTCCAGTGATGCCTACCCATTTGCGGAATGGTATTTATGCAACAGGACTTCTCTTCCCCCCTCCGACAGCCCTCCTTGTGCCCTCATAGTCTGCTCCAGAGGGTCCCTCAACCCTCTGGAGAAGATACAGGGGGCTGCAGGAGAGGAAGAAGTCCTACTGTGCATACAGCTGCTTGATCACAACATATTGGATCTTAACCATTCTCTAAAATATATTCCATTCTGTTTAACTTTCATATGGAGCAGTGTGAATCTTATGTGGCCAAATGGAACAGAAGTTTGAAAATAGAAATAACAAATAATATATGGAATTTTTTATTCTAGAAACTTTTGCCAATTTTCAATAACCCTCAATATCAGAAAGCACTGACATGATAGTGATACAATGGCATTTACCTCATTTGAAATGCAGCAGAACTACAAAATTAATCATGGCAGACACTAGTGTTGCGCAAGAGATAAAGGTGATTTTTTTACCATTTGTTATGGTTGTAGAGGTTTTAATTTTGGGGAAAACCAAGATGAAATTTATGAGCGTAAAATAATCAGAGATTATCTAGTCTGTCTCATTATGTTTAAACTGATAGTTCTATAAAAATGCATGTATCACTGTTGTACACATTAACAGCTGAGAGGCTGACATTAACCAGGCACTGTAAGATGAAAACAGAACCCAAGAAAAGTGAGTGGCTTCAAAAGGTTTGGGAAATGCTTATTATAGTTCATTTAACTGCTTCCCAAACATCACCAAGACAATATCATTGCATAATGGGTTTGGAAATCAACTATTTCTTGTATTTCAATCAAAGATCATCAGTTTTAGAATGTGTGATTAGCATTTCAGGGTGTGTGTTTTTTTGTCAAAATGTTTTTATTTATATATACGGAAAGTTTACAATTAAAAAAATGAAATCCAGAGGCAGAAGATCATTATGTGAGAATTTTTTGGTCCTCTTAGAATTTCATAGGTTCACGCTTTAATGTAGGAAAATATATACAAACTGCATGTAGAATGCATGTAGATGGAATCACACTTGCTTTCATTGTGCTGGAAGCCATGGCTGGCTGTAGCTTTCAGTATGAGTTATGTAATGAAATAACACAATGAAATGCTACCACAGAGTGAGTTCACATGTTGGAAAACCCAGCAATTCTCTGTGCACATGCAGCAATGCACAAAGGAAGCAGTATATGACTCAAGCACACACAGTCCATCTGAGAATATGATTCTGGATATCATATGGATAACCATGTTCAACCCAACCTAATTAGAAGAATTCTGTCCTATAAGGATTTCTCGCAAGAAGGTGGAGAAGACAATTTGCATTAGAAGGCATCTATTTTGACTGCATTTTTCACATTAGCTCTGCTTCTGAAGCAATTTATTGCATACATATAATTTTCAGCATCAGAGAAAAAAACTATTCTACAAATAAAACACTCATACTTGAGAAGAGTGGGTCACAGGTGCACCTCAATATATAAACCTTGGGGTACACACCTGCCTCATTTTATTTTCAGCACACTGAACTGTGCCTGAATATGGCACTTATGTTGATATACAAAAGAATAAAGCCATCTATCAGATATGAAAATGAATGGCACCTGCCGATTCAAGGTTAACTCCCACTATCAATTCATTTTTTACATATCATCCATGACACTACTAACTGTCATACTTTCACAGTGAATGGCCAATTCACGTTGATAGCATCCTGTTATCTCCAATCCTACATGTCTCAAAGTGAACATTTTAATTATTCCAGTGACAACACTCCAGTTGAAGTGGACAAGATACCCAAGTCCAAAAGGGGCAAAGAACAAGGAAGGGTTGTTATTAAGATATAAAACAGTGTACAGGCCAGGTATTTGACATTTGTAATTTTAATTTTACATCTTCCTCCTCATGGCTTAATTTGCAATAAATGCTACTGTCTGATTAGGATACCAACAATCAAAATTTCATTTTTACCACTAATCATACTTTAAAATAGTGGAGGAATCCATTATTTTACTACACTGACTGTATTTGGTTGGTTTATGAAATACTGGAAGGGGGCTCATATCTATAACACCTCAAATGATTTATTGTGAAATGCATATTCAAGCCATGGATCAGAGAAAGTACAATAGTAGATGTACTGGCTCCCCCCCCCCCAGTCCAAGCACAAACTTACATTCCATACTACATGTCAAAATACCTTCTAAACTCTTATTTTCAAAATAAGATACAGCATGAGACACTAGTGCCTACAGGAGGCAATGAAAATGCCACCTCTGCATTAAAGAATTTGCTATAATATTAGGGATAAAAAGCAATGAACAGCAGTTCTCTCAAAATGAAAAGCCTCTTTAACTTGGATTTATAATTACAAAGCTGTAAAGATCTATATAAGAAAATAGTAAAAATGTATCATATGTATCATATGCTAATCAAACAACTTGTTTTAGGAAAAGTAACATTAGAATATTCATTAACAATTCTGCCACAAAGCTGTATTCCTTGTATAAAATCTAAAAAGATGTCTGAAGCAATCTTTAAAGTAACTATATAGCTAACATAGGTACTATTTAACTGATTAGTGTTCAATAATTTTTCCATTAAGAATATTAAATGTAAAGTTTACTGCACATTTACAATGCAATCCTACATGTACTCAGAGTTAAGTTCCATTGAGGATTAGTGCCTGTTAAGTGCTAGAGAATTGCATCCTTAGTTATAAATACATATTTAACAATCATTATGGTAGTTTCCTAAGATTGTGAAGCTGCATTCCGATGTGCAATATATTGCTGCCAATGCAAGGATTTCTAATTTTTGTTAACTTCAAACTCAGTAACAACTTTCAGACCCTGCCAGTGTTATAGAACTATGTCACAAATGCAAGCACATTTTGTATTTATTTTCTTTAGATTTTCACCAGCCAAAAACATCGTAAGGCTGTTGCTCTTTTATAATCTAGAATACTCTGAACAAAGAAAAATTGGTTCACGTGAATAATAGAAGCACTGGTTGGGGGTGGGGAGAAAATGGTCCATGTGACAACTGAGATCTATTCAAAAGTGGCAAACCAAACATGAATACTTGCCTATACTTCTGAGTTGATTAATGTGTCCTAGATAACTATGTTTCACTCAAAAACAGATCGTCATAACTAGCCACAAACAACATATTAACAATTCTTTCCAAAATTGTGATATCTAAGAATTTTAAACATAAATGTGCAAAACCCTAAAAATCCTCAGTTTTTTAAAAAAAGAAAACACACCTTTTTGTATTTTTAAACCTATAAAATATTCTATAGTTTTATTTTAGGTTAGAAGCAATTATACCAAATAATTACAGAACTATGATTCCAATCCTAAACTTGACAGTAAACTAATTAAAGACTGTTGGCGTTAGAATGCAATAATATATGAAACATACACAGTAGAGGTGTACATCACTATGAAATTTTACATCTAATTTTAAGAGCACCTCTCCACATTTAGACCACATAGACACATACACACTTATACTTTTCAAAATTACACAATACCTCCAAAATGAACTTTCTTCTTGAATCTTGAATTTTCAGCCATGATTTCTAACCTAGATGTAACCATCTCAGTTGCATTTGTTGTGTATTTGCATCACCATCAACACACAAAACCACATTTCCCAGATTTCAAGTTACTTGAAGTGAGTTTTTCAGCCCTATTGTGAATACAGGAATTCTTTCAAATAAAAAAAGGCTGTTTTAAAAAGAAGGAAAAACGTCTTCAAACTTTTAAATCCATCTTGATACTGAATATGACCAGGACCTTCAGAGATCAAAACATCAACATAAAGCAAGTTGTTTTATACAAGTTGTATGCTCAGCAATAGACTCCATATCACTCTAGTTTCACACTGTACCATTGGATTTTTCTCCCTCTTTTATTTAAGGTTTCCATGGAAATGCATCAGTCACTAATCTAAATAAGTGCGGGTGAAGGACGCCTGAAAACCTAGAGCAATTACGCATGCCATTAGAGAGGAAAAAGAATGATTCAGCCCAGCTGTACTGTGTTACTAATAGCTATCGTTTCTACATTTTGGTTGCTCGACGCCAAACAAAATCTGCTCTAGCAGCTTTGAAAACCCACTCTGCTTGCCCTGTCTCTAACACGCCCATAATAAAAATAACCTTGATGAGTGCATGTTAGGAGTTAAAGCACTTCAGATGCAAATCCTTTCTCCTCCCACAAATGCCAAATATGCTTGTTTTGCCAGGGCTGTAACACTGTATGCTAATTTCCTCCAGAACATGGGGTTATTTTCAATCCACTAGTACTACAAGAAGGGAGGTGTTTGCTTCTTTGATCTGCATTAAAAGATCTCCAAGCCCTGAATTACAGCCATTTAAATATAAAAAGCTGAGATGTAAAGGATGTCATTTTTGTTAGTTAACCCAATTTCATTGTTACTGACTGTATCTCAGCATAATATAGTTGAGCTATAGTATCCAATATATTTTTAGTACAATTGCATAGGAGTGCTTCCTCTGGTATTTGATGGAGAAAAAGAAGTGCATTAGGGCAGATGTAGGAAACATCTGGCCCTCCAGATATTGCTTAACTACCACTCCCATCAGTGAGCATGGCCAAGGCCAGGGATGATGGGAGTCGTAGTTCAGCAACATCTGAGGGTTCAAAGGTTGCCCACACCTGATTTAAGTGTTTAAGGCAGAGCTTTCCACTTTTCATGTTGGTGACACACTTTTTAGACATGCATCATTTTGCAACACAGTAATTCAGTTCTACTAGCAAACTGAAGGTTAAACTAACACAGCTGATTGTCAGTGCTTACAACTGAGTTAAAAACAAATGGACAAACGAAAATGGTCATACAACATAATTGTGGCAACCCCACCTATCTGTCAAAGTTGGCCTGTTATCTCCACCCCTGGCTTATAGTATCCTAGAGGAGGCTGGTAGGATGCTTCTCATGCATTTTTAAAAAACTCCTCTCCTCCTTGTATCATATGGAGAATTATCAGAAGATGTAAAAACATTTCCCCCCTCCTTTCACATTCTCTAGAAACCTCCTCACCCCATAATATATATGATCATAATTAGTTTCTTACCTACCCATCACCCTCAGCTCTCAAGGCAGGTTACAAAAATTTAAAAATGCAATATTAGGAAATAATTATTTCAGAATTAGAATCAAGAGGGTTCTAAAATATATATCTCAGGTGTCAAAGGAAAGGGTAAAAATTTGCATTTTAGCACTTCATAACAAAATATGCTAAGGCTTCAGGAGCATGGGGATGAAAAGTTGTGTTTTATCCCTCCTTATCCCTTCCAAAAAAAGGGGGGCAGGTGGCACTGTGGGTTAAACCACAGAGCCTAGGGCTTGCTGATCAGAAGGTTGGCGGTTCGAATCCCTGCGACGGGGTGAGCTCCCGTTGCTCGGTCCCAGCTCCTGCCAACCTAGCAGTTTGAAAGCACATCAAAGTGCAAGTAGATAAATAGGTACCGCTTCAACGGGAAGGTAAACGGCGTTTTTGTGCGCTGCTCTGGTTCACCAGAAGCGAGATGAGCGCCGCAACCCCAGAGTCGGACACGACTGGACCTAATGGTCAGGGGTCCCTTTACCTTTACCTTTTATCCCTTCCAAAAACATCCCACTCCTGAACAGCACTACAGTGCTCCTGTTCAACACCAGATTCAGATATGCTTGCTCTGCCTAAAAGCAAAACACTGGAATGGTGGCAGGCCATATCTAACCCCTTTTCCCAATTACCGTAACTCTTGTACAATCTCACCACACTTTCACGTGTGCCTCCACGTTTCTATAATTTTCCCAGCAAAGTCTATTTGACCTATTAATTTGTCTTCCATTGCCCAAGCTGACAATACCTTCTTGAGATCTAGTTATATTCTGTGCTTCTCTCAGTGTAACCACATATGCCAGTCTATTTCACAGAATTAAAATATTCCCACATGTAATGAAATGGAACCAGCCAAGTGTGGCAAATAGGTTACAAAACCTTTATTGGCCTGAACCAGAACCAAAGGAATAACTTCACTGACAGCTGAACTCAAATTGAAATTAAACCAAAATTTTGCAGCTTGACTTCCATCATTTGAGGGTTTCCTCTAAGTATACTAGTTAAGATTTTATATAATTTGAACAATAAAAAATAGGCTTGATAAATTATACTAAGGCTTATTAGGGCTCTTGAAGCACTGCCTTTACGCAATCAGCTATAAGAACTGAAAGAGTGACTCAATAAAGCACTTTATATAGTACTATTTCCCCCCACCCCTGTAACACTCATTCCTATGGCCAGGATTCTTCTATGTTTACCCAGATGTAAATTCTGTCCAGCAAATGTCTCCTAAAACATTAACATTCATTTCTAGTAGCTTTGAGCAATTTGACTTATTGCTACTGACCATGGCAATTATCAGTAAGAAACAAGTAATAAAGGAGATAGATAATGCATGCTCATCACAACAGTTCACTGACCTCTTTCTTTCATTGCTCCCCCATTTCTGCCCCAAATATATACATTAGTATAACTATAATGTTCATTTAACAGATTTTAGTATTAGGGTGTCAAAGGTCAAGTTACCTGTCACCATGGGTTCCTCCATTTCTATGAGTTCATCTCTTTTGAATACCGATCTTCTATAGTGAAGGTGTGGTACTGAATAGCCAGGTGAGACAGATAAATGCCTATACTGGATCTGTCCCCCCAATAATTGGGAAAAATAACACATCCCAATACACATGAATTTCTGAAAGAAATGTTTAATCCAAGTGAATAGATTTCATCTTATGGATGAAGCCATTTAAGCAGTAACAGAAAATGACAATAAAATTGGTCCCATGGACAATATCTGCAAACAAGCATCAATTTAACCATATTACATCTGTGGATCACAGTGCTTTGCACAATCAATGTAAAGGAAAGATGAGCATGAAAGCAGAAAGGGGAAAACATACCAGTGTGGTTAGTATATTGGTAACCAAGAAAAAAGAAGTACAAACTCTTAAACATTTATAAAGAGTTGTACAAAATGTTTTGCTAGACCAATATATTGAAATTAACATAAATGGCATAATTACTATTACTACTACTACTACTATTACTACTACTATTTACCCAACTTTCAACCTAAGCTGGATGCAGGTTACATTAATATACAACCTGAATGCAGGTTACATTAATATACAATCATAAAAGCAGATAAAGCAATTACAATTATAAACAAGGAAAACTGTTTCAACTGGAAGAGAACAGTATAAATTCAGCAAAAACAGATGGGTCCCACAGAACAAAATGCCTGAACTATCAAAGGCCATGATAAAGAGGGGCAACTTTAGCATATGGCAAAAGCTGTGCAATGAAGATGCTACACTAAGTGTGGGAAACCTTTGGCCCTCCAGATATTGCTGGACTACAACTCTCATCATCCTTGGTCATTTGCCATGGTTACTGGGGCTGACACCACTCTTAGAAATGTGAGGAATGGCACCCTGGGGCAGGGTTTCTCTGTGACAGCCCCTAAATTGTGGTATTCCTGATCTAAAGAGGTGTGTCTAACATAGTTGGGAACATTTGGCCTTCCAGATATTGCTGAACTCCCAAGAGTGGTGTTACCATCAAGAGAGTCACCTCTGCAGATCTTAACACTGTCTTAAAACAGGTTTTCTATGGGTTCTAAATGGAACTCCGGCCAGTAATATGGCTGCTGCATTTTAGACCAGTTGAAGTTCCCAAATCATCTTCAACAGCATGCCCACACAGAGTACATCACAACAGTCCAATTTTGAAGTTGCCATGGCATGGAGAACAGTGGCCCAGTCATTGGAATGGAAGCATTTACACTCCATAATCTCCTTTCTAAAAGGTTTGCTACAACATTTTACATATAAACTAAAGATGGAGGGCTATCCCCATGGTGATATTATCTAGTGACAGCTTAAACTAGTGTAGTCCAACTGAAGTTTGCAGGACTATACTAGCATAAATTATCACGGAAGTATCTCACCCACTAGTATAATTATTTTCACTACCATCTGCTTTTCATGTCACAACAAGTGCTCATACAGAATCTAATGAAATCCTTATAAGATCCATTACTTACTTGCAAATTTTAAAAACTAGCAGATCTATTCAGAAAGTCTCTGTAAATGACGGAACAAAGCTTTTGCTCATTCTTCAGTAAAAACAGTATCCTTCATGCAATATAATTATCCATTGATAAAAGAGACTTTTGTTATCAGGTGAGTAAAGGAATTAAGAAAAAACCGATCGGCAGAAAATATGGATAAATGAAATATATTTACCAAATATAGTTTAAACAAGCAAAATAGTGACATACACATTTATACAGTGGGTTGCAGTAAATTACCACTTTCACATGCAAAGTCTATTCCAATCAGCCCCAGCCATCATGCACAGTTGTCAGGGGTGATAGGAGCTGTAGTCCAGCAACATCTGGAGGGAACCATATTGACTAGTCCTACTCAAAAGTTAGTCCCATTTAGTTCAGTGGGCGCTACACATAGGTAGAACTGCAGCCTAAAAACAGCTGCTTTCCCCGCCCCCTCCAATTTAAGTTGGGACTGTGGTGCTGGGGAAGAGAGAGCAACTTTTCTCCTCAAGACATTTTTTACTCATCCAAATCACTTCCTCAATATTGCAGTTCTCCCTTTTCTCTGCAGCTAAGCAAATAGAGTGAGAATTGAAGTAGGGTCCTGTCCATCAGTCTAACTGACTCGACTGCCACCTGGAGATCTTCTCTTAGCAGCCAGTAACTCCGCATGGAACACAGAGGGAGAAAGAAACCCTTCCACTGGCCTGTTGTGACAGACATTACCCTGGCTTTCCCAGACTGTTTCTTCTACTACTGTCCTTTCCTCTGTAACAGATTGTGTCTTTATCTTTAGACTGTAAACCTGAGGGCAAAATGTGTGTTATTTCCCACTTTTGTACAGAACCGAGCAATTCTAGGCATTTTATTATCAACAACGACAAGATCAACAAGGCCTCTAACAGCAATAAATGCTGGGAATTGCAGTAGTAGTCATGGGAACTAGAGAACACAGAGGGAGACAGTTAAACCTGTAAATTTGATCTTAGCCTCTGAGTTTACATGTCAGGAAATTACTGGATACAAGAACAGCAGGAATCAGCATGTGAGTACATAGGTCCCATCTGAGTTAGGAAAGAAAGAAAGAAAAACCCTGAATGGTCCAGCAGCTGCAGACTGACCAGCATCTCTGAGGGGAAGACTCTCAGGAAGCCCTAGGAGCTGTAGAAATGGAGTCTTGGCTCCCTTGGCTTAAATGAAAGAAAAATGTTTAAGCACCTGCTGCCCTGTAAGTTGTTTATATGTGCATGTCATCATGCAAGTCACCCTAACCAGGTGGGCAGAAGGTAGAGATGTTAACTGGAATTACGCAGGAGCAACAACGAAGGTGTCAGGCTCAACAACAATACTCTATGCATGCTAGAGAAGACAACACTAACAACCTGATCAAAACTGAGCTCTACTGTTTTCCAGGGGCTTGCTTCCTAGTAATTGTGTTTTTCTAGATTGTAATCTTCTGCATTTTACCTGCCACATGCAGACCCTCCAAGTGTCCTTATTTTCCAGGGACAGTCCCAGATTTACAGTCCTGTTTTCTGATTTGATCCCAGAATGTCCTGCTTTTCCTTAGGACAGAGATTTCTAAACTGTGTGTCACAACACATTAGTGTGTCAGCTGCAGTGTGTTGGTGTGTTGCGAGAACGCTCCCCGTGCTCTTCCCAGGGCTTGTAGTGAAACTGAATTACTGTTTCACAGAATGATGCATGTCTAAAAAGTATGTCACCAACATGAAAAGTTTGGAAAGCTCTGTGCTTAGGGTGTCCCTATTTTCATCAGAGAAAAGTTGGAGGGTATGAAATAGGACATCCCCTTTTTAGCGGGGAAATGTTGGAGGTTATGCCACATGTTGCCAAAATACCATTCTTAAATCCTTATTAAAAATATAATATTTACCATGCCTTATGACAGAAATAGAAAAGGACATAGGTATATTGAATCGGATTCAACTAAATAGTCACAGTAGCGGGAGCTAGTAGAACAAGACTTGCTAGCACAACAGAGCTATCCCTCCTCTCCTTCCCCTGAATGTCCCCTGCTGCACCTCCCAAAAATCAGCTCTGGGCTGTCAGAAGAACCCCTGGAACAGCATGCAGAGGGAGGAGAGTGGAGATTGTTCTGTTGGCAAAGCAGAAATGTTGGTGCTGACAAAATTATATTATCAATGCAATGTTGAATTCCACCCTCTGAAGATGTGGCACAGATAACTCAGTTGCTTAGAGCATAGTGCTGAAAATGCCAATGTTGCAGGTTTGGTCCCTGTAAGGGACGAGGTTGCATTGCAGGGGGTGGACTAGATGATCCTCAGGGTCCCTTCCAAGTCTACAATTCTATGATTCAAAAGATAGGTGTAACTAGGCCATACTGCACCACACACTCATCTTTGTTGCCCATGCTGGACATAAGAGAAAGGGGGGGATCAAAGGGATAACATTGCCAAATCTGTGCGAGTACAGGGATTCCTCTTAATAACTTAAAAGCAGTCTTTTGTGTTTCAAAGCCTGCGTCGTTCCAGCTATACAATTAATGAATGCAGATCAGTGGAAATATAAAGGAAGTATATAAAAGTAGCCGTGAAGACACACTTAATAACTATCAACTTGTTGGGGTTACTGTTTCTGTAAGGAAGGAATCAGACATTACATAACACATGATTAAATTTAGTGCGTCAAAAACTTGCATGCTAATGACCTGAACATAATTCTATACAATAAGCCAAGAGTAACGCTGAGAAGATACTTCAACTGAAAGACCATATTGTTTCATCCTTAGGGAGGGAGGAAAGTGGGGAATCCCTAAAGAGCTATGCTGCTACAATCAGTTGGAACACACATTGGTTGTATTTCTCTGCTCCTTGGGGAGGGCACTGGGCCAAGCACCAATTCATGATGCTGTTAAGGATATATGGAAATCATTCAAGTCCCACGAGGGCCACAAAGTCCAAGGCAGCTGCTCCTTGGCATACGGTCCATTATATTTGCCACTGATAAAGAGCCGTAACGGGGGTAGTAGAAAAATGACTGCTGCTCTACATTCCCTTGTATTACACACACACTGATGAAACTTCCCTTCCTAGACTTTGGTAGATCATGAAGAGTATGATTCAGGATGAATTTGGGAAATGGTGTAATATTTTCACCACTAGCTTTGTTTCTTTAGCAGTAGGGGTTGCTTTCTTTGAGGGCTAAGGAAGAGAAGCACAATAAAGGCTTCAGTCTATTTACCTTTTGGGGCATTGCTAAGGATGAGCCCACATTTTTTGTAATTAAGGTCCAGATTCAACAAAACAGTAGTCAACACAATGAGTTCCACTACAGCAACCGGACTTTCCTCCCACTCTGCCCTATGCGCTTTGGGAGAATCTCCAGAACAGCACATGGGGGAGGAAAGGGGAGATTGTTCCATCTGGGTAGCAAAAATGCTTGTCCTGACTGAACTATGATAATATTGTGACAGTGAATTCCTCCCATGGTGTACAAGTGTTTCTGGCTACATACTGAATTTGGGGCAAACTGAACTGAGGGGTGCTAGGTAGGTTTCGGCAGACAGGGCACAACAACCTGCCTGCAGCTCCTTCAATCTTGCATCCTAACTGGGAAGTGGTCATGATAGACCCGAAGTGAGGAGGCAAGCCAGCAACACAATTAGGGAGAGGGAAAGAGAGAGAGGAGTAGAGGAAAGGAAGGTAAAAAGGAAGAGAAGGAGAAAGTAAATGGGGAAGAAGATAAGAGGGAGATAAAAGGGGGTGTGGAGGAACAGGACTGGCAGGCATTGCCACAGAAAGAAAATAGAAAGAGGAGTGGGTGAGGAAGATTCAGGGGCCAAGAAACCTCCAGTGATGAGCTTAAAGGAGATGAGAAGGAATTCTGTGAGGCAGGGAACCTACTTTACAGTAAACTGTGGGACTGTAATCAGGAGTACATGGCTGAGAAAGTGAAACATACAACAAACAGGATTGATGATGACAAGAACACCCAGGGCTGTGCGAGTAAAACGAGAGACACCCTGGGGCTCTGGAGATCCTAGGGATCTGCAGGGAGGGGCAGTGCAATAATAAGCACTCAATTTCCCATTTCTGTCAGTAGTCATGTTGCTATGTTCTGCTTCCACTTTATCTTTTGAACATTCATGGCAATTACAGAGACATGAATTATGGTCACATACTTTTTACAAAACAGAACTGATGGAAAATGTTCCTAGGCAATGCCACCACACAATACTTTAAGCAAAGAAAGAAATTTTGGCATGTCATGTTTCTCTGCATCTGAACAAGACCAAAAAGAACGAAAACACACACAGAGATACACACACACACACACACACACACAGAGAGAGAGAGAGAGAGAGAGAGAGAGAGAGAGAGAGAAGAAAATGATGTTGATGATTCTATTTTGATTCACAAATGAAGCACCACATCACCTTGTTGTACCCAACACAGCCTGAATATAAATAACTTGCTCTATCAGATGAAACTCCCCACCTCCCATATTTCTGAATATGAAATTATTCTGTCCTCAGGCAAACCACTCACAACAGATGCCTTTCCTCTACTCCAAGACAGATAATACAGGGCCATTATCACCTCAGTTTTGTTTGCATACAACCTAACTGTCCTCTGAGGCAGAACACACATTTTTCACTTGTCAAAAGTATACATGTGGCAAGTGATTTCTGTACCATCTTGCTATAGATCACTACTATCATGGCAGAGTCACATCCACCCACATACTAGGCTATTGACTATAGGCAAGTGAAGACTTTTTTGTTTCAACAGGCTTTGAGGAATTGACTGCTTTTAATGAAAGGACTGGTGCCATGCTGTTTTTATTGTAATTATTTGTATGTTTTAAACAGAGTTTATATATGGATGTAGTTTTAATTCTATTGATGTTTAATTGTTTTTTCATGATTGTTTTTTCCTAATTTCCCCCTTTGTTTTTAGCTATTCTTGTTTTTATCTGTAAGCTGTCTTTGAGTTACGTAGGGAAAGGGGCATGGCATGCATAAATGCATAAATGAATTAATATGAGAAGTTGCAATATAATGGTGATATTCATGTTCAGGCATTCTAAGTGCTATACCTGAAGCAAACTGTTTCCACCAATGCTCCCATGGTTACTGTTACATGTCTTCCAATCACAGATGCATTGAAAACATCCTCTATAATAATCTCCCTGTGTCCCTGCGTCCGCCGTCCGTGTGCCAGTGGAAATCGCAACTGCGCGTGCGCTCCACTGACACACGGATTGGAGTGCAGAGAGGAGGAGGAGCCTGAGGTTGGAGCGCAGCGCGAGCCTCCGAACCTCTCCGCTTCAGCCGCAATGGCGGCCGCTCCCCGCGCGCTGCTGCTTCTCCCCCTCCCTTCTTGCTCCCCGCCTCAGCCGCCCGTGGCGGCGGCGGGGAGGGCGGCCCTCGCCGGGGCTGCCGGCGGGACAGCGGCAACAGGCGGCTCCGCCATGGTGGTGGCTTGGCCGCCTGAGGCGGGGAGAAGGAAGCGCCTCGGGTCCCCGTCGCCGCCGCTAGCGCCCATTATTAATGGGCTTAATTCAACTAGTTTCATAATAATGCCAAAAAGAGCCATGACCACCAATAAGAAATAAAATATCTCTTTGCATGAATTGCAGATATAATACTGGGCCAGCGTATTGCAGATGCAACAATTTGTCTGCTGCACTAACCTTCTCAAGATTGTGCTATTCTGACAGCAACGAATTAGATGCACCTGTATCCACTCCCCATGTCAACATGCAGTTCACATCAGCCTACCTACAGGTGAGCCATGCAGAAGATTAATGGCTATACCTTCTAGAAAGTTATGGAATATAGTCAGCTCTGCAACTGACTGTGAATCAAGTAGCTCAAATGCTTCAGTCTATAGGAAGACAGAGATCTTTGCCCTCAGAAACCATGAAAATAGTGGGGGTTTTCAAGTGCTGTAACAAGAGGGTATTCCAGGTTTTGTAGGGCCCTTGGGAAGGATACACTCAGTGGGGCCCACTCCTTTTCACCAGGCACCGTCCCTCTGGACCCAATTCACTGAGAGCACAGGGAATCAGAAGGTGCCACTGCAGCTCACGCCTGTCACTATCTGCATACTTAAAAAGATTAAGGCTGCATTCACACAGTTATTTCAGTTTTCCCAAAGTTTCCCTAACTGCTAATTTCTGCATTATATTTGAACTTTCATGTGATATAAAAGTCACTTCTGAAAATCAAGCAAAATATAGTGCCCATTTCCATGTTAAAATCAGTTTTCAATTCTGGAAACCTGAAAAACTGCAGGAGTTTTGGTCTATGAGTTTTCCTTATGAAGCAGCCTTTGGGTGGAGGGTCCTTCAATAGGTCCTTTCTCCACAATTTGTCCCTGCAACCTTTACATACACCCACCCACACCCTCACTCTATAGTTGGGGCAAGCATTTCCTTTGCCTTGCATGCCACTGTGCAGATGCTACATAGCCAAAGGCCACAACTGAAGGTTCACTGGCCACCATCCCCACTCATGAGGAGATAAGGCAATGGCGTTGAGGCAGCTTCATTGTGCCTGACAAGAAGGTGCTCTGTGTGTGTGTGTGTGTGTGAGAGAGAGAGAGAGAGAGAGAGAGGGAGGGAGAGGGGGAGGGAGGGGGGAGAGAGAGAACCAGGTGGTGGGATAACAGTGTGGGAGGGGGAGTTGTTGAATGGGAGTGGAAAGGGCATGAAGTGAGACCAGCGGGCTGCACTAGCAGAGCAGAGACACCTATAAACAGTAAGAGGAAAGCAAAACAAAAGAACAAAGGAAACAAAATCCCAAAACAAAAAATAACCAAGGAAACCCCTGAGGGGGAAATTCAGCTGGGAGGGGGTGATTTTGAGCAGGAAAGCATTTCCCAATTCAGTGGCAGATTTAAAGGTGCAAGGGGAACTTCTACATTTCACTGGGGAGCCTGACACAAGGCATATTCCTTAACAAGACTTCTTAGAAAGAAGCTTAGGATCATCAGTAATTTCGTTGTTCCCGAAGGGGACAATGACAATAAATATATTCTATTCTATTCTATTCTTATTTGGATCAGGAACATATTTCACATTACCTGCTTTTTTCTTCAGAATAAAAGCAGCTGAGTTGTCATTAACAATCACAAGCAGTTTGACCCTCACAGCTTGACCAGATATGTTTGGACCGAACAGCTTTCAAAATGGCCACTTTCACCTAAAAATGTTTGTTATTTCACATATCTTACCAAGGAATGGTCATCACTTGCTAAAGGAACAGGTTATTGTTATATTATCACTAAGATGAAAACCTTCACAGAGATGGGAGAGGGGTCTACGTAAGATAAACCTCCAGAAGCAAGTGGTGAACGCAGCTGAATCCAGTTGGCTTCTGACATGTCTTGGAGTAGCTAAGAGTTGGTGCCAATAGCTTGGCTATTGATGACTTCATTGACCTTTGGTTGACCCAAGCCCTAGACTGAATTGCTATGAGACGTCTTTTCCCAAGCCTTCAAGATTCCTGGCAGCATTCTCTGGGTTTAATGACTGGGTTTGTCACTGTAGTGACTGGCTTTTAAAAGGTCTCTTCTCCCTTGTCTAATCAGAGCAGAAAGACAACAGTTTATACAACCAGCAATTATCCGGAACCTGCCCTTCTCAAAGTTGGTAACCTAAATCCCTGCTCCCAAAACACAATGGGTGTGTGTAAGACAGAGAGCGAGAGAGTGCATGGGGAAAATAGATGAAGCAGTTTATTTCAACATTAGTTCAATCACACTTTATAAATTAGAGGAATGCTTTGAAATCAGGGCAGATTGCTCTATTTAGCTTTGCTCTATTTCCACATGCCAAGGCTGTTCTACCACTAAAGAAACACCCATAAATAAGACACAGCTCTCCTGATCAGTCCAAAGCCTACTTGGATGTTTAAACACCTGGGTACATTAATCTTCTATGAAATTAAATGCAATGCTGCAAAACCACCACCAACAAAAAATCCATACATTCTGTTCAGCTATTCTTATGAAAATATATTTACTCAACACAATACGGAGAAACACTTATGTTCCCACAGCCTGCTGTAGCAAAGGGCAAACTAAACTGATTCAGCTGAATACAGATTTTTCAAGTGTTTTTTAAAAAAATGATCAGTTATAATAATATGTTTCAGTGATTCAAAATGCTTATTGGGGTATTTTTTAACAACCAGAAAACACACACAATTTGAAATAGAAGAATACCAGGTATAGCTCCAAAAAAATAGTAAAGAACTTGAGCTAACAAGGCTGGGCGGGACTTGTGCTCAAAGCTCCATCTTCAAAATCCACCCACCCACCAGCCCTAACTCCCGCTTTCCTTGTTCATAAAGAAGTATAAATTTCTCTTACTTTAAGTGATTGGGTCTTACTACAGATCAGTCAAAGGAACAATGTGCTCCTCTCTCCCTCTTTGTTCTCCAACCCATGCACAATTAAACACCATATAGAACTAAACAGTGCATGTATGTTTGTGCATGCAATAGTAAACATACAATAAGAGTACCCCGCTACAACATTTCTACTGCACATTTCAACAAAGCAAAAGGCCAATACTGAAAATATTCAGGTATTAGTCCATTGCAGAGTTTTAGAAATCAAAAACCACTTTCAATACAGCCTAGAAACTCACTGGAATCCAGGGCAGGTGCTGTGTGAATTTTGTTCTGAGGGGGGAACATTATTGTATGTGGGTCCTACCTACAGCCTGAAGTGGTACAGTTGCCTCAGTGAGAATTATGCTATTGGTTCCATATTTCCCCACAACCATATGCCTCTAAAAACCTTAAGGATACTCTGTATTAGAGAACAAAAAAACACAGCAGTTTTCATAGCCCCATATAGATGCAGCTTCAATTATTACAGCATTCTTTCTCTCTACCCCCAGTTGCCAACATTTACTTAAAAAGAATGACTAATTCAGTTCTGTTAAAACATTTTAGATCAGTTACCGCTGCTTTTTATGTATACATGGAAAAATCTAAGAATGCTTATAAGAGGAACCTCCTAGTATTGACATGCTTCTGTTTTGTACATAAACAATGCCACCTAGTGATCATCTACAAAACTGAACTGTTGGGGGAAAATAATGCATTTCTAATTGCTCCTGCTAAACATTTGATGCAGCAGACTATGGCCTACAAAATCTTGTGAAACAATAAATTTAAGAACGATTCTGTTGTTTTAAGTGTAGGAATAGCTGCTATGTAATGCACAGGCTGCTAATGTATAGCATTTTGGAAAATTGGAGAGGACACTTAAAACAGGGAACAGCAGCTGGTGTCCCTGAATGCCTTAAAAACAATAAGGAGACTTAGATTGAAATCCTATACACACCTACATTTTCTATTGTCAGTTTGTCTACTAATATGCATCCTCTACAATGCCCTGGATCTAACATGCCCTGGGTGCAAGGCCATGGGGCAAAAATGGTGGCCATCACAATTGATATTTGAATAAATGACCCTCTTTTTCTAGGGCATGGAGGGAGGAGAATAAGCTGAGATATTATGGCTTGGTTCTAAATATTCTTCTTCTTAAATTTCTGCTTAACTGATATAGAAGGACCAAAGTATTATGTGAGAGGTAAGTGATTGGATCTCCCAGCTTTCTTTTTGTAAGTTACTACAATGCAGCTGCAAAGGTGTGCTAATTTGCCCGTAGTATTGGTGTTTGGGGAGGGGAGCTAAATTCTGTCTCCCTGTACATTTTCCTGATCTAGATGGACATCTTCCAACTGTTGCATTCCTCCCCCCCCCCCCCCCGTTGAGCTAGTGAGCACTTTCCTCTACTGCAGTGGAACAGCTGTTACACACCAGAGGGAAAATGGTTTATTGTGCCACTATCAGAGGCATTCAACTCTTGTGCAGCATTGTTTCTGTTACCCAGCAGCCCCCCAACAACCCCCAGTCTTAATTAGCCATGTCTTAGTGCAAGAGGCTGGAAATAATCCCAACAAAGGCAGGTAGGTTTGATTTGTCATCTAATCCTCAGCTAAACTTTAGTCACTTGTCAAAATTTACTTTTAACATCTTAGTGTGGAAAGCTTCAGGATGAGACTCCAAGTTCACCCAGATGCTTTCCCTAAATGCTTTTTCACCAGATGCTTTTTCAGTGCTGTGCCACATGGCATTTTCCTCGGCTGCACAAGGTTCTTGAAGGTCTATATCCCCACCCTGCCACAAGTGTAGGGTTTAGCATCTCCCATCTAGACTTTTGGCACTCAACTGAAAGGAAAAAATGAGAAGTCACTGTCTGCCAGGGTAAGGGAGAAATTTTTCTTACCCATTCCTATCCTTCCTTGGCAAAACCACTGGAATATGAAGACAGGGTAGAGGACTATCTTCATGTGCAGCAGGATTGCCACTGGGAACAGAGCCCTGAGGTACAATGAATTAACAAGATTCAGTTTCAGACCAAACAATGTGAATTTCTAACTTCTGTGGGTTTTTTTTAAGGCAGATGTAATTTATTTTACAATTATGCTATATAAGCATAACTCATCTGAGATGCCTTTGATTACAGAGAGCAATTTAACTAAGAACTGTAACACCTGAGCCGCCCAGAGTGGCTGGGGAAACCCAGCTAGACGGGCAGGGTAGAAATAATAAATTATTATTGTTATTATGACTGGTTATGTAGCCCAACCCACCTTGGATGATGAACCACTACCATGCTTTAGTTTAGATTCTTGCATTGAAGGGGGTTGGACCAGATTACGCTCAGGATCCCTTCCAAGTTCTTAATACTGTACACAATCTCAGTAGGGCTGCAGCATGGCATGTCCTCAGATCAGACGCCACTACAATTATGGTAAGATTTTGACTTCTCTATATCTTCATCTCTTTTCCCTGTTGTCAGTTTCTGTAAAGCCTGTTCAGATTTTGACATGGAAGCTTTGAAATCATACTTAAACAATTGTCTACAGATGTGAAGAGTACAGAGGGGTAGGTATAAGAAAATCTGCCATGCTTGTTGCTGAATCTCTTAAACAAAGTGGCATATTTGTGGCTCTGGGATAACTGTGTTCTCAAAGCTCACAGTGCTGCATGAATCATAAGCATTAATTATGGCCACATGGAAATATATATGTAGTTAGGTGACTGTATATAGCCACAACAAAAGAAGTTTTATGCAGGTCCTTAGTGCGTCTACTTATGCACCATACAGATGTTATTTGGCAGGTGCTTATCACAAGTCTGTAAGTATGGATAGTTTCATCCTATTCTAAAACATATGACACAGCACCACTTGCTCCCAAAGGAAGATATTTACTGCTGAAGCAATGGTTGTAGACAGAATGCATCTGTATGCACATGACAAGTTAGTCTACAATATTTCCGTAGGATGGAAGGAGGGATAATTTGCTGAACCAAAGCATGTAGTACCTTTCCCTCAAAAACAATAGAGGTGACTAAAGAAAACATCTTACAACTGTTCCTATCATTGCTAGTACTAGTTCACATTCCTTAGTGGTGTTAATTTTGCTTAAATGGCAATTTGGAGGTTTCTGCTCAGGTGACATGGACCATTTGTAGCAATTTAAAAGAACTTCAATAGCCCCAACAGGTTCCATTTGTAATTCTCACTACTGTGACAAGCCCTCGTCTGGCCTGCACCACACTTCAGCCTGTATGTGGAGCTTCAATGTGACTGAACATTAGTTCATACCAAAGCCAAAACCCTTCACACAGATGTACAGAATAAGACTAGACTGGACCCCTTCTCTACAACACCTAGTTTTCTAGAGGATCCCAGTAGCAGTTTGTGAAAGCATCTGGGCATTCAGCCAAGTCCTATTTCAGTTAAGGTTCAAAAAGAAGTGATGGGAAAGGCTACACCTTAGGAAACCAGTGTTGTATCCACATATTTCTCGGAGGGCTATGTAACATCAGGACCAGCACCATGTTTCTCCTTATATGTAACTTGATAGTTGCACACATTTAGCTAGGAAATATTTTATTACATGTATTTTTCTAAAGGAAAGAGTCTGGACTCCATTTAAATAGTGATCTAGGTGAGATAATGAACTATTGTGCTAGAGAAATGCTGAATTCTGTAATGTTATCTGAAACTCTCAGAGTACATTCAAACAATGTAGAAGCTTTTATACACTGCAGAGACGATAGTGTGAATTCTCATAATTTATGGAGGTTTTTGACACTTCTCAGCTGACATCCTTTTAATAGCCCCAGAAGGTGGTATTTAATCACCAGTTCCTTCACTGTTCCTCCTAATTTATTTTCCAGGTTTCGTTAATAGATTTAGTCCAAGGTAATACTGACAGATTGCTTGAAAACAATTACCTGACCTTGCATTTTCTTCCAAAGCAGAAAACAAATAACAGCCATGTGATTAACTTTAATCATAGGCTACTTTTAATCCACATTTAATCCGCATTTTTCATAATTCTGTCTCATTTAGGACTTATTCCAAGTCTCAATTTGTTTCTTAAAAAAAAAAAATTAATTCCTATATCCACTAACAACTACTTCTGTTTAACATTAGAACAAGCGTCAAAGCCAAATACCATTATTTACAACATGTGGGAAATATGAATGTAGAGTAAGCACAATCCCAATTGCGGAGTACCTGTGACAAATTTGGAGGGCAAAGGGCATTATCTTTTAAACAACAACAACAACTTAAAAGCAAAAAAAACAGCAACGAAGAACATTTTAACAATATTAAAACATTTACTCCTTACAAAAATTCTATAAATTCAAGGATGCATTCCAAATTCCCTGTCATTTGTAGGCAAGTAAATATGTCAAACTCAGTTTAAGGCTCATTTTCACTACACCAACTAACATCATTATACTGGCCACAATACAGCCAAAGTGAGGCAATTATTGAGTTATATAATTCTCTCCAATTTAAATCAATAGGACAAAAGGTACATCAATTTGGCCAGAACCCTTTACATAGCGCATGTATCAAATACCCAACAAAATATACATATGAGTATTATACTACAGAAAAAAATCACACATTTTATTACTTCTGTTGTAGATGTTTAACCAAACCTTTGTTTTCACATACTAGTACGGGGTGGGAGTGGAGGAGCACAACCCAAATTTATAGCTGTTATCTTTCCTTTAAAAAAATAGCTACTCCTTCCCTGAGGGCTAAGCAACCAGTTTGAGACAAACTCTTATCTTCAATTAATTATTTGGGGGGGGATGAACATGGAAAAATAATTTTATATCATTTGATATGGGTTACAATTGAATATCACCATCTTACCTGGTTTGCTTTCATTTGGTTTACACTGCACTTCCTCAACACATTCTGCAGGAAACCATCCAACATGACCTCGAGTGGTGCCTTCCCAGAATCCACCCTCGCCAATGCTCAAAACTAGGCATAAAATAGGAAAACGTCATTAGGTGTTTACTTCTGCATAAGTTTATTTTATACACAATCTTAAATGGTAACTTACAAGCTTAGATGCAAAGTCCCATTTAACAATGAAGTAGGCCACATTCATTTGCACCTATGGAACCTATGATTTCCACTGTCTATGTTGGAATAAAAACTTAACAGAACATGATTAGCAGTTGTAAAAATGTATAAAATTCAGAATGAACCAAAGAAAACCGCATCTGATTAAGAACTAGCACACGGGGCAACTGTTAGCAGGTAACATGAAAAAAACTCTAAAGTGGTGCAGAACGAGCTTCTGAGCAACCTCATAGCCTAAGCATTTCCCCTAAATGAACAGTACTCAATATTCTGCTATACTTAGAACATAATATTTGGGTAAAGAAAAACAGTACATTCTGACTCTTCAGTGAATCCTGAAGATGGAATCCAGAATATCAGTTAATGCACAATAGATCTGGAAGAAACTTAAAGTTACTCCTTTGTTGAGGGTTAAGCTATACCATGGGTAGGCAAACAAAGGCCCGGGGGCCGGATCTGGCCCAATCACTGCGAACCAGCATGTTTTTACATGAGTAGAATGTGTGATTTTATTTAAAATGCATCTCTGGGTTATTTGTGGGGCAGAGAAATTTGTTCACCCCCCCCAAAAAAATAGTCCGGCTCCCCACAAGGTCTGAGGGACAGTGGACCGGCCCCTTGCTGAAAAAGTTTGCTGACCCCTGAGCTATACTAATTTCTTTGGGGTGGGGACTCGTAGCCAAGACAAACTTGTATCTTCAATTAAGTAAGGAGAAATATTTCAGAGACATCAGAGAAACTACTCCAAAGTATGTACTATATGAATTGTGACCTATGGATTCTGAGCATGTCATAAAGGGAGTTGCAAACTTCATTACTTGCATATTTAATAATACTTTTAATTAGTACGACATTAATTAGTTAATATCGAAGACTTGGAATCCATCTCTATTTGTGTAGGGTTGCCATGCGTCCAGAATTTCCCAGACATATACAGAATACTGCAGACGGCAGCAGCGTCAGGGCGGAAATCAGTCAAATGTCCAGAAAAATCCGGACATATGGCAGCCCAGCTTTTGCCAATCCCCCCCAATAGCTCAGAAATGGCATTACACACACACACACACACACACACACACACACACACACACACGTTTGTGTGAATGTAAGCTTGGGTTGATGGATAATCACATAACTTGTACACACAGCTATAATACGTTTTAAAACATGTTGCTGATTCTCACAGTGGAAAATGGCAAAGCAGAGTGCATCGCCTTTTAAAAGACTAAAGCTCAAGTGTGCATAGGTGTTAAGTTGGAAATTGATCCTATGACTTGGCAAGAACTGTGAAACTGAGAGATGCAGAAAGGTGTAGAAAAAACCTTGCCATTGCTAAGGAGTTTTTTAAAAAGATGAATTAAGACAAGCTCTTCTAAAGCTATGAAATGTTCTCAAGTCAGTCCCCTGCAACACGCAGCACGTAAGTGTCTCTTAACAAGGAAAATAACAGCTTTGGGGGGTGGAGGTAATTGTCATCAGGAAAACAGCACTTGGCGAAATGGTTCTGCCTCTGCGCTGTAGTCCTGATCTGAATCTCTCTTGCATGCATGCAGACAGCTGCTAGAAATTAAAAGAGAAGGGAGATTCCATCATGGTTTCTGCTGTCATGTCTACTTAGATTCTAAGTGTAAGGCTGCTGGGCCCTGGTTTCAATGTTCTAGGACTTCCCTGAGCCCATCCCAATATCCATGTGCTGCCTGTGGACATCTGCATAGGGAAAGCCAATATGGACAGACCTCTCTACTGTGCTTTAACCCCAATCATGCAGGGTTCCAGCTCATATGGAAGCCTATGCATGGAGAAGTCTACACATCTAGACTCTCCCTTGACAGATTCCTATGCTGAATACAGGGAGTTTAGGAACAGGCCCTGTGAAATGACATAAAAGCAGCTGGAGGAAGAGGACAGGACAGAGGGTGAAAAAAGAGCTGTGAGTGGAGCAAGGCCCTTTGAAAAAAAATTACCCTCTGGGAAACTCAACAAACCTGATCTACCTGCAACTTGGTATGGAGAGTGAAGCTGAATGGGACACAGTTGTGGGCAATCTGAAGAAGTACCATCCATTTTAAGCAAGTCTAGAGAGACTAGGATGATGTCTGCTGTTTCCAGGATCTCTTCTCATTGTGAGACCTTTTGTAGGTGAGCTTAGAGTTTCTCTGGACCCCATAACTGTGTATTTTTGTAATATTTTGTTTAAGTTGTCTGTTGTTGCTTCAGCTTTTTGTACACCGCTTAGATATATTTTAATATGTTAATGTATTTTAATATATTTAATTAAGAAATTAAATAATAAAATAATAAAATTAGGAGCAGGGCCAACAATGTACTCCTGCTTTCACTTAATCACATGGACCGTCCTTGTGATCAACTTTCATAACTTGAAAGTGTGAAGAGGCTATCTTTTCTACAAGATAAGCCGCACCTTTAAAATTCAAGGGGGGGGGGAAGGAAAAAAAGACAATACCCAAATATAAGCCGCTCCCTTAAAATTCTGCAGGCACTCACACCCGTTCCGTTTTACCATATGTCTGTTTCAGCAGCGATATTGTAAAAGCTAGTTTTTGTACGGTCGCGAATTTAAGCTGCACTTTAACTTTCACGATCGGAATTTGGGGGAAAAGTGAGGCTTATATTCAGGTCAGTATGGTATTTTAAGAGTAAGATTTCTGATTCACTTAAATAAACCCCATTAACAGTTAAGAAACACTCACTTTATGGAATCCCAGAGTCCCATTATAATTTTTAAAATTTACATACATGACAATCCTAATTATGTTCTCATTTTCAGGTGCATGGTGAATGAAGTTGTATTCAAATAACCAGGAGATATACAGTTGCTGCTTTAAAGCTGGTTGCTACCATAGAAAGCTACCATGGAAAGGAAGAAGATGGGAAAAGTTTGGAACAGATGGAGCCAAAATTCAAAAAGTGTTTGATTCCAAATGTAAATAAACTGGTTTATGAAGCTGATTTCAAAATTCATTGACATCACTAAATCCACTTGGTAACAGTGGTTTCTACCAAGTAGTTGGGGTTCATCCACAGTTTTGGTGACCTGGTATTATGTACCAATTAATTCCCCCAGGACCAAGAGGTTTTCTCATTCTGTGGCTGTGCCTAGCAAAAATCCAATCTGAATCCAGAGAGCTATTGCTTAACCAAGCTTCAATTCAGCGGGTAAGATTGGAACAACCAGAAAAGCTCTCAAGACCTGGAGGACTTTAATCAGTATAATATAAGATTGAAATATGGGGCAAGTGAGCCCTTAGGAGATACAGATGACCAGCATGCCATGCAGTTATCTACAATTAACTTTTAAGCAGTTAAAATATTGCTGTATATTTGAATTCACCTTATTATATGAGGGGTATCTAAGATAGCACACCAGAAAATATATAAGAATATTTTATGGGAACACCTGACAAAACATTCTAGCTGCTCACTATGCATACCTCAGATCTGTCTTGCAAACTACCATTTGATAGTTCTAATTTGTAACCAGTGTTATGTGGTTTAAAAACCCCCCACTGAAGGTAAGATACTGCAGTGGTTGAAACAAATAGACCATTTAGAACTTTTGGAGCCTTGATCATGAATGTTGCTTTTTGGGGGGAGGGGGAAACCAAAACAAAATATCACGTTTATTTTTAAAAGTTAGCTGTGGTTTTCTTAATATCAAGAGTGGTAGACACAAAATGATGTCAGTGTGCATGACTAATGGACAAAACTAAGCGTTATTTTTAACTACATTACATGATACTCTATTAATACAATAATTCACATGTATTTTTAAATCTACCTGAACTTGACCCACTTTCAGCTTTCATTTAATAATTGGTATACCACATATCATTTGATTATATCAGTTTATGAATCCCTTAGCTACTGGTCATGAAGAAAAACCACCACCAAATTATTCCAAAATGTTTATGAAAGATACTATAGTGCTATTTCATGGGGTTTATGATAAAACTTTATAACAGTGAAGCACTAATTGAAAGTTCTCCTTTTTATTTTTATGAGTTCTCCAATCTTTGGTCAAGATAAACCAGCTGTTAGGTGTTAGGATATGATGGAGAAAACCAGACACATCTTGACCAAGGAAGATAAAAGTGGCCGAATATCAGGGATATATCCTAGTAGTGATGAGAGAAATTTCCCAATTTCTCTGCTGCTGCCAAAATGGGGGGAGGGCAATGACAGGGAATAGTATAGGGCCAGAGGAGGGAGGGGAATGGCATTACACCAAATCCTATACTCACCCCAAATACTGCTTTCAGCTACGATGCCAACATAGCATTACAGCAATTTCACAGGTAGTTTGAGTAGGAACTTACTCCCTGAACTCAGAGGTGAGCAAAGAAGCCTCAGCTGTCCCTCAACTCTGCCACAATAGTATATATCAGAATCAGACAAACCATGCACAGCATCAAACCACATCAATACCAGCACACAAACCCATGGTAATGATTCCTTTACTTAGATGAGAAAGGGACATTCTCATCTCTTGCTTCTCTCTGCAGCCCCCTTCCTCTGCACTCCCTGAAAATACACTCAATTAGGAGATGCAATTGCAGAGGGGGATCCCTATGTAACTGGAAGAGGCAGAGCATAGTTGCTTTTGATTCTTTAGGAGCAGTAGTTGCTTTTCCTGCATTTTCCTGTTCTTTTAGCATTATAAGAATGTTTCTGAATTGCTGCTGAATTCAGCTTGTTCTGTCTGGCTTGTTCCTGAGCAACCAAGATATCCTGTGACTCCCAGGTAACTCAACACATACTTTTTCATACAGACTTTGAAAAGTGGCTCTTAACAGCCACACATTTTCGCCGCCATGTTGTGTGTATCCCATTATAGATTCAGAAACTCTCTACGTTTGGCTAGAACCTATTAGTTCAATCTGTTTACAAGCAGCTTTAATCAAGCTTCCTTCTATTAATATAGGTCTTTTCATTCTGTCTCTACTGTGATTATTAGAGATTAAGATTAGCTGGCCATCCTTCAAGTCTTTACAATGGCCTGGATAGCACGACATGCTGAGCAAAACTTTGGCTTAGCGTGTCTGTGAGAGCATAGCAAGCTCTCAGAGTGGAGCTCAAAGCTGCATTGCTTTTCTCCCATGGTCTTTTTACAGCTATATTGGGTTGTTGTGGGTTTTTTTGGGGGGGAGAGACCTGTTGTAATAATCCAGGGAAACAGATACGACGGACATGCTCCCGTCTGGCCCATACACCCCGGCCGATCTGCTGGGCGACTTTCAAACCCCTGGAACAGCAGAAACCAGAGACCTAGCTTCCAGGAAGCTAAGCACTCTTCCCTTTTATGCAGCAGGAGAAGATGCACCTCAGAGACTGGCTTAAAGCGATATTTACAAGCATTTATTCTTAGAACATGAGGACAAAAGAAAACACACCTCCATGTTCAAAAACTCAAGAGAAAGTGAGTACAGACTGAAGACAGGAAGTTCCCAGCAGCACACTGGAACATTACACAGACATGTGATAAGCTTCCATCTTCAGTCTGTTGTTAAGGTGGAATGGGAATTACAACAGGACCTTGGCTAAGGTTAGATCTTAGCCACAACTCAGTTTGGACAACATACTACCGGTAAACCAAACCTTGTCTTACCACAGGATTTTCACTAAGTTCCTCTGCATAAACCCATATGGGGAAAGGGCAGATCAATGAAAGTCACCCTCCCCAATGAGAGCCTCAAATATGTTACTGAGATGCTCCCCCCTTTAAATTATTTTAAACTGCCTCTTTGTGCATAAATTACAAACATTACACATTTGCAATTGCCTATCCATTGTTTAATTGAAGGCATCCTTTAGAGTGTTTTAGATCTAGCCAATTGCTGCACAGCCCTCAACTTGGCATTGCTGAAACATGCTTATTAGTCTGATGGGTGCCAGTTCAAATATGTGTAGAGAGTATAAAACCAGTTATCGAAGTGTGCATGGCCTAAACTGGGACTGAATATTTGTCATTTAGAACTGGGACTCAATCAACAAATCTGTATGTTCGTCTCCTGGCTTCAACTAAAGGGGAAAGCTGATCTGATCATTCAGGAACATTTAAAGGGAACAGACTGACCTTTCACCCTGTCCCCTTTGTGCAAATGAATCTCCCCTTCTCCTTGAGGTTGATATGGCTTCACGACAATAAATAGTCTTCCAGGTACAGCACTGTAAAGTTTACGTTTTGGACCCTGATAATCCAAGGCAGATATAGTATCCTTGTTGGCACTGGGGTTATAACTGGCACTGGAAAGAGAGCAAAATGAACAACGTTAGTTTACCTTTTATTTATTCCACTTATTTCCCGACTATTCGCTAAGGCGCTCAAGGTGGCGTACATGGTTCTGCTACTCCCCATTTCATCAGGAAAAACATATCAGATTGCTGAACCTCCATTAGCACCGGCTGCCTGGTAGTCTAGACAATCCTTTCTAACCTTCAAATACATTTCTATGTGGAAAAGGTCAGTTAATTATAATAATTGTTTTCACTGTGGACACAAAAAAAGGCAATAACTGACTCCAGGTTTTCATTCCACTGGTTAAACAAAATGAGACAGAGCAAGAGAGAGGTGTAGCTGGGTGTAGCACTTAATGGTTAAGCCTGCGTCAGAAATACAGTAGGAGGCAACGTTATAGAAGAAAGCCAAAGCTGAATATCCAGACTAACATTAACATTCATTCATCTTGAAATTTTATTTGTGCCAGCGACATTATTGGCCACAATGACTTCTATAATTCAACTCTATGCTGTGGGGGTGGGGGAGGCTTTAAATGCATACATTAATCCTAAATATATTTAACTGGGAAGAAGTTCAACTGTTTTCACTGATTTAGGGAAATTGTAAGGGCAAGTTACATATTATAAGCAACAGTGTATAATGAAGCCCTGCCATTTCTTTTTACAAATTAAAAGCACTTTGGGAAGTTACACTAAGATGATCAAATCTTGACTTAATAAGCAGAGATATAAAGAAGTTTATAAATAAGATTCATGCAACAGTTATCCATTTGCATGAGCAGCAAAACAAAGCAGGAAGCCACAGTTAACCATATATTTGTATTATGTCCAAATCAATAAACTTCCAAACAAACCATACATTGAAAGCACAAACACACCCCACAAAAAGGGCTGACTGTAGTTTAGCCCTCACAGAGCTACAATTCAGGTAGGTAGCCATGTTGGTCTGACGCAGTCGAAATAGATAAAGAAATAATTGTCCAGTAGCACCTTAGAGACCAATTAAGTTTGTTCTGGGTATAAGCTTTCGTGTGCGTGTACACTTCTTCAGATACACAGACCCTTATATATAGCGGGAGGGTGGGGTGGGGCTTTTCTCAGGAGGGTGAAGGGTGAGCTACAATTGACAGCACTACAGTTTCCAAACTACCGTATTTTTCGCTCCATAAGACTCATTTTTCCTCCTGAAAAGTAAGGGGAAATGTCTGTGCGTCTTATGGAGCAAATGTGTGGCTGATCGCTGGCTCTCTTTCCGCCCCCGCCCCCTTGCCCAGGCCTCCATTGTTGAATTTTCTGCAGACGGAGGCTGTTTGTTTCCCCAGCGACATGTGACTGGCTGATTAGATTATCTGTTTGGAAACTCTAGAAACGGCTCCCTTTCCTTTCCTAAAGAAGCTGCAGAACTGTGAGTTGAACCCCATAAAAACAGCATTTTTTTTCTTTACAAAGTAAGCTCAACAACTTTGAGCTGATCCTCAAAAAAGGGGCTTTTCCCCTTTGCAAAAGAAGCTGCACAACTTTGAGCTGATCCTCAAAAAACAGGGGCTTTCCCCCTTTCCTCCTCTAAAAACTAGGTGTGTCTTATGGTCAGGTGTGTCTTATGGTATGAAAAATAAGGTACTTTTATCGGGATTCTTTGTGGGAGGTGCTTTAAATGTACAGTGGTACTTCGGTACTTGAACGGCTTGGCTCCCGAACAAATCAGCTCCTGAACGGCGCAAACCCGGAAGTAAGTGTTCCGGTTTGCAAATGTTTTTTGGAAGCCGACCGTCCGACGTGGTTTCCGCTTGAGTACAGGAAGCTCCTGCAGCCAATTGGAAGCCGCGCCTTGGTTTTTGAATGGTTTTGGGAGTCGAATGGACTCCCGGAACAGATTAAGTTCAAGAACCAAGGTACCACTGTATGGAGCACATGAGTTTCTCATTTCAGATATAACAGGAAGCTATAGTTAACTGCTTCCAGGCTTCTTTTTTTGTGCTCACATGAAGGTCCAAAGTGACTGTGTAAGTACAGTACATGGAACTTTTTCATATCTCAGCTTAATGTGGCCTTTGAATGGAGAAGGAACAGGCTGGGGGTGCTTAACACATTCCCCACTGGATGTTTTTGTGCTCATTCTCTGTCAACCTCTGTTAACTTCCATGCAATTCCAGATATGTGCCTACAGATGTGGAACAATTTTGAGTGAAAAAGGACAATCGGGGAAAGGCCTAAGCACCCTTATCCACTCAATCTCCACCACACCTACACTAAAAACTGCAGCCTCCTGCTTTTCATTCAAAAATGTTGGAGCTTCATTACATACATTTGTATGCAACCATCAGTTTGCCCCCATTGAAACAGGTTACACAGAAAGGTTGGGAATATGAGAGCGATTCTTTAGGAAGCAAGGGGTCTCAGAATCTGAATTTGAACATGCTTAAGGCATCATAACTTTCAAACCATAACATTAGGCAAGTATACACACTGTACATTTTTAAACACTACTGAATTTAACATTTCTATCAAATTTTACTTATCTTAATTGCCAGTGCAAGATTTTATCAGGTAATCTAACATCGTAGATTATGCTTTGTTTCTTTTTTAAATAATAATTAAAAATGTGGGTTCCAGTACACACTTTCCTAGTGCCTGACTTCAATTACATACTGGAAAGCAGCAGGTGTCAGTATTTGGAATATTCTAATTACATTGCCTAACAACTGGCATTTATGTGTAGTCATTATATAATGCATCTAGAGACTGAACAAATTTAGAGCAACGTTTGGGCCCATCATCCTGATAAATTATCAGAGTTTATTTGTTGTAATTATACTTGACACAGGATGCAATGTTTAAAGTGTTCACATGAATTCAATATGCAGCTCACAGAGAATTTCCATTGAAAGGTGTAAGGTGCCTAAAAAAAACATTCAACCAATGAATATTTAGCATAAGTAAATTTGTGCTTAAGTAGTGTTCCTGGAAGATGTCTGACTGTATATGCGAACTTTCACAGATTACAATAAAAACCAACAACCAAAGATTCAAAGAGTATTGAAAGGTGAGGTACAAATGCAGAGCGAAACAATCTTGGAATTCCTGTGGGCGAGAGTGAAATGGAAAATGTACTTGCTATAGAACGACTGGACTGAAATAATTGATTAGGGCAGATCACAGTGATGATACATTTAGGATTAATTGGACAGTGAATTCAAAATGGGATCCTGGATATTATCCCTGCAGTTAAGTGGGGGCATGGGGGACGCATACCGTTGAGAGAATTAGCCACATGATATAGTTCCTGCTCAAGCAGCTGTCAACTTAACAGTCGCTCTTGGCAAATTTACAAGGATGTAGTTCTGAAGCCTGATCCCAGTGGCATGTGTTCTCTTCAAATGGCTTCATATACGATAGAGACTGGAACATAATGAAAAATTATCCTCCTTTCATTGCAGAACATATGCACTATCTGTGTTTACGACTTAGCATTTAGGGAGAAATAATTATCTTGAATGTCAATTCATTGCAAACATACCCACAGTTGTGACATACCAGAAAAGTGCTTCATGGTGATATGCTAGTGCAACACCTCGTATGCCACATCCTAAGAAAATATTCATTAGCTCCATGGCACAAGCATGTAAGGGGAAGCTGGGATAGGTTTACCTGGGGATCCAGACGGCCTCTGATTATGGGCTGCAAACCCATAATCATGAAGAAACATTGAGGCAAACCTAGTTCTATTTCTCTATGTGGATCCAGATTTTGAAATATCTTTGCCTCCAAGAGCAAAGATGGCAGTGAACAAAGTGGAGGCCTCAGAGTCACTGTAGGATAATCTGTTCGGCTGTCATAATTTTCTACTGCCAGGGTCTTCATGGCAGGAGAGAGAAGAGCCAGCTGTGGACAATGATCCAGCAGATGACCAGGAAGAGGAAGAACTGGCAGTGACAATATAAAGTTCCTCAGTTTTCTTTGGACACTTCCTGGGTAAACAGTGCCCTATTAAGGCAGGAGCCTTCACTGTGCTCTTTTCAGTGACTGCTAAAAACATATTTGTTTAGACAAGTCTACCCAGATATGTAAAACAATGACATGTGCTTTAATCTGTTTTTCACTTATTGTAGATTTTAATTATTTTGGGATGTTTTAAATGACTGGTTTTTTGTTTTCTGATTAATTTATTGTTCCATTCTTTTTGTAAACCACTTTGAGTGGTATGTCAATTTTATGAAATTAAATTATTAATTAAATGAATAAATATAAGTGCCTGCAGCTGAACCCCTGACCATCCTCTTGATTGCCTTGTCCGCAAAATGAGGTATTTTCTTCTTAATGTCCAGCTCACTTGCTTAGCTATCTAGGGCTGTGTCACTTAGCTCAAGCATTCCCTTACTCAGTTCCTACACCAGCTCGAGCTCCAGCTGGTCTTTCATCTGCAGGTCCTACGGTTCCTTGGCAGTATTTTCTGGATTCAGACAGAAGAGCAAAGTGTAGAAACTCACCACCATCAGAGGGAACTATCATAATGGCAACAGCTGGGGACATTTCCAGGCCCTAGAGCAAATGTGGGGAACTGGATCCAGCCAATGGACCAGATCCTAATGTCCCCACCCCCAGGGGCATACGAAGGAGCGTGCGGGGGGTGCGGTCCGCCCTGGGTGCCACTCTGGTGGGTGACAAAATGGCCTGCTGCCTCCCCCCCAGCTGTAGGGCGGCCGATGGCGCTCACACACCATCAGTATGGGCGCCGTGCGGGCACTGTCCATATGGGCGCCGCTCAAGCACAGTCTGTATGGGCGCTGTGTGTGCGCTGCTGGGTGGTTCGCCCTGCCCCTGTGGGTGCCGGAGAGGCTTTCTCTGCTACTGCCCATCCCTCTCCCCGCACCAGGCTCTCTGACAGATATGTGAGGCTGCCCACCTGTCAATCTGTTTAAGTCACCATAACATCAGGTGAATAATTTCCCTTTGCAGTGTGGCTTGAACTGCTCCTTTGCTCCTGCACAGTTTGATTTCAATCAGCATTCGGACGTAATCAGCATCAGAGGCAGCTTACTAGAAACAACGCATTTCTGGCCTCTCCTTAAACTGGATTCAACCTGAGAGGTGAAGAAAACTACAAATCCCTTGCTCCCTGGCAGGAAATGACACTTCTGAGCATCCAGTATAGTTGGGGCTCAAAAGCCTCTATTTATCTCAAGAGAGCCCTCCCTCTGCCTTTTCAAGTCTTGAGTGTTCTTTTCTTTATTCAGCAGCAGGCCAGCAGGCTTCTTTAAAATACCCTGAAAATACTCAACGTTTTTCTACCATTTCCCAGAAAACAAAAATAAGGTGAGTTGAGGGAAGAATCCACAGGATATTGCGTAAATCACATGTTTAAGGAGCTGCATGCAGTATAATTGGTACATGCCCAGGCTTAGGGAAATGGTACCAAAGCTGCAAATCTTATTTTTAAGAGCCACCATAGTGGCCAGAAAGGTAATTTTACAAAACTGGAGATCAGCTGCTGCATCTAACAAAATGAATCAATGCATTGGATGACTACACGCAGGACCAGGCTGCAAAAGAATAAGCAGTTCTTAGAAAAAAAAGAAAAGAAAGAAAGCACAAAGAAGCTGTGCATCTCTTGTCACATGGATGCTGCCCAAATAATCTTTCTTATAAAATAAAAAGACAAAAGAACAGAGGTTTGAAAGCATCTGGCAAAATGTCCATGAGAAAGCAGTTGTCAGCAAACATCTGACCCCACCTTGTTCCATCTCCCCCACCACGCTGCAGTGTCTCTGCTAACAACCATGGTAAAATTTCTTTCCTCTTCTCCTTTCCCTTTTCTTTTCTTTTCCAACTTAATTTGGGGTGATGGATTGTGGTAGGGAGAAAGAAGGGACCAAGGACGAGGAAGAGCAAGGGGTGAGGAAGAGCAGAAGACAACCAACTGTGCTATTAAAAAATAAAAAATAAAAATCACAAAGTCAACATTTTAAAAAAATGGAATATTGAAAAGTCACCTAATGTGCCGATGTTGCTGTCGCTTTGCATCTTCTCCTCCTAACCTATTTAATGATGGTGAGCGGCTTCGAGAAGATGGCGTGTAGCTCCCAACAGTTTTCACAGTTCCATTAGGATTATTCTGCATCTGTTGGAGTAGGTTAGGAGAAAGGCTACGGTGTGAAGAAGCTAAGGAAGAGGCTGACCAATCAGGAATGTTGACGTTCAGATTGTTATCACTATTTGACCGAAGCAAGACACGAGGTGCTGTCAAGGTGCTCTGGGGCCTCCGTCTTCTGTTTGAGTAGGTAGGAGCCTCTCTAAATGGCACTGTATTAAGAAAGGAGAAAGAATGCAAAATGGTACTTCTGATTTTAGGCACATGCATCAGACCACCCACCCACTTCCCCCAAATCAGTACTATATACTTTCAATTCTTAATACATAAAAAAGACCCCCAAAAAAGCCTTGGCTGATTGTCTAATCAAAATGAGCACTACCATTATATTTAAACTGCAATTAAAATTAAAGATAATTTTCATAGGAAATCACCTTTTAAAAACTAGAATTAACAAGCTCTTTATTACTGAAAGTTCCATATTTTATCTCACTGTAAGAGTGCAAGATTGGAGAATGGTGTTCAGCATTGGCTGCTGGCAGTCTCTGATTTATAAACGGTAAGCAACTATTAGCTTTCACCAACAAATGTGGACAGTCTCATTAAAAAAGAAAGAAAAGAAACGAAATGGCTCTTAGTATGGTATGGGCAAAAATGGTTTTTTTTATACTAGAATTAGAACTTCTTTTCCTTCCTTCCTTTCTACTCTGTAGCACAATTTCCTAGATTTACATTACCCTAAACATGTGAAAACCAAAGGAAACTTACTTTTCCCAGGGCAATAGCTCCAAAAGGCAATCATATACAAATTAACTCCCATTGTTCCCCAAATCATGCAAAATCTCTCTAGGCCAGCACCAGCAAACAACTGAAAGGAGAATCTGGTAAGCACTGAGCATATACCTTACAATGCAAATTCGGGTTTCTAGAATAGGCAGTAAAAGGCTTAACACGGTTTCTGTTACTTCACTCTTGTTCCTTTACACAGCACAGCTTAATACTTGGTTCATGAGCGAGGGGCGCTTTTTGACAGTTACCCAACCTCTTAACAATCCCACTCCTGAGGCATTTCCAAATAGTATAACTGACCCTGGAGGTCACCACACCCCTTTTAACTGGTTTGGGAGACTGTTAGCCACACAGCTTCTACTTCTCCTGGCTCCAGTGGACTCCTGTCTGTGAACTCTCCCAAGACACTCAACACGGTCTTACTTCTAAGCTACAAGGCTCCTTCCTCTAGCTATAGATATTCTCCTCAGAGTGAATGTTAAACTCAAATTTGAACCAACTGTCTCAGACAAATGCTATCCTAATGCCCATCTCCCATCTCGAATCAAGCCCTAGCCAAACACTCCCTCAGAAACAGCTCCTTTTATTCTCCTTCCCAAAGGGCTGCTCCGCCCTCCTCTGGCTAGCTGCCTTGGTAGCCAATCAGAGAGAGGCTCCAGCCCTCTGGTGGAATTCTGAGGGACTGCATCACCAGACTAGTCTGACTGCGCTGTCCGTCTCACACCCTACCCCCAGCCCTCAAGGCACCAGTTTAAACCAGGCTTTGGGAAGGAGGTGCGAGGCTCTGGCAAGGTCCTAGAGCCCTCCTATCTCCTCCCCAAAGCTAGCTTTGGACAAGCGCTTTCTGGGCTTTGAGAAGACGCCCTCCTCGGCTATGCACCCAGCGCGACCACACCACTTGCACTGCCCTAAATCCGCCTCTCGCATAACACTAAACCATAGTATAGCAGTTCACCAAAACCAAGGTCACCAACTAGCAGAGCAATGTGACTTTCTGATGTTGGGTCTCTGAACAATTAGTGAATGTCAAAGTACCAAGGGACTGTGGAGTCAGGTACAATAAAGAGCATGGAGGTTAATAGGGAACATGAGCTCACCCATGAAACCAGTAGTTTGCAGGAAATCAGTGGGTTGAGCTTAGGCAGACCACCTTCAGTTCCCAACCAATGATCTCCGAGTAATAACAATGGTTTAGTTTACAGTAAGCATTATTGATATTATCTTTGTGAGAGCGCTTAGCAAAAGTGCTAAATAAATTTGAAATGGGGCAAAGCCAAGTAGCCAGTTCATGCATAGGAGCCTCATGATGGGAGGGGGAGAGAGCTTCAAGAAAATATTCATTTCACTTACCCAGCATGCCACTTTATGTTTCCCCTCTTGATGTGACTTTTAGACATAGTATAGGCTTGCGTACATGCTGGAAACATTCCCCCCCCCTTTCATCGTGATGACTGATCAGATCTTCATGCCACAGTGACCATGGACAGTTATCCTTCAGCGCTGAAGCTATGGTATTCATGCTTTTGAACTACTACGTTATTGAGATGAAGCATTCCAGACTATACAAACGCCTCCTGAAGAGGATGAAGCTGGAAACCTCAGCAGGACTTTTCATTTGCTTGTTTTTCAGCAAGACTAGGCAAAATTAATTTGCATAAGGCTGTTGAGACTATCAGCCTGACTTTTCATCCCCAGAATGGCAGATTATCAAACTTGCTGGTTGATGCCAAAATGCCCTATGCCCCAGAAGCTTTCCCATCAGGCAAGGGTTCTCACCTCTTTTATAAGTACAAAATTGGATTTTATGCTGCTCTTGGAATTAAGAGTTTGTTACCCAAGATGCTGCTTAAAGGTTATGTAAATCTGTGGCCCTCTTTAACACAAGCCACAGTGTTTATGCATTCCCGTCTGTTTACCCACAACACTTGGTGGAGGTTTTTCAATTTGTTTCAGTTACTGTCACTAAATTATCAGAATATGGCCTGTAAAATTCATACAGTACACTAAGTTTTAAAAATCAAAACATCCCCCACCAAACCACATCTCTATGCAAGGTTGTTTACTGAGAACTGAAAGGTTTTACAGGACTGTCGGTCAAAGCATAAAGTACTGCATTAGTTGAAGCTGCTCAATCAGAGGTTTTGAATGCTGCAACTGAAGCAGAATCCTAAATTTGGCAAGTGGGGCAGTTATACAGCGATTCTGTACTTGATGCTAAACTCTGCTAATTCCTATTACTGCTATCAGTAAGGGTTCAAGGCTACACAGGCACAGTGTGGAATGGAATGGGGTGGGTAGGAATCTGAAGCAAGCAGCTGGAATTATAGCTGTTGCACTAGGACTGAGTTTTGGACCAAAGACTGCTATATGGGAGAGTCATGCTCTTACTCAAAGGGTCATCACCAGTATGACCATCAGTAACTCCTGTTAGCCCACGAGGCCTATGCATGTATGTTTCTATAGATAGATAGCTAAACTATCCATCCACACAGTCATTAATAAACCCTGATGCAACATCACATGAATCGTTTATTTAAAAGGTACCCTGTTGCTTCACTGGGACTTGCATGTGACACAATGACTTGAAGATTCAGCAAACCTAAAATGACCTATATCACTTTACAGCAAAATCAAAAAGATACCATAATACTTTCACATACAGTATAGGCAGTCAAAAAGGGATGAAAGATCTTAAAAAATACTTTCAGGGTTGTTGTTTTTTATTAAGGTATTCCCAGAACCTGACACTAGAGACCTGCAAGCAATGAAAATGACTATTTATTTGCACCTGTGTTTGCATTCTCACAGAAACAATATGAGCTGGACAGAAACAGCCCCGACAACCTCTACTAAATATGTCTCGAGAGGTACATTGCACAATGGGGGCTCCTGGAGCTCATGTGCAATTCTTCTCTATCCACTCTCCAACAGCAGATCAACATTGCAAGAAATTTTCAAGTGGGTCCAGTTACTGCACTGTCACCTGTTACACCAGGTGTCAGGAGCCCTCCAGATGGTGCTGGATTCCATCATCCCCAACCATTGGTCATGTGGCTAAGACCAGGGTGGTGGAAGTCCAACAAGATCTGGAGGGCCATAGACTGCCACCTATGTTAGGACAAAATGAGGCGTGATCGTTGCTCGGATGAACTTCAATGAAAAGCCTCCCCAAGCAGCAGTGATGGGTGCATAAATCTGATGTGAGAAGTACCCCCTCCAACACAGCCGGAATTTGGTTATGCACTAAGTCTTATCTGCATGAAGAAATGTGTTTACAAGAGTGGACTTCTGCTGGATGAGAATGAGCAGGCACAATTCATATCCCATGGAAATCGGTGTCAACTTTCCCATTTAATCAATAATCCTGGAATGCATTTACCAGCTAGAACTGAGTTACCAAAATTAAATTTAGAGCGTGTGCTTTTCCCCTCATACTTCAAAACGAATGCTAATATTTCACATGTACTTTAAATGAGGAAAATACTATTTTAAGGTATTAAAAAAACAAAAACAAACCTCAAACGTGTTTTACAGGGATGAGAGGAGTGAATTACAATCAGTATTGTTACTTTGCTTTCCTCTGAACAGTTTAAAAAGATCTAATTTTACCATTTAGCCAAGTCAACTCATGTTTTGATTTTAACAAAACATATTTGCTCATGTACATGTAATGTATCCCTGCTTATAAGTGTGCAGGCCTACCAAGCCAAAAGGTAGGGTATAAATATATTTAAAAAATAACTAAAAACTACATGGCTCCAAATTTTTAACACTTAGGCCAAAACTGAGGTTAAGGAAAGCATGTTGGTTCCATAATGCATGTTCATGTAAAGGTAAAGGGACCCCTGACCATTAGGTCCAGTCGTGTCCGACTCTGGGGTTGCGGCGCTCATCTCGCTTTATTGGCCGAGAGCCAGCGTACAGTTTCCGGGTCATGTGGTCAGCATGACAAAGCCACTTCTGGCGAACCAGAGCAGCGCACGGAAATGCCGTTTACCTTCCCGCCGGAGCGGTACCTATTTATCTACTTGCACTTTGACGTGCTTTCAAACTGCTAGGTGGGCAGGAGCTTGGACCGATCAACGGGAGCTCACCCCGTTGCAGGGATTCGAACCGCCGACCTTCTGATCAGCAAGCCCTAGGCTCTGTGGTTTAACCCACAGCACCACCTGGGTCCCTATGCATGTTCATGTATGTTATATCAAAAACACCCTTCACTGTACTTTTTTATTGCCCTACTGATCACCCATTTAAATACACGTGGTCCCTTTGAACAATATATATTTATTTACATAACTAAATGCGCTACGTTACACGATGTTTCAAATGCCGTATCTAGGTAAAGGCACTTGGAATTTATATCGCCAAAATACCAAAAATATTACTGATAACATTTCAAATCTGTGTGGTACAATACTTACCCTATAAACATTAATTCTGCCTTACAAAGCATTTAACCGAGAGTGCTGGTATTTAATTTTATTCTGTCACACTGAAATCAATGGAACGATCTTAGCTTAAGCATAGAGCAAACAAAAAATAAAATCACATTTCTCCAAGCACTTCAATATAACATGCTTGTAAACAGCATAGTGTATCTGTCTATCTTTGGGAATCGCAGATTTCAGGAGAAACAGAGCCACACCAAAGTGATTTCTACATTTTACAGAACCTCTTTCCTCTTATCAGATGGTAAGTGTAAGGGGCTTTAAATAATGAGTTAATTTCTACTTGATGTTAACAAAGCATTGATGTGAAGACTAGCTTTTAATTAGTGACCTTTTTATTATAAGATGCAAATGCCAGGAATGTTATATGGATAATTAGAGACATAAACAACCAACTCCAACCATGTAAGTGCTTTCTCACCTTTTCCCCATATCAGTTTGCATGCTGCAAGTGGGTAGATACATTTGATACCATTCATGTTTCATTTACCATAACTAATGTTAATTGTATCCCACCTCCCCAAAAAACCCCCTTTTCTATCGCAACAGAAAGTTTAAGCTCTTCTGGATAGATTTCCATATACTGTATATATTCATTTATTTAATAAAATATAATTATACTGCAAAGCTTCTAGGTGAAAAGATGCGAGAACTAGCAACACGCTTCGAAGTACCACCCCGTATGAATTTAAAAAACCCCCACATTGTTTCATAATCTACTGGACTGTTTTCATCAAATTGCATACATCTGAAGGAAACACTCATGAGCATTCAACAGTAATATAAACCTAAGAAATTGCTTCTCCTTACTCAAATACAGAGGCTTTTCCCCTGTGAAAGGAACACAAGGCTTCTCTGATATAAACTAAAACGAACAAAGTCACACCCCGCTCTTATAATGAGTTGTCTAAAAGGACAACCCAACATAAAGGAATTCTGGAAAAGATACGGAAAGAACTTAGAATAATTATACAGTAACTAAGCAGATCATATTAAGCATGCAGAAGAAAATAGCAGTCCTCCAGCATCAAGTGCTTTGCGTTCAGTGCTTACCTTCTTTCTTTGTTAAGGCATTTAACAAAGACTTCATTTTCCTTTTTACTTTAGCAGCAATCCCCTCATTATATAACCTTTGCTGAGATGAAAAGGAATAAAAGCTACCCAGTTTCTATGTGTTTTAACTGCCTGCAACCTGACATAAGCAGCAGGTTACTGGGCACTGTATAACGACAAGCATAGCTGGGCATGCAGTACCCAGCATTCTGGTGACAAAGCCCACCCCACATTCTGTCTGTCAGCTGTGAGCCAACTGTGCTTAGACTGGTGCTGCTCAAAAAATCTTGCTATCTTTCATAGTATTAGTCATGTGAACACCATCGACACAGAGTCTTTCAAACGTTCTCCTGCTTTTGCAATTGAGACATTTATGTGTAGGAGAACAGGGGTGACTGAGGCAAGGAGAAGCAGGGCAGGCCAAGTGGGGTCAAAATTAACATTTGGAGAAGGGGGAGGGGGGAGGGAGAGGAATCATTCATCTTATCTCATGGCAGCATTACACAGGCTAAAGGGGAAGTCTTGGAAGAGGCGGGAGCTCGTGAAGCTGAATCTCAGCATTTGCACCTAAAATGCTTTTCAGTACTTATATGCCGGTTTCTAGAATTGCCTTCTAGACTCTATTGGTTCATCCCCGCTGGTATATAATTAACTGCTTCCAAGTTTTGCACCCTACCTAAACATCGGAACAAAACTGACAGTGGCGTTTTGTTTTGTTTTTAAAGTGCAATTGCTTCTTACCCTGACCCACTTTAATGAAATTTTATTCAACTAAAATGCAGACTTTCCATTCTTCCACTGTAAGAAGGGAAACCTTACAATTTCACACAGCTACTTAAAAATATGCTTTATTATTAGAATTACCACAGCTTTTGAAAAGCTTTGTTTGGTGGTTTTTATATGCACCTGTGCAAAAGCTCCTAACAGCCCGATCCTAGAAATACTTATCTGAAATACCAGCGATGTTAGGAAGGAATGTCTCTTTATGTTTATAGAATATTAGAAGTAGCAAGCTGCATTTAAGAAATCACAAAACGGAGGCACAATTATATGAAAAGGTGTGAAAATTTCAGAAGTATCATGTACAGCAGTGGTTCCCAATCAGCTAATTACTGAGGAATCCCTATTTTTTCAAAAGCCAAGCCATGGACCCCCTACTTTTGAAAATGTTGATAACTCTATGGTAGTTACCTCTGCAAAGCAATTTTTTGAACAATACATTGGGTAGCCACTAATAAGCAGAGGATTTTAGGTATACTAAAAACAGACCATAAAATTTGTGATATTACCATGCATAAATGACACAAAAATTAGTTGGGGGGAGGCAAGGGATGGGGCCGCAGACCCCCTGGGTACATTTCACAGACCCCAGGGGTTCACGGAACCTTAAATGGAAACCGCTCATGTACAGAATCTAATCTGTGGTCTGGTAGCATTTGCCCTAAACTTGAATAAATAGACACATTTACTAATAATAGTTCCTAGTTCCACTGCAACAGTATTTGCCTGTTGTTGGCAAGGTATCTGCTTTTAAAAGTCTGCAACTCGGTTTATTGCTAAGAATAACTCTTTCATGAATAAAAAAATAAATGGAAATAAGAGCCGCTAAGCTAAATTTTACCTTCTTTCGTTTTTGATAAAATAGCTGTAAAGAGTTAGCCAGTATAAATAAGTAATGAAAACAATTTAGGATTCATTTAATATTACAGTGTTTATGTTGTTGTTAATATTTAATATAAAAAAGCACCATCCTCTAGAAGTAGTAGTTTTTAGGCTTCAAGGGTCTGAACACATATAAAATTCAGCAAAATGATTTTAATCAACAACTTACATTTGATGAAATACACATAGCCTAGCCAGGGAAAGTAGGAGAGCACAAATATACATAGGCATCATCTGTACTGTCAAATGAGTGAAAACTCCCTTATTATTTGTTGGGCATGTGCACATACAGTTCTTGCCTTCTGTGTCTCACAATTTAGCTAGGAGTTTGGGACAGCCACTTTCCTGAGGAAGCCACACTCATTTCAGTTTTGAAGAAACAGAAATAGCTATGCATTTCTCCACTAACCATGCCTAGGTTACCTAATGCCCACATAATGACTTCAGAAAAAAACTACCTACCAAAGGTGTGTATATTTTTAATTTAAAAAACCTCCAAATTTATATAACAACAACAACAACAACAACAACAACAACAACAACAACAACAATTTATTTATACCCCGCCCATCTGGCTGTCACAAAAAGTCATCTTAGTTATTTACATAAAATGGCCTGAAATATTACTTAAAACAGCAATTAAAGCACTTTATAACAGTAAACAGAATAAAATTATCAAAATAAAGGGGTGGGGATCAAGACATTTTATAAACAAATGTACAAATAAAATTACATGTCTGCTTGTCCCCCATGCAGGCCATGCACCCTCCCCAAATTTGTTTCAGAAGGTTGAGGGAAGTCTGAAAACAGATTTGGGAGGTGCACTGGGGAAGGATGGGGAGATGATGAAACAAGAGGCTGAGCACTAGGTTGGATTCCACCTTGCCACAAATCATATAATTACCACTTCAAATGGCTTTCCATAGATATTAAATAGCATTGTGGATAAAATTGTGTCCTGTAGCACACCACAGATTAACTGCCAGGGAGCTGAGAAGCAGTCCTCCAATGCTATGTAGGTAGGACTGGAACCACCATAACCACTGGTGCCAACTCCAGGGCCTGGGCATTCACAAAATTTTGACTGTGGGTGCCTGACTTCCGCCACCGCTGCCCATTGCCTTACCTCCAACTCTCTGGCGCTGCAGTGTGACTGGGCTGGGGCTTCTGCCACAGACCGCTGTTGGGGCCCACTGTGGCCACAGATGTGTTTCCAGGGTGAGTCTGTGGCCAGCCCTATCAGAGGGCCCATGGTGGAGGCGGAAGCCCCAGCTCAGTTGTTGTGGAAGCAGAGAGCAGAGTTGGTGGGTGGAGGCTGAGCAGTGCACACGCAATGTGACGTCACGCTGCGTGCACCGCTGGGTACCCAAAGTCTGGGGGCCAAGTTGGCACCTCTGACCATAAAACAGTGCTCCCACTGGCCCAGTTCAGAGGGATACAGGAGGGCGTGTTGAATTTTTCAACTTTCAAATTCCAAAGATGAAGGTGCTGAAAAGTTCTAGCATGACTTGGGGATTCACCACCAGATGTCAAAGAGAAAAACAACCACCAGACTTTTAGAAGACATCTGAAGGCAGCCCTGTTTAGGGAGGCTTTAAATGTTTAATAGATTACTGCATTTTAATGTTCTGTTGGAAGCCGCCCAGAGTGGCTGGGGAAACCCAGCCAGATGGGCGGGGTATAAATTATTATTATTATTATTATTATTATTATTATTATTATTATTATTATTATTATTCAAAAGATATTTTGGTTACACTGATATAATTTAGCTTTGCTTGGTAAATAACTACATTAAAATATTGATTTTTTAACATTTTTGTGGAATTTCTAACAAGCTTAAAAACAGCCTTATTAAAAACTTTTTGTGAACAAATGTTTGAAAAATTGAATAAAAAACCCTCTATTGCAAGTGTAAAGTTTTCCTCTGCTGTGAATTTGGCTGCCCTGCAGATTCTATTGCAAAAAGGAAGCTCACATTAACTATACATGCCCTTGAAATTCGTCCAGTGAGCATTCAAGGTGGTTAACAACAGCAAACAGGCTTTGTCTCATATGGGTCTAAAAGCATGGTCTTAAAGGCAAAATCCTCAACAACTTAAGACCAATAGTAGAATACAAATTGTTTGTGTGTACTATCCTTGCTGGTTCAGTATCAAAGTGTTGTATTGACTGTATTGTACATGTTTCTTTTTCATTACTGTATATTGATGAGACTTCCATGATTATTGTTTTATGCTAGGGCTGCCATACATCTGGAATTTGCCAGACATATCCGGGATTCATCCGTCGAAAATAGCATCCTGGCAGAATTTCCGAAAATTGGTAGAAGTGTCCAGGAAAACCTGGCAACCCGTCAAAAGTGTTGATTTTTTGGTGAATTTCCTAAAAAAATAGGTTTTTTTTCCTTAAAAAACTTTAAATTTTTGAAGCTTAACAACTTTGCCCCCCCCCAATCCCCCCCAAAAAGCTCAAGATGTTTGCCAAAAAAAAGTTTGGACATAACCTTTGTGTCTGAATTTTCACTTTTTGAAATATAGCAAACCTATTTTATGCGACTGTGCATATGTTCATTTTGTGATTCATAGATATTTTACTTATGAATGTTATTTAGATATATTTATTGTTATTTTATTATTTTACTGAAATATGGGGTTCTTAATAGTAGTAGTAGCGACGTTGGTAGTAATGTTGTTTGGGTCTGAATTTGTATTGGTTTTGTGTGTTTTTCACTCCCTTTACTTTGAATATGTAAACCATTGAAGAGATGTCTGTTGAAATATGAAAAATTGATAAATGAACTAAATTAATTAAGCACACATACATATATATCATCCATCCACCCCAGCTCCTACATGAATCTGGCCAATTGTTAATACAGTCGTACCTCGTGTTGCGTTCACTGCAGGTTACGTCCAGCGCGGGTTACGAACGTGGTGAACCCAGAAGTACTGGAACGGGTTACTTCTGGGTTCGGCGGTTCACGCATGTGCAGACACGTCAAATGACATCACACGCATGCGCCAAATCACGTCGCGCACATGCATAGACGCGTTTCAAGTTACGTGTTGCTCATGTTGCGAACGGGGCTCCAGAACGGATCCCGTTCGCAATCAGAGGTACCACGGTATCATCTTTTGAGGTCTTAACTTGGTACGCATAGCACCAGTGATCAGGGAAAGGGCCTTTTCAGCTGTTACACTCTTCTATTGTAATGTTCTCCCCCGGGGAGAATCTTCTGATGCCAAATTTAATGACCTCTAAGCCTTTAAATCTTACAAATTTTTCAGGGCAGGCATTTGCTGTGACTCTGCCCCAACCCCATCCTGGTAAGCTGCAGCGTTGCTAGTATTGGGGAGGGCAGGTCTGCCCACCACAGATTGCTACTAGGAAAGATGACAATAAAGGTAAGGGAGAGAGCTGATGTGCAAAGAAACTAACCACTTGAGAAATTAATGTGCATTAATCCACCCCACCCCACCCCATACCTGTTGCTGTGTAGACTTGACTCTACCTCCATTGTCATTGTTCATGTATTAAAAAACTGAGGCCTTTAAATATCTTTTCAATGAAAGTGCTCAAAATTTATTTGTGTGGCTTGATTGCATGTCATATTGTTTTAGTTTTGCATGTAAGCGCCTGGTTGGTAAATAACGGGGCAAAGCATCTGTGATTCCAAGTGTTGGTAGAGTCAATTTTATTTCAAAGCGTAGCAATGTTCTTATGGCTGTAAGCAGCATGTAGTACTAAAAAGGAAGAGTCTTATAAGCAAATAATCTACTATAATCCTCCAGAGACACACTACATTTTGCTGATGCTGGCAAAAACCATAATCCTGTGACTTGGATACATATTTCAGGGGCTCACAATGCTCATCTCAAATAAGAGGTGAACATTGGTGGCCTCAAATATTTCTCCAGCTTGAATTTAAATCCAAACCATGGAAGAATTCCTAGACTGACCCATCCTACCTAGACAAATCCAAATCCAGTCTCCACTCACTCACCCAGCCCCAGATCCTCCAAACACCATGCACCTTCCCTATAAACCCTACTTGTTGGCTGGACAAGCAGCAAAACTGACACTTCAGGTGTGGCGGAGAGGGAAGGAGGGAGTCTTTCCCTCCCCTAAGGACTACTGATACTGCCTATTGTTCTTATATGTTGTGATGCAGTGCAACAGGAGTTGGAGAGGGGAGGGAGGGATAAGTCTCCATATTTTCCATTCTATGTGGCCAGAGTATCACTGTTGCTACCAACCAGTAAATATGAAAAGCAGAAAATTCTGTATTGTTTCGGCATGGTTTGGAAAAGCTACTTCCTGGTGTTCTTTTTTTGGTGAAGTAGCTAGTGTTCTTCAACCTAAACACATGAAACCTGAAGCTTATTCTCACTAATTACATGTGTGTATGTACACACATAAATTAATTGAACTAGTACCATTTATGGAGGGAGATGTACAATTTCAGGTCTTGCATATTTAGTACTACTGTTTCCTACGCCTTGTATCTTTTGTAGTCGTGAAAACAGTGTATAATGACTGGTGCACCTAAACCTCTCCATGGTAGATTGCTGAAAGCCATCTTAAACACCTGCAACTTTCTCACAGAACACATTTAGAACAACTTGCTTACAGAAGATGCAATTGGTAGACAGGCACCGAGTATAGATAAAATGATCATTTAGTATGCTTGGTGGCAGCAGACTGCCAGTTTGTGCAGATGCTCACCTTGCAGTAACCTTTGGGAGGGGGGTGGAAGTCTGCATTGTTATACACCTAAAGGGTAAAGGTAAAGGGAACAATGACAATTAAGTCCAGTCGCGAACGACTCTGGGGTTGCGGCGCTCATCTCACTTTACAGGTCGAGGGAGCCGGCGTTTGTTCGCTTCCGCAGACAGTTTTTCCGGGTCATGTGGCCAGCATGACTTAAGCCACTTCTGGCGAAAACAGAGCAGTGCACAGAAACGCCATTTACCTTCCCGCCGGAGTGGTACCTATTTATCTACTTGCACTGCGTGCTTGTAGGTTGGCAGGAGCTGGGACCGAACAATGGGAGCTCACCCCATCATGGGGATTCGAACCACCGACCATTCGATCGGCAAGCCCAAGCGGCACAGTGGTTTAACCCACAGCCCCACCCGCTTATACACCTATTTATATGCAAATAAAATGTACAGTGTAGAAAAATAATATTTCAATCCAGCCTTTCAATAAAGCTTGTTTTCCACCATAGTAATTTTTGTACACATCTACTAGAAATTTGCACTCCTCGTTGCAAATCATGCACCAAACCCTAAACAAGTGGGTCTACCTTTCTCAGTGGCAAGAACAGATGTGACTCAGAAGACAGAGCTGCCATCATCACACAAGGAAGGGAATGAAATGAAGCAATCGGCTGCCTGCTATGATGTTCTTTCGTATCCTTTTGAAGAAGCTTGCTTAAATTTGCCGTACCTTCTTCTCTCCAAAGTTAGGGATGGTGGTAGTGGGGTGGGTGGGAGAACTCCTTTATTCCTCTCCTGTCATTCCACTGTTGCTCTGTGCTGAGCTAAGGCATAGCTGAACCCGGGTTTATCCGATGGTTTACTGCTCATGGGTTTCACCAGGAGAGTTAAACCATGAGGCCAGGTTTAGGTGATACATGAATCCAAAGCCTGGCTTACCTCAGTGCAGTGCAGCAGCAAAATGGCCAGAGAGGCGCAAACAATTTTATACACCCTCTCTGGAAACTCACACATGCACACTAAGCCATGGTTTGGCTTAGCCCAATGTGAATTATATCATTGATTTACATCAGCATCACCCAAGCTTTCAGTGTCAAATCTCTTCTGAGCTTTGTACAAATTCACTTTCTTGGTAAGCTCTATCAAAGAGAAAGGAGGCTTAAGGACAAATGAAGGAAGAGGAGGAGGAGAAAATACCTGGTTTTTCAGAAACAGGAGTTTTTTTAATTAAAAAAAATCCATCAGGTGATAGTCAAAAGATCTTTCTTTATTAAAAAAAAACCTGAGAGGAAGAAAAGTAATGAGATGATGCTCTTTTTGGTCCTCAAAATAAGAGTGTTTTAAATTGTATTAGTAGGCTGCAATTCTCCTTTGCAAAAATAACTGTTAATGAATCATACTTGTATAAATAACAGAAGATTTAAAAAAGAATATCACAGCAGTAATGCGGGGTTCTTTTTGTACAAATATGGAGGTGTTGGTAGCATTTGTAATGTTCTATACGGTCAGCCCCATTGAGAGAAGGAGGAAGTGAAGATACGCTGGGATGGATGAATAACTGAATTGAAATTGTGCCTATTTATAGTAGTAGGCACTATCATTTGCATTTTGCTATATGCATTTTTTCTTCTTTTCCTTTTGTCTGCTTTTTATTTTGGCCTGCAAAAATCGTCAGATTCAAGATGCTGCAAATATAACACAACTGGAAAGATTACTTTATAAACAAGAATAGGAGAGGAATAATGAGCAAAAGGACCCAATGCAAACCTGATACAAAAATGACTTGGCATACATATTACCTTGAATAATTTTCTGCTTCCTCCTAAAATCTTCATAAGTGGGAGAGACAATTTCTATTAATTCATGTGTAAATTCAATGCACTGTTGTGAGAAAGGTAGAATTATGAGTGCCATTAAATGGAATAAAATTAGGAGTTCGGTGACAACTTTGTCTCTTTCAATTTACAAAAACCAATTGTTCCACAAGATTCTTGAGGTTTTACATTCCTATTTGTTGAACTGGCAATTATATGTGTGAGCATGTAATATCAGAAAAATTATTCTGTCAGCAATGAAGTTACATATATTTTTTGCTCAAACTGTATACTATGTAACCATCTTTAACAACAATATACTACCAATTTATTATGGTAAAATGGACTTTACCAGTTCCATGGCAACATCTATCCCTGCAGGCATAGACAGCATCAAGAGCCAAGACGAGAGATAGACCGCTACAATGCGTGCTCAGCCTAGGAGAGCAGGGGAAAGCCCGCAAGACCAGAAAATACAAAAATGACAAGGAAGATACAGAAATGCTCACAGCATCACTGGAAACTCCCAACAGTGCCTCCTTAATCAGGGCCCAAGCTGATGACAATGCCTGCATACCACACAGAAATGTAGGGAGCCAATCCATGTAGGCCAAGCAGGGGGCATGTCTTATGTCACCATTTCCACAACACACAAGAAACACAGAGAAAGAACTTACAAGGAGATTAGTTGGAAAGGCATACCCTCCAACATTTCTCTAATGAAAATAGGGATGTCCCATTCCATAATGATAATTTTAGTATTTATACCCCACACATCTTACTGGGTTGCCCCAGCCACTGGGCAGCTTCCAACATATATAACATATAAAGGTAAAAGGTAAAGGACCCCTGACAGTTAAGTCCAGTCGCAGACGACTCTGGGATTGCGGCGCTCATCTTGTTTTATTGGCTGAGGGAGCAGGCGTTTGTCTGCAAACAGTTTTTCTGTGTAATGTAGCCAGCACGACTAAGCCGCTTCTGGAAAAACCAGAGCAGCACACAGAAATGCCGTTTACCTTCCCACCGGAGTGGTACCTATTTATCTACTTGCATTTTTGGCGTGCTTTCAAACTGCTAGGTTGGCAGGAGCTGCGACCGAGCAACGGGAGCTCACCCCGTCGCAGGGATTCGAACTGCCGACCTTCTAATTGGCAAGCCCAAGAGGCTCAGTGGTTTAGACCACAGCGCCACCCGCGTCCCTTATGATAACATAATAAACCATTAAACATTTAAAAACTTCCCTATGCGGGATTGCCTTCAGGCAGCTCGGGTGTCAGGTAACTCCATACCCTCCAACATTTCTCCAATGAAAATAGGGACATTCCAAGATCAAATCAGAAACCGGGACGGCTTCTCTAAATCAGGGATGTCCCTGGAAAATAGGGACACTTGGAGGGTCTGGAAGGACAGACAAACGGACGCTTATATGCTCCCTGCTTTACTGGCCCAAACGTCTCTAAGGAGAAAATATTTTACCCAAACCACTGATATTGGCACAGAAGGTTCAGCGTAACAGAGTAGGAGACTCCTGAAGAGGCAGGGAATGGACAAAGAACATGGCCATCAAGAGGGAGCAGTCTTGCCTTGGGCAAGGGCACCATACCTTGGGGCTAGGGACCACAACGGAGCATCTTTTCTCCCTCTGAAGGCTGCAGGTAGAAATGAAGCACTAGAGGGAAGGGGAGCAGTGATACCCACACACAATGTTCCAGTTGCTGCAGGTGGCAGCAGGAAACTACACAACATCACTGGATGACAGGAGGTCTCTGACAGTCCCTCATGTTTGCTCTTATGGGTATTTCACTTTTTATACTGTGATTCTTATTTGTTTTATTACTGTACTTTAACTATTTTTTATGAAAGCTACTAAGAGAACTTTGATTACTGGGTGACATAGTAATCGTCTTACTAAATAAAGCTGAACTTTTGGATAAAGCAGACAAGCTTTTTAACTGGATTTTTCAACTCTGTGTTGTGCCATTTTGCTGTTTATCTCTTTTGCAAGCTGTGCTTTGATTGCCAATAGGCCACTTAAAGGCAGGATATAAATTTCCAAGCTGAATACAAGATCCCAAAGTGGTACAAATTAATTTGCCACATATTATTGATGCTACACGTTATGATTTAAAAAGTGTTGGAGAGAAGAAACAACCAATCGTCAAAAGTGAAAGGGGGGGGGGGACATAAAAGTGATACTTGCAAATGTGACAACATGGAAGAACCAAAGATTCATAAGCACTGTTTCAAAGGACTTGAGCAGTATAAGATTAAATAGCATGTGGTGATGCAGAAAAGTAGTGATGCTGCTAAGCTTCATAAATACCTAGTTTGGAACGTGAATTTGCTATGTTCATAATGTGTGTCAGTGTTAAGCTGAAGAACTAGAGGGGAATCCTTCCTCTGTTCTCACCTGATGTGACTGCAACAGTAGGGAGGGAAACCAGCCTCCCTCCCTCCTCTCTGCTTCCTCTCCAGCTACCTTCCCCTCTGTTTCCCTGGTTCTTGGAATGGCATTGCAGCAGAATTTCAGGCAGCATAGATCCTAGGACATGTAATTTTTCCAGGGGACCCAGCAGTGTTCCAGCCACCAGGAGGGAGGGAGAAGTTGAAGAGGTGTGGGGCAGAATATGGACCTGGGGTGCGGGTGGAAGGCGGAGAAGGTTCCTATCTTCCTTGCTACCATTACAGCAGCTACAGCTGCCAGATAAGGGAGCCTGGCAACTCTCAGGTATTAGTGGCATGGGCAGTTGAGGGCTGCAGGGTAGAGAAGCAACCATTGAATTACACCTGAGAGTCCTTATGCAAACTTGTCTAGTAAGACAACTGAAACCGTTCCTGGATTGGGATAGCTTGGATCACTGTGCTTCAGGCATTGGTAACCTCAGAATTGGTAAGCTCTAAACAATTAGACTACAGAATTAGACTGCTGCAATGCATTCTATGTAGGACTTCCCTTGCGTTTAGTCGAGAAGCTACAGCTTGTGAAGAATAGGGTTCCCCATCAACCGCATCATGTTTCAGGATCTGCACTGGCTGCCTATATGCTAAGAACAACACAAAGAAGCTGTTCTCAGATATAGCGTATCTTGCAGCTCTTGTAACAGGGCTATTTTACATTAATGCAGAAAGCTACATGACCAGCTCTAATTCATCCTGACATCAGGTGAGAGAATTTATCAATGACAGCCTTAGGCCTTAAGAACCATTGTAGCATGAATATAAGGCTGTAGTATGCACAAAGCAAACAAAACACCTGTATGTGGAAGATGGGCTACAGTGAAGATAATATACAAAGTAAAGCAACAGTATTTTCCAGGAAACGTATTTTACTATGCATCCTGAAATAGGAAACATTACTGTACTAGATCCAACTTCTTAGCACATTTAATGCTAATAGGGAATGCAATAGCCCATCACATTATAAGGTGTGTAAGAAGTTTTATTTGCCAGTGCTTTTTTTCTAGAAAAAAAATGTGCCAGTACTCTGGGCAGTTGGCCCTGGGTGCAAAATTTCCTTGGGGCCAGAAAAAAAACAACCAATTACATGTGAAACAATTACATGTAAAACAACTTCATTAAGATCTTGGTATATAGTTATTACATGATGCATGTAATAACTTAATGACTTGCTGCAACACCATCCAGAATCCTGTTAGAGCCTCATGCCTCCTTCCCCAAGCCCAGGAAGCATTTGGCCAGCTTAGGGAAGGAGGTGCAATGCTCTGACAGGGTTTGAGAGCCCTCCTGCATACCCCGCCCCAAAAGGTGGCAATACTACATACCATTGTGTACCTTCAGAAAAAAGCACTGATCTTTGCTATGTTCCTTTTATAAAGAGATTTTTTCCTTCTCTGTAATTAAGGCAGTTGCAAAAAGCTTATCTAGTTAAACAAATGTCTTAATTTGCTTAGCATTTCACAAACAATAGAAAAGCAGTGCTAAACATTTTTTTAAACTTCAGTCATGTATAGTTTATCTTAAGTTTAAATTATTGTATTAAGAATGAATCTTCTTCTTTGGCAATCACTCGTAGCCGAGTAAGATTGTCTTCCATAAACACGGTTTTAACAATGAGCCTGTAAGTGACTGTGGAGGCCAAGTCTGGATCCACATGTCCTTCCACAGTCGGGACATAGGTTTCCGGGCAGGAGTTGATCACGGTGTGGATTTGCCAAGCGTGCCTTCCTTTTAGCACATTTCTCCCTTGCGTCCTGAGTTTGAGTGTCTTCAAAGCCCATGACACCTTTGATCAAGGCTGTTCTCCAACTGGAGCGTTCACAGGCAAGTGTTTCACAATTGTTGATGTTTATACTACATTTTTTAAAATTTGCCTTGAGACAGTCTTTAAACCTTTTTTTTTTTTTTTACCACCAGCATTACGCTTTCCATTTTTAAGTTTGGAATAGAGCAGTTGCTTTAGAAGATGATAATCAGGCATCCGAACAACATGACCAGTCCAACAAAGTTGACATTGAAGAATCATTGCTTCAACACTGGTGATCTTTGCTTCTTCCAGTACACTGGTATTAGTTTGCCTGTCTTCCCAAGTGATGTGTAAAATTTTTCGGAGACATTGCTGATGGAATCTTTTGAGGAGTTGGAGATGGCTTTCATAAGTGGTCCATGTTTCACAAACTTACAGTAAAGTTGGTAGTACAATAGCTTTGTAAACAAGCATTTTGGTTTCCCTGCAAATGTCCCGGTTCTCAAACACTCTGCACTTCAATCGGGAGAAAGCTGCACTCACAGAGCTCAGGCGGTGCTGGATTTTGGCATCAATGTCAGCCCTTGTGGAAAGATAACTGCCCAGGTAGGTTACAGGTAGGTAGCCGTGTTGGTCTGCCGTAGTCAAAATGAAATAAAAAAATTCCTTCCAGTAGCACTTTAGAGACCAACTAAGTTTGTTATTAGTATGAACTTTTGTGCGCATGCACCTGGGTTTTGTGCCCAGGTAGGAGAAGTGCTTGACATTTTCCAACGTTACACCATTGAGTTGGATTTGTGGCACTGCAGAGGGCTTATTTTGTGCAGCACTTTGGTTTTTTGGATGTTGAGCGATAGGCCAAGCTTTTCGTAAGCTTCTGCAAAGATATTTAGGATGGTTTGGAGGTCATCCTCTGAGCGCGCACACACTAAGTTGTCATCAGCATACTCAAGCTCTATGACGGAATTTACGGTAACCTTTCTCTTTGCTTTCAGCCTGCTCAGATTGAAGAGCTTTCCATCTGTTCGATATATGATTTCTACTCTGGTGGGAAGTTTCCCTTTGACAAAGTGTAGGATCATGGCAATGAAAATAATGAATAGAGTTGGGGCAATAACACAACCCTGCTTAACACCTGATCCCACTGTGAATGGTTCACTTTGAGAGCCATTGTTATCTGCAATTGTTGCTGTCATATTATCATGGAAGAGCCGAATAATGTTCACATATTTATCTGGGCAGCCAAATTTCAGAAGGCCAGTCCACAGGGCATTACGATTTACAGTGTCAAAAGCCTTAGTCAGGTCACTAAACACCAAATACAGGGGTTGGTTTTGCTCTCTGCATTTTTCTTGAAGCTGTCAAGCGGTGAAAATCATGTCCACTGTCCCCCTAGAAGGCTGAAAACCATTTTGGGATTCAGGAAGGGTCACCTCGGATATTGTTAAGAGATGGTTTGCTAAGATCCTTGCAAGAATTTTGCCGGCCACAGCTAATAGAGAGATGCCTCGATAGTTTCCGCAATCAGTTCTGTCACCTTTTTTAAAAGAGATTTATAATTTTGGCATCCCTAAAGTCTGCTGGGATCTCTTCTCTCCACCAGATTTTTTTCGGTGAGCTTGTGAAGTTGTTGTGTAAGTTCAATTCCACCCACTTTGAAGACTTCGGCATGAATATGGAAGAAGTAACTGCATGGTTTGTCTATTGTTAAGAGGCTTCTATGTCTCCTAAACACACTATCAGTTCTAACCCCTCCTCCCAAAAATAGTGTTTTCAAACCCTCAAGTGCTAAATAGTGTCTGCATATATGATAGGAAATCAAGTCCTCTAATAGTAACTTCAGTTTAGCTCAAGGAACATTAATGAATTTCTGGAAAGAAATCAGTATAACAACTTTAGGGTTTCTTCCAGATGACTTATTTATTGAGCTTGCACCAATTTGCCAGCACAAAGCTAACACAGATGTTGGATTACATCCAGTATTCCTTAAGCACTCCTGATTTGTGTGGGGAGAGATTATACAGAAATGAGCATTAATCCTGATTGCTTGTAGGGTGTTGATATGTATTCCTGTTAATCATTTGTTCATTCCACACTTTTCAAGGCATTTCCCTCTAATCACTAGTTTCTTTTTCCAAGTGGATTTGTTGTACCAGGGCTACAGAGCATTTTCATCCACTTTAATTCTGCAAACCACTGCTCCTTTGGCAATACACACAAATAGTATGGAAAGTGGGATCATGCACAACCACCCCAACAGCATCACAAACACAAATAATGAATCACAATTATGGGACCCTAAATTTCCTGGTATGCACTTAAATTTCTCTTACAAAATACTGACAAGCTGAAGGTACTTTAGAATTTTCTGAGGTGCCATGTCTATTAAGAAGTAAATCCTGTTAAATTCAATGGGGTTTACTCCTAGATGAGACTGAAACTTTTGAGTCTCTGCTTCCTTTACATTTCTACAAGTCTGACACTAAATTGATTGGAATTTGATTCATAGAGGTAAATGCTGGTGATCACAGTTTTCTAACAAAACCATCATAATGATTTTCGGATGAGGCAGTTCCACTCATCCAAGCATTGCTTCGCCTCTGTCTTCTATAGAATGGAGAGCTATGCTCAAAATGCTAATTTGTTTATTTAAATAAGTATCTTGCCTTTTTTTAAAAAAAAAAAAAGTGTGAGGTTTGGATCACATCTACAAAAGCAAAATCAGAAGTGAAGATTTTAACCAAGGATTGGGTTACTGAATGATAATATTACCTTCCACATAAATTTCTCACAATGCACACAATATGGCAAAAAGATAAAAGCAGCACAGAAAATAACAGCAAATATACTGGATGAGCAATAAAATGATACAGGACCATCAATCACGTCAATTAACATATTATAGCAGCCTTTTCTTAAGCAGCTACCGCTTACTATTCCTAATCAACCTGATGCATCAAACAATTTAAAAAGAGTTGTTCTATTTAAGGAGACTCAATCCACTGAAATCAAATTAAGTGTGAATGGCAGCCTATAATTTTTATCATCACATGGTATCTGTTTTAGGAATCATGTTCCAGTCCCGCCCTGCTGGCTCAGCTGGGGCTAATTTGTCTGCACTGATTTCAGACCTCAGTTTCCCAGGAGCCCAGCCAACAGCTTGAGTAGAGTTCTGTGGCTATGTACATGCCTATGTTCTATATTTGAACCTACCTTTCCTTCTCCTGCTTTTTCTCCTTCTTTAACCCTACTCCTTCTTCTGCCCTGAATTATTCTTAGCCTTGGTTTTCTTTTCCCTGCCTAGTGTAGCCAGATGCAAAAGACAGCTTTCCTGTTAACTAAATATGACAAACGGCACCTGCTGAAATTTACTCTTCACCACAGCTGTTAAAGGTGCAGGAGCCCAAGCCCTTTTCCCACCTGGCCACCCAATGTCTATCTTTGAAAATGCTGGTAGTGGTCTTTATCTTCCACAACAATCTATGACCATCTACAATTTGCTTCTCTCCCCCTCCAAACCCTTGGGTAGATTTCAATTAAACCTTCTTCGTTTAGACTTAGTGGTGTCATGTTTTAACTTGCATCTAAGTGGATATCCCTCCCATTCATCTCATCAGTGAAGCAACAGGGTTAGGGTAGGTGTGAAAAACTCATGACACACACATCAAGTCAAATGCAGTCATCCAGCCATGTAGCGATCAGGTGTTCAGTAAATGCCTGCCTGGATTCAAAAACAGGGGGACTGCCAAGCAATCAACTAGCCAAAATGTGTGATTGATGGCCTGTGGTTAGCATGGTTAGTTATAAATTGTGTAGGCCTGGATTAGAGCATCAAACGCATTAGAGCAGACATAGAAAAATGACGGGTCACCATATTTAAAAATTTAATACAGAGTAATTAGTTCCCATATGCCATTATAGTCCCTTATTATCTTACACAGTAATTTCAGTTTCATGCATTGAAAGCTCAAGAAAGGGTGGATTTAAGTTAATCTGTACACAATTCATCCTTCAGAAAGATACTAAGAAGTTCAGTCAACAGATGGAGGTGTTTTATACATATTCTAGAGAACAAGAAATATTAAGGAGGAAATTAAGAACTGATAGCAACTTTATACTATTTTGATCTGGGAATGGATAGTCAGCCTCTTCTTACTGTCGTGTGCAATTGCAACAATTGCATTTACTATTGCCGAATAAGGGGGAAGGCCAATTGAGAACAATGTTTGTTTCAATGGTGATGCAATTTGATGGGTGCATTGTGTAATGTCAGATAATGCCGCATGATGTGTCCTAGTCTAACCCTGCTTTAAGATCTGAGCTTAGAAAATATCTGCTTCAGAGTCTGCGAGTGGTGTTCTCAAAAATTTTGATTCCCACACTACGCCCAGATAACAAATAAGACTTGCAATATCTGAATTTGTTTTAAGCTAATGTTAGTAAATCAGCAGCCAATCCACTAACTAACACTGCAATTCTTTAATGAATTGGCAGTATCTCCATCTTTCTTGAATGGCACACCAGTGTACAGAACTGAACTATCAAAATGAGTCAGGCTATGACATCCAGTCTACCCATCCCCGCAAAAGAAAAACCCTCTGGTGTTTGATATTGTTGGTGCCTTCATCTGCCCCAAATTACTCTTTGCTAGATATTGGAAGATTAATAAAATATATATCTTTCTTTTTAAAAAGGCTTCCTGTTTCCGGTGCACCAGGAATGGTGTCTCTCCCAACACCGCGGGGGAGAGACAAACGGAGATGATCAGATGATGATGGGGGAATTTCATTATCTGCATTCCTCTTCAGTTGGAAGAGGAACCAGGCTCTCACTTGCAGTTTGCCTGGCAGTCTGGCACTCGCTTCCCCATGGAATGTGAGGAAAGCCAAAGGCACTGGGTGTACAGAGCACTCCGGCTGCCGCTCCCCCGCCCTGATCCCATTCCTGGTTAACCTGTTAATTGGACTCCAATTGGAGTAAACTACAGGCACGTGCCAGAGCCAATGAGATAAGAAACAATCCAGTTACAAGGATTTAAAAGGTTTGGACTGAGAACAGATTTCATTCGGTGAAAGAGACGATGGGGGGAGGAAAGCCCATGGTTTGCTTATTTAAAGTTTTTCTCTACATTTATGATACAGCAACCCTCCCCAGAATGTAAGGTTTATTAAAAACATCTGAACAAGTGAGGATGGAAGAAATTGGGATATAATATGGAATGTAACAAAATTGGAACTGCGTGTGTAAGAGAAAGGAATTGGAAGATTGTAGCTGTCACACAAGGGATTATTATATCTGAATGGAATGGAATGGAAATTATTAAAATTTTGTAATGCAGAAAAAATGTAGAAGAACGAACTCATCAACTCTGGCATGAGAGGGGGCCAATTTAATTAAATTGTATAATTTGACATTTGAATAACTGGCATTAATAATTGTATTAATTGGATAAAATTGGTATTGTTATAATGAGGCTGCTATTGGAACGATATTGGAAAATCAATAAAGAATATATCCAAATTACTCTTTTCTGTTTTGTCAATAGCCCTCTTCAGGCATTTGACTTGACACACAAGGAACTGAGCAGGAAGTGGGAGGGGGGGTATGCATGCAAGCTCAGCCCCAATGTCCATGTGTGGTGGTGGTTGGTCTCCTCAGATCTTAATGCAATCAGCACAAAATACATTTGGTTAAACACAATTAGATAGCTCCCAGTGATCAGGAACCCAGTCTCATCTATGATGTTTCCAGTTGCAGGAAGGCTTCAACATATGGACATGCAATAAAAGTCCCCTTCAGAACCTTGGGCTAAATGCATCAAGGTATGAAGTAAAATGCTTTCATGTTGGGAAACACCCCAAGGGCAGGCCTAGCATGCACAGTCTCCCTCTGTTGAAGCTTTTGTGTGCCCAAATTCATTTATGAATGAATGTCTTCTTCTTTGCTCTGTGTTCCTGAATATCTTTATCTTTGCTATAGGAATCAAGCTTAGATACCCATGTGGGTTTAAATTTCTCATTCAAAAATTGTCATGACAATTTCTGACAGGAAAAATAAATTCTCAGAAAGCTAATTTGTTCTCAAGGCAATTGGCACATTCTAATAAATGCAGAATATTATAGAGCTATATACTTTCAATTCAAAGGCTGTAACTCAATAGAAAATGCTACACAAATGAAATTCTGAGAACAGAAGAACAGGTGATCTTTAGATAGTGCTGAATCAATAATTTTGACTGCTTTTTTGGTCCCTTGTCAGGCAGGCAAAAATCAAAATCCCACAATGCATTATTTTAGATGTTGTGAGCCATCATGCTTACCTTTTTGACTAAGTTGTATCACAGAAATTTGACAAATAAACCAACAGGAGGAAGAGGGAGCTACAAGGGTAATAATGGTTGGATGTGAATGAAGATGCAGTTAAAATGCAGCTCAGTACATTCACATACTGCACTTAAAATTTGACTATAGCTGGAAACGATTAAGTGGTTAAGCCAAAGGACTCATGAAGCCGTGTAAGGTGACAAGGAATACAAACACCTGAGCACACTTCATGTAACATAAATTTGTTTCTTAGCAGGAGAGTTCTGGAGATCAAAGCTAAACACATCAAGAGAAACTAGAAATGTATTTGAAATTCTACAACAAAAAGGTTATTTAGCTTCATTAGCAGGGTTGTAACATCGTACTGGAATTTGTTAACACCATTCAGCTAGTCAATTGCCATACATTAATTGAGAATACATGTTAGGTTTTCCCAGTTTGAGTGCCAGATCTTGTACTTTAAAGCTGTAGCATCCTTTTACTCCAAACTCTAACCGGATTCTTTGGCTTTAAAAAGCCTCTCCTATAGCAGTGTGCTTCCCTATTCAGGATAACTTGGTCCAAATGAATAAATAAATAACAAGATATTTCAGATACCATGCATTCCAAGTCTTCCAGGTGCTTCACATATGTTATCTTAGTAATCTCTATAATGGTCAGGTAAGACTGGGCTGAGCACAAGAGTAACAGATTAGCTAAAACCAACAGTGAGTTTGATGCTGAGGTGACATACGAACCACTTCACGTTATCAGCCGCCCACTATATCAGCTCACCAAGCTGTAGTTCATTTGTGATGCTAAGCAGGCTTAGGCAGTATCTGAATGGTGGATAACTTGGGTTATATTTACTGGCTCCAAGCTTTGAGAACAGGAAGGATATGATACAACAAAAATGCATTAAACATATTGTTGGAGATTCATTCCCCGTGTCTGCAGTCATGGGATTGTTGTCTATCACATGACGGTGTATATTTTCATTCCACAAAGTGGGAAGTGAAGGAGACAGGATGTTTGTGTTACTGTGTTCCGTGAAGTGGGACTATTGTCCTTTGTTCTTTCTCTTTGCTGTTTGATGGTAGAGAGAGAGGGAGCCATGTTGCAGTGCTCTGTGTGTGTTTATATGTAAATAAAGTAGATTATCAAAAATGCTGAGTTGCTGAGGTCTGTTATGCAAGCTGAAAAGACTCTGAAGATTCCCTGAGTGTGCTAATACTTTTGGCATTAGTCGCTGTGATGTTCGGGCAGAAGAAAGCTTTTGAAGCTCCTGAACGATCGACCAGGAGGGAGAGAACATGCCAGTTGGGCATGTGTCTTTGCCAGGGTCCTACACGAGAGTAGGATGTTCCTGCTAACACATATGGCCCCTGGCAATTCTAGGAAAGGAGCAAGGGGCTGCAAACACCAGACCCTCAGTTATATGCTGCACAGTATTAAGGGTTTTTAATGAGAGAGAAAAACCCTAAAAGAAACAAATCACAGCAGAATCATCCTTGAATGCTCTTAATATATAAGGAGGTGGTCAATGCAAGCTATTGTTGCACAACATATTTCAAAGAACCATTACCATAGCAACTGCTGTGCATAACACAGAAATAGTGATATGTAAAACTCTGTTCAACATGAAAGATTCCTCCCCCGCCCCCAAAATCCCTATATTACAATTTTGTTTTAATAATTAGAAGTTTGGAGATTTGGCATGAGAACATTTCTAAAGAGAAATGATTTTGGTGCATGTATCCAGTCACACACACCCCAACGTACCCCCCCCCAATTTCTCCTTTGAAAAGCTCTGGAGTAAAATCAGATGCACAGTACATGCCTCATTCCCTCTGGATCATGGCCAGTCTTTTGGTGATGATACCATAGTATGTTAAATAAAGGAAGTTCTGAAGGCAGATTCGAACACACAGCAGTTTTACTTTACAATGCTAAAGTAGTACTTATCTTGCTTTGAGACAAAACATTCATTTTCTTTACCTCAAATTGATAATTTAAGAATTAATGAAGTCTAATAGTATCCTTCCTATACACTAAAGATGCAAATCAACAAGTTAGAGTGTACAGTATTCTCTATAACTTACTTACTTATTCCCTTTAACTCACTTATTTGCATGCTACCTTTACTTTGTATTCAGGTTCAAATGTTAATTAATAGCTAGTGGCACAATGCCATTGCTTATGTTAAAAGTGTGGCCAAACCATCTGTCAGCAATGATCACAGAATAAGATGTCAGAATAGTATTAGAGAAAGTTGGTAAATAATATGCACTGACACATGCCGTAATATTGCATGTTTAAGAAGAATTTTAAAGCCTAAGTTTTAATTATAAACATTTAAAAGAAAGAAGGCAGAGCCAGTCTCTCAATTAATTATAAACTTTAGCCATATAGACCTATTCCTTTTCAGATTTGTATCAATAAAAGAAGCACCCAAAAGAATTTACAATTTTAATATATCACAGATGTGAACGTGGTATGTTCCTTCTCTGTAGGAAGGGGATCTTGTATGGGTTATCACTGCCCACCTCTCCACTGGCCAGAAGTCAAACTTTTGAGAGAGTACACCTGGTGAGCAGGGCAACCCCCTCACCTGTTCAATTTGTGCTTAAGCAAGTAACTGAATAGCCAAAAATAAACAACAGAACAGGAAGGAAAAGAGACACAACTTGTTAGGAGAAAAGAACTCAGCAGTCCCACAGTGGGATATACCACTCTGTTCCCTGGGGCCCAGTCTCAAGAGGCCCTAATGGCCCCTGCAATGTAGCATGCATTCCTTGCATATATATGCCTTGGTAGCAATGTTGTCGGAACAGATCGTCACATGCTTGCCTTCCACCAGTCTCTCCAAGTGGAGGAGAGCCAGTCTGACCACTCTGAGATCCAACCAATTTATGGGATGACTAGCTTCCTCCATGGACCAGATCCCTTGGGCATACTGATTTTCTGTGTGGGCTCCCCAACCCGAGAGGCTCGTGTTGGTGGTTATCGGCACTCGTAGCTGCTCCCTGAATGAGTGCCCCCTCTCTAAGGCCAGGGAAAGCCACCACCCTTGGTCTTCCTGCACAACTGCAGCCTGACATGCCTCCATTCTCCGAGCTGGCAGCCCTGGAAAGGGAGAGGGTTTTCCAATTTTTTCACTTTTGCCATGCCTAGAGCTGCCGGCAAGATCAACCTGCAGTGGAGATGGCAGGAAGTTTAGCTGGTGATGGGGTGGTCCTGCTCACCAAGAGCACCCTCACAAAAGCTTGACTTCCTGGCATTGGAGAGGTGCGCAGTGACAACTCACACAGGACCCCCTTCCTTCACTACAGGAGAAAGCACAGTTCTCTGTCCCAAGAGAGAGCAGCAGAAAACAAAAGTTACTAAGAACAAGAATATGAAATTTGTCTTTAGGCTACTTGGATTTTCTTCCAAAATATGCTATTTAAATGTAACTCTACAGAGTTTGTCAGAAATGTATTTTGGTGCCAGTCATTTATTTATTTATTGTACAATCCAAAGTGGATTACCCAGCATTATAAAACATAATTACAAATCCAATAAAGCACAAGTTAAACAATGAGAGCATAAAAATAAAAGCCAAGTGAAACAGGAAGGCTGGCAAACACTGAGGGAATCCTTTTTCATGGAACAGGAACCCCAGTTATGTCTCTTCCAGCAGATTACAATGGATGAGAGAGCAAGGAATGAAGGCAGGGGTGTCAAGGCTCAAACAAGGATCTGCAACAGTCAGCAAAACATGCACAAAGTGCGAGTAGGAAAACCCTCCACGCACACACCCAAACACACACCCTCAGAGACTGATGGATTGTTTTCCACTGCGTCCCCACAAACTTTCTGGCCAAATCCACCTGGTTCCATTGGTTGACCTGAACCCCTCACAGCCAGCCCACCAACTTGAGCTGAGGCTTTGCTGGAAGCAAGCTTGTACTCTTTGGCAAGAATGTATTGTACAATGACATCTGAAGAGGGGTAACCACATGCATGTAGCTCTGCATGTGTATGCTTTGCTTTTCCAGATGTCTAAGCTCAACATGTGGACATCAGGAGCATTCTGGAGATGGCAGCAAGATCAGTGACAGCAACATGCACCCACCTCTCCTTCTTTGTGCAGAGCTCTCTTTGGGCATATAACTAATGAAGGGGGCTAATTCTTGTTGAATGTTTTATGTTCACACTGGAAAACTGAGCCTATTTGAGCTAACCATCAACTACAGTGGGATGACAAGGGTTTATAAAACCAGCACCTGTGTTCTCCTCCTCTGTGTTGATGCAGTTTAGCATGAAAGACAGTGAGCTGCAGATTAGGAAGCCTCTGGATCAAATCACACTTCTTCCATTATCTCACTAGGTAGGTACAGGCAAAACACATCCCCCCCCCCCGAGCCTCAGCTCCTCAACCTGCAGTTTGTGGGTAATAATGCTGACTGGCCTTAAAGGGTTATTGTTGTTACTATTATTATTAATAATAATAATAATAATTGTAGAACACCCTTCAATAAGAGTTCTAACTTAACTGTAAGGACTGAAATTGGATAATGCATTGTATGTGAAGTGTTTTCAACACTGTAATTACAACGGAATCACATGCCTCGCTCTTTGTACCACCACACTATAGCTTTATTTTCTTGTCATTTCTTTCTTGTGACCGGCAGCTTGCTTGTGAATCCTATTCCAATAAGGCATGGAAAAACACTGGTGCTGATGTGAATATTGTTCTAGCAACTATTTTCATCTTCCCAATCACTTCTGGTTTGCAGTAGAAAGTGATGCAGGGGATAGCCATCTGCATAATTTTCCCAATTCACTTCTTTTTACAAAACAGAATTTGTGATGGCATAGAGGCTACGGCATCTGAAACAGGAGAAGATTATATGTATGTTCTCAGGTGTTCAATAGGTCAGCTGCCCGCTGCCTTAGGCTGCACTTGGCCTAGAATTTCTCATGTACAGTATTGACATCTCCTCTAAACAATGCCCATGGCATGTATTGGAAATGTACAGTTCCTGAAATTCCATATCTCACTTTAAAGCAAATGCACTGTTATATACAGTCTCAGCGCTCATCCTCTCGCCAGTGCTCAGCAAATTGATTACATGTTTGAGATCAGAAAACCATGACTATCAAACCCCTCCACCATGTGATATTTTATATCACCACTATGATATTTTATTATGCATTTATTATTATAACAACTGTTTTATATAATTGCTTTGATTTTTTTATGTTGTATAGATAGAATGCTATGGCATTGACATTGGTGTTCTGTGCTGTAACCTGCCCTGTGGTCTTTTGATAAAAGGAGGAAGGGAGGAAGGGAGGAAGGGAGGAAGGAAGGAAGGAAGGAAGGAAGGAAGGAAGGAAGGAAGGAAGGACCGCAATAACTCAAGGACCGCCTCTTTCCATATGAACCTACCTGATCCCTTAGATCATCTTCCGAGGCCCTCCTTCGTGTGCCACCTCCTCGAGAGGTCTGGAGGGCGGCAACATGAGAACGGGCCTTCTCTGCAGTGGCTCCCCGTCTATGGAATGCTCTCCCCAGGGAAGTTCACCTGGCGCCTTCATTATACACCTTTAGGCGCCAGGCAAAAAGATTCCTTTTTAACCAAGCCTTTGGTTGATCTTATTGCCATCCAACACCCTTTTAGAATGTGGCTCTTTTGTGGGGGTGTTATTGGATTATTGTTTTTGGTTTGATTTTATATGTTGTGGTCTTGTTTGCGAACCGCCCTGAGACCTCCGGGTATAGGGCGGTGTATAAATTGAATAAATAATAAAAAATTATTTTTATTTTAAGGGCCTGTGTCAATGTAGTGCTTCAAAGATGGGCCAATAAAAATACCAAGTCACTAAAAAGGTACACTGAAAATATATGAGAACAACGTAAGCATTCTACTGCATCAGGCCAAAGGCCCATCTAGTCCAGCATCCTGTTCTCACAGTGGCCAACGATACGCCTATGGGAAGCTCGAAAGAAGGACCTGAGCACAACAGCACTCTCCCATAGTATGCCCTGTTAATCCAAAAGAAATGTAGACAATACAGCTCATATTATTGTTCTTCCTAACCTACTTTTATCTCTCTTGATTCATCCCCCTGCCCTTCATTGCAAATCTATCCACACCTTGTTTTTGTGTAAAGTCCATTTTTCTTGGAAACAAAAGTCGGGGGGGGGGGAGACATTCACTACTTCCTATGAAGTTATCACTGCCACTTTCATAATAAATTATTGCAGGGAATAATTAAAACTTCAGAACTGCACAAAGCCCCAATGTCCTCAAATAGCTGAAGTCCAGAAATTCCTTTGTTACTAATCCTGTGCTCTCTGGAGTCAGTGGACCATCACAAAGCATAAAAATAACTGGTGCCTCACAGCAGACCTTTACTCCTTGCCATCTTAAATTTCACTGTGAGACTTGATGGGCCTTTTAAAAGGGGTTGATGTTTTCTCTTAGTAAGCAGCCAGAAGCATTAGCTATTCAATTGCGACTGAAAGATTTCTTTAAAAACCTATTCGTGGGGTGTTTCTTTGTTTAAACACTTTCCAGTGATGGACTGTGTGCCCAGCAGAAACCTTTTAAATATTCAACACACACCTAAACTACATAATAAATCTGTATTGAAAACTCATTTCTTATGAAAGCAATAATTTTATACCTTGAACAAACATCACATTCACATATGATTTCCTATTTAGCTTACTGCATTGGTTGTTCACTCTCTTTCCTATTTCTTCTATATCTTTCTATTTTGTAATAAATTGCAATCATACAGAATAAAGTTTCCCCCCATACAAGCTGACATTTAAAGAATTTCACAGCTACAACAGAGAAAAAGTTACTCGGATTGCTACTACACTTTTCTTTCCCAAAGACCTTGCTTTTTATTCGTCCTTTATATTCCTGAGTTTCATCTTTTTTCATAGTTTCGCTTAGAGATACACAAGTTATCTCCTTGCCTTTCGTGCCTTTTCTCTATTGTGACACTATTGTGACGTGATATTATTATTGCTGTTAGGGCTAAACTGAGTTTTCACCTACAAACTTTTGCAGGGCAAAGGGAGTAAGGAGATAAGTTATGGAGGGGGAGGTCCAGAAATCCCTCTTGCTCAATTATTTCCAGTACTGGGGGGTGGGGGTGGAGCTTCAGCACTATATTATTCTATCATTAATCTAAGGCACATATATAATAAGAAGTAACAACAACCGAATCTAACAAAGGCTCTAAGAAAAAGTATGCTTCTGAAAACCCTTATTCAATTTTGGCCAAAGCTCTACATTGAGAAAGTAATGCAGCCAGCTACGAGACTGACTTGCTGATGATCTAATTAGAAAATGCTGGTGAAGCCACCAAGTTAAGAGCAGATCCTGAGATATGATCTGCATAAGGTGGAGAGATAAAAGGGTCTATAGACCACAATACATTACTTCCAGTAACTCTTACTGGGAGGAGTGTCTGGACAGAGGAGCTGCAAGGAGATAAAATGGGGGAGACCATAACATTATTTATTTAAACTGTTAGTCATTTAAATATATTTTTAAAAGTCTCTACGCAACTTACCCAGAAAATAAAAGCTAAACCAGACAATGCATAAAACCAGACAATGCTTTATAATAAAACCGTTAGAAAACCTATAAAACAGACCCAGAAGACGGAAGAAAATGTAAGCTGCAGAAAACGTTTCATCAATAAACAATAGAACAGTTTATATAATCCATCAAATACAGTATGACTGCATCTTACATGGGGTTTGCTTCCAAGGGTTCCATGCGTACTCAAACCTTTGGAACCAACCCCCCCCCCCGGGGGGGTGCATCCCAGGGCTTCCGGAAGCAGTGTGCCGCCTCCATAAGCCCCAGAATGTTCTCACGAGATCTCATGGCAACACGCAAGTTCCTCAAATATCTCACAGGAGCATTCCAGGCCAAGCAAGAAAAGAGAACCTTGCTTGGAAAGCAAGATAAAAAGCTTAAAAGCTCTTTTTGTGCTGGGAAAAACTGGTGCGAAGAGTTTTTAAGCTCTCTGCCTTGCTTCTCAAGCAAGGCTCTCTCTACATGCCAGTGCCACATATAAATTGCAGGATTCCAACCAGTCAGATTTCAAATGCAAATAGGTGAAATTGCACAAGTTGAATGTGCTTAAGAAGTGATCATACTGTAGATTTTATCTGGCACCAAAAATGATGTTAATAATGGTGCCAGGCAAGCCTCCCAAGGGTAAGCATTCCACCATGGGGAAACCATAGCTGAAAATGTCCTCTCCCTTGTTGAATTTCCTCAGGGGAGAATCTCAGATAAAGACCAAAATGCCCAGGTAGGTTTACAGCAGGAGAGATGCTTGAAAAGATATTGCGGTTATGAGCTGTACAGAGCTTTATAGGTCAATACCAGCATGTTCAATGAGCTTGGAAATATATAGGCCGCTAGCGTAGCTGTGCCAGGATTGGTGTTATATGGTCAGCTTGCATTAAGCCTATCAGCAATAAGGCAGTCATATTCTGCCACCAGCTGTAGTTCCTGAAGTCTTCAAAGTTAGTCCCACATAAAGCACATTACAATAATTTAATCATGAGGTTACTCCACATGACTAAGGCTACGTATGCCTCAGAAGACAGCAGGGGATCCTGGAGGATCTCAAAATTATGGACCTGCCACTCAATAAGTGGAACAAGCCCACGTTTAAACTTGATGGAGTTATCATGTCACAACTCATTTGACTGTAACCCTAAACCTGCCAACTCTCCCATGACCAAAGGAATGGACCATCCCTCCCCTTGACAGGGTTCTGTGGGGAGAGAAAGGTCAGAGGTAACAAGTGTGGAAGCTGCAGTGCCCATGGCTGCATCTAAAGACTCAGGGCCAGCCCACCCCTGGGATAAGGTGAGGCAACCACCTCAGGTGGCAGGACCCACAGGGGCAGCAGATCAAGCCTCCAACGAAGGCATCACCGGCTGCTGCAGCCACTGCCACGGTAGCAGCAATGTTTGTGGCATACTCCTTGGAAGCTGGATCTGCTACCTCCTCGGCAGTGCTCCCCCCAATGCCGCCTCTACTGCAGTCTCTCAGCAAATAGGAGGCCCTGCTGGTCTCCTCCTGCCCCGCCCAGCACGATTCAGAATGGACCCCTTTCCCTTCTGCAATTATCTTTTGAGTCCCACTTCAACTGTCAGGTAAGATTGATTTGATCCCCCTGCCCTTGTTCCTGATATAAATCTTCACTCACCCCGTCTTCTCTGGCCAAAGTAGGGGGCATTTTGTGGTTTGCCTCAAGTGCCCAAAAGGTAAAGACTTAATTCATAGAGATGAATTGTTGTAAAACATGATAATCAGTATGGTTTGGTGACAGACCAGAAAGACCCACGTTAAAATCCCTCCTTACTGGATGGTTTTGGATTAATAACTCTCACGGTGCCTAACCTACCTCAAAGGATTATTGGGAAGATAAAATGTGAGAGGAGCATGAACACCACCCTGAGCTGCTCAAAAGAAGGGAAAGATCAAAATATAATAAAGCATAAATGATACAGGACATGGAGAGCTTGGTATTTGTTTTATGAACAATGCAGAGGAACTTTGGCACCTTTCTCAAATCCTGAATTTACTATGCAAAATAAGAACAAATGTCTAATTTTCAGCTTGGCTACCTAACATGTATGTTTTGACATGCCAAATAAATTGCATGGTAATTATAATTATATTGATACATAACTGGAAACAGTGTACTGTATTGAAATACATAGAACTGATTTTAGATATTGAGGTGGTGCTTGCCTATGGATGTTACTTTTGGGGGGGTAGGTATTCCTGGGCTCAAAATAGAAGTTGGAAAAGATTATCCTTAAAGAACCACATATGACAAAACTAACAACTTTTTAGATTCATAACATCTTGCACTAAACATAAAACCATGAAGATTTCAGGACTATTTTTCTGGTTAGTATTATTTTAAAAATGTACTTTACATGAGAGATTCTTTGTAGAATATGAATAAAGGTTAAGATTACTCATAACTGAAATGGTGAATGAACATGGCTACAATACATGCTTGTTCTTGCTCCCCTTTTTAGTTCTCTTTAGCAAGACAAGATAAAAATAGAGCCACTCACACATGCTGCTCACTGTGTCAGTGATTTATATTCCTTTTTATTTAATGTTCCTATAGTGTTTGTGGTTTTTATTTGCTTAAACCTGTTTGCTTTTTAAACTGAAATATATACAACAATCTGCAAGAATCTGATTTTTTAAAGAAAAAACCTCAATGCTGAACAGTTCTTTTTAAAAAGCCAGAAATAAATGGTAGAATTAAACCAGATGGCAGTTAATTTAAATTCTTGCTCAGGAATCAACAATATTGACCTCAATCACACCGGTTTCAGAATAACTGCTTGAAAAGCAAACAGACATAAACGACACCATTTCCTATTTGTTCAAAATATAAACAAAATGCATTTTTCATTTTATGCAGCATGTCGACTGTCCTGATTTCTGGAAAACCAACATACTTTTCTTTATTCCAAAGCAAATGCCATACTAAAAGCACACAACATACAGAATAAGCGCAGCAGCCATTTGGTATCTACACACACAGAAAAAATTAAATTACAAAAAATATATGCTTGAAAACACCCACAAACCATCACATATACACATCTCTGCATAATTATAGAGGAATACAAGAACTCTGACTTGAAGCCTAGCAACAGTATCCAAGTATTAGTTAGTCTGCTAATCAACTACCCAAAACTCACACACCACCACCTCAATGTGTTTCATATTTAAAAATAAAACCCCTCTTGTTTCTATCTTCAGAGCTGCTGAAGGAGAAGGTAAATGATAAAACAAACCTTGTTCACTTGAGGAAGAACAACCCATGTCATTTAATCCATCTGATAATTCATCTCACCACAAAGAGCCAAGGCAAAACAAAATAAAAAGATTTAAAAATAGGTTATCCAAGTCAAAGGATTCTCAGTTCGCAGCATATTTAATATGTGCATAGCTGTATTTAAAGAGACCTTCAAGATTCCTATATATATTATTGCTGGTTTTTTGTATCTCCATCCTATAGAAGCCATAGTAAAAGCTGTATAGCAAATGCTTTCTAAACCTTCTGTGCTCATTTACTTGCAGACAGCTGTAGACTGGATGAAAACAATCAGGGATTAACTTTTCTATTCATCACAGCTTTTAATCCATTACTTTCCCTTCAGTCTTCAATAAAAATAAATAGATAAATAAAAATAAAATGCTGCAACTAATTGCAGTAAGAAGAGGGCAAATACATGTCAATCAATAGGGTTTAGCTGCTGGACAGTTTGTTAAAGCCTTGCAGTGTTCAAAGATGCAATGTTGGTTTTCAACACAAAAATAAAATGGTATTGTACAGACACTGAACTGTAAGATCTTTCCAGATCTCAACAACAATTGACAGTGCCCAGTTATTTTAGAAAATGCTCCAATATATCAGAAATGTTTATAAAAGCTTATTACTGGGAATGTAAGATTTGAAGAATGCAAGGTGATAGGTTGTGTTCAGTGTGATGCTTGAAATACAAATGTGTGTAAAAGAAATTTGTGACAGATTAACTGGATACCTTTCACTCCCTGAATGTCAGTAAACAATAAAGATGTCTTGTTCTTTCAAATCATGTCATAAAATAAATTACCTTGAAATGTGACTTTCAGTCTTAATATTTTATCTTTTTGCCCCTGCCTCTTATCTTTCCAATGAAGAATTTGATCAAATATGAAACTGACAAGTGTTAATGATATAAGAATTCAAGGGTTTCTAGTCCAATCGTTTTCCCATTAAGTACTGGAAATGGGGTGTAAGAAGTGCACTGCTAATGAAATACCCCAATCAAGGGGCTTATTTGGATGTAATTTGCCCCTCAGAATAGGAGTAGGCCTGTCGCTCACGGGATCTCCTAGCCCCACCTCTTTACCTAGGGAGGCCCTAGAGAGGTCACAGAGGAAAAGCTTGTTGAGAAAGGGGGGGTGTGTGGATAGAAGTTCCTTCAAACAGGCCCTTTGATGTTATGTCCCTGTTGCAGGATGGTACTGTGAGTTGCACAAATGTTTAGGATAAGGAACTGCTATTCAGGGTTGTGTTTTTTCTTTGACACAACACACACACACACACACACACACACACACACACACACACAGAGGGGGTCCTGGGATACAACCTAATTGTTGTATAAGCCAGTGTTTCCCAACCTTGTGCCTCCAGATGTTTTGGGACTACAATTCCCATCATCCCTGACCACTGGTATTGCTAGCGAGGGATGATGGGAGTTGTAGTCCCAAAACATCTGGAGGCACAAGGTTGGGAAACACTGGTATAAGCAAACCTCAGTACAGACTATGATGCAAGACTGATTGAGGATAATTATCAGCAGATACTGAAGACATGTTCCAGGCACAATTCAAAGTGGTGGTTATGAAACACAGCGCACTACATTATTCGGGTCCAGGTTATCTGAAAGACCACATTCTCCCTTAAGTTCTTAGCCTGATTTTATGATCCTGAGAGAGGTCCTTCTGTCTGAAGCACGTTAGGTGGAACTTGAGAAAGGGCCTTGATGACTGGTTCCAAAGGAGGCTCAGATAGTCCTGTCTGGAATGAACTTTCTCCAGGAGGCAAATACAGTAATATTAAGATAAACCTTTGGCTCATAACTATTTTATATATGTTGAAACTGGTTTTAAGTGGTTCTTTTTATTGATTTTACCTGACACATTTTATTTAAATTGTTTTTTGCTCTGCATTTTATTGCATTTAGGGATATATGGGATGTTAGAGGAGGGATAGTACCTCTGGTGGGGAACAGATTTGGTCCCCACCCTGCACTTACCTAGCACCTGTGGCTCCTAGAAGCCGTCAGCATGTGACAGTGGCCATACCCTGGAAATGGCTTTGATTGGCCAGCTAAATCAGGCAAAGGTGGCTGATGGTTCCCAAACTCTTGATGAGTTAGGGACTTCCCCTGCATGCAAAGACAGGCTCTGGCAGATTGAGCGGATGAGACCAATAGTGGGTCCAATGGTCAAGAAGGCAGTTACTGCATGTGTTGTAGAGGGAAGTGAAGGACAGATGGAGCTCATCAACCTGAGAAGGTAGCCCATCTAGGAGAAGGAAAACCTCTGCTGGGTATCTTGCAGGATATCTTCAGGAGAAGAAAAGGCTAAAGAGTAAACCCTAAACAAATCCGGAGTGGAGTCCCTAAGACGGTTGGATGGCGTCTGGTATGCCTTCTTCTGGCAACTCCTGCAGCCAAGCTGGTGCCAAACGTATTGCTCTTTTTTCATTTGGACCACATGAGTGAGGCCAAGAGGGAGGTCTTGTTTTCTGGACAGCCCAGGACCTCCATATAGACTGCTCAGACTTGTGCCCCAGGAAAGTCACTTTGGTGCTGCTAACTCAACGGTTTCACTTCACTCCCAGAGGTGCATTCCACTGTGTTTTGAGACCGATGGATGCCAACAATTATATTTTGTTTGTATTGTGATAGTCACTTTGAGTACCATTTAGTGGAAAGGTGGATCACAATTTTTTTTAAAGGATAAATAATGAAGGAATGGAAATCTAACAGTGCATCCCTATGCACGCAAACACAAAAATAACCTCCTTGAGATATAGGATGAGGGCTTGTCCAGTGATATATTCCTTTTGGTCTGAAGTTGTTACTCGTATCAATTTGGCAAAATGCTTGATATTTGCAGGTATTCATTTGCTTTTAAATGGTATCTCTGGGCTTCCGGTCGGCGCGCCGGAGGGAGAAGGTCGGGGGAAATGTCGCTCTTGACATTCCCCGACCCGACCGGCCCAAAGGGGAGTTTGCGACGGCGACGCAACCCCCAAAACTCCCGGGAGGGTTGTCCCGGGACCTAAGATCCGGCAGAAGCTCAGAACGTTGCCCCAACTCCCCGGTAGACCCCAGTAGGGGCCGCCGTGAGCGACGCGGGGCGACGGAGCTCATCGGATCGCCATTGCCCGTCGGGTGGAAGCCGCGAGTCCTTCCCCCCTGAGCGCGCCGATTCCTCCAAAACAAAACAAGATTGGACGACTTAAATGTGAGTAATTAAGAAAGAATTTCAAGAATTTGGACTGATCTGGAACAGCACTGGGATGTAATTACGGAGGTCCGTCCCTTGCTACTGTGGCACTAAATCAGGAACTTTATTACCGATGCGGTTGAACTGTGATGGAATTTGGCTAAACAACAGAGATTGGATCCTTTTGATACCCCTGATCGGGGGGGGCACCTAACTAACACTCTTGATAAGTAAAGGATCTGAATCGGACCTGTTGGATTTTATTGTGGGAATTTGGATTTTGAACTTGGACTTGGTTCGGTCTGGAATATTGTAAAGCTATGTCCATGAAAATGGAGGATGATTTTGAAAATGGAGGCTGGAAGAGGGTCCTTGAAAAAATCTGGGAACTGAGAAAGGAATTCCAAGCGGAGACTGCAAGAATGAGAGGAGAAGTAATCAACACTGATGTCATGCCAGCTGCACAAAGGATGGAAGGGGGAGAAATTTCCCCCAAGGTCAAAGGCAAACCTCGCCACAGGAAAATTTCTTCTCGGCGCAAGATATTTAGACTGAAGAAGAGGAATAAGAAAACAACATCGGCAAAGGACTATTCTTTTCGACGCAAGAAGACACCAATAAAGAAGAAGAATTGGTTTAAGAAGAGGGAGCAGGAACAGCTGAGAAGCCAAAGAGAAGGTGAAGTCCAAGTGCAAGCAAGCACTTGGACTTGGACTGGGGAAAGGCGAGGGGAGGGTTGAACAGTGTAGGTGGGTAACCCCGGATTGATTAAATGTGTGGATTTTGAACATTTCTATTGGACATGGTCTTGAGTTATGATTATGTTAGGATCTTTCGAAGTTGGGAGCCTGAAGATTCTGGGGAGTCAGAAGGAAATTTGTAAAAGAATTGGGAGGATGACGCTGAGGTTGGAATTAACAGATGATATGAAAAAAGAATGAAATGCTACTTTACAAGAGTTAGAATTATGCTTTGTTACAAAGTTAAAGATATGCTTAATGTAACTATGTACCTGAACTGGAGATATACTTTGTTTAATGCAGCCACTGGGGAGGTGCGGAGGAAGTCACTATGACTAAGTTTTGTAACTAAGAATGGTTTACCCGGTAACAGGGTTAGGCCGAAGTCAGATAATGATTGCTTTAAGGTCAGGGGAAATAATGAATGGGTTTACCTCTGTGAGAGGGAGGGTAAGATTAAATAACTCCCCAAGGTGAGAGGTGGGGAGTGATGAATCCTGACCGAAATGTAACGTGGAATATTTATAAAATTATAAAATCAATAAAAATTATTTAAAAAAAAAAAAAAAATTAAATGGTATCTCTGTAGGATAAGGCTTAACAAATGGAAAACAGATGTAGACTTTGCAAGCCCTTATGGTGAAGTGTAAGTATTAAAGCCCAGAAGGATAAATACCCATCGTCTATTATGCAATGGTTTTAGACCTCACTGTCCTGGCTACATTCAAATATATTGTATGGAGACATCAATATATTTGGACAATGGGAGGGTTTATATTAACTTATATGTTTAATTTAAGATTTGTGTCCTTATGGTCACTCTATCCACAATGTGAGCTGATGGTGGTGTTAGCATGGGAATTTGGAATGGCCTGTGAGATCCTGCAAGGGCACCTCTTGACTTCCAGAGCCAGTGCCCCAAGTGGACCTTGCCCCACCCCTGCCTCATTTCCATGTATACATGGAACCCTTGTATCCAAACACCCACGTAAGACAGGGCATTACTGCATATAGTGAGCTTCCTGCCTAATGTTCACAAGGTGTATCTGAAGTGCAATCACCAGTGCATGGAATTCCAGGTACGGTCAGACTATAGTATAAGAGCACTGTAATACTAGAATTTATCATCTACCCCTTCCAACTCCTAGCATGGCTGTCAGCCCAGCAGCAGATCTATGATGTCCCCAAAGGCCTCAGCTACATACCTTTCTGTCCTTTTGAGCATCAAGGTGAGCTAATGTGACTTTAAGGGAGTGAATGTTCCCTGAGAGCCAGAAGCATGCACTCATAACTCCCATCCCATAGGATGCTGTGTAATATATTGGACATTTCCTGTAAAAACAGGAAACAGTTGAAACATGCTTCGAAGGGTGGTATGGACCTCCATGACATGGAAAAGGACACAACCGCAAAGGTCTGGTGAAACAAGCATATTTCAACCATTTCCCCTCTACCACTTAGTAAACATTGAGTAAAACAGTCTACAGAGAAGGCTCTAACCCATGCCCTACTCTACAGTAGTCCCTAAATAACAGAATATGGCACAGCATCTCCCCAGATTATATTTCAGCTGATAATGGAGGATATCCAATGAAAGAAGAAAGTCTTTAGCCATACTCAGAGTAGATAAATTAAAATCAAGGGACAAGTCCACTTTTTTAATAGGTCTTTTCTGAGTATGGTTAACATGGGATATTACCCATTGTTACTACAAAATGTACAAAATGGAAACATCTGGTATCTCCACTGGTCACAATCATCTACAAGTATGTATGTAGGTTCTTTGCTTATAATTGAATATAGTAACTTTATTGATTAGAAGTTGTAATTTACATGCGGAGATAAATATTTATTACATACCTATATCAGTTTCCTTGTGATTCTTGATATATTCAGCGAGCTCAAAATTTCCAGCAATTATTGCCACCTAAAAGATGAGAGATTTAAGATTTTGGGGTTAAATCTTATGTCCCATAAGTTATATGTGATTAAAATTCTAGTAGCAGATAGACAAATATCAAGTAGATACTTTTCCCAATATAACATCCTTGCTGATCCTTATTTTTTTAACTTTTACATACAGTTCATATTCATGCTGGCTGTAAAACAGATGCTTTGGATTTCCATAAATGCATATTTTAACATCATAGGACTCATGTTGCCCAATGGTGATTCATAGAAATAGTTTGTTGGCCACAGAATCGGTAGAAGCACAGTTGGCAACAACACCTCCAAATATTGACATATTCTTCCATCAACAGACACAAAAAGCAATGGATTACAATACACAAACAAAATAAAAGAAAAATTCACTGAAGGAGGCCTTATTAAGATTTTGCAGAAATTTACTTGGTTGGGTTCTGATGCAAAATATTGTGATCAATCAGGTGTTTTTGACAGTAGGGACACTGAAAACTGCTTTATACCAAATCAGACTATTTGCCCATCTCAACTGGACAAATTAGCTACTTCCTGGTCTTCTTTTTAACTTATGATACCAGTAACTGAACCTGGAACCTACAGCACCCTAAAAGCATGTTCTCTGCCATACTGTATGATTATCTCTATTGCAAATGCCACAATAATCCCCACTCGAATATTTGTAGAATAATCATAAAATTTACCACTTTTAAGCTGTTCAGTTTGACAAACTTTTCTGCTGTGTTGTATTTGTATTGATTATATTGTATTTCATATGTTGTATGATGCTTTAGTAGCCCTTTGAGACAAAAAGTGGCAATCAGATGAATAAATAAAAGGGAGTCAATGTCAAGGCAGTTAAATGTGTGTTCACATCACAAGATGGAATTCGTAATTGGCTCTGCAAATACCTGCAAACATTATTCCTTAACCTGTCTTTCCTTTAAGGAGTTCCTGTAAGGCAGGTTAGAGCTGAGTGACTGACCCAAAGTCACCTAGTACTCTTAGGGTTATACAACATCGACTTTCAAGCTAAATTAGGAAGACTGCAGCATCTTCATAATCTATGAAGACTACAATATTAGTTTAATCAGTTAAAAACAAGATAGGAGGACTAAATGGATTGCCCTTATAATGGATGGATGAATGTAAGAATCTGTATTTCCCCAGGAATCTGGATTGAAACCAATGCTTTTTAACTTCTTAGTAAATGATCTAGGCTTAGGGCTGAGCACTGAAGTGGCATGTTTACTAGTGATAACAAATTATTAAGGGAGCAAAATCAAAAAAGGGATTGCAAGGCACTCCAAACTGAGGGAATAGGGAACAACGTGGCTAATCTGGATCAATGTTAAATGTAAAGTGATGCGCGATGTATATACAGTAATGGGGTCTGAGCTGGCACTGACTGACCAGGAAGAACTTGGGGTTGTGATGTATAGCTCAATGAAAACATTGATTCAGAGTCCAGCAACTGTGAAAAAGGTGAGTTCCATGTTAGGGATTATTAGTCAATATTGTAAACCTATGGTGCAAATCTATGGTGCACCCACACCTGGAATTTTGTGTTTAGTTCTGGATAATGTATCACAAAAAGTATATTTTAGAGTTGGGAAAGGTACTGTAAAGAGCAACTGAAATGATCAAGGGACAGAAACAACTCCCCTGTTACCATTATTTGAGCACTCTTAGTTTCAAGGGGGAAGGAAACAAAATACAATGTGTGGGCAGCGTAGTTATGCATGTTGTGAAGGAAGTGGACTTTAAAAAGCTATACTTCCTGTCATATAAATAATAGTAGAACCTGGGCTCATCCAAGTAAACCAAATGGTAGAAGATTTAGGACAGACTGCGAATAGTTGGAACTATGGAATTCATTACTGTAAAATGTGGTGATGACCACCAACTCAGACAGCTTTTAAAAGGGATTAGACAAATTCCTCAAAGATAAGATTATTAAGGACTGTATACTACTTTCAGGAACAGATGCAGCATGCCTTTGAATACCAGCTTGCTAGGGAACAGCAGTGGGAGAGAGCTAGTTCCCTCATGTCCTACTTGAGGACTTCCCATAAGCATCTCAATGGCTACAGCGGAAATTAATAGGCTAGACAGGTCCCTGGCCGGAGGCATCAGGGCTGTTCTTATGTCCTTAGGACAGGCCCACCCCCAAAGGGAAGAGAAACTTGCAAAAATGTTAATGCATGTGGCAGGATTCAACTAATAAACCCCTGCACAAAGACTTCTGCTTGTGCAGAGGGTTCCCCCCTTGTTCCCCCACCCAAATTGGCTTGGGGGTTGGGAGAGCCCCTGGAACAGCATGTGGTGGGAGAAGAGAGATTTTCTGTTAGGGGATTTCCCTAGTGGAAGAACTGCCGTAGCACAACATTGAATTCCCCCCCACAGTAATTTCTGGGTAAATTCTGACAGTGACTTTGATTGAGTAAATGAGGGTGGTTTTTTTGGGGGGGGGAGGTTCCATACTTATTTCAGTCACCTGTTTAAGACTGTGTGCTAACCTTCCTACATGTCTAATCTGCCTCACCGCTGAAAATTTATTCAAGGTACTCTTACCTGATCCATCACTTTTTAACTATGACATCTAGTCAAATAAGAACATTGCCTTCGCAAATCTAAGAAACAAAACTTGTCATGTTCAAGAGTTAAACGTTCTATTTTATATATGTACCATTTCCTGCAGTACTGTGCAGTTAATTCGCAGATAAACATCATATGGTGTACTAAGGTACAGAGAGAATGAGTGATTTGGCAATACCCACTGCAACTGACATTGTTATGATTCTCTCCACGGTAAGTTTTATACATGTAGTGAAGCTAAATAGGACTCTCTTCCACAAATACATTCATTAACCTCAATAAGATAAGCAACCAATCAGTGTAAGTATCTCTGAACCTGCCCTTTAGCAATGAATGCGCCATAATTTTAAGGAATATATGATTATTTTTTTGGTGGGCTGCAAGCTCTCTGTAGCAATGGAGCTTGGAAAAATAAACATCTGTTTTAATTCAGGCCCTTTCTGGCAGGCTCCATTCATGTAAGTTCAAGTACTGTAATGTTCATTTAGAGATAAGGGATATGGGCTCATCATCAACTTATGCTCATCCAATGACAACAATTTATTTTAAGCAACACAAACTCTCAATCTTAACACTCAGAACTCAAACACTGAAGAGTTACAGCTATTAAATCTAAGACACGTTTTTTAAAATGACAGAATACTTGATGTGAAGCAGTAAATCTCCTCCACACAAAAAAGGTAAATATGTTTTATAGCTCCAAAGAGAGACATTTTCATTAATACTGCTCAAGCATTAAAATGGAAGAACAGTAACAGCTCCCTCCTGATCTTGACAGCAGCTCATTTCCAAAGGAACCGTCAGTCTCAGCTCAATTTATCTGAATGTGGCTGAAACATGGTGTCAAGGTGTAACAGCAAAAAAGGGAAAATATTTCCACACTTTATGACAAAACATTAAAAATTACTATGCATAATAAAAAATACAATACTTTAACACAACCAATTCAGTGCCTGTGTAGCTTAGAGAGACCTTTGGAAAAGCTGGATTCTTTTGTAATTTAATTATGTCTAGAATATTAGGAGCCTGCAGCCAAATAATTGGCTACTTAGATTTCATTAAAGCTCTTAAAACTCCATATTTCCACCTATAGTTTTCAGCCCACTCCTTACCTGGTCCACTTCATTAAGCAACTCTGCCCTTGGCCTTTTAAGTATTCCATCTCCCCACAAGCCCCATACAGGTCCTCTTGACCTTAAAACACTGTGCAGCTTCTTCAGAGCCCTCCCTTTCAATTCATCCATATTTGAGCTCCTCTGCCTTTTTATTCAAGCCTCCTCCTCTTCTGCCTACTTGTCCTTTAGGTCCATGTTTTCTCAATTAACATGTGAGGAGGCCACACCTCTCCATTCTGATGGACCTGCTGGATGTTGACTTTAACATACAAAGCCCTAAATTACTTAGGACCCAATTACTTGACGAAACACTTATCTCCCTACCTGCAAGGTTGGATCCTGTAATATGCAAGTCCCGTGGTCATATCGGCAAGCATACCTTGATATGTGATGGAATGGGATAGGACCTTCTTTTGGTAAGCCCGTTTGTGGAACTCCTTCCCTATGCTACCCCTCAGTGATGGCTTTTAAAGGACGGCTTAAAAACCTTATTCATACAGGCATTGGGGAGAGGGCTGTGTTGGTATGGCTATCTTTTATGCTGCAGCTGCTATTTTTATTATTATTAACTTAATGTGATTTAATTGTGTTTAACTTAATTCTAATGGGTCTATTGTGTGCATTTACCACCTTGGGAACCTAAAGGATAAGGTAAAGGTAAAGGGACCCCTGACCATTAGGTCCAGTCATGACCGACTCTGGGGTTGCTGCGCTCATCTCACATTATTGGCCGAGGGAGCAGGCGTACAGCTTCCAGGTCATGTGGCCAGCATGACTAAGCCGCTTATTCTAATGGGTCTATTGTGTGCATTTACCACCTTGGGAACCTACAGGATAAGGTACTGTTTATAATTATAAACAAATAAATGTTGCTGAACTTTTATGAATCCTGACTTTTGGCCACGCTGTTGGGAGCTAGAGTGGTGTCCAGCAACCTTTGAATTAATTCCAAGTAATTTCAATACAAGAGAGCAGCTGTTTTTACCTGGCAGAAAGATCAAGTAGTTTTATCTCATGTTTCTATGGCTTCAATTGAACTGCCCCGGGGAGGTGGGGAGTGGATGAAGTGTTAGGGTTGAAATTTAGAACACTTTTGACCAATGGCAAAACCTGCTTCTCATTCCAGATATTAGGGCACCATCATAATGGCGCTTTTCAGTACCACACATGCACCACACAATTGTGGGATTATTGCTAGTATTCCAGAATCACAAAAGACTTCTGTGGATCATTCACACCTGTGCTTACATTATGTAAAAAAGGGGGGGGGCAAAGTGTGGAAAAGGATAACTGGTGATAGAAGAACTCTGCTACTTGGAACAGGGGGTGGGGACAATTAATCTCCATCACAATTCTTCCTGGTTCTATTCTAATGTTTATTCTCATGGGCAATAAAGTTGCATGAAATTATGCAGAAGTTTATTTTATGATAAAAACATTTTTTTGCTTTGAGGCATGAGAAAGCAGAGTAAGCATATTTCTGTACTGTATGGTTTAATAAAGTCTAAAACCTGCTAAGACCCAGCTGTATGCAATTGTACTGTGTATTGTAAAATGAGCTCAATGCCATGGGTGCTGATTATAATAATACAGTAGAATGCTACAAATCTTAAGTGGTATCCATTATCAGATCTCTTGTAAGAAGAACAATTTCAAGATACAAATTGGGTATTGTCTGGTGATCACTGAAATCACTCTGTGTTTCAAATCTCTGTAGCTGGTGTAGAAGAAGTCAAAGTAAAATAAACCCATCTAGTGGTGGAGCCTTACATAATTCCATATCATTTTAATGCCAATACATGCATGTTTGATGGATGAAAATAAACAACACATACCTATGGCTCAATTCTTTTGGAAAATATAATCTTTTGTAATATAAAAATGTTTTTAAATTCAGGATCCCCCCCACACACACACATATTAGAGCTAAAATATTACATGATAAGAGCATGATGCCCCATTTCTAGGGTGATGGGTAAGGAAGCACATGATGAGATTCCATACAGCTTTGCTTTGAGTGACCAGATAGGGCTACTGTACTTTTTAAATCACAAGATGATCATATCTTGGCTTCATAAAATTTAAGATATAAATGAAGCTTGTGGCCATGTATGCAGCCTCTTCACTCTTTTGCTTCACATAAACCCAGTAAGTATTTCATTAACTATACTTTCCCATTTCATACCGACCAGGAAAGTATGGTTAATCCATTCAGAAGAAGCCAGGATACAAACACATGGTTTGATGAAACAGGAAAATGTAGGTTTAAAAAAAAAAAAATACTTTCTGGGTTGTTTTGTTCAGATAATTTGAACCAACACACTCAGCAGGTTCACACATAAAGTTAAGCCAAACCATGGCTTAGAACAAATGCAAGTGTTCCCAGAGAGATCATGATTGCTATATTCCTCCCCTGGTCCTGCCACTACGGGGTTAATCAGGGGTTAACTCATGGTTTGACTTAGTATGTCATCCCAACCTTGGTTGATGGTTTGTCTGGAATATGCAAACCATGAGCCCCTGGTGTGAGTAGCAGGGGAGAAGCACATTAACCACAATCTCCTCTCTGAAAACCCAATTCACACTACCATGGTTTAGCTACCGGTAAGTGTTACATATGAACTAAGGCAGAATGTAGCAGAACTGTAGCATGTACAGTTCGTAACATAGAGAAGTGAAAAGCTGTGTCTATTCCTCAGCTGCCCTGCTCTTAAAGGTACACAAGTCCTGTACTCTGTGTCTCAGGACACCCTACAGATTATGATGCCAAGTTTGTCTTGACATATGGTTAAAGAATAAATGCAACAAACAGGACCCTATCTATATTCCTCATGACAGAATTTCCAAACAAAATGGAAAAAAATCATCCTGTCCAACAGTGGATAGGATAGATTGTGGAAAACAAACAAATAAATAAATAAATAAAATTTATTATTTATACCCTGCCCATCTGGCTGGGTTTCCCCAGCCACTCTGGACGGCTCTCAACAGAATTAAAAGTACAATAGAACATCAAACATTAAAACTTCCCTAAACAGGGCTGCCTTCAGATGTCTTCTAAAAGTCAGATAGTTGTTCATTTCCTTGACATCTGATGGGAGGGCGTTCCACAGGGCGGGTGCCACCACCGAGAAGGCCCTCTGCCTGGTTCCCTGTAACCTCACTTCTTGCAGGGAGGGAACTGCCAGAAGGCCCTCAGAGCTGGACCTCAGTGTCTGGGCTGAATGATGGGGGTGGAGACGGTCCTTCAGGTATACTGGGCCAAGGCCATTTAGGGCTTTAAAGGTCAGCGCCAATACTTTGAATTGTGCTCAGAAACACTTCTAATTCATGTAAACTTAGGCCTGACCAAGTTAAAAGACCACAACCCTATACAATGTGGTGTAATAAAATGTCAGGCAAAATATATTTTGATAAAGGTTTCATTCATAGTGAATGTGAAGTTATTCAAGATAAATGACAGTATCATTTAAAAGTAGCGCCTCAGAAATTCAATGGGGAGTGAGTTTTATTGTGTGATAGATAGATAGATAGATATAAAATCACTATATACCATGAAAGTTAAGGACATGTAGAATGGTGGTATGTTAAACCTAGTACTAAACAGTAATCTCTGGCTGGTTTCCATTGAACTCCAGAATTTGTGGAGGCGGTTCAGATTACTGAACAGATGATAAAAGACAAGAATGACTGGTTACATGAAAACTTTTTGCAATTATTTCCCAAGTATCTGGATGCATTTCAAACTTGTTTCCGGCCTGACCTTTGAGCATGAACTGCCTTAGACCTGCTGGAACTCTGCCAGAAAAAGGACAGCAGGAATGTGACCCTGTTAAAACTCCTGGACTTTCCATTGGCTTGCAATACAAAGGACTATGGTATTTTTCTAGACCGCCTTTCTTATTTAGATGTTGGAACTCAGTGTTTAGCAGTGGTTCTGCTTCTTTCTGGGCCACAGATTCCAGAAGTTGGTGCTGGGAGGTTGCTTTTCCTGATTCTAAAAGTTGTACTACCGTATATAGTTTCTCAATGGTTCAATTCTATCTCCCAGTCTCTTTAACATATACATAAAAGCACTGGATACCAGAGAAGCCAATGCAACATGGAGGAGTCCATGTTATGGATGCTCCTCACACCCCCTACTTCCAAAAACCAGGGCAATGCTGGTATAAGGGGAAGGCTGGGCTCCTGCTACGTAGCTCAGGATGTTTGATGTTTCCTTGATGGTTCAGGAAGCTGTCAAGTTGCAGCAGTTCCAGTGCCATTAAGATAACATAACATAACATAACTATATGACAAAGACCCCCCTTGAAGGGTTCAGATTGACAGTGTTTGTGAATAACTCCATGCCATTCTCCAAGCCCCTTTTTCCAGGCTGAGCAACCCTAGCAGAGCCAGACAGTGTTACCAAGTTAAATTATGACAAACCTGCTTGTAAGGTTCATGTAATTTCATAAGCCAAACTTTCATTTCAGAAATAAAAGTTCAACTTGCATTTGTTAATTTTATCTCCTATCTTTATCTGTATCTTATTGTGTACATGAACTTCTAGACTATGTTAATTCAAAATACATACCTAGTTTCATGACACAATATTATAAGGAAAGCAACTAACATTTGCTCAACCCATTTACTACCTCAAAATATTTTTGACGTAAGATTGCTATACTTAGCTTCTATCTACATTTTAAAATGGCAATTTCAGACTCTCTTTACAAGGTTAAAATCTTCACTTGTAAAATATTTTGCAAACAGCATTAATTTTTGTTTGGCTCATATTTAGCAACTGGCATAATATAGTAATGGCATATTTAAGTAAAACAAACAAGAAATATCTGAGAATCAACCAAGTAATTGATAATTATATTTTTCTTAAGTGGCAACTATATGTAAAAGTGTTTGCAAAGTTGCCCCACAGTATTCAAAACAAGAGTATTCCACAATTTTGTCCTCATACATTAATTTATACAGATTTTGGTTATGAAGTGCAAATATAATAACATTTATATTCTGGTCCAGAATATCTCACTGTTGTTGAGCAACACTACTTGGCATATTCAACGCTAAACAGCCTGCTTCACCATGCAAAATCTGCTCTTCAAACAGTCTAATTACATCATTGCAAATACACACACAGTTTATATACAGTTATTATATACAGTTTTAAAATATTTGACTTGGCATGGACATGTAACTTTGTACATGCTTATTATGCAGAGGAATGAAAAGTATTAGCAATTTGATTAACATCAAGTGTCAGAAGCACAGTTTACATAATCACCCTTCCCCCAATCAAATTATTTCTGCTGTGCAGTTCTAATTCTCTTGCTTGATCTGTTCTCTTGCTGAGCATTACCTTTTGGATGCTTTCAACAGGCTATCTGGCTGAATGTAATTTCATCTTCTGTCCTTGATAATACAGACCACACTAGCGTTATCTTCCTTTTACTGGTCTTTTGAGTGTGATTTTTCTTCTACCACTGAAATTTTTCAGCCAGAATGCATGCTGATACTGTTCTAAAATTTAGCAGCACATGTGGTACAGTGTGCCCAGAAATTCTCCTAGCAACTCTGGCATAGCGTCTAACATTTTCTTTATTCAAGCTATGATTCATGGTGCCATCTGTAGTCAGATATTGACAGGCAGTAGTCTTAGAATAGCTATTATACATTTGCTCAACAACTAGTTTTAGCAACTGCAAATATAAATCATGGGGAAAGTCCAACACTTATTTATTAAATGATTTTACCTTTGCTGAAACATTGTAATATCACTTATTTAAAAGCCTGCCTTTTCACTATTCAGTTCTGTAAGGATAAATAAAAACTATATTTCAGCAATGTACAAAGGCAATGCTGAAATATAATTACTTTAACATGAGATCCAAAAGCCATCTTCTCTGACGGTCAAAATAAATATGACATTAATGATGTAGTTCCGCCTTAGATAGCAAATTTCACATTGCTAATGCAGGATTTCTGATCCAGATCAGAACCCTAGTATGGGCGTAAGGCATCTTAAACCTATGGTTCAAATCAAAAGTAGGCTTCCATCAATCTTCACTGCAAAAACCTCCCCTTTGGATTTTTTGGGGGGTGCAGTACAAAATGGAGGCAGGGGAAGGGGAATTTTGGATAAACCACACCAACCTGTCAGTTACCTGTCAGTTGCAGAGATCTAGGGCTTATGACAGTTTAAAGTATGTTACAATCCTACACTCACTTAATGGAGAGCAAGCCTTTGAAATTGTTTCACATACATCTCAGAAAACAACATAGACAGACTCAGGCTGCACAAGTAATCCCTCATGGGTAAATGGAAACAAAATAAAAAACAAAAGGATTTCCGGCAACCTATAATAATAATAATAATTTATTATTTGTACCCCGCCCATCTGGCTGGGTCTCCCCAGCCACTCTGGGCGGCTTCCAGCAAACATTAAAATACATTAACACATCACAGATTAAAAACTTCCCTAAACAGGGCTGCCTTCAGGTATTTTCTATGGCAAATATTTACAGTATATATAATCCTACCTCAATTCTTAAGATTTGGGAGGTCTATGTGTACAGGAAGAGGAGACAGACAGCATTTAAGCACTTGCCAATAGATGGCAGGTTGGGGTAGAGCCTAATCTACATACAGTGTACCAAGCTCAGATAAACCTCTTGGCAGCTCTATCTATGAGGATCCAAAGGTAGACAACAGTTTGTCTTTTCTGTATTTGAACCAGGGTTAACTGCATAACACGTTCAATAAATATGTTACATTTGCCACTCTCTAATGGTTTGATGATGCAAATATAGCTTTACACATGAAAAACACAGGATTGTATATGCAAGCTGCCATCTTGTATTGCAAAAGTTAAAACAGACAAATATGAATGGTGGGCTATAGTTTGGGCTAAGAATTTTAATATTTATTTCCCCAGACACATTTCAAATAAATATATTTGATAGAGGGAGGCTTTAGCTGCAAACATTTCATTATATATTCCTCTACTTTTTTTTAAGTCCTTATTCTATTACCCTAAAACACCAAGCTTATGAAATTCTAATGTTTGCTCAATTAAGTAAATATGAAGAACACAGTGGTGCATTCATGTATTCCACTGCCTTTTGATAGCTTAAAAATGCCACCTAGAAAACTATTCACAAGAAAGATGCATTCTGAAATCCCTTATGATTTGCTTTTAATAAATTAAATGTAAAAAGGAGCAAATACAGGTGTGTATTTTTCATGGAGAAATCTAGGTCATACTGCAAAGAACTATCAAGGCAAGTGATTATATAACCCCTATTACTATTTACATGACTGAACACTAATTTTAAAGATTTAATGAAACTAAATAATGCCTGGCTGTAACTCAGTATGAAACACAAAAGAGAAAAGCAGCAAATAAGAAAATACATTTTGACTTCAAATTTCTATTCCCCCCCTCTGTTCTTTGAAAAGTATCAAAGCAAAATAATATAAAACTGAGTTCTATTCAATCTGCTTCTGAATAAAATATAAGCATTGTTAAGCAAAATTTCTTTTAAATTTCCTTTCACTGGAGATATAATCGGTCGATTCATACAGACTGATATGGCAAGTATACAACCTAGTATGGTTTGGCCATATGGTGACGTAGCCTTGTTTAGAAATCAACCCACAATGACCACAACACTACAAAGCTGCCAAAGGCAGGTTACGTTGTGGAGCACTAAACTTACAACAAGTCAGCATCAACATGGAACCACTACATGCCTTTTTATCCCAATACAGTACACTCTACCAACCTACTCTCCATATCATAGAAATATCCAGTGCACCAGATTCCTCCGTAGTATCAAAGCCTGAGGCTGATTTCTACAAATTTAAATCGCCACCTCTGTGTATAGTTACGTAAGTCCTGGTCTAGTTGTTCCCCAACTCCCCCGTCCCCCATACTCCACTTGAAAATTGCTGAGGGTCTTGGTGGACCACACAATGCTTTATCTGCTTGTCATAGCAATTGCAATGTGCTGTGCAAGAAGCTGTATGATTTTAACTGATGGTCTTATGAACATGCCACAGACCACAAGCAGTTTGGGAGCCCCTGCCATATTCAGTCATTTCCTCCTCACATGAATACAATATGCATTACTGGGGCTGTGCTTGCAGGTTCTACCCCCACTGTTGCATGATCACATGGAGTTATAAATCACAGGAAGAGCCTATCTGCATTCAGCAGGCTTTTTCTCTACAGGCATGCCCCATCCTCAATGTATAGGCTGTGGGAGGGCATAAATAATGTGATGTGGCAAGTATGGTGAGTCCTGCAGTTAATCCTGCGAAGGAAAAAGATACTTCTTAGGTTTTGAGCCTTTTCCTTGCTTGTGGTTGCGTAAATTCACACTTAGACATTTGGTTCCACAGCAGAAACTAACACTGGGGAATGTTTCTGGGCATTCTAACCTAGAAATTTCGCACAACCTGGAAATCGGTGCAGCTCTCAGCTACTGCCTTCTATTGTTCTATATGGGAGCTAATATTTCTGATACAAATAAATTTCACAAACATCAGACAGTTTATAAATTACACAGTAATGGTGAAAGACCTGAAAAGGAGCATGGGGACAATACGCAAAACGATGGTTCCATAATTCCTATTCATACAGTTTGATACTACTGGCGGTGAAGGGGTAACCCCCAAATCTGGGTTACCTGAAGCTACCAAAAGGCCAACATCTACCTATTTAGCTTCTGTACTAAATCTCCAGTTCTCTACCAAATTGCCCTCTAGCCCAGTAGCCTAGTGGCACAGCTCCCTTAGTTTAAGACACAACAAGAGCACGAGATGATCCCTTCATGACGGCTGCACTCCAAGGACATGACTTGCGTACAATTAATGTCCCATGATGTGTCAGGAGCCAGAGTTCACCGGAACATCATAAGACTATTCCTTATATGGGTAAAGGAAGAAACTCCCTTATAAGGTCAGAGCTTCCTGGGAAGAAATGTATAAAGGCTGTATGTGAACTACATTCCGTGGGCTTGCTTGAGGAATGATCCCGCAAGTCTCTTCTACAGTTCCTAGGATGTAGAATAAACGCTTTTTCTCTGATTCTCGGTGACATTTTTTTTCTCCTTCCTTCTTCTTCCTTGGGAGCAACATTGAACCCTGGTTCTGATAAGGCTTCAATTGGCGCCCAACGTGGGGCTCGATGTTCCCCATAGGTCGAGGGATGAAGGTCCGAGGGTCTCCACCTTGCTAACAGCTCCAGGGGGGTTGATGGACCCTGCGCGCAACCTACTCTATTCGTAGGAGGGTAAGCCACCCACCTGGAAGTATGGAAGTGGTGGAGACCGAGAGAAAAACAGGCAGCTGCCGGGGATAGGGGGAAAAGTGCACAAGAAGACAGGTAAGCTAGAGACCTGATCACTCTGCTGCTTGTTTGCCCATTTTGGGGCCAGCAGTTCTCAGCCGTGAGCCGATAATTAAAGGCCGCTGGGCTAGCTTTTGGGTAAAGGGTGTGTGTGTTTCTGGCTGTGAGCAGAAAAGTGCCGCCAGGAGAGGTTTTTGGTTCTAATTAGGAGTGGGGGGTGCAAGGACGTATGAGTGAGTGTGGAAAATTACGAGGAGTGCGAGTGGTCTAAAACATGGGGGGGGGGAAGGTGTGAACAGATTGGGGGTATGGGTTTCTGACTTAGCCAGCCGGCAGGCAGTGATTTATTATCTCTTTGATATGTGTTCCTTGAAGTGTTAGCTTTCCATTTTAAAGATACCAATGGAACGTCTCTTTTGTTTAATTCAAAGTTGAGGAATGTTTAATTCAAAGTATGTTTTTTATAAGTATTGGTTTTGAACTATTGATTGTATGTGATAACAATATTGTGAAGAAGTAAGAAATTGTTTCCCTCTCTCCCCTCTTAAATGGAGACAGCTTTTTCTCTTACTTTTTTCAGCTTTTTAAGTCCCTAATTGTTTGTTCTCATGGAGACTATCTTAATTGACGCTCGTTAAGTAAGGTATAGAGATGTGTTCACCAAAGTGAAAGTGGTTTTCAGTCTCAGGTTTCCCGCTTGGTTTTCCGCTTGCTAGAGTTAAGGGGGGTTTGTTGTTGAAATGTGTGTTTTGGGAAATTGTATTTGAGGCTTGTGAAGGAGCTGTAAAAATTATCTCTTTCTTCCCCTTTTCACATGCAACTCTTGTTTGATTTTTTTGTTATAAGGATAGCTCCAGAAATTCGTCTGTTTGAAATTTGATAGGGCAGTTGCTCTTTTCTCCTCCCACCTCAAGCTCTCTAGCAAGAGGGGGGGGGAGTAGAGAGAGAGTAAGGAAGCCTCATTTAAAACGAGAAGAGAAGTTTTTTTTTCCCCTCCTCTTTCTTTGCGGCAGTTTATCTTGGAAAAGGGAAAAACGTGTCTTTCAAGCAAGAGGTTGTTAGATTTATTGGTTTATTGTTTTTTAATGATTTAAGCCTCTTCAGGAACAAATAGTCTTGAGTCCTATTGAATAAGGTTACTCAGCACTGCTTACAGAGAGTTTTTTTTAAGGGCTTGCTTGGGCAGGCTGGAGGGTTATGGGTTGTTGTTTTTTTCCTTCTGTGGGCCAAAATGTGTGTTCTATGGCTGTGCCCCTTTAATAGCTTGAGGAAGAATAATTTGGTGATACCCCAGACCTTAAAATTGTCATGATATTTTTGAAGTTTTTTTAGGTTTTCCTTGTGTAAGGTTTTCCTTGGTTCTTATAGGGTAAGGTTCTTATAGGGTGAAGGCTAGTGGTTTTCTTGATAGGCAGATGCAGACAGACAAGGGGAGTGGTAGCCCAGGATGACGAAAATGAGGTCGAGGGGCGTAGGTAGGTGGAGGTAGGTGAGCAGCCCAGCAGGGAGAACGAAGCATGGAAAGTGTGAGATCAGAGGAGCTGGGGAGGGATTCAGATAGACAGTACAGGAGGCAGAAAGATAGTACAAAGAAGGGAAAAATGCACAGGGCAGCTAGTGAGAAATGGAGTCAGTAACTCAGAGAGCGTTTTGAAGAGGGGGAGGTCAAGAGGCAGGCAAGCAAAGTGGGAAAGACAAGGGACAAAGAAGCCCAGCAGTAGCAAAGAGAGAGATCAGTAGTGGTGGAAGAGAGGAACTGCAGGCAGGCGGATAGGGAGAGGCTGGGCTCTGGGAATGTTGCTCAGAGACCCTGGTGCTCCACACAAGAGGAGGGAAAAGGGATCTGACACCCCTCCACAGTTGGGGGAGGGGAGGAGAGAAGAAGGAAAAAGCGGAAGGAAAGGAAAAGGTGTTTTGGAGTCAGTATGTAATATAGAGAGTTATAGAGATTGGCAGGAAAAGTATGTGTTGTTGGCAATGTGCAGGAGAGTAAGGGAAGGTGGACGCACAAGGAATGTGTTTGCAGAATTGATTAGCAGCAACTAGATTTGACATCAAGCTGCAGGAAGAAAGAATGTGGCCTAACACACAGTGGCCTAACAGATGTGCACAGGGAGAATTGTAAGTAAGTTTAGGGAAAAAAGGAAGTGGATGAAGGTAAGATGAGAGGTAGTCTCAGCTGCAGAGAGAGAGAGAGGAAAGTTGAGTGAAGGGAAAAGAGAGGGTGAGGATAGATAGTAAGGAGGATTGATTGAATTGGAGTATTAAGAAGGAACTTAGATGCGGACAAGTTGCAGTCCAAAAAACCCCATGTGAGACTGGAGGGGGTTTTTGCTTTGTTTTATTATTTTTTAGTTTTGAGGGCGCAGCACAGTGCAAGGGTGAGGATTGGTGGAGAAAGAAACAGAAGGTTTTTTTTAAGGGGAAAGGGGACTGTATTGCTTAATATCCCCCAGAGCACCCCCACCTCTGGTTTGTTGGGCTGCTGCTGCATGCACCTTCAGTGTGCAACACATACTACTTGCAGACGCAGAATGGAATTAGAAAACCAGAATCCTTCTTTTTGAAGAGGATCCAGCCAGAATAATTAGACTGTTTGTAGGTGTATTGTAGATACTCGCTTCAAACCACCTGTACTTTACGTACACATGTTTTCCCCTCTCCATGATTAGTTATGATTTGGATGTTGGGAATTATTTACAGTCGCTCTCCCGAGGTTTTTTCCTTCCTTGAACAGGTGGACCCATGCACGAACTCCCTGTGCTTATGCCTCCCGGGCCCCGTTGAAGCCTTGTTGGAAGGGGACCCTACATCATTTGGCTATCCACGGTTGCAGTTTTGGAATCATTGGCCTTATGTGCAAAGGAAGAGTCATCCGATTGAACTGTGTCAATTAATCTACACCAGCTTCTGCGACTCATCATTTCTAGGCGACCACCACTGCTGGGGCTGCACCCCCGATGGCAGCACCCTCTGTTTCTCCTGTGCCAGTATTTCCAGTCTTGGCATCAAGAAGTTTTAAGTTGTTTTCCTGCCATCCACACACTCCTCCCCTTTGAACTGAACTGAGGGGTCTTTCCCATCCACCGGCCCTATCTGAAGCATGCTGCAGTCCACCTTGGGCCTACAAGGTGACCAATGGGAGGAGGGGCAGTTCCATCGCCACCCACATCGCAGGGAGCGAAGGAACCGGTCTTCCAGCTTGCTTTTCTTCGAAAAGACCTCGAAGTTTCTTCTTCTTGTCACCCTCAACCTCAACCTTTCAGCGGGGACTTCAGCGGGAGGGTTAGGTTGAGCCCCTTCTTCTGGGTATTCCTCAGCACCTATCGACTCGTGAGAGGCTTTGCCGAGCACTTCTTCAAGTGGCTGTTGCACCCTGAATCCTCTGATACCTGGGCAATAGATATGGCTTCCGCTTTCGCTTCTTGACCTCCGAGATGGAGTCCTCCAGCAGACCCAAGCCATCGAAATGACTGGGACAAGGGCTTCACCCGTCCGTCCTCAGCCTGACATCAATTCCAGATTGCACCATCGATCCCCGAGGGTATCAGAAGTTACTCTCCTTCTGAGAGCTCCTTTTGAGAGCGGCAGAAAGCGACAGTTGTTTTCATGCCATGGCTGTTTGCCAGAACTGTAGTTTTTGATTTATGCGCTACTAGGGGAATGAAGCCTTTTCCCCCCACTGGGTGACAGCAGCTGTCATGGACTGTGGGGAGGGGGAGCTGTGGTTTTGTTCCCAAAAGCTGCAAATGCTATAACGGAGTGTGTTTTCTGCCGCCGTCTAAAGCTGCGTCACATGATGGACATTCCTGGAGGAGTTTCCTGGTCTGGGGACTGAAAGGGGACTGACTGACTGACTGACTTGTGACATCCCAGTCATCAGTGCCAGCAGCAGTTCTGTAAGACATTTGTGCAGTAAAGGCCGGGTTTCAAGGAGCGACGTTTGCTAAGAGTACGAACGTGGAACAGCGTGGAATTGTTTCCGCCACTCAGGGAGGATGCTCCTGGACGAGTGGCCCTGGAAAGCTTTTTATTTGTTGCCCTTTGCATTGCATCCCTTTCCTCCAGGTGTGAATAGGAAATTGGGTTCAGGCCCTGCCTGCTGAGACCACGTTCATTGAAAGGACCCTACATTGTTTTGCATCATCCTTGGGTCCTGCAGGTGGATGCCCACCATGCTGGTGCATGTAGAGTGACATTGGATTGGACTGGGATGCCTGATCTACACCGGGCCTTTTCTTTGACTCCCCCAAGCTGCCAGCGCCTATCTATGCATGGCTGGACGACAACTACTCAGCATGGGTGTTGATGGCGATGGGAACTCTTGGTTTTCTCTCTTCTGGAAGGGTGCCACAAACTGTTGCAGTTGGGTGTGGGACTTTTCATCCTGCTACTGGACATTGTATTCCAATATTCCACTGGTATTCGGGAAACCAATACCCCTAGTTTTTGAGGCAGGGAGAAGTCGTGTGGCTGCGTACCATCCATATATCATAGATGGCTCCAAATGGCAGCACTACTGGCCCTTGCCCACCACAGGCCCACTGTGTCCTGTTTGCACCTTGGGGCCCCCTCCTTTGCCCCCCTTTGCCTTCTATTTTGGCACAACGTGCAGGGTTTTTTTGTTGCTTATGCTTCTGTATTCCCTGCTTACTGCAATGTTTGTAAACCGTGATACAGGGGGGTGGTATTATCCCGAGCTATTACCCCATGTTACCCCATGTTATTGCATCCGCTGGTATGTGTTGGCCTTTGCGCGGGACGTGCTTAAAAATAGCTTTTAAGCTGTCCAAATAGAATAGGAGGGAAATGAAGGGGTAACCCCCAAATCTGGGTTACCTGAAGCTACCAAAAGGCCAACATCTACCTATTTAGCTTCTGTACTAAATCTCCAGTTCTCTACCAAATTGCCCTCTAGCCCAGTAGCCTAGTGGCACAGCTCCCTTAGTTTAAGACACAACAAGAGCACGAGATGATCCCTTCATGACGGCTGCACTCCAAGGACATGACTTGCGTACAATTAATGTCCCATGATGTGTCAGGAGCCAGAGTTCACCGGAACATCATAAGACTATTCCTTATATGGGTAAAGGAAGAAACTCCCTTATAAGGTCAGAGCTTCCTGGGAAGAAATGTATAAAGGCTGTATGTGAACTACATTCCGTGGGCTTGCTTGAGGAATGATCCCGCAAGTCTCTTCTACAGTTCCTAGGATGTAGAATAAACGCTTTTTCTCTGATTCTCGGTGACATTTTTTTTCTCCTTCCTTCTTCTTCCTTGGGAGCAACATTGAACCCTGGTTCTGATAAGGCTTCAGCGGTAGCCAAGAAAGTGTTCCTACTAGGGCAAGGACTTTTGTCTGAAACTTCCCCTCCCTCTCCTCTCCTTGTGTGCTCCCCTAAATCTGTCACGGGTGTTCCCCCAATCCTCCAGAGGCGCACAGGGAGAGGAGAGGGAGGAGACATGTCATTGAGCAAGCATAGACCCTTGAGTTAGTAGAAGTACTTCACTGGATACCACGCACTATGTGTGTTTCCATTCAGAATTAAATCCCAGTGACCTGAGTGAGGATTAAAAGGTAAAGGTACCCCTGACCGTTACGTCCAGTTGCGGACGACTCTGGAGTTGCAGCGCTCATCTCGCTCTATAGGCCGAGGGAGCCGGCATTTGTCCGCAGACAGCTTCTGGGTCATGTGGCCAGCATGACTAAGCTGCTTCTGGCGAACCAGAGCAGCGCACGGAAACGCCGTTTACCTTCCCGCCGGAGCAGTACCTATTTATCTACTTGCACTTTGACGTGCTTTCGAACTGCTAGGTGGGCAGGAGCTGGGACCGAGCAACGGGCGCTCACCCCGTCGCGGGTATTCGAACCGCCAACCTTCCGATCGGCAAGCCCTAGGCTCAGTGGTTTAGACCACAGCGCCACCCGCTTACTTCTAAGCAAAAATGCAAATCTAGTTATAATTCTTTGAAACAACTCTTTACACGGCCTTGCGAATCGCTGGGTTTTGCAGCACCTAAACTAAACCTGTAGTCCTATACAAGCTTGAACTCAATAGGGCTTAGTTCTAATCAGACATGAATCAGATTGTGCCCTGCCTTCTGTATTTCTAGAGACACGCCTTCTGAAAACATTTGGAAATCTTCAGCATTTTTATGATATTTTTAAAAAACAAACAAACTGTCATCTTCCCTCCAGGCTGGAGGCAATTTCAATGCCCTTCTATTTACAGCTAATGGAAGAACAAACCCACTTTCATAACCTCACCTCTTCAAAGAAAGTGAAAGCTTTTTATCTAGTATGGTATTTTTCTTCAATTATGAGGATAGTTCTATTTTCCAATTTTCGCTAACCAAGGCAAAAATGATCTTATCACAGACACAGAAACACTGAATAAAATTCTACAAACGGCCTCTCTCTCTCTCTCTCTCTCTCCTTTTCAAAAAAGGTATTTTAAATTAGAGGTTTTGATACAAACTGAATGCAGTATTTAATAATAGCTAATGAATGGGCACTTGATACATCGCATAGAGTTCACTGCTACAATGTACTGATTACAGGAGTATCAGTTTAGTATGCAAAACCCCATTAACTCAAGAGGATCCCATGTAATTTTGTGATAGTGTAATTTGTATCAAATGGGTCAGCAAAACAAAGCAGATAGCAATGAATTGAGGGAGACAGACATAATAAAAAGGAAGTTCATATCACTGCAAACCAGCCTTTTCAACTTAACTGGCTGATATGTGTACCCATCCAGCAGCCTTGTTTCTCCCTTCACACTCCTTCCTTTTCATTGCTGTCTCTGCCTCCTATTAGGAAAAAATCAACAGTGCCCAACAACAAAGTGCCTGAGCTTGGATGCTTCCTATTTAAGGCACCTCAAGCCAGTTGCTTTGTTAATTTTCCCCGGTTGGAGCAGAATAATGGATTGGTCTGATACTAGTAAGGTAGATGGGTGGAGAAACAAATGTTCCATTTGTTGGCATGCTTGTCTGTCATTTCAGCTGTGACAGCAGGCTAACAAAGCACCTGAAGGAAATGCTCAAGGACCAGAGCGCAATGGCTGCATCACCCAGGGGTATATTGTGGGTGAAACCGCCTCTGCTCCTGAGTCCCTCTGCCGCCAGCGCCTGGCTGCAGCTTGTTTCTCCCTCGGGCACTGAGCACTGGTGGCAGAGGGACTCAGCAGAGGCAGTTTCACCCACAATATACCACCGGGTGAAGCAACTATGGCCGTTTGGCCCTCTGGGTGATGTATCGATACATTGTCCAGGCCTAATGAACATAGGGCCAATTCACACAGCAGCTAATCATATGTCTAGTGGGACATAGCCAGTGCACACACATCAAGCAATGGGGACGGGACTGGCCTTCATGACCCCACAACCCGGTAACATGCGCTTTTAGCATATGAGGTGTTGGTGTGAGCCCCTTTGAGGTACATAATCGGAATACATTACTGCCCTCAGCCCAACTGTCATTAAGCTAATAGGCCCAGTTATTTTTCTACTTTGTTTCAATTTCTTCTTTCATTCAAGTACAAATTGCCACAATTCCACCTTCAAAGCACAACTTGTCCTTTCACCTGTATATAGCTGCCTTTTCCACAGTGACCACTGTTTGCCAATTGTTTCTTTTCCAAATGCAATGGCAAAATACTGTATCAATGTGTTGAGGTAACAACAACGAATTTTATGTGTAAACAGCAGAAAGAGGCTCAAAGACAAGGGATACAATCACACATAACGTTCAAACAAACCCCCACCAGTGGTTTTATATCCTGGTTGTGAAAGGTGCCATCTAAAATAATTTGAGAGTTGGATGTCAAACTGCTGTAAACTGTTGCTGTTTTCATTCATTGTTATTGGAATGTTTTATTTGTATTTTATATAAACGGCTTTGGGGCTGACTTAAGAAGGCTTTGCCCTGAAATGAAAGTCAGCATATAAGTACTTTAAATTATAATAAACTAACCATGGTTTGCACAAACTAATTTCCCATATACAGGCATAACAAGGATTTGGGGGGAAACCACAAATGAAGGCTTCCAAACTTCTCACCTGGTACATGAAGGGTGGTAAAAGTGGCAGAGCAGGCACTCTCTCTTAATCAACCATGGTTTGTAGTTACTTCTGAATGCAGTTACTTTAAATCTGAGGACAAACGCAGGCTCCCTTGGCCTGAAAAGGGAGATGAGTGCCGCACCCCATATACGCCTTTGATTGGACTTAACTGCCCAGGGGCCCTCTACCTTTTTTAACCTTTTTTAACTTTAAATGACCTGTGTGCAAATTCTTTTAAGGAAGCAGGGAACAACTATTTGTCCCCAAACTATATGCTTGGGGAATTCTGAGTGTGCAGATGCAAAATAAAAAGGGCCAAAAGGAAAACTGAGTGGTTCTGTAAGCTTGACAGGGGTTTTTATCCACAATAATGACTCCCACCCTTACAAAAAAATGGAGGACTGAAAACACATTCCCATCCCCAGTGACTGGAACAAGGCAAATAAATGCAAAACTATACGTTTGCACTAATTGCCTAGGAAGATACTGCATTCTGTTTTTATGCTAAGTGAATCAAAACAATCAGGGAGGGAGAGAGTAATTGTAACTGTAATTATAATTATTTTTGTTGTCTATGTGGAAGGGGATGGTGGTTCTGTTTATTGTTTTCTGTTTACTGTTGTTATGAAAACTTAATAAAACTCATTCAATTTAGTAAGCTAGAGCAGGCATGTCCAACAGGTAGATCGTGATCTACCAGTAGATCACTGGATGTCTGCGGTAGATCACTGGTAGATCATTGGCTCCCCCCCAAAGAAGCTGAACAACTGTGGCTCCCCTAAAAAAAGCTCAACATTTTACCTCCTCCCTGAAAAATCTCAACAACTTTCACCCAAATCCCCCCAAAGTGGGCCTTCCTCCTTCCTAAAAAAAAAGCTCAGCAACTTTGACCTGAACCCCCAAAAAGGGGGTAGATCACTGCCAGTTTTTAACTCTGTGAGTAGGTCGCAGTCTCTTGGGAGTTGGCCACCCCTGAGCTAGAGCATCTAGGGGACAGATACAATTCAACCCTAGCTGACTACATTGAGTTCAATGGTACATACTCCAAGTTAAGTGGGTAAGAGATTGCAACCTGAGAAAATGTGTTATGTAGGTGAGCATTAAAAATATTGGGTTGTATTCCACATAGCACTAAGGCTAAGGTTCCTTCAGTGCAGGGACTTTCCTTGAGAGACAGAACCTTCTCCCCCCCCCCCATCACCCACCTCCCAAAATCTGTTTTGGGGGTTTCCTCAAAACTTCAGAATAGATTGGGGCGTGGCGTAGGATGCATTGGGAAGGAAGAGGGAAAATACCTGTTGCACTAGCAGGGATCCTTGTGCTGGTTTCTCCTAGTGCAAGGGTGGGGAACCATCCAGTTCATGGGCCAATATTGGCCCATTAAGGATGCCAAGTTGGTCCGTCAGGCCTTCTTCCCCAAACCATGGCCACTCATCAGCTGGCATCACTGGGCAGGAGGACAGGACTTAATTCTGCATTGCCTGCACCACCCTGTTCCAAGCAGCGAATAGGAGTATGCAGTCTAAATTGCCAGATTTAATCTTGGTTCATCATATGATAATTTGAGATTAAAGCCCTTGGCCTTCTCCTTTAAGTGTAGGGGGAGGGAGATGGAAAGCTCCCCCTCCACAGCCCACTGCCATGCACCCACTTATATGAGAAGCAGAGCAAAGTACCATTTGATAAATGGATTTTGACAGCTGGTCAGACTTGCCTACTTAACAAATTTAGCCTGATAAGCATCTGGCCCATGGAGCCAAAAGGGTTTCCCAACCCTGCTAGCACAACCATTTAGTTGAATACAGCCCATAACCTCCAACCTGCAGTGTGAAGTCATAGTTCTGCCATTTCAGTCTCCTGAGCCTAATCTACATGAGTACAAAATTAAAATAGTACATAGTTGAATAACCAACATAAACCATCATAAATTCCCTGAAGATGAGTGAGCTACAAATATGACAAACAAGTATGTGCAGTAACTTGATTGTTGCATTCATATTTTTCTTCTCCCAGGTAGAAAATGCGTCAACAACTGTCATTGGTACTAATATGCAAGTTGTCCTGCATCCCCCCCTTTTTTACCTGAAATGGAGATTGACTATTATAGTTCTTCAACTCCTTGTTAGCGCCCCGTAACAACAAAACTCTTGCACAGCTGTCCTGTAAATAAAGCACAGAATTTGTTACAACCTTGTAATCCAAGTTACACTGCTGGTATTCAATACACAAATAGAGCCAAACTAGTCTTGATGCTAAATGTGCACCATTCTTTTAAGTGCTTAACAGCCACCAGTGGGAGGCAATTTTCATCAAGATTATGGCACAAGGTGAGAGATGGTTTAAATGTTTCCACCTATGCCTTGGTTCAGACAAAAACTGTCCCCATCCTGAAGTTGCTATTAGTCCCGGAAGGGCTTATAGCAGTTTTGGGGAGTGATTTTTATCAGGAATACAAGAGAAGAGATGCTGTTTAAATCACCATACCTGTACATCACATTCCTGATAGAAAATCCCCAGCACCAATCAGTAACAGTTATTTTAAAGGAAAACAGAAAATCCCAACTTCAGGTGTCACATCCAGCTAGGCCCTAGGTTTAGAACTATGTAAAGTAAGCCCACAACTTGCACACATTTAACTTGTGCACATTGAGCTTTACGCACATGGGGATAGATTAAAAAGGGGGACGAAAAGGGGACAGGGTTCTGGAGAAAATACATTTCTCCCACACCTCTTTTTGACACAGAGAGAATATAACATCTATACAAGGGTGTGCTATAGTTATTTGAAGATGGTATCCCCCACACATTGTGATCAAACCATGGAAAGTTTTTCAAGTGCAGTATCAACGAAGGGAAGTGCTTTAATGAACATGGTACATCCTGGATCTGACTCAGAAATAAGCCCCATTGAGTTCATTCCAAGGTAAGTATGTATACAACTGCAGCCTTAAGAACTAATATCAATTTCAAAACATGTACCTCGGCTTCATTTTTACAAAGCATACTGGAAGAGTGTACTCCAAATACAAATCATTTCCAAAATTAAGATATATTTTAGACACACCAAAGAAAGGAAAGATATCTGCTTAGATGGGTTTTTTAAAGAATTGAAGCAATAATTAATGAAGAAGCAGATGCTCTAACAGATGTTATATGAGTTATAACAGGCCTCATTACTTGTGTATTTCTAAGGCAGTACAGCATTAGAATCACTATGCCTATAATGTTGAAGTTTTATTAAAAATAACCTAAAGCTTTGTTTGTTGTAAGTTTTTGAGTATCAATCCTTTGGTATTAACAAATCCAATAAAGAGAGTCTAATGTGACACAAGTATTTGTTGTTTAGATACCACACCAAACTACCACAGATTTATGGCTATAAAAAGGCAACCATTTCATTCATTAATTCACACTGTCCACTCCAATTATACAAAACAAATTTCCAAACTGGTTTCCTGCCAAGCCTATAGGCCAGGTGACCAGGGAGAACAAACCAACAACTTCATAGCCCTTATATTCAGGCCCTATAGCTGTTCTTCAGTCTGAACAATCTATAGCCAAACGAAGTCATTTGACTCCCTCCTCCTTTCACCCTGCTTACCTCTACCTTGTCTGCTTGTCTTGTGTGTTTACTGGCTCTCCACTTTGTCCTGCTCCTCTCTGTCTTGCCATATACTGTCTCACTGCTTTGCCCACAGACCACCACTATGCTTTTGGCATTTCACCCAATCATAGAATCACCAACTGCTTGCCACATCCATCAGTACCACACCAGGCTGGACTAGGGGGGTTGAGGCTATTACTACTGTCTATAGGTACACCTCCTCTTAACCAGGAAGCCTCTTGACCTTTGAATGGGCTTAGAGGGTCTGCAGCCAAAGAGAAAGATCAGGAATGCTGCTGGTCTATTGATCACCCTGTTGCCTGGCAGCATCCCTGGTCAGGCTGGCCAAGATAGTCTCTGAGATATTGTTGGAGGACCCTAACATGATAATCCTGGGTGACATCAATATCCATGCGGAGGCTGCTGTTGGGCTAGCTCGAGACTTCATGGCCTCCATGACAACCATGGGTCTCTCTCAGATGGTCATCGGCCCAACGCACTAGGCAGGGCACACTCTTGATGTAGTGATATTAGGGATGGTCCAAAGATAGGGGGAGTGCAATCCATTCCCATGTCACTGTCAGACCATTATCTGGTTAAGTCTGGACAGACAATGGCAGTAGAAAAAGCTGGTGATCCTGTTTGAAGCCCTCATCTCGCTATGGAATGGCAAGATTAAACAGGTGGTTGACACAATTGCTCCTGAGCATCCTCTCCAACATTTTGGAACATCTGAGGAGCTCTAGACTATGAAACAGGCCAGATGAAGACTCAAGTGCAGGTGACACAAGTCTCACTCTGAAGCCGACCAAACACTTTGGAACTCCTTGCCTATTGAGATCAAGCAGGCACCTTCACTGTACTCTTTTCGGTGCCTGCTAAAAACATTCCTGTTTAGACAAGTCTACCCAGATGCTTAGAAAACTGAGGTAATCTTAATCTGTTTTCCTTTTTCTTTTGTATATTTTTATAATTTTTTCTTGGTGTTACTGTTGTTTTATCTTTTGTAAACTGCTTTGAGGCTTTTTACAATCAAGCGGTGTAAGGTGGATGTGTGTCCTCCTCAAGAGTAAGCGACTCAGCAGTCGGTTTAACTTATGTACAAGTTTATTTCACTGACAAGTTCTACAGTTCATCCTCCTCCTCCGATGAATCAGATTCTCCAAGTAAGGGCTTCCGCTTTTCCCCCCAGCATAAAAGCCTCTTAAAACTCCAACGCCTCCTCTCACTCCTCCTTTTCCGCTTCTTGACTCTGCTAGCCCCTGCGTTGCCCTCATCCCTTTCACTTTCATCCTCCCTGGAGGTTGTTGCAGAGGCTTCGGCAACATCCTCGACCCCTTGCTCTCCCTCCGTCTCCATGTTCTCCTCTCCTCCCATAGGCTCCCACGCCACCCGCTCTTCCTCCGTCAGCACAGGTGGCGACCCCTCTTCACTCCCACTTCTCCACACCTCCTTCCCTGTCTCTGGCGACAGCCTAGGCGCTGCCTCTTCCTGCTCCCATGCTCGCAATACCTCCTCTGGCGTCCATGGGTGACCTCCGGATGCCTCTATCCCTTCCGCCACCCCTCCTGGCTCAGGCCAGTCCCTGACATCCATCCCCCCTCCCAAGCCCCCCTTCCCCTCCTGAGGCGGCTCGGTGGGTGTTACCCCAGGGTAGCCAAGATCCCCGGCTGGATCCCATTCCCCTCCTTCACTCTCTCCTGCCGTTCCTGGTGAAGAGGGGAATCCCAAGAAGATGGTGGTGTCTGCACTGGATGATGACGACGAGGACTGGAACACCTCCTCCCAATCCTTCTTGCTCCAGGGAGGAGGGAGACATCGCGACCACCATTCTTCTGCTGCCGCGATATCCCCTTCCACCTCCACTCCTTCCGTTGGTGAATGAGGGCTACTCTGCAACTCGTTGCCACCCCCACCACTGTCTGCACCCGAGGATGGGAACCCCCAGAAGTCCCCCTCCTCTGAATCTGTGGGTTGAAACACCTCTCTCATTTGCCATCTGTATGGCTTCGGTTTGTCGGGATACAGCTCATGGAATTCCCACACTAAATACTCCTTGGTGACATCTTCCGCCGGAATCCACGTGTTCTCCGACTCTGGCTCCCCCTCCCATGCTACTAAGTACTGCAACTCATCCCCTCTCCACCTGGAATCCAGGATGGCCGTGGCTTCATTGAAGTGCTCCATGTCTACCAACGGCAATTCCTGCGACCCCCTCTGGTCCCCTTGTTGATACCTGTGCGGTTCTCTGAACTTGGATAGGAGCGACCTGTGGAAGACCGGGTGAATTCTCATGGTCTCCGGCAATTGCAACCTGAACGCCACTGGGTTGATCTGCTCCACCACTTCGAAAGGCCCAATTTTACATTGCCTCAGCTTTTTGCCCCTGCCTGGCATGGGCAATCCCTGGGTGGACAACCAAACTTTGTCTCCCACTTTGATGCTCTCCCCTTCCCTTCGGTGCTGGTCTGCTGCTCTTTTGTAAGCACTTTTTGCCTTTTCTAGATTGTCTCTGAGCAATTGGTGCAAAGCCTGTAGCTCCTCAGCAAATTGCTCCGCAGCTGGCACGTCTCCCGCCTTCCCTTCACCTCCCCCCGTTGGAAAGGCTCTCGGGTGATTGCCGTAGACTGCCTGGAAAGGAGACATACCTGCGGAAACCTGCTGAGCGTTATTGTACGCAAACTCCGCAAGCGAGAGCCTGTCACTCCAATCACTGTGTTGCTGAGATGCGTAACAGCGCAAATACTGCTGCAAAATCGAATTTACCCACTCCGATTGCCCGTTGGACTGAGGATGGCGAGCAGAGGACAAGTTCACCTGCACCTGCAAGATGTGCATGAGCTTACGCCAGAAACGTGAGGTGAACTGAACTCCACGATCTGAAATTACTCTTTCTGGCATGCCATGGTGCTTGAAAACATGCTGTACAAACAGCTTGGCCGTTTCCTCAGCCGATACTACCTTAGGGCATGCAATGAAATGGGCCATTTTGGTCAAAAGGTCAACTACCACCAACACTGCAGTTTTGCCTTGGGATGGGGGTAGGTCAGTGATAAAGTCTAAGGAAACCGCCTCCCACGGTTTACTGGGGGTGGGAAGAGGTTCCAGCAGCCCAGCCGGCTTTTCCCGCTCCCCTTTGGCTCTCTGGCACACCTCGCACCCCCTGACGTATTCCTTGACTTCCTGCCTGACTCTGGGCCACCAAAACTCTCTCGTGACCAACACCGTAGTTTTGAACTGCCCAAAATGCCCTGCTGTGGGGTTGTCATGGAGCTGTCTGAGAACTTTAGCACGCATCTCCTCCCCTGGAACATACAGTGCCCCTTTGAACAACAGCAGCCCCTCCTTTTCCTCAAACCCTTTCGCCTTGGAATCCCCCTCCCTCAGTTCCTTCAGTTTGCGCCGTGCAAAGTCATCGGCTTGGGTGAGACGCACCAGTTCTTCCCTCCCCCCTAGAGTTGCGCCACACCTCCATTGTTCAGGTTGGAAGATCGCTCTTGCCACTGGAGGCCCTTGCTCCTCCAGGTACTCAGGCTTCCTGGATAAAGCGTCCGCTCTGACGTTCTGGTCACCTGGAACATACTGGATATGAAAATTAAAGTTAGCAAAGAACTCTGCCCATCTCATTTGTCTCTGGTTGAGAATTCTGGCCGTGCGCCAGTACTCCAGGTTCTTGTGGTCCGTGTACACCTGGATTTGATGCTGCGCCCCCACCAAAAAATGGCGCCAGTGCTTGAAAGCCGCTACCACTGCTAACAACTCCTTGTCCCAAATTGCGTAGTTGGCCTCCGACTTGTTCAACTTTCTGGAATAAAACGCACATGGCCTCCATTCCTGCGTCGGATCTTGTTGTAGTAGGACCGCTGCGATTGCTCTGTCTGAGGCATCTGTCTCTATCCTGATGGGCTTGGCGGAGTTGACATGCAGCAATTGCGCCTCTGAAGTAAAAGCCCCTTTGAGGGCTTCAAAAGCCTTCTGCGCCTCCTCCGTCCATCGGAATTTCTTCTTGCCTTTCAAACAGTCCGTGATTGGCGCTGTCATGTCTGCAAATGCCGGTAGGAACTTGCGATAGAAATTTGCGAAACCGACGAAACGCTGCACGTCTTTCTTGGTTTTGGGACTCTTCCATTGCAGGATTGCCTCTACTTTATCAGTGTCCATGGCAATCCCCTTGTCAGAAAGACGATAGCCCAAAAAGTCCACTTCCGTTGCGTGAAACTGACATTTCTCCAGCTTGACACATAACTGATTTTCCTGGAGCCGTCTTAACACCTCCTTGACATGTGTCACGTGTTCTTCCGGGTTTTGGGAGTATACCAAGATGTCATCAAGATACACGACTGCATGCTTGAACAACAGAGGACCCAGGACATGATGCATGAACGCCTGGAAGCATTGGCTGCCTGCCTGTAACCCGAAAGGCATTACCAAATATTCATAAGCTCCTAGAGGCGTGTACATGGTGGTTTTCCATTCATCACCCTCCCTGATTCTTATGAGATTGTATGCTCCCCTTAAATCCAGCTTGGTGAAAATCTTGCCCTTGCGTACTGCCACCAGCAGGTCGTCAATTCTGGGCATGGGATAAGAGATTGGTTGGGTGATGGAATTTAGGATCCTGAAATCACAAATCAAGCGTTTCTCTGTCGTATTCTTTTTGTCCACCCAGAACACTGGGCTGCCCCCTACTGCCTTGCTTTCCTGAATGAAACCCCTGGCCAGGTTCTTGGCAATAAAGTCCTTCAAGTTTGCCAACTCCTGCTCTGACATCGTGTAGAGCTTGCCTGGTGGCAACTGCGCTCCTGGCAACAGGTTAATCTGACAGTCATAGGGGCGGTGGGGGGGCAGTTTGTCCGCCTCTCTCTTGCTGAACACTTGCTGGAACTCTGCATACTGCGCTGGAAGCGTCACTTCCCCCGCTTGCAGTACTGCTGCTGCCATCTGGCTTTGGGGGTGTAACTGCTGCAAACAGTTCTCCATGCAATGTGCCGATCCAAACGTTAGAGAGCGCTGGCTCCAGCTGATGACAGGGTCGTGCTGAGTGAGCCATCCCATTCCCAAGATGATGGGGGGACCTACCAAAGAGGTGACATGGAACGCCAGCACCTCTGAATGCCTGCCTATTTGCATCTTCATGGGGGGTGTACTGTGCGTGACCGCCCCCCCCCCTTTTAGCTCTCTTCCATCTATGGTGGTAACTTGGAGCGGAAAATCCACCTCCAGTAGATGGATCTGATGCTGCAGGGCAAAGTCTTTATCAAAAAAATCCGTACTCGCTCCGCTATCGACTAACGCCGGGATTTGCAGTGTGCAGCCATTGGGCAGCTGCAACGCTATCTCTAGCACAATCCCTGGCTTCGGAGCATTGGGTGGGTGGGCTTGGGAAGGCTGAGCGGGTGGGGGCTGTGGGGGTGTGCTGCTTTGAGGACTCTTTACTGCAACTGCGCCTGGCTGCTGGTCCCCTCGTTTTGCCGCCAGGCATTTCCGTTTCCCGCCACTGCAGTTTCTTCCACCCCCTCCTTTATAGCCATTCCTGCCATTCCCTGCCACATTTTCCTTTGATCACAGTGCTTTGCCAGGTGGCCACTCCTTAAACATACGTAACATTTCTTGGGGACTTTCCCGCCCTGCGCATCGCTGCCCTTGCCCACGGTTTGATTTGAAAAAGGGCGCGCGCGGGCTCCTCCCAACTCCATGGGCACTTCCTGCCGGATTTGGGGCTGCGCGCCGAAGGTTTTCTCTCCCGGGGGAGGGGCCCGAACGTTGAACTACCTCCCAGGCTTCCCCTCCCGTCTCACCTTGTCTCGGCACTCCAAACGCACTCCAATCGCTAAAGCGACTTGCATGAGGCTGTCGAGATCCTCCAACGGTCCTGATTTCGCTAACGCATCCTGGACCTCCTCTGACAGCCCCATTTTAAACATGGCCAGCATAGGTGGAGATTTCAAATCCCAATTTAGACGGTGTGCCAGAAGAGAGAATTTGGATTGGTACTCTCTGACCGTCATGCTGCCTTGCCTCAGTGACAAGAGCTCTCTTGCTTCCACGTCCTGCGCGCTCCGGGTCGTATAGACAATATCCATCCCCTCAAAGAACCCCTTGATGTTCTTTAACGCAGGGTTCTCGGCTAAAATCAAAGGACGAACCCAATCTTTCGCAGCGCCCTCAAAATGCGCAATCACGAAACCGACTTGCTCTGCTTCACTTCGGAACTCCTCTTTGTGCAGCCCGAGAACGTAAAGCATGTCCGTTTTGAAGCCCAAATAATGTTCCGGCCTCCCATCGAATCTGCTGCCGTGGGAAGGCATCCTCCTTCCTCCCATCGCCCCTCTCCCTGCATCGGCATGCCGCCTCGCCTCCTCGAGTTGAGCTTGAGCTATTTCGTACCTCATCGCTAGGTCCTTAGCTCGCTCTTCCCAGTCGACGTACAGCCCTGTGCCAGCTTCTTCTTCCCTGGGGGCAGTCATCCCGGCAGCCTTTCACTCTTTGAGGAGGTTGCGTTGACTTGGAGAATGCTGTAAGGTGGATGTGTGTCCTCCTCAAGAGTAAGCGACTCAGCAGTTGGTTTAACTTATGTACAAGTTTATTTCACTGACAAGTTCTACAGTTCATCCTCCTCCTCCGATGAATCAGATTCTCCAAGTAAGGGCTTCCGCTTTTCCCCCCAGCATAAAAGCCTCTTAAAACTCCAACGCCTCCTCTCACTCCTCCTTTTCCGCTTCTTGACTCTGCTAGCCCCTGCGTTGCCCTCATCCCTTTCACTTTCATCCTCCCTGGAGGTTGTTGCAGAGGCTTCGGCAACATCCTCAACCCCTTGCTCTCCCTCCGTCTCCATGTTCTCCTCTCCTCCCATAGGCTCCCACGCCACCCGCTCTTCCTCCGTCAGCACAGGTGGCGACCCCTCTTCACTCCCACTTCTCCACACCTCCTTCCCTGTCTCTGGTGACAGCCTAGGCGCTGCCTCCTCCTGCTCCCATGCTCGCAATACCTCCTCTGGCGTCCATGGGTGACCTCCGGATGCCTCTATCCCTTCCGCCACCCCTCCTGGCTCGGGCCAGTCCCTGACAAGCGGTGCATAAATTTTATGAAATAATAATAATAATAAATAATCAATCATTGCTATGGAAGCTTAGCCTCGTCATGGCTCAGAGATGCTTTAAGCCAGGCGTCCCCAACCTGCGGCCCTCCAGATGTTTTGGCCTACAACTCCCATGATCCCTAGCAAACAGAACCAGTGGTCAGGGATGATGGGAATTGTAGTCCAAAACATCTGGAGGGCCGAAGGTTGGGGGTGCCTGCTTTAAGCACTCCACACTACATGAAAATATTCTTCACTGAAAACAAGAGGTGTCCCATTCAAACAGATATATTGAGAGCCTAAGTTTCAGAGTTGGTGAAAGGTGGTCCTTACAGTCTATATCTTCCTATGGGAGGCAAAGGTGGAAATGATCCACTGCAATGCACCTGCACACCGCTGAAAAGCTTTTTTTTTTAAAGCCCATTTGGAGATCTGCCAAAAGTCAATACATGAAGAGCTGTATGCATGTTACTAATCTGAACAAAACTTCATGGTCTGTGTATGGTCCATGGTATGGTCTGAAGGCACAGGAAGCTATCACCTTGCTGAAGTTACAAGGTACGGATCTGGGAATCACAGGTACATTGCCTTGGATTTTGTGACAGGAGAAATGTGGGATAGAGATGTAAGAAAGTAAAGTAAATATGTGCAGCACTCACTGCTAAGTCAGCATGCACAGCTGCTGCCATAAAACCTGTCTTCCACTAATTACTATAAAATGCATTATTGACATTTGTAAAGGGCACCAAATTAAAAATGGCGGCTTTATGTTTCCACTCCAGATTGAGGAAGAGGGAATTTTCATTAGGATAACAATACGGGGGGGAGGCTTAAATCCCCTTCCCCCCAGAGACACAGTCCCAATCAGATTAAACCACATCCACTCCCACTGATGCCACTATTCAGCTTCATAAAAACAGCAGAATGTCCAATCACATATTTTCCTGTGTCATGTCTAATTTGGCCCTAAAAGCAAACACGAAATGTAACAACATTAAAACTTAAAAGGTTCATCAGAACAGAAGTACATCCCTTTGCTTTCACAGACAAAGAAAAATCTGCAGCAACAGATCACTGACCCACTTTCAAGACTGCAGTTAGAGTTCTGTTGCAAGACCCTCTTACTTGCAGAGTTTTATGTTTAGAGATGCCAAGATAGCAAAACTACTGCGTAAACCAGCAGTTTTGTTGTTGTTGTCGTTCTTATTGAGGGAGAGGAAATGTGTCGGGGAGGAGAGATGCTGAGGACAGCAGGGGGGCAATCACAGTGGTTCAAAATAAGGGGCGGTATGGTGGGGCAGGCCAGGTAAGGGGCACACGGCACAGGCAGTTGATGACTGTGCCATGTGCCAGCCCCTCCTCCAACCTGAGGAATTGCAGTTGTCCTATCAGCCAGCCATTGGGTCTGCAGCAGCTGTTGCTGAATGCCAGGTCGGCTCTGAATAAGACCTCCCTCATCCATGATCTGATTATGGATGAGGAAACCCATCTGGTCTGTATCACTGAGACCTGGGTGGCTGAGCAGGGTGGAGTTGGTCTCGCCCAGTTATGTCCACCCTGTGATCGTCATTCTTCGTGTGCCTCCTCTGTCAGAGAAGGAAGTTGTTTGATAAAGGAACATATTCATATTAATAAGAGTTCAGGTTTTTCAGATAACTATTGCACTCAATAGTTGAAAACAAAGGATTGTGCATCCCAGCTTAGAGAGGAAAAGGCACCTAAACTTCAGGGAATGTTAAAATACAACATTTAGGGCCAAAATGCACATTTTGTTAGACATGTATTCACATCTGTGTGGTGGTGTTTTAAAATCCACACAGATAAAAACTGCAGTGTGGGTAGCGGGTTTGGGGGGGGTATACGTAACCCTTTCCTTGTGGCACAGAACCAACAAAAAACCCCATACCCTACCTCAAGGCCCAGGACGGAAGCTGCTACTGGCACCAGAGGAGTAGAGCAAAAATAAGAAACTGCTTCTTTTAATTTGTGAAATTCATTAATTGTATTCCATTTCTGTTATCTATTCAAGCCTCTTGTTCATCCTACATAAAACAGTGCTTGGCATCTGTATATTAATTAAAAGTGGAAGAATTGGCCCCCATTTATCTTCGAACAACTGACAGGCAAAAATAGCTACATTTCTGATGCATTACTCAAGGATGCCATTCACAGAGCAGCATGAAAGACTTGCTTCCTAGGGGCGCTAGCAACAAGCCCGCCAGAACTTCTGAAATGTTATCTTCAAACATATGCTTTCTGGTGTCAAGTACATATTTATGTTTAGATGTCATAGAATAATATAGCACATTAAAACTCACTTCCAAATATTAAGAGTTTAAAAATATATCCTACACAGGTGGAATTGTAAGATTTTCTAAGTATGTAAGTCAGATAATATTACACCACCCAAACCAAACAACTTAATAGTGCCCTTAAAAGTTTACAATTTTTAAAGAATTAAAGCTGAAGTATCAGAAAGGGCATACATACTGTTCCATGCCAACTTGCTGTAATGGTTGGAGTGTTGAATAAAACCAGGGGAACCCAGGTGCAAATCCTCACTCAGCCATAAAGCTAACTAGATGATCTAGGGCAGGGGTGTCAAACTCCGGCCCTCCAGATGTTTTGAGACTACAATTCCCATCATCCCTGACCACTGGTCCTGTTAGCTAGGACTGATGGGAATTGTAGTTCCAAAACATCTGGAGGGCCGGAGTTTGACACCCCTGATCTAGGGCAAGTCATGCTCTCTCAGCTTAGCCTACCTCACAGGGTTACTGTGAGGATGAAAGGGAAAGAGATAACTGCCTTGAGCTTTTCTGGAAGAAAAGTGGAATATTAAAAATGTAATTTATAATTAATACCAGGGAATGGGAATGGCTGAATTTTGATCCTTGCAGGGGTTTAAAAAAATATATATCTAGGAATAATTTCTGTTACCTGCTTCATTTCAGTAAGTTATATAAGAACAACAACGAAACAATAACAACTAACCTGGTTGTAAAGGGCACAGATATGTAACGCTGTGTTTCCAGAGGCATTTTGTGCTCCCATATCAGCTCCATAAAACAGAAAATGTTCTAAATGCTGGACGTGCCCATATCGACAAGCCTATGAACATAAAAAGTTCATATTTTAATTATGAGATCTACATTTCTAAAGTAATTCATTTCACATACACTTCTTGGAAAGGTATTCTGAAGTTTTGAGAACGTATTACTAGATGCAGTGAGGTGTATAGTATTACCAAATGTGTTGTCAGCTGATACTCTAAAATGCAGTGGTCATCCGCTGCCATTTCAACAAGTCCACATTTTCAGAAGTTGTGTACGGCTTGGTGGTGAAGTATCTACTTCAGTAGTTTCAACAGGAATACCATACACAGTTTTAACATACAATCGCTTTAAAAAAAATCTAGAATAATGATCTTAACCAGGGAAGCTTGTGATAGCATAGTCCTTTTCAAATAACAGGTTGTAATAAAGCAGTTTTACTCTAATTTTCCAAAAATTGTCAAGCCAGAAGACTGGGGGAAATGTACGTTAATATCCTACAACATTACTAGGTTACACTGAAATAAAATGTTAGCATGATCCTAAGTATAGCACTTTAAAATAGTATAAAAATATAAACGGCTCTAGATCAGGGGTCATCAAACTTTTTCAGTAGGGGGTTGGTCCACTGTCCCTCAGACCTTGTGGGGGGCCGGACTATATTTTTGGGGGGGAAATGAACGAATTCCTATGCCCCACAAATAACCCAGAGACGCATTTTAAATTTAGGCACACATTCTACTCATGTAAAAGCACGCTGATTCCCGGATCGTCCGCGGGCCAGATTTAGAAGGTGATTGGGCCGGATCCGGCCCCCGGGCCTTAGTTTGCCTACCTATGCTCTAGATCTGTCTAGTCCTTGGAACGGCATAAACTTTATAGGGAGAACACGCACACCCCAATGCCTCTGTCCCCGCGCTTTCCACACCAACACTGAGTGAGAAGCTCTAAAAAAGGCTGAAACTGGAACCTTCCCCACAATCAGGAACCCTGATAATGTAGCCTAACATGCTTAGCAGGCTCCATCAGACCCTCCTGGTCAACGTGGAAGGGTTGGGGAGTGCCTTGTTTCCTGGTGGCAAGACACTAGCAGAAGCAGGAAAGGAGCAGAGCTTGTTTACATTTAACCAGTTTGTTTGTTTCTAACTATGATTTAATGTGACACGTGAACTGAGCAATTAATGAGAACCTGCTTAGCAATAAAGCACCCAGAAGAACTCGAGAGAGAGAAAATAAACATCCACGTGATAGTGTATCCTCAAATGCCTCACTATCCAAAGGTTCTGAGCTATTCCTGAAACTTTTGCTGTTCTCGTCCTCACTAAGAAATGATCTGGAAACAAGGGTTTGCCTGTTCAGCTAAAACGTCACAGTCCTGAATTTGTTTTGCGCCTATTGTCCTTTGGGGGACTCCTTCCTACATAATAATTTTTAAGGTGGGTTCTATTTTCTACCAAGTACTTGTAAGTTATTTGGCAAATTTGGGGATCTAAACATAGTGGGCTTTATTTGTTTTTCAAGGGATAATTAAGTACGTCCCCCCTCCTCAAAATCAGTTTTTACTGAGACTATCTTTCTCAGCAGGCTTTCTACCTGCCTTGCTACAGATTCAGAAGCTCTTCAGAGGTTAGATAGGCCACTGTTAGCACCCTTAGAATTTCTCTAGATGATAATATTTTTTATTGTTGCTTGCCTTCTGACTGGAACTTCTTTTCCTCCAAAGGGAGGTATAAGGGGTTTTTCAAGGTGAGTGTGAGTTTGTTATTACAATTGCTGGCCTGAAAAGGCAGTATCACTCACTCTAAACTGTAACAACAATAATCTGGCATCTTTGTGCCTTTTTGACTCTGTGACTTTTAGCATACAGTAGTCTTTTTTGCAAGTTTTCTGCATAGCCAAAGAAGCCAAAAGATTTTACCTTTCCCCCAAACTGAGTATACAATTTGCAGAATTTTATAAATTAATAATCAAAGGTGGTGTTCCCACTGTTATTCAAACCATTATAATAATATTTTAGACATACCGGTATATTTGAGCTCTTAATACAGAAAGTGTAACTATATACCCAGTGATTTTTTTTATTTTTTAAAAAAAAAATGTTTAGGGGTTCTCTCATTTTTCTACTCATACTGCCCCTCAATGAGGCCAAACTTAGATTCACAAAATGTTTAGGGTTATGCGTACCCCTGCGTACCCCAGAAAAAAAGCACTGTATATACCTACAAAATTATTATTAAAGTAAGTATTATAGTAAACTGAAGCTGAAAACTCCTGGGCATGCCAAGTAAAATGCCAAGGCCACTAGATGGCACTAATGATCATATTTACAAATCTAGTTTTGAAAGGATGTTGAGAAATAGCTAAAATTATTATTAAAATTATTATAAATGACTTGCCTTACAAATACTACAAACCAAATATAAACTACAAAGATGTGCATTGACAACAAATTTTACTAATATGCACAAGAGTTGTGTGTGTTACAGATTATTGCAAAACAAAATAAAAATTTTTTCCTTCCTGTAGCACCTTAGAGACCAACTAAGTTTGTTCTTGGTATGAGCTTTCGTGTGCATGCACACTTCTTCAGATACTATGACAGACCAACACGGCTATCTACCTGTAACTAGATTATTGCAAGTAAAACACATTTTCATATACTGCATACGTATGCTATATAAGTGACTGATTCTGTGGAAAAATTATGCAAAAAATTAGAAAACAGGCCACAGGACAATCAGCTGACGATTTGGTCTTGAGGAACACTCTGAATGGCCATTTCGAAGGCTGAGCATTTGCCTGCACAGTTTGAATTCAAACCACTGGGCAATTTTTTTAAAAAAATCACCTGACTTCAGGAACTTCAGGAAACCTGCGTTTCAGATCCAGTTTCCTACCCCTGTTTTAGAAAGTTTCTTTTAATTTCATTTTTAATATGCTGCCTGTCCTAGCTCATATGCAGAGCATCCATTTAATTCAAATATAAGGTACATGACTTCCCCCAGAGAACTCTGGAAACTGCAGTTTTAAGGTGCTAGGTATTGTGCCCCCATGAAGGGAAACTGCAGTTCCCAGGATTCTTTGTGTGAAGCTACGTACAGTGGTACCTCGGATTACAAACACTTCGGGTTACAAACTCCGCTAACCCGGAAGTAGTACCTCGGGTTAAGAACTTTAGCTCAGGATGAGAACAGAAATTGCGCGGCGGCAGAGGGAAGCCCCATTAGCTAAAGTGGTACCTCAGGTTAAGAATGGTTTACGGTTAAGAACGGACCTCTGGAACGAATTAAGTTCGTAACCAGAGGTACCACTGTACTTTAAATGTGTGTTAAATGTATGATGTGGATGTGACCATAGCTAGTATTTTGTAGCCTGTTAAAAACTGATTTGCTGGAGGTCTGCTGAAGATGCAGTGCCATCTACATAAAATTTGCATTTCTGGAAAGTATTATCTGCATTTTTTTTAAGGATCAAACACAATTTTTTTAAAAAGCCATCACTTAAAACAAAGAAAGGCATATCCTAAATTTCTCCTATGATACCCTAAACCCTTAGGTTAAAATACTACTACAAATTAAACTAGGATGAATTAAAATTGTCTACAGACGCCTCTACTGGGACCGATTGTGTTATGCCCATCTTTATATAAAACGAGACAGGAAAGCTTCCTGTCTCTATGTAGAACTGCAGGTACAGGTATGAATAAACAATGTTTTTAGAAAAAATTCTAGAAGGCAAGTGGTGACTGAAGGCTCCTTCACTGTGCCAAGATATTTCACACCTACCACAACCGATAAGACCAAATGGGATTGCATTACAGTTTTCTGAATGATGACTTTCCCCCCTATTGAGCCTGTACTCTTCAATTAGCCCACATTCTTGATGTAAACCAATCTGATTTGTCTCCGATTACAACTACAAAAGACTGCTTTTGATTTCTTATGATAGTTCTCAGTGCAAACAAAGGCGGTGAGGTGCACATAGGGCCTTTTGAAAAGGAAATTATGAATTAATGTATCAGGTTCAGCAAGTGTAAGAATTCACAATGAAGCTATGTGCAGATAGAAAGACAGAGAAAACTAACCCAAGGCTTGCCGCTACTGCAAGTGCCAGTGACGGGCTGCGTTTGGAAGCCGGAAGAACAGCTGCACAGACTGCGACCCTTCCTCACAGGGGAGTTCCCCCACCTGTCTTAGGGACTCCACTCTGGATTTGTGCAGAGTTTACTCCTTAGCCTTTTCTTCTCCCAAAGATATCCCATATAGCAGGTTTAGGATCAGAGTTTTCCTTCTCCTAGATGGGCTACCTTCCCCGGTTAACTAGCCCCATATGCCCCTCACTTCCCTCTACTGCTTGTGCAGAAATCTCCTTCTTGACTGTTGGACCCAATCTTGGTCTCGTCTGCTCAATCTGCTGGAGTCTGTCTTCACCTGCAGGGGAAGTTCCTAACTCACCAAGGGTTTCAGACCCATCAGCTGGTTCAGCTTGCCAATCAAAGCCTTTTTCCCCAGGGTGTGGCTGCTGTCACATGCTGACAACTTCTAGGAGCCACAGGTGAGAGTTGAATGCAGGGTGGGGACCAAAGGCAGACAAGCTACCCTAGAAGAAACACAACATGTCTCCCACCAGAGGCACTACCCCTCCATCAATTTTTCTACTTCTTACCAAAGAAAAAACCATGCACACCTTCGCAAAGCCACACAACACAGAAGAGAGATGAGTGAGGCATAAAAGCTGTTTTTGCATCAGTATGTCACACCCTTTCCACATAAAGCCAAAGGGCCAAATTACATGTTATCTTAAGCACACAACCTCCATGTCCAATCCATAATTAAAAAGGGGACTATATGGTCCCGTTTCCCCAACCCCAACTTGATCAACTATTAAAATTGGCCTCAAAGGCCACCTGGAGTAAAATATGGAGTGGTGATTGGAGATAGGACTCTTTATGTTTTGGCACATCACCTCAGGAGCTCCCTTCATGTAAGTTTGCCTGCCGCTGTTGTTATCCACAGCAGTTCAGTTTTAGATGAAAACTTTTCTGTTGTTGAGTTCTTTTAGCTGGAGAAGGCGAACTGTTGCTTTTATGGTGGTTTTATTTTTAATTGCCTGCTATGATTTCTAAAGAGTGGCTAGCAAATTATTCAAACAAATAAACAATATGGTTCTAATATGGAGAATACATTTTGAGTCCAACAAACAAAGTGGCCCACATTTCCCCATTCCACCCAACAGCATTGTAAAATTATGTAAATCTGCTGCTGTGGTTGACTATACTGTACTAGTTGGCTCCTACTGCAGAACCATCTTCATTAACTCTGCAAAGTTTGAACAGGGAAATGGGAATGTGAAACTGTTATGAATCCCTTCTCTGGAGTAGTAACACTAATTACTACATGTTTGGCACTCATTTAGACTTATGACTCTCCCAGACTACTAGCATTTCTAGCACTGAAAGCAGTGAAGACACACAGAGTTATGGATGCTATGGAGATGAACATATTGTAGCACTGCCTAATTAATATTGAATTATTCATTCCACTGGGTAGCTCAAGAGGGCACCAGAAGCACTGCTATGAAGTAAGGTCCAGAAAGCTTCACCATTCTAATGCTAGAGCAGATGGTTCCGTCTGCTAAATACTGTATTGAACCCTGTTCTATTGCAGTTGTTTCAGAGCTTCATTTACAAAGTGAGGGAGGCCATGATTCTTACAGCTTTATGTACTATCTGGCTGCACATAAAGGATAAATTTAGAGACTGGTTTAAAAACAAAGGATCCAAAGGGTCAAATTTCCACTGCAACACATACAATGATCACAGCACCTGGCATGTCAGGAAATATGTTTTTTCTCATGTCATTCCTTATCAATAATCTGCATCATTTTGCCCACATAAGTAAGGTTCAGACAACTTTTTACATTCTAGTGGCAGAATTAATTATCAAGAAAAGTAGACCAAAAATCTGAAAGAAGGAAAAGCATTTTAAACTATTGTAAATTATTTTATGTGAACCGCCCTGAGACCTTCAGGTATAGGGCAGTATAGAAAACAAACAAACAAACTAGAGTTGTACCGTGTATTTTCTTCATTTCAATATTTGATTTGAAAGGATCACATTTGATGAAGCCAAATAAATTACTAAACAAACTTCACTTCACCAAAGTGAATTCTTTTGTACTCTTAGCTACTGTTATTTCTTATTGGCACAATGTCCCTTCTTCTTCTTTACTGTAACTGTCCCAATTTTTGAGCATCCATTATATCATTACCTGAACAAAATCACATGGCTTATCACAACCAAGATTAAATGACAGTTAGGGGAAATGGGGCTGAAGACATCAAGGAGAAAAGGGAAATATCACACAAAAGGGTAGCACTGAAAGAACATAAATGTATTCACAGTGAGTGCCAAAAATCACCCAAAACTGGCAATCTTTTTTCAACAGCCATGGAAATTACTACAAATGATGTAAGTAGGCTCAGCTCTGCCCTAACTGAAATGGCTTACCAAAATAGAGTAATGTCTGTACAGACCTAAAGGAACGAGCATGTGCTAGGTGTAGATTGTTGAAGATCTGGATACTTCTAATAGATTTTAAGATTACAGAAAAATAAATCTCACTGTGCCAAGGGCGGAGGAAGGGGTGTGTGGTGGGAGGCGGGCCGCCCCAGGTGTCACCACTGAGGGGGGTGACAAAATGCCGGGCGGCATTCACCGCGAAGCCTGCAGCGCGCCCGAGCCACATTCCTCTCCTGGGAGTGACATGGTGGCTTGGGCGCCCGCAGGCTCTACGCTGCCCCAAACAGTCCACCCACCGCCTCCCCCTCAGCTGTAGGGCGGCTGAGTGGGAGGAGGCAGCCAGACTCCTTGGAGGCCCCGCAAAGCGTCCTGCCCCAGCTCGCCCCGCCCTATGGGCAGCTGGCCCCATCCCTGGGCACAGGGCACGTGCACTGCCCCAGGCGCCCGATCAGCTTGCTCCACCGCTGCACTGTGCACCTGGACTTATCTTAATGCACCAAAATTAATCTTCCCTACCTGGTGAATCTCCTGCCATCCATTTTCATCTTTGCAACCCACAGTAGCATGTTCATGAAGCAAGAGCTCGCAACAATATGGATCTCCTCCAACTACGGCAGTGTGATACAACGGTGTCAGTCCACAGCTATCTTTATAATTGGGAGATGCTCCAAGCTCTAAGAGGGTCTGTAAGTAATGATAGGTTTTGAAGAATTAGACTAATAACTAAACAAAGATGATCTGCATATACTATGGTTCTTATTTCTGCATAAGGCTATGTACACACCATACATATACTGTTCAAAAACCCCTGAACATCATGCAGGGGGAGGAGAGGGAAGGTCGGTCGGTCGGTCAGCCAAGCAGACATGCTAGTGCTGACAGAATGTTTGTTTTAGTGCAACAGTGAATTCCTCGCAAAGTTTTAATGAACTTTGGGATTTTGTGATAATGGCAAAACATAACATCATATATGTGACCAAGAATGGCAGGTGACCATAGAAACAGTATTGTCAACAACACCGTTACCTGCAACAGCACATTCAAGTAGGTTTTGAATTTTTCGAGAAGAAAGGTTTTTCTTATGTCGATCTATATTTAATGTACTTACTTTGGGATTAGAGTTTTGTTGATTATTGCAATATGTTGTTAAATAAAACAAAACATTAAATAACTAAGTAATATCCAAAAATGTATAACCCAGCACCTTTCTGACCTATTAGGTCCTTCTTCAGGAAATTTCAAAATACAGACGCTTATTCTTCTGTTCCGCTGTTCGAACAACATGGCAAAACCCCCAACAAATTAAGAAATTCATGCACGTTAAGTTTAAAGGGCAAACACATTAACAAAAGATAGTAACCCACTGAAACGGATATTCTCTTCCAAAGTCAGATAAATGACTGTAGCTCTATTCCCATTTTGCACAAACAGGTATTACCTATCAGGCAACAAGGTAAAGTTTCACCACCCTTTTTAATTCCACCAAAATGAATTCTTTGTTGAAAGCCAATCTTGGAAGTCCAAAGCCAACAAAAGAAACCTTTGAGTGAATGTAGATTAAAAGATCCATTAAGGTTGCTGATAATTAACTCAAGCATTTTCCTTCATACACTCTTCTATATAAAACAATGCATAATGGACATAACATATGAATTACCTTCAAGGTAAGTTGGTTCTTGGCTCTAGCTGCTTTGTGTAATGCTGTCATGCCATCTTTAGCTCTGAAATCTAAATGAGCTCCTCCATTTTTCAGGGCTTTGATAACTTCAACAGTATTGCTAAGTTGAGCTGCCAAAGTCAGTGGGGTTTCTAAAGTGGGAAAGAATGAAAAGAAATAAATAATTATGCAACTCCTCTTAAGTCATATAAAGAATATAAATTCAGCTCACTTCATATACACTAGACATTTCTTCTTCGCAATTTACTAAAGATGTGTGTATTTTCTGCTAACACATGAGAATTATTTACTTCATACCTCCACTTTCCAAGTCATGATAGTTAGGATCAAGTCCCCGATCTAGCATCTTTGTTAGTTTTTCAACAGACAAGTGGTGAACGTGGTCCATACATTTTCGAAAATTAGCCTGAAAGATAGCATTATGTGAAATATTTTACTACTGTAAAATATACAGTTTAGTTATAAGCAACAATCGTCATCCAGTGTGTATCCAAAATAATGTGTAAACATTAATAAAAGTATGCATATGAAACACACCTTACTGCCCATTTACTTTTGGTTTTTTATTTTACTATTGTTTAGATTTTATATCTCACCCTTCCTCCAAAAGGAGCCCAGGATGATATGTGTTAAACACCTATGCATAGGAATCTATTTCACTTATACATCTTTGTGTGCACACATAGGCTTAAAATAATGCCTACCCAGGGCGATAGTGTTAATGAGGCCCATGCAGAGCTTGTCTGAGGCCTCAGGCAGGAGTCTTGTTCTTGGCTTGACAGTGTAAGTCCAGCAGGTTCCTGGCAGGGCCCCTGGGCTGGCCTACCTCTCCAGGGCACAGGCCAATTGTACCTGGCTGCCCCTCACCCACCTGCATGGGCCTGGTGTTAATGCACTATCATAGCCTTCAACAATCATCTATATATATAAAAATGATCCCATTGCGCGTTTGTCCGAAACACCCTTGCTGCGTAACCGCTGGACCAAATCGCATCAAATTTGGACACAGCGTCTCCATTACCATCTCAAAGTAATCTGGCATAATAAAAATTCATAAAAAACCACACCTGACATACCTAAAATAAAGAAAAAATGCAAAAAAAAAATGGCGCGCACATATGACATCACCAGCAAAACAGCGCCCTCTAGCAACGGCTATACTGGTACTACAGCTACAAAAGCAAAAAATTGCCGCGCACATATGACATCACCAGCAAAACCCCGCCCTCTAGCAACGGCAGGCCTGTCTCCAATTTCACTCCCAAACTGACAAACTGTTTCTCTGCAAGGAAGGAGGGGGTGATTGTGTCAGTGGCTTCCTGATACCTGAGTGCCAGACAAAAGGGTGTGATTAACTGGGCTGGGAAACAGGGAAATGTAAATATCTCTTTTGTCAAAGGCACGCTGGGAAATGAAGGCTGCCGCCTCTGGCAGTTAACTAGGCCGGACCAGCAAGGGACGCTGGGAAATGGAGTCAAGGCGCCCTGTGGGTGAACTAAGCTTTCGCCCAAAGCGCAAGGCATGCTGGGAAACGGTGGGCTTATTATCCCAACCAACCGCACGCTCAAGGCACTCTGGGAAATGGAATCAAATCCTCTCTAGAGGGTTACTAGCACTTTTCCCCTTGAAAAGGCCACAGGCAAGGCACACCGGGAAATGGCCACCGTGATCGTCCCTCAGTGATCTCCCGATATGTGTTTTTTTTCTGTGCGTTTCCATTGTGCTTTTCCCTCAGATGGCATCAGAGGCCTCCTTCCTCGGCTTTTTCTGCCATAGGCCGCAAGAGGGCACCTGAGTGCGTGCAGAGTGCACACGACGCCGGCGGGGGTAGGTGGGGGTTTATTTTGGCTGCGACTGCTACTGATGGTAATAAGCATAAAATCAGCCACAGCAAGGCATGGCCCGGGTCAGCTAGTTCAATATATTACTGATATTAGCCTCTTAATGTTTCACCAGATCAACTAAATAAATGAAAAAAATGTGCACAGTATCAGATCTTATTAACAGCCTGGTTGCTATCTGCATTGTAATTTCCTTAGCTTGTTCCTATAATCAGGAGATTTTAACAAAAGTCGATAAAATGCACCTTAAATGACATTTTCTGCTAGTCTTTATTCTTACCACATTAGAGGCTCTTCACTTAGACATACCTTTGTGTGGAGCTTGGCTAGCTGCTTTTCATCAAGATTAAATTGTCTGTACACCCTTTTCTTATACCGAAACTGAAATGGCAACATTATTTGAATGTTACTTTTCATTTTAGAAATATTCTAGAAAAAGAATAGTTATGGTGTCTATTATTTTAAAAAGCAACCAGGTAAATGTTAACATGTTTTGAAGGGTCAGTTTCCATAACATTCAAGATACAGTGGTACCTCGGGTTACAGACGCTTCAGGTTACAGACGCTTCAGGCTACAGACTCTGCTAACCCAGAAATATTACCTCGGGTTAAGAAGAGAAGAGTTTGGATTTGATATCCCACTTTATCACTACCCGAAGGAATCTCAAAGCGGCTAACATTCTCCTTTCCCTTCCTCCCCCACAACAAACACTCTGTGAAGTGAGTGGGGCTGAGAGACTTCAGAGAAGTGTGACTAGTCCAAGGTCACCCAGCAGCTGCATGTGGGGGAGCGGAGACGCGAACCCGGTTCACCAGATTACAAGTCTACCGCTCTTAACTACTACACCACACTGAACTTTGCTTCAGGATGAGAACAGAAATCGGGCAGCGGTGGCGCAGCGGCAGCGGGAGGCCCCATTAGCTAAAGTGGTACTTCAGGTTAAGAACGTTTTCAGGTTAAGAACGGACGTCTGGAATGAATTAAGTACGTAACCAGAGGTACCACTGTACTGGAACAACCAACAGAATACTTATGAGTTAATTTAGACAGCACACAAAATCATAGTTTGAGTAAGTTGTTCTTGACAACCAAAACCATTGTCTGAATTTCCATACTTACAAATTAACCATGGTTTAGAACTGCTTGTCTGCTTTCATTTTTTCCAGTTCCTTTCTCTATGTGCATCTGTCTGTAGAAGCACTTCAGATATCACAAGCCATAGTCTACACAAACCATAGTTTGGAAACTTACTTCAACCATGGTTTCCTATTCTGTTTTGTTGGCTGATCACAAAGCATTATTTGTCCATTTATTAATCACGCCAAACCGTATCTTAGCATGAACTGAACTTATAAATGTCAAATATCATGGGTGCATGTGCATCCATTAAAAACAGCAAGCCTTTAAAATGCCCAACTATAGTTGATTGCGCCCTATATGCTGTATTTTTCTGTGTATAAGACTATATTTCCCCCCCCCCCAATTTTTTTAAGTTTAAAATTGGGGGTCGTCTTATACACAGAATGTTGCAATTTTTTATTTCTTCATTTTGGGCTCAAAAAATAGGGGTCATCTTATACACAGAAAAATATGGTATTTTATTGAGTTTCTTAAAAAGTATATGCTTAGGCTTTCATACGCTATGGCACTTTTTATGAGGAATTCTTATGCATAAAGAAGAACACTATGAAGCTTCAAAGTTTGGGTATATTCCTTAAGCAGAAATTTAGGGCAACACTGCAATAGCACAGCAAAAATTGGTATCAGATGGGTTCAGTTTCTTTCCCCGTTCTTCCTTTTTTTTCTCATCTCACCTGTGTTGTCACTTTAGACCAGGGATGAGCAGATAAGTCTGTTTCAGGTCTGTATCACTTTTGTGTGCATTCATTCATTATCTGTTCTGTCCCATTTCTGCATTAAAATGTGCTTTTAAAAAATGGTTCCGCACAAAATGCACATCTAAATACATATTTTAACCTTTCTCACAATATTCAAATTCCTAACGTATTTTCTCCTAAAATATACATTAAAAAAACCTCTTTTGGTGCATGTGTGTTTTAACTGAAAACTACATAGCAAGATTCAGTGTGAAATCTGAAGGATAAGAGTCTTCAAATCCGTACGTTAGTCCAGGAGATAATGCTCTAAGTCGGTCTGGATCATAATTTACAATGAAGGAGTTCCACAAGATCCATACTCTAGACACAAAGAAATGGGCGCTGCTGCAAATAGATGGCTGCATTCTAGCCCAACAGTAAGAAACGAATTGTTTGTGATCACCCAGAATAAACTGAAATCCCTGTCCATAGGAGAATATAGTGAACTCCTTCATAAGAACATGGAATTGTAAGATTTTGTCATCTTGTATTCAAAGATTAGAAAAGAAATGCTTTTTAGAATACACCTGCTCTAGTCCCCTGAGGCGTGGCATGTCAACTCGCATAATTATATCTCAAATTTGAAAGCAGCGGAGTTCTATATTCTTGTACCATTCTTCTTTTAAAAATAACCTCACTCTCCCCCCCTCCCCACAGATTTCTTCACTTAAACTATACAGCAGTTGCTGTTCATGCTCTCAACATGTTGCAATTTCCCCAAAACGTGTAATTATACATTGGAACCAAAGTCAAAAATAGACTTCTGTTTACTAAATGAAATTCAAAAACTACTATGCACAGATGAAGAAAAGGAAGATCGTTAGACATGTTGATGAGCAAAATTGCCATCCTTAATCATTTACTTCAGTTCTAGAGGGAGAGAAATGACCATTAGTGTTGCCAATGTTTCCTTTTAAAAATAGTCTTGCTGCCCCATTCTCTTTCTTCTTCCCATCTCTTCCCCCTTAGGAAAGAAGACTCAGTTCAGGCATTCCTTCCTCATCCCCTAGCAAATTAACTCTGTGATAGTTGTGTCTAGAAGGAACACTACCAAAAGGTAACTCAGCAACTCTTACCAAAAGGTAACTCAGCAACTCTTGATTGTGTTTTTCAAGTGAGACCCTCCTGACCCACAATTGGCTGCAGCCTCTGCTGGGGAAAGCTAACCAGAGCTATAAATTTAGAGCAACCTGGTGGGGAAGCTGCTCTATAAGTAAGAGAAACCCAGCTGATGAAGCATCTTGGTCCCACCGACAAAGCAAACACAAGGTAACAAACGGAGTTGGCAGCTGTGTGAGAAGGGCAGCATGGACTATGTTTCCCCCCTTTTGACCTAACAAATCCCATGCACCAAAGTAATTCTGTTCAATATTGACAGGTATGCAAGCAGAAAGTAATGTACAAATATCCCATCTGCTAGACATTGAGCTCTTGGACCTCAGGGGCTAGTTCACTTCTGTTGGACAAGTTGGCTGACCTGGAGAAGCTCAGAGTTGTTGGTGGATGAAGCCTTCAGGGAGGCAATGGTAGCCCACTCCCACTCCCAGGGTCTCAGGGAGTGCAATGTTACTCTGAGGAAGAAGGGAATCATCTCTTAGAAGGGACCTACTCCTTGAGAGACTAACAGATAGCCTCTCACAGTGAGAAATTTTCTCTGGGAGCAGGAGGCTCCTTGTAGTGTGTAATATCATCATTAGTGGCATAGATAAACTGGGTTGGTGACAAGTAGGCACACTGAATGATTATTTGCCTGCCTGGTGCTGAGGCTGAAGATGTCACACATTGTTTAGAACAGATAGCTTGCTAGGTAGGGCTGAAGAGGAGTCAATGGTCACAGTATATGCTGTGGTTGTCCTGGAAGCAAAATTTAGAGCACTTTGTCAAGGATTACCAAAGAGCAAGAGACATTCTTGACAAGACCTATGTAACTGCCCATCATATTAGCTCCATTGTTTCAATTGTAACTTTTCTCAGATCCTCTCTCTCCCCACTTAAAACAGCTTCAGAGTACCAGGATGTGAGTCTTCTGTATATACGTTATACAAGTACCTTAGGGTGAAGGGCAGTTAATAAATTAAAATCAACAACAACCTTCATACTGTTGGCTCTCAAACCTTAAATAAATGATTGTTCATTAAAATACCTCTAAGGTTGGAACACCCTTGTTTACAGGTTGTGGATATTCCATAAGAAGTCTTTCTTCATCCAAAAATTTCCCATCTCTCCCATTGTTCGCAGGCTGAAACAAGCCATAATTGAGAACATCTTTCAAACTTTGATTCAATGTGCAAAGAATTCGCTGTTTTGCTACCCATACAGAAGCTTCAGGATTAAATCTAATACACTTCTGAAAAACACAAAAAGTAGAAAAGGCAATTAGTACACACAAAACATAAATCAATTCACATAAATGATCTGGGCTGCTACATAAGGTGAGTACCTCTTTAATTATTTAATATAAATGCTGATGCTTTATATAAAGCAAACAACCTTGTCCATTCCACAAGAGAGAAATAATGACATATTTCATAATATTTTTCTCCTTTACCTAGACATATCATATTTAAACTTTCTGACTCACATTAGATGCTATTAAAGGCAATATATGAACATTTTCAGTATACAAGCATTTCCATATGTAAACTAGACAAACATTGTGATATGGTGACTACAATGATGCAGTTTGTATGTAATATCAGGATACCATGATTGAGTGGTAGCTGAGGAAAAGAGAAGTCTGTACTTATTGTCTGGCAAGCAGCAAGTATGCAGATACACCAGCTCATGACTAAAAGTTGCACCACCAGCTATATGGTAGTTGAGCATGCATCTACATACAGCCCTCCTTGTTCTGCTGCTGCCATTTAACTGTGGTCTGGTAACAAGGCCTGTGTGCCCACAGAGACTGCAACTGATTTGAACAGACATTGCAGTATACGCTCATGACATTATAAGCTGCATTGGATATATTATGTTTACAGATGGTCATTTGGAATACTATAAGTGCTTACAAATTTCTGTTTAAGGGATAGTAGGCTGTGATTTAGGTTCTGCTAATGACTTTTCAAACCAAAATGGAAGAAATACTGCTAATGATATAGCAGGAAAATATACAACTGAGCAGATGCTGCAATAATACGTATCACACATTAATGCATTTATCAATGAGATGATTGCTCATGAATACAGATGTAAAGCTGTCTCCAAAATGCTTCTCTGCATTGATTTGTTTCAGAGTGCCTTTGAGTAGCAGAATTATAAGAAAATGTCCTTTAACATTGGTATAAATACTCTGACTCAAGTTTTTACATCATAGATGGATAGTGAGAGGCGTGAAGTTTAAAGCATAAAATGGGGATTAACTTGAAATAAAATCAATGGAAATTAAAAGATTTTATTTTTATTTTTCATTATTTATAATAATTATCCTTGGGTGTTGTATTTATAATTGTTGTTTCTGGGTGCTGTAGCCAGTGTTAGTCCTACTCAGAGCAGACCCATTGAAGTTAAGGGACATGACTAACTTAGGTTCAATGGGTCTACTCTGAGTATAATTTAGTTAGATACAACCCATTCATTTTAATAGTTAATTGTTCATTAAAACAAGTTAATCAATACTAAAAAAATTAGTAGCAGTAGGCGATTAAGGAAACTGCTGCTGAAATTACACACACACACACACACACACACACACACATCTATCTATCTATCTCACCACAATTAATAGTTTTTTTATACTTGTCACATGTTAAGTGAATGTAACTATCAATTTTACACCCCAAATCTGGCAATGTAAGCAGTCTAAGTACTCTTTCATTTGGGACTCTGATATTTCCAGCACTTCCTGAACTGTTATCCTCCTTCCCTGCACATCCAGTAGAATTCTGGTAAATCAGATGCCCAGAGAAGGAGTTCCAAGTGAAAGAATTTAGCCAGCAGGTGGTAGCTTTCTAAATCAATCAGTCAATAATCAGCAAACTGTCAGCTCTGCTGCTGCTGGCCTACTGCTGCACCACACACCAAAACCAGAAACCTTAAATACTCCTGGGAAATGATGTGATGTGATGACATTCTCTTGCTTCCATTTCCAAGGACATTCCATGGAAAAAGGAAATGGTTTTGATTTAAATAGGATAAGTATATGGCTGGATCCAGAGAACTGTGACAGAAGTAGAAAGACTAGGCAGTTTTGCCTGAGGATGAGCAAGCTTTACATAAGCTATACATATAACTTAGTTGTACATTAAACTTGTATATCACGTTCCACTTCCGCACATGGTAGAGGATTTGATTTTTATCTTACCTGCGGGAACTACCAGCAAAAAGAAAATAATAAGTGGAAGAAGAACTTTGGATTCCAGCCTAGACTTTCTACCTTCCTCAAATATGATTTTCACCTTGGCATACATATTGAACAGTCCTCCAGGCAGGCAGTCCATTTAATGTAGTGATATATGAATATGTTTGCTGGCAGACATAACTTCTCCATGGAATAGCTGTGTCTAAACTACAGGGGAGGGAATGTTTGACATGGCCAGTGAACTACTATCAGTGTCTGCAGGCAAAAGAGAGTGTAAAACAATGTCAATTACTATTCGAGGAAGAAATTACACTGTCAGTGGATAGGACAGCAGAATTGTGGTTTGGTGTTTTGAGTATGTTGCACAGTACAGTAATATTAACAAGAAGAATAAAAATTGTGTTATATGAATCGTCTTGCTTGAAGAACAACTGTGGCATGGAAACTGTGTGGCTACTAACTTTCCAGTGTGATGGCTGCTCAGATATAATCATTATAATTTAGATACTGGTAGCAGTGCATGTTGAATTATAACATGCTGCTTAGAAAACATGCAGTCTTTTTAAAGGTTAAGTACAACTTATCAGGCTTTCCTCAAGTAGTAAGAGACTGCAAAATAAAAAAATGCATCTACATCAACTGTTGTAAAATCTGGCAGGGATTTAAGTTGAAGATTTGTAGAATGACTGGCTAAACTATTGGGGTGGCATTCAACTAAGTTTTACTCAGAGTAGACCCTGAACATGCCTAAATTAAGCCCCTTAATTTCAATAGGCCTAGTCTGTTAAATATCAAACTTGTTACTAAGATTAAATATCAAACTTCTTACTAAGATATAAGGCCACAAATCATGAATATACAAAGTGGTCAAATGAGGGTCTTGGAGCAAGTAAGCCTGTAGCACCCCAGGGACCAATGACCATCAGCTCCATTTCAGGATGTGCTATTCTCAACTATAACTGCTCCATAGCTTCTGCAATAATGGGGACCAGCCCCTCCCCCACCCAGCTTGGGTTGCAGCATGACAGCTGGTCTCCGGACTGGAACAGGCTGCACACAGAAGCTGCCAAGTATCTGTATCTCTGAATGGTAGATGATAGTGTTGGTGAAGGGTCCCTACTTTGCAATAGCAGACTAGGATCTTGACCTGCATGGAATGTGCAATGCCAGCCTGAAGCACTGGAAGCCTTGCCCATTCAACTCCCAGTGTATTTGAAAAGCCCTGGTAAACTAGGAGCCCTGTGGATCATATTCATTTTGTCCCACCAGGACTACTACCCAAAGGAGGTAACTGCTTACAGTTGAAAATTTTACATCAAAGCCCATTATCCTGTAGGCTTGGTAAATTTACACTACAACGTGTTATGCTCAAGGCAGGGTAATCCAGTGTCCCTAACGGATATAATGCCTTCAGAGCTTCTGCCTTTAAAAAGCATTTATTTATTTAAAGATGTACACTTTGCATCTCAAGGCAAAAACCTTTCCTCTGTCTTGGCAACTTGTCACCAGGAGCAACTGGGAGGCAGGGGCGGTGCAGGGCCACACTGCAGTCCTGCCAAGAGCAGGGTCACTGGTGCCTAACTGGGCAGTGGGGGACTTTGCAGGCACACTGGCAGCTGCAAGGGATTGGCTTCACCACTGTACCCATTCAGCCTCTGCCTTGCCACTGCTGTGTCCCTGCGTCAGTGGCGGATTTGAGTACTACAGCATTTTGTCCAAGGCCAAAATTTGGCAGCCCACCCCACCCAGTGCTCGTGCTGTCATCCCAAAGGCAGGGCTGGGAAAGCACTAACTAGGCTTTGGGAACGAGGACTCTAGGAACTGCCAGAGCCCTTGTGCCTCCTGGCCAAAGCCAGGCTAGGTTTTGAGACGGCACCCCATCGGCTCAGCTCTCAGTGCGTGCACACCACTTACACAGCCCTAAATCCACCCCAGCCTACATCATCCCTGTCGGGAAGATAATGGCACAGCATTGCCATGCCAGCGACTCCTGCTCCTCAGCAAGGGAGGTCACCAGATATTACCTCTACGTGATCTAACAAGTCAGAGCCATTTGATATCCATTAAATGGAATAACCAGTGAAACAGGGGGAATTTGATTCAAATCAAATCAATTTAAATCACGATTTAAATCACTAGTCAGTAAGATTCGATTTAAACCATTTTTTTACAGAAAGACTTATTCTTGCTGGTGTCATCTTAATATTTACAACTAAAGGAAGGTTTCATTTTTGGAATAATAAATTTTCAGAGCAGTTGTTACAGTTATATCAAAAATTACTGATTTGGTTATACTATTAGAAATACATAGACAGATAATTATGAAATCATTGTGAGGTTTAATAAGTTAACTACTTATATCTGGACAACTTTTCTGCTGTGCTTTATTGGAAGGGGAAAAATAATCATTTCATTAATAACAATTTAAACAACTTATTTAACTAAAGCAATAACATTATAGCATATGTATCTATGTATGTTAACTGATGTGGTTAAACAAAAAAAAGCTTAGACTGAGTTTTAGCACACATGAAAACCTTAAAACAAATCCTTATTTCCTGATGAATAATAATGTAACTTAAATATAAAACTATCTTTAGAAAGATTTTTCCTCCAAAAGCATTTTTAAAAATCCAATTTAAATTTAAAAAAATCAATTTAAATTAATATATATATATATATATATATATATATATATATATATATATATATATTAAACCATTGCTTTTTATCCACCCTGCAGTGAAATGGCTGTGGACCGATTCTCTTCTTTTTCACTCTCTCTTTCACCAATGTATGGGAAAGAAAACAGACACAACATGCTAGATGGTACTTCTCTACTGACAACAGCAAATGAGCAACACATTCCCTGTCTCAGGCCGGAACCTGGAACACCCCTATGCCTCTGGGGCAAACACTGAACTCTCAGCATCAAACTAGATGTGGAAAAAAGCAACCACAATTGTTTATTCATGTGTTTGCCTCATTCACATATAAAGCATAGGGGGAGCCAATCTTTTTACATTAAAAGGAGTGCAGAGATGAAGACACTGCTTACCCAGCTACCTGTGCACTTTAAATCTGGGAAAAGTGGAAAAATGTACTAGTAGTAGGAGGCAAGGCAGGAGAAGGATTTGGCTCCCTACACCTATGTGCCCCTTTTAATGTAAAAAAACAAAACCCACCCAGATCTGTCATATCTAATTCGACTCTGATTCTGCAGCACTGAATGCCACCTAAGAGATAAGACGCTGCTTTTAGCTAGAAGAGAGCACTCGTTCTGTCTACATCAACATAATTTACAGTATATTTTGCCAGACTAACCGTTTTAGTCAAAAAAGGGAAGAATAATGTAACAATGTGGTGGAGCAGCAGACGATATTATAATGTGTCACATCTACCAGATAGTTGTAAAATGCAAATGTAGGCAATCGGAAAACTGTTACCAGAGAATTAATGGTGATCTAGTACAGGTCACAGTTCCAGGTAAAGGCAATAATTAACTCCTGGCAAATACTCAAGGCTAAAACTGGTAATGTGGACATAAGAGATTAAAATGATGTTGGTATTTTGTAGTCCTGCTACCCTGTGCACTTTGGCATCTCCCTGGTTTCAAAAGGGGAGTACACATGCCCAAGTCTCCCTCTCTGAAATCAATAAGACTAAAAACCACTTAACTTTAAAAAAAACTTAACTTTGCTAGAATTGTGCCCTCCATTTACCCCCCCCCCGTTTACTGTGAATTTAATTTCAAGTCCCCAACCATGCCTGTATTGAATAAAACCAAATGTCACTACAGTGGAGCCTCGGGTTATGTTGCCTCCGGCTTACGTCACCCTCGGCTTGAGACCGGCACAAACCCGGAAGTACCGGAACAGGTTACTTCCGGGTTCACGCTATTCGCGCACGTGCAGAAGCGCTAAATCGCATTTGCGCAGAAGCGCTAAATCGCACACAGACGCGATGCTTTGGGTTGCGTCGTTTTCGGGTTACGGCGGGGCTTCCGGAACAGATCCCCGCCGTAACCCGAGGTTCCACTGTATTGTCCTAATTTTTTCCCTGACTTATTTCTGATATACATAATTATTTTATTTTATTTACTTTTTAAGATACCATAATCAATTAAAGTAATGATCCTTGCAGCACTAAATCTGTGACTAAAATAGAAAATTAGTGAGGACATACACATATTTCCTGTCAGCCCAAAGTACCCTTCCATCTCACCAGATGGTTCTTGCACTACCCATCACTTAGGAGTAAGAAAACCACATTCCTCATTTCATTTTTGTTAATTTTTATTGAATTCCAGTGGCTAAGGAGTACTTCTGAGAAATAGAGATTAAGGAATCAGAACATAGAACCCTATCATTTAGGATTTTTAAAGAGTTCAAAATCTACATCTCAGTCACTTTGAAAACATCTTGGAAAAACATGTAAAGGAACAGAAGGAATATGCATAGAAACATCCACAAAAGGTGAGGGTTTAGCCCCCTGTATTCTAGGTAGCCTCTTCTTGCCAGATATGAATGAGCAAATGAAAGAGTGCATGCCGTAATGATTTTCAGTCTACTTACCAAAGTAACATGCACAAGGTACATTACGCATTCCATCTTAGTTAAAGTAGAAAACAAAACAGCTCTAAAATTATTGCCATACCCTGTAGCTTCAGTTTATGCTTCTATGATTCTACATGACAGAACTACTACCTACGTGCTTTAATCATTAAACATCCTGACCAGACTCTGACATAGTTTAATTGACTACTTCAGCTCAAATCTGATGTATGGCCTTGGTCAATAAACTTTTTAATGGAGTTCACCTTACCGTCTGCTGTAGGTCAGGTATTATAATCCGCATCACTAATGTATTGCTCTTGGAGTCTTCCATTCTGCTACTTGGCTTCTCTGCGGTAGCCCTGATAGTATCGTAAATGGTTTCTTCTTTGGAGCTGTCTGATTCAGATTCCACTGAATAGTCTGAAAAACTCTGAGCCATCTCATCTTCACTTGACGTTGGACTGCGAGGCATGTTCAGCACCTCTTACTGCATTTGGCTAAAAAAGACAAAGTCAAAATCAAATTATATAGGTTAAATTCTGAATGTAGTTCAGGCAGCAGAAAGGGAGGAGGGTTGGGGTTTTTTTTTATCTATATAAATATTTTATCTATTTCTATTTATCAGTCAAACCATTGTAACTGAGATATAAAAACATTTGCAGTTTAATAAAATGTGAGAGACTAAGTAAAGGATGGAAAACATGGTTCCTCTCAGTATCAGTAATAATTCTTCCACACACGCAAAGTCTCTGTATAAACAGCAGGATTGCCAGGCTTCCGTCTGGTGAGCAATGCTATAAATTACATTTGGGAATATTACATACCTACAGGTTAAAAAAAAAAGCTAATTGTAAAGAGATATAATGCCCATGTATATTTCAGCCTGATTTCTTTAATAGGAGCATTGGAATTCTTCAGGCATTCAATGAATGTATGTGAGGGTAAGGACCAGGATTGTAGCAGGAGTCCCTATGTTCATTCACTTTTAAGAACTGCACAGTCAGTATGGACAAGGTCTATGCAGACTTTCAAAACAAACATGCATACATCAGGGTGGGGGCTGAAGCCATGATCCTGCTGGCCCCCCACAAACATACGTTCATTGCATGTATTCAATGGTCTAGTGTCTCAGATTCTGTTCCCTATTCCTAAAATGCAAATTATAATTACAATGACCAACTTTGTAAGGTTTATTATTTAATTATTAAATTTGTATACCTGAAGATCATAGGGTGATTTGCAACATAAAAACACAAAATACATAATAAAACAAATACAAAAATAAACCAGTAACACCCACTCCCACAAGAACTTGATTACAGAGAAATGTTTTCACTTGGCGCCTAAAGATATGTAATGAAGGCCCCAGGCAAGCCTCCCTGGGGAGAGCATTCCACAAACAGGGAGCCACCAGAGAAAAGGCCCGTTCTCATATTGGTATCCTCTAGACCTCTAAGCTTTTCCATTCATAAGGAAATCAGCCCTGAGTGCTCACTGGAAGGGCAGATCCTGAAGTTGAGGCTCCAATACTTTGGCCACCTCAGGAGAAGAGAAGACTCCCTAGATAAGACCCTGATGTAGGGAAAGATTGAGGGCACAAGGAGAAGGAGACGACAGAGGACGAGATGGTTGGACAGTGTTCTCAAAGCTACTAATATGAGTTTGACCAAACTGCGGGAGGCAGTGGAAGACAGGAGTGCCTGGTGTCCATAGGGTCACGAAGAGTCAGACACGACTAAGCGACTAAACAGCAACAGACCTCTAAGCAGAGGAAGCACACAAAGAAGGACATCAGATTATGATTGCAGGGTTCAGGTCAATTCATATGGAGAGAGGCGGTCCTTGAGTTATTGTGGTCCTGAGATGTTTAAGGTTTTATAGGTCAAAATCAGTACTTTGAATTGAGCCTGGAAACTAACTGATAGCCAGTGCAGCTGGGCCAGGATTAGTGTAATATGCTCAAACTGTGTTGCACCAGTGAGCAACCTAGCCGTCAAATTCTGCACCAGCTGAAATTTTGGCTTTTGTAGTTGGTGTCAGTAAGGGCCCTACCCTCCCAAGCCAGGTGGAAAAGGCCTGCAAGGCAAGAACTCAGACAAAATAATGGTAATTAAACAATCGCAGCCGTTTGCCGTGTACTTTGCCAATATTGTAAAATGATCTTATTTGTAACAACAGTTTTATATATTCAAGCAGTGCTATCTTGTATGCAGTTACTTCAGATATAATAAATCCATATTTAATAATACATGTTAAAACATTGCTTTGAAATACCGTATTTGAGAAGAAATCAATTTACATTGGCTTTCTTTTGAGCAAAGAATTCCTCGAGGGGATATTTCATTTTAGTATGCTTCAATGAGCTGTGGATTAATACAGCTCTCTGAAGTATTGTCCCTCAAATTCAACAGAGAGCATAAACACTGCACTGGCTTCTCTGTTCTCCCACTGACAAATGAAAATTTTTGTTGGCCCGTCTGCACCATTTAAAAAGACAAATCAAACTTCAACATGGCTAGAAGTCAAAAGATATTTTAAATATCAAAGTTTTCTCCCTCCATAAAAAGCAGCTTGGATGCATAGTTCAATGGGAACTCCAGTGAAGAGGGGGGTAAATCGCATTTGCACAGCCTACAAAAGTAAAACTGAGCTGTGCAATATTCATGACTTATGCTGAATACATTGTTTGTGAAGGGGAGCACATCCACTTTGTGGGTGGATACTGGACTTTTTGTCAGATCGCCCCCAGAGGGTTCGGTTGGGCCCTTATACCTCTAATATGCTCAGGACTAACACAGGAACACCACAGGGATGTATTCTCAGTCCGCTCCTTTATATTCTCTATACGTACGATTGTGTTGCTGCTCACCCTAGTAATGGGGTTGTCAAATTTGCAGATGACACAACCGTGATTGGGCTCATCTCTGATAAGGAGGGTGAAACGAACTACAGAGATGAGGTGGAGCAGCTGACGAAGTGGTGCAGAGCTAACAACTTGCTCATAAATACAAAGAAAACAAAGGAGCTTGTGGTGGACTTCAGGAGAAAGAAGAACGATGTCCAACCACTTTTGATTGATGGAATCTGTGTGGAGAGGGTAACAATGTTCAGATTTCTGGGCATTGAAATACAGGAGGATCTGTCCTGGAGTACAAACATAAGGGGGCTTGTGAAGAAGGCGCAGCAGAGACTGTACTTCCTGAGAGTTCTAAGGAAAAACCATCTTCCACAAAAGCTGCTGCTTGCCTTCTATCACTGTGCCATTGAGAGCGTGCTCACTTATGGCTTATGTGTGTGGTACGGAAGCTGTACTACCAAGGACAGGATGGGGTTGGACAGAGTTGTTAAGGCAGCAGAGAGCATTGTTGGCTGCTCGCTCTCCACCTTAGAGCAGATTTATGCCATGAGGTGCCACAGAAAGGCACTGGACATAGTGAAAGATCCATCGCATCCTGGTCACCGTCTGTTTGAACTTTTACCATCGGGACGGAGATACAGGACGATGACAACAAGAACAAGCCGTCTTAGAAACAGCTTCTTCTCCAGAGCAATCGCGGCCTTGAATGGGAAGCCTGGACTTTGAAGTCATCTAAACTTACCAGTTATGTTTTATCATTGTATGGTTTTAATCAGTGTGTATGGTTTTAATCAGTGTTTTTGTAGTTGTTCTGTTTTTGAGTGGAGTGCCCTATCTGGGTGGATGGAGCAGCCAAGTAATTTCGTTGTCCCCGAAGGGGACAATGACAATAAAATATTCTATCTATTCTATCTAAACTAAGAGGAATCAAATAGACAAGTTTTATTTATTTAATGCATTTATGCCCCATATTTCCAAAGATTTATAAAATTATTCATAATGTGGTATCAGGAGCCGAAGTCAGGTGTATAGGTCAGCAATAAAAAACAGTCAGTGAAGTTAATGCTTTATTCCAAGGTTGTTTTCCAAGCAATCAGAGACTGTGGCTGCAAGCAACCAGTCTCTCCTCTGCTCTTTTCATTCCTCTGCGTGTTCTGGGAGACCTGGGAGGAGGGGAGCTGGTCGCAGCAGGAGAGGGAGACTCCCTGGACTCTTTGGCAGCTGGGCTCATCTGTCTCCTGGCCCTCCTCCTCTCCAGCCTCTGAATCAGGACTGCTCTTTGCTCCCACTTCTTCCTGATCACCCAACCCTGTTACCTCTCCTGCTTCCGACACCTGTTCCTCACAGTCTGCTCCTGCTCCTTCTGATTACTCATCGTCATCCCACCACCAGTCCCCTGGCCCCTAGCCTTCTTCCCCTGGGGGTTCCCCAGCTGGTGCCTCCCACCACACCTCTGCATCCAGCCAGTCCATGACACCTGGAGAATTTGGGCAGAAAGAAGTTGTTCTTCCTTTGTCATAAAAGTACACAATGGCCTGGTTCGCACATTATGGTAGGCCAAACTATGGCTTACCAGGACCGCATGAAAATGTGGACTCCTGATGAGCAGCCTGCATTCACTTTGCTCCTCTGCATTCTTATTTACTCCTGTGCTACACTGAACTAAGTCAAGGTCTGGCTTAGTGTATCTTTGAACCACTGCTAATAATGAGCTACAGTTTGTTTGTGTGGTACGAATGTAAAAAGAGAGAGCGCGGAGCGGAGCAGAGTCATTTAGCTGTAAAAGCTTCTATGGGACTCTGCACTTTTGTGTGGCCTCGGTAAACCATAGTTTGGCTATCTGTGACATAGACATATCATTGACATTAAGCCAGTGTCAGAACCTGAGATAGATATAATGCTTTGTACTCAATGGCTGGCTGAAAGACAACCTTGTGAAAACATTTTCATAATTGTTTTATCACACTGAGTCATCTTTTAGTAAATGACCCCATCACTCATGGCCTGAAAACACATTTAAGGAGGCTTGCTAGGAAAAAATCTGAGGGGAGAAAGAAAGTAAAAGGCAGACTTTTGTTTCTTGTGGTCAAGTTTGCACACAATTTTCAATCAGTTTATTTCAGTAGTTCAGTGCAAATGAGCAGCATGCTATTAAATACTGTTGAACTTGCTCTTTCCAAAGCCAGGAGGCGGCAAACCAGAGGTTGGCTTACCAATAGCAGATGTGGCCTGTTTTCCCCAAGTAAACCAAGTGGTAAGACAAAGAACAAATCTTGAATTTTTGCTTGTGGTTTGTTTGAAGAGAAACAGAATTCAAGCAACAGTTCACACATAATGCTAAACCAGCCTCTGGTTTTTCCCCCTTCCAGCTTTCATCAGCACTGCTCATTCACATTAAACCCCAATTTACTTTTAACTATGATTTAACATTATGCACAAATCAGGCCAGAAATGGCTTCAGACATCATTGCTTTCTCTGCGAGCTCCAGGATTTATAGAAACAGTGGCACTAAGAGTGTAAATGAAGAATAGGTGTTTTTGTAATCCAATCTTTTGCATTACAGGAATAAACATATTAAATGCTGGTTTCAATCTTCATTAAATACACACAGAGAGAAGGATTTTATTTCTATTGCAATATATTGATACATTAGTGGTGCAGATTTACTAAACAATGTTATTGCAAATGTTACAGAATTGCATTAACACATCATTAAGATGTGATGAACACCAGCACGAGAAAGAAATTTAAATTGTTCATTCTAGCTAGCAGATTGGCATACTCTGAAAGCACACAAATGAGTAGTTCGGCACAGAAACAACTATGCCTCTAATTTATAAAACTTGCTGAGTATTGTTTTTAAACTTTTTAATAACATTTTCTTAAAATACTTTCTTTTCCTTAAAGCTTTTAAAATGCAACCAATGCAAAAGTTTAGATCTAAAGAACTAAACTCCACTTGATTTTAGTGATGGTGCTAACATTTGCATTTTCTTGTCTTGGAAATATAAATCAGAGGCACTTGCCTCAAGTACAAGAGTAGCTTTACAAGTCCAAAGGTTCTTCCATGGCTCATAGCACACATGCTATCTCACATCCTCTATACCACCTGGTCTTCATCTCCTGATGCTAGAGAACAGAAGTTCTCTCATACATGGCCCACTGCTGATTCTCACATGTATCTGATAAAGGAGCATATATTTCAGGTACAAATTACAGTAGTGCCCCCTGCTGAATACAAAAACAGATGGGCTACAGAGAAACTGTGTCGCTTGACCAGCCAGAAGAGAATGGGTATTTAATAATTTACTTAGAAATTCAACTCTCCACTGAATGTCTTCTTCATTTACAATGTTTTAATCCCACTTTTCATTCCAGAGACCTTCAAGGTGGCTTTTGATGGCTGGAGAGTGAAACTCCTAGGTTGGAATTCAATACCAGTGGTAAGGCAATGATTCCACCAGCACAAGGATTTCTGCCTGCATAATGGGGTGTTCTTCTCTTCTTCTCCCACGTACCCTTAAATCTGTTCTAGGGGTTCCCTAGAGGTGATGTTTAGAGGGAGCAGGGCATGCAGGGAAGGGGAGTTCCATTGCACAGGAGGGAATCTTTGTGGTGGCAGGACTCATTGGTAGAGTACTATCCCTAGTATTGGCATCCTAAGACAATGGTATATATATATACAAAACACCTTTCTTAGATACCGTTACCTTTACCTTTAGAGTGACATAATGTATTGCTCCTGTGATTTATATGCCATGAACTGCTTGCCGCATTGGCATTTACCACAATAATGTTCCTTGCCCCTTCCCCCTTTCTTCCCTTATCCTGCTCTTTATTGTCTTACCTACTTCAATGAAGACAAAAGACTAGACCAGCTACCAAAAAATGATGACATGAATTATTAGGAGCTCCTTTTGTTTCAGGTAATTTGATAACAGCTATAGAGCTCATATATTTGTTTTCCTGGATTTCAAAGTGTGTGGTTTTTAAAATATATATATATTATAAATTATTATTTCTCTATATTTTATCATTTTGTTATTGTTAAAGGTAATAGAGAATCACAGTTAGTTACTGGTTTAAAAAACTGAAGCTAGCAGGAACCTTAAGACTGAATGATACATTATGACATAAACATGGGGTTCCAAAAAAAGGCTTGCCTCCTTTTCATGCAAAAGCCCCCTGACAGCTTTCTGAGGCTAGGCTGTGAGATGGGGAAATGATTGGCAGGTGAGATGGCATCTGCAGGGAGAACTGGTAAACAAAGGAAAGGTTTCTCCGCCCAATTTCCCCCTACAAATACACCTCCTACATTCACATCACCTTGGCAAGAACATATATTTGAACAGGCAACAACCGATTAACACACATCCAAATGATGCACAATCACGCACACACAAATGGTGCTGAACCTGGATGTGATCCAAAAAAATCACTAAACACATCACTAAAATGCTTATATGTGTTCCGCCAATGGGTGCAGAGGCTGGGAATGAACCCCACACACAAAATGATTGACAACTATAGTTTCACTCGTGTTGTTGTTATTGTTTATTCATTTAGCCATGTCCGACTCTTTGTGACCCCATAGACCAGAGCACACCAGGCACTCCTGTCTTCCACTGCCTCCCGCAGTGGAAGATGGAGCAGGCTTGTTTTCTCCTGCTTCAGAGGGTAGGACTTGTCCAACCATCTCGTCCTCTGTCATCCCCTTCTCCTTGTGCCCTCAATCTTTCCCAACTTCAGGGTCTTTTCCAGGGAGTCTTCTCTTCTCATGAGGTGGCCAAAGTATTGGAGCCTTCAGCTTCAGTTTCACTCATAGGCAATATAAAATTTCAGCCACTGTGGTTGGCCACAGTGGGAAAGAGAATGGTGCCATCTTCATTGCATCTTTTTAATAATTCCTCATCTTAACATCTTCAGTACCTTCTTCATTTCAGGGACAACGGGATCCTATTTATACAATCTAAATGCTATACTCTATCACAAAACAACTTTCCTGTAAAGCTTTTCTTTTTAGAGTTAGCAATGTTTCAATCCAATTATTACAGTCAGGGTACACTGCGCTCCAGTGCTTAAATATATACACTTTTCAATATACCATCAAAATGGTTATGCAGTTCCTTACTTTCCAAAAATGCTCAGTGGAGAAATGTAAAGGAAGATCTTAAAAATAAGCACAAGCTATTCAAATAAATGCAAATATTCAGGCGCAAGGCAAATGGCATACTTGCCTCGAATGCCATTTTCAGATTGTTTCCTTGAATTTTTAAAAAAACCTCCTATCATCCTGCATGCTAGTGGAAGCTTCCTATGGTTAGGGGAACAGATTTGTATCCATGGGGACAGGAGAAAAATCAGAATGACCCGTCAGAGAACTGGAAAAGAAGAGACTGAGAGGAGATATAATAACAATCTTCAAATGTTGAAAGGACTGTCACATGAAAGATGGAGCAGGCTTGTTTTCTTCTGTTTCAGAGGGTAGGACTCGAACCAATGGATTCAACTTACAAGAAAGGAGATTCCAACTAAACATCAGAAAGAACTTTTTGACAGTAAGAACTGTTTGGCAGTGGAACGGACTCCTTCAGAAGGTGGTGGACTCTCCCTTCATTGGAGGTTTTTATTCTGAAATAGTGTTAGAAACTCAAAGTATTGCATATATTTCATTATGAGAAATAACAGTGCTTTGCCCTTTTGTTTTAAAAATGCTTTCTACTGTCTTTATGCATAATGGCTGAAATAATTTTTCTTTACGAAATTATCCCTTCCCCCATTCCCCATGAATTTTTGCTTTCGCTACCTAGAGAAAGCACATTATCTTTCAAGTCTGTGCTCTCAGCCTATACTTTGATTTGAAAATATGAAAAGGCTTTAAAATGCTGGAAAAGGAAAGGGCATAAGGGATTAAATAACATTTCTAACATAATAGACTACAAAAAGCTTACAGAAGGTATTCTGCTCAAGCCCAGGTCCCTAGTGTTAAAGAAGCACAGATGCTTATTAATTTTATATTTGTGCATTTACTTAGTTTTACTCTCTGTCCAAGAGGAAAGTATTTTTTATTGTCCACCTACAAGTGGACTATATCGATGAGATATGCAAGGCTAGAGTTGCTATATATACCGGTATGTGAAATCAAGGCATTCAGGGGATTCTTCCTTTGTTTCCAACAGAATATCCACTGGCAAAATCTATTATAAGTGAAAGGACTTCCCCACTACACAAACAGTAAATAATCTATAATATCTCTAATCCATGTTGTTCATGTAAAAAGGCTCCCACAGTAGTCCTGCCCTCGGGCTCACAGTCTGAGAGCCAGGACACAAAAGGAAAAGAGACTGGAAGGTAGGGTGAAAAAAACAAGCACAGGCACTAGTTCTTAGTCACAGCGATTTTGCAGTGAACAAAAGGAACAAAAAAGTTTGAAAAGGGGGAACTAAACACTGCTGGTCTTTCAGCAGAGCCAGTGGAGGGGACCTGCATTCCTGACTCTCACCCTATGATATAGCTTGATGGAGGAATAACTGCAGATGGTTGAGAGAGAGGCCTGTTGTTCATTCAGCAGAGCCAATGGAGAGGCCCTGCAATGTCACCTCCCGCTCTCCTTATATAATGTTTAAAGAGATGTTTAAAAATGTACAATAAAATATACATAACTCTATAATCCCAAGCCAACCTCACATTATAGGGTTTTAACTCCCTCTTTCACCACTGAGAAGCAATAAAAACTTATTACATCCATCTTAAAGAGATGAATAATTGCTTCCACATACACATTATTAAAAGAGTGGGCAAAAACATTTTTTAAATCCCTGTCCATGTTTATTGGCACTCCAAGAGTCTTCTGTCACTTGGTGCTTTCCTTACATAGACCAGTGTTTCTCAACCTTTTCGGGGCAACGGCACACCTGTCTCATGGAAAAAATCTCGCGGCACACCACCACCAGAAAATGTCAAAAAATCACTCTTACTTCCCCGCCGCCTTCGCGCTCCCGAGCACAGCAACTTCAAACTTCCTGACCCGCGCCCCTTACCAGAGTGGATGCCGAGCTCTCCGAGGCGCCGCTCCTTGTCGCTGCGCTGAGGTCGAGGCCGAGCGGGGGGAAACCTAGCAGCAGGCGCTGGGCCTGGACGGCTGCCGGGCTTCAGTGCCCCCCAACAGAAAAATGGCGGCGGCTACCGGCAGCCCTTGCGTCTCCTTCCTCTGTCTTCCTATTGGTCCCTGGCAACTAATCAGAATCGGTGGGGAGCTCCAAGCTGGCGCATGCGCGGTAGGTCGGCAGTGGGTTTCTGCGCTCCCTTTCCCCCACTGCAGCCGCTGCTACGCGTTTGCGGCTGCGGCATGGGGTCCCGAGCCACGGTTTTCCCGCGGCACAGTAGCCGGTGTCTCGCGGCACACTAGTGTGCCGCAGCACACCGGTTGAGAAACGCTGACATAGACACATTAATAGGAGACAGAAGGGCCTGTTCAACCTTTCTCCATGAATACAAACCATGCATGGAGAAGAGGGCAGCAGGACTATGTTGCTGACCCCAGCCTCAATAACCTGCAACTGTGGAAGGCCTCTGGGATTTATGCACTTGTCAATTGATTTCTACCAAGAGGAATCGGCAACAAAATGCTGCAGTGCAGAGTGTTCCTGTTCTGGTTCCCAGACTGTCATTCAGCCTTCCAGGATACAGTATTCCATTCCATCCCCCCCCCCCCCACTTATTTGATTTTTTTCGCAACGGATACCTAGTTACTGGGCATTCACAATTATCACTAGGCTATTTGGGGTGGTTGCCCCTTAAGGTTTTATTCCTCCTAGAAAAATTGTTGTACTTCTCTAGTTTCACAGTGACCTTGTTTTGGCTTCAATTCTGTCAGGAACTCATTTATCTAACATTTTAGAAATGACTTTTGAATTGAACAGTGTTACCCTACAATTTAAAGTAAATGTTACCCTACAATTTAAAGTAGCAGTTGTGAAACATTTCTAATCTATATTAAATGAAGATATAATGCATACCCTTTGTGGGCTGTTTCCTTCCCCTACAGATTATCATTATTTGTGTTAGTTTTATAGCACAACACCCACCCTCCTTACCATTCCTGGATTGTTTTGTGGTGAATTCTGATTGCCGACAGAAGCACGTTTCACGTGTTTTGACTGCAAATAACAGGTTATAAGACTGGTCTCTTGAACCTTCCAGCATGTGCTGGCTATCACAGCTAAAAAGAAAAAGAAGCTCACATATGAGTGAACCACAAGTGGTAACTGAAAAGAATAACTAGCCTACTATAGCAAAGATGCAGGGAAGTTTCATCAAGTTTATTTCATTGGGGCTCACACCATATACCTGTAGATTCTATCCCGGCACCATTGGAGAGGAAGGGAGGTACTCAAAACAGACCACATAAAGGCTTCTGAATAAATCCTTCACTGAACTGGATTCAGTGGATATGAGATGGGGATTCTTTTGCTGTGCATTTGAAACACTTATAGTTCCCATCTCATTCAGCACATGGAAGGGCTGACATACAGTACAGCAGAGGCTCCGGCCGAAGGAAGTGGGCTTTCCCCTACAATGTCATCCAGGAGGAAGCTGAAGAAGCAAGCAACAAAAATGCCTTATTCTGTTCCTCCAGTGGGAGCATCCCATGAGTGGAGTTCTGCTCACAAGAATACTGAACCCAAGCCCCACATGAATTGTTTACATGAAACACGCTTCAGGGATAACAAATGAATAATTATATAGAAGTGTATTCAGATTCTAATCTGTTTCTGTCTAAACTGCAAACATGCAGAAATACCAACACCGTGATCCTATACATGCCTACTCCAAAGTCCCATTTAGTTCAATGAGAATTACTCCTGGGTAAGAGTTTATAGGAATGCCACATAAATGAAATGGATTAGGACTGCGAGTTTAGAGGGAAAACTGAATTTGCTGCCCAGTGACTGGGCAGAGTAATAGCTGAAATATATCCACCCCAGAAACAGTGATATAACAGGCAAAAATGTTACTCTAATCACAACTTCAGTTCATTACCATTTATAATATTATTAAGAACATTTAGAGAAATCAAGGAACAGAAATTATTATAGTTTTATAATCAAAGTGTGCAGAAAGCATTTAGAAGCCCTTGCAGGAAACAAACAACTCAATCTTGCACTGGAATATTTAAAAAATACATTATAAAAACTTAGTTAAATGAACATATTGCATGATTTTTCTTCTTCAAATAAAGTACTGTCTACCATAGATATTTATCTTGAAGCTGTACCCACAACAAGTACAGCTACAGAGCCATATTTTCAATCATGTGAAAGTGAGCAATAGTGAATTAAGATGACCTGGCCAAGCAGAAACCCTTGGAGGTTGTATAGCTGTTTTGTACTTACAGTTGTGTAAATGTTGTTGCTGCTATAAGAAACAATCTGCAAAGGAAATGCGCAAGTTTAAAGATGATATCATGGGACAATTCAGCACCAGCACTGCTGAAGACACAGATACAAACACGTTGACTAAGGAAGTAGTCAAACATGGCAGAAAGCCCTTTTCTGCTATGAAAAGATTAAATGAGCACATGTTGGGGTGGCATCACAGCAGCAAATTCCTCTCCTCTGTGTGTTCATTGTGTGTGTAGGGAGCCTGCACATGCAAAGGTAAGAACATAAGAAGAGCCCTACTGGATCAGAACCAAGGCCCAGATATTCAGCATTCTGTTTCCACACTAACCAACCTGATGGCCATGGAAAGGTTACATGCAGGACATGAACATGGTTGTATGTATAATGGGTTGTACATTGGCGGAGAGCCAATGAAATTAATGGGCCTAATCACTCTGAGTTATGACTAACATTGGATACAGCCCCTTATAATGAATGTACAAAGGGAGCAGGAGGACTCTGCCACAGTGGTGTTCATTTAAACTGTTTTTAATAACTCAAAGGGGGTAAAGTGTAAACCAAAAGCGAACTGTAGTGTAAACCAATAAATTCAGTTGCATGGATTGATCACACATCCACAGTCAACCACAGGTTCAAATCTGCACTGGTACATATAGAGCACCAATGCCATAGAAGGAATCAAGGGAAATAAGCAAGCACTGGAATAAGCAAGCATTGATATATTGTCACTTCTTCCAACTGATATGGAATGTATTCACAAAAATATCACTAGCATCTCTAGAATTCGCCATCTTGGCAGCACTATGATGCTGCTAGTCCTGAGTTTGCAGTGAGCACACACACACACACACACACACACACACACACACACACACACACAACTCTCTGTTTGCCGTTCTCCAGCTGACCTCTCTTTTCCATGGAGGGGAAAGGATAATTAAGTCAGTTCTGTGAATCATATCCACCAGACCATATCTATTCCTATGATTTACTGATCTCTAACTCACGGCTAGAGTGAGTAAAAGACACAGTGAATAGAAGAGAAACTCCTCTTCAAAGTCAATACAAAGTTGAAGAAATAAAATTCATAGCTGACATTTATAATGCAAGTTCACTTTCACAAAAAGAAAAAGAGAGAGTAGCATGCTTCTATTAAGAGAGGACCGTAAAACACCTCTGGTGTGAACTATTTTTTCATCTACATTAAATAAACAGAACTTTCATACACTTCCCAAAAACAGCATACCTTTGTAGCGTAAATGAACCAATTATTATGTGTAAGGCTGCAATCCTACATATATTTACCTAGGAGAATTTAGTCAAAGTGACTTACTTCTGACTAAATATATATAGGATCACACTGTAATGCTCCTCTGCACTGTGAATAAACCCAATTGAACACAATTTAATGAATTTAATATGTTAAAATATATCGCTTCCTTGGCTCACTTATTTCTTGCTATACTAACTGCTTGCCAGATTCAACACAGGATTTCTACTTCTTGTGGCTCTTTAAAACTTACAATTGCACCATGACACCTAAGGTGAAATGGAAAATTTATAGCCCATCTCTGACATTGCTCCATCCACACATTGCTTCTGATTATGAAGCAGCATGGTGTTCTCATTTGCAGCTGCCTTTCCCATTTGCAGACTCCATAAATGTCAGGAGCGTGAACAGAGAGGAAGGAGAAAAGGCATTCTGGAATGAGAAATTAAGATAAAGCTTTACACCTTCATGAGCAAAGCTCAAACAAAATTACAGCCAATAAGCCATGAACTATGCTGATCTCTATCCTTGATGTTTAAGAACTTTTAAACTTACTTACAGAGCAACTTCAATTCATCATGCTGCACGTTTATCTGAAATACAGCTAAATGGAATAGGCTATTCACTTTTATTTGTTTATTTATTTTTTACACCTGAACAAATCACTTGGATTGATGGAGCTATTTGCTGAATGTATGGTTGCCTTCCTCCCCTCTCATGTACGTATGTTCATATATTACACTTTTCCAAATGGCTTTATCAACGCCCTTCAGAAAACTAACACAGTACATTTATGATGTAATAAATTAAGGGAACTAAGAAAAACAGGGGAAACATTTCACATGTTTTTTATTTAAAGCATTGGCTACATCAGCCCTGGAAAGTGGCCCAATGTTGCAATACGGTACTAATATTGGGCCAGAGGGGGTGTTGGGAGAGAGTAGTGTATGAGAACCCTGCAGTGTAGTCCAGAGTTTTTATCCAGCTTCTTACTGTGTCGTATTGGTTTTGTCTTGCTTTGTTTTGTAGGGAAATGAAGGTTGGGATGATGCCAAATTGCCCATGGGGTGAGGGTATCACTGGGATTTTTGGGTGTGGATTGTTTCTGTTTGAATAATACTAAAACGGGTATGTTCATGTCAAATCATTTCTACTCAGAAAATAAAAGGGTGGCTGTTTATGACTTGTGGTGGTAATGCTGATGCAGTCATTGTGAGGTATAAATAAATAACCAGCAAATGGATACACCGTTTGCCTTTTAACCATTGAATCATGAATTAATTCAAGCATGGGCACCTGAACCTTGCTTGCTGTAAATGTTATGATCCCTTTGGATGCACACTCCCGCCAACCACCTGAAATACCACAACTCACCTTGAGCTGAATTGCCAGCACAAAATAAACTGGCGTAAGACCAAACAGTAGCATAGTTTTACAGCACATGAAGCTTGAGATTTTTGCTACACTAGTTTACATTCCATCCGTCAGACATCTCATTATTTGGGGGGGGGGGTGTTGATTTATTTCTGGGAACTCCACCCCACCCAAAAAAGAGGGTACAGTTTTTTGTGTCCTCTGTTGTGCTTGTGACAGAAGACCCAGTTCACATACAATGTACTGGGTCCAAAATATCTTGTTAGGATACCTGTATGCACCACCAATGATGCCAGCTAGGCACTCGTGATTCACAAGCTGGATGGAAGGAAAAATTGTTTTACGTTTCCTTATTTATTTTCTTAAAGAGACTTTAAATGCCCTTAGAAAAGAATACACTGGGAGAAAAGGTTAAAACGTTTTCATTATTTTTAGCCAAATAAAAATATTGCTATAGTGTAAATAGTGTAAATATGGGGAAATAATTTTCTTGAAAAATCAGTTAGAAAAGAAAATCTTAAGACCTTAGTTCATGGCTCACAATCCTTTCATTTTCTTGCATACAGAAATGCCATACACTTCTTAAGAAATGAATATTACATGAATTTGAAAGCAGCTGGAGTGGGCTTACTTGCTCACTGACTCATAAGGACCAAGTCGTAAGAACAATATGTCTTAAGTTTATCACTTTACAAATTCTGTTCATTTTGTTTGTTTGTCATAAACAATTTAAATTAATCAATTATTATTCAATTCAGTTCCAAGGAAATTAAACAAATAGATTCTATATTAGCAGCATTACTGCAAAGTGTCTTTTGTGGATTGGCAAAAGTTAAATCTGATTGACTGATTGAGAAGATGAGGATGGTCAAGATCTTAGAAAATGGGAAAACAACAACGAAGAGAGCAGAAAATAAATGAAAGACAGTATCTCCTGAAATTCAGAACATGGGAAGTCCCCCACTTGAAATTTTTGAATTCGGAATATATAATTGGCTGTATTGTTTGTATTGTAATTTGATATGATGTGGTATGATTTGTTAATAATTGGTTGGTTTTTTTATTGAAAATGAATAAAAATTATTTTTAAAAAAAAGTTAAACCTGCATCTTGTTTTGGAAGATGAGGCAAAACTAATTCCCCCAGCCTCCTTCTGTTGAAAAGCACCAAAGAACTGGACTAAGAATTACAGATCCTGCACTTCTGAATATTCTGCTAAGGACTTCTTTACACAATACTTTTTAAAGTGTGTCCCTAAAATATATTGAGTGCATGTCACAAACAGGTGCATGAAAATGTATTTATTATACTGGTTATACTGATGCAAGTTAGAGAACTAAAATTAACCCCAATCTGGATTTTTCTTTCATGGTTTTTTTGAATTCTCCACTGAATTTGATGTTCATGGAAGCTCCATGTATGAACACATATCCTTCAAAGTGAAACAAGGAAGATTTGCTTGTGTAGAATCACCCTGTATGCACTGTTACTCTCATGGAACCTTGAATTCACAGGTTAAGGCTGCAATCCTAACCTCACTTACCTGTGAGTAAGCCTCACTGAATCCAACAGGAATTCTGAGTACACATGCAGTGTCAAATCTCTAGGATTAAATGTAGCCTTAACCTTACTTAAGAAACTCAAACAATTTTGGCTTTTAATCCTTAGCTAATGCAAGAAAGTGTTTTGCTTGGTTGACAAACTAATATGGAATGTCTGCAGTTAACAGTAAAAACAGCTCATACACAAAACACATTTCAATTAATTTCCTCTCAACAGATGTTTATAAATAAAATGACTTTCTGGATCACTTCACTCTAGCAAAATGTGTGATTGTGTAGCAGTCCAGATGGCTCCATTTTGTTCTTCTGCACCTTTGTGAGCAATAATTTATATGGTTCCCCAAATGCTCGTTAGTTATCATTTCTCTACATGGCAGCAAGACCCACCCCCAGTAATAATTAATATTTTGCAAACTATGTGGCACATCTGGCTTCCATTCACTAGAGAATTTAGATTGTGCCAAATACTGCCCCAACGTGCTATTTCTATTGACATATGGTCAAAGGAAAAAAGCAGTTAAGAGGTTCCTTTTATTTAGTTGTTTGTTTACTTACATATTTAAAATATTGATATACCAACTTTCTCATATCAATGCCATTAAAAAATCATAATAATGTAATCAAACAATATAAAACTAAAGTAAAATAAAACAGTAAACAATGGAAACACTACAAACACAGAGATTCAGTAGCCCACCCTGCCACAAGCCACCTGAAATATTCAGGTCTATCATCCCTTTCAGAAAACTATAAGAAAGAAACAGGTTTTGACCTCCACAAGGTCATTCCCCAGCTTTGTGATAACTGCCACTTCTACCCATTTTTTTATTCTACTTCACATTATCTAGGAATAGGAATAATTTATTGGCCAAGTACATTTTCCAACATACTTGGAATTTTGCTTCGGCTACATTGCAATGTAAACATACCTTATACAAACACTGTTCCACTCACAATACAATGACACAGCAAAGAAACCCCACCCATAACTGGCCTCCCCTTCCGCTACACAACTATGATTTTAACAATTTAATGTCACAAGGGAAAAAACTGTTCTGTATCTATTATCAACCCTGCCATGTGGGAATTCCTTGCAGACGACCGCAGCACCTGGAGACAGGCAGTGAGGTTGTGCATCCATAGCAGTGACCAGAGGAGAAATGACTGCTGGGTGGAGCAGAGAGAGAAGAAACTCCATGGTGCATCTGCAGCAGCACAATTGGACACCTTCATCTGCCCTAGCTGCAACAAAACATGTCTCTCCTGCATCAATCTCCTACATATTCAATATCCATTATACCAGGGTTTCATTGTGCCAGTACATTTTATACTGTGTCCCCCAAATGTTCCCAGAGCGTTGTTGTCATGTACGATGAAGACGGGTGGGGTTTTAAAGTCACAAAGTTATGTAAATAGTGTAGAACAGAAGCTATATAAAAACCCTATGAGAAGATGCTATGACGGGAATCAACTATCCATACTAGCTATACATAAACAATATAACTTCTGTTCAGTTTGAGTTAAACAGAGTTATCTCAGTATTTTAAAAATCAGAATAAGGGCAAGAACACAGGGTGAAGGACTATAGACTCATCTTTAGATTCGTACAGACATCAAAATTACTGTGGAAAGAGTTACGTCATGACTTAATATTTGAAAATGGTATATTCCAAACAGCTTGACGGCAGTACTTATCCATACATGTCTGAGAGGATGTCACACTAATAAAACATATATATATAATTGAGCTGCATATCAATATCAATGTTATTTGCTAGTGGCTGTGGATACACTACATACTGTACAAGGTTTCTACACTGGCCTTAGCAGTCCAAAATATTAGACAAAATTTCATTATACATCATGGAATCCAAATGCTGGGGACCACTTATGCTTAAAATATACCTCCATATTGTATTTGTATAATTTTGTGGTGATCAGTGGTTTTTAGCAAGTTAATCTGACTGACAGATTGACTGCATATCAATTGTAGACAGCATTGATGATGCCTGATTTTGTTTTTTTAATGTTGTGTACTTTGAATTTACTAATGCAATTCAAATGAACCACCTGTTATCTTTAAAAATAGGTTGATCACATTCTGGATTTATCAAGTACATTATTCAAAATATGTTAGGTTACAAATACGGACAAGTGCTGTATAATGTATGGTATGCAATCATATCCCCTTAATTTTATGCTGTGCAAGTTCTCTTTAAATGGCAGATATTACTAATAAAAAAAGCAATGCACACTTACTTGAAAGTAAATTCCACTAAACTAAATGAGACCAACTTCTCAGTAAATATGCTCATGTTTGGGCTGTAAGTAAATTCATTTTCAAAGACTATGACACAAAAACAGCTGTTTGCATGAAGCAGACTATACATACCATTTTTAAACATTACCATGGCTGACAAAAGTATATAAATTATTATTATTATTATTATTATTATTATTATTATTATTATTTATATACCACCCTATATCCAGAGGTCTCAGGGCAGTTCACAGAATAAAATCAAAATATAAAACCACAAAATATATAATCAAAATAAAAACAACAACCCAATAACCCCCACCCCCCAAAAAAACCCACATTTTCAATCAAATCAACCAAAGGCCTGGTTAAAAAGGAACGTTTTTGCATGGCGCCTAAAAGTGTATAATGAAGGTGCCAGGCAAACTTCCCCGGGGAGAACATTCCACAGACGGGGAGCATGTACTCTTTAACAATTTTCCTTTAACATTCACAGGCTGTATAATTCAAATGTTTCGATCCACTGAGTGGTTATAACGATGAGCAGCCCTGCAGTGCTGAATTTTTACTATGTACCATCACAAATTAATTATGTGATGTCTTCTTAGCAAATTGGAAACGAAGCATGAATTAACTACGTAAAATTGTTTCAAAGGGGGCAAAAGTAACATCCATTAGAGGTTTCATTACTAGAAGCATTGTGAGGTAAAATACTGTATCGATGTGTTGAGCTTTTAGCTGGAGTAGTCTGTTCATAAAGAAGACTGCAAATTGCTTACAACACAAGCTATTCAAGGCTTGCAAGGCTTTAACAAGGTGGAGTGGCTTTAGAAAAGAATTAGACAAATGCATGGAGGACAAGGCTACCAGTGGCTACTAGCCATGATTACTATATGTTCTGCCTTCACTGTCAGAGGCATTACGCCTCTGAATACTTAGTTACTGGCAGTCACAGGTGGGCCAAGTGCTGTGGTGCTCCTGTCCAACTTTAGGCTTCTCACAGGCATCTCGTTAGTCACTGAGAGAAAAGGATGCTGGGCTAGAGGGGCCACTGTCCTGATGTACTTAAAAGTTTGAGCTTTGTACAGAAAACTCTTCTGCAACCAATGAACAACAGGTCTTGAAATTAATGAAGTATGTGATTGCGTGTCAAGGCCCCCCCCCCGCGCGCGCACACACACTTGAAGAATAACACACGTGGACACCAGTATTTTAGGTTAATGGGCTAATAAAGGCCACAACTTTATTGGTTACATAATGTGAGTGGTATTGGCTTAGGCATTGGACCCGAACCGACTATATCTGACTCCTGCCCACCATGCAGGAAGTCTCACAATGGTTAACCACCAGTAGGAGGAGCCCTGTTGATGTACATCAACTCGGAGCTCCCCTCAGGGTCACCAGAGAGGTCGTGCCATAGCCCTAGCCTCTACCCGGGCTTCGGACAGGAACCACGACCCCTGGATTCCTTTTAAGGAATACCCTTAAAGGGGAGGGGAAGGTGATGGCCACAACCTCCCCTCCCATAAACAAGCTTTTCCAATGCCTAACCGCCAAACCTTACAAAGTTGTGACGATTTGCTATGAGGTAGGCAAAAACCAAGTGGCTGGTGCCAATCTACCAAGTGGAAAAAATCCTACCAGGCCCCTTCAACAGGTGACCAACTGAGGTCCATAGCAAGGTCAGGGTGTCGAATGCATGAAGAAAGGGTGGGAGGGGGCGAGATCCGTGTTAGCAGGAAGCTGAAGAGAGAGCTCCGGGCCGCGCAGAACATAATTGGGGGCAACAGGTTCTAGCAACCATGGCGTCTGGGCTGGGGAATAGTTGTGTCCCACCACAACAGTATTTCCAACAGCAAAACTTCACTTTTCACTGTAGAAATGAATTATTACTGCTCACTTTTATAGTAGAAAACAATAAGGACATAGGTGGGGTCATAAGAAAACCACCTGACAACCCTGACTCAACGCTCAAGAAGGGGACAACTTGTGCTCCTCTCCCAGTCATTTCTATGGCAATAAACACAATGGCAGTGTGGGTGTATCCCATGGAGAAATAGAGGGCACAGAGCACTGGAAGTCCAGTATGATCCACAAATGTAACACAACTATAAGCAGTGCTAATTGAGATTCATCACAGAGTGCTAATGCAATCAGATGAGGATCTAATTAGCATGGGGGGAATGATTAATTTGTGCAAATGGTATGAAAAGCATTTTCCTGTTTCTTTTTTGTTGTTCTCCAGGGCTATAATAGCAGGGTCATACACGGGGAAAGAAGGATGAGAAACTGGAAAATGGGGCTCCCAGATCTCACCTGTGCTGACATTTGTTGCTTTGGGCTTCCCAGGCTTCCCATGCTCCCTTGAGCTCAGAGCATCAAACCACAAGCTGTGGCTTACTGTAACTTGTGTGAACCACTACTAGTGGTTTATTTCTCCCAAACAGATCACAATCAGTATGCCAAAAACAATGGCTTACTAGGACGATTCATTTGGTGGGGAAAGTGTGGCACAGGAGCAATCCAGCAGCATGCTTTTGTTCACTGTAAGCCATTGTTTATGGCTCACCATGTTGTGCAAATTCGATCAATGTATTTAGAACAGAAGTACTGGTTTCAAAGTGTCCTCACACCATTCAGTATGAATTTCCACTCCTGGGATGAGCTCTGCAAAACAGTTTTGCAAGTTTTCATTGTGGCTCTGCTTGACTCAGGGGAAACTGTGGAGTGTACTGTCCTATCACCAACACATCTCCACAAAGCCCACAAAGCAAATTTGCAACTGTTTTTAAAATGCTTGTGCACATGTGTCACTTTAAAATCATTTTAAAAGCCAGACAGAACTTCTGAAGCATGAGGTGAGAGGTAAGACTGACAGCTGACCCTGCATCCAACTTGCTGGTATGTCATAGAATCACATGGCAGGTGAAGAAACTGATTGTGACTGTTCTGTGAATACTTTGTCTTCGTCTTTAGTTTTAGTTTTTGCAGTGGGAAGCTGCAGATTTTCAGTCCCTATAGTGTCACATATGATAGATATGGGCTTGCATTCCTGTGGCCCCTGGGATGGTGTCCCAGGGGCCACAGAAAACACAGAAAGTGCTACTGAACTAAGCTTTACTGAGAATAGGCCCACTGAACAGGACCAGATTCAACTAGCTTGTTGCGCTAGCAGGAACCAATGCAACAAATCATTTGACCGCAACATGATTTTCTGCCTTCTCCTCCCCAACACGCCCCTAGAGCCCTCCCCAAACTACTAAGGAGAACCCCCCAGAACAGCACACAGGGGGAGATGGGGGGAGATTGTTCTGTTCAGCAAGCAGAAATGCTTGTGCTGACATGATGATCACCTTAGCTTGGAACTGAATTCCACCCCATGACTAAGTTAAGGTTCATTAATTTCAATAGTTCTGCTCTGAATACCACTCTAGATCTCTCTCTCTCTGAGGATGCAGAGAGATGTCCAACCTCAGAGAGCGACAACCCATGTCAAATGCCTTCTTCTCATCATCACAAAAAGAAAAGAAAAAATTCTCTAGCCCTTCCCCTACCAACCACAGAGTTACCGTATAATATTGGTAGAGCCAAAAAAGGGATTGACCAGAGGTGGATTGGGAGTGTGTTGTGGAAAGACATGAAGTATCCAAAGCATTTCCATTTTCCTGACATGCCCCCAAACCATGCCAGCAATGGGCTTCTTTAAGTGAATTCTCATTGAGAGGGAAATTAGTTGGCGGGAGAATGGTGGAACTAAGAAAGGTCAGAGAACCAAAGAACATGAAAATATTTTGCTAGACCGGGTCAATGGCCCATCTAGTCCAGTATCCTGTTCTCAAAGGGGAGAGCCAGGTGCCTATGGGAAGCCTGCAAGCAGGACCTGAGAACAACAGGGTTCTCCTCACCTGTGATTGCCAGCAAATGGCATTCAGAAGCATGCTGCCTCCCAACAGTGGAGGTAGAATATAATCTTTGTGATTAGTACCCACTGACAGCCTTATTCTCCATGAATCCTATTTTAAAGTCATTCACGTTGGTAGACATTACTGCCTCTTGAGGGAACCAGCTCCATAATTTAACTATGTGCTATGTGAAGGTCACGTTATGAGACAGGGAGAAAAGCTCCTCTGTCATGAATGTTCCACCCTTACTTCCAACCTGCTGGTGAGATCCCAGCAGAACATGGATGCTTTAATTTAGATTCCTGCATTGCAGGGGATTGGACTAGATTGCCCTTTGGGTCCCTTCTAACTCTACGATTCTATGAATCTATGATTGCCACTCCCCTCCCCTCCCCCACCTTCAGGATTTCATTCTTAATGCACTCTTTTGTAGCTTACATTTCAAGCATAATGGTGACCGAGTGTGTGACAGAGAATAACATGCACAAACTAATCTGGCACAGAAGTTTGTTCTACAATGTCACGGAAGAATGTCAATAAAGAACTGAGCCTACTGTGAAACAAAGTCTCCCTCTGTTTGCAGGTATTGAATGCTGTCTTTGATTGTAAAAACAAAAAGGGTGTACACTTGTAGAAATGTGTTCTTCTCTAGATTTTTCTTCCATTGAGAAACTTATGGCTCTGTGTCAAGAAATAACCAGGTTTCATTTATTAAAATATCTTACGTTTTTTGTCTAATAGCCTAAGCAGAAGAATAAGCCACACCAGATACAGAGTTGCCTGCAAAAGAAAGTACTATGAATGTTCCGTTTTAACTTTTGATTTCTTTGTCTTTAAATATGTAAGCATTTTTCAAGCAGGGTTTTATAAAATAATAATAAACGTTGTCACATGGTGTGAAACAGGCAATCGGTGTAGTGCAAAGTGCACTACAGATCATAATTCAGGAAGAAATACCGTTACATAGTTCCCTTCATCCAGAAAATGCAAACGGAGGGGATTTACTATCTTCCTGGGAGACGCAGAATTCCTCATTCCCATGGCACAGGCATGTGGAAGCCAAAGTGTATACACAAGTTTATTTGAAGCCATTTAAAGGGCAAAGTGTTACTGGGACAACAAAAGACCAGGAAAAGTACTACAGAAGGACAAAGTGAAACATGAGAAAAGCCGAACTACATTATATTTTGCAAAATCACCCTAACAACTCCAGCTTGGAGATGTCTCCGATAAGCAAAATGAATAAAATGAAAAAGAAACCTTTCTAAAATACCCACAACCTCTCCTACCAGCACCACCACTTCCAAACTCTAATATAAACTAAGAGTGTGTTAAACATGCTATAAAGTGCCTACTTCTTGTTCAATCATATTTCTAAGGATAGGATTCTTAACTGGTATAAAATAGCAAAAGTATATGCATTTTAGTGGATCTGCACTGATCATGGGAATTTTTCATCCCACTGACTTCAATGGGAGGGATTGGAGGGGAGGCACCTCCATATCAATGACCATGCTGCCACCATGGCAAAGTATAGGATATGATGTTACCCAGGACCCAATCAGAACAAGCTACCAATAATATATAAAATGCACATGGGGAAACAATGAGTTATACTCCACGTAGTTCTACCTCTCTGGCCCCATGCACAGAGATTCCAAGAAAGTATTCTGGTAGTTCCCATGAGCAAGGGCACTGTGTATAAAAACAAAGGGATCACTGTGCACAAAGCAGCATGTCTCAATTTGAGCACATTGTTTATACTTCTCAGCCCAGAACTCTAACAGGTACCTTGCCTTCGTACTCCAGACACATGCATCTAAAGCTCCACAACAAACAAGAGAAAGGGGAGCATAGGAAGCTGCCTTGTACTGAGTCAGACCATTAGTCCATCTAGCTCGGTTTTGTCTATGCTGACTAGGAGTGGCTCACCAGGATTTCAAATAGGGTTTTCTCCCAGCCCTACCTGCAGATGCCAGGGTTCAAACGCAGGGCCTCCTGCATGCAAAGCAGATGCTCTGCCACTGAACTATGGCTCCCATGGTTCTACTCATCCTTTTTGCTGGTCCTGAATACTGTGTCATGTCTGAGTGTGAGCGATACTGCTCTGATACTCTCTGCTCTGCCCATAACAGCAGGTAACATACAAGGGAGACACTCAACCACACATGTAAGCAAAGTCCCAGTCCAACCACTCTACTCAAACCTATTGCCAGCCAAACACTCATTAGTCACAGCCTAGATGTATGAAGCAGAACAACCAGGTACTGAACACACAGTATATCCCTACAACCTGCAACAGGGGTGGGGTAAGTCCCCATGACCACCCACCCTGGCAGAAGAGGCTGAGGCATGAGTACTGGCTAATTACCGAGGTGGCACCGCTCTTCTCTGTCAGTCCCTCACACCTATTCTGCATCCTGCTCCAGGGACTATGTGGTACAGCTGATGACAATTGCTTGTTATTCTCTCAGCACCTCTCCCCTTACTCTCCACAAGCAATTGTCCTATAGTCACAGGATCCACCTCAAGCGCCGATTTGTGTCATCCATTAAAAAGGTCCAGCCCAACTCTTCTTGTGGGGTTGTTAACCTATTTGCCTCAATAGGGCTCAGGGCCTATGGTGCCTCTACACCCTGCTCACTCATGCTAGCTGGAGTGCAAGGGCGCACAGACAGTATGGTGCTGCTGCCAAGAAGTATGAAGCAGTCGGGTGGATGGAGATGGAGATAGTACATGACAGGCCTGGCTTATCAGGCATTTAGTATACAGTACAAGGAAAGAACTGATGGGACAGAAAGTCTAGCAGGCATAGGCAAACTCAGCCCTCCAGATTTATTTATTTTTGGACTACAACTCCCATCATCCCTAGCTAACAGGACCAGTGGTCAGGGATGATGGGAATTGTAGTCTCAAAACATCTGGAGGGCTGAGTTTGCCTATGCCTGGTCTAGAGAGTATATGCAGGAGCCAGTTTATTGGTCCATGCAGCACTGTTCCTGCTTGCCTCAGTTGCACCTATGAGGTGGACCCTCCCCTGCCTTTCCTAGGGCTTGATCACCCTCTCCTGTTACCCAACCCTGTGTTCTGTGCATGAGCCACTGGAAGCTGCTGCCATCAGCACATGTCAACTGTACCCTTGTCCTGTCTACTTGGCTGCTTCCCAAAAGACCCTTCCCTCCCTTCAGTGGTCTTGAACCCTTGTCCTAGGAAGGTTGTGTGTGCTCTCTGAAGGGATCCTGCCCAGCAAGCTATGTGGGTGCTGTGTTGTGTATCTTCTCTCCTGCCTCTTCCTTGTACGCATATTGTGCGTTGCAATGCAGGGGTGTGTGTGCTTGGAGGATGTCCCAGTCACTGTGAGTTAATTTGATTCCATGCTGCATGTAGCTGCCATGGAGTGATTGGTGGGCATTGGTGGAATTTCCAAGGTGTGTCCATCATTTTTAACACATTTCTTTTGTATTTTCTGGCTATGTACCGGTATTTTTACTTCCTTCCCAGGCTGTGCACACACTGGATACATCAGGTGTTCAACTGGTGCAGAGGTAGTTTTAGCTTCCATCCCAATATAATGCTTACTTGTTGATCTGTTAAAGTAGCTTAGGAAAGACACAAAATGCCCACTTTGTGTTTAAGATGAAAAACTTGTTTTCCACCCTGAACACACACTGATAGGTATATTAGTCGGCTCGACTCTTTTAATCTCAAGAGGAGACCAGGTGAATTAAGGTAAATTAAAACAAGAGTATGGGTCATTATTTATTGTTTATTAAACTATAATTTACCTTCGAAAAGTAATTGAGTTCAATATCCATAGTGCAACAGCAAGCAGCTTCCAAAAATTAAAAAACCACAGTGTACTATGAGCCATAATGGCCTCACAAGTTGTTTTCGGATGGATGAATTCATTCTACCATTCTAGGTTAGATTTCCCCAAAGACAAATTCAGTAAATTGTGATATTAAAAAAAACCAACCCAAGTCTCTGCTCCATTTCTTTTAATCAGCATGTTACATAACTGTTTTACAGCTTTAATATTTATTTAACTTCAACTGTTAAAATGTTAAGTTTGCAAAACAAACCAGCTACTTAGAATACAGTACTACATTTCATTATTTTAGGAAACAAATGTCGTATTTCACATTATCCATTATTTTAACCAATTTACTAATAAATCTTTACCCCCCAAAAATAATAGGCATTGGAAACAGACAATGCTAAAGGCCTGCATTTGAATACTTTGAATGATATATTGGTTCAAGTAAGAAAGCATTTTGAAAAGTTAGGTACCGATATATTATTCCTACTTTGAGAATATAAACTGTTTGTCTGTCAAAGAGGGGCTGTCTTCAAGATATACTTTTTAAAATCAGCTACCTATTTGCCATCCTCCAGTTTCATGTGCATTTGTTATCTAAAATTTCACGTTACAGGTTGCATTTTATGAGACATCAGTTAGAAGAATATATTCACCATCCTTGTACTTGCTCCATAATTTAAGGCAGGCATACTGTAAAACAAACAATTCACAGAAGCTGTCTTAAGAAACAAGAAGATTTGAGTAGTTTCTTGTCAAGAAAGTTTTCTGCATTCCAATCTTCAGATTAGATTCTGTTTTCTTGTTTTAAGAATTGGCACAATCCAAACGATGTCATTAGAATGGCATTTGCCTGTTATCAATTGCTAGTCAAATATTAACTTGAGCTTTTGCCTTGCTTAAATTGCTAGATGCATTTTAAATCAGTTTAGAATCCAGATGTGATATACAGCTGTAGAGAGAGAGAGAGAGATAGATAGATAGATAGATAGATAGATAGATAGATAGATAGATAGATAAACAAAATCAGAGTAATGGCCATTTTTTTAGAACTATCTGGCTTTAGTTAATTTGTTTAAAATAAGTAACAAACCAAACTAACTCCAATCAGAGAGCAAATAACTTCCAATGTAAACTCTTTACTCAGGTTTTCTGCTCAGTGGCAAATTACTGTGGCAGCTAATTAAATTTTGTGAACATGAAGTCATTCATTTGTGCACATAAGAGTTCCATCCTATTCAACACAGTTCCCCATTATATAACTACCTAGCCTGCCAATTGTTACCCTTACCTTTCTCCCATAAGCTTTACATTATGCAGTTCTCAGGAAACTATTTTGATTGCAAAGTTTTTCTCTCTCACACACATACAAATTGAATCAACACATTCTTAGGTACTTTCTTTCATTCACTCTAAGGAAGGAAACAATAGCGGAAAACAGGAGAATGTGGGAACTGAGCCAGGAACTGAGCCAGAAAAAGGGCTACAGTCAAGTCGGTAGCAAGATGGCTATGAGGGCATTTTAATTAGTCATAACCCACAACATATCAGGTGGAATTCAACATTGTGCTAATTTGATAGTTCCATCAGCACAAGCATTTCCACCTGCCAGCAGAACATCTCCCATCTCCTCACTCTGTGTGATGTTCTAGCGCAGTGATGGCGAACCTTTTAGAGACCAAACTGCAACCCAGAACCCACTTATTTATCGCAAAGTGCCAACACGGCAATTTAACCTGAATACTGAGGTTTTAGTTTAGAAAAAAAACCAACTCATGCATTAACATCTTTTGTCTTAAAAGAAAAACACAATAACAGAGCTTTCAATGATACAAACAACTTTTTATTGAAAGGTAAAAGTTTGCATTTGGCATGCTTTTGAACAATTAATGTGAAGCCTCAACCTTGCAGCAGCAGCAAGGAGGAAGAAGGTGACTGCTCGGAACTCTCAGTGGCCCACCAACACGGTAGCATGCCTCTGAGCACGTGCAGAGTGCTGCACCCTCCCCACCCACAGCAGAAGCTCCCAAAGGGAAAATGCGCACCCTGGGGGTTGTGGCTCCATTTTGCACACACACCAGACGCCCCATCCGAGGCACTTCTACTCAGACACAATTCCCAGGATCCACGCCAGCCTCTGAAAACAACATGAGCGCCTGCTTAGGGATAGCGTCACATATCCAAATGGGACCATTGCCCTACCCGGCCCTTCCCTTTGTGCCTCCCTGGCCACAAGGGCGCCTTCTCAGTCTGGGCACCCCGCGCGGAGCAGCTGAGCAAAAGGAGCCCTATAGGCGCTGCAGCAGACGGGCCAGTTTGGGGATTTCGGCTCTTTACTGTCCTGCTCATGCAACATCAGAAACTGAGGGCCCACCATAATCATTGCCGGTGCTATTCCGCAACCCGCTCGCGCAAAATACTAATTGCCACAATATGCCTCCGGAAGCCTCAGTGCAATTGGGCGCAATGAACTCAGGCCAAAGAATAATAATTTATAATAATAATAATTTATTATTTGTACCCCGCCTATCTGGCCGGGTCCCTCCAGCCACTCTGGGCGGCCTCCAACAGATATAAAAATACATTAACATATCACAGGTTAAAAACTTCCCTAAACAGGGCTGCCTTCAGGTATTTTCTGAATGTCAGATAGTTGTTTATCTCTTTGACCTCTGCTGGGAGGGTGTTCCACAGGGCGGGCGCCACTACCGAGAAGGCCCTCTGCCTGGTTCCCTGTAGCTTTGCTTCTTGCAGTGAGGGAACTGCCAGAAGGCCCTCAGCGCTGGATCTCAGTGTCCGGGCTGAACAATGGGGATGGAGACGCTCCTTCAGGACTGAGGCTGTTTAGGGCTTTAAAGGTCAGCACCAATACTTTGAATTGTGCTTGGAAACCCCCATTTTTGAGAGAGTCAGCGCCCTGACAGGCATTACATCCTGCTCCGGCCGCAGAGTTTCCTGGACCGCCCCGCCACGCACATGAGCTCCAGCTGCCCAAGTTGAGCTGAGGACTCGACACGCCGCCCTCGCCTTCTGCCGGCTCTGTGCTGGGGCGATGGCGCGCATGCCAACAGAGAAGGCTCTGAGTGCCCCCTCTGACATGCGTGCCATAGGTTTGCCACCTCTGTTCTAGGGTCTATCCATGGGGGAAAGGAACTAGCACTAGTATTTAGTTCAATGGAGCTTTTCATTTCTATTTTTTAAAAAAAAATAAGTGGCCAGTCATTTCCTTGTTTACCCACTTAGATTATTTCCATCCATCCCCAGTCTTAATTATCTCCTGAAAGTGGTCCTGCTGAGAAAAATATTGTGATTTATTATTCCATTTCCCTCCCCGTTTTTTGCAATTTGATTTTGGAAATTATCTATGGAAGCAATGTCATCAGAAACCATTATTTCAACTGATGGCTACCTTTGATGTAATTTTCAATAGACAGACAGACCTGACTCTGCCCATACAACGCGTGTTCATTTCAGCCATGCCTACTAATCATCAGTGCGAGATGCTCAGCCAGTCTGTTAACTTCTACATAGAACTGGAGAGTTGGAAGAGACCACAAGGGTCACTTAGTCCAACCCCCTGCAATGCAGGGACCTTTTGCCCAGTGTGGGGCTCAAACCCACAACACTGAGATTAAGAGTCTCATGCTCTAGTAACTGAGATATCCACATGACACCAAGCTAAACCTATTTTTAGTGAAGATGTCTAATGAGTAGAGTTATGTCCAAGAATCAAGTTATTCATGGAGACTAGACAAATTCATGGAGGCTAAGGCTATCAAGGGCTACAAAGCACACCCAGGACCACTGGGTTATCCAATATGGCACATGTTCAAGCCACAGTAGGGGCTGAATCTGGATGCCCTCGAACCCAAAGCAAAAATCATATAACCAGCACATTAAAACTCTGTGCATTAGTATTGCAAAAACTGGTCATCTGTCATGTATGTAAAGTTCATTGCAACTTCCATACTATAACTGCCGTCTACAATCACTCAAGATACATCAAAAAGGTGCTGCTACTATCAGAAGTCTGACCGGTATAACCTTCTTACTGGTGATGTTACTCTGCTAACCCAGACCCTGGAAAGACCTTTTCTGATGAAGAGGGGAACCCATGCAGCATCCCACTACCACTGAAGGCCTAGAGAAACCTATACCAATTCAAAGGCAGCCCAAAGAGCCCCATCTAAGAGATGCCTCACTACATCTGATTTTCCCCAATTCCACCCACCTGCCAGGCCTCAGGAGCAAAGACTGTGGTAAACCAGAAGGGAAGCTCGGAGTAGGAGGAGTGCCCATCTAGCTACTAGACCAGGCTTCCTCAACCTCGGCCCTCCAGATGTTTTTGGCCTACAACTCCCATGATCCCTAGCTAGCAGGACCAGTGGTCAGGGATGATGGGAATTGTAGTCTCAAAACATCTGGAAGGCCGAGGTTGAGGAAGCCAGTATACTAGACTAACAGCATGGATCTCCTTGGAAGGAAGGACCTACTCAAGGTGGGGGGGGAGGGGTGACCCAGGTACAAGCCATCACCAAATTGCAGGCAATGACCAAGAGAAGACCAATGATTATATACATCCCTCTGTTTCCTCAGGATTTTTGCTCTGTTACCAGCTACCATCACAGCCCATTAATTAATGTTCCAGTGCCAGCTGCATCATTAACTAAGGGTAGTATTGAACCAATGCATCCCATCAGCACAAGGATTTCCATTTGCACAACAGGACTCCCCCTCCCCGACCTCAGTTCCTCCCTCTGTGCCTTCCCCAAATCTGCTCTGGAGGGTTGGGGAAAACCCCATAACATATTTAGGAGACATGCAGATGGAAGAGAGCAGGGAGTTCTGTTGCACAGGTGGAAATCTTTGCAGTGATAGGCTTACTTAGCACTACTTTGGATACAACCCTTTGGCTCAAGTCCCCACTCCTGGTGCTTGCAATAGACATGCCCCTCGCAGAGAACACTATATTGCCAATTAATTGTTTAGGAGGATGGTGAAGGCTGCTTTCTTTGAGAGAGCTTTTTTCTGCTAGTATGGAGCGGCTTATAGCTGAAATTATGCTGCCTATTGACATTTGGAGTGTTGTAGACCAATTGTACTTTTTATTTTTTGCACGATTAATTACATAAGCCACCAAGAGATGTGAACAGCAAAAAGACTTTTTAAAAAGTGAAATATAAAGCTGAAAATGCTACCAAAGATTCCCACTTAAAAGAAATAAAAGAAACATAAATTATTCAATGCAGGGTAGCCTTTTCTAGTGGTTATTACATAGAGGGAAAACAATCCAATTATGCAACTTCGTTACGTCTTGAACCAGGCTCTCCAATTCTTTTCTGAAAGTTCCACATTCAGAATTAGTTAGCATGATCTTTTTATGGTTTGTGAAACATTAAAGAGCTGTTAGAAGACCACTGGGTAATAAAGTCAAGTGTGATAAACCTTAAAAATTCCGGAGTAAAGCATTCAGTGTAAACTCAGTCCCTTCAAACTGATTATCAGAATATGATACAGCTGGAATACATGGTTTCACAGGACAGGTGCTGAATGATTCAGAAGGTTTCAAGAGAAAGCACATAAAATGATTCTATCAAAAGTCAGACTCTTAGAAACAGCAGTTGCTTCAAGAGAAAAGTCACATTATCAATGGCCACCATGCTATCTTTTTCTTGCCTGGCTTGCACAACAGGGAAGCACAAATGCAATGCAATTACAAACACAAACTGGAATGTCATCAGAAACATCTAATTCACCCAGTGTCCCAAGGGATAGATTGAGTGGATTCATATTGCAGCTGGGAGTGTGGCAAAGTGATCAGAGCAGACCATGGTCAAATCCCTAACAACTGGGGACCACCAACCATTGCAGCCATAGGCATTTGGTTGGCTGGCCACTGTAAGAGCAGGACAGTGGATGAGATAACCCTTTAGCCTGATCACAAAGGCCTCTTCTTATGTGTACCCAGATTGCTTAGGACGGGGCTTCAGCTGTGCCCAGGATCAGCTCCACAATCTCCTTTCAATATCAGAATATGTGAAGCAGTAAATAAGAGGGAAGTGCCTTTTTGAGCAGGTAAGGAGAGACTTTCCTTAATTATCTTGTTATTGCTGTATACAGTGGTACCTCAGGTTACATACGCTTCAGGTTAAGAACTCCGCTAACCCAGAAATAATGCTTCAGGTTAAGAACTTTGCTTCAGGATAAGAACAGAAATTGTGCTCTGGCAGCGCAGCGGCAGCAGGATGTCCCATTAGCTAAAGTGGTGCTTCAGGTTAAGAACAGTTTCAGGTTAAGAACAGACCTCCGGAACGAATTAGGTACTTAACCAGAGGTACCACTGTACCCTCGTACACTCGGGATGGAAGCACACAAGATACCTAGGAAAGAGATGGCAGGCTTCAGCCATAGTTCTCTCCATTTATAAATTAGGTACTGGCTAAGGTTCACTCATTTCATCATGGAGAGACCAGTAATTTGATCAAATGCTGAGGTAATTGGAGAACCAACAATGCACACTTGGCAATAATGCAGATGAACTCAGCCCATATTTGGCACATGCAAAGGCAACCGTGGTAACCGACTCTCAGTTTTCCTTTTAAATGATGTTAATGTGGAAGCATTTTAATTCTTGAAAAAGTCAATGTATCAAACTTTCCTAAACGAAAAATAAGCAGCTTTGCTATGCATCAACAAAACTGGCTTAGTAAAGCTAAAAGTTTGCATTAATAAAAAGTACTTTGTTACATGTGCTTTTCCATTTTGAAGAAGTGAAAAACAAGTTAGCAAAGAGAAGCAATAGCCATCTTTAGCAACTCTTAAAACTGCATCCATGTGGGTGGGTGAGCACATACAAAAACCAGAAAACATCGCAGATCGCAGACCCTTGCCATATTCTCCTACTGAAAGATTAAACACTAATCACGCAGTAGTTTTGTTCTTCTTGAACAAAATCAGGGGTTTGATCAGACATTTCAAAAGGACTTCCAATATCTGAAAGGGCACCAGGTACACAAGAGTATTATTCTGAGCGAGGCCCCTCCACCTTGTGAAACAAAGTAAACAAAAATCTTTCAGTGAAACTGAAGCCAGGAGCATAAGAGCGTAATGTTGTGCTGCAGCTGCTTGTGTAATGCATTTCTCCCTTTTAAAATGAATTTCTCTTGTTGAAGGAAGGAGCATGTCTGTAACTCACCTTGTTACTTTCCAGCTTCCCTCTCCCAAACCACCCATTTGGTACACAGAACCCTTACCTGTGGCATGTCTCAAAATATCGGTTCTTAGGAGAGCTGGCCCAAGGAAGAGGAAATGTATTTATAGAAAGCAAACTTCCCAGGGAGTGCTCTGACTTTCAGCTGAAACTGTAGAACAATGAGCCTGAGCCTGTGTTATCCTGCAGCCCAGCCTCCTCTCTCCCCTGCCAATCACACAGCACACCAAAACCAATTGATATGTAAAAGGGAAAAGGCTGAGGGGAAAGTGCAGGTCCTCTCAACAGAGTCACCAAAAGATGTGGACAATTTAGCAGCATATGATCATTGCTATTCTGCTAAACTGGAAATGGAAAAGGAACTTTGCTTTCCAACTCTTAGGATACAAGTAACATTCTATAGCCAAGTGATCAGTCCATTTCCACAACCCCCAAAGTTTGGGGGAGCATTGGAAATCTCACTGCACTCCAGAACAAGGTTGTTCCCTTCCTGCTGGAATTTAAGGGCAAGGGGAACTGATATAAGAGCAATGATGTTTGGGAGGGGGGGTTAAAGTGCTAGAACTGCTTCCTAGAAAGGGGAAAGAGAAAGAGACCACAGGAAAGGAAGTGACTAGAGATTGCCATCTATACAGCCCATTACTGGTCTATCTAGGCTAGAACAGCTGTGCCATCTACAGTTGAGGAAATCGTACAGATGTTATTGCATATTAAAATGTTGGATTTTCTGACTTCAAAAAAAGAAACTATAAGCTGAAAAGGTAAAATGTGGGAAGGGCATGTTTTGATCATGAATCATGCAGGTGCCCTATTAAAAATATGTGAACAAAGCATGATTGTTTCACAGCAAATGCCCAGTAAGGAAGCCGTCCAAAGGAGGTAAGAGAGTGTGAAATGTTGTCTTTGGAAATGGAACAGGAAGGTTGAAAGAGGAAATAAATGCATTTAGAACTAGAGAACTAGAAAGAAAAAAAAGAATGGCTTTTAAAGTACTTTTTTAAGGGGGTGTTATGTGGGAAAGCACCAAACCCACTTTAATATGAACTTGAGGGACTTGTGACATGACAAGGACTTTCTTAAAACCAATGGAAACATGACACAGGCAGGCAACAATACCGTGACTGCAGAATGCACACATCCAGTGTACCATTTAGAGGAGGAACTCAGGCACTACACAGGTGCTGTTAGAACACCTGGGATTTGTAACCCAGGGAGCTGCTGCATTGATTTACTAACAGCCCATAGCAGTGGAGGTTCCCATTTAAATGAGATGGCAGGTACACCCAAAGCCACATAGGTAAGTTCTGTTACCCACATCTGTGCACATTTTTAGTAAGGATAAGCAGCTAATAAAAATGAGGTGGGGGCCTTTGAGGGAGTAATAACAAGAGCCATGCTGACATCAGAATGCCATGGACTGCAAATTATTGGGCAGTTTTCAACTACCATGTCCCATCTGATGTTTTCCTCCCCTTGGTTTTGATTATGGGCGATAAATGAAGCGGCATTTTACATTTTAAATTGGCTTTTTAACCTGTATTTTAATTAACGGTTTTTCTTTTTATACTTTATTGTAATTTTACTGATATTAGCCGCCCTGAGCCCTGTTTCGGCTGGGAAGGGCGGGGTATAAATAAAATTTATTATTATTATTATTATTAACACAAGGATTTCCCCACTCTCCTCGCCTGTGTGTGTCCTTAGCCGTCCTCAAAACCTAGAAGAGATTTAGGGGGTGCACAGAGGAAGGAGGAGACGACATTCCATAAAACCCACAATGCTGCTGTTGCATATTTGCATTACAAGTTTAGTTTGAGGTTTTAATAGGTGGTATTCAGCTACATTTTATTCAGAGTATTAATGGCCATAATTTTTGTCATTTCTGTGTGTCTACTCTGAGTAAAATGTAGCTGAATACCACCCACTGTTTTTATTCTAAGCTGTATTCTATGAGATGCTTAGCCAACAGTGTGATGCAGCAGCAGCAAAAAAACAACAACCTGAATGCAACTCTAGGCAACTCTACATCAACAGAAGTATAGTGTCCAGATCAAGAGTAGTAATAGTACCGCTCTATTCTGACTTGGTCAGACCTCACCTGGGGTGTTGTGCTAGTTCTGGGCACCACAGTTTAAGAAGGATATTGACAAGACAGAACATGAGCAGAGAAGAGTGACCAAGATGATCGAGGATGTGCAAACCAAGCCTTATGATAAGTTGGATAAGTTTAGCCTGGAATACCGAGAGGTAATATGATAGTCAGCTTCTATTATCTCAGGGGCTGTAATGTGGAAGATGAAGCAATAGTGTTTTCTGCTGCAGCAGAAGGTAGGGCTCAAACAAATCAAATAACACAAAAGAATATTCCAACTAAACATTAGGAAAAACTTTCTGACAGTAAGAGCTGCTCGACCATAGAATGAACTACCTCAGAAAGTGGTGCACTCTCCTTCATTGAGGTACCCTCAAACTCTATGATTCTATGATGGAGTGTCCTGTGGTCTATTGGCCAAAGGGTGGAGTAGAAATAATAATAATAATAATAATAATAATAATAATAATAATAATAATAATACCAGTGCAGTAATAATATACCAGATACACCCATTATTGCTTCTTTGTTCTCTATCTGGGCAAGACTACACATTTTGTTAATTCATGTTTTTTCAAATAAAACATGTGCTTTAAATGGCAACTTTCATACTGAAGAAAAAGCAGCTATGTGCTCCAATCTGGAATGTGCTTCCAATATGGACTAAGGGGCTCACCAGTTTTCTACTTTAAAAAATCACTCCTCCCTTGGCTACTGCTTGTACCTTTGCTACAATTTTTATAGGTACTGTACTATAAGCCACCCTGAGATGAGTGAGGTATAAATATTATTATTATTATTATTATTATTATTATTATTATTATTTCTTGTATACACAGTCAGAAAAGCTATGCAGTGTAGCTGAGAAGAAGCCTCTTGTCTTCGCCAGCCACCCTCTCCCTCAGCAACAGAAGGGAAACCAGTCATGAGCCACCTGATGTGGTGTCTAGTTGGTGTATGGTGGCCGTTCCCTTGGGGAAAATGCAACAACCTCTGAAGCCTAGAAAGCAGTTTGAGGCTTGCCATTGTAGCCAGGTCCCTTCAATGCTTATTTTCTAATAATAAATATATAAACCACAAATTTATTTTCGTGTTTATTTAAAATATTTATATCCCACCTTTGTACATAAATACCATGGCAGGGAATAGAACATAAAATAAACCATCACATAACTGAATAACTAAAAACCAATAAAACACACAACAATGGCAGCTAAAAACAATAGGACCGGCTAGATATCAGCATCTGATAGCCATGGGAACTCAGCACGCCATCTTTCTAGTGCTTCATTTCTAGAGACAAGTCTACAACATCCAAGGAGGCCACACTCTATCCTCTAAAAAAAATCTTACCTTCAATTCAAGATTGCATGTTGGCCTGACTGTGGTTACTCGGTTGTAGAAAAGAAATCACATGCTCAGATGCACTCAATTCTTTGTAATGACTTTGTTATGTTCCAGAGATGATTTCTGGTACTACTCCTTAAAGAGCTAAATTAAGCCTTGGATTCTGCCTGCAGTGATGATTCTCCACTGGGAAAGTCTCTTGTCCCTCTAGTTATGAAGATCCTCCCACTTCTGATTGACATGACCCACTAAGGTGGAATCGGGAGTAAAGTCAGACAAAAAGCAGAACATAGGAGGGAAATGTGTAAATGGACCGTTGACATTAACTATCACTCTTTCATCATATAGTCATCTGCCCTGTGTTAAATTACACATTAACCAACGCATTACTTTTTTGTTTGTTTCTTTGGAAAGTAAGCATGAAAGAAAATGTTGTAATAGACCTAGTTGCTTTTTCATATCTCTCTCTCTCTCTCTCTCTCTCTCTCTCATAAACCAGTCTAGCTGAACAAGGTCAAATAGGACACAGAAAGGCTGGGCTGGTTACAGAACAAACAATGACAGAAAAAGTTAAGGAACAGTGTGATTCAAAGGAATATCCACTTTGGAGGCTCCCATAAAAAAACACACCAATAAAATCCTTCTGAGGTTTTTCACCTGAAATAGGTCCACACCAAGATTCTCCCAGCTCTTATCCATTTCCAGTACTCCCATACTACTTCATCCCAAATCAGTGTAAGCGTTAAGGCTTCATGGTCCAGCACCATCCTTTCTCAATCCATGGGTTTATGCCCCCACCCCAAAAAAGACACTAAATCATACAATGAGACAGTGTGCCCTTTTCTTTCCCTGTAAGCAGGGTGGGGTAGGGTAATGGTTTGTTGTTTTTATTTGATTATATATTTTGTAGTTTTATATTTTGATTTTGTTCTGTGAACCACCCTGAGACCTCCAGGTATAAGGCGGTATATAAATTAAATAAAATAAAATAAATAAATAACAAACCAGGGGGTGTCTAACTGGTGGTCCATGGGCCAGATCCAGTCTCCCAGTATTAAATACTTAAGCAGTATTTCCTCCTTATAAGGGTCCCGGGCATAGGAGCGGGGAGAAGGGAAGGCAGGTGGGCAGATTTAACACTTGATGGTTCCAGTAGCATCTCCCACGAAGTAAAAGGAAACCTCATCAGATTGATCTGATGGGCAGGGTAAAGAGGCAATATGGGTAGTCTGTGAATAGTGAGAGAGAGTATGTGGGAAAAGTGAGTCTGCTGCTTGGATGTACTGTATGAGAGTGTGTCTACCAGCTGTGTGTGTGATTGTGTGTGTGTGTGTCTTCCTCTCTGTGACTTTGAAAAAGACCTACTCCCTCATCCACTTTAGCCACACCCACTTTGAATATGGCCACACCAACTGCTAGCATTCAGCCTTCAGAGGGTTAGTCAATAGGGAATGTGCCCCTGGAGCCATAAAAGCGTTAGGCACAGGTTAAGAAGTGTTTGGTACACCCTCCTGAGGGGGTGTATCCTGGGGGGGGGGGGAATGCATCAGGATTTCAACTTAGTGGATTCCTTTCCTATCAGGCAAATTGATTAATACATATTCCTTTTGTATGGGCTAAGAGGTGACCATATAATCAGTTTTCTTAGAAACTGTCATGCAGCAAACAGTCCAGTTTTGGTTCAGTTATGAGCAAGCTCTCCATAGAAAACTGGTGCTATGAAAGCTGAGTGCAGTGATGTTGCAGCCACTGAAGCATACTTCACAGCCTAAATCTCAATTCAGCTCTTTAAAACAGGGACTTAGCTACTGGTTAATAAGAATGATAGCAGCATTAATGCATGCAATTAATGGGAGTACTGTGACCTGAAAATATCAGGAAGTTTTACTGCTCACAGTATTGCCTCTGGCTAGGCAGCGAAGCGGAAGCAGCATTTGAAGGGCTGTGTGGAATTACAACTTTCTCTTGCCCTGTTTATACTAGGCAAAGTTGAAGAATGGAGGGGAAGCCCCCATAAACACACACGTCCCAGCTTCAAGTACCAAAACTCAGTTCTTAACCTGAAGCGTATGTAACCTGAAGCGTATGTAACCTGAGGTACCACTGTACTTAATCATAGAATCATAGAGTTGGAAGAGACCACAAGGGCCATCCAGTCCAACCCCCTGCCAAGCAGGAACACCATCAAAGCATTCTTGACAGATGGCTGTCAAGCCTCTGCTTAAAGACCTCCAAAGAAGGAGACTTGCACCTGTTGACTTTCTGTTAAAGGTTCAAAAAGAAGTGGGAAACATATTGTGCCTTGAATAGCAGCAGCATAAAAGGCAGAAATTCCCCATCACTGATGGGAGGAGTAAATCTTTCCTTATCCAACATAAACTATATACTGTACAGTGCAGCTAAAAACAAGTACCAGAACTCTCCAAAAGGAGCTGCCTGTTGTCGAGGTTTTCCAACGAACTCAACGGGATACTCCCCATTTGTTCTTCTACCTGAGCTACTTGCCATGGGTCTTATTTCAGAGTACACTGAATTCTTTGTTACCAGAGCATAAGCAATTGCTAAAGGGCAACTTAAAAGACAAGCGGGAACAAACAGGGGATTTATTTTCCCCACCCACCTTTTCTTTTTATTTCTCAGCCTTTCCTAACAGAGGAAGAAACTTGTGTCCATTGATAGATCTTATTCTTTGCACACATAGTTCAGTCATACAGAGGCTGAGTCAGTCTCTTTTGTGGGGACCCCAAACACAATCCTGCTTTGCCACTGGATTCTTCTCTGCAGGAGAGGACAAAGATGTGCATATCAGAGGCAACACCCAAAGAAGACCAGGCTGTGAGGAGAATGTGTGTTCGGGAAGAAGGCAGAAAGGCTTGAATTCACCTTCCATTGGCAATGTAAAGTCCTGACCTTGCCGCACACAATTTGCACAGGGCATGGATGGGCTTCCCCTTGGCGAGAATGAACCCCGACGGCTAAAATGCTAAACGCGGTGACTTGCAACGTGAAATCGATGGCATTTTACTTGCACAAAGTGTATCTGTTCCGCTGCACCCTCCTGGGCGTGCATCTATCACGAATAATTAATTTCAAATACGCTCCCTGGTAACACAGTGGTGCCTCTTTCCCAGTTGTTAAAAGTTATTTTCCCCCCTTTATTTTGTTCCTTCATTCACACAGCCGAGAGGCACTGCAACGGGCGCAGAAGGGGAGGAAGGGGTTAACCGTTCGGCTCCTAGACATATTCCCGAGGAAACAAGCCTCCCCGGCTCCAATGGGGGACTTGCTCCCAAGTAAGCGCGCAGAAAGAATGGTTACTTCAAAGTTGAGAGGGAACGAGGCGAACAAATTAACCTTGTAAGCGCTGAGGCCGCCTCACGTCTCCCTCCAAACACCCCAACAGGCGGCAACCAGCCGCACAAACCAGTCACCGCCCCCCCCAAAAATAGCCCTTGTTTACTTATCCCTCAGTGGGGCAGAGGGGCAGCGAAGCAGCCGGCGGGCGGGCGAGCGAGCTTCTCCTTACCTGCGACCGCGGCAGTGTGAGGCGGCGCGGGGCTTGGCGGGCTTTTCAGCCGGAGACGGCGGCGGTCTCGCGCTCTCCTCCGCGCGCCTCCCTCGTTCCCCGCTACTACCCCAGCCTCAGTTCCAAAGGGTCGGCGCGGCTACTGCTGCTCCTCCCTCCGCCGCCACTTTTGTAATCCGTCATGTTTGCTTTGCAGCGGAATAAGCAAGGCGACGTGAAAGTTGGGGCTGGGGATGTGGAAAGGTCCGGTGCACAACGGCAGGGCGCCTTGCAACTTGCTTGGGAAAGGGAGGGGAATGGAGGTGGAGAGAAGGAGAGGGAGGGAGGGAGAGAGAGAACTCCCCAGCTAGCTGGGCGCTGCGCTCCCGTGCACACGCTGCAAATGGATGCGATGTGACAATAGGCGACCGGTGCCCGGCTTCTTCCCCTGCCTGCCCCCCCTGAGGCGAGAAGAGCTCTGTTCACGCCTCACTTCCAGCGGCCCACCCCAGATAAAGGAAGGCGCGCGCAGAAGGGCACTGAAGCCCAGGCTCGGCGAGAGGCGACGTTTCCTGAGGGCACAGATGACAAGAGAAGAGCCAACCTTGCTCTTGATTTCCTACGCATATGCAGCTCACACGGGGCGGGCATGGGGGGGGGGGGATCTCCACAGAAAGTGCAGTTGTGAGCAAGGAAGGAGCAGCAGTTCTGTTCCACAACAAGTCACCTCGGAACAAAGCGTGGAAGAGCCGGTCAAGTGGGACTGACCGCTTCTGTTTGTCATTGACACAGTCCTTGCGCGCACCTGGTTCTGCGAAGAAGGCCATTATTCAGCATGCAGGTTATAGGGAGGAGCTAAGGGTGTCTTCCCAAAAGACTTTTATTTTCATCCCCCACCCCCACCCCTTTTCATGGCATTTCTTGCACTTGTCCTACATTTGCATACAAAATGAAGGTCGTGTTGACCAGAACATGAACATTCAATTCTTCAAGGGTCACTTCAGCTTTCAGTAAAACATTCACACTTGCCAGATTTTCTGGGGGGGACGCTGTGGGACCCATACCCCTAAACATTTTGTGAATCTTAAATTTGGCCTCATTGAGGGGCAATATTTCAATATGAGTAGGAAAATGAGAGTACCACTAAACATTTTTTTTAGAAAGAAAAAAAAGCACTGTGTATATTTGCAGTTGTTTGTTTGTGTCTTTGCAGTGCCTTAAATGCATATGGCAGCGGGAGGCAGTGGAAGACAGGAGTGCCTGGCCTGCTCTGGTCCATGGGGTCAGGAAGAGTCTGACGTGACTAAATGACTAAACAGCAACAAATGCATATGGGAAAACCTGAACTGGTGCCTGGAATGCATATGGGAATACCTAAAATGGCTGTGCTTTCAGCTTAAAATTAGGTGTCAAGCTATGGACCACAGTAGTATTAGAGAATGTCCCATGTCCATCTACAGCAGGCATCCCCAAACTGCGGCCCTCCAGATGTTTTGGCCTACAACTCCCATGATCCCTAGTTAACAGGACCAGTGGTCAGGGATGATGGGAATTGTAGTCCAAAACATCTGGAGGGCCGAAGTTTGGGGATGCCTGATCTACAGGCTGGGAAAGACCTGGAACCTTCAAGAGCTGCTGTCAGTTAGAAAAGACTACATACAAAACAATTTCCTACATGTAGAAAACTATCATGTAGTTTTCTACATGTAGGCAGTCCCTACCTTCGTCTCACTGGGGATAGGACACTCTTAACATTTAAAAATTGTAATATCCCGCAAATCCATAACTAAGAAGGGGAAGAGAAATTCAGACAACTTGCCCTGTCATCCCTGCCAATCTGTTGCAGGGCTACAAGCTCTGAGCCTTCACCCCTGTGATGAAATGCATTTCCCCCCCCCCTATTTAAATTACAATAGTTATAAATTACAATAGTTATTTAGTGTAATTTAAATAGAGTTATATGCAAATGTTGTGCCAATCTCTGCCCTCGTCTCCTTTTTGGTGTGTGTGTGTGTGTGTGTGTGGTTATTTATTTTAAGTACATTTGTACTGCCTTTCTGAGCAAAGTCATTCCAAAGTTCAGGGGCGGCCAGTGCCCTATGGGACCAGTAGCATGGAAAGCAGGGAGTAGTGGGTGGAGCCAGAGCCAACAACAGGCAGAGCCAACTAATTCTAGTTCTGTCCCTACCTTCCTGTCTGCTGAGCAACACTGAGACTGAAAAGGAGGAAGCTGATTGGTTGGAATTTAAGGCAAGCTGGTGATACTGGCTGAGGGCAGGCTGGGGTTGGTGGGGCAGTGCCCCATTTGTCCTGATGTGCCTGCCTCCACTGTGAAAGTGGCTTTAAAAAACAATAAAAACTACATGTATATAGCAAAATCAATATTAATAAAACCAGGATGTGTTTAAAATGTCAGCATTACTATAAAAAAGAATAAAAACAGATTCAGTCAGAATTTCATTAACATAATGATACACCTGTCTCCATCCAGCAACCAGGACAAAAATTACTCAGCAGGAGGCCAGTCAAAACAAATAAGTCTTTAAGGCATCCTGAAAAGCCTAAAGTATAGCCGCCTGGCCTGCTACGGCTCTACTGGGAACTCTAATGCAGGGAACTATATCGGGATATTCCCCCTTGAGTAAATCCTGGCATTGCCTCACATTGCGCTGCAATATATATTTTTCTCTGCCAGAGAGGGAAAACCTTAAATAAACTCTAATCTTACCGTCAATGTTCATTTAACTACCACCCCCAGGTGGCTTTGTAGTAGTACAGCTGCCCTCCTCATTACTGCTTTTAGACAACAGTTAAAAAATTACCGGTATTTGGTCACTTAGGACTTTGCAAATTAAATGCCATGGGGTCCAACAGTTTGTGTTTCTAGATTTTTAAAAGTACAGTGAAATATGTTATAGTGGCTTTAATTGTATGGGACACTACACCGTGCTGCTAATTCTACAAGAATAACCTAGGATCTCTTGTCCTCTTAAACGTTTTAGCCATTCTCCCTTTTTGCCTAGAACTCCCTTTTAGAACATCTGCATTAGTCCTCCAGAAATTGCCGGACTCCCTCACCCCATGGCAAATAAAAAATACGATTTTGCAAAGAGTCGTAGTCATGGCTCCTGCTGTGCAGGAGCTGAAGTCCCAACATTCATTAAGGCTTCACTGTAGCGTTAGCTTACACTACAATGGTATGCCATTTCTACTCAGAAGTAAGTCCCTGTGTGTAATGGGGCATACTTCCAGGTAAATGGGTACAGGATTGCAGCCTAGGCTTTCTTGTGCAGAAGAGGCAGAGGGGGACATGGTGATGTGGTCAGTATCAGTCCCCTGTGTGAGACACATGTGAGACATATTTGATGAATTATTGTATTTTAATCTTTTGTTGGAAGCCGCCCAGAGTGGCTGGGGAAACCCAACCAGATGAGTGGGGTATAAATAAATTTATTATTATTATTATTATTATTTGCATCTAAGTCAGGGGTGGGGACCCACAGGTCTAACAGTGGGTGTCAGCTGATTGGTGGTGCCTGCAAAGCACTGTGCACAAGTCTTGCTAAAAGGGGCTCCTCGGGTCTTTGTAAGCTGCTTGCAAAGTGTTGTGCAAGATTGTCCAGTCCTAACTGCTGATGGGCAGCTTCAAGGCTCCTGCTCTCCTGTCTTATATTTCTTTAGCTTCAATCTGGACTTGGACTAGACAGTGTTTCAAAGAGAGGTCTGTTCAACATGTGACCACACTATGGCCCTGCCTGTCTTTTCCTTCGATTTCCTCCCCAGAATCTGTGTTTTCACCTCCAACAGCAATGAAGTTTGCATGTAACTCACTGTCAAAACTGGTAGAAAAAAGGAAAGGGGTGGTTAGGCAAGACTGCCTTAAAAGAACTGGAATGGCATCTCATCCCACCCCACTTCGATCACTGGTGTAACTGCATTCCTTTCTCTTTATACATTTATCCTTGCATTTCTCCTTCCTAAGTTCACTCCACTTTCAAATTTCAAACTATGAGCTCTTTGAGACAGAGGTCTGTTTTTGTTTTATTTTACTGATGCAAAAAGGCAAAACACAATACATATAAATCACATTATACACTGACGGCAATGTGAAATAATAATAATAATAATAATAATAATAATAATAATGTAAAAATATGATTACCACAAAAGTACAGACAGAGGCATTAAATGCATTTGTAGGTGTAAAAACCATTTCCACATTTGCTAGTTACAAGCCATGAGGCTATAGCATTTCTGTTCCTGCTGTTGGTTGTCCCTTTCTGTTGCCTGTTGTAAGCAAAAGAAGGGCAGTTTTGAAATTTTATCCAGAAATCACTAGCAGAAAATGAAAGAGTAGAACCCATTTTTAATGGAAGGTTTTCATTCCATCAAACATGGTTAACCAAGGTCTTTAATTTTTAAAGCATATGAACATTTCTCCTTCTTCCAGTTGACGAGAGGAAACTAGCTGAATCCTGTTTCGTAACTCTAGGGATATCACTGAAAATAGGACAGCATGGTTCATGAAGAGGGATTCCTTGTTTTCCATTTTCAATAAATGCATTGGAAGCTGTGACCAAACGAAAAATGAAAACCTTAAGTTCTTATTCTGGTAGTAGCTGGAGCATTGTCATAATAATGCAGAAGATTTAGGAGGCATGTAAAGGCAATCATTTAGACGGGGGGGGGGGAATAGATGGAAAGAATAATGCTTTGAGTGATGTGCCAAATATAAGCTATATTTTCTGCAATGTGAACTTGGGGGGCATTATGCCATTTTACCTCAGTTAAAGATATCAACTATTTCTGAGTATCACTTGTTACAGTACTTCAGCCTCCTGTTTCTGTGTGAGTGTGATGCTAATAAGTATTGACTATTCCCCCAATCTGCATTGAAAAGGTACCACATACACCCACATGCACACACACTGTTTCATGCAATTAAAATTTGAATTCAGTTTAAAAATGGACCAGTTGAGATTAATATTAGGATGCTACATTTGCCTTTCTTTTTTGGTAGTATTTGTATTGGTCAATGTCTCATGATGTAATGATAGATTATGACACAGCATTGACAGGCGCAATCATTTTCATGGCTCATTTTAGCTGAGTGTAATAATGCTTGACTGTTTCTGTTACCATCAGACAATTAATATATATTCCTAACTTTCCAGATGATAAGTGAGAGCACTGCTTTATTTATTGAGTAATACATTTCCCTTTAGCATCCAGAGCGGCTAACCATAAGCATAACAATTTGAACTGTTCAGAAGCTCATCTGAACATACGTAGAGGGGAGTAGGGATCATGCTCGCAACCACTATCCCTATCCAAACTTAGGAACATTCGGTGCATGTCTGAAAGAGCTTAAACGTTTCAAAAGCACCCAAAGTGTATACATATGGGCTCAGGAACTCTACCTATTCGAAGTTTTTCCAAATGCACATACAGTTTACATGCACAAAGGTGCTTTCACACATAGGTGTGAATGCAGATAGGAATGGAGCAGAGCTATTAGACCTAATTCCTCTCCCCACCCATTTCCCAAGTTTGATGAACACTGTTAAGATCTTGCCCAGGTTAAGTGCTTCCCAGGAGGCAGTACTATCAGACACCTCCTGAAGCCTGCAGCCCAGCAGAGGGACTGCTGATAACATCAGGAGCTTCTTGGCCATGTTCCTGTAGCTGCATGTTCATCCTGACCTCTGAGACAGTGCAAGCAGTGGCAAGTAGAGATGGGTAAGTTCCTCAAAGCTTTCCTTGCCCAATGGCCCTATAAAACTTGAAGCTGGAACTGAAGCATCCAATGAGTTGTTTTGAGATTACTGAAATGCATCGTGAAGAAGAAAAATGTTATAATTGTCTTTGGGTTCGGATTTTCTTTACCTTGTGAGCAATGCACTTATTTTTAAGGTTTGTTTGTTTGTGTTGCCAATATGGTTTTCTAAGACATTGTGATGTCGGTGAGGAACACTGTTTTCTCTCTCTTTTAAACTACCTCAGTACCAAGCCTGTTTCATTTTATTGTCAGCTTCTCTCTCTCGTGTGTGTGTGTCTATATAATTATACGCAAGTAGAGATGGGTAAGTTCCTCAAAGCTTTCCTTGCCCAATGGCCCTATAAAACTTGAAGCTGGAACTGAAGCATCCAATGAGTTGTTTTGAGATTACTGAAATGCATCGTGAAGAAGAAAAATGTTATAATTGTCTTTGGGTTCGGATTTTCTTTACCTTGTGAGCAATGCACTTATTTTTAAGGTTTGTTTGTTTGTGTTGCCAATATGGTTTTCTAAGACATTGTGATGTCGGTGAGGAACACTGTTTTCTCTCTCTTTTAAACTACCTCAGTACCAAGCCTGTTTCATTTTATTGTCAGCTTCTCTCTCTCGTGTGTGTGTGTCTATATAATTATACGCAACTTATTTTCTCCTGTCACATAAAATACATGTTGTATGAAACTTAAATTTTATTTGTATCAAAATAGACATCCTGTTGAATAGCTATTGAAATCTCAGATAATCTGTGTCTATCTAATGTAGTTTATACCACTGCAACATAGAACCATAAAATTGTAGAGTCGGAAGGGACCATGAGGAAGAGACTACCTCCTAGCCCAACCCCCTGCAATGCAGCGATCTTTTCCCCAATGTGGGGCTCGAACCCACAACCCTGAGATTAAGAGCCTCATGCTCTACCAGCTCTACCAACTGAGCTATCCCAGCCTATGATAACTTACTTGTATATCTATCACAGAATTATAGAGCTGGAAAGGAACTTGGAAGTCATTTGGTACAACCGCCTGATCAATGCAGGATCTACAATGCAGGATGCAAGTATCTTTGTCAGGTGGCTACCCAGTCTCTGCCTGTGAAGGACAGCCCACCACCTCCCAAGGCAGCCTGTTTAACAGCTAAAGAGCAATTTACCTTTAGAAAGTTTCACCTGACATTCAATTTCAATCTGCTTCCCTATAGTTTCCACCCGGTGGTTCAAATCCTGCCCTCTGGAGCAAAAGAGAACAAGTCTGCTCCATCATAGTCCGTCATATATTCAAAGACAGTTGTCATGTCTCCCCTCAAGACACTGACCTCACAGTGTGAAAACCATCCATATTTATTTATTACATTTATGCCCTACCTTTCTTCCAAGGAACTCGGTGGTGTACACAAAACTGTGAGGTAGGTTAGGCTGAGTAGTGCGACTAACCCACAGTCACCCAGTCAGCTTCATAGCCGAGTGGGGAGTCAAACACTGGTCTCCCAGACCCTAGTCCAACACTTGAACCACTACACAACACTGGTTCCCTTTCTAAGTAGCAACTTGATGGCTATTGTAACTTGTGAATAATATTTTGCATGTGTTTGATCTGTTGTGCTTTATTCCACTGATTAAATCTGGAAGAACTTACAGGCAATACTTCTCATATGTCTTTCCCACAACAGAGATTAAGATAGCAGTCTCATGCTTCCATAGGCAGCTGACAATCACTCTCTCAATCCCCTTGTGATCTCCGTTATTTCATTACATATTTCCAGTACACAATATGCTAGCGTAGTTTCCATTACAATGGCACCCGGATGCCCATGTGCACTTTTCTTATTCCAAAGTCAAAACCCTTTGGAGTGTATCATACATTACTAGCAGTGGTGCCAGAACTGCTTCCCAATGAGTTCTTTCCACGTATCTCTGATAATGCTTGGGCTCAAAAGGGCAAGTTTGTTGCATTCTTCTTCTTCCTCTTCTTCCTCTTCTTCTTCTTCTTCTTCTTCTTCCCTATTTATTTATCCACGGACTCAAGGCGGCTTACATATTAAAATAAATACAGCTAAAAATATTGGGGTAAAACATAAAAAACTACACACACACACATGATCTGTTAAAAACTATCCAAATAATTAGAATAAAAAGAGCACAGCCCATTAAAAACAGTCAGTTCCTGTTGGAACAAGATAGTATTCAACTGCCAGTGGTAGGAACAAGGAGGGAAGCAATCTAGGTTCTCTGGGAAGGGCCTCTTCTGTGACCTTACCAAGTGAGAGAAGGGCCTCAAAGCCTGGGCAGGTTCGTATGAGGGAATATGGTATTTCAGATGTCATAACCAGCACTTTGAATTGTGCCCGGAAACAGACCAGTAGCCAGTGGAGCTGCGGGAAGCATCCTTTCTACTCCATTGTTGCTGGCTGAAAAGCTAGGCAAGTTCCAAGGTAAAAATAATCCCACCAATGGCATTGCCCACAGGGTTTCTGGTCAGAAAGCAATTACACCATGGCTGACAGACAGCCATTGAACTATTTTCAGAAATACATAGGCCTATCGTGTATGTGATAACTCAGTTGGTAGAGCATGAGACTCTTAATCTGAGGTTTGTGGGTTTGAAATCCATGTGGGCAAAAAGATTCCTGCAGGGGGTGGGACTAGATGATCGTTGGGGTCCCTTCCAACTCTACAATTCTGTGATTGTGTGTGTGTGTGTGTGTGTGTGTGTGTGTGTGAAGTAAAAGCAATGCATAAGTGATTGTGGCAATCAGTCATAAACTTAAATGTGCTGTTTCAGTCAGTAGCCTGGTGGCATAAGTAGAGGGGCATGACCGCATGATCATATTGATGCCCCTGCAGTTTTATTTCAGCCCTGCCGGAGAAAACCCGAGCTTCCGGGATCTTATCAGAATGGCAAATTAGAACAGGTGCAGAACAAAGCAGTGCCTTCTCTGCAGTGACCCAATATTTTGAAATATACTCCTTGACAAACTATGGAAGTGAACTTCTGTGTTGAGCTTTAGCATTTTTGTTTTAAAAAAATCAGCAAGTTTTAATTGGAATTTGGCTGCCTTTTTATTGCTGCTTTGATATAATATGTACATTGATTAATTTAGTTTGGTTTTGAACATCTGAGTGTTATAAGTCACCTTAGATGTTTTTGAAGGGGAGGGGGGGAATTTATAAAATTAAAAATAGTTTACTATGGCTTCCACATTGTTCCAGTAGCAACTATATTGCCCAGATAATGGTTGCTGCTGAATCAGGTCACAGTCATCAAAGGGCTACAGACTTGTTAAAGTTAATGTACTGGATAATGTTTGGTATAATAATTAAAGGGTTATTAGGAGCTTTCATAGCAAAGCTTTTTTATGCTTTCAAAATTATCCCCATGAAATTAAAAAGCTATAACTATATACTGATTGGGACGTGGGTGGCACTGTAGGTTAAACCACAGAGCCTAGGGCTTGCCAATCAGAAGGTTGGCGGTTCGAATCCCCGCAACGGGGTGAGGTCCCATTGCTTGGTCCCTGCTCCTGCCAACCTAGCAGTTCGAAAGCACGTCAAAGTGCAAGTAGATAAATAGGTACTGCTCCGGCGGGAAGGTAAACGGCGTTTCCGTGCGCTGCTCTGGTTCGCCAGAAGCGGCTTAGTCATGCTGGCCACATGACCTGGAAGCTGTACGCCGGCTCCCTCGGCCAATAATGGGAGATGAGCACCGCAACCTCAGAGTCGGTCACGACTGGACCTAATGGTCAGGGGTCCCTTTACCTTTACCTTTTTATATACTGACTATACACATGTATTCTTTTAAGGACACAGCCAATCAGGTGCAGACTTCTAACTCAGGTTGCATTCACATTACTACTCATTCTGCATCCAGTGTGCTTCACCTGCTAATTTTTGAAGCCTCATTCACACACAATGTTAGCCACAGTACATATTGTCTTTCCTCATATTCTGAAATGAAAACACAAATAAAAACATAGACATCTTGTGAACAGGTTTGCAAACAGCTTGTCACACCGAGAAATTATAATCAATGTGACATGAACATTCTACTTTGGTTTATTATTGAGCTGTAATTCTACCAAAGGGAGTTCTCTCATGCGAATGATAAAGCCAAAATTGGCTGTTCACTTTCTATAATTTACCCGTGAGGTTTCTATACAGTTTTCCTTTTAAGGAGAATGGGGGGTGGGAATTGAATAAACTGCCTCTGACTTCATTCAATGCTGTCCTTTTTAGAAATAAATATATTTCTAAGTTAGGTGTAGATTTTTTCAGTTTATACATTGCTTCCTGCTTTAAAAAAAAAGCCTCAGAAGAAGAAGTCACCGCAAGCCATAGCCTCCAGAAGATCAAAAGTGATTATGAGGCTCTGGGCAGGAAGCTGAAGCAATTAAATGCACAAATTGTCATCTCATCTGTCCTCCCAGTTGAACGCCGTGGCCCAGGAAGAGAGGGGAAAATAGGAGAAGTGAACAACTGGCTTCGCAAATGGTGCCGGCAGGAACGGTTTGGATTCTTAGATCACGGCCTGCAGTTTCTTGAAGATGGACTTCTGGCAAGTGATGGGCTGCACCTCACAAGGGTTGGGAGGAATGTTTTTGCCAACAATCTCAAAAACCTCATCAGGAGGGCTTTAAACTGACTTATGTGGGGGAGGGAGACAGTGATCCTGAAGGTAGGAGTCTATCAAATGCTGAAGATGATCATCCAAAAGTCAAGGACCAAATGGAGCAAACAGCACACAGACCTAGTGGTGGGAGGAAAAAATCCTTAAGTAGGAGACTAGGGGGAATGATCAATGGTTTTCAATGTCTGTATACAAATGCACAGAGCATGGGAAATAAACAAGATGAACTTGAGCTCTTGGTACAGCAAACTAAATACGACATAATAGGCATCACTGAAACCTGGTGGGATGAGTCTCATGATTGGAATGTAGTAATAGAGGGATACAATCTATTTCAGAGAAATAGACCAAACAGGAAAGGAGGAGGAGTGGCATTATATGTCAGGGATGTGTATACCTGTGAAGAGATCCATGATTTAAAACTTCAAAGCCAAATTGAGAGTATCTGGGTCAAAATTAAGGGAGAGAAAAATAACAGTGATCTCATTGTGGGAGTTTACTATAGATCCCCAAGCCAAACTGAGGACATAGATGATGCCTTCCTGGAACAGATGACCAAGCATTCAAAAGGAAATGAGATAGTAGTAATGGGGGATTTCAACTATCCTGATATTTGTTGGATGTCAAACTCAGCCAAGAGCATAAGGTCGAACAGATTCCTCACTGGCCTTGCAGACAATTTCATTGTCCAGAAAGTGGGAGAAGCAACAAGAGGATCAGCCATTTTAGATCTGGTCCTAACCAATAGTGATGACCTGGTTAGTGGGGTAGAAGTGGCAGGATCATTAGGTGGGAGTGATCATGCTCTTCTGGAGTTTATTATACATCAGAAAGGAGCAACCAAGCATACTAAGACTCAAATTCTAGACTTTAAGAAAGCCGACTTCAGAAAACTTAGGGAAATGCTGGATGTGATCCCATGGTCAGTAATACTAAAAGGGATGGGAGTTCATGATGGATGGGAGTTTGTTAAAAGGGAGATATTAAAAGCACAACTTCAAGCAGTACCAATGCGACGAAAACATGGAAGGTGCCTAAAGAAGCCAGGGTGGCTATCTAAAGAACTTTTAACTGAGTTAAGATTTAAAAGGGATATGTACAAGAAATGGAAAAAGGGGGAAACCACCAGAGAGGAATTCAAACAAATAGCCAGCACATGTAGAGACAAAGTCAGAAAAGCTAAAGCACAGAATGAACTCAGGCTTGCTAGAGAGGTTAAAAGCAATAAAAAGAGTTTTTATGGGTATGTCCGTAGCAAAAGGAAGAACAAGGAAACAGTGGGGTCACTTAGAGGAGAAGATGGTGAAATGCGAACAGGGGACGCAGAAAGGGCAGAACTCCTCAATATCTTCTTTGCCTCAGTCTTCTCCAAAAAAGAAAACAATGCCCGACCTGAAGAATATGGAGCAGATGATTCAGCAGGGGAAACACAGCCCAGAATAAGTAAGGAGGTAGTACAAGAACACTTGGCTAGTTTAGATGTATTCAAGTCTCCAGGGCCAGATGAACTACATCCCAGAGTATTAAAAGAACTGGCAGAGGTAATTTCAGAGCCACTGGCAGTAATCTTTGAGAATTCCTGGAAAACAGGTGAAGTCCCAGCAGACTGGAGGAGGGCAAATGTTGTCCCTATTTTCAAAAAGGGGAAAAGAGAGGACCCAAACAATTACCGCCCAGTCAGCCTGACATCAATACCAGGAAAGATTCTAGAGCAGATCATTAAGCAAACGGTCTGTGAGCACCTAGAAAGGAACGCTGTGATCACTAAAAGTCAGCATGGGTTTCTGAAAAATAAGTCATGTCAGACTAATCTGATCTCATTTTTTGACAGAATTACAAGCCTGGTAGACGAAGGGAACACTGTGGATGTAGCCTATCTTGATTTCAGCAAGGCCTTTGACAAGGTGCCCCATGATATTCTTGTAAAGAAGCTGGTAAAATGCGGGCTAGACAATGCTACCATTCAGTGGATTTGTAACTGGCTGACTGACCGAACCCAAAGGGTGCTCATCAATGGCTCCTCTTCATCCTGGAGAGAAGTGACTAGTGGGGTGCCACAGGGTTCTGTCTTGGGCCCAGTCTTATTCAACATCTTTATCAATGACTTGGATGATGGGCTTGAGGGCATCCTGATCAAGTTTGCAGATGACACCAAATTGGGAGGGGTGGCTAATACCCCAGAGGACAGGATCACACTTCAAAATGACCTTAACAGATTAGAGAACTGGGCCAAGGCAAACAGGATGAATTTTAACAGGGAGAAATGTAAAGTACTACACTTGGGCAAAAAAAATGAAAGGCACAAATACAGGATGGGTGATACCTGGCTTGAGAGCAGTACAAGTGAAAAGGATCTAGGAGTCTTGGTAGACCACAAACTTGACATGAGTCAACAGTGTGATGCAGCAGCTAAAAAAGCCAATGCAATTCTGGGCTGCATCAATAGGAGTATAGCATCTAGATCAAGGGAAGTAATAGTACCACTGTATTCCGCTCTGGTCAGACCCCACCTGGAATACTGTGTCCAGTTCTGGGCACCACAGTTCAAGAAGGATATTGACAAGCTGGAACGTGTCCAGAGGAGGGCAACCAAAATGGTCAAAGGCCTGGAAACGATGCCTTATGAGGAACGGCTTAGGGAGCTGGGTATGTTTAGCCTGGAGAAGAGACGGTTAAGGGGTGATATGATAGCCATGTTCAAATATATAAAAGGATGTCATATAGAGGAGGGAGAAAGGTTGTTTTCTGCTGCTCCAGAGAAGCGGACACGGAGCAATGGATTCAAACTACAAGAAAGAAGATTCCACCTAAACATTAGGAAGAATTTCTTGACAGTAAGAGCTGTTCGACAATGGAATTTGCTGCCAAGGAGTGTGGTGGAGTCTCCTTCTTTGGAGGTCTTTAAGCAGAGGCTTGACAGCCACCTGTCAGGAATGCTTTGATGGTGTTTCCTGCTTGGCAGGGGGTTGGACTGGATGGCCCTTGTGGTCTCTTCCAACTCTATGATTCTGTGATTCTGTGAAGTCACAGCAAAAGAAGAATGGATACAAAAACTTATGGAATATGCAGAAATGGCGAAACTTACCGGAAAAATAAGAAACCAAGATAACAGACATTTTATAAAACAATGGAAATGGTTTATTGAATATTTACAAATAAATTGTAAACAGATAAGAACATTGGCAGGATTACTGTAATAACCTGCAGTTTTATAGGAGTATATATTTAAAGTCGATGAATAAATGAGTAAATTAAGTTAATTTGGAATACGCAGAAAATATAAAAAACAAAATTTAAGGAACCGCAGAAAGAGGGGGAAGGAAATCGAGTTTTGAAATGTTAAAGATTGTAAAATTATTGAAATGTATAAAACTGAAAATCATAAAAATAATAATTAAAAAGCCTCCAAATGTTTTACAACCAGAGTAAAAACATTCAATAAAATCACATAAACAATGTTAAAAACAAATTGAATAGGACAATATAATATCATTGATGCTGTCCAATTCCAGTACCAAAACAATGACCAGGTTGATGCCAAGTGGGCCTTCCAAGAGAGAGCATCCCCAAAACAGGGGGCTACCTTGGAGGCAGCCCATAGAAAAGGCTTCAAATTATGAGCTCAGGGAAAAGGGCAAGCTCATGTGGAGAAAGGTAGTCCTTTAGGAAAAGTGATCCCGAGCCACTATATGATATACATCAGATATGATGTCTATGTGACAGACATCATTGTTACAACCTATATTTATAACAAGCTGCATATGTTTCGTCTCAGTTAAAGTGTTTTGTGTTTACTCTTTACAAGGTGCACAGGATTTTTAGTTAGAACATAAATTAAGGTATGCAATTTTTAAAGAAGGGAAAAAGTCAGAGCTGGTGTTGCATGGTTGGAGCTGCTAGGAATCATAGACCAAAACATCTCAAGGGAATTAGGCTGGAGAAGGGCCACCTCCATATTTTATGTTAGTATCTTAAGCATGTCAAGGGTTTAACAAAATGCTTTGCTCCTACATGTCGTGTTTAGTGAGCCACTTTCATTCCTGAAAATGTCGTGTTTAGTGAGCCACTTTCATTCCTGAAAATGAAGGCCATTGATTGTACCAACTGCAGTTCTCTTTGTGGCTCCCTGACTCGCTCCCTATTACCTTATAACCCCAACAGTGAAGACCTTTAACAGTGCAGTCCTAGACAGGAAGAACTTGGGAAAGGCCTTGGGATGTTCTCTCTGTGCACAAGTGCACTAGCAACCATGGGATGGAACAGCGGAGCATCTCCCTGTGCTCTTGGCCAGCAAACTGGAATTTAAAAACATTCCTTTTTCACCCAGACACATTATTGTTCCTTTCAGCATGTGAGAGTTTTTGCATGTTTTTATTTTATTTTTCATCATATAGTTTTCTCACTGATGGGTTCGTAGCTTGGGCCTCATTGGAAGGAAAGAAGGGATATAAATTTAATTAACAAATGCATAAATAAATACTTGCATGCATATCAGATGTAAGATATATTAGATTCACCAAGTGTAGGGAAGAGAGTGCAGCCACAGTGTTACATGAATGTGATGTGACTACACTTTCCCCTTCATTTATTTTTGATATACATGACCTACATGGCCTGCCATCCAGAGCTGCTGAGCAAACATAAGAAAAGAGAACTGTGAAATGAAAGTGTTAGTCTTGATCTGATTTAAATAATATTAAATCATTGCAATTAAATATTGTGAGGCAGCAGTGTAGACAAAAACATCTGTTGACCATATTGACAGTGCCCTGGGATATTATCTGTATGCCAGGTTTTCAAATGGTGCAATCCAATTCTGTTAAAATCAATAGGAGTTTTGCTTCTTATTTTAATGAGTGTCTGGATTGCATCCACAGGCTACAAACCAATTATTTCCTAAAGTTCAAATGTTACATGATCTGTGCAACATTTATTTCCCATTGGTAACCCTATTCATTTTCTTCCACTTCCAATTTCCAGCAGGAAGGCAAGGCTGTAGGAGCAAGAATGAAAATGTGTGAGTTTTGCATTTCTGTTACTTTATGGAATTGGGATTACAGTAAAACTGACCTCACCACCACCACCACCTAAAAAACTACAGTGGTACCTCGGGTTAAGAACTTAATTCATTCTGGAGGTCCGTTCTTAACCTTAAACTGTTCTTAACCTGAGGTACCACTTTAGCTAATGGGGCCTCCCGCTGCCACTGCGCTGCCGCCGCAAAATTTCTGTTCTCAACATAAGGTAAAGTTGTTAACCCAAGGTACTATTTCTGGGTTAGCGGAATCTGTAACCTGAAGCATCTGTAACCTGAAGCGTCTGTAACCCGAGGTACCACTATACATCAAAGGAGTGAACTAAAATTTGGAATTAGAATTTTCAGGACACTGAACTGTGACTCAGATATTTAAGAAAGCTAAACAAGTGTAGCTATATTCATTCCTTTCATGCTACCCCTAAGAGCTCAGCTATGTGACATTTTTACACCCTGAGAATTTGAAAGCTAATTTTTCTATGAAATGCTCAGGAGAAATGCTAATTTAGATTCTGTGGTTATTTTCAAAAAAATTATCTACACTCTAGCATTTAAATTTGAGGATAAGCACCAGAGTTCGAACAGTGATTTTTGGTTGTGGCAAACATTTGTCTTTTCCTGCTGGTACTGAACATGTACTTCAGAGCTATTAAATATAGTAAAACCAAGTTCAGCTGTATAGCTTTACAATTTTTAATACAACAATTCACCACATTTAGCAACAGTTAAAAAAATATTTTGGGGAAAAGTTTAATACAACGCCTGCAGAGCATACAGTGTCAAGTTTCTTTCTAGTCAATTTTCTCTTGAATCAGGTAGAAGTTAAAAACATAAGAACCCTGCTGAATTAGAAAAATTGTCCCTCTGGTTTGGTATCCTGGTTACTACAGTGGCAAACCAGATGCCACTTATGTTAATTCAAGCACCTGAGATTCCGTAGCATAATGTAGTGGCTCCCAAACTCCGCCCTCCCCCCCAGGTGCCTTGAAAATTGCTGAGCGTCTTGGCGGACCACTTTTTAATTTTACTGCCTATTGTAGAAATTGTAGTGTGCATAGAATTAACACTGCAATGCAGTCGATTGCAATGTAAGAAATAAAAGCAATAAAAACACAATTAAAATTAATATTTATTGCAATGGGTGTGCCATCTTCCATCTTCAGACACAAATCCACAGACATGCCAAGTACCACAGGAATGAGGCTCATGGACCACTGGGGGGTCCATGATGGGCCACAGTTTGTGAACCCGTGGCATAGTGCCTATGAACCTGAAGGTTGCATATAATGAGTAGTAGCCATTGAAACAGCTCTTTATTAATTCATCAAACCCTCTTTTGAAAACAGATGTTTCCTTCAAAGAGGAAAACACCATATCACAATAAGGTAAGACATGAGACATTTATCTTCTGAACAAAGAAGAGAGAATGATATCAATTAATGAAATAAAATGGTTAATTTGCTGGTTATGGCCTCTGACTTAGATGAGGCCATAACCAGCAAATTAACCATTTTATTTCATTAATTGATATCATTCTCTCTTCTTTGTTCAGAAGATAAATGTCTCATGTCTTACCTTATTGTGATATGGTGTTTTCCTCTTTAGTTTTCTTTTAAAAAGCTAACATATTTCTTTGTTCAGAAGATAAATGTCTCATGTCTTACCTTATTGTAATACTGTATGGTGTTTTCCTCTTTAGTTTTCTTTTTTAAAGTTAACATATTTCTTTAAACCAACACAATTCATGGGAAAGTCAACCTTTTAGCATCTGTCTTCAGAAAGAGCAGCTTTAAGTTATAGAAACAGATTGAGCGGATCAGTAAGAAGTGCAAATTCTTTCTCTCTCAGATTTCTGCACAATGCTTGGGGAGTAGAACATATGTTTTGTGGTATATTTCAGATAAGAGATAAACAAGCCGAATCCCAAAACACTTTTGTAAATTTGCAGAAATGACCATGGCTGTGATGGAAGCGTTGGGATGCGACTCGGTTTGTGTTGAAGGTTGGTGGTGTGTCTGCATGGGAAAGAGTAGATTGATAGAGAGGAATCTCCAAATTTCCTAAACTATCCTATCCCAACTTGTGCTGACCTTCCCTCAGGACTGATACTCTCAGGGTTGCTGACCTCTTTCCCCTCCGCTTCCTTCTTCCTCCTCAGCTTGAGAGAGGAGACATATTTGTGTGTCTCCTCTGCTCACAACAACAACAAAAGCATGGCTCTTTGTATCTCCACTGTAGTGGGCACATTCAAGGGCAAGTTATACATAAGTGTTGAAAATTCTGGACTTTCACCACACCATGCTATCCTGAGCTTTTTGGAAGATGGATAGGATTCAAATGTCATCAATAAAAACAGGCGCTTCCTCAGATTTACTGCATCTTCAAAAATTTGATTGGATTCGCACCAAGATTGATTGGTTTAAAATGATAATAATTATCAACATTAACATCGGAACTAATTTGTTTCATGGTAAATTTAACTTTAAATTAACTTTTCAATGCCTCATCTGAGATACACTGCACACTCCTGAAAGACAATCATATGAACAATACAGTATTATTCGGCATTAACGGATTAATTTATAAAACATGCGAAACACTTTTAAACTAATAATTGATTTTACGAGCTTCACAATATTAATGCCATCAATATACAAAGCACTGTGGGAAAAAGATTTGCCTTGGCAAATCAGAGTATTCAGGCACCTAATTCAGTACCCTGGCAGTCAGTACAGGTTCAATTTATTACTTTATTGAACAAAAATACAAGGCTAAGCAATGGCTAAGGATGATAGTCTCGTTAATGAATTCAGCCAGCTGAGAAGTACAAGAATGTGCTCAGTATAAACCTTGGGGTTTGAGTCATTATTATACTAATTGTCTCGGCATCCATGTCCAGCTAGTATTAGCAACCATAATAGGTGCAAAATAGACTATTGGAGTAAATGATAGAGCTGCTAGTAAGTTTAATTGAGCTGGAACATACCCAAAGTATAATACAGAACTAGCTGTTTCACAGTTATTAGCACGGCTGTAAAAACTGAAGCAATTAAACATGGAGGCAGATCTGTGATTCACATATACTGAAATATAAGATAGGAAAGGAATGTTGTTACATGTGGGTATATTTAAGTCCTGATGATAAGAATAGTTACTTCAGTTAAACAAATATTAACTCCTGTTGTGGTCTCGCTGATGGTGAAGAATGCAGGTGGCAATTTACCAAGTAAGTATCATACCACAAAGTGCATGCAAACATGTGAGGAAATAATATATGGAGTCTCAGCCTATGTGGTAAGCTGTGTAAATAAATTTTATTTATTTTACAATTTCAGCTTCAACATTTTGCATCAACAAGAAAAAATAAGAAATTGCCTATGTGGTAAGCAAGATGTTATATTTCACTGCTTTCCTAATTTTTTTATTAGATATTAATGTGTTTTTAAGGTCTCCTGACTAAATGGGTAGATACTTCAGAGTCGTTCTCTACACTGTTGTTGCTTACCATAGTAAGTTACTGGTCCCTTTGAACAGAGGTAAAGAAAGTAGAGTGTATTGCAGTTTAAATTGAAAATACTCCTTTTGCTGCACCATTTATTTATTAGACTGTATGGTGCTGGAGGAGACGCTTGAGAGTCCCATGGTCTGCAAGAAGATCAAACCTATCCATTCTGAAGGAAATCAGCCCTGAGTGCTCACTGGAAGGACAGGTCCTGAAGCTGAGGCTCCAATACTTTGGCCACCTCATGAGAAGAGAAGACTCCCTGGAAAAGACCCTGATGTTGGGAAAGATTGAGGGCACAAGGTGAAGGGGATGACAGAGGACGAGATGGTTGGACAGTGTTCTCGAAGCTACTAACATGAGTTGCCTAAGACAGAAGGTCCCATTTAAGACCCCCATATTTAGCATATTTAAAATCTCGGCATTGGGAGTCCACCACAGGGAAGCTACACCATCCTTTGAATTGTGAACGCATTTGACACCAGCCCTTTGCTAACTACCATTTACCTTGTTGTCTGTTGCAGTTTGTCCACCTGGGATCCAGCCCTGCACTCAGCCGCTGTTGTAAAACAGTCTCTGGTTCATTCTGGCCTATTTAATTTGAACGTTTTAAAATGTTTTCTCTATGTTTTTCTGGCCTGCCTTATAAATTATTTCAGCATCTTTTAAAGCTCTTTTGTCCAAGGGTGGCAGATCGTAGAACACACTCTGACCAATTACTTCCTTTAACGGGTTTAATGGCATGTCTGGAGATTCCTTAAGTGACATGGCTATAATTGCCATATTAAGCCCGCATTATTTTCACCATGACCATCCCTGAAATATATATTGATATGTTAAAAGGGCTAACCTGCATGCGTGTTCATAAAGAAGGGGTGGTCTGGTGGGATGGAGCGAAGTCAAATTGACATGAGGAGTGTTCATGACAGAGTGGAAGGTACATTAAGTTTCATAGCCCCCCCTCCCCTCCCCTCCAAAAAAGGACAGAAGAGCAAGAGACTTATGTGCCTTATGAGCAATAAGGCTTTCATTTGGAAGCAGCGTCTGTTACCACAAACTGCAAGGAGCCCTGCTTTTAAGGCCTAATGCTCACTGAAGCAGTAGATCTGTGCCTCTGATGTACCACTTCAGACTGGGTGAAGTTCATATGACTGAATGCTATTCCATACATTTTTTTTAAAATCTCTCCACATAAAAAGGCTAGGCGTTAGGGATACTAGATTACCTATCCTTACCCTGGACATTTTTTAAATGGGCTCTTCTGTCTGAAGGAGCATTGTCATCAGCCCCCCGTTTGCAACCTGAAGTAGTCACAAACCCAGGTTTACCACCTGACTGAGAAGTAAACCAGAGAAGCAGGCAGGCCTTGGATAGCAGCCAGACAGCAGTCTTCAGACTATGTTATGCTGAAGATGTAGCTGATGTTCTATTTCCTGTGTCCTCGTTTCTCAAAATATCTAGACGCCACTACAGTGTGTTAGTTGTGTCCCATTTTGTAACTTACCAGCCTAGAGATATGCTCTTCTTCACAGCTGTGCTAACGTGGGCATTCATATGAGCAAATCTACAAAAACAAGTATCGCATGTTTGCTGCAATGTAATGAAACCTAGACTTTTAGTTCATCTCAAAACCTTTACCTTTCTGTCTCATGTAACATTTAGCTTGAATTTTCCATTAGGCACAAGAAAGGCAGCCACAATTTATGTGAAACACACTCCTATTTTCTGAATGGGAAGAGATAACATCCCCGAATGTCATTTTGCTTTGGACTGAGTTTGCACAATATTTAGCTATTTTGATAATGTGTTCTAAATTAGCTGATAAACAGAAGAGTAGCATTCCCTCCTATTTGATATTGTATGTGGAAAACATAATTTCTACTGCTATATTAATTACAGAAAAGCTTTTTCTTCTGAAAAATGATCCAAGTATTTCCAGAATTATACTTCTATTAAGCACACATGCTTCATCAAGAATATTTCCTCGGGTGAAAGTTTTTGCATGAGGATGTACATTAATGAAAGCATCAGTTTCCTATTACCATTGACTGAGTCCTTTTTCACATATTATTAGGGCAGGATGGCAGTATAGTTAAAATCAGCCTATGTGAGCTTGCCTGATTAGTGAAATAAGATATAGAACTGCATTATATTAGGGGAAATTGCTAGCCAAAAGGCATATATTAGGGGAGTTGTGTACAAAAATGTACATGATAGGATAAAGGCAAACAAAAGTACTATACACAAATTGATGTAGAAATGAAGTGAAATGGCATTAAGGTTGGAAAAATTACCGAGAAAAAATGAGCACCCATTACCTCATGATTAACTGCAGAAATGAATTGGTACTGTATGTTTTGCAGTGCAATACAAACTAAAGATCTGCCAGGATGGATAAAGTTTGGGGTTTGTTGGATCTTTGGCCTTCCCAGCTGAGCTGGAGTTATGCCACAGTAAGTACTGTATGTACCTCGTTCTGGCTGAGCCAGAAATATGCTAATAATGTATTTATGACCCAGTGCTACTCTGTGTATGTGACTGCACAGGTAGGAATGGAACCATTCCTCAGATACCTCAGTGCCTCAGATACCCATCTTGAACAGATGGCCTGGGAGTATATATTGATCATTAATATCAAAAGCCACTGAGAGAATGAGTAAGATGTTACTCCGCCTGTCTCCCCCTGGAGAAGTTCATCCAGTATTTAATCTGACTGGTGCTGCTCAGCATTTCCGAATCATTTGTATTTTAAGTGTCATGTTGTAAGGATTGTGCTTTTGCTGATCCGAGTGGGCCTGGCTGCTGCTCTCTGTGCACTTAGCTTTGGGAAAATCTCGTCCCAATTTCATTCTGTATTCTGGGGCAGGTAACAAAGGCCAATTAATCACTTTTTCATTCCCTCAAACATTCTCACCTTCTTTTGTCTTTGAGCTGAGTGAAATGCAAGAACTAGGTCATAATCATATAGGCGAGATTCTGTGCCTCCTTTTATAGCCTTAAACAGATGTTATCGAAACAAAGCTAACAGGGTGGGATGGAGCAAAGAGAGCTTTCAGCAGCAGCAAAAAAGTGTGTGCGGGAGGATGGAATCAACTGTAAAATCTGTGCAAAAGGCAACTTCAGGGATGCAACCTGTTTAGCAGTTTGATAACATGTATGCATCTCAGTTTGGAAACCCATACAAAGGCGTGTGCAATGAGGCGCCTGTCTTCATGAAGAAAGCAATGTTGAAAATCACAAAAGTCATTTCCATGGCTCAACTTTCTCCTGCAGCCCTTCAGAAATGTGGGGAAATGCTGTTGTTTGTTCACTTCTACTATGTGAAGCTGATCAGAGAGGATGTCTGAGCTTGACTGCTCCCAGCTCAGACAGTGTGTTCAGAAACATTTGCCATATTTTGTAAACTTAGCCTTTTTACCTGCGTTTTTCTGGCTGCTGCATGGAAAAGCACATGAATTTGACATTTGATGTTTGTGCTGCCAGATCCACGACAACTGCTACGGTGAGGCCAAGAAGCATTCCGAGTGCAAATTCCTCATAGACCACCCTTACACCAAGACCTACGCCTACAGCTGTTCGAGCAGTGATGTCACCTGCAGCGATGACAACGATGAGTGTGCGGCGTTCATCTGCGAGTGCGACCGTAGTGCGGCCATCTGCTTTGCAGGGGCTCCGTACCAAGAGAAATATAAACAGCTGGACACGGACAAATTCTGCAAGTGATGTTTGCCCTGGCCGCTGCTTCTCACGGATGCTGATCCTTTGGCGGACAACTGGAGGGATTGAGACATGGTCAATAAAGTCGTTGTGTGTTTTCTACAGCAAAGGGATTGCTTCCTGAGTCATGAATAAAATAAAAACAGGCACCTAAAACTGGAAAAAGAAAAAAAAGAAAAAGAAATGTGGGGAAATGGTCCCTGAGGGTCAGGAAACCTTCCAGAGCAGCATACAGTGAGGCATAGAAGATGGTCAATGGATGAAATGCTTTTTAATCAACCTCAGGTGAACAGAAAACCGGAATGCCCTGGTGCTAATGTTTTGTTATTTATTGGTCTTATGTTAGCAAACGGAACAAATAGACAATGACGTTACTGTGGTGTTTAGGGTAAAACAGTAATATCTGTCTTCCATCTGACTTTAGCCTTGCTGAATACATATGAAACACAATCAGCAATGGCCAGCCCTCAGGCAAAGGTAGATTGCATTATAGTATTAAAGGGCAAAAGAGCACACTGAAAATGAAAAAATGTAAGGGTCAGTGTTAGATTTAGAGCGGTGGGGGCAACCCCCCCCCCAGGTGCTGAACCAAGGGGGTATAAAATTGAGACGATTCATAACTGAGAAGAACTATATGGGGCACCAATATTTGGCCTTACACTAGGCGCCATATTACAAAAGATTACCAACGTCCACTCTCTTAAGGGCAAGCTTCAGGCATAGCTGTTTATTTCAGAAATGCATTTTCTTCACAGAGAAGTGGAAAATAGAAAGCAGGAATATTTTCTTCCAAATTACTCCACATAACACTCTTCAGAAATACCTAGGAAGCTTCTAGAATCTTTACAATTCTGATTGTAGTTACTGTGAAATAAGTCCCACTGGAACTTGCTTCCACAAAAATCAGCTGGATCCTAACAACGAGAAGCAGAAATCTGTTCACAGAGCAGGGCCCTCCCTGCTCCTCTTCTCAATCCCCATTTGCTTCACACTACTCCTGAAAGCCTGGACACTCTGCAGTGAATGTAGTGTTGGAGGCTGAAATGGTGTTCAGTCTGCAGCATTTGGGAATCAATCAGCACAAATAGGGGCTACCCTTCTGTGATAATAAAAGTCTTCCACTCGTTCTAGGGCACTATTAGATCAAGCGAATGTGGTTAGGATTGGACTGAATTAGACTGATGACTCTGATGGATCCCTTCCACCTGCAAAAAGAGAAAATTAAGGAACTACAGGTATGGCTGCCATAAGCAAGAAAGGCAATGCTTAAATAAAAAGCTAAAGACTGCTGTGCCGGGGGGTGGGGAAACCCACCAGTATCTAATGGGTAGTTCTTTGCAATATATAATAAGGTGGGGGGGGGGATGAAATACATAGACACTAGAAGGCTGGAAATTAATAATGGAATGAGCAAGCATGGGTAATTCATTAACTGGCATCAGTTTTAATTAATGAAGAGGAAGAGTTCTGTGTAAGTGCATAATATTATTTTATCCGAGGAGAGAAAGTTAGGGAAGCTACGCACAATTTTGTAGGGAAAAGTGTTCCATGTAAGCACAAAGAATTGTGCTTTTTTATTAAATAAAAGGGGGAAATCAATATGTAGTATTAAAGCCACATCTGCGATAACACAGCTCCTTGTGTGGTTTTCACAGCCATTTTTTTTGTCTGTTTTTGTTCTGGATATAGTTTTATTTTATTTAAAACTTTCCCTGAATGCAGTTGTTTGTTGTTATAACAAAGAAGTCAAAAAGACAAAAAGAAAACCAGTATTTCTGTGGCATACCTGGAAGAAAGATCCGGTGCAGATAATAGGTGCTGACAGCACACATCACCTTGCAGATGTTAGTTCAAAATTTGTTAAGATCCCCTGAAATGAAAACGAAGCTGAAGGAGTTCCATGTAAACATCTGTCACGAGCCCTTGAAGCATAAGAATGCCTACATGCTGTTACTTCCTTTTGCAGGGGAAGGATCTGACGGCCTCATCATATCAGCCGCTGAACTACGGCAGCACTATGGGAAGCTGTAAAATCCCAGCAGAAATGCAAGGTCAAAATAATCGAGACAAGACTTCAGTCGTATGCCTGGAATCGTACTTTATTGCTGTGGTACAGAAATGCCACAAAAGGTCATAGCTCAATAGCAGAGCGCGTGTTTTGCATGCAAAAGATTCCAGCTTCAGTCCCCAGCATCTCCAGCAGGGCTGCTAAGAGCACCTTCTTGAATGCCTGGAGAGCAACTGCCTGTGTTGACAATACTGAGCTGGATGGACAAATTTTCTGCCTCGATGTAAGGCAGCTTCCTATGCTCCTTGCAATAAGGCTGATTTTCTGTTGGACAGAAAAGACTCTTTTTAGAACCCTCAGACTTTGTGTGGTGATGATGTATAATAAAAGCGCTCCATTATTGCACTGCCAGGTCCCAAGAAACCATCTGGGAAACACTGAGCTATGTAGAGGACACATTATACAGATTCTCCTCAAACCAATCAAAACTTAGACATCCAAAGAACCTGCAAGTAACAGAAATATTTTTGGGGGGCTCTTTTTGCAATGAAATCACAGCATCTCCAACCCCATCCTTCAGCCTGGGCATTAAGATCTAGCTCCGAGGGCCTTCTAGCCATTCCCTCACTGAGAGAAGTGAAGTTACAGGGAACCAGGCGGAGGGCTTTCTTGGTAGTCATGCCCACCCTGTGGAACTCCCTCCCATTCAATAAACAACTGTATGACCTTTAGAAGACATCTGAAGGCAGCCTTGCTCAGGGAAGTTTTTAATGTTTGATGTCGTATTGTGTTTTAATTTGTTGGAAGAGTGGCTGCGGAAACCCAGTTACATGGGTTTATAATAAGAATAATGATATTATTATTATTATTATTATTATTATTAAACATTGCCTATTAACACAGAGTAAGTCAGGTTTTCCCAGTAGTAATGTACGGAAGTGAGAGCTGGACCATAAAGAAGGCTGATTGCCAAAGAATTGATGCTTTTGAATTATGGTGCTGGAGGAGACTCTTGAGAGTCCCATGGACTGCAAGAAGATCAAACCTATCCATTCTTAAAGAAATCAGCCCTGAATGCTCACTAGAAGGACAGATCCTGAAGTTGAGGCTCCAGTACTTTGGCCACCTCATGAGAAGAGAAGACTCCCTAGAAAAGACCCTGATGTTGGGAAAGATGGAGGGCACAAGGAGAAGGGGACGACAGAGGATGAGATGGTTGGACAGTGTTCTCGAAGCTACTAACATGAGTTTGGCCAAACTGCGAGAGGCAGTGAAGGATAGGCGTGCCTGGCGTGCTCTGGTCCATGGGGTCACGAAGAGTCGGACACGACTGAACGACTGAACAACAACAACCTGAACAAAAGGATGGAGCCAGAAAATTTACAACGAAAATGTGAATGCATAGCCAACCAATTTAAGCGTAGCGGATGAAAATAGTAGACTTTGTAAAAACAAATGCCAGAGTTCCCCATGAGTATGTTTTCCTGAAATCATAGCCAAGTTTTTCTTTCATGCTCTGCTGCAGTATCTTATGCAAGCTGCTTGCTAAATTGGGCCCTTTAGGGTGACCATTGGTGCATCGCCAAAAAAGAAGACAAAAGAAAACACAGATGTGCATAAAATTTGCATATGCTAATTTGTACGTATAGACGCAGTTTAGAAATAATTACTATCATTTAAATAGAAATACATTTAACCTTGGCGGGGAAGATTGTGACCCGATGGGCTGTGTCCTTTACTTGGGTCCTGTTGATGGGCAACTTCAAGGCTCCTGCTCTCCTTTCTTAGGGTTTTTATCTCAAACCATACTTGGACGGGACATCCATTTAAATAGGACTCCTTTGACAGTCCTTCAAATAGAAAGCTTCCCCCTGTAAAGTTGGACACATGCTTCCCTACTTCTGTGCTTTGCTATAAAATCCCATGTGTCACCTCTGAAATGAGTGTCTTTATAACCTGTACTTATGTGTGCTTGTGACTTACTGTACCCAAGGCCAGATTTAGGTATGATGAGGCCCTAAGCTACTGAAGGTAATGGGGCCCTTTATATGTCCAGCTGTCCTTTGTCAAAAACAAATTGTCGCTGTTTTTTGTGTTGAATATATGCTATATGGTAATTTATAGACCTAATAGGTATCTGAAGCCATTTGCACATAACAAATAGGAGCCTACACAACACAAAACACTGTTGCTGTATGTAGGTTTTATTTTATTTGTTTTTTTATCTTATATTTTGGAAATGTACATCCAGGGGTTTTTTCCTTTAAATTTTTTAGGGGGCCCCCAAGAGAATGGGGCCCTAAGCTATAGCTTGTTTAGCTTATACATAAATCCGGCACTGACTGTACCCCTGTAGCCCAGGACACAGCCCCAAAGTGTGAGCTAAACTGTAAAACTTTTATACAGAAGAGCATTTATCGAAAGGAGTAGCGGTGAGCCAGTTTGCCAGTTCTGCCAACTTTGTGTAAGTCTGACACCTGCTGGTAGGTGGAAGGAAGTAAACCCCACTCAGAAAATTAGTTATGCAAAATCCACCTGACTACACAACTACAGTACATATGAGATTAGCCATTTTTAGTCATAAAAGATGACACTGTGCTTCAAAGGGCAGGCACCTGCCATGTCTAATGTAACTGTTTCAGGGAAGCATTAAGAATACATTCAAAGGAAAACAAAACAAAAATTATCTTTAAAAAATCCAGCACTGCTCTCTTGGAAGTCTCATATGCTTATTATATAGACAAAACAGACAATCATTGTGTGTTATAGCTGTGTGTGTGCATGTGTGTGTGTGTGTAGCTAATAAAATGTCCATAGTTTAAGGGGTGAGCTAGGGAATAATGAAGTAGGGCAGATTGTAATGCCACTATAGGAAAGCCACAGTGGTATTTTATTTTTTCCTTTGCTTAGACCACAGATCAGTTTTGCCCCAAATCTGATCCAAGTACTCAAGGCCTGAACAGGCAAAAACCCAACTGAGCTTGAACAATGCTGGTGCCCAGACTAAACTTTCCGTTGAGTTATAAGTTCCTGCTTCCTATGCATTGTGGGGAATGTTGACATTGCCCGCATCAGCAGCCCTGACACATGCTTCTTCAAAAGGCTGATCAGAAGCCAAAGCAGCTAAATCTCCCTTTCCTGTTCCGCAGCTGGCTCCATCTCTCTACTACCTGTTGTAAAGGAGGGTAAGATTCCATCGATGTGCCAGGAAAAAATAAGGTGTGCATTGTTTAAATGGGCTAGAGATTAGTGACATAAATTGTAGGCAGTAATAAGCTGGAAACTTTTAAGTTTCTGGGGTTTGAGAGCAGAGGAAGTGTGATCCAGCCCAAAATGTAAACATCCAAACTAAAACACTGAAAGGCAAATCGAAAGTAAAACCTAACCTTACCTGGGAGTCCTGGCCTTTGGACATCATCAGCCTTCATGGATTAAAAGGATGACTGGAAAGCCCATCATATGAAAATACTTCAGTTGATTATTTAATCACCCTTCCACAGATCACATGGTCTGTCTTGATGTCCTGTGATCAGCACTGCAATAACCACAGTGCTGTCAGATATTATTAGTAGTTTCCAACGTTTTCTGAAGTAATTAAAAAATCTAAGCAGAACATTTGGCAGCTTCCCATATAAACTAAAGCAATTTATGCAATTAACATATCCTGGCATGGCTAGGATGTGAATGATAAATTAAAATTGCAGTATGAACGAGCAATAAATGAGTTTGCAGCAACAGTTTGAAACTTTTCCTCATTGCACAGATCTGGGGCAAGACACTATATAGCCAGGTGTGAAACAGGATACCAGACTAGATATGCTTTTGATCAGATGCAGCAGCTCTTCTCATGCTTATGCTTATACAATAAAATTCTTAAAAAGACAGTGCACACGCAGTACAATCCTATGCATATGCAAGGAACTTTGCACATTCTCTGAAACTCCAAGGTTTAAGCAGGTAAAATGTAACTCTCTGGTTTCTGTTAAAGGTAGATAGCCGTGTTGGTTTGTCATAGTCAAAACAAAATAAAATAAAAAAATTCCTTCCAGTAGCACCTTAGAGACCAACTAAGTTTGTTCTTGGTATGAGCTTTCATGTGCATGCACACTTCTTCAGATACACTGAAACAGAAGTTTATTTTATTTTGTTTTCTCTGGTTTCTGTTACCTGCTCTAAGAGCCTTTTGGCTAAAGAGCAAAGTATAAATTCCTTAAATAAGTGGTATTTTTTTTTTAAAAAAAAAGATAAATGTTTTGTTTTCCTTGGCCATTTGTTTTCATTGGTTTGAAAGAAATTCCACTAAAAACTTCTGCCTGTGCTGGTCTGCACAGTTTGTTATTAAACTTTTTCCTTCTGGATATTTCATAAGGTTTGGTCAAAAGCCTGTGTGTACTGGGTTTTGGGAAAGTAAATAAAAAGTATGTGTAAAATGGAAAGATACCCTGGAAAGTGTGAGATAACATTTGCTTTAACACTCCTCACAAACAAATCAGAAGGAATGCTCATCAAATAGTTGATGTTGTCTAATCTCCCTGCAAACAAACCAGGATGAAAGCTCAACAAACAGGGTGTCCAGAAGTGCTCTCCTTTAGCTTAAGTGTGTTGGGTGCTCTATACATAATAAACTTCCTGTTTTTGAGTATCTGTGTTGGTGGGGGGCTCATCTCTCTGTCCCTCCTTTCTTTCTGTTCTCAGTAAGTGTTCTGCAAACCTTCTATGGATGCCTTGAAATGTAAATAAATCTGCAAAGCACCATTACCTTACTTCATGCAGAATACCTCTGTCAAAGCAAAACACACCATCTGACAGAGACGGGTGGGGAGAGAAGGCACACCCCTGCCGTAACATCAAATACAATTAGGCAAAGCTAAAGTTAAACCTTGACATTAAATCCTAAACCAGCACTCCTTTGGCACCACAATTTACCTGATTTAGTGAATGGATGCACATTAGGCCTGGGCTGAGTGATTAAGTGCCTCTTCAGTATTGTTTGTGCTGGGAAATCCAATACTGCATTTAAACAATGCATTAGTAAAACTTACCCAAGTTCCATTAGGAGAGACTCGGATTGTCGCAAAGCAATACATCTTTCCCGTGTGACTCTAACATGAAGCACTCCATTTTTCACTTATTCTAACTAGGTGGGAGTGGGATGCATCCAGAATATTCAAGTGGACAAGAATCGTCAGTACCAATTTGGAAGCAAGTGTAGGTTCATTGTCCTGAATGAAGTGAAACTCTGAAATCTGGATTGCAATGGGTCTTTTAATCCAACCATCACCGCAGTCTTAAGGTTAGATGTAGCGGGCAGCCTATCACAACATCTGCCTTTAACGCATTTCATACCAACTGGAGTTTGCAGTTGGAGCCAATCCAAGAAGTTCAGCAAAGAGCACAAGATGATTCCTTCCTCATTCAATGTGCAGAAGCCACTCAGAATCTTCCACCCAGGTGACAGGACAACATTCTCCACTCTACTGGAGGGCAGCCGGCTAGGTGAGATGCTTCATTGAAGGCTGTGTGGTACCCACTGCCCTGCTCTCCAACCCCCACTGGCTCGCCGTTCTGCCGTTCTGCCTGGTGCCTCTGCGTTGTCCATTCAAACAAATACTGCAACGCAGCAGCGATGCTGGTGTGCATCACATAAGCATACCAATATATGTGGAAGTGCAATACCTATTAAAGTATGTGATCTCAGCTGTCCATTTGCACGTATGGGGACAGATGCCTTGTTCTTGGAGGTAGTGTTATGAGTTTGGGGAGGCAGGCTGTATGTTTGAGCTCCTAATTCCTGGATCCAGCACGGATTCAATTCCTGGAATAGCCAGGCTAGCTTCCTGGTGAGGTAATGGGGTCCTCTAAGTATTGGGCCATGAAGGTAACAAAGGAAGTGACTCTGTGTCGCCCACCCGCCCTCTCAACTCACTGGTGGTTAGAAAGGCAAAGACCAGAGGTGAGAGTTGAGTTAGAAGCTAGAATCTGGGAAGTCAGAGAGAGAGCCATGAATTATTTCTCTTAGAATCCAAGGCTGTGGCTATGTGATAAGTAAGTCCCTCTTGGGGTGGTAATACTGTGAGCCCCTCCACCGTAAGCTCAGGTTGTATATATGTGTAAATAAATCATATATCATAAAGGCAGCACAGTTTCCACTACTATCACTCCAGGGGAAACCAAACCCTGTGTAAGCGACTGGAACCCCTGGAATCTTGCACTTCTGGGAGATTGTGGTGGCATGCAAGAATACATTTAAAGCATTTTTTCTCCACCCCCCCCCCCGGAAACTGTGGTTTACCATCACAGAACTATAATTCCCAAGAAACTACAGCACCCAGCATTATTTGGGGAGAGGAATGTGCATTGAATGTACTTTAAAATCATAGAATCATATAATAGTAAGAGTTTGAAGGTACCCAAATGTATGTGTGTAAAAAGCTACTCTGAGTAGTTGCTTTTTGAGTAGTTGCTTCTTGTGGGAGGACAAACTAAGAAATCTGAATATATGTGCCCTCCTTAGGGCCTTTTCATTTATTTCTTAAAAAAAATAAAAAATCATTAGTGTCCTTGAAACATGACAGCTGCGCATTTATTGCACTATAAACTGATTGACCAGAAAGGCCCTCGGAGTTTCCTACCCCGTGCTGTACAGCTTGCCACTTTTCCCCTTAGCTAATTTTCTACAAGGAGTTTTTACATTTCATGTGTGCCTTTTAAAAGAATATTGTCTGAACTGATTTCCTCCACATGAAAAACTTGCTCTTTAGTCTGCTTGGCTCTCTAAGCATTGGTGGTTGTCTTGGAAACGCAGCTCGCGTTCTCCCCTGCATTCAAACGCTGGTAATGAAAGAAATCCCTTTGCATCTCTGGGTCATGTCATGTTAATTCAGTGCTGGCTGTGCGTGTGGGCCAGACTACTGATTTAGCACATGGTGCGCAATTAAAAAATGCTCTTTACAAGAGTGCCGGGGAAAATAAAATAAAGCTGCTGAGTGTGGAGGACTTGCCTCCCGACATACAACTAGGCCTGGCAGATGTACGAGGATAATCTGTGTGCAGAAAATATTACATACCACAGCTTGCTGCCATGGAAGCTGCAAGGTAACAACAGATACCTAGATTTCACTGAGCAGTGACTTTCTGCAAATACAGCAATGCAATCGGCCCAAGGGGTGTCATTTAAGTATTCATTTGGAGTACAGCAGGCTTCATAACAAGATCCCAAGGACTGCTCTTGAGATTATTAAGTATTGCACGCACAAAAGCACATATTTTAAGACGGTTACTTTGTCTGGTTGCTTCAGAAGAGACAAGGGAAGGACTTCAGCACACCATGGCATTACTACCTTGTAGAATTCGCTACCACGCTACATATCTACTAGTGGTTAGAAAGAAGAAGAGACAATTAGATAAATCATTGAGTATATATAAAAATGACTTTTCTTCAACTGGAACTTCCTGGAACTCAGTTCTGGCGCCTCTCAGGTGGGCTCCATTGCCATTCTAAGAGAACGAGGGGGGCGTTCATGGTGCGTTTCGGCACCTCTTTTTCTAGAAAAGTAGCACTGTAAACAGTTACCGTATTAGCCAAGACAACTAAATGGACCCTCAATGGTCAGGAGAGGACTATACAGAGGAAAGCCCTGAAATTTGAAGGGATTTTCTGTCCTCTCTGTGAAGGTGTCTTCTGTTTGAAGGGCTGTCCAGACCATCGTAAAGATAAAGAACCATAAGAAGGAAATACAGGGGACTCTGAAGAAGGGAAAGCTGGAGACTTGAAGTTGTACATCTACATCACTGGTTCACAAGTCCAGTTAGAAGGATCAGTCAGTTTCAGCTGCCTCGGTTTCTCATTTTTTTCCATTCTCAAATTCAGTTCTGCAAAATTTTGCAGTAACTCACAATTATTATTATTTTTTTTAAAAAAAACCTCTTCAGCATTATAGCATGAATTTCTCTTAATAAACACAAATTTGACTAATTTGCATATTTCTACATTCAGTTTCTCATAATACCATGCAATTTTTGCATGTTATTTTCACTAATACACTCATTTCTACACACACTTTCTCTTAATACATGCATTTTTGTAAGCATTGTTTTTTAGATGAGTGTGAATTTGAAGGATTGCTTCTGTTTCTGTTCTCATACCCTCGTTTTTCACGTGTTCAAAGATCGTGTGACCGTGCATGTGTGGGCTGTTTTCAGACCCAGAAGAGGGCAGAATGGGGTGGAATGGGGGCAGGGCGGGGGTAGAATGGGCATAACAAGGCAGACTGAGCCGGCCCCAAAGAGCGGCATGGAATTGTTTGCTTTCAAACAGCTTAGCATTGGTCTTTGAACTTCCAGAAATCAAGGTTCAGAAGGACTTTCTAACAGCCCTGCACTGCACTTTGAAGTCCCAACAGTTGGAGCTTCAAAGCACAGCAGATGTCTGGTGATTGGCAGATGGGCAGCCCCATATTACAGCTACCAAAAGCATACACTGGGGTGCTGTGAAATGCACTTTGTGGATGAGCTTCACTAGAGTGGCAAATTGTGACAATAGGGTAGGAGTGGGTTATAACATGTATTACATGGCATACTTACTTCTACAATGGGGAATGAGAAAAATGTGTCCATTTGAATTCTTATAAGGCCCATTCCTGAAGAAGAGCGTCCACGCAACATACTTTCCACACTTTTCAGCATGTTACATCTTCTTTACTGAAGTACATATTCATAGATGCACAAGTACACTTGCAAAAATTATCATTATTCTTGAGAATCTGGGAGGATGAGGCATGAATAGGAAAGATGTAAGTTGTAACTCATTCTAGGGGGGGAACAAAGGACAAGTAAATTTAGCAAGAGTTCTAGTCTGAACACATTATCAGCAGAAAAGGAGGTTACCGGTACATATTCTCTCTCTCTCTCTCTCTCTCTCTCTCTCTCTCTCTCTCTCTCTCTCTCTCTCCTACACTCAGCATTTACTTAATTCCTGTTTCACAATATATACCAGGCTGTTAATTTTGAATGGAATCCGACATGTAGATTTATTTAGGAATATATTCAAAATATAATCAAGCGCCTTCCATCATGAAAATGAAATCAGCTGCAATATGCAGATTCATATTCTGAGCATGGAGAATTCAAACCTCGGTCCCAGCTGGCCTGATGAATATAGCTACAAGTCAAGGACTTCTGAATACAGAATGTTGTTTTGCCGGAAAAGGAAAGAAAAGGGGAGATTTCCAGTTATGTACATGGTTATTGCAATGCTATCCATAGACACTGTCCTTCAAGAATCTGCTTCTGCCTATAATTTCTAAAAAAAGAATCAGCACAGCATTCTGGTCATATCCTTTGCAGTATTTTCTAGTGGTTTATTTGCTCCTTAGAGAACTGCCTGCCTGTCTCAGACTGAGTGATTCTAAGCTGGTGACTTTGGAAAACAACCTCAAAGTCTAATATCTCATTAAGCTACTATATTATTCTGCTGTCCATACGACTGAAGTAACCACTGTGCTGTGGTGCCTCTATGGGATTCCACACTCTCCTGCCCTGACTCTTTGAACAACCCTACAGGTAGTAAATATGGTCCCAGAATACTTCACAGATGTTCTTGTTTGGTTATATGAAAATGATGTAAAATGTGCAGAAAATGTCATCCATTTTAATGCATTGATTAAAAAGTAAGTGTGTTAATGATTAAAATAATTATTGATTTATTGGGAGTTTAATTCCATTAAAGGCACATAAAGGTACACGGATCTGAAGGTTTGCCTTCAGCAAGTCCAATAAATATATCATGTCACCAGTTTGTATAGTTATAGCATGTTTAAGAGGGAGGGAGGTAATTCTAAGGATATATTTTAAATTATGTATTTGCTCTTTGAGAATGAAAATACCCCAGTGAGATTTTCCTTCTACACAGCTCCATTCTGAGGTTATCATGTATTGGCAAGTTGGACAAAAAATTGCTTCCTTTAGAGTTCTTCAGAAATATAATTTTCTTTTGATGGGGTAAATTTTTCCTCCGTTGAGTTTTTTATTGTCACTCTTAGAGTGACAATTTAAACTAACCATTTTCAGCATGCCTATTCTGAGTATATATATATTATCACTCAGGGTCAGCCTTGTTATGAAGCAATGTGAAACAACTGCTTCAGGCAACATATACCAAAGAGAGGCTGATTCCCCTGCTCACCACCTTCATCAATGTGTGACATAAAAGAGAGTTTCAATGCAGAGTATGAGAGGGCAGCATAATTTTGACATCACTTCAGGCATGACATGGTTGCCACCACATCCACGGTCAACAACATTTCCCCAGTCACATAAATGATACTCAATCATGTACCTGATTCAGAAGAAGATGTTGGTGTGCTGCTCATCAACACTAGTTTCAAGAGTATATTTGAATCATTTGTTCTTTCCCGAGGCACTTGGCATTTGTCCTTTTTAAGTTAACTTGTGAAAATATAAACCCCAGCAAGATTTATCGCTCCAGACATTGGTACTGAAATAAAATGAATAAATATCAAATGAAAATAAGAATCATGGTGTTATGATGGAAACTAGTGTAGAAATTGGGGGTGGGGGAATGCAGGGAACAGAAATGTGATTATTCTAAAAATAATTATCAGAATTATTTTCTAATAAATGCATTAAGGGTTATATTGCTAATCTACTGGTCTGTGATAAAAGATTAGCATTTTATTCTCCAAGCAACCACAATGGAGTACAGTACATAGGGGTTCTATTGGTCGTGGATACTCCTTGCAAAAGCAATGAAATCAAAAGTGGGAAAATGGGCATACACCTTCCTTTACAACAGAGGTAGAAATTCAGTAGTCCTCTAGATGTTGATGGACTATTCAGTTGGTGCTTTTTGCAGTGGCATAGCTAGCCGCTCAGGCACCTAGAGTGGTGCATGTGTTGTGCACCTGGGGGGGGGCTGCCCATGGGGCGGGGCGGGCCGCCCAGGGGTGTGATTGGCGTGGCGATCCCCGCCCAGGGGGCAATAGGCGAGGTGATTGGCGGTGATCCCCGCCCAGGGGGGGAGATCAGCATGGTGATCCCTTCCCACGGGGGGCAATCAACGAGGCAGGGTTGTAATTCTCCTTGAAGTTTCACAAGCTGCAATGTTCATTTTAATTCCAGAAAATAGGGGCTGCTGGCAATTAAATTGCATATTGTCCCTGAAGGCTGGGATAGTGTGTGTGTGTGTGTGTGTGTGTGTGAGAGAGAGAGAGAGAGAGAGAGAGAGAGGTTCTCTTTCTTTATAGGAATTTCCTACAATTAGCTAGATAGTCGGGAGTTCTATAATGAATAAGGGCATATGACTAAATTCCTCATCACTGCAGATAATCAATTACAAAGAAAATCACTGTGACAACCCACATAAGCAAGTTCTAAACAACCTCAGAGAACCACATGCCTACTGGCTGAAAGAAAGGAAAGCCTTATGTCTTAAACTGGTTCACTATGAAAAACAGAATCTTAACCAATTACAGCCATTCCTTCCTATACATCACTGTATTTCTTGCCACTACAGATTAGTGCAGTGGCAGGAGGCCCCCTTTTCTGTATGTAAATTTTGAGGGTTGCTGTGGAAGCTGCTCAGCTGCCCTCCTTGCCAGGCTTTTTCAGGGATTTGGGGAAGCTGTCAGGGTGAGGGGAGGGGAGAGTCACCTTCTACCCCCTCCATTCCACAGGTGCTTCTTTGGCTCCAATATATTACAAATGTATTGTTTGGTACTGGGTTTCTTTGGCATCTTAAGTCATGATGATTACTATTTGTTTGTAGACTTTTTTTTTTTTACTTTAGTTAACCTGGTTGAGTTAACTAGGGACATTGCTAAAACTCCAGGACACTTTGGTTTGCTACGAATCGCATCTCAAAACAGCTTATTTCTTTAATAAACAAATTAAAACAGGCTGTTCTGGTTGCTTATTCATATCTGTTTAGTGGCTGTGCAATTAATGCAAGTCACATTAGCATTACATGGTTAATTACACAATCATTAAAGCTCCCAATAATTATGATAGCATATTTGGAAGGATTATTATTTATTTAGCAACCATTACTTTGCCTAACAAGGGCAGCAGCAGAAGGTTAATTAAAAGCCACTTAATTGGCCAAAGCACTCAGGGACAGTGAGAGGAAAAACAAGCCCAATGTTCTGGCAGGTAAATTCACCACACACTTAGGATGATCTCACAAAAACAAAGCATTATGCTGGGACTTGGGGGGGGGCGCGTTGAAATGCATTTATGCTATAAGGGTAAAGAAAATAGAACATCTACAGTTTGCGTAGCTGATTGTGAACCAGTTTGGCATCGTGGGATAGAGTTCTGTCTGCCCAGCCATGAAGCTCCCTGGATGGCAATAATGGCAATATTCACCATTCAGTCAGATGCTTTACACACAAGCATGCCATTCACACAGAAACTAGTCATCATTAAATGTGTGCCTGAAGTTGAAGGAAGCAATAGGTCTTTAGCCTCAGGGTGTATAGTTCAGCGTTAAAACCTGTATTCCTTGTATCTAAACATGGAGTCACGTAACCATACTCTACAGATGGAGGTTGCAATCCTGATGGGTGAAGCCACCAGGCCAAAATAGTTGGTCTTTGGCCTTGGGCTCCATGATTCCAAAGCGCCACTGGCTCTTCTCTTCCAGGGAGCAGCATATCGGTCAGACCCCTCTCACTAAGCAGTGGAGGCAGCGCAATTCGGGCACATGAAGCAGTGCTACACCAACCTCAGTCTGCCTTCAGTTAGCACCCCCCCACACACACACATACACCTGCCTTCTTACTTATAACCAGTCCAGGGGGTTGCACAGCCTGTCAGCTTCCTCCTCCTTAGGCTCATTGTTGCCATCGCAGAACTCAGCGGGAGGAGAAGGATGGGGACAAAACTAGAATGAATTGGCTCTGCCTGAGAGTTGCTCTGGCTCCACAGACTGTTCATCTCCCTGCCTTTTGCCCTGCTAGCTGCAGTGGACACCAGTCACCATCTATAACAGATTTCCCTATCCCAACCTTCCCCAACCTGGTTCACTCCATTTCAGATGGCAGCTCCCATCATTCCTGATCATAGGCCACACTGATGAGAATTGTAGTTAGGGAGGGAGGCCTGGGATGCTTTGCCTCAATAGGCAAGATGCGCCCCTGCCACTGCCACCACCAGATCCGAGCCTTTCCCTGTCCCCACCATTGCATCCGCACTGCCACAAGCCCTGCCACAACTGCACCCACAGCTGCACCTGTGCTGCTGCCACGATGCAGTGGCAAGGGCACAGCATTAGTGGTGAGGGCGAGGGCACTGTAGCGGCAGCAGCATGGGCAAAGTCACAGTGGGGTTGGCAGAAGAGGAGCCGGGCTGGCAGCAGCACAATGGTGGAGATGAGGAGAGGGTTGGATCTGCCACCTGAGGCAAATTGGTTTGTTTTACCTCATGAAAGCATCGGCTTTGGGCACAAGGTTGGGGAAGGCTGCTCTAACTAAATTGGCATTTCACTTATGTTACAGATGATGCACTGGTTATAACATAGGATTGCCGAGTCTTCAGAAGTTGGAATGTTTGCAAACATTCCATTATATTACAGCAACTCTGCCAAGAGAAACTTTTCAATATATAAATGTATTTAAGGGAGGGAGGGGAATCCCATGCTGATATGATCACAATGCCAATGGGTAATTAATGAATGAGTGGCTACAATTCATCAAATGACAAAGTCCTGTTAATCTTAGTAGCAGGATTTTACCAACTGCTCTTTAAAAAAAAGTAGAAAACTAATAGTACTAGCATGCTGTGTTTAGATGTGACAAATGCTATTTCAAAACTCTACCTAGCAATGAAGTTGACTTGGTAGCCTTGGGCAAATCAGTCTGCTTATGTCATCGGGTTCTTGTGAGGATAAAATGTTCATATTAAAGCCATACAGAGCTCATTGGATATTGCATATGACATTGAACATCTTATTTCAAAGCATGAAGTATTACATCCCCTATCGAGCAGTGTTAGGAAGCGTCCTACCTGCAATAACTTCTTTAATAACTAATGAAGGATTTTCTAAGGATCCTTGTCATTTGAATGGAAAATATGGGGTTACGTATTTGAGGCATCCAAAAATGACAGCATCTGCTCAGTTAACATCACCTTTATTGTGCTTCAGACTAGGCAGTGAGGGAAAGCTTAAACTAAATTTCCAGAGAAATTTGGTAGAGAAACACCACAAGGTAACATTTAGGGTAAACCATAAGCATATTCAGAAGCATTTGCGATGAACAATGGAGGGGCCAGATTCCTCATATTCATCTTTGCTGATCCACATTTGCTGGAAGGTCGAAAGAGAAGCCAATATGGATCCCCCGATCCAGACAGAATATTTACGTTCTGGAGGTGCAATCATCTAGAAGAAGGAGGGAGAACATATAAGAAGGAGGGAACATATAAATTAGGTGACAATCATTCTCATTTTAGTCATCATGTCTTCTAATCCCTATTATTCTCACTCTGGAATATGCAAGCAATACAAGCTTTTGGTTGTGTGACTACGATAGCTACAAAGTGGTAAGTCAGGTCAATTGTAAATCAATAAAACCATAAAATTGTATCTAATCCTCTGCTTTATGACATATTTGCATGGTGGCCACCAACTAAGCAAATTAGATGAATTCAAGGAGGATAAGGCTATGAATGGCTACCAGCCTTGATGGCTATCTCCCCACCACCACCACCATTGTTGGTGACATTATGCCTCTATATACCAGTTGCTAGAGATTGCAAGTGAGGAGGGTGCTGCTGCACTTGGGTCTTGCTTATGGACTTCCCATAGCATCTGGTTGGCCACAGGGAGGACAGAATGCTGGACTAGATGGAACTTGGCCTGATCTAGCAGGGCTCTTCTTATGTTCTTATCCATCTCAGCCTAGCATCTTCCAAAAAAACCCCCCAAGTATCTCAAAGGCAGGTCACCATGGAAATAGCTATATTCAGTTAGAGACTTAATTGTTAGCATGGTGTATATAGCCATTGACAGACCTATACTCTGATTAAAGTGAGGAAGAGCAATCAGGTGGCTTTGAACAAAAGCCACATAAAATCTGGACATAGATCTCTTGTGTTCTAGCTTCTCATCTCCCCACCTCCTCTAGAAATCACATGATCCGGCCTATTCATGGCCTCTTAGATTGATGTTAGATGTAACATTGACCTTGATCTTCATTGTACTTGGAGCCAAAGCGGTAATCTCCTTCTGCATACGGTCCCCAATGCCAGGGTACATGGTGGTCCCTCCAGAAAGCACATTATTAGCATAAAGATCTTTACGGATGTCAATATCACATTTCATTATACTGTTATAGGTTGTTTCATGGACACCGGCAGACTCCATCCCTGGAAAGAAATGAAATTACAAGGATTAATTGATCATGTATTTCTAAGCAAGTCACTCTCATTTTTTAAAAAAGCGTGTGAGAATGTGATACAAAATAAAGAGAGGCAGATTTTAGATTTTCCCCATTATTTTTGATCAGTAGGGTGGGATATGATAGTGAAAATGTTTTTAGGTGTCTGGTCCAGGTGCTCAGTTGGAGGAATAACAGCAATTCAGATTACACAAACAACAGAAGCTTTATACTGTATTTATCAACCAGAGCCCTATTTTGATATTAATTAATATTGTATAAGGACCCCATGCCATCCGTATGTATGTGTGCCTGGAAAGTGTGGGGCATAATACAAGGGCGAATGAGCCCTTTGTGTAACGGATGCTCTTCCCTAAACCAGTTTGTTTGCCATCAGAAGTTGCAGGTTGCATAAGGCATATTATCCAAAGTTTTAAATCTGCAATGTTAACCTATTGTGAAACATCCATTTCCACACAAAAACACATCTTTCCCTTTAAGATACACACAGGCTTGATCCTTTCCTGGTAATGAATGTATTTTAAAAAAGAAAACAGTGAGAAGTCCCCATATACACTCCTTAAATCTGATGCCGATAAATGTATTTAGTATTTAGGGGTAAACATTGTTTTAAGTCTTATATGAAGCAAATTCTTGTTAGGTTGCTCTGTCTTCCAGGGTACTTCTTCCCATGTATACCAACTACTCAGTCCATCTGAAGACGTGTGCATGCATATGAAAGCTCATACCAAGAACAAACTTAGTTGGTCTCTAAGGTGCTATTGGAAGGAATTTTTTTATTTTGTTCAGTCCATTTTGTCAACCGGATTAATCTACAAGTGCTCATGCCAAAATAAATTATACGCAACAGCATTTTCTCTCATCTTTACTTTTTTTGACCATATAGCAAATGTGGTCGTGACAGTATAGCAGTACAATAACATGTTTTCTTCGCCTGTTAACCACAGCCACGGGAAATAAGTGCAGACCCACCTATGAACGATGGCTGGAAGAGAGTTTCAGGGCATCGAAACCGTTCATTGCCAATAGTGATGACTTGACCATCAGGAAGTTCATAGCTCTTCTCCACAGAAGAGGAGGATGCAGCAGTGGCCATTTCGTTCTCAAAGTCGAGAGCCACATAGCAGAGCTTCTCTTTGATGTCTCGCACAATCTCACGCTCGGCTACAAACATCAAGCAGTGAGGTGTAAGACGATAGCAGAGGGCTCTTTGGATATTTATCAGAATCCTTATAACCACAGTCCTTCCCAGCTCTGATCAGGATGGAAAATCCGTCTCCCTTGGCCCTGCCGTACAGGCAGAACAGAGAAATCCCCAAGAAAACACTTGGGCTACAGCTTCGTCCTTTCAAGGTATGTCTTTTTTAACAGCTACAGCTTTCCTAACAAAGAGCCAGCCTCCATTTCTCCAAGGAGAATGAAGGATACAACTGCTGCCACTTTAAAGCACACGATTTGATAATCCCTTCGAAATGTCATGTCTACCAGGGTTAGCCTGAACGACTTTCTATTTAATTAGCACCTTTCCAGCCTAATCTTTTGGCTCTGAAAGGTGTTAAGACTGCCTTCCTTATGTAAAAGTCAGCTGACTAGTAGAGCCTGCTGACTTAAAAGCCACCTGGGCTGGATCTAGACACATCAGTTTAAAGTGTTGTAAATTTAAACAGGGAAAACAGGTAGAGAAAAACGGGACTCCACGTCACCATCTGGTGGCACAATGTTATATCACACATACAACACATATAAATCGTTTTTTCTTTACCAGTCTAGCTGAGCCCCTGGGCTATAAATTTGGTATATGGTCCTCCCATTCCTGTCACCTCCTTTAACCATCCAAGGTTACTATGTGCTGAATCTACATAGGTGATCCCTACCTGTCTGAGTATTAGGACTCTTCTTTAAGAACCTTAAGAACCTTAATATAGGCTAGCAAGCTTCTTAAAACAAATGAAATTCTCCTAGTAAAGTCTGAGAAAATATCCTTATTTACACATGAAGGCAGCACAAATCTTTCATTCGATTTCTCCCCATCAGATGAAAGAAATCACAGAAGTTATTTTGAAAAGTTGGTCAGCTCAGCATTATTGAAAGGGTTGACTTTAATATTCTGGTGTCTCATAAGTGACAGATGTTATCCCTAATGAAGCCAGAAAACTACAGTACTGGTATACTGTGAGTGGGGAACCTCAGGTCTGGGGCCAATTGTGGCTCTCCTCTCCAAGCCTTTCTGTCCAGCCCATGAAACTCTCTCCAGACTTTGCCCATGCATAGCTCACCTCCCATCTCCTGGCCAGGTCTTCCACCAGCTGTACTGCAATCCCTCCTCAAGGGTTTCTGTCTGACTTTAACATGTCATTGAACTGTGGTATTGCCAATGCCTCATGCTTGTCAGGATGGGAAATGGAGACACGTGTGGGTATAGAAAGCTTTGCCTTTTGTGTAGCTCAAACATAGCATACTGCCCACTTTCTCCTCTGGTTCCTGAAAGGTTGCCTACAAAGGGCTGAGGCCCCCAGGCTCAAAAAGGTTTCCCACACCTATGCTTGATTTATGAGCTCTTCTTTTGTAAGAAAATCCAGCGGTACACCTGGACAGAGAGAGATCCTGGATGGATCATGCAATGAAGAAATCAGTGGCAGGAGCAGATACAAGGCCCGATACTTGAAGCTAGCAGTAAGATCTTGTTATTGGGCTGACCTTCATTCTAACGACACTTGTATTTCATTTTTGCACATTAGACGGCACAGTGTTGGAAGTTTGCTCCTTATTAAAATTAATTGGGTGTTGCAGTCTTAAACATCTGACATAGTTTATAGGCCTTTTCTCTTCTTACTCCATGCCCCAGGCTGAAGACTTTACAGTTCAACAAGCTGTATTCGCTCTCACCATAAGAAAAGTCCTGGATTAGACCAAGGCCCATCTAATCAAGCCTTCTGTTCCCACAGTGACCAACAAGCCTGCAAGCAGTACCTGAGTACTACACCCATTTGTGATCTCAAGCTGATCTAGAGAAGCATACTGACTCTGACAGTGGATGAAGAATAGCCATTGTGGATGGTAACCATTGATAACCTTATCTTCCATGAATTTGTCTAATCATCTTTTAAAGTCATCCAAGTTGGCACCCACCATTACATATTGTGGAAGGAAGTTCCATAGTGTAACTATGCACAGTGTTAAGTCATACTTTCTTTTGTGCATGCTGAATCTTCCCACGTTGCTTATTTTTATGTACCTCAGTCATGTTCCCCCTTACTCCCACTTCCTGTAAAGTAAAAAGCCACAACTGGTGTAACTTCTCAACACAATGGAAGTATTACAGTCCTTTGACCATTTTAGTGGCCTTTTTCTGAACCTTTCCCAGCTCTACAATATCCTTTTAGAGGCTGCAAACTATAAAAAGTAATTCCAAATGTAGGCATACAATAGGTTGTTTAATGGCATGATGATGATGATGATGGCAAACTTATTTTCAGTTCCCGTCCTAATAATCCTTAGCATGCATTTCACCTTTTTCACAGCTGCCACATAACCTCGAACTATCATGGGGTGAGGTGGGAAAGAGTGTGCTTAGCAGGTTGCTGTTAAATCTTCCTTGTGTCTAGGTTTTGTCTTTTTCTTGCTTTTTATTTTATTGACCGTTTTTATAGTTTTGTGTATCTGGGGTGGGGGTGGGGAGCATAAAGAAAATTTTGATTTTTTTAAAAAAAGAATTAGAAAATCAGAAAACCAAAGAACATAATTCATGCCTCGATGCTAGGTGGTTTTTCAATAACATCATGTTGATAAGGATCAAGCCATTTTTGGAAGAGAGAAATAACACATGATGCTTATTTATACAATATGATAATAGAATATAGAATCTTAAGAGTTGGAAGGGACTCAATGGTCATCTAGTCCACCCCCCTGCAATGCAGGAATCTCCATGATATGGCAGAAAAAGATAGCATTATCAGAAGTAAACAGGAGGTGAAATTGAACTAATGAATCCTAGTAGCAGAAGCCCTGCAGAAGGACTTCTGCTTTTGCAAAGGGGCTTCCCCTTCCTCATGTATCCCTGAAATGGTGAAACAATCGCCTTAGCACAACACTAAATTCATCCCTTGATCTGTAAGAAAAGTACTGATTACCTGTAGTAACAAAAGAGTATCCCCTCTCTGTAAGAATTTTCATGAGGTAGTCAGTGAGATCTCTTCCAGCCAAATCCAGTCTCATGATGGCATGTGGCAGGGCATAACCTTCATAGATAGGTACGTTATGTGTGACCCCATCCCCAGAGTCCAGAACTATCCCTTAGAGAGAGGAAGAAAATTAGAAGCGTCAGCATTCTTCTCCGTAGACCTTACCCTGCCCCACTCTTCCCAATCTATCGGTCTGCTAAATTAAACCCTTTGACAACAACTGGGATTGAAAGGAGAGACTGCAAATGATAATCCCCATTGTCTCCATGCTGAGTGGAACTCAGAGGGAAATTGCTGGCCTATACAAAGAAGAAATTGCCTTCATGAAAGAGTCAGAAATTGCATGGCATTGTTCTCTCTGAAACAGATGCTAATGATAATGATCTTCTTACATTTCTATAGCCTTTCACCAAAAAAAAAAAGGACCCCAAACAATTTGCAAAGAATATCAAAATGCTGATGTACCGTATAAACATACAGATTTGCCACTAAAATGCGGAGGTTTTTTTTTAATGGAACAATAAACAGCAGCTATTTACAAGGTAGGGTATATTGCTGCAAAAAGGCCCACCTGTGGTCTCCCTTCCAAAGAGAACTCATGGACACTCCCTGCACTAGGTGTGAGACAACCACAGACTGCCCTAATAAACCCAAAAGCTATAGCCACTAAAAACCCTGAATTTTTGAGCTGGATTTTTTTCTGGCTAGTTGACAACCCTATTTAATGGGCGCCTCCAGACTGTCAGTATTTTGCAGGAGGAATTCAGACACAAGCTGAAAATTCAGGTTTGTACATTTTAAAATGGATGAAAGCACCCCATTGCTCTAGCAAAAGAAATCCACTTTAAAAGAGGAGACTTCTTGTGTCTTGGGAAAGTCATGGAGAAATGCGCTGAAAAGTGTGGGATGAATGCCTAACAGGAAGAGGTATAAATGCTCTGCAAGCAAATCAAGATGACTGCAGGATGGATGCTCAAGAAATATTGGATATAATCTAAACTCTGAGTAAGTTTTGTGCGCACAGATCATGATGAGTGCTCAATAAATAGGTTGTCTGGAGGGGCACCCTGGGTTGGTGAAGTTAGCCAACAAGTCACAGCCCTGGTTGGTAGGGTTGCCATGTACCCAGACAGAGTGGTGGCTATGTGTTTCCCATTTCTGGCGCAGTTGCCAGGAATTTATAGTAAATATAAGATACTAAGTTTAAGTCAAAGCCAGGAGCATAATTTTCACTATGTGTAATTTAGTAACTAACCCACCATACAGTCGCGGTGGTAAAAAAAAAAATTGGGCGCTTTCCTCCTCCATCTCTTTGATGCATAGTTAAGCAAGTTTTCATTTGGCATTTGAATGTATTTTATAAAGCTAGCTGATGAAAATAGGTCATTTCCAATGCAATTAGAAAACAGGATACAGTTAAATATGCAGTTATTATTTTTGCAGAGGGACAACAATTGCTTCAGGAACATTATCTGGGATAAAAGGGTTTTTCTTCCTGTGCACACCAGTGGGGTGGGTGGGTGGGGAGTATATGAGTGGCTGGCTTCCAACCACTTTGATTTTTTGATTGGATAAGGGAAAAGTATAACTCTACAAAACAGCAGTTCTGACTGGTCACAGGCAATTATTGGCTGGAGAGTGAGTGTTCCCAATTCTCTCTCTTTTCTTTCCCTATGTTAATTCAGTATGGTAGGGACTTATCAGAAGAATTTTCTCATAATAGCCTGGTAAGGAAAAATAGGGGCCAGTGTATTAGACATCAAAATACATATATGTGATAACACACTTCTTCTTTTTAAAGATAATGACACCAATTGCAAACTCACCAGTAGTTCGGCCAGATGCATAGAGAGAGAGAACCGCTTGAATGGCCACATACATTGCAGGCACATTGAAAGTTTCAAACATGATCTGTAGGTGGCAAATGAGAGGGTCTTAGGATATCTAAGCATAGAAAGAGAATGCTACTAACATCTGGTTTTAAGATACCCAATTTCCCTAGCAGCATTATATGCTTGGTTCCAAATTGTGCACAGGAGCTATAGTATCCAAGATAAATCATACTTGCAGTGGTGGATATATGAGAATAAAGGTGTAGAAAGACAATTATTTCCATCCGATGTTTGTCGCATGCAGCGCTGCTTCAGTTCCACTGCAGTTTGGCTTCCAACAAAGCCTGTGTTATTTGTCTCACTGTCCACTGTGGTGGAATTTTACCAGATTAATTACACAACTAATTAAATTATCCTCACGTTATTCCACACCACGCCTAAGTCTATCTTTCAAAGTCCCTAGTGAAGGAAACTGAATGAAGATGACATATGATCCCAGACGGTTTACACCAAACAAGACGTGCAATTTCATTAACAGTACTGAGCGTAATAAATTGAAATAATGAGTTTTCCCCTCTGGATTTTTTAAATGCAGAATTCTGGGCTTGCTGTCTAATTGCAGCCTGATAGCGGTGAAACCCCTTTTATTCTAGCTTTAATCCCTGTTTCTTTTGACAGTAACCTGACTCAGCTCAACTGAAATGGCCTCTAAATTCGTTAATTCACAGTCTCTCCGAAATGAGCAGCTCAGCAGTATACTTCTCTGAGAAAAGGTGGATGACTAGCATTTCATTATCTTTCTCCACTTCTGAAGAGCAATAGACCTTACAGACCTACCACTTATCAGAAATCATTTGCTGCAAAACTGTGAAATTGCTCTTTTGCAGAGTCCGCACAGCCATTTCCACAGCATGAAAGAACAAAGGCAGGGAAGCTCTGCTTCTGATACTTGGGCAGCAGAAAGGTAAATAATTCTCTGTTCTCCGGACATAGAAACTTAGAAATTCACAATGCATAACTGCTCCTTGTTTTGGTAGTTATCTGTTTGCACTGTAGTCTAAGAGGGTTTTCCAGATAGGGGCCTTATGTCTACTGCAAATGGGTCACAAAGATCCCATTATTCTGTGTGTGGATCTGGTATACAGTACTTTCATACTTTCAACCCTAAATATTTATTGATATTCTGCACCTTGTCATCCATAGCAGTGGGTGAAGATTGATGGAATGCATCTGAGCTGTCCCTGTCCCTCCCCGCCATCACTCCATCCCAGCCCTGGAGTTTTCTAGCTCAGAAGGGAAGCAGCACAGCCTTGAAAGAAGCAACATCCAAATAATTACCTGGGTCATTTTTTCTCGATTAGCCTTGGGGTTTAATGGCGCTTCAGTCAGGAGGACAGGGTGCTCTTCTGGAGCAACTCGAAGTTCATTATAGAAGGAATGGTGCCAAATCTAAGGGACAGGTGGTTGAAGGCAAATATACAGGCAATGTGTGTTGAGTGTTGCCCAATGAATCTTTGCATTTCAAATAGTAAATGTAGCAAAATGAATACATATATCATTAAGTCAGAGGTTTAACCAAACCCCCTGGACAGTAGTGACAAGGCTAGATAGAGTGGCACAGCCACCTCTACTTCTAGAGCCCTGCTATTAGTGCCAGTCAGGACAGAACATGAGGGCAAGGGGAAATGCCCTTCTGCTCTGCCAGCTCCCAGGCAGTGAAAGGGCCTGGGTTGGGCCCATTGCCATCACCTGATGGCAGCAGGGTCAGCACATTCCCCACCCCGAAACATCCCATGTTGTGGGTTTCTGCTGACTACCCAGCATTTGACTGGGAACACTGGGGGTGTCCTCCCTTCCCTGCCGCAGATGAATCTCCTCTTACAGTGAAGGCTGATAGGGCTGAGTGGAATTCATCTCTGCCACATTCAAACCCCCTTCAGCACAGCAAACTGAGGTTTCCAATCCCTTTATTAGACCCCACGTATTACACAGATATTCAAGTTTCCCCAATTTGCTCTGTTTCATTGTGTGGAGGGGAATTTCACCACACTGTTCTTTTATGTGTGTGTTACATTTCTGGAGGGACGTGGGTGGCGCTGTGGTCTAAACTGCTGAGCCTAGGGCTTGCCGATCAGAAGGTCGGCAGTTCGAATCCCTGCGACGGGGTGAGCTCCCGTTGCTTGGTCCCTGCTCCTGCCAACCTAGCAGTTCGAAAGCACATCAAAGTGCAAGTAGATAATTAGGTACCGCTCCAGCGGGAAGGTAAACGGCGTTTCCGTGCGCTGACCGAAAGCTGTACGCCGGCTCCTTCAGCCAATAAAGCAAGAGGAGCCCCGCAACCCCAGAGTTGTCCGCGACTGGACCTAACGGTCAGGGGTCCCTTTACCTTTACCTTACATTTTTGGAACTTCTCAGATCACGAACATAAAAAGCTGTTTTATACAAAGATACACCATTGGTCTGTTGAGCCAATGACAAGTTAGACATTGGTCTCTGTTTTAAGGGAAACTCTATAATAACTTTCCGCCAGAAACTTTAGCTATCTATCACGGAAGTACCCTAACAATGTTGTACTCTCGTAAGTGAATCAGCCAGCGAGTCTCAAGTGCTGTTTTATATCAGATGAAGTGAACAAATTCTTATGAGAACTTCTGGTGTTGTTTGGTCTCAGGCCCCACATCTACGAATGACACTTGGTCTCCAGCAAAAATCTACAAAGTGCCAAGTATAGAGGTTCTTCTATAAAAGCTTTTATCTGGACCCAAATGACTACGAATGAGTCGTAGTCATATTAAATAAGACATTTTCCACACTTAGGGAGCAATTCAAATGTGCAAGAGTGTACACAGTATAATCATCCTCACATAATTGTGTCATGTGGGAACTGCATGACTGAAAAGCTCATTAAAATTATCGTGCATATGGAAAATTAGCACAGAAGAGATGCTCGCTTTTGTTTCTCCACAACATGCTATCTTCTCACTTGCTGGGAGATTCTTATTTAAGAGTACTTTCAAATAAGCAATCTTCGCTTGTACGCTGAGGTTGTACAGGCCCTCACAGCAGCTACCTACCTGCCAGTTTGAATAAGCTGTTTGTTCATTGACTGCTGCAGTTTAAGTGCCCTCATCCAAGGATGTTCATTTCAAAGCCTTTAAGATTTTATAAGAGTGGGAAAACTAGCGTGGTTCATGTGTGATGCATTACATACCAAACCGGGAGGTTTCCGTACCCATCGCACAAAGCTTTTTATGACTGACTAGGTTCCATTTAAGCCCTAATTCCTTTGATTTTGTGAACACCAAAGAGAGATCAGATCTGTTTTCCACAGGCCACCATGGCATTCTCAAATACTTACAATTAAAATGTAAGATGGGGATGTGACCGATTTCCCTTCCATATGCCATTCAAGAGAAATGAACAGCCTCATTAGACATTTATGAAGTCAGAAGAAGAAGATAATGCCCCGTTCTTGTGCTCCCCCCCCTCCTACATTAAATGTGCAGTAGCCGTGAATGCATTAACACTCCTTTAGTACCCTAAGTGAATGCTCACTCTGGAAAATGGAGCAGCCCAGATTTGAATATTGTGAACTGAAGTATATGAGCTGGAGAATGCTTCATTTCATTGCCCATGCATTCCATCTCTCACAGCTCCCTGGGAATGTCCAAATGCCTTATGGCAATAAAAACATGCACATATTTATAGAAACATTGCAATAAATGTGTCCTTTCTGTGGCTTACATCCAACTAAATTGTACTGTAAGCCCACTGAAACCAATGGGCTTAAGGTTGTCAGGTTCTTTTATTTCAGTGTGTTTACTCTTGAGTATGACATTGACACCATACATGTAAAGTGACATGATCCTGCTTTAAAACAGTCATTGCTTCCTTCAAAGAATTCTGGACACTGTGGTTTGTGAAGGGTACTGAGAGTTGTTGGTAGATCTCTGTTCTGCTCACAGAGCTACAATTCCCAGAGTTCCCTGGGGGAGGGATGGATTTTTAAACCATGCTGGGAATTGTCACCCTTACTGGGGCCATGCAGGCTAGGGCTGGTGGGCAACATCTGGAGGGCACCATGTTGGCTACCGCTGGTGTCAAGACCAATGTTTCCATAGGGAATGTATTTATTGAAATATTTCAGTACTGCACTTCACCAAAGAAGTTCCACAGTGGCATACAATATTTAAAATGAAAAAGCTTTGGCAATGGAGCCATTGCTAAGTGTACGGTGCTCAATCCAATTGGGGTGAATTAAAAGTGAGTTATTTGCTCCTGGTCTTCCCTAGCCTTGCTTGTGGCGACGGATGAGGGAGGAGAACTGGCAAAAGGACTGTTAGAGGAACAGCAGCTGCAACTACTCCCGTTGCTCGCTTTGTGCTTTTAAGGGGGTCGGCATGATACCAGGATTTCCACAGCTGGCAGCCTGAAGGACAAGGCATCAAGAGAGCACAGTAAAGAAGCCATTTCAGATGCTGCCTGTTAACGGCAAACCTATGTTGCGATACAGAAAGCTGACATTTTAGGAATGGCGAGGGTGAATTATTGAGATTTAGTGTGTATATGTGTGGGAATCAGGACTGCGTTCCATGAGGCAGTGAAATGAAGCACAGCGAGAAGTATATGGAAAAGCTATACTTCCATCTAGAGGATGGAGAGTGTAGTTTTTCTTTCCTCTACAGACAAGCACAGGGAAACTCAGAGGCTGTTTCCAGATGACCTGAGCATGAATCCTCATTTGTTGACAGAAGGTTTGCAGGGAGGCTAGATGATGCTGACTGTTTATTGAGCATTCATTCCTCATTGTCTGTGGGGAAGACAGGTGATGTTGCATCAAGCGTGTGGATGGAGGAATAGGGAACGGCCACCCTTTGTCAGGTGTGAGGAGTTGAACCTGTTGGGATGGATCCAGCCAGCATATATGCCACTATTAAGCTTTGGCCAGGCAAAGCAATGAACTATAAGATAACCAGCCAGACCTGTAAAGAAACCTATTTGATTGTAGTTGGCCAGAGCAGATAATAGGGTAAGTTTGGACCTCTATTAAATGTGTCTGTGCTTGTGGCTATTCCCTACTACAGATCTGCTTCATCTCTGCCATGCCTTCTCCCCAGGACTTGGCTTCCTCACAGAGGAATAAACATGGCCCCTTACATTTGTTCTCCTGGCCATTTAGCTTTTTAAATGCTGAGCCAGCAGTCTGGGGACCATTTCTGTGTGGTGTGATCCCATGGTACCCAGGAGTGTATGTGAATAATGGAGTTGTGCAGCTTTTACATACACATATACACAGCACCTTAGCGGGGGTGGGGGGTGTGCCAATTAGCTGGGAAAGACCCATGCAATCAGCCCCATCCATGGGACCATATTGTTCACAGATGCTTCCCTGCGGAGTGGGATTAGTTACCATGTGGTTGGTTGGGCATGAGAAAGGGACTCTTCCATCTGCCCCTGGATACGCCCCAGATGTTTTTACTTGCCATTTTTAAAAAGCAGAAAATAATCACAGTGACAAATAAACAAAACCTACCGACCTTTTCCATGTCATCCCAGTTAGTGATAATCCCATGCTCAATGGGATACTTCAGGGTCAGAATCCCTCGTTTGCTCTGTGCTTCATCGCCAACATAGCTGTCTTTTTGTCCCATCCCTACCATAACCCCCTAGAAAAGCAAGCCATCAAAAGGAACATGTCAAATTCAGTATCACATTGCAAATGTTTGCCAAGAGTCACTTCTATTGTCATTTCTGCAAGAAAGAACATTGATAATAGGACCAACAGTGCATGTCTACTCAGAAGTAAGTCCCATTGAATTCAATAAGATTCAATGCGGCTTACTCACACCAGCAACGACCTGTGCGACACCATAGAATCATAGAGTTGGAAGAGACCACAAGGGCCATCCAGTCCAACCCCCTGCCAAGCAGGAAACACCATCAAAGCATTCCTGACAGGTGGCTGTCAAGCCTCTGCTTAATTCACCCTCTTAATTCTCTTAATTCTGCTTAATTCTCTGCTTATTTCACCCTCCTTGCCTTCCGTCCTACATCATAGTTGCAGTGACCCTTATGGCACCTCCAAGGCTCTGTGCCCAGTGTGAAGGAACTTCGCTCCATAACGCGCACCTCGTTTTTAGAGGAGGAAAACCATTTTAGAGGAGGGGGGGAAATATTTTTTTCTGGTTTTCCTCCTCTAAAAGGCTGGGAGGGAGGGAGGGAGGGAGGGAGGGAAGAGAGAGAAGAAAGGAAGAGAGAGATAGGAAGAGAGAGGGAAAGAAGGAGGGAGAGAGGGAGGGAAGAGAGAGAGAGAAGGAAGGAAGGAAGGAAGGAAGGAAGGAAAGCGAAAGAAAGAAAGAAAGAAAGAAAGGATGAGAGAGAGAAGGAAGGAAGGAAGGAAGGAAGGAAGGAAGGAAGGAAGGGGTGAGAGAGAGTGGAAGAAAGAGGGAGAAGGAAGGAAGGAAGGGCGGATGGAAGGAGAGAGGGGGGAAAGCATCTCCCTCCCTCCCACCTTGTGCTCTCCAGGGGCGGGGGAGGAACGGACATCCTGAAAGGGCTGCTTTTGGGCTGTCCGTTCCTCTCCCGCCCCCTTTGCCGCTGTGTGGGCGTCGGCGGAGGGGGGGGGAGAGATCCCTGCTCTGGCGAGCGTCAGAGGCGGGCAGCAGCAGAAACGGCGGCCGCCCGCCTCTGATGCTCGCCAGAGATCCGAGCCGGGGCTGAGAGAGGCACAGCGCAGCGCAGCACCTCTCTCAGCCCCGGCTCCGATCCCTGCTCAGGGTAGCGTCAGAGGTGGGCAGCAACAGAAGCGGCGCCCAGTGCCTTCGCTCCATAACACGCACAGACTTTTCCCCTTCCTTTTTAGGAGGAAAAAAGTGTGCATTATGGAGCGAAAAATACGGTAGTTCACAGGTGCCTCTGTTCACAGGAATGTGTGCATAGGATTGCAATGTGAGTAGGAAAAAAGCAGTTTTACATGCTTTTCCCATTTCTTTCTTCGACAGTTTCAAACAACCACCTCCATTGTTTTACTCAGCAGAGTTAGTTCCTATTTTATTGAAATGACTTTAAAGCAAAAGCACAGCAAAATTCTAATCCAATAGTGTTAAAAATTAATTTAAAACCTTTTCAGGTTATGGTAAATTATTTTACTATTTCAAATGCTGTATTAGAAGGTAAGCATTTAATAATAATAATAAATTTTATTTATACCCCGCCCTCCCCAGCCAAGACCGGATTCAGGGCGGCTAACACCAGGTATAAAAACAATTGATTAAAAGTTGATTTGAAGTTTAGTGTCATCTTCAATCTCCTGCCCATTGGACTTTGGAAATATAAATCCCACAGGAATGAAACAATAAAAGTGAAGCATCTTTTAAGCTGTTAGAATTAAGTGCTAACTTCACAATCCTATGCATGTTTATTTGGAAGGAAATCCCACTATATTCAATAGGATTACACTACAACCATTAAAATCAATGGAACTTAAAATGCTTAACTTTGGATGAATTCCACCCCAGCAATAAAATACTCCTAAACAATTCTTATGGAAAGCCAATGTACATTCCCGTTACTCAATCTCTGCTTTCTTTTGGCACTGATGGTGGCGCTGTGGTCTAAACCACTGAGCCTAGGGCATGCCAATCAGAAGGTCAGCGGTTCAAATCCCTGCGACAGGGTGAGCTCCCATTGTTTGGTCCCTGCTCCTGCCAACATAGCCGTTCGAAAGCACATCAAAGTGCAAGTAGATAAATAGGTACCGCTGCTGCGGGAAGGTAAACGGCGTTTCCGTGCGCTGCTCTGGTTAGCCAGAAGCGACTTAGTCATGCTGGCCACATGACCCGGAAGCTGTACGCCGGCTCCCTCGGCCAATAAAGTGAGATAAGCACTGCAACCTCAGAGTCGTCCGCAACTGGAACTAACAGTCAGGGGTACCTTTACCTTTACCTAGTATGCAGAAATTCCAAGACTTTCATTAGCTTCCAGGGTTTTGTTTTTTTTAACTATACTATTTGATGTCAAATATTTTGGATTTCTTTCTTTAAATCTAAATTGCTGACATGGGAAATTATCAAACTGTGGGATTGAAAATCAATTCAGTGATTGCATGGTATCTGTGGAGGGGTGTTAAATAGTGGTGCATATTCAGCAGTTTTTTTAAAATTAAAAGTTCTAAACAGCAACATACAAGTAACAAGCTTTGCAGCAAGAGTAAAGTAAATCTGACAACTGGAAAAAACAGATTTAATGGGCAATGCTTATTCTGTTTCCTGAGGCCTACATTAATTAGGCAATTATAAGTTTTTTCCATTGTATACATATTTTTACTAGATGCTTGTTAATTTCTTGATGACCTATGGCATTACTTAACAACTATGCTTACAAATCGAGCTACTAATAAGCATCACTGCAAAATAAGATCAACCATAAATGCTGCTTGACATGACATCCACAAAATTTTATGCAGCTCCAATCATAAACTAGATGCTTCGGGAAGTTGACAATCAGGTTTGGGTTGTGAAAACTTATTTTTGGCTTTCATAGACCTTCTTTGAAATTAAACTAATTGAGGGCTAGGAGAGTAGGAGGTCTTTCTCAGTATCTGTGAACAAAATACATTTGGCAATAACTTTTAAGTACACCAGTAATAGACAACTCATGATAAAGAAAGCTAGGTTCTTTTTTGCCAATCTTTTTTCCAGCTCCTCAAATCCAAACAGACTTGTTAAACCAAAAATCAAATGGGCCTGGGGAGAAGCACATCAGGGATAGGCAGTGGTTCTTTTTGGACTCACAGCTGTCCATGGAGGCGCAGGTTAATTCTGTGTCCAGGGCGGCTGTCTACCAGCTCCATCTGGTACACAGGCTGAGACCCTACCTGCCCGCATACTGTCTCGCCAGAGTGGTGCATGCTCTGGTTATCTCCCGCTTGGACTACTGCAATGCACTCTATGTGGGGCTACCTTTGAAGGTGACCCGGAAACTACAATTAATCCAGAATGCGGCAGCTAGACTGGTGACTGGGAGTGGCCGCCGGGACCACATAACACCGGTCCTGAGAGAACTACATTGGCTCCCAGTACGTTTCCGAGCACAATTCAAAGTGTTGGTGCTGACCTTTAAAGCCCTAAACGGCCTCGGTCCTGTATACCTGAAGGAGCGTCTCCACCCCCACCATTCAGCCCGGACACTGAGATGCAGCACCGAGGGCCTTCTGGCGGTTCCCTCACTGCGAGAAGCAAAGCTACAGGGAACAAGGCAGAGGGCCTTCTCGGTAGTGGCGCCCGCCCTGTGGAACGCCCTCCCAGCAGAGGTTAAAGTGATAAACAACTATCCTACATTCAGAAAATACCTGAAGGCAGCCCTGTTTAGGGAAGTTTTTAACCTGTGATTTTGATGTATTTTAATATCTGTTGGAGGCCGCCCAGAGTGGCTGGGGAGACCCAGCCAGATGGGCGGGGTACAAATAAAAAATTATTATTATTATTATTATTATTATTATTATTATTATTATTATTATTATTATTATATTCTTCATGGCAACATGGAATAATAGAAAGCAGATGAAGCGGTATCTCTTTAACACTGTTCTTGCTAGCAAAAAATGATGCTCTGAAGCTACTGCTGGTGAGCGATCCAACATATTCCGTTGAATAAGAACACTGTATCTCATTGCGCACATGTACCATGGTTTAGCGGCCTACTTTATCCTGCCTTAAAAATGCCATGGGACTTTTCCCCTTTGAACAGCAGACATCTCACCTCCCCAACCCTGTTTCCCATGCGCAATGCTATTTTGGAAGTTCTGTGTTTCAAGTGTCTTGCATGAGGTAGATGTAGAGTTGGAGACATTTCTCTTGATTGTGGGCCATTTCCCTTAAAATAAAAACTGACCTGGTGCCGAGGTCGTCCAACGATGGATGGAAAAACAGCCCTTGGAGCATCATCTCCGGCAAATCCAGCTTTGCAAAGTCCAGAGCCATTATCACAGACAAGTGCTGTGGTTTCTTCATCATCACACATGGCTCCTCAGTGTCCTAGGCTGTGGAAACAGCGGTTCAGGGGAAAGCCGGTCTGGATTATCTGGGAATAATTCAAACTACAAAATGTAATGTTAGAAAAATGGAAAGGGAAAAAATAGAGACACATAGTAAGTTCTCTGGTAAAGTAAGCAAATTTATGAATCAATCCATATATATATATATATATATATATATATATATATATATATATATATATATATATTTCAAGCTAGCATACACTTTGAGACCATGATTCCCAACAAGCTAGGTCAGACCTACTGGCATGTCTTAAGCAAGCAAGTACTTTATTACAGTCATAGACCAGCATAAACAAAACATCTGAATAAATAGCATAATTGTATAAATCTAAGCGAATAAATAAGTAGGAACAAGAACCAAACGTAGATTTAAACATATGCAGTACATAGAATACTTAATTAAGCATAGATAATGGGTGAGTAAAAATTTATAAGAAAAATTAAAAGATCACTTAACACAGCTATATGGGATGGGCTTCAGAAGTGCGGATCTAACAATATGGGCCTTCAGTTTAGGATTGAATTGTAGCATAGACCATTCTTCGTCAAATGTCTATCATGGCATGTCTTGAAACACTTCTGTTTCTGTGGGAATTCTTGACTTTGGCCTTTTCTATCTGTTCTTAAGAGATCCTTTTTACTTGTGCTCCATCAGCATTTAAACACTTACCGGTACATTTTCCAGCAAGCTTTCAATTTTTCAGCAACCTTTCGACTGTCATTAGCTGTTGTTTGCTCTCTGTGCTCTTTTTATGCTGTTTTAGTAATATGCTGTTATTTATTTGACTTTTAAAATTGATGGCTATATAATTATTTTATTGTGTTTGTTTGTTTCACATTGTTGACTAGGGAAGGAAAGGCGGGCTAGAAATTTCATTATAAATAAATAATCCCGGTTTCCACATGGAGCCAAAATTTCCCACGCTCCACATAACAGACGGCAGCATCACCCCTGCTGAATGCACTGTGCTCTGGTGGAAGGGAATACATTTAGAGAGTCAGGAGCAAGAGAAGCTGTCCCAATATAAGTGAAGCTAAACAAAAAGAGGGTAGCGGTACAAGAAGGAAAGTGGGAGCGGGGACAGAAAGCCGAGTGGCACATGGAAAATAGACAGACAGCAGACAGAGAGAACCAGAGGTAGACAATACAAATGAGGGGAGGGTGAGAGACAATGGTAAGATCATGAGCAAGCATCAGGGATAAGACAGAACACAGGAAGCTGCTTTTTGCTGAGTCAGACTATTGGTACACCTAGCTTACTATTATGGGACGTGGGTGGCGCTGTGGGTTAAACCACAGAGCCTAGGGCTTGCCGATCAGAAGGTTGGCGGTTCGAATCCCCGCAACGGGGTGAGCTCCCGTTGCTTGGTTCCTTCTCCTGCCCACCTAGCAGTTCGAAAGCACGTCAAAGTGCAAGTAGATAAATAGGTACCACTCTGGCGGGAAGGTAAACGGCGTTTCCGTGCGCTGCTCTGGTTCGCCAGAAGTGGATTAGTCATGCTGGCCACATGACCTGGAAGCTGTACGCCGGCTCCCTTGGCCAATAAAGCAAGATGAGCGCCGCAACCCCAGAGTCGGACACGACTGGACCTAATGGTCAGGGGTCCCTTTACCTTTACCTTTAGCTTACTATTAGTCCAGTTCCAGCATCCCCAGGGTTGGTGTTTGATGCACATGAAGTTAACCACAATCCAGGTAATCTGTAACTTCCTGCATTAACAATGCTGTTTGATGAGCTGTCCCTTAAACCAGCTTCTATCCAAGTAGAAAACAGAAGCCACCGTTTAGCTGAAGTGTGTACACACACGACCACTGCACAACTGCTGGTTTGCTAAACTGACAGTACAAAGGTGCCACCTTTGGACATTTCAAAGTATTGAAATTATAAAATGCACACGTTGTTCAAAATAAGCATTTAAGTCAGGGATGGGCAACATGTGGCTCCATCTTGCCCAGCCAGCATGGCAAATGGTCATTTATGATGGGAGCTGTAGTCCAGCAATATCTGGAGGCCATAGGTCCATAGGCCCCACCCCTGATTTAAAGAAACATATTATTTAAAGCACCACCAAATCTCTACATTATTCCCAACGATATAAACAGTCGTTTATAGACCTAAAAATAGACCTTCTCTGGAAAGTGTTGGTTAATGTTTTGGAATGGCAGCTGTTCTCATTAAGTGCTCACTTACAAGAACTATTCTGTATCTGTGAACTGTGAATTCCTTATCAAAAGGACTGTTCTGGGAAATGCACTGAGACAAGTCTGGTTCCACTGACCAAAATCAACTTGCACATGTGCCTTCTGTTTGGGATTCTTCAAGTGCAGTTGTAAGGGAATAGGTGACTCCAGCTAGCAACAACAGTCTTTCCTGAGAGACAATGGAGTGCACCTCCGGGGGGGGGGGGTCAAATTGCTGCGTTAGCAGCACCGAAGTGACCTTCCCGGGGTACAAGCCTGGGCAATGTGTATGGAGCTCATGGGCTGCCCAGACGACAAGGCTCCTTTCTCTGCCTCGCTGATGTGGTCCAAAGGAAAGCAGAGCAATATGTTTGGCACCAGGTTGGCTGCAGGAGTTGCCAGAAGGAGGTGTACAAGGTGCCATCCAATCATCTTAGGAACAGATTCATGTAGGGCTTACTCCTTAGTCTTTTCTTCTCCTGAAGATATCCATAAGGCAGCAGAAGTTTAGGACCAGAGTTCTTCTAGATGAGCTACCTTCCCAGGTTGATGAACCCCATCTGCTCTTCACGTCCCACTACAGTACATGCAGAAACCGCCTTCTTGACTGTTGGACCCACTATTGTTCTCATCTGCTCAATCCACCAGAACCTGTCTTCACATGCAGGAGAAGTCACTAACTCACTGAGGGATTGAGACCCATTAGCTACCCTCATCTGGTTTAGCCAGCCAGACAAAGCCATTCCTGGGGTGTGGTTGCTGTTGCATGCTGACAGCTTTTAGGAGCCACAGGTGAGAGCTGAATGCAGGTTGGGAACCAAATGTAGACAAACTAATCCAGAAGGAGCACGACATGTCCCCCACCAAAGGTATTACCCCCTCCTCTAACAATCCATACGCCCCTAGCAACAACAACAGAAACAATGAACAAATTGCTTCACAGCATAAAGCCAAAAACAAACAAAAAACAGAATAAAGCACACAAAAACAAGTTCTTTAAAAAAAATGGACACATTTAGTCCACATTTATCCTCAAGTCGATTTGTTAGTTCCCGCTTAGATGAAAGATCTAATATATTTTGAGAGGAAAAAAGTGGTTCTGCAAGGTTGACAAAATTGGAGGCAAGCAGGAACAGGGGTGATGGTGTAAAAACATAGCTTGGGGCTAGGAGCTACAGTAGCAAAACCATCAGTACCAAGTGCATATCTGGTTTGGGTTGATATCCTACATGGAAACAAGTTTCACAGAAATGTATTTAGGATTAGGATGCTAGCCAGCTGGACGCAAATTGATTTCTACTGATGCCTAGTTCTGTATGGCGAAACAGGCAGTACTTAAATCATCTCCAAAGCTTCAATTCTAACATTTGGCTCGTCGTTTTTCTGTGACAGGTTCTCACATCCTGAAAGGACACTTGCACTTCTGCCCCATGGAGAGATGTATGCACTCAAGACGTGTGTGGAGTTCTAATTCAATTTGTTTATGCCTGTAGTGTTAGTACCGTAATCTGCAGAGTATCCCACTGGAATAACAGCAATTAATACAGTTCCATCAGATATCCTATGTGGTTCTGACAGTCACCAAATGATAGTCAATCTAAAATCAAGGCAGTATTTAATATGCTGCTCCAATGGGGTAACCGGAATTAGAAGGTAATGCAATTGTTTGTGTCCTCACAAGGAACAAGATCTTCAAGTATACTCAGAAGACCAGACACTCCCCCCCCCCCACCTGCAGTAACATCAAGTCTTGTTTTATCTTCTAAAAGGTGAAACAATATATGGATGATACTTACCAAACACACCAGGGAATGGTGAAAAATAGCAATAGCTCCCTTGGAACAAATGAAATGATCTCACCTTCTATTTCATTTATATCCAGCTCGTGGAATGAAATTCATAGAACGCCTAGGTCTGCCATGCCATTTTTGGAAACATTTTTTTTCCAGTTTGTGCTTATCAAAGCAACAGCTTAAAGGGCTAGATAAATTAGGGCAGAGTTTCTGATGCCATTGGATGCCTTCCCACTCTAAACTGCTGACAATGGCTTGCCTCACTTCCTCCACTCTGCCAATCTCCCTTTTGTCACTTCCTTTCCCCAGTTTACACATAGGCTGAAATAATTTCTAAACCCATGCCTAGAACTAGGGTTTTTGTTTGTTTCATCAGTACCTAGCTCTATGTTTACAGAGCTCTGTTTATAGCTCTATTCCTACTTAACAGGCACTGGTTTCAAAAGCAGAATTTACCATGTACAGTAGTGGTGAGCAAACTGTACATGTTGCTATCAGGATTCTGTAGTAGAGAGGCAGAAAATAGCCACCTTATCTTGAGATGAGGTGACTCTATGCTGAAAATGGGATATGACTCAGAAACTAGTCACTTACAAAGTGATAATTGCAGTTACTTCAGTTCTGTGTCATGCACTTTTGATCTGTGTTGCCTACAGCACATTTTAGTATCTGGTATCTCAAACACTGGAAAATGTATTGTGTGTCCGTCTCTACAGACATTGGGTTAACCTGGGGGCAACAGAGTTGTAGCCATCAGGCAACTTTCAAATCCAAAATTGTTCACAAATGCTTGGCATCAGTACCTACCTTACAATAGCATCTTTTGAATTTCCTGTGCTCAAGAGAGAGCTGACGCACACATTAAAAGCTTCTTAAAGAAGACTTCTGCTTGTGTCAAAAGAACATTTGACTCACGTATGGGGGTCTTGCAAACCGTGGCCCTTCACATCCAGAAAAAGCTACTCCAAAGGCCTAAGGCGCTGTCAGGGTAGTAAATAATGCAGGTGATATGAGAGACTTACACTGGGGGTATGTGTGTAATTGGAGATTTTCTATATGAGAATGGAAGTGTGTCTACTCATACAATTGGATCTACCGGTATAGATCTAAGCCCTAGTCTGTGGTGGGGAAGTCTCCCATCAACACAGCATGTGTTGAATACATGCTCCTTTCTAAGTGTGGGGGTCCTCTCCTCTTTGTTTGCTATATTTCCTCCTCCCATTAAGCCAGGACTATTTATTTTTAAACAAGGTATACATAGCTTTTTCATAAGAAATGTCCATTGTGGTATAGAATAAAAAAATAAAATACACAAAATAAAAAAAATAAAATTAGAAAGACATTAAACAAAAAACAAGAATTCAAAACCTATTCATCTCCCTGCTCCTTGTCATATAAAACAGTAATGTTATTTAGAACGCACCTCCCCCATATATAATCCGCACTTCAGAGTCTCTTTTGGTGGTTTCCATAGGATGATTAGGCCAGGAATTCCCTCTTCAAAGATGATAGCATTGTTGCTGAGAACTGCAATAGTCATGCCCAGGAAGACTGGGGAATTTGGGGGAATGTTGGGAGTTTTTGCTGCTGTTACTGATAATTAATTTTTATATCTTTATTTTTATGTGAAAATTGTTCAGTTTGGTTATGTAGTTTTGATGTGTTTTATTTTTATGACTACTTTGCTATGTTTGTAATTATGTAAATCTTTTCATATTGTAAGCCGCCTTGAGCATTGTTTTAACTGTGGAAAGGCAGCATACCAATAAAATGATGATGATCTCAGCTGCCATCTTAAAGGGCTGGCGTATTCAAACCCTTGATCCATACAGCATTGGGAGAGGAGCCACCAGAATGGCTGGATCCAAGGGTAATTCTCTTTGCTTCCAAGAGCTTCTGAAGAACATACACGTTTTCTGGTGTTCAGAGACAATACAGTCCTAGTTTAGTTACAAACATCCATATCCACCCAGCTCTACAGTGAGTAACCCTTCAGAAATGGACCAGTTACTGTTTATAAGAGCAGTGCACATAAGGAGAAGTGATAACTTTGCAGAAGAGTGGTTAAATCAGTAGCTTTTGTACAATTGCAGTATATTCTGCCTGACCCTATAAACCTTTGACCTGGAAGACACAGCCTAATCCAGATGTACAGAAGGATGCATAACCTAAGCAGGGCATTAGGGAGTGTCTGACAAGTTTCCAACCACGCAAGAACTGTGTCCATTTTTGTAGCACCATTGAGATCTTCCGTCCTAGGGCCTGGTGTTTGATCAGTTTTTTGGAGAACTTACTCTTAACATATTGGACTTTAAGAATAATGAAGTGGTATCTGCACTCCTGGCATCTCAAAAATTGTCTACTATGCCGCTCTTGTCCATCGTCTAGGCCAGATCCTCAGCATAACGAAGAGCAAATTGGAATATATTCAGCACCAATATATTCAGAACAATATTCTTACATGCTGCAACAGGCCCTGTGTGGGGCTCAATGATGGTATGATTATGACAAGAAGTGGTGAAACTTTCTGATAAACGTAGCTTGCTTCTCTTTCTGTGTATTGACTCCTATATGCATGTTTACCCATGTTTGAAGCAACAGCCATTCTTAGCCCAGCTTCAGAGAAATTCCCAATAGCTTCCCCTCCACAATATATTCTTCCTCGCAAGGAAGTCTGTTAGGTGAGAGCTGCATCTCCTGAACTGGTCATATGGACCTTCCAGCATTCTCGACATGGATCTACTGTTCTCAGTGAAGTTCTAGCCTTTAACAGACAGCTACACTCTTCTTTTCTATTTATTATAGCTGAGTGGGTTTCTGGCACACCCTACGTACCCTGCCTCCGTCCATATCCAAGAACTTAAATCCAGTTTCTCTGAGGCAGCCACCTTGTTTCTAGGAATTGGAATCCACTAAATAAGACTTCATCCTCAAATGAAATAATTTACTAGTAAGTACCAAAGTCTCTTGCTCAGAAGCAAAAGATTCAAAAACCACACTTGCTATCACACTTGCATTGCAATCCAGAGGTTTCATGGACATCCACAATTTTCTCCACAGTCACTTCACAAAATTCCTGAACTACTTCTTAAACTCTTCAATTTACTTTAAAAGCAGCAAAGTATTTGGAATGAGTTCAATAGTAAATGGAAACTACTACTCACACAAGCATAATAGCCCCCTCTCTGAAGTCTTTTTATTCTAATAAGAAACAGAAAGCACTTGCATTTGAGGACTTCGCAGTAGGCATGTTTTCTTCTTCTGAATGTTCATCTCTGACAACTTAATCAGATGCTAGTTCAGTTGCTAGTCGTTTCCTTTGAGACTCAGCAGACAATTTCATTTTATGTGACATGTTTTAACAATCAGCTCTTTAGCTGTCACATCTCTTTAGACACTTCCTGGTTCAATCATAACCATGGGCTCACTTGCCATTCCCACCAAGTTTGTTTTCCAGGTGTTAATTTGCCACAAAGGACCCAATACACAGAGAAGGAAAGCTATTTGTGCATGCATGTCTCTTTCTCAGTGTCAACATCTGCTGATGTGATTATTGTATAAACATGTTTGATCTTTGAACAGCTGCCACTGTTTTGGAATTGCATGCCTTTAAAGTGATCTTTTCATGAAAATGGATTCCTGTAATTTCAGAGGTGGTGCTTAGAACTACCTCCTCTCCCAACCATAATTTTACTGTGATTGCTACATATTTCAACATGGAAGAGAATTCTGAGTGACTAGAAGCACTTTCAGTTTTACAAGGCTTTATTCTAGTGACTAATTTTGGTGCAAAACCATTCTAGGTAATAATATTTTTTTTTGTATTGTGATCACTACGGATCTATCTGATCTTGGACTCTTGAGAAATTATCGACCACATACTATATTAGAATGATGCTATAATACAAGGACACAAACAGAATAAACACTTTATTTCAATATGCAAGGAACATTTTCAACTGTATTTGTGGATATCGGATAATTAAATAAAAACAATGGATAATTAAATAATAACAACTTTGGCTTTGTCTCAATCTATCAATACAAAATGAATAAATGAACAAACAGTGGATAATTAAATAAAAACAACTTTGTCTTTGTCTCAATCTATCAATACAAAATGAATAAAGCACTCCATGGTCCTGGACTAGTTTCTGGGAAGCTCAGAGAGACAATCCTTCCTTGCAGGACAGACTGGCCCAAAATAGGCCCAGAGATGTGGCCTTTTGGGATGGTGGAGTTAAACAAAAAAGAGTAGTTTGGCTAATATTTACATACTGATGATATGGGGAAAGGTTGTCATTCTGAGCTTTTCCATTTATAAGATACCTGTGAGACGCAAGAAAACAAAAAGATGCAGGGCCACTAAGTAACTGAGAAAGAAATAGCGAGATTTTGCCCTGCAAGTCAGCAATTGGGAGCGGCAAAGTCTTTGTCCCCGAATCCATCTCCTGAAAGAAAGGGCTCCTCTTTTTACCTGTTCAGAAAAGAAGCATTTGATCCTATTAAATTAGCATTGGACATTCATGCTTTCCAATCAAACCCACAAAAATAAACACAAAAGGTGGAATTAAATGAGAAAAAAGCATGTCATAGGTAAGTTGTAGGGTCTTTATTGCTTTCACATTGCAAGTGATCCACATCTATGCCATAAGATACTGTATTTACAACACAGCAACTTAGCATCATATTATGAACCTTGATGATTCTCCAGCAGCCACTTGTAATGTGGAGCAGTGGTGCAGAGACCGATATATATAATGACTAACGTCTTGTGTAATAAATGCTTTTCAATTTTTAAGAGCCCAGGTATGGATCATTTGTTTTCCATGGCATTCCTATAGCAACTGTTGCATTTATTTATATTTCATATAGTTATGTACCAAAACAGTATCTAACCAGTTTACAAAAGATTACAAATACATCTTTTGTTAAACACTCAAAGACTCTTTTGGGATATAAATATATAAAATAAATACAATACTAAAATACCCTAATCCTAAAAAGGCAAAACAACCCCAAAGTAGACACTTTAAAGACATCTGATAGGCCAGGAAAAGCCTATCAGAACAGCTGAGTCTTCAGTTGTCATCTGAAGCTCATCTCATTTGCAGACTCCTATATTGCAAGAGAAAGAGCTTCCCAGAAGGTCAGTGCTGCCACACCAAGGCCCACTTCTGAGATATCATTACTGAGGAAACAAAATAAAAAAAATTCATTCCAGTAGCACCTTAGGGACCAACTAAGTTTGTTCTTGGTATAAGCTTTCGTGTGCATGCACACTTCTTCAGATACCAAGAACAAACTTAGTTGGTCTCTAAGGTGCTACTGGAAGGAATTTTTTTTTTATTTTGTTTCAACTATGGCAGACCAACATGGCTACCTACCTGTAATCATTACTGAGGGATGGAGAACAGATAGCATGTGGTTCAGTAGCAATCTGGGAATATAAATTTCCCAAAATTGAGGTATGCTACCATTACAAATATGGGGGAAATCTAGTATGCCCACCCCCCAACTTCACAGTGAAGGATTTTCCAAATTACTTCAGCTATGATCCAATACTCTTCCTATCTGCCCACCCCCCCCCATTCCCCACCCCCCATCACCAAGGGGAAAGCAAGCTTTCTAAGGCTTTCTTTTTTTCACCCTGATTTGCAGAGGGAAATGGTCGAGTGCTTGCACATGAGGGCTTTAAAATTATCTCCTTTCAACGTCAGTGCCCCATGGCCTCAAAAAAGATTCCTCTAAGGTTTGGTTCCCTCTGGAGGAACACCCAATGACACTCAATGGGCCACCACCAGACCTGTGCATGTAAAAGCACTTTCTGTCTACTTATGGGGTAGAGCAGGGTGAAGTAGGAATAGGATAGAAGCCAAGGTAATTTGGAATCAGAACAGAAACATCTATATCTTTGATACCAAAATAGCTCACCTTCCCATACACAAACATGTTTATGTTTGGCCAACCAACCAATCAACACAAGTCTAATCTTGATAATAAGAATGTATAGTTGTGCCCATTAACACTGCCTGCTGATGTGACAGGGGCAGAATCACTTACATAGGGCTAAAATAAATACATCTTACACCTTAGCAAACTAATAGATAAGTGTTCTGGTTTTTTTAAAAAAGTTGTACTGCTCTCTAATTCAATTGCTGGAAACAGTTTTAATATTCAGATATTTTAAAGGTTAACACCAGTATTTCAGTGCAAACCCTTTTGAAAATAAATGACTTACAATTTGGTATTAGTCATCCACATTGAAGAAAATAATGTATCAGATTTACTTTTAAGATTTACAGGCTTACCTTTCGTACTACCGTAAGTTCGCTAGCGTTGATGATGAAAGGCTGCCTTTCCTCTTCTTCTACCTGAAAAGCACATTGTTCAGATGCTGACCTGGAATCAACCAGTTCAAGCCTAAAAAAAGAAATGCGAAAGGCTTATCAGATTCATGACACTTTTAGACTGCTATTTATCTATCCTGATCATTCTTTGAACTTTAACTTGGGATATCAGCCCCTTTAAGGAACCTGGTTCATCTGAACTGAGTCAGATCCTGTAGTTAAATGGAACAGGTAATTTCATTACAATTTTATTAACACTCCTTTATTAATGGAGTAGTAACCTTTATTCTGGAAACAGCAAGCAATTGGCTTTGAAGCCCATGCTGCTCGCATCATGTTCATAAGCATATACATGGATGGGGTATACCGTAATATATAGGGCAGGATTCAGTGGAAGCCTTGCACAAGGACCTCCTCTTGCACAACAGGGCTTCCCCACTCTCCCCACCCCACCCCCATGGAATTGGTTCAGTGGACCCATGAGAACCTCAAGAACAGCAGGAGGGGAGGGGGATTTTTCTGCCTAGGTCTGGGGACTCCATTCAATCTACAGCAATAGATGTATGAGATGTATGTGTCAAATATGGAACACTTATTGAGTCTTATTGATAAATTGCTCCAATACAATCAGTGTTGGTAAGTGTTTAGGGATCATATGCTGTTGGGCTTGGCCAGCTCTGGTGGTGGGCAGGAACATGAAAAGCACACATATACTTATCACGTACACACACACACACACACACACACACACACACACACAAATCCAATACATCTCTCAAACAAACAAACAAACAAACAAACAAACAAACAAACAAACCCCGCCCATCTGGCCGGGCCTCCCCAGCATGTGAGTTTAACACACGGACACATTCATTCATACCAACATTCATGCTCTTAGACAGCCGTTCTTGCATCCATTCTCCCCTCTTCCCAGCTCAGTTCCTACTTGCCTTTCTCTCAGATACAGTCTTTCACTATCTGCTATTGACCCATCTGATTAGCTGGGTGGTCAGGTCTGCAGTGTGGGGCCATGACATTGACTGCAGTGGACAAAGGAAGCCCTACTGATTAGCCATCAGCTGGGTTCATGAAGAAGACTGCCGTCCCAGCACACTGGGCTGCATCTGGAGTGTTGTGGGGAGGTTAAAGCAGCACAAGGACAGTAATATTTATACATGGGAATGGGGATCACTGCGGGGGAGGAAGGTTTTAACTTCACCCTGCCCCCAGCATTCCTGATGCAGCCAGCAATCTTTCCCATGAACCAGTCTGACAGTTGACCAGCTGTACACTGAAGAAAGGGCGGCCAGGTCCCCTGAGAGTTTGGTGGGCTGCACTGAGAGTGACCAAAGGTTGCATGCATGGGCACATTACAGGTTGCCTGTCTGTGGCCTACCAATATCAGCACAATTCGAAATCAGCCCCAAATACCTTTCACACGTGTTGCTACCTTTTAATTTGTTCTTCCAAGAGCCCGAGGGCCTCTTCCGCAGCTTCCCGTCTATTCCTCTCTTCTGAGAGAGTCCCCATTAATTCCAATAAAGTTGGTTCTTGCCTCTGTGCAAGCCTAGAACAAACCCAAATTCCAAAGGAGGAAAAAAATAATGCAAAGCAAAACTAGTTTGTTTTATGTAGTAGTTTGTTCTTATTGGATTATTGTACAGTAATTATTCATCTTAGGTGGTTAAAATTTATGATATGATAATCTTACATCTTATCAAGAGAAATGAGCTCTAGGTTTAAGACCAGTTAATAAAGCATACTTTACAAATGAGCAGAAATAATTCTGACCTTCCATTGATTTCAATGAAGTCCATGCTGTCCATTTCAATGACTGCAGCTCTTTCTTGAGGAGCTCCTGGAGGAAATTCTGCTTGAGTCTCACCCTAAACAGAGCAATATGGATATGCTGCTTATGTGAAAACTTCATAAAATCAAGAGATTGTTTGTCTAGTAAAGTTAACTTATTTCACATCATAGTACTGTATGCAAACACTTCCATGTAGCTGTTTATATTAATTCCAAAATGAATAATTAAAGTAGGAAGGATGCATGCCCACAATTGTTAGGAAGACTTCTGGAACGCAGGGGGGAAACTGGGTGCACGACAGAAGTGATAGCTCTGAAGAACTATGGAGTGGAGTGAAAGCAAACTTTGGATAAGAAACTGGTTCCTGGTTTAATCAGACCTGAATGTCTTTCTTAAGAGCGGAAATCTCTGTCAGCAGACCTGAATGTCTTTCTTAAAGGTGGAAATCTCTGTTAGCCTGGACCCTGGAAAGCAGAACTGTTAACAAGATCTAAGACAGTATACCAGTGTGAAGAAAATGTGGTTAGCAGCACTAGCCAAACCTCATGAGCGTTCTTGTACCCTGAGAAGACGAGAATAGATCAATCTCGTAAAACAATGTTTCTCAAAGGGTGTGTTGCAGGAAAGAATGACAAGTGTGGCAGAAAGATTCAAGGGCAATCAAAGAAGCATTTAAACATTTCAGTGTAGGATAGTATAGTTTAGTATAGTATCATTTTTTAAAAAATGCGCAAGCTCACACTGTCATTGAGTTTGTACACATACTTAAGGTACTTATGTAAGGGGCTTGTTTATAATTCTATTTTGGGATTGATTCATGTTCTTACCGGTATGTAGCTGCATTGCTTTATACTTTTGGGATGTCCTATGATCACATTTTATTCTGTGAACTGCCCTGAGACCTCTGGGTATAGTGCAGTAAATTAATTCTAATAATAATAATAATAATAATAATAATAATAATAATAATAATAATAATAATATAAAGTAGCTGTATTTTATGTTATAAATCAAGCACTGCTAGCTGTTTCCCACCAAACTTCTGACCCCTGATGATTCATTCTGGCTGGGAAAATTTAAGCGAAATTCTTGTCTTCAATTTTTTCTCCCCTCCCTTCTTTGCATTTAATTAGGGGAAAAATGCAAGAAGAAACAGGTTTTGTACAGGCTAAGAAAAAAGCAGTCCCACAATACATAGTCCTCAGAAATTGATTCAAACTAGTTTTTGTGCTAGGACAACACAACTATTTTTGCTGATGTCTGCCCCTGACCAGCCATTTGACAACAACAACAATAATAATAATAATAATAATAATAATAATAATAAATTATTATTTGTACCCCGCCCATCTGACCAGGTCCCCCCAGCCACTCTGGGCGGCCTCCAACAAACACTAAAATACATTAAAATATTACAGATTAAAAACTTCCCTAAACAGGGCTGCCTTCAGGTGTTTTCTAAAGGTCATGTAGTTGTTGATCGTTTTGACCTCTGAAGGGAGGGCGTTCCACAGGGCGGAACAATATTAAGCTGTTATGGTTGCTTTTTCCCCTCCTCAAGAAGTTTAGGAACATCCAAAAGAAAAGCTGGAATAAGGGCACTGCTGCCTTGAACTTGGTAGGGTAGAACAAAAAGCATCTCTGTTGAGGTACAGGAACAGCAGTATAAACAAGAGAGAGACAATATGTTGAGCCAGAGAACAAATGGGTGGCAGAACTTGCTAGGGCAACTCAGCAAAATGATGTTAATCTTGAGCAACTGAGTAATTTAGAAAGGGAACTGAAATCAAAAGAGGATAAAATTCAATCTTTGCATCAATACAGGGCTGCCTTCAGATGTCTTCTAAAAGTCAGAAACTTGTTTATTTCCTTGACATCTGATGGGAGGGCGTTCCACAGGGCGGGTGCCACTACCGAGAAGGCCCTCTGCCTGGTTCCCTGTAACCTCACTTCTTGCAGTGACGGAACCACCAGAAGGCCCTTGGAGCTGGACCTCAGTGTCCGAGCTGAACGATGGGGGTGGAGATGCTCATTCAGGTATACTGGGCTGAGGCCATTTAGGTTGGAGTCCCCTCCAACCAGATGATGGAAAACTTTAGTTCCCAAACTAACCAACAGAAGGATGTAATTACTTCTCTAAGCCAGCAGTTAAAAGAAAAGGATTGCTGAGATACTCAAGTCATGGAATCCATGTCTAATGAAATGGTAAAATTCTCTGAGGAAAGAAATGCGCTTGCTATCGAACTGCAACAACTAGAAGCCATAAGGAAGAGCATGACAGGAGAGGTAAGTACATTATCACAGCAGGTAGAAGAATATAAGAAAGAACTTGAACTCAGTCAAGTTGTGTTGACCAACAAAGAAGCTACCATAAAAGATTTGGTGAGTGAGAAGGCTAAATATTACTTTGGAAAAATTAAATCAAGAAAAAGAGAATATGAAAAAGAAACTTCAGGCAGCTTTGCTAATAAGGAAGGACTTTATTTAGAAAAATGAGAAGCTAGATAAAAAGACAGAATATTTTCTGGAGCAAATTGATGACTTAGTAAAGCAGGTTGAAAATGCTGAGGCTCACAACAAAGATCTCGAATCCCAACTTGAAGGACTGAAGAGCATGCTAAGCTACAAGGAGATTTTCATAAACTAACAAAAGACTTTGAGCTCATTAAAAAAGAAAAGAAAGCACTCCAATTTATTGCTTTTATACACTCTGCAGAAAAGGTTGGACAATGATACATCTCTTCAGGGAAAAAAAGCAAAAAGCAGTCCCACAATATATAGTCCTCAGAAAGTGATTAAATTGGATTTTGTGCTAGGACAACTCCCCAGGCAAGTTTGATCATGGAAAGGAAATAATAAAATAATTTTCACAATTAACAAGAAAGTTTGCCAAAAAATCAAGAAGGAGCAAAGCATTTTAAAATTTGTGTTGGAAAATATGAGACAAGGGAGAGAGGAATTCATAAGCAACCTAGAGAAATCAAATATAGAATTATTCAATATGAAAGAGAAGTTAAGACATGTCAGTGAAGAAAACAAGCAACTATTGATGGGATTAATTAAGAGCAACCGTTTCCAATCCCTTGGACAAAATCATTAAAAATGATACAGAAATTGGTAATGTTATGTGGAACTTCTATATTTCCATTGCAGCATTGTTTTCTGGCTGGAAAATTAGGCTTTTTTCTTAGCCTGGACAAAACATGTTTCTTCTTGCATTTATTTCTAAATAAGTTCGAAAGCATGTCAAAGTGCTCTGGCGGGAAGGTAAACAGCGTTTCCGTGCCTGCTCTGGTTCGCCAAAAGCGGCTTAGTCATGCTGGCCACATGACCCGGAACCTACTCACGGACCTCAGATCAACATATCTAAGCCTCAGAAAACTGGGGCACAGATAGATAAAACGATTGGTCTTACCTGAAGTGTAGATTTACAAGTAGGGATGCTGGAGCCAATGGGATGGGCTATGTCCTCAACACGTGACGCTAGGCAGGAGCAAAGAATTGTGTGATGCAGTTTTCTGGATTCGCCAAGCAGCAAACACTGATGGAGTCACTGAAATAAAAGGTCTGCCTACTTCTTCTCTCCATGGCTCAAAAATCTAAAGGAAGAAATGTACTAGATATCTGAAAGTCAAGGAAATTACTATCTATAGACTATATCTTCACTAACAGTGCATCGGAAATCTCCCTTGGCTCCAGCATCCCTACTTGCAAATCCACACTTCAGGTAAGACCACCCGTTCTATTTACTTTGTGGGATGCTGGAGCCAATAGGATGGGACATACCACAGCAGATGAACAGAAAATGGGTTGGTCCCAGATCTGAAGATGCACCGGTTGTAAAACCTGATGGAGAACAGTATGGCCAAAGGCTGCCTCAGCTGCAGACAATCAGTCCAGTTTATAATATCTATTAAAAGTGGTGGTGGACGACCAGGTGGAAGCTTTACAGATATCCAGCAAGGGTGTGTTAGCCATGAAGGCTGCGGAGGTGGAAGCTGACCTTGTTGAGTGCAGAAGCACCTGAATTGGCTGGGGCAATTTGAGGGAATCATAAGCAAGGAAAATACGAGCTCTAATCCACCTAGCCAAAGTAGCACTGCTGACCCTAACCCCCCAAGGAGGATGGGTGAAAGGATAAAAATACAGAGTCTATCTTCTGGAAAGCCTTTGTCCAATGAATGTATATTTTCAGAGCTCTGGGATGTTTAGCGTTAGGACAAAAGGTTGGTAAAACCAGTTCTTGCTGAACATGAAATATAGAGAGTACTGAAGGAAGAAAGGAAGGAAGGGACTGTACATAAAACCACCTTGTCTTTATGACTGTCGAAAGAGCAGAAAGTTACAACACTCGTCTAGCTGTGTGGTGATAGCCACCAAGAAAAAGACTTTAAATGAGAAGTTTGAGGAGAAGTTTCTTTGCCTGTTTGTTTGTTAAAGACAGAAATCTAGAGAAAATGACAAGGAGGGAAATTTAACTGAAGATGAGATGAAACAAGGTAGACTTATCTGACGAAAAAGAAGAGCCAGGAGGAATGACTGCTGCGTCAGGCAGGAGGAAAAAACTCGGGAGTCCAGCCTGCTTCACACAATTCTTTGCTCCTCTCCTCACGTGATGAGGACATAGCCCATCCCATTGGCTCCAGCATCCCACGAAGTAAATCTACTCACACAGGAGGTCCAGCTCCTCTCATCACAACTCTGGCAGGACATGACAAAGGATACCTTCTCAGCCAATGAAGTTGGCTCCCTGCTTGCTAATGATCCACACTTTGCTGCCCATGCTTCTCTTAATACCTCCAGTGTCACTGCCAGAAAAAGCTCCCTGATCCCCTTATGAGGAAATGAGGCAAGCTGCTTTTACCTGCTGAAGGCTGAACTCCAATTGGCTCTCATATTCTCTCTTTCGATTTGATATTCTATTTTCTTTCTTTTTAAGTTCATTTTTACTACGTAGGTTGTCATTTGCAAGTCGCTCTATTTCAGCCTTTGACTCATACCGTGAGATATTCTGTAAACAGAGTTTTTCAGTTAGCTTCTGCAGCTCTTCGTTTGATTTTGCAAGCTTTCCTTCTGCACTGTTTAAATCTTTCTCAATTTTTTCACTTTCTGAATGTGACAATTTTACAGATTTTTCCAAGTCCAATATCATCTCCTGGTATTTAATAGAATCCTTTTGCAACTGGTTGATCTCCTGTTGTTTCCCCCTCAAAAGTTCTTGCAACTCTTTAGTTTTGTTTTTTGTCTCATAGTGGTCTCTCTGAGCAGTTTTCAGTTTTTCTTCAAATACTCTGACCAGATGCTGCTGCTCTTCTTTTTCTCTTATTGTGTTGCATTTCTCTGCTTTCAAATTTTCCAACTGCTCTACAAGGAGGCTGTTTTGTATCTGTGTGGCTTTCAGTCTGTCTGTTGTTTGATCCAATTTTTTGATGTGGTTGAGCAACTCTGTCTCCAAAAATTCTCTCTCATTTTTTACTTTATAAGATGTTTCTTGAACATTTTCTAATTCTTCTTGTAAGAGACATTTATCATCCTCTAATATTTTAATTCTTTCACCAAGACTGACTATTTCCTGATTAAGATTTTTACAATCATTTTCCAACTTTGATAAAGAGCTTTTCTTCTGATGCAGAGATTTTTCAGCATCTTTCAACCTTTCTAACAAAGTTTTGTTCTCTTGCTTTAAGATCAACATGCTTTTCTCTTTTTCTGAAATCCCCTCATTTAACAAATGAATGTTTTTTAATAATGACTCTCTTTCACAGAGGGAATCACTTATCTTGGATTGCACATCAGACTTGTTCAATTCCAACTGTGTTTGGAGGTCCCTGAGAGCAGATTTTGTTAGACTAAAATCCTTAGAAAGCTCCTCATTTTCCTTCTCTGTTTTCTCCAAGGTTTGCTTTAAAATTTCAGAAACTTCCTTTAATTGCTTATTTTCCTCCATTAGCTGCTTGCTCTGAAGAACAGATTCATCAATTTTTCTTTGATAGTCTTCCAAACACAACTTGTGCTCAGATGCTTGCTTTTCAGCTGCAATCTTTAGTTCACTTATTTCCTTCTGTTTAGAGTCAGTCAACTGTTTCAGTTGTTCCTTTACTTGTACACTTTCATCAGCTGCTTTTAGAAGCAGCTCCTTAAGTTTATGTGTATCAGATTCTCTCTCATTTACTCTGTGAAGAGCTTCCTGCTTTTCTTTTCTAGTGACATCAATAATGTGCCTCATTTCTGCTATTTTACTACTAATATTCTCATAGGCCTGAAGCAGAGATTCATACTCCTGCTTTAATTCACTGTGTTTAGCTTTCCAACCTGTTAATTCAACTGTCTGAGAATCTTTTAAGGAATTCAATTGAAAAGAAAAAGCTTCCTTCTCTTGCCCTATAGTCTGCATGGTAGACTTCAGACTCTCACACGCAGCAGTTAGGTTTTCATTTTCAATTAACAATCGAGCATTTTCTGCCACAAGAGTCTCCTCTTTATACAGTGCAGTACTCAAATTTTGTTTTTCTCTACCCAACTCAGACACCAGCTGTCCAAGGGTGTGAACCTTACCAATCAACTCTTTGTTTTCTAAAACTAGTAACTCCATTTGATCTTTAAGAGTTTTGTTTTCCTTCAATGCTTCTTTACGTGATATTAAAGCAGCTTGCAGCTTTCTTTGAAGATGTTCCCTGTTTTTCTCTTCAGCATCATACTTCTGCAGTTGAGGTTGATAGCTTCTGCCATTTACATTTTCTTCTTTGCGTTCCAGAGACATTTCTGTTGGTAGAGGATCACCTATTCTTTCAGTTAATGTTTTTATTCCTCTATTAGTGACATCTAGCGATTCTCTTTCTGTGTAAGTGACATCTTCCAATGAACTACAGAAGTCTGGGCCTTGGACACTGTTCTCCAGCACATTATCAGAATGCGGCCACACAGTTTTTGTCTCCTCTCTTACACCTGCCACATTTTTGTATGCACTAGAAACTGGCAAAACCGTCTCACGCAGCATATTGAATTCCATCAATAGTTGCTTGTTTTCTTCACTGGGATGTCTTTCAGTTTCTTTCAGACTTGTTAGGTGATCTTCATGTTTTTTGTGGAGTTTACTCTCTTCATTATTCATAGTTTCAACCATAGTTTTAACAGCTTGCAATTCATTTTTATATGATTCTAGTTGTTGCTTAAGCAGACCTTGTTCAATCAACATATTGTCTCTCTCTTGTTTATACTGCTGTTCCTGTTGCTCAACAGAGATCTTCAGTTTTACTGCTTCTTGCTGTACGCTACCAAGTTCAAGTGACTTCTCTTTTAACTCTTCCTTAAACTTTTCTTTTTCTTCCATAAGTCTAGCATAGTTATCATGAAGTTTCGCCATCTCAGACTCTTCCATTGTCATCATACTTACCATCTTTCCTGATTTTTCAACCCTTACATCAGCCTTCACATTTAGCTCCCTGGACTCTAATGTTTTCTGCTGAGCATTTTCACTGTGCCTAAGAGATGTATCAGTATCCAACCTTTTCTGCAGAGAGTATAAAAGCAATAAATTGGAGTCAAATTCTTCACACTTTCTCTGATGAATCTCTTGGAGTGCTATCTTTTCTTTTTGAATGAGCTCAAAGTCCTTTGTTAGTTCATTAAAATCTCCTTGTAGCTTAGCATGCTCTTCTTTTAACTTCTGAATTTGTTTAGTGCTTTCTTTGCGGACAACAAGCAGTGCCTTAACTTTCTTTTGCAGGATTTCCTTGTCTTTCCGCAGCTCAGTGACTAGATTCATTTCATCAGGTTGGTGTGTATTGTTACTACAGGAACTTTTGGTATTTAGGGTAGCTTCCGACCCATTCGTTTCTTTGAATGTTTCATCTCTCTTTGCTATTTCACCTTTGAGATTTTCTATGGTTAAGAAAAGTTGTGAACATTCCTCTCTATGCATTTTCTCTCTCTCATTCAGCGCAGACTGCATTTGTGCAAGCAGACAATCCTTCTCTTGTAGATAGATCAAGTTCTTATCAGACATATTTTTTTGTTCAGCTATAGTAGCTTTGAATTCTGTAACCGCTTTCTCCAGCTGCTCCAAGTGTTTTGCCTTGGCTGATAAGGTTTCACTCGTGTCATTTATCTTCACATCTTTTTCTAACAATTGTGTCTTCAGTCCTTCAAGTTGGGATTCGAGATCTTTGTTGTGAGCCTCAGCATTTTCAACCTGCTTTACTAAGTCATCAATTTGCTCCAGAAAATATTTTGTCTTTTTATCAAGCTTCTCATTTTTCTGAATCAAGTCCTTCCTTATTAGCAAAGCTGCCTGAAGTTTCTTTTTCAGGTTCTCTTTTTCTTGATTTAATTTTTCCAAAGTCATATTTAGCTGCGCCTTCTCATTCACCAAATCTTTTATGGTAGCTTCTTTGTTGGTCAACACAACTTGACTGAGTTCAAGTTCTTTCTTATATTCTTCTACCTGCTGCGATAATGTACTTACCTCTTTTGTCATGCTCTTCCTTATGGCTTCTAGTTGTTGTAGTTCGATAGCAAGTGCATTTCTTTCCTCAGAGAATTTTACCATTTCATTAGACATGGATTCCATGACTTGAGTAACTGAGCAATCCTTTTCTTTTAACTGCTGGCTTAGAGAAGTAATTAAATCCTTCTGTTGGTTAGTTTGGGAACTAAAGTTTTCTATCATCTGGTTTTTATGCTCTATTTCTTCTAAAAGTTTTGCTTCTTTTTGACATTCGGTGTTCAGTGTCTTGCAACTACTTTCAAGCTCTTTTTCGAATTTATTTATCGTCTCCTGGAGGAAAACAACCTGCTTCCTCATGTTTGATAATGCAATATCCTTTTCTTCACAGACAGATTGCTGTCGACATAATGCATCCTTAGCAGTACTCAGTTCATTTAAGAGATATTCAATCTCAGATTGGTCAGCAGCTTTGGCCTTTTTAAAGTCATTCTGCATCAACTCTTTCTCTTCCTTCAAGGACAACATACTTTCTAGCTGATTATTCAGGTGATGTACTTCTTCCTCTCTCTCTAAAATAGTCTGTTGCAGTGCCATTGCTTCAGCTTCTTTGCTGATAATAGTATCTATCACAGTAGAGAATTTTTCCAAAACAGTTTTAGCTACTTGCTGACCAGCATCACTGTCACTGTCTTTGAGGAAGTACCTACTACTTGACAATGCAGACAGATGTTTTGACAACTCTGTTTGAATAATGTCCTGTTCTTGATGCAAAGATTGAATTTGATCCTCTTTTGATTTCAGTTTCCTTTCTAAATTACTCAGTTGCTCAAGATTAACGTCATTTTGTTGAGTTGCCCTAGCAAGTTCTGCTACCCATCTGTTCTCTGACTCAAGGAGATTTTGCTCTAGCTTTTCAACCTTAAACTTTAATCCATCAACTTCTTCACTCTTTGTACTAACCTGTAACTGCAACTGCTCTCTCTCATTCGCCAGCTGCAAAGCAACAGCATGTTGGTGCATTTGCAATTCATTCTCACTGGCTTCTAATTTTTCATGAAGTTCTTTTAGCTCTTTAGATTTTTTCTCTAGTTGCTTCTGGTACTTAACCAAGTCTTTGTTTTCCAGATTCAGTTTATCAAATTTCTCTTGTAAAAGTGCTTTATCATTCATTAAAGAATCTATTTGTTGTTCCAATTTTTCTATGACCTCAGAATTTAAATGTTCAATATGATTAGCCTGTTCAGTGCATTTTTCCTGTACAACCTGTAGAGCTCTCTCTCTCTCTTGAATATTTTGCTTCCACAGCTCAACTTGTTCTAATGCTTTATGGTGCTCTGATTTTGCAGATTCAATTTCTACTATCAAAGAGTCAATTTTCATCTGGCTACTGGCAATGCTTTCATCCTTCTCTTGCAAAAGCTTTTTTAGTGTAGCAGCACTTTTTTCTAGTTCTTCTCTAAGTAGCACAGTATCGTTGGTAAGAGCCTGAACATTGCTTTCTGCTAGTTGAACACCGATATCTTTAAGAAAGCCAGTGATAATCTCTTCTTTTTTACTCAGGGAAGCACTGAGTTCATTTTTTTGTTCATACAGAGCATCAAATTTGCCCTGCAAAGTTAAGAAAATGTTTTCTTTTTCCTGGGCTAATTCTTTTAACTTTTGAATTTCTTGGTTCTTTTCATTTCTTTGACTATGAAGTTGAGAAATTAACTGTGACTTTTCTTCATTTATTTTTAGTTCCTCTCTTAGGGTTTTCACAAGATTAGTAGGATCCAAAACAGAAGCCTCTTTTTCTGCTAGCACCTGGCTAATGTCATTTATTAATTTATTCTGATCACTTATTTCCTTTTTCAAACAAAGATTTGATTCTTCAGCATCAGTAGCTTGATTCTTCAAAGTCTCACATTCATTCTTTTTATCTTGAAGTTCAGCCTTCAGTTCATTGTTAATCAGTGAAATGTTATTCACTGCTAACTCCTTCTCCAAAATGATTGCTTTTAATATTTCTGCTTCCGAGGTCAACGACTGTACAAGTTTATGCTGCACAGAGGAAGTCTCAGAAATACATGCTTGTAAATCAACACATTCCTTCTCCTTTTGTTTTAAAAAGTTATTTTTCTCTGTAATTGACTTGTTTAATACTTCATTGTTTTCTATCATATTTTTAAGTTGACTCTGGAGATCAGAAATTATTTCCATATTCTCAGACAGTTGAACTCTAAGAAAATTAGACTCATCAGATTTACATTTAAGTAATTTTAACTCTTGATCTTGCTTCTTAAATTTATTCTCTTTCTCTTGAACTTCCTGCGTAAGTTGACTAACTTCACTATTTAGAACCTGTACTTGGCTTTGCAAATCTGAAATAATTAGCAAATTATGCTTTTCACCTACATCTTTGTTTTCTTTCATCTCCTGAATCAAAACTTCCCTCTGGGAAAGAAGAGCCTCTTTATCACAAAAACTGCTTTTTAATGTTTTCATTTCGCTAACTAAGGTATCAATTTGGTCCATAAAAACTGAAATATTATTAGTTTGCTGAGACAATTGTGCACTTAAGGGCACTAGTCCTTCACAATTTTTCATTAATGTAGCACTGGCTATTTCTATATCTGCTTTCAATTTTTCATTTTCTAATTTCAGCATATGAGCTTCATGTTTTGTGGACACAATTTCAGACTGATGCTGTGTTAACTGATGCTGAAAAGCATCACATTCATTTGACTTAGCACTGCAAACAGCCAAAGCACTATCCTTTTCATGTTTCAAAACATCTACTTCTTTGACTAATAGTGCTAGCTGATCATTTAATAAGGTACACTCTTCTGTTTTTTGTGAAATCTGCCTGCAAAGATCCTCAAACTCCACCCCTTTCAATAACAGAGTATGGTCTTTGTCTTCAAGCTGTTGAGATAGCTTTATGTTATCACATTCAAGCTTTTCTACTTCTTTTTCTAACACAGTCATGATAGCTTGTTTTTCTTTTACTTGCTTAAGTAATGCATCACCATGCTCTGTTTTTTCTTCCACAGATCTGCTTTTTATTTTAAGGTCCTTTTCTAGGTCTTTAACCTGTTTCTGTAATGATGAGGTTTTTTCCTTCTCCCGATTGAGCTGTTGGACCACCTTATCATACTCTGACCCAAGCAATGCTTTGTTTTGCTGCTCATCCTTTAACTGAGTGATATAAGACTGATTTTCTTTCTCTAATTCCTTTGTTATCTCTCTGCTTCTGGAGAGCTCATCAGCTAAAATGCCACACTCTTTCTCTTTCCCCAGTAACTGCTCTGCAATTGAATTTTCTTTTTGTTTTACAAGGCCCGAGAGTTCTTCAACTTTCCTTCTTAAAGTCTCTTTATCGTGACTGACCTCTGAAAGCATTTTCTGGTGTTCTGTGGCATTGGCACACATCTTACTCTCCAACTCAGCCATGGATTGAGCACGCATCAACAGTTCACACTCTTTCACATCCAGTAATTTTGACAAACTCTCGTTCTCACTAATCAGCTGTTGTTTCTCTTTCTCCATAGTATGTATCTCATTTCTAAGGTTCTCACTGGCTTTAAGCTGATCTGCAAAACCTTTTTCTTTCTGCTCAAGAGCTGCTTGTAACTGCTTGTTAGTCATGATGACAGTTTGTCTTTCGGTTTCCATCTTATTAATTATTTCATGTTTTTCATGCAGCTCATTATTAACTTCTCTACACTGCATTTCCTTGGTATTCAGGTCTCTAACTAACTTAAGCTTTTCCTTTTCATTTTGCTGCTCCACAGCTTTAAGCTTGTCTTTTAGGGATATTATGATCTCTGCTTTTTCTTGCAGTGACTTTTTGACCATTTCTAGATGCTCAGTATGTTCAGCAAGTTGTCTGGATAAATTAGCTAAATCTTCATCTTTTTTAGCATTTTCTAAAGTGAGCTTGTTGTGTGAATCTTTCACTGATTTCAGCTCATTCACAAAACTTTGTTCTTTGTTTTCTTTTTCTTTTAGTAATTTGTTCAATTTTTCCTTTGCAGAGATATGTTCATCAACCTGGGATTTAAGATGGTCTGTTTCCTCCTTACGTTTTATTTCTGTTTCTTGCAATTTTTTAGCTGATTTACTTATTTGTTCTTTAAGCAATTTAATTTGTGACTCACACTCCATGAGTTTGTTGTTGTAAGTAACATCACGAGTCTTGATTGCAGAATGAAGATCTTTAACTGTTTGGCTAGTCTCTTTGATTTGCCTAACAAATTCTTCATTCTCTTTGGTTTTAGTAACGTTTTCAATTTTGACCTCTGCCAGTTCTGATTTTATTGCACTTAACTGCTCAGAAAGTTCTGAAAGCTTTCTGCCTGCACTGTTCACATCTTCAGTTTGTACATCTTTCAGCAACTGGGCTTCCCTTTCAGCCTTGGACAGTGCTTCTTCCATGTCTCGCATTTCATCCTCTTTGCACTTGATCTGGCATTTCAGAATATTAATCTGCTCAGAATACGCATTTATATTTGAAGTAATAGCAGAAATTTCTTTGTCTTTCTCAGCTAAAACCTCTCTGAGGTTGTCAAATTCTCTTTCACGCCTCTGGAGGTCTTGAATTAGTTGAGATCTCTCTTCTAAATGACTTGTGTTTAATCTATCAAGTTCTTCATTTGTCTGTTCAAGATCCAGTTGCATTAATTCTATGGCAGCATCCTGTTTCATGGTCTGAAAACAAAAATAAAGGGGGGGAAATGTCTAAGTGCCCAAAATTTAATATTAACTCAACAGTACTATTTGTAGTTGGAATCCAAAAAGATGTTTAGGTTCACCCAGAAAACCATAATTTTGAGGAAGTAGCAAAGGGATGGTGCTAGCACAATTTAATTTTCCTTCTCTCCCCCCCCCCCCTTGGATGAGTCACCACCTCGTTTCCATATAATATACTGTTGCTATATACTGCTTCTTTTAACTGTTGTAATATCTTATCATACACTATATCATACATACATGATATGATGCCTATACCATATACTGTTGCCATCTTGCTTTGTTTCAACTACATTTTGATATGAGGCATAAGGAGCTGCTTTTCAGGAAAAATGAGCCTCTAAGTTTCCTTGGGCTATTGAAACTACTTTTACAGTTCTGTTTATAGTTATTAGAGTTATTTTATTGCTCATATATTACATATATCACTAAACAGACATTGGATTGTATTTAATGAAGTTGCTCTGTTCACCCAAGGACTTCCACTTGCACAACTTGCCCTACCCCTGCATGCCTCCAAACCTGTTCCGGGAGGGTCTGGAGCAAATTGGGAGGGGGGAAGAAAGAGGGGAGGGTGAATTATGTTGCCAAAGCAGAAATCCTTGCACAAACCGGACAACTTCATCGAATCCAACCTATTTATGTAAGCCACAACAAAAAGTTTACCCTTTTTTACCTTTTCTTGAAAGGCGGTTATTTTTTCTGTTAATGCAGTAATAACTGCTTTCTGTTCTGCACACTCTTCTCCATAAGCACTGCACTTCTTCTGGACATCTTCCAGCTAGTTTCAGGGAGGGAAACATTATTCACTGTTTTCAATTGTGATAATTCAATTCAATTGTAACAAAAGGACAATATTGTCCATTATATAAGTATACTGACATTTATTCAGTTCAGGGTACAACCTACAGAAATTTACTTAACTTCAAAAATTCCTTCCAGGAACACCTTAGAGACCAACTAAGTTTTTTCTTGGTATGAGCTTTCGTGTGCATGCACACTTCTTCAGATACACACTTCAGAGTGTATCTGAAGAAGTGTGCATGCACACGAAAGCTCATACCAAGAACAAACTTAGTTGGTCTCTAAGGTGCTACTGGAAGGAATTTTTTTATTTTTTATTTTGTTTTGACTATGGCAGACCAACACGGCTACCTACCTGTTACTTAACTTCACTGCTGTTTATAATATGCTCTGATTATTGGTTCACACATAGGGGGATTGTAGGGATTTCCAAAATGCCAGGGGAAGGAACAATTAAATGTTCAAAGAACTATTGAGTATTTACCAAAGTTGGCAAATTGATTGACACAGAACACAATACAACTTGACTGACTCAGAACTGTAAACAACTCACCTTTTGTTCCCTCTGCAAAAGCTTTTCACTTAATTCTTTGTTTAGAAGGTCTCTCTCATGAATTGACTTTCTCATGTCTTCTGCCTGTTCTAGCTTTTCATTTGTGCTTGAAAGCTTTTGCTCCTTTTCCCCAAGCAAAGTTTCAAGCAAGCCATTTCTTTCATTTAATCTGCCGATAAAAGAAATGATCAAATATATTATTATAAAAATTCTCAAATATATGTGGACATCAATTGTACTATGGGAAACATTGGAGACATAGCTCTCTGTCTATATCCAAAAGCAAGATCAACTATTACATAAATTGCAAGAAAAATAACTAAGCATGAAAATAATATATATGAAAGGGTTTTTCCCCTTCAATTACCTGCAGCAGGTAAAAGTTTAAAAACATTTGACAACATATACCGGTACACCAACGTTTGGATCTGAATAACATTGGGGTATAGGGTAGGAGGGCTGGGGAGGGACTATAAATGTTCTATTTTACCCTTTCAGTTGTTCATTCAAACTGGAAACAAGAACTTGGTGTTTTTCTGCATCACGTGCTTGCTGGTTGCGCAGCTGTGTAAGCTGGGACTGTAAACGGTCATTTTCATTCTGTAAGAAAATCATTTACAAAGCTGGTACTTGCACTGACTATAAAACAGGGTTATCTTTAAACTATGCGAGTTAGATTCTACCATTATAGCTCATTTACTACCAGCAAAATGTCATCAGAAATCTTTGCTCCCAGTAGAAACAGTGAGATTCCTTTTGAAATGCCTCATTTCTGGTGATCTTATCCTGTGACAACCAACATGGAAAGAGACATCCTATAATGTTGATTTAATATAAAAGCACACCATGCAAACATGCAATGTGTGGGAGGAGCTTACTTTTAACAGATGTGGCTAAAAACAAGGCATGTTTTTAAGAAGCTCCAGTGATGCCTAACAGAATTTTAATTTTAGCATAACTGATCCACACAGAATTCACTGAATTATATTTGTTTTTCTTTGTACTTGTCCAAAAATCAACCAGTGTGTGAGGTAGCAAGGTGTAAAATAAATTCTGGAATGTAATCCACAGGGAATGAAGCAAGCTCCACTGACAGTCAGTTTATTATGGCATCTAAATATGTTAGTCTACCCAGCTTCACAAAACAAACACACAAGATTAAACTGCAAAAACACACCATCCAAAACCAGAAGAAGCTCAGTAAAATCCAAAATTGTCATTAAATGCTGGGTAGGTTAGACATAAAATATCACTTCTATGTAAAATAAACTATCACTTGGGAATGGGCAGGACACACCTGTACAGCCCTCAATAGATGCCCTTCTTCCTCTACACCAAATGCCACCTGTATTGAAATGCTCTGTTACAATGCAATATACATTGACATTCTGCTGCATGAGAAAAATATTTTAAGCAACCCCTCATGACACACATGCATTTTAGTATGTTAAAGGAGCTATTAGTCGAACCTTTAGACAAACATATTAATATTTAAAATTGCAGCATTTGTATAAAACTTAGAAAACTATGTTCATTGTATGTTTTTCTTGTCTATCATGAAGACATGACTTTCATGGGTCTGTTTTGGGGCTACAGTATATTGTCAACAACACTGCACATTCTCCATTCATTTACACACACACCTGGGTAATTTATTCCAGCTGTAAAAGTACTTGGCTCTCACCAGAAGCATCTTGTTGGGTGAGATGGAGCTGATGCACAAATGTCCTGGCCACAAACACATACCGGAATGGGGCAGAACAGGTGGCAGAGAAGTTGGCATGGGGACACATGAGTGAAGCCAATCTAGTGCGCCTGCTGGTACATTTGCACCACCCAGGAAACAACAGTAAACCATCTTCCAAGAAGCTAGAGCAACTGCTCTGCGCTACCCATTATGCTGCTTTTGCATTTTCTTCAACCAACAACACACAGTCCTTCTTTTCCAAGGACTTTGTACTGGCAGTTTAACTCATTAGCTACCAGAACATCTATGAGCATTCCATGACTTCACAGTAGTTTCAGCCAATGAATGGGGAAGGCTTACTTTAATAAAGTGAAGTCATTGCACTTGCAAACATTAGCTAGGGAGCAATAGAAAAGAGTATCAGCCAATTGATTAGATGTAACTGATCAAAAGTACTCTTTATCACTGCTGTCACTCGAGGATCCAGGAATGGAACTAGAAGCAGTAACAAACTCTAGTCTGCAAATCTGCTTTTTCAGATGGGGAGAGTATGGTCCTTTTTACTGCAAGTAAACCCACCTTCCTAGATCATAAGTGGCCCCTGGTGCAATCTGTCTTGTTTGGCTTCAACTTCAATTTGTTGGCCTTCATCAAATCCTTTCTGCACTCCGACACTAATTAAGGATTTGCCCTACTGCACCTGCACATAATATCTAATGGTGGGCAGAACAGAACTAGGTGTCATCAGTTTGTTGGTGACACTGCACACCCATCGCTCTGGATGGTCTCTCTCTTAGTGAGTTCATGTACACTTTAATCAGTTACTGATATACCACAATGTAGTTTCCACAAAGTCATGTAGTAGTCACCAATAGAAACTTCTTTGACTGCCTGCTTAGGAGTGATGGTAACAGGAATAAAGCAGTGAAAGTTAAACATTTTTCTTCAGCACACCGTATGGATTCTATTCTTGTATAACACATATGTAGATTATATGTTTTACCCTTTTAAATAAAATGTGATTTAAAATATGAAACAGCTGGTGACTTAGAAGCAATATTGAGTAGCTTCTCAAGAGAGTTTTAAGGGCAAAACTGGATGTTGAACAGCAACCATATGCATTTTATCTATGTCTGCCCAATCACGTGTGAAGTGGCAGCGGAGAAGTCTATTTGTTACATAAAATGGTGCATTGGAGGAACAACTGGCTAATGCTTATCCCCGCTTTATCTTTCTGCATTGTGTTCCTTTACACAGTTTTGTTGCAGTCCAATTAACTTTCAAGGCTGGCTAGCAGAAAACAACTTAAAGCAACAAAGCGCAATGAGGTAGGGTAGGAATGATCACCTCCTCTGCACTCCTTTTCATGTAATGAATAAACCCCTATCTCACGGATTTAAGAGGCAGAAATCCAGGCATTATTATCTAAATTGCATTTTGGTAAACAAAATGGAGACAGATTTAAGCATTACTTAGATTAATTAAAGTAAGAGAAAATAAGGTAAAATAAAGGTTTTCCCTTCCTCACATTATTCCACATTCTAGCATGTACCTGTAGAGCTTCCAGTCTGCTCTGGAGCTGCAATCTATCCTCCAAGTCCCGGCAACGTTCTTCCAAGAAGAGAATTTGTTCTTGCAGCTGATTTCTTTCCAATTCTAATTCTTCCACTACAGTCCGCAAACCTTTTTAATGTGAAACACACATTTTATTTGAACTGCCACCAATTTAAAGATATTTTACTAAATTCATAGTATGACATAATCCATTAGTTGCTTAATTAAAGCTTTTAAAATGTGCATATGAACAATAATTCTGAAGAACTACACTGGACCCTCTAGTTACATACTGCTCTGGATACATAACTTTCGGGTTACAAACGTGGCAAACCCGGAAGTGTATACCTCCGGGTTTCGCCCCGTGCGCAGGCGCAGAAGCGCTCTGCACACCGCACGCGTGTGCAGAAGCGGTGCCTCTGCCTATGGACTTTTCGGGTTGCTGACGGACCCCCGGAACGAATTTAATTCGTATCCAGCAGGTCCACTGTATTTTGTTTTTATACAACAACCACATGGGTTGCATCAGGTACATCTCTAGAAACAGAAGAGTGCCTCTTTCTAAGGTTGCATCTGCTATTAATTGTTTGAAATTTTTTGAAATAAAATGGATTCTGTTTGTTTGTTTTTGTTAAAAAAAATTCCTGCGCCGCCATTTTTTGGGGTGCCATTTCCCCCCTCCCTCTCACACACTGCAGCGCTTCCTCCCCGCCTCCTCCTGGCTTCTCCCCGCCCTGCATAGAGGAGGAAGGGGGCTGGGCTGGGCTGGGTGAGCGCCATTTTGGGCAGCGCCTCTCCGGAGCCAGCCAACCCTTTGGGGCTGCTCGTCCCTCCGCCGCCGCTGCCAGCTTCTGCTGCTCGCAAGGGCAGGCACAGGAGCTGCGGCTGGCAGAGCGCAGCGCAGCGCCTCTCCGGAGCCAGCCCACCCTTGCGGCAGCAGCACCATAGGTAGGCAGGGGGAGGGGAGGGGCTGGGGGAGAGAGGGGGAGAAAGAGAAGCCCCCTCCGCCGCGTGCGCACACACACACAGTTCGGCCCACCACAAGGTCTGGGGAGGGAGGTGAACCGGCCCCCTCCAAAAAAAAGTTTGCTGACCCCTGAACTGGAACATGAAACAGAATTGGGAAACAAAGACTACAAGTGGACTACAAGAGTAGAAGCATTTTCACAAGAACAAAAGAACTAGAACTAAAAAAAAATAAATCTTACCATTAATGACAATAATCTTTATTCACAAGTGAGAGTCCAAGGTATTAAACCACGATTTGAGTTCTAGTTTTGAACCAAAACTAGACAGTTCATCCAGCACGCACATGCTTCAAAACGAAACAAAAAAGCAAGCCAAAAAAAAAAAAAATCAACTTAGATACAAACACAACACAACATGGTTTGTTAGTTGAATTTGAAAAACAAAAATGGGACAAAACAGACGCTGTGCATGCTTTAATAAACTGTCTAGTGGTTGTCACACCTGCATTAGGGGAAGTGTACTCTGGCCACCAACCTCCCATGTTCTCTCCTTCAGCTGAATCTGTACTATCCATGGTGACATTCAGCTCTTCATAGCAATGTTTTCCATTGAAGCCATAGTCGTCCTACATGTGGGGGGCGAGGGTGAGAGAGAAAATTGTGAAATTAACAACCAGTCAAATGTACATTGTAACATCCATGACCAACACCACACTAAGGAGAGTTTCAATAATAGATTAAAGAAGGCAGTGTTTCAATAGTACCAGTACCAAAGTCACCATATCCATTTTCAATCTCCCACTCCACATATTATGGAATCACATACAGTGGGACCTCGACTTACGATGATAATGCGTTCCGACGCAATTTTCATAAGTCGAAAACATTCGTAAGTCGAATCCCCATAGGAATGCATTGAGCGAAAAAAATTCGTAAGTCGAAAATTCGTAAGTCGAAAAAATCCTATTAAAGCGGCCACGACTTCCATTCGTAAGTCGAAAAATTCGGTTGAGACGGCCATTTTGTTTCTCCCGGTGTCGCGACCCGACTAGACACTGATAGACCGGGGTCCGCCAGGGTCGCGCCATGCGGGCGCCAGGAAGGGGAACCATGCAGCGGGCCAGAGAAGGGGGCGACTGCGGAGCCAGGCGCGCAGGGGTTAAACCGAGCGCAGCAAGGCCCGACCTCGCCCAGGCATGCCCCGCGGGGTAAACAACCCCAGAATGGGCGATAACGACCGCTAACGAGCCATCAGCAGCGGGCGTGGTGGAACCGGCAGCATCGCAATAACAATGCAAAAAGCACCCATGAATGGTGCAGGTAGACCAGAGCAGTTAACTCTTTTGTCCAAGCCACCCCGGGTGGGGAAGAGGATTACCCCCGGACCTTTAGGGCAGAAGGGAGGGGGGAATTGGGAGTCACCCAGCAAGGTGTACATAAGGGGGATTCTGAGGTGGCCTCCTCAGAATCCTCACGGACTTTCCACGTTTCTCTGTGTGCTGTACAATAAACTTCAAGACAACTTCCGCTGACTTCTCGGAGTGGCGTGCGTTCTTGACAGCTAGCTACAGTCACCATTGGGGACACGACACAGTGAGGATTCTCCAAAACTTCAACGTCCGTATCGTGTTGGGATCGCTTACCGGCAGCTACCGAGATGGCGACCCCATGGCGCGGAGCGGCACGTTTTCAGACCCCCGTTACCTCGAGCACCCTACTCGAGCGGCCGGCGGATCTGTTCACCTCGAATCAACGGAGCCTTTCCTCGGCCGGACCAGACAGCGGGAGCCTGGGCGAGCTACGGCGACTCCAGGAGCAGCTGAACCGCCTCATCTGGGAGCGGCTGCGGGTTGGCGAGGAGTCGGGCCGGTTGTTGGACCAGGCCTGTGGGGGCGCGGTGCCCCGGACAAGTCGTAGCGGCGGCGGGAGCCAAGGCCACGCGGGATCGGGGGTCTGCAGTCGGCAGACCCCAGGGGAGGGCTCAGGTCAGGAGCCCGGAGTGACTCAGCGGCTGACGTGGTTGGACGGGACGGCCCCGAGGGGGCAGGTGCTTCCCCTGCCAAGACGTCGCAGCAGCCGGCTGGAGGACGACGCAGTGGCGGGGAGTTCCACGGGTGACAGCAGCGAGGACGAGCACGCGGCAGCGACCCCGGAGGCCCGCGGGAGGCACGTCCGCCGGAGGGCGACGGCGCGGCGCAGGCCGCCCCCGGAGCTGAGGGCCACTTACGAGGGGGACCCGGCGGAACTCTCCACCTTCATCTTCCACGCAAGGAACCACGCCAGAAGGTACGGGGGAGGCGACTGCGACCCAGAGGACTTGGTAGCGGCGGTCATCTCCTCCCTGCAGGGGAAGGCCGGCCAGTGGGCCATGCTCCTGGTCGACCGCAGGGACCCGGCTCTGGCCACCCTGGAGGACTTCTTGGCAGCCCTACGAGAGCGCTTCCAAGACCCGCAGGCGGAGGAGAAGGCGAAGCGACGGGTCCAGAAGGCCAGGCAAGGGGGTCTCCCAGTACAGGACTATGTAGACATGTTCAGGGGGGAGGCCGCCCGAATCTCCTCTTGGAACGAGGAGGTCCTCGTCCACTATTTCAAGGAGGGCCTCCATCCTGAGCTCCGCAAGTGGGCCGTAGTGAAGGGGACCCCTCGGGAGCTGTCGACGCTGGACGGCTGGTGCCGCACGGTGGCTCAGTTGGAAGCAGACCTGGGGATGCTGGAGTTAGAACCCAGGGCGGGCAAGGACCGAAGGCCCGCGGAGAACTCAGGGACCCCCCGTCCCGCCAATGGCGCGGGGGTCCCCCGGCCCAAGCGCACCCCCGACCCGGAACGGGAGAGGAGACGCCGGGAGGGACTCTGCATGAGGTGCGGAGGGGCAGGACACTATGCGGTGGCGTGCCCCAAGCGACCCCCGGGAGAGGTTCGGACCCCGGCAGGGTCCCAAGCGACGTCGGGAACCAGTAGGACACCCAAGACCGGGAGCCGGGCGGCTGTCGCGTCGGAGCCAAGGGGAAAGCGCCAGTCCGACTCCGAAGGCTCGGAGTCGGGAAACGACCTGGACCTGCAGTGAAGGACGCCCGGCTGCAGGTCCCGCCAGGGTCAACGGACCCCAAGAAACGGGCGGGAAGACCACCCAACCTGGTCCGGGTGAGGCTGGAAAACCCGGACGGCGGCAAGCAATGGACGGGCGATGCGCTGCTGGACTCGGGCTGCGACCACAGTATGCTGCACCCCGAAGTGGCCAAGGAACTGGACTTGCCCACCCAGGTTCGGAGCACCCCCTTAGTTTTCGTCCAGATGGACGGCAGTCCCATAAAGGGGGGTCCGTTCGGGGTGGAAGTGGGGCCGGTCTCCTTGTGGGTGGGGGACCACCGGGAGTCCAGGATGCTAGCTAGGGTCCCCACGGATGGGTACCAGGTAGTGCTGGGGTTGGACTGGCTGATGGAACATAACCCCATAGTAGACTGGCGCTCAGGGCGCCTGACGTTCGACCTGGATAGGTGTGGGCAGCACAGGGTCGAATCGGACCCCCAGTGACCCGGGAAGGGGGAGGCCAAAGGGGTCCACGGGGACGAGGGCAAGCTGGATGTGGTGGCGCCGGAGATACCCCCAGAGTACCGGGATCTGGCGGCGGTGTTCGGGGAAACCGAGGCAGACGAGCTGCCCCCCCACCGCCGCACAGATTGCGCCATCGACATCCCAGAGGATGCGGTCCTCCCCAAGGGACGCATCTACAAGATGTCCGGGGAGGAACTCCAGGACCTCAGGGAGTTCCTGGACAAGAATCTGGCCAGAGGGTTCATCCGCCCCGCCAAGAGCCCCATGGGGGCTCCGGTCATCTTCGTGGGCAAGAAGGATGGCACCCGGAGGTTGTGCCAGGACTACAGAGGGTTGAACGCCATAGCGGCAGGGAACGCGTACCCGCTTCCCCTCATCCCGGATCTGCTGGACCAGTTGGGTACCGGCACGATCTTCACGAAGCTAGACTTGAGGGAGGCATACTACCGGGTGCGGGTCCGGGAGGGGGACGAATGGAAGACGGCTTTTAACTGCCAGTTTGGACAGTTCGAGTTCCTGGTAATGCCGTTCGGTTTGAGCGGGGCCCCGGGGGTGTTCATGAGCCTCATCAACGAGGTACTCCACGACCTCCTGTACAAAGGGGTGGTGGTCTACCTGGACGATGTGCTGGTGTACAGTCAGGACCCCCAGGAACACGTCCGGTTGGTCCGGGAGGTCTTGCAGAGACTCCTGGACAACCACCTATACGTCAAGTTGCCCAAGTGCGAGTTCCACCGCCCCTCCTTAGATTACCTGGGGTATAGGATCTCGGCGGCGGGGGTGGCCATGGATCCCCAGAAGGTGGAGGCAGTCCTGGGGTGGGAGCGGCCGCGGACACGGCGCCAACTCCAGAGCTTGCTAGGGTTCGCAAATTTCTGCAGGGGCTTTTTGCCCAACTATTCGGCCTTGGTGACCCCCCTCACCGATCTCCTAGGCACCAAGGGGAAAGGAAAGGGGGCCAAGCGTCCCGGGGCGGCTCTGGATTGGGGGTCCCGGGCGGAGGAGGCTTTCCAGGGGCTCAAAGGGGCGTTCGCCGCCGAGCCTACACTGATCCATGTGGATCCAGCCCGGCCCATGGTGGTACAGGTAGACGCTAGTGATGTGGCCATGGGAGCGGTACTCCTGCAGAGGGACGGGGAGGGCCGTCTCAGGCCCGGAGCGTACCTGTCCCGGAAGTTTGGGAAGGCGGAAAGGAATTGGTCTACCTGGGAGAAGGAGGCAGCGGCCATCCGCATGGCGCTTGAGGAGTGGAGGCACTGGCTGGAGGGGGCAAGGGAACCGTTTGAGGTCTGGACAGACCACCGCAACCTCGAGGCCCTCCGACAGCCACGGAAGCTGACTGCCAAGCACATGCGGTGGGCAGAGTTCTTCTCCCGGTACGATTTCCAGCTAAGCCACATCCCCGGGAAGGACAACTTCCTCGCGGACGCCCTGTCTCGCCTGCCCCAGTACGAGGCGGATGTCCGCACAGAGATGCGTCCACTATTTGAGGACAAACACCTAGCCCGAGCCGTCACCACCCGTAACCAGGCTAGGAGGAAAGAAGGACAGACAGGGGGTCAAGATGGGACACCCCCCCGGGAGCGCAGCCAGCCTTCTGCAGCGCTCCGCGACAGACTAGTGGCAGCGTATCCAACAGACGCGGAACTACAGAACCTGCGGGACTCCTTGACACTGGAAGGGGACATCTGGAGAAGGGGGAGCGCCGCGTACGTCCCGGAACCCCTCCGAAGGGCCGCCCTGGAGGCATGCCACGACGCCAAAGCGGCTGGGCACTTCGGCTTCGTCAAGACGTGGAAGCTGGTTCGGCGGAGCTTCTGGTGGCCCACGCTCCGCAAAGATGTCAAGGACTACGTTGCGGGCTGCCCCATCTGCCTCACCTGCAAGCCGGCAGTGGGCAAGCCGCAGGGCCTCCTACAGCCTCTGGAGGTCCCACCTCGACCTTGGTCGGTGATCTCCATGGACTTTATTATGGATCTGCCACCCAGCCGAGGCAAGACAGCAATATGGGTCGTGGTGGACCTGTTCTCCAAGCAAGCCCATTTTGTGCCCTGCGCCTCACTGCCTACCGCCACCCAGGTGGCAAAACTGTTCATGGAGCACATCTTCCGGCTCCATGGGGTTCCAGACAAGGTCATTTCCGATCGCGGCTCCCAGTTTGTGTCCCGATTTTGGAAGGCGTTCCTGGGACTGCTGGGGATCGAACAGGGACTCAGCTCGGCCTACCACCCCCAGACTGACGGACAGACGGAACGTGTCAACCAGGTGCTGGAGCAGTACCTGCGGTGTTTTGGCTGCTACCAGCAGGACGACTGGTCACAGCTGCTTCCGTTGGCGGAGTTCGCTTACAATAACTCCGTACATAGCAGCACGGAGATGTCCCCCTTCGCCGTGGTCTACGGGACCGACCTGAGGCACCTGCCGGACTTGGGGGAGCCCACCGCCCGGGAGCCGGAGGAGCTCGGAAAGTGGAGAGAGAGGACGGCCAGGTGCTGGGAGTCCCTTCGGGAACAACTGCTGGAGGTCAAGGCGGCGCAGAAGAGGACGGCGGACCAGCGAAGAAGACCGGCGGGGGACATCAAAGCGGGGTGCCGGGTCTACCTGTCCACGCGGCACTTGAAGCTGGGCCTCCCCAGCAAGAAACTCGGGCCCCGGTACTTGGGCCCGTTTAAAGTGCTAGAGGTAATCAACGGAGTATCTGCGAAGCTGGAACTCCCAAAGAACTTGCAACAGATACACCCGGTGTTCCACTTCAGCTTGCTGAAGAAGTCCCCGGAGGACGACGGTTGGCACCCCGTGGCGGCGCCACCCACCCCGTTGATCCTGGCGGGAGGGGAGCACCATGAGGTCAAGGACATTTTGGACTCCAGACTCTACAGAGGGCGTTTGCAGTACCTGGTGGAGTGGAAGGACTTTGCTATGGGGGACCGAGAATGGGTGTGGGCGTCGGACGTTTTGGCCCCACAGCTGGTCAAGAGATTCCACCAACAGTGGCCAAACCGGCCGGGGGGCCCCGGGACTCAGAACGCTCCCCAGGGGAGGGGGGAGTCAGTTTCGGGGGGGCAGGATGTCGCGACCCGACTAGACACTGATAGACCGGGGTCCGCCAGGGTCGCGCCATGCGGGCGCCAGGAAGGGGAACCATGCAGCGGGCCAGAGAAGGGGGCGACTGCGGAGCCAGGCGCGCAGGGGTTAAACCGAGCGCAGCAAGGCCCGACCTCGCCCAGGCATGCCCCGCGGGGTAAACAACCCCAGAATGGGCGATAACGACCGCTAACGAGCCATCAGCAGCGGGCGTGGTGGAACCGGCAGCATCGCAATAACAATGCAAAAAGCACCCATGAATGGTGCAGGTAGACCAGAGCAGTTAACTCTTTTGTCCAAGCCACCCCGGGTGGGGAAGAGGATTACCCCCGGACCTTTAGGGCAGAAGGGAGGGGGGAATTGGGAGTCACCCAGCAAGGTGTACATAAGGGGGATTCTGAGGTGGCCTCCTCAGAATCCTCACGGACTTTCCACGTTTCTCTGTGTGCTGTACAATAAACTTCAAGACAACTTCCGCTGACTTCTCGGAGTGGCGTGCGTTCTTGACAGCTAGCTACAGTCACCATTGGGGACACGACACCCGGAAGTCATTCGTAAGTCGAAAAACACGTAAGTCGAATCGCTCGTAAGTCGAGGTCCCACTGTATGCTTGGAGCACAATAGGAAAAGTCTTTCTACTGATTACACCATCAAATAAATATGCATACAAAAATGTAAACAACCCTACCTGGAGTTTCCTGCTCGACTGGGCAGTCATCCTTCCCTCTGGCTGCATTCTTCCAATCCCTTGACCTGTGGCCAGTTCCTCCTCCAACTCCTGCTGCCCTGAGACTATGGCTGGATCAGAGCAGCCAGGAAAGAACCAGTCATCCTCAATCAGTTTTGTGCCACAAGAAAGCAATCATACATCAGACAAACATACTGTACACATTCACAAAAGGGGATCAGTGATACAGACAGAGGCTTATGAAGGATTGGCAGGAATAGACACACTCCATATAATCATTCACCTTGTGATTTCCCTCTCTACACAGCACATGGGGACAATTTGAATGCTATGCTTTTTAATAGATGCCAAAGAGGATAAAAAATCTCAAAGGCAAAAAAAAATTGTATATGGATACCAGCAAAGAGGGCAGCCACTTATATAACCAAATTAGGCCTACAGGTTTTCAGTGTTCAGATATAGTTGATATGTGATAAAATGCATCACCTATGCATATATTATTCAGCTATGCTTTCACTTTATGAAAATGAAGCGAGCCTTGCTTATATAGTAATATTAAAGAAAGCTCTCGTTCTAGGTGATATGAGGAAGTCACAAGTCTGCATCATACACTGCAAACTGGCATCAAGCCATATCAATTAATTTGTCAATAGCACACAATAATTTCAGAATACAGTAGCTAAAATTAATGCAATCTATTGTGAAATATTATTTTTATTTTATTTCAACGACATTCCCATCTGTTTTGCGTGATCAACGCAGCACACGTATGTGATAGATGTTTCATATAAAGCAGACAAAAGTCAGCATAAAGAAATGAAGGCAAAAGTTGGCTCCATACTTTATCCATTGCTAAAACAAGAACTCAATTGCAACGAATCATCTATAGCAAATTAGTATTTTTATTCAATAATAAATAATAAATAAATTAACAGCTGAATAAATTTGGTACAAACTGTGTCCCAGTCTATATTTAATAAACTGTACAGGAATCTGTATAGGAATAAAGCAATTTGGTCTACTTTCCATATGTTGATCAGAGGCAAATCAAGTATTTTCAGAAGTGCAGCATGTTTTTAGTTATATGGAGTTACACTCATCAGAGGCATGGGCTGGTTGTTCTCTGTTTGTTGTGTAGTATGAGAAATGTCCCATGGCCCAAAATTAAATTAGGTTCCTGAGAAACTGCAACACAGCCTCTGTCACAATTTGTCAACTAAAACTCCACATTTATTTTCTCAGGCATTTCAAAGAATAGAACTAGAAAATAATGGCTGGTACTAAAGGAATGCCAATAAACTTGGCTCCAAATGTTAAATATTTTCAATTTCTTGACTCCAGGAGTAGTCAGTGAGGAGGGTCAGAGTTGTGCCCCTAGCCTCCTGACAGCACAGTCACTGCCACTTACTAGGAGGCAGAGTAGCAAGGAAGCAAGGAGGTTGGTACTGTGTGGCTGCACTGGCTGGAGCATAGGATTGGCTCTGCTGATGCACCTGAGCATCACTCCCCAATCACCTCAGCCCTTCTCCTCTAGGTAAGCAACAGCAACTCCACTGGCAGAAAGTCTGTGCATACCTACGGCCCTCCTCACCAAGCATCCCTGGTAGAATCTGTCTACCTCTCTCTTGTGCACACAGGAAGTCCCATGTGTGCAAATTAACATTAATGGCACTGTCAGGCTCATTTTTCATGATCAGTAGTTTCATTCATTCTTATGTACTGGTAGTTCATGTTTGACCTGCTAGTGCTGACATTTCTGTATTCCTTGGATGTATGCTCTGCCCCCATTACTGAAGGGGATATTTAGTAAATTAACATATGTATATGTAGGTTTCTCACAGCTCAAAATGGCTCACACACCTTAAAACTCCCTGACTGAAAGAGTACTTCAACTTCCATGGGATTGCGTTCTAATGCCTTGAGAGCAGTGACATTTGCACCTATGTAAGTCCTGTTCATGATGCTTTGCAGTGGCCCATACTAGTAACATCATTACAGGGCTATGTCTTCAAATGGAAGCTTGATTTGTTAATAAAAAAATAAGACTGCTGCATTTACCATTTGAATATTCTTTTGAAATATTTAGTGTAGTATCTATTCATATTTCTGGCCCCCAAAAAATGTTAATTAAAAACCCCTACAGGCATACTTTTCAATACTGAAAGTATGACTTATTATAAATTGTGCAATTTGCCTGGTAAATATGGAGTCAGCTATTAGTACAACAAAGAATGAGGATGATTCTGTTAACATAAATGAAGAAATAAGCATTGCAAAGGAGAAGAAAATAAGAATTTAAAACAGCATTTGTTACTTATGCTAATAAAAAGGGGGGGAACACATGCCACCACAAACAACTGTTATATCACACTATTGAAGATTTCCCACAAAAGAATGTTTAGAGAGGAAAATCAGCAACAGTACACCATAAGCTGTTGTGGCTGCAGAATCCTGCATGCACAAAACTGATGGGAAACTATGTTCTCAGTGGCTGACCAAATCGCAGTGTAGGTTAGGAGTGGAGGGGGAAGGGACGCCAAGTGCTCATCAGGTTTAACCGCAAAGAGGGGGAGGGAAACAAAACAGAAACATCATGCTTAACCCAGGGGGGAAATGCAAAATTAAATACTGATCAGACACACAAAGAGATCAACATTTGACCATAATAGTGCATAAGGGCTTAAACATAACAAAATATTTGAGCCCCCAAGCTCCATTAATTTGGTATTGCATCTACATTCAGAACGTGATGGCCAAAGGTCCAGCACATACTGTATGCATACTGGCCACTGGACATTTATGGTATTCCCATAAAAAATAGAAACAGTATCTATTTGGGGCTTTTAGGTCCAACTAATAGACATGAAAGGAAAAAATACACAACTAATAGCTAATTTAACTAATGCCCAAGGTAAGGCATTCAGAAATACGACAATCATGAGTCTTTGTACAATGCTGGGTTTACAGCGTTCCTATGAATGCTAAGATTTGCCCTTGCATAGATTGCTCCTGTTAGTTTAATATTAATTAATATTTAAAAAGACACTTCATGGGAATTGTGAAGTTACTTGTTGCTGAAAGTGACCAGTGTCACTTTGATTAGGTCCTTTTACATCCTTTATACATCTGTCTAGTTAACAGAAACATGTAATAGGAAGCTCTAGGACTCATGTGAATTTGTTGGGCAACTCTCTGCTCCATTATCAAGAGTTGTCCGGTGCCCACAGATAAAAGAATTATGTGCAATTGTGGAAATTCAAAGGATATCCCCCTTTATAGTTCTAAAACCAGATTAAATCCTACAGCCTGATCATGAGACTAGATGACAGTAGCCCTGTTGCAGTGCTCCTTTTCCAGAATCTGCATAGTACACACAATGGACTTATTCAGAGCAAAGCTGTCATAGAGAGATTGCCAAAAGAACTCTTTACAGTTGGACCCAAAGGTTGAAGTTATTCTGATCTTCCTGCACTCTTGCAAAAATTTAGTCTAATTTCACTACTTTTTGATGGCACTGCAAGCAGACTGAATAACTTTGCCCTATTTACAACATTTCATACATTTTATTTATTTGTATTTGTATTATGGCTTATTTATATACCACTTTTTAGCCCAAAGCCCCACAAATCAGTGGACAGAATAGTAATAATAAAAAATAAAATTACAATAAAAATTTAGCTGCAGTACCGGTAGTAGGCAATTCTGGAGCTAAATCTAACTCTTAGGATCAGGCTAGTTCAATAAACTGGACAACAACAACAGCCGTCAGATACTACTAAATGTCCAACTGCATAATTCTCACTGCCTCCTGACAGCACGGTCACTGCCACTTCCTAGGAGGCAGAGTAGCAAGGCAGCAAGGAGGTTGGTACTGTGTGGCTGCACTGGCTAGAGAACAGGATTGGCTCTGCTGATGCACCTGAACATCACTCCCCAATCTCCCCAATCACTTCTCACTGATCCATAGAAATCAGATACAAATTTTGTGTGACACTGTCAATTTGCTTTCAATATTTGCCAACCTAACAAAATGACCTAATGTCAAATCAAAATCACCTTCTCTCTCCTCTTCAATTTGTGACATTCTTAGAGCCATAGCAGATTTCTCCCCTCTGATTTGATTGTGTGCATCTTCAGACTCAGTTACAATTTCTTGCCATTCCAAAAGCTGACTCTGCAGCTCATCCACGCTATCAGATTCACTAGTCTGCAGCAAGTGAAGACAGGATATGGAAATAATACAACCAATTCAAGAAATATGAGGAGCTGAATAAGCTGACCATCAGAAACTCCATATAAATCAAGTTTTCTTTCACACAAACCTAACAGATAAACAAAATACAATTCTATGGTTCTGTGAGTGTAAGTAAATATCCAGTTTAGGGGGGAAATAAAAACTGAAATTTTAATATTGCATTGGGAAGGTGGGCTCCATGCCCTTTGATGGGGGCCTATTTTTGTCCAGTGGGAGCGAGAATATAGGGGTGGGAGAATGAAGGCTAATTGAGACCATCCTTGGAATTAGGCCTGACCAGCACAGAAAAGTGGAAAGACTGGCCCATTCACAGGCTATAAAATGGGTTGAAATAAAAAAACAGCAACAGGCTTTCTTTTGATGCAATAGGCAGAACAAACCAATATGGTTAACATAACAATACAGAAACCTATGCTAATGATTCACCAGATTTTTGGTACAGCATTTTTTAACAGTTTTCCAGTTCTCTACATTACTATACTTCACTATTTCTACTAACAGCAATTCAACTAAATTCAGTACACCCCAACAGTAGCAGACCTGCGAAGCTGCTCTCTTTGTAACTTGTTCAAGGTCTGCTTGCAATTTTTGCTGCTGTTGTTCGTAGACTTCCAGCTTATCCAGCAATTCTTCTGTAAAGACAATTAATATTAAAGACAATTATTTACCGGGGGAAAATATTTAGATGAAAAAAAAATTATATTCAAGATACAGTCACAGAAATATTTAGTGTAAGAATGATTTCTACAGACAAAGCAGTGCGGTATTGAAAAATATGTCCAAATAATTTCTCTGTATCCTAGTAAATACTCAGTGCGATCAGTCGTTGCTTTCCCTGATCCAGTGGGCCCCAGCTGGATTGCCAATCTTTTGCTGAGTAATCACAAACTGCTTTTTTAACCTCTGAGCCTCCACTGCATGTGTGGCTATCTTGCTGAAGCTTCTCTGGATCAGGGCCTCTCAGGTGCCTTTACATTTTTTTAAAAAGAAAAAGAATAGACTGCAATCATAAATCATTATTTACTTGGATGTAAGTCTCACTTAAATAAGTGATGCTTACATCCATGAAAACATGATTTTGATCACACAACATATAAATACTAAAGAAGAAGTAAAATTGAGCCAGGAAGCCCAACTGGTTATACCACACACAATAAACCTGCATACCAGGCTGACAATGGTTTAAAATCCAGTTCCATATATCTTGTGGATCTTTATTTGCTTACTTGTAATGCTAATTGTTTGCAATTTAGTAAGTGGAGGGGGGAAACTGAAACTCTAAACATTATCTTCTGACATTATCTTAAGATACACCTGTTCAACATTCTCAGACAGAAATTTTGTCACTTCTTACCATTCTGAGCTTTAAGTTCAGAAAAAGCTTGTAGTGCAGACTGCAGCTCTTCCTTTTCCTGTTCCAATTCTGAAATCTGGTCATGCAAGGCAGTTACACTCTTATTTGTTGATGCAGCCTATCCAAAAAAATGTTGGTTTCTTTGTTAATTTTCCCCCAATACATAGGTATGTTTAAACAAAACCTTAAATTGAACCTCAGACTCTTCTAATAACTTCTCTGCCACATCTGTATCAATTCAAAGTATCAATTTTTCCATAAACACAGTGATAAAATTAGTTTGTAGCTGAATGACCCAATAATACACTAACTGTTCAACTAATAACATATTTTGGCATACTTCAGGAGAAATGTATTTATTTTTCTTGACACTCTGGCACATTTGTTTTGAAGTGTTACATACATTTTTAAGCTCAACTTCAAGCTTTGTAATTCTGGATTTGTACAAAGCTTTCATCTTGAGGAACTTAGCTTCAGATTTGCTGGCCTCTTCTGATTTTAGTTTCGCTTGAGCTTAAACAAACAAAAACCGCAGTTATTATTCAGAGTTATTGCAAAACTATCACTATAAAAATGTGATACTGGTTTAGCCAGGATTATTTAAGTATCAACAATACGAGTTTTAAAAAAGAAATTAATAAGCCATATTCAAATGTGACATTTCAGAATTACTAAGAGTTGCTTTACACTGACCAGGTTTGCACAGCCCAGTAAGATGAACTATGGCTTTGCAAAACAGCATGAACATGTGGGTTTGTTCCTGGCTACAGCTCATGGTTAGTAAGTTGAGAGTTTAACCATGAGCCCCAGTTCAGATGACACACTAAGCCAAACCTTGTCTTAGCACAGCACAGTGCAGCAGTAAAAAGCACCAGGAAGGAGCAAAGTGGCTGTGAGCGCCCATCCAGGAAACTTAGTCTGCTGTCTTGCTAGGCTGCAGTTTGACTTACCATGTTGTGCATATCACTGTGATAGATTAGATACATTGCAGTACAAAGGAGCAAGCCTCAGGGCTGCATTCTTCCCCCATCCACTGGTCTATGAAAGACGCTACACAGGATGAGCGTGTGATCAGAAGACTTAGTATGAATTCAATGTATTGAGCTATTGTAAGAGCTATTGTAGTTTACCTTCTAGGTTCTCCAATGTTTGTTTCATTGCAACATCTAAATTACTTTTGTCACTGGAACTTAATTGTTCCAATTGCTTATGAAGCTGAATCAAGGTTTGGTCTTTCTCCTGCAGCTCTGTTTCATGCTTCTCTCGGATCTCCTGCATGTCAGCATCATATTTCTCTCTGACTTTTCGCAGTTCAGTCTCATGTTTCTCCATCATGTCTCTCAGCTGGGCTCGCATTATATGCTTTTCAGCATCTAGTTTGGACTGGAGGTTGTTTTTCTCTAACTGAAGGTGATTCAGGTGTTCATTGATTTCCTGGATTAAAAAACAACAATATTTTAAACAGAAACACAATTCCCTTTTTATAATTTGGGAAATGCATTTATTGTGCATACATACACACTTTTGTGTGTATCTCAAATATGTCTAAAACTACATCTGGAATAAAAGTACCCAGATCCTATTTTCTGAAGTAAGAGCAGCATTTAGAGATGCCACCACACTTCATTTTAGCAGGCATTCAGACCCTAATTCCAGCTGCTGACTGATGTGGAATCCTTTCTTGAATGGAAGGCCCTGGTCCTTCTGCAGCATGTTCCAGTCCACAAATAACTAGAAACTCCCAGTGCAGAAAGCCCCATGTCCACAGGCCACATGCTTCTCATTTGGAGAGGAGACACTACCTTCCATTCACTGTATCACAGGCCTGAGATAATGCACAAACGCTACAAATCCCTGGAATGGATTGTGGATTTCACTACAGATTGTACAACCTGCCCTGAAGTTCCCTTGAAGAGAGGATCAGATTGAATCTGCTGTCTGCAAAAATGTTCTGGAAGAAACAGCAAGCAACTCACATGAGTCTAAGCTGCTCTTCCAAACATTGTCAGATATATAATTACTTGACTATTTGCTTAGGGGTCTTTCCTTTCTTTTCAGAATTATCTCAACATTCAAGCAGGAACCATATCCAATGTGAAATAATTAAAATAATGAAAAAGTATAACCACTGCATTGTTCTTTGGCAAAGGTGATTTTTAAATTATGTGTTGTCTCTTCCTTATGATTTTATTCTTGTTTATAATATTTATTTATTTATTTTCAACTTCTATGTTGTTTATCACCCAACAGGTCTCCTAAATATAATCAATACTACTACTACTACTACTACTACTACTACTAAAGGTACCCATGAATATAGTCAAATGCATGCAAATACTATATTTTCTATTAGCCTAAATAAGGTTGGCTTGTAACTTTTCAATCCTTGTCCCCTGTTCCTTACTTTTAGCTGCTGGTCTTTTCCATCCAGTTCTTTTTGCAACATGAATATCACCTGTGTCCTTCCTTGCATAACCTCTTCTTTTTCATGTAGCTTCTGTTTCAAGGCTTTCAGTAGCTGTTGCGGATGAAAGGATTTTATTTTATGGAATGGAAGAAAAGAGAGAGTTTTTCAAAAACTGTCTACTTGCATCCCTGCCAACTCTATCCACTTTGTTGTTGTTTAGTCGTTTAGTCGTGTCCAACTCTTCGTGACCCCATGGACCTCTATCCACTTAATAAAACTAAATTTCACTTTTCTGGGATGTATGCAGTTATAGGAGTCATCTATTTCAGAAGTATTAACTATAAACACCAACAGTTCTTGAGGGTATCAAAGGCAGAGAAACTCAATCCCTAAAACTATGAAAGGTATCTCTACATTTCCTACCAAGTCCTCTACAATTCTCCCTACACCACTATCAATTTTGTTTCACTTTGCTACAACTCTGTTTATCGGACAACAAGTAACAACAGTGGAGTTTTAAACAAACTAAACAAGTTATTGGTACCTACAGTGAGAGCTTAGTGACTGCAGGAGAAATATCAGAGAATGTCCCAAGACTCAAAACTGAAAGCTGGTTAAAAGGGACAGGAAAAGAAAATAGGAAGATGAAAGGAGGCATATATTGGACTGGTTTTGTTTGCCTGAATAAGAGAAATAGGGTGTGTTCTTCTGCTCTGCTCTCTGGAGAGAGAAATGACTCTATGGCTGTTCATTTAACTGAGAGGTTATGCACATCCATAAGTGTACTGACTATAGGTACAAAATAACACATAGATTATAGGTCAGGCTTCCTCAACCTCGGCCCTCCAGATGTTTTTAGCCTACAACTCCCATGATCCCTAGCTAGCAGGACCAGTGGTCAGGGATGATGGGAATTGTAGTCTCAAAACATCTGGAGGGACGAGGTTGAGGAAGCCTGTTATAGGTTGTTGAGTAAAGTACCTTTTCACCTACCTGTTCTAGATCAGCACTAGCATCTGATTTGGCAGCCAGCTTAAAGAGTTCCTGCTCATGTTTCTGGGCCACTTCCATGAGCTCTTTTTCCTTTTCCAAGATAATATTCTGAAACACGTGGATCTTAAAAGCAGAACAAAAAAGTTTCTATAAAACTGATCTACAGTGGTACCGTGGTTCCTGAACTCAATCCATTCTGGAAGTCCGTTTGACTTCCAAAACGTTCGCAAACCAAGGTGCGGCTTCTGATTGGCTGATTGGCCATGGAAACAATGCTGGCAGCTGAAATGGACATTCAGCTTCCAAAAAACATTTGCAAACTGAACACTCACTTCTGGGTTTGCAGCGTTCAGGAGCCAATTTGTTTGGGAGCCAAGCCGTTCAGTAACCAAGGTACCACTGTATACATAACAACATCATTAAAGCTTGAATTTTCCATTTTACCATTAAGTGACTCTAAAATTTCCCCTAAAATTTGAACAATTTTGGATTAAAACAAGTTAGCTCAGGAAACTCATTGAAGTCCTACCTTGAAGAACGACATATAGATTCTTTGTGCTGCAGGAACTGAGAAACAACGGCACAAATATTGTGCAAAAAAACATCACTGTGTCTAAAAAGGGGCTTTTCAGAATCCCATTTAGTATCATTTAACACACTTCCAAAAAATTCTTGATTTCCATTATGTTTACTAACCAAGTTTCCTCAGGGCTCCTTCAGCTTTTCCTTTTCTTTTTCATTAAGAAACTTTAGAATACAAAACAATAAATAGCGAACAGCTCAACAACAAAATGACATCACTTTTTTAAAGTTACAAAGTCAACAGAAGATCCTTTCCCATTTTCCAGCACCAAGAACTTAGAAATTATAGTGCTAATGACACCAGCACCGGTCTATATGTCAACACCAATCTTCAGAATGTGAATTAGTGACTTTGCACACTATTAATCTTTCCAAATTTAAATGAATTTTTTAAGGGGCAGTCTATTTTTCATAGTGTGAAAAATTAACTCATTCCACATAGCATTCTGGATTCATTATACTTTTGAACCTACATATCTCACAGGTAAAGCTTCTCAGATACAGCTGCCTTCCAAACATTACTACAGCATCAGGGTATCTCCAGCCAGCACACCTTTTGACAGGTGGCAACCCAACCCACCTGTCAAAAATAGGCCCGCAGGGAGTGAGAGGAGGAAGGATCTGGTGGATCCAGTTTCCACACCCTTGGCTGACTGTATCAACAATCCATGGACAATGCTTTAGAAGTTTTCTAATTTTGTGTAATTACAGTTCTAGCCACAACCAACACAAAGCATGCAAGCTCTTTTGGTGTCACACGCGTGTTGTCTGCTTCAAACACAGAAAGCAGTATATGAAAAATTTGCAATACTTTGTCCTATAATCAGGAGCCAAATCCCAAACATTGAAGAATTAATTGTTTTCGCCAAAGGCATGCTTACATTTTGTGTATACATTGCTTCTCTTTCCTGGAAATGCTCCCTCTCTTTAATCTGAATGCTTTTAAGGTTTTCATTTTGTTCCAGGAGGCAGCTGCATCTTTGTTCATTGTCTTCAACTTTCTTGATAAGGTTCTGAACCAGAAGTTGCATATTCTGCAATGAAGCCTCCTTTGTGGATAGCTGGTTCTTTGAAGTTCACAAGAAATGACAGTTAGAGGACAAGGATGAGAATCATCCAGATCAGATTAACAGCATGGACAAACAAGTATTTATATGTAGCACCAATTACTTTACACTTGTAGCAATTGGATGCTTACACTTTTGTGAATAATGCTCAGCATACTGAGAAGTTGCCACATCAGCAGAGGAACACCCTAGGTAATGGGAAAGATGGCACTTTTTATATAGGTTCACAGCTTAAATATACCTTTAATTCACTGTTTTGGATTAGTACTTCTTTGGCATCAGTTGATCCACAGGCTAGCTGTAAATCAATTATGAAGGCTTCTTTTTCCATTAATTTTTTTTGCTTCTCAGCAAGCATAGCATCCATTTCAGCACCACGCTGGTGTGCAGCATCCAATTCATCAATCTAGAAACAATCAGAAATGTTGTTGCTGGTCACACTAGATATCTACCCACTAAAATCAGCTTCATTTATCTTCTTTGTTTTCCATTACTTTCTCTCCTCTAAGTATCATTCCCTGTTTTCAGCTTTCCCCACCCACAAAATACTCAATAGCTAGGTTGGCCAAGATGGGCAAATTTGTTTCTATCATTTCTGTGTGGTACTGGAATGTTACTAACAAGGATTTCTGCTACTGGTATTACTTCAAAAACACCAACAGGTAACATTGTGGGTTGAATGGGCAAAGAATTATAGAATCGTAAGAGTTGAAAGGGACGCTGAGGATCATCTGGTCCAATCCCTTGCTCTCAATTGGAAGCCTGATACGGATGACTTCTGAAAAGTCCACTCCTTCTCTGGAATTTAAATATTATCAATTTCAGGAATTCTTAATATTTTAGAGCCAATAAACTTATTACCAGCCAGTTTGAATGAATATGGGCTAGCTTCACACAACTGCCCTGCGATCCTGAAATGAACACTGGTATAAAAATCTAATTTAAAAAATAAAAATAGCTGCTCAGCTTTTAGACATAATGCAAACACCCGAGATAAACAAAATCATTACAACCTTGAACAAACCACTACCTTTTTCTGTAGCTCTTCATTTTTTTGGGCATTCTTTGTTTCTAGTTCCTCAACTTTCTTTTTAAGTACCAATAGTTTTCCACGACTTGCAGCCTCAAATTAAAGAAAAGGAGAATTATTTGGATTATTATCAAAAACAGGGGTACTATAGGAGGGCTATTTTCCCCCATTAGACATAATACATACAAACTTATTAGGGAATAACTCTATGCATGTCTATTCAGAAGTAAGTCTTACTGAATTCAGTGGGACTTACTCCTGGGAAAATGGGGTTAGGATTGCAGGCTTAGTCTAACTGAACACAATGGGACTAACTTTTGAGTGAGTATGAATAGGATTGCACAGTTAAGACTTGGATCATAACCAGTAACATGTACACATAGCTAGAGCTTTGCTTGCTGTTTTCATCACAAACTTCCCACTGCTGTAAAGTTGTCACTGTTTATCTTAAGAAGCTACTTGCAGTAACCACTTCAGCAAAAGCAATAAACCAAGCACAGGACAGATGCATGGGATCACTCACTTACCCAAATATGCATATGCACACATTGTGTATGTGTAACCAGGTTTACAAAAACAGAAAATGAGTGAACAAACCAAGACATTACCAATGCCTATTTGATTTTTTTAAAGGATATAACTCACTCTCTTTTGCTCAGAATTTCCTTCTTGGGTTTCATCTCCTGATAATTGATTTTTGAGTTCCTCTAATTGTGCTGTTAAGGATGTTACTTTGGCTTTGTTTTGCAGCTTTAATTTGGAAATCTTGGCTTCAGAAGCTTCTTTTTGTGCCTGAAGATTATTAACAGTTTATTTTTTTAGACAAAATGCAATCTGCCCAAACAAATAACTTACAATCATTAGATATATATCTACATATATGAAAATAACAAAATACAAAGCCAGTTTTTCCACTGAAAGAACAGCAGAGCCAAGACAGGTGGGCTTTAGGCCTGAAGTGGAGTTATACATTACAGTTACCATTAGCAATTTGGAATGGATAATCTTAACCCAGGGTTTATTAACAGCATCTGTTCATACTTGGAATACATTTGCATTTTGAGTGACAAACAAATCTGGCAAGTTATCAAAACTTAAAGTAGATGGAAACTGTACCTGCTAATTAACATCACTGTTGAGACACCATTTTGAAATGCAACTTTTAGCTAATATTTATAGCAACTTGCTCGTGAGACAACTGAGTTCATTTTCATTTCTATATAATAAACAAACTTTATGTACATACACAATACCTTTAATTGTTGTTCTTTAAGGCATAATTCATTATCCTTGTCCCTGACAAGTTCTTTGAGTTGTGCTACCAGCTGTTCATTTTGGACCAGTTGTTCTGTCAAATCGGTCACTGACATGCTTGCTGCTTCAAGTGGGCCAAGAGCCTAGAGATAGAGGAGTTAAGTTTGCAACAACAAAATGTTGCAGGCAAGACAATTTCAATACATTATTGGAATGTAATTTTTCCCATATTTCATTATAAGAAGAAACAGAATAACACTCTTACATAATTTAAAGCAAATTGCCATACCAGCTATTTGTTGAAGGAGAACACTTGAAGCACACACTGAAATTCCCTACAGCAAGAACTGCACCATTCACTTATGGAGAAAGAATGCCTGTGTGGAGGCAGAGCTTCCCTTCCACAGAAGTAAAAGCCAATGAAACAGTTTTTAGAATTGATCACTATTCTTCTACCCAGATCAGGAATGGGGAACCTCCAACCAGTGGGCTGAATGTAACCCTATAGACCTCTCTATAAGGCCCTTGGAGCTATCCCCAGCCCTTAATGCTTTTGATCCTGTTCCATGCATTCCTTGAGTGCCTTGGGCTGTCTGGAATGTGTAATTGAAATGTGATGGTGCCTTTTGCTTGCCTGGATGGAGATAAAATTAGGATTAAAAAACCCTGGCTTTAGTGTGGCTGGAATGTAGCCCATAGTACAACAGTAAGAGCGACATATGTTCAACATCTTGGTACTAACACTTAAGGCCCTATACATCACAAGACCAACTTACTTCAGAGTCTCAGAGACTTCTTTATTGGTTACGTATGCAGTTGATCACTACATTCTGCACGACAGTTTCTTTTTAAGTTCCAAAAATAGTTGATGCCCACCCTAGAGCAACTTGGCACAGGGTTCTCCATGTGGCTGCCCCTGTTCAGACGACCACCATTCCTGCCAAGATACTGCAGGCATCCACTATCTATACTTTCTGGAAACAACTTAATACTTTTTTTTTTACTACAAGCTTTCCCAGCTGGATGAAAATGTCTCTGCCAGATGTTCATGTTATACTGTTTTTAAATCTATATTAAGGGGTTTTTTTGTATTGTTTTCTAAATTATTTTTAGCTGTTTTATTATATGTTTGTAAATGGCCCTGATGCACATGTAGAAAGGGATTCATAAATGAATGAATGAACGTTGCTCCACCCATTTTTCAAAGTACTTACTCCAGATTTAGTAGCTGAAACATCACCGCTGCCCCATTTCAGCATAGTTTTAAAATAGCTATAGAAAAGCAAATAGAAATTTGTTTACATTAGTAATTTCACTGCCAACTATTATCTTCAGGCACTTTTAAGCTACATTTTCTGCCCAAAGGTTACCCAAAGTGGTGTAGATGACAATAAACCTAGATAAAGCAGTAATGAGGAAACATTAAAAGCTGAGAACCCTGCAAAAACCCAAAGCTAGAAAACTGTTGCTAAGTAACAAGAATTACCGGTAAATACATTATAGGCTGTACAGCCAAGTCAGAAACCTTTAAGAATAGGGAAATATCCACATGGCCCCCGCCCCACCAAAATGATGATGAGGTAGTCGGACAAATCTCTCAAGAAAGCAGGTTCTACATTAGTGCCATCACTGAGAAAGGCTTACCCTACATCCCTCCAACCTCATCTTTGCAAAAGATAGGTAGAGTTAGCTCAATTGCCTGCTTTGGATGGGGTTGCACTTTCCCTGAAGCAGCAACTTAGTAGGCCTGGGCAATATATTGACACATCACCCAGGACCACTATGAGGGGCAGACCACGATGACAGCTTCACTCAGCGGTATATTGCTGGTGAAACTGTCAGGGAAAAGACATATATAAAGTATATTTTATAATGTGTCTTTAATGAGCATTTTTGCACCATCTTTAGCGGTGTTTACGGTATGCAGCCTGATGTTCTGTGTACCAAGGTCACAAGATAAAGTGTTTGCACAGGATGTTATATGGATGTACCATACTCTCTGTACGGAAGGTTACAGGATGTCTGATAAGAAAGGAGACCTTGCTTTGTTTTGCTTTGCTTATGTTGTACCCAGGAAATGCCTTATATGGAGAAGGGAAAAGGAAAAGGAAATGCCTTATATCAGGCATCCCCAAACTGCGGCCCTCCAGATGTTTTGGCCTACAACTCCCATGATCCCTAGCTAACAGGACCAGTGGTCAGGGATGATGGGAGTTGTAGTCCAAAACATCTGGAGGGCCAAAGTTTGGGGGTGCCTGCCTTATATGGATGTATAACTGAAATGCTTAGTTCTTGGAAGGGAAAGGGAAAGTAACCAAATATGGACAAAGGAAGGGTTGTGTCCAGTCTTATTGGCTTAAGTTTGCTGTGATACATGTACCATGTTATGTCTGATGTCATCTGGAAAGAGTACCGGTATATAAACCCAGAGCACAGAGGCTCTGGGCTCAGCTCTTTTGGGAAATATGCCGCTGTGCCTTATTGCTGCCAGCAATAAACTTACTTTCTTTTCCTTTAACTACTGCATTTGTGATCCTTGAGAAGTTATCAAACTAAGGTTCCCAGGCACTGTGCTACACCACTCCTGAATCCCTCTGCCTCCAGCGCCCAGTGCGCTGAGGGAGAAACACACTGCAGCCGAAACTGCGATGTTTGGCTGATGAAACATTGCGATGTTGAAAACATACTGTATAATTGCCCAGCCCTATAGCTGAGTGGCTTGGGATGCTCTTGGATTGGCTAGGAATGCCTTTTACCAGCTTCAGCTGTCAAAACAAAATAAAAAATAAAAAAAATTCCTTCCAGTAGCACCTTAGAGACCAACTAAGTTTGTTCTTGGTATGAGCTTTCGTGTGCATGCACACTTCTTCAGATACACTGAAACAGAAGTCACCAGACCCTTATATATAGTGAGAGGGTGGGGAGGGGTATTACTCAGAGGGGTGGTGGGAATGGGTGAAAGGCTGATAGCTGTGGTAAACCTGTTGACGACTGTGATTAGTCTTACAGAAAAAAGCCAAGGGTGAGAAGGCTGGAGGCACCTTCTTATTGGAACTTCCACCTGGTAGTGTCTCTATTTTCTTTTTGGCAGTTATTGAAGATTTTTCATTTTTCAACAAGACTTTTAAGGGGCTATATTGATCCCATTCTGTACCTGCTGTTCCCCCTGCAATCCCATATCTGCAGCTGCTTTTCTGTCATGTGGGTTTCTGGACACATGTTTCCTGAGTTGCAAGGGAAAGTAACCCAGGTTGCTGTTAAAAATAGGCTGGAGCAGGAAGGATAAAGTGTCTGCCTTCTGCCCTCAGTGTGGGCTACTATTATTCACTATTATTTGTTCACTGCTTTTTATTTGCCTGACTTTGAAGGAAATAGCTCCACCTATCCTAAAATGCTAGCAATCTTCACATTATCAAAACACTCTCTCTCTCTCTCTCTCTCTTCTCAACTATATACAGACATGCATAATTAGAGTGATCAGGGTGCAGCATATTCAAAGTCAGGAGAAACTAGTTCTGCTAGTTTCCAGCAGAAGTTGACTGTCAATTGGATTCAGAGAAAAACTTGCAGGAAGGAATTGATTTCCCCCCTCCAGAAGCACCCCTCAACCTCTGTTAGGGGTCAGAGGACATAAGGTGGGCTATGGTGTGAAGGGTTGTGCAGGCTGCTGGAAAAAGAGGGGGTGCATATAACTACTGACTGACTAGCACTTCCAGCATCAGAGCAGTTTAAAATAGTCAAAAAACTTGTAAGGTGCTTTAAAAGTTTTAAAACCAGGACAGCCCCACATGACGCATAGCAGAATAGCCAAAAAGGCAGTGGAAATCAGCACCTGGTTTGGAAATAAATATGTGTGTTGTCTAAGAAGGCAAAGAGAAGCCTCATATAGAAGAAAAAACTGCATTGACTCCTGTTTATACATGTCTGTACACACCCTTATGCCTAGACTCTAGATACAATTACCGGTACATGGAATTAAGTCCCATTGATTTCAGTGGGGCTTGATTTCTCACAATGGCCCTAATCCCATGAGGCCTATTAAACTTGTATATAGGCTTAGATGAGTACAGCAGCATTTTAAGCTTTCTGTTGTAAACAGCAGCTCTCCCATCTTTCATGGAATGCTGCTTCTAACAGTTTTGGAAACAGATTTTGATTCAGTACCAGGAAGCTGCTATTTAAAAGGGGAAAGTTTAACACATCATAGCAGGCATAGATATTATTGCATCCAACTTTGGATCAGAGCCCATCATTTCTGCAGCTAAAACTCTCTAGTCAAGCACTTGAGTTTTATTAATTGCATTAGGAATCTTAATAATGAAAGTTACTGTTCAGGACTCACAAATGTCACTAAACAAGTTAACAGCACACCAAGAAGCTCCCTACTCACTCAGTGTAACTGGAATTATTTTAGCAAAACAAGTTTTACTTTTGACTATCAATTGTGTTTTAGGCATAATTAAAACACCCAAAGGCTTGGGATAGGCAACTGCTTCTTTAAAAACAATACTGGAATTACTAATACTTGATGATATCAGAATTGTACCATAAAGGCTTTTATTTTAAAAAGTGTATGTGCTGTGCTAACCTATGGAAAAAGTTTTTTGTGCCCCAGGTTTCATGAGTGGTTGAAGCAGCTTCTAGTGCATACACCGTTTTGAACCATCGGTGAAGCTAAGGAAAGAGAAAATAACCTTCTTCCACAGTAGCAACATTAAAATTACTTTATTTACACACAAAAAGTTCTCTAAGCAGTTCCCACAATAAGAACAAATCTAAAAAAGCAACATAATGAAAATTCAGTAAGATATAACACAGCAGCAAAATAAGTGTAAAAACAAAAAAAGAGAAAGGGGAGAAGATAATAAAACAAATCAACAGAGCTAGCTAGGAGTATGTCTGGCACTGGACAGACATTAAAGACAATGCCAGGCTCAGTTCTATTTGGAAGACATTCCACAACCCTGGTACTACCACTGAAAAGGCCTGCTCATTCATACCAGTACCCACCTCCTAAACTTCACTTGGCAGGGAAGGATAAGAGGCATACCTCTGAACTGCTGGGAATCACAGGTGGGAAGAGTGCTGCAGCACACAGTCCTGCTTTGAGGCTACTCAAAAGCATAGCCGACCACTGTAAGAACAGGATGCTGGACCAGATGGCCCATTTGCCTAATCCAGCAGGATTGTTCTTATGTCCTTAAGGGCCTCAGATGAAGAGGTAAGTAGCTACATGTGGGAAGATGTGGGAAGAAGTTTCCAAGCTATGGAAGGTCTTACAGATCAAAAGCAGCACACTGAATTCGGCCCAGAAATGGACTGGGAGCCAGTGAAGATAACAGAGTACTGGCATAATATTTGTGCAATACTCAGTTCTATTATCTATCTTGCATCTACCCGGTATATTCTGTACCAACGGAAATATCCAGTTTGTAAATGCAGCCCCACAAACAATGCACTGTAATAATCAGAATGAAAGGTTATCAGGCATAGATCATTGAAGAAAGGCTGTAAGTAGGGTCATAGCTGGCATACCAACCTAAACTTGTAGAAGATGCTCCATGGCACAAAGAGCATTTGTCATTTTTATTTGCACATGCACCTATCCAGAAGTGCTATCCATATAGGAAATTTGAAGTAACCCAAAGCATTTTTCTTTGTCCTAAAAGAGCACAGAATATTGAAATAATATATGCTTTAAAAAGTGCAAAATGCTTTATAACCTGATTAGGTTGTGAAGCATTTTGTACTTTAAAAAGTACATTTTATTTCAATATTCTGTACTCTTTTAGGACAATGAAAAATGCATTCCTATGACTCTACCAAAAAAGGCAGCAGTCGTGACAGGAACTCCACCCCCCCCCCCCACTGCACCCAATGAGCAGCCCAGAGAAAGGAGCTGTGCCTGACTTCTCAGGTGAATCCCAAACACCATTAAAACAAGGAAACAGCTCCCTACCTAAAGAACTCAAATGACTAACCAAGCTAAGGAGCCTTTCCTTTGCCCTTCCATTCCCCCCCCCCCGGGTTGTGGGGCGAAGGATCTCGGCTCCTCGAGAAAATGCTGAGCAACATAGTCGCACTTGCAGGAAGGGGGGAGTGACTCCCCCACCCCATTCGGTGAATCTCTCTCTCTCTTGTAGACAAGAAATAGCCCGGTTTCGAGAAGGATCTCAAAGGACGGCCGGCCGTATCCCTCGAAGGCATCCCACGGACTGGACTCCTAGACAACCTGGTGGAGTTCAAGGTAAAAACCAAACCCAAGGGCGAAGTGGGCGGGGCTGTTGCGTAGGGCAGGCGACCCTCGTTCTCGCTGGAGAAGCCCGGATGTAGTGGGGGGAGGGGCCGGCAGCGCCCCGAACTCACCTGAGGGAAGGAAGAGTGTCGGCCGGGAGCGACGCGCTCACCGCCGCCTCAGCGGGGCCCGAGCGGGCGCAGGCCGGATCTTATAGGCCGCCGCGTAGCCGGCGGCTGCTGCTGCTGCTATTCTTCCTCCTCGGCCTCCTCCAGGTGGAGAGCCAGCCGGGAGAGTCATCCCGACACACCAGCGAAGGCCCCTGGCCGGGACCGGGTAGCTTTTCGGCGTGACGGCCGTGTTGTGCGTGCGTGCATGCGCGAGCCTGGCGTGCGTCAGCGTGCGCAGCCAATCGGCGAGCAGGGTTTCCCAACCCCGTCCTGCCACTTTCCCCCTCCCTAACTCTTTCCATCCACCTGCTGGGCGGCCGGTAGAGGTCATGGCAGGCTGGGGGGGGGGGGTGCAAAAGCCTCGTATTCCGATTTTAATGCAGATAATTTCTTAGCACATAGACTGAGAGATTGTGGGGGAGAGGGGGGCTCGTTTAATCTCACTGTAAACATGTGGTACAGTGACAATAAAGTATTTCTATTTCTTCGCGTAGCATTCAGAAAACGAGAGTTAAAGGGAGGGTGGAAAGCGTTGTGAGCTGAGTCTTCTGCTCCCCACCCATAATTCGAGCCATGGATTGAGCATGGGGTTGGGGGAGAAAGCGCTGCTCAGAGGATCTCGAAATGCACTTGCATTTTCGAAAAAGAGGGCTATGATGTTTAATAAGTTATTCTTTTGGCTACAGCAGTGTATGGGGTGGTACTGCCTGCGAGGTTTTGCCCACAACGGATCTTTTATTAAGAAAATAGGTTTGGTTGGTTCCTCAGTTTCTCATATATTCAACCTAGACTTTTTGCCATTCTAAGGCCATGTTCAAATTTGTTCTTTCAACAAATATGGTAATACCCAGTGCTCTTTTTTTCTTTAAAAAAAATGGTTAGCGGTACCCTCATTTTGACTCAAGAAAATCACCATTTTATAGTTCGAATCAGGAAAAATAAATACAATAAATGGACAAAAGTGCATACAAAGATTCACAAAATGTTTAGGGATATGCATACCCTGCCCAAAGCACTGGTAATACCCAACTCTCTTCTGTTTAGGTCGCTTTTCCTTTCCTTTCCATGGATTCTAGAACCACCACTAGAGGTCCTCTCTCACTCATTCAGAATGAGTAGCCCAGGAAAAGCTCATGATTTCAAAACTCTCAGTAATATAAACACTTGTCATTTTCATCCCCTCTCCTCCTTCCCCAAAGGTCTTATACCTCTCCCGCCCTGATCTCACCACTGTGATCCATGCGACGGTCACCTCCAGGCTTGATTATTGTAACTCACTCTACGTGGGGCTGCCCTTGAGACTGACCCAGAAACTCCAGCGGGTGCAGAATGCCGCAGCGAGACTCCTTACGGGTTCTTCACTGCGGGATCACATTCATCCAGTGCTATACCAGCTGCACTGGCTCCCAGTGGAGTACAGGATCAGGTTTAAGGTGCTGGTTTTAACCTTTAAAGCCCTATACAGCCTAGAACCCTCGTACCTACGGGACCGCCTCTCCTGGTATGCCCCACAGAGGACCTTACGGTCTACAAATAATAACACCTTGGAGATCCTCAGAGAGATTAGACTGGCCTCGACCAGGGCCTTTTCAGCCTTGGCCCCAGCCTGGTGGAACGCTGTGCCACAAGAGATCAGGGCCCTGTGGGATTTGACATCTTTCCACAGGGCCTGCAAGACGGAGTTGTTCCGCCAGGCCTTTGGTCAGGGCTCAGCCTGACTCCCCTTTTCTTTTTGCATAAGAACTAATATGAAAGAGGCCTCCCAGCATTCTCACATGCCCATATCAGATCAGCGTAAACAGTTGGGCCGATGAGCACTTACTGTTCCCAACCCTAACCCTGCGGAAAGCCATCTAATTAGACTTTGAGTTTGACCTGTTTTTAGGAGGTATTTTAATTATTGTTTGATTTTATACTAATGTTATATATTTAATGTTAGCCGCCCTGAGCCCGACTTCAGCTGGGGAGAGCGGGATATAAATAAAAGTTTATTATTATTATCATTTAAACATGCAGCTTCTTTTCACACTTCCAGGCATCCTGTTTATTGAGCATTCATCCTGACTTTTGCAGGGAGACCATGCAGCATTGTCAATATAATATGCATTTTACTCACATTTGTTTGTGGGGAGATTAGGTGAGGTTTCAGCAAAGCAAATGTTATCCCATACTTTCTAGTGCATTTTTCTGTCACATTCCTTGTTACAAAAAGTCCAGTCTTTTAAGGAAGGAGGTTTGCTGTGAAAGGCCTCCCAGACAACGATAATTGAGCAACCTGAATTGACAGTATGTGGTTGAATCCTGCTAAAAAATAGCAAGAGCCTGGAAGTTTCTTAAGAGTGAGGAGGAAAATTTTAATTTCTAAAAAGATAGTTGCTGTCCTCAAGCACTTGCAGAAGTGCATTATATTTTAAGTGAACTGCTTCTCGAGCCAGGGTATTTCTCTTCCCAGAAAAGCATTTTTCTTATGTGTGAAAACTGGTAGGGGTCATTCAAAAGAATTCAACTTGTACTTTTTTTCCATTATCACTTTATGTGACTCCTCTTATTAATTAAAATAGATTCCAGAGCTAAGTACTGCTGAACATCCATACAAGCTAAGCCTAAGTTTGGGAGGGGTTGGAGGAGATAGCAGTAGTTGCTTGACAGCTCATTGCTTAAAATAGCCTGGCTCAGCCTTGAGTCATCGTTTGTTCTGATGCATCTTTCTTTTTTGGTGGCTGGAAATGCTGTTCAGGCACAGTAGTTGCTGTTTTTAGCTAGTTATATGAGTATATATTGTTTCATTCTGACTTTTTGAAGCAAAATGAAGTTCAGCACAGCTTTAAAACTTGACGCTCCTTTAGAGGCACAAGCATTTGATTTTTTAAATGAATTTGTATTTATTGAAAAAATGATTGAGTTGAACAGACTTTATGAGACTGCAAATGCAAGCTCATATGTATGCAGTACTAGTCCCCAAACCATGCCAGCACTCTGAAATATTAAACTAGTTCTCTAGCAAGATTCAGTCGGCTGCCTTTTGGTTTCCTTGTACATACTCCTTGCAAATGAGTTTCATCTCCCACTGTGACAAGTGCTCAAAAGTATTATTTTTCATTCTTTTGAATGAAGGCATAATTGCCTTTGATCAGAACTAGGATGCATATATGAGAAAATGGGTGCAAGATTTGGGTCAAATAACCAGGAAACAATGGAACTGGATTTGGGACAACTTCCATTCTATTATAATTTCTTCCTAAAGTAGAACTATTTAAAAACCCTCTGTGAATGGCATTTAATGCCTTATAAATTGAATATATAAATTAGGATCAGATAAATGTTGGTGATGTGGATTACATACATATATTTTGGAATTGTTCTCAGACAGAAATATTCTGGAAATATGTTCAGGTTAATATCTCTGATATGTTAGGATATCACATACCCGTGGAACCTATTTTTTTCTGCTTGGTTATCTGAAAGATGTTATTCTGGAAAATGATCAAGAGATATACTCAACCTCATAACTACTGCTTTTAGATTATATAATAGCTAAAATGCCTTTGCCCATTTTATACTTTTCATTTCATGGGATCAAAGTGTCATCATGCTGAAAATATTTCACATACAATAACCAATGCTAGGGAAGGTCTGACGACATGTCTTTTTCCTCCAGTGTTTGGTCCTTTTCATCTGCATTCTTTTTTCTTTGGTGTTCAAGGATCCATTCTGTGGGATCTATGTTTAGCATTTTCCTTACCCACTCATCTCTTTGCACTCCATCAACAAACTCTTTCAGTGAAATTTTTCCTGGAAGAATAATTTCAAAAATGGATTAAAAGAGGTTCGGCCATAACTAGTGGATCGGGGTATCAAACACAAGCTAGGAGACACATCTGGACTTTTAGGAATCTCCAGTGTACACAACAAAGGTCATCTTTGGGACTGGGAAGCCAACGCCTTTTGTATCATGGAAGGGATGTCTTGCCATTTGCTCTTACTGAATAGTGTAGTGACTGTAGTGTATATTCTAAAAAGATAATTGCTGTGCAATCCCAGATGGGTGAGTAGTTATGGTTACTCAAAAAAAATTGCTTTAGGAGCCCCCGGGGCACAGCAATATTTCATTTATTGCCCTTTTATTTCCTGTGGAACGCCCTCCCTTCAGATGTCAAAGAAAACAACAACTACCAGACCTTTAGAAGACATCTGAAGGCAGCCCTGTTTAGGGAGGCTTTTAATGTTTAATAGATTATTGTATTTTAATGTTCTGTTGGAAGCCGCCCAGAGTGACTGGGGAAACCCAGCCAGATGGGCGGGGTATAAATAATAAAAAATTATTATTATTATTATTATAAATGTTTAAAGAAAGTGAGCTTAAGCCCCCCACCCCTTTAGTTGTATATTTGGGATTGAAATTGGTGGCTTGGCATCTTACAACATTTGTTGGTGAAAATATGCCTGTGACACTCCTGGGTCCTCTACTAAGCATGAAATTTGTTCCTCTGAGCTCTTTGAGTTTGACATCCTTGCTTCAGAGCAAGTGTTCTGTCGAGTGGAGTCTTGTTCTGCCACGGAAAGACCAAAGTAGATTATCTGTTATCGTTACCCATAAATGAATATTATCTTACATGCAAAGGACTTCATTTGCTCAGCTTCATCATATTATAAGATAGGCCAGTATTATTCCCATTTACATAGGGGAAATGGAGTCTGAGAAACAGAAAGGGGAAACAAGTGCAGAGTGTTGCTTTGCAGCTCTTCTTCCTCCCAGCCACTGTTGGGTCAGACATGGAAGGACAAGAGAAGCCATGGGGGCATGTTGTACTTGAAGTTTCCTGAAGCCAAGCCACTGACCTCAGTTTTTAATCAGGATACTTCTTAATAAACAATAAAGTCAAAACATTTTTTTCTGTATAGTTTTGGTGAATCTTAGGTTCCTCCCAGGGAGTCTTTTAAGTGAGTCACTAAGAACTGTATTGTTCTGCCAGCCAAACAGTTATGCAACTGAGCAGCTGTCCTGAGATGTCTTATTTCGATAAGCTCTATTGTGTAGATATCATAGCTCACAGCTGAGGCATTATCAGAAAAGCTTAGCCTTCTTTTCTACATGAATTCTTCCCAAATTCCCCAAGATAATCAACTTAGGCTGCAATCCTAAACAAACTTTCAAGGGAGTAAGTCCCATTGAATAAGGTGGGACTTACCTCTGAACAAACATCTATAAAGTTAGTGGCATTTGCCAATCTTGCATGACTGGCAGCAACCAAGCGTCCATAACAGCTAATGCTCAAGACTCCGTCACACACCAGTGTAACCAAAAACTGGAAGGCAAAATGAGAGGGCTATGCAAATAGTTTGCAAACTGTTATGTGTTTCTCTGGGGGAGAGAGATGATCCAGCAATAGGCAGAGCCTGGGGCACTTCTCTCTCAGCAGCAAAGCTTTAGTATAAAACCTACCAAGCTGCTGTGCTAAAACTGGAAGCTGCAGAGAGGCAGTGGGGAATGTGGGAGCTTCTGGACAGAGGAATTCCTCTCACTCCTGGCTATGATTAATTCTGTATGATTAATTCTCAAAATGCAGGTCTTCACCCACAAATTGGTGAGCCACATAGTGTGCAACAGTCTGTTGATATGAATAACGTTCGAGTCAAATGGCTTCAAATATTTATCTTCTGTTCTTGAAAGGTGATGTGTGAAGAGCAGTTTTTAAAAGATATGTCTGAAAACTAGTATTTCTGTGTTATACTGAAAATATGACTGCACTGACGGTACTGGGTTATCCAACAATATTAGAGCTTGCAGGCTCTTGAAATTAAAGTGTGGTCCCTGACAGGGCCTGGAGTCAGAGGCCAGAGTATTTGGATGATTAGCCTAGGGGTTGAGGCCAGCACTCTTTTGTGGGTCCAGAACAGAACCCTTCACTTTTGGAGCAGATATGGGAGTAGCGCCTAATACAAATGCCATCCATTCACTTAAAGTACACAGCTAAAAGACACAGATGCTGGGGGAGAAACAGCCTGGCACTTTCCTTTTTTGGCAGTGAGCCTGAAAGCTAAAACTTGCCAGTTCATTTTTTCCGAATGGTCAGCATTGTTCCCAGATAGTACATCTCAACGTATTTGTTCAAAGAGGAATTGTTGGCATCTGTCTGTCTCAGAAGACAATGGAGTGCGTCTTCAGGGGTGAAGTCAAACCACTGCATTAGCAGCACCAAAGTGACCTCCCCAGGACACAAACCTGAGCAGTGTGTGTGGAGTTCCTGGGCTGCTCAGACTACAAGACTCACTTATGTGGTCCAAAAGACAGCAGAGCAATACATTTGGCAACAGTTTGGCTGCAGGAGTTGCCGGAAGGAGGTGTACAAGGCGCCACCTGTGTTAGGGACTCTACTCTGGAATTAGGTAGGGTTTTTCTCTCAAAGATACCCCACAAAGCAGTGGAAGTTTGGGATCAGAGATTCCTTCTCCTAGAAGAGCTACTTTCCCAGGCTGATGAGCCCAATCTGCCCCTCACTTCCCCCTCTACAGCAAATGCAGAGCCATTGGACCCACTATCACTTATAAGCCACTGCCACCTTTTGGAAGTCCACAGATACCATAATTCTAACAATAAAGTACATTTACCATCATTGTTTTCATCCATAAGTTGAAATATTCTGTTACACACTTCCTCCGGGGTTGACATCTGAGTATCCATATTTCTCGCCCATCCTTGTTTGACATTATAGACACTCTGGGGGAAATTAATTTAATAATTAAAAAACACACATATTTATATGGCACCATCCATACATGGCACTTTACAAAGGATGGGATGGCAATTCCTTGTTCAAAGTAACTTACAAATTGGTTGTCAACACACAAGGGAAATAGGAGAGGAAGAGGACGAAGGCAGGGGTAGAAAGTAACAAACATAGCTAACTAAAACCTATGCCTGGGTAGGCTTGCCAAAATAAATAGGATTTTAGCAGGCATCTAAATCAATATACAGTACTGAGAGCATTCACCTAATGTCAGTAGGCAGAGGATTGTAAAGGATAGATTCTGCTGCACTAAAAAAATTGCTCCTCTCAAATGCAGAACAAACGTTATATGGCATTTGTAAACTTCAAGTTCCGCTGATCAAAGTGGTTGAATAGGTATGTACCGGTATGAGGTAAGAAAATGTTGCAAGTAAACTAGTCCCAAGCCGTTAGCAGTTTTATATACCGTACCAGCAGTAAAACCTTGACTTGGCCTGGTAACAAACTGGCAGTCAGTGCAAATCCTTTTGTAAACCACTTAGAGACTGTTTAGGTATTAAGCAATGTATGATAAATTTTCTTGCACAAATCAATGCTCCCACTATATGTGCACTAATGAGACACACACCGGCTAAGATCTGGTGCAACTTCTCTGGGGTGAGACACTATCTGTGGACCAACATGGGCATAGATTCTTTTATTCTTCCTGACATTGTTTTTAGAGGTTGTTTTCCCCATATGTTTTGTATAGGCTATCAGCACTTTTGGAGTTGATGTATTTCTTTTCCCAGGGGAGGCTGGGAGACTCCTGCATGCAGCAGCCAGTATAAAGCTTATTCCTGTAGTACAGTGCCCTGAATGGAGGCATAATTTTGTCAAACTCCCGCAGATGAGTCCGTGTCATTCGGAGCAGATGGAAGGACAAACCATGTACACCACAACAGAGGAGGGTGCAAAATAAGGGAGCAGTTTGTCTCAGACAGCGAGTAAGGTGTGCATAACAAGGGAACAAGGCAGCAGCAGCAAAATAGACACTAGCAACAGCATCAGAAGAACTGAGAAATACACCCACAAAGCCCTAGACAATGCAACCTTAACTCCAGTCACTGATTCTCTTTACAACTGGTATTCTTATAAACTAAGGCAGCCTCTCTACATAAGTACAGAAAGTTTCTAAAAGAGTTGGGAGTTCCTTAGTCCCCACCCTCAATCTAGAAATTGTATATATCTTTTTTAGACTTTGTCCCAGAGCACTGATTTGTCCCTTTCTTTCCATGTCCCAGTCAGATTAGAAAGGGCAGCTGTGTGTGTGCATATTAATGATACCAATGAAAACAATCTCTCATTTCCCCCTTCACTATGATCATTGTGCAGCATTCAAATTTTGACTTAAATCATGCCATAAGGCTGATCTCTCCCCCTCCCACCCTGATCTTCATTTGACACCTGTGATATATAGCCCACCTGCTATTCAGCTTACATTTCTTTTAGTTGTCTAAAAAGCCAGTGTAGTGGTTAGGTTGTTGGACCTGGGAGACCAGAGTTCAAATCCCCACTCAGCCATGGAGCTCACTGGATGGCCTTCCTCCAGTTGCCACCTCTCAGCCTAACCTACTTCGCAGGGTTGTTGTGGGGATTGTGTGAAGACGGGGAGAATCATGAGCACCAACTTGAGCTCCTTGGAGAATAGGTGGCATATAGATGCAGTGAAATAAATAATAATTCAAGATGGAGCTGTTCTGCCAGGCCTTTGGTCGGGGTTCAGTCTGATTCTTCTCTTTCTGTATAAGAACAAGCATTAAATAGGCCTCCTAGCCCACTCACAGGTCCTTTATAAGACCAGTGGTAACAGTTGACCCTGGAGAATATTAACCACTCTCAATTTTACCCATGGGCTGCCATCTGTCCAGATTTTAATTTGCTCTGAACTAATTTTAAGATGTATTTTAATTAATTGATTGCCTGTTTTTATGTTCTTATGTTCTTTGTATAATGTGTTAGTTTTATGATGTTAGCTGCCCTGAGCCCGGCTCCAGCCAGGGAGGGCAGGGTACAAATGAAAAATTATTATTATTTATTATGGTAAGCAGGTTCAACCAATCTCATGGTTTGGCGTAATCCTGCCAAGTCATTACTGGACCCCTCTTCTTCTAGAAGGACTTCTTACCTTCACCATTTTCCTTAGTTCAGCCTTATCAAGAAAGCCATTCCTGTTGGTGTCGTACACTTTAAATGACCACTTCAGTTTGTGCTCAAGTTTTCCTCTGAGTACTAGGTTTAAAATTGCTACGTATTCCAAAAAGTCTATCATGTTATCCTGAAACATTAATAGAAAAGCAATCACTTGAAAATATCAATATTTTTAAAATTATCCAAACAGAAATGGCAGAACAATCATAATTTTTGCTGGGTGCTTCTAGGATAATAAGCCTCCAACCTGAGTTAGATGGATGTACACAGAAGTTATCTACAAGTGTTTTTGAAAATTATACTCACCCCATTCGTGTCAAAGGATTTAAATGCATTCTCGGCATATTCAGATGCTTCACTCTGGCTGGTAATGCCAAAAAACTGCTTAAATTCATGTAAATGGAGACCTCCGCTGGGGCATTCTAGAACAAACTTTTTGTACATATCCTGTAATTCTGCCGCCTCTGTTCCTTTCATGTTACCAGTGTGGAGCTGCCCCATGCTCTAAGAACAGTTAAACCCCAGTGAGGCTTCGAATGCCTTATAAATATTCTGCCCTGAAAGTGTAAGTAACTTACAGTGATGTTATGAAACAAAGATTTGTCTTATAAACCAGAACAATGGGCAGCTTCTATAATCTAAACACAATGCCTTTCTTATTGCGTCTAGACAATTGAGAGCATTTTCTCTTAGCAGAGTAGCTTGCATCATAGTTATATTTTTGGAGCTCTAATAATACCAGTGCACTCATGTCGACCACATTGCATGCAGTCTTGGAACTGGGCTGCAACAAAGTACAACAAACCTTAGCAATAACATGGCTACAGCGGAGGCATCCTGCAATTGGAAAAGGAAGACAAGGTCATTCAATTAGATCACTTGTTGGTTGCAATCCCCCTGCACAGGAGCCAACTCCTAGGAGCCATGGGGGCTTTGCCGCCCACAATAAAATATTTGAGGGGTCTGTCCCCCACAGTTGATGGGGATTCCCATTCAAATGGTGTGTGTGCAATGTGTCATGTGATCGATTATGTGGGACGAGGCTTACCTGGGTTCCCACAATGTTTTATTCAAGTTGGCACCCCTGTCCCCTCCTAAAAGGTTATTAACAAATCTTAAAAAACAATACACATATTATTTGGGCTATCCAGTGTCCATGCAGAAATATGTTTACATGTAAGAAGCTTAAGACCAATGAATACCAAAGTACCGGTAACATATTTTTTTTTTTACAAAATAGAAGAAATGGCACTTTTTTGTGTTTGTTTGAGGCATAGCAATGTATGATTCTGACTGCACAAGAAGATGGGATTGTGGGAAATTTATGACTGGATCTCAGATTTATAAAAGGTTAAATATAGCTGCTGGGAACCCTGATATGGATTGGGACCATGGCACTAGGGAAAGCAGGTTTAACTATCCTCACATATAACACACAGATTTTGCCAATAGGTGTACAGTACAAGCATACATTGCCCTGTCAAGTTGCTTAGGAGGTGGAGTAATATTTTTATCATCATAAATGCTACATAGCATTGGCCAATGTGGCTAACAACCACCAACATACAAATAAATGTATCTTTTTCTGACTGACGGTCGAATAAAGGATGATGAACCAACATACAACTAGGAACAACAACAAAAAGATAAAACAGTCTGATAAAAACGACAGCAGATAGAACATATAAGCTTGACAGGTCAAAAGCCTGTTTAAATAAAAAGGTGTCTTAAATTTAGTTCAGAAGAGCAACAAAGATAGGGCTAAATGGTGCTCCCTGCAATGGAAGTTCCACAGCCTGGGCACCAAACATACTTCAGACATTGGTGGGACAGCAAGAAAGGAGGTTTGTGTAGAAAGCGGACCTAAGTGAGGTTAGGATATGTCTGCATCCTATCCATTGTTTGCATCATAAAGCAGAAGCAGGGACCAGAATGACAGGGACAGAAGTTGTCTCTTTGGGATTTTAAAATGCTACCGTAGCTGCCATGAAAATGCTTCATAACCACCTTTAAAATCACCTTTGGGATTTTAAAATGCTACCGTAGCTGCCATGAAAATGCTTCATAACCACCTTTCTGTTTTCACAAGAAAAGGAAACAAACATGTAGGATGAATCACCACATTCCAGGTTTAATTAGTTGTGATTGAGCTTTGATAACAAGAGCCTGAGAAACGTCAATACAGTACATTGCACATGGCATGCCATTGTGGCATCTGCGGAGATTCAACATAATGGAAAATGAGACAGCTAGTCTGGACCCAGATTTTCTTCATTGAGGAATTATTTACCATTGATTCTATTAATTCTGAAGAAATACCTAGTGCTGAAGAAGCTTAACGAAAGGAGACTGTGTTGCCATCAATCAATACAGCTCAGTCTACCACGGGGAAGTTATTCCAGCAGATTTACGACACAAATGCAATGAAAACTTCAGATATCAACTTTAAGGTCAGGTTCCTGCAGAGGGATGATTCTGAGAGAGTTTGTGTATATTGTCAGGAATGCTGGCCAAACCCAGCAGGCAGGCCTGTCCGTCCATGCCATTTATTAGGAAGATATCTTGGTGGTCCATGATAGCTGGTGGATGTTTCCTTAACAGCCAGGAAACAGCCAGAACTCAACTGACAGTTCTGAATGGGAAGAAACTACTGGAGTAGGTCACATGCCTCCCACCGCCAAGCTAAGGTGGACTCTGTGAGAAAGAGATCATTTTGGACCAAGCACAAGCTTTAGTGTAAGCTAAAGCATATAGGGGCTCATGTGGATCCCTTGGGGGGAAACCATATGAACTTCCCTAGAGCATCAGCCACAGTCTGAGGGTGAGAAATCCTTACCTAACAGCATCTCCTCTCAGTCCTGTGATCCTTACAAGGAGGTTTCAGTGTCTTGCTTGAGCTGAAGTTGCCGTTCTTACAAAGACCTTGACCAAACAAGGGCCTCCCATTCAGTTCTTGGAGCAGGTGTGGCTGAGTGTCGAGGAGCAGAACAGCCTCCCAGCTATCCTGCAAGCAGCTACAGCTTCAAGTCCAACTTGGTCATCACTACCTTTCGGAATTTCATCAATGGTCAAAGCCCCCCAAACCCCACCTATGTTTCTCAGCCGCTTAATGCAAACTGTGCATTGCCTCCAACACCATTTGTCATCTTTCAGAGCTGTGTTCATAGCCACCCACTCCCCAAATGGTTGTTTGCTTCCAGCCATTTGTCACTGTTACCTTTCAAAACTGCGTCCATGGCCACCCTGTGATCTATATTTAGTGTAAAGCAGTGAGGTGGTCAAGTTTGCTAATGATATTAAATTACATTCGGGATAAAAAATATAAAAAATTCCTTCCAGTAGCACCTTAGAGACCAACTAAGTTTGTTGGTCTCTAAGGTGCTACTGGAAGGAATTTTTTTATTTTTAATTTTGTTTCTACTACGGCAGACCAACACGGCTACCCACCTGTAATTACATTCAGGATGTTAAAACAAAAAGGGTTTAAGGAGGACTCTACAAAGGCCACACCTACATCTTATATTTAAAGCAATATTATATACTTTAACATTCATAGCTTGCCCCAACAAATACTGGGAGCTCCAGAATTCCTGGATGCCTAGATCCAGGTTTGGGGCAAGTACTCTTTGGTGAGAACCCCAGCAGAGATTTAAAATCACAAAATATGCAGCAAAGTAAAATTTGGAAAGATGGGCTGTTAGACCTTTAAAATATGCTCTGCTCAGTTCCTTCCAAAGTTCTCCTCCTCCCTTAGCATACAAAAAGACCACAAGTTCGGTAAGTTAAAAATAGTTTACTTATTACTTTTTTATTTCTTCACTTTATTTCATTTAATTGAAATATTTTCAATAAAATATAAATACATTAAAAATGGTTTGCTTACAAACTCTTCAGAGGCCGGATTCATGTGCTTTTCCATACAGCATTCAAAAAAATGTTGCACAGGCAATAAAACTTGGCTTAGTTCCAAAGTAGTGAATATTCCTAACTTATTGGTATAGGAACTCAAGAGTGGCTTGTTGGAACCATGTGGTCTGGCCTTGGAGCAACAGCTGAGACCTCACACACTGGGCTTCTCAACTACTGGGAAAAAACAATAGGCTTGATTACCTAGTTTCTCCCAAGGTGAGGTAAGCCTGGCAATATGGTTTTCTCTATGGTCTTACCCCTTCATGCATTAATCAGACTTAAGTATGTTGATTGTATGAGGCTGGTTATCCCACACTTAATCCTTTTCAAGAGCAGCTGATAAGGTTCTGCTCAGGCTTTATACTCTGGAGGATAAGATAGGCAGATTCCCACTACAGGACTTTTTCAAGGACAGCTCCTTTACTTTGCAGTTCACTGGCATAAACAAACAAGCCCATCCCACAGAATTTTAAGGTAGAAACGGTTGTTGTCCCAAAGCTTTTTTGGTGTTCAGGTAAATTATTTTTTAGACCTGTGGGTGGCGCTGTGGGTTAAACCACAGAGCCTAGGGCAGTGATGGCTAACCTTGACACTCCAGATGTTTTGGGACTACAACTCCCATCATCCCTGACCACTGATCCTGTTAGCTAGAGATGATGGGAGTTGTAGTTCCAAAACATCTGGAGTGTCAAGGTTAGCCATCACTGGCCTAGGGCTTGCCGATCAGAAGGTCGGCGGTTCGAATCCCCGCGAGGGTGAGCTCCTGTTGCTTGGTCCCTGCTCCTGGCAACCTAGCAGTTCGAAAGCACGTCAAAGTGCAAGTAGATCAATAGGTACTGCTGCAGCGGGAAGGTAAACGGCGTTTCCGTGTGCTGCTCTGGTTTGCCAGAAGTGGCTTAGTCATGCTGGCCACATGACCTGGAAGCTGTACGCCAGCTCCCTCGGCCAATGATGCGAGATGAGCGCCGCAACCCCAGAGTCAGTCACGACTGGACCTAATGGTCAGGGGTCCCTTTACCTTTTTATAATGTTTAATGATGTTTTCTCTTGCAATTATAACTAATTTCAGGATCAGGTTACATGCAAAGATTTATTGATTGCTTTTTACCTGTTTCATATGAATGCCAGTTCATTTGCTTGGGGAGATAAATAAAACTATGCTTTTTTAACACGAAGGTAATACCATTTTCTTTCACTAGATGAGCAGATGAACAATAATCAGCAACACAGGGAATGCATTTGTGAAATTTGATAATAGCTCTGATTTTTTTTAGAATTTCAGCAAATATTAATACATTTATATTATTCTGAGTGTTTTGTAGAAAAGTTAAGAGTAAAATATGTGAACATTTCCAGTAGAATTCCACCAGCCCAACAGAAGTGAGTCATTCTCAGTGAACCATTAACAGACACTCTTGGTTAAACATTCCATGGGAAAATGGTTGAGAATGACTAAATCATTGATGTCTGAATAACTGAACTGCATAATGGATGTATTTTTTGAGAGCAGTTGCCTAAAACAATGCTCTTCTAAGCGAACTCTAACTGCAAGTCTATTGCAAATCTCCATGTGATCTTCAGATGATGGGTGGAATAGAAATTTAATAATAGTTTGTTTATACATGAGCATAATTGTACTATTAACCATAAGGAGTTGCTTTAGGTATATTTTAAAGGGGGGCATGGATCTAAAACTATTTGTGCAAACAAGTATACGTATCTATAAGCAAGGGGCTACTCATTCCACAGACAGGTGGCTGCAACTCCTGTGCTACATCATTGCTATGGGTTCCACAATCTTATGTTGTGTTTTTTTTCAGGAGGAAGGAATTGCCAGCTACAATACATCCACTCACCATGGAGGAGTTGAATAACTTTGCATGTATAATTGGGGGCTTCAATTTAAACCATAGTATTTTATATTGAAAATTAGGTACCTTGTTAAGTATACTGAAGTCCAGAGTCATGTTTCTGCCCTAATTATTGCATGCTTTTACAACACATTAGCCTTCAACATGGGAGTTCCATTTCTATTATGTTTTATAGCACATCTCCTTGCCTTCGTTTTGATTTAAAGCCTATTCAAATAGGTTAATAAGCTGCAGCAGTTTCCTAAAGGTAGCCTATTTCGTCTCAGGCAGCAACATGTTATGCACGTCACCTTGAAAATGGCCTTCATTTCCATCTACCCACTTGTGCAAAATCTGTGATGGGTCCCTACTTTTAAACATGACAGCTCTGGTGAACCAGTTTCCTATAGCAGCTTTGGCATGGATGGGAGCAGGGGACTATTGGGCAACGTTCAAGTTAACCTTCAAGTTTTCCAATGACACTAATAAATGGCCAGTGACATCCCCATCATTGCTCTAAACTCATAGTTGGAGAGCATTTCAACTAACTTAGCAATCCTTATCAAGGCACACCACTTATTGAGTGGGGGTGCCATTGTGGTTTTAGAAATATTTTAAACATGTGAAAGGTTGTGCGTAAACAAGTATAAAAGCAACAAAACATCACCAACCAAGCTGCTGTTTGCATAGCGAATTATCCAACAAGCATGATGGGATATTTTATAAGTTAAACGTGTGCTGCAGAATTGAGATTCCAGGGATTGTTGGCAGGCAAGTTAAACAGAACACACAGAAAAATTGGCACTAGACAGTGAGTGTCTATACAGATGTATTATATTATCTGTGAGCTGCAGATCTAGATAAAACATTGTCTGAAATCCTGCCCCATTTAATCCTAGAGTACAATAATACATTCAGACCCGTGATGGGATGTCACAAGACGCTCAGTGTAACTGGACTACAAGGTTACTGCACCATTAGCACGAGGAAACTTATGATGAAGCGGAGATTAGACTGTCCAAATAAAGCCATCTGAACTCTTGCCCACCATGTGAAATATGCCTCACTAGAAATACTTCCTTATAGCTATGTTGGGAAGAAAGAATAGGAACCTTAAGTGCATTTGACAGTAGCCAGCAAAGATATGCTTTCTACGGGTGCAACTGGCTGCAAGTTGTGGTGTGGAAACAGAGGCCCATGATGAAAGGGTATGCAGTTCAAATATCAAGTAGACACTTTTATTATTGAGATAAAAGTCTTACAGATAGGAAAAGATGAAAAATAAGTTGGCAGTTTCATTAGGTTCAAAAACTCTGCTATGAAAAGTTTAAGTGCACAAAAGTGATACAAGTTTACAAGTAGAATGAAGCATCACAAAGAAAAACTCATAATGCAGTGACTACAATGCAGTAAACAAGTTTTGCTATTCTACTTTCCATTTTCCCTGATGTATTCGGTCTCTGTTCTCAATGTGTGGTGCTCTCTCTTACAAGGCTATTTGTCAATAACTATGAAATGACTTTTTTGTTGTTCAAAGTATTTCCTACTCCAGATCAGAAGCAGAGCATCTGGATTGCGATCAGCAGAGAAGTTAAGCCAAAGACCATCTTACTACCTGCTGTAATTGGGCTGCCATTACACAAATCTTTTTGGCAGCAATGAAATCTGAAGTTTCCAGTCTTGAATTCTTTCTCAATAATGTCAAATTCACAGTTGGAGTATTTCCAGCAGTCAGAGGTATTTCTTCCATTACCTTAAAAAAGAAGAAGACTTTATGGAAACTAGTTTACTTTCCTGTTGAGCAAGAAAATGGGGGGGGGAGGGGGGAGAAGAGCTTAAGGAATGTCTATTCAAGTCTTCCATACCTTCCTTACAGTTATTATTTTAAAAAATATTACCTATCTGTTCAAAACACGCAAGATAGCTTTTAAAATACTGTCATAAAAATATAGACACAGCATCTAAAAAGAGAAAAATAAACCATGTATTTGCCCCCAAACCTTATTTGTACATTTGAGATATTTTACTTTACAAGAGCTATTTGAAGAAGCAGCCAGCTTCCTATTCCAGTAACAAAGGGAATAGTATCAAGTCAAAGTAACCATCCAACACCCATTTGCTTCTCTGCACAGGGGCAAAGGAGAAAATTAAGGGGAAATGGAAATGTGTACAATAATTTCACATTGAATCCAAGGCCTGCTTTACTTCTTTAAGTACAAAAGATGTAGTTTGTATGATTTATCACTCAACATTTGTTTTTAATATGCATTTATTATGAAAACATTCTTTTAAATTCATTTTCATGTTCCAAGTTTTTTTATCACTGTATCAAGAACAGTGTCTCAGGGAGAGAGCTCTGCTTTTTGTGGTACAATGCAAGAAAGATAAACTAATTTTCTTACAAGTATTAAAGGTAAAGGGACCCCTGGCCATTAGGTCCAGTCGTGTCTGACTCTGGGGTTGCGGCGCTCATCTAACTTTACTGGCCAAGGGAGCCAGCGTACAGCTTCCAGGTCATGTGGCCAGCATGACAAAGCCGCTTCTGGTGAACCAGAGCAGCGCACGGAAATGCCATTTACCTTCCCGCCGGAGCAGTTCCTATTTATCTACTTGCACTTTGATGTGCTTTCAAACTGCTAGGTGGGCAGGAGCTGGGACTGAGCAACGGGATCCCACCCCGTTGCAGGGATTCGAACTGCCGACCTTCTGATCAGCAAGCCCTAGGCTCTGTGGTTTAACCCACAGCGCCACTTGGGTCCCTTACAAGTATTAGGTTACACCCATTCTCATGGATTGCCCAACTTTAAAATGCTCAGGGACCCCTACCACCTTCCCTGAATGTTTCATCTAATTAAATCAGACCAACATCTTCCAGGAACTTCCACATCATAAAATGTACCCAAAAAAGTACAATGCTAGGTGTACAACCAGCAATTAATGAAGAATGTTAATGAGGATGGGGAGAGAAGAGTCAGAAGCAGGGCAATTAAATTTGCCTAATGCCATATTTAAACCAATGCAATCTCCTCACAACCTATCCCTAAAATAATTTGAAGAAAAGGCCTCACTTCAGTGAGTTGGGAGAAAAATGCATAAAATACAAGTGCTGACCATAATGCCCCTACCTTTGTTTCTGAAGTAAAGAAAATAGATCTTTTAAAATTGTACTTAATCACAAGTTACACATGAATAAGGCAGGTAAGGCAGCATACTTACTGAAGTTTACCAATATGCAAGAATCCTTATCACCCGAGCATGTGACGTTAGTTTTACATGGACCTATACCACCCAGACACTGATAACATTTTAAGGCAGCTCCTAAATGAAAGAGGGGAGGAGAATAGAAGATGGTCTTATTGCAGGCTTCCATCATTAAACTAGATTCCTGGTAACAAGCTTGAACTACAATATTGATGTAGAAATAATTAAAAGATAAAAGGGTTTAAACGGACCGCAAAGGCCTGTTATTAGGCAGGTGTGATGCAGCCATGCAACTCTGTTGACTTGCATAATCATGAGGGTGGTGGCTTTGAGGCAGGGATGGGGAGCCTGTGGCCCTAGAGAGGCCGCTAGATTATAGCAAACACCCCTGACCTTTGGGTCATGTTTGGTGGGCCTGGACGGCCACACAGGTTCCCGACTCTGCCTTAAAGCTTTAAAATCCTTGGGACTGGGACAAATTAAGGACCGTTTCCACACAAATTGTTCTAATTCTAAATCTGCCTTTGACACAAGGCGAGTGGTGACTTGTGTTGTGGTGTCGCCAAGTAATAATAATAATAATAATAAATTTTATTTATACCCCGCCCTCCCCAGCCAAGACCGGGCTCAGGGCGGCTAACACCAAGTATAAAAACAATTAATTAAAATACAACTTAAACACAAGATTAAAAACAACATTAAAGTGCAGCCTCAGGGAATGCCAGGGAAGTCCCCAAATAGGAGTTCCATCTCAGGAGGAAAAAATGAAAGGGGGGGAGGGGATCAAATTGATTCCAAGCCAAAGGCCAGGTGGAACAGCCCCCTGGAATTTTCTTCATAGGGAGGCTGGCTTGACCCTCACGTAAAGCATTTTCATGGCTCCAGATGAAGACTGTTTTATTCACCTAAACAATGTAGTCCTTCAGCTTCATCACATAAGTTGTTAGCCAGTGAAAGGTATGAATTCTTTCAAAGAAATCTTAATAATCACTCATACGTTGACCTTTTAAAATTATCCTTAACAGATGTTAGCAGAGGCACTTGAATAAAGCAGATGGAGCCCAGAGAGAAAATCCTGGTAAACATTTACTGAACAAAATAGTATGAAACTAGAGCAGAAAGAGATGCAAGTTTTGTATTTTGACAGTCCTTGTTGAGAGCAGCCTTAGAGTCAACAAAACATCCGAAAGAAAACTCCCTCACATATCAGATGTCACAGCTCATCAGAGCACATACTGCTTCAGTAAAGATCATGCCACCTTACCTGGTTGCTAGGCAAAACTCCCCACCACCGACTAGTTCACTTTAACAGTAACAATAGAATGCATTCTTAAATTGTACTCTGAATGATCTCTACTGTTGTCCTTCCAACAGGGGAAGCTACAATCCTCCAGAGATCATTGAACTTCAAAACCCATCAGTCCTGTCAGCATAGGCAAAATATATGAGATGTGGAGTCCAACTACCTCTGGAGGAACATCACTGCCTTAAAACCCCTGCCTGTATCATTGTATTCTAATGTTGTTTTGAATTACTTTATGTAATTTTATTGTTGTGTGTCATCACAGGTTTCCCATGGAAAGGAAAAAAGGAGTTATAAATGTGAACCAAATAAATATAGTTTGTGGCATTAATGCAAGGCTTTTCTCATCGCAGGAACCAAGTATAATCTAGTATGTATGCAAAAGAGCCATATGAAGAAGTCTGTTCAAGAGTTCCTGATTCAATTCTAGAAGATCTGGCTACAATACAGCTGGAGTCGGCACAAACCAGTTTCAACAGCAATACCACAAGTATAGATTAAGCTATGAGCCATAAGCAGTGGATGGCATCTCTGAAGAACTACCTACCTACAAAGGAAGAACCTACCACATCCCAGTAGGTTTGCCTTCAGGAGTCAAAATTAAGCAGTTCTTCTTTGCTCACTACGTAGAATCATAGCCCACCAGAAACCGCCTCCCATATCTATTACTCTTTAGGGGAAATACCAGCAACAACTGTTCAAGTCCACATTTCTCTCCCAGCCCTTGAACCCCTTTTTGTGAAGCCCACCTCCTCTCTGCTCAGTGCCTTGCTCTAAGTTTGCAATATTTTCAATAGCGCACTTGCATACTTACCAAAGTGGCTGAACAAAATCAGAACAAATGTGGCGATCAAAACTGTGGTAAAAAGATTCTTCATCTTCCAATTATTGTTTTTCCCACCTTAGCCTATAAAGCAAAAACACAGTTTGGTTGGTACTGGATGTTCTGAAGCAACAATTCAATATAGCACTACGGCAACTGTTCTGTCAGCAGAATCTTTTCAACTTGCCTGATGGAACAATCCCCTATCTCCTCCCATCCTTGAGCTGTTCTGGAATTCTCCGAACCCCCACCAGAGCCAATTTCAGAGCATTTTGTGGGGGGGAAGAGAGGCAAGCCCAGTTGTATTAGTGGAAAACCTTGTGCGGACTTCCACTACAGCAACCAACCAACCTGCACAATACCACAAAAGCATCCTTTTAACATGCCTCACAATGAGCAAAATGGAGGCATGTGCTTTTTTTGTGGGGCACAACACCCATTTCTGTTTGCTTAACAGAGGTCTTACACAAGAGTGAAATTTGCTTGCATCTCTGAAATTGTGGGCAAATCCTCCCAATTTCTACACCAAACTCTCATTGCCACCCCTTAATGAGACCCCTTTACCCAGTGATGCACAACCACTCCAATCCCTCTTTGGTGCCAATAACTTTATTTGCAGCCACAATTCTATTTCTTTTGGCAAATCGTAGTTTAATCAAGCTGTCATGGAGCAAAAAAAAAAAGTAGCAGCACTAATGACAAGGCCAAAACAGCAGTCTTGCACAAAACTGGTAACAATGCAAATGTGTGGTGCAGAAAAAGTACAAGGACTGGCATGTCACCCATTTCCTATATGCACTATCCTATGTTACCATAGCCACAATCGTTTATCTATTGCCTTTAAGGAGACAAATCCTTTCAAGGCAGCTTAATACAATACTATTTATTCAAAACAAAAACTAGCCAGGATTTTTCCTTGGGGGGGGGGGGACATCCAGAATACAACAGGACCCCAGTCCCTGGTGATATTCATTCCAACAGACACCCAGATCTACACCTTCCATTATAGATGAAACAGCAATGCTCAGAACTTTAGGGACATCACATGGAATTCTTGCTCCTTAGAAATGCATATTATAATATATCTTTAACAGGAGGAGTAGGGAACCTTTAGAAAAGGCAGGTGACTCATGGGAGAGGGATGTAATTCGTGGACCAGATCCAAGACTAAGCTGAGTGAAAGCCATGATCAAATACATATTTAAGGTGGCAATTTTGACATACAAGTGGGCAACTATGGTGGCCAAACAAGACCAGAGTGCTCTAATCCATTTGGACAGATTTGTTTTAATAACAGCAGAAAACCAGGGAAAACATTTTAGTTTATAGAAAATTATAAGCATAACAATAGCCAAGACAGCAGTGGTTGGTACCCAATTGTAGTTTGAGCCAGAGTCAAAGACAGGTGGAGACAACTAAGTATAGGCTTGTCCCCCACCCTCATCAGGCTACAACGCCAACATTGAGGAGGTGGAAATGGATAGCCAGTGCCACCCTCTGGGCTGGTTCTAAGTAAGGAGGCAGATGAACATCAACTGAAGTTGGGGAAGTGCCCCATTTGCCCTCATAGACCAACCTCATCTGACCAAAGAGAAATCTAATAGCACATCATATATGGATGAATCTTCGGGTAAGGAAAATACAAAGTGGCTGCTATGTACAAAATTATAATCTTATGTATTGTAGTTAACTTATTTAACCATTGCTGAATACTATATTGGCCCACCTAAACTCCACCGGTTAAACACCCCACCTAAACACCACTAGTAAAAGCTTATTGCATAAGCCTAGTTGTCCTAAATACGTGGCCTTCTGGCTTGAGAAGAACGTATCTACCAATGGAATCCCATGAATGGAAACAAGCTCCTTAGTTCTTGGATCCACAGCCAAGATATAGGATCCAAAAAAATTCAAAACAGAGGATTAGCCCAGGTAAACAAAAAGAGTTTTCTTTACAAGCAGCAAAAAGAAAAAGCAATGTTTTTCTTCTGCAGACAAAATACTACACTGCAGCACAAAAGATATCAGGAAAAACTGTGGAAACAATGAAACTACCGGTAAGACCGAATCCAGAGAATAAAAATACTGTACTCTGTTCCACCAACCATTTCTGGTTTGATGACTTGTTGCTTTAATTCTTTTACACACAACTAAAATTTGTTCTGTAGCAGCGACAAGACAAGAGACAATACTGCAAAAATGGTTTCCGTTATTTATGGGCTTGATGTGGTATCAAACCTTATCAGGATACAGGGACACTGACAAAGATCACCCAGCACCGCTAGCTGCATAGAGTAACAAAGCTCTTTTCTTCTTAAAACTGGTGTACCCTCTTATCTGGACTGCGGTCTTGTCAGTATTTCAGCTTCTAACAAAACATTCCTGCCTGTTTGACACCTCAGTCACCAGTCAATGCTTCTTGGCCAGTTTCCTTCCTCCAGTTTTCCTTTCACGGTGCCTGCAGACTGGGCCAGAACTGAGCTCAACAATGCAGCTCATTGCTTTTTTTGGTTGCCATTTCCCCACACACCAGTTCACTTTGAAGTAATAACAAAACAGGATGAATTCCTCTCCACTACACATACAAAGAAATAGAAGAGGTGCTCCCACATGTTAGTGTGTCAGCTGCAGTGTGTGGGTGTGTTGCGAGAATGCTCAGGGCGTTCCTATGTTGCGAAATGATGCATGTCACCAACATGGAAAGTCTGGAAAGCTCTGCTCTAGAGGCCCAGATGAAAAATCAACCATGGGCCACACCCATACATATTCCTCAGTAGGCAGCAAACTTTCCACAAGCAAGTAGGGTTGGGTCACACCAGGTTGGGTCTGCAGCACCTTCATGTAACCTTTTGCCTTGTGAAATGTAGGGTGCTATTTTACACCTCCCCTCTTTCCTTTTGTTAAATTTCATTTGCCAATACCTTTACATACCGGCTTCTTTATAACATTTCACCACCTGAGAATAAATGGCAGGAGGTGCCCACATGACAGGTTCCTACTGGGAGGAATAGTCAGGTACCTCTGAGACCATCGCTAAGTAGACAAGTCACCGCCTCTAGAGAGCGAGACAGACTTCCATCATTTACCCCCAACTCCCAATACAACCGATCCAGATCATACAGGAATGTAGTGAATCCAGTTTCCCACCAAGGTCTTGCCCATGGGCGTAGCCAGGATTTTTTGGGGGGAGGGGGAGCAGGCTTTTGTTGGGGAAGACAGAACCTCCGTTAAGCATTTTTATTGATTGATTATTTATATTTAAGCATTTTTATTTATTGATTGGTTATTTATTTATATTTAAGGCTACGCCTATGGCCCTGCCCATGCGCCGGAATGAGCAACGAGCTTGGGCCTTATAGCCTATGCAACAAGCCTGTGCATTATTATATAAATAACGATAAATCTCTCCAGCAGGACGGAAACTTCTCCCCCAGCATTACTAGGGGCGCATTTCCCTTCGCTTCGTACCGCGAAGTCTCGGGGGGGGGGGGGATCGGCGCCGCGTCCTCCAAGCACCGCGCTCGAAACCGGGCGTTGCTGCGCCTCCTGCCTCGGCTTCTTCGCGAGACCGACCTGCTAAGCGAGCAACTATTTCGGTCCCGCTGCCGCTCCCGAATGCCCTGCACGCGCTTTCCCCCTCGCGACCCGCCCACCTCCCGGATCCGCCCAGGGATCAGACCTTGTTTCGGGCGCCGCCGCTCGCGTCTTGCAACGCAGTGCGCAAAGGGACGAAGTGAAGGCGCGGAAAGACGGGAGGAGACGCCGCGGGGGTGTAGCTGATGATGATCAGGCCCCTTGCACGCACCCCTTCTCGGCGCCCACGCGCTCCTACCTGCACAAGCCTCTCAGCTGCTCCGCTCGGCCCTGGGAAATTGTTTTTTATATAGCAAACGGCAGCCTCGGTTTAGCCTCATTGGCCGAGGGCGGGATTCTTGATTGGCTCAAGGGCTAGCGGAGAAGGTGACGTCATGGGTTAACTAGAGGAACGGCTGCGTTGCCAGTAAATCCAAAATTGTCTTTGATAGGAATTTGCAGCTTAGGACTCTCCCTCTCTTCCATTAAAAAAAAGGGGGGCTGTAGTTTGCTATAAGTGCTGGAAATTGTAGCTCGGTGAGAGGTAAATTATAGTTCCCAGGATACTTGGGGAAGCCATTTGCTTTAATTGCGTGCCCCTCTCGGTCACTGGTGAGAGAGAGCGATCTAAATAAGCGCGATTCATGAGCATATGGGGGGGGCAGCTGCCCCCTCCTAAATCAAGTCAATAAATAAAAATATTTAACTAAATGTAGAAACTGTAGAAAGAATTTGACAGATTTTTCTGAGCACTTGGGGTCAAAAGAAAGTAATTCAAAACAACTGTTATTGAGACTTTTTATTCCGAATCTGCCAGGGGGTGGTGACAGGTGGGTGTCCTGCCCGCTCCCCGCAAACATAAATCCTGGCTACGCCCATGACGGAACTCTGATAGATCCTCAATCAAATATCACCTGCTAATTATTGCTCAGCTGCAGCGTCTGTAAATAGAAAAAGGGATGTTCTCTATCCAATCCAGCAGATTCTCCGCCGCTTTTTCCCTCCCCGGAGTACGGTTTCAATTTTAAGATCCGTATCTGAATCTGGTATGTTGTCTGCTGAAGGACGCTCTGCGTCTGTATTTTATGTTTGAAGCACTGCTGGAAACCCGCCTAGTGAAAACTGTTGCCAGATATCCAAAGGACTTATTATCGGTCGTTATTTAAACAGGTGCCAGGTCGGAAAAACTAAAATGTGCGCATTGCTACTCCACAAAGTCAGTTCTGAGTAGCCCTGAATTGTAGTGGCAGCCCCTTTAAGATGGGGTGTGTGAGAAGTTCAAGCCTGGTCATGTAGCCAAAAAGGAAGACACACATTCCAACATTATCCGGGATGGAATAAATAGTCTGGCAAATTCTTGTGAAGGTTCAGTGGGCTGGGTTTGATCTGCACAATAAATGTGCTGTTATTGAAGATTATGAAACGAATGAAGAACCTTCAGACATTTTTAAATATGCAGACCACATGTTTTATTGTACATATTAATTGGGTATTATTTTAATGTTCTGATGAATTGTTTATATTAATAATGTGTGCATTTTACAGGGGTTGAGTTGTGGAGTTTATTGCTGGGATAATATTGTGTCTAATATGACACTACAAAATAAAAAATAAAAAAAATCCTTCCAGTAGCACCTTAGAGACCAACTAAGTTTGTTCTTGGTATGAGCTTTCTTGTGCATGCACACTTCTTCAGATACACTGAAACAGAAGTCACCAGACTCTTATATATAGTGAGAGGGTGGGAGGGGTATTACTCAGAGGGGTGGTGGGAATGGGTGATAGGCTGGTAGCTGTGGTAAACCTGTTGACTGTTAACGACTACAATTAGTCTTACAGGAAAAAGCAAGGGGTGAGAAGGTTAAAAATAGCTTTGTCATGTATAATGAGATAAGAATCCAATGTCTTTATTCAGACCAGGTCTCTTCATGGTTTTAAGTTTGGTAATGAGTTGCAATTCAGCAATTAATATGACACTGTCATTTAGTAAGTATTCATTAAATACCATTGTTTCTCCCTGGCTCAGTTTTGGGTCCATTTCAGTTGGTCCTCACCACCTGAGGTTACTGTGAGAGGGAGTTATTTCACTTACCTGGACATAAATCCTGTTGAACTTGGTGAAACTTGGTTCTGAGAAGACATGTACAGGTTTGCTCTGTTAAACATCAAACCTGGGTGGGTGCATATTGTCAGTCCCTGGCTTTCTTGCTTACCCCCTTTGGCCTGCAGCACTTCTAATTTCTTTTGGCGCTATAGCTTTGTCCTATGTTCTCCATGAGAGGCTTAGGGGGTGTTGCTAATTTTATTTTCTTCAAAGTGCCACTAGGCCCCAGTGGGTGATCAAAACCACTGTGCAAGAGCAGGAATCTAGACAGTTTGATTTTCTTTTACCTTTTAACTTTAACTAGCAGAATAGCAGGTTTTTACACTGCCAGTTACACTTCATACTTGCACAGGTAGCTAGCTACCCTTGCCTCTTTGGTGATATCTTTGGTGATATCCATGACAGAATCCTGTTGTGTCTGTTCTTCTTCTGACTTGGGGCTCTGCTAATCTTCTATTTCTTTTTGTTTCTCACCAGTTAGCAATAACTGATTCCCAGGCTTGCAGCCAATTTTCACCACATTCCATATCTGTATCTTTTTCAAACCACACAGTATCTTTGTCCTTCCTTATTCTGGCTGGTGTGATGCTCTCCCTCTCTCTTACTGGGGAAATGGCTTTATAAAAATTTATTCAACCCCTTTTACTTACAAGAAGCATGCCTGTTTGTTTATCTATACTAGTTTATTTCATTCACATTAATTCACAAAAGGGCAATACTTGGGGATACTGATAGGGTCATTTCAGGGCTTGTTAGGCACAAGTTGGAGAACATGGAGAAAGAAAACTGATGGCTAGGGAACTTGTTGCAACTATGCCAATTTATACAACTCAGATGCTGTGGTGCTTAGGCTACAATCCTAGGCACACTTTCCTGGGAGTAAGCTCCGCTGAATTTAATGAGACTTAACTCTGAGCAGATGTATATAGGAGTGCTCTGCTAGCAGCAAATGAATCAGGTTCAAAGTGGGGCTTAAAATAGGGCTGTAGTGAGCCCTCAGTCTCAAGTTGGGTGGCTACGTGCAAGTCACACATTCCTGTACCTTTAATACCTGTGCACAGCAGGTGTAGCTTATCAGGCAAACTACATCTGCTGAAATTCCCTCTGATACTGTTAAAAGTTTAGGAGCCCCTGTCATCTTTTGCACCTAGCCATCCTAAAGGGATTTTTAATTTTCCTCATCCTGTGGATTTTCCCCTGACCCCCCAGCTCCTTCAGCCTGGGGTTGACCCAGCAAACACACACACACACACACACACAACTTCCATATTGCCTGGCAGCAGGCAACAGATCGACTGTTTTTTTGTTTGTTTTTTTGTTTGTTTGTTTGTTTGTGTGATGTTTTATGTGTTTGAAATTTAATAAATATACTTTGAAAAAAAAAAAAACAGATCGACTGTTTTGTGCCTCCTTGAACCTTTAAAAATGTGCTGCCTGAGCATTCTTTATATACTAAAACAGCCTTTCCCAACTAGATGAGCACCAGATGCTTGGACTTTTTTTTTAAAAAAAAAGTCAGACTAATTAGATGCAAAATTAATCACAAAATGTATATATTATGCTCGTGATCATGTTTGTGTCAAGCTGTATGCAATACTGGCTCTGGTAGAAATTTTGGTAAATTTGGCAACATTTCTACTTTCATTGGAATCTTTATTGGAAAAATTATTAAAGTTATATACTATTGTAGTCAGTGCTTTTTTCAGGTGGTACTCAAAGGTATGCAGTACTGGCACCTCTTTTTTGTTGTTAAAAAGTGTGGCACTTGCTGTAACAACTTCATGGTACCAGCACCTACCATATTTTTCTAGGGAAAAAACACTGATTGTAGTGAGTTAATGGGTTTCACTGTGCCCTTAGGCACTTGTTGGAGTCTTCTGGAAAAATTCCAGAATACTTTGCTGCTTTCAAACAGTGTGTCAATGCTGCATGAATGCTTTGTGCGTGCAACATAACCATTGACCTCAGCGTAATTTTGCTGCTATTTGACAATGCTGCCAGCTGTGTATTATTTTTTGCACTGGACATTTGTTAAAAAAGGATTAAGACAGAACATACGGTAGATATGTAATCAGTACAGGATAATGTTTTGATTCATAGTTGCTATAGGCTCTATGTGGCCTACACTCTAAAGGAAATATTTGACAAGAGTTGGGAATATGAACAATTATTCCCAAATGTAGGTTATCCAAATGTAGGATTGCAGAAATGTGACCTTTCCATTCATATACATTATGCTTCTTAAAAAGTGTTTTCACTGTCCAAGAGTCTTGGGGAAGGGTAGCCAATGTGGTGCCAGCCAGATGTTTTGGACAGCAATTTCCAGCCAGCATGTCCATTGGTCAGGGATGATGGGAGCTGGGGTCCTTATCAAGCAAAGGGCATCACATTGTCTACCCCTGATCTTGGCTATTGCTTCAATGCAACACAACTTGGAAAGGGGACACAACTTTGGTGTGAACATAGCATTGGTAGAACATCTGTTTTGCACACAGGTGTCATCCCTGGAATCTCCAGGAAGAGCTGGAAAGAGGCCCTGTCTGAAATTCCCCTGCCAGTTAGTATAAACCAGCCTTTTCCAACCTGGTCCATCCAGATGTTTTGGATCACCCATCATTTCTGAATTTTGCCTGGGCTGTATGGGACTGACGAGTTGTAATCTAGAACATTTGGATGGCCCCATGTTGGGGGAAGTTGGTACTGAGCTATATAGACCATTGCTAAGGCTGCATAGAAGGCAGCTTCTTATGTTCATAATTTCCAAACAACCACACATTACACAGAGGTGTGTTTTATTTACTGTTTTATAGTTGTTGTTTTAAAAAAGAACCATCACCAGTCATGTTCCAAGTGATTGAACAGTTTGTTTAACAAATCCATGTTGATGAAACATGTATAGCGTATAAATGGAAAATGTGGCACTATCTGCGTACAACTGCTGAAAATTAGATGTGTGCTATCCTGGAATGAAAGTCAACAGCAACTAAAGGTTTTTTTGGGTTGGGAGGGAGAGCTTTTTGTCCCCACAACTAGCCCATTACCACCTGAAAGGATATATACACACACAAGAATAACATGGAAAACCAATGCATGGAAGACTATTGCAGAAGAAAGAATTCTAAAAAGTAGCTGCTGTCTATTCAATGGGTGTAATTGTAAACAAAGCCAGTGTGCTCTTTATAGCAGGGATCAAGAACCCGTGGCTGCCCTGAAGTTGTTACACCATCAGTCCCAACAAGCATGGCCAGTGGTCAGGAATAATGGGAATTGGAATTCAACAACATCCGGAGGGCCACAGATTCACCACCCCTGCTAAATACATAGTATATAAGCATTATTCACAGTAAATGTATTTATTGCAATGCTAGTAGTATATTGGCAGTTTAAAAAACATGGCAAGAAGTGCACCTGTTTCTTGAATGACTATAGAAAGAGTAATAACTATAGGCCGTCATATATACCAGTTAATAGTAGGCTCATGCATTTCACATCTGATTACAGTATAAAGAGCCTCCCCTCATTGGACAAAGTCTTCACACTAAACTCAAAGTTGAAATGTCATTAGGCTGCAATTCTAAATGCACTTCCTGAAGGTAAGCTTCATTGCTATATGAGGGAATTGCATGTAAGTGTGCTATAAGGATCAGGAAGTAAGTGTTCAAACAGCAGATATAGGCTACTACACGTTTATCAGCAAGACTTCTGCAAATGAAACAATGATATAAGCATTTTTGTTGCAGTGTTTTAGCATTTTAAAGCTGAGCAGAGGCAGATTACTCACCACCACTCCAGATGTTCATATAAGACTTTGACCAAATCAAACTACAGTACCAACAACATTGTCATCAACACAAGCTGCCTGTGAATCTAGTTGACTTACAGTCTAGGAAAGGGTCAGGGTATATTCTTTTCAGACCAAGGCATGGGCATAGCCAAGAGGGGGGGGCAGCTGCCCCCCTAAATCAATAAAAAATACATAGCTAACTGAGGTTCTGTCCCCTCCAACAAAAGGCATGCCCCTCCCAACAAAAATCCTGGCTATGCCCATGGACCAAGGGCTGGATTTTCTCCTTCCAGGGACAGCATGTCAATGGTGAGCAGGGCTAGAGAACAAAGTGATCAGTAGACACAACCCTTTTTTTATAGGGCAGGCTTCTATGCACATCATTTCCATGGAAGGAAGCAGGAAGAAGAAGAGTTTGGATTTGATATCCCGCTTTATCACTACCCGAAGGAGTCTCAAAGCGGCTAACATTCTCCTTTCCCTTCCTCCCCCACAACAAACACTCTGTGAGGTGAGTGGGGCTGAGAGACTTCAAAGAAGTGTGACTAGCCCAAGGTCACTCAGCAGCTGCATGTGGAGGAGCGGAGACACGAACCCGGTTCCCCAGATTACGAGTGTAGTGGTCTACCGCTCTTAACCACTACACCACACTGGCTCTCAGGAGGCATTATCACAGGTCAAGGACCCATTCCAGCTTCGAGGAAGGCATGGAGTAAGGATAGGAAGAGTCCTGAGGGCAAGATAAAGAGGCTGAGAGGGCAGCAATTGACTAAGATGGACTGGCGGAGCCACCATGGCATCCATTGCCCTGTCACTTATGTCAGTCAAGGTGGAAGGGGGGAGCGGGGGGAGGCAAATTGCTGTGTGCCAGACAGGAGCAGCAAGCAGACCCAGATTGGACCTGATGTCATCAAATGACAGCAGCAGGACGTGCATGGGATCCCAGCTGGCTCCGCTCCTCCCAGAATGCCCAATTTTGGGGTCTACTGTGGCCTACCACTGGTGAGGATCCCACCAGTACCGGTAGTACTTCTGCCCACCCATTCAGCAGGCAGAATGGAAAGCTCTGCACCAGCAGAGGGACTCTGGAATCACTGGCAGGACTAGGCAGAGAGACACTGCTGCCCAGTCTGAACCTCCCCCAGCCTGGTGCCAAGGGGGTTTGGATGCTAGTCTAAGCCAGTAAGTGCCATGTGTTTGTGTCAATTTTTTTCTTGCCGACTTAATTTTGATTTTATTGGGAATTCCTCTGTTCTGCCATCAAGCACTTAGAAATGCAATGTGCCGTACAAATAGGGATGATTTACGTATTTAGGTCCATTAAGTAGATGGCTCTTTACATACAGTTCTCTTTTCATCTCTGCAAGTGTTGGATATGAAAGATTCCAGATAGCTAAGAAATAATGTGTTTGTTTCTACATAAGAACTGCCATCTGGAGCAGGTTAAAGCAGCCTCCCACCCCCAGCTGTTGTCCAGCCCTAAGAATCATGGAGGTGGCTCAGTTGCTAAAGGACATCAGAATACAATGGCTGAGAACATTTTATTACAGAATGGGTTTCTCTCATTCAGGAGTGTTTTCCTGTTTTCCAAGTTATCTGAAAAGGGGATTTCAAACTGTCCTAGCAGCCCCTTCTCTTTTGTGTATCTGAATACTTTTCTGGTTTAAGACAATGCACCCCTTCTCCAAATGCTGCAGACATATCAACTAAAAAAAGGATGGGAAAGTGTGATGTGTACAGACAACACATTTTTTAAACCTCCATATCACAGGAACATCATCCAAATCACAGTCATTGCAGAAATGGCTAGAGGAACTGTACTGACCATGGTGTTTAAACTTTTGTTGCAGAGATCTCTTTGGCAACAAAGGAATCTAAAACTGTCAGCGTTAAAGTAATTGGCAACTTGTTCTGTGGTACACTGTGACATTTTCCAGCAGCTATAGGTTCTCAAATGCACTGTAAAAAAAGAAAAAAGAAAAATGACACCCCAAAATAAGCAATTGAAAACTTGACAGCTTAAAATAAGTTTGCTTTCTGTTGAATTTTTTTTTAAAAAAACAATGTTTAACAAAAGCTGCTAATTTGATAACTTTATAAGGATACCATAACTTATAATATGGTTTATATGGTAAATATGGAAGCTTTTAAAAAAAATAACCAAATTTCTCAGTACTTTGCAGTAGTTGCCCCATCTTGCATAGATGTAGGGTATAATCCTATTGAATATTGGAGTAGATCTTGAGCTGCTCTTTTGTGAATGGAAGGACTCCTGTTCACAGAAGGGACTGCTTTAGTGCACTACATAGCTTTTGCCCTCATCCCATGTCAAGCAGATAAAACATCTGCATCAAATTCTCATGCCACTCCTAGCTTCTATTCAGTATCAAAAACAAACCACTTCTTTAAAAAAAGAAAGAAACCCTAAACATTGGAATTAAACTATACAAAAGAAAGAAGCAGATATGTAAAAATATAATATAGCCTTGACAGGCTTCCTCAACCTCGGCCCTCCAGATGTTTTTGGCCTACAACTCCCATGATCCCTAGCTAGCAGGACCAGTGATCAGAGATGCTGGGAATTGTAGTCTCAAAACATCTGGAGGGCCCAGGTTGAGGAAGCCTGCCTTAAGCTAAGGGATACAGCAAACTGGGCCCCAAAGGATGATTGTATGAAACGGGCTTTCTGAGAAAAGGACTTATCATATACAGTGGTGCCTCGCAAGACGAAATTAATTCGTTCTGCGAGTTTTGTCGTCTTGCGAAGCATGGTCTTGCAAAGCACGGTTTCCCATAGGAATGCATTGAAAAGAAAAAGGAAACTCGCAAGACGTTTTCGTCTTGCGAAGCAAGCCCATAGGGAAATTCGTCTTGTGAAGCAACTCCAAAAACGAAAAACTCTTTCGTCTTGCGAGTTTTTCGTCTTGAGAGGCATTCGTCTTGCGGGGTACCACTGTAATGCCACTATGCAAATCTATGGTGCGGCTGCACTTTGCACACTGCGTACAGTACAGATTGCCTTATCTCAAAAAGCAGATCGTAGAGTTGGAAAATGTTCAGAAAGGGCTTATTAGTAGTATAGGATTGTGCTGCAAGAGACACTCAAACCAAGAGTGAGACTGATACACAGCTGCATATTATACATACCAAACCTAATTTGCAAGCAAGCATCTTCTTCGTAGCTACAGGTAAGGTTTGTCCTACACAGGAAGGGGCTTTGTTCGCAAGTGTAACATCGGAGTGCATAGCCTGAGATACAAAGGGAGATTTTGTTAAACTAATGAAATATCTATATAGCACGATAATTTAAAGTATTTTATGTATACTGCCACAGTAAACAAACATTAGGCCTATATGATTGCTCACATCATAATGAATATTGGAGGAGGAGAGAGTATGGCAGCTTTCCTAATGCCACTTAAATCGTTTGTGGCTAGAGTAGGATTTGGGGACCTCCAGCTCACCCGAGTAGCTGTCGCTTCAGAACCCAATTCGATTTTTGCTAAAAGGAAAACTCATGACACATCACTGCTTTGATCACTATGCCAAAAGTTTATTTTTTACTTTTGTTGTTGCTTTACCGTCTCCAATAATAAAGTGTAAAATACTTTTTGTTTTTACGGACCTTATATAGGACATTTTTAAAGGCAGGGTTTTTTTTTTTTTTAATTGATCAAGGATTCAACTAATAACCAAAGAACTCAGGGAAATCTACTCTCCTTTCCAACTTTGATCACTTTGACACAGTACTGTTTAGTAGGTAATGAGACAAATAGCGAGGAAGAGCCCCCTACTGGACAAAGGATTGAACTTTTGGCTTTTGGCTCCTGTTGACAGTTCAGTCTTAAGAAATCAATAGGCTTAAGTGCATTTGCATTATGAATTAGACAACAGTAATTTGACATCTAAAAACAAATTGCTCATTATGTAGAATGGTGGAACATTCTGTCTCAACTGCCATCCAACTCTACCTGTTTCCACTAATTGCTGTGAAAACCAGAGAGGGAGAACCTATAGCCTCCAGATGCTGTTGGACTTCAGCTCCTATCAGCCCTAGGCGGCATAGCCCAATGGTCAGCGAAGATGGGAGCTGGAGTCTAAAATCAGCTGGAGAGCTATGGGTTCCCTGTCCCTGCTCTGTGTCATGGTGATTCCTGACTGACTACATCAAAGAAACCCACCTGCCATGCATGATGGAACTAAGCAAATTTCCCATTTTTGGTGCCTGCACATGGGATATGTAAACCCAAGCATATGTGTTAAGCACCTGATAGGTCACTACTACATCACTATTTATTATGTTTGTGCTGATTAACCTGCTGTGTTTGCATTAAATACAAAATAATAATCCAAAGTTTACCAACAAAACAATTATTTGGTGGACACCTCCACCAAAGAACTGCACAAAATGCTTGCTAGGTTGCGTGTTGTTCAGGACCATTCCCCATCTTCTCCTCTCAGGCTTTAAAATCCCTTCTGGTTAACTGTATGCCAACTGCTATGTTCACATCAGTTGCTGTATTCTGTACAGCACTTGAAGAGATACAATAGAAACAGAAAACTTTCTATAGGTTTCCATCAAATTTATACCACTGCACGGGTGTTCAGTGGTCACTGAGCCATTCCCTTCAAGGAGCTTCAAGGAGGATACCTACCAGAACTGCAGGACACAGTTACAATAATGAATATTGTAAGCAGAATGCTGTTCATTTTGTCCATGGTTCCCCTGAAGTCTAGAAAGAGAAACACACATGAGATTGGGGCCATGTGCATAATTTGTTTGCTCCAGTCAAAGCCTCCCATTCAAAGCTGCTATTAGCCTCTAGGAGAAAAAAAATGCAACTGAGCCTTGACAAGGAGGCAACTGAACAAAGTTACCTTCTTACATTTTTTTTACACAAATACACCCCTCCCTTCAACTAAAGCACTATTACATCAGTTTTAACAGTCACAGCTTCTACAAAAGAATCAAACTCTAGATTGATACGGGTTCTATTTTCAAATTAAATTATGTTACACATTTTAAAAAGATTTTATCATTAAAAATTTTTTTGTTTGCTTTTAGGCTGGACTGGAAAAGAAGCAGATAGGATATGTAGGTATGTTGGGTAGGTATTATATGTATTGTTTGTATTGTATTGTATTTGTTAAGTTTTATGTAAATCAATGAATAATAAAGATTATTTTTTAAAAAGGAAAAGAAGCAGATAACAGCATGCTCTGAGGACCCTGTATGAGGTTTGGAGAAACACATACAAAAATATTTTTAAAAGAAAACCTGATGGGGGAAAAACAACCCACATCCAGCCCAGCCCAATAAGAACTGAGTATGCTCAGCAGCCAAAAATATTGAGTCAGCTTGAAAAGAGAAATAGGAAAGGAGAACTACAGAAAGAAACAGAGAGGAGGAAAATGGTTGGCTGGCAATTAAATACTTCAAGGTCAATGGTAATAGTGGCAATAATTTTAAGACAACAGCCAGAGAAACCAGCAAGCTGGACTGTCCCAAACTTCAGCCCCCAAACATCTTCTGTTTGTTCATACAATCCACATTTCTGCTGAAAACGTATAACACAGAAACTATATGTATTGCTTTTAAAGTGTATTTTGAAGATTATACAGTTCATACTACCATTACATGTAGTAGATGGCCACTGCAGTGGGTATAGGAGATAGTAGAGATGGTTTCAATGAGAAAAGCTTGTATCCATCATGTCTTCCTGAGAGGTTTACAGCTTCTCCATCAAATAGCCACCCAGCTATGTTTCAGTTCTAGTTTACAAACATTTAACTCTCCAAAATGTGGGTTGTTGTCACAGATGTGCACTTGTTCTCTTGGTAGGTCTCCTCTTAAGCATCCTGTCTTTTGATTAAGTTGGATAATGGAGGTCTGCAATCAAGATCCCTTTTCCAGGTTTGTATTTTACAATACAGTACTTAGAATAATAGAACTGTGGAATTGTAGAGTTGGAAGGGACCCTGAGGGTCATCTAGTCCAACCCCTTGCAATGCAGGAATCACTGAAAGATGGCCATCCAATCTTGCCTTAAAAACCTCCAGCAAAGGAGAGTCAACCGCCTTCTGAAGGAGTCTGTTGCACTGTTGACAGCTTTTAATGTCAGAAAGTTCTTCCTGATGTTTAGCCGGAATCTCCTTTCTTGTAATTTGGATCCATTGGTTTGGGTTCTGACCTCCAGAGCCATTGTACCCTTGCAGCTTCAGAATAATACATTGAGGGATTGGTGGTACTGAAGTGGCAGGCACTTTGAGTATGCTCTCTAAGAGGTTTCTGGTCTGTTTCCACTGTGAAGATGGCCAAGTGTACAGACTTGTGATTTATTGTTGTTGTTTGTTGCTGTTCCATTTTTATTGTTAATTATTTAACTGAACAAGTAAGCAAACCAAAACAAATAAGAGTGTAAGTACAATATGCAGTGTTATCAACTGCCCTGTAATCCAAGCATATGCAATAAAGTAGTCCTAGACTTCATTTTTAAAAATCCCTTCTGTATTTTGGTCTGCTAATGCTCTCACTTGTTTTGAAAGGTGAGGCGGTCCAAACATAATTTTTTTAACAACCTGATAAAAAGGACAGCTACCACAATGGCAGCAAGAATGTTAATGGCACAAAGATGGAAACAAGAAGAGTTACCGACAAAAGAAGAATGGCAGATGAAGTTAATGGACTATGCAGAATTGGATAAGATGACAGGAAGAATTCGAAACCGACGGGACCAGGAATTTCTAAAAGATTGGACTAAATTTGAGATATATTTGAAAGATAATTGTAAACAACAAATCACGCTAATAGGCTTGCAAGAAGTTTTGTGAGGTTAATTTTAAGAAATATTACAGAAATAACTTTGGAAAATAATATTTGAATTTGATTATTAAATGTAATAGTGGAGTATGAAATACAAGAGGAAGTTAAGAAAAGTGAAAATCCCGAGAAGTGGTTGGTGGAAGTCAGAAAACTTGTATAACATATGAATGTTAAATGTTATTTAAAAGAATGTATGTAAAAATCTCTAATAAAAATTATTATTTTTTTTAAAAAAGAAAGGACAGCTACCAAAGTATTATGAATGAACTTCTATCAGTACTGAAGACTTTGGATGCTTTAGAGATCCAGGTGTTACTAGCTGCTGCTGCTGAAAACCTGAGGGTAATATTCCTTTGGCACCTTATACAGGTCTTTTCAGATGCCAGTATTAATCTGTCTCCAACATATGACTGATTTAGATAGGATTCCTGCACTGCAGGGGGGGTTGACTAGATGACTCTTGGGGTCCCTTCCAACTCTAGATTACTATGTTTCTGTGAATACAGTATTGAATTTTGAATAGTATAAAATTTGTACTATATTTTCTAAAATAAAGTGGACTACATTGCAGAGCCGTAACATATCACACATACCCTCTCAGCCAAAGTTCTCAGCTCCAAGCATGCCATGTGGGTGGATACATGTGCAGGCTTGTTGTTATTTCGAACTCATTTTACAGCCTGCTGCCAACTCCCACTTGGAACACAATTTTTTTGGGGGGGGGGCGGGAACTCTGCCTTCTAACATGCTAAAAACATACACACAGTTTGGCTCACTAAGAGCAATGGCTCTAGGAGATTCCATTACTTTATGTTTCAGTGATATTTTATGTTCTCAGAGAAAACGACCACTCTTTCGCACTAGAAAAGCAATGAGTTGACAGGAAGAAAACGTAAAGTGCCTTGATTAACTTTGGCCAGCTCCCTGCAGTTCCTATCACTATGCAGCACCACCATGGCATGGCAGGCATACTAAACAAGAAGAGGGGGTATTTAAGGACACACGAGATCCTAATTTGACTAGTTACCAAAGCTAGAATTATTTGGGAGCAGCAATGTATCAGGTGACCTTAGATCATGGGAAAGGGGACCAGAACCAGGGGTTTGATGCAGGCAGAGCATCTTTTATCTCTCAGCATTGCCTCCGCAGTCTTAGCTACGTGCTCCTTCCACGATCCCGAGAGAATTCTCTTTGAGACCCGCAAGAAGAGGACAGACCCTAGTTAGGACGGTCTCGGACGACAGCAGGAAGGGCGCTTTGGGGCGGGGCTGTTTGGTAGGATCGCCTTCTCGTGCCAATGGGGAGGGAGGCAAAGGTTAGGAAAGCTGCACCCACTGAAAAGAATCCCCTCTTCTGAACGGACACAGCAGAAAGTACGGGAGCCCAAAGTAGTCGATGCACACCCAACGCCCCCCGCCCGCCATACGCACCACAAGACACATCCCGGTGCGAATTCCGACCCCCCCCTCCCACCGCGATTTACGAGGCACTCCGCCAGGCAGAGCAACTGAAGCTGCCTTACCCCGCCCATCTAGCTCAGTATTGCCCACACTGGCCGGCAGCAGTTCCCCAGCCTTTCGGGAAGGGAGGGGGGTCTCTCTCAGCCCTAGTTGGAGAGGCTGCTCTCTGCTCCCTGCTCTCCTGCCCTTCCCCGCAGAGTTAAGCCCTAAATGCAGCCTGCATCATCTAGGCTCATTTCGCCCCTATCCTTATCCTCTCCGGTCCGGAGACCCAGCGAGTTGCTCCGCCTGCTCTGGGGCATCTCGCGGAGAGAGTGTCCCTTCCCCAAGCCCTCGAAACCGGCCCTTCACGCGCCAAGTGCCCGGCCCGCCGCTCACCCTCCTGCACGCAGCTCGACGCTCCGCCGCAATCCCTCTGCAGCAAAATCCTGGCCCGCCGGTTTCTCTCGCGCCCAGAAGAGCGCGCCGCTTCTCGGGCACCAGGACGCTCCGCCTCCCGCGCGGCGAGGCTGGTTTGCGGCAATGCGGAGAGCAGCCGAAGCAGCGAAATATAAGTGTTTCAATGATGGGATCGAGCGAGAGGGAAAAGAGAAAAGAGGGCGGAGCGGAGCGGGCTCGGCCTGTACCGCTCAGTTCTAGGAGCGTCTCACCAGGAGCAGCGAGGCCTTGAGTGGGTCGTCGTCGGGGTAGCAAATTGGGCTTGGAAATAAAACCGCAGGCATTGCTGCCTCCCCTCAAAATGGATATTGTAGAGTTGGGGAGAGGTTGGGGTGCGGAGAAAGGCCACCCGAGCCAACAACTGGATGGAGCGGCTCCCCTTGAGGAAGGCTGCAGCATTGGGCATTTTTTAGTTCAGGGAAAAGGCGAGGGAGAGGCAGTACGGTGGGGGTTTAATTTGCTTAAAAGTCGATACAGAAAAAAAGGTTTCGTCCTTCCTAACGCTAGAACTCATGGCCAGCCACCGAAGCTGAATGTTAAGACGATAAGGACTTTTTCCAACTTGAAGGGCTTTGAGAATTAAGACTAATTAGGCAAAACGCTGCCTCCACACTGAGAACAAACTGGTTCTGAATACTGTATGTATTTGAAAACAACACACCTACATCGGAGACCTTCTTATCCAGATTGGAAAGCTTGTTTTTAACATATATCCTCGCTTCCAGAAAGGATAGAGAGTAAGGCACATGGTATCTATCAAATGGGATGCTAGCTTCTGATATTCAAGGAACTTCAAGAACAGTTACCTACAAGGTATGAGAGATAAGGATGACATGAGGTAACCTAAAGCATATAAAAAGGTGCCTGGGCATATAAACTTCAAACCCTTCTCAAGTTGGCTTTATGCAGTTATTTGAACCTTTCATGGGAACTGGGAATAGTATGGACTTCAGCATTGTCAGGTTTACTACATACAGTGAGTTTCCGTAGAGCTTACTTCCTCCTGAAGTTTAGCACTCAACTGACATGTATAGAAACATATATAGGGGAGTATCTTAAACTTCCTAGAAAGAGGATTTTTTTTAATATTGACATTATCTAGCCTCAGTAAAAGTGTCATCTCATAGGAGAAATGGGTCTTATAGGTCTTGGTTGCCTGCCATGGTAAACCGCATCATAAATAAACTGATCATGGCTATTTTGCTCCTTCCTGTAATCACAAGGTGGAAAACAAATCATACATGCTGGTTTATTTCCCAAATCACCATCTGCAACCTTTTCCCAAATTGCCATCTGCAATAAGTATTGTTTTTGTTCTAACCAAAAGGGGGGGGAAAGGGAATACTTTAAAAAACTGTTTGCATCCTGACTTTACCTGGATTCTCTTTTTACTGTAAACCAGGCATAGGCAACCTTGGTCCTCCAGATGTTTTGGGACTACAATTCCCATCATCCCTGACCACTGGTCCTGTTAGCTAGGGATCATGGGAGTTGTAGTTCCAAAACATCTGGAGGGCCAAGGTTGCCTATGCATGCTGTAAACTATGCTGTAAATGTATAATACAAACCCTACAACAAATTATCATACAACTATAGCACTTGAGAAAATTCAAACCCTTTCCACAATGTAACAAGTTCACTCTTTTTGAAAATTATAGTTGCAGTTTACTTCAGCTAGGAGTATCAATTTGATATTTTCTTAATTATGAATTTTACTCCTCCCCCCCATCTTGTGTACCAAGTGACAAGTTGGTAAAACCTAATTATATATCACTAGTAGACTTTAAGCCCGTTAAATTAACGGGCGCTAGAACATCATGGAAAGCGGGGACGGCGAGAACTTGCTGAAGTGCTTGATGTACTTGGGCGCCCCGGCCAGCGCCGAATGGCCCTTCAGCAGGCAGCGCAGGAGGCGCATCACGGCGGCGGCACTGGCACCAGCCAGGCCCCGGCAGGCCAACTCAGCCGCCACTTGTAACGGCTGCTGCCGCTTAGAAGTAAGTCCACGCGAGTGTACACCCGCCGCTTCAACAGCCCGGCCGCCCAAAGTCTCTGCGCTCCAATCCCTGTGTCCGTGGGGCACATGCGCAGTAGGACACAGGGACGGACACAGGGACGGACACAGGGACGGACACAGGGACTGGACGCAGAGACACTTGCACTTTATTACTGTAGATTCTGAGGAACACCTGGGCCACACTATCAGTGAAGGGCTACAGCTTATTTGTATATCGTCTGCACTGCGGGAAGAAGGCCCAAGGTTCAATCCACAGCATTTCCAGTTGGGTCAGTGGTCAGGGATGATGGGAGTTGTAGTCCCTATCCTGGCATAGAAGTCTATGACAGATTTTCCAGTTTTATTACAGGTGAATCCTTTCTACCACTGCTGCTTAACAGTACAGTCCTAGACATGTCTACTTGGGAGAAGAATAGGATTTACTCCCAGGTATGTGTGTATGTGGTTGCAGCCTAAAGTCCCCACTACTTTATAGAATGGTGCAATTGTTGTATGAAGCTACATCTCACCTGTCCTTTGATTGATACACACACCCACACACCCACACACCCAATGTAATGTTATGACTTATTTCAGGTTCTCTTCATTTTTAGTAAGACAGTTATAAAGAAAACCATTTAGTGTTCAAGAAAACATGTTTATACTTAAAATTCTAATCACGTATCACAATAGTTAAATGGCATTTGAAGAGGAAAATCAAGCTATTTACATATTTATATTATATAATAAATGAAGAAATGCAGTAGGTAATATGCATATTCCATGTTCCAAAAGGCGCATGATGCAGGATTTAAAACATTAGACCAGCTCCCTTTCAAACATTTCAGAGTGTCCCATTAAAAACATACATATTCGTCCCAATGGCTATACAGATATAACTTCAGTTATTTCATTCACATATGACAAGAGATGAAATAGTAATACAAAATCATTTTGAAAATGACATGCCTAATTTTTCATTCTGTTTGCTGCTTTAATTAAAAAAAGAAACGGAAAGAAAAAAGGCAGCACCATTCTGGTTTTAAGGAAGTTTAAATGTACAATGACTACCTTCAAATTGCAAAGCTGTTTGGAAGAATAAAGCTCACCACACTACTGTATTCCCACCTCTACCCAACATAATCTCTCTCGAGAAGCAAACACATGACAAAAGAGAACCCTGTTTGTATAATCTGCTCAGGTGCAAGCCAGAACCAGCACTCATTCTAGTTGCTCCTCTGCCAAATAATGACTTAATATTCAGAAATATTTTTACATGGTATCTTCCACAGAAATACTTTCTGCAGAGACAATAGGTCTTTATTTTGTTTTTCTGAAAGTTTGCTCAGGTTTGACGCGGACAACGTCCACGTCCAGAAGGAACAGGGATGTCCAGAATTCTGCGTCTATCTTCATATTCATCAGTATCTGTTGAGTCTTCGTCTTCATCCATAGCGCATTCGTTATGATTGGTTTCCTAAATGCAGGAACAGAAGTAATATAGGTAAGCTCTTTGACAAAGTTTCCTTGCAAAACTACCCCAACTAAATGTGATCTTGTTTATCAAGCTGCATTAAACAAACAAACAAACAAACAAATCAATGAGTACAACAGAAAAAGTAAAATACTTTAAGATCTCTTGTTGTTTTTATGGTATTTTTATGGAAACTATGCCTGGTTTCCAACAGCTTGCCAAAGTGTTACCCAACACAATGCCTGGGACTGGGCTGAAATTCCTGTCACAGCCATTCAAGATAGCATTATGCTATATATTAGACACTAGACAGTAGGACACTTCTTTGGTTCTTTAGTAGGCATTGGGCAAAATCCAAAACAATGCCAGTGGACACAACAGATTCTGGGGGCATGCAGGGAGCAGCAGCAGGAAAGGAAGGGGAGTTTGTGCAAGTGCGCTGACACTATTGGATTTCACCCATTCTAAGCAAATTGTAGCACACACAACACTTGGGAGAATGTACTAAATGTGCCTATTCAAATTGTGCTGAACAGCCTTATATCATTGGACTTCATAACACTCTATAGGAAGGCAATGCTACTCTCATTTTACAAAAAAGGAGCCAAGATATAACATGATTTGTCTGCTTAAGCGTATTTTGGACAAACTGAATTTGAATCCAGTACAAATGGTATTTTATCATATTACCACTGAAAACTTTTTACTTGTGTGTAAGCCAAAAAGTTCTACTCATAAAGGCAGTCTATAAATATTCTAATTAAAAGTAAGTCCTGTGTTCCATCTACAGTTTTTTTCAGTAAGAGCAGCCAAAGGCTCAATTTTAAAATAAGATATCCAAGCAGACAGTGCATTTTAAAAAGTGGAATGCCCATCCAAACACTCTTCTATAAAAACCTACATTCTGACAATAGCTTTCCTGGAATGCTTAAAAATGTCCTATCCCCTGTCATTTGTAGAAAACAATGTTAAAACAATTTTCAAGACAACATGGAAAAAGGTTGAACAAGCAAAACAGAACAAATGATCTGCTGTAACTAAATATAAGACAAAATAATGTTTCTATCCAACAGTAAGTTCCCACTTATTTTATGTTATTCATTTAGCACATAAATAGCAGGGCAGTTATATAATATGTAGGCAATATCAAATTGTTAATATATCTAATATATTTGTTCTTCCCCAAAATGAGTATTACTCAAAAAACAAAGCAAAGCAAAGCAAAAACAACAACAAAAAAACAAGCAGTCAGAAAAGACATTTTACTACTTGGGCTTTTCCCAAATGTTCCAGGACCTTTATACACATTTCATAATCCCATATATGAGAAAGTTGTTATCTATCCCCTCACTACATTTTTTGCTCATAATTGATAAAGAATTAAGTATGATACTTGAGCACACACAATTTTAAACTAGGTAAAGTATTTTTTTTTAGTTTACTCACCTTATAGCTTCTAAAAACTATTAACCTAGTTTTATGCAAAAAAGGAGATCACTATTTATATTTAAACACAAAATCCAATTGTTTTCTGGAAACCAAAGAGAAGAGTTAAGGCCTAAAAACATCAATTTTAACTTACCATGCGTGCTGTAGATACTTTGAACGTTGGGCAAACCATATGAAATCTAGGAATGGTAACATTAAAAAATCTGTCTTTATAGTAGAGACAATGGAATGTATAGTATCCTTCCATGTACCCTGAAGTAGTGGCAAATGTCGTACAGCTGGTATATTCATAAACCCGACCAGGGCTGATTATGGGAAATTCTCCTGTAGAAACAAAGTTAACAGAGGACTTCAACCTCTGGAACCAAAAATACTTCAATTAGGATCAAACTTAACATTGCAATGAACTTTTTAAAAAAGTGTGCTTACAACTAGTCACTTTTATTTCTAAAAGAAATACAGCCACAAGACTGGTTCCAATACAGGCCCCATACTAGTTTCTTGACAAAAACCCAAACCTACCCTCTTGACTGCTATTTGCCCTCAAATGTGATATTTATACAGCAAACAGCATATATGGGGGCACTTTATCCGCCATGAGGGAGTGTTTTTGGACCAAAAACTGGACTCCAATTTAGACTGAGAGCAAGTTTCACTGCAGGGCCTCAAAGCTACTTCCCTTCGCCCCAATAAAATTGGCCAGTTTAAGCACGCTTTTTTAAACAGCATGTTTATTGTAATGTGTAGTTTGGCCCTCAGAATTGTGCCACAGACTTCGAAGAAACAAAAGAGCGAGCAGTCTATACTATTATAGATTTTAATCTTAGTATAAAATTGTAAGGGTGCTGCCATGCTGCAGTTTGCATGGCTTGTTGATAGGCAGCAGGTGTGTGGCCCAGGCAGGCAGGAAGACAGAGCGAGTGAGCAGGCAGCCCAAGCAAGCAGGTGAGTGGGAGTGGCAGCCACCTCAGATAAGCCACAGAGCAACAGGCAGAATGGGCTGGGTCAGCTCCCAAGAAATCATCCTGCTCTGATGCCACTGCCCACCTCACATGTTTCTCCTCTTCCTTCTCCCTGCTCCTTGCTGAAGGAAGCAGCAGTAGCAGCAGCAGCAGCAGGGGAAAAGAGAGGAAGACTTCCCATCCTTCATTCCCTCTCCCTGTGCTGTTGCAGGGAAGCAAAGGAGAGAATGTCTCTTTCGTCTTCATCCCACTGTTGCAGGCTTCTTTCTCAGTCGTTCCTCAGTGATGCTGCACTTGCAACAAAGAAACCTTTTTTTAAAAGTGTAATTGCCACACAGCGGGGCAGCGATGGTTGCTTAGATTGGGATCATGGCTGGGAAGAAAAGGACTAAGGTTCCTCTAACTGCACTCTGCATTTCTTCTTGTTGTTGTTTTTAAAACAGTTACATTCTTTAAATATTCCTTACCTACTACTCCAGGACCTTGCACCTCCTCCACATCACCTTTGGCATTGGTTATTCTCCAGTACCGACTGTCTAGCTGACAAGCCTTCTCTGGAAGAGCATCTTTGGACATCTCAATTCTAACAAATTATGCAAAATACTCATTTTAGTGAGAGAGCAAAAGCACTAGCCCAAAACTATTACCTTCCTTAAAATACTATCCAGAATATTTTAACTGTTTTGGGGGCCTTGAGAGGTGGAAGGAAATAGTTGTGACACTTGTCTGACCACATTACAAACAATACTCATTAGCAGGGACATAAGAGTCATGTTTTTCTCTGACACAATGTAGCAAATTGACTGTCCAAGAAATACTACCCTAAGGGGGAAGATTCTAGATCCTGTAATTATTACACAGGAAAAATAATAATTGAACGGATGTTAGAAGAAAGAATATGTTGTTCTATAGAACACTACAGAAAAGGAAGTCAAAAGCAAAGAAGTAACTTCAGTGCAGTCTTGTAAAAAGCATTCAACATTTTCCCTTTCTTACTTTTTATCTCTCACTGATAAATTGTGATTTTGGAAGGACTAGTTTATATTTTAGGTAGTTTAGAATTTTGCCAGTGAGCAAAGAAAGCTTCAAGACGTGTCAGTAACACATTGATAAAATCAGCATTGGTTTACTGCTCCTACCTGATTCTGTAAGTAAAGAAATAGTGAGGTGGATGTACAGAACTGAGTTCAGGTAGAAAAGATGTGGAGACAGAGACAGTAATATCTCCTGTTGTTGCTACGCAACTCTTGTCATGAACGTATCTAGCAAATAAAGAAAAAGGCATTATCTTGTCTGATATTTTAAAGAATAAACAAATACTGAAAAATTCGTTTGTATAAAACCAATTTTCACCTTACAATTTGTGCATTAAGAATCTATTTCTCTCCGTAATAAGAGAAGGCATTCTCTGTACCTGCTTAATGCCACTTAGACTATATCTGTTTCTGCAGAACATAGTACAGATGTATTGCTAACATTACAATGTTACTGTAAATAATAAGTGTGCTTTGCTTTACTACCTCATTCTCACATACATGTCTAACATATATTATAAGATTATTTTTGTTACAAGTTTATTACAAGATTATTACTTTTTGTCTTAATAAGATACCATAGATTGTAAACCAAAGCTGTAATACCTGAAAATCTGGTCTCTGATGATGGGATAGCCACCTGTTACTACATTGTTTACATAGGAGGTGAACCATTCCAAATAGGAGCTACCTAATGGCAAAGGGGGAGAAACATTTCACAAGGTCATAAAAAGGCGAGTATGCCGATTACATACGCTATGACTAAAAACAAAACAAAACAAAGAACAGTTCAGACCTCCCAGGTGGTGGTCACCTAGTTCTGACTATTAGCAGTCTCAAGTACATGGCAAGCGGAAGCTGCTCATTCATCTAAGACCAGAACTCAGAAGTCTGAATGAAACTGGGGCAGGGGAGAAAGAGGAAGTTCCCACTTGTTTGTCCCCTACCTGTGCTTTGTTATAGAACAGCTTGCCTCATTCCATTTTCCAATGGACTAAGAAGCTTCATTTCACTATAGATGGCAATAAATGCATTGTTACGTTTAGCAGGATAGTAGGAGGAATTCAATATCTCAGTATGAGCAAACATTTCCTCTTACCAGACGGAGTGATTTCCCCCCTTCTTGCTCCGCAAATTGTTCTAGGATTTTTTTCCTGACCCCCCTCCCCCAGAGTTGACTCCCCCAGAGTCAACTGGTAGAGCACAGGGGAAGAAGAAAGGAGGAGCCCTGTTGTGCTAGGGGACACATTGCACTGGGTCCCTATTTGGTGCAACTATACTGGTACAACTATTTAAATGAATCTGGCTCTTGTTTTTAAAATACAAATAAACTACCATTCCTCCCAATGCAAAACACAAATAAAAAGCTTTGAGAGATGTGTGTGCAGAGATGGTTCCATTTGTTAAACTTCCCTGCCCAATGCCATTCCCATCCTTGATTGTCTGAGCATGCTATTTTTGATTTGCCGTAACCTTTGAAAGGTAATTTTGCCTCAATTACATATCACAGGTTTAGGAAACAGAGGGTCTGATGGTGTTACTGCAGTTGCTTTGCTCAAAAACTGAGCTACAAGAACTGCAGAAAATGCAAGCTTGAGAAACCCTGATTGCTACTTCTCTAAGACAAAGCAGAAAGGTGGGATGAAAGGCAATTTGCATGAGCTGGCTGGTAGGGGCTGCATAATCCTCTCACCAAGTGCTTTCCCCAGCCGATGCAGCAAACATGCATCTGGGAAATCCAGGAGGAAGAAGACTTAAGCACTCCTCTAACACCTACTTCTTACCTGCACATCATCCCATCACTTTGCAGTGAAGAAGTGACATCCAGGGTTCCTAGACTTGCTGTTACTCTAATTCAGAGCCCCCACCACCATCACATTGAACTATAATCCCTAGCTTCCCATCTTTCATATTCTAATTCATATTGACTTCTCTAAATTGTTTCCCATTTAAGTTCCAAAATACTTTTACCTGTAATAAACATATCAATTGCAGATGGATTGCGGGCCATTTGATCCTTTAAAGGGAAAAAAAAGTTTATTTGCATCCTTAAAAACTAGATTTACAGGTACCATATAATACTGCAGGAAATCGTCTGTAACCAGTAGTAAAAAAGAGCAAAATTAATTGTTTCATCTGTGCAAGTCACTTTATGTTCCCATCTTGTCTGTGAACATTTGGTAGAAAACTCAACTTGAAAACTTAGATTTATTTCTTTGAAATTATAGTATCAATGAAACAGTCATTATGTTAATGTTGTTGTTTTATTAGATAGCTTTCAGCTAAAAACCAAATTGGTGTTTATGTACCACTATCAACAATGGGGTGCTTTGATTCCCCCCTCTAATGCACTGTTAATCAATAACTTACTATAATTTCAAAGTGTGAAGTTTTATTTTTATGCACTAGACACATTTGTATGAAGTCAAAATTTTTGGAGGCAGACTTCTAATCAACTTGCAAGATCCTCCTTCCCCATCATCACACCCCCAGCTTCTTCACTAGTAGCCCTGCTTTGCCTGTCTCTCAGCTCCAGGTCCTAATGATCAGCCTTCACTTCCTTCATGGCAATTATAGCAATTGCTGCCATTTTAAAGCCCCTCTCCTTCACAAGTTAGAACGTTTGAACGTTTATGTGGCCTGTTGTGGATGGTGGGAATTGGCTCACAGATGAAAGACAGCTGATTTTATATTTTTTTAAACATTCTACACACATATACTTCATCAATTTCATCTACTGAAGAGAATGAGTAGCATTAGTGTTGCCTAAAGTGTCTATTTACAAGGCTTTCTTACTGGGCATTGGTAGAAGATCTCATAACTATTGCGGCCCTCCACGCTTTCCAGAGCCATGTACTGACTCAATCCAGTGTGGATGCAAAAGGTTAAGGGGAGGCACTGTTTCAGTCCTAGCCGCTGCTGAAAACCACCAGCTGCTGTGTCAATGTCCAGCAAATCTTCAGAGCGATAGTGATTGGAAAGTGCCATGCTTCCCATCAACCTTTGTGAAGACAGAAAAAAGGGGGAAAACATTATTAACCATAGGAAGATACAAATTTCAAGTATGTGCAAGCTTACGTAGCAGCCGACTGCCAATTAGCAATGACAGTTAACGTTAGCTTCTCACCCTGGAACGACTAGCTTCTGTCCATTATGGATCCGAAATGAACATCGATAGTCATCGGGGAGTTTGCAACCAATTTGTGCTTCCACAGCATCCAGATCTTCCTCCCGAACACTCTCTGTGAGCATTCAAAAACTATACCATTTAGCAGATTATCTTCAGACAATGTAAGCAATGCATTTTACAGTAAGTTATTTAAGACGTGATGTTAAAACCTCTTTAGCAAGCCCCATTCAAGTCAGCAGGTGTGACAACTGTGTTTAGAATCATATATTTTCCTAGGGCTTCTTCACAGTTTACTTTTTCTGAAACAGACATTAATACTATGTCAGAAACACTACCCGTAAAGCATAATGTCTTTTGCTTTCGGAAAACACCTATGCACTCCAAAGTGGTGGGGTTCTTTTTAAGACAAACCAGAGATAGAAGTCTGTCTTAATTCAAGCCACAGCATATGATTTGAATAGGGACACACTGCTGTAAAACAAGGAAGGCCAACTAGTAGTCTGTGGACTGGATCCAGACTCAGAAGTAGTTTTTGTCTTATCCCCCCTGCCCTATGCAATTTCTGGCTAAAATATTTACCAACTATTACTCAGGAGGAGAATCAATAATTTTCAAGAGCCATATAAGAGAGAAAATGGCATGCGTTAATGTTACAAAACCCCAAAAGATATTCATGTATTCCAAAACCTACAGTAATAATAATTCTCACCTAGTATGGCTGCTTCCATACTAGGGTTTTTAGTAATTCTGAGACACTATCAGCTGCAAGTGAAATTAAAATGGCACTAGAGAGTTACATTCCCCTTGCATGTCTCTATAGTGAAGGAAAGAGGAACAACGAAACGACTGCTCTAAAATTGGCTGCTAAAGAAAAATAGAGACCACTTGCAATATATGGTTGGTTTTGTTTTATATGAATGCACATCTGCTCTAGCACACTGATTAAACTTTTAAAAGCATGTATTATTGTTTTTTTTCCCACAAGAAGAAAGGCAGGAAAAGGGCAGGGCATGTTTCAGACCCGGGGGGGGGGGGGGTGTCATTTGAAAAGGCTCCTCTGAGAAGTGGGGGAGGAAGAGCTGATCCTGAGGCTTTGAAAAACATTTCTGCACTTCATTAGTGTGCAAAAGTACAATGAAATGCTTTTTAAATAATAATAATAATGTGTTGAGCTTTTAAAAAACTCTGAATTTAGGGTTAAGGCATCCTGTTGCTCCCCATTTTTCAGAAGCCTGTAAGATGGAGACATAAACCTCTTTGAAATTCAGTGCAGCTGAAACGGATTCTCCTTTCCCCCCCATAATCTTCTCAGATTTCCAGAAAAGCAGTGAGACCTCTGGGAAAATATCCACACACATGGACCCCATTTTGGTGTTTTAAGGAGCATCTCTACCCCCACCCTCAACAAACCAGTTGCTGAATGATTCATGGAAAGATGCGGGATTCAGGGGTAAGAACATTTTGTTCAAACCATTCCTCAAATCTCACAGTGTGTGCTTTTCATATCCACTTATTCAAAATTAACTCTATTGTCGCTGCACTTTCGCCTTTGTACAAAACTGGGAATTAGAATTAACAAAAATAAAAACCCAAAATTCAATAGTGTTTTGCCTGTCCACACTGGACAGGCTAGCACCGATTCAAATCTAAGTCAGAAAACCCACTACAAATCAGGTCCTTAAGCTTTCCTTAATTTCATCATGTTTACAGATACAGTACTTAACAGTTTGTGAAAAGTACCACACTCATTACTATATTATGCAATTGAGGTCCATTTGGTTTTCCTTTTCCTGTTCTAGATCACTATGTCAGATCGACAGCTAAGCACAATTTATTGTGTTTCACACACATGAAAAAGGCTAAAATAAAAAAGGGGGAGGACAGAAATGTTCTCAGCTTAACAAGCATGTTGGCAATAGTTAAATGATCCGGGGTGTTCATTAAGTGGCATTTGACACTGATTTAAAACGATCTCTGGAGAGAGAGAAAATGCAAGTACAACTGAAGTTGTATAAAACAGCAAAATTATAAACAATACCTTTCAAAGAAGTAATCATCCGAGGACAACGCTGAAACAGATATTTTTCTAAATCATCCCAGGCCTTTTTAAGTGTAGCATAAATTTGAATATACCTTCCAAGATCAGCATATGTATCTATAAAGATTGCTTTCCAGCTCCGAGATTTCTCAGCTCTAAAAAGATAAAAAAAATATCTAAGCAGCAGTAAGTAGTAAGAATATTGCATATATGCATTTTTTAAAAACTCTTAGTACCCCGCCCCATTGCTAATTTTCACTTTTTAAGGTAAATTCTAGTTCAGAAGACTGGATTACAGTTCAATGGGCAGGATTTACATAAGTGTTTACCTATCCCATTTAAAAAATTCAACTGGACTTGTATTTAATTTTGAATAATCTGCACACAAAAAGCAGGAAGGAAGAATAAGCCTCATAATTGTGTCATATTGTACAGAAGCAACAGAAATAAGATTTTACAAAAGGGAAAGCAAAATACCTGATAATTGGCAAACAATTTATGAATTCATTCAGAGGATGTCACAAAAGCAGTCAAGGCTTTGCCATAGGTGTGAATAAAGAATGCTTATAGGGCTGGCCAGCAAAATGGGGCGGGGGTAGTACCATGTGAATTTTCATGCATGCTTTAATAAGGAAACCTGTAAAAGTGACTGTGTGTCAAAATGAGCAGCAATTAATCCAAGTTTCTAACTCAAACACCAACATCCCATTTTCTGCTATCCAATTAGATAGATACTTTATTGTCATTGTACGTAGTACAACGAAATTGAATGCCATTCCACATTTACAACCACACATACACATACATACCATCCATCATGACTCCCCAAAGATCATATCATTTGGTTACAGCATTTAAAATAGTTATAGCTCTTGAATAAAAACTGTTTTTTAGTCTATTTGTTCTTGATTTAATTGTTCTGTATCTCTTGCCCGAAGGCAACCGTGCAAACAGACTACCGGTATATCCAATTTAAACCTATGGGATAGGAATATTGCATCATTTGTCATAGAAGTACTCTACAACTTATACAAGCTAAGCTGTTTTAGTATATCTACAGTGGTACCTCCGGTTACGAACTTAATTCGTTCCGGAGGTCCGTTTGTAACCCGAAACCGTTCTAAACATGAGGTGCGCTTTCGCTAATGGTGCCTTCTGCTGCTGCTGCGCCACGGGTGCGCGACTTCCACTCACATCCCGGTTGCGGCAAAGTTCACAACCGGGAGCATCTACTTCCGGGTTAGCGAAGCTCGTAACCCAAAACATTCGTAAGGAGGGTGGTACGTAACATGAGGTTCCACTGTACTGAAGAATCAGCACTACCTAGCATCTTTGCAGGACGAAGCTATTATTTACTAACGGATTATTTCATATTGAGCTGATGCTTGCATACTTTTTCAGCTAATTCAAAATTTATTTTTTAATGCACACAACTTTTAATCCAAGGAGTAGTCTACAAAAAATTGTAAATTTACCAGACAGAAAACTGGTAATACAACTGAATAATTTTTTCATTTTATGTAAATTAAACATTAGCCATACTTACTCAGACAAAAGCCAATATTTCTTACAGTGCCTCCTCCACAGTGGATCATGACTTGAAAACTGATTTAATCTACGGCTTACGCAACAGCAGCTGCAAATACAAAGTCTGTTTAAATTTCTCTACAAATCAGACTAAAACCAGGTTCAGTAATGATTACACTTGTACTTTGTACAGAAATGCTGGAGAATTTCCTGTTTTTTAAGTTAAATTTGACACATGATTTCACACTTATCTTTAAGACACAATTCTCTAAATTAACCCACACTTTTGTACATTTTCTCCATGACAGCTGTGTTGTGGAATTCTGGACACTTTCATTTTGTGCCCCACCCCATGCTCTTTAACCTCTGTATGAAGCTGCTGGGTGAGATCAGAAGACGATTTAGAGTGAGGAGTCATCAGTATGTTGATGACATTCAGCTTTGTTTACTTCATCAGAATCAAGTGAGACTGTTCAGGAACTGGAATGGTGCTTGGATTTGGTAATGGGCTGGATACGGACCAAATTTTCAAATAACCGGAGTTCTAAGTTAGGGCATTAGCTTCCAACTTGTTATGATGAATATGAGAAATGTAGAGAGCAAGAGCTAAAAAAAATAAAAATACCCTAGCCCCCCTGTAGAGGGCAAGGCAGAAAATTAATCTTAAAAGTTAAAAGAAATTAGCTTTGGTTTTTCACCTATTCTCATCAGAGATACCTTTCCAGGCAGGAAATTCTATGCATGTCATAATCACTACTTCAGGAAGAGCAAGTTAAATTAGAGTTTGTTCAACTGCATGTTCAGAAACCTATTTGGTATAAATTATTTGAACTGTACTGCTTGTGACATATATGGGAGGCAACACCATGGTAACATAAACCCAGTAATGTTGCACATTTGTATGTATTTGCTATTTTGCCAAGTGTTTAAGCTTCTCAGCTTTGGCTGTTGTATTAATTTGCACCTTTTGGAAAGGACTAAATGGTATTAAGGTGGGCTCGGCATATAGATTTTGGACAGATGAAATAAATGGCAGGGAATGTGGAAAGGGGATACTTAAGTCCCATCTTCCAACCACTGGGAATTCTGCCAAGCCTTTGTTGGGCTGCTTATAAAGCACACCAATTATCTGTGCTTAACTTTGGCTTTAACAGATGTCAAACTCAGCACTTTAAACAAGATACTGTAATAGAATGGAGTACACACCTCCCTACAGGTTCTACAGAATTTCCATCAACACTGAAAAACTATGTATTGTCATTTGGGTGCACAGTACATACAGCAGAATATATTTACCACCACCATCAGATTAGATCATAGTGTATAGAGACAAACTGAGGCAGACACTATAATATCTGTAACATTAAACACAAAAAATACAAATAATTGGAAATTTAGGGACACTCCACAAGCCATTTTAAAGAAATGTAGCAATAGCCTGGTTCACTCATCATGCAAAGCCAAATCATGGCTTGGCATGATGTGCAAAGTTACTGTGTGCTTCTGTAAGCTTATAATAGTATGACAACACCACCTCCAAGATACCCAGATATCTGGATATGATCCAAACAATGCAACACAATATTTCAAACAAGATGGCACTGGCAAGGAGTTCTCTCTTGTTAGGAAATATTATTGTAAGATACTATTTTAAGGGAAGATTTCATTTTGCTTCCTTTTTGTTGCAAAACAACCTGACATATCACTACAGGTAGATAGCCGTGTTGGTCTGTCATAGTCAAAACAAAATAAAAAAATTCTTTCCAGTAGCACCTTAGAGACCAACTAAGTTTGTTCTTGGTATGAGCTTTCGTGTGCATGCACACTTCTTCACATATCACTAGCTAGAGAGAACATCTGTGCTAAAGGAGCAATAGTAAAGCCAGTTTTTAACAGTGGGGATTCTAGATATAAGTGGGGTCTTGTGAAAAATGTATGGCCTTTCATTTTTTGTTAACCGCCCACTTTTATTTTTTTAAAAAGCCAACAATGTTGTGAACTTGAATTATCTGTATGTACCTGCTCAGAAATACACACACACTAGATTCATTTTTCACCATGTCCATTTCACCTCTCATTAAAAAACAACAACAAAGAATTTCTCCCCCACGCCCCATAAAACAAATCACCCTGACTCACACTGGCTATTGTTCTTAAGGTTGACAAAGAAAAATGGTTGCTTTGCTTAAATCCCAGTCAGCCTATATCCTTCCTTCCCCAAACCATCTATTGAGGTACAGTGGAATGCTCACTTTGCTTTTTATGCTTTTAAGCCATCCAAAATTTTCTAGTTCTATCAGTGAGCTGATGATCTGTTCCCCTGATCAGTCATGCTAAGTTGACCAGTAGGTGTGGGATGTGTTTGGGGAAACAGATGTGGATGAACATTTTTAATGTCCATCCCTTTGGAAGCTGCACAGTGTAGGTGGATATTATCAAACATTATCACTGTGCTCTACAGGTGAGGGCCTACTGCAGATATCAGCTTATCAAAAGGTGCATTTCTCACTATGTAGGAATCTGGTCTTTAGTATTCACTCCAGCTAAATATTAGACAGGTGCAGTGTTGTCAATGCTGTCTTTCCGGAACCTATTGAAAACCTTCCTCTTCCAAGCCTTTTAAGTTGAGATCTTTTCCAGTCGGCATCTCTATTGGAACTGAGCTCATGTTGACAAAATCCCTTATTTAAGAAAGACCATCACTGGTGCAATTTGCAGATGAGCTCACAAAATATGGGTCAGCATTTCACAGACATGTTTTTTTAATTGAGCCTGGACTGACAATTCCAAGCAGCACTGACAACAGTCAAAAGCTGCTTTTCTCATTTAACATCAGGATAAGGTCCGCAGAGGTTATCAATCCTATATGAACATAAAGCTGATCTTCTTTTAAGTTCTTTTTAATGGTTGAAGTTGCTTAGTGAATATTTTTGAGTGTACATAAATTGTGGTATGACTGCAAATATAAAGGTTAATGATAGAATTTTGTCTTTAAAAGGCCTAAAAACTGCCTCCTACTTTTTTGTGCCCCCCAGAACTTTTAGGCTAGCTATGGGCCTGACCTAGCCCTCCAAAAGGCAGCACATAAATAATTCCAGAAATAAGTAATTTACGCAAGGCAGACTCAAAGGAGAGTAAAGCAAAGGCTTTTTCTTTTTAAGTCCATTTTATATTAATATATGGAAACTCCCATAGGGGAGAGGTTCATCTATTTTGGCTCCATAATTATCTCAGGTTTTGACACAGAGAGTCATAGAAACATTCTCGAAGTGAATGATTCCATTGCAAGGAATGCAGAACATGTCAAACTTTTACTATGCTTTCATGATCAGAAATTAACAAAACAACTCACTGTCAGCACTTTGCAAACTTGGCTCAAACTAAAAGGTCCCACTTCCAAGCTGCACTGTCAATGCTAGCCTCATCTAAAGTATGTGCAGTCAAGGGCCAAACCAGACATAAATGCATCTCCCAGATAAATAGTCTGGTGGTTTTGCTGTAAGTGAGAAGCAGCCTCAGCAGGCTTAAGTTTTAATCAGAGGAATGGAGAGGGGCTACTTTTTTTCTCTGGCCACTTCTTAAGGGAAAATATATGGGAGCAAATACATTTTCTATTGCATGTGGAAAAGCAGCCTGGGAATTCTGAGTTTAAATAAGTAGAAAAGGAAAGGCTTAATTTCCCCTCCTGCATTTCACTACCTGATAAGGACAGCACACTGTGGCTACTTTTTGTCAGAAGAGGGTTACTTTTTATTTATTTTATTAAAAAGTCAGGAGATGGTTACACTCACATATCACCTAGTTGGCCCTAAGCTTGTGGAGCTCAATCAAGTCCAGCCCCCAGCTACCTTGCACAAAGGAAGACACACGCCCCATAGCATAAACCTTATCAATATATTTCTCTGCCACCGAGAGGATTTTAAGCATCCACCATGTGGTGTCACTAGGGCAGGGCTCGCTTCGAGCACGTTGCCCAGAGCAAGCACCTGTTGACACAGCCGCGCTGTGGTGAAAGAAAACCTGTCTATCAGCGCAGGGCCAGCTTGGAAGGCTTCTTGAATGCACTTGGGACCCACGGCAGGAGCCTCTCCAGAAATGTGCAATGCAGAGCAGCCCGGAAGCTCTTGCAGGGGGATGGGGGGGAAAGAGATGGGGTAGGGGCTGCTTCCCCACAGACAGGGCCATCGACCCAGCTCCCATACCCAGGGCTACGGGATATCCCTCGCCCCACTTCCCCACTCGGCTTAACCCAAGCCTCGCATCCCCTACTCTTCCTTCCCATTCGGGAGCTTCTCCATGGAGATGTTTCCTGCACGCGCAACCCCGCCATTGATGGGTTTTTTGGGTGGTGGAAGGAGACGGATCGCCATGGCCCTCTCTTCCCCCGAGAAGGCGGCGGCAGCAGCAGCCACCAGCCGCCTCCTCCTCTTCCTCCCCATTTCCCCATGGTGGGCGCTGCGAAGGGAACCCACAGGCAGCCCCCGAGAGCGCCGCCCTGCCCCGCCAGCTCCCCGCATTAAGCCCCGCCGGGCGCCGGGCTACCCGCACCTCATGAGGTCCCTGTAATCCAGGAAGCTGAGGACGAGCAGCAGCGGGTCCGTGGGCAGCGACTCCAGGCTCAGGGGCTGCAAGTCCAGCTCAACGGACGCCGCCATCTTGACGCCTCTCTGGTCGGGCCTCGGCTCCGGAGTGGGAGGCTCCTCCTCCTCCCCGCTCAGCTGAGGCCGGGCTGGGCTGGGCGAGGGCGAAGCGCGGCCTACGGCTTCCTCTTGCCCGCCTGGCGGGCATCTCCCGCCCCTCACGCTGGTTTGTTATCAAACACACACACAGGGCTGGGCCAGCTGGGCTCAAGGGACGCGCTGCTGCGTTCAAAGCCTCGATCTCGCAAAACTTGGGGGGGGGGGTCTCCACATGAGGCACCCCCTCGCCTAGAGGGTTGTGGGCACGACGGCTCCTTTGAACAGCTGCACTGCAGCAGGCAGAAATGCAACAGGCGTAGCTTTCCTGTTTCCCAAATTTGGTTCTGAACATTTGACTTTCGAGCACGCGCAGTAGGCAAGGCGAAGCACGTGCTTAGTTAGGACGCCAGCGAAGCAGGTAGCATTTGATGTTTGCTAGCTATTTATTTATTTAAAAAAGAACTATGGGATAGTCGGCATCACTGGGGGGGGGGGGAAGCTTTATTAGACTTCCTCGCACCCTACTCCGGTAACTCCACTCTAGGCCACCTGAGCTTCAAGCGACAATCCAAGTAGGACCGGAACCACCGCAAAGTGGTGCCACTCAGACAGCTGCTCCAGAAGGATACCATGGTCAATGATATAAAAAACTCCTGAGAGGTCGATGAAAATTAACAGGAACATATTCCCCTTGTCTCTCTCCCAACAGAGGTCATCATACAGGGCAACCAAAGCAGTTTCTGTGCCAAAACTGGGCCTAAACCCAGATTGAGATGGATCTAGAAAATCGGTTTCCTCCTAAAGCTCTTGGATTTTATTTTGAATTACTGATCTGGATTTTATTTTGAATTATTGGGGAGGGGGGACCCTAATCTATTCAGTGCTTAAGACATCTAAATGTCTTAATCCAGCCCTGAGCATGTGTCAGATTTGCCCAAGACACCAATTCCATTCCTTCAAGAAAAACTCAGCTGTTTTAGGAGGGAGCTGTAACAGTGTAATGAAGTAGCTGATAACCCTAATATATGAAATGCACATTCAGTGTGCTGCATTTCCCAGAAACTTGGGTAACAACTTGGATTATGTAAAAAGAAGATGGTTTACAGCTGAAGAGCTTTAATGTAAGGGTTAAATAAAATGGTAATCCCAAAATTTGTTGCCTTCCATAGAACACACACCACTTAATCTAATTTGGATGGTATTAATAAAAAGCTGCTATCAAAATGGTTATGATAATTTTTGTTTATGCTATTTTTAAAAAAATGGTCTTGCAGTCAGGGCTGAGTGCCAGAATATGTTTTTCATAATGTTGGTTCAGCCATGGAATACATGAAATAATAATGGGCAGACTGCCCTTACATATGTTGTCATAAATAACCTTCCTCACTACTGATTCCCAGATGCATCTGGATTTGGAGCAGGATTTCCAGGAATGTAGGGTGAGATATCTAGACATATTTTAGCCCCAGTATATTTTATTATGGAAAGTAATTACTGTGTACATCTTATTAACAAACCACAATTCCATCCATTTCTATTCTAAAAGCATGTTAACTCAAAAGTCAGTCCCACTGAGTTCAATGTAACTACTGTAACTCCCAAGTGAGTGAGCTAGAAATTCTCCTTTGAAGTTCACTGATGCCGTGTCTGTTTTCTGTGAGCTCGTATCTATGTAACACATGTTGCCTTTTTTCTTTTAGAGATAGTCAAGTCAAGACTAAGGTGTAAACAAACTGCATGTTGATCGTTTGGCTTTCTAAATCAACAGTATGTGCCTGGCAGAGGTCATATTTATATCCCCAAATCTTTTGCTTTACTTGCAATCCTATACACAGGCTGGTCCTGTGGTTCAGCTATGCTGGGCTGTTTGTTGTGCCAAGGCTAACACGAGTGTATGAATTTATATACCGGTACTCCCAAAAGCAAAGGAGATAGCATTTGTTTCTACTTTTTTATTGTACTTATTTTACTTACAATTTACTTTTTTATTTTACTAACATAGCAACATTGACAGCAGCCCCCACAGAATCCCTAGCAACTCCCCCATCATTGATCAGACACAATGTCACATTTCCCATGTGTGCTAAACACCAATAAATGTTCAGTGTCAATCTAGTCTCTACCCCCCCCAAGGTAATTTTTCAACATACTTACCCCTGTAGCCACAAGCGCCCGAACTTCCCACGTACAGGGAAATAGAACCTCATGGTAAGCCAAATGCATCTGCCATCCAAATAATAATAATAATAATAATTTATTTATACCCCACCCATCTGGCTGGGTTTCTCCAGCCACTCTGGGCGGCTTCCAACAGAATATTAAAATACAATAATCTATTAAACATTAAAAGCCTCCCTAAACAGGGCTGCCTTCAGATGTCTTCTAAAAGTCTGGTAGTTGTTGTTCTCTTTGACATCTGATGGGAGGGCGTTCCACAGGGCAGGTGCCACTACCGAGAAGGCCCTCTGCCTGGTTCCCTGTAACTTGGCTTCTCGCAGCGAGGGAACCGCCAGAAGACCCTCGGCACTGGACCTCAGTGTCCGGGCAGAACGATGGGGGTGGAGATGCTCCTTCAGGAAATAGACTGCTAGTTTGCATTCTTGCTGGCGACTGTTCTTAACCTGCCCTTGTTTTTATTTACTGTGGTTTTTGTGTGTTTAATTTGTTGTATTACATTGACTTTTATATTGCATTTGTATATTACTTTTGTTTTAACTGCCTTGGTGCCTAGTTTCAGAGAGACACAATATAAATTTAAATCATAATGAATTCCAGTCGCAATGTCTTGCCACTTCCATTGCACAGAGCTTACTGTCTACACACACACACACACACACACACACACACACACTTATCATGTTGAGAACACCAAACACAACTCACTGATGTGAAAGCCGGCTCACAACTTACTGCACACATGTGATCTTGCTGATAGTTTAGTGAGAAAATTCAGAACCATTCCAAGAATTTTGCTGCCAGAGTCAAAGGGCAAGATGGTACCTCCACAATTTTCATGTGGAAAGCTGATTAATAAGTACTTCCAACACTGATGGTGGAACATTGTTTTCTATCACAGCTGAGGACAGCAGGCTAGTGTAGGGCACCCAGGGAAAACCATATGACATGCTGTTCTGTCCCTCAACCCCCCAACACCCACCACTGAAACAGATAAGATTACTCTTTTATTTAGCTGTGAGTCATGCATTGCAGGGGGTTGGACTAGATGACCCCTGTGATACCTTCCAACTAATTCTATTCTATTCTATTATTATTAAGTAACTTGCTGATTTGTTTAGATATTTATTAGATACTTTCAAATAGATTCCTTTTTCCAATGTCACAAAGGTTGATGCACGTTGTTTATGTGAAGGCTTATTCTTATGTGAGCCTCACTTTAATCTAGGTGGCTACTGAATATGAATGTTAATTAAACAATCTGTGTCTTGAATTTTTGTTAAGTATTGCACTGTATTTTCTCTTTGTCAAAGAGCAGAAGAGAAAATGAGTTGTCCTATTGAATTTTCTGTGCCTACAAATGAGCAGGGGGTAAAGCTGCCAGAGATGTAGTCAGTAGGTGCCAACTATATTCCAGTTTAGATCTACCAAACTTTTTGCAGATTCTTCTCCAAAGGCATATCTCAGAACCGGCACGAATCTTTCTGGGTGACTGTAATCAACTAGTCACCTTAATGCATAGTTTTCCATTCAAATTTACAGCATGGACAACCTCTGAGTATCCTGGCAGATATCTGAAAGCTGCATGGCTCAGAGATGAAATGTTAGCTTACATAGGGTAGAGATATTGAAGGAAGGTGATTGAGGAGCAGAAAGACAAAAAGTGTGGCACCCGGGACTTCCGGTTTAGCGCAATAGCAGCCGGCTGGGTCCCCGTCGCCTGGCGGGGGGGCTGACCGAAAACGGTTTGGGTGCACCGTTCCTGCGCAACGGGCACCCGTGAAACTTCAGGCAGGGCGGCCTGAAGGCTTGAGGAGTCGATTGGCGCCGAAACGAGCTCTCCCCCCCTTCGGAGGACCCGGTAACGGGTCGCAGAAGGGAGAGCGGATTGAGCTCGGGCGCGAAGACTCCGGAAATCGACCGTTCTCGGCGAAGCGGCGAAAGCGGGCTGTTACATGCGCTGAATTCCTTCTCCAAAATTAAAGTAATCGTGAGTACAAGGATTTGATCAATTAATTGGACTATTTGGACAAAAGCCGGTGATTCTAAACACGGAGGTCGGTCCCGGCTGCTGGGGAATTAGAAGCAGGAGACATTGTAACCGAGGCAATGGAGAACTTTGTGACAGGGGAAAGCTTCTGTTACAAGCTTTCAATGCAACCCTTTTCCTAAATACTCGGAGAAGATTTGGCTGAAGTATAAAAGAACTCTGGAATTAATTTGGTGAACTTGTGAATTGTTAAAAAGATGCACCTGGCTATGGAAATACGGGAAGATTTCAATGCAAAAGTGGATGAACTCAGAGACTTAATCATAAGGTATTTCCAAGTGAGGAGCAACATACAAGAGGAATGCATTCCTAAGCATGAGCAGGAGGAGGAGGAGTCGGAACATGAGAGAGTGGAAAATCCCACACCACTGACTGTGAGAAAGTGCAGAAGAAATGCCAGGAGAAAGAAGATACGCCGGAAGCGTGAGTGTCAACAACGGATGAAAACCTGCAGGAAAAAACATAAGAGAAGCTGGAATGACAGCAAACAAGAGAGACAACAACAAGGCAAAGAACTGCAGGGAAGAGAGGATGATGGAATGCCAGGCCCTTGCAGGCCGGACACTGAGTGGGTCTGGGTTTCGGACAAGGAGGGAGTGGGGTAAAGAGGATCTAAATTTGGAAAAATGCTCTGACTCTTTAAATGGTTAAAGATATGGTCTGAATATGGAATTGCATGAAAGTAATATAATATTATGGAATAAGATTGCTGGTAGTAGTATAAGTCAGGTCTGATTCGAGTAAAGGGAGAGGGGGGAACTAAGATTAGATAAATAATAGAAGTAGAGGATGGCTAAGGTTGATCTATAATTGATAATTGATAAGGTAATTATGGCTAATTAGTTAAAGAAATATGAATAAAAAAAAAATTCAAGATAGAATAATTAAGATGTTAATGAAGATAAGATATGTTAGAATAATTATGATGTGAATGATGATAAAGAATCCTGAGGATTAGATGATATGATGTAACCAGCTTAAGGGAAACGGGGAAGTCCTAATTAATACCAGTATTTGTATTAGAATCCTGCACAGGAAAGTGTGCAGGGACCAGGCAAGATAAAGGAAGATAGTTTAAGGTTAAACATTTAATGAATTGTATGCCTCTGTGAGAGGGGGGTGTTGAATTGTATATGGGAGCCCCCGAGTGAGAGAGGGGGCACCCAAGAGTGTTTAACGAAAATGTTGTAGGCCGAAAAAATTGTAAAACCAAATAAAAATTATTATAAAAAAAAAAAAAAAAAAAAAAGTGTGGCACCCGAGGCCTCCATATCTTGTGAATTTACAGCACCAGACTGACAGTCGTATAAATGAGTGATGCTGCACAATGTTCTTTTCCAAGCATACTATGGATCTGGCAGAGTGTCTTCAGTTTTGTGCTGATGTGTCCAGAATTCAAATAATTTGATTCCTGGGTATGACAGGATTGGGAGCATAGTATTACCTTGAGAAAAGAGGCAGGAGAGACAGCTGTACCCAGCTTTCAATAAAGATATTGCATTAACAGCAGCTTCCTGTTTTACTCATGTCACCAAAAAGTCCATTAAGCTGACAATATATTACCCTTTTTTCCAAGGGCACAGAATTAAAAAGTGATACTGCCGGTAATACTCTCATTTTCCAACCATGACATTGAATAATGGAAGAAAATATTTAATAATGATGTGCTTTTCAAATAATGCTGTTGCTGAACACATCCAAAGAACAATATAATTCAGTATCAAATGTCCCATTTTCCAGTTTTATTTTTGTATATAATGATGGGATGCTCTGATGATGTGACATTTTTAAAGACTTTTTAAAAAGGACTGGAAGAAAGTGACATTTTCTTCTAATTTCTTCATTGATTTTCTGGTCTTTTTTTTCAAAAGGAGATCTGCTATCTACCGGTATTTATTTTTTCACGTTTGAAAACAACTTCTCCAATAATTTACACTCCGTTTTGTAATAAAAACATACAATATGTTAAATAGTGAGGTGCTGTTTTCGAAGCAATCACAATCCCATCATTCCCTGCTTCTTTCTCCTCCACACCACTGAAGAAGACTCAAGAGACAGCATGTTGGTGGAATGGTTATATCTATTGAAATATAGCATGAGATATGCAAATCGAGCCAATTATTAAGTGAGGGCAGCTGAGTAGGAATTAGAAGGGACTCAGGCATAATACAGATTGTCTCCGCAACCTCCCAACAGTATAAAGGGGGAAGCACCCCACTCGCACCCCCTGGGCATGTCCACTGCTGCATACAGTAGCTTTCTAGCTAATAATTGGCTTTATCTCCCCAGCTTTGCCTGGTAAACCTTGAGGTATGTGGAGGCTGAGCATATTCATCATGGCCCCACAGTGAAGTGTTCACTCGAGTGTACCTGTCCATCCCTATGGATGCCCCAGAGCCCACCTCAGCCTGTAGCTCAAGGGGTTGACTCTTGTGTGCCCACAACCTCATAAACCCTCAGGGTGGCCTAGTATGTCCTTAAATTGTTCTCCTGCTCCACACCAAACAACCCGGGAGGTGATCACTTCTTTCTCAAGGTAGTCTGAGGAAGGCCAAATTTTCTCCAGAAAACCTTGCCGACAAAGGTCCGTATAGTTAAAGCTATGGTTTTCCCAGTAGTGATGTGTGGAAGTGAGAGCTGGACCATAAAGAAGGCCGATCGCCGAAGAATTGATGCTTTTGAATTATGGTGCTGGAGGAGACTCTTGAGAGTCCCATGGACTGCAAGAAGATCAAACCTATCCATTCTTAAGGAAATCAGCCCCGAGTGCTCACTGGAAGGACAGATCCTGAAGCTGAGGCTCAAATACTTTGGCCACCTCATGAGAAGAGAAGACTCCCTGGAAAAGACCCTGATGTTGGGAAAGATGGAGGGCACAAGAAGAAGGGGACAACAGAGGACGAGATGGTTGGACAGTGTTCTGGAAGCTACCAACATTAGTCTGACCAAGCTGCGGGAGGCAGTGGAAGACAGGAGTGCCTGGCGTGCTCTGGTCCATGGGGTCACGAAGAGTCGGACACGACTAAACGACTAAACAACAACAACCTCATACTTCAGCACTTGAACCTTAACAACGGTCCCATTCATGCATCTTGCTCAGAGAGTAGCCACGACACCTCATATTTCTACACTGGAGGACGGGTGATTTTGTTTGCCAAACTTGACAGTACAATTTGCCTTGTGTGTTCTCATCCCTTGCCATCCTTCCTTATCTAACCTATATTTTATTTTTCTCTGGGGCACATACATTGGGATAGTTGGGCTTTCTTTAGAGATGTGTGGGCAAGATTGCTTGGCAGACACTCTTAGATTTTAAAAGGTCAATGAATAGTTGAGCTATTGTGCATTTATATAGGAGAAGCACTGTATATAGGAACAGGGCTGCAAAAAATGTAGGACCATGCTGCCTACAATGCTTGCGAGGCCAATTGGGAAATAAATAATAAAAATGAACAAGCAACAACAACAAATCAGGCAGGAGAAGGCAAAAGAAGTGAGATGAGAGGCATAAAATCTGATTTGTGAGGAGTCTGCACAAATTTGGTGGTAAGCCGACAATTCAGCAGGGCTACCGTATCTGCCTGTCTTCATATTAGAACAATTATCAATAGCACAATACCCATGGCAATTGACAGATTTTTTAGAGTAGAAATGAAAGGCTTTAAATTGGTACTGACAGGTATACAACTAGACTTGGCAAAGCCTTCATGGACAGCCAGTACTACTTTTAGAAAACAGCAGATTTTGCAGTTGTGCATAATGCTTTTGTCCATTCTATGCACTATGTAATATGTGTTAATTATAGATTATCTGTATTAGGTTGAAGTATTACACAGAGACTAATATGGAAGTCCTGTCTGAGGGACTCCTATCCAATCCTGAGGAGGGGAGGCAGTTACTACAGCTTAAACAGCTGTGCCAAAATTTCACTTAGCTGCTCAGCGGCCTCTTATCACACACATTTTCTCAAAACCCATCAGATTTCTGCTTGCTACACTGGATTTATTTTAAATCATTTATAGCCTGCTCTTCATCACTAAAGATACAGAGCAGCATCCACTAACAATCGTAGAACTCATGCCACCCTCCCAAAATTAGGGGGGCTCTAAGGTCTAGTTAAAACCAAAAGTTTTAACTGCTCTTCTAAATAGAAGCTGTGAAGGTCGTATTTAGGTCTACTGAGGTAGAACATTCCAGAGGTAAAGGGGCCACCAACAGAAAATCCCCTTTTGAGCATTGTCACTTTATGGTAGGGATATCAGTGGAAGGCTTCAGTTTTGGGGCAGGATTATGTGAAGGTTCTGGTATATGGATTATAACAATTCCGTGTGTGTGTGTGTGTGTGTGTGTGTACTAGATAGATAGATAGATAGATAGATAGATAGACAGATAGATAGATGGATGGATGGATCATTAACTTTGGTTGTGCTGTACATGAACAAAACCCATTTTAAATAAACTTTCCAGCCTTGTGTTTGATTAATCTGTGAGTTTTGCAGCTTAAGTTGATGGTTCTCTTTTTCTGCAAATAAATGCTGGCAGGATAGTACCCAGTTTCCTTAGAGCATCTCCAGATAATCAGTGAATGAATGCCTGAACTGTATTTAGTCCCTTAAGTTCCCATATAAAGAAATCAGTAAAATACAGTATACACTCTACATGCAATGAATAAGAGGGGATAGCTATAGCATTATTAAACCCGTTGAGGGGAAGGGAACAGTACTGAAGGAAATAGCACTCAACCTTTAAATAACTCAAATAATGTAAAATAAAAATTTAAGCTAAAATCCTAAACATACTAGTATAGCCAGTTTTACTTCCAAGTAAGCATGTATCGGGTTGCATTGAAAGGGTTATTGAAACAACAGTCTGCTACTGTGCATGGGGGGGAGGATCATCTCTTCAAACTCTCCCTGATTTCATCCTCAAATTGGCAGGAGTAATTCCAGTGACTGCCTCGTTTAGAAATCTGTTTGAAACCTATTACAAACAAACAAAAAATCTCAAGCAGCACAAATACGGAGGAGAGAGAATTTATGCCACTCATTACTAATCATATCACAGGTAATATTCAATAGCCCACTCGTTACCATTCGTATCAGTTGACTGACACTCATACCATTACACTGCTTATATGTGGCAGTCACAAAAGCAACAGATGTACTGTCTGTGGGGGAAATAGCATTTTCTATGGTGATGATGGTTAGATTTATGTCACACCCTTCCAGCACACTTGCATTTCTCAGAAGATAAAAACAATAAAATCAACATGTACAAAACAGCAAATTCAGTGGTTCAGCATCCCTGTTTTGTTTGTTGCACTAAAATCTGATTGGCTGGAAAAGCCACTAGTGTAATGAAATAAAAAATAAGGACAAATATCAAACCAGTCATTTTTTAATTAAATCTGCAGGATTTTACTACACACAACAAATTATTAATATTGCCTAAGTTAATAAAATAGCTGGACAATTTTTTTCAATTAACATTTGTATAGAAATGAGTGGTGATATTTCTCACACTCAATGGCAGCGAAAGGCCTATCCTAAATTCTTGAAATGATTGCTTAGCATTGAAGACTGCAGTCTGGCATTAGTCACATGCCATTAAGTCCCACGGGCCTCACAAGTACTTAAACGTATAAAATAGGGTACATCTGATGCAGCATTGCAGCCAAAGGTTGTACTTTTCATTCTCAAATGGGAAAAACTGGTTTCCATGCAAAAAGAAGCATTCTTTCCACATCCAGAACTTAAAAGAATGGGAGTCCCATTTTCCTTGCTCCCCTCCCCACCTCCTGACATTATCCCATCTTGCATTAATGTTGGAAACATGACCTAAATAGTGTAAACAGAAAGGAAGAAAAAAACCCAAACCCATTTCGTTGCACAACCTAGTCTGCAAGTGTTGAAGCCATAATATCGGTTTACATGTCACTACTATATTTCCAGTCAAGAGAATCCATTGTTATTTTATATTGTTTCCCCAGCTTCCACCATCACTTCAGAGAATGTCAGTTTTATCACCAAAGCATGACTGCTAACAGAAATCCACCTGCCTGCTACTGTTCCAGTCCCCAATCTGCAATTGTACATGATGAGGTGCCCGTATATTCTGTTGTATTTCCCCCTTTCCTTAGACAAAGCACATAGATGTTGTGAGTGATAATCTCCTCACCACAGCTAGGTATTTGTGTCACCCATGAGATGGATTTGGAGACCATGAGGCACAAGTGAGCTATATCATCCCATTGATCTTAGTCCACTCATAGATGTCCTGCTCACAGACTATGTCTGAGTTGATGAGAAGGTATCTGTCACCGACACAAAAGTGTTTCTGGCAAGCGGCGCACTTGAAGCATTCCAGGTGGTACACTTTGTCTTTTACTCGCATCGTCATCTCATAGGCCCGGATCCTCTTGTCACAGGAGGCACAGAGGCCGTCTTGGCCGAAAAGCCTTTAGAGAGGGGAAAAGAAATTCAGGAACCTTCAGGAGTCAGATTATCAAAAGGAATTCTAACTGTGTAAAGTACAAGGAATGTTGCTTGCTCATTAGGCTGCATTTTGTGAAGGCAAAATAGATTTGTGTAGAAGGACACCCAGAAATTTGTGAAGGGAGAAAGAGAAATGGAAAAGGTGAATGAGGATTCTAATGCTCTCATGATGATTGCCAGTTCTTATTTTTCCCACTCTGTTGATTGAAATATTGGCTTTGTCTTAATATGGATTTGTAAGCAATCAAGATGCATTTGTAGGTTCTTTCTAATAAAAGCATGTCAAAGTTCATAGAACCATTTTAATAAAAATGAATTACAGCGGATTCTGTGAACTGCTAGAAATTCTAGTGCAAATCCAAAAGTTTTATAGGATCCTTTATTTTAGCACAGGCATAGGTAACATGTTACCCTCCCGATAATGTTGGATGACCACTTCCATTAGAACCAGCCAGCATGGCCCATGGTCAAGAGATAATGGCAGTTGTAATCCAACAATTTATGGAAGGCACCATGATGACTAAACCTGTTTTAGCATATTGCAGCCTCATGAAGACACCCCCATAGAGACCACCATTATGGTGCTATGTTTTCAAAGGTTTATCAGTGCAATGTGCAAGATACATATTGATAGCATGTGCTTCCAGATAATTAATTAATTTAGGCTTCCGCCTGCTGAGTTTGTAAAAATCCAGTTTAATATTCCGGTAGATGATCATATATTGTACTGGGAAGCAGAGGCCAATATAAATTTGCAATGTTTTTGCAATCGCACGCATTTCAGAGAGGGCTTGTCAGTTTCCAACGCTGTGCTCATCATACAAAAAGCAGACTGCTTGGTTTTTGGAATACAATCCCTAGGAAGAAAACAGTTGTCATTTCCCTGGCCTTCCAGGAGATGTCACTGTTCATTGCTTCCTAGTCACTGTAAGAATTGCTACATATGGATTCTTTTTTATTCTTTTTTTAAGGTGGCACTAAAGAACCACCTTGGAATGCATCACTTGTGATAGTGGATTAAAAAGAGGAAGAGGGACTGTTTTAAAACAGATATATATATATATATATATATATATATATATATATATATATATATATATATATATATATATATATGTTCCAGGCAATGTAGGCTTTTACATTTGAATTACAGATGTGGGAAATGCCAAAGCCAATTTAACGGCCCGTGTCTATGAAATTCTTCATTAGCAGACACAGATAATTAACACATTATGCTGTGAAAAGACGGAACACATCCAATTACAAGGCACAGAAAATGCATTAATTTAACAGCCCATATTTTCTGCCATTACAGTGAGAAAATATTCAGCTAGTGGAAATAGGGCTGAATTCTTTTCAGGATGTTGCACGTACACTGGTGATTTACTGCATATTATTACTTTACGCAAATGCAGTCCTACTCAAGCACAACTGCTACTAGAAAAAGCTCTGAAGTGGGATAATTGGGTAGGTTAGCACTTTATTCCTCTCCATTGCCCACTGACACACACACACACCCCCGTGAATTTTTGAGGATGCTAAATACATCCAGCTATAAATAAAGTATCACCCCCCCTTCATGGCTTCATGGAATCACACATATGAAGTACAAAAGAGATTGCAAACAATCAAGATCCTTGAATTGTTGAAGAACATAGTTATTCTTTTATTCACAACTAATGGGAAAAAATATCGTTTTTAAAAGTAGAAAATGCAGACAGGATTCTAAGAAAAATTAACTGTGTGTACATAGTGTCTTATGAATAGTGGTGGAGGGATCCATCAATTCCAATTCTCTTAGTTCCTGATTTTTCCAATCTTAATTCCAATTTTCCACATTTCTGCAGCAATTTGTGACTTTTTTTAATTACAAAAAAAATCCTCATCGAAATTATTCAGCATTTTAGAGTAATTTTTTCCTAATAAACATATTTTGTATGCCCACATTTTTTTGGTTAGATAACTGCATCACAAAATTTGGAGAAGTGTGAATTTTAAAGAATTGCTGCGCTTGAATTCTCATATTGTTCCGGAAAGTGTGGAATTTGATAAATTTGGCTTTCAATATGAATGCAACTGACTTCCTCCCCCATCCTTAGTTATGAACACTAGTTTTACAACTCTTTACAATTCATTCAGCCCAAGGTTACACCCAATTCAGGAAAAGCACATGTTGAAGTGCCTGATTTTAAACCTTTGGACTGGTAATGTGCCTACATGTGATGCTGGCATATTTCTTCCCCCCTTCCCCTTACCATGCCATATTGTGTCTCAAACATCAGTAGTCAGCCTACATAAAACTGGACAGCAACTCATGGAGAAGGTTTTTGTGAGCCCTGCCCTTTGCAGCCTGAAGTTCTCCCCTGCCTCCTCATTTTAACTGACAAGGAGCTTATCCAGACTTGGCTTTTAGACTAGTCAGTTTCCAACTACTGTATCTTACACCTCTTCTGTGCAGACTGAGTCCAGTTCTTGCACTAGAATTTTGAGCATAGACCTAGTTTCATTTTTAAAAGGAAGGAAGGAAGGAAGGAAGGAAGGAAGGAAGGAAGGGTAATGTAATGGTGGCTGGTATACCTGAGATAGTCTCTTCGGCACAGTTTCCTGCCCAGTTTGTAATATAGCCGCCGTCCCACTTCTCCAAGTCTGCACCCGCACAAGTCACAGCTAAGGCAGTCTTCATGCCAGTACTGGTCGATGGCTTTCAGGAAGTAACGGTCCCCAATGTTCTGCTGGCAACCTCCACATGTTAACAGGGAAGGAGGGATTTGGAGCACCTCATCCACTGGCTCCCTGGTGGAAAGAGACAGCCTTTAGAATACACTAATCCAGCAAAACCAACCAACTCATAGTCTAATCAGAAAATCTTCAGTCTGATTTTTCTCCCGTTGTTAATTTAAATTAATTTTAATTTTATATACCGCCCTCCATCAAAAGACAACACAGTATTATGTGGTTGTTATATTAAAGCATGACATAATATCCATACAATACAAAAGGTAAAACAATTACATAAATGCAATTCATAATAAGAAATGTACAGCAAAAGAGACACAATTTCACCCCAGCAATAAACTACAACTCAACCCCTATACAGTAGAATACAGAGTCTCCTAACATATGTTATTGTTTGGTTAGAGTTATGCATATAGGGTTTAAAATCCTGAGAATCTGAGTTTCCTCTCTTTAAAATAAAGTTTCTGTTCCTTAAGAATGAAAGGTAAGTGTGGAAAAGTAGGAAATGCTTGCAGAAGCCTCACATTCCATAATGTAAGATCCCCAGTGGTAAATGGACTTGGTGACCTGCATAACCTCTTGCCTTTACTCATAGCTAGCAAATGTATAGAGGGAAAGCTCAATTTATATAATTTATACTAATGTAAATTCTAGCCTATTTCAGTGAAAAATCTTGGAATATATATATATGCGCTGTCCTAACATATTTTCTTTTAATTAATGTAATTAATTAATTTTAATTAATTTGCAATACTTAATATACCAACGAAAATGGCAAAAGAATTTGTTTGGATTACTTTTGTTTTGGTCCAAATTCAGTTCAACATCTATTACAAATAATATCTACGTACAGCTGTAATTAACACACTGCAAACTTGTCTCCAAAACGATTCCCCCACCCCCACCCCATGAGTCCTGTGGCAATGAATTTGTGGACGGTATAAAGAAAAACTATAAGTAGCCAAATCATTAAGTGATTAATATTTTCTTAAGTCTTTAAGAAAAACCATAGCCGTTCAATTTGCTTCCCTTCCCTACTCTGCTACATATATCAATGTTTTCACTGCTGTGATGAATATTTTAATACATTTTAATAACATTTGTAAATAATGCCATACAGGTATGATACCTTGACCATCAATATTCATATGACACTTGAATATGAAGAGTTATTTAGCACCATAGTCTTCCAACAACTGTGTGAGACTGGTAACTTTTATACCCATTTCACAGCTTAACCAGTGTGAGTGAGGTACATTGCCTTGCCTATGTCCATTTAGCAGATCTACTGCTGAGCCAGGACCATGGCTGCAATCCTTTGCACACTTACCTGGGAATAATCCAACTGAACATACCGGGACTAATTTCTGAGTAAGCATGTGCAGAATTGCACTGCATGTCATCAAATGATATGGGGAGTTTTCAAGGACATGTCCTGATAAGTACAGGGTTTTCCCCAGTAGGTTTTCTCTGATATTTATTTTGTTATTTATTTATTTATTGAATTTATACCGTACTGCACCCTTCCTCCCCGTTGTAGTTGATATTATGTGCGAATGAAGATGAGAAGGCTAGAAAATGCTTCAGAATACTGAATGTTATTAACTACTTCCTCCAATAGGAACTATAGATATTTTGAGTGTTGACAGGAGTGGGGCCAAAATGGTGAGAAATCAGGTAATGGTGTGCTTAGGAAAACTGAGATTTGCATAATTTAATTTTAAAAAATAAATAAATCTATGGGGGCAGTCCCTTAAAAAAATGCCCAGCAAGCAATGGGCATGCGCAGTAACAAGCCAGTCTTCCTGTTACATACCTGCTGGGATTGACAAGGCATATGACCCTCACCTGAATCTCATAGCTCTCCTGACAGGTGATTTCGTCTGCAGCCACAGTGTGGAAATAAAGGAGGAGATTGCCCACCAGATACCAGGCACTCTATTATTTGGAATTTGAGTGCAAATTCCAAAAGAAAACAGAGTTATGGAATGCCCTACTTTTCCACCTTATGGCATCCTGGAAGATAATTTCACTAGCTGGCTGGCACACTGAACCACAACACCTCAATTAGGGCCAATGACATACTTCAACATTTTGCTTTAGGCCCTCCTTCTAAATGCCCAACGAGAGTCCATACATATCAGTAACTCGTAATAGTTCCTGATTCCAAGGTAGAACCACTCTGTTATTGAGACTCAAGACCTCCTTAAAAGCCATTGTAGTCTAAAACATTTGGAGTGCACCAGGTTGGAAAGGCTAATTTAAAGCAAGGACATTTATCTTTTGCCCCTGCCTACATAATGAGAAGGGTGGCGCTGTGGGTTAAACCACAGAGCCTAGGTTCGAATCCCTGCGACAGGGTGAGCTCCCATTGCTCGGTCCCAACTCCTGCCAACCTAGCAGTTCGAAAGCACTTCAAAGTCAAGTAGATAAATAGGTACCGCTCCGGCGGGAAGGTAAACAGCGTTTCCGTGCGCTGCTCTGGTTCGCCAGATGCGGCTTAGTCATGCTGGCCACATGACCCGGAAGCTGTCTGCAGACAAACGCCGGCTCCCTCGGCCTATAGAGCGAGATGAGTGCCGCAACCCCAGAGTCGTCCGCGACTGGACCTAATGGTCAGGGGTCCCTTTACCTTTTTACATAATGAGAGCGCTTTTCAAATGTTATACCTGCACCCTGAACCTGACCGCAGTGTGGGAGATGGTTTTGTGTTAATGGCCCCCACAATTAGCTTTGCCCATCTGATTGCCTTATTATAGCAATGTCTTCCAATAAGCTCATCAAAAGAGAGTCCACTGTCCAGCTGTAATATTTAAAAAGATGCAATGGGCAGAAGTATCTTCAAGACTTTCCCCCATATGCATTTGTCTGTGGACTGCAACAAGTTTTTTTGTGAGTTATTCAGTCCTGTACTAACTTTAGTTTATAGGAAAGAATAAATAGAAAACTCTTTGAGTCTAGGTCCTTATGCCATCAAAATGGCACCATGCATGCATCAGAGGGAAGGTCTCAGCAGCCTCAGGAAAACCTCTAGGTTTGCAGAAGTCAAAGCATCTTCAAGAACCCCCCCCCCCCGGGCTGTAAGAACCACCTTCCCAAAGAATGGGCATGGAATGCTTACTGATAGTTGGAATCAGCAGGTCCTGATTGTTAATAATAGTCATATTTTGTTTTTTTCAGAGACCGCTAACAAGAGTAACACTAGATACATATGGGAAGATGCAGCTCCAAATTATTTACTTATTATCAAGAAGTAATGCACTTTTCACCCCAGGGAAAATATTATTTGGGGCTGGGGGGGGGGAATACGGTAATGACTGGATAAAATAAGAGAGAAGAGAAAAGACATTTCTTAATGTAAATGTATTATCTCCCTGAAAGCTTCTTTGTTCCCTGGATATTCCATTTTGCAATTGCTGTTGAGAATTATTCCCAGCGAAACGCCAGCAGCCTGCACAGTCAGCAACTCACAGCAAGATATTTTAGCACATGTTTAACCTTAAGCTCATAAACATTGCCACTGAGGAAAAATAAAACCCTCACATTTTCAAAGTTAATCACGTGATTTACTGGCTTACATTATGCCTCTTGCTCAAACCATTAACAATGTTCACGGCGTCCTTTTGCCGTTTTGCTCAAGACAGTTTTTTATGCTAAATAATTTCATTTGAGTCTCTCTCTCTCACACACACACAGACACCACTTACTCTACATATGAATGATCATAATGCAGTATAAGCGTTTGGAACTAAATTCAAATGTACATTCTAGTCAAGGTAGATGCAACATTGGCCTTACAGATCTCTCTAAGTGCAGACCACTTTAAGTCTGTTAAAAAGGCCCAGTGGAACTTCCCACTTAAAAGTTATGTGACGCAGTGTTGCCAATAAGAGATAATTGCAGTGCAGGCCTTGACAAGTCCAAGGTGTTCCCATTCCTGCTACACATACCTCCCACCAGCAAGTCCATAACCCCAGACTAGATCCAGTTTGGGTAAAAACCTGAGGTAAAAGCCTTCTCTCCCCTGCCCCAATTCCCAATGAAATCTTAGTCCACCAGCACCCATCTAATTTGGCAGCCTCATATTCAACTTTTTTAAAAAAATAGAAGTGGGCAGTTTCCCATTCAGATCACAGTCAGATGCTGACTTCCAGTTGAGGCTCTACTCCTCTGAGGTAGTCTGGGTAGCCATATTCTCTCAGTTGAAGGCACGCATTTCCTCCTTTCTCAACCAAATCTGTGTGAGGAGGCTATGTCTCATCCACCCTGCTCCTGATTTTTCTTTAATCCCTGTTTACCAACCGGTACTATAGATTCCCAAATGCTCACAATAACAACAGCTAAATTCTAAGGCCGTGAGAGGACTTACATGTTACACTCAAGCTGTGTTACTGTATGTCTCTAGGCTCTCAAAAGCAATCTCATAAGAAACAAGAATTTCACATAATGAAAAACGATTCAACTGCCTCAAAAACCCTATTCAAAGAAGTAAAACTTCCTCAAGTCGTATTTATCTGGAAAATAAATACAGCTGAATCTTGTCTACTTAAAGCTTGAAAGATGATCAAGTTCTCAAGACATTTCATGCTAAATCTTGATTTGCCGTTATGAAGAAACACCTCCTAATTCCATACCTATGTAGCAGTGTGGGTGTGCTACTGAATTGTTTCACTATTCACAGCTGCTATTTCTGCACACAAATCTATTTTAAATGATGTTTTAGAACACTAGTATTTTATGGAGAACGCTGTCAAGTGAAGACAGTAGCAATTTCTTTCAGAAAGAACAGAGTGGTGGGTTTTTTTTGTTCTTCATGACTTGTCATGACTTGTCATGAAAGCAACCATATATTTAAAAATGCATAGGATTGAGAAAAGAGGTGCGGGAGTTCCTGAACCAATACCCAGAAACTATCTCCAAGATATCCTACAAGTCTGCATAAACAGGCGCAGGAAGGTTTTGGTTTGCACAACTGTTGTGCAGTTCGGAATGGTTCTTTAAGACCAGTTTCATGTCCTTTTATCCCAAAACAATGAGGGACATTTACAATAGTGGGAGGAGGAAATGTTCATAATAAACTTTACGTTCTGGAATGCTGTATGCCATAACGATACACTGAAAATAGGTGTTAGCTGAATCTCAAGACCCCTCCTTTGCTGGCAGTTTTGAAAGATTAACAGCACAATCCTATACATGCCTACTCAAAATTAAGTCCCACCGACTTTTCAGAGGATTACTCTTAAGTAAATGGATATATAGGACTGCAGCCTAAAATATGAATAAGGAGCTTTAACACAGCAGGGGGAAATAGGAAACGGAGCAACTGTAACGCATACACAATGCTTCAGTCGGTACATATGATATATAAGTCTCTGTAAAAGTATCTGAAGTGGATGAGGCCAGCAACTGATTCTTATCACACTTAATATAAGAGTAAATTCAATTGATATTAATATAACCTATTTCTCGGAAAGCAGAGACAGACTGGTCTGCAAGGCTTTCCAACTCTGATCGAAAACCTATGCACCGTTTTCTGCATGTGGATTCATTTTACAGTATTTCGGTGGTACTTACAGTACAATTCTAACCATGTCTGTTCAAAAGAAACCCCTATTGAATTCAGGGGTGCTTGGTCCCTGATAAGAAGGGTTAGAATTGCAGCCTTAAGCCTGTATAACCGAGCACAGAATCACATCCTGGTTTTTTTCTTGATACCTCATGGGAACAACTGACAGATGAATTAAATATAGACATATATTTAATTAAGTAGGGACATTAAAAGTTAAAATAAGATTTTCTTGCTAGAATACCACAAAGCTACTGTGATCTCTAGACAAATAAAATATGACCACCCTAAATAGAGGCATATACAGGTAGCTTGAATCCTACATCTTACTCAGAAGTAAGGCACACCAAGTTCAATGGGACAGGTAAGTATAAACTTTAAAAGCCTAGTTCAATGGCAGTGCTAGTGATACAGCAAATTAATCATCTCTGCAATTATGTATACAGTATCTGCATTTGTTTGAGAGTACAACAAGATCATCATGCTAAGAAGTCTACCAGGAAATCCAAATTCTATACTAACTTAAACATTAATTTATTTTTTCTTCTTTAACAGCTAAGGCTGGGGTTGTGAGTGACAGCAACCACTCCCCTCTCTTCTGATCTCGCTTGTGGCTCATGCACAGAAACTCTCTTGCTGGACATTTTGTTCCAAGTTTCAAACTGGTGGTTTGCATTATGAAAATGTGGAAGTTGAGCGCGAGCACACACGCATCTGATAACAACCTTGACCTTTCTAGTCTAATCTGCCAGTGTGTAGCCGGGCAGGGAGGAGGAGAAGAAAGAGAGGCACTGCAGGCAAACTTGGGCTTTTGTAAAACGGCAGTCTAGTCCCAACCCCTATCCCTGTGAAGCCACTTTCATCAGCATCACCTAATCTGCAGGACCTGATGCAAAGGCGTTCGCGGCGACCCTAAATACCCGCTCCTTTCTCCCCTCCCCACTCCCGCCCTCAGCAGGAGCTGGATAGGAAATCTGGTGGCTCTGGTAATTGGCCTCCTCCAACTCAAAATGGGGAACTTGCCAGTGGCTCTGGGTTTCAGTTACCATCCCTGCAAGTAGCAGGCTGGCTGGCTGGCTTAGTGCGAGCTTAATGAGATCTTCCCTAGTCCTTGCTGCTGCACAGTCCATCCGTATTCATAACGTGATCGCGGTACAGGGACTGGATCGGGATGGGGAGAGCGGGGTCTCTGAAACACACCTAGTAACCTGCAGAAAGGAAGATGCAGCCCCATCGTATTTATTTCTGTCTCTCTCCAAATGGCACTTTCTGTTAAGCCAGCGCTAATAATAATAATAATAATAATAATAATAATAATAATAATAATAATAGTCGTTATTCGCACGCACACACAACAACAATCCAGCCCCGCTCTAGCCCACGGATTGTCCAGAATCCGTCTCCATTCCAAGGCAAAGTTGGCCCTAGCTCTGGAGATGCGAAGCTGGAGGGGACTTGGGGGGAACAGGGAGAGGAGGTCACTTACTCGGAGGGCTCGAGGCTTTTCCTTTCGATGGCCGAGGACATTGGCAGCTCCGGGGTCCTTTGTAGTTCGCCGGTGGCGTGTTGGTCTGCGCCGAGATCTGCCCCCACAAAGGCTGCCTGCTCCTGAATGCCTGCTCGCTACCCGCGGCAGAGTGGCACCTCCGCCCCCCTCCCGCTCCCCAAGGACATTCGCAGGATTTCCTCCTGTAGCACGAGAGAGAGAGAGAGAGAGAGAGAGAGAGAGAGAGAGAGAGAGAGAGAGAGAGAGAGAGAGAGAGGTGGGCTGGTGCGTGCTGGATGCTGCTCCTGCGACGATGCCTCTCCTGCAAGCGAGCGCGCCTAGCTAACCCTTAGGATCTAACCTCCCATCCTGGCTGCGCCGACGCTCCTCCTGCTCAGGGGGCGCGAGCGACCGGGGCAGAGAGAGGCTGGAGCTGCTGCTGCTGCTGCCGCCGATTGCTCCCCGCCGCCGTCTCCCGAGCTGTCACTGCTGCTGCTGCGTTGGATCCCGGAGTCTCCTCTGCTGCTTGCCTTAGGTTTGCTGCCTGGGCAGCTCCGGGCGCGCTCGAGAGAGGGGCTCCTGCTCCGCAGAGGCAGCTGCCAGCATCTCCACCAACAGCACCATCACCATTATAGTCGAAGTTGCTGCTGCTATTATTACCCCACTACTGCTACTACACTATTATTATTGAAGCTGGCTCCGCGGTCTGTCCTCTCTGGTTTCACATCCTCTTTCCTGCTCACGATTCAAATACAATAGAAGGAAATGACACTTAAAGAGACAGCTGTCTATTTCTTAACTGGGCTCCTGGGGATTCAAGCAAGCCCGAACAGCAGCATCTCTCACGACTGAGTTGGCTCCTTAAAGGGCCAGTCTCTCTCTCTCTCTCTCTCTCTCTCTCACACACACACACACACACGGGGGGGGGGGAGGCTGGGACTCTGCTTAAAGAAATGAGTGTGCTGGTGTCTTTTTAATTGAACCATGCATCCATTTGCTAGCAAATCAATCTCATTGAAAGTTGTCTAATAGGTTAGGTTCAGGTTTAAGTGCCCAGTATTTCATTAACCACAGCACTGCCTGAGGCGAAAAGTGTGTCGGTGGGAGGACACATAAAACTGAAGAAGAATAATTATCTTCCTACTTCAGATCTCATGAAGCCTATTGAGTTTTGCTGATCATTAAGGCATGTGCACGGTCCTACAGCTTGAACATGGATGACCACTTGGCAAATTCACTGCATGAAAATGAGTGACAGGCTAGAATAGGAAGCAGTGTGTCAGCCTATCATCTATCTGTTGTTGTTGTTCAGTCGTTCAGTCGTGTCCGACTCTTCGTGACCCCATGGACCAGAGCACGCCAGGCACGCCTATCCTTCACTGCCTCTCGCAGTTTGGCCAAACTCACATCATCTATCTACCTATCTTCAAGTTCAAATAATAGATATACCTTCAAAAGGACGTGGATAAAGGAATGAGCAAACACCCAGGAACAAGTAATGGAAACAGCTCTATCACAATCTTTTCCAGCCTCTCTCAACAACCCCTCTTCAGGCAAGATGATTCATTCACACAGTGAAGTAATCTGCATTGTTTATAAAATTAAGCTTCACTGTAAAAGTACAGTCACAGCACCACATTGAAAGCATGCCTGTCAACTAGATGAGGTTGTCTGCTCTGGTGATTCCAATATAAGTGAAGAAAAAAGACCAAAAGTTGTTAGTGAAAAAATACCAGACAATCTCCTGATATTTCTTTATTCCCTACACAAAACCCCCCACAAAAAATAAAGACGTCCATTTACAATTGCTTAACTACTTCCAGCCCCTTGAGCTTCCATTCAAAGTACTGGGGAATAATGGCAGGACCTCCTCTAAAGGCCAGTGGCTCTAGATGTACAAAGCTCTCTTGTGGGCTTCACTGGGCATTGGGTCTGGCCCTAGTGCCTCTTTGTTTGCTTCAACCAGCAGATCATTAGGAAACAGCTGGTGTTTAGGTAATGGTGCTCCCGGAGCCTTCACTTTCTGGAAGTTCTTTCCCATTAATTGCAGACATTTGTGGGTACTCAGGAATGAAGGAGTGAATACGGTCAAACTAGCTACCATCCATTTCATGTAAATATAGAGTCTGGTCTCTGATTGCATGATTGTGCCAGATAACCATTCACAGTACCTCCTCCACTACAAGAACAAAACATTTGCACAACTGTTGAAAACCAGCTGCAAGCCCAGTGGTGGAGGTATGCTCATCAATAGGCATCCAATATTGCCAGTTTTCTAGTAACCTTAATGTGCATTTTCACCTTCACTTTCAAAACACGCACAAGGCGCCATTCATACACTACAAGGTGTGATTAAAGAATATCCACTTAGCAGGAAATGTTTCAGAAAATGCATGTGAGCCATCTCAAGTATAAGCATATCTCTATGCTTAAAGTCTGTCCTAAAGAGGAGGAACAAGAGTTTAGGACAGCAGCATGGAATGAGGTTTAGGATTGTTCAACCTGAGAATATACTAGATTACAGTCAGTTAATGTAAGCTATGTACTGTCAGGTCAGAAGGTGAAATAAACAATAAAGGCGAAGTAAGTTAAATGTTGGGGATTTGGGGTTAATGTCTTAGCAAAGAAATGAGTTAATACTTTAGCTATTTAATCTACATGGGAATTGAGGACCTATGTAAGTGTTTCAAATTCTTTTAGGAAGCAGTTACAAATACATTTTAAATTATTTTTAATGATTCATGGTGGATCTGTACTTTTAGGACATTGGACTACTTTCATATATATTTTGTGAATGTACTCCTGAGGGTTGGGAAGCCTCTGGAACAGAACGGGGCTAGTGGTGGAGTGTCAAGCTCCGGCGGGGGGAGGGGGGCAGAGAGCAGGCGGGGGCATGGCCGGTGCATGTCCTGGGGTCGTGGCACACATCCTGGGGCGTGGTGCGCTGCCTGTGGGGGCGTGGCACCAGCACGGGGGGGGGGCAGCCGCAATGGCACCCCACCGGGATCGTGCCGCCGAGGGCGGTGCGCTCCCCCCGCACCCCTGTTCCTCCGCCAGAGAACGGGGCATACTGTGCAGAGCAGCAATGTGTGTGTGTTTGTGTTTGTGTGTGGTGCTGGTGAAAATCAGTTGCCCTAACACTTATAGAAGCATAAACACTTTCTGCTCAGTCAAAGCCACCGTTGAGTTGGATTCAACAGCAGCTACCTCCTGGAGGCAATTCTTTTCTTAAAAAGCCTTGAAACACATTTTTAAAACTCCAAATAGTTTATAATATAGTTTGTGAATTTAAGCAAGAGAAGTTGCTGAATGGATAACTTGCAAAATAACCCACAACTGCAAGCTTCAAGCCACTTACTGTATTAAACAGACTTGGCAACTTTGCAGGAGAAAATGGTTGTTAAGTATATATTTTTCGGTGGATTCTGGGAAGAAGATTTGGAGAGTAACTGCATTAAATATGAACCAATGTTCATTGTTTTGGTATAAAAGTTTATTTAACAACAACAACCAAATATGGACCGTTTTTCTGTTTACTACTGATAAACAGAAGAATTCCCCATATCAGATCCTGGCCAGGGTCAGTGTTTCCTTTAGGCAGGGTGAGGCAATTCCAGCCGGTCGTTGTCTAGCTCTGATCCTCGCAAAATGTCTAATAAAGATAGAACTTGTATAATTATTCTAAATCAGGTAATGGGGAAACTCAGGCCTGGGGGATAAATGTCACCCTCCAGGCTTCTCTGTCCAGCAGTCAGAACTCTCCTCAGGCCACATCCCTCCCTGGTCTGCTTTGCACCCTCCTTGAGTGTTTTCACATGCCTGGAATGTGCTCTGGAGCTCTGACTGTGCATTTTACATGCCTTGATAGAGATAGGTTTGCATAGAAACTAGCCTACTGTACGGAGGTTAAATTTACATTCATTACCCCTGTCCATTTTTGCCTCTGGCCCTGCCCATTCCTAGCATGTGACCCTTGGAAGCTTTTGTCTCATGCACACACACACACACACACACACACACACACCATCTTAAACAGTTCCAAGATTGTTATTTTGCTAGGCACTTCAAAATTCTTTAGACATATTTCCAGTATCACAAAATCAGATTGTGAAGTTCCCACAGCAGCCTAGTTCTGTGATTTGAAAATACCTTTATATTTTGTGTTGCTTTCCTGTGGAGAAGTCTGGTGATGACAGAGAAGTATTTTGTTTGAACTCCCTGTTTTACAGATACAACTGCCACCAGAAGGAGGAGGAGGAGAAAGATGGGAACTCATAATCAAATATCCAGCACTCCAGAGGATCAGTGTGTCATTCTTCTGTGTTTGGCAATTGAATTAAATCTGGTTAGGCAAACACTTATGCAGGAAATATTGCCTGGAGATAAAAGTTGCCATGGAGGCTTAAGTTACCTGCATCACAAAAACACAAAGCAATGTTTGGGTTTTATGTGGCAGGTGGGGTTTTAAACCACACACCATCAGGAGGGCCCTTTCTAAGGAGTGGACAAAGCTGTTGTGAAGCTAGAAGGTGTGTGTGCCCTTTACTCATGGGTGTACTTCAAGCTGCAATTAGCACAAATGACATTTTCTTTCTGAGTGGCATTTCCACTCATATCTAAAATAAGCTTGTCCCCTCAGCTTTCAGTGGCAGCACGCAATGTCATTTCCCAATGGATTAAATAACAGGAAGCAAAATAAGCATTTTTACAACATTCTCAAGCCGACATGGATTAGCTGACTACTCTTTTCAAATGGAGGGAAAAAGAGACTGCAATGTAAGCTTGATTCACAGGAGCAAAATAAGATTTCTCTTATTATGTCAGATTTATAAGTAATAACTTTGCTGCTGTATTTCCCCCTTATTGAAAAATCTCCCTTTGTTAATGAATGGTATAGAATATGGGATGGAATTCTCCTTTCCAGTCATGAAGAATGCATTTTCATGTTCCTTCTCTTCTTATATATCATTCTTTTGGTTTGGCAGGTAAAGTAGCTATTTCTGTTGCCATTACTGTACTATAATTTTACAGTAATTTCTATAGTAGTTTAAAGATTTATAGTTTTACTAGTAAATTAAGCCCGTAAAGATTACGGGCTCTAGAAGCAAGGCGGCAGCGGGAGGGCGGTGGCTCCGATCGCCTTTGGATCTGTTTCTCGCCCTCGCTCTCCGTTCCGGCGGCTTCGCTTCTTGTCCACGGTCGCGCCTGGCGCTGCGCTGCCCCGGCCGGCGGGATTTGCGCCGCTGCCCCTGCTCTTTGCAAACCCCACCGCGGAAACGTCGTTGCGAGCTGCGCTCCAACAACGGAAGGGCGGCAGGAGGAGGCTGGGGGAAGCCCGCTGCAGATGGGTGGCAGTGCGGCAAGCAAAGAGGAAGCCGGAGCCAGCGGCGGAGGCAGCGGAAAGGTCCGCTGAAGATGGCCGACAGCAGGAGGCTGCGGGAAGCGGCGCTTTGCGCCGCTGCCCCGGCTCCTATTGGTCTGCGTCCTCCAATCCCTGTGTCACTGGAACGCACGCGCACTTGCGATTTCCTCTGACACACGGAAAGTAGTACGTACGGACACAGGCTCTTTATTATATAGGATCAGCATATCTTTTAAAAAAAGGACTGAAGTTTTCCATGTTCTGTTTAAAACAACAAAGAAACATAGTTCCCTCCCCCTCTCTTGAGCTATATTCTGTTGAGACTCAGTGCTTTAAGGGGCTGTTAAGCTATAGATCTTCTTGTGCTGGGAATTAAGCAAGATGAGTTTCAGTTAACATTCATTAAGATGGATGATACTGTCTATTCTCTTTTGAAGCAAATCCTGCTGTTATTGATTATCTTTTGCATATGTGTGCCTGTGCAAGAAAAAGATCACCTCACCAACTGCTGATGGGCAAAGGGAGCCTTCCCCCCAAAAAAAACAGCATTTGGTTGGGGGTGCATTTGCAAAGCCCCCTTCCGCTACTTAACAAATGGTAACTGAAGATGGTAACTGTGTATCTGAAGAAGTGTGCATGCACACGAAAGCTCATACCAAGAACAAACTTAGTTGGTCTCTAAGGTGCTACTGGAAGGATTTTTTTTATTTTGTTTTGACTATGGCAGACCAACACAGCTACCTACCTGTAACTGAAGAAACTCTGTTAGTGCTGATCACTGTATTAAACTGGCTTAAAAAAAAAAAGGCAGTTTAATACAGAAGCAAAGATCACCAGTGTTGAAGCAATGATTCTTCAACATCAACTTCGTTGGACTGGTCATGTTGTGCGGATGCCTGATGATCGTCTTCCAAAGCAACTACTCTATTCCAAACTTAAAAATGGAAAGTGTAATGCTGGTGGTCAACAGAAGAGGTTTAAAGACTGTCTCAAGGCAAATCTTAAAAAATGTAGTATAAACACTGACAACTGGGAAACACTGGCCTGCGAGCGCTCCAGTTGGAGAACAGCCTTTACCAAAGCTGTCATGGGCTTTGAAGACACTCGAACTCAGGATGCAAGGGAGAAATGTGCTAAGAGGAAGGCCATAGCTGTCAACTTTCGGATGTGAAAATAAGGGATTCCCCCCCCCCCCAAACTTTCGGATTTGAAAATAAGGGATGCCGCGAGGGTGGTGCAATGGCACCAAGTAGCCTCGCCACCCTGCGCTCCAGAGGCTGCGCGCGAATGGGAGAGTGAAAGAGCGAGCGCATAGACGGCAGGCAGGCTGTCTGTCTGGTTGGGCGTGAGGGTCTGGCTGCACAAGGCATGCAAGCTCCGCCCCCAGTCGGTCTCAGACTCCTTATTGGCAGCCGAGCAACGCAGCTGAGGAGCCTCCCTGGCCGGCAGGGAGGGAGAGGAGCTGCTTCCTTTGCAATCCGGGAAATTTAAGGGATATCAATAATCCGGGATAGCAGCGGGAAATGGCATTGGAATAAGGGAGTTTCCCGCAAGAAAAGGGAGGGTTGACAGCTATGGAGGAAGGCACGTGATCAACTCCTGCCCGGGAACCAATGTCCCCACTGTGGAAGGACGTGTGGATCCAGAATTGGCCTCCACAGTCACTTACGGACTCATTGTTAAAACCGTGTTTATGGAAGACAATCTTACCCGGTGATGAGTGATCTCCGAAGAAGAAGAAGAAGAAGATTAAACTGGTCTGAAGGGTAAATGGATGCTGAATCCACAAGTGACACCCTGTTACCTCCAGCTTGAGCCAAAAAGGTGAATCAGAGCTAGCAGCACTAGTGTTCCACAAATGTAGATGATTAATGAAACCTCCCTTTACGGAATATTTAAATGAAGAAATAGGTATAACATCCAATTAATACATCTTTCATGTGGACAGATGCACCTGAAGAGCATGCATTTTGAATTGATAAAGACACATAAGAGTTCCCCTTAGATATTATGACAAAATGCACAAATTGAGTCAAATTTGCATCCGTTTTCTCACTGCTTCCTTTGTAAAATATGTGCTTCAAATGAACTCTCTTTAAAAGCATGCACATTTCTGTTCCCAAAGTGGAAAATTCCTTGATGGAGATTGGAAATTCATTATTTTGACAGTAAGAACAGCACCAAAATCAGGTATCTAAAGAATCACCTCTCTTTTGAACCTGCTGTTCTGCCAAGATCATAATGTGAGACTCTGTTCCAGGCTTTTCCTTAGGTGGGTGGATGCCAGAAGCAAGGCCTTTTCAGTGGTGACACCCCAGTTTGGGGCTCCTTAGTCACATTCAGCTTGCTAGCACTTTACTTTTTTGGGTTCAACCAAAAACTGTTCTAATGACAAATGCAATAGATCTGTTCATTATTTTAACAAATGTTTACTTCTGCTGTTCTGTATATTTGTTATTTTAGATGGCATTGTTTCAAATCCGACTTTTCACATGTCATTTTGAACATTCATCTTGTCAGAAAGTTGAAGTAGCACATTTTGAAATAAACAGCACAATCCTATGCATATTTACCCAGAAAAGTACCACTGTGTTCAGTAGGGCTCACTCCCAAGTAAGCCTAAACACACACAAATCTAACTGCAATATGAATGTAATTGTCCTGCAGGAAAAAAATGTATTGATATAGAATTTCATACTCAGTCTGTTGACTTGAGGCATTATTGATTTGTTGTTGTCGTAGGCATAAAAGGGAAATCAAGCATCTTCAACTTAATTAATGACTGGTTTGGCACAACAATTGCCTTTCACTTTATTGTTTACTGCACTGTAGGGAGGAAAACTCTAGCGTAAATGGCATTTGGGAAGTGGGAGTCAGGCTTCTCCTCATCACGACCGGCAAATGTTGATGTACAGGAAATATCCTGGCTGAAAACAAGAATCCCTACCTGCTGCTCTTATGCATATTTATTCAGAAGTAAAACCCATTGAGTTCATTGGGACTTACTCCAGGTAAGTGTGCATAGACTTGCAGCCTTAGACATTAATCTTGTCCCAGAGCAGAGGAGAGGATTTGATGACCCTTTAAGTCCCTTGGAACACTATAATTCTATTGTTCTATTGTTGGCCATATACTGGCTGTGGCAAGCTATTACACCAACAATATCTATTGCATTACTCTGAACGATGCTGCTTTGGGGGCTCTCAAGTGTGAAAGGCAACATATAAAAACAATTCTTTCTTTTAAATCTGCTATCTTTTCAAGGCTCCTCAAAGCTCTTTTATCTGTTAACTCAGCGCACTACATCATTCCAAGTGCTCTTTCTTTCATATGTGGGAAACCTATGCTCTCTCTTTTCGCCTGCAGCTTTACAAGGAAAGAGCTGCTATGCGTCATTCTTTATAAGCTTAGTAGGAAAGGACAACCTGTTAGGGAGCCTCGCCTGAGTAAAGAGAGCAAGATATAACACTAATTGCTTTGTAAAACTGGTGATGAATCATGATCCAGAGGATTTTGGTAAGCTTTCCATTATGCAGGGATAGAGAACCTCTGGATGCTTTTGGGCTCCAGCTCCCATCAGCACCAGCCAGCATGGCCAATAGACAGCGATCATGGCAGGTGGAGTATCTAAAAAAAGGTAAAGGGACCCCTGACCATTAGGTGCAGTCGTGTCCGACTCTGGGGTTGCGGCGCTCATCTCGCTTTATTGGCCAAGAGCCAGCGTACAGCTTCCGGGTCATGTGGCCAGCATGACTAAGCCGCTTCTGGCGAACCAGAGCAGTGCACGGAAACACCATTTACCTTCCCGCCAGAGTGGTTCCTATTTATCTACTTGCACTTTGACGTGCTTTCGAACTGCTAGGTGGGCAGGAGCTGGGACCGAGCAATGGGAGCTCACCCCGTCGCAGGGATTCGAACGGCCAACCTTCTGATCAGCAAGCCCTAGGCTCTGTGGTTTAACCCACAGCGCCACCTGGGTTTTATCAAAGAATCAAGGGAGACAGAGTGCTTGCTTCTTCTATTTAGTCCACACACAATCTAGATCTTGTGCCTATCTTTTGCACACAAAAAGCGCTTCTTGAGAAACTGGCTTCATTCTGAAAATACAATCGCAGTGCAGATTGCTTCTGTATTACTCTGCAGTGTGACCAGTTGAAAACAGATGTAGGCAGTTCCAACAGCAGCCAGGGGTTGTGGGGAGATGTATCCACATAGGCCCAATGATGTTGTGAGTGGGGATGTGCCAAGACTGCAGCCACTGCGTCCTTCTTCACTTACCTGACCTGAGGCATATGCAGGGAGCAAAAGGCGTGGACAACCAATAAAGAGGAGGGTTTTCAAATGCATATCAGGTAACTACACCCACCCTTGTGGACAGCAGGATCTAGAATCAATCTAGATTAAAAGCAGCATGTTGGGGGATGAGCATGAACGGTTCCAGATTGATCTTAGAGTTGGAAGGGACCCATGGGTCATCTAGTCCAATACACTGCAATGCAGGAATCTCAGCTAAAGCATCCATGACAGATGGCCATCCAACCTCTGCTGAAAAACCTCCAAGGAAGGAGAGTCCACGCCTCTCGTGGGAGTCTGTTCCACTGCCAAACAGCTCTTACTGTCAGAAAGTTTTTCCGAATGTTTAGTCGGAATCTCCTTTCTTGTAACTTGAAGCCATTGCCTTGAGTCCTACCCTCCAAAGCAGGCGAAAACTACATGTTTGTGCAACAAATGGGTTAGTGTGTTCGCAGCCTCTGTTTAAAACTATATCCAGCTTAAAGTAGTTAATATTTTTTTTACTGCTTTACATGTGAGCAATCTAACAATAGTCATACTAAGAATAGACCCACTGAAATTAATGGACCTAAGCTAGGCATGCCCATTAATTTCTAAGGGTTTACTCTGCATATAACTAGCAATGAATAGAAGAAGAAGAAGAAAAGTTTGGATTTGATACAACCCAATGTGATATCTTTCTTCTTGTAGGAATACTTTTTACATAGGGGAGAGTTCAAAATCACAACTCTCTCTCTCACACAACCACACATTCAGTCTGAATTGTACACTCCAGGAAGGACTCTACCACATAATTGTTCTGAATGTATAGTACTAAGTCCCCATATCAGCCTAACCAATCTCTTACAGCTGATAGACAGTTCTGTACAGGAAATGACATGCAATCCACTTATAGATTGTCACATGTAAGATGAGACTAAAGATGTGCAGGCAACATGGACCCGATCAAGACTGTTTGTCCACTCCTACACATTATACACATAAGAGGCATGCCATTTTCTGCACAGAAGTACTTTCCATTTAGGCAGCCCTTAGTGTTTTTGAGAGAATCAAACGAGATAATGGTAACCATTATCTGTGTTCCTGTGGCAGGAAAGAAATCTAAATAAATATATCAGACCAACCCTGGGGAGCAAGGATACCATCTTACAAAGCAGATAGAAGACAGAGATGGAGACATGATGTTCCCAAGGCAAAGTATCATCATGATCCACATGGGCTATGATTGACAAATGGAGTACTGACCAGGAAAAAAAACATGCTCTAAGTATTGGTTGTGCCCGTCAACAGCTGAAATGTACCAAGGCCACAAAAGCTTGGTTCATGAATTTTCCTTAGTAGGAGAAAGCATGGCTTTTCATTTCATAAGGGTAGGCTAGTGTGATCTAAGGCAAGCAAGTGCACCCTCAGACCTATCAAACTGAGAATGGTATCCAACTAACATACTAGCACAGTGACTTTTTGTTGGGCAATGTAGCTTCCCCATCCTTTCCTCTCCCCACCACAGTGTTGACCCCTAAAGCTGCTCTGGGTTTCCTCTGAAGCAGATTTAGGCGGCAAGCAGGGAGAGAAGAGGGCAGGGAAGTTAAATTGTGCAGCCAAAAGTCATTGCACTAGTGTACCTGTTTTAATTGGATACTGTCCTGAGTGTAGCTCCTCATGGGACCATCATCGAGAACCTTATTCTGTTGCCTTATTCATCCACTGGGAACTACCATTTCTCAGTAGATTTAACTAAGCTATAACTCCGCTGACCTTAAGTTGTGTATTCTCTGCAAGGAGGAAAGTCCCCAAACATTCCTGAAGTTATTAGTCAGGGACAGGGACATTTCACACAGGGCATAGTTAAAGGGTGGAGCTCTCACCCTCAGGAGACGGTGGTGGTCACAAACTTGGATGGCTTTAGAAGAGGATGGGACAAATGAGGGCTATGCTCTGCCTCCACAGAAAGAGGCAGCATTCTTCTAAATACCAGTTGTTGGAAACCACAAGGGAGAGTGCTCTTGTGCTTAGGTCCTTTCTGAAGGTTGCCCACAGGCACCTGGTTGTCCAATGTGAGAACAGGATGCTGAATTAGATGCATCTTTGGCCTGATGCAGCAGGGCTCTTCTTAGGTTCTTACATTTAAAGCCAATATTTTGCATCCTGCTGGTTTAAGAGTTTCATAGAATCAATGGAAGGGACCACAAGGGTCATCTAGTCCAACCTGCAATGCAGTAATCTTTTGCCCAATGTGGGGCTCAAAGCCATGACCCTGAGATTAAGAGCGTCACGCTCTACCAACTTACCTCATATTTTAAGGGGGCCAAATTTTGGTCCAAGAGGGTTGAAAATGACTGGAGAAGATCCACAGTACACTGAAATAATTAGTGGAAAGGAAACATCATTCGAGAAATGCAGAATAGATGGTTGGTCCTCCCTTGTTGTTCTCATTCACAAGCCTCATTGGAAAAAAAAGGAAGATGTGCTGGAGAAAATCTGGAGGACTGTCTGTGGCTGCCTGGTGAGCAGACTGTTTGCTTTATTTCTTTCAGCGGGCAACAAAGATGAAGCCAGCCGGTTTTTACAACCAGGAACAAAGATCCACTTCTACCCACACTAAAGATAATGAAAAGTAAGTTATAAGACACGGGGAAATGGAGAGATGTTTCACTAGTGCCAAATGTACGGGATTCCCCCCACCCTCGTTCTACCTTTATCGTGTTTCATTGATTTCCCTTGCTCCCATCAAGACCTTTCTGCCTCACACACAAGTGGGATCCAATTATTGCAGACTATCTCCCTCTAGAAGGCCATTGCTCATCAGTGTCAGCCATCGAGGTGATTTGCACTTTCTTTGTGCCACTACTTCTACTCTTTCTCGGTTACCATCTTTGTCAATTCCCATGAGCCTGGCTGCTGGTTACAATTACCGTACCAAGGTGTGAATCAGATGGGAAAGCTGGAGCAAATACTGGACACTGAATAGGCCACTAACTGCAAACACAAGACGGTGGGCTTCACTGGAGGGCATTGTGGGGCGAACTTTTTTCAGTCTGAGGGCCCCGTTCCTTGATGGGCAACTTTCTGAGGGTTACATATCGGGCAAAAGCTCCAGGTCAGTGGGGCCAGAGTTAAAAGTGAGCAGAGCGAAGGATGTGACTCTTTATACAATAGCCTACGTTCCAGACATACAAAAGTCTGAGGTCTCTAGACTCCCTCCCCTGAACACACTTCCATCTCCCACTCTGTATTTCTTTGAAAATGTAATGTCCATTTATTTATCCATTCATTTATTATATTTGTAACCTGCCTGATCACAAGTTAATCCAGGGAATGGTACAATAAAACACATTAAAAAACCCAAACAATAAAACCAGGCAATACAATTATACCCTAAAACAAAAGCAGGTAACAAGTCAACACCAGCAGGTATAACTATACTTAACCCACACAAATATCTGAGCAAGTAAGCCTGTCTTCAGCTGGTGCTGAAACTCAAGAAGGGGTCAGCTATATATTGAGAGGGAAGGCCTTCCACAAACAGGGCGCCATCACAGACCAGGCTCTCTCCCATGTTACTACACAATTAATCTTACCTAACTGTGGAAAACCAAGGGAAGTTTGATGATGGGTGAGGCACTCCATTAAATATTTATGCCTATGGCTCATCCCCACTTTCAGTGGACCCATCTTTTGATTGTTCCATGTACTGGTTCATTCCCCTGGCTCCAAGAGCTTTTCTCGTTGCTCTGTGTCCATGCCTTGTGAAAATCTGCTCTTACTCTCTGAGCCGGATTTTATCAGCTGCACAGAAAATCTGTAGATGGATTTTGCCCTTGCGACACTTCCCAGGCCCCTCCCCAGGCCACACCCTTCACTGGCCCTGCTCTGTACCCTTCCCTAGTGATTTAGTCAGTCTACAATATGGTTTTGAACTGTGATAATACTGCTTGATTGCCTGGATGGAGAATGGAGAGGGCCATTGGTATGTGGCCGCCAGAAGATTGCCTGTGAGGGAACACTGGCTCAAGAAAAGTTCCCCACGCCTGCTTTATGGAACAAGTTAATCCTCATTGAGAACTTGGTCATGTTGCAATGTGACAAAGAGATGGTGTGTGTGTGTGATATATATACATTCAGTTGTTTTATATCTGTACTCAACACCTGACAAAGGCCCAGTCTGCATGTCACGCTGCACCAAACGAAATGTGAATGAGTGAGTATGCAAATATACGGAGCAAAAACTGTGGAGACTTCGCTCTTCCTCTGCTACTGCCGTGCAACCCAGAGCTAAGTCATGGTTTACCTTGGTGTTATGTACAAACCAGGGATTCTGGTTTGTTTCCTCCAGACAACTCATGAATTATCATTCAATAACAAACCATGGCTAGAACTTGTCGGTTGCCTGGAGCATAACACACCATAAGCCTGGGTTTAGATATAACATGAAGACAAACCATAGCTTAGCTCTGGGTACTTATGGCAGCAGCAGGACGGTGGGAGGAGCAACACAGTTACAACTTCAGTTTAATGAGCTCACATACTTGTTCTGTCACACTTAGACATAATTTGGTTTAGCGTTATGTGTGAAGCTGTGTGGACTTCCAGATGCTGTTCTCTACAAATTATTCCCTAGTGCTCCACTCCCGAAACGCCATTCAAATGATCTTCCAGCACTTCTTAACTGGACAGAAATCTCCTCACGGGGGAACAGTAGGTGCCTTACTGGGAGTTATTTTTTTTGGTACATAACAAGGTTGTGTTGCAGGCAATCCCTTAATTATTATCCTTGACCTTGGGAAAAAAAAATAACTGAAAATAACAACCCCAGTGAGATGAAGCAGCTTTGCAATTACATTGCATAATGTTGTCACACGAAGGGGTTGTCAGGGAGATAATGGTAAACACCAGGCTGGGTTCTGTCTGAAAAATAATTGGAGTCAGCTCCCTTTGTGGCTGGTGTAGAGGAGCAAAATGGAAGAGTAAATTAGCAGTTACTGGAGACATTAGCAACAACATTGTGCTTACCAGTGACCAGAACACTGTCTGCCTTTAACTACTGTGGCATGAAATTGCCTCGCTTTCTTTCTAATGACAGCCAAATTTTCAAATGGACGTCCTTTCGATTCAAGCCTCCCAAAAGCTGCCGGCAGCGGGATCTTTGTTTCTTATGCTGCTATTTACAGTAGTTGTAACACCAAGGGCATCATTTGACAGAGATTTCACTCCGACCCAGGAAATAAAGAGAGAGAGTGACTAACACGCATTATTAGAGGGACGAGCTTTTCTTTTCCGTCTGGCTGGATGTCTCATGGACTTCCTTGAGGTCAGGCACTGTTCCCGAGGGAAGGATTTAGCTCCTGGCAACTCCCTGTTATTTTGCCTTCTTGCTTTCTCCCTAATTGCTGCCGTGCAACACCTGTTTCATCTCAAGAGACCCTCTCCAGCTGTTGTCAGTGCCACCACTCTGCTCCGCCAGCAAAAAGGAATGCTGCGTGCATACCAAAGAGAAGTGTAAGAATCGGAGGATCTCTGCGTGGGTACTTTGCTAGCAATACTTCAACGCCAGCAGGCACCCGGCTTTCTTCCTCTGATGATTCACAGAACCTGGGCCCGCATAGGAACACAGTGTGATAAGGGCCACCAGCTTTGATGGCTTAAAAAGGCGATTAAGACACATTTATGGAGGACAAGGCTCTCAATGACTCTATGTGACTGCCAGGCGCAGAGGGGGAATGCCTGCGGAAGCCAGTTGCTGAGGCACAGCAGCAGGAGAGGGCTGTTGGCCTCATGTCCTGCTGGTGGATTTCCCATAGGCATCTGAACAATGCCAGAGTTCATCCTGCATCCTTAACTACTGTACATATGAAACTGGCTTGGCCTGAGCATAGGTGCCAACTCTATAGGGCTGAGGGGGAGGAGGAGCCCGAGCGCAGAATCAGCCTCCTACCGATGCAACAGTCAGCACACATTGCCTGTGCACTGCCTTGTTCCCTAAGCAACCGCCTCCCCCAAATGCTGTTGTTTTCCCTCATAGGGAAGACCCACATCACTGTGCCCCACCACCACTCGCCCAGCGTCTTTCACACGACGAGGCTGCCAGGACTGTCCGGAATGTCCTGGGGGTGTTTCACCATGGGGATGGGGGGCCTATAAAGTCGCCTGGAGCAGTAGCAAAAGGACAGTTCCACTTCCTGGTCGGCTGCACTGTTTTGCAATGGGTCGCTGCCTTTGCTGTGCCCCCTGCTGTAGCCTCCAGGGCAGGCCAAGCTGGGACTGTGAGTCCCATCATGCCTCAGGCTCCATCTGCCCTCTCCGCTGAGCTTGCTTCCTCCACAGGGCCAGCCACAGTGAGGCAGAAGAGCCAGGAGCCGAGCACAAAAGGTCATGCCACACAGCTAGGCTTCGTGCTCGGACTCCTCCCGCTATTGGTCTCCTCCCGATGTGACAACTGCGTTGTGCATGTGATGTCACATATGCACCCCCCCCCACTATTGGGCAGAACTCAGTGCCTCTGGTCTTGAGTCTGACAACTGGCCCATTTAGCCTTCTCCTATTTGCTTTAATGTGAAGCAGCTCTTCAAGGGTTGGGGCTTGTTACCTATGGTTGTTACCTGAGGTCTTTTTGACTAGAGATGCTGGGAATTGATTTGAACCTAGGATCTTCCACACACAGTCATGTGTTGTACCACCAAGCAGTGGCTACCGCTTTACACAAAGCATTAGAGCAGGCACCCCCGAAACTCGGCCCACCAGATGTTTTGGGACTACAATTCCCATCATCCCTGACCCCCTGGTCCTGTTAGCTAGGGATGACGGGAGTTGTAGTCCCAAAACATCTGGAGGGCCGAGTTTGGGGATGCCTGCATTAGAGTAATGTAAACTAGCACTTACAGGTACTTCTGCCATGCTGAGACTGCCTTGCTCAGCAACTTCATCTGAAGCAGCAGCAGCTTCTTCAGACAGAGTGGACTTTGTCTTTCAGGATATGCCATTTCATTTACTTGCGCCTGGGAAGCATGGCCTCTACTAGATCTCATCTAGTGGATGAGTCATTATTACATTAAGTTAGCAGCATAATAAACATGATTTCATATAACTTGAGTATCTGCTGATGTGGAGATAAGCAAAGCTGTCTGTACACTAAATCTGCCCACTTGTGGGAGAGGTATCAAACATTTTATTTCAGATGAGACACTGACGAGCAGAAACAGGAAGCATAAGACACGTGCATTTCCTGGTCTCTCAGTGTAATTGTCACATCCAAAGCTGCTTATAACATGGGTAGGCAAACTAAGGCCCGGGGGCCGGATCCGGCCCAATTCCCTTCTAAATCCAGCCCGCGGACGGTCCGGGAATCAGTGTGTTTTTACATGAGTAGAATGTGTCCTTTTATTTAAAATGCATCTCTGGGTTATTTGTGGGGCCCGCCTGGTGTTTTTACATGAGTAGAATGTGTGCTTTTATTTAAAATGCATCTCTGGGTTATTTGTGGGGCATAGGAATTCGTTCATTCTCCCCCCCCCCCAATATAGTCTGGCACAAGGTCTGAGGGACAGTGGCTGACAGACAGCCCATGGCTGAAAATGTTTGCTGACCCCTGGCTTATAACAAGCGTGTTTGGAAGATGGACTGGTTATTTTCTTATACAGGGCAACTACTGGTACCCTGCTCATAAATATCAACACCAGAATCTTAAACAGAAGCATATTTTCTTTGTTTATTTCCAAATATCTGATCTTCATGTTCTTTCAGCGTCCTGTGAATAAATGTACTGATTTGGTTAACTACAATGGATTGAATTCTGCAATGGGCAATCGTGTAAAAAAATCTTTGCCTAAAATTCACAACATTCTTTGCTATTTCTGTGAAACTACTGAGGGACCATGTATTTTTTAAAGAGTAGGCTAGGGACATTGGATACCCATGCAAAGCAAGAATGAGGGCAATCAAGTCAGGGCAAGCCATGATAGTTAAAAATGGAATCTTCATATTCAGAGACAATGCAGACCTAATTATATGATAAACAAAAGGAACCAGCTGTTCCAGTTGTTATTTTTCTAAGCTCACTGTTAAGAGACAGAATTTTGGACTAGGTGGAACTTTGCTTTGATCTAACAAGGAAGTTGCTATGTATTTATGCCCTTGAGGACTTCTCTCTGGAAATCCTTCCTGTCCTTTTGTCAAATTCATTCATGTTCTGTGTGTGTGTATCTAAAATTTTTGGTTACATGTGAATGTATATAATTTAACCCCTACACCACTTTTCAGAGTGAAAAAAATACACTGGACAGGATAAATTTATACCAGAGATGCTGCAGCAGATAATGGAGGAAGCTTAACTGTTTCCCTGTCTGCCTATTCTCCTTTCCAAATTGCTGTCTCCCCCCCCCCCCCAAGTGCTTTCTGCCCAGGGGATTTCAGAAACAGCAAACATTATTCAGGAACTTTGTGGAGTGAAAAGCCACTGGTGTATGTATGGGGCAGAATTTATCACACAGAAATAGTGGATGGGGTTTAAGGATTGAGCAGCTCTGCTTTCTCCACTCTAACCTCCTCCCACTGTGAGCAGTTTTTCATTTAAAAGTGATGTCAGGGCTCAGTTACGCATTTGCTTGTAACTTGAGGTTATCCCTTCAAATAGCAGATATTAGGGCAGGGAGTAATAGTGGAAAAACATTTTTTTTAAAAAAAACTATTAGATGCTTCATTAATTGGAGTGGCACAACAGGAACAGCACATTTTTAAAACTAGCATTTTGTCAAATTTCACAAAGTGACACATTAGTGGCTGCAATGGGATGTGTGGTATAACACAAAATGATTTCCACATTTAAGAGAGCAGAAAAAGAAACAGGACTATAAATGGTGTGGGCCTGCCCCCCCCATTAGCCCCTCATAATCATTGGGGGAAAGGCACCTCCATGCTCACTCACAAAGAGATGCTCTTTGCACCTCTCCTCTGTTCAGAATGAAAGGGAATATGGGTGTCCAATCCTGGCATTCACTGAAAGGTGGGCATGTTTAAGGGGCATGTCAATGTAGGGAAGGCTGAACCAAGGCAAACTGAAATTGAGCAGGAAGAGCAAACCATCTCTTGCGCTGTTATGTACTAAGCTTGGATCCTAGCTAGAACAATAGGCAGGTAGGATCCTAGAATGCAACAATCTGATTGGTCTGCAGGAGCAGCCCAATCAGACCCCAGGAGGAAGTTAATCAGCCTATTAGACTGGTAGGATACTAGGATGCAACAACTGATTGGCCTGCAGCAGCAGCCCAACCAGGCTCCAGGAGGGAAACATAATCAACCAATCAGACAGTACTCATTACGTAAATAATGTATATAAAGCCTGAGGTTCCGGGGTGGGGTGGGGTGGGGGTGGAATCCAACCACTGTTCTTATGAACTGAAATAGAGAGCATGAAATTACTACTCGACTCTGAGTATATTTCATGCGCATTGTGTATTTCTGAGGGGACATTTGCTGAGACCTTTTGCAGGCGCCACAGGAAGTACTGACAGACACACTGATGCCCATGGGTGCCCCAATGATAGACCCTGTTTTAGCTCATAGCATAATGAGGAAGCAACTCATTGTTTCTGCTTCCCCAATTCACCTCTTGTGAGCTCTGTTTCTTGGTGAACACACTGGCAGAAATACATCTTTCAGAGCTGTTCTCTGCTCTTCCCTGCTACTGTCCAATTAGAAGACTGCCAACAAGAAGACCATCACTCATCCAGCAGCTCCTGACAGAGCTGGACACATCGGTACAACTGCAGAACATGAAGTGACCCCTTCTTTTGTATTATCCTCTAGCTCCTCACTAGACAAAACGCAATTCTTTTTGCTGACGAAAAGTGTGTGAACTTGAGTGTGCATGAATGTATGTGTGTGTCTCTTCGTTCCTGATAAGTACTGTCTTCCTTAAAAGGAACTTTGCATTTGACTGACTTCCATGCACTTGTCAGCTTATGTGAATTATTGATTTGCGCGAGTGGCAGGAACTCATGCAATGCCACAGTGGCAACTTACGGGAGCAGGCAAGAGACATTTGCTGGTTAAAATTATTAAAATTTAAATAAATTTGCATATTAGGAGCACCTTGGTACATGGGCTTAAAAAAAACATATTGAAGGAAAGATACAGTGGCTGTGGCCCAATTCCAAGAGCAGTATTCAACTAAATAATTACACAAAGGATTACTGCTAGCACAGCATCTCCTCCCTCCACCTGTGGCTCACACCACCCTGAAATCTGCTCTGAAAGCTTGGGGGAACGGACAGAGCAGCTTTGGGGGGCAAACAGTGGGGAGGGGGAGGGAGAACATTTGCCTTGTGCCACATTGAACCTAGACTTTATTTTGGAAGCATGGTAACCACTGGAGACACAAATCACGATCTGAAACCATGCTGAAAAGGCAGCTGTTTTCAGCTGGCTTTATTTGTGTGAATATGGCCCAGGTTATGTCAGAAGTAATTTGCATCTGGGGTGATATCCATATTTGGGTCTCCAGTGACAAGGGATCAACTTTTCTGAAATTCTTGATATCAAGCTATCTCCACAGGTGGTCTTTCCCCCCTTCTAATCCCCATTTCACTTTGTAATATTGATGAGAAGCAAGTCCCTCCCCCAATTCCATTAAAAATACCAACTATTCTCACATATTATATGCATTACTATACATATGTAGCAATGCATACAACTGCATAAAATATGTATATATTAAGAAATATAAAATATAAATTTAGGCTGCAGAAATATAGTACAGCAAGAGGTCTGATACATTAGATAGATAGATAGATAGATAGATAGATAGATAGATAGATAGATAGTGTTTTGGCTTGTAATTTTATATTCAATTTTGCATAAAAGTTGACAATGCATTAGTGACTTGGACATGCATGGGTACTCAATGTAAGAAGCAGTCTGATGTGAGCAAAGCTGTACCAGGTCAGAACCACAAAAATCCACATTGGATTCCCCCTTCCTTCCAGTGGAAACAATGCCACTGGGTAATGCATTTATATCCCACCTTTTTTCCAAGGAACTTGAGGTGGCGTATATGGTTCTTTTCCTCAATTAATCCCCATATATGGTTCATATTCCTAAAAGGAAAGTGGTTACATTCTGCACTCTGACATCTCTGCAAAAAGACTACCGTCTTTCCCCCTTTTTAAGACACCGTCTTATAATTTTTTCCCCTCAAAAAAACACAGGGTGGCTTATTTTCGGGGGGATGTCTTATTTTTATTACGTCAGTATGGTATGGTACAGCCTCCCCCTGTGGCGGCACCACGGCTTACTTTTGGGGTACGTCTTACTTCTCACAAAGGTAAAAAAACCCTGCCATGGCTTACTTTATGACTACGTATTAAAAAAGGGGAAACAGGGTAGTTGCTCCAGGTGCAAGAGAGATCTTCCTGATTCCTGTGTGGCCTCAACAGGGATAGGCAAATACAGTGGTACCTCTGGTTATGTACTTAATTCGTTCCGGAGGTCCGTTCTTAACCTGAAAACATTCTTAACCTGAGGTACCACTTTAGCTAATGGGGCCTCCCTCTGCCGCTGCACCACCACTGCCCGATTTCTGTTCTCATCCTGAAGCAAAGTTCTTAACCCGAGGTAATATTTCTGGGTTAGCAGAGTCTGTAACCTGAAGCATATGTAACCTGAGGTACCACTGTATGTCAGTTTTGGCTTCTCTCAGTATAGCAGTTTCCTATTAAGTTCAGTTTTCCACGTTTCCACATCAGTTTGCAATAAAATAAAATAAAAGTCATGAAAATTCATCACCATTTTTGTGTGAATTTCTGCAAATATGCCTAATATGCACATTTTTTTCAAAGTAATTTCTCCTAAAATAATACATGCTTGAATGCTATTTGCATTAATATATGCCTCTTATGCACACTTTCTCTTAATATATGCATGTTTTTACACATTTCTTGGCATTGCAAAATTTAGAAAGGTGCAAAATTCAAAAGAAGGTTGTGTTTTGATCCAGGTATTGGAAAGCATGAATGAAACTAGGCTCACCTTTAAGTGCAAGCTCAGTTGAACGTCTTCCCTCAGTTTCAGACTGAACTTGTTCAGAAATGCTGTGGAAACATGGCTCCCAGATTGCAGGGAGAGAGGGGATATTCATCAGCTGAATTTATCCTGCCGTGTATTGTTTTACAATGCAGTCTCACAAAAAGTAAATGAAAATAGCATCCTCTCATGTGTGTCTTTGCTTGTTGCTTTGAGGAAAAGGGGACTAAGAGCAGATCAGGCTAATTATTAGATTATCCTTAGAAAGTATGGAGCTATGGGATGCGGGTGGCGCTGTGGGTTAAACCACAGAGCCTAAGGCTTGCCGATCAGAAGGTCGGCAGTTCGAATCCCCGCGACGGGGTGAGCTCCCGTTGCTCGGTCCCTGCTCCTGCCAACCTAGCAGTTCGAAAGTATGTCAAAGTGCAAGTAGATAAATAGGTACCACTGCAGCGGGAAGGTAAACAGCGTTTCCGTGCGCTGCTCTGGTTCGCCAGAAGCAGCTTAGTTATGCTGGCCACATGACCTGGAAGCTGTACGCCGGCTCCCTCAGCCAATAATGCGAGATGAGCGCCGCAACCCCAGAGTCAGTCACAACTGGACCTAATGGTCAGGGGTCCCTTTACCTTTACCTTTAGACTTTGTCCAGAGAAACGGCTGGACACTCTGGTTAAAGGAAACAGAGAATGACAGCCCTATACGTTAACTTTATCACAGAGTATAAAAATCACCAGGTAGCGCAAAAGAAATGCTGCTTTAATCTCCTGAAGGAGAGAGGCATACTGCTTTGTCAGGTGCTATAGAAGGAGTGATAGTCTTGCCTGGGAGTCCTGCTACTGAGTGTTATGGGAACTCCATCTGGGCAGCATTAAACAGCGAGTCTGACTGGTGAAAAACACACTTCAGGCCTGCCCAAGCCGAATGCATCTCACAAGAGGGGTCACAAGTGGGTCAGTACATCGCATGCTTTTACTGCCTGCCTGGGACTGCCAAATTGGAAAGAGGAGTGTCAAGTACCTGACAAACCACTTTATGGGGCTCGTGGGTTGTGTCTGGTTTGCTGGTTCTCACTGTGTTCAGGTCTGTCGTAGGTTAATGATGTGCCAGCACTTCTGGTGTTAAAGTTGATGGAGGAGTCTCAAGTGCTGGCTCTTGTAAGTCCACAGCTGCATATTCCTTTCTTTATCTACTGTACTCTTCTGTACGGTTGCCACATTAACAAGTCAGCCTGTCTGTCCATGAGGAATAGATTTGAATAATGGAGATCTTATAGGGCTGGGGTATTGTTTGGGGGGGGGGGTGTTGTTGTTGTTGTTGTAGGGGGAGTTGTTGCTGTTGGTTTTTTGTATCTTTATTTTAGATCTTGTGATTTGTGCAGAAATACACAACAGTTTGGTTGTGTATTTTTTATTGTTTATTACTACTTTTGTTATGTTGTTATGTATTTTTTAATGTTGTAAACCGCCTTGAGCATGGTTTGAACTGTGGAAAGGCAGCATACAGATACAATTATGTATGTATGTATCTTTATACAGAACATCCAGTATGTATCTTTATTCAGAACATATTTTTCTCTGCCTCTCTCCTCTCCCTCATCCTCCTCAATTCCTAGGTCCTGCTCTGAATAATTTTCCTTCTTATTGCAAGTTCGCCATGTGTTAGACTGACTCCAAATCCATCCTTTGGATTGGTTGGGAGCTCCAAATAAACCAGGGGTGGAGAACCTGTGACCCTCCAGATGTTGCTGGACTCCAACTCCCATCAGCCCCAGTCTGTCAGCATGGCCAATGGTCAGGGGCGATGGGAGTTGCCATCCAACAATCTCTGCAAGGCCACATATTTCTATCCCTAGTCTGAATCCTTCCTTGCCGGTTTAGTCAAAGGCTGCATTCAGACAGAAGTTTATGCCATCTGCCTGATGTTTCCTTACCTGTTAATTTTCATGTTTTATGTGATATTTCACATGATATAAAAGCCACGTCTGGAAACCTAGTGGAATCTAGAAAAAATCTAGTGCTCATTTCCATGTTGTCGTTGTTGTCAAAAATCTGTTTGCAACCCCATTAGCTTGGGAAATCACAAGCGTTTTGCATTGTAATTTTTCCTTGGTTTTTATGATCATATCCCTGAACTCATATAATGAAATTTGGGGTGGTATCCTGGCATTTTGATGTATTTTAATGTTTGTTGCCCAGAGTGGCTGGGGGGACCCGGCCAGATGGGCGGGGTACAAATAAATAAATAAAAAAATAAAAAAATAAAAAAATAAAAAAATAAATAAAAATAAAATAATAATAATAATTACCAGTATATTATACAGTTCTTTCCTGCCACTTAAAATTTAGCATGATAAGGCAGTATATTGACTGAATAGCCAACATCCACACCTCTGGTTGATTAGGTACCTCCCAAACATTCCCAATTGGTTCCATAGCTCCAACACTCCAATGGTATGCAACAGTTAACACGAAGTGGTTCAGATTTTGTTGTTAGAGGACTTTTGCACATGTAGGAGACCACAGTGTAAATATGCACCTTGATTAACCCCAAATAATAGAAATAAGCAACATACTACTTCCTTACAGAAAGAACATCTGGTATTAATTCATTTAAAATCAAATTCTGTCACAATCAAATCAGCTCCACCAAAGACTGGAATGCAGAAAGAAAATAAATTTACACTGGCTTTGCGGCAGCGCTGCTGAGAATAGAATTTGGCTCAAAAAGATTTAAAGATAAATTTCACTTGGAATTATTGAAGCCTCTACTTATAATAGGGAATGGATAGATATCTTTCTGTTAGATCGTTCTTCTTTCTGTCTTATTTAATCAAATCCTTGCACTGTAATCAGCTCTGATTCTAAGCCTCTATCTGCAAGGAGCAGAATAAGCTTAGAAAATAAAATGATTTAACATGTTGTTTCCTTCCCTATTTCTGTGCTGGTGTAATATATTTCACAATTTTTGTCACTCCTATTTCTACAAAGAGGTATGCGTGAAAGTTGTATGGTGTTCAGTGGCCGTAAGGACTATTCTGTAAAATCATTACTGAGTGACAAAACGTTGACACATTTTCCCATCAAGGTTTATACTTTTGTTGTAGGAACATCACTTTTCCTAGGACACAGACCACGATGTACCTAGGGACGTGCGATTCGTCTTCTAGATAGCTTACCCAATGGTATTGTGTCAGATTGCTAGACAGAATGTGGATTTGGGACAGTATATAATCAGTGACATCACTTCTGATTCAGCTTCCCCACCCATTGTCAGCACTATTTTCAAACAAACATATTATTCTTGTAATTTTCTTGATGGTAATAATGTTGTGTTTCATCAATGTACAAAGCCAGAACTAGAACCACTGTCTAGTCCCAGAAGAAGGACAAAAGTCACTTCTGTTCCATCCCACACTGACCTGCCATTTGGTGCAACTTTACTTTCCTTGTTTGAAAGTTTAGTAGTTCATAATCCAGGCAGAATTAAGAGCCACAGAATCCCATTGAAATCAACTGGGCTTGAAGTTAAGGGCCTTTACATTCCTGTATAAATCGACTGCACATCTGCTTGAGGGCTCCTTCCAGGCATCTGTGAGACTACATAAAGGACTGCATAGGCCTTCAGGGCTTGACTTGTGTTTTTATTTACACACACACACACACACACACACACACACACACACACACACGTGTCTCTCTAAAGCATTAAACTAGCAATTCATTTCCATCAAGCAACCACCATCCTGCATATTGCCACCCTTCTTTTTCTTTCCATCCATTGCATATCCCCCTTTTTTTCTTTGCATCCTGCATAACACGTTTCTCATGGCGGCCAAGGACTCCTAATGGTTCTGGGGATGAGAGCTGAGCAACTCTTATGTGATGTGCACCTTTATCTCAGCATAGCACTGCAATCACCACTTCATTCTCTCAGCGAAGATTATCAAATCAACAACCCCAAAGCACATCAGACCAATTGGGTGCACAATAGAAAGGCAGTAGAAAAGGAATTCAGTTTGCCTCTTCAGGCCATATTCATCTTCCTTTTCCGGCTGAACGAATGAAAAAAGATTATATATATTTTTTTCAGTTTACAAGTGTGCTACAATAATAGATTTCTCATGATCTTGATGAGATTATACAAAGGAAATTGTTATGTAGACTGCAACACTTCCTCTTTTTGGAGTACAAAATTCTCTGATTTATGACCAATATGACTCATGAGGTAGAAGAAAGGATATCATGGTTCTTGTAAAATATTTGGCAAAATAACTATATTAACACCTACATGCCTTTAACTAGAGAATGAATTATGTGTGTGTGCAGACTCTCACACACTGAGTAGGCCCTATGATTCCAGGAGCAAAAAACCTCCTTTTTTATTCCAACCAACCTCCTTCCTTTAGCCGCAGTGCTGAAGCTAGTAGTGACATTAGCAAGGGACCCAGAAATCCAGAAAAGGATATACCATAGGCTGCCTTCTGGAGACAGAGACCTGAATGCTGTTTGAAAGAAGGATAATTGTTCCTAGCTCTTCTCACCTTTGCCTCTGATGAGCATGCATTGTAGGTGGGGAGGGGTGTTGTATTTCCCCCAAAACCTGTTTCATCAGATGTGACAGCGAGACAAAGGATATGCATGTGTAAATCATGGAAACTTAAGCCTCCCTTAAACCTCTTTCAAATCTCCTAAAAGTCACTGCCCTTCCCCAGACTTACGGGTAAATACAGAAACAAGATGGAGACAATGTTCACCTTTGAAACAATAGCTAGTTATCATGATGGTTAAATGGAGTTTCCATGTTCAGTTGCAGTAATCCTTTTTATATGATAATCTCATATGAAACAAATGCACCTAGGTCATGGTTGAAGACTGCTGCTGCTGTGCTCTCTCTGCTTATGTTCATGGAGCCTTCATGTGATTCTGCATGAAAAAGGCTAGTAGACCACTGAATACTAGTGGCTGGGAAGCAGCAACAGGACATTTTGGCATCCGCTTGGCCACTGCAGCAATGAAGATGCTGGACTAGATGCTCCTTTGGACTGAACTGGCAGAGCTCTTTTTAATGTCCTGATGCTCTGCTGTTTTCAGCAGACAGATACCTGCTGATTCTGCTGATGTCTACATATTTTCTGAGCAAATTATTTTCTTCCCCTTCCATTTCTTTCACTGCAAAAAATAACCCTGCTCCCTTCTTCGTTGATACGAGATGCCCACAGTATCTTCTAATGAGATGGAATTCCTATTCCCAGAAAAGCACTTTAAACAAATTAAGTGAATATCCTGTAACCACACCCTAGAGGAAATAAAACCCAAATCTGCAATTCATCAGTCTGCCTACTTAACATACTTTGCATTCCACAGCAAATCATACATTTTTGATAGGCAGCTGATTTCTTCTTCCACTAATGGACTTGGGCGCATTGCTAAGAGCAAAACAGGAATAGAGGCTTGTGTTTGAAAAAAGCAACTGGCCAGGCATCAGTCACCTCTGCTTGACTTCCTCTATGCCTGACTTCCTGTACCACCACCACCCTCCCCAACTGTAAGCAACACACTGATAGGCCGGCTTTTTTTTTTTTTTTTTACAGATGGCTTCCTGTGATAGCTTTTCCTGGTCACCACAGCAAGCTGGAGAGATGAATGTGTCCTTTTTTTCTTTTTCTTTTCTCTAACACCCACCTGAAATTTGTCCTCTGAAAGCCATGGTGGGCCTGTTGCATTTGCCGTACCCAGACACCTTAATGAAAATATATCCAGTTACCCTCGAGGAGATACGCATTCACATGAAGCTCTGCAGAAAGCTTTACCATGGCTATAGGGGTTTCTGATTTGTGTTTGTTTTGACTTGCACCTGACCCACAGTCAAAAAAGTTTAAGTTGCATAGTGTTTTCTAGGATAATAGGCATGAGGCTTGTCGTTGTGATGCTTGATTTATGAGTACAATGATAGATATGAAAAGAACCACAAGGCTAACTTATTGGAACAGTTCCTTGTGCCCCTTTCTGGACAGGGATAGCCCAACTTCTGTTGTCTATGCTCTGGTAACCTCTAGGATAGATTACTGCAACATGGGGCTGTCTCCAAAATTTCAGCTGGTGCAGAATTCAGCAGCCAGGTCGCTCATTGGGGCAGTTTGAGCACATAATACCAATCCTAGCCTGACTGTGCTGGCTGCCAGTTAGTTTCCTAAACAGCTCAGAGACTCCCTTTCCCTATATGAACCAACCCAGACCCTGCAATCATCATCTGAGGCTCTGTTTTGTGTGCCTCCTCACTGAAAGGTCTGAAGGGTGGCAACACGAGAACTGGCCTTTACTGTGGTGGCTCCCCGCTTGTGGAATGCTGTCCCCAGGAAGGCTTGCCTGGCACCTTCATTACATATCTGTCAGATTCGCTTCACAGTTGCTCATGAGTAAAGACCAAGTCCGTCTTGTCTTTCAACTATTTTATTGTGCAAAGTATGTACAGTGCGGAGCTGTCCTAAAACATGACCACCTAGTTGCTAGCAAGAATCCGGAAGTCCCCCCCTTCTGTTGCGGCGCCAACACCAGAGTTTCGGCACTCTGAAGTGCTGCCTCCTTGGTCCCCTGACCCCTCTGCGCAAAGCGGGTGCCGGAAACGGTGTTTCCCCCTCAGAGTGAGTCTGCTGAGCGGTGCTGGGTCTCTCTGCAGCATCATGGAGACCCCTTCCCACTTGGCTGGTCCCTGGTAACTCCTCCTCCCCCGGGGAGGAGCTGGCAGACTCACTGGGAGACGTGTCCGTCGACAACAGAGGCTGAGGCTGCCGGTACCCACTCAGTGCCGGACTGGCAGCGGAGGGCATGTCCCTGACAATATCTTTTAGGTGCCAGGCAAAAACATTCCTTTTCAGAAAGGCCTTGAGCTAATTAAAGGTAGGCTTTTAAATGTGCTTCTCTAGGTGGGTGGAGGTATTGGTTTTTTTGGTGCTCAACAACTTTGCAGGTGTCAGGAATTTTACCTTTTGAAATATGGCACCCCTGGCATGTTAGTATATTATGTATTGTGTGTTTTTAAATACTGTAAAGTGTATACAATACTGGATCTAAATTTAGTAAATAGTCAGACTCCCATTGTCTGTAACTGTGAAAAGTGCTTCCGGAATAGGGAAGTTAATACAAACGTTTTATAAATGCAGATCTGACCAGTACAAAGGGGGTCCTTTGGGTGTGAATAGAATAGAACTTTTGCCTAAATTTCAGATTTCAGTCTCAACTGTTAGTTTAAACAGGGAATGAGCTCCACTTGTGCAATGGGACTCCCCCACCCCACCCCGCAACCCCTAAACCTGTTCTGGGATTTGACATCTCCAGTTAAAATAATTGCAGAACAGATTTCTCAGACCCCAGAGAACTAGACATTCCCCGGCAAGATGGATCAGTTGACTTAGAAGATGGTAGGTTCATATGTTCTGCAAAATGCAGATCTGAACCTCTGCTCTTTGCATACAGCAATTGGAAGTCACACTTGCACAGGAAATAAAATATCACAATCTGATTGACACTGACATGGAGTAACCCCTGCACAGTTAATTTGCCTTTTTTTCCCTTCTGGAAAAAAAAAACCCTTGCCTTATTAAACTTAGCAATAGCAGGCAGTTTGCCCAGGCATGACTCTTGGATAATGAGGAAGATTTTCTAATGTATATCCCATCAGTGCCAATATTTACCTCCCTACCTAGCTTTAATAAGCTCTGAGAGTTCTGAAATCTCATACGGATAGGTTTAAGGTGAAATTTGCTTCACTCGTTTATTCAGATTAGTTCATATGTTCCGATTAAGGCTCTACTGGGGGACATAGTATGTGAGGACATTCTTCAAGCAGTCCTTCTGCCACAGATCCCAGCATTGTAGAGTTAAGGTGGAGTAAATGAATGTTTCAGAGCTCTCTATCGAGGTGTTTGTTCCCTTGTAGATCCAGGACCAAACAGTAGGGTGAAGATCAATGTAAAGGTTTTGGAGGGACAGAGGTGTTTTTTTCTGTTTAATGAATATACCTTTTCCCTGTTCCTGCACATGGTATTTCCAACATAGTGCAACTTGAGTTGGGAGAAATCCAGTTATGGAGAGTATGTAGTGTCTGTGAGATCACCAGATCACCTCCTCTGGCCAAATACATGGTGTAGTTCTGCAACTTTTAAATAAATGTTAGCCGGCTCCCCTCTCATTTCTTTTCTATCTCCCTCTTTTTGCCTGTCTCACAAGGCAAGGCTGTGCATTGATTCAGCATTTTAGCTCCTACTATTTTATGTTTGTTGTGTAGGTCCCGACCCTGAGGTAAACACCTGAGGTAAACACAAACCAAGGGTGAAGGACCTGCTGTAGAAGTTCTCTAAACACTACATCTGTCTTCACAAAGTCTCATGAAAGCACAAATAATTCAGGAAATTCAATTCTTCTCTCGTATCTGGCATACACAGATAAACATACATATGCTTTTTTTTTTTTTAAATATTTTTTTTATTTTAAGACACAAAAATAAACAAACATACAACAAACAAACAAAAAAACACACATACATATAAACTATACTATAACTAAAACACTACATTCATCAAATTTTCTTAACATATCTCCTTAACATTGTCTCCTGACTTCCTCCTTTCTTTCCCTCTATGTTGGTTCTCCTTATCTATTATCTACCAGCAATTTCTTAATATTCCTATCTTTTCATATCTATTACATTAATCTTATCTTACTTACATTCTTTAACTTATGTGACTTCTTGATTCTTTTTCATCAACCTTACACTTACTAATATATATTTATATATGTATAAAAGAAACTTAAATTCAATATCGCTTAATACTTAGTTCTACCTTCTATCTACCATACTATTTACTATATTAATCCTTTATAAACTGATCTTATACATTGACATTTCTATTCATTTTAATTCTGTACTTTATAATGTTTTTTAAGATAGTCTTTAAACTTTCTCCACTCTTTTTCCACTGCGTCGTCCCTCTGGTCGCGGATTCGCCCGGTCAGTTCAGCGATTTCCATATAGTCCATCATTTTCATCTGCCATTCTTCCAATGTCGGTAAGTCCTTTGTCTTCCAGTATTTTGCAACAAGGATTCTTGCTGCCGTAGTGGCATACATAAACAACGTGTGGTCTTCTTTTGGTAAATCTTGGTGTACCATTCCAAGGAGAAAGGCCTCTGGTTTCTTCAAAAATGTGTTTTTAAACACCTTCTTTAATTCATTATATATCATTTCCCAGAAGGCCTTCAACCTTGGGCAGGTCCACCACATATGATAAAACGTTCCTTCCGTGTTGCCACATTTCCAACATTTATTATCCTGCAAATGATAGATTTTTGCCAGTTTCACTGGGGTCAAGTACCATCTGTAAATCATTTTCATTAAGTTCTCTCTTAACAAAATACATGCTGTAAATTTTATGTCCGTTCTCCATAGTCTTTCCCAGTCTGCCATCATAATGTTATGTCCCACGTCCTTTGCCCAGTCTATCATTGCAGATTTTACTAGCTCGTCTTGCGTGTGCCACTGCAGCAGCAGGTCATACATTCTTGACAAAGTCTTATTCTTTGGTTCTAACAATTCTGTTTCCAATTTTGACTTCTCCATTTGAAAGCCAATCTTTTTATCCAATTTGAAGAGTTCATTGATCTGATGATATTGTAACCAATCTCGAATTCTACTTCTTAATTGTTCAAAAGGTTTCAACCTGACTTGTTCTCCTTCATATATTAGCATCTCTGGATATTTTAACCAATCTTTTTCCATGTTGACTCTTTTATGGGCCTTTGCTTCTGCTGGTGACAACCATCTGGGTGTTTTCTTTTCAAGGAGATCCTTATATTTCATCCAGACTCTAAACAGAGCCTTTCTTATTATATGGTTTTTGAATCCTTGATGGGCCTTTATCTTATCATACCATAAATATGCATGCCATCCAAATCTATTATCAAATCCTTCCAGGTCCAGTATATCCGTATTTTCTAATAGGAACCAATCTTTCAGCCAGCAAAAGGCTGCCGCTTCAAAATAAATACTTAATTCCGGCAGGGAGAATCCCCCTCTTTTCTTATCATCTGTTAATATCTTAAATTTGATTCTGGGTTTTTTCCCCTGCCAGACGAATCTTGATATTGTCTTCTGCCACTTCTTGAAAGGTTCCATCTTATCAAGTATTGGAATTGCCTGGAAGAGGAATAATAACTTAGGCAGCACATTCATCTTTATAATTGCGATTCGGCCCATCAAGGACAATTTCAAATTGTTCCAGATCTCCAGATCTCTTTTTATTTCATTCCAAACCTTCTCATAATTGTCTTTGAACAAATTTTGATTTTTGGCTGTCATATTTATGCCCAGATACTTTACTTTTTTTGCAAATTGTAGGCCTGTTTCTTTCTCCAGATTTTCTTTTTCTCCTTGTGTCAGGTTTTTACCTATGACTTTGGTTTTGGCTTTATTTAATTTAAATCCTGCTACTTCCCCGAAGTTTTGTATCACCTCCAGTGCCGCAGAATGGATAAACATACATATGCTGAGGAAGAGAGGCTCAGTGACACCAGCTAGCCTAAAAAGATGTGGCAGTAAATGTAGTCCTATAGGAGTAGAAGACAGTCAGTAGCTAACGGGAAGAGAGGTGCACATCAGTCTCCCTCATTAAGATTGACAAGGGATTTTAAAACATTCCTTTTATTCAGGCATTTGACGGCTGGAAGTTGCTGCTCCCAGTTATTATTAGTTGTGAAATTATTAGCCTTGAAATTATTAGCTGTGAGAATATGTTTAACAATACAGTGGTACCTCGGTTTACATAAGCTTCAGGTTAGGCTACATACGCTTCAGGTTACAGACTCTGCTAACGCAGAAATATTACCTCGGGTTAAGAACTTTACCTCAGGATGAGAACAGAAATCGGGCAGCGGCGGCACAGCAGCAGCGGGAGGCCCCATTAGCTAAAGTGGTGCTTCAGGTTAAGAACGTTTTCAGGTTAAGAATGGACCTCCGGAACAAATTAAGTACGTAACCAGAGGTACCACTGTAGTTCTTTTATTTTATTTTTTAATTGTATTAACTTTTCATGTTTGCTGCCCTGGGGCTCTTTGGGAGGAAGGGTGGGATATACAATTAATTATTCATCATCATGGCTTACGTTTGATCTGATTCACTGCTATAGCTGCAGTTACAGGTAGGTAGCTGTGTTGATCTGCCATAGTCGAAAAAAAATAAAAAAAAATTCCTTCCAATAGCACCTTAGAGACCAACTAAGTTTGTTCTTGGTATGAGCTTTCGTGTGCATGTACACTTCTTCAGATACACTGAAACAGAAGTCACCAGACCCTTATATATAGTGCTATAGCTGGACACTGCTGTAGCCAAGACTCCTCCTGACAGTCCTGTGGGTCGAGGTGTGAACCTGACATTGCCTGATATTACATGTCCTTTTTTGTTTTTTTGTTTCTTGCTTTTTTATGCTGCTTTTTACGGGTATGCATTCAAATAGCCTACTACTGGCCCAGAGCCTTTGAGATAGGCTTTCTGCATCATCATGACCACAAGCTTGCATTTATCTGCATATCTCAAACTTACTTGATGCTTTTCCATTTCTCTAGGGCTGTATCTACAAAGCTGAAGCAGAAGGCGATGGTAAAAAATGTACAGACTTCCCCTAAGTTTATGGTCGGAGGAAAGACCCTCATATTGGCCGAGAGGTAAGCATAGGCATTTGGTGGCAGCCTTTATGCTGGTGAAAGACCACAGGAGTGCCAACTATCAAACTGAGGAAAAACCAGACTAAGGGTCAACACATCTTTATAAATACAGTGGTCCCTCGACTTACGAATGACCCGACTTCCGTATTTTTCGAGTTACGAGTGAAAAAAGTGGCCGCGCGCTTACGAATTTTTTTGACCTCCGAATGGAAATCATTGCCGTTTTAGATGCGGTTTCCTCGACTTACGAAGTTTAGATGCGTTGTTTTTTTTTATGTACGAATTTTTTCGGATATTTTTCTCCCAATGCATTCCTATGGGGACTCGACTTACGATTTTTTCCGATCTATGAATGCCCATTCGGAACGGATTACATTCGTAAGTCGAGGGTCCACTGTATGGTAAAGTTACAGTACCTGGACACAGTTTACAAACCAATAAATTGGGTAGAATTACTAGGAATATTTGGAAGAGACCTGGATCCTTTTCTTGAAGAGCTGTTGAGTTCTCTCCAGGTGCCTCATTTTCATTGGGCTATGGAGTTAGCAGATTTTATTTTCTTTCTCTCTGTCTCTCTGTCTGTCTGTCTGTCTGTCTGTCTCTCTCTCTCTCCCCCCTCCCCAGTGTAATGCTTTTATTGATTTTCTTACATGGTAAAAATTATACATTCCAACTGAGATACAGAAAATAAAAATAAAAAATTACCAAATAGAACAAATATGTATATAGTGATTGTGAAGTGAAAGTAAGTTTGAGCGGCAATGTTATTTCACTACTAAAATAGCAGCAGGTTGAAAAGCCATAGGAGAATAGTGACCAACATTTTTGGCAGGATGCCGAAAGTCCAAAGCAATGTCTGAAAAAGACTCAGTGAGTACTACTATATTTTATTATATATATTTTCCCTCCAGCAGCCCTCTGAGGTGGGCTATGTTGAGAGAGTGATTGGCCCAAAGTTCCCAATGGTTCTTCAAGGGCAAGAGGTAATTTGAATGCAAGTCTTTATGATCTAACACTCTAACAAGCCCACCACATTGTGCTTGAACTCTGTTTGAAATTCTGTATCTCCCTGTGCCATGGAATGAGCACTAAACAGCACAGTAGAGGAGGAGCAGCCCGGAGTAACAGCCAGATGCCATGCCTAGCCAGTTTCACAGACCCTGTCTAGGAATGCCACACTTTCCCAGCTATCTTTTACACTTGGGGCACCAATGACTCAGATTGGCTCCCGTGCATAAAAGTGTCTTATCACCTCTACTGATCTCGGTATTGCTTTTTTCACAACCCTTGGGAGCCATTCGTTCCTACTGATTTCATGATGCCTTCAGTATCTCAAAAAACGGTCCGTATATGAGCACTAAGATCCCTAGTATTTTCAGACATGCTGAGATTTATGGAAAGAAAGATGTGCTAGGCAAAGGAAGAGAAGCTGTGTTGTTGGAGAATCCATTGGTTAAGCAATTGAGCATCTGTTTTGCATGCAAACAGTCCCAGGTTCAATTCCCAGCATCTGCTGGTAGGGCTGGGAGAGAACCCTGCCTGAAACCCTGGAGAATTGCTGCCACTCAGTGTAGCCAGCACTTAGTATAAGACAGCTTCCTCTGACCATGTGTGCTTTTTCAAATTATTGCATTATCTGAAATACAAAAAATAATTTTTTTAAAAAAAATGCTGAGATTCACTGCTTTGTTTCAAACTATTCAAATAGCAGTCTCTTAAACTATATGCATATACTCACACTACTATTTGCTTAATATTCCCTACCACATTTCCATGTCATCATATCCATTGTTCTCCGGACTAATTTATTTTCCAGCATACTTGGTGAACTAGTAGCTAGCCCCAAATCGAGGACTTACAGTATCTGGATTTCCCATTACTTCTGAGCTATTTTCTATTCATCAGCAAATGAAGCCAGTTTTGAAATTAAATCTCTATTCATTCTCAGGGTCAATTTTTTTCTCGTTCAAAAACTTTTACAAAATTAATAATGGATCTTGCCTTTTCACACGATACTCATTATTTTTATGTCTCTATTTCCTTTTTGTTCTTTTTCTCAAAAGTATTCTGTCTCATTTTTATATGGTTTTCGCTTCCACTCTCATAATGTGCTGATACAATCATATGAGAAGGAGATTTCACGAGTTTCTAGATTGTCTCAAATCCTCCAGTAAGATTTAGTAAATCTCTTAAGTGCACTGTATATAACACACAGCATATTAAAGTGGCTTAAAAAACAGAGTAGGTGGGGGTGTGACCTAGGATTACATATTAGAGTATACATATGGGGACATATATGGGGATATAACGTTAAATCATGGTTTGATGTTTCATGAGAAAATCTTCTGTTCAAATAAGCTCATCACCTTTCGATGGTTCCCATTCACTTCCTTGCTTCTTTGTTCAAGACAAACCATAGCCTGTCATTACACCTGAACTGGCAAACTATGGTTTGTTCTTATCCTCTAGAATTATTGACAACTGTGTGAATTGTCACATGCTTAGGTTGGACAGAAAACCAACTGAGATGACAAGTTTGAATAGTTTGAATTCTGGGCTATACCTTTCCAGATTTGGGGCAAGAGGGGATATTTTTCATTGATACGTCATGGGAGAACATTTAGAATGTAGTTTCTAGCATTTTAGGATTAGACCTTCCAGAGAGGTAAGTGGGTTTTTACTGTCACGGCATGAACAACAAAGAGACTTATAGTATCTTGTCTTCACAGATTTATTGTAGTATAAGCTTTCATAGACTAGAACCAACTTCAACAGATACTAAAGTTTACACTGCAATAAATTTGCTAGTCTTTAAGGTGCCACAAGAGATTTTATTATTTCAGGGATAGGAGAATGCCAGACCTTTCTCCCTCTTCTTGTACTTGCATATATTTTTTTAAACTAAGAGGAACATAAGCAGGGCTTATCATGTCTAGCAGTGTAACTCCTAGTGACCAACCAGATCCTTCTGGGAAGTCCACAAGCAGGACTTGAAGGCCATAACCCTTCTGCTGTTGTTCCTCAATGACTGATGCTTAGCAGCACAACACCCCTGGTCCTGAATATACTGCATAGCTATCTATCCTGTTCTGGTCCCAACAAAGAGCCCATGGGGCAAGGCAGGAAGGCCAACTGATTGTCACAGCACAATGGGGAGCTTCTAGTGAGGCACTTGCTCCAACAAGGACTGCAGGGGAACTGAGACATTTTGAGGTTCTGCCTCCAGTCCTCCTTTCCTATATGCTGCCCCCTTTATTGGAGAACTACAGGCTTTTACAAGGTCAACACTCTGGCCTGAATATGAGTTCTTGCTGTGCTGTTGAACTGATAAGAAAGTGTGGGAGTCACTTTCATACCCTCCAACATGTCCAGGCCAAAAACTGGGCCACACATCTTCCGGGTCAGGCTCCTGTGTGAGATTGTGGCCCCCAAACACTTTTTGGGGGCCCGTGCTCTCACATGAGAGAACAACGCTCAAAAATATGTTTTGGGGCTCCACATGAGATCATGGTCCCTCAAAAAGCACTTTTCTGGGGTGAGATTGTAGCCCGAGATCATCATGCCCAAACTGGCCACTGTGCTCTTGCACAAAAAGAAAAGGGATGTCCTGGTTTTCCCAGGACAGTTGCAGGGGACACACTTGGTTCCTTAGACCTTGGAGAAAACACATATGAGGGTCCCTCCTATAGACCCAGGCACTGCAGGATTCAGTTCAATGGGCTCCTGCCTGCCAGGCTCATGTTCCGTGGACCCTGATCTCTAGCATCAAGGTCAGAGCCAGGAACCTGGTCCAGCTCCTCAGTAAGTGCCACTGTGGCTTCTGACACAAAGTCCTGATAACTGCCAGATTATGACACTATTATGCCCAGCAGCCATTGATAGCTGTATCTTCTTTGAATGGCTAGGAGTGCTTATTTCCAGCTATGGTTTGCCAGCTATGGCTTCCCTTTGACAGAGATAACTTGGCCAATGTACTCTATGGTCTGGTGACCTCCAGACTGAAGACAATTTAGAAACCTCAACAGATCAAAAATGCAATGGCCAAATTACTGACTGGGTTAACTCAAATACACTCTGTTTTAAAACAGCTGTACTGATTGGCAGTTCATTTCCAGGCCCGATTCAAGGTGCTCAGTAACTTTACCATTTAAAATCTTGAACAACTTAGGCCACTAATATCTAGAAGGTTGTGCTCCATCTCTATTGACCTTCTTAGGTGTTGAGATCTGCAGAGGGGTTTATCTTGGTACTGTAGTTCTGACATCCACAGAAGTGTGAGGAAAGGCAGCCTGGAGGAGGGTTTTTCTCTGTGGAACTCTCTGCCCACAGCAGTGCTTCTGCCATCTTTACTGTACAGCTTTCACAAAACGCTGAGGATGCTCCTCTTGGTCCTTCCCTTTGACTGTTGGGGTATATTGCTTTGGGAGACCCAACTCTTTTCCTGAATTTGTCCTCTTCTGTTCCATTTGGGAAGTTTTTATTTGTTTTCATAATTGCAATGGTTTTATCTTTTTATTTAATAATTGTACTCTGTTGTTGTAATCTGCCCTGGGACGCTGTCATGAAGGGCGGGCAGGAAACCTAAAAAATAAATATAACCCCCTTTTGAAGTCATCTGTGTTGTTGATCATCATCATCACATCCTGCAGCAAATTTCCAAAAGTATTTGGAAGTTTGAACTGCATATGCAGCTCATTGAGCAATGCAGTTTGTTGCTCTGTGTGCAGGTTAATGTTTCCATTGTGGCCACATATGTGCTTTTGCATCCTATTAGTGCTTTGTGCCAAATAGCCTGTTCCGGGACATCAAACTTTAATTTAAACAGCAGAGAATCAATAAGCTTAGCAAATTGCCTATGGAAACCTATGAATCCAGTGCTTTTATGGACAATTCAAAGGGCACCTTTATTTGCCCTAATAATGTAGCCTATACTCATCATTGACTATGTTCTGGTGAACATAGCAAGAAAACCTTGTTAGAGAATTTTGGTTGGCCCCACCAAACAGCTATATCCCATGGTTTTTTTGGAGAAACAATGGCTTTAAAACCAATATGTTTGCAGTGTTTGCAGCCCTGAAAAAGACAGAGAGTGCTTTCTCTGAATCCTGTGTAACTGGTCAAGTGAATGCTTTCTCATTTCTTCCCTGTTTTTGTGTTTGTCTCCACAGCTATATTCCGAGTACATTAACATCATTATAAGTGTCATTTCACCAATAGTTATTATGGCTAAGTTTTGGCATATGAGAAGTGCCAAAAGAGAATTTCAGCATTCATCTTACAGAGAAAAATCTTGTAAATATGTGCTTTGCTTCTGCTCAACATTTAACTGTCTTGAATAGGTGCCTTTAAGGTAGGGCTTAAATAGTGTTTTACTCTGTGTCATTCCTGTCTAAGAGCATCTCAGTATAAGGAAACAACCCAGGATAATTTTGCCTGCAATTCTAGTTATGTGGGATTAATTTCCATTGAATTCAGTGAAGCATAATTCTAAGTAGACAGGTACAGAATGGCTTTGGTCCAAGAAACTTACACATATAGAGGCAGAATATAAAAGGTAGTAGGGAACTGCAAGAGTGCCGTGCATATCAGTCCAGGCAGGACAATGAGTCAAGATGAGGCAATGTAGCATATTAAGAATGAGAGGAAATGAGAAATGAGAATGTAACCACTCTAAGAATTTATAGGGGTCAATAAGTTTATTTGGCCAAAAAGCTGTATGTTAAGTATCTAGCTGATGTGGTAGGCCAACTCTTTTCCCATAAAAGTGCCCAAACGGCTGTCTTCTATCTTATTTTTATTTATTGATTACATTTATTTCCCAAGGAGCTCAAGGTGGCATATGTGGTTCTCTCTATCCCCATTTTGTCCTCACAACAACCCTGTGAAGTAGGTTAAGCTAAGAGACAGTACCTGTCCCAATGCCATCCAGTGAGCTTCATGGCTGCATGGGGATTGGAAGCCTGGTCTCCCATGTTTTAGTCCAACACTCTAACCACTAGACCACACTGGCTCCTATGTCCAGCTTTATAAGTGGCTTCTCAAGTTGCCCCCTTTCTCTGATCAGCCTTCAAGCACATTGTGTTTTCAGGGTAGCTGACAACAGTGTTGAAAAATGATATACAACAACACAGAGATAAAAACAGCAGTAAAAGCAACATTAAAATATACTCAAGGGTTTTAGCTATGTTGCTAGGTTACGTAGCAGGATTCCATGAGAGGCTCCTGGTCAGTAGGCCAGGCAGCAATAAACAATTAGCCAGACTTGGCTTGTAGCCTACCATTGTTGCCACTGCCATACAAAAAGAGGGAGGCAATTCTGAAGATGGTTGCACATGATCCATTGGAATAGTCCAAGGGTAAACTGTGGGGAAAGGTCAGGCTGGCTGATCTGCAGGGAAAGGAGATAAAATAAAACTTAAGTGTTTACTCTTCCCAACTCCATGGTGGGGAAAACAGGGACGTGGTTGCTATTTTGCATATGTTTGCAGTGCACAGGAAATTCTAAGTACTTCACATTGGTTTGAGGGGAGACCTGACCAAGAACATTCACTCTGTGATATAGGCTGCAGTCCTAGACACACTTACCTGGAAATAACACCACCACCATTGATCTCAATGGGACTTACAACAAAGCAGGCGTGTATGAGATGGTTGTAGTTCTCTTTGCTAATGTATGTTGAGGAAAAACTGAACACAGATTTTTTATTTTTTATTTTGAAAAAATGAATTTTACTACTTCTTTCTGGATCTGAACAATTATGTTTTTCTCTGTGCTTTCTGTGTTTTCTACTGCTGGATAGCATATGCTTTTTCTTCTGAAGGAATATTCTCACCCCATTATGAAATTTCAACTAAAAATGGCGAAGGAGCATAAATTGCCGTGTTGAAAAATAAAAGGCTATGGGAAAAGGACGTATAAGGCTTTTGCTCAGATCATCAGCCACACTGAATCAGAAGCTGGAACTATCTCTTTCCCTCAGAGCACAGCTTATCCAAATCTTCATGGACAGAACATGAACGGACTCCGCCTTGATAAAAGGTTTTCCCTACACACAATCAAGCTAAGAGTGTCCCAAACGCATCTTATCCTTTGTGGGATACTCCCACAAATCCCTATAGTATGATATCCCTTGTAGACACACATTTGGTTTTTTGGGTGTGTGTGCAGTGAGGCTCAAGAGGCAGATAGCTATGCTGCAAGCACAAAGCCTGCAGTACAGAGTGAGGACTGCTGTTCTGTGTGAATGTGTGCAGAGGAAAGAGGAAGAGAAACTGCATGGGGCTTCTCAAGATTTTGCCTTCACTGCCGCCTTGTCCACAAAAGTGAATGCAAAAAGTGATAACTGTGTATCTACTTAGCAAACTGATTATCTGTTTTGTCTGCAAAGTGGTAAAATAATTGACTATGGAGCTCCACCAAGCCAGCTGTCAGTGTTTGAAAATGGAAACATGTGTTCAGTAGTGTAGGAAGGGAGGGACGTAGGGGGCGGGTCGCCCGGGTTCCAGGCGAGGGGGGGTGACACTCGGCGGCCCCTCCTGCCACTCCCCAAGCTGAGCCCCGCCGCCCGGCACCCCGTCTGTGCTGCTTTACGGATGAACGGGGCAGCCCCATGAGCCGGCGCTCGCTCGGTCGCTGCGGGAGCAGCAGTGCCGGCCCGGATTGACTGCACATTCCCGGAAATTCCGGGATTTCCGGGCATGCGCAGTCCCTCCTGACGTGCGTTGCGACATCACAACACATGCGTCAGGACGCCCTGCCCCCAGGGGGTGCCTCCGTGCTGCAACGCCACCCCGGGCAGCCAAGAGGCTTCCTACGCCACTGCATGTGTTGAGCCATGAAGGGGTCCCTGCATGTTTACCAGGGAATGGAGCAGGCAGAACTGTTGGCCCTGCTCTCTGGATGTCTATGCATTGGCATAGATGTCTGCACTTGCACATAGGTTTCAATAATGCAGATGTCTGTGCCAGCACATGTCCAGGGAATGGAGTTAGCTGATCTTCTCTTTTCCTCTTTCTAGCAAACTACCATTACTATGCCAGGGAAAGGCGAGGACTTTCTGCGTGAAGTCCCCAAGCTCCTCTCCACCTCAGAGAGGTCACAGCTTCCTTCCTTCCTGCTTTTCAAGTTCTCACTTCAAAAGCAGAGACCTTCCCACGAGAACAGTTGTCCAATTATATCTGTGTAAAGCAGTCAATAATCTATTTCTTTGCTGCTAGATAAAGCTGAGCAAATCTACTGAATCTATTGGGGCGGGTGGGTGGGAGAGTGTATTGAGGGCAGCTGACGCTCGACAATGACCCTTTGTTGAGCGGCATAGAAAGAGGTTATCCCTGAAGGACAATGACTAGCAATCCCACAGGGAAGCTTTACCTGTTGTCTTGCCTGAAGGCTGATACAAGTCCTGTGGTGGGCTTATTTATTGAAAATAGGTAGGCAGCAGGAGCTGGGAGATAATGACTTCTCTCACACGGATGCATGCTGGGTGTGCGGCTAACCTCTTTTGAGTGCTTCTAGAATTGCAAGCACTGCAGTCTACTAATGGGTAGCATAAACTGTAGCACTGGCCCTTGCTAAAAGGGGCGACTTGTTTTTAAAATGTGTTTAGCTCTTAACTGGGCTCAGGAGTAGGAAATTACACAATGGATGTTGAAATGCAGGCTGGGTGAGAAGTTGTCATTTGAGTAATGGATGCTTTATTTCCTGTTTTTGCTAAAAGCTAGAGCTCAGCATAATTAGCAGGCGAGAAAGCCAGCTTGGCAGCCAAACAAAAAAAGCACATTTTGGGGCTCCTGAGCCAATTAAAATTGTTTATATAGCCACTGAGCAATATTTTTCACCAAACAATTAGAGCTCGAAGTATTCATCATAACAAAGTTCGGCCAGCTGTTAAAGGACCCGATTCTGTGAAATGCGAGCACAAAAATACATGGTGGGAATCAGCCAGTTCTTTCAGTACATTCTGCTGTGTTATGTTGAACTGACGATTATCTTTCGGTGGCACCATTTCAAGCAGCAGGCCCAGGAGCTGAGTAATCGAGTGATGATAGATTAAGTGAAGTTCATGCATGCGGAAACTGGCCCTGAAACTTGGTACATCAGGAGATTTCAGGGTAGAAGCACACAAGGGTTCTTTTAAGAGACAGACGCTGTCCACATGGTCCTTCCACAGTCCGTGCGCTGCAGCACAGACACTTGTATGAGTTAAGGAAAAGCCATGCAGATAGCCTCAGACTCAATATTTGGACCTAGTCCAGATGTTCAGCTTTTTCCCTCACAACTGTCCTTGAGGAGATACTCATTTAGGAAACAAAAAGTGTTACATAAAAATCCCAGTGAAGAATTCAGTGAACATCATCACAGTAGCATCTCTCTTAGGAAGCTCTGGGCTGGTCCAGACATAGCACTAAATTATGGTTTAGCATTATGTGAATGAATTTGCACAAGCCTCCTCTCTTCCTCTAATATGGTCACCAGAAACATGCTTCCATTTTTAAACTAACCAATCTTAGTTTAGGCCCACCACTTGTGTTTGAGGCCATTATCTGTGGTGTCTGAGCAGTGATGGCTCTTTCACACAGGTTGTCACTTGATGCTGTTCTTGAGTTGTGAGCATGGGTGTGTAAACAGGGGCTCAGATGTCACCAGAGCACTGTGCCCTCTTTAGTCCTGTGGAGGTCCCAGTCCAGTTCTAACAGTGTTCTGGGGCCCCAGTGCATTGTGGTTAATAAGGTTGTCAAATCTTGTGTCCAAAGAAAGCTACTGTCTTTAATTGCAGTCTGGAAGTATCAGAGATGAACTGCAGGCAGTCACCAAGTGGGAGCCAGAAGCTGTAAAGCCAAGAGTCAAGTCGGGGTCAGAGCTGGGAAACTAAACACACCATGGATGAGAGCGAGGCAAAGTCCTTGCTGGAACAGGAAGCCTTTATAGCCCTTCCTATTAAGAGAAGCCAGTGGTATCATCTACAGAATGTGTAGGAGCATAAGGAAATGCACTAACTGAATTGGTTTAGAAGTTTTGTGTGCATATTTTGTTGTATTGATGCTCAAAGAAAGTTATATTAGGAAATCATTACAAGTTAGACTTGCAACAAAACGTTGCAGCATGGAATGCTGCTATTCAGTGTTCTGGCCAACCAGACATCCTTCCATTCCATTCCATTCCATCACACTCACACACAGACTCTTTCCTGTTCCCCCAACCCCTCCCAAGTCTATGCCTACTGAGTATGCTCTGTCGTTATTAAGCTGTTTGGGGCATTTCCCCATTAGGTACCCTGCCCTGAATAGTCTGGGTATCTATGCCTCCTGAGCATGCTCTGTCGTTATTAAGCTGTTTGGGGCATTTCCCCATTAGGTACCCTGCCCTGAATAGTTTTTGGAAACTTTGGGATTCCTTCCAAGCCTAATACCTCCCTCTTTGAGAATCATTTCACCATTAGTATATAGGACAACTTTTTTTTTTGCTCACTAGAGTCTACTCCATGGGATCCCTTAAGGAGGCCAGCTTGCCTCCTTTATTATTTAACATCAATAAGTCTCTAGGAAATATCATTCAGATGAGTGGAGCAAGGAGTCATCAATATGTAGGTGCAGTGCGGAAAGTAGAGCACTGGCGATCTCAGACCTGGAAGATCTAGGTTCAAATCCCCATTCAGTCATGGAGCTCATTGAGTGACACTGGGCCAGACACTGTCTTTCAGCCTGACTACCTCACAGGATAGTCGTGAGGGTAAAAGGTTAGAAAGAACAATGTTTGTCTTGAAGGTAGTGTGTGGGGATGACGATTCAACCAGTCAAGGAACTGCAGCTTCAGACAACTGCAGTCAGATGGATGAGAGTAAACAGACATTTACTTCATACAAATGGGATTTGGTGCGAGTGAGGAGATGTGGTGTCAGCAGGACCCCGGCTTTGGCGGGAGGGAGGAGGCAGCAACTTCCTGTTTCACCTCAGGTGGCGAAATGGGATAGGCCACCCCTAGCAGCAGGTAAAGGTAAAGGGACCCCTGACCATTAGGTCCAGTTGCGACGACTCAGGGGTTGCGGTGCTTATCTCGCTTTACTGGCCAAGGGAGCTGGCGTACAGCTTCCGGGTTATGTGGCCAGCATGACTAAGCTGCTTCTGACGAACCAGAGCAGTGCACGGAAATGCTGTTTACCTTCCAACCAAAGTGGTACCTATTTCTCTACTTGCACTTTGACGTGCTTTCGAACTGCTAGGTTGGCAGGAGCAGGGACCGAGCAACGGGAGCTCACCCTGTTGCGGGGATTCGAACTGCTGACCTTCCGATCAGCAAGCCCTAGGCTCAGTGGTTTAGACCACAGTGAACAAAAGCACCAGCATTATAATCAGGATAATGTAACACAATATTCCCCAAGGCTAAGTACAGCCCCAATTTCTGTGCACAGTCTGCAGGTGTATTGCTAAAAGTGGCTGAATGTGTGCTCTTCTTTTTAGAAACACTTTGCCCTGTTGACTTAATCTGAGCTTAATATATTTGTTTGACTGTGTTGCATATTTTACTTTCAAACTGGCATGGGAGGAGGAGCCCCAGGAAAGTTTGATTAACACAAAAACACCAGGTGGGTGTTTGTTTGTTTTGCCTTATTGCTTGCCTGGGAACTCTTAGAGGGAAAGTTAGAAAAACCAAAGTGGTTTTGCAATGTCTTTCATAAGGTCCTTTCCCAAGAAAATGGATTTTCAGAAGGTTGCCCCTCGTGCTGTCTTGGGAAAAGTACATTCTGATATCAAACTTACCAAAAGCCAAAGCCAAAAGATACTATCGCTGTAAATATTCTTGCTCCAACCTGCGAATTCCTGCTATTCATTAGGAATTTCCCATATCAAAAACCCCATGGCCTCATACTATCATGATATGATATGCTAATTATAGTGTTTATCAAATACCTAATTAGTATTCTATGCTACCACTCTGTAAGGTACATTGCTACAGATTGATAGAAGAAAACACAATCTTTAATATTTTGTTTTCACATTTGAGAACGTATGCAGAGTACTTCTGGTTACACTAATATAACAACAATAATCTAAGCAACAAATGCTGATAAAAGAAACAAGTTCAATACATTTCAGTACTGTGGAATAGTCCCATGTAAAAAACATTTTAGACACCATTTTCAATCCTCACTGTCAGCTACCTTCAGGTGCCTTTACTGTCATAATGAAAGCAAAAATGGTTTTGGGCTGAAAAACAATCTTATTTGGAAATAAGGGGGTCAGTGTTTAATAGCTTTGATTATTTTTAGTTTGAATGTGGCATCAAACTGTTTTCATGAGAAATGAACTGATTTCGGGTTTTCCAGTATTTCTTTGGGGATTACTTCATTTCACATTTACCTCATTTTGCCACCCTCCAGAATGATTCACAAAGAGCACATTTATTTTCAGATCTACAACTCAGAAAAGAGTTCAGGCACTGAAGCTACTGCTCCCTCCTCCAATAGTTAAGGACCTATGCTTTGGGAGAGGATTTATTCCAAACAGGTATGTACAATTGTTTAGCTAATACCTTGTTACTAATGGTGCCTGATGTAATCCTTCTCACGGTGTCACCTTGCCAGACTAAATTAGCCTATCCATAGGACTAATAATAATAATAATATCCACTGAAATATCGTATGTCTCACTTTTATTAGGCAGGCAGGAGAATGCCCTTTCGTGTTTGAAAAATATCCTGGTGACTTTACTACAGATCCAATCACTCCAACCTCCCCGTTCCATTTGTCACATTCTCCACTTACATACAGACTGCATTTGTAACACCATGATTGACTTCAACATATTGTATATGTGCTAACAAGGGTCACAACTAGCTGGTTGATCTCACTGGACCTTCCAGCAGCTTTTAATGTGGTTGGTTACCATGTTCTGTTGAGCAGCTGAGAACTACTGTAGGTCCACTCCTTTCTGGAGGGTCTCAGAAGTTAATGATGAATTCCACAGAGCTCTGTTGTATATGATGTATCTCTCTGTTTGAAGCTGCTAGACAGATAATCTGAAGCAAGGTGATATCATGTCCTGATTAGAACCAGATCTGTTATTCTTTTACACCTGATCAGGATTTATTGCATTTTATAAGCAAGCAGCTATTAAATATCTCTGTGCAATTACCTCCTTTTTACTTGCTTTGTGAATTTTTATATTCAGAAAAATAGTAATATATTTTAGCATGAGGGGTAGGAAGAAGCCTTGACTAAGAGGCGGAAGCAAATGTACCTGCGTTTGGGTACAAATTATTATGTGCATATGATTTGAGTTAAAGGAACAAAACCCACATTTTTACATCCATGGTAGTGGCGTTATTTATTAAATTTATATTCTCCGGGCATTTTACAAAATAATGGCAGTCAGATGTTTTCCACTAAACACTCTGCCAGCCATACAAAGGGTCTTGCAGCCAATTGGCTTAAAGCACGTTGATTACTCACGATGCCCTTCCTGTGAGGACAGGCCCCGAAGTGTTGTCTTTTGATAACACTGGCTCCTTTAGAGCAATAATGCTGATACAGCTTCCTGTCTAATCGTAAAGCAATTACTGCACCTCCAGAGGGAAAGCACTTAAAAATGTCTAGGCTTAGCTTAGCTTAGACGGGATAGCCTTCCCTTGCTGGCCTTAAATGTCATTTCAAAATTGCCCATTTACAAAATGTGTGACAAACCACAAAGCAATGGATAATGGGCATGAGATCTGCAGCATCTTGATAAAATAAGCCCTTCTGCAAAGGTTGTTGCAATAGGAGATTGGTGTGATTTCCTGCAAGTTTCACTTGGCTCATGTAAAGCAAACTGGCATCTTTTCTGCAGTGGGTATGCACTTTGGGGAGCCACAATTGGCTTCCAAGGGTGTATGTGCTTTAGGATTGGCATATGACAATCAACACATGCTTTGTGTGGCGTTTCCTATAAAGCAGGGACAGCTAGCCCGCCATTTGGGGTCCTGGTTCAATTCCCCCAAGCCAATTTTTCTGCCATCCCCATGAGTTTTGGTGGCAGGGGCAAATTTCTTTTTAAAGTAGGCCCATTGCTAAAGTGGGCATTGTTCTGATGATGGTGCACCCTCTTCCCGGTTATAAGTTCAATAATTTCTTGAGCAGCTGAGTGGAGGGCCTTTGTGCCTGTGGGGGCCAGTTTAAGAGGAGGAGAGCACCTGCTTTGACCATGCTCACCACCAGATTAGCTGCTGAGGACCACAGTCAAGAGGTCTTTAGAGCCTGCATGGTTCCACAACGGACGGAGCCTGTCTCTTAGGCTGAAACCCGCATTCCACAATTGTGGAATCAGTGCTACTTTTCTAGAAAAAGAGGTGCCAGAACTCACCATAAACATCTCCCTTAAAGGTAAAGGGACCCCTGACCATTAGGTTCAGTCGTGACCGACTCTGGGGTTGCGGCGCTCATCTCGCATTATTGGCTGAGGGAGCCGGCGTACAGCTTCCGGGTCATGTGGCCAGCATGACTAAGCCGCTTCTGGCAAACCAGAGCAGTGCATGAAAACGCCGTTTACCTTCCTGCTGCAGCGGTACCTATTTATCTACTTGCACTTCGTGCTTTCGAACTGCTAGGTTGGCAGGAGCAGGGACCAAGCAACGGGACCTCACCCCGTCGCGGGGATTCGAACCGCCGACCTTCTGATCGGCAAGCCCTAGGCTCTGTGGTTTAACCCACAGCGCCACCCACGTCCCTTCCTTAATCTTTATTAAAAAGCCCTGTATGGAATACCCTCATTTGTTATTACTGTACTGTAATGTGCATATGGGTACAGGATAAGAATGGATGATAAAATGTCCTCATTTTACTGGGTATATCTGTGTTATGATTCCTTCACACTACACACCCCTTTTTGGGTGGCTCTGGAGGGGGAGAAAGAAAACTGCATCAGGAGTCTAAGGCTGTATACACATTACCATTTACTCTGGCTCCAGTTTGCTTCCACTGCTGGTGTTTGAAGTGATGTGCACACAACATTAGCCACAATGTGTGGATAATATCCATCATGTAGTTTCTTGAAAAGATGCTGCTGTTTGATGAGTCGTCCCTCAAGCCAGCTTCTATCTGATGACAATAGAAGTCACATTCATTTTCCAGTTAAGCTACCGTAAGGTATGTACAATTCAGACAGCAATTGCACATGCGCAGATAACAGCTTCATGAATAGGAGTTGGGGAGTTGAAGGTGCGGGGAAACAAAACAGATAATGCACATTGAGTGAAGTCACCCCACCCACCCCCTCTGGTGTCTACAGAAACATGTAAATATGACTTGAAGCACGTTGGGCAGGAAGGGAATGATCTTGCTGAATTTAAGCTGCCAACATGTGGATAGACTAAATTTGCTTTGTTTGGATTTAGAATAATTAGAAATGTAGAGTTGGGACCATGAGGGTCATCTAGTCCACCCCCTTTCTAATGTGTAGTAGGGTGGTGGTCTTCTGCAGTTTGTCTTTTCAAATCCTACATTCCTAGACATGATGCGTAAAAATTATATACCTTCTGTAAATTGGCTATGTAATACATCGTCTGTAACATATCATATGCATGTCAAGATCGCGAGGCCTCCCCCCTATGTTGAAAAAGACACATTGACACATTATATTAGGTTAATGGTTAATGGGCAAAATTTAGGCCACAACTTTATTGGTTACAGAATGTGAGCGGTATTGGCTTAGGCATTGGACTGAACCAACTATATCTGACTCCTGCCCGCCATGCAGGGAGTCCAGGAAGGGTCAACCACCAATAGAGGGAGCCCGCCGATGCAAATCGACCTGAGTTCCCCCAGGATTCAAATAGCCGAAGCTACACCCCACCCCCCCAGTCCAACACGATTGGCTGGCCGGGCCACGGCGGAGCCGGGGACTCCTGAATGATGCGGGGGCATAGTACAGCCCCTGCTGAGAGTGGGAGGCCACACGGTCTGCCCGCAAAGCCTCCCCTCACGGAAGTGGAGCGGACCTGTCAAAATGGAATGCACAGTAGACGGTTAAGAGCAGAAACTGGGATGCAAGAGAGGTGGAACGTATTTCCAGCATTCCGATGAACTTGGAATGCAAATTTCAACAAACCAACTGTTTGTTCCCCCAATATAGTAACACCGTCAGATCAAATTGGCACTGCTGAGCTCTAGAATCATCAGTTCTGTGGGTCTTTGAAAGCGGAACTGCTCTTGTGTTTTGGGGGCTTATGGTAGCTTTTTAAATGAATACAGTGGTCCCTCGACTTACGAAGTACTTGACATCCGAATTTTTCGATTTATGAATGAAAAAAGTGGCTGCACGCCTATGAATTTTTCGACATCCGAATGGAAATCGTTGCCGGTTTTAGATGCAGTTTTTTCGACTTACGAATTTTAGATGCGGTTTTTTCGACTTACGAATTTTTCCGAATATTTTTTCTCCCAATGCATTCCTATGGGAAATCGCTTTTTTTGAGTTACAAACTTTTCAACCTACAAGTGTCCACTCGGAACGGATTAAATTCGTAAGTCGAGGAACCACTGTAAATTTAATATTGATTTAAATATTTACAATCCGCTCTTTGATAAAGGATATCAATGTACATAATCAACAAAAAAAGCAGTCTATTTTAATATGAAGGACATTGGCGGCTGTGGCTTATGCCCACGGGGACTGGTAGGGCAGAAAGCAGGGAGGCCAATGACAGTTGGAGTCAACTAAATCCAGTTTTGTTCCCATCCTCTTCCCTACAATGGGAAGACTAAGGAGGAGAAAGCTGACAGCCACTGCTATCTCCTCGGTCTGGTTCTAAGTAAGGAAGAAGGCAGGCAGATGGGGGTTGGCTAAGGGCTGATTGAGGTTGGTGGAGCAGTGTCCCATTTGCCCTAATGGACCAGCCTTCCCTGGGCACTGGGAAACAACCATTGAATGAAAGCAAGGGTATAGAAACCCACAGCATTGTGTGGGAGGGGAATATGTGGTCTTGTGGATGTATGTCAGCTGATACTTGCTTCATTACTTGCTCCAGGAGCCATGAACGCAAGCATCTCTACGTCAGGCCAAGGCATGAAGTTCTGAGCACTCTGCTGGAGGACTCTCTGGACAGAAGGGGTGTGTATCTGGGGTGAGAGAAGAACTGTATCATTGAAGCAGAACAGAGAAAGGAAATGACTCAATCATCAAAAGGCCCTCCTTCCTCCGGGGAACTGTCCCTAATCAGTATTAGTCCCTTACAATAATACTATTTTAGAAGCACTGTGAACCAGAGCACTGCGTAGCCATGTAAACTGCTTCCTGGATTTGCCAAACACAACACCGTCCAGCAATTAATAGAATTTTGCTATTAGCCCTGCTATGATAAAGCAATGCAAACTTTGCACGCTAATCGTACAGCCGTTTTGTTTTAGAAGGACATTGCTTACCGTGTGTGTGTGTGTGTGTGTGTGTGTGTGTGTGTGTGGTCATGCAAGGGGGAAAATGAGAGCTGCTTGGATTTTGTTTGGCTTAAAACATTGTGGCTATGGAAATTGTCCTTGTTACCCTTGCAAGAGTTATTACAAAGCTTCCTCGCGGGAATTCCCCGATTAGTCACCGCTTTAGTATTAAGCTTGGATAGTTTGTAGTGCATGCCAAGGATCCAGTAAAAGCTCTACCTTTTTGTGTTTGATAATGAAATGAGGCTGTGCCAAAAGTTGGCAATAAACACTGTCGGCGAAGGCAACAAGCACGCCATAGCTCTGGGACCGGGAATATTGCTGAGACGTGGTCCTTTATAATTAACAGTGATTAGACACAGAAACAGATGTGCAGCACCTCTGAAACAAATGAACTGTTTGTTCTTCTTTAATGCAATAGAAGGAAATTTCAACAAAGTGAACAAAAACAGAGGCTGCCTTCGAGCTTCTCCTCTATTTTCTTTGCCCTCTCTTCCCCCCCCCCCATAATTGGCAATCGCTCCTCCTGACCAAGATGGTGCCTCATGTGTCATGGGACAGTTCTGGACTGTCATTATTTTTAGGTGGGGTCCATGTTCCTGCTTGGCAGGGGGTTGGACTGGATGGCCCTTGTGGTCTCTTCCAACTCTATGATTCTATGTACCAGCAAATTCAAGTTGCACAATTTGTGCCCTAAACCTGTTTCCTCCAAAAAAATGAACTCTTCACGATACAGAAAGTGACAGGAAAATGCACTGAAGAACACTCTCGTTCTCTAGAGTACGGGTAGGAGAACACACGCTTGATGCAATGCCATATTTAACCTCCCCGCAAACAAACCAGAAGGAATGTTCAATTAATAACACTAGGGTAAAAATACCAAGGGGTCTGCTTTTACATCCATTCCAATAGCCTGAGGATTCTTAAAGGCAAGCCCAGTGGTGTGCTGATGTTCCCAGGCTGACCTAAAAGGTACCTGCATCATCTTGGCAAGTATGACCCTTAGGGAGGCCTCTCTGAACCTTGACTCACCTACTTCATAATGTCTAGCAGATGATCAGATCTGAAGTAAGAAACCGCTCATACAACCATTTTTTATGTGTTGAGGTTAACAGAACAGCTTCGATTATTTTTGATAGATATAAATAAATGATAAATGAAGTACACTTGTTTTGTGTGTGATTTTGGGAATTGAAACTGTGGCTGTGCAGACACCATACAGTTAAAGTAACACCCCCCCATGCAAATCCTGGGAACTGTAGTTTACCACTCACAGAGCTGCAACTCCCAACACCCTTAACAAACTACAGTTCCCAGGATTCTTAAAATGGCATGTCCTTCAAATGTATCATATGCACATAGCCACAGTTGTTGTTGTTGTTGGTTTGTTTGTTTGTGTGTGTGTGTGTGTGTGTGTGTGTGCGTGTGTGTGTCTCCTCACTTTCCAACCAATCCTGGTCCCCAAAGGGTCTTGTGTGGTAAGTGAGGCTCTGGACACAGGTTCAAATCTTTCAAGACTTTTCCAGCATGTGAAAATGCACTGGAAAAGCATATTCGGAACATGAAAAGCAGTAGTCTGATTTGGCTTTAATCATGATTTTACACTATAATATTATCATATTATAATGTAAAATCATGATTAGGGCCAAATTATGAGGGAGTGACAGATTTATATGATGATTTGTTCACCTGAGGCAGACTTCATGATGGAAACCTCTACCTAGCATTTAGTGAGCCAGATTAACAGTTGTGATTTCCCTTGGACCACTTTGGATTTGAATACCACTGACATTAGATGAGCAATTGAGCATAAAGGAGAGTGTCACCTCATACAATTATCATACTATTTAATTTATTTAAAAGCATTTATATCTCAAAAATCTGTAAGCAATGTGTACATGGTAGTGAATATGGTTACTGGCTTGGTTCAGACATCATGCCAAACCTTGCTTCCCAACATACAAACTATGGTACAGAACTGTTCCTGCTTCTGAGGTTCAATTCAGACATCATTCCAAACTACAGCTAGCACAAACCAAAATTTGCAAAACCACTTCTGTCCATGTTTCTGATTCTTGTTTGCTGTCTGATCACAGACTATGGTTTGGAAACTTGAACATTTCCCCAAACCATAGTTGTGATTTATTCACAATGTTTTGGAGTGATACCTCAGTTGAGTGTGTGGGATCCAGCTGTATCATCACAAACTCCATGTTATAAGATGATTATCATTTGCATAGACTGTATGAAAACTTTATCTAGTGATATGATTTCAGGAGATGATACAGTGGCCCATAGGAGTCAATTAAGGCAAAGCTGAATGCCTGTGTTGCAATATCCTGGAATTTAATTAAAAAATAATGATGATGATGTTTTCTTCCAGAACTTCCTGCTTCAGAAGTGAATAAAGACTTTAGCAGCAAAGAGACTACAATTTAGCCTGGTCCAGAGGACATTATGAGACAATGAGGGGGAAGTCTGAATGAAGAGCTGCAGGAAGAATCTGGTGAATCCATAGCCTCTTTCTATCATAGTTCTGTATGCTATTAAAACACAACAGAAAGGCCACCTTCTGAGGTAGTCAATATTGGTATTCCTGTTGGCAAAAGCTGGACATATACCATTCTGCATCCTAACAAGGGCTTTCTATTTGCTTCACTACATAAATCACTTTCCTGATTTCTTCTTTGTCATTGCCGTGCATGACTACTCTGAAGCTGCCCACTGCTGCTCACTGTTCTCCTGGTGTTTTGAATGTAGTCTAAATACCACTAGTAGGTTAGTTGTGTCACCCAGAGTCAAGCTTGAATTCTACTTGGTACCCATCCATCTTGATTTCTGCCAACCACATTCTCATATTTACTGTTTGATTGTCTGCCAAGGATCCCAGAAAGCCAGCTGGATTAGTAGTGACTTGTCCCAGTGGTACCTCTGCAAAGCATACTTTAACAAAATGTTCCTTTTTCTTGCAATAGTAGCAAACAGAATTCTTTGCTAGGCAGAATCCTGCCATCGACATTTTTCCTCCCTGTTTCATGAGTTTTGTGTGGTGGACTGTCCCTGTAGCTGTGACTTTGTCTTCAGAGTATGAATACTGTCAGTGTGAGGGTGGGGGTGGGGAATGCTGCTCCTTTTATGAAGGTCTAATGGTTGCCTCTTTACACTCTCTCATGCTACCTCACAGTGGTGAACGCTTTTTCCAGGGTAAGTCTCTCATCCAATTGTAGTTTTTTGGACATTTTGAGTTTTCTGACATCCACAACAATTATGTCTCTGATCATCTCACCAAGGAGGATACCACATTCACAACGCTCAGCTAGGGAATATAGAGAGGTAATAAAATAATCCATAGGTTCATTTTCTTTTTTCATACGAGCATTAAATTGTCCCTGTCCATCAATCGCATTGCTCCTCACAATGAAATGTTTTTCGAAACTTTCCACTATTTTATTGGATTTCTTTAACCCTACTTCGCTTAGCTTGAATGACATCTGCCCAATCCTTCATTAGATAAATGAGTGTATTAATCCCCTCTTTGGATTTGCTTTTTAACCCTGAAGCTAGCCGGAGCTTCCATCTGGGTCACTCACCAGAGCGGGGACAGTCAACATGGCTCCCTCCAGATTCTCATCATCCCTAACAATGGGCCATGTTGGCTGGGGCTGACAGATGTTGTAGTCCAATAGCTGACTATAGTCCTCTGACTATAGTCAGAGGAAGCTTCCCAAGCTATAGGCCTCTTCCTCACCATTGCTGATCTTGATATGCCAAGCTGTCTCTAGCACCATGCTTTTTCAGTCAGTTTGTGGGTGAGTGGAATCCACAGTACTGCCTCCATAAGTTATATGGGGTTCTTGATCAAGGTATCACTTTCTCTTTGAGCTTCACTCCAAGAACTTTCTTTATTCTGCCCTCTTCCCTCCACAGCCAAAACTTAAGAGGACAATCACTGGTTCACATTGGATTTATATGGATGACTTTATCCCTCCTGGCCCATCATCAAAATCTGATTTTGGAAGGAGGAGGATACTTATTCTATTATTATTTTTTAAATCAATGTTTGGTTTAGGATAGAGGGACCATATGTCCTGTTTAACAAGTTTCCTCATTTTACTACTCCAGTTCACAAATCATCGCACAAACATCAGGAGGCTGCATTCAACTGTGTATGAGAATCTTCACACACGCCTCTGTGGAACAAACTGCTATTTTCACATGGGTACATGCGGCTGTCACAAAAGGTAGCGTAATTTCAGAAGGAGGGCTGCATTCAAAGATTTTGAGGAACGTTGCACTATTGCAGTATTTAGATTCATATACTGATGGCTGATGGCTGCTTTATGGTTATATTTGGTGTGGCGATTTTGCTAATTTATTATAGATGCTATTAGAAAACAGGGCTAATAAAAGTCATCATGGCAGGAGCCTAGAGGACAAGCAACTTAAGGGCCACATTTCAGGTCTCTTTGGGCTTTTCATTCTGTTATATAAGAGAAATGTCAAGTTTATTAAACGCCATTGGTCATCACAAACATGGGAAACAAACACCATTTTATACATAGCTCATATGTCCTGCAAAAGGGACAGTATTGCAATTTATTGTAAATGACTCCCTGCACAATGCAATGTATTGTGCAAGAGAAATTTACACCTAAACCTTTGGGTTGCAAGGGCACACACAGCAACCTTGTGAGTTAAATGAGTTAAATCTCTCCCAGGTATCAAATGAATGGTTTTATCACTACCATTCAGGAATGAAATGTTGTCAAGAAGTTCCTTTAGAATTTTTTCCCCAGAAGAGGAAAATAAAGAGGAATATGATACATATAACAGAATGTCCTTCACGTTTCCAGTGCCACTAATATATATGTGTCAACTCACAGGGACTTTACCATACCTGTGAGAGCTGGCATGCAAGGGTGGGAGTGTAGTTTATTTTAAGCTAGAAACCCAAGATCTACCAAGCAGAGCCAGGTGCAAAAGGTATATGGTTAGAATTGAAGAACAAGGTGCCCCAAGCACATTTTAAGTCTGGGAATTTCTTTTCCATACCAGAACTGGACTGAGCTTCTTCTTCTTCTTTGGCGATCACTCGTAGCCGAATAAGATTGTCTTCCATAAACAAGGTTTTAACAATGAGTCTGTAAGTGAGCTTACAGTCCTTTCATTGTTAACCCAAACTTTCTGCATTTTGGCAGCCTGAATTAAGGGTGTGCATGTATTTCTTTTTGTTGTTGATTGTTGAAAAAAATTAGGAATCAGAAATGTTTGCCAATCTACTACCAGTACATGTCACCGAAATCTCTACTAAAGCTCGAGCCCCCCCCCCATTCTATTGCATGCCGCATTTTCCTATCAAAGAAAGGAAAGGGAAAACTGCCCAAGGCATACCACACTGGAGTAATTTGAACATGCCAGGGGGTAGATGAGTGCTCTTATAGTCAAGGCTAAAGTTTGGCTCTCCAAAATTGTTTCATAGGCTTTGTGGCTTGTTATAAGCCATAGGCAATTTATCACTTACAAGGATCTAATTTTTGCCTTTAGAGAAGAAATGCCAATACACTGTTTTAGGAGGGCCAAGTACAGTGGTACCTCGGTTTACAGACGCTTCAGGTTACAGACTCTGCTAACCCAGAAATAGTACCTCGGGTTAAGAACTTTGCTTCAGGATGAGAACAGAAATCGCGCTGCGGCAGGAGGCCCCATTAGCTAAAGTGGTACCTCAGGTTAAGAACAGTTTCAGGTTAAGAACGGACCTCCAGAACGAATTAAGTTCTTAACCCGAGGTACCACTGTATTTCCAAAGGGAAATAGATTCAGGTAGGTAGCCGTGTTGGTCTGATGCAATCGAAATAAATAAAAAATAAATAAATTGTCCATTAGCACCTTAGAGACCAACTAAGTTTGTTCTGGGTATAAGCTTTCGTGTGCATGCATACTTCTTCAGATACCAAAGAATCTGAAGAAGTGTGCATGCACACTGTATCTGAAGAAGTGTTCATGCACATGAAAGCTTATACCCAGAACAAACTTGGTCTCTAAGGTGCTACTGGACAATTATTCTTATTATTTATTTATTTATTTATTTATTTATTTATTTATTTATTTATTTCAAAGGGAAATAGGTGCACGTTATATGGCCTTCAAAATTAGCCATTAGAAGTGTATTATTGGCTTAACACTGAAAATCTCTCTCTAAGGCATAGAAAGGATAGCCCCAAAGAAAGGATAGCACAGCACTGGGGCACAATTGGTGCTGTTTTTCTAGAAAAAGAGGTGCTGGAATTCACCATGAACACCTCCTTTGTTCTCTTATGACGACATTGATGCCCACCTGAGAGGAGATGGAACTGAGTTCCGAATGAAAAAAGCCCTGGGCATAGTACAGCAACCTTGCGAAAGCCAAGCAGTTCAAGCCTGCTTAGTGTGCCTGGGTGGAAAACTTCCTGGGAACCCAGGATATACTGCCTTGGACTCAGTGGGAGAAAGCTGAAATATAAATACAATAAACCAGGGAGTGAACAACTGGGTGACCTATAGATGTTGCTGGACTTGATGGGGATTGGAGTTCAAGATCAGAAGGGTACCAGGTTGATTTCCCCTGCAATAAATAAATGCAATGGATGACACTAAAGATCAGTAGTGAAGAGGTTGATCTCGCCATACATAATATTTTTTTCCTTTTGATCTGTGTTGCTCCTTTATCTTCATGTCTTTGAAATGGAAACGGCTGGGTTCCAGCTTTTTTGCATGTCTTAAATTCCACATCCTCTGGAAAGACCCTCAGGTGGCACAGTGGGTCAGTGTGTTTGGCTCTTAACCAGAAGGTTGGTGGTTCGAGCCCACTCAGAGATGGCTGTGGGCAAGATTCCTGCATTGCAAGGGGTTGGACTAGAATGACCCTAGGGGTCTCTTCCAATTCTATAATTCTATGAACTTTTCAGGTGGTTTGACATGGCAAGAGATGGCCATGTAGGACACACAAGGAGACATCTCCAAATACTTTAGCAGTACAGTATTTGCAAACACCAAATGCACCATTTCAAAACGATCTCCCTTGCCTGTGTTGATTAAACATATTGATTAAAGAAAACAGATGAGATTCTACGAATTCCGTACTAGTTTCTGTGCCGTCTCTCACATTCAGTCCCACATGTGTAGAAAGACAGAAGACAATCACAATCCTGCTTACAGCCATGCAGATGGCACAGGAATTGCTAACTGACTGAAGGACAGCTTTTGTGAAAGGCTTCCACATGGTGTCAGCATGTTTATTTTCTGCAGCACCATGATAATGAGACAACAGCTATCCCTCCTCCCATACATCCTGCCACCCCAACAGTGAGGATAAGAAAACAGCTAAGGAAAGGAAAAGACTATGTGGTCAGACTGGGAGTGGCATTTCTTCCAACCCTCCTGTCATTATCACTCTCAACACACAAACACTTACCATGAAAAGAGGAGTTTCTAAAACGATACCAACTGAAGTGGGATCCAAAAAAGCAGTTATCATGTTGTTGTTCTGAACAGAGAAGAGGACACTTTCTCCCCTTGCAGCGACAAAACGGAAGCTGGACAAACTAAAACCCCATCTGTACTCTACATTTAAAGTGGTATTATACCACTTCACTCATGACTTCCCTCAAAGAAGTATGGGGATTGCAGTTAATTAAGGCTGCTGAGAGCTGTTAGGCAGGCATAGGCAAACTCGGCCCTCCAGATGTTTTGGGACTACAACTCCCATCATCCCTGACCACTGGTCCTGTTAGCTAGGAATGATGGGAGTTGTAGTCCCAAAACATCTGGAGGGCCAAGTTTGCCTATGCCTGCTGTTAGGAGATCCCTACTTCTCCCACAAACATACAGTTCCCAGAGTTCCCAGGGGAGAGGGACTGATTGTTTAACCACTTGGAGAAGTGTAGCCATTATCATTTAAAACAGTGATACTGTTTTAAATGTATAGGGTAAATGTAAATGTAAAGGGACCCCTGACCATTAGGTCCAGTCGTGACTGACTCTGGGGTTGCGGCGCTCATCTCGCTTTATTGGCCGAGAGCCGGCGTACAGCTTCCAGGTCATGTGGCCAGCATGAACCAGAGCAGCGCACGGAAATGCAGTTTACCTTCCCGCTGCAGTGGTACCTATTTATCTACTTGCACTTTGACGTGCTTTCGAACTGCTAGGTTGGCAGGAGCAGGGACCAAGCAACTTGAGCTCACCCCGTCGCGGGGATTCGAACCGCCGACCTTCTGATAGTGTAGATGGGGTCTAATTCTATAGACACATTCAGTGCCTTTTTTTCTCGGGGGACACATACCCCTAAACATTTTGTGAATCTAAGTTTGGCCTCATTGAGGGGCAGTATTTCAATATGAGCAGGAAAATGAGAGTACCCCTAAATCATTTTTTAGAAAAAAAGCACCGGACACATTTGGTATTGAGTTCTATTACCCCAACCTCTACTTGTGTAGTGAGATGTAAGAATGTGTTTCAGCAAAACAGGCATATGCAGACTGTACTAAGACATGGGGAAAATGTATGTGGCTTGGCAGTTATCCATTTTTAAAAACCATTTCTATCAGCATTCAGGCCTTAATCTCAGCAACTTTTGATAACTTTGGCCAGGGTATCCTTGTAGGGCAACTCTGAGTTGGGTATTGGAGGCACAACATTGTAGCGGTCCCACACATATTTAGATGGATGGCTCTGGAAGGTGGTTCTGCAGGAGCATTGTCCAGTTCTGTAGGTTCTCCAGCAGTGGGTCCTACCCATTTAGGCCCACACTGGTTTCCAAGGGTGTGATGTACTGAGCTTGGATCCTAGAACAATAGGCAGGTAGGATCCTAGAATGCAAAGGGTCAACACAAAAACAGTTATTTTTCCAGAAAAGCTGCCACATGCAACAAAATCAAGGCATTAAGATGGTCCAAGCATTCTAAAAACCACTTCATTGTGATTTCAAATAACTTGGATACGAAGCACTTGACTATTTGCAGATTTGAACCATCTGCAGACGGACAGAATAAAAAATGGAGACTAATTTACACGACCTTTTGAAAAGGGGACTCAAGTTGACTTCTTTATGCATTTTAGAACCTTAAATTTAGCCTTGTGCATTGCACTCTGGAAGCTCAATCTGACTGAAATAGCTCCCTGAAAATCGAATTGGGGGAGGGGGATGTGTAGAGGGAATGGCATTAGACTTAACACATCAGAAGGTTCAGATGTATCAAAGAGCAGCGGGACACCAATTGGGTGCAACACTTAATAAGGCAAATGTTCAAAGTGGCATGCTGCAGTTACCACACTCCCAGGACATCAAACTGAGCGCACAATGTATTTTTAGAAACAAGCTGATCCATGAGCCAGATGTGAGGAGGAGCTGCCTCCCGTGATCTGGACAAAGTTTCATTTGTGTGAAAGTTGTCCGCTTGGTCGCAAGCCACATCCAGTTGCGACATAGAAAACCTCAAAACAATGATGCCATGTTTTCTGAAGGTCAACGCCTGATTTTATCATCTAAGCACTGGTGCCACCTGGAGGCCACTAGAAAAAAACACGGATTTAGCTGGAGAATAAATGAGCTCCCTGCTCATTTCATTAATGAGGCACAGTACTACCAGCTGCTTTCACTAAGCTGATTATAGCATTTCAAAGAGGAAAGACAATATGGTGGCACAAAACAAGTTGTTTACATTTACTTAGGCCTTGTGTTAAATAATGAGGGACACTATCTGCAATCAAGGGCCATTTTCAACAAGACCGTCATTGAAAATTTTTGAATTAAATGGCAAATACACTGTGCTAAGTGCAGAGTTAGGACATAAGGATATGACACTTTAAACCCAGCAGCCATGGACCATTTAGCACCTGCTCGTTGCTAGGATTCCTGCAAAGTATGCCTTGGGGAAGAACTAGCTCATTGGTAGAACAGATGAGTGGCAAGTAGGCGGTTCTAGATACTCTCATTGCCAACGCCACGTAAGGCTCTGTCTGAATACCTGCAGCACTGCTACCAGCCAGAGTGGACAATACTGGTATTGAAGTCTCTGTATAAGGCAGCTTCCTATGCTGGATGAGATGGATCTTGATCAGATCTAGCAAGATATTTCATTGTTAAGCAAACAGTGCTTAATCAGGATGTCTTAGCACACAGTGGTTATCCCTTAACTGGCTAAGAAAAACCTGAGTAGGCATTACTCCTTTGTGAATTTAAAAACGCATTGGAGGATCATAGCTGGAGTGCTTTCAAAGTAGACCATGTAAGACTGAAGTCCCCTCATCTTTGCTTTAAATTGATCACTTCCACACAGTAGCCTAAACTCTTGTGGAATTTTACACAAGATAGAAGAGTCCCTAAGGAGTCCCATGAACCATTCATTAGCTGGAGTTCCTGTTTCAATTTTTCTAAGAGATTAAAGAAAAGCCACATGTTACATATGCAGCATATTTTCAATCTCCAAATATAACTGAATTCAAATTGTCCAGGATACAAGAACTGGAAACTTAGTATAAAATTATGTCAATGACTTCCAAATATTCTTCACTGAACTTTGGAACTAGACACAAGATAAGGACATTCCAAGCAAACATTATGAATGTCAAGCAAACACTTGGGAGCAAAAAGCTTTCAGACATATTGTATGTAGCTAGGAAGAGGAAAATTTGTCTGGCTCTACCTATCATTCATACTAAAATAACTTGAAAACTAAAAGTCAGCTTGCAAACTGATGAAAAGCAGCACTGTATTGTCGCTGAATATTCTGAAGCTTAGCTGCCAGCAACTGTCTTTAACAGTTCTCAAGGTCATGGGCCAATATTTCTCCTGAAATGAAAATCCATTAGCCTTTGAATGGGTTAGTTATAAGGTTCAATTATTTTCCTCACAGAGCTCTCACCCTCTAGTGGCAGATAGGCAGAATATATTATCTGCTTCTTCCTATTTAAATTAAACAGGATACAAGCAATTGAGTTGATTGCTTTGGGGTGAAATTACTTTTTAATTCCTTCGATTTATTTACTACAAGGGCAGCTAAACAGAGCTTAGTTACCGTAGGAAGTACAGGCTGTGTGTGAATGTGCATGGTTTTAGAACAAAAGCAGTAACATATAGTGCAATGTAAGAACCGTTTACTTATGCCAACTAATGATGTCTAGGTTTAGAATTATACTTGTTCCTGTCACACAGGCCATTAGAGATGGACAGATCTGTCAATTCTTGTTTTGTCAGATTCTCATTTTTCCAATTGTAAATTCAGTTCTCCACATTCTGCATCAATTTGTGCTTTATTATTATTATTAAAAAAAAATACTCCCAAAATGTGATTTGCATTTTAGTGTGAAATTCTATTAAACACATTTCACTATGCAACTTTGACTAATGTACACATTTTTGCAAGCAATTTCCCCTAATATAATGCATTTTTGTATGTTAATTTCACCAATATTCATTATTAGGCACATTTCCCTCTAATATGTACATCTTCGTAAATGTTTGGTCGCAGAATTGGGTTGCGAAGTTTAGAGAGGTGTCAATTTTGAAGTATATCTGTGTTCTAGCATTTAAAAAAATATATATTATTATCAATAAATGGAGCAAACAATGTATAACAATTGTGTCATTCTTTACAATAAGGGTGGGGGGTGGAGGCAAAGTTTTAAGCCACCCCTATTACAGTTGGGTTACTAGAGAAATGAGATGTAGGCCAGATGTCAGACCAAAATGAGAGAAAGGCTTGGTGCAGTACCCTTTCAGTTGGTTTATCATTATTAACAAAAAATAATATCAGATTTCCATAGTTTTTTTCAGTTTTGATTCCTCAACCCCATGCCTTTCTCTGTTCCTGCTAGTTGCCAAGTCTGTTGTACCGGTACCACTTTTTAAGGAAGATGGAAAGGAGAGCTAAAGTCTATTTGGGGACATTTGTTTGGTTGATAAACTTTTTTATGTGATTGGGCAGGTTAAGCCAGAAGCCCCATACCTTTTCACACTCTCACAGAAGGTGCAAATATGACCCACAAGTTGCACTTTGGTGAAAGTGAACGATGGAAATAGCTGTGCCTGACTGCAGTTAAAGTGCTGACAATAAATCAGTTTCGACACACCCTCCTATGTAAGAGCTGACGTTGCTTTAAGGTGAGAGCTGCCCCATGGATGATCCTAATCAGCATCACTGAATAAAGTGCTGAGGTCTTTTTCCCAAGCTTTGCAAGCGGAGCACCATGCTCCACATTTAAGATCTAGTAAGAGTTTGCAAAAGATAGATAAAACCCTTCTGCTTCTTAAGAGCCGTTTGCACAGGGGTTTTTTTGCAGACAGTGTGTAATGGGTGTGGCAGCTGCTCAGATCTATAAACTGACTGTGCACAAGCAGTTATTTGAAATATTGGATCCCAATTAACCCTTGTCCCAGAAAGGAGCTGCCATAGTTTTAAAGGGGAAATGGGCTTGCCCCTATCAGAGAAATCCTCCACCATATGTCATCCCTTTTGTCCACGATCCACTAATTGCTTATACTTGTCAGGATGCCTGAAGTTAGGATAGTTTATGAGTCCATCTTATTCCAGACCAACAACACGGGCTCCACAAAGGATGTGCCACACATTTAATAGTGCAGGAAGAGATAGAAAGTGAAGGGAGGGGTCGCAATGTTGCACAGGGCCCCTCTTAAGACTGTGATCCTGTCTGTGACTGCGATCCTGTTAATCTTCCAGCCAAACCTGCTGATTTGTTCAGCTAACCTGTCTGCATGTGGTTTTTTGGGCTGGAAATCAAATTCCAAGGCTTCATCCGCCATTTTGGAAATGTCAGCTACTTTTGCTGGAAGATCTTTAAAGGACAATTCAAGAGGTTTAAGGGCATTCTGCCAATCCTTTGTAAGATCTAGATACAATTGTTTGATATCTGCTGCCAGGTCAGCAACATAGTTCTGGAGGAGTTTTTGATGGTTTCCTTGCCTTTGGTTTCCACCATGTTGTGCTTATGAATTTCACTTGCTGCAGAACTGTCAGATTTTGGTGCTGCTAAGACAGACTTCAGGCTATCTGAAGAAGTGTGCATGCACACGAAAGCTCATACCAAGAACAAACTTAGTTGGTCTCTAAGGTGCTACTGGAAGGAATTTTTTTTATTTTGTTTAGACTTCAGAGTTTCACTCTTTGGCCAAAACTAGTGCTACTTACAAAAGCTGTAAATGTCAGCTGAGCACAGAACTATATCAAGAATGAGCTGAGCTGAGCTGCTGAGTGATCAAACATCCATCTGGTTTATGGGCTACGCTGTGTTTCATTACTTGTATTGTTTGGAAATGGCAAATTAAGTAGGTTCACCTTTAAATGCAAATTGAATTGAATTTCTCCTCTATCCCTACTGGTCATACAAGGCATTTCTTTGAGTACACTACGTAGGATTTTCTTATCCCTATCTATGAACTGGATTTTTTTTTCATTACCAGAAATTGGGGTGGGGCGGGGGGAGTTCAGGAAAATGTGACTAAGTTCACTCTCAATATCTTTCCAAAATCTCCAGCAGCATAATAGAAAATGCTAATTTTAACTGCTCAGCAGAAAAACAGGGTCCAGAGAGAACTGGGTGACCCACTTCTGAAAATCTGGCAGCGTCAAACTCAAAAGACAGATTAAAGCTGAGAACAGGCAGTAGACAGTAATAACAAATGCCCTTATTGTTTTAGGGATGATTAATAGCTGGCACATCTCTTGAGTTTGTCTGTGAGAGCATTTCTTCATTCTACAAATCTTTTTAAACCATTAAATAAAACAATTAACAGTTTAAAAGCTACAAACTCTGTGTTGTTTTATTGCTCTCTGAAGTCTTTGTGAATTGCCTCCACTTTTGCAAAGACTAGACTTCTTCTGTGTTTAGACTCGGCCTGGCATGTGGTTAATGCGGCCATAGAACAAATTATATATGCTAAGAATCCTTGGCTTCAATGGGAACCAGAGCTTTATACCGTGGTTACACTTATTCATACTCTGGGAAGAGAAAGTCAAAGTTGTTTTCATGACACAATATAGACTTACAAAAGACATCAAGCATCATGTTCGTATTTTGAAACTTTGCAGCAAAATTCTCATTTCTAAAATACAATAACTTGTAAGCTCAGCAGCTAGTTGGGTGTGCGTGGAAAAGGTATGAATTAACTGACTAGCTACTGAGTCTGGTGGATTATGGTTTTTCCCTTCCTATCATCACTGTGCATGTGTGAATGTTAAGACATTCCTAGCTGCCATTTCATAGCAATGAGCAAAATTATTATATTTATTCATGTGCTTCAATAGCTGACCTCTAAAATTCCACGCAGCTGGCCTGCCTTTAGAAATGGAAAAGAATGGAAATCTTTCTGGAGCTATTGGCGGCAGGAAGGCTTTTTAATTCACACATATCAGTCCCAAGGTAGTCCAAAAGATGGAATGAGAAACCTATTTGGTACACTAGCATTTTGTAAACAGTTGCCAAGTTGGTGCCTTGTCACACAAACATTCAAAAGAACGTGCCGGTAGTAACCAAACCAGCACTCAACTTCCACATTGCTGTACATTTATTAGTACATGGCATAAAATTTACTTGCTTATTGCGTCAAGTCTGGCTAATTTTTCTTGTAAAAAGGGACCTTTAACAGCTCCAGGGGAATATATTTCTTATTTATTACATTTCTATCCCACCTTTTGTCCAGAGCTCTAAGTGGCATAGATGATTCTCTCCCCTTTCCTCGATATTTATCTTCACAACAACCCTGTGAAGTAGATTAAGCTAGGAGACAGTGACTAGCTGAGGGTCACCCAGTGCATGTTCGAGCAAGGCCTCTCCTCTAACCACATTGTGCAACACCAGAAGGAACCCTGAGGTTCCAATTGCCATGATTTTGTGCAATGCTGGATTACACTGGACATCATCACGCTATAGTTCAGAAAAGTATTCACAAAGATGTAATATTCCTTTATTTCTGTGAAAATGTGTGTGCTCGAGATTATCACATTTTAACTGGGCCATTTTATCTGATGTACCTGTTTCAACTTTACTATATTATTACAGCTAATTTAGTGGTTAATTTTTCTGTTTCTGATGAAACTTTGTCATGTGGAAGAGGCTATGTGAGGTTGACAAATGTAAATGTGTAAGCGGGTCTAAGATAAGCAGGTCAGTATAAACAAAGGCACAAGACCTAGACTTCAATGTGTTATGTTCTCATCTGAGTGCACAAGGATTTACACATGTCAACATTAATTATTTTGTTACAATGGGAAAGTTGGTAGCATTTTAAGCTGATACTGCAAGGAAGGTGCTGGCAAGTGTGCCAACTACATGTATTTTCATTCATCACAGGTTCCTTTCCCACTTAACACAATCACTGTCAAAGGTATGAATTGTTTGCACCTCAAATACACCAGTATCACAGCACTTCGGTGTAGACTGCATGTTTAAAAATGGACCGAAGAACTGGCATCCAGAGCAAACCCTTGTAATTTTAAGTTTTTGCAGTACCTTAAGTAGCTTGCCTTTTCTTTCAAGAAATGTGGCAACAAAACTTTTAAATAAAGCATTTTAAAACTAAAAAAAACCCCTTCCTTTGTAATGTTTGGCCATCCGGAATGTGAATAATAATTAAATGTTTGGAATTAAAAAAAATTGCTTGGAATAATTAAAAGTGCAATTTCTGCTGGAATAAAACAATAATAATAGAATGGTCTGGAAAGGTGTGTTCCTGAGAACAGCAGCAAATTCTTAGCGTGTCCAAAATACCACCTTAACTAAGTTTTCATAATAAAATTACATTCAAGTTTCATCCTTTGAGGATTAAAAGCTTGACAGTTTTGTAAATAAACAAGAATTATAATTAGGCTCTGTATGTTAAAACATTAATGCACCAGCAAGCAAGAGCAATAAAATATTCAAAGGCAATCCATTGAGAAAGATATAGAGGCACACATGGCACAGTAATCAAAGAACTAGGAAGCTTAATCTCATGGTCGGATACTATATAAGGCTGAAGTTGGTTCCTAGTTTTCATTTCATTGATTTGCAGTGGCCAAATCTTGAACAGCTACATGAACAGCTCGAGTAAGAATGCAGTCCCAAGTCATGTTTCTTTTATTTCATGTATTTATTGAGAGCTACAGTTATTTGTATGTATGAAACAGAAACAACAATAAACAACTCTGGATCAGAGAAAAGGCCCAATGCTACAATGGCATGAACTAACATATTATTCTCTGTCACTATGGCTGTAAAATAGAAGACAATCACTGTAACCACATTCATCAAACTGAGGGACTTAAAGCATCATGAATAACATTAACTAATTATAATTTCAAAGACACTTGTATAATTAATCGTCTTTCTCAATTGTTGCAAACTGGGCTGGAGGTGTCCTTGTACTGTCAAGTCTTTATGGAAAAATAAAACTACTCCATTCTGCTCCTCACCCCAAAAAAGGGCCTGTTTTGTTTGTTGATGATGCAGATTTGATCCCTAAATTCCTCTGCAATGGAATTTGCAAAGTTTATTGTACCAGAGATCAGAGTCCTATTGCTCTTCCACAACCATGTTATCACAAGCCTGGCAGCAGCTAACAAATTTATTCAAGTCCTAAAATACTATGTTTTCTCATGTAACTCAGACAGTTGAAGCAGCATTAATTTTGGTGTTTTAAGAACTGTTTCCCAAGTTACATTTATTTTCTTAAGTACCTCATCCAAAATCTCACTACTTGTGGGTACTCCCCATTGACCACAAGCCCTCCAACAGCCAGGAGACATTGACAGGCATGCCGGGTACAACCTCACTGGAGTATAATGTTTTTAATGCAGAAACAGATATAAGCAGCTTCACCTTCCAGATGCTATTCCATTAACTTGGTAAAATCTCCTTCCCCAAAGAGCCCTAAAACTAGCCATTTCTCCAGTTGTATCTTCTGTTAATGCAGAGTATAACTTTAAACTAAACTCATTTGCCACGCTCCAAATCAAGGCCTCAAAGCTTACTCCTTAAAACCCCATCGGAAAGAAAATAACTGATCTGATGAACAGTAAGGCGACTTGGACATTGGCCAATTTATCTCTGAACTGTTCTTCCATAAGTGGACAGATATTGACAGTGATATAGCTATCACACATAACTAACACTTTGTGGAAGGTTTACCTTTTTAACATACCGGTAGCTATTCTGCCTAAAAGAGACAACTATAAGCTTCTTCAAGCTTTACTTTCCTAATTCTTTTGAGCACCGGGTACAGTTGATGGCAGGTGGTTAGAATGGTGCTGCTTTTCCACCAGCACTACTGGTTTTCCACCAGCACTACTGGTTTTGTGGGGATTCTGCTACAGCAGCTAGACCAGCCTAGACCTGGTATACCAAAAAAGACAAAATAAACCTCATCGCCACTCAAGCTGCCAATGTTTCAAATGTGATGAAGGATCCACTCCAGCCAAGGTTAGAATTGTTCTGCTATAGGTATTTAAGGCTTATAAACTTCTGCACCTCATCATAAGCTTTGAGTCATCCCAAATCACATACCAGTATCTGGCAAACTGTACTCTTTAGGACGCTCCAGCACTATTTCTGGCCTAAGCACTGGTTTCACACAACACACTGAGGAATAAGCAGCTACAGGTGTTACAGTGAAAAGGGTCAGGCCACCTGACTTACATTCCTGTGCATGCCCCCTACAGGAACATCCCCAATGAGATTTCTGAACACTGTAATCAGCCCAATGCAGTGGCATAGCGTGGGTTGCCAACACCTGGGGCGGGGCAAGTGTTGCACCCCTCTGGTGGACTGGGCAGTTTTGGGAAGGTGCACCGGGGGGCACATGCAGAGCCCATGCAGAGGATGGATGGAGCCTGCCTCCAACAGGCTCCTCGACTGCTACCTCCATCCACCTGCTCACTAGACAAACCTGCCTGCTGCCATGCCTCAGCTGCCAGGGCTCTGTGCCTGTCATGGGGGTGCCTGATTGCGCCCCCTCAAAAATGTGCATCCAGGGCAATAGCCCCCCTGGTCCAATGCTCTGTGAAGCATGCTTTCAAATGTGATGCCTTCCACCCCCATCGGTCAGCCCGGACACTGAGGTCCAGTGCCGAGGGCCTTCTGGCGGTTCCCTCGCTGCGTGAAGCCAAGTTACAGGGAACCAGGCAGAGGGCCTTCTCGGTAGTGGCGCCCGCCCTGTGGAACGCCCTCCCTTCAGATGTCAAAGAAAACAACAACTACCAGACCTTTAGAAGACATCTGAAGGCAGCCCTGTTTAGGGAGGCTTTTAATGTTTTATAGATTATTGTATTTTAATGCTCTGTTGAAAGCCGCCCAGAGTGGCTGGGGAAACCCAGCCAGATGGGCGGGGTATAAATAATAAATTATTATTATTATTATTATTTATTCCATGCAATCATGGCTAATAAATCTATGACTAAAAAGCTGGGGGTTTAATATACATTTCTGGTTTAAAAAAAAAATCATAATCAAATGTATATGATCCAAGCGAAATCTGGAGAAACTGTTTGCTTGCCTCATAATGGGAAAATGTGGAAATATTTCTTGACTCCTAAAGGCTGACAAGATTTTTGGAATCTTACCTAATTCCAATGCCCTCCAAGCTCTGTCCACACACACATTACATACTTTTAATTTAAATATATGGTATTTGAGAAGGGTACATGCTGAGGATGTCTGGTTTCAACTATGTACCTTCTAATGTAAATGGAGGAGGGGCTTGTTCCAAGAGTCTTGTTAGTTCAGAATTTGCATAGTAAGCACACATTGCTTGAACACACATATAAAAGCCCATCTATGATTGTGAGGGAGGCAGTCTATTGCAACCTGCATTTTTTTTTTTGTATTTGAGTTGTCTCACAAAATCTTTAAAGCATTGCTTCCTTGCAAAAAGCTGCTTTCTAAGTTTCTACAGTTTCAACTCTCTTCTTCCCTTGCCTCTATACTTGCCACAGCTCTTGGAACATCGCTGTATAACTGCTTAACAACTGCAGAAAAGATCTCTATGTAATTTTACAATTAAAAAGTAGAAGAACTAAACAACCTGTACGTTTGCAAACCTGCATCCACCACGTGTGGAACGATGGTGCCCTGATGTGGATAAAGAACCAGCAAGTTTTTTTCAAATGGGTGTTGCTACAGTTTTAAGTTTGAGAGGTGGAATATATTTTGTGGCTGGCCCAAGAGTGGCAGATATTTAGTCAGAGCTCTCCTGACCTGCCAGTGTATCAAACCTATTTATTGCTTTCTCAATGGACTTATTATTTAAGATCAAGGGATGTCAAAGCTATTGTGTTTGCCTGTATATGTGCAGGTTGCAACCTGAATAGCAGGGTGTGTCGTCACAGTATGGGTGTTTCTACAGCTCAGTTTCTTCACTGCACGACTTAAAAATCCTGGTCATTTTCCTGCCTAGAAGGCATATTTTTATTCATTTAATTTTTTTTTACTACTGGACCTGAACACAACTTCTTGGGAAAAGGTTTTGGGCCCTTCTCTAAGGATCTGGTGACTACACCTAGTTGTAACAGGCCACCAAAAAGAATACTTCTATAAAGCCTTTTGTAAAACAAAAAATTATCCACTATCACTTTAGATAATTTTCCTGCAATATGATTTATTTATTTCATCATTTACCAAAAACAAGTGTAAAAAAGGTAAAAAGGTAAAGGACCCCTGACAGTTAAGTCCAGTCGCAAATGACTCTGGGGTTGTGGCGCTCATCTCGCTTTACTGGCCAAGGGAGACGACGTTTGTCCACAGACAGTTTTTCCAGGTCATGTGGCCAGCATGACTAAGCCGCTTCTGGCGAAACCAGAGCAGCGCACGGAAACACCATTTACCTTCCCGCCGGAGCGGTACCTATTTATCTACTTGCACTTTGATGTGCTTTCAAACTGCTAGGTTGGCAGGAGCTGGAACAGAGCAACAGGAGCTCACCCCGTCGCTGGGATTCGAACTGCTGACCTTCCGATCGGCAAGCCCTAGGCTCAGTGGTTTAGACCACAGTGCCACCCGTGTCCCTACAAAACAAACAAACGTACCATTTCCCAAATATTCAGAATTTGAAACCTTGATTAGGCACCTCCGCCTACAAAAGTAGCATCATCTCCCCCCACACCAACCATAAATCATGCTGGTTTTATTAATACGTTAACCAACCCTTCTCCAAAGTCCAGAGGGCAATGTTTTGAAAAAAAAACAACAACCCAACAACCCTAGAAATAAGGGTTTTACTAAGGATACATAATTTTAACAACCGCTAGAGATCTTTCCACCTGCCAACCTACCGTGTTTCTCCAAAAATAAGACATACCTAAAAAATAAGCCATGGCAGGGTTTTCAACCGATCACAAAATATAAGCCATACCCCGAAAATAAGACGTAGTGATACCTGGGTAGGCGCAGTTCTGGAGGGCGCCAAGGAAGAGGAAGAGGTCTGTCAGGTTGGCGCCCGGAAGTGGATACTGCCGCTGCTGCAGCCCCGCCAAAACGCCCAGCAGCGCGCACCGCATGGAGCCCCGAGCCAGCGGGACTCAGCAGCAGCAGCCAGGGCTGTCTTAAGCCTATCTGGAGCCCTGGCGCAAAGATCCCTCCGCCGCCCCTCGCGTTCCGCTGGGCAGGGCCAGGCTGCAGGCACGGGGAGGCTGTTTGTGCGCCTCCCGGAGGGCGCGACGTGGCGGGCGGCGAAGTCGTGCTCCGCCAGGCTGCAGGCGCGGAGAAGCAGTTTGCGCGCCTCCCGGAGGGCGCGACATGGCGGGCGGCGAAGTCGTGCTCCGCCAGGCTGCAGGCACGGGGAGGCTGTTTGCGCGCCTCCCGGAGGGCGCGACGTGGCGGGCGGCGAAGTTGTGCTCCGCCAGGCTGCAGGCGCGGGGAGGCTCTTGGTGAGCCTCCTGGAGGGTGCGGCGTGGCAGGCAGGGACGGCAAACTCGCGCTCCGCTGCGCAGGGCTACTCTGCGGATGCGGGGAGGCCGTTGGCGAGCCTCCTGGAGGGTGCAGCGCAGCAGGCGGCGACGGCGAACTCGCGCTCCGCCGGGCAGGGCTAGACTGTGAACTTGGGAAGCAGTGGCGCAGCGCTGCCGTCCAGGGAGCCCTGGCTGCCGCGTGCTCCGGGAGACTCGCCGACAGCCTCCCCGCGTCCGCAACCCAAGAAGAGGTGGGCGAGGGTGGCGCTGCTGGTGGGGCTGGAGGCGCTCTCCAGGCCATGGCGCCCTGCGCCAGTAGCCTCAATGGCTAAGACACCCCTTGCAGCAGCAGTGCCGCGCCACATGGAGCCCTGAGCCAGCGTGACCCAACAGCAGCACCTTCATGATGACCTGTGAAGCCCAGTTGCAAAACACTACCGGTACCTCTCTTTTCTTGCCTTGCCCACTTTATGCATATTTGTGCATGGTTGATGCAAACTGTAATTGCATGCAATTGCTTTCACCACCCGGGTACTTTTGCTTGGTGCAAAAGTAATATTTAAGCATGGTTGATGCAAGCTGCAATTGCATGCATGAAAGTTAAAGTCTGTCGTTTTACTCATCACTGTGGGACTTAATTATAATTGAACAAATGTAGATTGCTGTACCATACTTACCATAAAAATAAGACATCCCCCGAAAATAAGCCATAGTGTGTTTTTTGGAGGAAAAATAAATATAAGACGGTGTCTTATTTTTGGAGAAACACGGTAGCAGTTTGAAAGCACGTCAAAGTGCAAGTAGATAAATAGGTACCGCTGCAGCGGGAAGGTAAACGGCGTTTCCGTGCGCTGCTCTGGTTCGCCAGAAGCGGCTTAGTCATGCTGGCCACATGACCTGGAAGCTGTACGCCGGCTCCCTCGGCCAATAATGCGAGATGAGCTCCGCAACCCTAGAGTCGGTCACGAGTGGACCTAATGGTCAGGGGTCCCTTTACCTTACCTTTTAGAGATCTTTCAGTACACTTAATCACTGTTCGGAAATGGGTGCCACACTTTTGCCCAGAGGACCACGGAGGCTTAGGTTAATACTGAGTATTTTCCAAGTGCCAACACAAACAACCGCCTTCGCTTTCCAGTAAACAACCTACAAAAAAACCTTGCAAAACAGGCTGCTGCCCAGCCACTGACAGAAATCAGCATCTTATTGATTTCTAATGACGCGTGTCTAAACCTGGAAATTCCCCTTCACGTGGGAAAGCAGCGCTTTCAGAGAGGCCCGCCTCCCCGCCATCTAAGGGCTCGGACGCACCACGCCAAAAAAAAAAAAAAAAAAAAGAATCGCCGCCCAGCCCGGCCGGGAACTCCGCCCCGGAGCTTCAGGGCAAGCTTCTCACTCCGCCTCACCATTGTGCTCCTCCGTTTAGGTGGTCTTGCGCCTGAAAGACCGGCGTCATAATATTCAGGCTCTCGCGAAGGCACACTCGGGAGACGGGCGTGAGCTGCTTTACCCGCTTGCCGATCAGGCGCTCTGCGAAGGCAGCCCTAACGGATGAGGACCCCGTTGCCTCCCTCAGCCCGGTCGCTCTCCCCCCTTTTTTGCTCCGCCCCGCCCCTCGCGTGCGCGTGCGCTCTTCGCCTTCCCTCCCTCCCTCCCCCCTCCCTTTCTCTTTCCCCTCCGTATCTCGGCGCAGAGGTAACGAGGAGGAGCGGTGCAAGTGACGGGGCTGGAGTGGGCAGAGGCGGCCGTCCCCCTCCTCCCCCCCCGAGCGCGCAGACACACACATTGGGCCGTCCCCTTATTGCCCTCCCGCGCGCCCTAGGGATACTCATTTCCATTCTCTCTCTCACACACGTGCGCGCGCACCAAACACACGGTGAGGAAGCGGGAGTGAGGAGTGAAAGGAGGAACGGACGGACTGATGGGAGTGCGGGGGGGGCGCTGTCGGAGAAAGGATTGAGATAAAGGAGGGGTGGCTCCTCAAAGACAGTTGGGCGGGAGGATGAGGGAACGGCGCTGCGGGCAGGCCACCGGTCACGTGGGCGGTGCCGAGCACGCGCCCGCGCGAAGGGCTGCCTTTCTTTTTTCCCCCTCCCTTCCGCTGACGGACCTTACAAGTCAGGTTGCCTTAGAATCGCTGGGCGCGCGCCGACAGGTGCGGTCTGAGTCGCGCGTTCGAGAAAAGGGGGTGGGGAGATAATAAAAAAACCCAGAATAAAAGGATTCCTGGCAGGAGGCGTTTCCTCTCCCCCCTCCCCTCGCGCGCCGTGTCCCCTCTGGCGGCCCGTCAGTTCGCCCGCTTCCCTTCGGCTGACTCTCGCGCTCTCTCTCCCCCTCCCTCCCCTTCGAATCCCGTAACGCCGCGCTCTTCTCTCCTCAGTTAAGCGATGCCCTCGGCCACCAGCAGCGCGATGGCGAGCAGCGGCAGCAGCAACGGCGGCGGCAAAACGGGAAACGAGGCGGCGGCGGCGCCTCCGGCAACGGCACCCGCGGCAACTGTAGCTGCTGGGGCGGCTCCATCCCAAGCGGCGTCGGCGTCGGTTCCGGGCGGCAGCACGAGTTCGGTGCAGACCGAGGCCATGAAGCAGATTCTGGGCGTCATTGACAAGAAGTTGCGCAACCTGGAGAAGAAAAAGGTGCGGAGGCGCAAATCCCCCCCCCCCACATCTCTTCTCCCCCTCCCCCACCGGCCGATGCCGCTATCCTATCTTGTGGGGCCGGGCGGGAGGCGTAGACGCAGCTCGCCGTGCCTTCGGGGTCCTGCCGGCCTGCCCCGCCTTTTGTTTCCGCGGCCGAGGGGAGGCGGCGCGGCCTTCTCCCTTTGTTCTTTTTGCCGCCCCGAACGGGACGCCTTTCGGGGCCGTTGGAGCCGGGGGCTTAGCTCCCTTCCCAACCCGCCCCCCGTCCTCTCCTTGCTTCCCGCCCGAAGTGAGGCTTTGAAGGCTCGGTGGCGGACGAACTACGAGCGACCCTCTTTCTCCTCTTTCCTCTTCCCGCCTCTCTCTCTCCCCCTCCCCCGGTGCACATGGAGCCGGCCAGGACCCAACATGGCGGCGGCGAGAGGCAGCGGTTCTTCCCAGAGAGGGAGGCTCATTGTGTGAGCGACGGCTGCACAAAGGCCCGGCAGGCTTCCTTCCTGCCAGAGACGCGCAGCCTCCGCTCTCTGTGTGTGTCTGTGTTCAACACCCCACCTCCCATTTTAGTTACTATTTCCATAATGTCGAAGCTAAGTAGTAGACGCCAGATGAAAACATGACCTCGCTGCCCCGTTGAAGATGGGTGCGCCCTGGTTAACGGCGACGTTAAAGGGCTTCGGCGTGTATGAAACGCCTCAGGCGGCTTGGGCTGCTGCTCCGGCCCTGAGTGACGAGTGCTCAGGCTTCTTTGTTGGGAAGGGTGTCTGTCGAAAAGTCTGGGCCAGGAAGGGAAATCAGCCTCCTGGGCAGCATTTTTAAATTATTGCCTCCTAAGTTGCCCTATGCTCTTTGTCAAAATTGCCTTTGCACCTGAGCCTGGGGCACAGTGACACTTCCTTTCAAGTCAGCATGCATTTGATCAAATTGCACTTTAGAATTCAGCTTTTTGGGGAATGTATGATTGGAAGCCGAGACTAAGTTGCTGGAATAACCCATTCTAGTGAAAAGTTAGCCTCTTCCTTCCACAAAACTGATACATTGTATGGGTTTATAAAAATACTGGCACTACAGCCCAGAGAATCATGCCAGTTCATCTGCATGTTCAGAGGAACTTATGGGGCATGCCACTTCTAAAGCACCAATGAGTTTGAAAAGCTAGTTGTGATGGGGGAGATGTGATAAAAATTCCACTGGCTGCACAGGAGTCTTAATGACACTAAGCTCTTTGTATCACGTTAATTTGGTTAATCTAAATTAATTTATTAATTAATTTAAAGAATGTTTATCCAGCTCTTTAGTAAAAAAAAGAAGCCGCCTTCCAGGGTTGCTTCCAAATGTCCCTAGGCCTACGATGTAAAACATCACACAAAAGGGATTGAGAGGGAGGAGGAAGAAAGAAAACCAATTCCTTAAGAGTTCTAGTAATGACCAGCTGGCATGGAAAGATCAATTGTTTAAAGGAGACCAAAATTATCAATGGGCTGGAGGAATTCGCTTGTGAGGAAGGTTAAGATTTATTCCTTGTTGAATGGGTGGGGGGGGGAGTTTAGAAAAAAACAAGTAAAAAGGGACATTATGGATGAATAGAATTGTCCATGGCGTGGAGAAAGCGGACAGGAAATGTCTCGTTTTCTCATAGTGTTAGAACTTGGGGTAATCAAATGGAGGTGATTTTTATAGGGTTCAGCAGAGAATTTGCTACCACACAAGATGTAGTGATAGCTACCAGTTTAGCTTTAAAAAGAGGATCAGGATCATGGTTGCTGGTCATGGTGGCAGCATACTGTTTCAATGATCAGAGGAGCAGTACACAGGAAGCAGCAAGAGAGGACTGCTGTGTTCATGTGAAAACTAAGATGCTGCCTAGATAGGTCTTTGGTCTTATCTAGTAGGGCTCATGTATTTTAAACATCATAATCTGTGATGTGTTGATGTATTTTAATGTTTACTGGAAGCCGCCCAGAGTGGCTGGGGAGACCCGGCCAGATGGGCGGGGTAGAAATAATAAATTATTATTATTATTATTATTATTATTATTATTTGACTTTGTTTACTTGGGAGTAATTACTGAGTTTAGCAGAGTTTACTTCCAAGTAAAGGTGCATGGGAGTGCACCATTGGGTTAAATAGTATATACGTTGAACCCAGAATCAAACTTTGAAGTGCAAATCTTTCAAATGAAAATATTTCAGAACCCCATGTATAAGCATCACATTTCAGGCTTAGGAACTTTTCTGTATTGACTTTTAGGAAGCCCCACATTTATTTTGGTTTCTATATTCCATTTTTCACTGAAAAAGACCACAAAATGGCATTGAATGTCCAGTACCAAAATTACCAACACATTTATAAACAACACAAGCAGTTAAAAGCAGAAGTAATAAACACAACAAAGTCCTAAAAACTCAAGACATTATAGAAATGCACAGAATCAGGCAACAGTTAAAATATAAAGACTTGTAGATAAGAACATTTAAACAGATCCAACACAGGACTGGGAAAATAAAGATGTATTGATGTGATAGCGGGGAAAGCTCAATAAAAGTGTAGGTGTCCATGTCACTAGGACAAGAGAGTTCCTTAACTGAGACTCAACTATCACAAAAGCCCTTTCTTTCATACTTGAACAGCAGTGAATACGTGCTGGAAGTTGGGTGGGAACAATAAGCAATCCCCTGCTGAACTCAAGGCCAGGCAGGTCCCAAGTAGCTCAGGGCTTTATACGTCAGTGGCGGCATCTTAAATGAGGCCTAGTAGCATAAAGGCTGCCAGTGTAGATTCTGCAAGATACTATGTGACGCTGCATCAAAATTCAAGCTGGCACTCTAGAAGTAGCATTCTGTACCAGCTTCAGTTTCCAGACCATCTTCAGGGTCTGGCTGGAAAGTTACTAGAACTGCAAAACTGTGGCCAAGCTATTCTGGTCTAGGGAAGGCTGTAACTGGTGACCCAGCTGTAACTGGAAAAAGGTCTTCCTAGCCATAGAAGCCATTTGGGCTTCCAGTGACAAATATTGATCAAGGAACATCCTTAAATGACACATGTTGGAGAGAAGTATAGATTAGATGGCCTATGGCAGCCTACTACAACCTGATGCCTTTCAAATATTTTTGGACTGCAGCCCTCTCATCCAGTGTATTTCAATTAGGGATAGGCATTGTAGGAGAAACAAACCTGTGACCGTAACTCAAGATGAGAGGTTGGGTATGGTGCATTTCCCAGAACTGGGAGCAGAGGGAGGAACAACTGTCTGTAGGATTCATTTATTATTGGTCCCTAGTTTTTAATATGTGGCCCAAATTTATGTGACCCATTCACAGTTGGATTGTGGTGAGAGGACTGACCTGGTATGTACAGTGGATGCTTGGGTCGCAAACGTGATCCATGTGGGAGGCACGTTCGCAACCCGCAGCGCCGCGTCTCCGCATGCCCGGGTTGCGATTCTGCGCATGCGCAAAGAGCAATTTAGCAATTCTGCGCATGCCCGAGCACCAAAACCTAGAAGTAACCCGTTCCAGTACGCAACCCGAAAATGCACAACCTGAAGCGTCTGTAACCCGAGTTATGACTGTATTATGGAAGGCTGGGTACTTGTTACAGCACTAGGCCAGACTAAAGGGAGTGGGTGCTGCCATTATCCACATAAGTACTATCTCCTATACCAGAAAACCTCTTGACATTTGTACTTAGAAGGTTTGCACCTGGTGTTGTGCTGGAAAGACAGATTGGTGATGCTGCTGGTATATTGACCTCCCTGCTGACCAGTTGCTTCCCTGACAAAGATGTTCTCTAGCATGGTGCTAGAGGACCCCAGGACAATAGACCTGAGCAATTTCAGTACCCACATGGCTGTTGCTAGAGGGCCAGCTTGCGACTTCAAGGCTTCTATGACAACCATGAAGGTGTGTCTCAGATGTCATCCATGCAACACCCCAGGCAGGGCACATGCTTGATGCAGTTTTTACCTTGAGTGATAGACTGAAGGTAGAGGGGTGAAATAGACTCCCTGACCATGGACAGATAATTCTCAGGTAAAGTTTGGCAAGATGGTGGCAATTCTCCCCGGCAAAGATGACAGGCCTGTTTGAATGGCCACCCTTGGAGACTGATGAAACCTGCTGGGTTCCTGAACGCTCTGGGGGTTTTCTAGTAGAGAAATCTGCTGATCCTGTCAAATTTCTGGTCTTTTCTGTAGATTTTGAAATAATATGGGTGGTTGATATAATTGGTCCTAAGCATCCTTTCTGGTGTTGCAGAGCCCAATCGGCTCCTTGGTATTCTGGAGAGCTACAGGCAATGAAATGAGCTGAACAAAAGCCCAGATGGTACAGGACATAGTCTGAAGCCCACCAACAGTGGTTAGTGAACATAATTGTGCCTACCATGTGGCAGCACAGGTGGCAAAGAATGCATATTTCACAGCTTGCATTACATCTAGTAGGGGAAGAACCTCTGGAGCATTCAGGGAGCTGCTGTGAGCAACTTGCTGCACACTTTGACGATAAAGTTAGTTTCCTTGACACTGCTTTTGTTGCACTTGTAGTCAAAGTAGCCAATGCCAGAGTCTGATCTTTGTGGAATTGGTTTTAGTTTATGCAGCCATATAAGGGCAAGGTGCTTGCACCTGTACTCTAAACCAGTGTTTCCCAACCTTGGGTCTCCAGCTGTTTTTGGACTACAACTCCCATCATCCCTAGCTAGCAAGACCAGTGGTCAGGGATGATGGGAATTGTAGTCCAAAAACAGCTGGAGACCCAAGGTTGGGAAACACTGCTCTAAACTATGTTCACAACTATGTGCCCACTTGACCCCTGTTCCTAAATCTAACAGAGTTTGACTGATTGTGTTTAGGATTTGTTAATGCTTCTCTGTGTCAAGAGTGTGGTTCCTGCTGATTTGAAAGATGTAGTGGGATGACCACTCTCAAGGAACCTCAAAGGCCCTGGACCTTTTGGTTTGGAATAACTACCAGCTAGTTGTAAATACCTCTTTTCTAGAAAGGTGGTGGAGAGAGTCCTAGTGGGGAAGCTGAAGACATTCTTCGGTGCCACAGATTATTTAGGCCAGTGGCTCCCAATCTTCCCCCATGAACCATTTGACAATTGCTGATGTACTTGACTGATCACTTAATTTTCTGCCTGTTGTAGCAATTGTAATGTGCTGTGCTAGATGTTTTGTGATTTTTAAATTTTATTACAGACACACTCCAAACCACTTGTATGATGCTTGGGAACCCTTGATCTACACCCATTTCAACCTGACTTTAGGACTGGCCATAACACCAAGTCAGTCTCGGTCCCCTTTATGGATGACTTTTATCAACAATGGGACAAGTGGAGTGCAGCTGTACTCCTGTTTCTTGATCTGCACAGCTTTTGATAACCTCCAGAGTGAGCATTCTGAGAGTGCTTTTCTGCTCTGGCACTTGCGCTGTGGGGTGCTGGAGGGCTGTATTTTTAACCCCTGTGCTATTTAATATCTCTAGAACTGTTGGGAGTGGTCATTAGGAGTTTTGTGGCAAGATGTTATCAGTATGTCCAAGAAACTGGCCAATTGCCTGTTCTGGATGGGGTTGTATGCCCCAGCTTTGGCACTGGAGACATGTAGCCTTGGTGGCTAGGGGTGTGTTTTACCTGCCCCTTTTCTCCAGTGCAGGTAGAACTTGACAGAGCACAACTGCAAATGAAAATTCTGGTACAAATTATAGATAATTATACTTTTATTTAAGTCTTTAAAGATAAATAGCTTACTTTTTGTGTTTATAATTAACCTATAAGGGTACAGTACCTAGTCTGTTAGCTCATCCTGTGACTGCCCTAAGCAAAACCCATACATATTTTGTCAGCTTCCTTTGAGCAGCTTCTCCACTGTAACCTCCAAATAGATAGTGGAAGGAAAGCACATGGAAGCTTGCCACCAAGGAACTCATGGAATACGTCTCATGTGCCAGCACTGTCACTAACACCTGTGTGCTAGCTCCATGGATAGTGTCCATTATGTAAAAAAATGATACAGTATATACTCTAGCATTAGCTATAAATAGCACCTCAATTTAATACATGTGGGGATCAGCTAGGGCTACACAGAACCCTTTTTATAGCTTAAAATTTCATGGTAAGTTATCTGACATTGAGGAAGGATAGGTGTGGGAACTGAATAAAATCTTTCCTCACCAAGCAGCAGGATTTTCGCACCATGAATCCTGCAACTAGATCAGAGAGGGGAGCCACACACTCTGTATTTATTCACACAATCTTGCTGCTGTGTATGTAATGCTTCCCATTCCCTTAAACTGGGGGAATATGTTGCCATTTTCTAACATGGTTGTTGTGGATGTACTGATTTTAAATTGTTGCTAAATCTGGCTCCAAATATCATCATTAAGTTGGAAGGATTACCTTTTTTATCCGCTGTGTAATCAAATATGATCCACAATTATTGATTCAGATAATAAATACTTTGCAGGTTGCAATTTTTTTAAATTTTAAATTTCTATGTTAAAGTTGATAATTTCCTTTTCATTTAAATAGGTTGCATTCATGCTAATAGAACTTAGAAGTAAGCACAGCAGTTTTCTTGTTTTCGGTGTCTTTGATTGCATCGGGTCAAGCGAAAAGATAGCATTTGTTAAAGGTGTAAAAGTTAATGTGAAGGAAGCAGAAGGCTTTATTTGGAATAGAAAGTGAAAATAACTTTTCATTGTTAAAGCTAGCTAAGGATGTTTTGGAGAACAATTTCACACAAAGTTAAACTGCACTATGAAAAATGAAGGCAAGCTGTTTGCTATTGGAACATTGTATTCACTCTTAAGGAGATTATTGTGCCAGATAGCTTTTCAATTTTTTAAAAAAATCTGTCGCTCAATGAAAAATATAAAGGTTCAATTGTAGTGATTGTTTAACTCTCTTGTCTGTTTGGTGACTAGATGGTAGCATAAAATTGAAAATAGAGTATAATTGAGTATATCTTGCAAGCTTCTGTTCATGTCCATCGTTATGCCTGGATAACACTCATGTGATGTCCAATTAATTTGGTGCCTAAAACTAATATTCTTATGCTTGCTTTATTCTGTATATAAAAGTGCTCCTTGATAGTTACTTTGATAACTTAGTTTTGATTCCAGTTGAACTCTTTGGTTGAAAGGTTTGAGAGCAGTAAACAGTTGTATAGAGGCAACATTTTCAAGCTTTATATTGTGCATTTATAATGAATATTTGTACCCCCATCTTTCTATGAATTATACTAAAGGTGGTAAGAATAAATACAAAAATAGACAATACTAATGCACTAGCAAAAATACAAGCAACTGGGATTAATAGAATATAGCAGCTGTAAGAAAAGAGCAGATAAAACATTAACAGTAGACACAGTAGCAAGAGCCTAAGACACATAATCTTACAAACCAAAGCCTGGGATAAGGGAGTGAGGTATCTGCTTTTGAAGGGAGAGAATTGACACACTTTTGGTGCAGCAGAATGCCCTTTCTCATTTCTACAGCTTGGAAACTGGTGTGATTAAATGAAGCCTCTAGAAGATCTGAACAATGGGGGACAAGGACAGGCTATCCACCAATTACCCTTGTTCTAAGTTGTTTAGGATTGCAAAGGTTATGACCAGCACTTCAGATTGTGCCTAGAAATAACTTGGAAGCCAGTGTAGCTATTTTAGCAAGTTGATCCCAGCTGTGGGATGAACCAGCTATGCTTAAAAATCTGGCTGCTGCAGGCTGCACCAACTGAGGCTGCTGGACACTTTTCAGAGCATGCCCGTGTAGAGTGCATTGCAATAGTAAATCTGGATATAATTTGTGTGTGTCATTGGACACCTCTAGGAATGGGCACACCAGCTAAGATGGTTAAGGCACGCCTGCCGACACCTGACATCTCATCAAGCTAGATCAAGAAGTACCACAGACTAGATACCTGAAACTTCAGTGGGAGTGCAACCCCATGCAAATAGGATGGATTCCTATCGTAGATTGGCTTATCTATTGAACAGAAGCACCTCTGTCTTATTTGGATTAAGGTTCAATTTGTTGATCCTAATCCACCTGTTAGACATTAAACACTAGAATCAAATGGAAAGGAGAGAATTGGGTGTAATCAACTGTCAGGGCTGGAGTCAGCAACAAAAATGATAAATCACCTGAGGCCAGTGCAGTTAAATATTTATTCAAGGAAACAAACCACAGCTCAGCCTAGTGGTCTCAGCAGCTCTTTCTAGGAGGTCTTGCCCTGACGGTAGTTGCGAGGACTAAAGGCCCCCACCTTCCTTGTGTCTACTAAGACGCCTCCTCTCCAGGGTCTTTCCCATGAAGTATCAGGCTGCAAATATCAGGCTGCGTCTGCACACAACCACCTTCTGCTCTTCCAGTTTCATTTCTCTGCAAGTTCTAGGAGACATGGGGAAGGGGAGCTGGTCGCAGCAGGAGGGGGAGACTCCCTGGATTCTCTATCATTTTATTTGTATAGTTGTTCCTAAAGTTCTTCTAAAAGTGGAGCAGCTAGGTGTACTCATAGGACACGTAGTAGGAGAGTTAAATAAATCTACAGGGGTACCTTGGTTTAAGAACAGCTTAGTTTATGAACAACTTGGATTAATAACGCTGCAAATGCGGAAGTAGGTGTTTTGGTTTGTGAACTTTGCCTTGGAAGCAGAACATTTTGAGTGTGTTCCATTTGCAAATTGAGTCCCCTGCTGCTATGGGAAAGCATGCCTTGGTTTAAGAACGGACTTCTGGAATGGGTTAAGTTCGTAAACCAAGGTACCACTGTACTACATTACAGTGGAACCTTGGTTTCGAACTTAATCCGCTTGCTAAGTCCATTTGACTCCCGAAACGTTAAAAAACCAAGGCACAGTTTCCAATTGGTGCAGGCACCCAGGAAACAATAGCTGGCAGCCGCATTAGACGTTCGGCTTCTGAAAAACATTAAAAAACCAGAACACTTACTGCCGGGTTTTCGCCGTTCGGAAGTCGATTTGTTCGTCAACTAAGCCATTTGAGAACCAAGGTTCCACTGTACTAGGTTATTGGCCTCATACAGATGTAAAATGTTCACTTTACAACCACGATTAGGGGATCTTGCTGCAAGCCTGCATGCTTTCTTCAGTCTCTTCCACTAATACCGCATTTGCTGTATTACACATGTAGTGCGGCAAAATAGTTTACTTGCTCCGTACCTATCTTTTGTTTTTTGTTTGTTTAGTCATTTAGTCGTGTCCGACTCTTCGTGACCCCATGGACCAGAGCATGCTAGGCACTCCTGTCTTCCACTGCCTCCCGCAGTGGTCAGACTCATGTTGGTAGCTTCGAGAACACTGTCCAACCATCTCGTCCTCTGTCGTCCCCTTCTCCTTGTGCCCTCAATCTTTCCCAACTTCAGGGTCTTTTCCAGGGAGTCTTCTCTTCTCATGAGGTGGCCAAAGTTTTGGAGCCTCAGCTTCAGGATCTGCCCTTCTACTGAGCACTCAGGGATGATTTCCTTAAAATGGAAATTATGTGACCAGCATGACTAAGCTGTTTCTGGCGAACTAGAGCAGTGCACGGAAACGCCGTTTACCTTCCCGCCGGAGCGATGCCTATTTACTTGCACTTTGATGTCCTTTTGAACTGCTAGGTGGACAGGAGCAGGGACCGAGCAACAGGGAGCTCACCCCGTCGTGGGGATTCGAACTGTCGACCTTCTGATCGGCAAGCCCTAGGCTCTGTTGTTTAGACCACAGCGCCACCCGTGTCCCAATCTGCCCACCTACAAGTTCATCCTGGCTTTAATCACAGTCTAGGCGTGAATGAACACCAAGTACAGTTTAATAGTGCAAACCAGGAGTGTCTTCATAAACAACAGGTTTGTATACTATGGTTATTGACACATTTTCAGCTCGGATACCAAGAGCTATTGTAGCATGCCTAGTGAAAGTTAGGCATTTTTCTTTAAATTACAGGACCTCTGTGCCAGATTGCCTTTGAAACTTGCTTCTACACAGTAATCCTTGTGCAGTTCTTATGCCCAACTCAATTCCACTATATGCATGAGTCTCAACATGCAATATAGCCTTTCAAACACTAGTTTTGTGCTGGTGACTCATTTTTAGCTAGATCCTAATCCTAATCCATGTAGCCAGCATGGTGCTCTCCAGATGTTGAATTGTCCAACACCAATCATCTCTGACCATGGGACATGCTGGTTCAAGCTGATGAGAATTAGAGTCCCAACAACACTTGGGGGCATTACATTGGCTATCCCTACCCTAGAATCTTTTTATACATACTATTGTTAAACTAGGTTCTACCTACCAAAATACATGGTTTTTTTCACTGTTGCCAAGGATCAGCTCTAGAATAGCTCTTCTTTTTGCCTGTTCTTCCATCTTCTGGAAGATCAAGTTGTCAGCAAAGTTTCTTTTTAATAATCTGCCAGTTATATTTATCATTCCAAAACATTTTCAACTATTAACCTCCTTTCTTGAAATATCCAAATAGGCCTTACTAGTCCTGAGTGACTCCTTCAAGTTTTGCTAAAACAATTTTACAATGTCCAGATCATGAAAAGTGGTGGTACCCCTATTCTGCGTTTATCAGATCTCATATGGAATACTAAGTCTGATATTGGGCAGTGCAGTTTAAGAAGGATATTTACAAACTGGAATATATCCAGAGAAGGGGGATAAATATGTTGAGGGGTTTGGACACCAAGTCATAGAAGGAATGGTTGAAGAAATTGGGTGAACAAGTAACTGTTTAAGAGGTGATACAAAAATCAAATATTTGAAGGATATTCACATAAAGGATGCAGCAGATTTGTTTCTCTGTCACTCCAAGGAAGTAAAACCTATACCACTAGAATCAATTTAGAAATAAAATATGACTAAATGATCGAAAGAACATTTTACATTACTACAGTCTCAGGAGGTGGTGGACTCTCCTTTAAGATAAAAGCAGAGGCTGGCTAGCTGCCTATCAGGAATGTTGTGGTAATGGATTTTTGCTTTGTCGGGGTTGGACAGGATGACCTTTGATACTTCCTGCAACTCATAATTCTACTGTATACTGCCTTAAAGAAAAGAACTAGATGACAATATTTCTTACTCAAAGCAAAATGATGAATTTTAATATAACTGGTCCTATAGGAAGTCTACATAAAACTGCTTTGTGTAATAATATTCCCCTGGGCAGGTACAATGCTTGAGGTTCTCTATATGGTGAATGTTGCATGTGGAATCTGTGTATTTGTGTGGGAAGGATGGGTGATATCAGACATTAGTTATAGAGAGACTCGTTGAAATCCATGGACTTTAGCAACTTCACTTACCTTTATTTCGATGGGTCTACTCTGCGTATGACAAGTTGGATATTGCTCAGAATTACTAAAAATGGAAAGCAGAAGAAAAACCCTCAAGTTGTAGAACAAGTTAAAAGAAACAAATGTAATTTGTTCCTTAAGCTATATAAAGCCTGTAAGCTCAAGCCTACACATGTCTACCCAGAAGCTAACACTATTGAATTGAATGGGGCTTACTCCCAGGAAATTTGTGTAGGATTGCAGCCTGAATTATATAGCTTCAATAATTTTATCAGCTTTTGAATATCCTGCTAGGGTGGTGGACACATGATACAGAGCATTCTTGGTGGTGGCCCCACAGTTGTGGAATTCTCTTCCAGTTAATATTTGTTTGTCTCTTTAATTTCTGGCATTCGGTAACTCCTTCAAAACTTAAGGGTAATATCCAGCTAAGTCATACTCAGTGCTACTTAAGTAGCACCATTGATTTTAATGGGACTAATGTTGGAATAGCACCATATCCTTTTCTGTTGCATTTCTATAAGAGAACTTTGGTGCTTAATTCTGTATGTATCTGTACTTCACACTGACTGTTATGTTGCTTTTCTTTTCTTTGTATGTTGCTTTATAACATCCTGGCCCTGAAAAACAGCTAATAAATAACTCATTTATTTCAGCAGTTTGATACAATGTTGCATGGTCAGATAAACATTTAAACTTTGATCTTACGGTACATGCCTACTCCCTTTAAGGTTATTGCTGTTTTTCTTTTTAAATTGGGAAAATGCATATTGTATTTTAAGAAATAATACAAATGTCATCCTAGTACTGTTTGTTTACCAGATGTATTCTAGTGGTTAATAAATAAATACCTAATCTCGGAAAACTCTTGTGATATTTTGTCTCTGAATAATTTCACTTGATTTCTCCTGTTAAACAATGGAACATGGAAAACTGGACTTCTATGTTCTATAAAGTATATAACATAGTCAGTTCCATTTAAATTTGTTTGAGGTATATATATTGTGAATTTTTTTCTTTCTTTACAGGGCAAACTTGATGATTATCAGGATCGAATGAACAAAGGAGAACGCCTTAACCAAGACCAGTTGGTAAATGTTTTGACTGACATATTGAAAGATTTTTTTATAAGAGATTGGCTTCTTTTAGGCCTTGTTCTTTTATTCTGTTCTAATTGTTGCATTATCATGGATAATGAGAGACCTTAGTAACAGTACTTTATTATATTCTATTATATTAAGCAGAGGTGCATTGTAACCATATGTATACACACATTTACTTCCTCTGCCATTAGGGAAAATACGGAACTATTCTATGCAAATGACTAGGGGAAGTCTGTACACTTAAGACTAGCATACAGTAGATTTCTTTTTTGAGGATTAAAGTTGGGAAAGTCTTCCAAGTTTGCAAACTTCAAAAGAGGCAAAATTAATTTTCCTCCTTCCCCCAGGATGCTGTGTCCAAGCACCAAGAAGTCAGTAACAACCTGGAATTTGCTAAGGAACTGCAGAGGAGTTTCATGGCCCTGAGCCAGGATGTAAGTAAAAAGTTGATGGTTCAGTGCAGACGACACTTAGGGCATGGGCTGCATAGAGGCAACAAACTGCTTTGTGTGTCATGGCAAACTGACTACTGTGAATCAGGAAGTGGAAAAGGGAATCATTTTAGCAAGTTGAAATAAAATGAGCAGTGCACTCACCATGTTCCCAAGCCATGGTTTGACTGTGATTTGTGAACTGGACAGTGAGAGTTTTTTTCTCTGTTCATGTTTAATGTTTTGGACTGCATTCCTGATTCCACTTACCGGTACTTAGGAGTAGGCCCATTAATTTCAGTAGGACTTTTGAGTAGACATGGTTAGTTAGGATTGTGCTGTTGGTCAAAATGAATGTGGTACCTGTGAATGACATTCCTAAAATATGGTTGGTGTGGATAACCCCCCCCCCCATTTTTCATGTATCTAGTAGCAGTGTTGGGCTGCTTTTTTTTTTTTTACATTTGAAGGAGCACAAAAGAGAAGTCTAATAAAGAAGCACTCCCACTTTTAAATGATGATAAATCCTTTTCTTGTATCTGGTGTTGTTTTAAATTGACATAGCTCTGCTGAAAAGAAGGAATAGAGGACAACATGAGTCAAAAGTTGATTTTTCTATTGTTGAGATCGTAAATGTTGAATATGCAATATGCAGATAATAAAATAGGTTTTCTAGAATCTCTTTAGACTTTTTTTTATAAGTTCCAGCAGTCTGGTTCTATTATGCTTCAGTATTATTTAGATGATAGTGCATGATGCTGCAATGCAGTATGTGAGGCAGAGATACAGTTCTAGAAAGGTGTAAAACCACAGATGATGGGGAATGGAGGACTTAGGCAATGGACTGAGAAGAATGGAAGTAGAGAAAGACAGCTGGCATACCTGTTTGTCCACATTCCATAAAACTTTCTGTGAAACATTGAGAATATTTGAAATGCTGATAAAACTGGGAATATTTTACTTTTTGTTCATTCATAAGTGAAAAGAGGGTAACAGTTTAAACTGGTCACAGTTAATTGTTAACCTAGTGTACTTTATTACTAGATTCAAAAAACAATAAAGAAGACAGCTCGACGGGAACAACTAATGAGAGAAGAAGCTGAGCAAAAACGTTTAAAAACAGTACTTGAATTGCAGTTTATTTTGGACAAATTGGGCGATGATGAAGTGCGAAATGACCTAAAGCAAGGAACAAATGGAGTGCCGGTATTAACAGAGACGGAACTGTCAACACTAGATGAATTTTACAAGCTAGTTGAACCTGAACGGGACATGAATGTGAGGTATTGTGATTGCCAGAATAATTCTGATATGGTTAATGAAACAATCCAATTAATCTTCTTTGCAACATAGGTGGTTTGAGGTATCTTATGCTTCCATTAATATTTTTGTTGAAGGTTGAATGAACAGTATGAACAGGCATCGATTCATCTTTGGGACTTACTGGAAGGGAAGGAAAAGCCTGTATGTGGAACAACCTGTAAGTATGTTTATCTTTCTTAACAGTAGAGCTAAAGTAGCACTTCAAGCTTTTAGAGTATTCACAATGATTCTGTTACATGCTATTTCCAGTTTCAGTGGTTATATAGTAGCTGAATAGCTGACAATATGCTAATTTACAGCAGATTGTATTCTATTATCATGTAACCTTACTCAGCACTTAATGAAAACCATTGCTGGTTTCCATTTGTTCATCAGTATTTTGTGACCGCTTAGCAACACTTGCTTTCCAGAAATTGGGTTAGCAAAAAAGCCTTTCAAAGTTTCATTTGACATAGTAAAACAGATAATTTCACAGGCCTTCAAGTTAAAGAGAGTAGTAACTGATAGCTGGAGCAAAATTTTGCAGCAAATACACTAAAGAAACTAGATTCAGATGGTTTGATGGAATCTCCCATGTACAGCGTACAGATGCCTAAGTACAATGTGGTCATACATAAAAGGTATGGAATTGCTGTCTACAGTCATAGTTGGTATATTATATAAATCCAGAGCCTTCTGAAGAATTGTTCACAGTTAAAGGAGTGGAGATTATTTCAAAAATAATTAACTGTTACAATGGCTGGAAGAAGCTGTGGTAGAAGAATGTATATTTGAAAGTATGTAAATACAAAACCAAATCAATATTGTATTTGAATCACCATATTTAGTCATATTTGCCGAGGAATCTTATCATTAAAAGTTTATCTATGCTATTTTTGTTTGTTTAAAGGGTACCACTTGTGCGTTGAAACAGTTGGTCATTTTAATAATCTAGGTTTAAATAGTTTTCATGTTTCAGTTACTGGTTTAGTAGTTGAGATCATAGTTTATCTCCCATAATATTCATTTGCAGTGCATATGTAAAATTGAGTCCAGGATGGGTGTGTTTAGATTAAGCCACCTATAGGATGACCTGCTAATTTTGCTATGCTAGGTCTCATGAGTGATCTGCATAGCTCTCAGACAGGACATAAATACACAGTACATCTGGTTGCTGAACACCACTATCTTAGTGTTAATGGAAGGTACTGTCTCTGTGTATGGAAGCTGCTCTCCTGAATGCTATGGCTTCCTGTCATTGACTGAGCTCTCTCCTTTTGTTGTTTCAGTGGGGGAATTGCTTTGTGTCACAATGTATTTCTTTTTGTGTCTTAAACCTGCTGTCTGCCACTTTAACTGGGAAAATTTAACTTAGTATTAAGTGAACACTTGTTGGTTTGAACACAACTTTCTAAACACTTCTGCATTGCTGACTCTGTCTACATTTTATTTATAAGATGTCTTAAGAGTTTTGCAGGGATGCATCACTCATACATGCTTCTACTGAATCCTTGGGGAAGGCTGGAACTTAGAAATATGAACTCAACAGCTTTTTCTGTTCCTTGGAAATGCACAATAGGTGCCTATCATGTCTAGGAGTTTCTTCGATCCCTATGCTGCTTACTATGCCATGGCATTTTTTGGCAGAACTGTCAAGATTGTTCAGATGCAACTGATAAAATCTTTTTTCTAAGCCTTCCTATCACACCTGCAAAAGCATACTCAAGATACGATTATATCAAGGCTAGACAACCAGTCATTTCACCCAGAGCTTTGAATTTGCCTTTGACGAGCATCAAGGTAGCATTTCAGTGGAGACAACTGTCCATACTGCATGTTGGTCAGATTGACCAAGACCAAATAGTTACCTCCCACAGTCCCACATATTTAAGCAGGTTTGCTGTGTTCCTCTTCACTCAGAGGATCATCAGTAAAGTGTATACCAGCCATGGCCAAACTTGGCCCTCCCACTGTTTTTGAACTACAATTCACATCATCCCTGACCACTGGTCCTGTTAGCTAGGGATGATGGGAGTTGTAGTCCAAAAACAGCTGGAGGGCCAAGTTTGGCCATGCCTGGTGTATACCTTAGAATTTGTGATCACTTCCATATCAAAGACCTTTCTATTGAGAGGTTCCTATACGGTTATATCCTTCACCCATATCCTTTCTTTGCAAAAAATACTGTTTCTTCTCTGCTGATCTTGTTTTGCTTTATCTGTCAAAATAGTATACAAATACCTAGCAGTTACCTGTCATTTTGCATGGTGCTACAAGTTCAGACCCTTCTCAAAATGTTGTTCATTACAGACATTTGTTGGGATCCTCTACCTACTTGAGACCTTAGTTTAGTCCTGACTACTCAGTTCCTCTATTAAACTTGAGCTTGGCCTATCAGTTTTTTTCTTATACTTCATACACCTGTGGCTTCAGTGACAGACAAATTGAACCATATAACAGTACAGAAAAATGGTCTCATTCTTGCTTGTGTGGAGGTTCTATTTCCTTTTCTCTCTTCAGATGATTTATTCTTGTCCTTGCCCATTTTAATATGTGGCATGGCCACTTAGGATAATACCTGACCAAGTCATACTTTGAGTAGACCCATTGAAAGCAATGTACTTAAGATACTTGGTTCTATTTATTTCAGTGGGTGTACACTAGGTATGATTAACATTGGATATTACCTTTAGACAAGTAATTCTCATTTTTATTCTATCACGTGCCTTTCTTCCATTGTCATGTTAGTGAAAGTTAACAAGTCAGGAGATCTTATTCCTGCATGTAGGCTTTGGATAGTTTTTAACTTTCAGAAACACTGAAGAGCCAAAATTCTAATTTGTTGAATTGTGTGTGCATCATCCATTGATACACAAGTTTATTCTTGAAGAATTTGGATTTACATATGATGACTTTCATCTTAAGTAAGTCCTTATTTAAAAATAAACAATGCAGAAATTTGCAAAATAGATCATTGTGCTGTGGGTAGTGCAAGGTATTAATCTGAGATGCCCTTTGTTAGTGTTATAATAATAATTTGATAAAATTAAAATGCTTAGGTATTTAGTGGGTGAAACAGTTTTAAAAATATTTGTGTGTTTTTATAACAGATAAAGCCCTAAGAGAAGTTGTTGAACGCATTCTTCAAACAAGTTACTTTGACAGTACTCACAACCATCAGAACGGAATATGTGAAGAAGAGGAGACAGTGCCTGCACCTACAGTCGAAGATGCTGTTGCAGAAACTGGTAACTAAAAATACATTTGGAGCCTAATCCTAGGCTGGTTAATGTGTTTTATTTCCAAGTTAATGTGCATAGAATTGCAACCGGTAGATTTATAGGCTTACTAAAACCTTTTCTTTTTTATTGGAGTCAACCATGGAAAGCAAAACTAGAATCTTGTGTAACTGGTTATATCTATCCTACAAACTTAAACTCATTTAAAAAACTTTCTGTGGCTTTCCCCCAAACAACCTGTAGTTTGTAGTGTGGGTATGTTTCCTTTAAAAAGGTAAAGGACCCCTGACAGTTAAGTCCAGTTGCGAACGACTCCGGGGTTGCGACGCTCATCTTGCTTTACTGGCCGGGGGAGCCAACGTTTGTCCGCAGACAGTTTTTCTGGGTCATGTGGCCAGCATGACTAAGCCGCTTCTGACGAAACTAGAGCAGTTCACGGAAACGCCGTTTACCTTCCCGCCGGAGTGGTACCTATTTATCTACTTGCACTTTGATGTGCTTTCGGACTGCTAGGTTGGCAGAAGCTGGGACTGAGCAACGGGAGCTCACCCCGTCGCTAGGTTTCAAACCGCCTACCTTCTGATTGGCAAGCCCTAGGCTTTGTCGTTTAGACCACAGCGTCCCAGTGTTTCCTTTACAGGGTGCTTATTATGACCAACCTTCATCTTGTATACATACTAAATTCTTAAGTACTTAAAATTTAACTACAGTGTTACCTTGGTTCTCAAACTTAATCTTTTCCAGAAGTCTGTTCCAAACCAAAGAGTTCCAGAACCAAGGCGCACTTTCCCATAGAAAGTAATGCAAAACGGATTAATCCGTTCCAGACTTTTAAAAACAACCTCTAAAACAGCAATTTATCGTGAATTTTACTATCTTATGAGACCATTGATCCATAAAATGAAAGCAATAAACAACGTACTGTGCTATAAAATAAATAAAACAGTATTGTAGATGATAAAAATGAACAATATTTTTTTTTCTTACCTGCACTGATGATAGTCATTGGATGGTGGGGGGCTTTTATCCATTTCTGCAGTCACACAATCAATCAATCAGTAGCTGAACTGGGATCCACACAGTCACAAAAACAAATTAACTGAAAAAGCCTCAAAACAAAAAACGCAAAATAAATAGCAAAAAGAAAAGCACCAAATATAAGCTCCAAATATCACCTCAGAACACTGCAAAAAGTGGTTTCTTGTATGAATGTATCTCTACTAAAATTGTTAATAGTAAATTAAAATTGTAAGGTAATGGTAAACTAAAAGTGTGAGGTTATGTATTATGTTTCAGTATAGCTTTACCTAAAATCATGTATTTTCCTCTTAGAGCCAGAACCAACGGAAGAATACACTGAACCCAGTGAAGTTGAATCAACAGAGGTACTAAACAGTGGAAAGATTGTAGGCACCTTTTAAAAATGAATGCTACTGTCTTACTGTTGTACTCTCTCACTTTTATTTTAGTATGTAAACAGACAGTTCATGGCAGAGACTCAGTTCAGCAGTAGTGAGAAGGAACAGGTAGATGAGTGGACAGTTGAAACTGTTGAGGTAAGGTGTTCTGAATGTTTAGGTAACATTACAATCTGTTTTCATTCCCTCGTAGCTTGAATGCAGCTGTAAATCTAAAGAGAATTGTGGTCTTTTAGCATGATTGAGCTGGTAGTCCCCTTGTCAGTGCTAGCTATTGCCCACAGTTAATTTCGAAAATTCAGTATGTAAACTAAATCACATTTCATAAGCTAGTACACAACTAAAAGTAGACTGACAAGTTAGAAGAAAATGGCTCAGATACAAGGTCCCTCTTCTTATTTCTGCCAGTATCCCACTTCCTCTGTAGCTCTCAGTGCTACTTCTGACACTGTTCTGTAGAATCTGAGACTTAGAAGCAGCTTTTTAGATTGCTCAGGGGGTTGAAGTGAGCAGGAAGGGATCCAAGCCTATATCTGTTCTTAAACGCTCTAGTGCTGCCTTATAATTTCCTCCTACAGTCACTAAACCTTCCCATTTGTAAAATAGTGTAATTGAGATTTATATTTATATTCTAGGAGTCTTTGTATTGCTGGTATTGAAGACTAATTACAGCATGCAGTTTGCCCTAAGATAGTTTTCATTAACAAATTGGAATGAACCCATCCATTAGGGAGAACAGATGTTTTCAGAATGGTAGAACTCTATAAAACATTGGTTCACTCTAACTCTAGAATATAAACTAATTGTAATTTTTACAGCTTTGTCCACAGTTGTCTTCAGCCTTTGAAGAGATGGTGCATCTGTCAGTTGACTATCTGAAGTAGACTTTGTAACATTTTGTTCATCTACCTTAAAGCCAGAATGCAGCATTTTATGTGGAATTTCAATATACCATTAAAAGCCACAAGCATTTAACATTTGTAGTTGCAAGGCTATCTGTGATAAATGTTGATGGTTATCAAATGAAATAGTGTTTTTTTTTTTTTTTAAAGTTGTTACCTAAGATTGTAACAGTAACTGTGTGTGTGTGTTTGTGTTTCTCCTGGTCCTGAGATAAAAATGTTACACTTGAAATTCTGGATAATAAGAACATTAAAGCTATTTTAATTCTTCATGGTCTCTGCAGTCTCACATATGGATTCTGCCTGCTCAGTGAAACGCTCAGAACTTTCTAGCACTAGAAGAAAACGTTTGGGCAGGAAACCTATCCCCAAGTGTCTGCATTAGTAAACAAAGAAGAGCTAAATTTAAATAGAATAAAAAATGCAATGAACTATATGTACAAGTTACATTACTACAGCAGTATTACCAGTGCATTTTCAGCCACGATGTGACTTTAAATGTTGGTTCTGGGATAACCAGGTTTTGGAGTCTACTCTATTTTGGAGTTAAATCTTATAAAATTTTAAGGTATTGGATAATGCTGATGATTCCTTGACTATTTAAAGCTGCCTTGTTTGCCTTAAAGCCTCTAACATGTGGCACCACAAGTGTTTAATCAGAGCAGGGTTGACTGTCCTTTGGCTCTCCAACTGTTGCTGGACTATGCCTTCTATTGTCCCAGACTGTGGGCGATGCTGGCTGGGTTTGCTGGGACAACATCTGGAGAATCAGAAATTACCTACCACTGCATTAGATGCTATAGGGCAGGCATGTCCAACAGGTAGATCATGATCTACCAGTAGATCACTGGACCTCTGTAGTAGATCACGGGTAGATCACTGGCTCCCCCAAAGAAGCTTAACAACTTTCAACTTTTACCTGACCCCCCCCCAAAAAACGGGGCTCTCCTCATCCCTAAAAAAAGCTCAAGAACATTGACCTGAACCCCCCAAAAAGGGGGTAGATCACTGCCAGTTTTTAACTCTGTGAGTAGACCGTGGTCTCTTGGGAGTTGGCCACCCCTGCTATAGGGCTAATTGTAGATATACTTTGAGCAACTTATACACACGAACACAACTTTATTTATTAGTAACACCGCTCAAGTTTCACCTTCCATTTTCTCCACAGGCATTTGTAGTATAAAGTTCATTAAAATAAAGTATCTCCAGTCCAGTATTTCCTGAGTCTGCAAAAGGCAAAAAGAACTTTGAAATCTCTCTTGAAGAATGGAAATAATTCAATGCACAATTGAACTTCAAGCCTTGACTTACAGCTATTCAAAGCCTCAAATGTCAAAATGCAATTGCATTCTAAAAGCAGCATGCATGCACGCAATTGCAATATGCATGGGCACATTTTACATATTTTCAAGGGACACAAATTAACTCTGTTGATACATTTCCCTTTTTGCTTTGATCTTGCAACATATATTCTTGCAGATGAAAGAAACTGCATTTATATACTTTGCACAACATCAGAGCCAGTTTTTCTCATATTCCTGCTGAATAACTGATGAGTGGGAATGTTTGATAAAGATGCTTGAACACAAGCAGAACCCATTAGATTATTTGTCAGTCTGGATTAACATTATTCATTATATTACCAATCAACATCGAAAGCATGTGAGCAAAATAGATGCTGACAATAAAGGAGTTTCAGTGGTGGATTTGTCAGGAAACTGCCTGCTCACAAGTAGGACCCTGGCAGGTGTGCCCTCGACTTTCACTTCTCTATCTTTAGTGAAGCTGAACAAGCAGCGATACTAAGTTATGATACTCATTTTTAAAAGAGAATGCTTTCCTTTACAGGAAATGCATTCTTTTACATGCCATATTTTGCACATCCACTTTAGCGGTTGTGATAATAATAGTGGGCTAGTAACTGAAACTGACAGACTGACTCTCAGTGTTGGCCATTTCTGATGTAGGTGGTAAATTCGCTCCAGCAACAGCCACAGGCTACATCTCCTCCAGTTCCAGATGCCCATACGCTTACTGTTGTGGCTCAAGCAGATCCTCTTGTTAGGAGACAACGAGTACAGGACCTTATGGCACAAATGCAAGGCCCCTACAACTTCATGCAGGTATGTTGTTTTCCTTATTCATAGTTGGATTTGGTCAAAAGGGATTCTTGGGAATTAGAAAAATAGACTACAGTCCAGTTGAAATTGGGCACATTTTACTTTCATTCATTTAATTCAGAGAGGTCAGCCCTGACTGGCTTGCTGGTTACTTTTGAAGGGATTCTGTTTCTTGTGTAGCTTGCTTGAATCTTGTCTTAATTATCTAGGACTCCATGTTGGAATTTGAGAATCAGGCACTCGACCCTGCTATTGTTTCAGCTCAGCCTATGAATCCAGCACAAAACTTGGATATGCCCCAGATGGTTTGCCCTCCAGGTTGGTAAAATCAAATTAATATCTAGTTGGAGTAATATTTTGGTATAGTTGGAAGTACTAAGTTACTAAGAATTTAGAAATCTAAATCTAGAAATGTGCATTATTTAAATATTGTCAAGGGAGTTGATTGGTAGAAATATTTGTCATCTTATAGGTTTTCAAGTGAGGCTAGTAGGATGTGAACTACTTTTTATATTCTGATAAGTCTGTTTGATGCCAGGCTTGTAAATACTGAACAAAGAGCAAGTAGTTGATTAATAAAAAAATCGGATACAATCTGAGGCTGTGCTTGCAGCTGTTAGGTTTTATGTGGAAAACTAATACGGTATGTTTAATTTCAATGCAGTATTCTACAGCAGAAATATATAAGCTTATATTAAATAGACAGTAGTTCAGATAACATTTAATACACACACTATTTTATTATGGGTAATATTACTGTATTTTCAGTTCATACTGAATCGAGGCTTGCGCAGTCCACCCAGGTTCCTGTCCAACCTGAAGCCACACAGGTAAGAACTGTACCTGGACAACTATTGGCTGAATTTCCTCTCTGTTCCCAAAAAACCCTGGAGAGCTGCTGCCAGTCGGCATAGGCAAGCGAGAAGCACCAATCTTTTGGTGCTCTATAAGGCAGATTCCTGTTGCTACATATTTGGGCCTGGGATTTGTCCTCAGGAGTCCCCATATGAACGTTTTGCCTATCTGTGTTTTCTTCCCAATCCGCAGGGAATTGAAAGAAACATCCGTATCTGATGAATAATGTTTGTATTGTAAGCTCAGTTCACCTAGCTCATAGCAAGCTTTTAATTTGTGTGTTGACAGGAATGTCTGAGGCCTATTCCTGCCCCCATCATGTGAAAGTCCTTTTCATAGGCCCCAGTATTTTGAAATTAGTATTAGCCTGCACTCAGGAGTATGAACATCTATGTTTGCATGCAGTTCTGCAAATACTAAAATGTTAGCAAAATGTTGTTTTTTCATCTGGCTGCGATGGAAACTTGCAAAAAAAAAACAACCAACAACTTTTGGCAAAACTTGTAATTGTTTACTGGGAGAAAAGAATACTAAAGTTAATCAAAAGGTAATTGAACTGAGCAAAAGAATGTTGTTAGCGCAGATGTCAGTAAAACCATATGAGATTCATAGCAAGAAATTTACCCAGAGGCCCTGGCAGGAGTATCTGCTTAATTTTAAAACTTTGACAGGTCCCCTTGGTTTCTTCCACAAGTGAGGGATATACAGCATCCCAGCCCATGTATCAGCCTTCTCATTCAACAGAACAACGGCCTCAGAAAGAATCAGTTGACCAGATTCAGGCAAGTTCATTTTGCTTGGCAAGGGGAGGAGGGACATTACTGATTCAGTGTAACCTGCTCAAGAACTTCATGTATATGGGTGTAGTGTAGAGGGACAATGCTTAGGTCCGTATCTCAAAGACATAGAGCATGATAATAAGTGTTAGATAAGTAGGGATCTTGGCTTATCCTTGTCTTGGGAACGCTTGGACATCAGTTACCTATGCTTTTATAATATGATATCACATGAAGTTGATTCATGACTTGCTAACATCAGATTGAAATTTATTTGGCAGGCTTCAATAACCTTAAGTGCAGATCAGACACCAACATCATCGCCTCTTCCAGCTGCATCCCAGCCTCAGGTATTTCAGGCTGCCTCTAGCAAACCTTTGCATAGCAGCGGAATCAATGTTAATGCAGCTCCATTCCAGTCCATGCAGACAGTAAGTACTAAACAATCATACTTATTATAGATTGCAAAACATTTGGAAGTCAGTATCTTGATTACATAATGGTTAATTGTACCATGGACATTAGTAGTAGTTTCCAAGACATTTAACTTTCTAAAAGTTGCAAAGTGTATTTGGTAATTTATCAATTTATTCAGAATATTGAATCTCTTTGGTTCTCATTTACTTCTCATATAGGTATTTAACATGAATGCACCTGTTCCTCCTGTCAATGAGCCAGAAACTTTAAAGCAACAAAATCAGTACCAGACCAGTTACAGCCAGCCTTTCTCCAATCAGCCTCACCAAGTAGAGCAATCGGAACTTCAGCAAGAACAGCAGCTTCAGACAGGTAAACTTTTGAAAGATAGAACATAAATGCTTCATTCTGAAAAGATAAGTTTTCAAGATAATGTAGACCAAACAAAGCATATCTCGATTGATGCTGTTGAAGTAGCATTTCAAGCATGTATGGTGAGGTGGAAGGAAGTTTTATAGTATTTGTAGGGACTTAGGAGAAAAGTGCAGTTTGGTACATTTATGCACTACGTGAAATAAAAATTCACCTCCCAAATGTTAAGCACTGTCAAATTAAATCTGTGTGGTTATGCCAAAGGACATCCAGAGAACATTCTCCATGATCAGGGTATTTAGACTAATGTTCAATTTAATTCTGCAAACAATCTTTCTTTAGGTAGGTAAACATTTACTGTCGTACTTGGTGGCTCTTAAGCAAAGTTCATTGGTGAGTTAGCTTGATATTATTTGAGTCTTTAGGAAACTGGAATTATAAGTAAATTCAAGCTTTTTGCATTCTTTCTTCTCTCTCTTCATTTTAGTGGTTGGCACCTACCATGGTTCCCCGGACCAGTCCCATCAAGTGGCAGGTAACCACCAGCAGCCTCCACAACAGAATACTGGGTTCCCACGTAACAGTCAGCCTTATTATAACAGCCGAGGAGTGTCTCGTGGTGGATCACGCGGCACTCGAGGCTTAATGAATGGATACAGGGGACCAGCCAATGGGTTTAGAGGTAAAAACTTAAAAACCTTTTGAGACTAATTCTGAATGTTTTCCAGAAATGCAAACTGTCCAGAAGCTTAAGCATTGTAGTGGCATGCTTTGATTTTTTTTTTTTTAAATAAAATGTACTACAGAGTGGTCTAAGCTTGCTGCTGCTTTTGCTCTGCTATAATATTAGAGCATATGGTACTAAGTAAAAACTAAATGACAGCAAGCTATGAGTATGAACTAACAATGGAGTTGTTTGACTGGAAACATAACATGATATAGTATGAAACTGACTTTCCATTTTTGTAACCTGCTAAATGGCTGCATCTTTTTCAGGGCTTGTTACTTCCTTGGCTTACAAAAGCAAGTCTTTCATTTATTCAGACTGACATTTGGTGGGATTCTTTATTTTGGTGCCTGCATTTATTAAATCACTTTAAATAATGACATTGCTAAGTATATATTACACACAATGTGAAGTCTTGAACAAAACTGAAGACAATGAATAGTGCCCAGGAGCCCAGGTGCAGTTTAAACATGTATCCACTTATTTTGTATCAGGAAGTGTTAGGTGTGACACATACTGTATTTTTCTGCTGCACATTATTACATTGTAAAAGTCTGTCACTGTGCTTTTTAACTTTGGGTCCCAAGATGATATTGGACTACAACTACAATGTCTATACTGAAAGTTTACCAGCTTGAATTTTTTCCTTCCGGTGTGTTTTCTCTCTCAATCTCTTAGATGACCTTTGGATTGCTTTCTTTGATACAGAATATTTTTTCCTTAAATTGAATGTTGTTTTATTCTAAATATATACATAAATCCTTTATAAGGTATGCAATACTTTTCAATTAGTTTTCCGCTCTGATTTTTAGGAGGTTATGATGGCTACCGCCCTTCATTTTCCAACACTCCAAATAGTGGTTACACACAGGCACAATTCAGTGCTCCTCGTGACTATTCCACCTACCAGCGGGTAAGTTGATGAAACAGTGAAAAGAGTTCCTTAGTTTATAATGCTTGAGAAAATGCATATTTCAATAAAAGTTTCATTGCATAAGAAATTAATATTCAGATTGATTTTTAACCTAAAGATAAAATATACTTTTAGAAATTATTGCTTAACAGTTTTCTCATTGGGTACAAATAGGCCACTGCCTATATACTTTCTGCCTCCTAGTCTGCTTTATTAGACCACAGCCATTTGCCATCATACTCCTTTTAGTACTGATGTTACTAGGTCATGGGCTTATCAATTGAGAAGCAAAATGAGCTCACCAAAGAATAAGGGAGAAGTTTCTACATAACTCAAGTATGTAGAAGTATAGAATTATACTTCCAATTATAAGGCAGTTTGTTAACTTGAGCCACCCCAAAATATCTGACAGCAATCTGAACTGCTGATGGCCAAGAGAGAGGAGGGTCTAAAACAGATGTGGGGAAGCTTTGGTCTTCTAAATGTTTTTGGATTACAACTCTCATCATGCCTAGCCAATGGCCATGTTTGCTGAGGTTGATGGAAGTTGTAGTTCAGGAGCATCCAGAGAGCCAAAGGTTCCCCATCTGTTGTCTAAAGAAACCAGAGGTCCAGCAGCCTTTGAGAATCTTAATCAGTTAAACCTCTGGTTGAGTTGAGACACAGGAAGTGTGTCATTTGAAGGGAGGGAGAGGGCAGACAGATAGGAAGTTGGCCTACTCAAGCCCCGGACAGCAAATAGAAAGTGTCCTGGAGCTGCAGAGGGTTCAAGTTGGGAGGGAATGAGTGCTGCGCGGTTAAAAAGCTCAACTCTCCTCCCTAAGCGATGTGGCTTTCTCAGGAGGAAGGAAATGAAAAAAGATGCCTGTGCTCCTCTTCCCCAGCCTCAAATAATAGTTATAAAATACTGTGGGTTGGGGTGGGCAGCTGCCTAGTGCTATATGGAACAACATAGGATCACCAGGGGATGGGTGGAAGTTGAGGGAAAAAAGGCATTCTTTTCACCACTCCAAATTCTTGTCTTCTCCCCCACCCCCGCCCCTCCTGAACACCATTGCAAGTCTCTTGTTCTAGATTTACTAGAACTCTGTTCTTAGGGACATAGCAATATTGTGTTCAAATTCCAGCTTGTCATTTCTGGGTTTTGATTCCCCAGGGCCAGAATCCCATCTGCCCCATGTGTGAACAGAAAGCATTTCTGTGTGTGTACAGGAAAGGAAGGGTGCTAATGGCTTTCTCTTGTAGCTGCATCCCCTTGTCCCCCAATCTTCTGAAATGGCTTTTAAGGGTGTGACTGAAATAGCACATGCCCATTTGGATCCTGGACAGGGACTTTCAAAAATTATATCCTGAAATAAAATACTGAAATGACAAACTTTTAAAACCATTGTAATGTAACTTGTTTCACTTCTGTTTGGTCATCTTTTTTTCTAGGATGGATATCAACAGAATTTCAAGCGTGGCTCTGGACAAGGTGGTCCTCGGGGAGCCCCTCGAGGTAATATTCAAGTGGTGAATCTCTGATTGAATCTGTAGAGAGGTTCTTAGGAGTTGCAGACTTTCAGCTGTTTCAGTTCAAATGTGTTTAACTGTTGTAGACATTTGTTGAAAGTTGTTCATGAATTTGATTTTTGAACTGTATATTGTTAAACTTCCTTTCTCGGCTTTTATTTAAGGCTACTAGGTTGCTTTTTATTCCTTGCCCAAGCAACTGTTGAAAATGTAAGCTTACCCAATTGTGAGGTTTGTAATTCTGCTGTGAAAAATGTTCGGCAAGCTCCAATAGTGTCTGCTTTTGTATTTTGCTATTGCTACTTGGATTTCAATAAAGATCTTGCATTATTTGTAGCCTGTTCAGAAATTCTGTTTTCAGCTACATAAGATGCGATATTCTTGTATCCAGATGGAATCTGTTGAAAAATATACCTACTCAATTTCACATGTAAATAGCATACATATTTACAACTTTATTCTGTTTGCTGCTTTATACTTAAGTGTACAAAATAGTTTGCAGTTGGAAAATAAGCAAAGCAGTGTCTGCAGTTCAGTCAAGTGTGGGTGTACTCTCTGTGCAAGAATTCATTCCAGAGGGCTCAGTAGAGCCTCTTACCCCACCCCACCCCAAATTTCCCTTGCCAATATGAGCACAGGATGTGCAGAAGGAAGCTGGATGGTGCTATAGGAAGCACATAAACAGGTATTTAGTTCCCTGCAGTGCCCCCTCATGTCACCAATGTATGCACACTTGGTGGGAGGAAGGGCTCTTTAGTCTTGTGGGTTGGGGACTCTACATGTTGGCACTATGCCTGCACTTGAGTGGATAGAAGCCAGTCATTTTTTAGTGGGCCAGCTGAAAATGGATGTAGGACTTAAGATGAGGCAAAAAAGATAGCTAAATCTCATCTAGTGCAAACTTGATTATAAATCCTTCCAGAAAATCCATTGAACGAAAGTAAATTACAGGAATTGCTTATGATTGCTTTGATGTACCAAAATACGAAATAGAACCACTGGAAGTTGTTCTAACCAAATACTGCCCTTTTAGTCTCTTGGATTAGCACACTGGCAACTGTCTATACTGTATTTTGTTTTAGAACTGTATACAATACTGTTATTCAGTTACTACATTTCAATAGTACTTTGTAGTTGTGTTCAGGTGCCATTGAAACATACTGTATATTCCTGCGTATAAGACTACTTTTTAATCCAGGAAAATCTTCTCAAATGTCGGGGGTCGTCTTATATGCCGGGTCGTATTTCTTATACGGCGAGTATATCCCAAACTCTATATTTTAACTCGAAAAGTTGGGGGTCGTCGTATACGCCCAGCCGTTATGGCTTATTGGTAGTAGAATGGTAGGCATTTGGAACAAAGGTTAGATTTAAGACTGATGTTTGTGTACATGTTTGTGTACATTCAAAGCCTGTCTTCACCTGGTAAGCGAACAGGTATCATTCCTCTTCTTATTGTCTCTAGGCATTTATTAGACAAACATAGTAGGGGACCAGACTTTAGAGAGGCAGCCATTCTGACTATTAAAGGATCTCACTTGATCCAAAAATAAAATGCTATTTTTATTTTCTAGGTCGTGGAGGGCCCCCAAGACCCAACAGAGGGATGCCTCAAATGAATGCTCAGCAAGTGAATTAAACTAATTCACAGGATTACATTTAAACGCCAAAAACACACTGGCCAGTGTACCATACATGTTCCAGAAGAGTTATCTCTTGGTTCTCCTTTATAGGAAGTTCATAGTAAAGGGATTATTTTCATTGCCCATAAAGACAAGACTACAGTTGTCAGCTTTATACCTGGATATGGAAAGAAACGACGTTTACTCTGCATGTTCTATCCTAAGCATCATCTTGAGCCTTGCACATGAGATCCAGAATTTTTACCCTTGCTCTGATTAAAAGCAAAAAAATGGCAGTTTTAGGGTTATGAAAATTTCCATAGTTAACTGAACAGGCAGAAATAACCCCACTGACTCCATTGACATTATATAGTGCTGCAGCAAATTCGGATAAAAATATCTAAATCCCTAAATGTTCTACTCAGAAAATTGGTGTATTTAAACTTTTACATGAAAGGAAGATGGAAGAAGCGAATTGTGGTTTGACAGAGCAACTGCATTTCAGCTTTTTCTGTTAGACTGAAGCACTGAACATCTGTGATGCATAATAATTGATGCCTATACCCCAACTAATAAGCTGATGGACAGCTTAGGGCACACCCTTAGTTACAGCATTTTTTTTTATTAGGCCTGGCTTGCTGTGGCAAAGGGATGCATTAATTGTTTTGTGTAGCTGTTGATATAATTGTGTAAACCCAGAATTAGGCTTTGATTGGCACTTTAAATTTTTCTGTAAGAAATAGAAGATGTAATCTGAATGGCCACATTTGTTTGCAATGTGAAGTGTTAAAGAGTTCTCTCCTGAACACATTTCTGGGATAGCAATGACATTTGTAAGGATTGGTATTCTTATCTTTCCTTATTTTTTTTTCCTTGTCTGCCACTGATACTTGATCTTGCTGTATTATTGCCCAAATAACTGATGCCGGTACTGATGGGAATTAATAGATATTCATAACACTTTTGGTTACATTATTTCTATTTTGCAGCCTGAAGGTTTTAAGAAATCTCAAATCCCTGCTGCTGCCCTTTTAAATTGCTCTCTTTTGAAAAGCACCAGTATGTGTTTGGATCGGTTTCCCCTTTAAGGGAAATTACAGCCAGCAGTTACAGATTTAAGCAAGATAAATAAAACATGTTTATAAAAAAAATGTATTCTTTAACGTATCTTAAGTGACTACTGCAAATGTAATAGGGAAACAGAAACTTCAGAAGCACATTCCCAGAACTTTAAATGTTAACGTTCAAAGATATTCAAAAAGTTAGTAGGTGTATTAGCTTCTGTGGAGTCTTGAAACTTATCTTCTGAGGAGATGCAGTCCTCTCTCTCTCTCTCTCTCTCTCTCTCTCTCTCTCTCTCTCTCTCTCCCCCCCCCCCCCACCAATTGAAGACTGTTGAAGCTGATCATTCAAGCCATCTCATGAGCTGTACATAAAAGTTTGAGCAGGTAGTGAGAATTGTATTCATAGCACCTGTTGAATGTAGCAGTTCAGCCCATGGAACCCACTGAACAAGAGTTTCTGAATTATTTTGGGAATATATTTACAGAAGGCTGATTCTGTGTGCACAGTGCCCTTTTTGTATTGGTGCTGATCACCTTTTAAGACTGTTTTTGTTTTATGGATATAGTTCATTGAACTGAAAAAGAGAATAGATTTTTAAAATCTGATTGGCAAGTAGTGGTTTCTTCTTAAATTACTTAGCATCTGTGCCCAGCTCCATTTATCTAGAAAGGAGAAAGACTTCAGCTATCACCATGAGAATTACTTACTTTCATATTTGAGGTTGCCCTAGGTTGTAATTACTAAGTACTTAAAAATAGCATTTTTGCATTTCTAAAAAGTGACCCCCATCCATTTTATACAGCTAAGCAAGTCTTCTAACAGGTTGGTACAGTATCTGAAGCAAAGGTTCAGATTTAGGAACTAAATAGGCAGAAATTTGTGGTGTGATTATACACACAACCACACACCCAATTTTTGTCTAGAAAAGCTGTGCAAGTATGAATTATGCAAATAGCATGCTTTGTGGTTATTTTACACAATTTTTTGCAAGCTTTGGCTGTAAGGAGGCACGCAGCACAATCAAGCCATACATTCTGAATACTCTGGAGATACTGCTAACCTCTCTCTTTGGCTTCTGAGATTTTACCCAACTATTTTTGTACTTTCAGGGCCAATATTGTAGCTATAAAGGCCAGAATCCCTTGCTGTATTTAAAAACAAAACAGCACTAAGATTCGCATTCAATGTTACGGAATAATTCAGAGAGGATTGGGAAAACCAATTTGAGGAATATTTGTTGACTGTTTTACATCTCTGCCAACTTTTCAGTGTTTCATCTCTTCTATATTTGAATGTAGTCAAACTAAAGTACACATCTTAAAGTTGAGCTCTACTCTTCTAAATATAATGGATTCCTTATGTTCTCCATAGTGACTCAACATGACCAGAAGGCGTTGGGTTGTATCTATTTTGTCTGCCGAAGTGACATCACTGTATTGGACACTTCCTCTGAAGGGAGGGAAACAGAATTTTCATTTCCCCTTTCCTTAATTGTTACCTTCCATTCTGTTCCAAAGGGTCATCCAAGCCTCTAGAGCAGATTTGCAGGGTGCATAGGAGGCTGCTGGGCATGAAGAGGAATAACCAAAACCATCACCCCCACATTGTCCATTGAAGTGTACAATTAATAGAGTTCCACTTCTGGATGCAACCCCTGAGTTGGAGACCAATGTGGTGATGTTTTGACTTCACTGGTGGTAGTCTTTATGATCACTGGATCTTAAATGATTATATTGAATTAGGAAATTGTCATCCACCTTCATAGCTTGGAAAAAAGTGAAGTACTATTTAATAGAGGCCTATTTGTGATAGAAAAGCTACAGTTCAAACAACTTAGGAGCAGTATTAGGTGTATTTATCGTATGTTAGCATCCTGTCTTCCGTGACCAGCCATCAAAAAGAAATGAGATAGTGCTTCTCCCGAGAGACAGATGCCAACCGTAGTGTTTTCCTCCAATTATTTTTCAGGATTCAAAAGTTCAGTTATGATCTTCAGACTCTTAATTAATCTATTGATTCAATAATACATTTGTTAATTCCTTTTTAATCTGGCAAAACTACTGCCCTTCACAACAGTCTCTAGTAATGAGATCTACAGATGTATTGTGAATTGTTTTAAGAAAGGTGTGTCTGTTTGTGGTGCCCATTCTAGAGTTACTGCTTTATCATCAAAATAGAATTTCCATGTTCAGTCTTCATGATCGGTTCACTGTTCATCTACATCCTCCTAGACCTTTCTCACAAGTCAAGATGAAAAGCAGTTTGAGTCCCTCCTATTACTATTTCTGCATCTGAATGGTGTTAAAAGTGGGGCAAACAGTTTAACAGAAATCAAATACATATTGAAGGCAATGTATTTGCATATGAGACTTAAGGAAAAGTGCTCATGTGTAAAATCTGTAGACATTAAGTGAATGGAACTGTTTTGTCTGCCTTGGTGTTTTCGCGCCTTGTTTTTTAACTGCAGTACCTTTAAGCTGATGACTTTATTAAAAAACAATGACATTTAGAATCAAACACTCTGGATGTATATTTTAAAAAAATTCCACTGCAGCCTACATTCCTAAACTTCAGTGTATGTTAAAATACCACTGGTGTTAAAAACAACTTTCAAAGCTTTGCCCTGCATCTTTCTCTGGTATTCTACTTTTTGTTAAATACCACCAGTACATTCAAATGTGTGTTGGGTCATTCCTGTTTCTACTGCCACTTAACAGAAATTAGATTTTAAAACCTTGCCTGCCTTTTCTGTGATTTCGGTGTTGCCATTGTAATGTTCTTCATCTCTTTTCACTCACACAAAGTTAATTGTTGCAATCGGCTTAACATTCTTTTAATTGATGTACAATCTTCATTTTTAAAAATTACACACTTCATTTGGATAGGAAGAGGTGCTTACAGTAGTACATTAAAAGTATAGTAAGTTTCCCCTCTTGTGACTGTTGCCTAATGTGACTATTAACTTGCATGTTGTGTTAGAATTGTTCAAAGCCAAGCTTGTAATAATATATCTATGCAAATATTGTGAATTTTAAAAATTAGAAATTTGAGGGTAGCGATTAATTTGGACGTTCCTGGAAGAAATTGAAATTAGTGCCTATGCAGCTGTATTCTGCACTTTTGACTGCAGATCAGATTGGTGAACCATTGCCTTTTACTGCTCCAGCCCAATGAGGCATTTATTTTGTAGTTCTTGTATGGGAAAAGCTTGAGAACTGGGATTTTCATTAAAACAATGTAATTTAAATTATTATAAGCTTTATTATTTTCACACTGACATCACCAGCAATCATGATTTTACTTAAAATCTCACCACCAGTTTCTTCCAAATGAACTTCTGCCAGGACAGATAATTTGCATCCTAGATCACAGAAAGGAAGAAAGCCTAGTTTTAAACACAACTGGGTGTGTGTAAAGAAGAAGCATGTGTCTGCATAATTTCACACCTAAATTTTGTGATTGCATTTTTGTAATAAGTTTTTTAAAACTTTTAAATGTATTTTAAATTGCAAACCATCCTATAATAGGGTGAAAGGCGGGTAATATTTAAACAATACTGCTGGCATAGTTGTGTAATTTCAGCATATAGTGAAGGAATCTGACATGGGACTTCACTGCTAATGTAAATATAGACAGGCAATTAGGTACACATAGTATTTTCAGGAAACTTGAGACTGCCATCATTCCTGAGCATTGAGCGTGCTGGCTGGACTGATGGGGGTTGGAGCTGAGCAACATTGGAAAGGCCACAGGTTTTCCACCCCTGTCTTCAGAGTAATTAAAGTCACAAGTCTACTTTTTCAGAAGAGTCAAGACTAGCTTATTAAGTAATACAAGGTTTTCAAAAGATAATGCTAGTTAAAACTAGGTTCCAGAACTGATTTTAATAAAATTGAGAAGACTTTCACAACTCTATAGTTAATGTAAAAGTGGATATGTGAACGATACACATGTTTCAGGGTGTTAATGCCCGAATAGAGAAGCTGCATACCGGTAATATTTCATCTGCAGTGAAATGAACTGAGGGTCAGTTCATTCCATACCATGAGGAAGATGCTTGAATTCCCACCTCTGTTTATTCTGCAGCATCTTTGCTGTTACGTTGTTTTGCCTTGCTTCAGGAAGTAGTAAAATCTTAGAGTCTCTGGCTATTGGAAATTCATGCTAAACATGTTTACTCACTAGCTTTTTTGTCAACCAAGTCCCCCTTTTAAAGCACCATTCTACAAGCAAAATTCTATAATGGCAGCAGCCCAAGTCAAATAGTGCAACCTAGCAACACCCATCTGTTATAAACTGCAGGTCCAACTCTCAAACTAATGTCAAATTAGTCATGTATTTGTCTTCAGTTTGTTACTCTTTTTAAAAACAAACATTAGGAATAAAAATCTCCATTAAGGTTGTATTTCCCATTGAACTACCCTGTGCAAGTCAGTTATGCAATCAGTTTTGATGGCTGAGGGTGTTGAGCTGCCTAATGTTCAACACTTCCATTCATCTTAAACCTGTCTCTTTCCTGTGATGTTGAGTCTTATTAATACCGTGGTTCAAACAATGTTCATGGATACTTTTCTGAAGTTCACAATGATCATCCACATTGGTAAAGGCTACATAGAAGAAACAACTACACTGGGATACTTGTTTCATGTGCAGCAACTATTTCAAGCCTGAATAGAGAAGGAAAACTTGCAGAGAATGGCCACGTTCCTGCCATACATTTAAAACACTGAGACCACTGTAAAACTTGTTAAGTGTGCTGAGACTTCTTTGGAGACCTCGTATTTCCCTCCCAAAACTATAATTCCCAGTGGTTTAACAATCCCCATTCCCAGGAAACTGGCAAGGGAACACCGGTGGTCTCACAACCATCAGCACCCTTAACAGTGATATCCTAGTGTGTTCCATATATGGTGTGAATGTGACCCGTATTACAAATGGCTGAAAAATGACACATGTAGTCCTGATAACCATTATGCTGTATATTTGTCTTATGAGAAGTTAATATTTGTTTACTGTGTAGTCATGTTTTATGTATCTGAGTGTGAATGTAGAAAATTAGGACTCCTGCTTTCCAGCTCTGCACTTCCCTCCCCGCAAACAGACATCTGGGACTAAATCAAACTTCCTTGATCTAATTGGTGGACTACAATGAAAATATGTAGGGTGTGCTACGTGACTGTAAAATGATTTGTTCTATTAGAGAAGGTACTTTACATGTATGTGCCTAAAAGACAGGTAATTTAAATAATTATTTACCTACACTTCCTACTCAACAGGCACTTGTCCCGTGTAGAGCTCACTTCAGAGTAAAGCACAGGCTTATGTTGTAAAGCACCCGCAAACTAGGGAGCAGTGCTATTTTTCTTGAAAAAGGTATCTGAACTCTCCTTGTTTTCTTATCATTTTAGAGGCACCCATCTGAGAGGTGCTGGACCTGAGTTCTGGCTGAAAAAAGCCCTGCTGGGGAGCAATTTGAAAACACAATAGTGTACATGTGAGGCTAGCATCTTGACAATATCATCAGTAAGGGCCATGCTTTGTGGTAGACTATGTGTTTATTGGCAATGCACTTTAAGGCTCCCAATTGTTCACTGGCTACCACAGCAACATCTCCACCTGCCCAAGATGTAGATCTCAGGTGTGGGGCAGTTGGTGTAATCTTGGGTAAAATGCCTTGTAGCAGAGCCAGCCTGCCCATGAGATGTGATGAATGCCTACTTCTGGTAGCGGAAACACAAGAGGCAGCGTTCTGCCCACTTCCACCACTGCCAGAATGCCCCCCTCTCAGTGACAGTGAAAGTGTGTGGGTGCGACAGTGTGGTGGTGGGGACAGCAGGTGGCAATTCCTGATTCACCTCAGGTGACAAAATGGACTGGGCTGCGCCTGCCTTGTAGGCTAAACTGAAAATTGTGCCATACCTGACCACCCCCCTGGCCAGTGTACACAATACTGAGTTAGATGAATCAATTGATTATAGACTGTATAATGCAGCTGTGTTCCTGAATCTCAAGTTAATCTGCTTAGCCTTAAGACTATGATTCTATACATATTTATCTGGCAGGGAGTTATCTCTGAATTCAACAAGACTTCTGAGTAGACAGGCCTAGGACTGTACTGTTAATCCCTATCCCAAACTTGATTATTGGAAGTTCATTAGCTAAGTCTTACTACTGGAGATTTTGAGGTTTCTGTTCTGGGGGGAAAGTGGTTTCTGTAAGCTGTTTAAAAAGGTACCGTAGCTCTGTTACAAATGGTAAACAGGAATGGTGTTTGTAAACACACACACAAACACTTCAGTCAAGCCAGTGATTCAAAAACTTAAAATTCAGCCGGAAGAATTGAATGGCCTGTATATATTTATTTTTGTGTAGGCTGAGGAAGAAGTCAGCCTGACATCAATACCAGGAAAGATTCTAGAGCAGATCATTAAGCAAACGGTCTGTGAGCACCTAGAAAGGAACGCTGTGATCACTAAAAGTCAGCATGGGTTTCTGAAAAATAAGTCATGTCAGACTAATCTGATCTCATTTTTTGACAGAATTACAAGCCTGGTAGACGAAGGGAACACTGTGGATGTAGTCTATCTTGATTTCAGCAAGGCCTTTGACAAGGTGCCCCATGATATTCTTGTAAAGAAGCTGGTAAAATGCGGGCTAGACAATGCTACCATTCATTGGATTTGTAACTGGCTGACTGACCGAACCCAAAGGGTGCTCATCAATGGCTCCTCTTCATCCTGGAGAGAAGTGACTAGTGGGGTGCCACAGGGTTCTGTCTTGGGCCCAGTCTTATTCAACATCTTTATCAATGACTTGGATGATGGGCTTGAGGGCATCCTGATCAAGTTTGCAGATGACACCAAATTGGGAGGGGTGGCTAATACCCCAGAGGACAGGATCACACTTCAAAATGACCTTAACAGATTAGAGAACTGGGCCAAGGCAAACAGGATGAATTTTAACAGGGAGAAATGTAAAGTACTACACTTGGGCAAAAAAAATGAAAAGCACAAATACAGGATGGGTGATACCTGGCTTGAGAGCAGTACAAGTGAAAAGGATCTAGGAGTTTTGGTAGACCACAAACTTGACATGAGTCAACAGTGTGATGCAGCAGCTAAAAAAGCCAATGCAATTCTGGGCTGCATCAATAGGTGTATAGCATCTAGATCAAGGGAAGTAATAGTACCACTGTATTCCGCTCTGGTCAGACCTCACCTGGAATACTGTGTCCAGTTCTGGGCACCACAGTTCAAGAAGGATATTGACAAGCTGGAACGTGTCCAGAGGAGGGCAACCAAAATGGTCAAAGGCCTGGAAACGATGCCTTATGAGGAACGGCTTAGGGAGCTGGGTATGTTTAGCCTGGAGAAGAGAAGGTTAAGGGGTGATATGATAGCCATGTTCAAATATATAAAAGGATGTCATATAGAGGAGGGAGAAAGGTTGTTTTCTGCTGCTCCAGAGAAGCGGACACGGAGCAATGGATTCAAACTACAAGAAAGAAGATTCCACCTAAACATTAGGAAGAATTTCTTGACAGTAAGAGCTGTTCGACAGTGGAATTTGCTGCCAAGGAGTGTGGTGGAGTCTCCTTCTTTGGAGGTCTTTAAGCAGAGGCTTGACAGCCACCTGTCAGGAATGCTTTGATGGTGTTTCCTGCTTGGCAGGGGGTTGGACTGGATGGCCCTTGTGGTCTCTTCCAACTCTATGATTCTATGATTCTAAGTAGGAGAGACTGGCATCGAATTTCGGCCATGATTCTGAGCCTTCTGGTAGATAAGGCTACCAGGGACTCCTGCCCGTATCGGCTATGTGCCCTACCTCTAATTGCCAGTCGGGAATTACAACGTGGGAAGAATGCTGTTGTTACACTCTGGTCCCGATTACGGGCTTCCGAATGGTTGGCTGCTGTAGTAACAGGATACTGGACTCATATGGGCTTTGGGAAGCTCATCCTGCAGGGCTATATTCTCAGCAACGCTATTTGCGTTGTGGCGACAGTAACGACGGAGTGCATCACAGGGTGAGATCTTTTCTTCTTTTTTGCGAGGATAAAATACACGGGAGCCCTTCGAGGAACTGAAGCGGGCAACGTAGACATGGCTGAGAAGCAAAGCTCGAAACGGAACGTGGAGGCGCTCCTGGAAAAAAAAATGCTTAGCCGGGTTGCAGAATCAGAAGAATATTTGCATCAGCCACTAGCCATAGCAATAAAGTAAAATGTACTGAAGATAGAGATAAAATGCATTTGGGGGGTTTACATCAATAATCAAATAGTAGATCTTACTCTAATTGCCCCCGCTAAAAACCTTGCCGTTTTTGCTGTCACCTGAAATTAGCGGGGTTGCGGTTTTATTGGCAGGTTTCAGCTCAGCGCTATGCGCGCGGGGTTATTCCGCAGAGAGCCCCCAATAGGGGACCAAGTGCCTAGGATTGGGCTCTACGGCACCGGGACGCTCAAGATCCGTATGCAATGGAAAGGCCCGAGGCTACCAATTCCAGCCAGCTTCGCAAGCGGGCGGACGCTAAACGCACGAGGACCGCCGGCGCCTCCTGCTCCTCCTCTTCCTGCTCGTGGCCAATACGATATCAAGAGGCGCCGAGGCGGAAAAGGCCCCCGGCTGGAATTCCACCTAGAATCCTTTATAGGCCTCACACGGCCTCGGCTCGGCGCCAAGCCCTTGCCGGCCGCGTTGCGCCTGGCGGACCCAGCGCCGCCTCTTTACGGAAGGGCATCCTTGCAGGCTATCCCTGAGTCAGCAGCCAGGGTCCTTCCTCTCTGCTGCGCAGCCCATGTGGGTTCCCCCCCACCTTGCACGTGGGAAGCTGGCACCAGAGTTTAAAGGCACCAGGGTCCTCTTGCCTTATAGAACTGGTTTCTGTAAGGAAGGAAGCAGAAAAGGCAAGGAAACTGTCTCCGAGTCAGCGGCTGGGTTTGGAGGCCTCTCCCTTGTTTGCTGGGAGACTGCACGTGTCGATTCCAAGTTTGTGTACCCAAGGTATTGTTAAGAGCAGCAAGACGGTCCCGAAAAGGGCAATAATAATAATAATACTAAAAATAATTGGTTGGACAATCGGAATGAACAGCGGATGGAAAAACTCTGTGAGAAAAGGTTACAACATTTGGGGATTTTTAGTTTAGGGGTCAGGGAGACAAGTTGAGGGGAGAGACATGTCAGAGGTGCTGGAGGAATGGTGTTCTTATGCTTAGGATGAAAAATGCAATCTTGGGATGGATGGTATTTGCTACCCCCCCCCCAACTGCTATCTCCGTGAAAACTGAAGGCACCCTGCACTGAATCGCTACAATATCTCTCTAAAACTTTACAGGATCTCTAGCTGAAAATGCAGCGCAAGAAAGTGGACAATCGCATCCGGATACTGATCGAGAATGGAGTAGCTGCACGGCACAGGACACTTTTTGTTGTCGTAGGGGATCGTAGCAAAGATCAGGTGAAGTGCAGCCTGTGACTTCTTTTCTCTAATGTATATAACTTTCATCTGGGTGCTGTTAATGCGCTTGCAGAAAGTGCTGGCTTATTTGGGAGATTTGTGCAAGCAGTTAAAAGAAAAGCAGTGGCCACATGTGCTTGCTTCATTCAGCTTGGGATTGCTCATCATAAATCTAAATTGGGGATGGGGAACCTGCAGCCCTTCAAAAGTTGTTGGATTACAACTACTGTCATCCCTAACCATTGGCCATGCTGGTTGGGGCTATGGGAGCTGGAGTTCAGCAACATCGGGAGGGCCACTGGTTCCCTACCCTTGAGTCACATGGTCATTGTCCAGGGACTTTTTCCACTGTGACCCATTTCTGCAGAGAAGGTATCTGCAGCTATTTCCATTGTTGTTGTTTTGATACCCACCCGTCACCCCCAAGCTCCAAGGGCAATTTAAAAATATAACATTAAAAACAGTGCAAAACTAATTGCATATATTTCCCAAGTGTCAAAGGCCAGGGTAAAGAGCTGTGCCTTCTTCAGCATACAGCAGAGATACAGTGAAGATGCCGGATGCACTTCTGCGGGGAGGGAGTGCCATAACTTAGGGGCTGCCACAGATAATTCCATCTCCTGGGTCACCTACCTCCTGAACTGAGGGACTACCAAGAGGGTCCCCTCTGCTGAGGGTCTGTAGAGAAGGAGAAGCTAAAATCATTGCTGTCTGTGGAAATCTATCTGCATATTGCTGGTTCACGTAGGAAAAAATGTCATGAGGTTGTACTTCCATGTGTGCCCAGAAATTTGAGTTGGGACTTTAACTGTAATAATTACAGTGTGTAGTTCACCCAATGAAGGATCTGTGAGTATTTTATTGATGACAGTTTATATTCCATCCCCATAACTAGTGTTCTCTCGGCAGATTAATAAATAAATGCATTCAAACTATAAATAGAGCATGAAACCTATCAAGCAGCAGCATTCTCAAGCACAAAAGTCTTGTTGCGCGATCAGACCTTGTTTCTTGCACACATTCCCCACCTAGTGCTACATTGAATTCCACACAGTATCTGTCTTTTCGGTTAAGGTTTCTTTTTTTTTAAGTCTCTGTCACGAGTGTCATTTTTATTTTTCCATACCCCATTGTTTTGTAGCACAAGGTTATATGTAAAAGTTCTGGCACTTCTCTCAAAAGCATAGGCAAAGCATAAATCTAATTGTATTTCTAAAATCTTCCTGTTTGCTTCCCAGATGCTTTATTTCAGTGTTGTCTTTGTTCAGAGGTAATAATAGGTTTTATTGCCTTACAGGTAGTCATACTTCATCATATGTTGTCTAAAGCAGCTGTAAAGGCTAGACCATCAGTATTATGGTGTTATAAGAAAGAGCTGGGCTTCAGCAGGTAACAACGTTTGTATGACTTTCTTTTCTTTTTAAAAAAAATTGCTCTAAAGCAGGCATCCCCAAACTGCGGCCTTCCAGATGTTTTGGCCTACAACTCCCATGATCCTTAGCTAACAGGACCAGTGGTCAGGGATGATGGGAATTGTAGTCCAAAACATCTGGAGGGCCGAAGTTTGGGGATGCCTGCTCTAAAGTATTAAATCCTTGAACCTGGTGGGACTTTATTCTGAGTTAACACGCACAGAATTGCATATTTGAGTATGTGACAATTTCCTCAGTGAAGACTTGCAATTTAATTTCCTGTATCTTCCCTCCAGCCACCGTAAAAAAAGAATGAGGCAGTTGCAGAAGAAGATTAAAACTGGAACGTTAGATCTGAAACAAGATGACCCGTTTGAGTTGTTCATAGCAGCCACAAACATTCGGTACTGTTACTACAACGAGACACACAAAATTCTTGGAAATACGTTCGGCATGTGCGTCCTCCAGGTAGGAAGGTGTTCAATATAGGAGAGTCATTTTCTTCAAGTTATTTGGGCAGTTTACTTGCTCCTTAACTCTAGGCTTTTTCTGCACTATCCATAACGTTCCCTGTAGCAGGTATCTTTACTCTTGAGTGCAAAATCCTACCAAACGTATTTTCCTCATTGCATTACTAACAAAAATAAAAATAATAAAATAAAATGACATTTGATACTTCTGTGAAATACAAGCCATGCTCAGGATAATATCTCAGCCGAACACAGAAGTCTCTAATTAACCATAGTTTCCCATTTTGGGTGAACCATGAAACTATGGTTACCAGCTCCAGAACAAGCCTTCATCTTAAATCATGCTTTGAAGTTCCGGGTTCAACTAAAAAAGAAACGATGATTAATTGGAGACCTTGATTCAGATACACCACAAGGGAGAAGGGACTGCATGCATGAGCAAAAGTCTTGCTTCTATCTCTGCTTATTAAGATATGATCCATCTAAACTGGGCCATCATGTTGCAGTTTGTTGCCTGACTCCATTTGTACAAGAATAATGAAAGTCCATTCCGGTCATGCCTTTTGATAAACAACTCCCAGTAGATAAACTTAAGGAACATTCTGTTTCCTTCTGTATTCCACTAGCCCCCTAAAAAAAAAAGCACACAAATCTGCAAAGGCTTTTAAGGGTATATTGTCCTGCAAGGAGAAGAAGGCATTCAAGCCTGCATCGGTTCAAAGTGCTCAAGAGTTGGGAGAGGCTATGTAGCACAGTGGAAAAGTGTGTGCTTTGCATCTCAAAGGTCCCGGGTTCAATCTCTGGCATCTCTTAAGCAGGGCTGGGAGAGACCTGTGTCTGAAATCCTGAAGGGTTGCTGAAAGTCACTCTTGACAGTATTGAGCAAAATAGACCAGTGGGCTGACTGCTGTAAGGCACCTTCCCAAGTTTACTGTTCCATCTATCACGTCCATTCTTGGCACTGCACATTTTTTGCGGGCACATTACTGAAGACGGTGGGTTAATTTTTGGCACAATCTTTTCCAGGACTTTGAAGCTTTGACGCCCAATTTGCTGGCTCGTACAGTTGAAACCGTGGAGGGTGGCGGCATCGTGGCGATTCTTCTGAGAACAATGAACTCCCTGAAGCAGCTCTACACCATGACCATGGTATGTATGCCTCCTAAGATGTTTTTATCTGCGCTTAACAGAGAATTGGCCAGCTCTCCTATTCGGGACCATGGCTCAGCGGTAGGACCCATGTGTTGCATACCGCAGGTCCCTTGTTCGATTCCTGGCACCTCCAGTTAGAAACAGATGAGGTTGCATGTAACTGGAAATATTGAGGGCCCAGAGAGGCACTGGCAATCATAGCAGACAGTGCTGGACTGCATGGGAAAGTAGTACAGTCATGTTCTCTTGTATTCCATTTGAAATGTACAGCTGGACTAGGGGCTTGAGATAATGCCAGCTTAAAAGGAGCTTTTCAGTCCTGCAACCTGTTTTGTAGTGCTGAGATCTGGCTCTGGAATGAGTGATACCACATATTGAATGAAATGAGTGTCCTTTCTGAACATGCGTATCAGAGTCATTAAAGCTGTTTGTTTATTTCTGCACTTAGCTGCTAAGAAAGCGGCAAGCACATGGAGTTTTTCTCAGTGTGGAGATGCAGTTATGGGGAAAGCTTTAGATGCAGAATTTCTAGACATGCAGGTGCTGGAAGCGCAAGCATCCTGACAGAAAAGTAGGCTGACCTACTCTGTCACACGATTGCAGGCAGCACACTTGCTCATGCACCCTAAGCTATAGACTGGTCTGGCTGAGGCCTATGTGCTAATGAGGGCCAGTGTCCATCTCTATTTGGGCCTTTGCTTGGGAATTGGAGAGATAAACTTGAGAACCTTTTAAAGAGCAGCCGGTAAAATGTGGGCATTGGAAAGGAGCACAGTCTAACTGAGACAGTGGAATATTTGGCTGTTCTGTGCCTGTGCTTCGTTGAAATTGTTAGGCTCAAGGCTTCTTTCAGGCTTCGTACAAACATTTATTCTCCCCAGGATGTACACTCTCGCTACCGGACAGAAGCACATCAGGATGTGGTTGGCCGATTCAATGAAAGGTAGGCTGCCCAACTATTTTGAGCACAAATACTAGCAACCCTAGGAAGTGAAAAGTCTGCTTGTTGAGCCTTTGGGTTAGAAGGGATTCCATGTTGGCCCAAATATTTGTTGCCCTCTAGTGGAAGTTTTAAGGAGTAAAATGTTCAATTTAAGCATAATGGGGTGTGAATCTTAGAAGCTCTAGCCCTGTGGCTTAGATTTGTCTCATTGTTTCAGAAGTCTGCACGATCTAAGTGCATGTTTGTAACTTTAAATGTGAATTCCCTCGCCCCAGTTGTATTCATTATTATTGCTCTGTGTCCAAGAGATCATTCATGAAGCTGTGTACAATCTTTACTAGTTAGAAAATGCATAGCAAGAGTGAGGAACTCCTGTCTCATGAGATACCTTTGGACTCCAATTCCCATCAGCCCTTGCCAGCAAGGCCAGTGAACATGGGAGTTGTGGTCCAATAATACATGGACGGCCACAGGTTTCCCATACCTGTTGTGTAGGGTGGCTGTGCTCAGACTAAATTAAACAGGGTCTAATTTACAATAGTAAAATGTTAGGACATCTATGATTTCTGCTGTGTAGATTCACTTTGACATTTCCCAACAAATCCTCTGCCAACCCTCACATTAGTTTTTGGGAAGCTCACCTGTGCAGGAGGTGAAGTGCTGTTGAACAAAATGTATTGCTGAATGTTGGAAATGTGGCTTTGAGTCCCAATGCTGACTCTTCCCTAAGCTTTGCTGTGAAGTTGGCAGGGTCTGTGTGTTAACATTGTATTCATGCTGAAGGGAGCTACTATACAGAAGCAGTCTATGCTATCTGGCTTGATGTTCCATCCGGAAACACTATTCTTGGATCACCTTATCCATCCATGTACATGAGCTGTAGCTTGAGGAATCATTTTGCAGCTGGCGACCCAGTCAAGTACAACAGCAACAATGGTGCTATATCCTCTGTCTCATCGCACAGGTTCATTCTTTCTCTGGCATCTTGCAAAACCTGCATGGTGGTTGACGATCAGCTTAACATCCTCCCGATCTCTACCCATGTAGCAGACATTGCTGCTATTCCACCCCGGTCTCAGGTAAGTAGTTTAAATTCATATAATTCAGATTTTTAACTTCAGATTTTCACATGTTTAGTTTGCAATAACAGGACTTGCCTTTTCAACTTCTTTTAGGTGCTTGGTAAAATAAATGCATGCTTTTTAGGACTTAGGCGGAAGGTTCTATTTTGCTTCCTCTTGTTTTCCGACAGGAGAGCCCTCTGTTGCTTCTTGCTCCAAAGGCACAGGGCTTAAAAGCTGTATTTCCAGAAGTACAAATAAAGTTTCTGGAGCCGTGCTTGGAGCAGTGGGTCTCAATAACAATAACAAATAGGCCTTGGAAAAGGAGTGAAGTGTTGGAGGGTTTTTGTTTTTTTCCAACCCACTAGCCTTCGTCTCTTCATATATATTCAAAGTCAGGATTGCTCCTTTGTTATCATTAACATACTTTTGGTGCCAGTGTAACCTGATTGACCAGAATTCAAACTGGGAGCTGGCGGGGACTCCTGTCATACCACGTGGCCTGCCCAGGGATTTCCCAACTACCAGCCGCCTTGTCATGTGTTGCTCCTGGGAGCTTGGGGCCCTATGCAACAGGCTGCAACTTCCGCCCACATTGGAACCAGGTTTCTTACCCAGGGAAAATATTTGACTGAAGATACTAAGGATTGGTTTTTGGAATGTTATGTACACAGGAAATGTATACATGTTCAAATGCTGAGCTATGACGTCTCAGGAATCAGAATGCCCAACTCTGCCACAGTAATGTAATCATTTGAAAGCCTTGTACAAAGTTAAGCTGAAGGCAGTTCCATGCCATGGCAGTCTATTTATTAAACGAGATTGTATTGTATATGTAATTATTTATTAAGCTGAGAAGCCAGACAGGGTAAACAAATGTTTACAGTATAATACATTAAGCATTTTCAGGGTTTAATAAAAATGATTGTCCAAAAAAAAAAGGGGTGGGGGGTGGGGGGAGCCAGTGTGGTGTAGTGGTTAAGAGTGGTAGACTCGTAATCTGGTGAACCGGCTTCACGTCTCCGCTCCTCCACATGCAGCTGCTGGGTGGCCTTGGGTTAGTCACACTTCTTTGAAGTCTCTCAGCCCCACTCACCTCACAGAGTGTTTGTTGTGGGGGAGGAAGGGAAAGGAGAATGTTAGCCGCTTTGAGACTCCTTCGGGTAGTGATAAAGCGGGATATCAAATCCAAACTCTTCTTATGCAGCTAATTTTGCACACTTACAGGTGCTCTGAGTTGTATCTCTTTGAGGGATAATCCACCATACTTGGTTAAGGAGCAGTAGAAGGCTCATTTCCCCATCAAAACAAATTTGTTCAGGCGAGCTGCTTGTGGATTGTGGCGTCTCTTTGCATTCAAGGCAGCAGTCATTTCTGATTCAGGTGACGCTTCTCTTGCTCACAGGAGGATAGTCTGAGTCCTCAGGACATGGAGCTCAAGGAACTAAAGGAGAACCTCCAGGACACTCAGCCCGTAGGAGTGCTTGTGGATGGTTGTAAAACCCTGGATCAGGCAAGTATTGCATTGAAACGGGAATAAGGTGATGTGGTTATTTGAGCCCGTCAGCCCCATGTGTCCTGTTCATGAAGCTTGGTGAGAGGAGCCAGGGTATGAGGGGAAATGAAAAATATTGCTAGCTGCTGGGGAATCTCCTCCTCTCTTAGCAGATAGGGTTTTATGCATGAAATTGGTGTCTAATGGAATATGTTAGTACAGAAGTATGTCTTACACTGTCATTATTTAGCTTCTCTATGCCAAAGACCCTTAGACAGTGAAGCTACTTTATTGGACCAATTTCTTCTTTATTGTTTAACCATTCTATGCAGTTTCTGTCTGGAATTATTTTTACTTGTCTGCTCTTTTTTTCCTAAGGTTGTATAAGAAATCTTACTAAACGAATAAATGAATGAACTTGAATTCGCGTATCTCTTACTAGCATATGCTATTGTTTGCAGCTCTCTAGTTTTGTGGTCTTGCTTTTCTGGCCAAACTGTTCTAATATGTTTCCTTGTTGCTAGGCCAAAGCTGTTCTGAAGTTCATTGAAGCCATTTCCGAGAAGACGCTGAGAAGCACTGTGGCTTTAACAGCTGCCCGAGGCCGTGGTAAATCAGCTGCCTTGGGGTTGGCCATAGCTGGAGCAGTGGCTTTTGGGTAAGTTGCTTCGGGGTGTTTTAAGAATGGGTGACCAAAGGCTATACTGTAGGAGTACTTCAGTACTTGGTTCTGTAGCACATGTGCATGCAATAGGGGAGCATTTTTCTTACATCAGGTTTTTGTATTGTTTTGTAAACTCAGCTTAAACCATCTTCAGTTCCAGTTTCTCTGAAAGCTAGGCTGTGTTATAACAAGATTTCTTTTAAAAAGCTGATAAATTATTTTGCTGCTTTTACAACATGCTGAAAAGATTGTAAAGTTCATGTCTGTCATGTTTTTCTTTTTCTTTTTTGCAGCTATTCCAACATTTTTGTCACATCTCCCAGCCCAGATAACCTTCACACCCTGTTTGAATTTGTATTTAAAGGCTTTGATGCTCTGCAGTATCAGGTAATATGAGCAGATATTGACTGGTTCCACAGAGTGCCTTTGTGTACATTGCACAACACGGTTATCCTTCTCCTGAATTTCTTTCCCCTGCCCCTTACAACTGCCTGTGCATAATCCACACAATTCCAGAGAGTTATTTGACTCTCGGGAGCTGCTTTTAGGCTGTGCAGATTTCTGCAGCGGCAATGGGAATACAAGAAACCTGTTCCATTCGTGGTGTTCTGGTCATGTTTTTCTAGATTCAGTTCCTTATTTGTGTATTTATTTCCCATAGGCTTATTCTACCCTTTCTTCTAGTGGGTTGCAAGGGTGGCTGACAATACAAATTGCAATAATAACAGTCAAAGCTGTACTGAAAATGTCAAATTATGCAACCAATGGAATAAAACAACAGCAGAACCGTCAGTGGGTGGAGGGAAAATTCTTATGCCCTAAGGGCCTGGTGGAATAATGTTTTTATGTTTTTTTCTTTTACTTTCATTTAGCCAAAGCATGGGGCTACGAAATATGTGGAACAATTTTAGATAATTATAGCTTCAGATGACCTTTGAAACCAAAGTAGCTATGAAGGGTTGGTTTTTTCCCCTACAAGCTAGGTTGTGTTTTGTTTGGTGTTCCTAATGTGGTTTACATCTGTTGTTTTCAGGAACACTTGGATTATGAGATTATTCAGTCTCTCAACCCTGAATTTAGCAAAGCGGTCGTCAGAGTGAATGTGTTCAAAGAGCATAGGCAGACTATCCAGGTAGATTTATATTTGATAGAAGCTTTCTTCCATTTTCCTTCAGGCATGTGTAGACACAATTACTTATTCCTGGCACTCTTCAAATGCTATAACTTCTTTGCAAAAGCTGGCTAAGGCTGCTTAACTCCTAGTCAGACTGGTTTACCAAAGCGAGTCTTCAGCGCCATGTTTTCAGAAGACATGATATATTGTGCTGCACCCAATGCCAGGCCCTCGGGCCTAGGGGTTGGATGTGGTGCCCGGACCCCTCTGTCTGGCCCTTGGAATTCTCCTCAAGCCCCACTCCTCACTGCTTCCGCTTTGCACTGTGCTTAGTGTTTTTGCTTAGCTGAAATGTGTCCCTAAGCTCTGATAAAGCCTATTGCTTGCCTGGATAGGAAAGTATAGAAACAAGGAAAATGTGCATTAATAGCTCTGCCCAGCACTGGCCTGTGGCCTCCAGAAGGCTGCTCTCTCCCTCATTTAATCTCCACAACAACCTTGTGAGGTAGGTTAGTCTGAGACGCAGTGACTGGCCAAAGGTGAACTTCATGGCTGTGGTGGGATTTGAACCCTGGTTCAAGAATGACTCTCTTAATCACTACGCTACACCCACTCACTCTCAATTTTGTAAGTGACCTGACGGTCCAGGCCCAAGGGCACATCTTTCATTTTTTCCTTTGCAAAGGTGGCCAAAATTTCCACTGTGGCCCTTGGTGCTAAAATACTTGCTTATCTATGTGAAGAACAGTAGGGTGCAGTAAATAATAATGTATAATAATAATAATAATAATAATAATTTATTATTTATACCCCGCCCATCTGGCTGGGTCTCCCCAGCCACTCTGGGCGGCTTCCAAAAGAACATTAAAATACAGTAATCTATTAAACATTAAAAGCCTCCCTAAACAGGGCTGCCTTCAGATGTCTTCTAAAGGTCTGGTAGTTGTTGTTCTCTTTGACATCTGAAGGGAGGGCGTTCCACAGGGCGGGCGCCACTACCGAGAAGGCCCTCTGCCTGGTTCCCTGTAACTTGGCTTCACGCAGCGAGGGAACCGCCAGAAGGCCCTCGGCGCTGGACCTCAATGTCCGGGCTGACCGATGGGGGTGGAGACGCTCCTTTAGGTATACTGGACCGAAGCCATTTAGGGCTTTGAAGGTCAGCACCAACACTTTGAATTGTGCTCGGAAACGTACTGGGAGCCAATGTAGGTCTTTCAAGACCGGTGTTATGTGGTCTCGGCGGCCGCTCCCAGTCACCAGTCTAGCTGCCGCATTCTGGATTAGTTGTAGTTTCCGGGTCACCTTCAAAGGTAGCCCCACGTAGAGCGCATTGCAGTAATCCAAGCGAGAGATAACTAGAGCATGCACCACTCTGGCGAGACAGTCCGCGGGCAGGTAGGGTCTCAGCCTGCGTACCAGATGGAGCTGGTAGACTGCTGCCCTGGATACAGAATTAACCTGTGCCTCCATGGACAGCTGTGAGTCCAGAATGACTCCCAGGCTGCGCACCTGGTCCTTCAGGGGCACAGTTACCCCATTCAGGACCAGGGAGTCCTCCACACCTGCCCGCCCCCTGTCCCCCAAAAACAGTACTTCTGTCTTGTCAGGATTCAGTCTCAATCTGTTAGCCGCCATCCATCCTCCAACCGCCTCCAGACACTCACACAGGACCTTCACCGCCTTCACTGGTTCTGATTTGAAAGAGAGGTAGAGCTGGGTATCATCCGCATACTGATGAACACCCAGCCCAAACCCCCTGATGATCTCTCCCAGCGGCTGCATATAGATGTTAAAAAGCATGGGGGAGAGGACAGAGCCCTGAGGTACCCCACAAGTGAGAGTCCAGGGGTCTGAACACTCATCCCCCACCACCACTTTCTGAACACGGCCCAGGAGGAAGGAGCGGAACCACTGTATAACAGTGCCCCCAGCTCCCAACCCCTCTAGGCGGTCCAGAAGGATGTTATGGTCGATGGTGTCAAAAGCCGCTGAGAGATCCAGCAGAACTAGGAAACAGCTCTCACCTTTGTCCCTAGCCCGCCGGAGATCATCAACCAGTGCGACCAAGGCAGATTCAGTCCCATGATGAGGTCTGAACCCCGATTGGAAGGGATCCAAATGGTCCGCTTCTTCCAGGCGTGCCTGGAGTTGTTCAGCAACCACCCGCTCAATCACCTTGCCCAAGAATGGAAGATTTGAGACTGGGCGATAGTTGGTCATATTAGCCACATCCAAAGATGGTTTTTTAAGAAGCGGTTTAATAACCGCCTCTTTTAGTGGGTCTGGGAAGGCTCCCTCACAGAGAGAGGCATTCACCACCCCGCGGAGCCCATCGCCCAGCCCTTCCCGGCTAGCTTTTATTAGCCAGGATGGGCAAGGATCAAGAAGACAGGTGGTCGGTTTCACTCGTCCAAGCAGCCTGTCCACATCCTCGGAGGTAACAGATTGGAATTGATCCCATGAAACATGACTAGACAGGGCTCTAGCACTCTCCCGCCCCGGCTCTGCTCCCACGGTGGAGTCTACCTCCTTCCGAATCTGAGCGACTTTATCTGCAAAAAACATTGCAAAAGCATTGCAGGAGATCTTGGGGTCCCTATCAGACCCAGATGACGGAGGTGGTTCTGCTAGATTGCGAACCACCTGGAAGAGTCTCCTGCTGCTGTTTTCTGCAGATGCAATAGAAACGGCAAAGAAAGTTCTCTTTGCCGTTGCCATTGCCACTTGGTAGGCTCGAAGTTGAGCTCTAGCCCGTGTCCGGTCTGATTCAGAATGAGTTTTCCGCCACCGGCGCTCTAGCCGTCTCAGCGACTGTTTCATCACCCTCAGCTCCGGAGAAAACCACGGGGCTGTCCGGGCTCCATGCAATCGGAGAGGGCGCTTCGGAGCCAGACAGTCAATAGCCCTGGTTAACTCCACATTCCAGCGGGCCACCAGGGAATCAGCTGAAAGGCCATCAACATGGGATAAAACATCCCCTACCACTCTCTGGAAACCATTTGGATCCATTAAGTGGCGGGGGCGGACCATCCGAATCGGTCCCACCTCCCGGCAGAGGGGAAGGGTCGCGGAGAAGTCTAGTTGCACCAGGAAGTGATCTGACCATGGCACTTCTTTTGTATCGCTTTTACTTAGTGTCAGATCACCAACATCCATAGAGGTAAACACTAGGTCTAAGGCATGTCCGCGGCTATGAGTTGGGCCAGACTTATTCAGGGACAGCCCCATGGAGGCCATGCTTTCCACGAAGTCCCGAGCGGCCCCTTGTAAGGTCGTGTCGGCGTGGATATTAAAATCTCCTAAGACAACCAGGCTAGGTGTCTCCAGGAGCACATCCGCCACGACCTGAAGCAGCTCGGGCAGGGAATCCTTGGTGCAGCGGGGAGGTCGGTACACCAAAAGGAATCCTGTACTGCCCCTATTGCCCAACTTCCAGAACATGCACTCAGAAAACTTGGTCTTTCCAATAGGACGCCTGGTGCAAACTAATGACTTCCTAAAAATCACTGCAACCCCCCCTCCCCGCCCAGATGGCCTGGGTTGCTGTGCGTAAGAGAAACCTGGTGGACAAGCAGCGGCAAGGACTGGCCCATCTGCCTCATCCAACCAAGTCTCTGTCACACATGCCAGGTCAAGTCCCCCATCCACAATCAGGTCGTGGATGGCAGTGGTTTTGTTCATCATTGACCTGGCATTACACAGCAACACTTTCAGGTCATGTGGGTATCCCTTGTTGATTCCAGTACCCGTCCAGTCAGGGCCAGACCCGGAGGCAGGGATAGTCCTCAAACAACGACTAAGCCTGCCTCCTCGGTAATGACATGGTCTGGTCCTAGCGTGACTCCTCCTCCTGCCCGTGATCACTGAGATCGGGTGTCCCAGTGCATCCCCCCCTGTAGAACTTGTCCCAGCCATTTTATCGGCTGGGACCCACTCCCGGGCAGCCCTGATCCCACCCCTTAAGAACAAACACCTATATAAAAAGCAACAGAAAAAACAAAGCAAAAAAAAAAACCACAAAAAACAATTAAACAATATAAACCAAAAACAATAAAGATTACAAGTATACCAAAATTAAACAAATTCCCAAACCAACTAAGAATCCAATCCACCCACCCTACCAGAAAGAATTAAAAACAAAACAAAACAAAAAACCATTTAAAAACATTCTAAAAATAACTCGGTGCTGTTATAAGTTCTGCTGGGCAACAGTAGCAGCCGTCCTTTTGAGGGCCAACAGGCCCTGCCCTGGGCCAGATGGTGAGAGGCAGGGAGAGGTCCTGTGGGCACTCAGGCAGGAGAATCTTGGGCTGTGGCAGCCGTCCTTTTGAGGGCCAACAGGCCCTGCCCTGGGCCAGATGGTGAAAGGCATGGAGAGGTCCTGTAGGCATTCAGGCAGGAGAATCCTGGGCAGCAGTGTTCCAGGGCCTCTCTGCCGGCCTTTAAGCTGTCGAGGTGAGTGCAGGCCCCACCCCCCAGAGTCCAGGTGAAATTGGCAGCAGGGGAGAGCACAGACACTCACGAGCAGCAGCCAGCAATGGTGTTCCAGGGCCTCTCTGCCGGCCTTTAAGCTGTCGAGGTGAGTGCAGGCCCCACCCCCCAGAGTCCAGGTGAAATTGGCAGGAGGGGAGAGCACAAACACTCACGAGCAGCAGCCAGCAATGGTGTTCCAGGGCCTCTCTGCCGGCCTTTAAGCTGTCGAGGTGAGTGCAGGCCCCACCCCCCAGAGTCCAGGTGAAATTGGCAGGAGGGGAGAGCACAGACACTCACGAGCAGCAGCCAGCAATGGTGTTCCAGGGCCTCTCTGCCGGCCTTTAAGCTGTCGAGGTGAGTGCAGGCCCCACCCCCCAGAGTCCAGGTGAAATTGGCAGCAGGGGAGAGCACAGACACTCACGAGCAGCAGCCAGCAATGGTGTTCCAGGGCCTCTCTGCCGGCCTTTAAGCTGTCGAGGTGAGTGCAGGCCCCACCCCCCAGAGTCCAGGTGAAATTGGCAGGAGGGGAGAGCACAGACACTCACGAGCAGCAGCCAGCAATGGTGTTCCAGGGCCTCTCTGCCGGCCTTTAAGCTGTCGAGGTGAGTGCAGGCCCCACCCCCCAGAGTCCAGGTGAAATTGGCAGGAGGGGAGAGCACAGACACTCACGAGCAGCAGCCAGCAATGGTGTTCCAGGGCCTCTCTGCCGGCCTTTAAGCTGTCGAGGTGAGTGCAGGCCCCACCCCCCAGAGTCCAGGTGAAATTGGCAGCAGGGGAGAGCACAAACACTCACGAGCAGCAGCCAGCAATGGTGTTCCAGGGCCTCTCTGCCGGCCTTTAAGCTGTCGAGGTGAGTGCAGGCCCCACCCCCCAGAGTCCAGGTGAAATTGGCAGGAGGGGAGAGCGCAAACACTCACGAGCAGCAGCCAGCAATGGTGTTCCAGGGCCTCTCTGCCGGCCTTTAAGCTGTCGAGGTGAGTGCAGGCCCCACCCCCCAGAGTCCAGGCGAAATTGGCAGGAGGGGAGAGCGCAAACACTCACGAGCAGCAGCCAGCAATGGTGTTCCAGGGCCTCTCTGCCGGCCTTTAAGCTGTCGAGGTGAGTGCAGGCCCCACCCCCCAGAGTCCAGGTGAAATTGGCAGCAGGGGAGAGCACAGACACTCACGAGCAGCAGCCAGCAATGGTGTTCCAGGGCCTCTCTGCCGGCCTTTAAGCTGTCGAGGTGAGTGCAGGCCCCACCCCCCAGAGTCCAGGTGAAATTGGCAGGAGGGGAGAGCACAAACACTCACGAGCAGCAGCCAGCAATGGTGTTCCAGGGCCTCTCTGCCGGCCTTTAAGCTGTCGAGGTGAGTGCAGGCCCCACCCCCCAGAGTCCAGGTGAAATTGGCAGGAGGGGAGAGCACAAACACTCACGAGCAGCAGCCAGCAATGGTGTTCCAGGGCCTCTCTGCCGGCCTTTAAGCTGTCGAGGTGAGTGCAGGCCCCACCCCCCAGAGTCCAGGTGAAATTGGCAGGAGGGGAGAGCACAAACACTCACGAGCAACAGCCAGCAATGGTGTTCCAGGGCCTCTCTGCCGGCCTTTAAGCTGTCGAGGTGAGTGCAGGCCCCACCCCCCAGAGTCCAGGTGAAATTGGCAGGAGGGGAGAGCACAAACACTCACGAGCAGCAGCCAGCAATGGTGTTCCAGGGCCTCTCTGCCGGCCTTTAAGCTGTCGAGGTGAGTGCAGGCCCCACCCCCCAGAGTCCAGGTGAAATTGGCAGGAGGGGAGAGCACAAACACTCACGAGCAGCAGCCAGCAATGGTGTTCCAGGGCCTCTCTGCCGGCCTTTAAGCTGTCGAGGTGAGTGCAGGCCCCACCCCCCAGAGTCCAGGTGAAATTGGCAGGAGGGGAGAGCACAAACACTCACGAGCAGCAGCCAGCAATGGTGTTCCAGGGCCTCTCTGCCGGCCTTTAAGCTGTCGAGGTGAGTGCAGGCCCCACCCCCCAGAGTCCAGGTGAAATTGGCAGCAGGGGAGAGCACAGACACTCACGAGCAGCAGCCAGCAATGGTGTTCCAGGGCCTCTCTGCCGGCCTTTAAGCTGTCGAGGTGAGTGCAGGCCCCACCCCCCAGAGTCCAGGTGAAATTGGCAGCAGGGGAGAGCACAGACACTCACGAGCAGCAGCCAGCAACAACATAGATACACTATGCTAGACTTTCCTGAAGCCACTTGGTTGGTTTTGCAGCACAGGCAAGATCTGTACCTGGGACGTTTAGTCCTCGCACATGCGCTGGGCTCTCTCTCTCTCTCTCTCTCTCTCTCTCTCTCTCTGCCTCTAAATATGCTAGCTCTGGTGTCCAGGTGATGTAAGTTTAATTGTGAATTCTGTCATCCGTAGGTTAGAACATCTGCTTATATTTCCTCACAATTAGACTGTGCCTGTATTATAAAGGTGTTGTCTGTTTCTGTAACCTCAAAGTCCCCCTTTTAAATCTTTTTCCTGCTCTGTGGAATTATATTGCATTAATAAACAACATCAAAAATCTTAAGGAAAACAAGGTGATTGATCTTCAAATGGAGCTAAGTCTTCTTCTTTGGTGATCACTTGTAGCCAAGTAAGATTGTCTTCCATGAATATGGTCTTAACAGTGTGTCTGTAAGTGACTGTGGAGGCCAATTCCAGAATTCTGGAGGCCAATTCTGGAGCTAAGTATGAGTTAAAGAAATCATTGATACTTGTTGTGGATTCCTTTCTGGTCGGTTGAACGCTTAGCAGAGAATGGTCATCTACTTAGAAATAGTAGTAGTAGTAGTAGTAATAATAATAATTATAAAAATCACATTTTTCTCATTTCTTGGCAAGTATATCCACCCTGCTGATGCTGTGAAACTGGGGCAAGCTGAGCTTGTGGTGATTGATGAAGCTGCTGCTATCCCACTCCCACTGGTGAAAAACCTGTTAGGCCCTTACCTGGTCTTCATGGCTTCTACAATCAATGGGTAAGTTCTTCATTCTAGCTTACTTGCCTTAAATCTGCTCTAAGAGTTTCTGTGACTCTTAGCAGGGCTGCTCCCACACCATAAACTTAAAGCACCAAGACACCACTTTAAACAGTCTGGGCTTCCCCCAAAGAATCCTGAGAGCTGTAGTTTGTTAAAGGTGCTGGAAGTTGTTAGGCAATCCCTACCCCCCCCAAGCTAAAATTCCCAGGGTTCCCTGTGATTGATTGTAAAAGCACTCTGGGAAAAGTAGCTTTCTGATTTACATGCAGGTTTCCCGTTGCTTGATTTCCCATCCCCTGGTTACTCCTACTTGCCTACTGAATACGTGAATTATTTTCCCTGAAATTTATTGTGCTGTAGCTTTATTGTGTGTAGAAGGGATGCAGTGGCGCTGTGGTCTAAACCACAGAGCCTAGGGCTTGCTCATCTGAAGGTTGGCTGTTCGAATCCCCGTGACAGGGTGAGCTTCCGTTGTTTGGTCCCAGCTCCTGCCCACCTAGCAGTTCGAAAGCACGTCAAAGTGCAAGTAGATAAATAGGTAGGAAGGTACCTCTGGCAGGAAGGTAAACGGCGTTTCTGTGCGCTGCTCTGGTTCACCAGAAGCGGCTTAGTCATGCTGGCCACATGACCTGGAAGCTGTACGCCGGCTCCCTCGGCCTATAGAGCGAGATGAGCGCCGCAACCCCAGAGTCGTCCGCGACTGGACCTAATGGTCAGGAGTCCCTTTACCTTTTAGCTTAACACCTGACGATACTAATGCTATTTCTTTGGTCACTAATCTGTCATGGCTCACTGACGCGCATGGAAGTCTTCCATTGATACTACAGGAATCAAGAGCTTTACTTGTGGCTCTCTCTTTTCACTCGACTGCTTTGTCTGTTTGTTCTTAATAGGTATGAGGGTACTGGCCGTTCCCTCTCCCTGAAGCTGATCCAGCAGTTACGGCAGCAGAGTGCACAAGCACAGGCCAGTATGACAGCAGAGAACAAGGCGACGACAACGCTGAAACTGTCCTCAGGTATAGTCATTCCACAGAGCTGAGAAATCCCAGGCTGCATAATGTGACATCCACACTGCGGAAGTACAGCATGTACATTTCTCAGATATGTGCCAAAGAGTGGTTCTTGACACAGGAGAAATTCCCCCCCCCCAAAAAAAAAGAACTGCAGGAAATGGATGCAAGACCTTTGAGCTGCTGTCACCATTAGTTGTCTTGGACCTGAAAGTGTAGTGCTGAATCGAGAAAATCCAGCCAGATGGGCGGGGTACAAATAATAAATTATTATTATTATTATTATTATTATTATTATTATTATTATTATTATTATTTATTACCTACCTATCATGGAGGGCTGACAGTGCGGCAGTGTGAGAAGCTGTAATTGGGCAGCGTTAAGAGGGCTTTCAGGGCTTGTGAGGAGGACACAACCTGCTGACGCATTCTTGGCAGTTTAATGTGAAAACACTTCCCATTTGGGGCTTTTGGAGCCAAGGGTGGTTAATTTCTGGACTCGACCCTTAATTTTTAAATTTGTTTTGTGCACTGCTCAGTTTTCTTCATGACATACAGTTCTGTGTTTATATCACATTTTAGGTATTTGATTCAATTTGATTGAATATTGTTCTCTGTGTGTTGTTTTTTACGTAAACATAAACCACTTAGCGGTTTTTATTTCATTAAGTAGTGTAAAATGTATAGAAATAGAAATAATTCTTTGGACAATCAGCTAAGGCAGCTTTCCCCAACCTGTTGCCCTCCAAATGGAAGGTACCAGTTTAGGAAACACTGGGATGTAAGAGTTTTGTTCTTCCCTATCTCCTTTGTTTTGGTTTTTTTATGGATATGAATTGGCCATGGACTTAAATTTTTCACTTTTGCCCTTTTGTGTCTTTCTCTCTCTCCAGCTCGCTCGCTGCATGAAGTTTCCCTCCAGGAATCCATCAGGTATGCCCCGGGAGATCCAGTTGAAAAGTGGCTGAACGACTTGCTGTGTTTGGATTGCCTCAACATCACAAGGATTATATCTGGCTGCCCACTGCCTGAAACCTGTGACCTGTATCCTTGCTGCTGGAGCTTATTCTCATGCCGTGTGTGGCATTTAGCAGCCCCACAGGGAGTAAGAGAGATGGAAAACTGGCAGGAATTCAGTATCAAGCTCTGTTGATACTGGGCAAACCTTTCAGTTTGCCAGATGGAATGATCCACTCTCTCCTCCTGCTGCATACTGTTCCCAGGAAATTACTCCCTTCCCAGGTCCTTCCTAGAGTGAAACACAGGTGAGATGGCCCTTAACCCATGGCACTCAGATACTACGTGAACAGGGACACCCTCTTCTGCTATCACCGAGCATCAGAGACTTTTCTTCAGAGGCTGATGGCGCTGTACGTGGCTTCTCACTACAAGGTTGGTGGCACTGTTCCTGTTGCCAGCTTCGGATGGAGATTGGGGAACCTTTGACCGTCCTTGCTGAGCTGTGGTTGGACAAAAATCATAAGTGTTTTTCCTTGTGGTTCTTTTTCTTTCTGATTCCTTCAGTTCCCTTCTTTCCTTCGGTCCACCTCTGTCGCTGTTGTGGGCAGACTCCCAACCCTTCACAACAGTGAGAGAGGGGTGTGTTGGGGGCTGGGGTAAAGAGAGAGATGGCAAAAGTCACCCCCACTGCCCTGCCAACAGGAGTGATCCCCCAGCTGAATGCCACTTGGGAAGCTCCTGCTGGTTGGAGCAAGATCAGTATTTGCAGTTGGATGGAAGAAAAAAACCACTATTATATATACTCTTATATACTATATACACTTTACTGCATCAAAATGACCCTATATAGCTTGGCATTTAAAAAAAATCAGTTTGATGACGATGGTCTTCATTGCTTCAAAGAGAGTTCTCTATGCAAAAAACCCTCCAAAAACCGTAATGCAGATACGTAAATCAGAAGTAGTGAACTAGTTGCTCATCGGATGAAAAATGAATATAATTGTGTGTGTTTAGAGAACTAATTTGGTTGTCTTTCCAGAATTCTCCCAATGACCTCCAGATGCTTTCAGATGCTCCTGCCCATCACCTCTTTTGCCTTCTGCCACCCGTTGCACCTACCCAGAATTCTTTGCCAGAGGTGCTTGCTGTCGTTCAGGTAAGAGAGGGCACAGAGGGCTGGGCACAGACTAAATTGGCTTCGCTATTGAAATCAATGGGACTTGCTGTAAATGGAACTAACAGAGCAATCCTAACCCCAGCCGGGGACCAGCAGGGCAGAGTGGAGAGCCAGATTGACAGCTGTATCACAAGCCCTGCTGCTTGTGTTGGCTAGGGCAGTATTGTATCGGGGGGGGGGGAGCAATTTCCTTTGTTGTTGTGCCACCTCCAAGCTGGTGCAGCTGAGAGACAAAAGAATTGGATCCCTTTGGAGACTCAAAGAGTTTGATGGTCCAGTCCCAAACATCCCATTTGGGTGCTTTCTGCCAGCTAGCTCTGGTTGAAGAATGCCGGTGGTACCTTCCTGCCCCCCAGGGTGAAGTGTGGGGTGCCTGCCCTGGTGGAGTCTCCCAACCAGCCTCACTACTCTTCATGGGCAGTAGAGAGCAGCAGAGGGGCACCTGCACACCCTCCTAAGCTCTCTATCAACATCAGGTTGAGTGTTTAGATTGCACCCAGAGCTTAGACTGGATCCAACCCGAAGCCTTTTGTGTTTAAAGAGCTCTGATTAAATTGCCCAGAAAGTAAGCTGTGGAAAATCGGGTATCTGATAAAGGCTGAAAATCCTCCATCAGAGAGATAACCTTTTCATCATTGACGCCTAGGGAAATTACTGTATTCTCCTCCCCCCCCCAATGTATAAGACAACCCCTATTTTTTTTTTATGTTTATGGATTAAATTACCTTAGTCTGTTGAGTACTGTGCTTTAGTCTAGCACTAAATCCCATGTCTCCTTTATTTCCCCCACTTTTGGCAGGTATGTTTGGAGGGAGAGATCGCCCGACAGTCTATTATGAACAGTCTGTCGAGGGGCAAGAAAGCATCGGGAGATCTCATTCCATGGAGCGTCTCAGAGCAGGTAACTGATCGGCTTCTCAGTTGCATCTCAGGTGCTTTGCACTTTTGTGTATTCTTATTCTTCAATTCCATTTGATCGATTGCTTCATTTCTTCTAAATTTTCATTTCTAGTTCCAAGATCCTGACTTTGGCAGTCTCTCTGGTGGGAGAGTTGTTCGCATTGCAGTCCATCCTGATTATCAAGGGGTAATGTATTTTATTCTTCTGTTGCTAGCATTTGAAAGAAATCCTGCAAATACCATTTTTGGGGGATCTTATTTTTTTCCTGCTTCAGAAGCCTGGAAGCAGGAAAAAAAACAGGGTTTTTAGCAGACTGCTTACTTAAGACCCATTAGTTTGGGCCTTATATCTTTCACTGCCCTGGCAGGATATAAATTTAAAGAAAAAACAATATGTATGAAATGTGTATTCTGGTGTCTGTGTGTGTTGGCAACTTTTTATAACTAATAATCATCTGTGGTTGCAGAGTGATGCTGACCTGGTCGTGTAAATCAGGGATGAGGAACCTGTGGTCCACCAGATGGTGTTAGACTCCAGGCCCAGCCAGCATGGCCCAATGGTCAGGGATGATGGAAGTTGTAGTCTATGAACATCTGAAGGGGCCACATGTTCTTCATCCCAATGTGAAATGAGCTTGATGCTTGATGTCTGAAATGCTGAGCTTCCTGAAGGAGCCAGGCTGTAAGAGCTTTCTCTTTCTCGAATGTGCATCCTTTCTTTCAAAACCCTTTTCTTCCCAGATGGGTTATGGCAGCCGAGCTCTGCGTTTGCTGCAGATGTACTATGAAGGCAAGTTTCCTTGTTTGGAAGAAAAAGTGACTCAGAAGCCAAGAGAAATTGCTACCGTGAGCAGTGAGGTAGGAAGGCTAGCTCAGCCAGTAGAGCATGAGACTCTTAATCTCAAGGTTATGGGTTGTGGGTTTGTGCCCCACCTTGGGCAAAAGATCCCCTGCATTGCAAGGGGTTGGACTAGATGACCCTCGTGGTCCCTTCCAACTCTGTGATTCTATGACATTCTACAAATTGAGATTTGCTTTTAAGACAGGTATCCCCAAACTTTGGCCCTCCAGATGTTTTAGCCTACAACTCCCGTGATCCCTAGCTAACAGGACCAGTGGTCAGGGATGATGGGAATTGTAGTCCAAAACATCTGGAGGACTGAAGTTTGGGGATGCCTGTTTTAAGAGGTCCACATTTTGTTTATACCTCTTCGGACTGCTTTCCACTGAACAAGCAAATTTCAACAATGCTTTGGGCCACTCATCCACTTGCTAAGCAATCTGCTGTTTTTGTTTTTTAGGCGGTCAGTTTATTAGAAGAAGCTTTGATGCCTCGGAAGGATTTGCCGCCTCTGCTTCTCAAACTGAGTGAGAGGCAAGCTGAGAATCTGGACTATCTTGGTGTGTCTTACGGTTTGACACCAAGGCTGCTCAAGTAAGCACTTGGATGCATTTGTATCCTCTGCTGGGAGAGGCTAAGAGATCCCTGTGCCATTGTGATACCAGGCGTACACAGGATTGCATCAATGACTTCTGGCCACAATGGGCTCTTTTCTATCTTTACTGTTGGAGGCAGTATAGCTCTGGGTACCAGTTGCTGGGGATCACAAGGGAGGAGGGCTTTGCTACTCTCAGGTCTGGCCACTATGAGAAAAGGGTGCCAGATGAACCTTTTGTTATGGAACGGTCTTTACTTACGAGGAAAGACACAGCAAAGACACATGCCCGACTGGCATGATCTCTCCTTCCAGGATCGTCCGGGAGCTTATCAGCTTCTTCAACCCGAACATCACAGCGACTGGTGTCGGCAGACATCCAGCACACTCAGGAATCAGCAGAAATGTGCGCAGTAGCGTAACAGACCATGGCAGCTCAGCATTATAGCTTAAACTACTTTATTACATATCTACACACATGGAGCTCTAAATCATGGCCCCTCTCTAGCATCAGGCAGCCGAGAGAGAGAACAAAGGACAAGAGTCCTATTTAGAGGATACATAGCAAGACAAGACTTCCTGTCTGCCGTCACTTCCCCCTTCCACTCTGTGGGATGAAAAACAAAAATACAGTCATGTGATAACAATAAGCCCATGACTGAACACAGGGAATGAATCTAATAACACCTTTGACCGGATCCAACAGGGCTTTTCTTATGTTCTTCACAACTATACTGAAGTTGGGTATTGTGTTTTGCAAAGCATGAAATCTTCAGACCAAGTGCAGTTTCTTACCTTGGGATGTTTTGCCTGTTTTGGATTGTTCATAATGAAGGTACAATCTGGTGAAATTTGCGCACAGCAGAACACGTCTCTCAGGGGTTCTTTAGCTGTGATTCCTGAATCGCAGGGAGTTGTACTTAGATGACCCTTGGGGTCCCTTCCAACTCTACAATTCTAGGGTTCCAAGTCCTATTGAAATGAAGGGAGCAGTACAAGAACATCGTTCTGCATCAATGTGCTGTTTCCGGTTACTTCAGTTAGCTTCTTCCATACACCTGGATACTATACTTAAGACTGTGCTGAAATATTCTCCAGTGTGTAGATCAAAACAACTTACCTTCATGGAAATTTTTTGGGGGTTGATTTGATCTAACCGGAGCCAGAGCAAGGGCTTCCCCCCTCCCCTCCCATGTGCCCCCTGCACCTCACCCAAATCTGCTCTGGAGGGTCATGTTTCTGGAGGGCCAGAACAGCAAGCGATGGGGTGGGCGGGGGAGCAGAGGGGAGATAATTATTTCTGGCAAGTAGAAATGCTTGCACTGAATGGCACAATATTGAATTGTACCCACAGATTATCCAAATTTTTTCACTTTTCTAGTAGCACTGGCTACTGCTGCTCCAGTACCATTCCCCCTTCCACCCTCTTTGCTGCTGCTTCCTTCCTAAAATAATCACAATGGTGATCACACAAGAAATGTGGCGAGGTCACAGGGCCATGGAATTCATCAAATTTGATGGTGTTAGTGAGAGCAACTAAGAGTGAGAGCAAGGGAAAGAAGAAATCAATGGAGATGGTTGCAAGGAGTGGTGGAGAAGGCCTTGGTGTCTTTTGGTCACAAATGCCTGGGGAAAATGGTGTGTAGCTTTGGCTCAGCCCTAAGCATAAATAAATATTGTGCAATTACTTTGTGTTTTATAGTATATGATCAGCATTCTCTTTGACAGGCTATAAGTAAGTTTTTGTTTCTCTCTTCTACCAGGTTTTGGAAACGAGCTGGATTTGTACCAGTTTATCTGAGGCAGACTCCTGTAAGTTTCATTTCATTGCCCAAGACCACAAATAGTGCTGGAATGTTTTTCGGTTCTGGTGATCCCTGTAAGGAAAACAAAGATTATATTGCAATGGCAATGTGATAGCTTTTTTATAATTTTATTTTGACAAAGTAATAATAATAGATAAATAAGAATAAAAATGTGTACCCCACCCCCAAGACCATTCCATTGTAACGATCCAACCTCCCAAAATTTCAACACCTCTTGCGATGGTTTGACCCCGTTCCGTTTTAACGGTACAAATTCTACAAACACCTTCCATATCTTCTCAAAATCACTTCTCCTGCATATTACCTGTCTTACCTTAATAGCACATGTTAATTTATCATGAATAGCTACATCTCACACCCCTTTATACCATTCCATTCCATTTTATATCCACCTTGCCCCTTCCACTTCCTAGCTATAATGACTTGTACATCTGTCAATAAATTTGTGAGCAAGTCCTTCAAAGTCTGTGAATCTTCCACCCCATCATAAATAGATAATAATGCTACCTCTGGACTTTTGGTCAGCTTTAACCCAGTGAGTTCTGTTATTTCTGCAATAGTTTTTTTATTATTAAGCTGTAGTTTATCTTATACTCTTCAGCATTTCAAAAATGTTTGGTGTATATTTATTGAACAATCAGCTAGGCATTATTTAATTGGTTGACAGTCTTACTATAGATCCAGTGAGTGTTATTGGTTTGCCTAGGGTGGGTTTTGTTTGCATAAATCAGGTGTTCAGTTTTAAAATGGTTTCCTTTTGATCGCTTCAGTTCTTTGTAGTCATCAGACACATACAGTGAAATAATAGTTAATAAGTTTTCACTTTTCACCAATTATGTCCCTGAAGTTTGGAATTCCATAGTCTTCTAGTATACCAGACTTGGCAACTTATAATTCTCACCTCCATTCTGAAGTGATTATTAGCAGTTATTGCTGCTGACTATCGTGTGTTTTCTGATAAACTTGTTTATTTTCTGCTGCTGTTTACTGTTGAAAAGATTCGACGGCTCATAAAATGTTGCAGCTACAAGCAATACCTTTATTTTCCAGAATGATCTGACTGGGGAGCACTCATGTATCATGCTGAAGGCCTTGAATGAAGAGGAAGAGAGTGAGCAGGAGAACTGGCTAAGTGCCTTCTGGAAAGGTGACTAGTATGAATGATGTTTCAGCGCTGTTTTGAGCTGCCATTTTAGGGTTGGATGGTAAATTTACCACCACATTCCCATGGGGTGGGGAGTGGGGTTCCTCTGAATAAAAGGTATAGTCTTGCATAAAAAGTAGCCATCAACTTTAGCTGCAGTGGTGACTTTGACCCCACAGTTTCACATCCCCCACCGCAAATTACTGTTAATCAGCCTTTAGTATGATCATGAAGTAGTAAACCAGGTTTTGTTTCCATTTGTCCTGCAGATTTCAGGAGGAGGTTTCTCTCCCTTTTGTCATATCAGTTCAGCACTTTCTCTCCTTCGTTAGCTTTGAACATTTTGCAAAACAGGAATATCAAGCAGCCACCTCAACCCCGTAAGTAAATGTCTGCAAAGCTCCCTGGAGGGCATTTTGTAAAACTAAAGAGTACTAAAGCAAATCCCAGGAAAAAATGCATGCATCACATTAAAAAATAAAAAAGGTCTTCAAGAAATATACACAGTACTCTGCTTTCTCTGGTCCAAGAGCAGTCTCTTCCTTGAAGGGCAGCTTGTTGCATTTCCATGCTGAGAAAGGGGATCCTTTACAGAAGACATCAGATTGGTTATCCCCGTCTTACATAGCATAAGATGCTAAAATGAGCTACTGGCCAAACACTGCTCTGCTTCCTGTTCTTAACACCTAGATAGCAAGTGTAATTTATCTCTGTCTTGTTTTTTTCCCTTCTTGCCACTCCACTCAAAATTTAATTCATGCTTTGCTAAGCAATCAGCCGTAATGAATTAGAAGCTGTTTTTATCCCTTACGACCTGAAGAGGCTGGAGATGTACTCAAGGAACATGGTCGACTATCACTTGATTATGGACATGATTCCAGCTATCTCTAAGATGTACTTTCTCAACCAGCTTGGAGATATGACCCTTTCTGCTACTCAGTCTGTAAGTATCATGTGTTTAGCTAGTGTCTTGTTAATGCAAGTCCTCTCATTTGATGGCCAGTCTCTGATCTAATTGATTGAGATGTGTGTGTGTGTGTGTGTGTGTGTGTGTGTGTGTGTGTGTATGTATATATATATGTTGTGCGATTTAGTAACCCCCAAATCTTTGCTACACTTGTGACCTTGACCTTTCCCCCCGGAACTCAGTGGCATGCTTGGGTTTTCCAGTTGTCCTCTTAACCTGAAACTCAGCAGGACAAGATCCACAAAGCAATTGTCTTGGAACTACATCAGGTGCCCTTGAACCCTAATTTAGAGCCCAACTTCTGAATCAAACAGTAACTGTGAATTAAGGCACTTGCTCAAGATAATTGATGCAGCTTGATTGCAGCACCCCTTATCTGAAGACCTCTTCAACCTATTTGTGGGAGCATTTGTGGCTCATATAGGCCACCAACAGTCAGAGGTCGGGGTGGAAGAATGCAGAACGTAATGCAGGCATTGGGAATTGATTCCATTTTTTCTTAAAGCCTCTGGCAGTTTGCCAGTGATGGTTTCTGCATCTGTGATGGTCACCTGCATCTGAGACTCTGTGTGTGAAATTAGTGGAGCAAATGAATGCCTTACGTTTTGTTGCACTGAACTTGGCAAGGCGCAGTAGACAAGTGTTGCGGGAGCAAAACAGAGCAAAAGGAAAGGCTAAGGGAAGAAAATGAGAAAATCTGGCATAGGTAGATGGTGGTTTGCTGGGGGACTTTGCAGTTTGTTTTTGGGTGGTTCACTTCACAAAGAGAGAAGAAGGGGATTGGCAAGGAATGCGTTAAAAATGAGTACGGAGTTAAAATGGTAGCAAAATGCTACTCTACCATTGATGTGAAGCGATCTTCCTGGACTAATAAAAATGTAACGTGGCCCTTTGAGTTTTGTGCACCTAAAGTTTTGAAAAGAGAGGAAATTGCTGGACAAAAATAATAATGATATGATAGGGTTCTGACAAAGGCCAGACTTTTCATTCTGTTGAATCAAAGCCAGGAAACTCACTTTTCTTCCAGGCTCTTCTTCTTGGGATTGGTCTCCAGCACAAATCTGTGGATCAGTTGGAGAAAGAGATAGAGCTGCCTAGTGGCCAATTGATGGGTCTCTTCAACAGGTCTATCCGCAAGGTGGTTCAGGTAAATGTGGTTTCTGTGAGTGTTGCATTTGGGAGGATTACCTGTATGGTGGAACACTGTTGGTGTCCAGATCCAATAGTATAGGATCTAAACTTAACTGTATAAAAATAACTTCAATATGTTTTGCTTTGAACAACTGCCCCTTGTATCATAGGCTCTCTTAGGTTGGTTCTTCAGATGTGGGTAAATGTTTTTGAGGCTCAAACACTGTATGATGCTTAGCTCCCTTGTTTTCTTTTTTTAATAAATGAGAAGCAGCCAAGATTTAGCAAAGTGCCAGGGGGGAAACTGCTCAACTCTTTCTATTCCTGTTGGTTTTCTACCCAAAATGGCACCTCCTCCAGGTGAGAAAACACTACGGTGGAAGAGGATTTTGAATGGACCAATGGTTGGAAGGGAATGTGTTAAGCAGCTCCTCCCCTCCCTTGAGTATTTCACTCATTATTTCAAGATGTGTGTGTGATGCCAGGGAAAAGTTGCACTTGACATTGCGTACTGTTTGAATATGGTGCAGAGCAGAATTTAATTTTGCCAGTTGGTTATGCAAAGTAATCTTGTATTTCTACTATATAAGGGGCCATTGCATGGATGATCATTAGTAACTTCTAAGGAACCAATGGTACCACCAATAAAATGTATCAAGCGTTTCATCCTTAACCAATGAGCGATGACCCTGATGGTAATTTCTCCCTCCTAGGTGTTCAACACTATCCTGGAAAAGGCTGTGGAAGAGCAGATGGCAGTAACTAAAGACGTTGTAATGGAGCCAACTCTGAAATCCTTAAATGAGGATTTGGTAATTTGTGTTTTCAGATTGAGATTCTAAATACTAGTGCTATGTATGTAGAGGTTTCTACCACCACCCCTTCATGCCAGTGCAATATTTCTTTAATCCACACTTCTGTGGATGATTATTTTGCCAATGGCTATGAGCTCTGATAGCTAAACAAAACCTCCATGTACAAAAGCAGTCACCTCTGAATATTAGACATTGAGGTCAAACAGCAGTATTGACTGCCAGGGATGGTGGTAGCTGTGACCCTCTAGGTTTTGTTGGACTGCAAGTTCCACATCCGTGAACTAGTGGGAACTTTTGTCTGGTCTTGCAAGCGCTGTTTATTTTATTTATTAAATTTCTATACTGCCCTCCATCTAAGGATCACAGAAAGTTTACAATATAAAGTGGTTTATGCTATCTTAGTTTTCAAAAAGCCTGGTTCTCGAACGGTTTGTCTCCCAAACGATCGAAACCCGGAAGTGACTGTTACGGTTTTCGAACGTTCTTTCGGAAGCCAAACATCTGACGGGGCTTCCGCAGCTTCCGATTGGCTGCAGGAACTTCCTGCAACCAATCGGAAGCCATGCTTTGCTTTTCAAACGCTTTGTAAGTCAAACGGACTTCCGGAACGGATTCCGTTCGACTTCCAAGGTACGACTATTATCTTTTGAAGAAAGCTTGCCAATAGCTTGCACATTTTCCTATCTCAGTTTTTATAACTGACAGTGCATAACACCAATACATGGTGTTAATCATATTATGGTGAGACAATCTTCCTTGGAATTATCACTGCTTCATCTAAAATCTCAAAATTTCTCATTGGGCAATGCCTTCATTAGAACTATCCAAAATGTCACAAAATAATGGTAAGCTTTAAAGTTCTCTGGAACTCTTCCTCAGGCAATATGTTATGAAAGCAAGAGTTGAGAGGGCATGGGAAAAAATAAAAAAAACACAGAAGTACAAAGAAAGGGCTGGATGTTGTAGCCATTAGATCAGATTTTAGATTTGGTTCCAATATGGAATTTGCAGATGGGATAAGTTTGTCCTAGGTGCCAAAGGTATCAGGTTTCAAATCTAGGATTGTGGGGCAGAGAAGCAATGGCTGGTCAGCCTTTTTTGTTGTGTGTTTGGCTTCAGAACTGTATATTTTTTAATAACCCTATTCAGCATTCATTTTTTTAAAAAGTGCTTTTTCGATGCAGGAAGAAGCAGCAAAAGAATTTCAGGAAAAACACAAGCAAGATGTTGGGAAGTTGAAAGATCTGGACTTTTCACAGTAAGCCCTCGTAATTTGCAGTAAATAAATCCACAGTCTCCAGGAAAGGTATCAGGGAGTCTAAGCTAATTTACCATGTCATCTAAATAGCCCAAGGATGCTACAGGGAAAATATAGTCTTGCTTTGGTTTCACGTTTGAATGGCCACCCATTCATACTATCCATTGTGTTGGCTAAGGCAGATGTTGACATGATAATACGGATCACATTGCTTTGTTTAGGAACCAAATGGCTTGATAAAGCTAGCCTGATGGGTCTGAAGCAGTTCAGGATAAGTTTTGCCGTTTTCCCAACTTCACTTGGTCACTTCCCCACAAGCTACAGGGGAATATGTTCAAAGCCCTGTAACCTCTTTATGGAAGTTGATCGCGACAGGGAGCCATCTTGTCTTACTTGCGGATGGGATCTTAGGCCTCTTGAAATAGGTTTGCCAAAACTCATGTGGCCTTCTGAGGCACAGGCCTGCAGTTCCAGAATTTTCTCACTGATGCCCTTACCAGGACAGGCATTCTGCAAATGTTTTTCCTCTCCCAAAAGGTCACCAGGAAGGCACAACTGACTTTTTATTGTCTTCCAGTTGTGGTCTAACTCTTGTGGCTTTTTAATGAGATTGCTGTCAGTTTCTGAAAGTCTTGCAAACAGGGTTTGAATATCAAGAGCCTAAAATTAATTTCTGTGATCCATTCTCCAAAGGCTGCTGAAGTTTTTAAGAAAACACCCCAAAAACATTTGCCTATCTGACCTTGATTTTAATCTTCTTTTAAGGTCCATTAGTTATAGAGGATCAACCAATCTGAACTTATCTGAATACTTGTTCTTCACAAATTGCTTCAACCAATCTGAATACTTAAGTTCTTCACAAATTGCTTAGTCTCTACCATATTTCTTCTAAGATGTGGATGCAATGCTAACTTAGGTATCAAACTGTGGTTAGAGGAAGGAGCTGCAGGATTGGGTCCCATCAGCCCTATCTGCCTGCCACCTCCTCTGGGCTGATTTTAATTTTGACCATACTAATAATGATGGGAGGCTTTTAGTAGTTGTTTGGATGGTGATAACATTTGAGTCATTTGAAGGGCAGGTTCAGACTTCCACCTTTTAAAAAAAACTTTCAACTTGCAGACTCTCTTTCAGCTGAATGTGCCTGATCATGCTCTTTCTTGTCATTAACCAATGCCTGCATGACCACTAGCATTGCTGCAAAATAAACCAGTATTTTCTGATCAAGGGTCCTCCATTTTAAATCTTTTTTAAAACCCACAATTCCTCTCACTTAGGTATGTTATCCGAGGAGATGATGAAGAATGGAATGAAGTGTTGACCAAAGCAGGACAGAATGCTTCCATTGTCAGCCTCAAAAGGTAGTGACGCACGCTTCTCAAAGGGTTGGCAATACTGGGAAACTGAAGGATTAAATGAAGAAGAGAAAAGTTTCTATCTCAATACATTCTCTTCCATTCCCAACCAACCAGAGGAAGGAATCGGAGACAGTCTCCCTTGTACGGGTGCTACACAATATTGGGGCCACCACTGAGTGTGCCCTGTCTCACAAAGCCAGTCGCATCAGATGCTGGGATGGAATATAGAGCAGGGGCTTAGAAGATGTCTTGAGCCAAGTAGAGTAGCTTCTTATTGGATAAGGTAGTCCTCAAGTTCCCTTTTTGAATTTTTATTTTGCAGAAGATCAGTTTGGCTCTGCATTAGACCTCCGGGTATAGGGCAGTATATAAATTCAATAAATGAAATGAACTCCTAAATCTTCAGAAGCCAAAATATTTAACTTTCAATCTGAAGAAATGTTAATTTAAGGAAGCTCATGGAAGAAAAGCTTCCCATGCTCCCCCCCCCCGTGCATTGTCCTGCATTACTCAGAAGCTCCCACCCCCTAGGTGCCCCTTCACAAAGCCTGGGGGGATGTACAGGATGCTCTAAGGAAAAGGAAGGGATGGACAACTTTCCTAAGTTAATGTAACTTGGTATAAAAAAATTACCTCCAGAGCTTTCTCTAAAGTGGTTTTTTCTTCCTGCCCATTCTATCATGGAGAGATGATAGTAGGGCTTAATGTATTTCACTGTGCCATAAGTATTGCATATTGAATACTGAAATAGGTGTTTACCAGTTGCATTTAGAAAAAATGTTTCTAGGCCATATTGTTGTTAAAGAAATGAAAGTGTTTGAAAAATGCCCGTTTTGCATCTCAACACATGGGAAGGTCTATGGCATCAAGTGGTTATAGACTCTCAAGCCTTAAGTCAAGGCCTTAGTGCCCTGCATAGCTCCTTCCTCCTCTCAATGTCTGCCATAAGCAGAATAAATTATGTAAACAAGCAAATATAGTCAAACTTGCTTAAATCAGAGACCACTTTCTAGAGGTTGCATCTAGACTTGCCCATCCATGAATAGAAGGGTTTATTCTGATTATTGAAGGGACATGGAATCCAGCAGAGGTTACCTACTAGGAGGGATGGAAGGTGGTTTTTCCTTCCCTTAATACCACTTTTCACACCACCCCCAAGTGAATTCACACCCCCTGCCTGGTGATCTTCCTGCAGAAGATGGGAGAAAACAAAGCTATATTGTGTTTTTTAGCTCAAAGTGCACAATGCCCACAAGCATTTTTGTGACCCTTGTGTTATGTTTTTCTCAGTGACAAGAAGAGAAAATCAGAAGCAATCACAATAGGATCAAAACCGGAGAAGAAATTTAAAAAGAAAATCCCAAAGCAGAAGTGGAAGAAATGATCTCAAAATCTGGGACGTGGAGCACTTGTTTTGTGGGAACCTGAAAAGCAAATCACTGTAGGCCACAAAGAAACCATACATCGAAGTGGGAAGACATGGAGGTTTTTCCTTCCCTTCATATAGGGGCACCCTGAAGCTAAACAGTTCAGAAGATCTTTTTATGTTATTGCTGCCAGCTCAGCATTTGTGTTACGCCAAAAGAACAGTAGAGCAGTAAACTGGATTGTTACCAGGAATTATGACTCTTTACAGTTTAGCCTTAAAAAGCCTGTGTTTTGTGTGCCTCAGAGACCTATAAACATCTTTCCTTTCTCTTTACTATTTGTTTTCTTAATAGCAATTTTGGGGAGAGGCCTGGGCCTCAGTGTTGCACGTTTTTTATTTTTAATTGAAAGCTGGTATTTTTTTAGAAGCGTCAGTACAATGAGCTGTAAAAACACTCTGTGGGATTTTGAAATGGTGGAGTTGCGGAGCACTGCCTTCACCTTTGTGCTCCAGGTTCTGTGGTTAATTCTAGACATTGGTTTCTCCTCCTAGCCAGACCGTCTACTGGTATTTAGAAAAACAGAGAATGTGGCAGGGAATCCTGTCCTTTTAAAAGCATCTTCCCTGCTTTTCAGTCTGGGGGGGCAGAATACTCTTACTTGATATCATGTGCCACAGTGCATTGATTAAGAAGTGGCAATAATGTGGGTGGGTGGTCCCAGTGCTGAGGCCTTTACTGGGAGGGTGGGACTGACTGAATCCATCTGGATTCAATTTCTTGACCATCCAGAAGAGCTTGTACCACAAGCACCTTATTGGGTCTTCAAACAACACATATGTAGTAGGTTGCATAATATAGAACCGTGCCTTCTGCAGGGATATTATTTGAAACAGAGTATGATGCTGCCAAGAACATCCAGTTTTCTTCTTTCTTTTCTCCCTCCAGAAAAAAAGTTTCTAGTCCTTATGACTGAGGATAAGCTGGATAATGTCTCGGTTGTATCTGGTAAAATATCAAAAGTGGGAAGAAAAGTTGTGATGGTCTGTGGTGTGGCTTAACTGATATCCATGGCAGCCCTCCTATCCTTTGCTTACTACAGCCTCTATAGTTTCCCCCTTCCCAGTACTTATTTAAAATGTAAATAAATAAAACGCCAGAAGTGCAAGGTCTTGGAAGCGAGAGAAATATGCAAAATAAAGAGATGAATTAAGCTGGCTTGATCTTTGTACCTTCCTTTCTGCCACACTGCAGGTCAGGGGAATGCAGTTTGAGGATCCCAGGGTCTGTGTTTTTGTTGGCCAATGCCGCAGGAGCAGCACCTCTTGTTTCTCTACACGTTGAAAGCATATTTTCCAACTCACTTCAGCTTGGATTGAACCACTTTCCCTTGGCCTGAAGCATTCAGGGGTTTGAGGTCTGGCTTGACAACAGTGAACAACAGGTTTGTCGAGGATTAGGCAAGGTTGCCTGCAACACACACATAACACACTGCCCAGATGTTCCCAAACCCACAGGCCACCTAATCATAAAATTAGCTTACAGTGTGAGACTTTTAAAAGAAAGGTTTCTTTCAGTTTTGTGGCTTCTTTTCCTGTGGGTTTGGAGTAGCTGTGGGTTTGTAGTGGGTTTATTTTCTTCCTCTCCCCAAGCTTCCTTTTAAAGCCTTGGGAGTTGAGAAGCAACTTTAAAGGCGGAAAAATGTTAAGGCTTCATTTTTCCCAGACCTGTACTGTGAATGCAGAATTAAGGCATCTGCTGGACGTGGGGCCTGAGCTATAACAACTAGAAATGGCCACCCTGGGACATGGAGCTGGTAAACGTTTCCAATGATACATTTTCCCAGCAGCTGCAGGCATGGAAATGTCTTCTGGCTCCCTGCACACACCTTTCAGGGTGCCATATGTGGAGAAATGTATTAATGTGTGTGTGTGTGTGTGTGTGTGTACACCTTGGTGGTTAGGAAGATCGTGGTAGTGGGCGATTTGATCAGTAGGAACATAGCTGGGAGTGTTACGGGCATATGGACAGCAGGATGAATTGCCTGCCTGGCGCAAAGGTTGCAGATGTTACCTGATGCCTAGATAGCTTGATAGGTAGTGCTGGGGAAGAGTTTGAGGTCATGGTGCACGTTGGCACCAACGATACGGGGAAATGTGGTTGTGTGGTCCTGGAAGCTAAATTTAGGTTGCTAGGTAGGATTCGGGTATCCAGTGAAGTGCTTTGGCTTGCACCATAGAACTTCTCTTTCGCTTGTCTCTCCACACCCCCACATGCCTCCCCCCTAAATCTGCTCCCGAGGTTTTTTTGGGGAGAACCCTTACCAGATTTAGGGGGGTACAGGGAGAATAGAGGAAGGGGAAATCCCATTGTGCAGCCAAACATCCTTGCATTAGCAGGAGCATTTTGTGGGATACCACCCTCATGGGCTACGATGGCTATGTGCTGCCACGAGTGCTGGAGGTAGTATGCCTCTGAAAAACAGTTGCTAGGAATTACAAGTGGAGAAGATGCTGTTGTGCTCAGGTCCTGCTTCCCATATGCATCTGGTTGGCCACTGAGAAGAGTGTGCAGGACTAGGTGGACCTCTGGTCTGATCCATCAGGGCTCTTCACATTCTTAGGTTCATATCTCAGCTACTTTATAACCAGAGTTTAGTGCCTTTCTCTCTCTCTCAGCTCAAGAGACACCAAATTTCTGACAGTCTGAAAGCACGCTGGTTCCTCTTGGGCCATTTTTGATTTTAAAAAAATAGTCTCTATTAATACACACACACACACACACACACACACACACAGAGAGAGACATACAAATATACATATATTTGCATCTCTAGGGAGTGCCCCTCTGCATTTAGAGAGAACACAGCATTATTATTTTTTTGTACTTGATTTTTGCTTTCAGACATTTGAGTTCACTATTGTTGTTTAGTCGTGTCCGACTCTTTGTGACCCCATGGACCAGAGCACGCCAGGTACTCCTGCCTTCCACTGCCTCCCGCAGTTTGGTCAGACTCATGTTGGTAGCTTCAAGAACACTGTCCAGCCATCTCATCCTCTGCCGTCCCCTTCTCCTTGTGCCCTCCATCTTTCCCAACTTCAGGGTCTTTTCCAGGGCGTCTTCTCTTCTCATGAGGTGGCCCAAAGTATTGGAGCCTCAGCTTCAGGATCTGTCCTTCCAGTGAGCACTCGGGGCTGATTTCCTTCAGAATGGATAGGTTTTATCTTCTTGTAGTCTATAGGACTCTCAAGAGTCTCCTCCAGCACCATAATTCAAAAGCATCAATTCACTATTAGTTCACTATTAGGGAACTTTTAATGTTGGATGGATTACTGTATTTTAGTATTTTGTTGGGAGCTGCCCAGAGTGGGGAAGCCCAGCCCAGCCCAGCGGGGTATAAATAATAAATTATTATTATTAAGAGGAAGCAAGTGGAACGTTCAACAAAATGTTGCAATGGTCTCCATCATCCAACAGAAACACTCTTGTGTTCAGGGTTCCAGCTGGCCAGCCTTGCCCTTTGCTGCAGCAGTTATGTGGAGGGCCCTGCCTGGCCAAGATAAGCATTGCTATCCTATTGAGACTCATCCTGATGGGATTTCAAAAAGGACACCAACACCACTCTTCTGCTGGACCGATGGATCAACCCAGTATATAAGGTACATGTCCGTTGGATCTTTTGTGCTAGTGAATGGAGTTGAGGCCGATGTGCTGGTGTTGTGAGTGGCTCCGGCTCGCCTTTAACACAATTGAAGCCAGAGGTAGCAGGAGTTTTAAATTGCTTCCAAATGCATCCTTTCGCCAGTGCCGACTGTTGGGATTAATGTACACAGATGTTCATGTTTTATGGACTGTGTAGCTTACTGCCCATTAAACCAGAGTAACGGGAGGCCTCTCCTTGTGCGTATCACTGTTTGGGGGCACTGGACTCTAATTGAAATCCTGGCTGTTAACTTTATATAAAATGAGGAAGAAAAGGAACTCGGTGGATGGTAAGGTAATTAGCTCTGAGAACAGCTGTATAAGAGAATACGGCTAAAATAAAGGGCAGGTGAAGAAAGAAGCTACAGTAGTAATTTAAAAACCTTTTTTAAAAAAATTGCTGCTGGCTGTCCCGTGCTTCCACTACTGCCTCATATTCTGCTGCAACATGTTAATTAAATTAGCAAAGCTATTCACATTTCAGAAACAACCTAGTGACGAAATCAATTGCTAAGAGCACCTCATTGATTGCAACATGGATCTTAAATTTGAATTACGTGTGCTTACCTAGTTTCCATGGGACCCAGGTGGCGCTGTGGGTTAAACCACAGAGTCTAGGGCTTGCCGATCAGAAGGTTGGTGGTTCGAATCCCCGTGACAGGGTGAGCTCCCGTTGCTCGGTCCCAGCTCCTGCCCACCTAGCAGTTCGAAAGCACGTCAAAGTACAAGTAGATAAATAGGAACCGCTCCGGCGGGAAGGTAAACGGCGTTTCCGTGCACTGCTCTGGTTTGCCAGAAGCGGCTTAGTCATGCTGGCCACATGACCTGGAAGCTGTACGCTGGCTCCCTCGGCCAATAATGCGAGATGAGCGCCGCAGCCCCAGAGTCGGACACGACTGGACCTAATGGTCAGGGGTCCCTTTACCTTTACCTAGTTTCCATAGTTAATCCTTTTATATTTAATTATATTTTAAAATACTTGATGTTTTCATTTTTGTAGAGAATTGGGTGTGTGTTTTTCAAGCTATCTGATGGCACCGTGTAATGTTACGATTTCCATTCTGGCACTGCGGCATTGCTGCACTTCCCATTTCTGTCCCTTTTCAATATTTAGAGCGCAATCCTATGCTACCTTACCTGCAAGGAAGCCTAATTGAACTAAGAAGGGCCTATAGCTGAGTGGACAAGCATAGGAGGTTAAACCTTCCCTTTAAAAGGTCTCTCTATTTCTCAGCTTTAATTTAACTATACGGACCTTTGTCGGCAAGGTGGTGTCTCTGCTTTTTAAGATGCTGTCTAGGTTTGTCATTGCTTTTCTCCCAAGAAGCAGACGTCTTCTAATTTCGTGACTGCTGTCACCATCTGCAGTGATCATGGAACCCAAGAAAGTAAAATCTCTCACTGCCTCCATTTCTTCCCCTTCTATTTGCCAGGAGGTGATGGGACCAGTGGCCATGATCTTAGTTTTTTTGATGTTGAGCTTCAGACCATATTTTGCGCTCTCCTCTTTCACCCTCATTAAAAGGTTCTTTAATTCCTCCTCACTTTCTGCCATCAAGGTTGTGTCATCTGCATATCTGAGGTTGTTGATATTTCTTCTGGCAATCTTAATTCCGGTTTGGGATTCATCCAGCCCAGCCTTTCGCATGATGAATTCTGCATATAAGTTAAATAAGCAGAGAAACAATATACAGCCTTGTCGTACTCCTTTCCCAATTTTGAACCAATCAGTTGTTCCATATCCAGTTCTAACTGTAGCTTCTTGTCCCACATAGAGATTTCTCAGGAGACAGATGAGATGGTCAGACACTCCCATTTCTTTAAGAACTTGCCATAGTTTGCTGTGGTCGACACAAATGCTTTTGCATAGTCAATGAAACAGAAGTAGATGTTTTTCTGGAACTCTCTAGCTTTCTCCATAATCCAGCACATGTTTGCAATTTGGTCTCTGGTTCCTCTGCCCCTTTGAAATCCAGCTTGCACTTCTGGGAGTTCTCGGTCCACATACTGCTTAAGCCTGCCTTGTAGAATTTTAAGCATAACCTTGCTAGCATGTGAAATGAGCGCAATTGTGCGGTAGTTGGAGCATTCTTTGGCACTGCCCTTCTTTGGAATTGGGATGCTATGGCTTTCCCAGTAGTGATGTATGGAAGTGAGAGCTGGACCATAAAGAAGGCTGATCGCTGAAGAATTGATGCTTTAGAATTATGGTGCTGGAGGAGACTCTTGAGAGTTTTGCCAAGATCAACCAGCAGGGGGAACTGTGATGTGTTAAGATGATACCATTCCAGCTGAAAAACCTTTCAAGGCCAAAGCTTGAGTCCTCCACACTTGAGAACTGTCAATTCATTTAAAAGGGTTGGCAGGCAGACATTTGACATTGCCTACTAGGGGTCATTCCCACGGCTCAGAGCACCACCTGCAACTGAGTGATCTCAGAGGGGTAGGAGCTGGGCCATTAGCCCAGGTAACTCTCACAAACCTTGGCTGGAGATGAGAGAGTGCTCTGATTAATTAGACTAAGATGGCAAAGCTGTGTTGGGCCAGTGCTGTTCCCAGCAGGAGGCTGGGAGGTGATGTGACCTAGTTGTCAGTGTGATCATTCCTCTGCGTCAGAGAGCCTTGAATGGTTTTGACAGCTGGCAGCACCTAGCTGACTTGTGGGAGAGGTACGTCGCAGGACTGGCGGTGCCCTGGCAGGAAAAGAGGAGAACGTTAGTAGAGCCTGTTCTTTTTGCAGCAGGAGAAATGACAGCCTGGTGACAAGAGTGGTGAAAAGGGAGGAAAGAGCAGAAGAAATCACCTCTTGGTAATTTCTCCCATGTATGAGGGGAGTGGCTTTTTTTAAAAAAAATGAAAAGGCAAGCAAAGGATTTGCTTATGGTAGCCTAATATTTTGTGCCTGGTTATTAAGCAAATGTGCCTTTAGTTCTGGAATTTTGAAGAGGGTGCCAGGGTCCAACTCTCAGGCTCCACCTCCTCACCCCCCCCCCAAAACACACCCAAGCTTCACTCTCTGATCCATCATCCCTGCCTAAGTCTAGCTGTAGCTACAACATTCGATGACGCAGATTCTAGTCCACAATAGCTTATGCCTTCATCCATTTGATAGGATTTAAGGTGGCAAGAGATTCTTTGCTGCAACAGCATAATTTCCTGGAAACTTTATAGACTGAAGAACTCACCAGGGCTGCTGCTTGCTGGGTTTTTTAAAAAAAAATACCCAGTCAATGGGCACAGTTCCACTAAAAGGGTATTTAAGCATCCCAAGATGCCAACCCTCAATGGTGCCTCTGCCTATTAGTTCTGCCATTCTGGATTGTTTGTATTCCTATGGCTTTTCATTCATTTCCTGTTGTTCTCGGATGCAGCGCTCTTGACAATGAGAGCCTCTCTGTTTACATTACAAGGCTTCAGGGAGCTTTTTAAGTTGAAGCCCCCAAACCGCCACCCTTTGTCCATCTTTTCTCCCTTCCTTTGTTAACTAACCCCCAAATGGCTTCTGCTCTGGGCCTACTCTGATAGCTGCAGGCCATGTCAGGAAGCATCAAGCTTCTGAGGGGGAAAGGAGGGGGGGAAGGGGTTTCCTAGGGGATGTGCATGGCAGTGGAAGCTCATTCAGGAGCTGCAGCCTGTGGTTACAGCCAAGACCCCTGGAGGATACAGTGTGCATTCGGCCTGGCAAGTTTGGGGGAATTGTGGGGCTACACGGCAGATAACACAGGTGCCTTTGGGTTGCTCTCCTAGACTGTGCTTATGGCCACAGTCCCTAGAGACATGTGCAGGCTAGAGAGAAAAACAGGTACAGCCTGAATTTGGTGTGTTTGCTATGGTGCTTTGTACTGACAAAGAGGCAAGCTGACTTGAAAAGGAAAACATAAATTAGGGGGCTTGCCTTCTCGGCAGAAAGAACACCTGCAGCAAAACAAGCAATATTCCAACTACAGATACCATTTTCTTCATTGCGCACATAAACCACCTCCACCCTGATTTGGATTGTAACCCATGGGCTGCGTCTTGGCTTCCATGCGCATAATAGGATTTCATACACCCTCAAAAATTGCTTTGTGGGACCCTCTGGAGCAGATTTTGGGGATGCGCTAGAGGGAGGAGAGGAAATGGAGCTCCTGTTGTGTCAGCAAAACTTAAGTGTTTGGAACGCTGGGTACGTGTGTCTTAACCTTCCTTTTCCTATTCCTAGAAGCAGCTACTTTTTCAATGGAGCTACTTTCTGTCTAAGCCTCTGGCCGAGCTGCTGGGTCAGGAACCGGCCCTGCCGTAAGGTGATGTGAGCCAGCTGCTAAATAGTTTGCGTGTCCTGAAAGGACAGCAAATTCTTAGCTATTTAAATTATTATTGTTGGGTATTTTTACTACTAGGGAAGTGGGGGGAGGCACTTGTGTGATTTGATCTGCTTCAGGTGCCCACCTTGACTGGTAGAAGGTGTGTAGGGGGAGTGATGACATCATTTGCTGTTCTGCCTCGGGCAGTAAAATGCCTTTGGCCAGCCCTGGTCTGCAGGCTTCATTTGAAGGCAAGTGAGCGAGGGGACGTGGGTGGCGCTGTGGGTTAAACCACAGAGTCTAGGGCTTGCCGATCAGAAGGTCGGCGGTTCGAATCCCCACGACGGGGTGAGCTCCCGTTGCTTGGTCCCTGCTCCTGCCAACCTAGCAGTTCGAAAGCACGTCAAAGTGCAAGTAGATAAATAGGTACCACTCCGGCGGGAAGGTAAACGGCGTTTCCGTGCGCTACTCTGGTTCGCCAGAAGTGGCTTAGTCATGCTGGCCACATGACCTGGAAGCTGTACGCCGGCTCCCTTGGCCAATAAAGCGAGATGAGCGCCGCAACCCCAGAGTCGGTCACGACTGGACCTAATGGTCAGGGGTCCCTTTACCTTCTTACCTAAGTGAGGTGATAATCCCAGCCCTGGGGGATTTCCAGCAGGGAACAATCTCTTAGAAGAGATTGGACTTCTATCCTTTTGAGGGCTGTGAAGCAGGCCAGATTTCAACAGGAGCAATCGCCCCATCTTTTGAATACTGTGGTGGAAGAATCTGAGCATTTGGGTGCTTCAGGCTCTTAAGGGGACAGTTCCCCTTTCTTCATTTGGAGTACATTGACTGCCATACTCCCATTTTCATAGGAGTCAACTGGATGTAAGAGTTTGAGACCATAGGTGCAAACTTAAGCATGCAAATTTCTACAGAGGGGATAGCAACACTTACCCTGAACTACTGGCCATCTCAGAAGCAGCAAGGAAGCTCTGCTTTAAGGATTCTTTCAGCTGAAAACCAGCAGCTGAAACCTTTCCTGTAAACCTCAACACTCCATTCCTTGCTGAAAGCTATTCTTTCTATAGGATAATAATAATAATAATAATAATAATAATAATAATAATAATAATAATAATAATTTATTATTTATACCCCGCCCATCTGGCTGGGTTTCCCCAGCCACTCTGGGCGGCTTTCAACAGAGCATTAAAATACAATAATCTATAAAACATTAAAAGCCTCCCTAAACAGGGCTGCCTTCAGATGTCTTCTAAAGGTCTGGTAGTTGTTGTTTTCTTTGACATCTGAAGGGAGGGCGTTCCACAGGGCGGGCGCCACTACCGAGAAGGCCCTCTGCCTGGTTCCCTGTAACTTGGCTTCACGCAGCGAGGGAACCGCCAGAAGGCCCTCGGCACTGGACCTCAGTGTCCGGGCTGACCGATGGGGGTGGAGACGCTCCTTCAGGTATACAGGACTGAAGCCATTTAGGGCTTTAAAGGTCAGCACCAACACTTTGAATTGTGCTCGGAAACGTACTGGGAGCCAGTGTAGGTCTTTCAAGACCGGTGTTATGTGGTCTCGGCGGCCGCTCCCAGTCACCAGTCTAGCTGCCGCATTCTGGATTAGTTGTAGTTTCCGGGTCACCTTCAAAGGTAGCCCCACGTAGAGTGCATTGCAGTAGTCCAAGCGAGAGATAACTAGAGCATGTACCACTCTGGCGAGACAGTCCGCGGGCAGGTAGGGTCTCAGCCTGCGTACCAGATGGAGCTGGTAGACAGCTGCCCTGGATACAGAATTAATCTGTGCCTCCATGGACAGCTGTGAGTCCAAAATGACTCCCAGGCTGCGCACCTGGTCCTTCAGGGGCACAGTTACCCCATTCAGGACCAGGGAGTCCTCCACACCTGCCCGCCTCCTGTCCCCCAAAAACAGCACTTCTGTCTTGTCAGGATTCAACCTCAATCTGTTAGCCGCCATCCATCCTCCAACCGCCTCCAAACACTCACACAGGACCTTCACCGCCTTCACTGGTTCTGATTTGAAAGAGAGGTAGAGCTGGGTATCATCCGCATACTGATGAACACCCAGTCCAAACCCCCTGATGATCTCTCCCAGCGGCTGCATATAGATGTTAAAAAGCATGGGGGAGAGGACAGAACCCTGAGGTACCCCACAAGTGAGAGCCCAGGGGTCTGAACACTCATCCCCCACCACCACTTTCTGAACACGGCCCAGGAGGAAGGAGTGGAACCACTGTATAACAGTGCCCCCAGCTCCCAAACCCTCTAGACGGTCCAGAAGGATGTTATGGTCGATGGTGTCAAAGGCCGCTGAGAGATCCAGCAGAACCAGGAAACCAGAACTAGGATGGCATAACCAAGGCCAGTAAGGCATTCAGAAGGCAGTAGTATCACAGAAACTGTTTAGCTGTTGAAACAAGGCTACCTGCATGCCGTTCGCCCAGTCCTAGCTGAGCACAGAATTTGGAAGAAAAGCTATTTTCCCGAGTGTGTTCATGTATGCAGAGCCCATCTCATGCATAGTTTATCATGAGGCACTCTTGTTTTTATCTCTTCCTTTTCATCATAATGCGTTCCCTAGCTGCCTTAAAATAACTGAGCTTATACCATCTGTAAAGTTTAACAAAAGTTATGTTGTTAATAAAATATGGTACATTTACATAAGTGACATTAATGTACAGTTAATGTAACAGACAACATTACAGCAATGCAACAGAATCTATATTTTTTTTTTGTACAGATAGCTGAAACAGCTTTTTGAAAATTATTTTCCAGAATTACAACTTTTGGGGATATTCCCAAACAAGCTTGACCTTTTCTGTGATTTTTTTCTGGGGTCGGGGAGGGAAATGTGAATTTGTGGGTTCGTTTCTGGTCCAAATTTCAAAAGTGATTGATTGAAGGGTGTATAATCTGACCACCTAGTTTAACAACTGCCTCGGGCAGCTATTGTGAAAGAGCCTGTTTGCACTGAGCATTTTTTAACTTTTAGCATTCCGATCCTCACCCTATTCTTGGCCCACTTACAATATGTGCAGCTCACGAAGTTCCTCCTGGCTTTTGGAAGGGCTGAATTATTTTACCTTGGCAGCAATGACATTTCAGTACTGTGTGATGTTGGTGTATTATGCAGAGAGATGAAGTAGAGAGAGACAAATGGTTCAGTAGTGAGTGAGAGATGCAAGAAAGTAGGCTTGATGCCCAAGAAAAGGTGTCTACCTCAGAGTTAATTTTCTCAGCCATAATATGCTGAAGTGCTTTGACCTTTATCATCCTCAAAACTGATGAAATAATCGTTTACAAAGATGCTTGGTTTTGTATTGAATGCTCTCCCAACCTCCCAATGACATGTTAAAACGAAAATGCTTCAGCGCGTGGGGAGGGCAGTTCATAGGGTCGGAAAAAAACCTAGATATGATTGTGGAGAAAAACTTCTCTTGCCTCTAAAACATATATTGACATCAAGCAGTCCCACATTTCTATTACACTTCTAGTGACTTCCCTGAAACACTACAACAGGAGTGGAGAGCCTGTGGCCATCTGGATACTGTGGGACTGCAACTCCCATAATCCCTCAAGACTGGCCATGTTGGCTGGGGCTGATGGGAGTTTGAGGCCAGCAACACCTGGAGAGCCACAGGTTCCCCATCCATGCTCTACAAATACATTTGCAACACACCTCTCTCCCCCTTGCTCCTATACCGCTCCCCTCTATCCTTTTCCTCCTTTATTCTATTAACAATAAGCCCTTCACAGAAGAAGCATCGTTCACTTGCAAATCTCTCCCCAAACGGTGAGCGCTTTGCATAGATGGCATGATGTCTCCGTTGGTTTTTTTTTTATATATTCCACTCTAAATGTTCATCCAGTAGAGAATGCAAAGGTGGAAGCAACCCTTGACAAAAGTGTTGGGTGTTAGCAGTGCTATTTTTCTAGAAAAAGAGGTGCCAGAACTCACCAAGAACACCTCTCTCGTTCTTTTAGAATGGCAATAGCACCCACCTGAGAGGTGCTGGAACTGAGTTCCAGTGAGTTCCAGCTGAAAAAATGCCCTGGGAGGAGTTTTGTTCCCAGCTAGCGACTTCCCAACCCTGCCATTTAATTTTCAGTACAGATCGAAGCATTATGGTACCGATTCAGTTTTGTCACACCCAAACAAGCTGTTAATGTGCAACTAAATGTGGTGGAGAATGTACATTACTACGTACTTCAGAATGTGCATCTCCTTCACAGAAACGCAACAGACTGCATGTTTTCCTGCCTGAATGATTTATACTTGCAGCTTCTAATCCAGCAAGCAAGGTTTCCTGAGCTAGACTGGAGTATTTGCTTTTGGGTGTCCGTGCCTATAAATCCCAGCTGCACAGTGAATGGTCAGGTCTTTTGTGCTGGGGATTTTTGGATCTGGTGGAGGAACTTTCAGCAATCCAGTTGCCGGCAAGGGAAGCCGGCAAATTTGGGCCAAAATCCCGTCCTAGTGCAGTTAGATGAGCAAGTGCTTTGAGCAGCCCAGCTTATCCAGACAGGGTCACTGTAGTTCCTCTTGGCAATCACACCCTTGAGGTGATGTAAATGGAATGAAGTCTGCTGGCCAGTGTGGACTGCAAGTCCTGCAGGGGATCCAGACCCTGAACTTTACTGTTCCTGCCGTAGATGAGCTGTTTGAAAGGCTCCTGGTCCAACAAGGCACTCATGTGTTTGAGGAAGAAGCCCTCGCAGAAACAGACTAGTTCCTGGGCACTGTGGATCTGCAAAACAGAAGAGGGTCATGTCAGATTGGCGGATAAGTGGGATTTTTTTATGCAACTGTCAATTAGAGCCTCTCTCCCCCCCCCCCCACCACTCAGACAGCTTCATTGTATGGGGAGGCTTAAATGCTGGCAGCAAATGGTTAAGAGGATATTAATCCCGGGGTTAACGAATATTTTCAGTCCCCTGTGTGTGTGTGTTTGGGGGGGGCAGTTCTACTGGAATATTTTAAAGAGGGTAAAAGTCTCCCTCTTTCTAATCCTTTTGTGATCTCCTGCTGCTTGTTGAGCCAAAGTCAAGTAACTCTTAAAGGAAAAGAGCAGCTGGTCAATGAAATAGCCAAGATGATACCTGTTTTGTTATGTGAGGGTGCAATCCATGTGGCACACCATGACAGCATAATGAGCAGTACCAGATGGCACATGGTATTAGCAGTCAAAGAAATTCTGTGCATATACGATGAGCCTTAGAAAAAGTGGACGTTTAATAAAACACACAAGAGCTACTCTAAGGTACCCTGCTGCTGTGTTGGGAAAGATGGCTCCTAGCCCCTGATTATTTATAATCTACTGGGCTGCCACCTCATCGGTAGAAAAACGTTCTGATTATATTTCTTGATAAAAAGTATGTATGATGAAGGAGTCTGTTTCTGGTGTTTCCCTTCCACAGCACCCTTAAAGATATAAGATGGGTGTCAGAAAGTCTACCTTTTCCCCAGTTCATAGAAATGAAAGTTCCAATGAAGAAGCAATAAATATTTGGAACAATTGTTGTAGTGTTGGATATACCAGGCCTAGTCCCTTGTGTCACCATGATGCAACACCTGCATCACACCCCTGCTTTATACTGGAGTTACTACCTGTTTCTTAACATGATTCTGGTGCTTTTACTAATGGTGTGCTGGGCAGAAATTAAACAAGTGACACTTTCCCTAGAACACGGGTGTCAAACACAAGGCCCGCGGGCCGAATCCGGCCCGTCAGACCTCGTCATGTGGCCCATGTAGCCGCTCGGGGCTCGGGCAAGGCTCGCCGGCGCTCCGCTCACCGCCTCATATCCAATATGGCTCGATCGGCCCAGGCGCATGCGCCCGCCGTCTCCCTCCCCGCTCCCCTCCCCTCGCTCCGGAGGCTTTTTGGGCGCTCGCAACGCACTCCCGCGCCCCTCGCGCCGAGCCCTGGCGCCGGCCAGCGGCTGGGGATGGACGGGCGTTCGCGGAAGGGCTCCGTCTGACCCTCCCCCCCTTTGGCCCCTGCCCGAGCCGCTGCCGCCGCCGCCCCAGAACCAAACTTGCTCCTCCAGCACTTCGGGGCGCCAGGAGAGGCGGCACGAGCCCCCGCCTCCGCCCGTCGCAGCGCCGCCCCGTCCCCGAGGATTTCCCGCGGGGCGCGCATCTGCCTCAAGTTGTTGGGCGCGCAATTGGGGAGGCTGCGCGGCGGCTCGAGCCCGAGTGGGGGGCGGGGGCAAGCGAGCGAAAAAGAGCCCCAACCTCCCCGTGTGCTGGAATGAAGCGGGAGAGGCAACTGCAGGGGCTTTGCGCGAGACAGGCAGGCGCTGTCAGCTTAGCTCTCCATCCAGCGCGCTGGCCTGGCGAGCTAGCAACGACTTGAGCCTGCTCCCTTGCGCTCGAGCTGCAGCGCCCGGCTGCTTTCAAGTGCCATAAATACACCGGCGGAGTCATGCCTTCTCCTTTGAGAGCCAAGTTTTTTTTTTTGGTGTGTGTGTGTGTTTTGCGAGAACTCGCGACTTCCTTTCTTCCACCCGCCCCCCTCCCCGTTTTTTGTGTGTGTGTGTTTGGCCCAGAAAGGCCGGCGCCATGGGTTCACGATCGCAACCCCTGCCTTGCTTTTTCGTTAAGATCTCTCGATCCCGGCTCCGCTGCCGTTTGCTGGGGATCCTGCGCCCCTTTGGCCTGCCTCCACGCCATCCCCCCCTCCGCCGCTCCCCTCCCCCTGCCGAAGATGTAGGACGGAAGCGCGGCCCAAGTGCAGTGCACGCTGGAGGAGAGGATGGCGGCAAAGGAGGCGGGTGGGTGGCTGCAGCTGTTGAGACATTTAAAGGCGGGATAAATTAAAACACCCTCAACCGAAATTAAAATCTGAAGACGGGGAGGGAGGTGGAGTTGTGGCCGGGGGGGGGGAATAAATGGGGAAAGAAAGGAGCAGGATTGTGCAACACCGAGAACCTCACGACCACGCGTCGGTGTAATCAGAGAAGAGTAATAAAAGCGAGCGAGTTTCACGCAGCTTAAAGGCGAAAGAGCGATACCAATTGAGCCGGGAGCCAACTGGATCCTTGCAAAAACCTCGCTTTAGAGGAGGGGGTGGGGACAGAGATCTAGTTTCCCCCGCGTTCGTGCCTTCCTCAGCCAGGAGAGGAGAGAGGAGAGGAGAGGGAGAGAGAGAGAAAGAGAGAGAGAGAGAGAGAGAGAGAAGAGGAGAGAGAGAGAGAGAGAGAGAGAGAGAGAGAGAGAGAGAGAGAGAGATGTATATGGTGGCTTCAGGTGTAGATCGTGAGTTCCTTAGTGATTGGCAGCCTAAAAGAAAAAAAAAAGCTCTCTAAAAAAAGCTTAACGACTTCTCTTTCTCCCCTTCCCAAAATCTCAATAGCAATGGGCAATTGCAGGGAGAGCTCCTTCCCTCTTGCCGACAAAGAGTTGGCCACTGTGTGTGCTGCTCGGGATAGTAGGGGGCGTGGTCTAACCCCGTTAACGCTTCCCGGATCTTCTCCAGCTGCATGTCTCCTTTCTCAGTGCAGTTACCCTCCACCTTGCTGGGGAGAGAAGGCTCGCAGACTTTCTTTTTCCATCGCCCCCCCCCCAACCTGGCCGTGGTGTGAAGAGAAAGAAGCCCTTTTTTCTTCCTTTCTCTTCCTCTCCCCCCCCCCAGCCCATCCCCATTTACAACTTTGGGGTGTCTCCCCTGCCGCACCACTTCACTGAAAAGACTTGTTTTCCATAGAGAGCCAATTGCTTGAGATCTTTTGCTTGAGATCTTTGCTGTCTTTTGAAAAACCCATTTGGAAACAACAGCCCTCAATCTTTCTCTACTTCTCCCCTCCCCGCTTCCCTTTGTCCCATTGATCTGGTGGGGTGGGGGAGGAGAGAGAGGCACTGTATGTGTGTGTGTGTTAAGACCCTGAATGACACCCTTCCATTTCCCCCTCCTGGTGTGTTTGTGTGTGTGTTTGCACGCGCACACACTCGTGCGTGGATGGAGTGGAGGCAGCATGATGCCATGGAGCCCCTGCCTGAGGGTGCCGCCCGCCTGCTCCTCCTGACAGATGAGCACCTTAAGGATTCCCTGAAGCTGGCCCTGACACAGTACTTGCTTGATATAGAACAGTTGGTTACCGAAATTGTGACGCAGGTGTCACACTAACAATGGATGAAGGCATGTATTTTTAAAGAAATTTTGATAGGTAGGTTAAAGGAGTGGGTAAAGGAGTTTGTGGGGTGTACAGTTTTGTGAGTGATTTTATGTAGCTCTCTCCCAAGAAATCTCTAAAAGTTTCTATTGTCCTCCGCAAGAAAAGTATTTGGGCAGTGCTCCCCCCAAAAAGGTTACCAAATCTGGTCACCCCCCTTTCCTTCTCCCTAAAAAAAGCTCAACAACTTTGAGCTGAACCCAAAAAAACAGGAGTAGATCACTGCCAGATTTTGATTCTGAAAGTAGATCACAGTCTCTTGGGAGTTGGCCACCCCTGAGCTAGATAATAAAGAGTGGACACATAGTCCTACAGATACAACCGGCCCTTTGAGGGTGACCAAACTGCTGATGCGGCCCCCGATGAATTTGAGTTTGACACCCCTGCCCTAGAAGGAAGATGCAGTGTTGATTGAAAACATCTGTTGAGCATCTACAAGCCATGGAGCTGCTTGTGGGATAGGAATCCTGCCACAGAAAGATAGGCCTTGTTCATAAATCCTACATTGGTCTAACAGTTAGTTGATTCTAACTTGTTAAGACTATTTGCTGCTGGTGATGATAATGTGTGCATCATTACAACAACACTGCCTTTTTCTCTCCTTTTCTCCGAGCAGCAAAGTGGCAAGTCTGTGCCTTAGCTGCACCATTTCACACTGCAAACGGGAGCTTAGAAGATGGACCACTAGAAACCTTCTCCACGACATGATGTCACTGACATCCCAGTTTTCCGTGGGTGGCATTCAACTAAATAACTGAGCCAACGCAACAACTCCCCTGCTTGTGCTATGGGACTTCCCTTCTCTCCTTCCTCTGTGTATACCCCATGCCACCCCCAAATCTGCTCTAGAGGAACAGATGGAGGGGAACATGGTGGGTGGAGCAGGCACAAGTGGGAAGTCATTTCGCTCATTGTATTATTTAATCAAATACCACCCTAAGTGCTTAATGTTTTTCTATGCAGAGGAGCATCTTATCTGGGATTGCTCAGTCGACATAATTCAAATACACAGCATACAATATTGTTGTGGAGAAGCAAGAAGTGGTGAACTGTGGCCTTTGTGTCCTCCTGGACTTCTCCAAAAGCAAAGCTGGCCAGCCACTGATTGAAACAAGGAGCAAAACTAGATTACTCCTTGCTCCGATCAAGCAGGGCTATTCTTACGTTCATCGCACCAGAAAACACTTGCAAATCTTACTGAGCCTGAACGGAAGAGGACTTGTCCTTTACCTTGGCATATTTATAGATGTTGACGCAGCTTTCGGTGCTGATGGTTTGGGCGCAAAGTATTTCACAGTGTCGCTGGAGGCCGTCCAACTGGAATAGGCTGGCAGCCGAGAGCAGCTAGTGAGGATGAAAGAGAAGTCATTGAAGATGACAACGGGTGATTGACAAGGGAAGCTGTGCACATCAAGGAAGCAAAACCCTTGATTGTGTAATTGGTGCTTTTCCTTATTCTTGAGCTACAGCATTAATGGGTCAGGAAGCATCTCTCAAAGCCTTCATCAAAATGTTCAGCTCTACAGATGGTAGAATCCTGCTTTGGATTGCAGGAGGGTTAACTTTCCTGGAAATGCCCCTGTCATAATTTCTCTTGTCTATTAGAGAGAGAGAAATGTCAGGTAGATGTGCCAGTTAATCCAATATGGACATTAAGTCCACAGATAACACTGAGTAAGATGTAAGAGTGTTTTGGCAGCTATGGCTGCACCACTTTAGACTGAAGGCGTATTCCCTCACAAAACAAAACGCATGTAGGAAACCAGGGCATTAAGTAGTTTAGTTCTCTCCCTGGATGTACCAGTTTTACTGTGTGCAGAGCTTTCTATGGGAGGAACACTTAAAAAAAGATTGCTTGGCTATGTGCTACACAGCGGTAAAATCCAGAATTCAGCCATCTGTTTTAGGTATTGCATACAATGGCTCTCAGCATTCTGTGCAGATGGAAAATTTCACTGAGGAGTCCACTCTTGACCAGTAATCCCCACACATATTATGAGGTGGCCCAGTTATGTGAAGTACTGTACTATGTGTGTATCTGAACGGCTGGATCAGGTTTAAGCCCTCCAAAGTTATAGGGAACTGTAACTGTATACTCCACACTTCTCCCCCTCCATCTCCCTGTCCAATAACTTGAATGTCTAATTGCTGTTTCAAATTCCATGTGTATCAGGCTGAACTGCTTATCTTTCCTGCCAGGGCTAATTCTCCTTGATTACTCTCCATATCTCTCAGCAACCTTTCCTCCTGACCACGTAGGCAGCCTTGGCTTTATCTTTAAGACCTCCCTCTCCTTTGCGTTGGTTACGCAGCTGTGTCACTTCTCCCCAAAAGCCCTCCAACGTCTCTCGGTCTGGTCAGCTTAAATTCTGCTGTGCTCTGGCCATTCACCTGTGTCTGTGATGACTGCCATTTTCTCTCCCCCCCCCCCAATCATACCATAGTTTCTCCGTCTAAAATGTTGCCGCCAAACTCATTCATCACACCCATCGCTTAGGCAGTGTGAGGCCTCCTTCTTAAAAGCCAATTGCTTGCTTCCCTCACAATCTCTGCTCCTTAAACTGAGCCAGTCTCAGCCTCCCAAAGGTCTATTGTGCTCTGTTGTGACTCTACCCATTATCCCATACACCCTTCCTAAAGGTGCATGTAGTATTATATCTCCTTCAAATCCCTTCTTTAAATCTCACCCTTGCCATTAGCCTTTGATCCTCCCCCGAGCTTTAAAGGGTTTTAAGTATGTAAAGCTGCATTTACCCCACATTTCTCTGTTGCTGCCCCTTTCTCGCTTCCCCCCTTTCTCTTTTGTTTCGCTGTTGCAAATTGCAATCTCTTGCCTATTGTTGTCATACTGTTATCCCCCCCCCCCCAGTTAAGGCTCTTGTGTACACTGGTACTGTAGAAAAGTTAAAAGTGAACAGCCTTGACCTCAAAGCAAACAATACAGAATAAAGCAGCATGGAGCAATCCTAAACTAGTCTAGACCTGCTGCAACACGTGTGTGTCATGGCATGTCTGTGCCATTTTCTTCCATAATGAACTCTCCCTACTCATGCTGTGATGCAATATGATCACATTTTGAGTTTTCACACCTGCGCATCACCTCGCTTTTATTTGTTGGATGTTCTTCTAAACTGTGCTTCGTTTCAATGAATCTCACAAACAGGGCAATAAGATACAGGTGGAAACATGCACTAGCCTTTAAAAATAACAGTTTAAAACATCAGGATAAGAAGTAAGCAGCCAATGCAGATGGAAAAAATGAAACAGCAGACACAATGCTCCCCAGATTCCAAAACTCTGGAGCATCTAACCCGGGGTGTGTGGGGAACCTCTGGCCTTCCAGGTGATGCTGAACTACAATTCCCATCATCCTTGCTGATTGGCCATGCTTGTAAATTATAACAACCTGGTTGTAGATTTTAATCTAGCTGGCCCCATATGTTAAATTGACAAAAATGAACTTCCACCTAACTTGAACCTTGTACTATTAATTTTCCACATAAATGCACAGATCAACTAGTCTACGGGCTCCCCATTTCCAGTCACTGAGCCACAAAGTGGACTATCTGTCCTCAAACAGAGTATCACTTTTCCTCATCCTATTATTATTATTAAGCAGATACAGTATGTGCTCTTTTGGTTTCAAAATATATCACATGGGCACTCATTCTAAACTCTTAGGAAATCACTTGTCAAACAGCGCAGTGTGCCTGCAAAGCACCAATTTTGTGATATAGATACACATCCTCAATGTTATTGATATTAAATCTTCTATTCCGCCAGTCCTATGCAAGCAATTAAGAGTTCATCCTTCCACAATGCTTGTTTTTAAACCTTTTCCCTTTTAAATTGTTTTTAACTTTTTAAGGCTTTTATTGTATCTTTTAAATGCAAACTGCTTTGAAGTGTGTTTATGGTTTATTGGTATATAAATAAATAAATAAATAAATAAATAATCCTGAACCAGCACAAGATGACAACAGACCAGTGGTTCTCAAACTTTTTTTCTCTGGGCCACACTTTCAGAATAAATATTTGCTCACACCACACCAAATTTCTTATTGATCAGAAATACATTGGAAAACCTAAAGAAAGTGCTGGATTTATAACATAGAGCACGACTATTTTATAATGTGATCATAGGGCACCCAGAAAGTATAAAATAATGCAGCTACATAAGAACATGAATCATTCCCAAAATATAATTAAAAAATGGCAACCAGGATTGTCCTCAGTATCACTTGATGCTCTTGCTCTCATTTTAAAAAGATACCTATCCATATTCTGGGGGGGAAATTGGTGACTAGACTAGACTAGACTAGACTAGACTACTATACTATACTATACTATACTATACTATACTATACTATACTATACTATACTATACTATACTGAAATGTTTAAATGTTTCTGTAATTGTCCCTGAATCTTCCTGCCACACTTGCCATTCTCTCCTGCCTCACCCTTTGAGAACCACTGCAATAGACCGAAAGGGATTGTGAGAAATGCTCTCACCTCTAAAATATCAGCAGTAGGAATTTCCATAGATTCTGTTCCTCCATAATATAAATATTGCATCAGCATCTGAAATAGGAACACAGCCAAAGCAGTGAGAAATATGAACTCACAGGTTTGCCTTGGGAAACACAGCAACTTGGCTCCCAATACAGAAACTTTCAGTGATTATAAATTAAAGCAAGTGCAATATGCAATATTAATTTCCGTGTAAGCTCTTTACTATTCAACTCTGGCGATGGACCGGTCTGGCCAGCAAAGTCTGGATGCAAACATAGCAATTACAGCTCAGCTCAAGATTAAAATACAGAATGTCTCCACTTTGCAAACTGAGCTGCAATTGCAATTTTCCTATATAGCCAAAGCACAAAAAATATGTGATTGATGGCTGACGAAAGAGCGCAAATAAACGGATCCTTGTGTCGGTTCTACAGAATGTTACTTTTAGGCTTTCAGTTTTCCAGCCTCAACACATTTTCCTGTAGATCTTTAAAAACAGATCTGGAAAAGTGGGAAGAGCTCCTGAGTGCTGGATTTCAGTGGTGTATATTTTTGTTTATATGCCAATGCCAACTCTCCCTTTTCATGACATACTGGACATTAAGGTTTGCAGATGTTTGAAAAAGAGAGTAAAAGTTAAATATCCCAATCTCTTTAACCTTTTGACCATTAAACAGATTCAACACAAAGGCTGCACATTCTCTGACTCTATTAAGACCTAGCTAGCTTAACATGGCATAAAAATTATGCTTCATAACTTCCAGCAGATTTTGGTGACTGTTTATACAAGTACAGTTTTGAGCTGTGCTAGAAGTCCCAGTTAGCTCCGGTATACATTTGCTGTCATGGACAAAAATAATGTCTGAATTAGATGATCTTGGACATGGTTAATAGCAATTCATCACCAATGCAAAGAGTGACACCATGACATGAAAACTGCTGCTGAAGATTTCAGCAATCTCTGATTCACAAGCTACTTTGTCCACATCAACAAGTAATCAGTGATGGGTTAAAGTGTTTGGATGGACAAATGAATTTTGGGTAGATCTCAGTTTGATGAATGAATTTTAGAGATCATTTATATTGGGTTCTTCTTTTGAACACAAGCAAAAGCCGCTTCTTCAGCCAAAATTGTTAATTCTTTTGAATGACAGGTCCCTTAAGCCTGAAACTTTTAAGACCATGATGTCTCTGAATCATACTCAATTTTAGCATTTGAAAAGGGTAACAGTGCAGATCATTCTTAAATACATACCTTGAAGATATTGTACTTCATATCACTAATTTCTACAGTCTTGCTGCCTTGACTGTCTTGTTCAGTTTTATTGGTCATCAGTGTCTTAAATCTGTGAAAACAGAGGAAAGATTTCAGAAAGAGCCTTTCAAGCTGCACTTGCTTAGATTATTTTTCTATATGTGAAGTGAAAAAGTGGCCTATAGTTTTAGGAGTTTCAATGACACCTTCTTTCCTGATAGAAACATCTACATGAGAGGCAGAATTAAAAATATGTAGGTAGAACCATTTTTTGTCTAGCTCTTGGTATATGCAATACGTTATGAAGAACTGATTAAGATTTAACATGAGTCCTGGCCGGGAAGAGGCCGTGGGATTGCATGCACCCTCCTTGTCCCTCAAAGCCTGCTTTTGGCTAATATGTGATCTCATCCAACTCAGGTTAAAGTGAAACGCGAAATACTTGTCAATCAGCTGACTGCATCCAAGTACAGACGGTCCCAATGGGGGTTGCATTTGTCTCTAGAGCCCTGATCTAAACTTCCAAATTGAAACCGATCCCAGTGGGGCTTGCATTTGGTGTCAAATTTTAATGCAGTTTAATGCCAGTCATGTTTTCCAAGAAACAATCAGGAGCACAGTTTAACCTTCCTGAGGTTGTTCCTTTCCATCAGTATCTTTACTTGCCTGCACCTGACAACAGGTAATGAGCAGCCGGTTCTGGTTGTGGCAAAATCTGAAGCCATGTTGGGTCTAATGAGACCCACAGGCAGTAGGTTTCCCATGCCTGCTACATACCATATCTAATCCTGTTTAGTCCTGTTCTCCTTGAAAGAGGAAAAGCCTCCCTCTGGCCTTGTTCTCTGCCATTCTGAGCTGCAACCATCCATTAATCCTTCTTCTACAGCTTAAGTATTTGCTGTTCAGGTTGTGTTCAAGTTATTAATAAAAGCTGAGGAATGGTTCACATAAAAGTGTAGATTGGATGCGATAGATACACAGACTAATGTGTATGGAGGTGAACACAGCTGCCAAGACAGTGATGCTTCCTTGCATTTATATTCAAAGAAATGACAGCTTGGTACTGTGAAAAACTAAAATAGGGATTACTTCTTTGAGACCGCCAAGACCACATAACACCGGTCTTAAAAGACCTACATTGGCTCCCAGTACGTTTCCGAGTACAATTCAAAGTGTTGGTGCTGACCTTTAAAGCCCTAAACGGCCTCGGTCCAGTATACCTGAAGGAGCGTCTCCACCCCCATCATTCTGCCCAGACACTGAGGTCCAGCGCCGAGGGCCTTCTGGCGGTTCCCTCACTGCGAGAAGCCAAGTTACAGGGAACCAGGCAGAGGGCCTTCTCGGTAGTGGCACCAGCCCTGTGGAACACCCTCCCACCAGATGTCAAAGAGAAAAACAACAACCAGACTTTTAGAAGACATCTGAAGGCAGCCCTGTTCAGGGAAGCTTTTAATGTTTAATAGGCTATTGTATTTTAATATTCTGTTGGAAGCTGCCCAGAGTGGCTGGGGAAACCCAGCCATATGGGCTGGTATAAATAACAAATTTATAAATAAATAATAATAAATAAATAATAATAAATAATAGATAATAAATTATTCTTTGAGTAAGCAACTCAACCATTCATCTTTCTTGATCTTGGAATGACTCTGCAAAGGTACCATGTGCCACTTCCTAAGTATCTCACCTGTTTGAAGCAGTCACCAGGAGAACTTTGTGTGCATAGAACAGTTTTCCTTCCACTAGAAAAGTAACATCGGACATATCTTTGTTATTTAAAAAGTGAGGATCTGTGCAGGAGAAGAAGAAGAGGAGGAGGAAATGGTTTAGCAAGGCTTCACAGCTACAAAGTCAAAAGCAATACCCTCAAAATCACTGCTGGTGACCATCTTACCTAGGCGTGCTGGGAGTGTCTTTCTGATTTCAGGAATGCCAGGGATGGGGCTGCTTCCATAGCAGTGAGTGAAGATAGAGGCAAGTTGCTGGTTGATAGACTCATTCTGTGAATAAGAATGAATGGAGATCATTAGAGCTCTGTAAAGACCAATCTCAAGACAGATAACAGCTGCCCATTTTCCTTGCTGCTCCCTTACAGTATATAGAGGAATATGAAGGACAAGGAGTAAAAATTCAGCTCTCTGCAGAGTGTAAGATTCAAACAGAGCTAATTTTAAATCCATTCTTACTGGAATCTCTCTTTGCTAAGAAAAATACAAATCTGGACCCCACTATGTAAGCTAGATGTCTTTTCTGATGCATATAGGGATGTGATTACACAGCTGGGAGGGGTGATTTTTGCAACTACAGTAGTTGTGAACTGCTTGAGCTGGAGTAAGACTAAGGCCTGTATTATCCTTTTGAAGTGTCTATCTACTTCTGTATAATGCAATGTGACTATTTAGAACTTTGCAAATTACATGCATTTGAATTTCCATGCATGCAACTGTGTGGCAGAAAGGCAGAATAAAAGTATTTTAGCTAAATTGTGTGTGTGTGTTTTAACAAAATCGTTTGAGAGCAGACTCACTACAGATATCTCAATTACTATTAGAATGAGGGTCTCGGCTTGGATGGAGACTTTGTTGAGAGCTTTTACATTTGATCCCTGGCAAAAGTGTTAATCAGGCTCAAGTAAACACAGCATGGTATTGTCCCCTGCTTCCAGAATTAACTGGGATCCTCACACATCACTGATTCTGCCCAAGCAAACTACAGAGCCCTTGGAAGGAGCCTAGGGTTTTCTTGAGCCAAACAATGCATATCTGAATATAGTTTTGAAACTGATTACTTTGCTGGTTCTGAGGATTTCAAACATCAGCTGCAGTCCATCATTAACCAGCTCTTCATTGTAGTCTTCTTCCTTAATGGTGACGAATTCCCGTAGAAGATTCTGCACTACTGAGTAACGAGACTGATAAAAAGTTGTTTGGAGTGACTCAATCCACACGTGGAGCTTCCATGGGATTCCTGTGGCCATTCATTAAAAAGCAAAAATGATTATTTTACCATGGAGAAAGGTCTGAATTGATGGCAGCAAAAGAAAAGGCAGGAAATATACACTTTTTTTTCCCTGAATCAAACCAAATGATTCTTCTCAATATTCTAACCAGATGTCTCTGGGGAATTTATTTACAAGGTATGATAGACATAGTGGGTTGTATATAAAACTAGTCCTACTCAGAGGAGATCCACTGAAGTTAATACACATGACTAAATGTCTCTTAATTTCAATAGCTTTACTCTGAGTAGGACTTAGTTGGATACAACCCAGTCATTGCACAATTGACCCCAGCATCTGAAAGTGGGTGTATGAAGTGGGAGTTTGCTTTTAGAAAGACAAGATCCACAACAGAATCACAGAATCTGAAAGGCCGAAGGTTCTCTTTCTGTGCCACCTCCATGTGTATAGTCATTGACCCAAAGTTGCTCTCACAGTGCCACTGCTATGATAATGTTAGCACCTTCCACGTATGTGGTCAGAATAGATTGGAAGATTAATTTCCACACTGTCCACTAGACCTCTAGAGGCAGGGAATCTTTTTCAGCCTGAAGACCACATTCCTTCATGGGGAACCTCCTACAGGCCACAAGCCAGTGGTGTGCCAGAAGTGGGGAGAGCAATGGATGCAAATTTGTACAATAGGCTATGTTCCAGTCATGCAAGAGACAAGACATTTCTATACACAGATACACAGACATATACACGCATCTCTACATCTTCCTCCTAAGCAAGCAAGAGATCTTGCTAGAACCCTTGGATTCCGCCACCTGAGGTGGCTGCCTCAGTCTGCCTCATGGATGGGCCCGGCCCTGTTGCAAACTCATGCAAGTGAGGCACACCACACATTACTGGTGAGATGTGCTAAAAACCATTAGCTTCTCTATGCACCAACCTGTAACAAACCTTTAAATAAACCACTGTATGGCTTTGTTTTATACAGGTAAGCATTTATAGATCTGTGGCTAAGGAATTGTGAACAACCCTGATTTCAGGAAGATTGTGTTAATGCCAGAGACAGCTTCCTTATTTCTTTACTGCCAGAAGTTTATCTGATCACTGAAGTTCAGTTTATTATTCAGCAATTATATATTTCTCATAACGGAGACAGGTTGCTGGAGCTTCAATATTAATTCAATGCAATACAAACAGGTATTCAGCTTTCCCAGATTACTTTTCCTATGACAGGGGTCAGGAAACTTTTTCTACAGGGGGCCAGTCCACTGTCCCTCAGACCTGGGGGGGGGGGGACTGACTATAGTTTGGAAAAAAAATTGAACGAATTCCTATGCCCCACAAATAACCCAGAGATGCATTTTAAATAAAAGCACACGTTCTACTCATGTAAAAACACGCTGATTCCCAGACCGTCCACGGACCGGATTTAGATGGTGATTGGGCCAGATCCGGCCCCTGGGCCTTAGTTTGCCAACCCATGTCCTATACAGTGGTACCTCTGATTAATTACTTAATTCGTTCCAGAGGTCCGTTCTTAACCTGAAACTGTTCTTAACCTGAAGCACCACTTTAGCTAATGGGGCCTCCTGCTGCCGCTGTGACGCCAGAGCACAATTTCTGTTTTTATCCTGAAGCAAAGTTCTTAACCTGAAGCATTATTTCTGGGTTAGCGGAGTTCTTAACCTGAAGCGTATGTAACCTGAGGTACCACTGTACATTGTTTCTAAAATTGATCATTGCTGCAACTAGATGTTTACAACAAACACAGTGAGTTCTTTGGCATGGATCAAATTAGGAACAGATGTGAAACGATTTCAAAAAATCCTGGATATCTGTATTTATTTATTCGCTCTGCTTTTAGAATGTGCAAACAAATGTTAAAAGTTGAGAAATCACAGGGCAACGTTCTGTTACTTTGCAATTCTCATGTGCTACTCCAAAAGTAAGGGGGGCCCTCTTTCTACTTCAGAAACACTATAATTAATAAATAAAATATGGATAAACACAGAAATGCAAATATTTCCTCTCTCCCTTACTTTAGTTGTCTTGCCTTTTAGAATGTAAGCTTTCAGGCAGGCGCTGACTTATAAAAGTTTTATGTAATGCATTCTAGAAACATATTTAGAGGAATTCAACGCTGCAGTCTTCCGATCGTTCCAGTGGTGCAAGCATTTTGGCTTGCCAGACAGAGTGATCCATCACACGATGTTTCAGAGGTCCTCCCTACACCTCAGATCCAATTTTGGGAGTGCAGGGACACACAGGGGAGGACAAGAGGGGGGCACCCCACCCATAAGCAGAGGTCCTTGTTCAGGGCTTCTGCTGATGGGACTCAGTGGTTGAATCCCATCCATTATATAAGATGTAATAAAAATAAATAATGTTTATAGACAGAGAGAGTAGGAATGCTCCCATATCCTAAAATCACAGGCCTTGTTATTCTTGAAGCAAAGTGTCCGGAAATGAGCTCCCCTTACCCAGCGTTCTGAGCTCCATTGTGATGTCGACGTAGCCATGCTCAGCACTGTAGTACATGGCCTCTTGCAAAGCCTTCATCCTGGCTTTGCATAGCTTAACCTGGCCCTCGTTGGAGCTTCCTTGGCTGGAGGTGTCACTGTCCACGCCCTCTGCTAAAATCTCTTCCAGCGAGAGGACATCTCCCTTGGACTGCTGCGGCTGGGTCAAGAGCTTGCGCAGAACATTTCTGCAATAAAGGAAAACGAGAGATGCTATTCGCTGTTGGATGTGGTATCCCAACAGGTTCTCTTCAGGTGTTCAGATCCTGTGTTCGTTAAACATGGGATGTGGAGGGTGGGGCATGAGAGATAAGTGTGCTATGGCAATATTCCCCAGCGAACCTGTGGCCCTCCACAGGTTGCAGAGTGGCTGTCTGAAGAAGAGAGCTTCCTGTAGTCATGGAGGCTCCACACAGGGTAAATATAAAAGCAGAATTCAACATTGAATCCTTTCAGTGCTTGAATGCTTATTGTTTTGTCCATAGGCTATCTGTGTTTCCCACCCACCTACCCCAATTGGTTTCCCCTTCTTCCTCCAAAGAGCAAGAGAAACATACATGGGTTCATCTTCCTTTACCATCATAACAATCTACAGCCATCCCATGAGCTTCATAGCTCAGCAGGTCCACATTCCACTGCACCACACAAATTTACACGACAGCCACGCCAACTGTTAGTGGTTGATCTAAATTACTGCTTGCCGCTGTTCTCTCTGCGCACAAGCTGGGCACATGACGTTTTCTGTATGACTACAGAGGGCACAAATTTATCTCTCCTGTATGCTCTCCTTGTGCATTTTTTCCAGAAAGAAGCAACAGATAGCGAAATTTTCTGCTGCTTTTCCTTAGTGAAGAAGTAATTGGTGCTTCGTAGTTCAGGTATCCATGGTTTTAGCATAGGTGCGATTGGGGGAAGTGAACTCAAAAGCAAAAGATAGCAGCAGAGACAGCAGCTCATGATCTTTCTAACTTAGGACTTATGTCATAAATGTTGTTTTCTTCTGTGTTTGTAAACTTTTAAAAAATTACTCTGTTAATGTCAATATCAGGATGCTGTCAGCAACTCCCGGCTATTGCCCAGGAAAGTAAAAAGACAAAGGAAGATTTCTTACCGTCCTTTTTTATTCAGTATTTACAGAGAGAGGCTATTGAACCCAGCCTCTTGGATAATGACGTTGTCCCGAGTGAATCTCCACCCTCTGTCTCCCACTTCCTCATTCGTCATTCTCGTCATCTCTATGGGTCCTGCTGTCTCTGAGCTCTTTGCTCTCCTACTTTCAAGGCTCTCTGGGTTCTGGGAGATGGAGGGGCTGGAATGCCTTCTAATGACAACATGTCAGCTGGGTGTTGTTCTGGCTCTCCTATGATTTCCCAACTTCCCCCCTCCTCTGCCTCTAAGCTGCTACCTCCCTCAACCCCCTGTTGTAAATCTATTCTGTCTTCCTCCTCCCTGGAAGGGTCAGGATGGGGAGGTGGTCTCCACCGTTCCTCTTCTGCCCAGTCCCTGACAGTCAATGCCAATGAAGTTCATCCTTATTATGCCTATATTGAAGAGGGCAGAGCAGTGGCTAAGAGAGTATGGGTTATGCCAGCCCTGCAAAATGCCCCTGGTCTTGTTATACCCATATTGCTGGAGGGAGAGGGGAGATAGTGTACGGCAACTTTGAAGTGCAGTCCATTGCTGTTAACCTGGCATTTTAAGCATCAATGTCTGCAAACGAGTGCCTGTCCATAAGGTTTACCTGTGTCCATGTGCAGCAGCATGGCTAAAGCAATTCATGTCCTCGTGAAGCGATGAGGACATCCCATTGGCTTCCAGCATGCTTAGAAGAGGATCTGCTCCCCGGCTCAGCAGCAAGCTGACTAGTTCATAATTGCCTAGAAAGACAAACCATTTTACCTTTATTGGTATTTTCAAAGGATATACTATACTGTATAGAAACCATCTGATTTATGTATTCATTCATAGAGAGAAAATGAGTTATAGGTTAATTGATGCACACCACACATTAAAATGCTGTACAGTAAATGACACACAGCTGAGAAACAATCCAGGCATAAAAGAACACACATATGGCCAGTTCACTTATCGTGAGCAGAGAATCCTCTACACAGGGTGGGGCACATCCCACTGAGTGTACAAGAGAATGTGCAGTCTAGGAAACGAGTATACAACTTTGTGCATTTGTACAGCAGATACCTATGACCATTCCCCCTGTAATAAGATGAAGAAGACCGGATGGACATGCCTCCACTTGGGTCACACACAGCCTTGTACACATGGCGCAACTTACACATCATCCCGGTGCCCTACTGTGCACACTGAATGCTCAGTCAGCAATTGCATGACAGCAGCTGTCAGCTTACAAATATTGAAGGGTGCGGGAACAGATGCGTTTTGCAGTTTTGAAAACATTGCTTCTTCCCACTTTTATGTGTTTTGACACCTACTGCGCATTAAGAGAGCAAATTCCCGTTTCTGGGGAGTGAAAATGCAACGCTTGCTCAGACTTGCCTGCTGCTGAAGCCAGCTGGAGTGGGGTCTCTGCATAGTTGTCCTCTCCACTGTTCACAGCAGAGCCTTCGACGTGGGCTCCAGCATCCAGGAGCAACTGCAAATGCACAGTAGGAACAAACAACTCAAGAAACAGAGCAACAGAAAAAGTACAAGAATAACCTCCCTTGGCAGAAATCCACTACAATCGCACCTCTGGATATAGAATCTTTGGGTTACGGCCACAGCAAACCCAGAAGTGTATACTTCCAGGTTTCACTGCGCGCGCATGCGCAAAAGCACTCAATCGCACCGCGTGCGTGTGCAGAAGTGCACCTCTATTTATGCTATTTTGGGGGCGTGAACGAACCCCCAGAATGCATTAAGTTCGTATCCAGAGGGCCCACTGTACTAGGCTCATAGCATCCACCCCTCTTCTTATTGGAGAATGCTGTGTGGAAAACTCCCTTCAAGTTTACTTATGTTTACTGCCTTCTTGTTTACCGGCTCTAAAGATCTCAGCGTGTACGTTCTTCAATGAAACATTACAAAAATATGAAAAAGGGAATGCTGTCATTAAAAGGAGCATTTTGATTTGTACTTCTGAATGTTCCTCAAAGCTGCATGTGGCAGTTACACAACTACCACTGAGTAACCCAAGCATGTGTGTCCATAGGATCTGCCCACATTGTGTTTACTCTGATATCAAGGAAATAAACAACTATCTGACTTTTAGAGGACATCTGAAAGCAGCCCTGTTTAGGGACGTTTTTAATGTTTGATCTTTTATTGTGTTTTTAATATTCTGTTGGGAGCCGCCCAGAGTGTCTGGGGAAACCCAGCCAGATGGGTGGGGTATAAATTTATTATTATTATTATTATTATTATTATTATTATTATTATTATTATTATTATATCAGAATCGGTCCTACAATTAATTCCCATGGGTCACAGGAGACACCTGAAAAACAGAGCTTCCAAAGATTAAATGTTTACCACTGAACAACAGGGAGTGAGTAAACATTAATTGCAGTTAACAAAAACATGGCTTAGAAAGCCCAAGGCTTCATTTCTTCTGAAAGGTTCTGTTGACAGGATTCTCAGCGGTGTCTCTGGGGCAAAACACGCTTATTATCATTGCATGTGTAAATTAAGTGTGCCCAGCCTTTGCAATACTAAAGAGTGCACTGGCAATGTTCCAAGTCTTTGAAGGCAAAATCTCATTTGCATGGACATTTGCATTTATGTATAATTCAAAATTGAATGAACTCTGTCCACAATTGCTTGCTTACTTATGTGAACAGAAATAGCAGAAACAGGAAAATCTCTACCCGTGACTGACTGCTTGCTGTTGTTCATTTTAAATTCCTATTGACATTAAAGGGAGAAGATAACAGTATTTCAAGAGCCCAAAATACATCATTGGACCCACATTCGATGAAGCCTTTGACTACAACACAGACAATATGAGCAGGAAGAGGACTTGCACAAGGCAGCAGCTGACGTGTTTAGGAGTGTAAGGAATGACCAAGACTGGTTTTTCCAATGACATATTAAAGAAACATTTCAAACATGTTGCTTTGCAACCTCTGGATATATTGTTAGATTTCATTCGTCTAATTTTTAATATGTAGACACATTATAGCTACCAAATATACTTATCAAGATATCTGTTCATATTGCCTCCTCATCTTTGAAGAAGAAATTAAACAAATAAAAGCTAGTTATAAATGGAGCATCATTCTTTATTCAGTGTGGAGGCACTCCTACACACACTTACCTGGGAATAAGCCCCACTGAAGTCAATGGGACCTACTTCCGGGTAGACATGTATGGAGTTGTGCTGTAAATTGAAATTCTACATACACTTCCAACTAGACCCACTTAGGATCACACTGTAGGCATTATTTTTATTACTTGGGAAGAGGGAGGAAACTTTTAGACTTATCTTCTCCATGTAAAGGTCAATTCTGCTATAACTACTGGAAGAGCCTGGAGAAGTATAACCTTCACGATGCCACCATTTTATAAATGCACAAATGATTTTACACATATTCTTCCTGTATCCAGATATAATTAATAACAGCAAGAGGATCTGGATTTCCAGATGTCTCTATTGTCCTGCCGTAACTAAGCATGTGATCAATCCTGATCTTAAAACAATCATATTGTGGACAGATCCTTTGGAAATATAAAAGTAAAAGTAAATATATCCTTCTTTTGATCAACGATGGCACCTTTGCAACTGGTCCATGAAAACTTTAAAAACATTCAGATAAACAAATAATGAGGAGCAAAACATTGCATGAACAAATGTTATGCCATATATATACTGCAGACATAGCATATCAGCACTGTAAACTTGTTGAATTTTCCTTCCTTCCTTCCTTCCTTCCTTCTGGAAAGCTGGGAAGTAATACAAAACTGATAGAAATTTATTAGTGTGGTATATTTGTTTGAGATGCCAAAGACCATGTGTTGACCTGAAAAATCAAGTCAAATTTATAATAGATCTGTCTGCAGATCCAGTACTAATTTAATATTCTGGAAAGATAAAGAAATTGTAATCTATTTTTTTAACAGGGAGACATATCATAACTGGGGGAAAGTAAGAAGTTCTACCTTGGATGAATGGATTTTGAGGTTTGGGGAGTTAATGAATGTAGTAAAGTTGACTAATATCCTGAGGCTAAGGGAAGGTCTTCAAGTCAATAACTTGGTTATTGAAAAATTGAGTGTGTTCATAATGTAATACAATGCAAGGAAATATTCAACCACATACACTATGAAGTACCCTATATACTCGAGTATAAGCCTAGTTTTTCAGCACATTTTTTGTGCTGAAAAAGCCGCCCTCGGCTTATACTCGAGTGAGGCAGGCAGTGGCTCCTATGAAGCTTTCCCGGTTTTTTTGTGGTAAAATTGGGTGCCTCGGCTTATATTCGGGTCGGCTTATACTCGAGTATATATGGTATATTATACCTGTAAATATAATACGTAGACAAAATATAATGATCACATGAAGTCTTTTTAGGAGTAAGTTTATTATATATTGTTATTTGTGTGATGACCTGGTCCTGTTGTTATTTTTTAAAAAAAACTATGCTCTATACCCCTCCCCACCCTCTCACTATATATAAGGGTCTGGTGACTTCTGTTTCAGTGTATCTGAAGAAGTGTGCATGCACACGAAAGCTCATACCAAGAACAAACTTAGTTGGTCTCTAAGGTGCTACTGGAAGGAATTTTTTTATTTTATTTTGTTTTGACTATGACAGACCAACACGGCTATCTACCTTTAACTATGCTCTATCCTGTTTGTGTTTTTTATTGATCATCATCATAATCATCATCATCATCATCTTTACAGGGTAGTTATATGTTCCAAAAGCAACTAGTTTCTGAGTTTGCATGCCCTGCCTCTCCATTTTGTTTCCACATCTCGCTATTTCAAACTGCAGATTGACAACTTGTCTTTAGCTCACCTGAACGACAGAGATATGTCCATGTAACACAGCAAAGGTGAGTGCAGTCCAGTGCCGGCTATCAGGATGAACTGATGGGTATCGGGATGAACTACCAGGGACCTAAGAAAAATGGAAAGAATGTTTAGCCATTGCCATCTTTCTTCTCCCCATAGAAATGTCTGAGAGTGGCACTTCCCTAGTAAATTACGGCCCCTGGGAGTGACAGGCTGACACGACTCAGAAAGTACTGCCAACACCAATCAGTGTATTGAATCCCTTGGGTTTTTCTACTGCATCTACTGGTTTCCTTCAAAGGCTGCTTTTGCAGGGAGGAAGCATTTACTCCCTCTATTTCCCCATTACTATGCCACTGTTAATCATGATCTCATCTGTGGCAAGCTTTGAAGGTGATTTAAGCTTTATTGCTCTAGAATCCATAACAATTATTTTTCAGAGAAGGAAATCTCTCTCTCAGAATGGCCATCAGTACATGCAATCGTCCCAAAACAAGACACTGTTTCTGAAGGATAATAAGCAATGGTTCTTGGTCAGACCTTAAACTGGCAGCGTCCCTGGGTTCAGTCTTTACTTACTGGTATATCTAGATTTGCACCAGCATCGATCAGCATCTGGACCATGGCTTCATCACCAGCAGAACAGGCATACATGAGTGGAGTCATACCCTTTAAGGACAAAACATGTGGTCAGCAAACTTCGATTGCTATGCCCAAGAGCAATGACCATCAAAAAGCCTGCAATTCAGATTCTCACATGGAGTTTATAGGCACACTTTTAAGCCTTATCTGGGAATACTATTTGCATGAGAGAGAATCACATAAGGGAGAGAGGGATGAGCATGCTAGGTCTGTTCCCCTGCCCCATTGTCACTGCCCATCCTCATCACCCTCCCATGAGTTGGAGGCAAAGGTCTGCACTGGGGAGCTGGCCCTACTTGTAGGGGAGAACTCTGCAAGAAGAATAGGCTCCCCTCTTCACACAACCAACTGGAGCCCCTGAAATGGCAGCTGGATACAGCCATTTTGCCTTCCCTTTGTCAACATGTCCATAATGGTTGACAACCTCCAAAGAACATCGGTGGAGTGAGGGATGTGTGGCTGCTGATGTTCTTGTTGCTGCTGTGTTGCCCCATGAGAAGTTTTACTTGGTTGCTGCTACCCATGAAATTGCTTCTGTCCGCCAGTCCCCAGAATGTGATAATGGTGGGCAGAAACAGGAAGGAAGAGTATCAGTTGTCATGAACTGGAACATCCTCTGCAATCATAGGGTCGTAGCGCTGGAAGAGACAGTGTCTGAGCTATCTCAGTAATTGCTTTGTATACTCATCTGCCTAATTAATTTTAGATACACCCACACCCCATTCTTCTACATACCTGATCGTCCATTGTATTGACCCCTTCCGGACCCAATGCTTCTATAGCTTGGTTGATCAAGTCAGTCCTTCCACAGTTCAGCATTCGAAACCCCAAATCCTGCTGGAATTTTTCAGTGGCAGCCTTTGCATCCATTCTCCGGAAGGAACTGAAACAGCATTCAGGCCTGTTGGGGACACATAGCCAGAAAATATAGCTGCAATTTTAAGCGGTGCGTTACTGGTTTTAAAGAGGGCCGTATTATTAATATTAAAGGGGGTTGCATTATTACCATTATGATTATTTATAGTCCTGAATTTCAGCAGGCCTTGGTTTGACTCGTCTCGGGGAAGATCAATAGCGGTGGTTGGCGACCTCTTACCCCCTTTTGAGTGCCACATTGTCTCAGGAGTAATCTGTCCACTCCTGCCCCTGCATTCTGAAATGCCCTTCCCTCTGCCATATGTGAAACATCACCTGTCAGTTGCTTAAGATGTCTTGTCCTTTTGCCCAGACTTTCCCTAACCACAGAGCTGCAGCCCGTTACTACAAGATGGCTGTATTTATTTCTGTTTGTATTATAATGTTTACATACCCAAGAACCCCCATTATTTGTTTGCAGAGAGATGAGGAAAAATATTTTCACACAAAAATATTTTCACACAACCAGGGAAAAGCTTTTTAAGATACAATTCATCTTCTTGTCAAATAAAAAACTGCCCCTTCCAATAAAATCAAGCAGGGCCTTATGACCTAATGAAAATCAGAGTTGTCTCATTCCTGTAATATATGGAACAGTACTCAACTACCCCATCCCATCTCCTTGAATAATAGGACTTTCCCCCTGCTCCCCCTATGCATTTCCCATATCTTCCCCATATCAGCTCCAGAGGGTTGTGAGAACCCCTAGAACATATTTAGAAGAGCTGTGGAGAAGGTGAGGTAGGGTGTGTGTGTGATGTTGTGCAAGCAAAAATGCTTGCGCTGGTCTGAACTTTCACAGAGGGCCACATTAGATACGACCTATGGTCTACACTTTAGGTAGGCGGGAATCATATTTCTGAATGCTCCCTCCATACTCTTAGAAAACTGCCATTAGTGAGCAAGCTTACCTATAATGTCTCGTTCCAGAATGCTAGTTTTGTACTTGCAAGATTTTTTTACATGGGGACGCAATAAGAAATGGCACTAACCAGCTGCGGCCCAAAGATTTACAATGTAGTCTATAGCATGCTGCTGCCCTTGTAGACTAGATCTAACGCAACGGACCATGTGACAACTCTCTTGCATTCATGGCCAGCACATTCATTCGATGCAGTCTTCTGCGTAGGCAAACTGGGTCTGTTAAACTGAAATTAACGAGTAAGGTCGTACGGAGAGAAAGAAGGATCTTCACGAAGCCATCTGAGCTGTCATTTATGTATTTTCATGTATTTTTACCCCACCTTTTTTCCATCATGGAATCCACAGCAGCACACATGCCGTTCTCTAGCAGTCCCCCAGCCAAGCACCGACCAGACTAGGAGCTGCTTAGTTTCAGCAAGTTGACAGCCACATCAACATGCTTGTTCTTTTACTTGTTGCAAGTTTCCTGCTTTTATTTTTTTTACTACCTTACAGGATGTTTGTGAAGATGCATTAAGGTTGGCCAGAGGGGCTTTAGAAATCCCGCTGTGTGATATTTTATTCTATTTTTAATTTCAACTTCCTATTAAATAATTTGTTCCATAAAATATAGCACTCTATTAAATTCACAATCTCTCTCTCTCTCTCTCTCTCTCTCTCTCTCTCTCTCTCTCTCTCTCTCTCTGAGATTAATGTTAGCTTGACTAAGAAGAAAGAAATCTTGCAGTGACTTTTGAGCAATTCATTCATCTGACTACCTAAGGGAAATGTTAATATTTTCCCCAGTGCATTTCATCTAACCATCTTAATGTTCAATAAAAAAGCACGATTAATCTTTGCAGTACCTTTCTTCTCATAATGAATACTAAACCTTTTACGAGATTTACAAATGGTCACACTGGAGGATGCTTGATGACTTGTCCAAAGCCAAGCAGGGACTCAGCAGCAGCAGCATCCAATAGAAGGTTGTGAGATAAATAAAACCCTTCCTTCGTGCATAAGATGTATTTATAATCAGTAACAAACACTGCGGTGAGCAGCAATAAATAGTGGAATTAATCTCATCATCAAAATCATTGTATAGAAATATTTAGATTTATGGATGGGTATTTAAAGATGATTGTGGCAGTTGTGTGATGCCAGGACCACTGCCAGCGCCCGCAAAACTGCCAGAATATAAATAGTTTCTGAAACACAGATGGCTGTTTACTATGAGTATCTATAGTCTGCAAGGGAAGGAGTGGGGCCTCATCCCCTTCTGGGCAACTTCCTGGGGGCCACATGCCAGCACTGAGCAGGGTAAGGGGCAAAAGTGGACAGAGCAACAACTGTGGATTTTAATAATAATAATAATAATAATAATAATAATAATAATAATAATAATAATAATTTATTTATACCCTGCCCATCTGGCTGGGTTTCCTTTGTGCAGCAGGCTGCTCTCCCCATACACCTGCACACCCCTTTTAACCTCCATTCAGGCAAGTAAGAAGCAACTTTAGAGTTCAAAGACACATTCCAGGCAGGCAAAAACACTCCAGGATGGTGCAAAGCAGGGCAGGAAGAGGGCTGCGGCCTGGGGAGAAAGAGTGTGGCTGCAGAGGCAGAGAAGAGATCCAAGGGCCAGGTATTTCCATTTATATGTGGCGCACGCACTGAGACACTTTTTAAGTTCCCAGTGTGTGCATTCTCTGCCAAAGTCATGCATGTGCCAAATGTGATCATCTGCACGTGTGTGAATGCTATTTCCCTACATGGTTCCCGCCCCTGCCCACCCCCTGTGTAAGCCCATATGGTGTCTCTTACCCATCTCAATCCAGTCCATGATAAAAGTAGGTAGATGGAAGAGCTTGAAAAGTTTTGAGCCATTGCTGTAGTTTCCAAGTCTGGGATTTTTGCTACAAATCCTATGTGTATTTACTCAAAATAAGTGCCACTGACAGGACAGGGACAGGCAAGCCCATTGGTTAAATGTCTGCCCAGTTTACACAGATCACGTGTCTGATTTCAAGCACACATGAAAATGGGGCGCCCACTTTTGGTTCTGTCTCAGAAAATATTACCTCTTAGGAGTAGCAGCCAATGTGGTGATCTCCAGTTCTTGGAAGACCCCAGTTCCCCTCACCCCTCACCATTGGCTCTGCTGGCCAGGACAGATAATAGTTAAGAGTCCAAAAACTTTCCTAAGGGGATATGCCCCTCAAAAGAAAAAGAAAAATGTTCTCTGTCCATTGTGTACGGTATTTGGCTAGTGTGAAATGACTCTTAATGGCAAAGGATGATCCTGAAGTTTAGGTACACGCACACACACACACACATACCCATTGCAACATTGGACAAATTTCAGTCTTCCTCTGCATGTGTGTGTAAAAATTTTCTGAAACCTACAAGCTGCACAAGAATACCGGTACCCAGTGATTAAATTTAGCAGCGTTTTTCGGATTGTTTTCGGTCAAGCAATAAAAGCACAATACTTACTTCAGCTGCCGAGGTTCACAGTCCAAGCCAGGTAAGAGTAGCCTGGCCGTCTGCCTTATATCATCGCTGTCCACTGTTAAACTCCTCCGGTGCTCAGCATACGTTATAGCAACTCGCATCCATTCCATCAGTGGGGGAAGAAGCATGAATGGCCTTCAGAGAGAAAGGGAAGTTCCATTAGACCTCATATGGTTGTTATCTGGGCCAAATATTTTTCAAAGTGCCCTAGAAAGTTAGGAAGAAAGTTAGGAATATTATTCACTTCCGAAATATTTCTTCTTAAAACTCCACACTTAGCTTCAAACGGGAAAGTAAGCTTTCTTTGACGTCAATGGGAGCTACTTTCAAGTAACATACGATTAGGATTTGGGGCCTTTGCATCCAGATTGGCAGCCTGTATGTTATGCAGGTAGGAAGAACCACATTTGAAATAAACAGCACTCCTGTAGATACATCAGGATTTATCTTTTTAAAAATCCACTTAGAATTGAGGTGGTTAAGAATGTGTGCTGTGAGTTCCGACTTAATATACTGCCTGAGTCATGCGCTCAATAGCTGGCCCACACAAAACTGTCCCCAACTGCAGTATTCTGTTTTCCATTGTAAGAAATCATTCACTTACATGGGGAATACTGAAATGATGCGATCTGGGTCACAACTAAATATGATTTCTAACTCTCCAGTCACTGATGAGCGAGCCTTCTTTTGTTTACCTGGCCTCTGATGGTATGTGCTTCTTGGTCAAACTCAAGAAGAAGACCATAGTAGAAACTTTCCCCTATTTATTATCATTATTATCGCTTCTCTTACCAGAGCGCTGCCTCAGAACTAGAAACACCAAGACTGATTTGTTTCGTTCCACCGAAAGAATGAAGCTGCCCTTGCTGATAGGCTTACAAATGCCAAGTGTATATTTTAAAGAAACATATTCTCAAATCCAATTCAGTATGTTTTATGCTAGAAAAATACGCTTCCCCTTTGAGCAATTGATCCGTGGGGCTAAGAGGATAGACTTCTTCCTACCCTTTAAAGTTCAGATCAGAAAGGGGGGTGAAAACCACAGATGTGATAAAGGGAAAGAAAAATGAACTGGGTATTAAGAAAAGCAGATGACATCATGAAAGGCATTTTCAGACTGATGCGTTCGGAGCGGGGAAGAAGAGCAGGAAAGACAAATCCTGTTAGAAATCATTGCAAATAATAGGATTTGCGAGTGGAGCTCCCTCTGCCAGGCTTTCAACATGCACACTTTCAACTCCGCTCATCAAAAGTGTAACATCTGTTTCCATTTTGCCACAAGCAAGGTGTGTTTTGCACAGGCAGCCCATAAAAAGCAACGTGCGCTGTTCCCTCCGCACCCATTTCCCTCCTGCGTTCAGCTATCTAGTTAACCCTCCTAATCCACAAAGGAATTTTTCCCACAGAGCATTCCCAACCATTTGTTCCATCTATTACCTCACCAATTAAATCAAAAACAGTATCTAAGCATTTATTTGTAGCTTTCGTCAAGGAGGTGGGGTGGAGTAGAGTGGGGCACCCACACACGGTGCTTGCGCAAAGTACACTGCTCAGCATGACAGCACCAGGAACCCTCTTTGTAATTTATCAGTTGGTTTAGAAACTTTTATCCTGTCTTTAATCCAACAAAGGCCTCTCAAGGTGCCTCGCAAAATGACTAATGCTGCGCACAGATGTATGTAACCTGAGAGGTGAGGTCGCTGGAAAAGTGCACTCACTGCATTGTATACATACAGCTTTTTCCTTAGGCTCAACCTCTGGGAAAACCAACCAGCTCTTCCTGTTTCCAAGGAACCCAGCTACAGAGAATGGGTGCTAACTGGTTCCCCTGCCCCATTATGTCCCTGGGTCACAACTTCCTCACTCCCCCCCCCCCCGCGCGCTTCATGGAAGCTTTTAGGAAAAGTTTTTAAAACATTGATTTTTACCATTTTTTGGAGAAGGAGAGAAAGGATGGGCAAAATAGAGTGATTTGGTGTTTGATTTGCCAGCTGGGAGGTCTGTTAAAAGGCTTGTAAAGATGGGGTGTGTGTGTCTGAGCTGCAGTAGGAAAAGGGAGTGGAATACCCTGTTTTCAAGGTAGAGACAGACAAATCTGTCAACTTTTCTCAGTTTTCCAGTCTCAGGTTTATCCCATTTCCACAAGTTTGCATTAAAAAAAAAAGTCTGTATGAAAATTCATAAACATTTCCATCTGCATTTCCTGAAATATGCTAGTTTTTCTAAGCATTTGCCTTTCCACTAATAGTATGTGCATTTTGGTATGCTGCGCTGAAAATTTCAGAGAACTGTGAATTTTGAAGGAGAACCGTGTAAACTGGGTAGGTTCATGTCAAAATGCAAACCAAATTAATTCTTCTCCTATCCCTGTTTCTAGGTCTGTCCATTCACAGACTAAAGTCACATCCACTTATTATAGCAGTCCTAACAGCTCTGGAGAATTCGGGAAACTGTAATTTGTTAAGAAAATGGAGCTCTGTGAGGGCAGCATTCTTGACAAACTACAGCTCCCAGAATTCTCCATGAATGTTAAAAGTGGTATAAGAGTGCTGTAAATGTATGATGGGGATGTGACCAAGAGTCCCCTAAAACAGGCTGAAAGAGTTGACAGGAGACAGTGAGCTACTTTCAAATAAAGACTTGAAGTGCTTCTGATTACAGGGCATTTAGCCATTCTACATCAGGCACAGAGGTGACCTTCCAGAGGGCAGAAAGCAATTCTTTGGGCACTGAAACACGGTGTTCCCCCCACAAAAAATGACATCAGAACTGTGACAGCTCAGCTCCTAGGTTTATCTTCCTGCTTGCCATGTATATATTATCACAGACACAAAAAGAAATACAATCTCGGGCGGCCCATTCAGAGTGATTTTGCCCCTGCTTGTTTAATGCTAGAATGTCAAACTAAGAGGCAGGAAGCTGACTTGCAGATTTCTCTTTGGACCAAACAACGTGTAACTGGATCTCCCAATGGGCTTTAAAAACTTATTCATTCATTCCTGAAATGTATAACGTGCCCTTCAATAGCCACTTGGCATTCCCAAGGGCAGTTTACAAAAGAAGAAAAATTGTGGAGATTACAAAATATAAAAAAACAAGAGCGTGTGTCAAGGTAAAACTCTAATTCTTAAAAACCCACATTAGCTTAAAAGAAATAAAACGGAGAAAAGTTAGCACTATATATAAAAAAAACCCTGCAGATTTTTTAAAAAAGGACTTGAACTGATAGTAAAGTGAGTGTCAGGCAAGCCTGTCAAAGAAGGCCTATCTACAGGTGGGGTGCCACTGTGCAAAAGGCTCTGTTCCTGGCTGCCACTCAACCAGGGATTTGGAGAATGGTCTTAGGTGTAGATATATGTGCATGGGTTTAGTGACAGGAGAGGAGATGAACCACCAGTCACTTGGCTTCTATAGTGCAGAGGGCTACAAAGGCAAGCACCAGCACTTGGAACAGAGCCCAATTTAGTTGTTTTAAAACAGCTGCAGAAATGGGCAATAGGGAAGAGAGTGGTGATGTTTTACTCTTCCCCACTGTGCTATTGTCCTGATCAAAATAATTGCCCACACCTTTATTTTTAAAAAAGAAGACAAGTGACAATTTTGTACCTGTCTTACTGCCCCACCCCAGCAAGGCTATTAGCAATGTACGTGTGACGCATTTTAATAGGGAAATAAACGGAGGAGAAAGGATGAAAGGTCCCATTTCCCTCAGACTTGCTACCTCAATACATTTCTCCCTGTTCCAATGGATGCTTTTAAGCTTTACAAAAGATGCTGAGGTACCTGATCAAACATAGCCCTCAATTGCTGCATACAAACAGTAAGAATATGAGGTAGCCTTTTATAGAACTGAAACAGAGCATGTTCTGTGTGAAAATATCCAAGGTGAAATACTCTCCTAATGCTGATTTAGCGTCATTGGCAGAGACAGTCAAGGATCAATGTCAACTCGTCCTGTGAATGGGCTCTTCTTTTTATTTAGATGAAAATGGCATATCTAGTGGCCCAGAACCTGTCTGATTTTAAAAGAACTGACCCATAACTCATTCTTTGTCATGCTCCTCGAGATGGAAATGACTCCTAAGTCAATTGATTCCTGGTATGAGGAAGCAGTGAACCTGACCACAAACTGCTCCGTCATTTGGGGAGGAGTGGGAAGGCTACTGAGCCGACACCAGAAGTAACACTTACAGAGTGGAAATTACAATGCTGTAAAAGCTGACAGAGGCCAGAATTACAAACAGCAGCTGGCATGTCGGAGCAGAATCTGACTGGAAAGCATTCGAGGGGTGAGACGTACCGACTGGCATGGAGGAAATCTCACTGCTCTGTGAGTTTGCTCCCCTTCTGTCCAAGGGAGTAAATGGAGACTGGCCATGGTCACACATCACAGTAAGTCATAAATAAAGGTGTTGCTATTGGTAAACGAAGCCCTCAGCAGCCAGGGACCAATTTACCTGCAGGATCACCTTACCCCAGAGGTGCCCACCCGACTGCTTGGCTCTGCAGTACTGGCATTGTTACAGGTGCCACATAATACCCCCTCTATAAGAAGTAATTATTTTCATGTGGAAGCACATGCACTTTGTTCTTGGCTTGCCAACTGTGGATGTACCACAAAGCTAGGAATTGTGGCTTGTCTCTTCCCAGCGCAAGTCAGGAGAAGCAAAGTGAGCACAGGGGGCTCCTGCACTGTAAACCATGATGACAGTAAGGTAAAGGTAAAGGGACCCCTGACCATTAGGTCCAGTCGTGTCCGACTCTGGGGTTGCGGCGCTCATCTCACTTTATTGGCCGAGAGCCGGCGTACAGCTTCCGGGTCATGTGGCCAGCATGACAAAGCCGCTTCTGGCGAACCAGAGCAGCACACGGAAACGCTGTTTACCTTCCCGCCGGAGCGGTACCTATTGATCTACTTGCACTTTGATGTGCTTTCAAACTGCTAGGTGGGCAGGAGCTGGGACCGAGCAACGGGAGCTCACCCCGTCACAGGGATTCGAACCGCCGACCTTCTGATCAGCAAGCCCTAGGCTCTGTGGTTTAACCCACAGCGCCACCTGGGTTCCTCTTGATGACAGTAAACCATGGTCAATATTGTTGTAAGAGCAGAAGCAACTCCCCACTTCAGCTTTTAGCCAGCAAAAGTAGCTTGATAGCTTTACAAGTGCAATGAAAACTGAAGGGGAGCTTCTGGTTTCACTCCTAAAGTAAACATTTCAAGGTGCTGGAAATGAGGAGCACAAACAGGTTGTATCCACTGTTAGTCCTAGTCAGAGTAGACCCATTGGAGTTAATGGACATGACTAAATTAGGTTGATGGATTTCACTGGGTCTCCTCTGATATGACTAACACTGGCTACAACTGATTAAAAAGGAAATAAAATTATCTTTCTGCAATGGTAGGATATTGATTTTTGGCACTGAGTAGTCATATCCCAGTATTTTCTTAAAGTTCATAACAGTCTTCTCTAAACTGGTGCCCTCCAGATTATTTATAATAATAATAATAATAATAATAATAATAATAATAATAATAATAATATCCTGACCATCTGACTGGGTTGCCCCAGCCACTCTGGGCAGTTTCCAGCAGAAAAGAAAAAACACGATGGAAGTCAGACATTAAAAACTTCCTGATACAGGGCTGCCTTCAGATGTATAAGGAAAGTTATACAGTTGTTTATACAATTCCCATTAGTGTCTTAAACGCATGCAGTCCATCAAGCCCTGAGTAGCACAGCCAATAGTCAGGGACAATGGGAGTTGTAGTCCATCACATTGGGAGGGCATCACAATGGGCAAGGCTGATATAGAGTGAAATAAATGTGGATATGCCCCTGAACGGATAAGGGGTTGTGCATGTATCCTTTCCTTTGCCAGCTAAAAAAATTAAGGAAAACTGGTCTGGGCAGGACTGTACAGAAACCTGCACACCCAGATCAACCCGAAACATAAGTAGTAAGATGGAGAAAAATGTGTATGCATAGGCACAGGTAATGACAGCTCTACAGTTTCAGCTCCAAATCTCCCTGAAAATCTGTGGCTCTGTTCAGCTAACAAAGCATGTCTCATGGTACCAAAAGGTCCAAGAAGAATGGACACAGGAAAGGGTGACCAATTTCCATTGAACCCTTCAACACTCAAGAATCATGCCGTCTCATTCTTACTAGAGGGATTCTGGGCTTGATACAGAGAAAGTTCAATATTCTTTCAGCACACATGCAAAATGTAGTGCCTTCCCACACTTCCCTGCATCACCAGGATATCAAGATCTTCAATTGCTGTGAGCACTCTCTGCTGCCCCTAGTATCAATAATATGTGCATATATTCAACTTAGTTGAAATGTAATCATTAACCCCCCTCAAATATTTGTATTAAAGAAATTTGATACATAAATGTGTACAATGTGTTTTAATAAGCAATTTGGAGTCCACTAGGAAGGAGACCCAGGTGGCGCTGTGGGTTAAACCACAGAGCCTAGGGCTTGCTGATCAGAAGGTCGGCGGTTCGAATCCCTGCGACAGGGTGAGCTCCTGTTGCTTGGTCCCAGCTCCTGCCCACCTAGCAGTTCGAAAGCACGTCAAAGTGCAAGTAGATAAATAGGAACCGCTCTGGCGGGAAGGTAAACAGCGTTTCCGTGCGCTGCTCTGGTTTGCCAGAAGCGGCTTTGTCATGCTGGCCACATGACCCGGAAGCTGTATGCCGGCTCTCAGCCAATAAAGCGAGATGAGCGCCGCAACCCCAGAGTCGGACACGACTGGACCTAATGGTCAGGGGTCCCTTTACCTTTACCTAGGAAGGAGCATCTGCTTTGGACAAAGTCTGAATATTGAACCAAATCGGGCTACTTTGGAGATATTCACACCTCCTCCAAAGCAAAGCAGATCTTCCCCAGAGAAGTGTGCTGGTCCTGAAATGTCAGACCTTCACAGGTCCTGCTAACATTACAATCCTAGGCATGTCTACTCAGAAGTAAGACATACAGAACTGTGTAAGACTTGCTTCTGGCTGTGTAGAGGTTTATACCCTTAGCCACATAATTTTTACCTGATAGTGCCTCATATCCATATTTTAATATCATTTATATATCTTCAGAAATTAGTTGCTTCCATCTTTGTACACATCCCCCCCCTTCAAATTCTGATATTCTTAATTGAAATATCTGACTTTTAACCTGGGGGGTGGGGGAGGGTAGAATCATCATTTTTCCTTCAATATTTTACAGTTTTCCCCAAACTACTATATACTTCAGTGTATTTTTATGTAAAGAAACCTGTTAAGACCAATCAAAGAAGAGTTAAGCTTCTATTATGCTGCAAGAGTGCAACTTGACCATGAGATTTTTATCCTGGGAATACTTTATCTTTTTTCCTCCACAGCTCGTTAGCATTGCCCTCAGAAGCAGTTTGATATGAGTCTGCTTACTGAAAATCCTGTTGTGAAAAATATTATGCAGTTATTCCATTCACAAGCTAGGAACAACTTATGTGAATCAGAAACTAAGGCTGCGATCTGATCCACACTTACCTGGGAACACAGTGAGTCTTACTTCTGAGTAAAACATCCATATGGTTCTGTAATACTATTATCTGGCTATAAGCTTGCTTGCATCCCTGATATAGCCATAGATCGCCCCTCCTTGTTAACCACATCCTCCCCTCTGAAAACCAGCAAAACTGCAGATGTGTGTCATGAAAATATGATTGAGCTGCACCTTACAGGCTTAACAATGAAATGACAAATACTGAAAACAAAACCACTCATTTCTAGTGTCTCCCGCAGAACCCAGTACAGATTACATGTACCCTTGATACGTGTAAAGTCAGCCAAGGTCTGTCTTCTGGACATTTCATTCAGTATTTTGCACTATAATTATTTCACCTGCTATTTGTCTACCAGTGGTAGGGCCCTATTTATTTTCTTTTTTAAAAACAAATGTTTACAAGTTACAGAGGAGGAAACCAAAAAGCAAGACAGACATGGGCAAGGCACCTTTTAGAAATAGCATCTCAAAATATTCATCACTGAATGGGAAGTCAGGCTTGGTAAATCAAGAGATTAAAAATTAATGCTTTCTTCCATCTACTTCCCCCATGTGTATATGTTGTTTAAATACTGCTAAACCTTTGCCTTCCAGAGTATACATACATAATAGGTAGCATAGCTTAGCTTTCTAAACCACAATGATTCCCTGTGCAATTTATGGAAGGGTTTTGGTTTGCTTTTGCAAGGTATACTGTGTTTCTCCTAAAATAAGACACCGTCTTTCCCCCCCCCCCTCAAAAAGATATGGCTTATTTTCAGGGGAAGTCTTATTTTAACCGCTCCACGTCGGTACGCTGCATAGCCACGCCTATCCAGACCATCTTAAGGGAGAGGCACCACGTCATTATGTCTTATTTTTGGGGTATGGCTTATATTTCATAAATGCGTAGAAATCCTGCTACGGCTTATTTTATGGCTACGTCTTATTTTAGGAGAAACAGGGTAGCACGCCATTCTAAACCAAGGTAGCCAAAAGGATGCTCCTCCAACTACTGCACTGACCTGAAGTTGACAGGAGCTGGGAGTCATACATCCGGACAGTATCATGTTGGCTACCCCTGCAAATGATAGCCAGCAGAGATTGGGAGGCACAAAAAGACCCTTCTTGCATAGCGGCCAACTCCTAGGAGCCAAGGTCCCTTCAGCTCCCCCAATAAAATATTTGAGCCCCCCCCCATTAATGGGCATCACCATTCAAATGGTGTTTGTGTGTGCCACATCCTGTGATTGATTATGCAAGGTGGGGCTTACCTGCCCCCTCCTAACATTTTTTTCAAGTTGGCACCCCTGCCCCTGTGAAACTGGTTTGCACTAAGCCGAACCATGGCTGAGAGCTCCTTCACAGGTTCTGTATGCAGTCACACTAAACCAAAGTTTGGCATAGCATGATGTGCAAACCAAGATGACTTTCTACTTTCATCACCTAAGATCAAGAGCAAAAATATGCCTCCGATTTAAGGATACAAAGATTATTGGACTGACCCAGCAAACTGCTGTAGGTGCGGAACAGGCTTCCTCAACCTCGGCCCTCCAGTTGTTTTGAGACTACAATTCCCATCATCCCTGATCACTGGTCCTGCTAGCTAGGGATCATGGGAGTTGTAGGCCAAAAACATCTGGAGGGCCGAGGTTGAGGAAGCCTGGTGCAAAACCTAGAAATGCCCAAAGAGCTCCCTTTCCCATAAGGCCTGTTTCATTCGTTTCCACAGGGCTGTGTTCTGACCTTGCACTGCTTGCACTGCTTTCCATGGGAAGGACTGGCATCTGCATTTAAACGGTGATCTGCACTGAACAGGAAGAAGTTGTGTGTTTTTCTTTTGTATATTGCTTTCAATACTTAGGATTCATCTGCAACATTCAACCCTGCAATTAATTTCGAAGAGAACGTTGGAGAACCCTTTGGACAGAGAGATGCCGTAGCAAACTGCTGAAAGCAGCGAAGGTTGCAGCCCGGCACATGCTTACAAGGGAGTAAGTCTCAACAAATTCAGAACTGCAAACAAGCGAAGGATTCAGGTTGTATGTCACAAAATCAATCAATAAAAAAAGAGAAGAGAATCAAAGATCCGTCATCCGATCATAAACATTTGATCAGTTCTGAAGGATGGGGGAAATGGGCCATTTTATTAATTTTGTACTAAAAGTTTGCAATGTGGCAGACTTACGGTAATTCGGCTCTTAGGCCTATCAAGAACATAATTTTTCCAAGAACAATTTTCAAAAACTAAATGAGTTTCTAATAAGCACCAGACCGTCTAAGATGAAGAAAAGTAACATGTAGGGGAAATGGCTGGTCAGCACCGCTGCAGAGGAGACAGAATTATTTTTGAAGTATTTGATTGATGTTGCATTTGTACACAATCTGTTGTTGCTGCGTGTGCAGTCTTTGTGTAACTCAATTCCCATTTGAAGTAGATGCCAGTGTTTTCCTAGTGGAATGTTAAATTAGGGTGGGTTCTTTTTTCCCCTGCAGCGGATAATTAACTGGAGTCTCTCAAGAGCTCCAGAGATCATTTTTCCTGTAAAGTTGCAAGTCAAATGCTAATATTAACAATACACAAGAAACGCTCCATTGCTGAAGACGTATAGTGCAGCACAACAACCATCCCCTGAACCTGAAATCAGAAACAACTAGATATAATAATAATAATAATAATAATAATAATAATAATAATAATAATAATAATATATTTATATCCCGCACATCTGGCTGGGCTTCTCAGGCTCCCAACAGAATTAAAAGCACAATAAAACATCAGACATTAAAAACTTCCCTAAACAGGGCTGCCTTCAGATGTCTTCTAAAAGTCAGATAGTTGTTTATTTCCTTGACATCTGATGGGAGGGGCGTTCCACAGGGCGGGCGCCACTACCAAGAAGGCCCTCTTCCTGGTTCTACTTCATGTTGTTATGGTTTCATGGCCTCTCACAAGAGAATATCCTATTCTTAAAAGCCACTGTAGCTACACTTGCTTCTTCTAAGTTTGGTGGTATGTACCTAAGTGGACTGCTATTTCAAGTTTCAATCTTTCCACATGGAGTACCTCATGGGTTGGGTCAAGACTTCCTTTCTGCAAACTGAAGGGCTCCATCCATCCTTGGAACAAAGAGAGACCTAGTAGAGGCTCCCCCTGCAGGAATGGAGGTGGAGATTTCCCTTTAAAATAGCTCAAAAACTTAGAAAAAGCTCAACAACTTTGCCCCCCTCCCCCAAAAAGCAACTTTTCTGTCTGGATTTTCACTGTTTGAAATATGGCAACCCTATATAAAACTAGCTAATTACCAAAATAAAACCCCAACTGTGGTAGTTACAGACAGACAGTTGCAGAGTAAATGAATACAACAGGAGGCGGGTAGAGAGCAGCCTTGTGCAAGGTGTTATGGGGCTTGGTGTAACCACCTTCGATGTACAGATTAGGGATGTTACAAATACACAAAGAAGAGTCCATCTTTTCATTTATAAAATGGTGGTGGGTATGGAAAGAGAGTTTTATAACACTCATTCAGAAGGTAAAAGAATTTTTTGAACACGGCTATGTGGTTGTCCCAGATAATTGACAAAGCATGTGCAGCACAGAGAGGAACTTGTGTTTCCTGTTACATGAGATTCCTCTTCTCTAACCACAAACTTGTATTTTGCCCTAGGGGCAGAATCTAGGAAAAGCTTGTAATCACATTTATGTGACTGTTACAGCCATGACCTAGAATACTGTTCTATGCCACCCCAATTTCCAAGTGGTGAGAGATTACCCAGGGCTCGTGTTTCCATTGGAAATGAGGCACAGCGGACTGTGGTGTCTTTATGATATATGGTTTATTTACACATATAGACAACCTCAGCCTACAATGGAGGAGTCCATAGCATTGAACTCCAAGTGGGTCTCTTGCTTCTCCCATAGGTGCAGCAGCCTTGAATCCAAAACAGAAAACAGCCATGCTCTCTGACTCCTTCCTGCAGCATAGAAGCAGGCAGCCTGCTTTGCGCTCTGACCACGGAGCCAGTGCCTATTGGCACTAACAGACTGAAAAGGTTTTCATTCCACTAACATCAGGCAAACTGCAATCTTAAAAATTACCACTGGTCTTTTGTCTTACTAACTAAACCAAGGCCTAGGAAGGGGCTTCACTCATTTTGCTATCTGCCACTGAGCCTACCTTTTGTTATGTTAATGATTTGGTCATTATCAGGCTTTGTTTCCCTAATGAGCCACACTTAGCAAACTCTCACTAAATTGGCCTGGCTTTCATTTTTAACATAAGCTGAAACCGGGGGATCAGTGTTCGGCACAGTTCAACTCGCCAAACCTTGATTAATTCTAACTCTTATTGGACTCAGGAATTTAGGGTGTCTCATACCTCACAAACTCAAGCAATACTATCAGCTTCAAGACTGTGCTACTTTCTGTTTTCAAGTTGTTTTTTAAATGTAGAGTCTCTTCTTCCCATTTGCCACCCGCCCTACTAAAAATGTTAAACTCACAATTTAATGTTACCTCCCCTTTTCTCTCCCACAATAAAGAGACAAAGAATTGTAATAAATGTAGACAGGTAACTGATTTGAGAGGGATTTGTCTGACACAGAGCAGTTATCCTTTTAAAAGAGTTTGCCTGATCTATGGTTACGAACAGGTATGCAAGTAGATAGGCATATTATTGTTGGGGGGGGGGGACTGCCTTTCAGTCTGATTATTCCCCTACCCCATTCCAGGACAGCTAACAACGGTCTTAAGAACACAGCAAAACAAAAAACGGCAATGAAAATTATCAACAAATCATTAAGATAATCCTAAAACAATACAGCAGACAATGAGACATTTCTGTTATAGAAATATATAGCAAGTTCCATTCCTTCCTCAGCTCAGTGATTAGTGCCTTCTTTGTGATGAAGATATAAACAAGGAAAGAGGAAGCCCAAGTGAAACCCAACTATAGACTATTGTCAAAGGCAGGCTCAACACCATGTGCTTATGTTTAGGACGACTTGATTGTTTCAGAACAGACCACATTTTCCCTCAGGAAACAAGAGATCCCTGCACCCTGGGATGTGTAATTTAGTCCAATAGGAAATTATATTAACCTCAAGTGATGAAAGGGCAATTATTATAATGTTTGCAAACTGCTAAAATGACACACGGTGAGATTATTGTATATTCAAAACTGTTTAAGCAACTAAGCTTGTGCTCAGTCATGCTGCCCAATTTGGCTGTTACATGCTCTCTTGTATGTGCGATAGTCAGTAACCCTAGACTGAATTTGTAAAGTGCAAGGGCAGAGCAATCCTAACTCTAATCAGTGCTATTTTTATGGAAAAAGAGGTGCCAGAACTCACCATGAACACCTCCCTCTTTGAATGGCAGTGGTGCCCACCTGAGAGGTGCCGGAACTGAGTTCTGGATGAAAAACAAAGTCCTGACTCCAAGGCCCGACCTTAATGAGTTATAGGCCAGAGACTGCGAATTCCATCCTACTTAACTGTGTCCTGTAGTACAATCCTGGCATCACTGATGAGTTGGACAATTCCATGGTTTAGTACTGCAGTTTAATATTTGAGATCCAAATGTGTTTGAAGGTCTTCTTGGAAACTCCTACCCCTAATCCCAGATGTATAGTCACCTGGCTGTGGTTGGTCAGTCATGAAAAGAAGAGACATGTCCCGAGACACTCTTCTGTATACTAGCCACAATGGCTATGTTCTCCTGCCCCTCTCAGAGGCAGCAAGCTTCTGAATACCAATTGCAGGGAATCACAAGTGGCGAGAGTGCTGTTGCTGTCATGCCCAGCTTGCAAGGTTCCCACAGGCATCTGGTCACTGTGAGAACAAGGTGTTAGACTAGATGGGCCACTGACTGGATCCAGCAGGGCTCATCTTACGTTCTTATGGCTTCCTCTGTTCCATGGCTGAACCGTCGTGGTAGACGCAAGCTCTGAGACTAAGCCTTGATGAGACCTGGCTCAAATTAAGCCAGAGATTCAGTCTGCTGTTCGTTTGGGTTGGTAAGAATCATTTTGTGCTAAACAAGCAAGCATCTGGTTTGTACCATTGCTGTTTTCCTCCGCTGCTTGCTTGCGTATCCATCAGCAGCTTTATGCTCTCCCCTTAGTCTCTGTATGGGGTCTTTAAAAGTGATTTAAACAAGTGGCAGAGCCCCACTAGCGACACCTGCCATGTTTCCAGCAAGTGAAAGAACAGTGAAGCAAACAGGGTATCTGAAGAAGTGTGCATGCACATGAAAGCTCATACCAAGAACAAACTTAGTTGGTCTCTAAGGTGCTACTGGAAGGAATGTTTTTATTTTGTTTTGACTATGACAGACCAACACGGCTATCTACCTGTAACTGGAACAGTGAAGCAGTATGGCACCTAATGCCACATGGGATGCATGCTGCCTCTTATGCAAAAGGGCTGCTTTACACATGTTCTGGCACTCCCACTTGATTACCTTAGCATGGGCATTGTGTGAAGACCTGTATTGTGTGAACTGGGACTCCACAGATGCAATTCCAGTCATTTCTGTTAGTGTGGCAGCTTCACATCCTGCTGTGATCAAGGGAACTGCAGAAGGAAGAGAGAAGCTTGCGGTTTTGAAAAGTACAGCACAGCATAACAAACTGTGCTCCTGGTCAGACTAAGCAAGCAAAATAGCTTGATTTTCCGCCTGCCTTTTTGAGGCTTATTCTGGAGAGAAATCCAAAAAGACACTGCACGCATCTGCTAATGCAGTAAATAAAGCTTCCAGAGGCTACGTTTTATAAGCAGTGGCTAGTGAGGGCAGGTAAAGCTATTTGCAAACCTGTAAACATCTATTTAGTCATGAACATGATGCCTGAAGAAAGGCCTAAATGTCTTCGTGGCTAGAAGCATTCACTACTGCTTTCAAAAATACAACCATACCTCATTCCCATAAAACCAGTCAAACAAGAATATTCCTGAAACCTAGGAAAGCTAGGGAGGACACAGTTTTGGACAAGCATAGCAGGAATGGTCAAGGACAGAGACTGTTTTCTAATGGGTCCCAATATTTTAACCACATAAGTGCTTAGATTATGTTGGGCAGATGATCTGATGTCTCTGAGGCCATAGAGGCAAGAGTTGCCACATAGGATTTAGAGTTAAGTGGGGAGCATCTATGGCCTTGTTTGCACGTAACAGTAAGCCAAACTATGGCTTGACATGAATGGGCAAGCATGATGGCTGCATAGTGAGAAACTCATGGCTAGTTGCTCCTCCTTGACTCCTGCTGTTGTCGCGCTGCCAGGGGATAATCCATGGTTTGGCTTACAGCAAGACAAACCACAAGTCTGGTTTCAGACATAACACTAAGCCAAACTATGGCTTAGCTCTGGCTGGAACTAGAAGCAGCAGGAGAGGAATAATGCAGCCGAGATTTTCTCTCTGTGCACCAGCATGCAAACCAGGCCAAATGAGTAGAAAAGGCTCCCTGCTGCAGAAAGTACTAGTGAATTTGTGAACAGCAAGGAAGACAGCAGCGTGCTTAAAAGCATGGCCCCACAGCCCATTTGGACTCACTTTCCCTCATCTGTGTAGAGATGGAGTATTACTGGTTAATTCTCTGGGGTTTTCAAAAATGAAATGTGATCTCTTCTGATGTCGTTTTAGAAACTCAGATGAAACATTTCATATTTTGTGCATTATCCGATGTGAACTGTTTTACAGGAAAATGCAAAATAGTCACAAACCACTAATAGTCTGATCTGAGACTTGGAGTCTGGGAAGTAAATGCCTTGGACAGGGCATGTGGATCGCTGTATCTGCAAAAAATAAGAAATTATGGCATCTTCTGCAGGCTGATACCCAGCACAGACATCTAATGCAGACATGTAGATGCTGAGTAGTTTCTACTATGGTAACTTATTTCTTGAATATAGCTGATGAACATAAGGCTTAGGGTAACATCTAGTAGTAAGGTTGTCTGCCTTAAATATTCAACCATCTCTAAATTGTCTACTATTGTAAACATTTGTTTTTGGCTACAATGTATCTGGCCAGAGAATCACACTTTTGTTTACTAGAGGCACAAGTTTAAGGAACATAGTGTTTTGAAAAAAAAAATTAGATTCACTGAGTCACATAAGAATCTCATGATGTTAAGGTTCAGGAAAGTCTCTTGTGCCCTGCAAGTAAAAACGGTCAGCTAAGTCCATGATGTTATGTAAAGTCAATGGAGTTCTTGTTTCATCAGTTTTGCTCGTATTATATAAAGTCTTAGGAGACAGAGGGGGGATCCCCCTGCAATCCTAGGGGGTTGATTATGATCAGTACAACTTGACTTCTCACATAAGACAGATGATCTAAATGGGAGTGCTGCTTACATGTCACAGGGGAGAAAGCAAACAGAATGAGTTTTTTTCATCACAAAATATGGATTACAGGAATCTACCATATTTATTTTTTAAAAAAACATTCATCCTAAAATAAGGCCACTATATTAACATGGCAGAATTCTGTCCTGGCGCCCACCCCAGGCCTCAGAAGTGTTGTTTCTCAGTCTCATATAAGGAACAACAATCTTGCAGAAATTATGGTAAGAAATATTCCAAAGGCAGAAGGCACAGTAAGAAGGAAGTTCTAGTTTGCAGTAAGAACGTAAGAAGATCCTGCTGAATCAGACCCATCTCCCCGAGCATCCTGTGCTCACAGTGGCCAACCAGATGCCCATGCGAAGCTCACAAGCAGGCCGTCATCACAACAGCTCTCTCCTGTGCTTTCCAACAAGCGGTATTCAGAAGCATATTGCCCCCGACAGCAGAGTCAGAACATAACCATCAGGGTTAGCAGCTACTGATAACCTTATCCTCCACAAATCCATCTAATCCTCTTTTAACGTCATCCAAGTTGGTGGTCATCACTGCCTCTTATGGGAGTCTTCTAAAGGTGGCCAGGTGGTCTTCTTAAAATTAGACAATCCACTATATGAGCTGCTGTCTGGGAAGGTGTCCATTTTATTGCATATCTGCTAAAATCAGGTGCTGTGAAATCTTACCGAAGCCACACCAGGGAATGGCCTGAAGACATTAGAGGCCACCCACCACCTTGCTGAAGAAAAACAGGCCTTGGTCTGGTCAGTGCCTGGATGAGAGACCGCATTGGAGTCTTGTGTTTTAATTTCACAGGATGAAATTTAGGGCAGTACCTGGCACACAGTTATTTTCCACCATTTAAAATTTAGTGCGATGTGGAGTTATATTCATGAAAAAGCCACAGTTCTGTAATGCAACAGATACCACAGGTACTATGTTTCTGCGAGACTCCATGCACAACCCTTCCAAAGGCTTTGTCAAGTCCAGGGAAGTGGGGTCCATAGTGGCAGTGGCAGATGCAAATTTCCAGCAATAGGAAATTTATTGCAAATTTCCAGCAATAGCCTATTCTGATGTCTGATGTTGACAACCAAGTTGCAGGCATCAGATGATAGCAACAACACTTTACATTTTTCTTATTAGACTTTACAATGCTTTCTGATCTTAGCCCCATGGAAGTAATAAGTGTAAGAGGAGGCATCTCTTTGAAACAAGAAATTTGCACATCTTTTTTAAAAAAATCTGGTACATAGCATCAGCATCACCAATCTCCAATGAAATGCACAGTGGACAACTGATACTGTATTGCTTTGCATCCATCTCACAAACAGCCTCGTTGCAACAAAACCTGACACATTTTGAGGGCCCCTAGTGTACTAAAACCAGAACAAGGTCTCTCTTGTTCAAGCTAGCTGGCCTCCCTGCATTCATTAAAGCCTCTCCTCTCTCTTTTTGCAGCGCTCACGGTTTTTCCAGCCTACATTCCGTTTCCACCAAGTTGGCAACTTCTGAATTTTTATTTCTAGCTGGATGGCATACTCCCCCTCACCTCTGAAATAAAATGCTTACTGGCTTTCATCAAGGGAACCTAATGGGGGGTTGCAAGTTGGACCACCTCCAAGCTTGCAGATTGATTGTTTGGTTCCCTTGCTGCCAGTCAGAACAAAATGCTACACTCTTAGCAAATTTTGAGCATTTTGTACATTGTGGTGCGTTGGGAAACAGGGCAGTGTGTGTGGACTGCAGGGCCAATGCCTCCTTCTCTCTGATATTTTCACAATGTACTCAGGTCCATTTAACGTATAACTGAACGATGCGAATCTTAGTGATGGAAAGGAAACAGAGCAGATGCTCAGGGGTGTTGTCGCCACACCTCTGTTTGCTTTCCACATATGAAAGTATCTCATCAATTTTCAGGATCTCTCTGAGAAACCCAAGGAGTGCTGGAGCAGAAGCATATGCGTCCTGTCAAGATGTGTTTGGCGATGGTGACATCTCCAAGGCACTGGCCCCCATCAGGCAACAGGGGATTTGTTGCAACGTGAAAAGAGGCTTGTACTCACATTCTAGGACACAGGTGTAGCATTTTGAATATTGCAAAACACCTTTCCAGGTAAGCGCAGTTTCTAGCGCCAGAAAGTCAGAGTTCTGTTGGTGTTGTAGTCGTTACCTCTTTAAATGGCCCCAAATTCATAATGATCTTCCAGCGAATGGCGTAGCATTAGCTGACTTAGGAAGAAGAGGCATAGCGGTGCCACAGCTAGTACCAGGCTTAGGAAATTCGGTTTCAAATTTGTCTTCAGTGAGTGGCCTGGGGCTAGGAGCTAAATTAGCTCACAGGGCAGTTGCAAGGAAGGAATGGACTGGAAAATAAATAAATAAAACCACACGTGCTGCTAACATAGATCCCACTAGGTTTTCAGAGAAATAACACATTTGTCAAACAAACTCATAGCAGTGAAGACTCCACCTGGTCATTAAAGGTGGAACTACATGTCGTATTGGCTGATGTATGTTTACAACCCATGCTTGCAGGGGTAATGCAGGACCATGTCCTGAGTAGGGAAGAACTAGCTTAACCCTTTCCACATCTACTGGTTCCGACTTACGAATACTGTTCCTTGGTGCAATTCCCTACCTCAGCCCCTGCCACTGGGAGAAGAGCTTTAGCCACTCCCCACCCCAGGCTGTTTTCCCAGTCTAAGGCAGGCATAGGCAAACTCAGCCCTCCAGATGTTTTGAGACTACAATTCCCATCATCCCTGACCACTGGTCTTGTTAGCTAGGGATGATGGGAGTTGTAGTCCCAAAACATCTGGAGGGCCAAGTTTGCCTATGCCTGGTCTAAGGGTTATCTTCAAAGCATTGCTAAGGGGAATGTTCCATGAGTTATGTCAAGGTAATGAGAGCTGGTGCACTTGTAGTGACTAAAATTACTGATCTACCAAGCAGAAGGCCCTAGTTGAAATCCTGCCTCTGTCACAAGCTCACTAGTTTGCGGTAGGCAAACCACTTTCTCTTAGCTGCCATTACCCATCTACAATATGGGGAAATAGTAATACAGATTAATTTACAAGGTTGTTGTAAGGATTATAACTAGATAGTGCACATGAAACACTTTGAATTCCCAAAAGCTATAAACAAGCATTAAATACTATTTTTATTCATTGAAGAGATTTAAAGGCCCAATTCTAATAAGTGCTAAGCGGACTCATTTTTTATGCCCATGATTCAGTAGACAACGGCGTTCTCAAAAGTGCAGATGAAAAACAAAAAAGGGGTGAATGAAGGGGAGCAAGAGAAAGGTAAGCAATCAACAGACTAATAAGTAAGGAATTCTTCCGCCCAATAGTTTCTTCCAGATGAAAAGGAAATTTAATTTTTGCAAAAAATGGGCTTTTGCCAATAATTCCCTTTATATTTTTGCTATTTAGAATGACTGTTTAACATCAGTAGGTTTTGCATGGCAACTAAAAAGCCACAGCATAGCTGGTAATCATAAGAGTTATTTCCCTTCCTATGTGACTAAGATTGTTCCTGGGTCTACAATGCACATCGAAAGCACGTTCCAGAAAACAACAACAACAACGCTACACAATGCAGCAGTGCAGCGTTTGCAGCTGATTTACAACAGACAGCTAAAAGTGGGGAGAGGAGAGGGTTGACTCTACAGCCTTGCCAAGACAACGTAAGTGAATCAGTGCCTTTATGCATCACGCTGTGACCCTGGCACACTCAAAGGCAACCTCCGTTTACTTTTCCCTCTTGCTGGAAAGGAAAGAATGGACTTTGGTGCAGGAAAGTATCCTCTGCAGCATTCATCCCACTGGCCACATTAAATGACAGGCATTGGGGTCATTGTGGTAAAACACACAAAATATACTTTGGAATATTTTCAAAGGCTCATTGGGGTTTTGTTGACTGTGGTATAGCTGGCTGCCAGATATTTTGGGATCTTTGTTCACTTCCAGGTTGCATTAAAGCCTCTCATTTGTTCAACCTGTTTTGATTTTTTTTAAAAAACTGCATGGAACCTGGCTTCCTCAGGTATATCCCTAGCTAGATGAAAAATGGATCTGGCACACACAATTCCCAAGTCTGAACCAGGCAGCCAAGGCTTGTGTATGCATACCCCTATTTTATTTTATTTTTAAACGGAATCCCACTGATCAGCTGTTTGGAGCTAAATGGGAGGCTGCATTCAGTCACCCCCTCCCACACAGATGCAAACTCTCCTCTTCCCTGCCAAACAGCTGATTAATGGGATTGAAGCTACAGTTGAAGTGCACTTGCTCTGTTGAATCAAAGCCCGCAAGTGCATATCGTTTAAACATTACTGTGCAATTCTTGTACATGGATTCAGTCAGAAATAATAGAGGTTTCTGCAGTATATATAACATGGATTTAAGAAATAAACTAGAGCTGCAGCCTGGAAAGGAATCCTGGTGTTTTTCCTCTCTGACATGAAGCCCATGAGAAGAGAAGTTTGTGGGGAGGACCAAAAAATAAAATAAAAATGCTTATATATGAATGTGCATCCCAGTCTAATCAGAGCCCTTCTCTGTATGCAACAGGGAAAATGAGATGTGGTCAGCATGGTGGCATCATGCTGAGCTGTCATAGGAATAATAACATGTCAAGAAGAGAATATGAGAAAACATCCTCATATTTTCTGTCCCACAAAGCCATCTTGCAAAACGATGACTGACCTCTACACTAGGGATCGCAATTTCAAGCCCCAGAAGTGCTCTTCAGATCTCTTTTTATCCTTAACGAACATTACATTTACATAAAGAAGAAGAAGGTTAGAGATGCTCTTAAGAGAGTTACTCTTGCTTTGCGGTATTATCAAGGGCAGTGAACCTACCGCATTTGCTTTCTGTGTTACATTTCCCGTGACCAGCTATGCACCTCCTGGGAATTCTTTTTTTTTTTTTTAAACCACTTCCATCTTTTCTTCTAGCCACAGCAACATAAAACAACAACAACTGTGGTATTCTCTTTGAAAGCCCATGGGGAAAGGGTTCCTTCATCATTGGCAGTTTCCTTCCCTTAGAATGTATCTTATTTAAACACACAGTTTCTTCTGAAGAACCAGGACATGTAGTTGTGGGGTTTTAATTGCACGACACCATCCAAAATGCCCTCATGTAGAAAGTCAGGTTCTCCAGTTCACAAGATTTGCTCAAATATATTGATTCCTTCCCTAGGCCTCAAGCCCATCACCGGGGGCCTCTAACAAGGCCAAAGTGTGTTGCAATGAGGGCCAGGGGTATAGTGAGATCAGTGATGATGTCATGGGGGAAGTGCTGCCTCCCTTGGCTCCTCAGAGCAGTGGGTATCTGAGGTCAGCGGTTGGGAAAGGAAGCCAAGACTCATCCCCTCTGCTCTGCAGAATTCTGAGCCAGTCCATTTCAAGCAAAACTAGAGTGCTTAAAAAATGATGGTGTGATGTCAGATGGAGGGATGAGCAGAGAGGGGAAAACAGGAAGCTGCCTTATACTGAGTTAGACCATCTAGCTCAGTACTGACTACACCAGTGATGGCTAACCTTGACACTCCAGATGTTTTGGGACTACAACTCCCATCATCCCTGACCACTGGTCCTGTTAGCTAGGGATGATGGGAGTTGTAGTTCCAAAACATCTGGAGTGTCAAGGTTAGCCATCACTGGACTACACTGTCTAGCTGTGGGGACAGATCCACACCATACATTTAAAGGACATGCTTCCTCAGCTAATTGGGAACCACTGCCTTTCTCACAGAGCTGAGGTAAAGGAAGCTGGGTGCCAAGTAGGATTAAAATATTAGGGATAAAACAAGAACTGAAGGTAGAGTCATACCCTTGTTTGGTTTTCAACCTCCCACCATTTAGGTGTCAAATTAAAAGCACCTAATTCTCTTGAGCTCTTGGCAAGTGATCACATGATCTTTGTTATTTGTTACCTTTCTAGTTTGCCACTGAATCTACTATTGTCTGGTGTGGCTTCTAGTTTTGCTGTTTTGATGCATGTGGACTGGATCGGATATTGTTTTATCTTGGACTGTGAGATGCCTTGAAGACTTTTCAGTGCAAAAGCCAGAGCACAAATATTTCAAACAGATAAGCAAAAAACAATTTCGACTAGATATTATGGTTGCAAAGCAGAAACCGAGCAACTACCATGGGATCCATGCACAGAGAGAGAAATACATTCTGGACACTGGAAAAGCCAATTTCTGTATTGTCCAGGCCAATTCTGGACATCTGGGAATGGCTGCTTTGATGAATGTGTTGAGGATAATTATACAAGATATTTTTAGCTGCACAAATCAGTGACCAAGGCAACTCACTTTCCAGTTCCAGTTCCAATTAGCTGCGAAAGTGAAGAAAAGGCACAGGCCGTCTTACAGGAATCACTGACACATGGAATTCAGCAGAACTATCAATATGGCTTAAAAGGTCCTGTGCCCCCAAATGAGGCTCTGTTAACCATGACCTACCGTTCATTATTCAAGGCCATCCTTGGTGGATCCAGGTTGGGGTTTTCCATAGACTCCATCTGAGGGCAGCGTAAAAAATAATAAAGGGTGTGGAGGGCATCAGGGGACCAGGAGATGGGTTGCTGCTGCTGCCTGTTTTGTCGTACAGGACTCATGCCAGGGCGGAGCATGTTCAAACACTGCATATGGTGCATTGCTCGTGACACTAAATCACCTGGAAAAGGAGCAGAGGAAGAAAGAAAAATAGTATCATTTACTGAAATGATACATTCACCAGTTTCAGTGAGTGCCTTTCACTGCAAATACAACCGAGAGGGAGCCATTTACTGTTTTCTCTTCATCCTCATAAAATTGTTGAGGCTATAATTAAGCTAACTGGAGCTTTCTGCTAGAATTATGAAAGCTGCATTTCACTGTCAAGCACTGGGGCAGTACTAAATCTTCCAATTTACAAGACCACCCCCACCTCGCCAGTGTGCATCTTCCATATGAGACCTTAGAAGTTGTCAGCTTAAGTATGACACTTTGGTGGCACAGTGGGTCAGTGTGTCTTGCTGTTAACCAGAAGGGTGGTGGTTCGAGCCCACCCAGGGATGGCTGTGGGAGGAATTCCTGCATTGCAGGAGATTGGACTAGATGACCCCATGGGCACATTCCAACTCTATGATTCTATTACTTCTATGACCTTATAGAAGTAGCCTATCAAAGGCTACTAGCCATGATGCCTATGTTCCACTCTGAATACCAGTTGCTGGAATCACAAGCTGGCAAAAGTGCTACTGCACTCAAGTCCTGCTTGTGGGCTTTCCACAGGCATTTGGTGAGCCACTGTGAGAACAGGATGCTGGACAAGACGAGCCTTTGGCTGGATCCAGCAGAACTTTTCTTAAGTCTATGGTTGTCAACAGCTACTTTATTTCAAGTAGGCCTGCACACTGTGACCCAGCAAGCCAAACGCAGCTCGCCTGCCAGGTACGGTGGCCCATCAGGGGCCAACCCCCCCTCCTGTTTGTTTGCTGCTGCCTGTGTATGACTGCAAAAAGGAGAGGATTGCTAAGCATCTGGCAGCCTCCCATTCAGCTTGATGCGTCACAAAGACTTATAAGGGCAATACTACATTTTATATGTACACATGTAAGCTACAATTCCCTATTTCTCTTTGGGAATCCTCTTATTTCTCGGGAAGCTACAGCAGGAAAGAGTCTTCCATTGTTTTTTTATGATTACAATGCTGGTAAAGGTAAAGGTAAAGGGACCCCTGACCATTAGGTCCAGTCGTGACTGACTCTGGGGTTGTGCTCATCTCGCATTATTGGCTGAGGGAGCCGGAGTACAGCTTCTGGGTCATGTGGCCAGCATGACAAAGCCGCTTCTGGCGAACCAGAGCAGCGCATGGAAACACCGTTTACCTTCCCGCTGCAGCTGTACCTATTTATCTACTTGCACTTTGACGTGCTTTCGAACTGCTAGGTTGGCAGGAGCAGGGACCAAGCAGCGGGAGCTCACCCCGTTGCGGGGATTCGAACCGCTGACCTTCTGATCGGCAAGCCCTAGGCTCTGTGGTTTAACCCACAGCGCCACCTGCGTCCCTATAATGCTGGTAAAGGGTACAAAATTGCAACGAGTCAAGTTGATTCCCGAAAAGACACCTAAGGGTGTCTTTCCAACCAATGAAGAGAGGAAACCAGGTCGCATTCATAAACACTAGGATGCTTAAGGGGTTTCTGAGGCTTGTTCTTTATTAGAGAATAATCTGCATTGGCATCAATGGTACTTCTAAGTAGATGCAAAAAGACTTGGAATGTAGGGCTGCATTCCTATGCACATTTACTCATAAGTAAATCCAATCGAACACAGTGGAACTTACTTCTGAGTGAAAACCCCCACACAATTAGGCTGAATATTCTCGAATCCTGAGGCTGGATATTGAATAGAATTGAAAAATTGTATCCACATTAACATCCTATGAATTTTCTGTTGGTCTAATCCGCAATGCTGCAAATTTAAACAAGAGGTACATCTGGAATTCAAATTTTCAGTGCAGAATAATACGCATTTCCCTTACCCAGTATTCCCTCCTTGCTGTACTGGCAACTTCTGACCACAGTTTTTTTAAAAAAGAAAGCTACTAAGGAAATATATAAGGAGATCCATTCATTAAATACAATCACTGAGCCAGCCAAATAGAGAGTAGGGAAAGGAAGCTGCATTCAATCATGGACTTCTGCTACAAGTGCTCTCTTGTGTCACAGAATATACAGAGGTATGTAAACCCCCCCTTTTTTTTAGAAGGGGGGGGGTGAAACCTCAAATTAAGGCAGGTTGTGAAATAAATGGTGAGACCTATAAGGTATGTGCTGGCTTCTGACAGCAGCGTTCGCATGGTCGTGACGAGGGGAGGAATGCCAAGAAGAATGTTTTTCCAGGAAGAAATAAGCCAGCAAAGCACAACTTAAAGGGTCATTGTTCAGCAGCACAGGCTCCAAAACATAGTTTGCATTGATCAAAATATAAACAGACTTTCCAAACCTAGCATGAAAAAACGTTTTCATGATTTTCCTCTGCTTAAAAAAAGAATAGAAAACATTGACGTTAGAGGAAGCTTTTTTAAAAAACTAGAAGGCAAAATTGGTAGCTCAACTGGAGAACTGGCCCTTTGGCATTTGTGCATACCTAAGCCGAAGGTCAAATAATCGCCTGACTCACAGCATTATCAAACTTACATCTTTTAGGCTGGTTGTCACATGCTAGCCAAATGCTATAGCCCACCAGGTGCTTAACAACTCTCCCGTTTGTGCAATTCCAGGTAGCTTCAGAAAAGAAGCCAGTAAGATGCAGTGGTTAGAGTGCTGGACTAGGACCTGGGAGGCCAGGGTTCAAATGCCCATGCAGCCATGAATCTCACTGAGTGGCCTTGTTCCAGTCACAACCCCTCAGGCCTAGCTGTAGAGTTATGAAGAAGAAATCAGGAGAGGGAGAACCACATATGCCATAGAGGAAAGGCAGGGTATAAATGTAGTAAAAATATATGGATTTTATCAGGCATTCAGGGGTAAGCAATCTATAACTCACATAGTGTATGTAGCTCAGAGACAGATGATTTGAGATGCCCAATTTTGCCAGAGGTATACAGCCCCATGTTTACTACAACAGGGGCAATGCTGCAAAAGCCAAAGCAAGTGGTCCAGACATAAACTACTATTGCACAGTTGAGGAAAAAAATTGTTGGAGGTGAAAAGTTTTTAATGCCTCCAGCTCTAGGCAGGGAAATGGCTTCCTGACCACACTGTCACCTTTCTCACCTCAAAGTTTCTCCCCTTTGCCTTCAAAACCCTCCACCAGCCATGCCTCCTTTATATTTCTGCTCTTATATACTGACACATTTCTAGTCGTCACCCTTGCTCCTCCACTTCCACACCTTCCGCCATCTGAAAGTTTCCTGCAGGCCTTGCCCCACCATTAGATAGAGTGAGGTAGTTGCCTCGGGTGGAAGACGCAGAGTGGGCAGGCAGCCTGCTATTCATTCCTCCCGGGACCCTTGGCCATTCCCTTCTTTGTGAGATCAGAGCTGTGTGCACCACACAGCCCATCATGCACCACCTAAAGCTAGCCAAAGCTGTTACAGTTGTAGGTGCCAGAGACAAATTTTCTGTTGAAAGTCTTCCAAGACTTTCATGATGCCTAGAGTAAGGTTACCAGACATCCCCGTTTCCCGGGGACAGTCCCTGGATTTACAAATCAGTCCCCTGACAAAATCCATCTATTTAGTAACCTTAGCCTAGAGACCACCATGGGGTGAAGGGTTATTTAGGTGTTTTAGTGGGTGGCGCTGTGGTCTAAATCACAGAGCCTAGGGCTTGCCAATCAGAAGGTCAGTGGTTCGAATCTCCACGATGGTGGTGAGCTCCCATTATTCGGTCCCTGCTCCTGCCAACCTAGCAGTTCGAAAGCAAATCAAAGTGCAAGTAGATAAATAGGTACCGCTCTGGCGGGAAGGTAAACGGCATTTCCGTGCGCTGCTCTGGTTCACCAGAAGCGGGTTAGTCATGCTGGCCACATATGACCTGGAAGCTGTATGACGGCTCCCTTGGCCAATAAAGCGAGATGAGCGCCGCAACCCCAGAGTCGTCCGCAACTGGACCTAATGGTCAGGGGTCCCTTTACCTTTACCTTTAAGCGGGGTCAAATTTTAGTTGTGGAGATCATGTTATTGCATTTTTTTTGTTAGATCAGGGGATTGCTGAATTTCATTAATGTGATATAGCTTGTTGTTCACGGCTATTTAAATTAAACTTTTTGATTATGGAAATGTGGCATGCAAATTAATGATGATGATGTTATAGACTTGCAGTGAATAGGTTATCTACATTAATAGAATCAAGAGTTGGAAGGGATCCTGAGGGCATGTGTAACTGCAATAATCTCTGCCTCCATCACTTTCCTCCTCTTCCTCTGTTTCCTTCCTGTGTCTAAAATTGCAAACCTGCTGAGAAAAGGGGCTCTCAGGCCTTTATTTGTAAAGCATAATGTACACTGACAGCAATTAAACAAATAAAGATCACTGTAGGAAATTATATTTAAAACTAGTTGAATTTAGCCCGTTAATAACGGGCGCTAGAATGGAGAGGAGGGCCGGGGCGCCGCGCATCCCACCCTCCCTCGTTCCCGGCAGGCCCGAGGAGGGAAGCGGCGGCGGCAGCCTCTGCGCTCCGCCGCGGAGCTCCCCGTCCCCGGGCAGTGCCAGGCCCGGCGGCGGCGGCCCGGCGCTCGTGGCCGTCTCCGGGTCGAGGGCGGGGCGCAGCCAGGAGCAGCGGCTGAGGTGCGCGCCCGCCAGGGCCGGGGCGCCGCGCATCCCACCCTCCCTTGTTCCCGGCAGGCCCGAGGAGGGAAGCGGCGCCAGCGGCCTCTGTGCTCTGCCGCGGAGCTCCCCGTCCCCGGGCGGTGCCAGGCCCGGCGGCGGCGGCCTGTCGCCAAGGCGCTGCCGGAGCCGTAGCCAGAGCCTGCCGAGCGGGGGCAGCCTTGGAGGCGGCGGCAGTGGGTGAGCGCAGGCGGACAGGGGCACCCCGGCAGCGCGCTCAGCTCCGTGCGAGGCAGCGGCACTGAGCCAACTGACGATGCGCGTGCGCCATCGCTGCCTCTCGGACACGCCCCCTGTCATCGCCTATTGGTCTCTGCGCTCCAATCCAGTCCCTGTGGGACATGCGCAGTGGCAAAAAACCACTGACACACGGACTGGACGCAGGGACACTTGGAGATTATTATATAGGATACCCAGTGAGGGAATCTGAATTTTCCTGAGTAATATCCCAGATCACTAATACCTTGCACAACATGGGCCCAGGCAAAAGAATAACAAAGCCAACACCAAGATTTCCTCTGAGTTCAATATGGAAGGGTCCCATAATTTGTGAAAACAAACAAGCGATCATATGCATGTGGAACTCACTCAGTTCGGAGATGCTTCCAACACAAGTAGCCAGGAGAGACTGTTCTAAAGTTCTAAGTTCTAGTTGGGCGTAAGCATCAGCTCTTCCATTACTGCACATGGATCCATCGTTGTAAGGACTGAAGTACGCAGGCAGAGAAAGTACACCTAAAAAGAGACAGAGAAAACGTTCCTGTTAGAAAGCACCAGGATAAATAAAACAGCACAGAAGAAAGAGTTAGAACGGTCAAAAGTGTGTACTGCTCCATCTCTGTACCACTTACTCTGTGGCAAGCCACAGTGCTGACATGAAAAGTAAATAAGATTGATCCAACCCATCTTCATTCTCAGTGAACTTCCAGAACTTAGCATGATCCAATCAAAGTGGTCAGTCACATCTTCTGCTATCTAGTAGGGCCTCTCAACATGCCTAAGAGTGGTAGAATTAGCAACTGTACCTGGATTGGTGACCTCTGAAGTCTCTTAAATAACAAAGAATGGGTTCCAACCTATCTAAATTGCTTGTTTAGCAGTAGGGCTGTTACAAGTAGAGATAAGCATGCTGTGCCCCCAAACGTCCCTTGCAGAACTTAGTAGGATACAACTCTGAGCAGAACTTAGCAGTATATAACCCTGCGTTTGGTTTCATGCTCAGCATTTGCCTGAACATCTGGACTACAATTTGCTCCATATGATTTGTGTCAAATCGTTGAATGACATATATAAGCTGCTTTGTACAAGGATGTTCGCAGAATCTTTCCACAAGACAAAGGCTGAAATAGAAGACTGTCTGGTCACTTCTAGCCCAATGATTGTGGCGGCGGAAGAGACCATATGTCATCTTAGCATTGACACTTACACCACTACACTGGACAAAATGAGTTCCAGCATTATACAATGCAATGAAAATGAGGTCATTATCAGTGAAGGTTGAGCCAATTAGTTCTGTTAGGTTAGCACTAGAATGGTAAAGGCAGAATAAAAGGGCTCTAAGAAACTATCGTTCGGGCTGCTGCCTGTATGTGCCAGAAAGAAACAATGGTCAGGATCAATGAGAAATAAAAGCCCCTTCATTCAGTTTTCAAAAGACTGTAATGCTGCATTGGGCAAAACAAGTGATCTGTACATAAACTGCTATTGCACAATTGTAGCAGGGCAGATTGTTTTAAGCACTTCCAGCTTTGGTCAAGATAATAGGAACTGAGTGTAGACTACGAAGTGAGTTCAGTGGACCTCTGAATACCAGATGCTAGGCACAAACAGGCAATGTTGTTGCCCTCATCCCTTTGTGTGCTTTTCAAAGGTCTCTGGCTCATCTCTAGTTGGGAAAAGGATGGTGGATTAGATAAGTTGCCCTCACATGGAAGGATGGTAATGTCAGAGGTGGGGCAGAAGAACTAATATGTGTGTACTCTCTCTTTTTCTCACCTCATGTACAGGAACCATTGGTTCCATATTGTCTGATTTAGCCCACAATGGATAGAGAAACGATGTATTTGAGAGAAGGTGGGATGGTGTTTCTGTTACAGATCTGAGCATTCTACGCACTCTCTCTGGAAACATACTCCAGTCATGACATACAAAGCTATGCTGCTATATCTTCTAGAGATGGCAATTCAGGTGTCCTTTTGGCATGTTATCTGATAGGTACTGATAACATTTTCTATCAGCAAATCTTGTTTGTGCTGATGAGCTCATTCTACAACTGCAATCGCATTTGGCTGAATGAGTGTTGTGCAAATTTGAAGCAACACAATTGTCAAAAGAAAGACATATTAGGATACTTGGTTTATTCATCATGATGTTCCTGCCCTTCGACTTTTGGCTGTAGCATTTGTTTCCCTCGCTGATCTCACATGCCTTCTTTTCACATGCTAGTGAGTAGCAAAGCCAACAATGACATCAGCAAGGACTTCCTGGGTATTCTGAGGAGAAGGAAATAATGCAATCTGCTGTGTCTCTGCACTGTACATCATTGTGAGCTAATGGGAAATCCCAGCCAGAGGACTAAGTCATTTGCATATTTGGAAAGCAGAGAATAAACAGCAGCACCACATGCCAACAATATATATTTTGTTGGAAAACACAGGGAAAACTACCCATCTTCGCCCCCACCACAAGAAAAAAATCAAACTGATTCCGATTCTCTTTCCCTACATTAATATCCCAATTTTTTTTCTAGTGCACACACTGATCTCACAACTGTGGCAAGGTGAAAATGGGCTGATTTCCATATGATTAATTCAGAAGCACACAATGCCATAGAAGGTGGAAGGAGAAACTAATGAATGTGCTAATAAAACAAAATGATCACTTAGAAATAAACGAATAAAGCTACACTTACTTCTTTGTCCCAGGAAATTTTTATGTCTTTTTTTTTTTAATAACTAGAGGAAATAAATATTTTTTGCAATGATTTAAACTATCATTATCAAGTGAAAACACATAGTCCTTGTTTTTCAAAATGAAGGGTTTTATGAATGATGTAGTAAACTTAATGGCTTAGTAACTGGGTCTGTCATTCATATCATCAACATAGTATCAGTTGGAAAGAGTGATTTCAGATACTGTACGTCTTTTCTTAGATTGAGGAAAGGCTAGCAGACAGACACTTCTTCTGTGGCTGCTACTGTGAGAGAACAGAAATATTCTACCGTTGAAGCTCCCAGGATCTAAGAAACAGCAAAAAGACAATTGCCAATCAATGTGTTTACATGATCCTCTGATATATGCCAATGCTGTTTAAGTGTACCACTTTCATTTGTTTGGATAAATGGGGGCTTATGGTTTATGGCTTCTTTTCAAAAGAAACCAGTTAGAAATTCTAGTCTTAACACATTACCAGAAGAAAAGTATTGCCAACCAGAAAATGACTCAGAAGCTGTACCAAATCCATGCTACAGAGAGGATTTTGTTGGCCAAACTCCAGCACAGAATTACCGTAAATGCACTTAAAGCTTTAAACTTTGTTGGATTGTGGTTGTTATCTCTCAGATAAGTGATGTTCTGGTTCTCTCACATATTCTGAGGTTTTGAAGATTCCTGCCATAAATGATGGCCCTTTAAATTGCCAATTCATATATACCAGCATCTGTACTGAGACTGTACTCAGAGCATCTCTGCAATGTGGTGATCAAGACTGAATTGAGCAAAAATAATTAGTTTCTGGCATTTGTCAAAGTCTTTGAAATAGCAGTTGGGAATAAGGTATGTTTATTCTACCTCACTTAATACAGGAAACCTGCTTATGGGCTCTGCCAGTACCGTTAAAAAGCTGGCGCGACAGGGTGGAGTTCCAGTAAGCCCTTTCTTAAAAAACAAAATTATTTTGCCAGCTTAAAAAGTTATTTTTTTTTTAAAAAAAAATTCCTGTCTATAACATGATACTTTTTAAAGGAACTGAAAAATTTCCAGCTTCCTAGTCAAAATCAGTTCAAGGAAGGGGAAGGAGGAAATTGATTCCCGCCCCCACCCCCCATCACTTCATTGCTTCTGGTTTCAAACAAACTAGTTTGTATGTGAACAAAGATGAGCAAACCACCTGGAAGCTGCAATCTGAACTTTTATTCCTGATAAGGGCCAAACTACACTTGACTTTAGATGTATTTTTGCATTTAACATACAGGTTGCTGTTTTTTTAATACAAATACCATCAGCAGGGGTGTGTGTGTGTGTGTGTGTGTGTGTGTGCTGATAGTTTGTTGGTATTATGGCAGGCACAGAGGAGGGTTTAACCCTTTCCTCCCCTGCTGTGACCATGAGGAAATTTATTTGGCGGATGCCTCACTGGGCATTACCACAGAATTACCACAGCTTCTTTGGCCAATTCAAATAAGAATTTGAAAACCATAAAAAAAAGGAGATTTACAGACGCTAGGGGAAAGGTATTTCATAGTAGAGAAGAAGCCTCTGGCTGTCTAGTACTTTGCATGATTTCAACATTAGAAGGCAATTTCCTAGTCTTTCTTTCTTTTTCTTTTTCTTTTAACCTTGTCAATTCTTAGTGGCTTTCTGAACAATTGCATGACATCCAGAGGTGAAGAAGGGGCCATTCCAGGAATGGCAAAGAGAGCCAGTAAGAAAAATATGAAAAGCTTAAAATTCCCCGCTCCTGAGACTCTTATTACTGATTTGTACAAGAATGTGAGTTTAAAAATCTGACTCTCAGAAGTATGCAAAGACTACTTTTGTATGCCCCGTGGGCTGGTGGTCAGTGATCACTGCAGGGCATAGGTCAGGAGGAATGTAAAGAAGTCAAGGTGTTCTGCTCATTAAACAGGTTTAAAAAATCCCCAAATACAATTACATTCCCCCCACATATTTTTCCTCTGGACAGAACAAAAAAAACAACAAACCAAGTAAAGAGAAACTATAGTCAGTTCAGGAAATTAAAGGGAAAGAAAAACATTTGAGGAAAATGGCGATACTCAGGAAAAGCCCTGAAGGTGTGTAGCATTTGCTCAGTTCTAATAAAAATTAGAAATCGCATTCATATATAGCCTAAAATAATATTTTTTAAAAATCCAAACCAAAAAAGACAAACACCATGTGCCAAAGCATATTGCCACTTCACCAGTGTAAAATCAAAGCTAAAAATTCATATGTCCATTAATTTAAACAGACTTAAATGAATACGTAAGGGCAATGATAAAAGCTAATAATAAACTGGCAAACCTACCAACTGAGATGGCCAAAACAGGATTAGTATGTCCTTACCATGCTTTATTTTATTATGATGGATTGAAAATGCAATTTATGCAATTTAGCAAAATCTGAATGCAATTAATTGGTTAATGTGCTATTTAACAGCCAAATTTTAATTTTAAGGCTATATTAAACACCTATTTGCACTTTAACGTATTTTATATAAGAAACTGGAAGCATTTAACAAACAATAATGAATTCAGCCACATAATATACTTTAAAAGTTTATATATTTAAAGAACCAAATGGATATTAAAGTATGCTGATGCAAGTAAGTAAGAATTAATCCCTTTACGGGTTAAGGCAGATTTTGCACCTCATATTCTTCTAGACTAATTAATACTGCTGTTTTTTTAACCCCATGCAGATCTGACAGATCATATACATTGATTTTTGCATGAATTTTTCATTGGATTCTTTTTTCTGCTAGTACTCTTGTGATGATAGAGCCAGTTCCAAACATCACAAGTGCATCAATCTTCTGGGTTATTTATTAACTGGCATGCAAATGTATGAATTTTGAAGAGGATTCTTGGAATTAAGCTCCTTTTTACACTGGAGACCTTCTGCAAGGCCTTTCCTACACAATCAGTCCAAGTGTGCTCCACTCACAGTTTGTCCTTTGAGGGATATACAGGGTAGCTGCATTTCCCCTAGTGGATGCTGTGGCGCTGTGGTCTAAACCACTGAGCCTCTTGGGCTTGCTGATCAGAAGGTCGGCAGTTCGAGTTCCCATTGCTCTGTCCCAGCTCCTGCCAACCCTAGCAGTTCGAAAACACACCAGTGGAAATAGATAAATAGGTACCGCTGTGGTGGGAAGGTAAACGGTGTTTCCGTGCGCTCTGGCTTCCGTCACGGTGTTCCATTGCTCCAGAAGCGGTTTAGTCATGCTGGCCACAAGACCTGAAAAGCTGTCTGTGGACAAACGCCGGCTCCTTTGGCCTGAAAGCGAGATGAGCACCACAACTCCATAGTCGCCTTTGACTGGACTTAACCGTCCAGGGGTCATTTACCTTTTTACCTTTACCTAGTGGTTGTAACAGAGTAGTATGATAGGCTCAGCCAAATGCACTTGATTGAGGGAGGGGTGGTGCCTGAATAAACCGATAATCTGAATAAGCAAGGTAGCCTCTTATGGTAGAGGTCTGCTTTTTGAGATACAGTGGATGCTGACTGTTTATGGCTTTAGAGATAAACAAATAGCACTTTGAATGGTACTTGGAAACTTAACTGGGGGTATTGTTATCATAGGTATACCGGTATTATGCTTTGAGATTCGCCCAGATCAACAGCTGGGCAGTCAACATATTTAATCCAGCTACAGCTCTATATTCAAGAAGTCAACTAGGCTGCATAGCAAAATTAGCAGTAAACTCCCTGGGGCCATTATAGAAACTGTTTAGATTTATCAGCCTCTAGGGCAGGGTATCTTAACTAGGGTCATCATTCTTGCCAGGGTTGGGACCTTTGAGATGCAAACCTTACCCAGGTAATGCACAGCAGTAAGTATTACTTTACAAATCTGCTCTGAAAGTTCTTATTCATGGGTAGGCAAACTAAGGCCCGGGGGCTGGATCCGGTCCAATCGCCCTCTAAATCCGGCCTGCGGACGGTCCGGGAATCAGCGTGTTTTTACATGAATAGAATGTGCCCTTTTATTTAAAATGCATCTCTGGGTTATTTGTGGGGCCTGCCTGGTGTTTTTACATGAGTAGAATGTGTGCTTTTATTTAAAATGCACCTCTGGGTTATTTGTGGCGCATAGGAATTGGTTCATTTTTTTCTCCAAAATATAGTCCGGCCCCCCACAAGGTCTGAGGGACAGTGGACCGGCCCCCTGCTGAAAAAGTTTGCTGACCCCTGTTCTTATTGCTCACACAAGGAATTCTCCGCCTATTAGATGTATCCACTAATATACAAAGATGGCAACTTTCCTCTTTTCAAGTTGCACACATTGGCTATGTGGCTAGCACTAAGCTGCACCTAGCAGAGTGTTGGATCCCTGGTCTGCAACTAGTATTCCCAACAGGTTACTTTGATAAGGTGGTCAAAGCCAAATCCCCCTCTCTGTCCGCTCTAAGTCCCATTGCAACAAATGCTACTCCTAACCATCCCAGTTTTGTCTCTAGAGTGGTGACTGGGGGACCAGGTGGCACCCATCAGCAGGACGGATCTGGCACCCAGTTGCTGAGGCGAACTGTCAAATACGTTTAGAACTGTTAATTATATCCTGGTCTAAGGCATGTATTTGGTATTCTAGGTTAACGTGTATTGGATAGTGATGAGTGATGTTTATCATTATATTGGCGATATCCTCATAAACTGAGCACAGAGCAGCACATTTAACGCTGCGCAGGAATATTTCTGTAGCAAGTAAAATATTCTAATCTAATTGAAACCGCAACTCTACATTGGAGTTGGGCCAAGCCACCAAGAATGAAATCCTTATGCAAAGTGTGCCAAAATATTTTAAAAGACCACAAATGGTCAGGGCTTCCATTCATGTCCCTTCCACATCACACCAAAGACTGCATTGTCCTACTACCATATTCTGAAACACTGATTCAGTGCCGTCTCCCAAGGCATAAACCCCACCTGCTAACTCAAACCCATTTCCTGGAGACACATGTATTTTCTTCTCTGGGAAATTTCCCAAGCAGTTTCTAAAAATGATGCCGAAAAAGCTAGGAGAGGCCAAATTTTAACTAGATCTCAGACTCTGATTAGATGTCAGCCATTGATAATTGAACAACCGTTCTGACAATATAAGCCATTGTCAATAATTTGAACGTCAAAGCTTTCTTGTGAAAGCTTAATAATAGTAAATTTATTATCATCAACAAGGAATAAACAACTATTTGACTTTTAGAAGACATCTAAAGGCAGCCCTGTGTAGGGAAGTTTTTAAGGTTTGATTTTTTGTGTGTTTTTAATATTTTGTTGGGAGCCACCCAGAGTGGTTGCGGCAACCCAGTCAGATTAGCATATAAATAATAAAAGTATTATGATTATTGTTATTGTCATTTCATTATCAGTGTACTACAGTCAAACATAAAGCAGATTCCTGCCCCTAACAGCTTGGAACTCATTTATTTTTAATAAATAAATAAATTTAGACTTTGTAAAACATACCATATTCAAGGCTCAGGTTCAGACATGAAGTGCTGGGAACTGAGGAAGCATTTTTTCCTAACTAATAGTTTGACATTATTGGTTTTATGTATGTTTCCCCAATAATGTTAATAATAATCAAATGGTAATAATATTTAGCAGACCTTTCCCACAATTGAAGTCCAAATCAAGTAACTGAGTAATATCAAACATATGGATATTAAGATAATAAGGAATGGCAAAAGAAGAGGCTCCAGAACTGAGTCAGTTTTCCTGTCTACAACTTTAAACTCAGTTGTGTTGACAACACAGACAGTTGAAAAAAAGTAATAAGGCAGCGTGTTAAAACTCTGGTACCAGTCTGACTGGTATTGATTTGGCCAGGCCATGCAAACCATGTAAGTTTAATGGCTTTGTCTGGAACCAACTTCTTGCCACATTCAATTTAATTTCTCTTTTGATTTTGTTTCTCCATGACATCAACTTTTGGGTCTCTTACAGTGCAATCCTATACTTGTCTACTCACAGGCCCACTGGCTTGGATCCTAACATTTTGCTATGTAAATGGAAAGAGAGTTAGGCTCACTGAAGAGGTCCTTCTGTTCCTTCTGTGTATATATGTAACAATAGGTTTGGCTCCAAATCACACCATACTTCCAGGTAAACATATATAGGATTGCAGCCTTAAATTGCACTAATTTACTTTATGTCCTCCTCTCTGTGTTATCTCAAGCAATCTAATATAACTACATGCAAAAGTGCTCTCATTTATTGAAGTTTTCTACATATGTGTGGCAACCCTTTTTAGCTTTAGATCCCATGAATCTAAAAATATACTTACTACTTCCCATAACATCTAAGATTATCCCCAAGGGATTGCTGTTTAACTAATTGACCTAATAGGAGCCAGATTGCGCAGTCTCATGTGATCAGATGACATCATATCCTGAGCAGATAATTTAAAGAATACTTGAAAAACAAGGTACGCTTCCATTGCAGCGTAAAATCCCCTAGCAACTTTCAAGTTATGCAATACCTTGTATTCCAGACTTGAATATCCTTAAGGGCATCATAATCTCCAATGTATGACAGAAAGCAGCACAGGGATATTAAGCAATATTTCCAAGTTTTAAACAGTGATTCAGCATTAATCATTAATCCAACCACACTTTTCAATTGCTGCAACAAATGCTATTTCCTTTATTAAAAAAAAATCAAGATTTTCTCTCAGGTGGCAAATACAATACATCCTCTGCTTTTTATCCTCACAACAGCCCTGTGAAGTAGGTTAGGACGATTTAGTGCCTGGGTCAAGGTCAACCAGTTCACTTCATGGACAAATGGGTGGGGATCCCATTGTGGGTTGCACAGGCCCAGCCTGAAGCTCAATTTATAATTTATGCAAGCAAGGTGTAAAGTGTTTACCAGTGTAAATGCTCCACATATGCCTCATCATATGTGGCCGATTTGCCTGTAGCATTACCGGTAGCAATCTGTGGCCAGGATGGATGTGCCACTGGCATGCAAGTTCTATGTGACAATGGGTCAGCACATTAGTCAGTGCATTTCAATGTGACAGGATGTATATTGGTTACCTGTGCAATTTAGCGCTCTACCACGGGTCCAAAATTCTAGCCTAACTCTCTCAATGTATTAGCAATGTATAACCCAATGAGAAATTATTTTTCTCCTCAATTTGTTTAGGAGTACGGGTTTGAAATTTTCCAAAAAAATCATAGCTTTCAGAGCACATTATAAAGACCATTTGCAAGTATGGCACAACCTAAGAGATTGGAAATTTTGCCAAGACTTGTTTGATTTAAGGATGCACATATTTTTATTGATCTTGTAAAGGCTTCCAGTCTAAAAAAACAAACCCAAGGAATCTATAGCAATGCAATCAAAAAGACAAAAACAAGTTTCTATTAGGAAGCTATTCTGCACAACCTCTTGCAATAAATGGGGCTCTTGAGTCAAGTTTGCAGAAATACTGAAAAAGTATTTCTAGTACTTGAAATAACATCAATTACAGACTGAAGAGTAAGGTTCACAAACTGCAATGCTTTTAACTGGCTCGTGAACATGGTTTTTGGCATCCAGGTCACCGTACCTAAGAATTAAAACCAGTCTAAAAGTGAGTGGTAATATTAGGCTGAAGAATACAGGTCACCTTGAGTTTACAAACTTCTGCTTACAGACTCCAATTAAATCCTTAAAAAGAAAAGCCTCTATAGGACTATAAATGTCACATGGACAAATGGAGAAAAGCTTTATGAGGTGCAGTATAATGTGCCACTGGCCTTGTGGACAAAATGGAAATAGCTGCCTAACGCTGCTGTCAATAAGCACTGGACTAACAAAGGAACGGGGCTCAGTTCCGAGAATGGGATGCTTGAATTCTGCTCCAAGTTCTGCCACTGAGCTGCTATGACTATGTCATTTTATTTGACCTCCATGTCTAAATCCATTCATGTGTAAAATAATATTAATGCATCCCTTTTGCACAAAGGCCGCTATAGACAACTGTAAAATGTATCCACTCTTCCTTGATTTAATGTGGAGTGCCATGGCACCACTTGGGGGGTAAGGATGAAAGGATTATTCAGCTGGTTCAAGAGCTTGCTCCCGGATACATTCAAGCTAAAAGTGTGAAAAGCAGCCTATTTTAGGAGCACTTTTACTGTGACATTTCCCCAAAGATTACTGAACTATTAGTAGGTACGTTTGTGATAATTTCCTCATATACAGATGACTCCATTGCAAACCAGGTGAATTCTCTATTCCACCTATAGAATATATGGGCAGATTCTTACATGTATATAAAACAGGGGTGGGGTCCTTTTGGTTGTCCGGATGTTGCTGAACTACAATTCCTACCATTCCTGGCTAGTGGTCATGCTTGCTAAGGCTGATGGGAGTTGTAGTACAACATCTGAAGGGCCAAACGTTCCCACCTGATATTAAGGGACTCGATTTGGTGAAAATGTATGTGACATGGGGTAGTGGGAGAAGGTGTTTAAAATACAGAAATAGCACTAAGCTTATTAGCCCAAACATCATGTAATGAATGAGCCCTTACAACATATCCAGGCAACAGCCTAATGTTCAGAAGATCTAGTAAATAATAATTTCCCAGTTCTTCTTAAGAGGTCTCTCACACTGAACATCTTGGTTTAACTTGCTGTGTTTCACTTTCACTTGCATTTCAAAAGGTGGAATCATACATTATCCTTTTAGAAAGGCAACACAAGTGTGAAAGTTAGTTTTGTGTATGCTTTTGCTGGCCTCCAGTCCTATAGCCAGTACAGTCGCTAAAAATATTGCCCCAGAAGAGATAATAAAGAAGAGGAACATAGAAAACCACAACCCCTCCTTGTCTAGCAAGGAAGCTGTGAAAGATTATTTCTCCTTGGCTGAATGTTTCTTCCCTTGGAGTGAGAGAAAGTCAAGGGGAAAGGCGATTTCAAGCCTGGGTGGCAAGGATGGGAAACCTGTGGCCTCCCAGATTGTTGGACTTCAACTCCCATCAGTCACAGCCAGCCTGTCCAATGGGCAGAGATGATGGGAGTTGTAGTCCATCGACATCTGGAGGGCCATAGGTTCCCCTTACCTGCTGTATAGTCAGCTAGTGGGAAGGAGCCTTCAGGGTTCTAAACAAGTGGAGTAAATCTGGTTTTCATGTAATCACTTATTAAAAGTATAATGTGTAGCCTGGGCTCTTAATCTCTGATGTACACTGCCTGCTCTGGAGCAACAATAGCTAATAAGAGCCGGAAATATAATACTGTCCAAACTAGTTTGAACTTGACTAATAACAACAACAACAACAACAACAACAATAATAATATCACAGATCATCATCAGGGCTCAAAGTCAGCCTTTGTAATCCCAATATTTTAGATCAATATTGGGATTTTATTTATTCTATTTTATCTATTCTGAAGAGAAATGCTCGCATTGGAAAATAAAACTCCTATGTCTCTTGACAGACTTATTGCGATGTTCAGTATCATCCAGAGCAAGATGTGACTCTATGTCAGCCGTATATTGGAAAAGAAGCTGTCTGCCGCTTGAGTTTAGATGTTCTCAGGTAAACACTTGTGACTATCTAGTTGTTGTTGTTTAGTCGTGTCCGACTCTTCATGACCCCATGGACCAGAGCACGTCAGACTATCTAGTAGGCCAAGTTATTTTCTTTTCTTTACAATACACTTCACAATGCTCAAATAATTATCAGCTCTTACAATAAACCTCCCAACCTCACTGTAATGAGAGGTTACAATAGGGTCAGCCAAAAAAGAGCTGGTATAATGTAGTGCTTAAGAGTGTGAACTGTGAGCTGGGAACTCCTTGGCTTAAATCCCTCTTTAGTCAACTCATTCTGGGGCCTAAGGCATGTCACCACATGTCTACCTCAGGCCCCACATCTGCAATATGGGAATAATACGGTGCTATTTTAAGGATTACTAACACGATACTGTCTGGATTACTGAAAGGATGTATGTGAAATGCCCTTAAATGCTAAGGATTGTTATTAAAAAGGGAGAAGTTACTTTACAACAAGTTGAAATATGCAAGAATACTGTAAAGAAATAGATAAAATTAATTTCACCTTTCTACAAAAGGCTAGTTTCTACACAGGCTCACACATCCCTCTCTGTCCTCCATCCAGGGAAGCCAGAGTCATGATCAGAATTCAATGACACATTCCAACCAGGCAAAAGCCCTCAAGGAGGATGTGAGGCAAGGTCAAGGAGGTGTGTGGCTTGGAGAGAGGCCCAAGGGAGAAGTCTGGAGGGTCAGAGCTGGACTGCAGGCATGAGGTTCTCCACACCGGGCTAGAGGGAGGATCCAAGCTAGAGACCAGCATCATTGGGTGGCTGGCACCCAACAGAGCTCAACTGCTCCATGACTGAAAGTGGACCAGTATTTATATATGACTTTTGTACACAAAGCAGAATACTAAAATGCCTACAGTTGTCTTTCAGAAAGGTGTCCCAAACATTAACCTGGCAGAAGCTGGAGCTTCATTTCTGTACATAGTGCTGAGTGGCTAGCTAGACCACTGAAAGTCTCCTTCCATCTCCTCCTCCCTCCTTGCGGTTACCTATTTCTTCTTGGGACAGATCCCTTCCTATTCTTCCCTTACCACCCCCTGTTTCTTTGGCCACATTATCTCCCTAATAGCCATAGCATATGACCCCAGATCCAATCTGTCTTCCCTTCAGGCCATCATGTTCATATAAGCAAGAATACACACTATAATTATTTCTGAAAAGTGCAGTTGTTTTCTCAGTGTCCAAGCAGTCATGGGGTGTGTTGGTCAGTTTGTTTGGAGCCCTCCAGTAAATCTGTGTTGCAAGGTTTTTCCTCTGCACTCCATCATCTGATACAGAGGCTCGTTTTGTTCTATGCCACTTGCCTTTGGTCATTTACAGAAGCACAAGCAGCAGGACTTGTACTTTACTACTGAACGATCACCCTTCTTTAGCATCTATTCAGATTCTATAGTAGTACCAAACTATATATAACTCCTTCAATGTGCAATTCAGTTATCAACAATGCTACTTTGAGTTTTGTTTTTAGAAGAATGTCAATGGTCACTGGCATTACTGACATCCTGAGTGGTTATTTTTTTACAGAATCATTTTTAAAGAACACGAGGGAGGAAAAAGCAACATTCCTAACGATATTCTGATTTGCAACGCACTGTTCTTCAAAGCGCTCAGCATTAAAACCATGTGCTAGGAGTTTGTCTTGTGCTTTAAAAGACAATGAATTAGCAGACTGTAATTTTTTTTTAAAAAATGGTTTTGCTAAATCTATTGTACCTGTAGCCTAGAATATTGAGACCATGATTGCATGAAATATACTTTAGGAGTACATCAACTTTTTAGATCTTTCTAATTAATTGAGGGTATCTCTGCTAATTGGACCATGCAAATCATAGCCAGAAGCCTTAACCTAATTAGAGTTCTAGTAGACTGCCAGCAATTCTCTTCCTGATACAAGTTTTTTTTAGAGGGGACCTCCACTGACTGGGATGCTGCCAGTTCAAACAAAATAAGAGCTAAAAACAACCACAAGCAGCCTCCCACAATGAGCAATATTGTTGTAATGCTGCAAGTAAAAATATCTGGCCAGTTAAATATCACTTAGATTCATTTGATTCTGTACCAGTAGCTGTCAAACACGAGGACTTGAACATCTTATTAAAGGCGTCTATCAAGTTTTATCATTTCCATTCTTTTGGGCCCACCCAGTTCTGACATGGAAATGAAATTATTGATAGGAGAAACACCTATTAGGATCCCAGTCTATAATAAATAGTTATGAAAGCAGTGTGTGTACAGTATTCAGGGAATCTAATGACACCCATCAATGGAACAGGGTAAGCATGCCACTTTAATCATATCTCTCAAGTTGGGAAAGAGCTGTTCTATAAACAGGACCAAAGCAGTACATGAGTTTACTGATTCTACCTGGTGTAAATTGGCTGGAATAGGACTGGGTATGAAAGGAGGTCAATCCTTTCCCTTCCAGTTCTACAGTGTAAAATGGGGAATCTTTGGCCCTTCATAGAATCATAGAATTGTAGAGTTGGAAGGGACTGTGAGGACCATCTAGTCCAAGCCCCTGCCATGCAGGAATCTTCACTAAAACATCCAAGGGAGTCCGTTTCAAGGTTGACCAGCTCTTACTGCCAAGAAAGTTCTTCCTGATATTTAGGTGGAATTTCCTTTCTTGTAACTTGAATCTAACGGGGTCCCAGCCTCTGGAGCAGAAGGAAACAAGCTTGCTCCATCTTCCATGTGACAGCCAAGAATATATTTGAAGGTGACTATCGTATCTCATCTCAGTCTCCTCTTATCCAGGGTCAAACAACTACAACTCCCATCAGCCCTAGCATAGCCTAGCAAGCATAACCAATGGTCAGTGATGAGTTGCTCTTCAGCAAATATCTGGAGGGTTAAATGTTTCCTACATCTAATGTAGTGGAACAATGGATGCATCTCTGGCCTCTAGATTTACACACACTCACATGGATGGGGAAGGTTGGGGATGCTCAGAATCACTGAGGTATTCTATGGAGAAAGACCACGTGAACTACCATTGTATGTTAAATGTAACACAACCTACTGTTTTCCAGTCTGCATGGAACCAACAAACAGTGGAGGTATATTCAATATCTGGCAGGTTACATGACATTGCTGGGTGAGCTGAGCTTGACTTGGTGGCTCACAAGCTGTGAAAGCCTGATTTAAGAAATGATAAGGAAAGGGGACAATATCTAGAAAATAGAGTCAGGAACAAGGGTTTGTATCTATATCTCAGAAATGCTTCTTTGTAATTCAGATATATTTTGGACTCAAGGCTTTTTCTTTTTTAAAAGTCAATTGCTGTAGGTAGTGCATTGCTGAGAAAGAAAGTAGCCCTCTTTGTCCTCACCCTGATCCCTGGTAAGCTGGGAAGTGCAGAACCACATCTGGCCATTGGCAAGAGCAGCGTTGCAGCAAAGTTGGGATCAGGTCAACAATGCCTTCCCTTTGCAAGCTGCCTTGGTGGTCCAATGAGTTCAGTGCCCAAGCCCTGATACTAGAACCCAGGCCTAGTATGTTACAAGTTGTTATATAGAGAAAATTATGTTCTTCCTACTCTCTGAATCCTGAATCACTCTACTTTTTCTATTCTCTCAAATAATCTATTGATTTACTGTTACATTCCTCAAACAAACACTGCCTCTTCTTCTCCATGGGAGTTGAATAATGATTGAGATGCCTACATATTTGACTTCCCTCCATCACAGAAGGATGAGGAACAAAGCATCTGTGTAAAGAGCAAAAATTAAAGATTTCTATACATTAGAGAGTTGTGTTCCGACATGAATTAGCACGTTTCATTTGATGTAATAGTTTCATGCAGTCTTTATGCTGGCAGCAAGTAATGTTTAAATCAGCTCCTGCCTTGTAGGAAACCTGTAGTTACAGTTAATTTCCATCATTAAAAATAATCATAATCTGGAAATACAACACAATTAGCAAGAGTAATAGAAGGATGGGTGACAGCCTAGTGAAAGAATGCCCGTTTTGTATATAAAAAGACTCATATTCCAATATTCAAGCAGCACACTTGATCAACCAAGGAAGAATCCTGCCTGAGATCACAGAGAGGTATTGGAGATCAGGATTAATAGAATCAGTCTAGGTATCCCAGTGGTCTGCTTCAGTATAAGGCAGCATGTTTTAACCCATTTTGGAGTACAGATGTATTCTATTCTGCCTTGGTTAGACTACACCAGGAATATTGTGTCCAGTTCTGGGCACCACAATCAAAAAATGATAATAGCAAGCTGGAGTATGGACAGAGGAGAGTGACCAAGATGACCAAGGGTCTGGAAACCCAAGTCTTACAAGGAACAGTTGACTGAGTTAATAATATTTATCCTGGAGAATAGGAGACTGAGAGGAAATATTATAGGCACCTTCAAATATCTAAGGGGCTGCCACATGGAAGATGGAGCAAGCTTCTTTTCTCCTGCTCTGGAGAGCAGGACATGAACCTATGGCTTCAAGTTACATGAAAGGAGATTCCGACTAAATATCAGGAAGAACTTTCTGACGGTAAGAGCTGTTCCGACATTGGAACAGACTCCCTCAGAAGGTTGTGGACTCTCCTCTTTGGAGATTTTAAAGCAGAGGCTGGATAGCCATCTGTCATATATGATTTAGTTAAGATTCCTGTATTGCAGAAGGTTGAACTCAATGGCCTTTGGGATCCCTTCCAACTCTATGATCCTATCATTTTAAGTTTGATTGTCCAGGAGTGGCAGGGATGTATTTTTGCTTCGATGGCGCCACATACAACATTCTCCTTGGCAAAACTGGGTCAGTATGATTTGTGGAAGGGAGGGATATAGGTCAAGCATTTTCTAGGGATCTAAACAAGAACCTCTCCCATCTATGCTACTCTTCTTGAAGCAAACTTTTTTTAAAGGACCCATATCACCCCATAAGACATATTAAGCAAAACAGCTATAGCAAAAGATGTATTTGGGACTACCGGTAAGTGCCTTCTTGCACTTTATTCCTGGGTGATAAACCCCACTTTTGCCTTGCTTGTCCTTGTCAAGATATGATACCTTCCTCTCCCCGGTTGTGTGCCTATTAGTATTATGTATAAAGGGGTGATGACTAACAGCCAGTTGAGAGGGGCGCCCACCCATATGTCCCCTGGCACAAAGCCACTTCCTTTCTACCTTAATGACCCATACTTAGAGGGCTATTATGAAGAACCTGTCCTGGTTATTCCAACAATAAAATATTTGCTGGATCCAGGAATTAGGAGGGACTAAGGCAGTGATGGCTAACCTTGACACTCCAGATGTTTTGGGACTACAACTCCCATCATCCCTGACCACTGATCCTGTTAGCTCGGGATGATGGGAGTTGTAGTTCCAAAACATCTGGAGTGTCAAGGTTAGCCATCACTGGACTAAGGCATACTCAAAAACACTACAAAACACCCGCCTTACTCAAAACACTATCATGGCCCAAGCAGGTTCGTAATGCAGTGCAAAACCAAACAACAATCCTGCAGGTGGCCAGCAGCTGCTTATAGCCTTCTAGCAGAAGCAGGAAGCTGACACATGCAGAATTTCAGGTGGAGAGTCCAATGATTGTGTGAAGTGATCCTCAGTTTATCCCCCACAAGAAACAGAAAAAGAAAACCCCAGTATTTTGACATTTTAAGAGTGGATTTCCTTTTCATTGAAAAGAAGCGGAAAGAATTCAGAACCGAAATATTCTGGTGATATAGAGGCAGCACAAAAGGCAATACAGGAAAGGAAACTTCAAACAATTCTCAAAGCCCCCTTTGAAAGCAGATCCAAAACACTACATGAGGTTGAACACACACATGCTGGAATTCTTTTTCTTCTTCATGGGGGCATGACCTATTTTTTTCACCCTGAGACTTCCTTGAAAGAGGATTTTATCACACCCACTTGTAAAGTCAACATAAACATCTTCACAACAATTGCAAGAAAAAGTTACAACCTAGCATTGTTCTCTTGACCCATGCCAAGCCTTGGGAAAATGCAAGTAAAAGCTTGGGCAGGCAGAGAGAAAACACATAACTTGGTACCCTTCGTGAGGAGAGACTGGGGAGACTGGAAACAACTGGAAGTAGTTGACTTCCAGAACAAAATTGGAGACCTATTGTAGTGTAGCCTTCCCCAACCTGTTGCCCTCATGATGTTTTGGACATCAGATCATTGCCAGTCAGCATGGGCAATGGTCAGGGATGATGGGAGTTGTAGTCTGAAATATTTGGAGAAAACTTGGTGAGGAAGACTGGAGTTGTGGCTAAAAACTTACCGGTACCTCATAGGATTGTTAGGAGTCTAAGGCTGCACTTCTAAACACATCTAGGTAAAGGGAGGTAAAGGACCCCTGACAGTTAAGTCCAGTCGCGGACAACTCTGGGGTTGTGGCGCTCATCTCGCTTTACTGGCCGAGGGAGCCGGCGTACAGCTTCCGGGTCATGTGGCCAGCATGACTAAGCTGCTTCTGGTGAACCAGAGCAGCACACGGAAATGCTGTTTACCTTCCCGCTGGAGTGGTTCCTATTAATCTACTTGCACTTTGACATGCTTTCGAACTACTAGGTGGGCAGGAGCTGGGACTGAGCAACGGGAGCTCACCCCGTCACAGGGATTCGAACTGCCGACCTTCTGTTCGGCAAGCCCTAGGCTCTGTGGTTTAGACCACAATGCCACCTGCGTCCTTTCTAAACACATCTAGTCAGAAGTAAATCCCACATAATTCCCAGGTAAATTAGGTTAGGATTGCAACCATAAAAACTACTCGGAGCTTCTTGGATAAACATGTATACTTTGTGGCATTAGATGGAAAGGATATGCCTGTACAGATTCAAGATGTTGTCCTGCAGCAATGTGGTTAAAACCACATAGCAAAAGGCTGAGGGGGAGAAGCAGGAACCCCAGATGCTATGTAGTAGTCAAAGCTGTGCTTCTCTGACAAGAGAAGTGGCATCTGAGGTCCTGGTAAGCATCAAGCAAGGAGACAGTGATTGCCTTGAAATGAGAGAGAGGCTCCTTTTGAAAAGGTTTGTTAATTTTCATAATGAAGTGATTCCACATAGTCCATACTTTGATAATTTTACACAGTCATCAATAAGACATTAAGACATTAGGGGTTTTTTGTATGAAAACAAAGAAATACAGTGAAGTGCACAAACAACAGTTATTACTGCCCCAAATAATTTGAGTGTTACTCAGTTATTAAGTTCTGCTCATTCCAAAAGTCTATAAAACCTGCCATAAATGCTGCTCTACAAATTTGCCACCTTTACACTGTGCTCAATTTTTTATTTTACTCTTCTCTTGCAAACTGCTTTTATTCATCTCTCTTATCTATAGCTACTCAGTTGTCTTTAAGCCCTGCTCGTGTGCCCAACTGCAACTATTTATGTGAAGCCAGTCATATACCGTATATTTTTTCTGATTTAATCAGAATGCAATATAAATTATCACTTTAAAAAGTGGAACCCCTATCACTTTTTTCAGTTCCCCATATTTGCACCTATTACTGTGGCATATTGAGCACCACCAGGTCTTGGGACTCTAATCCAAGTCACTAAACATTAGCTCTTGGGGTCTATATCCCATCTGAGGTTTGAGGTTTAGATCAAACGCACATCCCATGACAGTCTAAACCGTCCTTTCTGAGATGATAACCAAAGAAAAACAGCTTATTTTATCTGATGTTTATCTAGAAATGGCCCAGGAGGCACTCAGGGATTTCCATAGCTTTACAAAATAGGGAAATAAGCCGCTAATTCATCTTCTTTTCTCCCTTTCACAAGCAGTGCTGCCTTGACTATAGCTTAGCAGACTCACTGCCAAGATACAAAATGGACAGAGTTTTATTTTCCTTAAGAGCCCAGCCGCTTGGCTTGGTTTAATGCCTCTTTAATTGCTTTTCAGTATTTGCACAGCCTTTACTCCTGGTTGAAGTTATATGCTCTTGGATGTTATACTCTCCAGGTTTTTAAGAGAAAGAAAACATTGTGTCTTGTTTTTTGAATGCAGCAACATTCCAATGCTTCTGCAGTACATGCACACAAAAGGATTTAATCAAGCTATATAAATCAAGCCAAATAAAGTAGTGGCTTTTAAAAGATTTATTTTATGTCCTTCCAGAGTGAACAGCGTTACGCATTCTGGCTCCAACAGCCTGCCACTTCTAAAGTCTGGTTAGTTCAGGTATCTACAAAACAAAACAAAACAAAAAAAACCAACCTTGTTCATAGCTTCCTTTTGCAGTGCACCAGTTTTCCAAATGCACTTCTCATATAATGAATGGTTCCCCGTCAAATCATGCTAAAACAAGAGGGATAATTTGTTTGGTAGTTATGCTGTGTTTTTGTGACCGAATGCAACCTTTGATTTCTCTTCACGATAGATAACCATGTGGAAAGTGTATTTCTAGAAATATTTCCTTTCTTAACTACTGTACAAGTAACATTGGGCTCTTTCACTCGCTGCTATGCCTACAAGTTGATGTGTGGCTTCATATCACCTGACAACAAGTGAATAGTGCCAGCTCTGACACCGGCATCCTGCTTCACCCAGTTATGAGCCCTCCAAAAAAGCCATAATCGATGCTAGTGAAGATTTGAGGTTACTCACTGCATCACACTCACACAGACACTGTGCAAATGCTGATCCACTGAAAGTCCACTAAAGTTCAGGTATTTTTTGGGGGGGGAGGGGAGAACAAAATGACAGTCTGCCAGTCTGCAAATTAAAACCAGTACCAAATCTAGTGGTCCTTGGTTCTTCAATTTGATGTTCAAATCACACATATTCCCAGTAATAACTAAAAAAATATAGTTTCAGTTGCAGGTAGGTAGCCGTGTTGGTCTGCCATAGTCAAAACAAAATAAAAAATAAAAAAATTCCTTCCAGTAGCACCTTAGAGACCAACTAAGTTTGTTCTTGGTATGAGCTTTCGTGTGCATGCACACTTCTTCAGATACACTGAAACAGAAGTCACCAGACCCTTATATATAGTGAGAGGGTGGGAGGGGTATTACTCAGAAGGGTGGTGGGAATGGGTGATAGGCTGATAGGTGAGGTAAACCTGTTGACGACTGTTAACGACTGTAATTAGTCTTACAGGAAAAAGCAAGGGGTGAGAAGGTTAAAAATAGCTTTATCATGTATAATGAGAGAAGAATCCAATGTCTTTATTCAGACCAGGTCTCTCCATGGTTTTAAGTTTGGCAATGAGTTGCATAATAAGTTATAATAATGTGAAACCCTAATGATACTATAGCCTGCTATTTCACCGCTCCTCAATATAATCCTAAATTAATTAATTCTTAGTAGCTTCTGCATCTTTATCTGAAGCCAATTTATAGACTACCCAGGAACTAGACACTGACTGCAACTCTCCCTTCAGAGAAAGGGAGGTTCTCCTCAACATTACATAATGCCTCCATGCACTGTATAGAATGGCCTTACAATGACTCTGAACCAGCTGCTTGTTTTGGAGACTAAAGAATGCTCAGCACTGTCACCTGAATTGTGGATGGCCCCGTGTCTGGTACACAGTGGAGAACCAACCCAGTCACAGGCTTCAGCTGACAAAGTTTCACTCCCTCTTCCATCAGGATGACCTACAAATGGGCTTAACTAGCTCTCTTTGTTAAAAGCATACATAGGCAGTATGCTGAATCCATTAATATTGCCAACTGTATATTCTGGGCAGGTCATCGATCTTACCTTATTAACAACACAGTGGCCTCTACAGTTCTGAAGACTATCAAGAAAAAGATCTTGTGTACAGAGCCAAGAGAAAGGTTGTGGGGGCTGGTGGGGAAAGACTGACAACTGGGAAATTTGAAATACACTAAACCAGAGCTGACATCCTTCGTAAGTAATGATCACTGGCTTCAATGCAACTTCAGTTCAAATAAGTGTGTCTAGCATGGCGCTTAATATGGCTTGCATTAGTAGCAGGAGCAGGGACGCGCAGCAGTTTGATCCCTGACCAGAGAGGATAAAGCTGCGCTCTGTTCACTCAGATGGAGGGGAGGGTGGGAAAGGAAGCGAGCCAGAAACATTTGTCATTTCTGACCACACTTGCTCTCCGCAGCCAGTCTCCAAGTCACTCAATTTTTATTGCAACAGAAACAAAACAACTAAATGGGTAGTGAATGAACCCTGTGGGTGTGAGATCAGGATATAAATGACATAAGCTGGTATTGCAGCACTCTGTGAATGAGATGTTAAGGAAGGGAGAAGTTCCTGCCCAGACACTGCACCCAGTGTTAGGCTCAGCATTAGCACCACATCATTCATATAGCAGCAATAAGAACAAATACGCTGAAGAGACGAACTGAATGTAGGACGCACAATTTGTTTGATTCACTCTGAGTGACTTCTGTCACTCTAAATGTGGATATCTGAGTGGCTTCTTCTTCTTCTTCTTCCTAGGCTTATTTGCATGTCTAAAACTGAGCCCACACATCTCCCACAGTGATGAAACGCATATGTCCCAATCCAGAGAAAGCACGCGCACCACACACAACTATCGCTCCATGCATCCTGAAACGAAACATGACAAAAAGAAGTGAAGCTGACTTGCACCTTGCCTTTCCCAACTTAGAAAGCTTGAAGCCTTTCAGTGTTTCCTAACCAACAGTGATGCTTCTCTACATTTCAGAACCTGTATGCTAATTCAGTATCACACTACTACTTTGTATGCTGAGACTGGGTGGAGGTTTGGTGGTGGGGATATAGGAAGGTGTCAGAGACCCACAGGGCCAGCACAAGAGACTGAGGCAGGCGGAGCTCTGCAGCTATTGCTGCCCTTCCCCCAACCCCCTCTTCCTCCTTCTATGGCTCCACTGACTCTTTCATCTGTATTGTGGTTGCTGTTTCACCACCTCATTGCAGCCTTACTCTGAGGAAAGGACCCCCCCTGGCCATTCCTCAGATCAAGGAAGAATGGAAGGGGTGGCAGAGGGCTGCACCAGATGGGTGACTGGTAGCAGTTGAAGCAGCAGAAAGGTCAATGAGTGGGTGACGAGGTATGTAAGAAGAAGAAGAAGAGTTTGGATTTGATATCCCGCTTTATCACTACCCGAAGGAGTCTCAAAGCGGCCAACATTCTCCTTTCCCTTCCTCCCCCACAACAAACACTCTATGAGGTGAGTGAGGTTGAGAGACTTCAAAGAAGTGTGACTAGCCCAAGGTCACCCAGCAGCTGCATGTGGAAGAGCGGAGATGCGAACCTGGTTCCCCAGATTACGAGTCTACTGCTCTTAACCACTACACCACACTGACTCTCAGTGTGGAGCCCAGAGCCACCTGCCATTTCCTTCACCCACTACCAGTCTCAGCTTCCTTCATTATAATGTCAGCCCTGAATACCTTACATAATCTGTTTCTAAGGGCATTATTAGCCCTGACTGCTGTGGTCATGCCAAGGACAGGGATGAGTCCCTCCTCAGTTCTGACCAGAATCCACAAATCATTATGGGTGGTATTCAACTATTTTTTGGGCTAGTTTTGTGCTTGCACTAGCGCAAGGGGTTTCCCCCCCTCTCTCTGTCCCCCCATCCCACAGAACAGATGTAAGGTACACATGGAGAAGAACATTCTGTCACATAAAGAGAAATCCTTACACTGATGGAACCTTAGCGCAAACTTGAATACAATTCTATCTCTTGGTGACAACTGTACAATTTGTCTCAGTGGTTTACTTTGGTTCAGTCAGTGGCTTGGTTTCTTCTCAGGGAAGGGCTGGAAGTGTCTCTTGCTTGAAATCCTGGAGGGCTGTGGTTAGTCAGTGTAGACAAAACTGAGTGAGATATACTAATTGTCTGACTCAGCTTCCTGTGTTTCTAATATTCCCTCAGGCTATGTACTATCATACAACATAGGTATGGTTTAGTCGGAGAGGCTCACCTCTGAACGCACCGGTTTCTAAAATTATTATACTTTATATATATATATATATATATATATATATATATATATATATATATATATATATAAAAGCCTTCAACAGGATGTTCTAAATGATTAGACCAGTATTGGATCCTCTCAGTCCTGAGGATGGTAGGCCCTTCTCAGATAGGATCAGTATTTTCAGACATATTATTTGATTCTAAACATTCCCCTTTCTTAGACTTCACACGACGCCATATTGGTGGTGGATATTCAATTTTTCCATTAGATCATCATCAATGTGTGTGTTTCTTGGGCATGTTGGAAGACATTGAGCTCTATATATTATACTGTACCCTTTATAGCCCCAGAGATATATATTTCTCTCTATAAAACTTTTGCCCCTTTATAGGGCTGTCCCTATTATGGAATAACTTGTGTACAGCTGTTAGATATGGATGTTTACTATATATAGAATAGTATTATTGGCTCTAGCGGCCAAAATTTTTTACTAGAAATACTTAGTTATTTGCATACTGCATATATATGGAATCTGCTTCATTTTATCACAGTAATTTCATATAAAGAAGATTTAGAAAGGCAGAATAGCAGTTTCCCCCACTGCTTTTTTATAGCCCATTCAAGTGTGTGTGTGTATACACTTATGAGATTATAAATATTCTGCAAATGCCATTCAATAGCTGCTTAATCACAGTCACTAAAAACTAGCAGTTAAGAAGGATTTACTATATCTCTGGTATATAATTTGGATTAAAGCATTTAAATTCCAGTTACAAGTTCCATAATTGTAAAGATGCAACTGAAAGAACATCAGTAACTGAATTCCTACATCCACTTTCTTTTGAGTAAGCCCACTCAATTCACTTCAAAGTAACATATACAGGATTGAGTGATATAGACCAGGGGTGGGGGATTTTTTTCCAGCCTGAGATCCGCTTCCCTTCCTGGGCAATTTTCTGGGAGCTGCTCAGCAGTGTTGAGGAGGGCCAGAAACAAGTGGGTGGAGCAATAGACAAGACCCTTACCTTTATAGAGTAGGCCAAATTCCAGCTAGGCAAAAGTCAGAGGTTTCCACACTCCCCTCGCACCAACAAAACTCCCTTTCCAGGCAAGCAAGAGGCACCATCACAGTTCAAGAACACAATTCAGCAAAGGCAAAACCACTTGAGGGCATGGAGCAGGGCCTCTGAGGGGGCTTGGGCAGAATACAGAGTGGCTTGGAGGGCCAACATTTGACACCCAGATTTGAGGTTCTCCACAATGTAATTGGTTAGAGCTACAACAGATTTATAGTGGTCTTGGAACAGTTACCAAGGAACAGAGGTGGCCACACCATGTTTGCTTACTGCTCTTCCATCATCTTCATCACATTCACCCCATTTCCCACGGAAGCTATGTAGTGTACCTCTTGTATTTTACCAACGTTTTAAGGTACACCTAAGCCTTAAAATCCTCTTAATCTATGTAGCTAAACAATGATGGTAACAATAGCCATTCTTCTTTCGTTTCATCAAAAACATAAAAACTCTTTCCTTATGCAAGGTACCCTTCTGCAGTGTCCAGGGACTGAGCCTATGGCAAAGTTTCCATCTCCCTTATGGCATGCTACCTGACCTTTGCCACAAGTTGCTGCTTGCTGCAACTTTTGTTCCTGATGGCAAACTTCAAAAGGTGCCGAGTGTGGTCTCCATTTAGATAAGCAAGCAGTCCTAATGTCTGGATTCTTATCTTCTACAAAGAAAAGAAAAGTCTTTTGGAAAAAGACTATATGGGTGGCTTGGTATATTTTTGTTTCTGGCCTCTTGGAATGGTGACTGAGGAGCCTACACCTTCATTGCGAAACACTATCTCTTATTTAGACTCTACTGATTCTATGGAGCTAGTGCGTTTTCACCATTAATACCCTAGGTTTGCTAATAAAGGAAGTACATTTTTTTTGTACCTGTGCTCTTTACCTTACAAGTAACCTCTGAGTTCTAATTAAATGCTAGAGACTAATTTACACAACCACTTTTTTTAAAAAAACATTTTAGGATTGCTGTTTTTAAAAGTTGCTGTACTGATTTTTAGCAGTCTTCTGTGGTTCAGTTGAAACATGCAGTGGAGCAACGTGGTAGAATTCTGAGACTGCACAGTAGACTATACCACGTCAGGCTGCACTTCAGGTTGACTGCTTTGACACGCTAATAATGAATATTGTAAAAGTCCTAGCTCAGCCCTTTCCCTTATGTGCTGGATTTCTATTTGCAATGAGTTATTAGCGTAGGGAAGCAACCCCCCAAAATGTGATAACTTACTTGAAATCTACCATTGCATTGTGTTCTTTTGCATTCCTTGACTAGGCACAACTCAAGGGGGAAAGCCTATGTTTTTTGAATTTTCAAAGTCTGTCAAGGCAACTGTTACCCAGCAGTATCTTGATAGGGCTAGAAATCAAAGCACCTATTTTCATCCTTCAAGAACATTTTCATGGTGTTATTAGTAGCATCTGAAGGGGAGAAAATCCTCATTTCTTGAAAGGTGGTGGCAAGTTCATTTAAGGGGATAAGTATAAAAGGAATTATAAGTATATATTTATATTGTTGGGTATGACAAAAATTAATCTTCCATCCAATATTCCTTTAAAAACAACAACTTTTAAAGGTGCCCAACACACACACAAAAAAACCCTGGACCCATTTGTCTGTAATTTGGTAGGCTGTATTCACTGGAAAGGCTACTATGCCTGCAAATTTCACCCACTTTTGTCAAGAGGAGGGAAAGTTATAGGTGCCGTTGTTATTATTTCCAATAATAATAATAATAATAATAATAATAATAATAATAATATATTAAATATATTAAATAATATATTAAAGTAGTAGCAGCAGTAGTAGTAGCAGCAGCAGCAGCAGTAGTATTAATACCCCGCCCATCTGGCTGGGTTTCCCCAGCCACTCTGGGCGGCTTCCAACAAAATATTAAAATACAGTAGTCTTTAGTACACAAAAGAGAAATGAAGTGGATTCAGTTGGACCCTAAGGCAAATCAGCCAGCCTGCATAGTGCTTTGGACTGAGGTTTTCCAAAACACCAGACTGGAGTCCAAACCGAATCTTGCGCCCCGTGCACACTTCAATGAAAACACTTCTGGCTATGTGTGTGAGCTTCTATCTTGCCCACTGTCTAGAATTGGGGCCCTTATCTCCCGAAGGGGAAGAAAGAAGGTAAATGTGCAACTTGACAGAAATATGCCTACTTTTCCACTGTGAACAGAAGAGCTTTAGAATGAAGTAAATCCCAGCTGTGGCAGCCTAATAAAAAACAGACAGAAAAGCCTAACATGTTGATTTGGTCACTCGTGACCAGTTTGCTCTGCAGCATTTATTTTTCTCTTATAGTATCCCCCAATGAGTGACACAGAATAAATCTTACTTAGAGCCTATAAAAAGGGTCTCTGTGTGTGAGAAGGAAGCAGGTCTGAAGGAATATCAAAGTCTATGATTTGCAGAAAAGAGAAACAAAACCCAGTTTTGTCAGACCTTCTATTAGCAGACGCAGCAGGTCCCCCCATAATAGCATATCCGTATGGGGGAGAGCCTCCTTAAGAAAACAATGTGTGATGAATGCTCCAAAGCAAACCAGGTTTTCTTGACCTTTTGGTTGCTAGAATCAGCTTGGGGATAGGCAGGGGGAGAAATCAGCAATAAGAAGCAATCTAACAGGCTTGTATCATGCAAGAGAATATGCCTGAGAGGGGAAGCAGGGGGAAGAGACCTGGGGGATTGTAGTAGTCTCAGATTTCAAAAGGCTCTGCTTAATGCATTTTGTCTTACAAATCCAAATATGCAGAGGCTCCACACTGTAATTTAACCATCACGGCTTACCCTCCACCACCTCTTTGGCCTTGTTTCATCCGAAGTGGCCCAATGGCCAACTCTTAGAACTTATTCTGTCATTTGTTTATTTTTGCTCCAGGGCACCTTGCAAGCTCATATTACTTTAAATAAGTTAGCTGGTTCAATGAAAGACACATGCACTTTGTCTATGCTCCTAACTCTGTGGGACCAATATAGCTACAAAGCCACCTTGGTTATTTTATACAGCAGAGTCAACTTTCCTTAACTGGAAGCCTGAAATCCAAAATTGACTGCTTCATTCAAAATATGTTTGTGAAATTCAACCACAGCCAGACTACCTTCAAGTCCTTGTTGTTTGCCTCAGAGTTGCAATGCTGCAGTTATGAAATTCTTCCTTTTATTCCCCCCGTGAAGTTGAAAGCACCCTCTCACTATTTCAACTTGGAAACTCTAGCTTCCCTGGGTTATCTGTCTCACTGTGCCTCAGTTTCTACAGCTCCTTTTCATGTCCATTTCCTTCATATTGCAGTGATTTCCAGCTCCCCACCCCACCCCACCCCACCAAAAACAAAAAAACCCCTCAGTGGTTCTGTAGTTTCAAGAACTGGTTTAGACTACATTAAGTTTTAGTATCCTCCCCTCCCTCACTACCACTGTGATTCTGGTTGTAAAATGGACTGCCAAGAAGTCAAACCAAGTAGACAAACTTGTCCCGGCATTTGCCTTATTTGTGATGGGAAAATGGGCCTTTGTTTTATTGAAGAGATGGCCAAATACAGTTGATGTGTTCTACATAAACTAAACAGCTGAATATCCTTCTGGGAGGATATGTGGATGTGTATCTTTCTTCCCCCTCTCCCCTGGCTGGAAGGTATCTCTCTCTGTGTGAAAGAGAACAATATTTTGGCAGTGCTGGAACTGAGTCAGCAGAAGACAGTGACTTCCTCTCTGTGTTGGAACCAGTGCTCTAATACTGGGATCTCTCCTAACTACCTAATCAGGGAGCAGGATCTCTTGTGGACATTAATGTGGAATGTGTGCAGAGGGTAGTAACCAAGATGATTGAGGGTCTGGAAACCAAGTATTATAAGCAATAGTTGACCAAGTTGGGGCTGTTTAGCCTGGAGAAGAGGACTGGGGACTGAGAGGCGATATGATAGCCATCTTCTGATATCTTAAGGGCTGTCACATGGAAGATAGACCAAGCTTGTTTTCTTCTGCTCCGGGGGTAGGACCTGAACATCAGGAAGAACTTTCTAATGGTAAGAGCTGTACAACAGGAGAACGGACTCCCTCAGAACATTATGGATTCTCCTTCCTTGGAGGTTTTTACATACTATCTATCTTTGCTCAGAGGTATGCCCCCACTGTATTCAATAGAGCTTACTCTCCAGTAAGTGTACACAGAATTGCACTAATCACTGATGTCGGGTTACTCTCCAGCTGGTGTTCATGACACTCTGACAACTACGTTCCATGTAATATTTCAACGTGTAATAAAATAGAGGTGCACATTTAGAGTGGGAGTGTAATTTTCTATCCACAACATATTTTAATTCAAATGCTGGATAATTAAATTATCCCTGCAGCAGAACTGTCACCTTGGGGCAAAGTCAGGATCCACCGCAACCAAGAAGTAAAAAATGCTCATTCATTTACAGCAAAAATAAAGAATACCCAACAGAAGAAATAAATAAATAATGCCTAAGGCATAGCAGAAAGACTGCCACTTGTGTCTATTAGTTCACCTGGAATTTTTGGAAGGTACTAGATGCCAAAATCTAACCTTGGCTGGTTTCTTTTGCATGTTTCCCTGGGGAAACAGAGTATCTGACATGTTTGAAAAGATGATGCTTTGCACCCTTTAGGAACAGGGAATTATCTGTCACTGGGGACAGATGCTTCAAAGCTTTGACCTATGCAGTGATCATCTTAAAGCAAATATCCAACTGAATGATTACTCTGTGCAGCTTTTACTTAGGAAACTCATAAGGCTGGAGAAGGAGGAGGAAAAGAAAGAAAGGAAGAGGATCAAATATAACCTGCAGATGAAAAGCACCTATTATGTGACAGGTTTTCTTTGGGGCAAGTAAATGAGCTGAGTGAAAACTCAAATACCTGTGGTGTATTACCTAGTGAATGATACATGGCTCCACATTGAAACGGATGAAATTCAATAGGAGTCTCTTCTGACATTGCTAGTCAGCTTGATCTGAGCTTTCACAGCTAGTGCATAGAGGAAGAACCCCAGATCAAGTGACACGTTTTTGCATTTCCCTTGGGAAGCAGACTGGTTACCTGACACATGCATCTCTTTAGAAAGAGATCCAGTTTCAGTCCAAATTTTCACCCTGAAACATGTGGCCTTACCCTATCTTCCTGTTACAAGTATATGAAGAGTATTTAGGCTGCAACTATACTGACTTACTTAGGAGTAAGCCCCATGGTACTCAGTGGTACTTACTTCTGATGAGATATGTATTGATCACACCATTTTTTGTTTATTAAAAGTATGCCTGAAGAACTGAAGGCCATGTTCCACCTAGAGTCCTGGGGGCTGCGTACCAGGAGGGGTCAGAGGCAAAAATTAGGCAGAGCAATGGATACAACTCTTACCTTTGTACAACAGGCTGCATTTCAGCCACTCTAAAGTCAGAGGTATCCACACACACACACACACCTCTCTATTTTTCACCCAGGTAAACAAGAGGCATTAACATAGCCCAAGGTCACATCCCAGTCAGGCAAAAGCCCTCAAAGGCATGGAAAGATTTATAGGCCAGGGGTTTGCCACCGTGATTTAAAAAATGTATACCCACAGAACCCTCAGGGTATAATATAAAAATACTGGTTGACATATATAACATCCAGCACAAAGGACAAACTTGTACATATTGATGCAGGAGAAATGCACAAGTTCCCTGTTGCATTAGAAGAACAAAAATCAACATCAGAATTTGCTTTCACATTTTTTTCTGTCAAATTTAAAGATGTCTTAGAAGATAGAAATGGAATAATTTTTTATCTAACCTTTCAACTCTCCCATAGCCTTTTGATCTCAATTCTCCCCTAAGCTTTTAATGACAAGTAATGACTCCCTAATTGTTCTTGTGTTGGAAAATTATTAATGCAAAATCCAATTTAGCTAGATTAGTCATTCACACACCTGTCTTCAAAGACTCACAAACTGCATGATTCTCCAAGCTCAATGCAGCTAATTGGTTTCTGAGACTGATGTCTATGTAACATATGGTTTAGACCTTTACACACAGAGGACACTTCCAAGAGTTATTTCATGTTTTCAAAAATTCAATCCTTTAAAAATATATTATGAGGCTTCAGTACTCTCTTGATGGGCTGACTTGGGACAGTAGTATGCAATTTTTTTTGAAAATGCTGAATCCCAGGTAGGTGTCGTTAGGATCGCAGTCCTGGGGTAGTAGTCAACAGAGGTTTACTTAGAGTAGACCCACTGAAATTAATAGACATGGTCATGTTAATTGCAATGGTCTACTCTGAATAAAATTTAGCTGAATACTACCCCTGGTCTTTAAGGTGCCACAATACTCTGTGGTTTATTATGTCAGAATTGGCAGATACTAGTAAAATCCAGTAAGGTAGTATCCTCTGAATCATTTTTTAAATGATTTTTTTTTAAATGAGCAGAAATATTGCAGTATATTAATTCCTATCTAGAAGCTGCAAGCAAGATTTAACCGATTTCTTAAGGAGTGTGCAAAATTACAATAGCCAGGATTATTTGAGGAGAGCCATGGCATTTTTTTGTAGGGACGCGGGTGGCACTGTGGTGTAAACCACTGAGCCCTGGGATTGCTGATCAGAAGGTTGGTGCTTCGAATCCCCGCGACGGGGTGAGCTCCCGTTGCTCGGTCCCTGCTCCTGCCCACCTAGCAGTTCAAAAGCACGTCAAAGTGCAAGTTGATAAATAGGTACCTCTCTGGCGGGACGGTAAACGGCGTTTCCGTGTGCTGCTCTGGTTTCACCATAAGCGGCTTAGTCATGCTGGCCACATGACCTGAAAAAACTGTCTGCGGACAAACGCCGGCTCCCTCGGCCAGCAAAGTGAGATGAGTGCCACAACCCCAGAGTCATTTGTGACTTGCCTTAACTGTCAGGGGTCCTTTATGTTTACCTTTTATGGCATTTTTAACTTCTTTAAAGCCAATGTAATTTGTAGCATAGATATGCTCTGTCTGATTTCCGTTTTCTACCAAGACTGACTTTTTCTGGCCAAGACTCAGTTGGTTGTGGCAGTGAAAAGGAATATAATTTGCTCCCTCTGCTCTTTTAAAGGTATTTTACATATTTTAATTCCATTGATGCATGCTCCCGGACTTCAGAATGAGAAGAGTGCACAATGTAAATGAATAATCTGTGTGATATATGGGCAAATCATTCCTCATGACTGAATTGCACATCAGCTTGACAAAAATAAACAGGTATGGAAGCTGCAAATGTCTTGTTTAAGATCACCCAGCAGGTCAATGCAAATATTGCAATTTACTTTCATGGAGTCTGGCAGATTGACTAGTGATGGCTCTTTCATATCAGACACACCAATTTACAGTGCCCATTCCTATATGAAAAATGCGTAACAATATATGGCAGAGTCCCCAAAAGGGAAAAGAAGAGATTAAATTGATCCAGATTGATAATATACTCCAGATTTGTTTTGAACAGAGTGCATTCTTAAAAAACTGTGGCTTTTGTGTTCAGAACTGGGAATGTTTTGTCATGTTCTGGGTTTCATTAGCTTTGTGGGAAAGCCTCAAGTGTCATTTGTCAAATCCAGCCTTAGCTGGAGAGACAGGAGTCTTAAGCAAACAGGACCGAGTGGAAGTTGGTGTTGGTGAGTCAGTATATGGGTGAAAGCTTTTCTTTGATATTCATTTGGTCAGATTTGGAGGGGAAGAGGTTTTCGCAAGAGTAACAAAAATAGCAAAGGCTGGGCAATCCTATCCTCTGGAACATGTCCTGTGTTCCAGTGGATTTATTGTATGCCCTGAAAGGCAGGTTTAAAATCTTTTTAAGAATGAATGAATGAATGAATGAATGCAGTGAGGTGTGGATTTGGGAAGTGGGTCACATTGGTCAAGGAGGTGTGAATCAGGTGAGTCTACTTTGGAACACTCTCAAGTCTCTCTGAATGCCTCTCCCATCCCTACTGAAAGGTCCAACAGAACCAGCATGGATGGACTTTCTTAGTATAGATCATCTACCAGGACAGGCAAGGGTTCCTCAATCTGAAACCAGATTAAATTTTATATATTGATTATAGTTATAATAATAAACCTTTCTGCACAAGCTTCCTAATTTATTTATTAGCAACCTAGCAAACAGTCTATGATGGATTCCAGAAAACCAGACACTTTCAGAACACTTTCAGAACACACACCATTTATTCATTTTGGTTACTTAACAATAAAGTGGTACTTCAGGTTACATACGCTTCAGGTTAAGAACTCCGCTAACCCAGAAATAACGCTTCAGGTTAAGAACTTTGCTTCAGGATAAGAACAGAAATTGTGCTCTGGCGGCGTAGCAGTAGCGGGAGGCCCCATTAGCTAAAGTGGTGCTTCAGGTTAAGAACAGTTTCAGGTTAAGAACGGCCCTCCGGAACGAATTAAGTTCTTAACCAGAGGTACCACTGTAATGCAGAAAATGTTACAGAGAACCCTGAACTAAATTCATGAAAGAGAAATGGAAGAGTTTTGCTTTTTGTTTTACCTTGAACCCAGCGTGCATGTACTGAATACTGAATGTTTTCCACACTCAAAAACAAATGAAATACTTTTAGCTTTGGACATCACATGGATGCTTTTGAATGTGCAATTATATTAGATCTCTTATGTTGCATTTGAAGTGAAGTCTCTCCATGTGCAGTTGATTATTCCCACAAGATAGCAATGCATATACACACTCTTCTTTACTAAGTGGACTCCTCCGCTCAAGTAATCAAAGTCCCAGCAGGACCACTCTTGTCCTCTATTTCAACTGGACATGTGAATGGCTAGGGCTTGGAGTAGAAAGCAACTGATGAGATACTTTCACTCCTGTTGAAGGCAGTGAGGGGAAGAAGTCAACACGCTTTCCATCCTCAGGTCTTCATTCTCTGTATATTAAATGTGACAGTGACATCACAGCCAGATGTGGCTCACTGGGTGGGGCCAAGCCGTTACACTAACTTTCTGGCAGGTGAGTCACTGCTGCAACTTGCTTGCCAAGATGGGAGGTCGGTGCAATGCAAACGCACCAATGGAGCCAATCCAGCACCCCTGTCAGGGCATTATGCTGACCTCCCTGCTGCTTCGCCTCTCCCCTTCCCCGCAAGCAACAATGACGGAGCTGCCAGGAAGCTAGTGTAGCGGCTCCACCCCACCCAGAAAGCCACTTCTGAGATGGTTGGGTCTGCTTCTGGGCAGAGATCCTCTCCAGGCTGCCCCTCTGACCCACAGCCTTGGCAAGCTGGCTGCATCTCCCTTATACTTTTGTCCTTTCCAATTCCACCATCCCACCAGAGTCCACGCATTTGCTCATCTCAGTAACTAATGGCTAGCGTACTGAATGCAGAAATGCTACTGTGCTCCTTGGATCGTTCCATGCTGCTCTTCTTCTTCCCCACCCCCAAACATGTGTTAGCAGTTAGGAGATATTTGCTAAAGCACAGCACTTGGCAGTGGGGCAGAAAATGTTATGTTCCAACCATACAGCACAAAGTATGAATTTTATTTCAATCCTGCCCTGCGGAAATACACTCACTTAGAACTCTGTGCAGAGCTACATAAAAATCAATCCAATTATGATTGCACTTTGACTCTAAATGAAAGATAAAAAGCATAAGTCAATCAATACCTTGGTGCAAGAGCTCTCATACTTCCGCACCACGCCATATTTCCTGAATACTTTTGAACTTCACTTGCCAGTGTGTAAAGAATGTGGATTCTGGAAGCATCATAGCAGTTAATTCCATTCCAATCGCCACCCAAATGCTCACTGATTTCATCTTTCACTAAAACTTGCTTTTTGAGACATACTCTTTTCACCTAAAATAGTCATGACTGTCTGTGTGCTGGGCAAGTTGGGAAAAACAAGTAGAGGGGAGTGTGGAAGGCAAAACAGGCATGCCCACCCATCTCTTGAGACCTGAGGAAGCATTCTATGAACAGGAAACGTATAAAGATTTGAACCGAGATAGTGAAAGGGAGGGATGGGGAAAAAGGAAAACAAAATGAAATGTGACAATAGGTCTGAACACAGCCCAAAATACAAACATACATACATCTGCCTTGCAATGGGGAGGGGAATAAACTAAAAATGAAAACCAAGCCCAAACAACGTCCCATTCACAGTTCCCAGCACTATGTGCTGCCATCCCTCCCTCAAAGCCTGAGAGAAAAATGACTTCAAACATCAACACATCTGGAACGCTGCCAATATGGGGTCTTGTTTCCAGACACTCCTGAGCCTAATATAAAACACTCCCTCACCAGTACTGTACAACGCTGTTCCCAACAGCTCCACGATGAAATGCAAGAGGCTTCTGCTTAACTACTGAATTAAAATGTGAACAACAAGACCTGGCCTGTCTAACCCAGTACTACATTCTGAGTGGCAGTGGCTTCCCAGGGTCTTTCTCAGGAGATAGAACCTTAGATCTTCCGTATGCAAGGCACGTACCCCATTTACTCCCTGGGAAACATCAGGAAAATAGAAAGCTGTCTTTATACTGAGAGTACAGGCTTTGCACAGAGGAAGCTCCCAGGTTTATCCCTTGCACCTCCAGCTGAATGCTCAGGCAGTAAGCGACAAAAATAAAATAAAAAAATCTGCTAGAAAGCTTATGCTAGTCAAAACAGACCGGGGGCAGCCAATGTGGTACCTCCAGATGACGTTGGCCTACAACTCCCATCATCCCTTATCATTGGCAAGGCAAACTGGGGCTGATGGGAAGCAGAGTCCAACAACACCTGGAAGGCAGAGCATCAGTTACTCGTGGAGTTGACAACAGCACTTGGCTGGGTGAACCAACAGTATGATTCAGTAAAAAGCAGCTTCATCTTTGCCTATTGCTTCAGTTGAAAGAATCATTTATATCCTATTACCATGACAGCAGGTTTACAATGCATGCTTGTTGACGTGCCAAACCTCTGGAATACCCAAGGGCTCCCAGTTGTGGGAGCTGTTTCCTGTGCTTTCATAAATTATTTTAGTCACTCCCATTTATCTTTACATACCATCAACTAATTGCCTTTCTAGATGCAGGGGATTAAAAAGGATGAATTAGCTGGCATTTGTCTCCATCATTACTAAGGGAACATTCACAAATATGTTAACTGTCCAAAACACTAAAGATAACTTTATTATTGGCAAACAAAATTGCTACTGTGGAAGAAACGCACTCCAGAGTTTGGTGAGGATGTGGAAGAAATAAGTACACAAAACTGGGGGTGGCAGGTTGGGGAGGTGTAGATATGACTTGTTAAACAAAACAGGCTGCGGCATGTGCAGTTCAGCCTTTGGTTCCTTTCCATAGCAGGGGATTTTCTGTTGGGGCAAGTGACGACCACACTATCGTGATCACCCAAGATCTAGCAGCAGGCTGATTTGTGAAGGCAGCATTTTGTTATGAAATGCATGAAGCAATAATTAATGCACATGCTAACCCTAGGACCTGCTGGTGAGTGGCAGGTAATGAATTCAATCATTATAACAACAAAAATGATTTTATTACTTAGAAAATATAAAATACCGGTACTGCGGATTGTCCTTGCGCTTGAAAGCTTCAAAAGGCCAGCCTGAAGCTCAGTGACTAAGCACATGCATATGGCAAGCAGAAGCCTGCAGGTTCAATTCCAAATATCTCCAACTGAGGACTAGAAAAGACTGAAACCCTGGAAACATTGCTGTGCTGACAACATTGTGCCAGATGGACCATTAGCCTGACTCAGCACACAGCAGCATTCTGTGTCTTATTTGCAGGGTTGTGTTTTTTTTAAAAAAATTGTTTTGCTAGAAGAGAATCTCTTGAGCAACACAGATGACCAAATTACCCCAGTGCGAACTCTCTCTTGTATCTGGCTTTGCTTACTGTTCCATCCTGCCCTGCCAAGTGGAAGGACAACCTTGCTACATACCTAGGGATGGACAAATCTGTCCAATTTGGTTTCACTCCTCTGGGAGGAAGACCTTTCATTGCCTACAGCCAGCCACCCAATCTTAAACAACTCCTCACCCACAATAATACAACAACCAGACTTAACATGGACACTGGTACCAGAGCCTGCAATAAACCCAGATGCCAACTTTGCTGCCACATACACCCGGACAACACCATTACTGGCCCCAACAACATCGAACATACCATCTCAGGACTATTTAATTGCTCAACTTCTAACATTGTGTATGCCATCAAATGCCAACAATGCCCTTCAGCTCTCTATATTGGACAAACAGGCCTAACCCTACGGCAAAGGATAAATGGACATAAATCTGACATCAGGAATCACAAGACAGAGAAACCAGTAGGAGAACACTTCAATCTCCCTGGACATTCTATACAAGATCTCAAAGTAGCTGTCTTATTACAAAACAATTTCAGAAATAGATTGGAAAGAGAAGTTGCTGAATTGCAACTCATTACCAAACTTAAAACCATGGAGAGACCTGGTCTGAATAAAGACATTGGATTCTTATCTCATTATACATGATAAAGCTATTTTTAGCCATCTCACCCCTTGCTTTTTCCTGCAAGACCAATTGCAGTCGTTAACAGTCGTCAACAGGTTACCACAGGTATCAGTCTATCACCCATTCCCACCACCCTTCTGAGTAATACCCCTCCCACCCTCTCACTATATATAAGGGTCTGGTGACTTCTGGTTCAGTGTATCTGAAGAAGTGTGCATGCACATGAAAGCTCATACCAAGAAAAAACTTAGGTGGTCTCTAAGGTGCTACTGGAAGGAATTTTTTTATTTGGTTTCACTCAGTTTGCCTTCTCTCTCTCCCCCCTCTTCTTCTTCTTCTTCTTCTTCTTCTTCTTCTTCTTCTTCTTCTTCAGGTTCAGTTCTCCACATTTCCCCATCACTTTGCAATTAAAAATCTTCATGAAAAAAGTGTGACTTTTTCCTAACGTACACATTTGTGTGCAGTTACCCCTCATGTAGACATTTCTGCAAGCAACTTTCTCTAGTGTATCTTTGCTATTTTCTGTAATAAATGAATTCTTATGCACGCTTTCCTCTAATATACACATTTTTGAACACCTTTTATTTTGGGTGGAGAACTGCATAGCAAAATCTGGAGAAGCGTGAATTTGGAAAGACAGATCTGGGAAGTGCAAATCACATTAAAATGGAAACAAAACTGATTTCCCCTGTTGCATATCCCTCTGTATATCAGCTGCAGTTATGTGAACACACCTGCATAATCCAGTGGTTTGGTCCATCTGTCTCTTTCCCCTTCCTAATCTTCCTAATATTAAAAACCAAACAGAAGGCTTTTTACACTTACACCTGTAGCTGTTAAACTGAGTTGGCTCAATCAGTAGTCTCTGGGCATAAAGACGACAATTCTTGGCACACTGTGGAAGAACTGCTGAGCAGTGTACAAGATATAGATTAATTTGTCTTTGAGCTAATTTAAAACCAGCCCTAGTAAATCATGACAAAAATCTGGCATGCCTTAAGTGACCTGTGAAAAATTAATTCAGGGTCTCAGTTGCATTTCTAGCAAATTGAAAGGATGTGGTTGCGAGGAGTCTATTCCATCTAGAATTTACTCTTGCAGAACAGAAAGCATTTCTATGGATAAATGTGCTACTGTCAGATCTGCACCCAGCCGTTGGAAAGGGAGGGGGAGGCAACATCTCACTGTCTGGTTCACTCTCTGTGAACAGTAACTGCAAACGAATAATAATAATAATAATGATAATAATAATTCTAAAAAAATAAATTAAATAAAATTAGAAGAGTGAAAGTGCATATGTGATAAATATTCTAGATAGCCAAGGGCTACAATCCTAAGCATGCTTATTGGAAAGCAATTTCAATACAAATCAATGGGCTTACTTCCAAATAAATGTATTAAGAACAGGCTGGACCTCTCACACAAGGACTCAACCCTGGTAACAATCTTCCCTTGTAAACAGCATTTTTTTAAAAAAGCAACAGCCCACTTTTATACACAAAGCAATAAAAATTTGTGCTGCCTTAAAAAAACCAAACCAAAAACCCAAGAAGTCAATGATTGTGTTTATAGTTGACCAGGATGGCATCTGAAGGTATTTCACTTATCTTGCAACCTAAGCTTTCCCAGGGGAATATTTCATTTTATGAAGTTGAATACAATACTTCTATTCATACTTTGCTTTTTCCATTAGCTGACGCGCTGCCAACAACGGTGTGTGTGTGTGTGTGTGTGTGTGTGTGTGTGTGTTCTCTCCCTCCTTTCCTCTCAGTCCCCCCACCACATTTTGTAACTTAAAACAGTGACTTTGTATTCCGCCTTACCTTTTCAAATAAATAAACAAACAAATCTTTAGCACTGTTATCCTTCTGATATACATTTCGTGCGTGCCTGACCTGTAAACATCTGACTTCTGTTTCGATTAACACTATCCTGTTACTTTTTTTGGTGGTGAGGCGACAGACATATGCAGCTATTGTTGAGCATAACCAGAAGAAGCTTTTGGGAAGCTGCAGTATCTCCCCACTGGGAATGTCCCAGCAGTGCCATGTTTATTTCTCTAACCAATAACAGAGGGGGGCAGAATGGCTGAGATTCAGCTGGCCTTCCTATTCAAACAGTGCTGTACAGAAGCCAACGCTCATCTCCAGACTGGCCAGGCAACGATCTCGGAAGCTTTCGTTTCATACTTAATGGGCCCTTCCATCTCCCCTCTGTCTGCCCAGGTCCCTCCATTTTTAGTAATAAAGTGATTTGCGGAACTAGCAGCAAAAATGTATGACACAGCTAATGAACGAAGAACAACCGTGAAGCAGATACACTGAAGAAGCGAGCAGGGTATGTGGGGTATTGCATGTGCTTCTATAGCTGCTTATGCTGCATTTTTACAGAGACAACTGACAAACTCAGCGAGTGTTTGGTGATGGTTCACAGGGTTTTGTGACATGAAAAGCTAATAGAATGTTCTGTTTATCTCAGGTATTTCCAAGGCATTCCACAATTTAATATATTAATTTGGGAGGCACCCAACCAAAGATCCCCTACTCTAAAGTCTCTGTGGCTTTTTAAGAAATCGAGCCAGGATCACGCGCCATAAGACCAATCAAACAGCAGCAGCAGAATTACCATCATTGCTAGACTCAATGGTGAGAACCTAGACAAGAACTTTTATTTGTCTGCTGTTCCAAGTATCTGCTTGAACCTGGCTAATGCAATGCAAAAAAAGGGGGGGGATTTTGTGGTCTTGGTGATGAAGCCTTTGGAAATAAAACACATTCCCTCCCCTAGCATTTATAGGATGCACAAGAGAAACAAAAAACAACAACGCCAGAATCTTGGATCCAGAGTTGAGGCCAAAATGCTTAATAACGAGCTCGAAAAGCAATGTTATAATAACACCCTCCCTTACATATTTTCAAAAAATAAAATAAAATAGGAAGAATATGCAGTGTAGACTTGAACGGAATGCAAAGAAAACTAGACATCTGTGATAATTTGAGAGGATAGTGGCTCCATATGGAACTATTATTTTAAAACATTAGAAGAGCTTGCTGGACCAGGCCAGTGGTACATCTAGTCCAGCTTTTTGTTGTTCTCAAATTGGTGAACCCGCAAGCAGAATTCGAGCACAACAGCACTCTTTTCTCCTGCGGTTTCTAGCAACTGCTATTCAGAAGCATTACTGCCTCAAACTGTGGAGGCAGGGCATAGTCATCATGGCTAATAGCCTTCGAAAGCATTCTCCTCTATGAATTTGTCCAATTGTCTTTTAAAGCCATCCAGGTCGGTAGCCATCATTGCCTCTTGCAAGAGCGAGTTCCATAGTTTAACTGCACTGCATGAAGAAGTACGTTCTTTTATGTGCCCTGAATCTTCCAACACTAAGATGAGTTCTAATATTATGAGAATGGTTGCAATGGAAACTACAGCATAACATCCACCTATATAGAGATGCTCCTAGTAAAATACTACACCTAGAAGAGAAAAATAATGGCTAATTACACCAAGCCTTCTTTAGAAGTTCTATAAACACCACAGCAGAACTGTAGGACAAGCCACCAACACTTGATTTGAATGGCACCTTATTTCTTATTTCTGTTGTGAACTTTATTCTAAAAGGAGAAATATGTGGCAAAAGCCTAAATATTTTGCTTAATTTCACTGTTTCATTGTCCTTCACACCTAGATTTCAGAAATATTGCAATATTTGCATTGCTTTAGCATTTGAGAAACACCATGTTCCACAATGTCAGATTAAGTTAACACAGTCAGCTAAAGGAAAAATAGAGAAAAAGAAGCTGGATCAAATTGCATTACTTTTTGTTCAGAGACTGTACCATAATCCTACAGCAGAAAGGTGTTGGAGCAAGCAGAAAGTGATAGCAAAGCCAAATAGTTGGAACATTTTCTTCTATGGCTTATAGTCATATAGGAAGTTGCATGCTGCAACTTCTTATAAATATATACCGGTATTCTTGTCACACCAAAGCATTGATTTGTGAAGTCTGTATATATACACAATAGATCAGAAAGTCCAATTGATGTTTGTCTGACTAAAGAGGAATTTAAAACCTCAAATTAGGCTCTCCAGATTATTCGTTTGGAGATTCTACTCTACTTTTATCTTATCATTACAGTTCTTTCTGGGTGACCTTTGAGCTGATGCAGGGCTCTGGCAATAGTAGGTTACAATCAACATCTTCCCCTCCTTCGGTAGAACACACACATCATAAGAGAGTTGAAAATAAACGATTTGATCTGTGTGAACCAGTTCTACTCATGCCTGTAAGCAAATCCACAAACACACACTGGCGATTGGTGGAACAGGCCTGATGCATTAATGCAATTTGATTTGTCAACTCCTATTTAACTAATTTGTAAGAACAAATACTACAACAGCTGGGGGATATGTAGTAATGGGGACGGAGCATGTCAATGTGTTACTACGACTGACCCAGTATTGTAGAAGCATTTTCTAGTCCAGCACATTGCAGCAGAAGAATAGTCATTAGATTCAGCTACTGTATCACTTCTGCAAGCTTATTGCACTTCCTAATAGGATACGCCTGGAGAAATGATCTCTGCTAGTTCAAGACCTTTCTGATCTTTTGCATATTTTTAATGGTTTCCTCAAATTTTATTTACCCTTGCGTTGAAACTGCTGTTATCTTGATTCTCCAGATATACTGATTAGTGGGTCAAGAGGGACAAATGGAGCAGATAAGATACGATCCAAAGCACACTACATCAGTATTGACAATTATATTTTAAGCTTTGCATCTATTCATCTGCCTAAACAAAATTCCAGCATGAAAGAGTGCTAATTTCTTTTTCGTCTACAGTATCTTGATTTCCCTGGCCAAATCAGGAAAAAAAGGGGGGGACCCAATTGTTAACTTGTATCTTCTTTTATCTTTATTAATCCAAGATTTATATAGCATGACTTCAGTGTGAATATCCCTGTCATTTATCTTAATTTTTATCAGTTGGTATATACAAGGACATTAGAAAAGAAGGCATTACTTATATACTGTTATGCTGCTGAGGTGAATAAAATGTGTAGACTTTACAGAGGAACAACGGATGTGATTCAGCCAAAAGCTAAGCACTTATGACTCTCATTGATCTCACTGGGAAAGCAAAGCAAGGGCTTATCTCTTTCCAGTTGAATTTTATGGGACAGGGGTAATTCTCAGATTTTACCTCAGTACTTCAGAAACTGCTGCATTGTGTCACCCTGCTGAGGCATTCTGGTAATGCTGGATGTTCGAACAATTGATCTGACCAGGATGACCCAAGACCCTGTTGCCCTGGCCAGAGCATAGAGCAAAGACTCTTTGCTTGGCACATTGTATTTTTATGGTATTAGTGAGCAGGTAATAACTTTTATTTCCATGTTCATAATACTTCTGTCCAAGGTGCAGTAAATCAAGGATTGGGATACAGCCTCAGTTTCCAGTTGTTTTCTTTTAAGCAAAAGCAAGCAGTAAATTCTGGAAGAACCTGAAGACTGATATTTATGTCCCAATTGTGCCACTTCAGATTCCAACTGGGTCCTGAGGGAAGCAGCCATTTTTTTGCTGTTGTTCAGAGGATTCATTTATGGCCACTCCCCTCAGGCTCGTTTTTACTTTTAGTATTGCCCTAGCTCTAAAGTCAGCAGAATTTTGACATACTGTAATCAGTGTTAGAAATTGAGATATGAAAGCTAGGAGCTAAATGGCACCTTAAACCGAGGTTATGGGTGCCTCAATGGAGTGTCTAAGCGTGCTTTTTTATAACAAGAATACAAAGCTACAAATCTTACGTTCATTTTTCACATGGTGTAGTCTTCATCTGAAAAAAAGCCATACTTCCCCCTAATATTCTTATGAGGGTCCCTTCTCCGGTCTTGAGAGTGGCTTGAGAAGTGGTGAGGCAGAAAAAGGTCCACCTTTTCCTCCTGCAGTGGCAGCTTTAATCTGAAATCTTAGGCTCAGAACTGTGCCCAGTGCTCAGAAACTGCTTACATTAATGAAATTCCCTGTCGCAAAACATGCCTAGAACAATGGGAGCTTCGAACGCTGACTGCAAATGAGCAGGGAGTGGCTTTAGCCACTTAGAGGTTATTTTGGAAGAGGTCCCTGGTTAACTTTTTTTGCCCTACATATTCAAGTGGCTCCTCATGGAAATTGATAGCTGCCCATAAACATTTCAGGTAACTTGCCATACAATATTTACATAAAATAACCGTGCTATTTGTCAGACAAAACCAGAATACAAAACCAGAATGTAAACAGACGCTCTTCAAGAGTCCTGCTAGGAATTAGAGAAAGACCATGAGGGTAAACATTCTAACTTGTGAAGTTGTTCACTGGTGACAAAGAATAAGGGAAGTTAATCAGGAAGAACAGCAGAAGTGCTGAATTCAACACTCTGCTGTGGCATTTCTGTTTGTAGCTTTTTTGGATGGTGATCATCACACAAATGTGACAAGACTCTCCAGGGAACCTTAATAGCCTTTGAAGAGCAAAGAAGAACTATCTGTTTACAAACCATCAATGCCAAAGATTCGGGAATAAAGCCACATAATCGCCACTGTAACAACCTATAGTTAATCTAGCAATACCCATGTTACTAAGAACTAATTTTCTGGTCTTTGGCTGTTAAGCCAGCTGTTTTCTACATTTATGTGTAGTATTTCAGTACCATGCATAAAAACCACACGCTCTACATCCTGTATCTGAAGAAGTGTGCATGCACACGAAAGCTCATACCTAGAACAAACTTAGTTGGTCTCTAAGGTGCTACTGGAAGGAATTTTTTTATTTTTTATTTTGTTTTGTCTCCATCCTTAGTTATCAATCGGAGGGAGATTAGTTCTTAACTGCCTTCCAAACAGGAAAGATACATGAGAAGTGTGTGGCGAAGAAGTGTGACACCCTGGAATTGCTACTTGACACATAATTTTACATATTACCTAATTTCTACTTGATATTCAATTTCAAGGGAAGAAGAAGAAGGGTTTGGATTTGATATCCCGCTTTATCACTACCCAAAGGAGTCTCAAAGCGACTAACATTCTCCTTTCCCTTCCTCCCCCACAACAAACACTCTGTGAGGTGAGTGGGGCTGAGAGACTTCAAAGAAGTGTGACTAGCCCAAGGTCACCCAGCAGCTGCATGTGGAGGAGCGGAGACGCGAACCCGGTTCCCCAGATTACGAGTCTGCCGCTCTTAACCACTACACCACACTGGTCATTCTCATTCTTTACATTGTGAAATGACTGGAGAATATTGGCAGTTAGATAGTGCAGTCTACTGAGCAGAATTCATCTGGATTCATCTATAGCAGCTTTTATGTGTAGTACAGAAAATGCTTTAGGAATGGCAAGTGAAAGGAGAAAGAGGATATGTGCCTCTTCTTTATCTGCAGTATCATAATTAGTATCTGTTTCAAAAGGAGTAGCCAGTTGGGTTCTTGTTACCAGGTTGAGATATGGCACCACAGTTGTATTTGGGAGGTTTGAGTATTCAATTGTCAGTATGAACTGGTGAGTGAAAAGATGGATTGTTGAACATGGGCTCAAGAGGAGAGGTTTACGATGAGCTTAATTCATTACAACCATGAATAGGTGGAAAATACTAGACACACAAGGGACTGGACCTTTTTTCACATGTGAAATGTGTGCTCTGCCACCAAGTTACTATCTCCCCCTCCATCCTTGTTTTATTGGGTCTTCTTTTTATCTTATCCACAAATTTACAAACTCATGCAAGCTGGAATGATTGTATCAGGGCTCATCAGTGATTTCTCCTTCATGTTAGTGTGCCTCTCAAAATGTGTACTGTTGAAGGTGCATGTTTCCATGCTGCCTGAAACAGATTTTAAAATCATCACTGTCTCCTGTGTCAGATAATGTTTCAACACTGTGGTAGAAATTACTGCCTGCAAAATGTAGTAGAATAGCAGATTTGGTGATGGCAGTCATCTTCTATAATTACGAGAAGCTCATTTTCTGGCCTTTCAACCACGGCTCCCATGTGGGTTGAAATTCCTGTTCATGAAATTCAGAAAATTAGAGAACATACTGAAGGCTGGAACACTAATTGGTTAAAACTAAAGGGATTTATGAAAGCAGCGGTTGAAAGAAAAGCTAGCTTTGTTGCTTTTGCATCTGATTTAGATGTTACTAACCCTTCCAGACTTCTGACTGAAGCTTCTGCAGTTAGGGTACACTTAAAATGGTTGGGTGCCACACCTCTACAAGGGCCTGAATTTATACAGCACAGCAAGATGGTTACAACATATGGAAAGTCTGAGCAGACAAACAAATACCTCAGTTGAAAGGGAAAGGGTGTTCCTTCTAACTGGCTGACAGATTAGGCTCCTTTGTTTTCAGATCTTGTAGCAGTGCTGGTGCCAGTACAAGTGGTGGGTGAAAGACAGAAGAAGTCCTGCATAATCTCAGAAATGTGACAATGTTGGGATAGCTGCTGAATGGCAGGGAGATATGAAAAGGAACCTGCCTCTTCTGTCTCGTTTCATTTCTGTCCTCTCGCTGCCCCACTCCCTGCTTTCCTGTTCTCTCGCTCCATTTTCTTTCTGTTGTGCTTCTGTTTCACTTCCATCACCACTGTTGTGTCTCTCTGCACGAAGAACCTCAGAAACAGGCGTGCTTTCAACAGTCAGAAAGTTCTTCTTTTCGAAGATCCATGAAGGCATGCAGCTCAAGCATTCCAGGCTGTTGCTTTTCACAGAGTGCCCCTCTAATAGGAGAGTCAAAATGGATTTGCCCTGCCATGCGAGTTTTCTGGAATACAGAGTAGGATTGAAATGACAAGTTGGGGTCATTTCACATCCTCTCAGGTGGCAAGTGACAGGAATGGAACTACAACAGGATCAATGACCCCCCACATCCACCCCAAGATCCTTGGGGGAGCCCTGAGGAATGAGTAAAATATTTTCAAAAAAACCAAACTCAATGGGCCGACATGCCCTCCTCAAACAGCTAAATTATGAATTTTTAGTGTCAGTTGGAAAGAAGGAAAACCAAGGAAAAAATAATAGAATATTTGCCTGAAGAGGAGAAAGTTACACTGCAACTTTTTTTGTTGCAGGTTCCACTTTTTATATCAAAGTAGGCAACCAAGCAGAATCGAATGCATAGCACTTCAAATAACCAATGCAAAGGATGGTTATTTGTGGTGCATTGCATTTAGTACTGTGCTGATTTCCCAGAATGGTTCTAGGGCTTGACTATGTTATATGCCTGGAACTTTGCCCCGGTGACTATATATACTTGCTGCCCTCTGTTTGAACACTCCTCTGTTGTACGTTGACATTGAGTCAAGTGACTTGCAGAAAGACACAACAGGGCACAGTGCCAAAGCTGGCAACATTCCTAGGTCTTGGAGTGAGAATCTAATTGCCGCCACCACAGTCTTCTTTTTTAACACAGTTCCTTTGGCCCTCTCCTGCGCCTTCTGTCTATCTCAGTCAGCGATATGATAGGCTCGTGACTTGGCTTGGCTCTTTCATAGGAAAGCTGAATGCTGCAGTGGGGAAGTGTCTTACAATGGCAGATGTGAGCACTGGCCCTGCAGCACAATCATCTGATAAAGAACCGCTTACGGGCTATTGTAATAAAGAGCAGCGATCTTACAGATCTTTGACTGTCAAATAATACAACATTCAGCAGAGTTTTGGAAGCAAGCCTCCCGGCTTCCCTTCTTAGTGGGCATGCAGCCATCACAGTGACAAGAATTTATCTGGGTGGAAAGAATTAACAAAGCATAATAATTAAATGAGTACACCCATTGATAAAACCAACTGGGTTGTAAATTGCTATGATAAGCAGAATAACATTGGAGAAACCAGAGTGCTGTGAAACCATTACACCATTTTTCCCCCATCCAGGAACCCAGGTGTGATTTGTAATATGGCTCAGGAAAGAGAATTATAGCTATTCATTTTAACTGATATATCCAATGCCAATTAAAGGTCTGCTTCCAGAATCCCACAAAATCTTTAATAAACCTGCCAGGCAGGTAAATATGCCTAGGATAAATCAATCAGGAGTAATTCTGGGATACATCAGGATTTAAATTAATTTTTGTTTGTTTGTTTTAATGCTGAGCTTGTTCCCTGGACCACTATCCTCTCCCAACCCCCAATCACTCGAATTAAGTTTCCATTACTATAGGTGAAGCAATTGTGAAACTAACTGCTGATTTGAGGTAACCAGACCACAAAGTAGACAAATTTCAAAATATACAACAAAATATAGAAATTGGGGCTCCAGCAGGCTGCGTAGAAGCAGAAGAGGATAGGTGCCTCCTGCACCTTTAATAGTTTAGAAGAGGGAATTTCAGCTGTTGTAGTTTGCATGATACACCCAACTATTACACAACTATTAAAGCTGCAGGGGGGCCTCTCCTCTCTCCCATTCTACCCTACCCCATTAATTAATTAGTTTTATATACCACCTTTCTTCCATTAGTTAAACTTCTGCAGTTAGTTTTAATAAACTTGCAATATTTCATATCCTGCCAATATATTCAGAAAGTGATAAAGCAATTGTCTTCTTCCACTTAGCGTTTCAGCTGCCATTAAGTAGTAGATTTACAATAACTTCACCAAGGTCAGTATCATTAACCCAGCTTTTAATGATAGAGTTTTACCTTATACCACACAAATCGTTGGCAGTTACTTTTGAACCTCTTTGCTTGCTTATTTTTGTTCAAGAATGGCAACTTTAAAAGACCTGCTTTAGAAAGTCCTCAGGGATTGAAATGATCACCCACTGATTTGTATCCATTTATTCTCTTAGAAGGAGGTTGTAAGAGCCAGAAGGGGCACTGTTGGCAGATGAAGACAACATATATCACATTGCAAAATGCACAGGAGAGAAACCCTGTACAGTAATAGTTTGGCTGAGTTCCTAAGGAAACACAGTTAACATGTGGGTTTGTATCTACATTGAGTGTCTCATTGTTGCTAGTGAGTAGCTGCATCAGATTGAGGGACTCTCTCTAAGCGAGGATAAGGTTCAGCCCCCAAGGTCTGATGAGGTTCTGGAGAGGTTTTAGCTGAGAATTGTTGCTGACAGCCATCATTGTTTTCAGTCATGTACAGTACCAGTTTTTCTGACTAGATAGAATAGATGTAGCATCTGAGCTTGCCTGACACCATGAGACCACACTTCTGTCTCATCTGACTGGCAGCCTGTCTCTGAGGCCCCAGGCCAAAGTCTTCAACAAGCCCATTCATTACCTAGGATCTTTTTATCAAAAGAGGCCAGGGAATGACATGGGATTGTCTGTAGGCATGCAAAGGATATGCTCTGCCACTAAGCCAGGCCCTCCTATATTCAAACAACTGTCCTTTTTAAAAACAAAAACAAAACCACTGTAGCCAACAAGACCAAGGAAAATGCTAGGCTAGTTCATAACAGACAGTTCTCTTGTATTTAGAATAAAGTCATTTTTAAATGTGAAGATTGATGCCTATTTGATGAATCAGAGTGAAGCAAACCTTAACAAGGATGTAAAAAATCAAAATAGTTGATTAAAATGACATTGAAAATAGTATCTGTGGACACTGGAGGAAACCTGAAGCGCAGAGAAAAGTACTGCTGCACATTCATGACTGCAATAAGTTGATTGGAAACTGATCCCGAGAATTTTTACTTGGAAGCAAGTTCAATGGGACTTTCTTTCCAGTATGCATGCCTAGAACTTCAGAATAAAACTGCAATCCAAAAATTGCCCTATTCCTCCCTCCAGAGTATTGTATAATTAAAAATGAACGATATAATTTTTTCACCTTATTCTGCAAGACAAAAGAGAGCAAAATTCCATTGAAAGGCTTTGCACAGGAAAGAAGCAATTCAAAGCCATAGTGATTCTTGAAAATCAAGTCTTTGGATCAGATACAGATCCCCCTCCCCTACATTTCCAAGTGCTCCTGTCCTCACAAGGATTTCTCATTACAACTTGTATATTAATGAACTTCAAATGTCTGTAAGACACGCATGCATACACATCTCACTGGAAACAGTTTTTACATTTACAGCATGAATATGAACTCAAGATAATTGAGGTAACAGTAATCTCCTTTCCATACCAACTAAGAAGATGCTTTGTTGTTTTTAGTCCAAAAGGACTAGCAGTCACATTGCTGGCTGAGCTCACACATTGGACTCTGATTAAAAGCTTGTCTGTATAACACATTTAATGCTTCCTGCACAGATGGGAGGGTGTTGGGGGAAAGAAACACACACACACACACACACACACACACACACACACACACACACTCCTATGTTCGGAAAAGGGAAACACACCCATTTTATCAGACAGATTAAGTTGTAATGCATCAAATTGTGTTACTCTTAGAAATATCTATTTCACAGGCGTGCAAATTGTTCTGGGTCCAGCAGGGATACAGTATATGCTATGAAAATCCAGATAATACTTCTGAAAGTGCACCTATGTTTTAATTTGTGTAAATAGCTGTCACGGAACAAGAGGAAACACATGTTCCTATCACAATGCAGTTGGCTTGGCTAACCTGTGGCACTTCAAATCTTAGACCGCAATTCCCAAACAGAGTGGTCAGTAGTCAAGGATGATGGGAGCTGTAGTCTGGTGACAGTTTGTGGACCACAGGTTGTAACATCTCTTCAGTACAGCCCCATGAAAAAGATCCCTATGTAGAGTTCTGACCCCTATCTCCATTGAAATACAACAGTGAAACTTTTTCCACAATTGGATTCTCACCGCTCGTACCCATCTCAGTGCTTGCTAACTTCCACTAAGGGAATTCCCATAGGTCAGGTCCCCAAATACTGCATGCTGCAAGCTTAAACAGCAATCCCATGCACACTCTCTGGCAATAGATATTACAGTATTAAGCACACTGGGACTTGCATGCATAGGATTGCAGACAAAATTTAAGTCCTAGCAAACTGCAGGTTGATGTGGAGTCATTAAAAATATATATAGAAAATGTTGAGAGAGAAAGAAATGGGGGTGGGGGGTATTCATCTACCCCAGACACTGGTATAACCAGCAGGAGTGCAGCTTAACAAGAGATGCATTCACTCCGACAGCTCTGTTTAAGGTAGGCAGCACCAGGCTCCACATGCTGGCCTCAGACAAATGAAAATGTTAAGTGATTTGGTCCAAGTGCTTTAATGGAAATCCATGGTTAATTGTTCCTAGCTGTGAAAAAAGGGCTCATTCTTCTTTCTAGAGGAAAAAGGAAACAGAAGCATGAAGGACTGTCTGAGTGCTCTGGGGAAGCACAGTGGCAATGTGCCATACAAAAATGCAACCATTTGACTCAACAGGGCAATCCTACAATGTCTAGTGGGAAGTCAGTTCCGTTCCGTTCAACAGTGCTTACTCCCAGGTAGATGAATGTGAAAGCTCATTTATTCAAATAAATATTCATTTATTCATTTATTCAAATATCAGTCATTGTTGTTGTTTGTATTATATTACAAAAAAACAACAAGCCCAAACAGTACATTGTGCTCATCTCTAGTACCTTGGCAGTTGTCATGGTCACACACTCTTCTTGGATTCTCCCCATTTGTGAAGGGGGTACCTCTCTGCATTTTGCAGTAATGATGCAGAAGGAAGAAAAGAAGAAGATTTTTTTTTGGGGGGAGGCATTAAAGAGATATCCTAACCTACTTTAGAGAGTTGTTGTGAGGATGGGGCAGAAGGAAAAGGACCAGGCACTTAAGGACTTTGAGTTACTTGGAGGATCAGTGGGATGTAATAAATAACATATTGGCAACTGGTTACCGTATATGTTATTAATGATAATACCTGTAAACACCTGACAAATGTTACTAAAACAGCGGGGGGGGGGCTAGATGAAAAAGAGGACATGACCTTTAATAGTTCTGTGGAAGGACTGCTGAATTCCCTTTTCTACACAGCTATTAAAGATGGCATGAGACCCATCGTCTTGTGGATCTTGCCCCTCTATAATAGGCATAGACTGGCTTCCTATTGTGCAATCTGTCTGCATGTCTACTGAAAGGAAGGCCCACTGAATTCAGCAAGATCTAAGCAAGTAACTGCAACCTTAACACAGTGTATGTTTCAAATAGCGCAGGTATCCTCTGCCTTATTTTCATTTCACACACTCGCAGTTCAGCTCACCTGCACATAGGCAGGTCAGAATAAATTGTGACAAATGTGCTGTTTTCACTGAATATTTCAAAGTTGCTATTCCCAGGTAGAGACATGTATTTATAGCAGCGAAATTTACACATTCATAGCTTAGAGAGTTACAAATACTGATTATATTAAAACCATACCGTAAACATCAGAGCAACCAAATGTTTGAACTGCATTTGCTTTGCCGAAATAACTTTAACCACAGCTGAGTTTCCAACATTAACAGTATGCCTAGGCAAGCTATTTGTTTGGGCACGATATAAACACAACTAGCTTATACAGCATTGGCTTCTTTGCTTCATGTATTGTCCAAATTAGTGCTCCACTTGTGGGTTTTCGTTTGTGAAAATCAGTATTCCATGAAACGGGTTTTAACCTGAACACAGTGTTCCATATGCTTCTCCAGACACAGATCAGTTTCGCTTATCTCTGCCACTGTCCTATTTCTTCACTGTCGGAGTTTCCTTGTTTAGAAGCATGCCCATTTTTCTTCTGGTTGTTCATCAGCCCTGGATATTTCTCAACCCTGCAGCAAGTAACATCCTCCCATTATGCAATTTCCAAGAAATGTACTGGCATCTGAATAAAGTTATATGCCTGATAGGTAGCAGGAACCTCCTACAAGAGAATTGCAAGAGAGAGGCAACATAGCGAGGTGCATTTACCTTGTTAAGGTTGCCTAGCATGCCATTGCAGTCACATTGGCATAAACGTGTCACCACAATTATTCATATCATTAGGATCTGGATTCCAGGGAAGCATTGCTACATCCTGAGCATTTCATTATTTATATCTACCATAAATGCATAGCTAAGGAGCACAGTAGGGTGTTTTATTTCTTTTTTTACAGACATGGTCCCCCTCCGCAGTTTGCATCAAGACTACAACATAAGATGAGGACCTTTGCCTCCCCAGCTGTGATCATGACAAACATCACCCCCCCCCCACTGCACAATTAGCCTTTAGAAAAAAGAAAAAAAAAACTCCCATTGGCACCAATGGGGGCTTTTCTCCTTGTGGTTCTGGGGCAATCTTCACCGGGCTTGTGGCTGGCAAAGGAACGGTCACATTCCCTCTCCAGATGCTGCAGTCCCAGTACAAATTCCACCACTCAGTGTCTGCAACTGAATAAAACATCCTATTGTGTTTCCTAGCAATGCAATTAAAGCAAGTGCTAGTTTGGTCTTTTATTTGAATTGCTTGTTACCTTTTTGTGCTGTTGCGCATGATGTTTTGCATTGAGATGTTCACACATGCATGCCCATCATTTGATTTTTCTTAACCCTTGATGACTCTGCAGAATCAAGGCCAGCCAAAGAACCATTGCTGCCTGAGGCAAAGGACAGAATGGTGTTTACCCCATTCGACAGACAGAAGCTGATCACACTGAGACTGTCAACTGAATCTGACTTAAATGCTGGTGATGGGATAATGTCCCCCACCTCACTCGAGGGCAACAGACTAGTTTAGTAGTATACACAGCTCCATCTTCCAACACCTTGCTGCCGCTCCCCTCCCCCTTCCCTGGCTTTTGCCACCTAGACCAGTCATCTCACTCTTTGCAATGTGCCACATGACTCCACTGAAAAGCATTATGCATAAAATGATGTGAAAGTTCTGAATGTGACTTTTGATCACTGATGGCTCAAGCGCATACTGTTCAGCAGTTATCAAGTTCTAAACAACTGCTCTATATAGTGCTAAACAAAACCTAAAGAGAGGTCTAGATGCAGCTGACAGCACTCCTTTAGTGTTTTTCTTCTTCTTTTCAACTGGCCATTTTCAAATAATCTTTCCATTTACCTAATATCTATATTTCTAAGCTCAAACAGTGCTACATCTGACTCTAGTACAGAGGGTGTACTTTGTTCTCCTGCTGCAATCTTGCTAAATCTGCGGACTATAAAACATGCTAGCCAGGACTGACAGCTGAAACAGTAAAGAAAAATAAAATAATGAACAAATTATAAATCCTATGAAACCAATGTATGAAGCCCCTTAAATCTTTGACTATATTAAGTGCAAACCAAGGAAATGCTATGCTGAAAGAACACAACTTAATGAACGATCTGTTTGATCTCTCGGCCAAGATTTCTTAGCACGTCAAATTTCCTCATTTGGGAGAGCTGCTTGTAAAGAAAACCCTGGCAATATTCCACCTGGATAACAATGAGGCGATCTAGCCATTTCAAAAGCAAAAAGGACTTGGATGTCTTGTGAATGTCATTAAAAGTATTTCGGCAAGTCGGGGAAAGCGCTTCAGCCAGCAGCTGGGGAAGATATGCTACCACCACCATCACTACAAACACAATCTTCTCCAAATTTATAAACTTTTATCCTAAACTGTATGCCAGGGTGAGGAAGGAAGAGAAAACATGTACAATGTGCTGATGATGCCTTGGAGGAAGTAATAAACAAGTAACACATAACTAAATTGCCTACTCAAGCGTTTCAGTTCCTATTCCTCTCTCTCTCTCTCTCTCTCCACACACACACACAAACAAACAAACAATTGAGGGTCCACAGTACATTTCATCAGAATCACCACTTCTAACAGCCAGATAATAATCATTTAAGAGTTTTGTTTAATGCCCTTCACCAGCAGGCCCCAGAGTATAAAAGGCCCCAAAATATAAAATAATACATTGGACTAATAATAAAAATTATTCAATAACTTCAATAGGACATGGGTTCTTCCTCTTCGTTCATTTTCTGTTTCTGTTTTTAATTTGAACATTTTATTGGTTTTGAACAACCACGTAACATCTGGAATATAATTATTCCCACAGTAAACTCTTATAAACTCTTATTCATCCTGCCCTAGATCTCCTTAACCCACAACTGCTATGTCTTGTCAAGGTGGTGGTTGTGAGGCAGCTACTTTTTTGTCCTAAACTGAATGCCGTACTCTTTGTTAGAATGAAACTGACCTTCCTCATAAGACATAGTGATATGAATGCCAGAGACACAATAGGAAAATAGTTATGGGGATACTGTCTCAGGGCTTTGCATCTGTGTCCACAAAGCAGCTTTCTGTGCTCCTGACTGGGCAATGTAGCAAATAACTGGGAACAAAGGAAGTGTCTCCTGAAAAACAACATTCCTGGGCAAAAGGTGGCAAAAGCTGCATCATCTAGTGTGGCTGTGAGCACTAAGAGGAGCACTGAAGGAGGTTCTCTATGGAAATTCATTTCCAGGGTCTTTCCATAACATCAATGCAAGATTCTTTAATATGAACTTAAAGCTTGAAAGAACTGCATTAGTTCTGTCTCAATTGAATCCATAATTTGCAGCATGGGAATAAATTAACATGAAAAGCACTGAACAATGGGTGACATCCAGTTGGTGTTGCACCACTGATGGCAAATGTCCATCAACAGAATGGGGAGGAGGGTGGCCATTTTAGGCATTTCTTTCTACAGCTCTGAATGGTCCCCCTAATGCTCTACAACAAAATGTGGCAGGAGGAGAAGGAATTGCTCAAGACTGACTCTCTGCCCATTCTGCTGATGGATCTCTTCTATCAGCAGGGCAAGACCAATGGGATACCACCCAATTTATGGAATAATAATTTGCTGCCTTAACTCTGTGTCTTACCAGATGTAATTGAGATTAATGGGAGATTAGTCTCTAGAAGTCTGCTGTGCAAGCAGAGCTGCAGTGTTCAATACAGATAATTTAATTCACTGGGACTTAATCCTGGATAGGAGTATATCGAATTGCAAGCTTAAAAAAAAAAGCATGAAATATGTGAATTGGATTCATATATAATATCTCAGTCCCAATATAATCTGACTTGAACCCTAAACTAAAACCTTCATTTTCAGCTGAGCTGTAATTGGTTATTCCTTGTTGCATTTGCTTCATAAGACTTGCTTAAAAATCACAAGATTGAAACAAACATGAAAATCTGGTTCATATCTTAATGGATAACAGATTTGGGGGTGTTTTGCTATCACCTTTGGAAATGAAAAACAGACTTTAAAAATATTTCTTTTTAAATCTAGAGATGTAAAACAGCTGCCATAATCTGCTGCCACAGCTGGTGGAGGTGAAATTCCTTTCTGTGTTTTGATATACTATGGAATGGCAGGAGGAGAAAGTGCATGAATGTATATACTTTCTCTTTTTAATCTAAACCTTTAAATGGCTGGCTTCAGCAAAAACAGAACTGACACTATCTTGTCAAACAACTAATAAACAGGGCAGCATCTGAAATACTACCATTTGCAGCTTTAAAAAATATATGAAATAATAGTAACAATCCCACTTTTTTTAGCAAAGGAGAAGCTACTCAGGTAGCAACTGGTTTATCACACTTGGGATCTTTGACCTGGAAGCATCTTTCCATGAGCATAGCCAATGTGTGAGTGCACTCTCATCCACACTGCAATGCTCACCTATGCTACACTGAACTGTCTGGATGTGGGTTTACATCTGCATGGGAATGTGGAGAACACAGCTGTTATTTGTGACTAGTTGGGTACAGTTCAAGCTCTATGAGGTCTACTGAATGTTATGGGTTTGACTGTGCCCAGCTCTGTTTGGATTGTGGCCTAGATGCTGTTGATTTGATGTGTTCTTTCATATCTCGGCTAATAAGTGGCTTGTTAAATTTCTCTGGACTCCTCAAGGCCAGAGGCATGTTTTAAAAAAATATTAAGTTGTTGCAATTGCTTATAATGGCTAATAAAGGTGCAGGGTGTGAACACAAAAAGAGTCATTGTGGGCGCTCTGCTTGCTCCCAGAACAGCTAGTTTAATTGCTGTGGAGTGAGGACTAGCTTCACCCAGTCCATCTCCAGAGCCCTACCTTTCAGAAAGGCCATGATTGGCCAATTCAAATTTAGATTTCAGTGGAAAATCCCATAGACCCCTGCAATTGGCTGAGGCTGATGAGGGAGTCAGCCGCCCATGTGGGAAGGAATCCCCACCCTCCCTGGCTCCCCCACGGCCACGCCAGGCTACAATCACATAGTCTTTGTGGCTGAGCGTTCTAGCCCAGACCCTGTACAACAGCCTTCCCAACCCTAATGCCATCCAGCTGTTTTCAACTACAATCCCCATCAGCCCCAGCCAGCACCAAAAGCTGTACATAATTTCACTGCATGCTTCCATTTTTGCAGGACTCTTTCGGTAAAGCGAATTCAAAATTGTGCAATGCCTCCAAAATCATAGAACACCTAAAATAAAATAAAAATCTGCTGGCAACATACATTTGAGCGAGAGGCGAATCGCTGAAGGACTGTTTTGCAAAGTGTTTCTAATCTGATGTAAGGCGATCATTCAAGGCCAGTTTTCTCAGCTTTGTTATCTTTCAGCAGCATTGTTACCAGGGTAAATTTTGGTTAACCAGCTTTTGATAAGGGTACTACCATATCACATAACAAACTGAAACTTTATGAGATCCAGATCAGTGTGAAACCTGATAGTTCCAGCTCCGCATTGGCCGTGACAAACATTTTCAGCTGCATTGCCACGAGTGGTTTCATACCTCGTGTTTTTTGTTTTTTGTTTTAAATGTATATTTCTTCTAGGAAACTGACTATATAGAAATGGGGGGGGGTTCTTCCTCATCAGGTCTGTTTTATATTATCCTGTCTGCATTCATAATCTGATCTGCAGACCTTGGTGACAACTCTTCTCAGCCAAACACTGACACAATTAAGAGAGGAAAAGAATAGAGACAATTCCCACCCCCAATGCATCAATAAAATGATTAACTAAACTCCAAAATCTATACATGAGTGCCCCAAGAGTCCCCGAGGGCTTAATTAGTCAGTGATGAAGGTACCATGATGCCACGGAGGGCACAATTTGATGGCTGAACCCATATGACTGATATATTGGAATAACAGAATCAGTCATGCCTCAAAGCAGTGTGTGCATGTGTGTGTGTGTTTTTTTTAATGCATGTAAGTGTTAGGGAAATTGTTAGGCATTCATTGTAAAAAAAATCTTTTCCGGAATACTATAGCATCATTCTTTTGGTCCACTTCTATTCCCCACTATGAGTGAACAGATCATAATAACAGAGGAAGCTGTTTGATGCTGAATCAGGCCAGTGGTCCATTAAGCCCACTACCCTGTGCATTAGTGGCTCTCCAAGATAAAAGGCAAAGTCTGTCTCATGTGTAATGCTTAACAGAGAAGATGCTATGAACTGAACACGGGATTTAACACATGGGCTGTATCTAGTGACTAGTGCAATGCCAGAAGTTTCTTCAGCATTTTTCTTACATTCTCTACCAACTAATGAGAAAAAAATGCATTCTAAAACTATCAAAAGGAATAGGGAAATTATCATGGGTGCAGAATTTTCATGATGCTTAGCTTGTTTTCAGTACAACTGAGGGGTTACAAGTGCCCTTTCTTTCATTCATCTCTCTGACGGTCTGCATTCTGCAACCTTCCTGGGTGCCTGCACTTTCTGAAAACCCCATGATGTCCTCAACTGGGCCTTCCTGTAAGCACAGGAAACCAGAGATGCTGCCTGCCCTGATCATGTCTGCTGGTCATCATCATTTTTTACTGAAGTGAAACCTGTTTACTTTTAAAGAAATCAGTGTAGAAAGATTTTTTTTTAAGGTCACCCCTTGAAAATTAGCAAGCTCATCAGTCTCAGGTGCTTGGTAGCAGCTGCCTGTGCTGGAATTAAAACCCAGAGGAAGTTGTCATGAGGTTAACTCCTCCAATAGGTCTTTTTCATATCAGGAAGTTCAGGCAGCCTTAGAGGCTTCGAAGAAAACCACACAAACCACCCTTAGTCACCTCTCAACCATAATTTAAATGAATGCTAAAGCACTTTGTGAATGAGACAGGGGGGAAAACCCAGAAACCTCATTTGCAGGGGCAGAAAACTTTTGAGAAATGAGGGGACAGGTACCGGCACAGTGCTAGTTCCACCAATAAGTTATGATATAAAGAACTGTTTTATACTATTGTTTTACCTGACCATTGTTTCCTTAAGCTGTCAGTTTTGAACCACAGTGGTTCTTCAAGTCATCAGGAAGTGGTCTCTCAACCACTGATTTTCAGCTGCAGACTCTCCAAGTGTCCCTATTTTCCAGGGATGTCCCAGATTTAGATAAGCCATCTTGGTTTCTCATTTGATCCCAGAATATCCCACTTTTCCTTAGGATGTCCCTATTTTCATCGGAGAAATGTTGGAGGGTATGGAGTTAACACATGGGCTGTCTGAAGGCAATCCTGTATAGGGAGATTCATTCAAATGTTTAATGTTTTATTATGTTTTTTATATATGTTGGAAGCTGCCCAGAGTGTTGGGGCAACCCAATAAGATATGTGGGGTATAAATAGTAAAAATATCATTATGGGACATCCCTATTTTCATCGGAGAAATGTTGGAGGGTATGCAGCTGGAGATTATACTGGAAGTTTCTATATATAGCCTTATACTGTATCAACAAAATACAGTCTTAGCAGATCACATGGTTTATGCAGGGTTTTATTAAAAGTGTGCAGTTAGATAAAAAAAAATGTTCAGTTGGAAAAACGAGGTGGGGGAAACAAACTAGGCCCCTTGAAAACTTACAAGAGTGCAGAAGGGTTGGAAAAAGAAAGGAAACCAGCAGACCCTGAAGAAAGAATCGGGGCCCATCCTGTGATGGGTTCTGAAGTGAGAGAGAATTAACAGGGAAGAATCATCCTTGCCAGGGCTGCAGAGCTGAGCAAGAAGACTCAGGGCAGAGGAGAACCGTAGCAACTGAAGATAGCTTTTGTTTTCCTTCCTGACTAGGACAAGTATAAGCCAAGTTCTCTGTCTGACACTGTACAGGGATACCTTTACTTAGGAACCGAGTGGTAGTTATCCTGCTTTCTTCTTTACCCATATGTATGGTGCTCTCCCCATGACCACAAACACCCAAACAATAATACCACACGGTGTGAGTAGTTATCCTGTTTCCTCTGTTAGCTAACAGCAGTTGGTGCTTAAAGATGACTACCTCAAACCACCAGATCAGATGTGTTTAACAGGCCATCTCTATGAAGAAGCCCCATGCTTGAGAGGTACTAATTTTGGCAGCACACGTTAGATAAGGCAGTAGGATAGATAACTTTCAGGATGATTCAGCGGCTCTTGCACTGGTGTTCAAGTCACTGAGTTAGGATTTACATAGCTCCAAGGGTCGTTGGATTGTCCTGTCAGTTACTGTATAGTAGTAAGGTAAAGGGACCCCTGACCATTAGGTCCAGTCGTGACCGACTCTGGGGTTGCGGCGCTCATCTCGCATTATTGGCCGAGCGAGCCGGCGTACAGCTTCCAGGTCATGTGGCCAGCATGACAAAGCCGCTTCTGGAGAACCAGAGCAGCGCACGGAAACGCCGTTTACCTTCCCACTGCAGTGGTACCTATTTATCTACTTGCACTTTGACGTGCTTTCAAACTGCTAGGTTGGCAGGAGCAGGGACCAAGAATAGTACTGTATGTATAGTAGTAGATAAAAACTAATTGTTCCTACCGTATGGAGAAAACACCACTGATACAGGGTGTAAGGAAGAAGCAAAGCATACTTTGTGTTTCTTTCTCCCATGTGGGCTGCGTGATGGAATTTATGCAGCTGGAAAATCTGATTTTTTTAAAACCCTGATTTTATGTACTTTAAGTACCCACAGTCTTTGAACAAGCAGAAGACCTGTCGGCATGGCAGCAGCAGTCATTGGAACTGTGGGACTGAGAACTTCCTACTGTCCTTTCTAAGACAGAAAAATAATGTCTATGGAAAGGAGAAGCTCTAGCTGAGAGACCTCTAGCTCCTTTCACAGCACCTAGGCTTATATGGGTCATTATGAAGTATCAACTGTGGCAGTAGAAGTTACCCCTTAACCAAAGTTACAGCCAGTCATATTTTTAATTGCTTGTGGATAAAGCTGGTGCTTAGGGCTTGGCTGTGGAATTGTAAAGTTGAAACATGAACCACCATTTTGCCTCTTGAATAGTCCTGGAGCCACAAAAGGTTATACAGTCATGGCTGGAGTTCTAGCAGGAGACATTCAAGAAGGCATAGCCAACATCAGACCCAAATTTGCTTATCTTAAAACAAGAATAAATTGATCTAAAAACAGATGTCCAAATATGAATATATCTCAAAAGTGTCAGAGTTAATGTTGAGCTTATGCAAGCATCCCCCCCCAAAGTAATAATATGAGGAAGCATTGAGCTTGAACTGGCTACAAGATATAGGAATTTTAGAAGGTAAGTTAAGGCATTCAAAATTGGTCCTGCTAAAAAAAAATGCAGAGAAAGGATTCTAAAAACATTGCTAATGTAATACTTCAGTATCATTTTAAAGCCAACTGCTTACCTTCGTAAGATGTTAAGCTATAAGATTTCCATAGTTTGGCCTGCAGTTTGGCTTGCCTGACATTTGAGTTACACGTAGATATGTTTCTAGTGACAATCTCTACATCATGCCACTACTTCCTTCTTTCCAAAGTTTCCTGGACAGTTTAATTAAATTTTTAGTTACAGAATTAATTTATTAAACAGATTGTTTCTGCTGTTGCCTGAGGTAGCTGTATGAGCGATTAAACCGAGTTCATTAAACAAACACTATCAATCTTCATTCTGATTGGAAGCAAATGAGGGCAACTGAGATCATTATCCGGACTGCTTTGAGGAAGTTAGAGGCTGCCCCATTATCTAAATGTCCTCCAATCTAACCCCTTATCTCTTCCCTAAGTTTTTTGTAACTGTTGCTTGTTTTCCACTTATATTTCAAGATTTTTAAAATGTAGGCTTAGATGCCCTCAATTTTTTCCCCAGAGCAAATTATAAAATGAATTATTTCAAATGTATTGGAAAGAATTGTCTCCATTTTCATCCTCACTTTAGAAGGTTGCAAATAAAGCAGATAATAATACTGAATGATAGACACATGACAATTTCTCATTTTTTAAAAAGTGAAATGCAGTCACTTGTGTATCAAATTTGATTGGAACAGAGAGTGCGGTAGAAGAGCCTGGAAAAGAGGAGACTGAGAGGAGATATGATAGCCATCTTCAAATATCTTTAGGGCTGTCACATGGAAGAGGGGACATCCTTTTTTTCTCCTGCTCTGGAGGGCAGGATTCAAACCAATGGTATCAAGTTACAAGAAAGGAGCTTCTGACTAAACATTCAGAAAAACTTTCTGACAGTAAGAGATGTTTGACAGTGGAACAGACTCTCACAAGAGGTGGTGGACTCTCCTTCCTTGGAGGTTTTTAACCAGAGGTTGGATGGCCATCTGTCATGGATGCTCTAGCTGAGATTCCTGCATTGCAGGGGGGTGGACTACATGACCCTTGGGTTCCTTCCAGTGCTAAGATTCTATTATTCTAAGAAGGTCCAGGGCTCTTTTCCAGTCTAGGTGATCCTCCATAGATTTTTCCACTCACAGGAAAAAAGATAAGCGGTGTCCACTGTTGCTCTTATCAAGTCTGCAATTCCCTGTGGCCACATTTCCGTAAAGGCAATTAAAAAAAAAAAATTTAATATTGTTAAAATAAACTTTATTTATACTTCTCTTAAAAATAACAGAATTTACAGAACAAAGGGAAAAGACAGAACTAAAGACAGAAGAAAAAAGAAAAACAAGACAACACAATCAAGAAAAAAACCACACCCACAAATAAACAGAATAAAAAGATTGAAAATGTTACAATTAAAATATGACTTCTTACTGTTTGTGCACCATTTCTCTTTCTTGTTATTCGTATCTTTGCTATTTCTAATACATTTTAACACATTAAACTAAGAATCTTCAAGAATAAAATAAAATAGATATTACAAATATTCATTTTCCATGTAACTATAGCTATTTCCATCCCCATGCGTATTTCAATCTAAGCAAATCACTAGTTCCGTTTTTATACCTTCTTTTTTAAAATATTCATCCACATATTTCCACTCCTCTTTCATTTTTTGCTTCGGTGTGTTTCTAATTGCTGCTGTCATTCTGGCTAGATTCATAAACTCTACCAATTTAATATGCCATTCTTGGATTGTTGGTAATCCTTCTCCATTCCATTTTCCGTAAAGGCAAATAATGGTCTTATCCTCATGTCCCCCACATTTTTTTGTTTTAGTTTGGATCTATACAATTGGATCTTTCCTTTTCAGAAAGCATATTTACTTATTTATTCTTCTAATGCACATATATTCTCAAAACTGAAATGACTAGGGAGCAACTTCTCCAGGCCCTGTAGTGCCAACACGTGAGCCTGAGGCAGTTACCACCCAAAAGAGGTACTTATTTGTAAAGGTAAGCGGTGCACTTGGTTTGGTGCTATCATCGTTCCAGGTTATCATGGTGACTACCGTATTTCCCATTTCCATTGGCTTGCTAATAACCAAACATGGAGCTCAGCAGAATTGCTTTTTGGGTTGCTGGGTGTTAAAACTGCAGATTCAAGGGCAACTTATATTCCCAAACACCTCCGGTTGTGAGCACCTAAAGATATTTCAAGCTTTCCTGATTCAGTTTGTGTTCATGAGCTGGATGACTTGTAGGCAAGGCTGCATCCGTTTGAACAGGGAAAGGATTGCATATTCACTACAAATTTTGGAGCAGGGGTCGGCAACCTAAGGCCCATGGGCCACAAGCGGCCCATGGGGGTCGTTCAACCGGCCCATGGATCCCCGCCGTCTGCTCGGGGATGCCCGCTGCCCGCTCGGTCGGTTCCTTTGTGCCGCGCTGAACCGGTGCGGAGCAGAACGGGGACCACTTTCCGTGACTCTGCCTGGCTTCCCATTGGCTGCAGGAACTTCCTGCAGCCAATGGGAAGCTGCACACGCCTCCTCTGTGCCGGAAGGAGCGCCGGAAATAGTGTTTGCGCATGCGCGTGCACACACACACTCCAGCCCACAGTGGTGTCTGCGGGACCGTGAACTGGCCCAAGCCACAAAAACTTTGCTGACCCCTGTGGATGAACCCAACTGGATTCCTCCTACTAATCCACAGCGGCTTTAGGACTGCTAGGAAGCTAGTATGCAGTTGTTCCTTTGAAACAAACTCAGGGTCATGGGCATAGCCAATATTTTTTTAGGGGGGACAGAACCTCAGTTGGCTATATATTTTTATTGAATTTTATTATGATTTAGGGGGGGGCAGCTGCCCCTTCCTACACCCCCTTGGCTACGCCCATGCCCAGAGCACTCACTGATACTTTGTGAGACTATAATAAATCAAAGCCAGGATGCTCCATTTCTTTTCTGGCTTGGATTTGTGCACTGTTTCAACCTTGCAATGGTCCCCACAGTGACATGGTACACTGTAAAACAAATCCCAGTGGGAGTAGGAGAGATGGTGACACAGAGACCTTTCTCTTCCAGCTAGCATTGTTTTTGAAAAAAGACAAAAATCTGCAGCTTCATGGAAGTTGGAAGAAGCGGCATTCTGGTTGCTCCAGCTATTACTGCTACTGTTGTGCCAGTTCAGCATAGATAAACTCAAATGTGTAGTATCAGTTATCTTTCTCTTGCGATCTCATGCAGACTGGGAAAATACTTAGCTGTTATGTAGGTATGTACAGGTGCTGAATTAATGTTTATGGTGCACTTTGTTTTTTGCAGTCACAAAACTCTCAATTAAGATTTTCTGTAGATGCTATCTTGGCATAGGGTGTGAGTGGATACTCTGATGATTAACTGATTTAAAATACAGTCATCATGCATTTATGCTGTGTATCATATTCTCTCTCTCTCTCTCTCTCCCTTTCCACACACACACACCTTTTCTTATGCGATCAGAAAACTTTAGTGGTCTATTTTCATTATCCTATACAACAGGAAAGCAGAAGAGGGTGGAGTGTTATTCTTGGTATGTATTACTCAGTGTAATGTGATAAAACCACCAAGACCAAAACTGTTACCCTATCATTACAGAGCAAGAGATTTTCCCATAATTTTCAATAAAGGAAGTCACCTTGGTTTACCATCAAAAAGAGAAGTCAGAGCATACAGCTTGTTGCTTAGCTGAGCAATTGTTTGTCACAGGATGGGTTACCCCTAGGTTGTGTCTGGAAGGGCTCTGCGGTGAGCTGGATGTACATGCTTTGTGTGATTACTTCCGTGCATGGGAGCTCGTCATACAAATACGAAAATGTTACTAATGTATGGGTGAGCAGCAGAGTGGGGATGAATGCACACAGCTCTTTGGAATGTAATCATTTGCGCCAAGCTGAGTGGTATTACAAGCCAGAGCATCTGTTTGTAGAAATGACAAAAAAGTGTCATATCACAAATCTACCTTTCTTGAGAAAGCACACCGCATGCATATATATCTATATATATAAAAATGTTCCCATTGTGCATTTGTCCGAAACACCCTTGCTGCGTAACCACTGGACCAAATCACATCAAATTTGGACACAGCATTTCCCATTACCATCTCAAAGTAATCTGGCATAATAAAAATTCAAAAAACCACACCTGTCATACCTAAAATAAAGAAAAACCACAAAAATTCTGTCGCAGACATTATACATCACCAGCAGAAGCTCTGAAGACACCAACAGCATCCAATAGAAAGGCAGAAGCTCTGAAGAGTGGCGCTAAATAATGACGTCATCAACCGAGCAACTGAAACCACCAAGACAACCATTACCAGACAAAGGCAAACAGCCAAACCCAGAGCCACAGCCACAGGCCGCAACCCAAAAACACTCCCCCCTCCCAGGCCTCGGCTCTACTTTACAGACTATCCCGAGTGGAGCTGAGTGGGGGGGGGAGGGGCCCGAAGAGGTCATGGGCTGACCCAGGGTGGGGGAAGTCACAGGGATGACTCGGGGGGAGGGGGGACTGGATACCTCATGGGTCACTACAGGATGGGAGGAATCACAGGGATGAGACAACAACAGGGGGGGGAGAGGACAAAACCCATAGCCCGGGGGGGGGGGTTATTTTGGCTGCGGCTGCTACTGATGGTAATAAGCATAAAATCAGCCACAGCAAGGCGTGGCCCAGGTCAGCTAGTATACACACACACATATGGTAGTGGCAATATGACAAAGGAATCAAATTCTAGAGCCCACTCTGGTGTACTTTACATTGTGCATTTATGATGATTTGCGCTTACAATGGCATCAGGTTTGTTATATGTGATCTCATTTTCAATGCGGTTTGTACCTGCAAGGATCTGGGGACATACAAACTGCTTTGTCTCCAATAAGTGAATGCCTGTAGCTTCTTGCTGAAATCCTGTAAGTTTTCATACCACAAATGTTCCAGTTTATTTTTTGTCCCACTTTTGCTGTGCTATAGTGCTAGGGTGCCCCTCCTGATTGCAATAATGTGCTATAACGTTGGGGATGCACCACAGAACCACCAATAAAGCAAAATGGTGTGTGACCAGTTCAGTATAAGCCTAGCCCTTTTAGTGTGTTCATTTCTAATGAGACAGGTTCAAGGACTGGCATTCCAAATGCTTTCCGAAGACGGACTGCTATGATTCTTTCCTTCATGGAGACTAGAAACACATCGAGCATATATCCTCACTTCTGCCCATGGGAATTTGCATGCATTCTTGGCAGGGAGGAAATCTGAGGCTTAGATCTCCTCGCTATTCACTTCTCATTCAAAAAGACATGGGGCAGAATAGACACATATGTTCCTCACAAATGTTGGCAGTTATGCTATGGAGATCTACTGGGCTCTGCTTTTATATACCATGCTCTTTAATAGCCACATGAAACTGCTGGGGAAAATGATCTGGAGATGGGAACTGATGTGCCTCCAATACGTAGATGACGCCCAGCTCTATCTCTCCTTTTCATCTAAACCAGATGTTCCCAAGCCAGTGTCTAGGTGTGGTAATAAACTAGTCAAAGGCCAATCCAGACAAGATGGAAGTTCTGTTGGTGGTTGCTTTGCTTCCCCAGCTGACTGGTGTTCAACCTGCTTTGGATGGGGCTGTACACCCTTCTAAAGGATCAGATTCATGGTTTGGGGGATGCTCTGAAATCCAGTATTTTTGCTGGCTACACAGGTAGCCTTGGGGGCTCGGAGAACCTTCTATCAAATTAGATTGATACACCAACTCTAACCCTATCTGGTCCAACAAAGCCTAGCTGCAGTCATTCAAAGGTAACTTTTAGGCAGCTCTCATTTGGATTACTGCAACCTGCTATCATGAGGCTGCACGGAAAACTGGCTGGAAACTTCACATGGTCCATAATAGGGCTGCAAGATTATGCCTGTGCTTTGACATCTGCACTGGCTTGTACTCATTTCCAGTTCAACTCAAAATTCTGGTATTAAACTATAAAGCCCTGAGCAACTTGGGACCAGGTTACCAGAGTGCCAATTTCCTCCCATGTACACCTGCACAGGTTCTAAGGAAATCTTCCCATACCCATCTCTAGGCAGCTTTGCCAAATGAAGTTAGGCAAGTGGCTACTAAGGAGAAGGCCTTTACAGTAATGGCACCCTAGCTGTGGGGTGCCTTTCCTGAAGCGGTTCAACTTAGTGTCTATGTTTGGCACCAGGTGAAAATCTTTGTATTTTGTTTGGGTTTTCAGGTGAATGCTATTTAGACGATAGGTATCTGCTGGTTTTATTGTGATGTTAACACGATTTTCATTTTATGCTCATATTGTAGTTTTATGTAATACAGGTCATCTCCTTTTTAAATCCGTTGCCCAAAGAACATGCTGAGATATATGTAGAGAAATGTTAACACACAGGATTTACACATGGTTTCATGCTAATTCCTGTGCAAAAGCACTTTTCAACCAGAATACTGAAATGTGTGAAGTGACCCTAATTTGGTTTGAATACTAGCTGGTCTGGGAGGAGTCAGACTATATGTATCCAAGAGACTGTCTGCCCTTTGGGAATTCTACACGCATATGTTGCTGTACTAATGGCAAATATCTCTGAAAACCTAAACTTCCAGCACATTCTAATGTTTAAGTAAAAACAGAGCCATTGGAGAGAGCCCCTAATTACCACATGGTGTGAGCTATGATTAAAACCATCAGGACAGGGTTCCTGAGTTTCACTATATAAATACACCAAGTTCTGCTTCACTGTTATTTTAGTTGAGAAGCTGGGCTGGGGGAAGTCTGTTCCCATGTGCATAAAATTCCCATTACCTGTGTCACCCAAAAAAAAAAGCTTGGAATAATGCAGGATTTTACTTTTACTTTTAACAAAAAAGTACATTTGCTTAGGTTAAAATAAAACCACAACACACGGTTAACATCTTAAACTTCATAGGTTTGTATGGAGCCATTTCTTTTTATGTTCAGTTACACTGATAAACAATGCTACTATAGAAATGGGTTTTTTAAAATTATAGTTTTGAAAAATAAGACAACATTACAGTTATAACAGCGCATTCAGTATTGAATTACAGTTCATTTGCACCCATAATGACTGCTCCCCACCTCAAATGGGGGGCGCTCTTTGCGCGGTCATGTGCAGCCCCTTGATCCTACAGGATCCCCAGCAATTCAGCCTGGCTTCGCCTCCCCAGGCTGGATACCTGGAGGTTCCCATCCAACCTCAAACAATTAGCCAATCCCAGCTGGGGAGGTGTTGCCAGGGGAGTTGACCAGGTGGGGTTAGGACCGCCCTGCACACACAAGAGGGTGGAACGTACCTGGGAGTCCTCAGTCGGTAAACAATGCTACTATAGAAATGGGTTTTTAAAAATTATAGTTTTGAAAAATAAGACAACATTAGAGTTATAACAGCTCATTCAGTATTGAATTACAGTTCATTTGCACCCATAAAGGGTTGCAGAAGTAGGTGAGAGATACTGTAGATCCTGATGGATTCTTTTGAAGCATCAATCCTAAACATACTATAGAATTGCACTGTATATTAGGTTATTTATTGATAATATTGGATAGGGTAGGGCCAAGTGTGGAGCTACAGGCCTGCTCATAGCTAGATTCCCTCTGAGCAATCCTCCCAAAACATCAGTCCTTCCTTCAGTGGGATGCAGCTGAAAGGGGAAAGGACTTTGATGTTGTGCAAAGCCAACTGCAGCTCCTTCGTTTGCAAGAAGATCTGCTGCAATATCAATGCAGAGGGGGTGAATGTCAGCAGACCTGTGTTTTTTTGGCAAATGTGCAAAAAGTAGTCTGTGCATTTTACAATTGCATGCATGTAATTTTCAGGATGTATCTGCATTTTAAAGTTTGAGGCTTTATATAGCTGTGAGGCTGGGCTCACAGTTCAGCCAGCCATTTTTGCATTCTTCTGCTGGGGTGACCGAGTTCTTTTTGCCCTCGCACAACTGGACAGATAAAAAAACCTTTAGAAATGTGTAGGCAGGAAATTCTTAAGAAAATGGAAGGTGAAACTTGAATAGTGTTACTTTGTCTCCATGTTAAATAGCTCTCTCTGTGTTTGTGTGTGTTGAGGGTGTGTGGGTCTGGACCTTCCCACTAGTGGAATGTGGCCCTTGTCAGTAAATGAGCAAAACACAAGTATATATAGTATTTGCAACAGTAGCAATGAATGTGTTATGCAAGCATAATCACAAGCGGAATAATAAGAGTGCATCAGTGCAATAGTGTATAGACAGCGTTTAGACTCATTTAGGAAGGTTATCACTCATTTCTAAGGCCACATCTTCAAGAACGTTGTAGCAGTCAATAAACATCTATCTTAGGTTGTGGAGGTGGGGTTAAACAGACTTTGTTACATTTAATGGACATGCACAAACACATATATACTGCAGCTGCAAGCCACACCCCTCTGAAGCTAATAGTAACATTCCTACTGACTTTAATGGATCTGGACTTTAGTTAATGATTCCATCCCCAAATTGAAATATTATTTTCTTTTTCTGATGAGCCACCTGAAGGGGGAGAAGAAAAAGTAGCAAGGACTCAGTTCTGCTCTCACTTACCTAATACACCATCTCTTTGAGGTAAATGGGAACATTTCTCAGCTTAATGTAACACAATATGATACAAAGGAACTACCCATTACTCTCAGGATTCTAACAAAAGCTAAATAGCTTCCCTGTTACTGTGTTTCAAGTAGCCAAACAAGTTTTACAGATGGGGCAAAAATAACTCTGGGGCTGAGACTTCTCTGTAGCCAGCAAACAAATCCTGACATGTTCAGGTGCATGACTGCATAAAGAAAACGCTGGCACTGCCTTAAATAGACGCATGGATACAAATGTTGTAAGATAAAACACATTTCTGCGCAAAGGAATTCAGCTGGGAAAGATGTGCAAGATCAAACGTGCAATTCTGTTCCATGGCAACCAGGCAACACTCAGATGTCAGAGATAGGACATAATATGAGTTTAATGTGGTTCATTTTGTTTTGTATCTTCAGCAACGCATCTGGGAACACCTGGGTGGGAAACGCCGCTTGTGAGAATCCCAAACCTTCCTCGGGCATTGATTTGTTTTTTTCGCAAAGATTTCTGTCTATAAGTGGAGACTGACTAATCTATTATATTCTGGCTGGAAGAGAAAGTCTGTGTATTTGAGATCTGCATTTGTCGGCTGGATGAAGTGGTACATAGCCTGCATTTGCTTGTAAAACCTTAAGTCTGAAAAAGTATCAGGATATTGGGAAGAAATTTGGAACACCAATTCAAAGCATAATTCTACATTTCAAGTTTCAAATCCAGTTCAGTCCCCAGATCCATTTTCAATGAGGGGACTAATCAGCAAAATACTAAGCAATGGTATCCCTTTGTAGATGGGAATATTGGAATGAAACATGGCGAGTGTTTCAGGACACTATGCTACAGTTCAGGTTCAACCCAAGATGCAAAATGCATTGTAATGCATTTTCTGAAGTGAAGCCTCTCAAGCACTGTGCTTTACTAGATTGCTGTGAAAAAAACCCCACAATCTGGCATAGTATGTTTATAATTTATTTGCTATTTACCAGGACATTTTATTAGCAGCTGTTGGAATGCACCCAACTAGACATCTCTCTTTCATTTCTGTGGAAGAAGCTAGTTCCCCTAACTCACTGGAATTCCACATTATAGTACTTAACTCAATAAATCTGTGGTGGGTGGATTCCTTCCTGTAAAATGCATATCCTATTAACAACTGACTATTAAGTTGTTTCATATTAAGGAAGGGTGGGGTGGGCACAAAGCACTGAGTTATGTTCTTGGCCTGGAGGCTTCAGTTCTCCTGTTTTTGTTTCCCCCTAATATCTTAAGGTGTTCAGGGATCAATAGATCCACAAACGTCTGAAACTAAAAGCACTGGGGAGCTATTCACATACAGCTCTCCCAAGTGCTCTGGTGTGTAATTTTCAGTGAACATAGCAGCTGACCTCTGTCAGGAAAAGGAACACAGAATAATAATGGTGTTTCATTCGTTCCAAAAACAAAGTCCGCAACACTAAATTTTATATTAAAATAAATAACGAACCATTATTTGCATCAGGAGGCTGGTTTTGAGGAGCAGCTAGACATTTCCTGTTTTAGGCTACGTTTGACCCAGATTGCAATGGGGACCCAGATTGCAACGGGGACTACAACAGCGATTCATTTTGACTGGAAGCAAATCCCTTGCCATTCAACGGAGCTTACTCCCAAGGCTACAATCCTATGCACACTTACCAGTCACTATCCCTCACTGAACAGTAAACATGCATAATACTGCATTGCCTAACTGCAATTCTACACACACTTCCTTTGGAGAATATCCAACTGAACTCAATGAGATGTACTTTTGAACAGTTATGCACAGGCTTGTGCTGTTTGAATCTTTCTTTAATCTGATCCAATGTAATGTGCCAGGTCTCGTGATTTGCTCGGGCACTTAACAGTCCCCCTGCCACAATGTGCCATAGCTGTTGCCTACCTGTAGAACTGTCTTGTCTACTGACTTGTCTTGTCTACTGGCTACTGGGCTATGACAAACTACGTACATAGGAAATATAATGCATTCCTGGATGGAAAGTGTTTTATAATTTTGCATTAAGTCTTTTTAAACGGCCTGTGTCCATATAGAAGATAGAGCAACATCTTGTGCTTTGAGCAATTCTTTTATATATTCAATGCTAAACTCAACTTGGTCACTTTATCTAGTGTTGGCATGTTCATTTCTGTGTGTAACTGAATTCCCAAAGTGGCTAATATTTTGAGGAAGATAATATCTTCTGTAAAAAGAAGCAATGGCACAATACATCGATACTTACGAAAAATGCATCAAAAAGACAAAAAATGTAGAGGCTTAATGGTCTAATAGCCAAGTGCTTTGACAACACTCTAGCCTAATTTACTAATCTCCTGGTTGATCCCATTCAATCTACCCAGCAGGAGACCATTAGTTTAGCAAAATCAAGAGCATTAGCTCTAACACTCCTCCCACCACTGCCTTGGCGTTGTTAATATTTATATTTTCATATGATAGTGGATATGGATACATTGTCTTTAAAATGGAAAACATGACGCATGAATCCAGCCAGGGGACAGATATGAGCTCACTAAGCAAACACAATCTGGCACAATCCTGCCTCAGATTTTCAAGCCAAATCAGATATAATCTCTTTAAGTGCACTGATCCTGTGAATCAGTTGTCTAAAAGTACTCATCGGTGTGATCCAGAACTTGGAAATTTGGACTTCAGTCGCACACTGCATCTTAACCATACATATTGCATTTAATGGTTCTGAAGTCCTAGTAACCATGTGTATCATTGCAGCTTTTGGATTCAACACATCTCTTAACTGCAATAAGTCATCTGTAGGGGAAAAAAATGAGAATGTTTGACTTGTATCAGCTGTTGATGCAAAGACAAATAGGGTGGCCAACTTTTTTTCTGACGGGGTTCTTATGCATTGAACAGCTGCATGACAAGCCAGAATTCAACAAATGTAGCTTCTATGCCAGAAAGGGCTATACCCGCTGAATTTCCACTTCTCGTTGAGTTATTTAAAGACTCGTGGATCCTGAGAGAATATACAGCTGGTAACTCTAAAGAAGAACAAGGATTATAGTTTATTTTGCAGATTAGGCTGTAATGCTTACTTGGGAGAAGGCCATATTCAAGGCCAGCTCCAGAGACCCCCAGAATGTTGGCCTTGGGTGACACCCACTCCCCCAAAGCCATGAATTCATTTGATGGCAGGGGTGGGCTGTGAGCCTCCATTTTAAATTCCCCCCAATGTAGGGCACTGACTGAAATTCAAAACAGCTCTAAATCCCTTGCAAGGGAATCAGTGCCTCAGCAGTTGCCCTTGGGTTCCAGGTGCTGGTACATGTCTGGTCTCAGTAGGCCTAAACATAGCTTTGTTCATCTGATTTAGCTGGACTCTAGAAAATGCAGATTGCCACCTTCCTTTCAATTCAGAGTTTAGTTTATGAAAAACAGAAGAGGGAGGGACCCACAAGCCCAATAAACCAGTTGTGACAAGCAAGGAAGCAGCTGTGTTTCATTTTCATGATGTCCTACAATAGCACATAGTTTTCTCTTGCATTGGATGAAATAAATTTTATTAAGAGCTCTCTAAATGCATATCACCACCTACTTTCTTTGTTCCATAATAGTGATGTCTAAGAAAATGTTGATCTGTCACTCTGAAATGGAACAAGTAAACAGCTGTGATTAGGCTGGCCACACATTTTGAAATCTGTAAATATATAAGGAAACAAAATGGCAGCAAAAAGTTACAAACAGAGTGGGAGTCTGTTTAGGGGCCAACAGAGAAATTAACTTATCAAGTGCTATCTGTTTTGTTGTTGTTGTTGTTGTTGTTGTTGTTGTTGTTGTTGTTTTAAAAAAGGACCTACAAAACTACTCTGCTTCCTTTATGATTACTATATACATTTATATAAAGAATATTGCAGTTCCTTCAGCAACTCAGTAACCCTAATTTTTCATTACCCTGGAACCAGGACGATCCTGGTATTTTACTACAGAATAATAATAATAATAATAATAATAATAATAATAATAATACTTTATTATTTGTGCCCCGCGCATCTGGCCTGGTCCCCCCAGCCACTCTGGGCAGCTTCCAACAAACTATGCACTTTGTGGGGGAGGGGGGACAAGCAAGTCCTGTTTAAGGCATTATTATTTTCTATTTCAAAAATAGTGCACGATGATAGCAGGAAATGAACCTACTTATGCAGCCAGTTTCCCAAGCCTCCTAAGTGAAGGAAGTAAGTACCAAAATGGCTTCTAAGCGGTTATGACAGGGATAGGGGGGAAAACCTGGAAGACCACACCTAAGATCCCTTGTTTAATGTGCTGCAAATGATCCACTTTGGGGAGCAATGGTTGAGTCTGGAACCACAAGGTTTTCAGTCTACCTTCCGAACAGACAGACTTCGTGGAGTCTCCAGTTGAAGACCCCAGCATGGAATTTGCTTCAGTGTTTACAGATCTTTGGTGCAGTGGCCTAATCTGCTTTTGGATGTTGTCAGGGGCAAGTTACAGCCAAACCTGATGGTCCAATTAGGAAGGGTGGCAGGAAGGAATACCGGGCATTGCAAAAGATTAAAACAGACATTAAAGTGATCCAACATTCCTAAATTTTAACTTTTGCCATGCCAGCTCTTTGCGGCAGCATTCTCTTCAGTTGGGCTGTTAAGAGGGGTGGGTCTCATCTTATCACTAAGTGAAGTTCTTGTGGGACAGGAGTGAAAGCTGACCCTACATCACCTCACCTCTCCATGCTCTGCTTTTTCCGTTCCACCCTATGCCTGGCTCCAATACCAGAAGTGAGCTAGGGAAAGTCTTAAGAGCAGTGGTAAAATGGTAGATTCACTACCATCACCACCAACCATGTTCCATTTAGTGATAAAAGAAGAGTCCACACCTACTTTATAGCCAAACCAGACAGCATGTGCTTAGCAAACACACACCTTTCTGGTTTGGCCTTTATTTCTTATCAGTGTGTTTAAGACTGGAGTGTAGTTTCTGTCAATTACATTCTCCTGCATCAGTGTGTATTCACTATATCCATGTTGTGAGGGTAATATGCTGCTCCATACAGGGTACCTCGGGTTACAAGCACCTCGGGTTACAAACACTTCAGGTTACAAACTCAGCTAACCTGGAAGTAGTACCTCAGGTTGAGAAATTTACCTCAGGATGAGAACGGAAATCGTGTGCTGGTGGCGTGGCGGCAGTGGGAGGCCCCATTAGCCGAAGCACACCTCAGGTTAAGAACAGTTTCAGGTTGATAAAGTACCTCTGGAACGAATTAAGTTCTTAACCCGAGGTACCACTGTATTTTCCATGTTTACTCACATCTGAGTCCTACTGATTTCAGTCACTCCCAAGTAAGTACTGTTGCACTCAAATCCTGTTTGCCAGTTTCCCATAGACATCTGGTTGGCTACTGTGAGAAATGGATGGGTTTTACTTATGTTCATATAGGATGACAGCATTTGGTGAGCATTCTGGTGGTGGTGGGGAAAATCCCCAACGTCTTTTCCCTGGCCTACTGCAAGAGAGCTCTTGCAATTTTGTCTTAGCACCATTCTATCTTATTCCACAATTTCTCCCCCTCCTGTCAACAGTGACCTGTTTCAAATGAATTCCTCCTCCACTTCTGCCATAGGATGTCTGGCTTTTTTTACTTACATGAAAAGCTCAGGAAGCCAAGATTGAGACCCAGTATGGGATACAGTTCACACTGAAAAACACTGCAGAACTGCATATGGAAACTTTTTAATTCATGCAATTGACAGCTCAAATCCATAATTCAGGATTTGACAATATCCCTGCAGGAAGAGACAGCGAATGAACTCTTGAGGTTGGCGGCTCTGTTTCATATGCTAGCTACAAGAAGTTCAGAAACTGTAGAAGTCAAAAGAAGTTTAAAAGATTAATAAAGTCATGCCAAAGTCTTATAAATAATAAAGTCATGCTAACATGCCAAGTATGAACAATTTTTCTGACAGATCTCCAGGCTTGTAGCTGTAAAGTACAAGCTGTATTTCCTCCCTGCTTTTCTACTGGTTTGATATAACTTCTCAGGAAGGAGTAGGAAAAGTCCATTCCTTATGAATGGGAAGTTTTGGTGCACATTTCTGCAAATCGTGCAATAACAACTGAACTGATTTTGGGTTTGGTTCACTAATGGCTTCTTGTCATCCTGGAAAAAAGTGACAAGTGGGGTGCTGCAGTGTTCTATCCTGAGCCGGTTGTTGTGCACTTTGATCATATCTATGGCGCACATTTGGAAGACTGCATGAGGTTCTGATACTCCCATCTCAAATCTGGAAAAAGTGCAGGAAAAGTCAATCAATATGATCAAAGGGTAAAGCACACTGCCTGTAAAACGTTAAGCAAGGATTAAAACGTCTTTTGCATCTTTTTGGTTTAGAAGTAAAAAAAAGATGACCAAGCTTTATAAAATTGCAGAGTGTGGAGATAGCAGACAGATCAAAAAAGAAAAGTTATCCCTCTCTCGTAATTTTGTGACTCCACAGCGCTCAATTGAATTGATTGGCTGTAGATTCAGGGCTTTCCCAAGAAAGCGCTTATTCAAAAAAATTCGCAATTAATTGACAGAATGCAGTGCCGCAGGATGTGTTGACGATCACTAGTTTAGATGTCTTTAAAAGGAGACTGAAAATGTATGTAGGGTAGGCTATCTGTGGCTGTTTGCCATGGCAACTAAATGGAACCTTAATATGCTAGGGTCTGATCTGACATGTTTCTTCTTACGTAATATAGACTGGTTCCTTTGCTATCTCTAACTCGCCACAGGTGTTCAAGTGGTAAGTGAACTGACTCAGTAGGGTCACAGGGCTATAAATGAAGACCCGTACATATGAAAGACTAAGTTAAAATTGCAGTGCCTTAGTGTGAAAAATATTAATGCTTTTAAAATAAAGAAACTAAAATATGAATGCTACTAAAATCAAGTCAGTGCCGCTCTGCGTTGCTTATTTGGTAGCACTGCATAGGCTCTTCTCTCAGGTTCTGTTAACTAAAAGCTTGACACTATTTGTGTGTATTTTGGATCTTTTCCCATCCTACCATGATTTCCTGTCTGAGTCTGCTGCCCGTGGCAACAGGAGAAAATTGTACAGGGTTTGCAGATGGTTCCAGTCCAATTGATTCTTGCCAGTTTAACATCTTCTTCCATAGCAAAACCCATTACCTAGGTCTTGGCTGTGTGTCAAGTGCTGGCTTTCTGCTAGTAAAGTCAATCTATCTTAATTCTGAAGGTGCTGTTTGCCTTAAGGCAGCTGTGACCTTTTGTGCAGTGAAGGAGAGAGAGGGGGGGGGGGAGACAAGGAAAGAAATACCTAAAGTAGCTGCAGCGTAAGCCAGAGAGCTTAAAGCTATCATTCGTGGGTAGCACTGGTATTCCACCGGCTGGAATTAGTTTTCTCAAAAAGTCTTACGCAGATATTTGGCTCATAGATCATTCTACACAACAATGACCTGTAATGAACACCACTAATTTACTGTCTGCAACAAACAAAAAAGACATTCAAATTATAGCCAAGTAGGAAGTGGCAGAAAGGAATCGGAAGGGTTTTTAAGTGGAGATTTCAGGTTGCAGAAGAAATATCCAACCCACTGCACTAAACAGATTTTTTTTTTCTCTCTCTCTCCTCTCTCTCTCACACAATCTAATGGAAAAACCCCAAAGATGAATGATGAATAAAAGTAAAATTAGGTCCCTTTTCCTATGACGGCAATTTTAGAGTCAGCCTAATTTTTGTGCTGCGAGAAATGTCAAGATCATTTTTATGCAAAAGAAAAAGCAGTGGATAACTGCAAGTCTTATTTGAAAACATTTCAAGGGCATCGGTGCCAATAATACTGTCTGCTAATTTATTTTCAGACCACTGACCATCATTTTGGGGCATTCTCACAAATGAGAAAAGGTTGTAGCTGGCTTCAGTTTTCTAATTAAGCCTTCATCCTGAGCTGTCACAATAGACTTAATACTTCTGGGAACAAGATATCATCTACAATGAATTTCGGGCCTGCCTGGCTTTCCCTACATTAAGTCTCATTTATTTCAGTTAGACAGATCCAAACACATTCTTATCTCCAACCCTGAAATCTCTGGGATGTAGTGTACTTAATCTTTGACTGGGTGGTGCCCAGCAACTGTGTTTTTCCCTGATGATTATATATTTTGAGATTGACAGACCACTCATCCAAATGCTGCTCAAGACTGTTTTTCTAAGGACTTGGGCACATATTATACTGGCCATGGGTAAGCCTCATGCTTCGAATGGCTTACTGCATAAAATTATGCCATTGCATGGGGAGTCTCCACATCCCCACACCCACACTGTGGCCTGTCCAAGCATCACAAAGGAATAATTACAACCATATGCGCCAACAAGAATAAAAATGAGATTGCAAAGAAATAATAAATACTAGTATGATGTGTGTGAATACGTGTGTGTGTATGTGTGTGGTTGGTGCCAAAATATCTCTAAGATTTGATGCGTTGGCAGATTTGTGTGCTTATGTTTCAGTGAGACTTGAGGCATGTCTATTCCCCCCCCCCTGGATTGCAACCAATATAGTTTATAAATCAGCTGCTACCAAATGGTGCATCGTGATTCACCTAATGGATTCCTGAATTTTCTTGATAAATTGCCAGACTGGAAGCAGTTAATTGGGAACAAGTCAACAAAAAGAGTTACAGATATATGACTTCATTGTCACCTTTTGAAATCAATACTTGGTTCTTGGCAAGGACAAAACTATCAATGAGTAGACTTGCAAGAGCACTAGAAAATAATTCTATAAATTGAAGAGGGGGAGAGTTCATGAGTTCCCGTACAAATTGTTACTTATCAATTATATTTTCCTGCTCTAAACTGTCAACAAAGAATGTTGTTATTTGTATTTATAACCTGCCTTTCTGCCTGGAGGCTCTTAGGACGGCATGTAACATTTCATGAAAATACAATACAGCACATATAACATAAAAACCATAAAATCAATGGCGATCATATAACAGCAGAAACCAGTTCTTTAAATCTGCCATCTCCACATGCCTGAAGGAAAATATGTACTCATGAACACTAGTGTATTTTTGACAATTCAATGCAAATTCAAGCCAAGAACTTGGTGAAAATATGCAAGTGATCTTCAGACTAAACAAACACGATAAAGCAAGCGAAGAACAAAATGTAAGTTATTGTACTGGAAGCTCCTTAGAATACACGCATGCTACTAATAACTATAAAATCTCCCATTTTAAAATTGTTTAGGCTATGATCAAGTTAAAATATTGGCATAAATATTAGCAAAAGCTTAACCTCTGTAAGTTTATTTACACAACTTTGCTAAATCATAGAATCAAAGAATGGTATGATGACTAGATGAGCTATTTTGAATGGGCAACCATGCAAAATGGAGAATAATGGCTATGCTTCATCTCAAACCTAAGGACATTTATTTGGAAATAGTTTCCACTGCGTTCTGCGATATCTGTTCCTATGCAAGAGTGTTTTGGATGGCATCTTGAATGGCAGAAGAGTATCACTCCACATGCAAAGCTATTGTAGTATAGTAGAAATCTTACCTCTTCCATGAATCCATGAGATTGTCTTAGGCAAGCCATGTCCTCGGTTCCCAAAATTTAGAGAATAAAAAATGACTTTCCTTACAAGAGTGTTGTCAGAAATACAGATATAATATATGAAGCACTTGGAAAAGTTTGGAATGTTATATAAATCATTATCATTACATCAAATATAGGATAGCTCAGTTGGTAGAACATGAGACTCAATCTCAGGGTCATGGGTTCAAGGCCTGCATTGCAGGGGGGTTGGACTAGATGATCCTAGTGGTCCCTTACAATGCTATGATTCTATGTTCCAGTACAAATACAGAACTCTTGGGCACATGGCACAGATCTTCATAATATGCCAATCAAGCTGTTCAGTTACTGAACATATATATTTCAGATTTGGATCCAATTCTGTCCGCATATCATGATGCAGACCGTGGCCATTTATTTTCAATTCCCCATCACTCATTTTCAGAATGGGAACTGGCAAAAACCATTCATAGTTGAGCTAAGGGATTTGCTACCACAAGATGGCCACCAACTCGGATGACTTAAAAAATGGATTGGGCAAATTCAAAGAGGATAAGGCTTACCATGGCTGCTAGTCACAATGGCTATAGATCACCTCCAATATCAGAGGCAGAATACATTCAAACAGCAATGTTGGGGAGCAATAGAAGGAGAGTGCTCCTATGTTCATATCCTGCTTGAGGGCTTCATAAGGTGTGGTTCCCATAATTGTATAGTTCACCACTGTAGGGAGAGAATGCTGCCCTTTGGGCTCTTATGTATTTAATTCTGACTCTGCATGAGCTCCAGATTAAATCCAGTTTGCTTTTTAGTGTGCAAACTGTGTTCTATAGTGATAGCTTCTGCTCTTGTGTATCTGCAGAAGACACCTCCACTCCTAATCCTTTTTGTGCAATCCGCATTGGTCTAGAGGCTCACTCCTAACTTGGTACAGAAATATATATTTCATGCATGCTGACATAATTTATGTTTACATGTATCATAATAAGAGGCAATATAGTGGCATTTGTGTAGAAAAATACAAAACCAGTATAACCACCAAAACACCACTTTCCTCCCTCCCTTAACAAACAGCATCTCCCCTGCTTGAGTCTTAGGTGCCATTCAACCAATACCACCACTTATCTTGGATAAGAAAATCTGCACAAGAAAAATTATGGGATTGCTTTTTTAAACAGTTAAATATAGTACTTCACAGTTTGAAGCAACATCAACCGACAATCAACCCTGTAATTACTGGATTGCAAAATTACAGTGTAATGTGACACAATATGGTTCACACAGTTTTGATTTTGCTACATAATCTAGGAGCTCCTGATCGTTGCTTATCATGCAAAACAGAAGTACCATGAATAAATATTTCCTTATAGATCATTTAGCAGAAGATACATGCTGTTACTTTCAATATGTTGTCTTACTCGTCTATTATTAGAGCTGTACAAGTTGTTATATTTCCTGCCCTTTATATGGCTAACAACATTTGAAAATACAACATTCAAAACAAAATTAAACCCAAATCTAAAATACAATAATCAAAACATAAAACAATCAGCAATGCAGTTATAGCAATAGGTCTCACCAACTGTTGCATTTCGTTGTGCTGGAACATAGATTCACACTACAGTAACACCTTTTAACCTGGCAAATGGTGGACAGTCCAGCCCATAAACTTTTCAGTAAAGCAAAACAAGCAAGGTGTGAGGGGTTTATTGGGATTGCATTATAATAATCTGGCACTGCATGATTTCCAAAGACCGACATTCAGTTTCAGGAGGAAATAACTTTGCAATAGGAATCTCTCATGGCACCTAACCTGCATAAATCTCAGTGCTTGTAAAAGAGTAGGGACTTGCCACTGTGCAAAGCCAGCTGTTGTAAAGGCAAGCAGTCCACCCACATAGCTCGGGAAATGTATTCTGGTGCAGCCCTGCTGCAACTTGGTGCTGTTCCAGATCTAAGCCACTCCATGGCTGTGACTGCCAATTGTAACAAGTCATGTGTAGGTTTCCTGACATGCACAATGATTCCTTTGGGACTTCTGTGAGAACACAAAATCCTTTTTTTTTTAAGTATAACTTAAAACAGAGCTTGTAACTCAGAGGTGTAAAGCAGAAACATGGGCTTCACTTTAACCTATTAACTTTCTTGCTTATCTATAGCATTTTTCTTGCTATTCTTTCCAAGTTACCATCAGGCAATGACAGCAGGTAGCTTTATTGAGCTAGTATTCTTGTTGACTGCAGGAACTGGTTGATCACCAACCTCACATTTCTTGTGACACATAGATGCAGATAATTGTACCAGGTTTCACAATCTCTTTCAGCTCCCATCCTATACACACTAGAGCTCCAGTAATATACTTTCCCTCCCCCCACCAATTCTGATTCTGATAATTGAGAAGATTAAGGAATTATCACAAATAACGGGATACCCCGGAATGTCTTCCTAACACTTTGCCATGTGACCAAAATATAAGACAGTTCCTTATCACATTACAGCTAGTAAATCTGTGACAGGAATCCACACATGCCTATAGTAGGGATGGAGGAGAAATTCAAGTCTCATTTAAAGCCAAATGTACAAGATTAACACTTTCTGAAACTATGTGAATCCAAACAAAGCAATCTCTCAAAATTCACACTTACGTGGATTTTGCCAAGTAATTCACCAATCAACCAATGTATATAAACATGGATAAATTAGGGGAATGTGTACATATGAAAATGCATTATATATGGGGAATCTGCTTGCAAAAATGTGTAAATTAGTCAAAACTGCATATGTATGTGCAGGCACAAAAATCCTGGTGAGTTTTCATGAGGATCAAAGAAAATAAATCACAAAATGTGGAAAACTTAAATCAAGATTGGGAGAAAATCCCCAATGAGAAAACGGACTTGGATTTCCATCCCTACCTACAGGTAATATGCCAGTTCTACATAATGGGCTGTTATGTACCTACATAACATAATAAAATACTCTGCAATCTCAGCATTAGAACTTAGCTTTTACCTGTGCTGCCTCATTAACAAGAGGGACATATTGGGACCTGTTCACACATGCACATCACTTCATATTTCTACACTTGAAGGCTGTATATTTGTTCACATATTACCTTCAATGAATGCAGCATCTGTATTTATAAATACTTGAGCTGTTCACCCATGCAGTTATTCACTATGAGTGTACACTCTACAAACCTATGCACACAAGAGCAGAACTGCGCACATCAGCAAGTGTACACTTTTTCACACAAACACCTGTACATGAGTGGAGACAGAATATACCTGCCTTTCAGTGTGACATGTGATCCAGCCTATTAGGGATGTTTGCCGAGTGTGAAGATCAACTCCGTTGAAAAGCATTGCGTTTTAGTGGTGTTCTTATCTGTGGTGCTACATTTATCATGGCCAGTTCACACAATCAAGTCATCGCTTGATGTGACGGTCAAGTGACAGGCCTGCCTGTGTGAAGAACCCATTAAATTATGCTGGCAATTTGATTGCCATTGGAGTGTCAGAGTGTGTGAGAATCTAATTGTGTTGCTAGGCTGTTTTTGTATTAAGGGCTACCCATATGATTCAGACTGACTGTACCTGTCAGGAAAACCCATCATTTTGCAAAGAGGGTGGGGACTGCCCTGGCATAGTCAACATGTAGACAGTCCTTCCAAGCAAACAGATGACTGTATATGATTCATTTTATTGCTGAAAACCAGACATTCAGAGTAATATATGATGAACCAGGCCAAAGAGTTTTTGAACAGTTTTGTATCATGATGATGTTGCTATCCAGACACTTCTAGCAACCATAAGCTGAGTAATGTTCTTCTACCTTGCTAGTTTATTGATCACATTTGCAGCTATTTCCCCCTGGCGCATAGAATCCCACAGAATGTAGCAGTGACAATAATAGTTTATTAAAATTAATGAGATGCTCTATGAGCACTTCAGTTAGTTCAGCTCAGCTAACCAGAAAGCAGTTTGAATACATAACACACATTAGAAGGTAATTTCACTGTTCGGCACATGAATCTCAACAGAGAATTAGAACTGTGGCTTTACACTGAAGAACAAACCAATTTTCAGTGTTGTCATTAAAATGAAATGCAACATCAAAATAATAATGGCCCATTCCTACCAGCACAGTTTAATATACACCCTAGCTTTTCCTCTGTATTTAACTTACAAAGGTGAGAATGGAAATAAATATAAAGAGACGTGCCATTAATCAAACATACAGTAGCCTTGGATGTTTTCCACAGGTCTGAAGCTTTGTGCTTCATTATTTAAGGAGCTATAAATACACCATCCATGTTCCTGTCTGATATGAGTTCATTAAATCGGTAAAATCAATGAACCCATACAATTAAGCAACTGCTTGACAATGTTGAAGACGGGGTCTACCTTTAACATGGGACCTGCTACTGCCAGCTTGTAACAGGATTTTCTCCTTCCCCTCAGCTGTAAACTTTGTCTTTTTGCTCCTTTCCCTCTCCTTCTTTCTTTTTTTTAGAAAGAAGAAGAGTAGTTTGGATTTGATATCCCGCTTTATGACTACCCGAAGGAGTCTCAAAGTGGCTAACATTCTCCTTTCCCTTCCTCCCCCACAACAAACACTCTGTGAGGTGAGTGGGGATGAGAGACTTCAGAGAAGTGTGACTAGCCCAAGGTCACCCAGCAGCTGCATGTGGAGAAGTGGAGACGTGAACCCGGTTCACCAGATTACGAGTCTACCGCTCTTAACCACTACACTACACTGGCTCTCGAAAGCAGAACAGTAGTGGTGTCATGGTGTGACTCGCCTTAGGTTGGAATCTGACCCCACTGTAGTCATGACACACCAGTTGAAGACCAACATTCTGAAGGACTTCCTTACTTTATGGGAACTGGGTCCCAATGCCTTCGGTTGCTTGATACTAAAAATGCAAAGTGTTGTAGCTTTCTAAACCAGCCTCACTGCAGTAGGTAAGTTATTGGTCTGGCCTAATAATATTTTATGGGGTGACACAAATAAAACTAGACCAGGGATTTGATGCATGTTCATGTTGGAGAGGAAAGAAAGAAATATAATGGTTGGTCTTACCATTAGACAAAGTGAGGTGGCCACCTCAGACAGCTGGTTTTGAGTGTCATGAAAGGGCAGCAAAGTTTTAGTTATTTAATTTACTAGTATTGTATTTTTCCTGGCAGAGAGGAGGAAGAGGTGCCTTGAGTACTATGCCCATTGATTTGGAGAGGGGGATGACAAAAAAAATCTGTTTCACTCAGCAAAACATATTGGGCAGACCCTGGTGAAATTATTCCTATTGGACGACTGCTTTAATTCTTGAAAAACTTACTTGGCCCATAATCTGGTTTAGCTCTTCTAAGAATATGAGCCTGTTTGGCTGACTATCCACACACTTTCAAGATGAGATCTATAATAGTATTGTTATGTTCATGCTGCCCCACTTACCTCAGCTGGATTAAGTTCCAAAGGAAGCTATTTACAAGCTCTGTTTCCTAATTAGAGACTTATTGTAGCTTTGTGATCCATTTATTTATAAATATACACATATTTATGTATGGAGAACTGGCAAGCACAGGGAAATATAGTGCTTTAAAGCAGCGTCAGTTTTTCCAAAGCAAATAACATGCAGCTTGAGTCCCACGAGGTTCTTTCCAACCATCTCTAAGACTCAGAACATTGCCTCTTTGCTGGTCACATTTTATCTCCCAGTTGCTTCGGCAGCCACTTCTCAAGGGCATGTTGGGTCCCACCTCAGTAGCGACCATCAGTGCTCATTGAAGAAACATTTTCACTCAAAAATCACCGAGCAAGCATCTTCACCTGGTTTCTAGAAGCATCAACCAATAATCTGTGGCCATTAGTATGCAAACAAATTAATCAGACTGTGGTCTGGTTTATACATCATGATAAGCCAAACTATGGCTTTGCTCAGGATGGCACAGGAGCAAAAAGGGCCTGGGAGAAAAGTGATCTCGAGTTCTGCTTCAGGAGGTTACATGTCCATGCATTCATGCTAAGTGAACCATTGCTCTATGTACAATCCCTCTATTTTGTTTTTAAATGTGTACTCCAGTGGTTTTCAACCCGTGTGCCGTGGCACCCTGGGGTGCCTTGAATGATGGTCAGGGGTGTCACGGGCAACACTGGCCTCTGTCCCTCTTTCCTTCCCTCCCTCCTCTGAGCCCTCTCCAGTTTTTGCTTCCCAAAGGCTTGCACAGCTGTTTGTTGCAGCAGTCCTAGTGACAAGCTCCCCAGGCGATGGTGCCTCTGGGGCTGGTCAGGGGGTGCTGGTTGCCAGGAGCTGAGGCAGCCTTGGAGTAAGCAAGCAAGCAGGTGAGGAAGCCCAGCCAGCCAGTTTGCCAGCCCTTGCTGTTGGGAATGGACAGACAAGTCCCAGGACCCTGTGTGAGGAGGCACCTCTCTTTGAGGCAGGGGGGTGGAACTCAGAGACCAGGAGAGGCAGCTGCCTGCCCAGAAGACTCCCAAGGAGAGGGGAGAGGAGAGAAGGCTGAGGGAACGTTCCACAAGGGAGGGTGTTCAAAAAAGGGTGAGAGGCTACCAGCTCTGCAGGCAAGGGGTGACATAACTGGGTTCCTGAGCCCCACAGGGGTGCTGCAGAAAGAATGTAGTTGGTCAAGGGAGCAGTGGACTCAAAAGGTAGAAAATCTTTGGTGTATGCTAATGGCTATATCTTTAATGGCACCATACAGCTTTGTTATCTTCTATTTATCATAATGATGTTCCCCAAGATTCATAATGCCATCTTTCAATGTCTAGTGGTGAGTGATATGGGGGTCTATACAGTTGAATTTTCACTGCTTGGTCAATCAGCATTATCTATGTAATTCTTAAACGAAGAAAATAGAGGTTTCAATTAAAAAATATCTGTGTACTGTATATCAACTGCTGTTCATAAAATTTGCTAGATAAGTCTTTATCCAACCCATGTCTTCATTCAGGTGTATGGAAGAGCTAAAATTAGAATGGAATCTTGCTTCTCATATAAAGATTTTCAAAAGGGAGTTCAATTACAAAATTAACCATTTACATTAATATAAGCCACTTTGATCTCTATGAGAAAAGCAATTTAACTAATTCATTTAAGAGTTAAATGGAGTATGTTTATCTCTAGAATCTTTGGTACACTAATTTTTGTGTATTCACTAGATGCTTATGTTCTGTATATTAAGGTTCTGACGTCCCTTTTATCTGTGTGGCATAGCATATTTTTTTCATTAGGACTGACAAATGTGCTGTTTCTAATTGTATACAGAGAGGGGGGGGAGGAGAGAGAGACTCCCTTTTTACAAAGTGTTTGAACATGGCAAATATTGCTTCCAGAAAGAGAATATGGATGTGATTAATTAACAGACGTAATTGGCCTCCTCCACATTATTGTAGAAAGTTATCCTGAAATATTTGCATATATACACAAATAACTCAGTCCATTCAGCAATTAATAAAATTGACTCATGAGATGTTGATGATAATATAGAAACACACACTTCACTGAAAATATTCCAGCCTTCGCCTTATTCACAATCCTGTAACTTTCTATGTAACCAGCATTTTTCTGGGCCATAAGTACTTGCCTGCATGTCACTTCAAGACATAGTTAAACTAAACTATAGTTTAAAAGTGAATGTACAACTGTACCCATGTTCTGTTCTTGGCTTATCTATTGTGGTTTGTTTCCCTCAAACAACCCACAAGTCCAGGTTCAGACATAAGACCTCCCAGCAGCACATCAGCAAGAACCAGGGATGAACAAAGGACTTGTGGTGTCATCAGTATGCACCAGCATGGTCATAGTTACATGTACAGTAAACCGTAGTTTGGTTTAACTACAGTTTAAAATACCATATTAACCAAGCCATTGTGAGTTTTAAGTATGCAACATATAGAAGAAAGCTCTGTTTTGCCCTTGGTTTCCATGGGATCAGTATTGCATCAGAAAAAGAGGGCTCATCTACTAAGCACATTAAGGTGGACTCTTCCTAAACTACTTGTTTCATACCTAAGCACCAAGCAAAAGTGTGAGCAGTCTCCAGAAGGAAAGGGCAAAAGTTTACACAGATGTTGTGTCTAACCATTGCCAGTTTCGACAGTGCTAGTGATACTGACTCTACTAATCCCTCAGGCTGTCATTTGGACTAAGGGAATCAGCACAGGAACCAAGGGTTGCTGAATAATCACCCTGACATACAATTTCTCTACCCAGAAGCATCCTAAAGAAACCCTGAAAAACATGTAGTCCAGATGTTCAGCTTATTGTAGTGAAACTGCTATGGCTAAATAATATACAGTGTTAAGTATATAAACACTACCGACAGCTGAAGGTGCTTCGCATGCATTAGCTGAGTAATCTTGCAACCTTATAAGGTAGGTCAACACTATTATCCGCATACTGCAGATGGGAAAGGATGACTGATGTTGAGAGATAGGGGCATGCCTAAGGCAACCAGTGAGATAATGGCTGAGCCGAACCAGGGACAAATCCACACTTCCAGCAACTACACTGCACCTGGTTAGTTACAACTGTTCCTGCCTCTCCAATGAATGCAGTTTTGCCTGTGGATAAGTAAGGAACAAAGGCACAATGTGCTTACTGTGAGATCCCAGGTAGAGAGATACAATGAAGCGCACAAGGTGTGTTACTAATTGATGGTTGCCCTACTGATCCGCAGCCGTGATAATTAGCCCAAAGTGCAGTGCATACAGCAGGCATGAGGAGCCTCCGGCATGTGGCCCTTCGGGCATCTCTGTCTGACCCTTGGGACTCTCCCCAACCACACCCCTCACCTGTTCTCATTTCACAGGCTCCTTGAATGTTTTTTGCTTGGCTGGGACGTGTCTTTGAATTCTGATGACTCTTGCTTGCCTGCATGCAGGACAGAGTGAGTGTGTGCAGATACTAGCTCATTGTACAAAGAGGAAACGGGCATTAATTGCTCTGCCCTCGTTTGCTTCTGACCCTGCCCATCACTGGCATGTGACCTCCAAAAGGTTGCACAGAAGAGAATATGGGTCTCAGGCTGAGAAATGCTCCCATCCCTGGCATCCAGCTTAGTTATTCATAGAGGGTGGGCTAGCACCAAAGAAGAGATACTCTGAGGATCAGAGAGAAGTTTATACAGTACCTTCTGCTATAATCATTGCCTGCATCCTAGTGATGATATTTAAAAAAGCAGTGACACAAGCAACAGAATGTGAACTGCATTCAAACATGAAAGAAAGACTGCCTACTTTGATCTCTTATAGCCCCAGGCAACACAGTCTTCCAAAGTGGTAGTATTTTTGACCTAGACTTCACACTTCATAGAAAACAACGATCAGATCGCCTGACATTTTTGTTTTTCCCCTTAAAGGCAGCTTCAAACCTAAACAGAGCAGTGGCCTCATGTGGTGTGTTGTCTCTGCACATATAAAACCCAATAGAGTCCATGGGTTGGTGCAGTGGTTAGAATGCTGGACTAGGACCTGGAAGGCAAGGGTTCAAATCCCCACTCAGACTTGAAGCTCACTAGATGGCCTTGGGCCAGTAAATAACTCACCGTTTAACCTACCTCACAGGTTGTTGTGAGGATACAATGGGGAAGAAAACTATGTATATAACCTTCAGCTCCTTGGAGGAAAGGTGGGATACAAGTGTAACAAACAAACAAACGTGTTGTTGGTAACATAAAAGAAGATTGAGACTATTCAAACAATCAGCTATTCTCAGTAACTCTGGGATGTGCATATTAACTTCTGGAGAGTAATCCAGCATCAACTCAGAACAACAAATGTGTTAGGAATAAGGTGACATTTCCTCCTCATACTTTTATTCTTAGTTGAAAAAAGTGAGAAAGAGAAGGAAATTAAGTCTCAACTCTTCTCCTATCCAAGGACCACAAAATCATTTTGTTTTGCAAATTGCAAGTAAAGGTTATTAGAATAGTCAGAGTCTTGCATTCCAGTCCTGTTAACACAATAAACACACTTCTGAAACTGAATTAAATGCACATGTAGGCACAGGGAGATCAGAATTTATAACTCAATAAATACAATTTGACAAAATGATCTTAAAAAAAGCATATAACATTGTCAAATGAAACCAGTCCCTTGCATGACTAATTGATGCTTGGATGCAACTTGTGAATGTTACATAGCTGGCAACTTAAATGTTCTGAATACTTATAACCATTTCCTTTCATATCTGTTTATATTTCCATGTAACACAAGCCTCTGTTCATTCAGTTTCTTCTTCAGAGATAACTCTTTCTCTCTAGGGACTCTTTAATTCAGCAACATGCTTAGATAACCATATTTATTCTTCTGTTTCTCTCTATAATGCACTGCAAAAGTAGCAGTGACACAAAACAGTTAAGTTATAAAATATATCCTTGCACTTCCTACTGTTTTACTTCTGGCACTAAGGATAGCGAGTGGAAATAGATATTACTGTGTCTAGGAAGCACAAATATCAAAGATGGTATTTGCATATTTGCAATACATAACCATTGAAGAAGGACCAGTGAAACACATTATAAGAAGTATGCATACATTGCACATTTAATCATGCATCCAGCAGAAGAATGTATGACACTGGGAAGTTTGGTGAATTGACTGTAGTTTATACATATTGACTACACAGACAGCATCTTAGGCACATAGAGTAGTATAACATTATCAGTTTATCTTCCTGCCTCAGCGGTACCTATTTATTTGTGCTGGTATGCTTTCGAACTGCTAGGTTGGCAGGAGCTGGGACAGAGCAACGGGAGCTCACCCTGTCATGCAGATTCGAACTGCTGACCTTACGATCAGCAAGCCCAAGAGGCTCCATGGTTTAGACCACAGAGCCACCCTGGTTCCATCACAGTGTCCCATTGCGCCAGAAGCAGTTTCGTCATGCTGGCCACGTGACCCAGAAAAGCTGTCTGCAGACAAACACCAGCTCAGGCAGAGATGACACCTGAAGGCAGAGATGAGCGCTGTACCCCATAGTCGAATTCAACTGGACTTTACCATCCAGGGTACCTTTACCTTTTTATAACATTTTAAAAATAACAGTATTCACAGTTCTCCTTCTCTCACAATACTAGACCCTGTGGTCATTCAATTAAACTGATTCATGGCATACAAAATGAAGGACATCACACTGGTCAGTTAAAGTATGGAATTTACTCCATTAAGATGTAGTGACAGCCACTCACCTGGTTGGCTTTAAAAGGTGGTTAGACAAGTTCATGATGGATAAGGCTACCATTGACTCCTAGTCATGACATCTGGTTGCCACTGTGAGAATGGGATGTTGGACTTTTCTTCGATCCAGCAAGACCCTTAACTACTTGTCCATGGCATGCCCAAACTGATGCAAGCTAAATTTAGTTTGCCTATGCCGTGCATATGACCACCCAGTCACAGGCTGATGCAGATGGGATTTGTCTATGGGTGGAGTGTTTTCCCACAGCCACCAGTTGTGGCTGAGGTAGCTGTGACAACATGCCCTTAAAATGAGTTGCTGTACTTCCGCATACAGCTCTGTTTCCTGCCCTAGAGGAGTTCATCAATCTCACTTGTGCAATAAAAAGCAGGGAAGTGAAATTGATGAACTTTAGCTGGACTTGCTCCTATGGTGAAACTGATGTGGGATACCTCCAAAGATGCCATGGTGGAGTCAGGCATCCGTACATTGCTTCTGTTTCCTCCCCACACGGATTCCTGAGACTGCTTCTCCAACTATGTTACTTTAAACATTCTCAAAGATATTCATAGAAATGGGGGTGGGGGTGGGAAGAGGCTGGGGTGATGGAGCTGTATTGCTGGTTATCTTGCATGGCACAGCACTTAAGATATGTATGTAATCAAAAAAGGCAGGAGTGAGGAACCATTTATTGCCTGAAGACTGCATTTCCTTCTGAGCATCCTTCTTGAGGCCACATGCCAGTGGAGGTGGGGACTGAAGAAAAGGTGGGTGGAGCAGTGAATGCCAATTTTACCTTGGTACTTGGTAGGCTAGTTATGGTTGGCAATCTAACCTTCTGCAGAACAACCCTGCCATTGTCTGAACACCCATATAGCTCAGTCAGTAGAACATGACACTCTTAATCTCAGGGCTAAGGGTTCGAACCCTACGTTGGGCAAAAGATTCCTGCATTGCAGGGGGGTTGGACCTTGTGGTCTCTTCCAACTCTACAATTCTATAATCTAGTTTGTTTATACTATTTATTTAACTTGCACCTGTGAACGTACCACTAAATACAGTGAATGTAGAAAGCTGCCTTATACAAAATCAGACCATTGGTCCATTTAGCTCAGTGGCATGCCTAATGATTTAGCAGTGGCTCTTCCCCAGCCCTGCCTGGAGATGCCAGGGGTGGAACCTAGGACCTTCTGCATACAAAACAGATGCTGCACAGCTGAGCTACAGCCTTTGCCCTCGAAGGTGAAGGCGACTCCATAAGATTGCAATCAAACTCATTTTCTGCCCATTGGAAAGAAGCAGACTCTTTAGAAGTCTTACCAAAATAAAAGTTTTGAACGCAATCAACACAAAAACCAACCATGAAAGGAAGCAGCATAAAAGTAAGAAGACAGGCACAAAAGTACGGATCGGGCCCATTGGATTTGCTAGATTGACAGCTCTGCTCCTTACCATTCGCGTTCTTCCCGCAGATCAGGTGCTCATAGGGCTGCAGCACTCCCCAAAGCTCCGCATCATTGTTGATGACCATCTCCAGAACTTCTGCGGAGATCTCACTTCCCCCTCCGCCTCCGTCGGGGCTCTGGCTGGCCACTACTCTGGCCTTGATCTCCTCCACCAGGTTCTCCATGCAGGACGTCAAAGAGATGGCCGCGTACTCGTGGATCCTCACCGAGATCCTGGTATCCACCATCCACCTGAAGAACCTCCCCACGGAAAAGGTGAGGCCGCACCTGGCCGACTTGCCCTTCCTCAGCCCGTCGCCGGCGCTCATGCTGTAGAGCGAGAGCGCCTTGACGGTGGCCAGGACGCAGCTCTCGGACAACGACCAGCTCTGGATCAGCTTGATGGCGCTTTGGATCTCGAAGCGCGTGCACTTGGAGTGCATCACGCTCAGGCGCTGCGCCTCCCTGGAGATCCGGATCAAGGGTCTCCGCAGTAACACGGACAGCCTCCGCACCGCTTCTTGGGTGAAGTCCATCTTGGTCCCTCCTCCTGCTTTCCCTCTCCTGAGTATCTTCCCAATGTCCTCCTCCGTCCAAGGGAATTCCTCCAGGTCGGGCAGCTTGGCGCATCTGGAGAAGATGTCCGCCACTTCGGGGTCCTCGGGCAGGACGGTGTTGACGGTGTCCCAGCTGTTGTTGCGACTGTTCATGGAGCCCGAGTAGTACCACCAGTTGCCCCTGGGCTGAGACGACGCGAAGGCTTGCGAGTTGGACTTGCAAGAGGAGAGGCTGAGCGAGCGGCACGAGTCCCCAGCCCCATATCCGGAGTCCAGGGTCAGGTCTTCCAGGGTCTTCAGAGTGGAGCTGTATATCCCAGCCATAGGAAATTAACCTGCGATCTTGCGCCACGCCAAGGGGGGGAAACAAAAGCAGCAGCAAGCGCAGGACCGCAAGCGATCCCAATTCGCCAGATCCGGGGCTGCTTACAAAAGAAGCCCGAGGCGAGAAGCTGGCCGGCCCCGCTGGTCCTTAGGATCCCGGAGAGGAGTCCCGTTTGCACTCGAGCTCCTGGGGCTCCTTCAGGTTCTGCTGGGTGCCAGCTGTCTCCATTCCACGGCGAGGGGTGAGATCATTTATTTTCCGCCTCGAGCAAGGATGGAAAATACTGGGGCCAGGAGGAGGAAAAAAGAAGAAGAAGAGGGGATCAGGCAGAGAGAGAGCGAGAGCTCTTTTCAGAAGCTCCAAGAGGGCAGCGCCGTTCCCAACGGGGCGCCCTTCAGCGGCGGCGAGAGAAGCCTCCGAAGCGGCTCAGGAGGGCAGGCCAGCCCTTTCCCAGATCCGGTGTCACACCGGGACTCCTCCAGAAGGCGAAGAAGAAATGGAGATTGGAAGAGGCAGCCCTGGGAGCTGCTGCTGCCGCCGCGCGTCCCCCGCCCCGTCTCAGACACTTGCAGAAGCTTTGAGCGAAACTTCTCTGGTGCTGCCCGGCTGGGCGCACAGAGTTGCAGGCGGCATGCAAATGACCTGCGGGGAGCCGCACCAATCGGCGGCTCCGGGGGCGGGGCCCGCCGCGGAAAGGCGAGCTGGGCGGTATGTAAATCTCGCGCTGAGCACGCCGGGCGGGGCCTGTGACGTCGTCGAAGGAGGAGCGCGCGAGAAGAAAGACGGCCGGAGAGAGAGGGGCGGACAAACCGAGGAGCCGCGACGACAAGCGGGGAGAACTTGGAGCGATTCTGCTGCGCGACGAGAAACCGCGTGTCCCGTCATGTCCCGCTCTCGCCATGCAAAGGTAAAGAGGGTGTTGGCCGCCTGCTTTAAGCCCGACACGTGTTTATTCCGATCCCCGATTCCCCTCGCGGACGACGCATAACTTGCAAAACATGGTTTGCTGGCCAGGGGGGGATGATTTGTGGAGTTTTCTCTCTTCCGAGGGAGCGTACTTTGAGTTGCACCTGCCGCCCTCTGCACAAGCTCAGTGAACTGGGGTGGTGGGGGAAATTAAATGCCAGCGGCAGGCAGACCGGTCAGTTTCCACAAGACAGACTTAGGTGTTCCAGGTGTTTGCCCAGTTGCAAAATCTGCACAGCTAGAACGCAGTGACAATTGAACGCGCTCCTCTCAATGTCCCACAGTTCAAGGTGTTTCCTTTGCTGTTAGACGCTGCCGACCTGTGCTTTTAACAGGGAAGAAGGCCTTTGAGGTTTTTTCCTTGGGCCACTTGGGAATGTTTTTAAAGTAGGAAGGGCGCAGAATGAAAGCACAGGCCGGCCTGAGCTAAGAAAAATGTGCTTTAAGCCTCAGGTGTTGAAGGCACCTTCAAGATGCCTTTGCCTCCAAAGAGGCGCTTCTGAGTGCAGCTAATGTGGGATAAAGGGCAGGGGAGTCTTTAGCATATGTGCCGCCGGGGTGCAAAGATCCGCCCAGTGCCCCCAAATTTAGTTTAGCCCCCAAATTAACTTTTATTATGCTTATGTCAGACACTACGCTTACGCCTTATCTCTTGTTTACGAAAGAAGGGAGGAAAAAGAAAAAAAACCTTTTTATTTGCTCATTTAGCGTCGCTGTTGTGAATGACAAGTGCGGCTGCTGGCACGGCGCGTCTTTGGTAAATGAGCACACAAAGTCAAAAGTCCTTTGGTGAAACAGTAGGTATACATTTTGGTAATACCTAGGTGGCGCAGTGGTCTAAACCACAGAGTCTAGGGCTTGCCGATCAGAAGGTTGGCGGTTCGAATCCCCGCAACAGGGTGAGCTCCCGTTGTTAGGTCCCTGCTCCTGCCAACCTAGCAGTTTGAAAGCACGTCAAAGTGCAAGTAGATAAATAGGTACCACTGCAGTGGGAAGGTAAACGGCGTTTCCGAGCGCTGCTCTGGTTTCACCAGAAGTGGCTTAGTCATGCTGGCCACATGACCTGGAAACTGTCTGCGGACAAACGCCTGCTCCCTCGGCCTATAGAGCGAGATGAGAGCTGCAACCCCAGAGTCGTCCGCGACTGGACCTAACTGTCAGGGGTACCTGTACCTTATACCTAGGTATATATGTATTTTGTTTTTCTAGCTTGATCAAAATTATTTATTATTTCATAACAGGTAGATAGTTAAGAGCTTAGGCGGCTTCAGCAGTGGGCGCCTGGTGCCCCCCAGAATTCAGCGCCTGGGTGCCCCGCACCCCCGGGTAAAGACAGCCCTGATAAAGGGCATAATTTCTATAAGTTCCAGAGTGGGTAGCTGCAAAAATTGTTGCAGCAAAATTAAGAGTGTCCTTGATATGTTGTAGCCTAGTCTTTAAGAAGTCACAAAACTTTTTTGTTGTTGTTGTCTTGTATTGCTTCTGTGTTTTAAAAAAATAGTTCAGGTCTGTATTTGAAGCTAAAAGCTGTGTTGGCCCGTTCCATTAGGCATGCAGCAGACCACTGTGATAATAGGATGCTGGATCAAGCAAGCCTTTCTTACATTCTTAAGTTTGAAAATTAAAACAATGTATTCCATTTTCTAGCATGCATTAACAATTTAAAATGTGTTTACACCATTTCTGGTGTGGAAATACCTACTAGTAAGTGTAAAACACCCACTCTCTGAAAAACAAATTCCAGAAAACAACACGGCAGTGATATGTTGAAACTAAGACACATTCTTAGTGCAACTTTTAATAAAGCTCTTGGCTACTTTGTTATTGCAACATGGAAAGATGAAAGGGTGGGAGGAGTCAAGGATTTGAGTCAGAGGTCATAATGCTTGGGATCAAGCAACTGCAGTCTATGGAGACAGGATAGTTAGAAAGTATTTTCCAATCATTTGCAGGAATGCAGAGGCCCTGGATTTATTTATCTGGTTTATTATTGAGATCCCAACTCTCCAGGTTTTCGACATTGACAGTAAGAAATGTATTAACCTTTAAAGTGCCACAAGACTCTTGGTTGGTTTTGCTGCAAAAGGCTAAAACAGCTGCTCACTTTGGAACAGAAGCCAATGTGCATCTGCCATGTAGACCTCTAAAGCTAAGAAATACAGTTGTACCCTGGTTTTTTAATTTAATCCGTTCCGGGAGTCCGCTCAACTCCCGGAACAGTTCGAAAACCAAGGTGCGGCTTCCGATTGGCTGCAGGAGCATCCTGCATCCAATCGGAAGCTGTGGCAGACGTTTGGCTTCTGAAAATTTGAAAACCAGAACAAGCAAAGGGCCTTCTTGCTAGTGGCACCCACCCTGTGTAATGCCCTCCCATCAGATGTCGTGGAGATGAGTAAATATATATCTTTTAGGAGACATCTCAAGGCAGCCCTGCATAGGGAAGCTTTTTAAAGTTTAATGTTTTACTGTGTTTGTGTATATGCTGGAAGCCACCCAGAACCCAGTCAGATGGGCGGGGTACAAATAATAAATTATTATTATTAATATGCAAGTATACTAATGTGCAAACAAGTAACTTAAGGCTGAAATCCTAAGGTTGCACACCATTTACTTGTGAGAAAGCCCAACTGAATGTGGTGGGGCCTGCTTACAAATAACCATTGGATTAAGTTTATATCTCTGCCATGAATTTCATAACATGAACGAGTGGATTGTCAGCCTGTTCATTTACGGTATGAAAGAAGCCTTTGTTTGGAAGTTTACACACTATTGACCTTGACCTTGACCCACGAGCTGTGTATGGAATGGTTTGCCCCATCAATAGCTGCTTTTTGTTAGTATTTTAGATGGTTGAGTTGTTCTGTAATTGCTTGATACAAGAGTGCCACCTTCTGGTAAGAAGGAAGTTCAGCAACAATAGTATATTTCCTGAGAGACTCCACAGCAGGGGTCAGCAACCTTTTTCAGCCGTGGGCCGGTCCACCGTCCCTCAGACCATGTGGTGGACTGGGCTATATTTTGAAAAAAAATATGAATGAATTCCTATGCCCCACAAATAACCCAGAGATGCATTTTAAATAAAAGGACACATTCTACTCATGTAAAAACACGCTGATTCCCAGACCGTCCGCGGGCCGGATTGAGAAGACGATTGGGCCGCATCCGGCCCACGGGCCTTAGGTTGCCTACCCCTGCTCCACAGCAAACACAGAAATAATTTCGGTACCCCTCCATCAGAGCGGGTATATAACGTAGCTTGGGGCTACTCCTGGTTCCTTTGCCTGCTGAGACTTGAGACTCAGATGGACTCAGTGGCATGGAATGCCTTTCATCAGTTTGGGATGGTGGCCCAGATATACCCCTATCCGGACAGGGATAGCCTAACTTTTGTTGTCGCTCTGGTAACCTCTAGGTTAGATTGATTGATGACTGCAGCACATTACATGTGGGGCTGCCTCTGAAGACATATTGAAAACTTCAGCTGGTGCAGGATTCAGTGACCAGGGCAAGACGGTTTGATCGTATTACACCAATCCTGCACTGGCTGCCAATTAGTTTCTGGGCCCAATTCAAAGTGCTGGTTTTGACCTATAAAGTCACAATACCTCAAGGACCGTCTCTCCCCCTATGAACTGATCCGGACCCTGCAATCATCATTTGAGGCCCTTCTTCACGTGCCCCCTCCATTAGAGGGAAGTTTAGGGAAGTTTTTAATGTGTGATATTTTAATGCATTTTAGTGTTTGTTGGAAGCCGCCCAGAGTGGCTGGGGGGACCCGGCCAGATGGGCGGGGTACAAATAATAAATTATTATTATTATTATTATTATTATTATTATTATTATTATTATTATAGGTCTGGAGGGTGGCAACACAAGAAAGAGCCTTTTTCTGTGGTGGCTCCCTGTTTGTGGAATACTCTCCCCAGGGAGGCCTTCATATTTAGGCACCAGGCGAAAACGTTTCTCAATAACCAGGCCTTTGGCTGATTATACATTCTATGGCCTTTTAAATGTGCTTGTGTGAGAGGGGGTTATTGGTTTGTTTTTCGTTTGTTATGTATTTTGTTCTCATTTTGTATTTTCATGTTGCAAACTGCCCTGTGATCTTCAGATGAAGGGCAATATACAAGTTTTAACAACAACAACAACAACAACAAAAACCACCTAATGCCAGTGAAAGCAGATCAGCTTATTTTCAGAAACAAATTATTTCATAAAGCAAAGCTAATAAAAAGCCATCAAAAGAACTACAGTGGGTTGCATTTTGGTGGTTTCAGAGCACTATCTAACTGCTAGAGGTCTGTAGTCTATTCAGTGCACATGCACTCCTTCATTGTGATTATTTTATTGCATGCTATATTTATATTCTATCTTTTTCAGCATTAACATTTACATTGTGCTTTAGAGCAGGCATGGAGAACCTGTGGCCCTTCCTGTGGGGGGTGACAGGAGTTTTAGTCAAGCAACATCTGAAGTTGTGCAGGTTTCCCATCTCTGCTTTGGACTAACCAAAGTGCTTCATAAGCTTGTAGAGTAGGGAACCATAGATGTTGCTGGATTGCAATTCCCATTATCCCTGATAATGCTGATAGAGGCTGATGGGAGTTGAAGACCACAGTCAAGAAATTCTTGACTGTGGTCAAGAATTTCTTGACCACAGTCAAGAAATTCTTCCTAATGTTTAGGTGGAATCTTCTTTCTTGTAGTTTGAATCCATTGGAGCGGACACGGAGCAATGGATTCAAACTACAAGAAAGAAGATTCCACCTAAACATTAGGAAGAATTTCTTGACAGTAAGAGCTGTTCGACAGTGGAATTTGCTGCCAAGGAGTGTGGTGGAGTCTCCTTCTTTGGAGTCTCCTTCTTTTGGAGTCTCCTTCTTTGGAGGTCTTTAAGCAGAGGCTTGACAGCCACCTGTCACGAATGCTTTGATGGTGTTTCCTGCTTGGCAGGGGGTTGGACTGGATGGCCCTTGTGGTCTCTTCCAACTCTATGATTCTATGAAACATTAGGAAGATTCTCCATCCCTGGTAGCAAATTCTCTTGTCATATTTCTAATGCAGAGAAGAAGTGGCTAGCCTAAGACCACCTTCTGATTTCCGGCACCTTGAGAATACCCCCGAATGATACTTGATTCTCATGTTTCAAGATGGCTGCCTTGACTGACCCTCCTGTGTGGCAAAAATTAGGCCACTGTGGTACATTTAATTATTCACATTTGGACCCAGCTGTTCTGCAAGAACATGTCCAAGTTGGCTAATAATAATAAAATAAATACCAGAAGTTAATCATATACGGTAGTAGCCAAAGCAACACTAAGCAACTCTTTGTACCAGCGTAAAATATATTGCTATATCAAAAGAGGCAATATAAAAGCCAAGTCAATAAAAAGCAGCCAGATAAAAACAAGAAAAAGAGACCCACAGAGACAGTGGTGAATAAAATACAAACCTGCCTTAATAAAAAGGCCTTTTTCACCTGCTGGGGAGAAGGCATTTCCCTTGTATTTATTTTATTTGTTTTATCAGAATTTATAAACCACTCTATATTCAAGGAGTACCCAAGCAGTACTCAGAAATAAAATATAAAACACAAAACCCAGCAAGAAATAAAACTGTGGCGGTAAAATAGAATAATTTGGGAAGAGTGAAGAGAAAACAAAACGTTTTCGGTGAACATAAAAAATGTAACAATGTTGGGGACTTGTTTCACTGCTAAATGTGCTGGTTTTCTAATTTGCTCTTCCACCTGAGCACCACTTGGGGTCTTTGGGTGAGGCTCTGCTTCATGGTGAGAAAATGGGCGTTTATGTTATGGTGTCTTGCCAGAGCTCAGAATTTGTTTATAAAGTTGGTTAACATGTTCCTCTTCAATAAGTCATTTGGCTGGCTGACAAATGTTGCTGCTGAGGTTTATTTTTTCGGTTCCTATCGGCGATTTTAATGTTTTACTGCATTTTAAATGCATTTTAACTGGTTGCAACCCACACTGAGAGCCACTTAAACTGAATAATGGTTTTTTGGTTTTTTTTAAAGAAAAAGTAAAACAAGGCACAGCACTCAGCAAGATAATGAATACAGGATAGCTGCTTTCATGAACGTTTACAAATGTTTTGCTTGATGTTTTTAATTCTCTGCTACTGCCAAGTTCTACTGCTACTGAATTGCAAATGAAGACATCTTTAAAATAAATAAATAAATAAGACAAGCTACTGTACAATAACATTTTCCCCTTCTCCTTTTCTCATGCACTTTCTGCAAACTGCTTTTTATGGGCACACTAAACATGATAAGGGAGACTTCGGATCAGATACCCCAACATCCTTTTCTTTACTTAAAAGAAATCGTGGAACTGGCATTTTTAACAAGTGTCACATTTTGTTCATTCCATACCTGCAAGAAGTCAATCTTTTTAGTGTGACAATACCTATTCTCTGGAATTCACATCCTATTAATATTGGGCAGAAACTTTCATTGTAGTGTTTTTGATACCAGCTAAAACTTTTCTTTTTAGGGAATACTACCCAAATAAACCAATTGAGGGTGTTCCCCCCCCCCATAGAAAGCTAGCCAAATAAAAAATAAAGTAAAAACCGCTGCTGTTGTGACAGGTTGGATCAGGATTGTGGCACTGGGTGGGGGCAGATTGAATCCCTCCCCTCAACACTCTGACTTAAATTGCTGTCCTTCTGAAGCTGTTATAATCCATCAAAGGGACAGAATAAGTCCAATACAGCTAATAGCAGCTTTGGAAGAGGTCATTTCAGTTGGGGAAATGGTTTGTAGCGCAACAGTTAAACCTGGCACCCCCAAACTCGGCCCTCCAGATGTTTTTGGACTACAATTCCCATCATCCCTGACCGCTGATCCTGTTAGCTAGGGACGATGGGAGTTGTAGTCTCAAAACATCTGGAGGACCGAGTTTGGGGATGCCTGAGTTAAACCCTCCACCCCTCGCTTCCTATAGCTGCTTTTTAGCAAATAGAAAGTTGTAGAGGGATCAAGTCATATATTGTGCACTTTATAGTTTGGTCCTTAGTTTCTTTAAAAGTGAGTGGTTGAGAAAACAGGCTATTTGTTGAAAGCTGTCATTTTTTTTAAAAAAAAATAGTCTTTGCTTTGTTTTAGTTGGTTTTTCATCATACTAAAACTTGTTTAGAGAAATGTTTACTTAAGTTTGACCTGTCTTTAAAGCTGCTCTGACTAAAAGAAAGGGGGGGGGGAAAACCAACAACAACAGAAACCGGAAAATCATCAGAGTCCCATGGCACCTTAACCACTAACAGGTTTTGCACACCTTTGGCAGGAAAGAGCCTACTTCAGATGCATGAGCAAGAGCAAAACAGGAAATGTAGTTCTCACATGTTTCTAATGGCTCCAATATGCGAACATTACTCATTGTGGATTCTCCCCCAATTTAAGCGTTTATTCTATTTATACCCTGCCCTATCCACTGAACTCAGAGCAGTGTACAGCAGTTTCAGCAGAACCAACATTTGCACTGTTTATGTAAGACTCACAGTCTTAAGGCTGCAGTCCTAAACACATCTGGAAGTAAGAGTCATTGAACTTAATGGGGCTTACTTCCAATTAGGCATGTATAGGAGGGAACTGTAAATATTGGACATGAATGGCTTTTGGAGAGAGAGAGGGGGAGGGAGGCCTGTGGATGGGTGATTCCCATGTGCAGAAGATTTCCCACTGACATGTTCAGAGTTACACTGCCTCTGAAGGAAGGGTTTCATAGTTTGGGGGTAAAGGTAAAGGACCCCTGACAGTTAAGTCCAGTTGTAGACGACTCTGGAGTTGCGGCATTCTTCTCGCTTTACAGGCTGAGGGAGCTGATGTTTGTCCACAGACAGTTTTTCTGGGTCATGTGGCCAGCATGACTAAGCCGCTTCTGGCGCAACGGAACACCGAAACCAGAGCAGCGCATGGAACCGCTGTTTACCTTCCAGCCGGAGCAGTACCTATTTATCTACTTACACTTTTTGGCGTGCTTTCGAACTGCTAGGTTGGCAGGAGCAGGGACCGAGCAACGGGAGCTCACCCCGACGCGGGGATTCGAACTGCCAACCTTCTGATCGGCAAGCCCAAGTGGCTCAGTGGTTTAGACCACAGCGCCACCTGCGTCCCAGTTTGGGGATACTCCTAGACAAAAAACAACAACCAATGATTGTTACTTCAACCAACAACCGATGATTGCCATTACTTCAGTGCTAAACTAATTTTAAATAGCAGCTTGTTCATATTGATGTTCTTGGTTCCACCTATATTGATTGATATTTAAATTTTCCTACCACATGTGCTTTTAGGAAATGCCTTTCAGTTCTGCATTCACAGAATTATGAAACCGAATGGTAGTTCTTTTCTTGTTCAGCAGATGGCGTTTCAGATCATTCTTACGATGAGAACCCCGTTTTATTCTACAATTGAAAACTGGCTGCAGAAAATAGTTCATAGAATTGTAGAGTTGGAAGGGACCATCCAGCCCAAAGTGCAGAAATATGCAGCTGTCCCATACGGGAATCAAACATGTGACCTTGGCATTATCGGCACCACACGCTAAACAACTGATCTGGCGGGCATCTTTTAGAATACAGTAAAGGTAAAGGGACCCCTGACCATTAGGTCAAGTCGTGTCCGACTCTGGGGTTGCGGCGCTCATCTCGCTTTATTGGCCGAGAGCCGGCGTACAGCTTCCGGGTCATGTGGCCAGCATGACAAAGCCGCTTCTGGCGAACCAGAGCAGCGCACGGAAACGCCGTTTACCTTCCCGCCAGAGTGGTTCCTATTTATCTACTTGCACTTTGACGTGCTTTTGAACTGCTAGGTGGGCAGGAGCTGGGACCGAGCAACGGGAGCTCACCCCGTCGCAGGAATTCGAACCGCCTGATCAGCAAGCTCTAGGTTCTGTGGTTTAACCCACAGCGCCACCTGGGTCCCTTTTAGAATACAGTAATAACAGACTATTCCAGATATAGCATCAAACTCTCTTACTATTGAGTAAGCATGCGTAGGATTGCACATGTGTGCCTAGAAGTAATCTCTGTTGAGAACAGTGGAGTTTAGAGTGCAGTGGCTGTTGATGGAATGGGAAGGGCATGGGATTGCTTGCAGTAGCCTTTCCTCTGGCCTGCATTGGCATAGAGGAGTACTACTAGTTGGGTGGGCCTGCCACAGCTGGGGGGAGGTCTTCTAGCAGAAGTAGCAATCAGAGAAGCTCAGAACAGGGGGTTGTGAGTAGGCTGGGCACAGGGTGCCAGAAGATTTGGATCTGCTGGATCCAATCCCCCACAGATCAGGCCCTTCTGCTATGCCAGCTTGGAGCTGGGGTAATGAAAAATCACAATAAACCTTACTGCCCTCCCCATTACATCAACAGCCACTGCACTCTAAACTCCACATGTGCCAGCAGGGCTTCAGTGGTGAATCTGCTGCTCCAGTACAGTTGGAGAGGACCCCCAAGCATCATCTAGTCCAACCCCCTACAATGCAGGAATCTCAGCTAGATGATCCAGTCTTTTTTTCAAGGGTACGCAGTACCGGCACTTGTTTTGTTTTTTCAAATGTTAAAAGTGTGGCACTTAACGTATCAACTTTATGGTGAGTACCAGCACCTTAAAAATGAAAAGAAAAAATCACTGGCTAGATCATCCTTGACAGATGACCATCCAACCTGTGCTTAAAAACCTCCAAGGAAGGAGAGTCCAGCACCTCTCATTGGAGTCTGTTCCAATGTCGAACAGCTCTTACTGACGGAATCTCCCGTCTTGTAACTTGAATCCATTGGTTCGGGTCCTAGCCTCCAGAGCAGAAGAAAACAAGCTTGCTCAATCCTCCGTGTGACAGCCCTTTAGATAGCCCTTTGGCGATGGCTCTCATATCTCTTCAAATTGCTACTCTTCAACTTTCCCAGGAGGAAAGGTTATAGCATTTGTGTTTGGAAAGAAAGCTGAAGAAGAAGGTACATGGTAGAGGTCTGTGTAAAAAAAAAAAAAGTGTGCATGATGTGAATAAAAGAGATGAGAATCAGTTTTTCTCCCCCTCCGTGGCAGAACCCACCAATTTCTTCTTATGTTCTTAAATATCCATAGGCTTAGCCTTCTACTCCTTCACCAATTCAGTTTATAAACCCAGTAAGCCATACTAAAGATTACTTATGCTGCTGGAGCCTTAAAAAAAAAAGCTTTGTTATAATAGTGAATCCTTAAAAAAAGAATCTAGAAATTTAACAAAAGCAGTTAGAACCATTTAGAAAAGCAAGGGCCTCATAGGCAACTCTCTGGAGCATTCAGCTGATTCCTGCTCAGCCTTGACAAACATCATGGAATCTTACTTTTGGTGGTTTCGAAATCCATTTATGTAAATAACTTGGAATGCAACGGCCAGTTTGTTGTCTGCTGAGCTTACATAACCTTTCCCTGCATTGGCAAAGGCTGCTGAGCCCAGATAAAGTCCAAATAGATGCCAGTGTTTCTAGAATAATGAGGTTTCATGATCCAGCTGCCATGCATCTGCTGGAGAAGTTGTTGTGACTGAGAAGAGGAACATATGCTCATGTCACATGTTCATAGCTGTCAACTTTCGGATTTGAAAATAAGGGATTTTTTCAAACTTTCGGATTTGAAAATAAGGGATGCCGTGAGGGCGGTGCAATAGCACCAAGTAGCCTCGCCACCCTGCGTGCGAACGGGTGAGCGAAAGAGTGAGTGTGTAGACAGCAGGCAGGCTGTCTGTCTGGTTGGGCGTGAGGGTCTGGCTGCACGAGGCATGCAAGCTCCGCCCCCAGTCAGTCTCAGACTCCTTATTGGCAGCCGAGCAACGCAGCTGAGGAGCCTCCCTGGCCGGCAGGGAGGGAGAGGAGCTGCTTCCTTTGAAATCTGGGAAATTTAAGGGATATCAACAATCCGGGATAGCAGTGGGAAACGGCATTGAAATAAGGGAGTTTCCTGCCAAAAAAAGAGAGGGTTGACAGCTATGCATGTTGCTGGGAAAGGGGCATAGATAAACGAGGTTTTTCTGTGTTGTTTACTTACACCTCTCCTTTTCCACCCAGTTACAGGTGGGGGGAGTTTATAACCAAACTTACCTGGTCCAAATTCTCTCACTCTCACACACAACATGTATACATATATCTAGGCTGGCCACCTGTAATGCCTGCCACATGCATTGCTGAATTACTGAAGGAGTCTTGAGATGCTCAAGAGAAGACTGAAACATTATCCATATTTCCTCCCTTCTCCTCTTCTTCTGTCAAAATTTAAATTGCAGGCTTCTCTAGATGGAAGCCCCCTTTAGTTATGTAAAGCACCATATACACTGATGACATACGGTATATTTATTTCTATGGGGGTGAGTACAGATCCCTGTGACTAAAGCCAAGCGCCACTGTGACTGTAGATTTAACAGCTCCAGTAATAGCATTGTAGTACTTGGGGAAGTTGAGACAGCTTCACCCTAACAAGTTTTTCAAGCATTGTAAGTGCAGTAGACAAGGAGTGTGCCGCTGTTCCAAATATGATGGGACACAATTTCATTTGTCTTCTTACACTAATGAATTAATTACAGTTTGATTTTTTTTTTTAATGGGTAGATAGGGATACGGACACGTTAGCAAAACTATTCCAGAAGTTAACGTTTGTGTCTCAGGGATCCATGTATGCCCCTGATCTCTGCCCTTATATTCTTTACATTTCCTTTGAAATGTCTTCAAGTATTTAAATTATCTTGAAATTCTGAATCTTGACTTGGAAGAAACGTAAGCACATATGTGAAAAGAACAAGTTCTTAAATTCTGTGCTGCCAAAGTGAGTCTGTGACTTATACTCTTGTAAATCGGGCATATCCAATGTGGTTAAACTATGGAACTCTCTCCCACAGGAGGCAATGATAACCCACCAACTTAGATGGCTTTAAAAGAAGTTTAGACAAATTTATGAAGGATAAGTCTTAATCAGTGGCTACTAGTGATGATTATGTTTTGCGTTCGCGGACCTTGTACCTTCCACAGCCAGAGGGACCATGCTTCTGAATACCAGTTGCTGGAGATCACGGACAGGGAGTGTGCTCTTGTATAGTGGTACCTCTAGTTACAAACTTAATTCATTCCGGAGGTCCATTCTTAACCTGAAACTGTTCTTAACTAGAGGCGTGCTTTCGCTAATGGGGCCTCTTGCTGCTGCTGTGCCACCGGCACACGATTTCCGTTCTCATCCTGGGGCAAGGTTCTCCACTCAAGGTAACTCTTCCAGGTTAGCGGAGTTTGTAACCTGAAGCGTTTGTAACGTGAGGTCCCACTGTACTCAGGTCCTGCTTGTGGGTTTCCCACAGGCACCTAGTTGGCCACTGTGAAAACAGGATGCTGGACTAGATGGGCCATTGGCCTGATCCAGCAGGCGGCTCTTAATGGTGCCTTCTGGATCTTGTTGGATTCCAACTCTCATTGGCCCCAGTTTGAGGGTCTGATCTTTCCACCAAGGGAATCCCCAGCCCAATTTAGGAGACAGTGGCTGGGGTAGGCAGAGCCCAGTGCCCTGACCAATGTAGGAATCATCCCTCCCTTGGGATCAGAGCAGTCATTTGAGCAAAGAGGGTTTGTCAGCTGTTCTGTGCAGATATTGGGCTGACTTGCATAAATAAATAGTGAAGCTCAGAGCAGATTATGTAAAATTTGCTTAACTTTGGGAGGAAAGCTGAGATATGAATATAATAAGTAATAAATAAGCTCTTATCACTTTTCTCCAGAATAACTGGCGTCAAGGTCACGTATCGTGCTCCTTCACTTGTCGTACATTTTGCAAGAAAAGCAGGGTATAAATCTTTTTCAAGTAACAAAACAATGCAATGTTGAGAGCTAATAAATACAACTATATCTTTTTATGTAGTTTGTACATCTTGTATGTACGTTCTTGCAGCAACGAACATATTGTTGCCTTGAGGTCTAATCTGATGAAGCATTTAAGTATTCTCTGGTGACAGCCAACTGAAACTCTTAAAATGAAACCAGAATGATATATGTTGATATGAGATTGCATAACCATTCACATGACTGTTTGACTTACCAATAATTGTGTGGGATGGCAGCTTTCTCAAGTAGATGCTATCATTGTCCACTAACATTGGGATATCTGCTGTATCTTAAGAGCAGATTTACTGATAGGTCCAATAAGATTCCTTGCCTTATATTGCCACATATGCTCAACGACTGTAATTGCTGTATATTTTGGGAATGATTCATGTTATTATGTAGCTGCATTGTTTTATACTTTCTGGATGCCCCACAATCATATTATAAAGTGTTGTATTCTATATTAGCACTGCTAGGAGTAGTTTCTTTTTGTTTTCCAATGTATTTCTTATCAATAAAAAATTCAGTGCGGTGTGAGCAAATTTTTATTCTGAATGTGTGGTCCAGAGAAAAAAGTTTGAGAATCACGGCTCTAGCGGAAACTAGTGCAACCAGAAATAGGACTTGCCCTTCTTTTCTCTCCCCACCCCCTCAACCTTCCCAAATCTGCTTGAGAAAGTCAGGAGAACCTTCAGAACAAAGGGAGGAAAAGGGTGATATTTTCATCCAGCAAACATAAATGCCTTTTAGAGGTTTGGAGATTTTGGCTGCCACCCCATTCTCTGCCAAGTGGAAGCAAGATTCCAGGCGGTTCTAGGTGCCTGGTTGGTTTCCATTGGAAAATCAAGGCACAGCAGAGTCTGCAGTGTCTTAGAAATATGATTTATTCACACATATTTACACCTGGAAACCTTCAGTGGAGGGAGTACACCCAAGAGGGTCTTTTGTTGCTCCCCTCACAGCTTCAGCAAGCTTGGGTTCAAAGCAGCAGCCAGCCATGGACTGCACTGCAGTACCCAGTGAGATACTATCCTGAGTATTTCACCTCAAATAATTTGTTCACTTTGCTTGCTTAGCATTCTGCATACGGTTCATTCATTTGCAAAGATGAGCTACACATGAATAGATTTTTTAATGAAAAATCACTTATAAAGACTTCCTTCCTCCTCTGTCACTGCCAAGTAGTTATGCACCTTCATCCTATCAAACAACAAGACTGTGGATATTCATTGCTGCTGCAGCTCTTCCCTAATGCATAATACACAAATTACCCATGTGTCCTAGTTCCAAGTACGTATCTGATTGTGTTGGAGGATGTTACAAAAGAAATAGCCACACCTAGACAAGGTATTGATTGATATCATGACTCATGAGCTCTCTTAATTAGCTAGTGTGATAGAGTTAAGCAGTTCAGCACCACAGGTCTTTCAGATACTGAGCTGCTTGGTGGATTATCTTGATACAGTTCCCACAGAAAATGCATTTCATTCACTGACCTAAAATGAAACATGGATTAGTTGAGAACCAGTCATTTACAACTGTGAAATACTTAATGCTTTCCAACAGGAATGAAAACAAGCAAAAGAATCTTGGCAATCAATTTTTGAAATCCCTGTTTTTATGTGAAGAACCCTAGATATATTAGACTCATATATTGCCTGGAATGCAGTAGCTGGTTCTCATGTAATGAATTGGTATATGTCAGGGGTCGGCAACCTTTAAGACAAAAAGAGCCACTTGGACCCATTTCCGAAGGAAAAAAACACCTGGGAGCCGCTTTTCGCGCCCTAGGCGAGGGGGCGGGGCCATGTGACGTCATTGCGCATGACGTACGGTGCCCCGCCCCCTGCCGCCCCGCGCCGCTGCGATTTAGGCAAGCGTCCATCAGGAGCCTCCTGCGAGATGGCAGCACGTCTGCCAGCGCTGGCCCAGCTCAAATACAGCTGCACGGGCTTTGTCTGGGGCTCGATGCCTCCTCTCCACACACACACACACACACACACCAGCTTTTGTGTGCGCGCTGCACGGGCTTTGTCTGGGGCTCGCTGCCTCCTCTCCACACACACACACACCAGCTTTTGTGTGCGCGCGCGTTTCGCTCTCCCTCCCTCCGGCCCTAGACAGGCAGCGAGTGAGCGCAGCATGATAATGAGCTCTGTCAATTGCCCAGCCGGGAAGCGGGAGGAGGAGGAGGAGGCGCTGCTCTCGCTCTCGGGCTTCGCGCTCGGCTCTGGTTTGCCGTCAACGCGCCCGTCGCAGCTCGCCAACTTCTCTTTCTCACTGCAGCTCGCTCTCCCGCCGCCCCCCCGACTACACACACCGACACGACGGGAGGGAAAGGGGAGCGGGAGAAGACACGCCACCCCGGAGCCGCGGCAAAGGTGTAAAAGAGCCACATGCGGCTCCGGAGCCGCGGGTTGCAGACCCCTGGTATATGTGTATCCTTCAGAGGAGGCTAACCTTGCTATGTTTGTGTAGAGGCAACAGCCACACTGTTGTCAAAGGATGTCCTGGTGCAAGGGACAGGTTTCTTGTACCTTTTAGTAGCTGTATAAAAAAGGGAAATATGCACTTCTCTCCCCACTTCTGTCTGAAGCTGCAATTGGTCAAAAATCTCCCTTTGCTAAAACGTGACCCAGACATCTTCTATAGTTTTGCAGTTAGATGCCTGTCCTGAAATATCCACCCCTTTATCAATAACACCGCTGCTGTGATCCCTCAAGAATGATAAACCCTCATTTTTGGGGAACATAGTCCTATACTGGGATTTGGAAACACAGTCATAATGTTTTTCCTTTTTTAAAATTTTTTTAAAGCATGCACAAGCTTGTTGTTTATCACTGTATTTAATCCAGAAAAATGGTTGTGGTTATATAGCTATAATACATTTTTACAGTGCTTTGATAACAGCTCATGTGTGAAACCTCTCTGTAGAATGTAGGTCAGATCTGCAAAACCGTGCAAAAGGTTGGGCAGTGTTGAGAAGCAACCACACCTTCAAGTAAGCACTCAAAACTTTGTATTGTTTACTTAGTGTTTCTTCGCCCCTCTGTAGAGAAAATGCTTCAGTATCTTTCATATTTAATGCTCTTCATTAATGCCAACTAGGAGGTAGTTTCAAGAATAAGGAGCAGAATCTTATTCAGAGACATACACAAATAACCCTACAGAAGATAACTGGAATATGCATCACATGCAGCTAGCATGGAAAATAGCTGTAAGCAATTTAGATCAACACGTCGCTAGCCATTTGGCATATAATAATAATAATTAATAACAATTCTTTTATTTGTACCCCGCCCATCTGGCCGGGTCTCCCCAGCCACTCTGGGCGGCCTCCAACAGATATTAAAATACATTAAAATATCACAGGTTAAAAACTTTCCTAAACAGGGCTGCCTTGAGGTATCTTCTGAATGTCAGATAGTTGTTCATCTCCTTGACCTCTGCTGGGAGGGTGTTCCACAGGGCGGGCGCCACTACCGAGAAGGCCCTCTGCCTGGTTCCCTGTAGCTTTGCTTCTCGCAGTGAGGGAACCGCCAGAAGGCCCTCGGCGCTGGATCTCAGTGTCCAGGCTGAACGGTGGGGGTGGAGACGCTCCTTCAGGTATACAGGACCTCGGCCGTTTAGGGCTTTAAAGGTCAGCACCAACACTTTGAATTGTGCTCGGAAACGTACTGGGAGCCAATGTAGTTCTCTCAGGACCAGTGTTATGTGGTCCCAGCGGCCACTCCCAGTCACCAGTCTAGCTGCCGCATTCTGGATTAATTGCAGTTTCCGGGTCACCTTCAAAGGTAGCCCCACGTAGAGCGCATTGCAGTAGTCCCCCCAAAATATAATATAATGCATCTTCCCCCCCCCCAAAATCAGTTGAGACTGCACCTGAGCTGCTTAATTGAGTACTTGTCACTACTGATGTTTATCTGCTGGAAATAGACATGGTACAGGTAAAAGTGGAGGCCAGAGATTAGTAGTTGTTAAAAAATAGGGTGATGAGTGACTTGCTTTTTGTTTTCTTCTCCGTGTGATAACGTCCTGTGTATTTCCTGTGACAAAGATGGCAGCAATCAATTGGACTTGATTGTATAAGCAGCTTATTAACACAGCTTTCAAAGTCTCTGAACTTCATGTTCAGTGCCACTGAAAAGAGTGTATTTTCACTTGTGAGAGATTTAGAAAACTTACTCTGGGGAGCAGATGACAAGTTTGAAAATGCACAAAAATTGTTTGGCTCTAGTTAGTTAAAGAGGTGGTATAGCTGGTGAACCAGCTCAAGGTGGTAAAGACCCTCCTAGAGATAGCTGGGCAGCCAGGAATAACAACTAACACAATGGTACTTTTACATCATAAACTTGGCTTTTTGAACTCAGGCAGATTTGAACCTGGCTATCCACCACCCTCAAATCTGGATTTAGTTCCATTTTATTCACTCTCGTCTAGTTTTATTGGCAAGGCTGTTTTTTAATGTACAGACTTGTTAGCAAGAGTAGTGAAAACAGGAGGGTCCCTCTGAATTCAGTTCAATATTTATTATGTATGGAATCAGAGAAGCACCTGCCCCGTTGGATGAATCATCTCAGGTAAGTACATGATACCGGTAGCTAAAGACAAACTAATGTGCCCAGAAGATAACTGGGTGGTATGTAAATCAAGAGTAGATATTCCCTTCCTCTGACAATAGAATCAATGTGAAGAGTTTGTCTCATGTAGTTCGAAGTTCGAAGTTGGTGCTGCTGCCTGCTTTGAAAGCAGAAATCACAGCCCACTTCTCTCCTTCAGTTAACAACTCTGAAAGTGGATATGAGGTTTGTAATGTTAAGTGTTAAGAGCTACCTTTGAGAGAGGACTCTGCATTTTCTTTTCTCTTTTTAAAATCTAAATTAGTTTCTTTTATCTTACTGAATCACAAACAGCTTTATTAAAATCTTATTTAAAAACCCAAACTTACTTCAAAACCTGTTATTACCCACAGCCGCAGATAATTACATATTCTATAGCACAAATTGGCAGCATATAAAAACAAACCTCCTTCCTACTAAAGACCCCCGTGCTCTTTAAAAAGCTGTGGGGCCTGGGCAGGTTGCAGCAAGCAGAGAGAATACAGAATCCGTGCATTATAGGTGCTTTTGCTGCATCCACCTATAAAGCACTTTCCAAGACCAACCCTAAGTGGCAAAAGAAATCTTATGAAACAGGGGCGTACCCAGGATCAAAACTACGGGGGGGGGGGGGCAAGCCATGGTCGTTCATGGTTGCTTTGAACGGACGCTGATCATTTTTGCTTCTAGGGGAGGGGGCAGCTGCCTTCTAGGGGGGGGGCAGCTGCCCCCTGCCCCCCCTGGGTACACCCATGTTATGAAACTTTCTCTCCCCTTATGTTCTTGTCCAAAACAGTTCATGCCTGGAACAAGTTGTAAATGGGTGTTCATGGGTGTGGATTAGACAGCCCTAAAGGTATCTTTCAATTATCCAAGCAAAAGTGATATGGGCAGGAGGCAAAGAAACACATACCGGTAATTAGTTTTGCCTAGTCAAGGTAGGTGTCTGTCCCCAAAACAGCAGCCCAAGGCAAAACACTTCAAAACTGCTAAATAGTGTGGAAACTACCCAAGTATGGTGAAGATTGGGGCAGGATAAGACCACTGGGACTCACATGCAAGCTGCTCTGCGCTCCCAAATGGAAGAGTAGGATATAAGTACAATAATCAACCAAATTAAGGGGGTATCAAAAGATAATATAGCATGATAAAGGTCAGTTTGGGGGGGGGCGTAAAAACACATTAAAAATCTCACTGTGCAATGTCTCTTAAACATTTCCTAATTAATCTTCACCCATAGAAGCAAAATGGGCAGAACCTATGTATTGTAACTGATTGATAAATACTGTTTTTATCAGTGTTAGAACACTAATATATATATATATATATATATATATATATATATATATATATATATATATATATAATGTATGTATATATGTATATGTATGTATTTCTTTGCCGCCATATCGTAAAACATCAGGGTGATGCACAACATTAAAACATGAAATACAATTAAAAACAATACAGATAATCTTTAAAGTGACTGGCTAATCCAAAATTAAAGAGCTATAAAGGCCTGTGGGTATCAAAAGCTGTTCAAAAGAAGCCTGAAAGTCCAGAGCAAGGGTATCTGCTGTATCTCTGTTGGACAATGTTCCACTGCATGGGAGCAACAACACTATCAGAGGCTTGTTATACCTTAGTAAAACAAAAAAACCCCACATACAATCAGTTAAGTGCTAGTTACTATTATTGCCCATGTAGCATTGATGTGCTTCCTGTTTACTATTAGAAGTGTTGACATGATTTGTGCTATTAATTAAAACATGTTGTTTCAGCAGTATACTGAAGAAGGTGTTTTGGGATACAAAGTTACTTACATATACCTTTACTAGTTCAGAGATTGTTACAACCTGAGCAAGTCTGCATAGTTTGTGATTTACCAAACTGAGAGCAGACAACATGATATAGAAATTCAGTTCCACTTGCTTCAGATTACAGATTGGGATCATGCTACATTAGTTTGCCAACACCAGGATATGTGTGTTATCAACAACACTTTCTTGTCAGTTGCTTTTTGGGATATGTCTGTTCTTTTTCATTTTGTTTCCCATTGACTCCCCTCTATTGCCCACCCCTGAATGTGTATATGTGTCTGTCAATTTTGGATTACATGCATCTAATGAGGTATACTCTGACCCACAATTGTTTATGAGAAATGGGTTAGTGTCTATGGTACACACTATACCATGATATGGTATAGTGGTCACATGATGTGGTTCGTCACATCCTGTTTTTTTCCTAATCACAACCAGGCAGGAAAACTAGGTGATTTATCAAGCTCCTGGTGAGTTGCCACAAATAGCTGTTGGTTACATTTAGCCTTCTATTATAGTTAACAGAATACTGCAGTAATAAATTATGTATATATTAGATACATATACAGTATTCAGTTGGATAAAATATTTGTGGCTTGTGACATTAAAAGAATATGAATGGAGCTATGGGTGTTTCTATTGGTTGATTTCAGTTACATAAAGGTTATTATTAAAATAACTTATGGTTAGATTTATAGTTATTTTATTTTACATAGTTAATCAGATTTATATTCATACCCGCTGCTATAGGGAAGGTCACTCAGTGAGTTTCATGACTGAGCAGGGATTTGAACCCTGGTCTCCCAGGTCCTAGTCCAACACAGGTATTTTGAGTTTCTACAAATGCATGAGTGAAATCATGATCATGCTCTTTAAATTAGTCTATTTAACTGTTAAATACATCTCATAGTTGGTCAGAATACAAAGACCGGTGGAATTTTCCTTTGAGCCAAAAGGAGCTTAGCAGTGCAATACCAAGCAAGTCTAAATCCTGTTGGTTTGGGTATAGGATTACAGCCTTGTTTTTCTTCATGAGTGTGCGTAGTATGGTTTTAATTTCTGTTACACTCCATAGACGAAAGGCAGGATAGGAATGTTTTAAAGCAAATAAATAGCAAAATGCTGTTGAAATTTCAAAGTTGTATGGTATAAGATGTGATAAAACTCAGAAATGTTATTAGGCTAGCCTCTTGCAGGAGTGTCAATAACTCTCTGGATTCTTGCTAGTCTCTTGCAGGAGTGTCAATAACTCTCTGGGTTCTTGCTAGTCTCTTCCACTCACACCAGGAGCAGCCAGTGCAGTCGTGCAGCATGGATGTGGACGTACCCTTCTGACAGTGGCATCACTGCCACTTACCAGAAGTGTGAAGGCAATGAAGGGCAGTGGTACCAGTACAGTGCTGGTCACTCATAACTCACATGGGTGTTTTGAGAGAGGAGATGGAGGTTGTGGTAAGCTTTTAATAGATTGGAGGGAGGTTCACATGGTAAGCATAAAGTATGATTTATTACAAATACTTTCTTGGGTTCCATGATCACTTCAGATAGTGACAGCAGTCACGAAATTAGAAGACGCCTGCTTCTTGGGAGAAAAGCAATGACAAACCTAGACAGCATCTTAAAAAGCAAAGACATCACCTTGCCGACAAAGGTCCGTATAGTTAAAGCTATGGTTTTCCCAGTAGTAATGTACGGAAGTGAGAGGTGGACCGTAAAGAAGGCTGATCGCCGAAGAATTGATGCTTTTGAATTATGGTACTGGAGGAGACTCTTGAGAGTCCCATGGACTGCAAGAAGATCAAACCTATCCATTCTGAAGGAAATCAGCCCTGAGTGCTCACTGGAAGGACAGATCCTGAAGCTGAGGCTCCAATACTTTGGCCGCCTCATGAGAAGAGAAGACTCCCTAGAAAAGACCCTGATGTTGGGAAAGATGGAGGGCACAAGGAGAAGGGGACGACAGAGGAGGAGATGGTTGGACAGTGTTCTCGAAGCTACTAACATGAGTTTGGCCAAACTGCGAGAGGCAGTGAAGGATAGCCTTGCCTGGCGTGCTCTGGTCCATGGGGTCACGAAGAGTCGGACACGACTGAACGACTGAACAACAACAACAAAAGTGTGGAAACATCTGAAAAGTCTTTCTCTAAAATTGCCAGTAGCGAAAAGAGCATTAAAAAGATACCAGTGTCTACTCTGGCAGTGTGTGATTAATTTTGTTTGTTGCTTTTGGTTTTATGTCTAGCAGGTATTAAAATTGTTTTATTATTTATTGTTTTTCACCCAGAGACCTTTGTTAATGTGCTGGCATACATCTCTCTCTCTCTCTCTCTCTCTCTCTCTCTCTCTCTCTCTCTCTCCCTCCCTCTCTCCATACATACATACATACATACATACTTAAGTATTTCATTGTAAGGTCATCATATATTTCTATTTTGGTAGGAATTAGCAAGTCTAGCACTACAAAACCATCACGCCAAAATGCGTTTAGTTAGCCCATGCAGTCCACTTGTTCCATATATAAAAATCTGCAGTGAATGGTGCTGAGCATGAGCAACGAGTACAGATCCAAGAAGCCGCCTTACAAGCATAGGGTGGCACGGGATGCTGCTGCACATGAATAATTCAGTCGATACATACAAACCTAGGTGCAGATTTAGTGAGGCACACGTATATCCAGGTGGCCATTTGACTGCATTTCAAACCAGTATAAAGTGATCCTCCTCAACACAAAATAGATGAAAAAAAATGCACCTTCCAAATCCTGTATTACATACATCTAATGAAGTTTTTTTTATATATATATAAAAGGTAAGGACCCCTGGACAGTTAAGTCCAGTCACAGGCAACTATGGGGTTGCGGCGCTCATCTCACTTTCAGGCCAGTCATGAATAGAATCTGGCAACCATGCAAAGGGCGGCAGGGAAGAGTTTCTGCATAGCAATGGAAAGTTCTTGACTTATGATTGCATGTTTAGCTCTGCGTACACAGTGATATAAGAATATGTGCTACAAGAATAACCAGTGTTATGCAAATAGAGACAGGCTATAATAATAATTTTTCTTAATTAGTGTTCCGAGCAAGAAGAGATTAGCTCCACCTACTAGAATTAAAATGTGTTAGGTGTATTAATTAGCCCTCTTATACTCTGGATAAGGAGTGTTTCACGCTACATACAAAATAAGCCATGAAACCAATTTCACCCTGACATACAGGTACTTTCTAACAGATAAACTAAACTTGTGGCTGCTAGTTGTATGCCACTAATGAAAGTATAGAATTACACTTGCTTGTTGATGTCATGAAGAAATTATTGTGGCATTCTGGGTGTTTTTGTCTATTTAGGTCTGCTCATACATTATTTTTCTCCCTATAGGACGTGTGTACCATGATTGTACTGTACAAAATACAGGACATTTCCCCGCCTTGCCACAGGTTCCTAGGTTACATATTCACTACCCAGGTCAGGTGGCTCTCTGAGGGGACAGTAAACCACAGAAACACAGACCCTTGCACCTTTAGTTTTTGCTCTTGCTGTTTTAGGCTTAAAACTACAAATTAAGTGGGCTTACATGGGGTTTTTTTTTTAATTCTTCACTGCTTATATGCTAAAATGGCTTTTCTCTGCCATCTGTTCGTGTTCTTTGCACAATGCAACCTTTGTGCAGCTGGTTGCAAAAGGAAACTAGGCTTTTTAACCCCTGGATAGGAAGATATAGAGACAGTGTATCTTTTCACAGCGTAGATAAGAAAAGCAGTTTGGGATGGGTGGCTGTGTGAGCTTTAAGAAACAAAGGGTTATGTTTCACTGCACAGATTTTAATTTCGAAAAGGGAAGAACAGAAGAACGCTGCCGTAGCTCCCACGGGTCTGGCTTAATCTGTGTTAGTCGGCGTCCTATGCTACTTTTGGAGCATCTCTCTCTCCACACCGAGAGGGGAGTGGGACAGTGGGTCGAGCTCTGCAGAAGACGAGCGCTTGTCTGCAAAGAGCAGCCACGCCTTCCTTTTGCTTTCTTGAAGGAGCCTGGGGTGGGAGGCAGGGTTGGATCCAGCGAGGCTCCCGGAGATGAGCCCTTCTCTCTTGCGTTCCGCCATGCATCCTCTCTCCAAAGGGAGATTGCTGGAGGCTCACCCATAACCTGGGGCTGACCTTGGGCCGCCTTTGATCCTTAAGTGTGAAGTGAAAACTGTAAGGCTGCAATTCCAGACACGTCTACTCGCAATTTCCCCTCAATGATAATTGCTTTTGTTTCTTTTAAGAGTGCACATGGGCAAGAGGAATAAGATGTTTTGCTGCCGTTTTTCCTCTTCAACCCTATAAGCCTTTTTTCTTTCTTTCCCGCCCTGTATCCCGCTTCCAACTTCTCCCCTGCGGGCTCCTCGAAGCCCTTTGCCAAACCACTTCTCTCTTCACACCCTTTGCCCCTCCTGACTCCTCCTCCTCCTCGCAAGCTCTTGCTTTTCGGGGTGTTTTCCCCACCCCCAACCCGCCCGGCTCCCAATAAGCGTTCGAGAAGAAACCTGGCCAATCGGGACTGAGGAAGGCTACGCTGAAAGGAGCTGGCGTGGGTTTGCTTTCGCTCTAGGATTCTCTGCCGCCTCGGAGGTGGACCAGGAGGCTTGCTGGTCGTGGGTGTGTGTTTGTGAATCGCGCTCCTCCGCAGAAACTCGCCTCCCTCACAGGAGCTCGTCGGTGCCGAAAGTCATCGCGCCTCGCCGCAGGGGTCTCGCCCAAGTAGCACAAAATGGCGGGCTGCCGAGACAATGCAGCGGAGCAGATGAAGCGCTGGCAAGATCTGCGGGGCTCGCAGGTACAGAAGAAAGGGACACCCCCATAAAGCCATTGGCACGTTCCACCCAGCGCTAGTTCGCTACGTATCGGGTCTGCATTCAGCGGGCTGTTAGGCGGGCGCGACCACCTTCTGAGAGGCGGCGGGGGTGTGCGAGCAATGTTGAAGGGGATGGGGCTTCTGTGGCTCGTGACATTGTGGCAGGCGTAGCTTTCGCCCCTCTGTAGTGTTGCAAGGTCATATGGCCAGCATTGTTTGCCCCGAATCCCCTCTCCAAAAGTAGAGGCGGCGGAGGAGCTCTTGTCCAGCATTGCGTTCGGTCCCCCTTGTGCAACATTGCGCTTTGGAAGGGGCGCTGCAAAGTAGGTTGCGCAAAGGGTGACAAAAGTGCAATCTTGAAATGCTCCTATCCAAGAATTTCTGTTTGCATCATGGATCGACTGTCGGATAAGAAAATAATAATAATAATAATAATAATAATAATAATAATAATTTATTATTTATACCCCGCCCCATCTGGCTGGATTTCCCCAGCCATTCTGGGCGGCTTTCAACAGAACATTAAAATGCAATAATCTATAAAACATTAAAAGCCTCCCTAAACAGGGCTGCCTTCAGATGTCTTCTAAAGGTCTGATAGTTGTTGTTCTCTTTGACATCTGAAGGGAGGGCGTTCCACAGGGCGGGTGCCACTACCGAGAAGGCCCTCTGCCTGGCTACTATTGATAGGCTACTATTGCCCTTTGGGCTGTGTTCCTGTGCTGCTTTTGCTGCAAAAACAAAACTTAACATCCATAATCTCTGGAGGTTGGGATTGGTTTGTTTATCATGGCACGCAGCACCAGCAGTCTGCCAAAAAAAGGTTTCCATTGCTAAAGGGTGGAGCAGTTAGCAAAGTGTAATCAAGAAGTGCAATAACGCTGCAAGGTTTAATTGTGATGGAAGTTGAACTTGCGAGCAACCTATCTTGCTATGTTATTTCTATCAGGGAGAGTAGTATACTCATTTGCAATTAGAGATGCAGAGTCAAATATGGCAAGTTGTTTAGTGTACCATTATTTCTATCAGGGAGAGTAATATACTCATTTGCAATTATAGATACAGAGTCAAATATGGCAAGTTGTTTAGTGTACCATTTTAGATAGATAGGTAGGCTACTAAAGTACAAGACCAGGTACAACCCACCAAAAGTGAAGCACTTCCCATGCTCCTTTGATTTCGATGGAAGGAACGTAATGCCATGGGTGATTGTGTGCTGATTACACAGTTTCCTAACTTAGCTTGCCAACTATAGGAAAGGCAATAGAAAATGGAGACACAATCAGTGGCAGTAGTCTCAAAAGAAATAACAGGGAATACCAGTGATTTGTACAGGAATCAATATGAAATGGCACAAATTAAAAATAACTGAGCTCAGGGGGCTACAAGCGATGAGAGGTTGGTGAAGTGGTGAGTTGCTGTCATCTGTCTGTCTCAGGAGACGATGAAAGAGTGCGCCTTCAGGGGTAAAGTCACACCTCGGAAGAGGTACAGGGCCTGCTGTGGCTAGCTGCTGCCTCCTGCCCTCCCACATTGTTTTTGCTGCATTGGCAGCACTGAAGTGAGCTTTCCAGGATGCCAGCCTTGGCAGTATATATGGAGGTCCTAGGCTGCCCAAATGATACGACCCCACTTTCAGCCTCGATTATGTGGTCCAAAGGAGAAAAGCAAACATACATTTGGCCCCAGCTGGGCTGCAGGAATTGCCAGAAGGAGGCATACAAGGCGCCATCGAAAGGGACCTTTGAAACATAGGTTTTACAACCATATGCTCTTGTTATAAAGTAGCACTGAAATGTACTGGGCTGGTTAATAATTTTGTTGCGAAACATGACGGAAACTAACTGGAGCTAGTTAATAATTCTGATAGTTGGATCCTGTGGTTCAACTTGGACCATGATTTGGATTTGCATGCTTATCTTTCTGTTCTTGTTTACAGTTTCATCCTCAGTATTCTCTTTAGTGCTATCCATAATCTGCTGCCCAAATTGGCAAATTATGGTTAGCCTTCATTCTCCATATTTGAATCAGAAGCCAATTTTAAGCCATAATTTCTAATTCTGACTTGGAGGGTGAAGGCTATATATTTTTATTTTTGATATTGTGTTGAACTATGGTTGGTGCTAAAAAAATAAATGGATATGTAGGCAGCGGAGAAGAGTAGGGTATGTCAAATGTCACAGTTCTATAATTGCTTTGAGAGATTCCCACCCTGCCCCCAATCAAGTACTGTATATTCCTGCGTATAAGACTACTTTTTAACCCAGGAAAATCTTCTCAAAAGTCGGGGGTCGTCTTATACGCCGAGTCGTATTTCTTATATGGCGAGTATATCCCAAACTCTATATTTTAACTGGAAAAGTTGGGGGTCGTCTTATACGCCCAGTTGTCTTATACGCAGGAATATATGGTAGTATGTAAATTTTATGAAATAAAAATAAACAGTGATTCTTCAAACCATGGATTTGAAGCTTGTCTGAATTCAGACAATGTGATAGAAGGTATCAAGTTAATAATAATAATTAATAATAAGCCGCCCATCTGACTGGGTTCTCCCAGGCACTCTGGGCGCCTCCCAACAAAATATTAAAAAGGCAGTAAAACATCAGTCATTTAATTTAGATGCAAACAGCTTCAAATACTGTTTTTACAATTTCTGTTTGTGTAATGAAGTTGTAGCCCTGGCCTGTTAGTTACTGTTTTGCAGACTAACCCCATTATTGACTCATTGTTGCTGAAGACTACAGTAACTGGTCAGAGAGTAGATACAGATGAATCCTTGTTCTGATCCACACAAGTGTCAGGGCATGTCACTTTTGCTTTTTAGGAAACACTACAAATGTAGATGAGAGTGTAGCTAGAAAATTGTTTATTTGCATCATATATATGAAGGGATAGAAATTAGATCAACTTAAAGCTGTAAAAGTGTAAATACTTATTTGGCATAAGCTCCATTGAAAGCAATGGAGTGTACTGTATAGCACTGTTCCCCATTTTACATAACCCACCTTTCTTCTGTCATGAATGCAGAGCAGAATGCATACAGTTCATGAGCAGTCAGCTGTCCAGACACTAACCAGACTCAAACCTGCTTAGCTTCAATTAAGTGGCCTCATGTTCTAGGGCCTTTTGATGCACTAAGTTGACTCATTGGTCCAAAAGCAAGAGCAACTTTCCAGTGGTGGGGTTTCATGTTCAAGGTTCTATATGTTGTTATTGTCTGTTTCTAAGCTATTTTACTTTGTGTGTGTTGTAATACTGAATTGAAATGTATCCTGCATATCCTTCATCATCTCAAAAAGACACCTATTATCTACTGGTAGTCTTTAATTTAGGGACAATCTCCTCCTGGCTTTCAGCAGGAATGTAAGCAAGAGGAGCAGATTCCCCCTCAAACCAACACTGCGACTAGCAGGAATCAGGCTTCTGTCATGCCTCGTATCTGACTTGCTAGGACACTACTGTATTTGAATTCTGCTACTTTCATTTTGGGGGAACAGGCAGTCTTCCAAAAATGGACCCTGGGATTGGCTCTCCATACCCTGACCGCAAAGTTTTCCATTGCTATGCATGCATGTGTTAGTGTTCAAAAGTAAGTTCCACCAAGTTCAACAGCACTTACTTGCAGGTAAATGTGTGCAGGATTTCAGGTTGCAGTCCTACATCCATGTAACTAGGAGTGCAAAAAGTATATAATAAACATTTTGGATTATGCTTCTAAGTATGTCAGTGTAAAGTTGTGTTTTATTTGTTGTAGTAACGAAAGAAGATATGCATGCAAATGGATAACTTAATTTAAATTAGTTATTTAAATCTTGTCTTGCTTATTTAAACCACTAAATTAAATCACATTGATTAAAATTAGTCAACTCTGGTCCGAATACTTTTTTACACCATGACTGTAAAGTCATCTTCTGATGGAGAACAGCTGAATTTGGTTGAGAGCTTCCATCTGTCTGTCTCGGGGACACAGTGGAGGAGTGCGCCTTTTGGGGATGAAATAAAACTGTTGGAGAGTTATAGCGCCTGTTGTGTCTGTAGAACTGCATCGCAAATGGGAAAATCAACTACAGCTACACACGCGCTAAAGGGATAAAATCAGGATCTATAGTTTGGAGGTTGAGCGATTTCTCCCTGTCTTGATATTCTTTCACAGCACCTGAGAAAGCACCAGTAATCTAAACAGTTATGGATAGAAAGATAAATGGGTAGAGATGGATGAAAGGGGTAGCTCATATGTGTACTATCCAAAAAGCATGTTTGCTGCAAGCACACAAAGATGTACACACAAAAACTAACATTGTGCGAGCAGAATTCCCCTTCTTCTCTTCCCTGCATTGCTGTCATTTGACTCAGTGCTGATTATTTTTCAGAGTGTGGGTTACAAGTTATGTGTATCTCTGCCAACTTTGCCATACCTAATTTAGAGCTAATGGGTGAATTGGTTATGAGTTGCTATATAAGAAGCAATATTGTTCTTCCCTAAATCTTGTGACATGCTTTAAGATGGTTTTCTTTTGAATACCCAACACCCTAGAGCTAAATGTTGTTTATTAGAAAACTTTTTCGATTTCACAGTGGTCACAATGCCATGGAGGCAATAAGTTCACATAAACTGACAATCATTTGGAGCTCGGGCAGCCTTCATTGCCAGAAACTCTTCAACAACCTCTCACAGTAACATGACTGGAGGAACTTCACTGTACCCTTAATGGTATCTCTAATGAGCCACTGTGGAGTACAGAAAAATCAACAGGATCAGACTCTGCCTGTTTGTTTCCTGGTAAATGCCATGAGCCAAGACAATCTCGGTTTCAAAGCTTGTCCTGAAACCAGGCTGACAAAAGATCCAGAATGACACTTATCCGCCTTTAAAGATCAGACTGGAAACTTCAGCACCAATTACATAAATATCTAGACTCCAACAGTGATTTTTTTAAAAAAGGGAAATGTCTGCTTCTTCAGGGCCATTGGAAAATGCTGCTGTAAGAATGATGCCTTTACAAACACCCCGATAAGCTTGGCAAATGTTTCCTAGTTAGCCATTGCCAGTCAATATGGGCATAGATCAAGAGGGCAAGTTGTGGCATGAACTTCTCCAGGCATCTTGTCTGCATCTTCATGTATTTTGCTATTACAGTTCCCCACCCTCTCCACCTCAAACTATAGTAAGTGACACAAAGAAATTTGTTAAAGGAACCTGCAATTCTTTTAGATTGAAAAAAGAGATATCGGATGGTGCAGAACAAGAACCAGGTCACTTAACACTGTGTAACTAAGTAGCTATTTGTAACTCTTGGCTACTAGAATCTGGATGACCTGCAAACATTTTCATGACAATTTAGACTGAGTAACGTTTCTATGATTGTTAGCTCCTTTTAAAGAAACAGACCCCGGTTTCTGATTGCAGTGCATGCAACAAATTTCTTTTTATGTGTGCATAAGTATAAACTGCTTTCTATCTGAAATTTGAGCCAGGTTCTTGCAAAGATTTCATTAAATCCTAACAAATAATGTGCTTCTACTGTTCTCCTTGAAAGAGCTTATTAAATGTGAAAGGGTTATCTACCCTTAATCCTAAATGAGTTGTCCAGTCCATAGAACATTACTTTGATACACCAGCACCCTTTTAAGGTATGCTGCATAAAACTGCACAGAAGCACATAATGCTGCTTGCCTTGTTTTATGTGACCTTAGCCTTAGTCCTGTTTTACGTAAGGAATACATGATTTCACACACCCGGTTTTTATGGCACGGCTGCAGTTGTCACTCAAGACAGGTTGGCCAAAATACGTTGCTCCATCATTCTGTTTGGGAATTGACTGACACTCCTGTCAGCTGTAGCCTGTCCAGAGTAGCTTACAATGAGAGATATGTATGTTGGGGCTCAGATAATAGTAGCTATTGCCTGGGAGTGATGATTATCCAGATCATGACAAGTGGGAGAGGGGAGTTTGGTGCCAATGGAGGATTTCCTACCGATGCAGATGGCAGCTTCAAACAGTTTCAAAAGGATGAGGTCAAGGGACACAAAGGTTAACTTCCCATGCTACCCCCCACCCCTGACATTTTTATTTTTGAAAAGTGTACGTAAATTGCAAAGTCACAGTCAACATCATGTATAGTTTGGCTCTGAGTTTTTCTTTCTAGGGTTATTGCTTTTCTATTTCCATGTGTATTTTTTCTCCTGCTGCTTTTTGGAACAAACGTCTTAAAAAATTAACTAATTCTTAACTTTTAGCACACTCTTTTATTAATTTTGGGGGATCAGACATTTCATAGAATCTTAGAATTGTAGAGTTGGAAGGGATCCCAAGGATCATCTAGTCCAACTCCGTGCAATACAGGAATCTCAACTGAAGCATCCAACCTCTGCTTAGAAACCTCCAAGGAAGGAGAGTCCATCAGCTGTCATGGGAATCTGTTCCAGTGTTGAACAGCTCTTATTGTCAGAAAGTTATTCTTAATGTTTAGTCGGAATCTCCTTTCTTGTAAGTTGAATCCATTGGTTGGGGTCCTAGCCTCAGGAGCAGCTGCGAAGAAGCTTGCTCTATCTCCCATGGGACATTTGAAGATGGCTATCATGTCTCCTTTCAGTCTCTTCTTTTCCAGGCTAAACATACCCAGCTCTCTCAACCATTCTGTATAAGACTTGGTTTCCTGACCCTTGATCTTCTTGGATGCCGCCCTCTGCACACAATCCAGTTTGTCAATATCCTTCTTAAATTGTGATGCCCAGGTGTGACCTGACCAAGGCAGAATACAGCAGGACTATAACTTGATGGGGACCCTATACTTCTCTTGATGTAGCCTAGAATAGCATTAGCTGCTGCATCACACTGTTGACTCATGTTAAGCTTGTGGTCTACTAAGACCTAAATTTAAATACTACAGTAAATCTTTTAATAATCCTTTGTTACAGACAATGGCATAATTGTTAAAGTTTCCTCACATCTTACAATTATCCCAAGACTAGCAGTGCTGGGTGTGCTAGAATGTTTTCTCTTTATTATATTGGACAATGAGTACATGTGTACAATTATATTTAACAGAAAGCTTATTGGGAGAAAGCTAGAAATAACCTTTTTCTAAATGCCTTACTCAATGCCCTTAGGGTGAATGAGTATTTGTAGTCATAAGATCAAGAATCTAGGTGTAGTTCTTAATGCATGATTAAAACAACTGAGAGTTGAAAATACAATTTCCTTTTAAATACTCTGTAAAGGAGCAAAGGCACCTTTTATCCTCTGAATGGGTGTGTACACGTCTGTGTAGTTATTCCAGAAGACTCATGTGCTCAAGCGGGTGGAGCTGTAGGTGCTGTGGGAGACACTTAAAAATTAATGTTAGGTTACTGTTGTTAATTTAATCTGCAAAGGTTGAGATAATTCACCTGGTTGTCAAGCTTGTGTCATCGCTTGTTATCCTCCATGTGTCTGACTTCCAATATATTAGCCACCTCCCCAAAGTTCTGATAGTCTCTTTTGAACCACCAGTTCTCTTTGCCAGCTGTGAATGCCAGACTTTCTATATTATTGTACTGTACTTGCATAATTTGCAGTTTTCTATGGTGAATGAATTGGGACTTCTTGCATTTTTCCATCACTGTGGTTAGGTTTAGTGTGTTAGACAGCTGTTTATTAAACAAAATTAGCCTAGGTTTTGGACTTGGAGAAGATGGCTTCATTTTGTAGTTTAAGATAGTGCTTTAGAAACCCTATTTTGGGCGTTTTATTTGTTTTAAGTGTTTATCGTAAGATGATATTCTTAGTTATATTTTGCCTTTTCACTAAAGGGTACAAAAGATGGCATTTTTGTAGTATGAGTATAGTAGTAGTATGTAGTATAGGTGGTTCGACCTGATTTCTTTGGACATCAGTTTTATAAAAAGATATATTTAGCCTTTAGGGATGGACCTAATATCAGTGTAGTGTTAATGATTTATATTGGGAATTCAATTACTTTTCATGTCTGAGTCCATTTTGTTAAGGTAATATTGACATGTACTGTTAAGTGCTTCATTACATACACTTTCTAAATCTGATGACATTCAAGCTTGGAGGTGGAATTGGTGCTACTCTTTTCAGTTATTTCTTCTTGAAAATCAATTTAATAATCAGAACTCTTTGAAATGATTTTCCTCCTTCACACATCTGTTGGCCATTTAACATTTAGATTATTATTACATGCAAACTTAACCTTTCCTAATAATTCCTGTTATGAAATAATAGTGTTTAATGCCACAAGCAATTCTCCCTGTAGTCAGGAAGCACCATACGTCTGTCAAGTTAACCCATAAGCATTTTCACTAAACCACGAAAAACGTAATAGTGCTGTGTAGTTTTTGGTGTCCTAATTTCATTTTTTTTCTTTTGAATTTAGAAACCAGATGCCTTGACCACAGGAGCTGGTGTCCCAGTGGGAGACAAGTTAAATGTCATGACGGTGGGTCCGCGAGGCCCCCTTTTGGTTCAGGATGTGGTTTTCACAGATGAGATGGCACACTTTGACCGAGAGAGGATTCCTGAGAGAGTTGTGCATGCCAAAGGAGCAGGTTAGTGTTAGAAGTTGCTTGATGTTTTAAAAGGAAAAGGTGGGAGATTGAATATTGTGAACATAACTTTGTGTACAGAAGGAACAAGAAAGCAAAGAAGTTCGCTGAATCTGTTTCCCTCAGTTTTGTATCTTTTGGTGCTGAATTCAGGATTATTATTCTTTTTGATTAAACAAAAATCTTGCACAACACACTTTTGCATATGTGGACCTAATTTAGAAAGGCAATCCATACACAGAACTAAGCACAAGTCACCCTTGCTGAGTCTGTGGGGGGGAAATGTACAATAACTATAATTGCTCAATTAGTTCAGTGTGCCCAAGGCTTCTTTAGACCTGTGTTTCTGGAACAGCGGCCCCTAGGTTGCATGATAAAAGACTTTGGATTAAACGTGTGGCTTGGCATAGGGGTGTGGTGCCCAAAGGGGGGGGAAAGATCAAACACGCCATTAGGTGAATGCAAGTGTTTGGGCTAAAGAAGACTATTAGCTCTGAGGCAGCTTGTGAAACTGAAGCAATGCTATCCTTAAAACAGGATTATTGATTTCTAAGGGTAAACAGAAAAAAGTAAAAAATAAATGGTTACTTGTTCAGCAACATATAATATAAATCAGTCCTATAATTTCAAATCAAGGTATCCTAGGTGCGTTATTCACTAGAAACCATGAAGGCATGATTGTAAAATAAAGAGTATCTTACATTAAAGCATAATAATTGAAGCAATTACAACATGGCTATCACAAGGTGATGGTAAAAGAATAAATGAAATATAAAGCTAATTGGGTTAATTAGTCCAGGTATAACAAGAAATCATAGGTGATAGATAGATATATCAGCAGCTTATCAAAGTTTGCTTGGTTTTTGTACCTTTTGCTTTGCGTACTTGTACTTTGTACGCAGATACTGAATGCCGAAGGAGAAGGGAACTTGCCCTCATTCCCAAGTTCTGCTAAAACCCAAGGTAGAATAGTGGTAATAATACTAACTACTGCAACAGTGTTTAGGACTAAAGGAGAATTTTTGAAATCAAAGCTACTCATCTCTTCCAAAAGTAAGACTCCACTGCCTTTTACAGGGCATTAAAAGCTGTCATAAAACCATAGCATGAAAGAGCGTATCAAATTTTAAAGCAGAAAAAAATGTAGCTGTGTTCTGTTTGTTTTAAAACCTCATTCAAATTAAACACAAAATCTGTGGTGTTCCAGGCTAGACAGAACTGCTTCAAAAATACAAGTATGTTCCTGTTTCTTTTGAATAAAGGAGCCATCTTGTGATCCATCAGGCTGTTAGACTGCTGTCTGCACCCAAGAACCGTAGCTGGAAGGAAAATATGCAACCTGACATTGTATTTCAGGTTATCTCGAAAGTTTTCTAAGTAAGAAGCAGACCCCCCTGTATTCACAGATGCTCTGCCATCTGCTGTTCAGGTCCTTTGGTCTAGGCATAAAAGGAGAATCACTGCTTCCTGAAAACAAATTTTGGCTCATGCCTTACATGACCCTTCTTGTTTCCCATAGCTCCCCAGAATCCAGAAGATAGGCAAATAAATTAATAATCAACATTCCCTACTTCCTGCCTGCCTGTAAAGGGTCTGTTATGGAAACTCAAGGTCTTTTGTGTCCTATAACAATGTCTCGGGGTCAAAAAGGCGATATGCTAAGGTGTATGCCAGAAACAGCTGCAGCAGAAAAGCACCACATTATACGAAACAGAGATATTTATTCTTCCCAAAATGCACTGCCATTTCTGATATTATTACCAAAGTCCTTGACATTTAGATGGTTTGTTTGTTTGTACCTATCTTTAATTTTTAATAAAAGCAACAATTTTAAACATTTTTAGGAGCTTTTGGCTATTTTGAAGTGACTCATGATATCACCAAGTATTGCAAAGCAAAGGTATTTGAGCATATTGGCAAAAGAACTCCAATCGCTATTCGATTCTCTACTGTTGGTAAGTCTTAAAAACAATAACCCCTCTTTGCGTGTCCATTTTATTTGTGTCGTGTGTACACATGCATTTATTAAATGGGTCCTTAGAGGAGCTAATTTTATTAGACTTTATTCATTTATCATTTATAAATTTGTACACTGCTCGATTGTAAAACAAACACCTCAAAGCGGTTGACAAAAGATAAAACAGTAAAATCAAGTGGGGTGGGGGGGAAATACAACCCTACGTTCGTATGTTTTAAAGTTCAAATGTTAAAACTGATTAAAATTCCCTCAGCTTTCTGGGCACCTGGGTAGGCTTTTCTAAACAGGAATATTTTTAGGAGGTGCCGAAAAGAGTATGGTGAAGGCGTCTGTTTGATCTCGATAAGCTGAGAGCTCCAAAGAGTTTTGCAACGAAAAAGGAAAGTGTCACATAAGGGCACTACATTGCCACTCTCAGCAGGCCAAACTAGGAAATTACTGCACAGGAAACCATTGTGCAATGTCCTCTTTCCATTCAGTTCCTCTTAAAAGCTATAAACAACAACATATACATATGATAATCATCCTTGGAATTGGAGCTCTATAACATTCATTAGGTGAAGGCTGGGAGGACAATTTAAACATGTGCTGGCCATTCCCAAAATTAGAATGGATGCCAGTCTCTAAGCTTGAAGGAAAACTGTGTGCAGTTCTCAGTGTGTTCACATTTATAAACCTTCCTTTTCTAGCTGGAGAATCAGGGTCAGCCGATACAGTCCGTGACCCTCGAGGCTTTGCAATGAAATTCTATACAGAAGATGGTAACTGGGACCTTGTGGGGAACAACACCCCCATCTTCTTTATTAGAGATGCAATGCTGGTAGGTCAGATATTTATTTGGGCACCCAAAAGAAGTTAATGGGTGGTGAATAAAAGGGAGAGAGAAAAGTGCAACATACATGGATCTGTTTCTTCCATGGGGCTTCTTTTCTAATATCAAATTGCAGTTCTTGTACCCTGAGGAATAATCCACTAATACAAGGGACTCGGCTACACTCAGCAATTATATCGTTATAACTGCGTTATAAACACCGGGTGACGCTGTAGAACTGTGATCTGTCGCCAACGGGTTTTTCCATTAAGAGCTTTTTCTGCTTCTTTGATTTTAAGATTTATGATTATGTAATTGTCACAGTAGATTACTTTATATATGGAACTTATTTGCAGGTACATCTTTTCAAAGTAAACTTAGTACAAGGGACTGTGTAGATAATGCAACTACACAGTAATGCAAATATTCTTTGTCTCTTTTTTGTGTTAGTTCCCATCCTTTATCCATTCCCAAAAGAGGAATCCACAAACTCATCTGAAAGATGCAGACATGGTGTGGGACTTCTGGAGTCTTCGCCCTGAGTCTCTGCACCAGGTAGGATTTACTCTTTTAATTTCTATTCATTCTTTCCTTTCCCTTGCAAATTGAGTCTCCTTTTTGCATCCTCTGATTCAGAGACTAAAAGATTCATGTGTGAAAAGACATATCATCTTTGACATTGGTGCATTTGGCCTCTTGTGACTGATAGATACACAGCACAACTCTTCCCTTATCAACTCTATGCCATTTTTGAATTTTTTAAAATGTGACAATATTTGTATCATTTACAATTGGGCAAGCTACCGGTATGAATAAAACACAGATCTGTCACCCATTCAATGAAGGACATAAGTTTCCCCTTTCCTAAACTCACCTGGAACATAGCTCTCCAACCCCTTCAAATGGATTATGTGGAAATGAGGTATTGTACTATTGTTGCAGGTCAAAGTCATCAGGGGTGAGGGCAGAATATCACGCCAAGAATAAACCGTGGTTGGAGCATTCTTTAGTGCAGGGAAGTCCACAGGTGTACCTAGCTTTAGTTACGTGAGCTTTCATGAAGGATAGCCTGTGTAGACTTTTGTTGCTGTTGCTTTATATTTAGGTATCAATCCTGTTCAGTGACCGTGGCATTCCAGATGGACATCGTCATATGAATGGCTACGGATCACATACTTTTAAGCTAGTCAATGCTGGCGGAAAATCGGTATACTGCAAATTTCATGCTAAGGTAAGGATTTCAATTTTCCTGTTCTGCATTTGTTAATACTAATTTCCTAAATTGCTGGATGTATCCCACACCTGGAGTTCTTATCCATTCCTACTTCAAGAAATGAAAGATAGTGTACTGCAATATGTTTATCCCCTTGTAGCATCTCCATTATGCAAGGATTGAATACTGCACTTGGGGTACTGGTTTAGGAATAGTGATGCCTGCCGTTCTTTCCATCTCTGCATATACTACAACTATAATCCATTCCGGAGGTCCGTTTGTAAACCAAAACAGGTTGTAACCTGTGGTGGTGTGGGCTGCTCTTCACAATAATCACTCTCTGCTCACTCAGAGATATATATACAGCCTTTATTTACATATGTACAAACAGGGCAGCTACGAATCATGCGCCCGAATCTGTTGAATCAGATTCGGGGAGTGGCTTTCCCCAACACTTCTCCAACACAGTAGGCATGGAAATCTCACGACACATCTCAGATCCCTGCGTTTTAAGTCTCTCCTTTCCTGAGCTGAAGGCACGATCTCTCCCTCTGTCCCTGAGCTTCCTGTGAGACGTTGGGGCTCTCCTTTAGCATCACAGAGCCTTGATGCTGCCTGGCTGCCTCCTGCTCGCTCCCCCTCTGCCTCCCCCATCATTTCCTGATCACCTCCTCCTGCCTGTTCCTGTTCAGACTCTCCTCCTCCCCCTGACCCAAGTGCATTCTCTGGCTGTCCCGTGACATAACCCAAGGCGCTCTTTTGCCAATGGGGCCTCCAAAATTTTTTTGTTTGTAATCCAATAAAAATGGGTTGTAATCCAAAAAAAGGTTGCAAACCAGGACAGACACTTCCAGGTTTGACGTGTTTGTAATCCAAAACATATGCAAACCAAAACGTATGCAAACCAAGGTACCACTGTAGGCTTCTTTCCAGTATGGCAGCTTCTTATGCCCTCTCCCACAGCAGATCTTTAGACCAATTTTAATATTTCTTTCTTTCATCATTACTAGTATGCAATTCTTAATCAAAACATTTATTAATCAAAAATTCTAAGATGATGTTATTTTGATTTTTGCAGACTGATCAAGGAATCAAAAACCTTACTGTTGAAGAAGCAGGAAGACTGGCCTCTGAAGATCCCGACTATGCCCTGCGCGATCTTTACAATGCTATTGCTAATGCAAACTATCCTTCTTGGAGTTTCTATATCCAGGTTATGACATTTGAACAGGCTGAGACATATCCATTCAATCCTTTTGATGTAACCAAGGTAAGCGTAATTTCCATCCCTTTATCCTACATATTGGATATAAGGAATACAAGTCCTGCATCTCTATGGAAAGATTTACTTGGAAAATATCTGTAATAAATTGTATTCTTGCATTTTGTAGATTTGGTCTCACAAAGACTATCCTCTTATCCCAGTGGGGAAACTTGTCTTAAACAGAAACCCTGTCAATTATTTTGCTGAGGTGGAACAAATTGCCTTTGCTCCAAGCAACATGCCTCCAGGAATTGAACCTAGCCCTGATAAAATGTTACAGGTAATGAGTATAGTATGCTTTAATGTTTATTTAACAGTGTTTATCAAATGGTGGGCCCTGGAGCACTTTTAAGTGGACTTCAATGCCACAGCCTCCTCAGTTGTCTGCCTCTCCCACTAGCTGTGGCGTAGCCTTTGAGTTTGTTGTTGTTGTTCAGTCGTTCAGTCGTGTCCGACTCTTCTTGACCCCATGGACCAGAGCACGCCAGGCACGCCTATCCTTCACTGCCTATCCTTCACTGGCTCTCGCAGTTTGGCCAAACTCATGTTAGTAGCTTCGAGAACACTGTCCAACCATCTCATCCTCTGTCGTCCCCTTCTCCTTGTGCCCTCAATCTTTCCCAACATCAGGGTCTTTTCTAGGGAGTCTTCTCTTCTCACGAGGTGGCTAAAGTACTTTGAGTTAGACTAATGCAAACATCAGCAAGTCATGGCATGATGAGGAAGGATGACTGGTTTGAGGTGGGTTGGTGGGGAGATCTTCTTCTGAAGGGAAAGGGCCAGAGGAAGTGTTGAAGGATATTACAAGGTGGAAGTTAGTAATGGCCACACTCTGCCACCACATTGTGACTGCCTCTGCCCCTGTACCACCAGTTTGTGACTGCAGGTGGGCTTTGATGGTAAAAAGTTTGAGAACCCTTTCCTAAATACAAATGGTATTTTCTATTTAAAACTGTAGTGTCAAATATAATGAGAAAAGATAACACCAGGATGATGGCTTGATGGGAGGTTTCCCCCACTCTATTCCAGTTTTTCCTTGGTGTGTGGTGTGTGTTTTGTTCTCTTCTCTTACTTCCCCTTCCCGTTAAAAAAAAAATAGGGAGGAATTCAGCCCAGTGCTGAAGTGTGAGCATTTCTGATTTCGCCTCCATCACACATGCTATTCTGGGGCTTATCCCTCCCCCTTGAAGCCAACAGGGTGGGGGGCACAGGAGCATGTGTGGAAAGGGTAGGGGAGAGCCCAGTTGTGGTTGCAGAAGTCTGCTCTGCTCGCAGGACCCATTAGTTAAATCCAGCCCATAAAATCCAAATACTTGGGTCAAGTACGGTGAGCAGCACGGTGTCAGCACCAATCTAAAGAAAACTTACCCCCCTCCACTCTTTTCTCTCCAATATATTATTCTAGGGTCGTCTTTTCTCATATCCAGATACTCACAGACATCGTCTGGGACCCAACTTCCTTCAAATTCCTGTAAACTGTCCATACCAAGCTCGAATTGCCAACTACCAGAGAGATGGATTTATGTGCATTTCTGACAACCAAGGTAATTCCAAAAGGTGTCTTCTGGAAGTAATCTGCAATACCACGTGCAAGGACATTTTCTTCTTTTGAATTTCTAGCACGGTTTGGATATGTGATCTAATTTTCCTTCATGTTAGGTTCCTAACTGTGGGTGAAATTCAACATCTCACGAGTGTTTTTCTGTTCTCTTGGTGGGACTTTAAATTTCTCCTGCTTCTTCCTGTATCCCCCCAGATCTGTTCTGGAGAACCCCCAAACAGCTTCAGAACAAATTTAGGGAATGTGCAATTGTCTGTAGAACAGATGAAGGGGAGGTCCTGTTGCGTGAGCAGAAGTCTGTTTAAAATATGTGTCCTTTGTGAACCTTTTTAGCCACATGGATGCATGAAATAGTTTTATCAAAAGTGGTTTGCCATTTGAATGGAGAAACAGGGAACGGATGCACATTTATACTGTAAACAGTTACTTTGGCTTCAAACATTTATGCCTATTATTTCAGAGAACTGCGATGAAATTATGCTTAAAGTCACGCCAAGGTGATTAAAGGTAAAGGTAAAGGGACCGCTGACCATTAGGTCCAGTCACGGATGATTCTGGGGTTGTGCGCTCATCTCGCATTATTGGCTGAGGGAGCTGGCGTACAGCTTCCAGGTCATGTGGCCAACATGACTATGCTGCTTCTGGTGAACCACAGCAGTGCACGGAAACGCCGTTTACCTTCCCCGCTGCAGCAGTACCTATTTATCTACTTGCACTTTGACGTGCTTTCGAACTGCTAGGTGGGCAGGAGCTGGGGACCAAGCAACCGGAGCTCACCCCGTCGCGGGGATTCGAACCGCCGACCTTCTGATCGGCAAGCCCTAGGCTCTGTGGTTTAACCCACAGCGCCACCCGTGTCCCAAGGTGATTATACTGCTTCAAAGAACTTCTATAAATAAGCTTCAGTGTCCAACCAAGAGCTTATAATAGGCAGGTAGCTGATCTTTCTTGAATATTCTACTAGATTCCATTTACAGTAATCTGTTTATCAGTAAGAATGAAGAAAGGGAAGCAGTAGTCTCATTTTATATCAGGTAGTCTTATTTTATATGGGAAACAATACCCTGATCACCTCTCACTTTGGAAATCAGAATAAGATAAGGATTGTAGAGTGAGAGTGTTGAGAGACTAGTTGACTTTTTCCTCTAGAAAGAGATTATTGCTTTATACTGACTTTTTTTTTACACATTGATAGCTGGGTATGAGGCACATTTGAAACACATCTAATAGATGCATACATGTGTGTGTGTGTGTGTGTGTGTGTGTGTGTGTATTTCTTCCTTCTAGGTGGTGCTCCAAATTATTATCCCAACAGTTTTACTGGCCCTGAAGACCAGCCCACCTTGAAGGAGAGCAGTGTGCTTCTGTCTGGCGATGTGCAACGCTTCAATAGTGCAAATGAGGACAATGTGTCTCAAGTAAGCAGAGTAGAAATGGGAAATTATTTTGGACATGGGTTGGATGTATACACTGTTTTTTTATGGGGTGAATTGACTTTCTTGAGACACCTGCAAAACACCTACCTTGAAAGCAGGTTAAAAGATTTTTTTTGTGATCCATCTTGCAGAAACTTAGCTGTGGCTTCTCTAGGCCATTTCTTCATTACCCCTTTTGTTACCCTATCAAGTTGTAGAGTTTCATATACCCCCCCCCCCACAATAGATCAATGAAAGCTCTTTTCTAGGCTTGTATGCAATCCTAGACCTACCCTGGGGAGACCCACTGGAATGAATGAACTTGCCTAATTCAGGAGCCTCTGGGAGGGGCTACCACTGGCTGACCCAGCAGTTGAGTGTTTGCCCAAGCTTTGATATAATTGGCCCTAGGTCACATGGCCTAGAGTTTGGAATACATGCAAGTGTTTCCTGAAATGCCACCCCCCTTTTAAAAACAGAATAATGCCTGTGTAAATTCCACCAGCACAAGTTCAACCAGCTGAGCCAGGGGGAGTGACATATGCCAGCATATGTCAGGCTTGAGCAAGATGAAAGGTTTATGCTCAGCCAGAAAAGCTCAAGATCTGCCAACTCCAAACTCTCTGATCCTGGCAGATCCTGGCTTTAGATTGTGCTGTAAATTGTAAATCTGATACACATCTCGGGGATAAGACTGTTGGTCATCCCTTCTGTTCCCAGTGTTGATGGTGGAGTTTTAAGTCAGTACAGTGGTACCTCTGGTTGCGAACTGGATCTGTTCCGGAGGCCCATTCGCAACATGAGCAGAGCGCAATCTGAAGCACCAAGTCTGCGCATGTGCGCGGCGCGATTCGGCGCTTCTGCGCATGTCATTCTGTGCTTCTGCGCATGGACGAAGCGCCGAACCCACAGGTAACCCGTTCTGGTACTTCCGGGTTCGGCGCGTTCGTATCCCGTGACGAACGCAACCCGCAGCGATCGTAACATGACGTATGACTGTAGTGAGACTCTCTCAGTTGAAAGTTTTTATTTTATTTTAGAAAACTTCTTAATAATTATGCAACACAGGATACATCCATAATGTGAGAGAAATTTGTCCTTCATTCTCATTTAAAGGTACGAGACTTCTATACTAAAGTGCTGAATGAGGAAGAACGTGAGAGACTTTGCGAGAACATCGCTGGCCATCTTAAAGATGCTCAGCTTTTCATTCAGAAGAAGGCTGTAAGTGATAAATTGCTACTTTTATCTGATGACATCTGATCCATGCTCTTAATGTACATCCTACAATAATTTTAGAATATAGACTTGTGTGCCACCTTATTTTAAGATGCATGAAAATATGAGACAGACAAAAATTTTAAGGTAGAAAACCCCCCCGAATGTAATAGGTAAGCCTTCAGCAATCTCTTTTTGAAATACTATTTAAATTATAAGGATAAAATAATACTAGAGTAACTAGCACAGGGCGTCTTGTCAGTTGAAAGACAGTAAGCCTCCCTGCTTACTTTTTCAAGTAAGACATGGATATAGTTGCAGGTAGGTAGCCGTGTTGGTCTGTCATAGTCAAAACAAAATAAAAAATAAAAAAATTCCTTCCAGTAGCACCTTAGAGACCAACTAAGTTTGTTCTTGGTATGAGCTTTCGTGTGCATGCACACTTCTTCAGATACATGGATATAGTTAGAGATGTTTAGGTCCATGCTGTAGCATAGAAAGCGCATGAACAAAGCTATGACTTCTGCATGAAAAAATTACATTTCAACTTTGGAGGGAAGCTGTGTAATACTATGGTCGTAGGAGGTGATTTGGAAGCTCTTTCATTCAAACCCAGTTACTAGTTTCAAATCTTCATGTCAATAGCAGATGGCATAGTTTACATAAAATTTGAGAAGGTAAATTTGAGAACATATGAAGAGGCTGCTGGATCAGGCTCATGGCACTTCTGGTCCAGCATCCTGTTCTCACAGTAGCCAACCTGATGCCTGTGGGAAGCACCCCAGCAGGATAGGAGCACAACAGCACTCTGCCCACCTGCAATTCCCAGCAAGTGGAATTCAGAGACTTACTGCCTCTGGCCGTGGAGGTGGAACATGGGAAGAGAAGGGGCTTTGGATGAAATCTTAATGCAGGCTTATATTTGCTCTTCAACTTCCTTTTGCCAATCTAGGTGAAAAACTTTACTGATGTCCATCCTGATTATGGTGCTCGCATCCAAGCCCACCTGGACAGGTACACTGCTAAAGGGGGCAACAAGGTATGGAAACAACTTCCATTCAAATTACTGTGTGCTGAGGGGCTAAGGCATGAATATGTAAATTGCCGTAGATGAAAGTGCATGATCAAAAGAGAGGACTGTGGAGTTGGGGTGAATGGTTTTTTTTGGGGGGGGGGGGGTTTAAAATGCAAACTTTAAAATGCTGCCAGTTCAAGTGGCCAAAGTCCCCTGCAAGCTTGCCTTGATCAATTGTTTCTTTTTAAGTGCCATATGAAAATGTATTGCACAAAAATGTGTTTGCCAATATGCCAGCAAATCATCGGATTCTTAGGATAATACCTTAGTTCTGGGAGAGTAAAGCCCTCCTGTTCCCCCAACATAAACAGGCGGGGGTGGTGGAGTATGGCAGCTGTGGAACTGCCATGCTTATTTTCCTTCTGTTTTGGGGTTAATAGGAGGGAAAATCTGAGGAGATGGAAGAAATGAAAAAATTAAAAAGAAAAGCGCTCTCACTTTTGCTCTGGCATTTTAGGATTTGGTAGTTCCTGCATCCTCAGATTCTCCCTCCCGTCTCTAAAGGGTTTCTGTGTTAGAAACTTGCTCCTACAAACCATGCTGACTGTCAGTGGTTTAAACTATTTTTGTCTCATTTCTAGGATTGTGTTCATACCTACACCCAGTCTTCTCATGTTGCTGCAAAGGAAAGATCTAATTTGTAGAAAGTATGACCTGTGGTCCCATTGATCACTGCATTTGCATCCGTCCAACTGGAAAACAAGCCTTAATCCTGCAAATATTCATGTTTTTATGGAAATCTCCTTTGTTGTGGCAGTTGCAAGGCAGAACCATTGAAGTTTGCATTTGTGATTAAAAACTAATTGAATTATAATCTTATGCCTTGTAAAACATTCTGTCTAGACTGTTAAAATCGATCTGTACTGGCAATCACTTTTCAGCAGTATGACTGAAATATATGGCTACAGTAACTTTTTGTCTACTTTTGCATAATTAATCAAATGGTTTGCCTTATTTTTGTATTCTTGTAACTAATCCTGCATTTATTTACTCAAAAGAACTTGCATAATATTTTGATGGTATATCTTCTACTGACGATGTTAAAATCAATATAGCAACAGGTGAATAAAATTCTTACTCACAGGGGTATTAACATTTTAAAAAGAGCACATTTTAATAAATGCTCCCATTATACAAGCAGTTTTATCTTGCAATGGCGCTAAAATTTATCAGACTTTTGTTGATGAAGGATGGATTACAGGAGCTATATTTGAAACACACATTTGATCATATTTTCTTTTCTTTAACTTCATTTTGACAAATATATATACAGAAACAAGGTAATCCATTATACTGGACAATTCTTACAGTGCCTATTCTCAAATAAAATTATCATTATAATGAAATGTTTCACATTTATCTATGGAGTTTTAGTAACCGTGTACTTTTAGATCTAGTTCTGTGGGTCAACCTACATATGATGGTGTCATCATTCATAAAGTGTGGGTGGGTGGGAGTTGAAAATAAAAGGAGCATGCAGGATTCTTTCTCCCAATCCTGTAACTTAACTCACCAGTCAGTACTTTTTTGTTCTGATATTCGGCATGAAGAAAAGTGGAAGGAGCCAAATCAAATTTGTACTCAATGTACACATCAGGATGATTTGATGTGTATTAAAATCTCCTAACATACTGGTATATTCACACCAGTGAGTGGAGACAGATGTCTTCACTCAACACATATTACTTGGCTGGTTTCTCTGGAAATTCTGTTTCAATTGTACACACCTGGGATAAGCCTGCAGTTCTGAAGCCTGAGCCAAGCTTGCTTGGGAAAAACAGCATTAAAATGTACTGTTTCGGAAGAAACTACTAAGATAGCTGTGATCCACAGGTAACATATGTAAGGTAAATCTAAAGGGACCCCTGACCATTAGGTCCAGTCGTGACCAACTCTGGGGTTGCGGCGCTCATCTCGCTTTATTGGCCGAGGGAGCCAGCGTACAGCTTCCAGGTCATGTGGCCAGCATGACTAAGCTGCTTCGGGCGAACCAGAGCACCGCACGGAAATGCCGTTTACCTTCCCGCACGTCTACTTACACTTTGACGTGCTTTCGAACTGCTAGGTTGGCAGGAGCTGGGACCGAGCAATGGCAGCTCACCCCGTCGCGGGGATTCGAACCGCCGACCTTCTGATCGGCAAGCCCTAGGCTCTTTGGTTTAACCCACAGCGCCACCCGCGTCCCAACATCATATGTACAGGGATTCAAAAAACAGGTGGGAATGTGCTGGTGCCAGAGTAAACAGCCTGACTATGTACATAGAAATGTTAGGATGACATTACACAGTCTCCATTGGAGAATTCATAGCTTCCCTCCATTCCCACTAATTTATAGCCCCTTTCATGCCCCCTGCTGCTCAACAGTGCAGATGTTCTCAATATGAGGGGTATAGGCTGATACTCCAGGTAAAGAGGGATAAAACAGAGAAAGATTTCAAGGCTTTGATGCCAGCTTTCAACCAAGTGAAATAAAACACCAGCTTCCTTTCCAGTAAAGGTGCATGGGAGCAAACTATTAATGCTGCAGTCCTATGCACATCTGCCATTGAGCTTCGTAGGGATTACTGTACTTCTGAGTAAATATGCATGGGATCAGCTGCAGGAGGAACTTTGGTGAGAAAAAGAGAGGCAAAGCGGCAATTATGTTTGAGAGAGAAAGGGCAAAGGAGGAGCAGAGAAAGTGCAGCTTTTAAGAGATTTTTATAGATGAGGGGAGATCGCATCAATGGAAAGCTTTGAGTTCAAGCCTTTTTAGCCCTTCCCTGCTCTTTAAGCAGATGACTCTGCCTTTGCAGATTCCTGTATAGCAGACCACAGGAAATGACATTCGATTGTTTCATAATGTTCAGTGCAAGCCAAAAACGGATCACAAGGCTTATAAAATGTACTGGTACTTTTGAAAGTAAGTTTTTTTTTTTTTTAAAGACATTTTCACATCGGTTTGCCACAAAACCTGTTCTTAACCACCACAAATACAGCTGTCCCAGTCTAACATATTCTGTCTTCATTCTGCTGTAAGGATGCTTGAAACACTTCCCATCTTTTTATCCCATACTCCCATACCTTATGATCACTTGCTTTAAACACTAGGCAAGCTCCTCTTCCTCTTGCCCTTAAGCAGCCATGGGCAATCTTAGGACAATTGCTGTGTAACCCTCAAAGCATTTGACAAAGTTAATTGGAACTTCCTATTTACCCTCTTAGCTAATGCAAACTTTGGCAATGAACTTGCACCTCGGTAGTAGGGTGGTGGCCAGGGTGAACAGACAATATTCAGAAAGATTTCCAATACAATGGGGAGCAAATTCTGGACTTCGCTACAATGATTTAAGTTCTTTGAAATGGAGATTAAAATTTAAACAAACTTTAAACCACAACCCAATATGCCATAGATGAACTGGGTGTCGGCTGTGAAAATGGTGGCACTGACAATTTTTGTCAGTTCCATTTGAGTGTTTAAAGAAGTTAATTGTGACTTTTGTCCACCAGGGCAAATGACCTGGTTTGAGATTTGGTTCGTGGTTTTATATTGGCCCTCTGCGAAAAGAGACCTTCCTTTACCACACCATCAGGGGTACTATGAAACTGCCCACCTACATAATATTGTAAAAATTATACATAACTCTAAGGACTGCTTATGCCTTCATACAAAAAACCTAAGTCAGTTAAGTGGCTCCTAGCCATACCCTTCTTGGTCCATTGTAAATCACTTTTGCACTCAAATTTCCAATCCATTTACACCTGCAGGTCTCCAGGTGTGCTCCTAGATCCCTAAACCCCCCAATATCACCTTTGATTCCTTTCATATTCCACTCACAGTTTCAAAATCAAGACAGGGATCAGCATGGCAAGGATCAGCAGGGATACATGGCAAGAAGCGGGACTACTGAGTTAAAGATCTATATGATAATAATTTACCTATAAAGGCCGATGAGCTGGCTACTAAATTACCAGGCAGGCAGGATATATTGGTTTTATATACACCAAGTGGTTCATTTTGCCACCAAACTGTCCTTTCCTTATCCATCAGAGAACAAACCCCGGTTGAAAACTTAGTGCTCAATTCAACCCCAAACAGGATGCTGTCTATTCTTTATAAAATTATTTGTGATATTAAGACGGAAAATTTTGATTCTCTGAAACAAATTTGGGAATCTGATCTGTGGATTCAGATGGAACAGGGGGACTGGTGTAATGTGGGCCAAAAACCGTTGTTATCTGTAAAGACAAAAATCAGAGACAACCCCTTTAAGCTGTTTTGCCGCTGGTATCCGACTCCACAGCAATGCCATCACATCTACTCAGCAGCTTCTTCCCTGCTGTGTTGGAGAGGATGTGGCGGGATTGGAAAAGCACACACCAAAGTACAATGTTTTTGGACTGAGGTTCATACAGAAATAAGTCTCATCTGACATCAAATGGTTCAATGTTCACCACAGCTCACTTTATTGTCAGTTGATGATCCAAAAGATTTATGCTAGAATAATGGAATAGTTTCCTCCTCGTAACAGCATGGAAGGTGATTGCCCAAACATGGAAGCAGCTGGAAAACCTGAACTCATCCCTGTGGAGACAAAAAGCATGGGCAGTACAGTAGTGTTAATGGAAAAGCTCCTGAAAGCTGTGAATGGTAAACAGAACTCTGATGGCTTCATAAAAAATAGCGTCCCTTTATAACTTTTATATGAAACAATACCACAACATGGCATTCCCCCCCCCCCCCCAGCATACACAACTCTGGTGTAACATTTCCCACTGGTAATACCGTCCAGTCCCACTTTGGGAGGAGAGAGGGGGTTCTTCCACCCAATGTCCAGTTGCTGTGGGGAGGGCAGTGGAAGGAGGGTACACTAAATCAGGTGGAAATGCCTCACAGACTAAATCCAGATTTACCCGTTATTTAAAGCTTCGATAGTCTCACAGCCTATGCCCAGTTATGATTTTCTATCTTGATTAATAAGTTCAGAAGTGCCATTTTAAGTAGAGGGGGAAACCCTCTGGTAATTTTGAGAAGAGTTTGGATTTGATATCCCACTTTATCACTACCCAAAGGAGTCTCAAAGCGGCTCACATTCTCCTTTCCCTTCCTCCCCCACAACAAACACTCTGTGAGGTGAGTGGGGCTGAGAGACTTCAGAGAAGCGTGACCAGCCCAAGGTCACCCAGCAGCTGCATGTGGAGAAGCGGGAGCCAAATTTAAAAACAGAGGAATTAAGGGATGTCAAGGGGAAGGAAGAATCAGTAAAAATGACCTCTTCCTTCAGTGGGGCCATTCTTTTTGCAGTTTTTCATTTCCAAAACCAAGCCACTGAAACTTACTGTAAACATTTAGTCTACTTCAAGTTACTTCTTAATGCCATAGCCACTCAGCACCCAGTAAATTGAAGATGCTTCCATACCTTTTTGCTGCCTTTAGCACTGTACCTGTCCAGGTGGGCTTGGATGCGGGCACCATAATCAGGATGAACATCAGTAAAGTTTTTCACCTAGATTGGCAAAAGGAAGTTGAAGAGCAAATATAAGCCTGCATTAAGATTTCATCCAAAGCCCCTTCTCTTCCCATGTTCCACCTCCACGGTCAGAGGCAGCAAGTCTCTGAATTCCACTTGCTGGGAATTGCAGGTGGGCAGAGTGCTGTTGTGCTCCTATCCTGCTGGGGTGCTTCCCACAGGCATCAGGTTGGCTACTGAGAGAACAGGATGCTGGACTAGATGGACTATGAGCCTCATACAGCAGCCTCTTCTATGATGTTATAATAATAATAATTTATTATTTATACCCCACCCATCCAGCCGGATTTCCCCAGCCACTCTGGGCGTCTCCCAACAGAGTATTAAAAACACAATAAAACATCAAACATTAAAAACAACCCTAAACAGGTTTGCCTTCAGATGACTGCTAAAAGTCAGATAGTTGTTTATTTCCTTGACATCTGATGGGAGGGTGTTCCACAGGGTGGATGCCACTACCGAGAAGGCCCTCTGCCTGGTTCCCTGTAACTTTGCTTCTCGCAGTGAGGGAACTGCTAGAAGGCCCTCAGAGCTGGACCTCAGTGTCTGGGCTGAACGATGGGGGTGGAGACGCTCCTTCAGGTATACTGGGCTGAGACCATTTAGGGCTTTAAAGGTCAGCACCAACGCTTGAATTTCTTAAATTTACCTTCTCAAATTATATGTAAACTATGCCATCTGCTATTGACATGGAGATTTGAACTAGTAACTGGGTTTGAATGAAAGAGCTTCCAAATCACCTCCTATGACCATAGTATTATACAGCTTCCCTCCAAAGTTGAAATGTAATTTTTGCATGCAGAAGTCATAGCTTTGTACATGCGCTTTCTATGCTACAGCATGGACCTAAACATCCCTAAATATATCCAGGTCTTACTTGAAAAAGTAAGCAGGGAGGCTTACTGTCCATGGCTAGAAGTACTGTGCTAGCTATTCTGCTATTATTTATCCTATTTTAAATAGTATTTCAAAAAGCACTTTAAGTAATTAGAAGGTTGGATAACTTTTCAAGCTTAAACATTTTCTCTGTCTTACATTATATTTTTATGCATTTTACAACGTGTTTATATAGAACTCTATATCTTCTAAAATTATTGTAGGACAGGGGTGTCAAACTCAAATTCATCGGGGGCCGCATCAGCAGTTTGGTCACCCTCAAAGGGCCGCCCTTCCCCTCTCCACTGTGTGGAAAAAATTTTTTTTCTGGTTTTCCTCCTCTAAAAGGCTGGGAGGGAGGGAGGGAAGAGAGAGAGAAGGAAGGAAGGAAAGAAGGAAAAAAGAAGGGGTGAGAAAGAGAGATGGATGGATGGATGGAAGGAAGGAAAGAAAGAAAGAAAAATAAAGGGAGAGAGAGAGAGAAGGGAGGGAGGGAGGAGGAAGGAAAGAAGGAAGGAAGGAAAGAAGGAAGGAAAGAAAGAAAGGAATGAGAGAGGGGGGAAGGAAGGAAAGGGTGAGAGAGGGGGGAAGGAAGGGGTGAGAGAGTGAAAGAAAGAGGGAGAGGGAAGGAACGAAGGGGTGAAAGAGAGGAGGGAGGGAGGGGTAAAAGGGAATGAGACAGAGAGAGAGAGAAGGAAGGAAGGAAGGAGTGAAAGAGAGAGAGGAGAGAGGGAAGATGCTGCTTGCTTCTCCACCCCCCCACCCGAAAAAGAAGGCTTTTGCGGGGGGGGGCGGGAGGAGCAAGAAACGTCTCCGCTGTAGCGGAGGAGATGCTGCTCATTCTCCCCCCCCCCCACCGCTGCCTGCTGTTCGCAGGGATTGGCGCAGCGTGGGGTGGTGGTGGGATCAGCAGGCTGGTGCGGGGGGCTTCCCTGACGCGGCAGAAAGCCGCGCGGGGCACCCCCGAGGCGGCAAAAAGCCGCGCTGGGCCAAAACGGCCGGGGAAAAAAAAACCTTGCCGGGTTGACCCGGCAAGGCAAAAATGGTGCGGGGGGCTTCCCTGAGGCGGCAGAAAGCCGCGCGGAGCACCCCCGACGCGGCAAAAAGCCGCCCTGGGCCAAAACGGCCCGAAGAAAAAAAGCCTTGCCGGCCCGGGGAAAAAAAACCTCTGCTCCCTTCCTCTCGCGCGCGCTGACCTTCGCCGCCCACCGCCAATCAGCGCACGCTCCCGGGCCACATGACGAGGTCTCGCGGGCCGCATTTGGCCCGCGGGCCTTGTCCTTGACACCTGTGTTGTAGGATGTACATTAGAAGGATAGTTCAGATGTTACTGGATAAAAGTAGCAGTTTCACTTACAGCCCTCTTCTGAATAAAAAGCTGAGCATCTTTAAGGTGGCTAGCAATGTTTTCACTTAGCCTCTCGCGCTCCTCCTCATTCAGCACTTTGGTATAGAATATGCGTACCTTTAAATGAAAATAAATTCATCTCTCATTATGGGCGCATCTTGTGCTGAATAATTTTTCAGGAGTTTTCTAAAATAACATACCAACTGAGCTAAGAGAAAGTCTCACTACTGACTTAAAACTCTGCCACCAACACAGTAAACAGAAGGGATGCCCACAAGCCTTGTTCCTGAGATGTGTTTCAGGTTTACAATTTACAGCACAATCCAAAGCCACCACCAAGATGAGAAAGTTTGCATTTGGCAGATCTTGGGCTTTCTTGGCTGAGCTGATGCTCAATCAGGTCTATATCAGCATAAACCTTTCATCCTGTTCCAGCCTGACATATGCTGGCATAAGATGCTCACCTTGGCTCAGCTGGTTGAACTTAAGCCAAAGTAATTTACACAGGCCTAATTCCAAAAAGGGACGCGGGTAGCACCTTGGGTTAAACCACAAAGCCTAGGGCTTGCCGATCAGAAGGTCGGCGGTTCGAATCCCCACGACGGGGTGAGCTCCCATTGCTCGGTTCCTGCTCCTGCCAACCTAGCAGTTCGAAAGCACGTCAAAGTGCAAGTAGATAAATAGGTAGCGGGAAGGTAAACTGCGTTTCCATGCGCTGCTCTGGTTTGCCAGAAGCGGCTTAGTCATGCTGGCCACATGACCTGGAAGCTGTCTGCGGACAAACGCAGGCTCCCTCGGTCAGCAAAGCGAGATGAGCGCCGCAACCCCAGAATCGTCCGTGACTGGACCTAATGGTCAGGGGTCCCTTTACCTTTAATCCCAAAAAGCGGAAGTGGTGGCAGTGGCAGCAGTCATGGCGGGGGAATTCCAGGGCCAAGACAGGACAAGGAGATACTTGCACCTATTCCAAACTTTGTTTAGGTCAGCCATTTGATGTTGGGCCGAATTCTCAAAACTCTGGCAGAAAATGACCTGCTGCTTCAGCCAGCAGAGCTCCTCCCAGACACCCCTGAGTGGAGTTTGGAATAGTGGTAACTTACAGCACCTTCCTGTAGCTAGGAGAGCTTCTGCCTGCTATTGGGCACAGGTTACCATGAGTTGTATCCAGTAAAGTTTTACTCAGAGCAGACCCATTGAAATTAATAAACCTGAGTTAGTGATGTTCATTGATTTCAATGGGTCTCCTCGGAGTAGGTCTAGGATTGCATACAGGCCTAGAAAAGAGCTTTCATTATCTATTGTGTGTGGGAGGGTATATGAAACTCTACAACTTGATAGGGTAACGAAAGGGTAATGAAGTAATGGCATAGGGAAGCTACAGGTAAGTTTCTGCAAGATGGAACTATATCACAAAAAACCTTCAACCCGTTTCAAAGCAGGCATTTTGCAGATGTCTCCAGCAAGTCAATTCATTTCATTAAAATGAATTCAGCTTGTATATTCAACTCATATCCACAATAAGGCAATCTTCCATTTCTATTCTGCTTACTTGAGACACATTGTCCTCATCTGCACTATTGAAGCGTTGTACATCACCGGAAAGAAACATGCTGCTCTCCATCACACTGGGCTGGTCTTCAGGGCCAGTATAACTGTTGGGGTAATAATTTGGAGCACCACCTAGAAGAATATATATGTTTGTATGCATGTTTTAGGAGTGCCACATGCCTAGCTATCAACATTTGCAAAGAAAGATCAGTGTACAGCAATAGCTCTTTTTAGATAAAAGGTCAACTGGAGCCTCTCAACTCACTCACTCTCCAATTCCTATTTGATCCTGATGTCCAAGTGAAAGCTGATTAGGATATTGTTTCCCAGTTACTTAATTTCTTAAATACTACTTCTCTTGTTTGCATGTCCTTACTGATAAACAGAATACTCTGAATGGGATCTAGTAGATGGAACATTCAAGAAAGATCAGCTACCTGCCTATCATAAGCTCTTGGTTGAGGACCAAAGCTTAATTTACAGAAGTTCTTTGAAGCAGTACAATCACCTTGGCATGACTTTAAATATAATTTTATTTCATTTTTCCCACCAGTAGGTATAAATGCTTGGAGGCAAAACGACTGCTTGCCGTATGTTCATGCATTCATTCCTTGTTTCCCTACAGATGAAAATATATTTTGATTTAAAAAAATTATGTATCCATATGGCTAAATTAAGGTCAAATATGCTTGAGCCCGGTTTTGGCGGGGAAGGGCGGGATATAAATAAAAGTTTATCATTATTATTATTATTATTATTCAAAAGAAAAAAAAAGTCAAAAAAGGGGCAATATTCCATTGTGTCAGGGCACAAACTTTAACAGACTTCTGTTCACACAACAGGACTTCCCCTTCCTCTGCTCTACCAACCACAGCACATTCCCCAAATCTTTAATGGAGGTGTTGGGGGATTCTCCTGAAGAGATTTTTTTTTGGGGGGGGTATAGGAAGGAGCAGAGTACAGTGGTACCTTAGTTTAAGAAATAGCTTAGTTTATGAACAACTTGGATTAAGAACGCTGCAAACCCGGAAGCAGGTGTTTTGGTTTGTGAACTTTGCCTTGGAAGTAGAACATGTTCCGCTTCCTGTGGAGTGTGTTCCATTTGTAAATTGAGTCCCCTCTGCTATGGGAAAGCACGCCTTGGTTTAAGAACGCTTTGGTTTAAGAACGGATTTCCGGAACGGATTAAGTTCTTAAACCAAGGAACCACTGTAAATTAAAGACCCACCACTTTAGCAGAAGTTGGGATGGATTTCACTCACAGTTAAGCATCTAACCTGAAGGAATATTAGATCATATATTCAGACCATGTTACAAACGCAGAGGAAGAAAAAGTCCTTGCACATGATATTGCAGATTACTTCCAGAAGACACCTTTTGGAATTACCTTGGTTATCAGAAACGCACATACGTCCATCTCTCTGGTAGTTGGCAGTCCGAGTGCGGTATGGACAGTTTACAGGAATTTGAAGGAAGTTGGGTCCCAGACGATATCTGTGAGTATCTGGATATGAGAAAAGACGACCCTAGAATACATCAAAGAGAAAAGGTTCAAGGTCCTCTTCTTTGGGTGGGGGCTGAGACTATGATGCTCCATTCCTCCTGCTGTGCATGTATAACCCACTGCTGTACATCACTCAAACCCAGTGGGAGAGGTGAGGCAGAGAGCTGTCACCTTTATGGGCAACTAGCTCAGAACTTCAGAACCTTGGATGATAACTTTCGTCTCTATTCTGTAAGCCATCAAGAGCAGTGAAGTTTCCCTAAACGTTTTAAAGTGAGTTACGAATTTTCCTAGCTCTTTAAGTTCCTTTTTTGTTGATGTACTTTACGTTCTAAGAGGCTGTAAATGTTAGTTCCCGAGTGCCAATCCATTTGAGAGAATGGCTGTGGAACGGAAGTGGACAAGAAGAAGTCATTCCCCCTCCAGCCAGCATAAAGCTGAAGCTTCAGGAAGATACAACCCGAAAGACAGAACTTTAGGATGAAGGTCTGTTTTACCGATTTCATAACACATGCCAACTATATTTTTTTATGTAAAATCCTTATGTGCTGTTTGATGTGTGAGAGTTCCGGGCAATTTATATCTGTACAAATTATTTGCTGCGAGTCCCTGCAGAAACTCTTAATGAAAACATTCCGTTAAACCAACAATAATAAATAATAGTTATATATGATTTCAGTGGTGGCAATATCCATTCATTTTAAGTTGTTCCTTGCTCCTAATGCCAATAGAAGGAGGAATTGTTTCTCACAAGGGTGATAAGAACATGCAAGAGAAGACAAAAGGTCTCAGTCCAGCATTCTGTTTCCTATAATGGAAACTAGGTAATTATCAAGTTTATAAATCTGACGGCTCTCCCCAGGTGCGATTAGGACTACCTTCTTAAAGAATTTATGAGCTGCTTTGGGACTGTAGTCTCCGAGACTGTTGAAAGCCATTGTAGAGTTACATTCTTAATTTTGATTTAAAACAGTTTACTACAGAAGTTACTTCATATTCACTAATAAGCAAACTTCCCACAACACAAAAATATGAAGCCGCAAGAGAATCGTGTTTTTTCTAGGACTGCCTTATATTTGAAAAAAATAAGATCTCATATATTTTGTATGTTTCCAGGCAGTACACGTTTGAACTGGCAGTACATTAACACAGTCATTCTACCCTAGAGAAGGAAAAAACTCTATTAGAATATTCTACGGAATATTTATGTTATGAAACACCCTTGATACACACAGCTCTAAAATATGGGATTCAGTTTTGCGAACCTGAACAGGAGAGTTTTAAACTAAATCCTGAAAGAGGGGGGGAATATTACAGATGACAGGGGAGCACCTGGTACTGGGGATAATAGCTTCATTTATGCACAGGAAACTGAGGTGGTGCTACAGAAACCTACTAAAGGTGAGCTGGGAGTTGAGGGCATGTATAAGAAATGGAAGAAAGGGGAAATATCAAAGGAGGAGTATACACGAGTAGCCAACAAGGATGAAGGTCAGGATGGCTAAAGATCATAATGAGCTTTGTGGAGAAGACAAAGAAATGCTATTGGGTGACAGAGAGAAGGAAGAACTATTCAACACCTACTTTGCCTCTGTTTTCCCCAAAGGAAAGCAATGCCCAACCTTGTGATAACAGAATAAATGATGTAAGGAGGGAGCTGCAGCCCAAGATAGGAAAAGAGGTAGTTAGGAAACACCTAGCTACTTTAGGTGGTGGCGCTGTGGGTTAAACCACAGAGCCTAGGGCTTGCCGATCAGAAGGTCGGCGGTTCGAATCCCCGCGACCGGGTGAGCTCCCGTTGCTTGGTCCCTGCTCCTGCCAACCTAGCAGTTCGAAAGCACGTCACAGTGCAAGTAGATAGATAGGTACCGCTGCAGCGGGAAGATAAATGGCGTTTCCGTGTGCTGCTCTGGTTCACCAGAAGGGGATTTGTCATGCTGGCCACATGACTTGGAAGCTGTATGCCGGCTCCCTCAGCCAATAATGCAAGATGAACGCCGCAACCCCAGAGTCGGTCACGACTGGACCTAATGGTCAGGGGTCCCTTTAGTTTACCTTTAGCTACTTTAAATGAATTGAAATCTCCAGGTCCTGATGAGCTGCAGCCAAGGATGCTAAAGGAGCTTGAGGATGTAATTTCAGAGTCTCTGCCCATAATCTTTGAGAATTCTTGGAGAACAGGGGAGGTCTCTGCAGACTGGAGGCAGGCAAAAGTAGTCTAGTTTCAAAGGTGGGGGGGGGAGGGGAGAAGACCCAGGTAACTACTGACTAGTCAGCTTTATGTCGATACCAGGAAAGGTTCTAGAACAGATAATTAAATAGTTGGTCTATGAGCACTTTAAAAAGGATGCTGTGATTACTAAGACCCAGCACAGTTTTATTGAAAACATGTCATGCTAGACAAATCTGATTTCTTTTGTTGATACGAGTTACAGGCTTGGTGGATCAGGATGTGTTGTGGACGTAATGCATATTGATTTCAGTAAGGCTTTTGACTATGAAATAAATATAAAAATACTATACTCATTACCTGTAACATTTTATCAGGGCTAGGTTCAATTCCTGGAGGCATGTTGCTTGGAGCAAAGGCAATTTGTTCCACCTCAGCAAAATAGTTGACAGGGTTTCTGTTTAAGACAAGTTTCCCCACCGGGATAAGAGGATAGTCTTTGTGAGGCCAAACCTATAAAATGCAAGAATACTATTTATTACAGACATCTTCCAAGTATATCTTTCCATAGAGATGCAGGACTTGTATTCCTTATATCCAACACGTAGGATAAAGGGATGGAAATTACGCTTACCTTGGTTACATCAAAAGGATTGAATGGAAATGCCTCAGCCTGTTCAAATGTCATAACCTGGATATAGAAACTCCAAGAAGGATAGTTTGCATTAGCAATAGCATTGTAAAGATCGCGCAGGGCATAGTCGGGATCTTCAGAGGCCAGTCTTCCTGCTTCTTCAACAGTAAGGTTTTTGATTCCTTGATCAGTCTGCAAAAATCAAAATAACATCATCTTAGAATTTTTGATTAATAAATGTTTTGATTAAGAATTGCATACTTGTAACGATGAAAGAAAGAAATACTGAAATTATTAAGGAGACAAGTCTGTGTGTGGTCTAAAGATTTGCTGTGGGAGAGGGCATAAGAAGCTGCCATACTGGAAAGAAGCCTATATCCAGAGGTGCAGATAGACTTGCTTCTTCTCAAATTTAAATAAATTAGCATTAAATAAATACAACAGTGGTTTGGCAATTCTATGAGAGAAAGCAAATCTTTCAAAGGCAAACACTGGTTTAAGAAAACAAATGATTCTATGATTGTATAGGAAGCATAGGGGAATTGTTTCACTCATTACTGAAGCTGCAGGAACTACCGTACATAGTATATGCAACCAAAAGACTGCCCCATATATCATTCAAATAAGTTGCAAGAAGCATCATATGAAAATCTTACAAGACTAGTTGAAACAAACAACCAAAAAAAATTCCTTCCAGTAGCACCTTAGAGACCAACTAAGTTTGTTTTTGGTATGAGCTTTCGTGTGCATGCACACTTCTTCAGATACACTGAAACAGAAGTCACCAGACCCTTATATATAGTGAGAGGGTGGGGAGGGGTATTACTCAGAAGGGTGGTGGGAATGGGTGATTGGCTGATAGGTGAGGTAAACCTGTTGACGACTGTTAATGACTGCAATTGGTCTTGCAGGAAAAAGCAAGGGGTGAGATGGCTAAAAATAGCTTTGTCATGTATAATGAGATAAGAATCCAATGTCTCTAAGGTGCTACTGGAAGGAATTTTTTAATTTTTTATTTTGTTTCGACTATGGCAGACCAACACGGCTACCTACCTGTTACAAGACTAGGAATGCAAAACTACATTTTCAAAACCCTGTAAACAACAATATGTTAATATTCCAGTAATACTGATTTAGAAGTAGGAAACGGTTATTAACAAGTGCTGAACAGGAAAACTGAAATTGTTACCTTAAAATGAAATTTGCAGTATACAGCATTTCCTTCAGCATTTACTAGCTTAAAAGTATTAGATCCGAAGCCATGCATGTGACGAAATCCATCTGGAATGCCACGATCACTGAACAGGAACGACACCTAAATATAAAGCAACAAATAATAATAATAATAATAATTTTTATTATTTATACCTCGCCCATCTGGCTGGGTTTCCCCAGCCACTCTGGGTGGCTTACAGCATATCTAAAAACATAATAAAAAACATTAAAGCATTAAAAACCTCCCAGTACAGGGCTGCCTTCAGATGTTTTCTAAAAGTTGTGTAATTCTTTAGCTCCTTGACATCTGAAGGGAGGTGTTCCACAGGGAGGGCGACACTACCAAAAAACTAACAAATCTACCCCGGCTATCCTTAATGAAAGAAAGCGCACATAACTAAAACCAGGTACACTTTTGTATAGCGGACCATGGACTTCTCTGCACTGAAGAATGCTCCAGCCATAATTTATTTTCAGCCCTCACCCCTGAAGCCTTTGCCCTACATCAATAGTGCAATATCTCGTTTCCACATAATCCATCTGAGAGAGCCAGAGAATCATGTCCCAAGGTGCACACAGGATATACGAAGGAAACAAAGTTGACTCAGTCTGCAAGGCAAAGAAAAAACAGGACAGAAAGGGTAAATCCTACCTGGTGCAGAGACTCAGGGCGAAGACTCCAGAAGTCCCACACCATGTTTGGATCTTTCAGATGAGTTTGTGGATTTCTCTTTTGGGTGTGGATAAAGGACATGAACTAATACAAACAAAATACAAATGAAAAATACATGATTGTATACATCCCTTATTCTAAGTTGACTGTAAAGCAAGTTCAATATATCTGAACTTACTCTGAGCGATGATAGAACCATAAATCTTAAAAACAATCAAAGGAACATAAGAGAGCAGTGATTGTTTGGGACAATCATCAGGAGATCCTGAAAACTGCAATATTATATCCTCCTGCTTATTTCTATTTTGTTAAACTTTGACAAAACTCATGAGAAACTGCATTTGTTAACAAAAAACTGAAACTTGGGCCTGACAAGACAGAGATGTTCATAGGGAGAGGATCAATGAACAATGGTACTTATGCCCTCCCTGCCCCTCTTGAAGGAACAGGTTTGTAATTTTGGGAGCAGTGTTGAGTCCATCATGCTTTCTGGATTCTCAGGTAGGTTTGGTAAATATACTGGTTACAGCTGCTCCAAAATGTGTGTTTCAACACCCAGCAGCCTGGCTTTGAAGACTTACGAAGCTTCAACTAGTGAAAATGCAACCGTCATTTTAATTAACAAAATGAGTGGATGAGAAAATTACACCAGCACTAAAGCAACTGTATGGCTTCCATTGCTTTTCTTGACACAATCTGAAGTGCTGGCGTTAATCTTTAAAGATTTAAATGGTCCAAACCCAGTGTAGGCCTATAGAAGGGAACATCTTCAATTTCAGTCTGCAAGTACCCAACGATTTTCAAAGGTAAATGTGCTCAGAGATAAAGGTTTCTCATTTTTTAGAATGCTCTTTGGAACTTGCTCTCCAGGGCAGCCTGCCTGATTCAATGATCCCTCTCAGGCAATCCATATTGCAATCCATATTGCTTGTAAACATTTGAGCAAGCAGCTCATTTTTCAGAGCATCACTTGAATGTGCTCACCTTAATTAAAAAATCTGAACTGAAATGAAACACTGAAAGGCAACCTCAATGCTCAAATTACAGAGAATACACATCTGGACAAAAACAATAATTATGGCCATTCAGAAGCTAACAGAAAGGTACTTTATGTTAGCAGAAGATTCCTCTGGGCACAGGAACTGTAATTTGATTTTTAAAAATAAGCCCCATAGAAGAAACAGTTTCAGGTATTTTGTGCCTTTCTCTCTCCCTTTTGTTCACCACCCATTAACTTATTTTGGGTGCCCAAATAAACATCTGTCATGAGTTGACCTACCAGCATTGCATCTCTGACAAAGAAGATGGGGGTGTTGTTCCCCACAAGGTCCCAGTTACCATCTTCTGTATAGAATTTCATTGCAAAGCCTCGAGGGTCACGGACTGTATCGGCTGACCCCGATTCTCCCGCTAGATAAGGAAGGTTTATAAACGTGAACACACTGAGAACTGCACACAGTTTTCCTTCAACCCTGGAGACTGGCATCCATTCTAATACTGGGAATTTAGTATGAAACATTTAAGTTCAAAGCCAGCCATGCAAAGGGCTCACATAGCTGCACATACCATGGCCATCACATGTGTAAACTGCCCTCCTAGCCTTCACCTAATGAATGTTATAAAGCACCAGGCATGATCTTGATCCTGGCAGATCAAGAGGAGCAGATGACAACAAAGGTTGCAAGGTTTTTAGCTGGGGCAATCAGAATAAGGTCCACTATTTGACTGCTGACGCAGGACCCTAAACTGTGTTTTATATAATCGACTTTTTTATTTTGTTCTGTGTATATCACAATGTTCTTTTGTTGCTATGGCTGATGGCTGACACAAATAAAGTTTCATTCATTGATTCATAAAGTACCAATTCAAAGGATTATGCTGATGATTATACCTATATGTTGCCATTTATAGTTTCTAAGAAGAATGGAATGGGACGAGTTTATTGCACAATCATTTCCTAGTTTGGTTTGCTGAGAGCTGGCAATGTAGTGTCCTCATCAGACACCTTCCTCTTTTGCCGTGTTTCTTTATACTTTTTCCACTCACAGTTATGCAACTCAATAAGTATTATGATCCAAAAAGAAAAATCTGACTTGATTCTTGTTGGAAATTTGATTTCCCAAGGTTTTGGCTTGGGGGTGCCTTGGAGGTTAGAACGAGGCTGAAACTACAGCCTCTGAGATTGAGAAAAGCCTGGGAGGAAGGGGAGCAGGATTTTAAATCTGACTCAATAGACAGTCGCCTTCTGGTGAAAATTAAGTATGCTAAAGTTAGGAAAAAGAATGGGAAATGATTATTGTTCGATTGCAGGGTATTGTAAATAGGTTGAAACATCAGCAGGCCTTGACTTGCAATCAGTAGAAATTTGGATAAATTAAGAGAAATAATAATTGGTTAAGCATGAATATGGAAAAGCAGAAGAATTTTGAATGGAGGGAAGTAATGAGGTTTGTTGTTGTTGTTTAGTCGTTTAGTCGTGTCCGACTCTTCGTGACCCCATGGACCAGAGCACGCCAGGCACTCCCACAGTTTGGTCAAACTCATGTTAGTAGCTTCGAGAACACTGTCCAACCATCTCATCCTCTGTCGTCCCCTTCTCGTGCCCTCAATCTTTCCCAACATCAGGGTCTTTTCTAGGGAGTCTTCTCTTCTCATGAGGTAGCCAAAGTACTGGAGCCTCAACTTCAGGATCTGTCCTTCCAGTGAGCATTCAGGGCTGATTTCCTTCAGAATGGATAGGTTTGATCTTTTTGCATTGCATGGGACTCTCAAGAGTCTCCTCCAGCACCATAATTCAAAAGCATCAATTCTTCGGCGATCAGCTTTCTTTATGGTCCAGCTCTCACTTCCATACATCACTACTGGGAAAACCATAGGTTTAACTATATGGACCTTTGTCGGCAAGGTGATGTCTCTGCTTTTTAAGATGCTGTCTAGGTTTGTCATTGCTTTTCTCCCAAGAAGCAGGCATCTTTTAATTTCATGACTGCTGTCACCATCTGCAGTGATCATGGAACCCAAGAAAGTAAAATCTCTCACTCCCTCCATTTCTTCCCCTTCTATTTGCCAGGAGGTGATGGGACCAGTGGCCATGATCTTAGTTTTTTTGACGTTGAGCTTCAGACCATATTTTGCGCTCTCCTCTTTCACCCTCATTAAAAGGTTCTTTAGTTCCTCCTCACTTTCTGCCATCAAGGTTGTATCATCAGCATATCTGAGGTTGTTGATATTTCTTCCGGCAATCTTAATTCTGGTTTAGGATTCATCCAGTCCAGCCTAAGAACCTCAAAGGTTTTGAAAACAGTATTTGTGAATTTGTAGATTGGGGGGCGGGCGGGAAGTGCTATTGTGATTAAATGTGGAATTCAATTGTGAAAATCAATAAAAAAATCAATAAAAAATTATGAAGTAGATATAGAATCCCTTCCTGCACTGGTGTGCTTAATGGCATTTTGTAAAAATTAGGGAAAACAATACAAATTTTAAAGAGTCATATTGAAGGGGCGATTTCTTAATCAACTACGTACATGGTCAGAACCAATAGATGACACTACTGATGAAATATTATAGCTACAAAATATTAGAAGCCTAATGAAAATATTACCTCTAATACCCATTCAATACTACCTCTAATACCCATTCAATGAATGCATGTGCACACGGCACAAATAAAATAGACATGCATAGAATTTCTAAAGGCTAACCAACGTTAGAGAATCGAACAGCAATGGGAGCTCTTTTGCCAATATGCTCAAATACCTTTGCTTTGCAATACTTGGTGATGTCATGAGGAACTTCAAAATAGCCAAAAGCTCCTAAATAATACATGAAGTCTAAAAAAATTAGCTCCTCTAAGTACCCATTTAATGAATGCATGTGTACACATGACACAAATAAAAGGGGCACACAAAGAGGTGTTTTTTAAAGACTTACCAACAGTAGAGAATCGCATAGCGATTGGAGTTCTCTTGCCAATATGCTCAAATACCCTTGCTTTGCAATACTTGGTGATGTCATGAGTCACTTCAAAATAGCCAAAAGCTCCTAAAATGTTTAAAATAGTTGCTTTTATTAAAAACAGAAGATAAGCAGAAACAAGCAGTCTAAACGCCAAGGACTTTGGTAAGAATATCTGATTCCAGGCTGCAAATAAAGGACAAAGTACAACAACCGGCCAAAATTTTTGTTGGATTCATAATTAACAGAGAACTAATTTTTAATAAGGGGAAACTATTCAGGAGATAACTGTAGAGATCAATCAGAATGCAGGCAAAGTTCCAACTACTATCAGTTGCCAAGTAATGATACACAGACCAAGACAGTTGGGGGAAGATCTCTGCCTTTCTTGGGTGTATCTTTGCTAATGTTTTGGCCTATTTTCTCCCCCAGATGAAGGAAAAGTACACTTTATGTATAGATACTTGCAGAAGCAACTCTTCTTTTTCACTCTCTCACACAATGCCTTGGTTTGATCACCACTTTAAATCATAGTTAAGCTTAACTATAGTTTAAAGGTGAACATGCAGTGTGCTGGTACACCAAAGAGGGACTGGAGAATACGGTCATTTCCCTACTCCTGCTTTTGCTACTCTGCTGGGTGCTGGGCCATGATTTGGCTGAGCATTATGTCTGAATCTGGCCCGTGCAGAGCTTGTCTGAGGCCCAGGGCAGGAGTCACATTCTTGGTAAAAGGTAAAGGGACCCCTGACCATTAGGTCCAGTCGTGTCCGACTCTAGGGTTGCGGCGCTCATCTTGCTTTATTGGCCGAGAGACAGCGTACAGCTTCCAGGTCATGTGGCCAGCATGACAAAGCCGCATCTGGCGAACCAGAGCAGCACACGGAAACACCGTTTACCTTCCCGCCAGAGCGGTTCCTATTTATCTACTTGCACTTTGACGTGCTTTCGAACTGCTAGGTGGGCAGGAGCTGGGACTGCGCAACGGGAGCTCACCCCGTCGCAGGGATTCGAACCGCCGACCTTCTGATCAGCAAGCCCTAGGCTCTGTGGTTTAACCCACAGCGCCACCTGGGTCTTGGTATGACAGCATAAGTCCAGCACTACAAAACTGAGTGAAACACATTCTGGGAACTTCTTTGATTTCTTGTTCCTTCTGTACACAAAGCTATGTGCTACACAACTGTGTAGCTAGTTCACAATATTTAATTCTCCATCTTTTCCTTTTAAAACAACAAGCAACTTCTAACACTAACCTGCTCCTTTGGCATGTACAACTCTGTCTGGAATCCTTTCTCGGTCAAAGTTTGCCACCATATCCGTGAAAACCACATCCTGAACCAAAAGGGGGCCTCGTGGACCCACGGTCAAGAGATTTAAACTGTCTGCCACTGGGATACCGGCTCCTGTAGTCACATTATCTGGTTTCTAATTACAAAAGGGAAAAAAATCAAGGCTAGAGCAAGGAAAAGTACACACAGATTTTTACTTTTTTTGTCGTCTACTGAACGTGCTTATAGGTTAATTTGGCAGACATATGATGTAATATGCTTTCTTACACTACAGGGAAAATTACTTCCAGCATTAAACTCAATCATTTTATAATAGGAATTATTAGGAGAGGTTAGGTTTGCATGTAATAAGAACCTACGGTAGATGTTAAAAAACCAATAGAACTAATAGAAATGTGAAAAAAGGAAACCCATTTCAAGTTCTCATTATTAAATTAATGTTGAGGCAGAAATAGTTGAATAAGTAACATCCTGCTGCAACTCCAAACTTGAATGTCACCAGATTTTGAAGCGCATAGTAATTAAGTACTTAATTGTGTTTATGCTTTACCTTTAAGCTTTCAAAATAAGCTTAACCGAATAGACTGCTTGGTTTTCCAGCAACTTATGGAAAGTTAATAATTTAAAGCCTCAGGCATGAAAAGTAATTGAATTTCCGCCTACGTCGTGGATATTAACATGGTCTATTGCTAAAGGCTAAATGTATCTTTTTATATAATATATTTCCATAGCAAATTCTGTTTGTGTAATGTAAGACTCGGATATGTTGGGTTGTTCCTAAGGGTCTGAATGAACATCAGGACTATACTTCTTTTCTTTAAGAAATCACCATAGCTGCCCTCTGATTTTGAGGATTCTTTTTTGATTGAACTATATCTTTAAGAAGATTGAGAGGCTACTCCCCTCCCCCTTTAGGTACATATAGAAGACAATTAACTCACCTCCCAGTGGAAAATGCCCTAAAAACACATAGAAAAACTTGGATACACATTGATCCACCCATTCAAGGTGAGGAAATACACAATTGGTGTCTTTTATTCATAAATAATTCGATTTGAGATAAGTAACTATTGTTAATACTCATGATTTTTCAGATGCAAATCTTTTTCAAAAAAGACAGAAATCATATGATACCTCTCCATAAGCCTAATTAATTTACACTTTTTCAAAAAACGAGGTAAGGAACCAAGTACTATGAAATGCTATATTATATTTCATTATTCTGTTCAATTATAATGAATGATACTTTAGAACCTCGATGTATTTTGACATATTGTTTGATGCTGTTAAATTATAATTATTGATACTTTAGAACCATGATGTATTTTGACATATTATTTGATATTACCAGCTGAAGAAGGCGTCTGCTCCGAAACAGGGACCTGTCCTGGTCCCTAGTTTTGCATCGTACATCTGGTCCTCATTCCGGAAGTCCTTATTTCGACTCCTATTAGACTCTTCATTTTGGCTTTACATACAAAACGCTCTCCTTGAACTTTTGGATACGGATTTATATTAAATGTATTTGGTATTTTGTGTGCTTTATATTATACATAATATCATACTACACATATTATTGTGAGTTTGAATCTGTATTTTTGTTTGAAATTATAATTTTTGTTTTAATCTGCAACTGCATTTAAGACTGTAATTCTTAACAGAATATATACCCTATTTGATTTTGACTCACAAGTAGATATTATTTCTTTAGTTGAAACTTCTGGCCAGAGTTCTTGGTATAGCTATTTATTTCAAGGTTGTTTAATACAGGTAGCAACCATTTTGCATGCTTTCAATTGATGTCCGACTGCTGACATGTGGATAGTTTAGGTCACAGAAGAGGGGAAAGGGTGGGGCAGAATGGGAGGGCGGGTGTACGCACACTTACGCACACTGCACCGATGCCCGCAAAGGCCAGGAACACAACCCCCCGTGCAAATCAGGGCTTGCCTTTATTGTAAATATGTGTTCAATAAACACTTTTCTTTTTAAAAAAAGAACACTTAAAAGAAATAAAATGCCCAATTATGGCTTCTAAGGCACCATAAGTGTAGCAAGACTTACACTAACAGTTGGTACTTCCAAAAGGTACATCCTTGCCCTACCAACATTTGCCTTTTGGAAGAATGATGTTGGAGCCAGCTGTATGCCATCTACCCCTCTCCTTCTGGCTCCTTAGAGTACAGCCAGAACAGAACAAACTTTACTGTTGGTTATTTCTTATTTTGCTTTGTATTTATGTACTTAAGCTTAGGTTGGTGGGGGTTTTTTCAGTAACACTGAATTTTTTCCATTTGCCAAATTATTGATTTTTGTCAGTTTCAAATTTACTGACACGTTCTATGTTTTGTATATTTGTATTTCCAAAGCTCTGTATTTCAATGCTTTGAATATTTGCTGTGAGTTGCTTTGAGGGCACAGCTCAGCCAACCAAGCTTCAGCTACATACAAACCAATATTCAATTTGTTTAATAAATAACTATCTACTGCGCTAAAACTAACTAATGGAAATATGGACACAGGCCTGGTTAACTCTTTGGCATAGATTGCCAAATTATTATTTAGCTCAATGTCTATGGGGGGATAATTTCACCAATCCTTGGGCCAGCAAGATCCATGCCAAATTCTTGCTTTTTGGAATCTCCCCACTAGATCTTTTAAAGTCTGACCTTACCACAGCTAAAAAATTCATCAACCAGAGACTAGATGATAATGGACTGCAATGTGATCTTATGTTGGGAGGGGGGGTATGTTCACCCCGGTACATGGGAGTTTCTACTACTCAGCAAGTACCAACTTATTTAACATCCCTCTCAAATGCTAGCCATCACTTTGCGTTTATCAAAGCAAGGTTTAACGTTTTCCCCTCTAGGGTCCTTTTCCATAGATTCTCCAAGGGTCGAGTCTCTGAGTTATGTTCTTGCGACAACAAGGTGATAGAATCCCTTCAGCATATAGTTTTTAGTTGCCCCTTGTATAGTGCTGCCCGGACAAACCTTCTGAGACCATTAGTCCAAAAATTCTCTGGTCTTCCAGTGGAGACCCGCCTCACCCTATTACTGTGAGATACTGATTTGACCGTATCCTTGCAAGTGGCAAGATTTTTAACCTCTGTGTTGTCTTATAAGAGGCGAAATGGAATGCTACAGGAATTTTGAAAGTTTTAATGTATATGTTTTATATGTATACCGTATATTACTGGTTGTATCTACCCAATACTGGCTGTGTCTATTTTGTATGTGCATATGAGCTTAAAGCTGCAATAAACCTGATTGATTGATTGGATGCAGGCCAAATTTCACTGTAGAAAACTGCAGATTATGCCTACAGTAACATTCATAGTTGCAGGTTATTAATAGCTACCGGTAGCAGAGAGACCAACAGAGCTTTTGAATGGTAGTCAACATAACTGGAAGCCAGACACAAGGAAGATAACGAGCCATGACACATTCACAATCCTGAAATTTAGATGTCTAATATCAACCTCTGCAGATTAAATTAGCAAAAGTAATCTTGCATTAATTTCTAAGTGTCTCCCACAGCACCTACAGCTCCACCCGCTTGAGCATGTGAGTCTTCTGGAATAACTACACAGGGGAGTTATATCACCCTGGCACCACCCATTCAGAGGATAAAAGGTGCCTTCGCTCCTTTACAGATTATTTAAAAGGATATTGCATCTTCTATGTCTGCTTTAATCATGCATTAAGGACTACACCTAGATTCTTGATCATGAACTCAACAGATTTAAGTCTCTCTGCCAATAAACTTTCTGTTCTATATAATAACTGTACACATTAATTTACAAAAGTAATAAAGAGGAAAAGAAAGAATTCTTGTTTTATTGCTAGATATGTGAAGATGAGAATGGAGGTGGGGCAGTGGGAGAAGACAGCCACACATTATAATACGCACTGTCCTTGGTATGGGGTGATTGTAAAACGTGAAGAAACTTTTAACAATTTTTTTTTCTATCACAAGGGAAAGTTAAAAGATTTACTGTAATATTTAATTTTATTTATTTCAGTCCTTCATAATATTACGAACAATTAATTAGCATTTAAACACTTGGTTGCCGAAAATTGATAAAAGAGTATGCTAGGAGTGAAGAATTAGTTGTAAATTTTTCAGCCATATATGTTCCAAACCAGCAGCTGAAAAATGCAAACGGAAATAGAAAAGCAATAAGCAGCCTCTTAGGAGAAACTATATGTGATGGTGACTTTGAAATTTATGTACTCTTTTAAAAATTGGTAATACCCATGGGGAGGGGGTAATGAGCGTTTAACCTTGTGCCCCTGTTGAAACTAACTTGTCTGAAGCTGCCATTTGCATTGGAAGGAAATTCCCTATTGGCACGAAACTCCCTCTCCTACTTGCTGCGATCCAGATACTTACCGCTCCCCTGAAACAGCTACTATAATCTAATTTGGCTCTATGAGCGCCATCATATGTACTTGTTGCTGTGAAAGACTTTCCGAGAGAAGAAAACAAAGAATCCAAACTCATCTCAGGTGTCTCCTTTTCCCAGCACAAGACAACACCTGTCACTATGAGATGCTTCACAGTGAAACTCCTAAGAGTGCTAATCTTATATGGGGTTAGGTAGGAGGCAGTAAAGAAGGTGCCCAGCCCAAGTCTAGGGACGTACTCCTCACAGTTCCTCTCCTACCTGAACATTCACAGAAACTCTGCCTAGTTCTGTCTGGTCAACAAGAACCACAGATGTAGAACAGACTTGGTTTTTTGGAGTGTTTGCTGCTTCCCATAACCACCTCACAAAGAAAAGGTTTACTTACCTTTTTAAAAGCAATTACACTAAACAATCATTCACAATGACTTGTATGTCAACTAGCTTTGTGCACAATTTACATGTATTCCCTAAAAGAATGAAAGGCAGTGCCATCTTCACAGAAACTTGGTCAAAGCAGTTACTCTGGACAGGCTATGGCTGACAGGAGTGTCAATCAATTCCCAAACGGAATGATGGAGCAACATATTTTGGTCAACCTGTCTTGAGTGGCAACTGCAGCCATGCCATAAAAACCGGGTGTGTGAAATAATGTATTTCTTACTTAAAACAGGGCTAAGGCTGAGGTCACATAAAACAAGGCAAGCAGCATTCTGTGCTTCTGTGCAGTTTCATGCAGCATACCCTAAAAGTGACTGGAGGGCTGGACTTGGTTTCAAATTGCCAGTCAGGAAGCTCACTGAGGGTCATTGGGCAAGTGTGGATTTCTCATTCTGATCTCTTTCACAGTATACATGTTTTGAGAAAACCCCACATATACTGCTTTAATCAAAGAGATATATGGATAATTTTCAATGAAATCCTATATGAATGACATAGAACTGTGCTGTACATTTCTTCCTAGGAGTGAAGTGTGCATCATATATATGGTGGACAGAAGCAGCTCAGGAAGCTTTGAAAAGGAAAATGCATTCGTAATGTTCTATGGGGAACCCACTTACGATTAAGCATAGATAACCCTTTTGCACTTAAGTAACAGACATATTATTTGTTAGCATTAAATTACAGCTTTGCAAGAACATGGCTCAAATTTCAGACAGAGCAGTTTATATTTATGCACACAAATAAATTTCTTGCATGAGCTGCCATCAGAAATTGGGGTCTCTGTTCCTTTTTTAAAAGCTAACAATCCGGACTATTATTCTACTGTCATGAAAATATTTGCAGATCATCAGATTCTAGTAGCCAAGAGACACAAACAGCTACTTAGGTACACAGTAGAAGTGACCTGGTCCCTGTTCTGCACCATCTGGTAACTCGCTTTTTGACAGTACGGGAGAGACATGTTTTATTGCAGATGGGGCAAATGAAGGCATCCAGTTTTTCTGCTACAGGTGCACCATGGTATTTCTTCTCTCTGCGCTGTTCCCAGCAGTCATTCCTTCTCTGGTCACTGCTGTGGATACCTAACCTGACTGTCTCCAGGCACTGTGATTGTATGCAAGGGATTCCCATTTAAAAAAAGGTAAAGGACCCCTGACAGTTAAGTCCAGTCGCAGACGACTCTGGGGTTGTGGTGCTCATCTCGCTTTACAGGCCGAGGGAGCCAGCATTAGTCCGTTCTGCAGACAGTTTTTCCGGGTCATGTGGCCAGCATGACTAAGCCACTTCTGGCACAACGGAACACCAACACCAGAGCAGCGCACGGAAACGTCGTTTACCTTCCCGCCAGAGTGGTACCTATTTATCTAGTTGCACTTTGACATGCTTTCGAACTGCTACGTTGGCAGGAGCTGGGACCGAGCAACGGGAGCTCTCCCTGTTGCAGGGATTTGAACCACTGATCTTCTGATCGGCAAGCCCTAGGCTCAGTGGTTTAGACCACACAGCGGGGTTAATGTTGCCAGTCATCATGTCACATTTGCAGACATCTTCATAACACAGAGTTGGTCTCCCAGCATGCCTAGTGCCTGAAGCCAGCTTCCCGTAGAGATCCTTAGCAAGCCTGCCACCTTCCATTCTGTGTACATGACCAAGAAACTCTCCAATAGTTTGACTTTACCCCCAAAGGTGCACTCCTCCATTTTTTCCTGAGGCAGTTGGATGCCAACAATGACAACCACCACCAAAGAATTGCGGATTCCTTTAGCAGATTTCTTTGTGTCACTTACTATGGTTTCCAAGTGGAGGAGGTGGAGGGAAGAAAGACTGCAATAGCAAAAGACATGAAGATGCAGACAAGGTGCCTGGAAAAGTTTGTGCCATGGAGTTTTTCATTTGTGACTCACTTTTGAAATTGATACAGAAATTAAAATAGAGAAGTGTTGGTTTAATTTGGCTGGGGGTGGGGGAACCAGATACAGTAAAATAAAAGGAGAATTCCCAGGACACCTAGATCCAGGTTTGAGGCAAGTGCTATTTGGTGAGAGAACCCCAGCAGAGATTTAAAATCACATAACCTGCAGCAATATAGGTTGTCGAAATATAGGTTGTTAGACTTTTAAAATATCCCCTTCTAAGTTGCTTCCAAAGTTCCCCACTTCCCAAAGCATAGAAAGAAACCACGTTTGGTAAGTTAAAAATGGTAAGTTACAAACTACTCAAATGCCAGATTCATATGCTTTTCCATACAGCAGCAAAAAAAGGACAGGAAGTATAAAATGGCGAGAGCTTCTAAACTATTTGTACAAAGACTGCTTCCTTAAGTCATGTGGTCTAAGCTTGGAGCATCCAGCTTGGACTTCCTTACTAGCAGAGATCATGTGGTGAGAGATCAAAGGGCCTGGTAACCCTTGGTCCCAAAGTGAGGGGGAGTGATGTGGCAGGCTAGCCTACTTTATGGTCTTAACCTCTCTGTGCATTAATTAGAATTAGGCATGTTGATTATATGAGGCTGGTTTATCCCACTAGAAGCAGTACAAAAATGTTTTAAAATAAACAAAACAGAGCTAAGACAAAAAGGAATGAGGGAAAGAAAGTGAAGGGGAGGGGAGGTAAATCTGCAAGGAGTTACCTTGCAAGATGGCCACCCAAAAATACTAATATGCATGCAAAAATAAAATTGTAGGAAATCAACCCTGAAAGTTGGCATGCATTCCCACCAGCATAAAATAAAGGGCTCAACAGGAACAGAATGGTCATTAGAGATACACTTAACAGCACAGTGACATTCCATTATTATTATTATTATTTATTGTTTATATCCTGCCCATCTGACTGGGTTTCCCCAGCTACTCTGGGTGGCTTCCAGCAAAATATTTAAATACAACAATTCATCAAATATTAAAAGCTTCCCTAAACAGGGAAGTTACTGTAAGCGGTTGTTGAAGAGTTCCTGGCAATGAAGACTATTTGCCTGAGATTAAAAGGACAATTTATGTGAATTTATCATCCCCATATCATTATGATCACTTTCATTTCAAAGGAGTTTTGTAATAAACCACTTTAAGCCCCTGGGTGTTGGATATTTAAAAGAAAACCACTTAAACATGTCACAAGATTTAGAAAGGCAATATTGCTTGTTGTACAAAGACTCATAATCAGTTCACACAAAAATTCTAAATTAGCTACGGCAAAGTTGGTAGAGAAGCATATGACTTGCAAAACACACTTTGAAAATTAAAATAATTATCACTGAGTCAAATGACAGCTATGCTTTGCATCTTCACACCTCTTGAAATGCACCAATTTACCGCAATTTATTTCGGGAAACAGGTATTCAGAAGGATGAAATGCGTCTCAAACTGTATATAAACATGTTTTCCATGCGTTGGAGTTGAAAAACTTAGATAGACTTTCCAGCATAATCTAATAAAAATGTCTGAGATATGCAAGACCAGCAAAGAGCTCTGCAGATTTAAACCTGCTAATGTTTTCAGGAAACAGTGGATAGCCAGGCATGGTTATAGCAACATGAACTTTAGCTGTTTGGCATTTTGAGATTCTTTTTACCATATTTTAACTTATTTCATGGATAGGTTTCTTTTATTGCAAAGAATGCATTGCTAACTGGCCTGCATGCTCTTCAGTATTTGTACTTTCAGTGCTCAGTATTTCAATGTTTTGAATATTTGCTGTCAGCTGCTTTGGGCACAGCTCATCATGGGAAAGTACCATATATTTAAACTCAACCGATCAATCTTTAGCTACAAAATGAATGTTCTGGATGAATAAAATAAAAATACTTACTGTGTTTTTTCTCAAAAGAAAAGCAAATTAGCAGCACAAATGGAAATCGTAAAGACACAAGTTTCTACAATAGTTCATTATGATCTATGTCAGTATTAACTACAGGAGATAAAGCTGTTTACTGTAAGTGTGGTGTGCTGAGACAACATGCTCCTGAGTATCAGTTGCTGGAAACCACATGAAAGAAGAGTGTTGCGGCACTCAGGTCCTGCTTGCAGGCTTCCCACAGAAATCTGGTTGACTACCATGAGAAGTCAGCTCCCCCTTTTAGGAGGGGCTGCTTTGCGGGTGGGAATCCGGGTCCTCGCAGCAACCCTGGAGTGGGCGGAGGAACGCCGCCTACATCATCAGGATCCCCAGCCATGTCACGCCCCCGGCTAGCCAATGGGTTTGCCTGGGGGCGTGGCTAGGCCTGTTTAAATCGCGGCACGGCCAGAGAAGCAGCCTCCTTGCTTCCCTCCATTCGTGGGATCTCCCAGCCCACCGACCCTGTTTTCTTGCGTGGATTGACTGTGGCCTTGCTGTGACTTATGTCGTCACCTGGTTGTCGGGGCCGGGTAGGAATTTTTCCACTTGGCATAATTGGCACTAGCCATTTGGTTTTTGCCTACCTAGTAGCAATCGTCACAACTCTGTAAGGTTAGGCATTGGGTAAGCCTTATTATGGGAGGGGAGGTTGTTCCTCCACCTGCCCCTCCACATTAAGGGTATCCCATTAAAGGGATTCAGGGGTGTGGTTCCTGTCCAAAGCCTGGGCCATGCCACGACCCCAACGGTGACCCTGGGCGTGCTCAATTGATGTACATCATAGGGCTCCCCCTTCCGGTGGTTGACCCTTAAGAGACTTCCTCCAGTTGGGCAGGAGTCAGGATATAGTCTTGCTTCACGCAATTGCCCAAGCCAAACCGCTCACACCTGTAACCAATAAAGTTGTGGCCTTATTTATCCCATTAACCCAATATACTTGTGTTAGTGTATTTATTTCAGGGGAGCTAGGGGTCTAGGGCCTCGCCATGCAACAGGATACTGGACTAGATGGGCCACTGATCTGATCTGGCAGGTTCTTCTTATAGTATGCCCTGTTATATCCATTAACTGCAATACTATTGCAGAAGGTTAATAATATGGGTTATATCCAGTGGTCTCATCTAAAAGCGGACCAGATTTCCACTTGTGCAACAGGATTTCCCTTTCCTCACCCTGTGGCCCCCCCTGAACCCCCACATTTGCTCCAGAGGGTTGGGGGACCCTCAGAGCAAATTGTGCAGCAGGGGGTTACAGAGGAAAAGGGGAATTCTGCTTACAAAATGTTAAATGATATTCTGTCTCTCTGTGTGTATGAATCTATGTGATTGTGTCCAATACAGATGGTTGCAAATTGCCTTTAGGGTGGCACACAAATGAACTGCACCTTTCATCTCTCTCCACCCATTACTTTGTCTATCCATAACAATTTATGTTACCTGTACTTTCACAGGTGCTATTAAGAACATGGTGACAGAGGGGAACCACTCCACCTCCAAACTTCAGGCTCCGATTTTATCACTTCAGCAATGGTGTAGCTGTAGTCAGTTGCATTGCATTGAATCTCAACAAAATTCAATGGTTTTCCATCACAATATGAGTTTGCAGTCACCTTGTAAAGAAGTATTCAGACCAGAGTGGACCAATTTAAATCAGTTCAATTCAATTTAGTGATTTTAAATACAAGATAAAGTTTAGTTAACTAATTTAAATCAAGCTCTCCATTTGAATGCATATATTATTTCCTTACTACAACAACGGGAACACAGCTTTACAACTAAGGAGCATGTTCCAAAATTTTTGTTATGGCACATACACCCTTTGCACTACATAATTTTTATCTGCTTGTTCATTCCATACACATGCAAAGATACCAATCAAAATTGTCTAGCAGTCTTCAAGTAAACAAAAGGACCATGAAACTAGTTCAATGAGCCCAAAGGATTTGAAGTCGTTCGTTCAATGCAAAGTCAAAAAGCCATTGAGCTTGTGCAAGCCTTTTGGAGAAGCCTAGAAAGCTCTTAAGAGCTTGGCCAAAGTTCTCACACTTTCCAGAAACAATCACTAGCCACTTTCATTAGAAGAAAACAAGTGTTCATGTTAGGAGGTCAGTGGTAACAAATATTCATAATTTGTCACAAAAATAAAAAATAGTGGCATAATGAAAATACTTGACCTCAAAAGTCATTTCTCCCATAATTCAATCAAAGTTTTATTTTGCTTTAATTGGGGTATGCTTTAATCCAATCCCTTTGACAGTCATGAATTCAGTTTTAAAAGATTTGGATGTCAAGACTTACCGGTAAACACATTTACTTGTAAAATACATTCATGTTTCATTTTAATGATTTTTTTAAAAAAAAACTTAAGGTAATTGTTTTTTAAATTATATTTTTTTTTGAATGATGTAAAAAACCCACATGCATCAGTATCTACCTTCATACAACCACCCCAATTTTGCAAATAGTACAACATATATTCAGTCTGTAAATATATTCCAAAACGCATTAACCAAAATCTCTGGAATTTTAAAATTAACAATGAACTTCTTTGCTTGGCTACTCAGAACTTCCACTTCAGTAGGAAAATCTCCCAGTTGGGGTATGTAGGATTGCAGCCTGAAATATTACACAAGCTTATCTGCAAGTAAGTCTCACTGAACTTGCTGGAACTTAATTTTGAACACCCATGGTATACATGCCTAGCATATTATACGGTAAGTCAGATGTGGAATACAAATAGCAGTAGATGGTGGTTGACATAAAGCTGCTCCTCATACCCAAAATAGCTTAAGGAATATGTATTTGCATTCAATCATGGTGACTTAAGAGTCTGCAAATGTGGATTCAATCTTTTTAGACTTTCAGCATTATGCAGTCTTTATAAAACTCTTATCACCTGTAGTCTTAAAATAACTACCATCTCATTTACATTCCATTTTTATTAGAGAAGTAATAGTGGGGAATATTCAATTCAAAATGATAAAATCAATAAACCAGCACGCGCTGATCAAAACCTTTTCAGAAAATAAGAATCCCTGCCTTTGTCTCCCTTTTACAAGTAAAATTTAAAAGCCCTGGTCCTATATGCCAATGTTTCTCAAAGAGCAAGGTATGGACTTCTGTGATTGATAGGTGTAACTGAGAAGTGGATTCCTCTGGGAAGACACATTTTCTCATATGCTTATACAACCTTCTGGTCAACAAGTATAATTAAGTCATGAAATTATCCATATTTTAAAATTTTGTTATTGTAATTAGAAAATTTTGTAAGCTATACTGGGAGCTTTTTGAAAGGTTGGATATAAATTCCTTAAATAAATGCTCTATTAAATTACTCTATGCTCTGTTAAATCTGTAAACTGACATTTTAAATATTCATTAGTTCATAGTAGTAGACTAATTTTTTTCACCCCCTCCTCAGGCAGTGGGATAAAATCAGTACTTCTGCAGTAACTATGCTTTTATCATATACTTCCTGCACTTTGATTGCATTAAAGTCTAGGAGGTATATGATAAAAACATATCTATCACAGAGGTTCTGCTGTTATACAAGTGAGTGCAAACAGCAATATAGCACATTCTTTACTGTATTTCAGCTACCATAGTGGTTAAAATGATTTCAGTAGAATCATTCAAACTGTATTAAAATTTGCTACATAAACCAATGCATAAAGATTCACTTGGGCACTAGAATCTAATAGCTAATGTACTTGGTTTTATTTTGTAGTCTGTTTTAATGTATTTTATTAGGATTATCAACAAATTAAAGAATAATACATTGAAGCTTCTCTCTTATAGCAAATAAACTGGCTAATCTTTTAGTTACAATGCCAATGTATGGAACTGTATCAGTAAACAAGGGTATGCACAGCCATTTCCAGGGTCCATTTCTGAAAGACTTTCCCTCGCAAAATGAAATAAGTTGCTGAAGTAGAATTCAAATAGTGTCACAACAGGTCAGATATGATGAGCCTTCCCAGAAGTCTGCTTCCTGCTAGCCACGCATTGTTGGCCTGAGGGGCAAGTGGCTCACCTTGGTTTTATTCTTGCTGAAAATCCTGCCCACAAACCAGGAAGAGATTTTTCAAAGGCTACCACTAGAGAATAGGTGCCTTTTTAAAGAAGGATGTGCAAAATACATTTCAATTTAGAACACAAGTAGCATCACTCACACAAAGGTAAGCCCATCTTTAAATGCTGCTTGGCTGCGTTACAACACCTTAAAAATAGGCAACAATAATAGTCTGAAACACACAACCCCAACATTTAACATTAGGACTTGCTGATGTGCAGCGCCAGCGCCAGATTTAGGGTGGTGCGGTTGGTGGCACAGGGCACAGAGGCGAGGCACTTCAATAAGCAGGTTTGGGCACAGCACGTCACAAGTCGCAACTCAGAAAGTGGTATTCAATCAGACAGCATCTTAAAAAGCATCTTAAATCAGACAGCATCTTAAAAAGCAAAGACATCACCTTGCCAACAAAGGTCCGTATAGTTAAAGCTATGGTTTTCCCAGTAGTAATGTACGGAAGTGAGAGCTGGACCATAAAGAAGGCTGATCGCCGAAGAATTGATGCTTTTGAATTATGGTGCTGGAGGAGACTCTTGAGAGTCCCATGGACTGCAAGAAGATCAAACCTATCCATTCTTAAAGAAATCAGCCCTGAGTGCTCACTAGAAGGACAGATCCTGAGGTTAAGGCTCCAGTACTTTGGCCACCTCATGAGAAGAGAAGACTCCCTAGAAAAGACCCTGATGTTGGGAAAGGTTGAGGGCACAAGGAGAAGGGGACGACAGAGGACGAGATGGTTGGACAGTGTTCTCGAAGCTACTAACATGAGTCTGGCCAAACTGCGAGAGGCAGTGAAGGATAGGCGTGCCTGGCGTGCTCTGGTCCATGGGGTCACGAAGAGTCGGACACGACTGAACGACTGAACAACAACAAATTATTGTGAAAATTAGGGGGGAATTCTTTTTTGGGGGAAGCACCATATTTTGTCCTTGCTCAGGTCACCATATTACCAAAGTCAGCCCCTGGCACCAATGAGCCAGCTTAGAGCATCAAACGGCCCCAGGGTTTGGTCCAAAGGGTCATGAAGCCCCTTAGCTGAAGTTAAGCAGGTCTGTGTCAAGTTAGTGACTGGATGGCTAACCACTCAGGACCAGTCGGGAACTATGTATCTTGCTTTGCATTTATGACAGAGGAAAAGTGGGTGATAAATTTAAGGGGTGGGGGAATAATACTGAACATATCTACTCAGAAGCACATTCCATCTTTTTCAATGGGGCTTTCAAAATTGCAGCCTAAAGTTGATACAAACAGAAATCCCTGGCTTTGAAAATTTTAAACGCCCACGTTTAAACAACCTATTTGCAGCTTATCTTCCCAAAAAGACTATGCTCACCTCTGCTGCCTAGCTTCTACAGCTATTAGGTCTCCCCAACGGGCTCAACTGGCCCTCGTGGTTACTTGGACCCCCACCCCCACCCCAAAGAGCACTGGACACTTCGTTCCTTCTTTCCCGTTAACAGCACCCGAGATTGACAGTGGATTATAACTCTCCACTCTAAGTCTAGGGAAGCACCACTTCTATGGTCCTTACCTACCGTCACCATCCAATCCAATCCACCCCCTGCACCCGCCGCCTCTCAGATGGTGGTCGCGTCTGCCTAACTGCGTCCTAATGCAGCTCCTCGCCCACTGAATGTGAACCCGATACTTATCGCGCGCGCGCTGCGTGGAACGTGCCAATGGGTTTTAGGGGGGGGGGGCTTTCTTCGGTACCTGCGAGCCCCGCAGTTCTTGCCAGCGCTTCAGCTGCTCACTAGCAGGGTCTCGGCTCTCAGCCATTTCTCGAGACGGCCGCGAGGATGACTTTTGGCACCGACGAGCTTCTTGGGAAAGAGGCGAATGACTTCTGCGGAGCGACTCCCGCTTCGCGCGCAGCGCACTCCGCGCTCACCTCGTTCTCTTGCCCGGCGCTGAGGAGGCGGAGCAAGGAAAGGTAAGCAGCCCCAAGCCCCGCCCCTTCTCGTTCCTGATTGGCCAGAGCGCCCTTCGCTAAGCTTTGGCTATTGTCGAAACAAAATAAAAAAATTCCTTCCAGTAGCACCTTAGAGATCAACTAAGTTTACTTTACTTTATTCCTTTATTCGACCGATAGTCAGAAAAAACCAACTAAGTTTGTTATTGGTATGAGCTTTCGTGTGCACGCACACTACCTACCTGTAACTAGAACTATGGCTATTGGTAAGTAGTAAACTTCACACCTTTTCTATTTGAATTTACCTGCTCAGCTAAGTGGAGCTTTTCTTTCTTTGCTCTGAACACCAATTAAGTATAATGATCATTATCTCCCTTTGCATAACATCGGTCCTTCTTGCAACACATGTTTTCATCAATGGGCAATCGCTATGTGCAGAGAGCTAAATACCTATCTAACCATAGTCAAGAACTCTCAGCTGCTGCCGAGAAACTTTTTATAAAACAAAAGAAATGGTTTATTGAATATTTACAAACAAATTGTAAACAGATAAGGACATTGGCAGGATCATTGTAATAACCTGCAGTTTCATAAGAGTATGTAATTAAAGTGGATGAATAAAAGAATACCGGTAAATTAAGTTAATCCTGAAGCCGAGGCTCCAATATTTTGGCCACCTCATGAGAAGAGAAGACTCCCTGGAAAAGATCCTGGTGTTGGGAAAGATTGAGGGCACAAGGAGAAGGGGACGACAGAGGATGAGATGGTTGGACAGTGTTCTCGAAGCTACTAACATGAGTCAGACCAAACTGCGGGAGGCAGTAGAAGACAGGAGTGCCTGGCTCATGAAGAGTCGGACACGACTAAACGACTAAACAACAACAACAATATGCAGGAAATGATAAAAGATAAATTTAAGGAACTGTAGAAAGAGGAGGAAGGAAGTTGAGTTTTGAAATGCATGGAAAATATGCAGGAATGATATGTAACATGAAGGAGAAGAAGGGCAGTCATTGGTTATTTTAAAGTTTATAAAATGTTTATTTTGAAATGTAAAATTGAAAAATTTAATAAAATTATTATTTAAAGTAAAATAACTGTAAAACTATTGAAATGTATATAACTGAAAACCGTAAAAAGAAAAAAGAATTCAATTGTTGGAATAACCAGGACAGCTTCTTGATAATGACCTAAGTATGAGTCATTAAGGTAACAAAGAAAGTAGCTCTGTGTTAGACGATAAATGGGTGGTCCCTACTCCCTACACTCCCTTGACTAGCTGTTAATTAGAAGGGCAAAAGCCAGAGTTGTGTGTGATAGTTCGGCTAGAAGCAGGTGGCAGCAGAAGCAATGGGGAAAGCCAAGCTAGATTTTGGTTTGAATCCAAGACTGTTGCTGTTGGAGAAGCAAAACCTTATTGGGGTGTTAACGCTGTGATCTCCTCCACTGTAGGCTCAGGTTGTATATATGTTTAAACAAACCACATATAATAAAGACACCACAGTCTCTGCTCTCCCTCATTCCGAGGACACCAAAACTTGGGTAAACAGCTGGCACCCCTGGAATCTCACACCACTCAGAGATTGGGGTGGAATGCAACAGTATGGATACCTCAGTGATGACTTTCCAAGTTTGTATGTTGGTTTCCATTGTTTATTATCTTTCTCTACGAAAGGTAAAACATGATAATGTTCATGTGAGCATAGGAACACAGGAAGCTGACTTATATAGAGGTCAGACCATTGATCCATCTACCTGAGTATTGTTTACATTGATTGACAGCAACTCTACAAGGTGTTGGCAGGTGATATTTCCAGTCTTGCAAGGAACTGCTGAGTATTGAAGCTGAGACCTTTTGCATGCTACCAAATGTTCAATCACCAAGCTATAGCCCTTCCACATTTAAGAACAAATGCTTGTCAAAGTAGGTGCCACCTCTGCATACAGTTGCCCATTTTCTCTGGACAGAAAAAAAAGTTTGAGTGGAGGGTTCATCAGGTCCTGTCATCTCCACCACATCAACCCAAGGTGGCAAGTGGGAAAGACAGCTGCAGTTGCTGCTGCTTATTGCTTGCTACTTTAAACAGCAGCTTTCTTTCCCTTGTAAGAGCAGCTGCTGCCTCCTCACTCATGTGTATATATGCCCTGCTCTGTGCCATAAGCTTGGGTGGCAGAGGGAGAGTAGCATGCAGCACTGTGGCACAGAACAAGTGGTTTGACCCACACAAGTAGGCACAAACATTCCATCTAGGTCATCTTGGTAGCTGTACTACCAAGGACAGGATGGGGTTGTGCAGAGTTGTTAAGGCAGCAGAGAGCATTGTTGGCTGCTCGCTCTCCACCTTAGAGCAGATTTATGCCATGAGGTGCCACAGAAAGGCACTGGACATAGTGAAAGATCCATCGCATCCTGGTCACCATCTCTTTGAACTTTTGCCATCGGGACAGAGATACAGGACAATGACAACAAGAACAAGCCGTCTTAGAAACAGCTTCTTTTCCAGAGCGATCGTGGCCTTGAATGGGAAGCCTGGACTTTGAAGTCATCTAATCTTACCTGTTATGTTTTATCATTGTATGGTTTTAATCCAGTGTTGGCTAACCTTGACACTCCAGATGTTTTGGGACTACAGCTCCCATCATCCCTGACCACTGATCCTGTTAGCTAGGGATGATGGGAGTTGTAGTTCCAAAACATCTGGGGTGTCAAGGTTAGCCATCACTGTTTTAATCAGTGTGTATGGTTTTAATCAGTGTTTTTGTAGTTGTTTTGTTTTTGTGTGGAGTGCCCTATCTGGGTGGATGGAGCAGCCAAGTATTTTCGTTGTCCCCAAAGGGGACAATGACAATAAAATCTATTCTATTCTCATTGGGTGGTAGTAGCTGCTGCATCTCAGAAGGGGCAGCTAGCACAAATATGCACCTGCATCATCTTAACATTGACAGTGACAGTAAGGTAAGGGTACCCCTGTCCAGTCGTAGACGACTCTGGGGTTGCGGCGCTCATCTCGCTTTATTGGCCGAGGGAGCCGTCGTACAGCTTCCGGGTCATGTGGCCAGCAAAGCTAAGCCGCTTCTGGTGAACCAGAGCAGCGCATGGAAACGCCGTTTACCTTCCTGCCAGAGCGGTACCTATTTATCTACTTGCAATTTTAGACCACAGCGCCACCCGTGAGCTTTTGTTATTACTCATTTGACTTCATTGCCAAGCCCACACTAAATAAAGTACTTTTTTTATGACACAATAGTTAAGTGGGATTAGTGTTGCAACTTTAGTGAAAGTCAACGTTATCATACCTTGTTGAATATATGTTTGGGAAGAGAGAAAGCTACTTTGCAAACAAGACCTGACCCATGATTTGCCAATTTATCATCCTTAATCCGGAGGGGCAAAATGACTCGAGAGAAGGAACTAAGTTATTAGCAACTAGAAATACCATGGGGGCTATAACAGAGTTCTGCTATTATTTCCTTTACTTTTTTGGGGGGGAGATACATTTTGTTTTTCCAGCTCTCAACCACCCACCCCATCCCATGTTTCTGTCTACGGGTTAAAAAGCCTAGCCTTCTGCTGAAAGGTAGCTGTGCAAGGTTGCCTCTGTTTAGGATTACCTGTCATAGGTGTTTTGGTTGAGATTCCTACATTGCAGGGTGTTGGACTAGATGACCCTCAGGATCCCTTCCAATTCTATGATAATAAAGTATCAGGACGATGTACAAAATTAAAACAGAAAGCACAATTAAAAAGAAAACAGATAAGCATTAAGGTGACTGGTTCATCAACAAAATTAACCTCTGAGGCATCCCTAAAAATTATTTCCCTTTGGCACTGGACCCCATTGCACTTAGCCAAAAATAATACAACACACTCTCATCTGTAATACTTTCATATATATATATATATATATATATATATATATATATATATATTCATTCTCAATTCATTATAATAAATAGGTTCTGCTTCTTTAGGAGAATATTAGTAGCTACTTTAGAGACACTGCACCGCAAGATTATTTTTCTCCCACCCCACCCCACCCCACCCCACCCTACCCCACCCACATAATTGCTCTTCCTAAAGCCATATTATCTTTTGATACTCCCTGTATTTGGTTGATTATTGTATTCTTATCAGCTTACATGGGAACCCGAGTGGTCTTATCCAGCCCCTGATCTTTATTATATTTGGTTGGCTTCCACACTATTAAGTACCGGTAGTTTTGAAGTGTTTTGCCTTGGGCTGCTGTTGGGAGGGAAAGACACTACCTTGACAATACAAAACTAATGACACATTTATTTGGATCCTGTCCATGCTACATTTGATTGGATAATTGGACCATACCTTTAGGGCTGTCTAGTTCAAAATCAAAATCAAAATCAAAATGCACACTTGCAAGATGTTCTAGGCATGAACTATTTTAGACAGAACTTACCAGGGCAGGGGCAACTTATTCCATGGCTCAGTTGTTCTTACAGTTGGAAAACACTTTCCAATATCAATCTTATGTGGATGCAGTAAAGGCACATATAATGTTTGAAATCTATATTAAAACAAAATTATGCTTCTGTGGCTTGTATATATAATAGGCTGGCATAAGTAATATTATGAATAATATACACCCATTGGAAGCTTACTGCTTAGGTCTCTCCAAATCATTTTGCTATTGTATTGATTCAAGCCACCCCAATCTCTGCTGATCAGTAGCAAGATTCCAGGGGCTTTGGCACTTAACCAGGGGTTGTGTTCTTTTGCAATGAAGCATGGTGGCAACTGTAGTATCTTTAAGAAATATGGTTTATTCACATATATTTACACCTGAGTTTTATGGAGTTCACAGCACAGAGGCAACTGTAGTATCTTTAAGAAATATGGTTTATTCACATATATTTACACCTGAGTTTTATGGAGTTCACAGCACAGAGGCAACTGTAGTATCTTTAAGAAATATGGTTTATTCACATATATTTACACCTGAGTTTTATGGAGTTCACAGCACAGAGGACAAGCAAAAGGGGCTTCTCTTCCCAGCATTCAGAGGGATCCTAAGCACCGTCCCCGTGTCTCTCTGTAGTGGCCTGCTCCAGCCACCCAGCATGGCTATTGCCCTTCAGTCCCTGCATGGAGTTTTGCTCACCTCCTCCTCCTCCTTCCCCGCTGTACTTGCAGAAAACAACCCTTCTCCTTCCACTTCGAGCACCCCCCTCACAGCCACCCTGGCAACCTCCATTTCCCAAGCCCATTGAGAAAGGTACTTTGTCCAGCTGCTTACACCAGGCCAACGACAACCCTACCCCAAAAGCTACTGGGCAGAGGGTCTTATGTTTTGCCGATGTCTTACCGTTATCAAACAAACCAGGCCATTATCAGTCTTTTCTTTCTTCAATGACCTATCCTTGCCAGACTGGGCTCATGAGGAAGCTAGCCAGTATTAGTTCCAGCCCTTGCTAAATTTACAAATTTATGAGTTTGCTCAAATTCCAACCCATCTCTTAATGTAGAGATTATTGGGGGGGGGGGGGTTCTGCCCCTACCACTCATAACAGTTTATAGCTTTGACCTTAAGATGCCTTTCACAAGTGAAAAGGCATGCTTCACCTCATGCAAGTCTGCCGATTCTGTAGCCCTGCTGCAACCTGCACAGGCCCTACAGCTTGGGATGGTTCCATAACCCCCAGGAGTGGCATTTTAGAGGGTTCAGTGGATCTTTAGTTGGCAGAAGACTCATTGTTGCTAATATGTGCAATAGAAAATGTCATTATCTGTGGAAGTAGATAATAACCTGTTTTGAAATTTGAATGAATTAGTTCTTGTTCAAGCTGTTTGTATGACTCTTCTTCTTCGTCTTCTTTGGCGATCACTCATAGCCGAGTAAGAATGTCTTCCATAAACACAGTTTTAACAGTGGGTCTGTAAGTGACAGTGGAGGCCAATTCTGGATCCATACGTCCTTCCACAGTGGGGACATAGGTTTCTGGGTGTGAGTTGATCATGGTGAGGGTTTGCCAAGCGTGCCTTCCTCTTAGCACGTTTCTCCCTTTCATCCTGAGTTCGAGTGTCTTCAAAGCCCATGACGCCTTTGGTAAAGGCTGTTCTCCAACTGGAGCGCTCGCAGGCCAGTATTTCCCAGTTATCGGTGTTCATACTACATTTTTTAAGATTTGCCTTGAGAGACTTTTTAAACCTCTTTTGTTGACCACCAGCATTATGATTTCCATTTACTCTATTTCCATTCAGAATAGAGTAATTGCTTTGGAAGATGATAATCAGGCACCCGCACAACATGACCAGTCCAACAAAGTTGATGTTGAAGAATCATCGCTTTGACACTGGTGATTTTTGCTTCTTCCAGTACACTGGCATTAGTTCGCCTGTTTGTATGACTACACACAATAGAACAACTGTCCTTCCTCTTGTTTTAACATCCCCACCTCCAAGTTATGCTACAGAAAATTCCCAGGATAGATGTTAAGCTAACAGATGTATAATTTCCAGGATCCCCCACAATTCCCCCCCCCTTTTTAAAGGGGGTTATATTGCTACTTTCCAATCCTCAGGTATGGAAGCTGACTTACATATTTTTGTTAGAAAAGATTAGCAATTTTGCATTTGAGGGTTTTTTGAGAGCTTTTAGGTGGGTGCCATGTGAACCTGGCAATTTGTAAGATTTTTGGTTTGTCAGTTTGGCCTAGAGCTTCATGTCTTGTCACTGCTTTCTGCTTTAGTAGCGGTACCTCAGACTCATTTCTTGCTAAAGTTAGCACTAGGATTTCCTCTAGATCAATGTTCCCCAACCTTGGGCCTCCAGCTGTTTTCGGACTACAATTCCCATCACCCCTGACCACTGGTCTTGCTAGCGAGGGATGATGGGAGTTGTAGTCCCAAAACATCTGGAGGCCCAAGGTTGGGGAACACTACTCTAGATCTTCTGCTGTGAATATAGATGCAAATAATTCATTCATCTACTCTGCAATCTCCTTATTCTTCATATCCTGATGCTGACTAAGGTCACATCTACACAATAAATTTAAAGCACGTGGCTTTTCTCAGAGAATCCTGGGAACTGTAGTCTACTCCTCACAGAGCTACAATTCCCAGGACCCTTAACTACATTTCCCAAAATTCTTTAAAGCCATGCGTTTTGAATGTGTGGTGTGGATGTGACATGAGTTATACCAATACTAGTGTTTAGATGAGGTACACAATGCTAAATGCTTAAAAGACATGAAAGAATAGTATACTTGAACTTTCAAAAAGCTTTCAACAATGTAGCTCACCAATGACTACTGAGCAAGCTTAGTGGTAATGGAATAAGTGGAGAGGTTCTCCTGTGGATCAGGAACTGGTTAAGTAACAGGAAGCAAAGAGCAGTTATCTGAATGGAAGGATGTAAAAAGTTCAGTTTCTCAAGGATTGGTATTGTTCATAAACAAATCAGCTCTTCGCTAATGGAGAAGACACAAGTTTCTCATGTGTCCCAGTTCCAGGTACTTATATGACTGTGTTAGAGACTGTTACAAAAGAAATATCCACACCTAGATGAGGTATCGATTGTTATCACGGTAAGCTCTCTAATCAGCTAGTGTGGTAGCATATGAACACGAGAAGAGCCTGCTGGATCAGGCCGATGGTTCATCTAATCCAGCATCCTGTTCTTACAGTGGCCAACCAGGTGACTGTGGCAAGCCCAGCATAGTGCCACAGGTATTTTAAATACTGAGCTGTTTGGTGGATTATCTTGAGATATTTCCCACAGAAAATCATTTTCATTTCATTTTAAATATTACTTGGAATGCAGTATCCAGTTCTCATGTAATAAATGGTAAAAGTGTACCCCTAAGAGGAGGCTAACTTTGTGTAGGGGAACTAGCCATACTGTTGAGAAAAGGTTCTGTTACAATAGGATGCCCAGATTCAGAGGACAGACTTCTTGTACTGTTTAGCAGAAGAAGAAGAAGAGTTTGGATTTGATATCCCGCTTTATCACTACCCAAAGGAGTCTCAAAGCGGCTAACATTCTCCTTTCCCTTCCTCCCCCACAACAAACACTCTGTGAGGTGAGTGGGGCTGAGAGACTTCAGAGAAGTGTGACTAGCCCAAGGTCACCCAGCAGCTGCATGTGGAGGAGCGGAGACGCGAACCCAGTTCCCCAGATTATGAGTCTACCGCTCTTAACCACTACACCACACTGGCAGCTGTATAAAAAGGGAATATGGGCTGTTCTCCCCACTTCTGATTGGAGTCAATATTCTCCCTGTTTACTAAAAGACCATTGAGAAACATCATACTGTTTTGCTTTTAGATGCCTGTCTTGAAATATCAATCCTTTCATCACTTTCAGTTCTGCTGTGATCTCTCAGGACTGAGAAACCCTCGTTTTAGGGACATTAAGAAAATGGAAACAGAGTCATCCTGTTTTTCCATTTAATTTTTTTTAAAGCATGCACATGCTTGCTGTTTATCAATATATCTAATCCAGCAAAACAGTTGTGGTTATATAGCTATGATGCATGATTACAATGATTTTATAACGCCTCACGTGAAGCTTCTCTGCAGAATGTAGGTCAGATCTGCAAGCAGTGCAAAGGGTTTGGCTGTGATGAGAAACAGCCGCACCTTCAAGTGAGTAGTCAAAGCATATTTACTTAGTCTTTCTTCATCCCTCTGTACAAAAAATTCTTCAGCATCTTTCATATTTATTGTTCATTATTGCAAACTAGGAGGTAGCTCCAGGCACAAGGAGCAGAATCGTCAACAATTCAAATATTTTTGCAACCTAGCCACAGACATACACAAGCGAATCTCTAAAATAACCCTAGAGAAGATGAGTAGAATATGCACCACACACAGCTAGTATGGAAAATAGCTGTAAGTGATTTGTATCAACAAACTGCTGGCCATTTGGCATATAGTGCGTCTTGCTTGCCTAAATCAGTTTAGACTGCAGCTGAACTGATACTTGTTGGAGAGGAGAGTTTAGTTGCTGTTAAAAATTAGGGCAGTGAGGAACTTGCCTTTTGTTTCATCTGCTTGTGATACAGTCCTGTGTATTTGCTGTGATAAAGATGGCATTAATCAATTGGACTATCATGTAAATAGTTTATTAATGAATACAGCTTTCAAGATTTCTGTGATTTTGTTTGATTTTCAACTTGATTGTTCAGTGCCATTGAAAAAGGAGCACTTTTATTTTCTTTGGGATGCTGGCAAAAACACACACAAACTGTGTTTGGCTGCAAATAAAGATTAGCTTTATTTGAATGATGAGTGTTTGAGTTTCTTAGAATAGCTTAGCTATGTGGAATATCCTAGTTCTGTGTTGATGATAAAGTCCAGTCCTTGATGAAACTGCTGGTGAAACGGGAAGATTTGAAGCTGGCCACCCGTCGGGAAGACAGACCCATACGTTTGATGGACTTTGCTTAACCATCTTTAACACTGGAAAGATAGACCCATACGTCTGATGGACTTTGCATAACCATCGCCAACACTATATATTGCACTTTGAATTAGCACTTTAATGTTTGAAAGTATATACAGGCTTTTGCCTTTGAGAAATACCTATGTATGCTTTTTGTATGACATTGTCAGTTTAGTTCATGATTTTCATCTATAGCTGTTCACGGTTTTGTATATTATCCTTTGTGAACCAGTTGATAGCTGCCACCTGGGCAGCTAGGAATAATGGCTAACCCAAGGGTACTTTCACATCACAAACCTGATCCTTTAAGAGGCCATGTTAATTCAGGCATTTCCACCATCCTCATATCTGGATTTAGTTTCATTTTATTCATTATTATTTTTAATGTACAGACTATGTCACTTAGCAAGTATAAAATGAGAAGTGACTAGTGGGTTTAAGCACAAAGTAGAAAACAGTAGAGAGTCCCTCTGTATTCAATTCAACATTTATTATGTATGGAATTAGAGAAGCCCATATCCTATCCTATGAAGCTTCTCAGAGAAGCTAGAGAAAATCTAGGGGGCCCAGATTCAAATCAAGTAAAGATATTCCCTTCCTCTGGCAGCAAAATGCGGAGTGTTTGTCTTATGTAGTTCGCTGATGAGGTTGATGCCAGTGCCTGCTTTGAAAACAGAAAGCACAGCACAGTTCTCTTCTTCATGTAACTCTAAAAGTGGATATTCAGCTAAAAGGGGCTCAAAATGTTTGAAATTACATGCTTGGAAATGACAGACCAGTTAGAAAACTGGAGGAAAGTATTGTTAAGGATAAAATAACAAAGAATATAGAAGAACAAGCCTTGCTGAAGCAGAACCAGCATGGCTTGTCCAAGGACAAAACTTTTTTTTATATATAAGCCTATTAGAATTATTTGAGCTTGTCAACAAACACTAGTTGAGAGGATCTGGTTGTCAAAGTGGACCTGGACTTTCAAAAAGCTTTCAACTGGGTGCCTCACCGAAGATTTCTGAGTAAATTTAGCAGTTATGGACTAAGAGGAGAGGCCCTCTTGTGGATCAGGAATTGGCCAAGTCGCAGGAACCAGAGAGTCTGAATAAACTAAAGGGACAGTTCTAGAAGTGCGGGGATGTACAAAGTGGAGTCCCCCAAGGTTCAGTATTAGGACCTGTGCATTTTAACTTGTTCATAAAGCTTCTGGAGTTAGAGGTGAGCAGTGCTATGACCAAGTTTACCAAATTGTTCAGGGTTGTTAAAACAAAGAGATTATGAAGCACTAATTCATAGAGGATAAGGCTATCAATGGCTACTACCGGTACTAGCCACAATGGCTATCTTCTTCATCTGCTGTTAGAGGCAATATGCCTCTCAATTCCAATTGCTGGGAATCGCAGGTTAGCAGAGTGCTGTTGTGCTCATGTTCAGCTTGCAGGCTTCCCACAGGCATATCTGTGAGAACAGGATGCTGGACTAGATGGGCCACTGGCTTGATACATCAGGCTCATCTTAAATTTTTATAACAGGATTGCTGGGAAAGGTGAAGAGTCCCAGCAGGGCAGCTGAAGGGAAGTGGAATTCCTAACTTATATAATAATAATAATAATAATAATAATAATAATAATAATAATAATAATAATTTATTATTTATACCCCGCCCATCTGGCTGGGTATAATAGAACTTATGGTTCTATTATGGTGTACTCTAGAAACAACAGTTATAATTAAAAACATTCACATATTTATGGTACTGGTAAGTATGCTCCTCCCTCCATATGAATTTGAAATAAATCAAAATAAAAACCACTAGGCAAGCAGGTCTCACCCTTTAACTTACTGTTTAAAGTACCGGTAACTAGGTAGACCAGGCCTGCCCTGAATTCCACTCCTACAGCTCTTAGTAAAGATAGCTTCCAAAGTCCTGGAAGCTGCCTTCTCCTTTCATGTACCTCTCCCGTCCTCCCTGCCCCAGACTGGATACTAGAGTTTGAAAGCTTCAAATCTCCTTAAAGTCGACCAAGATTCCTTCTGCTAAACACAGCATTTTCAGAGCTTGGATACTTTCCCCCACATTCCAGAGGCTTGGGAGGGTTGTGGACCTGGTGGACCCAGATCCACCCCTGATCTGTCCCTGAAAAGTCCCCATTTTGCCATTACCACTATTCAAAGATTGTGGAGCAGCAAGGGCAGTGGAGGTTTCCATGCTTGCAGTGGGGAGGCATGGAAATATGAGAGACTGCAGGCAATCCTCATTTTGCGCAGGAGTTACGTTCTGGACTTCCATGTGCATGTTGGGAAATTCCATTCCACCTTAAGTTGCAGACATGGAACTGTTGCGTGTCACATGTCTGTATTACACGCCAGCAGGGATTGCTGGGAACCTTAGTTTGTGTATATCTTTTGCTTTTGCTTTGAACACAAAGGAGAGCGGACATGTTTCTCTTTGTCCTGATTTATGCTTAATAAATCTGCTTGTAAATATGTTACTAGTACTACATTCTCTCTCCCACCTATTCTGTTGCCAAGTGGACTCTGCTGTTACAGGGTGCTCAGGCTTCTAGGAGCTGAGTCACTATTTCATGTTGCACCAGAGATCGGAGATTGCCCAGCAGTTCGGCTGGGAGGGCTGGATCCAGCTGGGGACTTGCCAGATGCCCTCCCGACTCTCCTGGTTGCTGACAGAGCATTGATAGAGCAAGCGTAAGCTCATTCTGCCCCACCCACCCCCATTCCGCCCTGTTCTGCCCCTTTTCATGTCTTTATGAGGTTTTGGGGTTACTTCCAGATACAGCACTGTGCATGTGTGCACAATTGTGTGTCATCTGGACACACCTAAATTGGTTGTTGCCTGTATCTTTTTCTCCATGACTGGAGCAGGAAAGCTGCCTTTTTCTTACGACCCCCGAGATGCTCTCCCAGGCACAGTAGGCTTGTGCCCTAAGTAACAAAATTATAACAAATGTATAACAAAATAATAATTATTTTAATGCAACTGGAGTCTGATTTGAAAGTGCGTTTTTAAAAGAAGTTGTATTGCTCACTCTTCAAGAGTGAAATATTAAAAACATTGGTAAGTATCACAAAAGCAACATAAAACCAGAGTCAGCATGATAAAAGCATGGAATGAAAATGGTTGAAAGTTTTCACATGGCTAGGAGTTGCTACTTGCAACCTTTGTACTGGGCATTGCCCTTTAAAAGTGCAAACATTCCTCATTTTATACACTTCACTTTATCGTGCTTCGCAGATAATGTGCCTTACGAGGACACGGGTGCAACTACAGGCAGGCCATTGGCTACAAACAATAAAATTGATTTACTGATTAATACAGGCAGCCCAGCCCCTCTAGGGCTGCAGCTGGGTTTCTCCCCTCCTGTCTGTGCAGGCAGCGTGGCCTGGCTTAATAGACGACATTATAATGTGAATGTGACTACTATACACACTGGGAAACCAAAAAGATTGTGTGACTTGCTTCAGGATAGAACCGGGCGGAATTCGCTGAAATGTCCGGGGAGAAATGTTGGGAAGTGTAGATTTTGGTGAATTTCCTTAAGCTCAAAAACTTTTTTTAAAAAAGATTTTGCAAAAGAAGCTCAACAATTTTGGACAAAACTAAAAAAACTTTCACTTTTTGAAATATGGCAACCCTAGAATTGCTTTTGGGAACCAAACTCACAATATCTCCAAGGTATGCCTGTAGTAATTTTTGCACTTTTTTGCTTTTTAAAAAGCTTCTTTTTTTTGCCTTTTGTTTGTTTGTTGAAAATACTGAAGACCTAAAAGAAATAAGTTTTCAACCTGAGCTTTTCAATATGATAACAAGCAGATACCATATGATAAAACTATTACGTATTCACCCAGGCTGGCCCAAGACATTTGGGTGTGTAAGGTAAACAAACACCTACCCCAACAAGGGAAGAAGGGTGGGGCGGTTAAGATCTACATCAGGAAATATGGTGTGTGCTGATGGGGAATAAAGATCAACATCTAGAACAAAGGAGGGAAGATGGAATCATAGAATTGCGTGTCAAGGTCCCCCAAAACCACCCCTCAAATAACTCACACATCAGACAGAATTTTGTTTTGTTTTTTTGGCATGATTTTGGCCACAACTTTATTAAAATACAAATAATGTGAGTGGTTGCTTAGGCATTGGTTAAGACTATCTGTCCCACAGAGGACAGAACTGACGACTGTCAATAAGGGGAAAACACTATGGAGAGATAAAGGGAGCCGGATGATCTGACCCTCCTCTCTCTCCACGGGCTCCCAGGGCTCTTGCACGGCCCTAGCCCCCGACCGGGGGTTCGGACAAAAGCATATCGAGTCCCCGGATTCCTTTAACGGAATTCCCCGTACACCAGTATCAATAGGAGGGGCATACACAGTCAACCATACCCCTCCTCCAACCAACATAATAACCAATGCCTAACCGCCAACCTTACAAGTTGTGACTATTTGCTACGCAGTAGGCAAAAACCAGGTGGCACCAGCCAATCAGCCACATGGAAAAATTCCTACCAGGCCCCTGCCCCAACAGCAGACGACCCCATGACAGGCATAGCAAGGTCAACACAGAGGCCTAAAATATAGGGAGGGAGGGCGGGTTCCTCGAAGCACTCAGCCAAGAGGGAGATAATGTTGCACACCAACCATTATACAGTCTATACGCTGGGCTGTCCATCATCAATTTGCAACATACAATTCTCCCCAACAACACCCTGGGTCCAATCACAGCAGTGGCCATCTAAACGTTCCCGCCCAGCACCAGAGGGGTGACTTGTTGGCCCCCACCGCAACACGTGCTCTCCATGAAGGAGAACACGCTTTGTAGCATTGGAAGGGTTCCCGAGGGTCATCTAGTCCCAACACTTGCAATGCAGAAATCTCAACTAGATTGTACATCACAGATTAAAATGCTTAAAACCCCCCAAGGAAGGTCCACCACCTGTCATGGCAGTCTATTCCACTGCTGAACAGCTCTTACTGTCAAAATTCTTCCTCATGTTTACTTGGAATAGCCTCTCTTGTAACTTGAATCCATTGGTTCAAGTTCTAGCCTCCAGAGCAGGAGAAAAGAAACTCGCTCTATCCTCCATGTGACAGCACTTTAGATATTTGAAGATGTCTGTCATATTTCCTCTCAATCTTCTCTTTACTAGGCAAAACATACCCAATTCCCACTGAGCCTTGGGCTTGCCGATCAAAAGGTCGGCGGTTTGGATCCCCGCAACAGGGTGATCTCCCGTTGCTTGGTCCCAGCTCCTGCCAACCTAGCAGTTCGAAAGCTCACCAAAAAGTGCAAGTAGATTACCGGTAATAGGTAATCTGGCAGGAAGGTAAACGGCATTTCCGTGCGCTGCTCTGGGTGTCGGTGTTCCGGTGCGCCAGAAGCGGCTTAGTCATGCTGGCCACATGACCTGGAAAAACTGTCTGCATGACCTGGAAAAACTGTCTCCCTTTACCTTTTACCTCTCCAGACCCTTGATCATCTTGGTCACCCTCCTCTGCACACATTACAGCTTGTCAATATCCTTCTTAAATTCTGGTGCCTAGAACTGGACACAGTAGTCTAACCAATGCAGAATATTTCCTTTGATCTGGACGCTAAACTTCTGTTGAGGCAGCCTAGAATAGCATTACTGTAGTTTTTCCTCCACTCTTTCTTTCATTTTCAATTATCTGGTTCCATCTGCTGGTGACAGCATGTAAGCACCCCAATGAAGACAGACAAAGATGGATGACAAATTTGCATCTCCAGCTGTGAAAGCAGAACATGTCAAAAGGCACACATACAATTAAGTATTTCAGCATGCTTAATTTTGAACACAGGAACAAGCCAAGGCAACACAAAAAGAACAAATTCATAGATAAGCATATCTTTGGAATATGAGGTTCTGGTGTTTAAGGATAGAGATGTTCCTTTAGCCCTGTCCTCATTGTTGCACAGCTCATACCAGTTTCACCATCTTCACCTGTAACATTGACAGCTGGGATTCTCTTTTACATGCGGAGGTGGCTCATGCCATTAAGAACCTTAAACTCCCAGGGTGTCCCTTCATGTTGTAATGCTTGAAGAGAGCTCAGGTTCGATCAAAATGCCAAGCTGTGGGCTCATTCAGACTTCCATCTGCGCTGAGCTTTGCGGGCACAGGTCTACACTTTGCAGGTCCATATCCAAGGGTTTGGTTCCATTCCCCCCCCATCACTTTCCCCGGGAGAACCCACTGTTTACCGCTGAATTGGAACAAAAAGAAATCTGTGGGAAACCTGATTGCCATTTGACACAGACCTGGAAAGCGTGGACCTATGCCTGAGAAACGCAGCACAAAAGAAAGCCTGGATGAGCTCTAGGGTTTGTTGAGAACCCAAAAGTACTGTATATTCCGGCGTATAAGACGACTGGGCGTACAAGACAACCCCTAACTTTTCCAGTTAAAATATAGAGTTTGGGATATACTCGCCGTATAAGAAATACGACCCGGCATATAAGACGACCCCCGACTTTTGAGAAGATTTTCCTGGGTTAAAAAGTAGTCTTATACACAGGAATATACAGTAAGTTAAGAAATCGTGACACACAGGAAGAAGAGGAAACTGGGGGAGGAAGCCTGCATGTTATGATTCTATTTTCAGATAATACTGAACCAGTTTGGTATTATGTCTGAACCATGCCAATGTGTTGATGAAAGAGAAAGATCAACATCCAAGGAAATATCAGCTTCTTTTAAGGAGAAAATGTGAATATTTGCTCTTTTGAATTACTTGGGAAGTGCAGGAAACCAATTCTATATTGCTACCAAAGGCAGGTATGATGAATTTGATAAAATCCATCCAGAGTTTGACTTTTTTCAAAAAAAAAATATTTTAAACTGTGTGTGTGCAGCAATCATCCTTGATGCAAAGAACTATGCCAATAGTTCCTCATTGGAGTTGAGGAATTTATGTTTCTCAGAGTAAACCCCTCCGGTTCCACATGTTGTTCAAACTTTGGGGAGTTTGATGTACCCTGCTATTTGAATTAAAAAGTGCAAAAAAAATTCCATTGTGGGCATGTAAGCTGCTGTGTACATCTGAAGTAGGTTTTTGGGTCCCTGCCAGTCATTTGAACTTTTGCATGACTATCATGAGACTTTGAGGCGCTTGTTATAGCAGTACCAGGAATTTAACTACTGTATGAAACCTTTTAACATATCTAGCAAGATGCTGATTCACTTTGTGAAAGGAGCCGCAACTTTTCTCAGACTGCTTACAATATACTCTCTGTCAGTAAATTTACCGTGCAAAATGAATGCATGTCTAAAGTGGCATCACCAAGCCATTCCTTGCTGATGTATAATAATCCAATTCATTGGGTATTGTCCAGGCTCCCGGCAGTGAAAGCTCTCCTTTCTCCATACCGTTTGATGTGATTCCTCAATAATTGAAAACACCGGAGAAAGGTCTGGATTTTCAAGCAATTGCCCTGCCTATCTTCACAGGACCTTGCTAATCCTGAGCAATTCTATGACAGAAGGATGGCTGTACATCGTGTGTCGATTTTCTTACTTAGCACCATTATTCTGAAGGTTGCTCTAGACGTGATAATTGTCCTATTTGGCTTTCACTTCCATATAGGAAAAGGTCTTTACATTGTCACATGTCCTAAACATAACTGGTGGTGGCATTCTAATGGCTGTACACTTTATGTGTACCTGTGCATTCATCATATATTGTGCTCTCCCCCCCCCCCAATAGCAGAAGCCCAAAAAGTTGCCAGCCCAGCAGCACTGGTGAAATATTCACAAGAATGGCAGCATGCTGTGTTTCATCACGTTGCATGTGGCAAGCGCTTTAGCCATTCCAGGCTGTGATTTACTGGTGATGCTCAAGCACTATAAGACTTTGCAAAATTGGCCAATGACACCAAAACAACAAAACTCTGCTCAAACGAAATACGAAGCAGTTGCACAACAGAGTGAGGTTGACTGCTTTGGAAGCATCTGTTGCTCAGGCCCACTTAAGTGCCACCACATCAAGTATAGGACTGGCTTAGTATAATATTAAAAGTAGCACAATTCAAAGATGTGGCTATGCTATTTTAGGACTGGTTCACGTTGTAGGCCAGCACACATGGCAAAGAACTGTGTCTTGGCTTACATGCCCACCTTTGCCATTGGACGGAAGGCATCATGTATGACCTGGCATGCATTTATGTAGAATTTAATGTGCCTGTTGTATGTTTGATCATTGTATGTTTGATCATTCTGTTAAAAAATGAGGAAGATAGACCATGTGGGCAGAACTTAGGTTGAGTATATAAATTCTTTTGCATGTTGTGGTGGGAGTGTGTGTGTACGTGGGAGACCAAGAAGACTCATGACATGTAGAAGGTTCACACCCAATCAACTCCCCACCTCATAATATTTTTATTGTTTTTTCATATATCCAAAACAGTATAAACAAACTCAATTAATTTGTGAGCTGGCCCAAATTTGCTGTTGGAGAAGTGCTTGTCTGAAAATGTCCCCACTTGGGGACATATTAGAGAGAAGTGCGTTTTACTATACCCCCTGAGATGTCACATCTCACAGTATTCACAGTCGTACCTTGGAAGTCGAACAGGAATCCGTTCTGGAAGTCCATTCGACTTCCAAGATGTTCGAAAACCAAATCGTGGCTTCTCATTGGCTGCAAGAAGCTCCTGCAGCCAATCAGAAGCCGCGGAAGCCCCATCGGACGTTCGGGTTCCAAAAGGAACGTTCACAAACCGGAACAATCAATTCCGGGTTTGCAGCGCTCGGGAACTAAAGCGTCCGAGTTCCAGGGCGTTCGGGATCCAAGGTGTGAATGTACACCGGGATAATTTCAGGCAATAACTCTGCACCTGACACTGAGGTGTACTTCTACATGACAACTATCCTTCTTTGGTCAGAATTGCACATATGAGCCACTTATAAAATGCTAGCTGAAATTAGCAAAGTCTTTAACTTTTAAGGCTCATAATACAGATGCCCCTGACAGCTCATGATGCTTCACTTGAATTGAGGCAGGTGTTACAGTCCTGAAGGTTCTTTTCTGGATTGCATTGTAATTTGTAGTTTCCCCAAATCTTCATAGTGGGGTCCCTGCAATGGACACAGCCATCCTCAGTGCTTTTTAAAGGTGCCAATACTCACCATGAAGTTGTTACAGTAAGTGTCACACTTGAGGTAGGGGGGGAAGTGCTGGTACTGCGTACCATTGAGTACCCTCAGAAAAAAAGCACTGGCCTAGAGAACTACGGTATGTTTCGTAATGTCAGCAGCAGTCTGGTGATGCTGTTGTTGCAGCATTCAGCCACTAGAGGGAGAACAGAAAGTCCAAAGGAGAAAAGCAATACTGTACCCACTTTGCCACTGCTGCTCCACCCAGAGGTACATTTAGGGAAAAGGAAGGATAGTGGAGCGGTATTTTAAGGTTGGAGGGTGTATGCAGTGGTGTCCAAACTTTTTTCAAGTAGGGCCAGAGCTGATGAAGTGAAGGGCCGTGGGGGCCGTCCGGAGTTGTTGACCTTTTTTTAGGATTGAAGTTGTTGAGCTTTTTTTTTATTTTACCCAAAATAAAATTAAAAAAGCTTTTTTAGGGTTGGAGTTGTTCAGTTTTACCCCAGGAAATAAACTGCCACAGGAGCCGGATTAAACCGACCAGCAGGCAAGATTAGGCCCCCAGAACGGACTTTGGACATGCCTGATGTATGGAGTTAATGCTGAGGTAATCAGCGGTGACATCACTGGGAGTGACACAGGCTTTCCAGATTTGGGGCGGGCTCAGGAAAAAGGTTGACATGAATTCTGTTCTGTGAGCCACTGTGAGACCTCCAGGTATAGGATGGTATATAAATTCAATAAATAAAATGAATGGTAAAATAACATCCAACATAAATGACACAGGTTACAATTAATTTTTTTATGCACATTTTATAAACTGCAGTGGTTTGGAAAATACACAAATCCAAAATAATTGTACAGGATTTAATATTCTTAAACACACACGCACACGCACACACACACACACACACACACACCCCACACACATCCATGCTTCATTCTACATCATAAATTTAAATGGAATGCGACTTTGACTATATGGAACGTAGAATCCCACACTGGGTTCTGCCCCCTTAAACTGCCTTTGCCTCACGTGGCAAGGTGTTGCCCACCAAGAAAGTATTCTGAAAAAATTCTAGTGCAATTTTAGCCAACTCCAAGATGGCAGAATGCTTTTTGAAAACACCAGCAGGCCTGAACATAGCACACCATCACTGCTCACAAGTAACAAAATATTTGGGGACCTGAATGTAGGAGCTTCTTTATAGATGCATTTTTTCTTTGAATTGCAGCTCCTTACACAACCCCAGTGCGCTGTAGGACAATCTATTTTCAAAAGCCTCACTTGTAATGTGGGGATAAAGGAAGGTTTAATTATGTGCTGGTTGTTATTATTATTTTATAAGCCAGATGCCCTTGCTAGGTGAATAGGGTTTTGACCTGCAAATAACTATGGCAAACATAGCTGAAAGTCCTATATATGCAGCTCCGGGCCTTTTCTCTGACGGTGTGCAGAAATCACTGTGTGCTTCATTTAGATCTCAGCCACAACACATGTTTTCTTTTAAATGTTTGCAATAACATGTCAAAACCAGATCCTGTGAATGGCAATGCAGCCTCACAATTGTCCTTTGCTGGGAACTGTCATATTAACAAATAAAATGAAGCAGAGTCACAACAACCCACTAACAAGGTGTGGGGAAAACTCACATGAATTAAGACGCAGCTTTTTTGGCACAGGATAGCCCATTATTATATAATGCAGAATTCACCTGTAATTTGGCAGTGACTAGAAGGGCACATGCTCATAGAAAAAGCAGTGCGAGGCCTGTGAACTGGCACCTCACAGATGTGGTAAACTATATTATTGATAAGCCTTCTCTGTTGATCTTTCTTTAAAAAAAATCATAAATGTGACGTATTCTCTGTGTCCCCTTACCCAGCACCACAAAAATTCCACTCTTGAAATCAAAATTGAATCTAGTTCAGTAACTTTAAAAGCAGGGCTTCCAGGGAGAAGTATAAAAATTCTTGAGAAACAGATGCACGTAATATATGTTGTGGCTTAGTCTTGGTGCTGTGTGTTGTGCAATAAACTGGACATTTCCCCCCATATAAAGTGCAGTTGTCAAGTGTGTACCACTGTGACCTCATTGAAAATATGCTCAGTGTTTAGTTTAGATAACTAAAAATGTGATGGGGTGGGAGGTTTGGTACATTGGACAAAATTACAGTACATAAATGAGGCATGCCAGATTTCTCATCCTATGACATGAAAAGGACAACAGGCTGGGAGAAGTAACACAGAAGGCAGACATCACCAAACTAAATGCTTCATCGAAAGGATGTCATTTTGTCCTAGGTAAAGGTAAAGGGACCCCTGACCATTAGGTCCAGTCGTGACCGACTCTGGGGTTGCGGTGTTCATCTCGCTTTACTGGTCGAGGGAGCTAGCGTACAGCTTCCAGGTCATGTGGCCAGCATGACTAAGCCGCTTCTGGCGAACCAGGGCAGCGCACAGAAACACCGTTTACCTTCCCGCCAGAGCGGCTCCTATTTATCTACTTGCACTTTGACGTGCTTTCAAACTGCTAGGTTGGCAGGAGCAGGGACCGAACAATGGGAGCTCACCCCATCGCGGGGATTTGAACCACTGACCTTCTGATCGGCAAGCCCTAGGCTCTGTGGTTTAACCCACATCACCATTTTGTCCTAGCTACAATCAAATGGTAAGGCAGGGATGAAGTGAGCCAAAAGGAAAGATACAAGGTCATCATTCAATTGGAAACCAGCACCTGAAGAAAAATCCCCAAATTGCTCAGATCAGTGAACAAACTTGACTTAAAATCTGTTAAGGATCAGGGAGTACACTTTAACCAGCTGTGACCTATCATTCTTACAAGTCTTCCACATTGGTCTGGTTGAAATCCCCACAGTTCCTTTCTCTGGCCATAGCAGGATTGCTCTCATGTCCCAGGCCTGGGTGGGTTTGAGTCCTGATAAAATATCCACTTGCCATAAGGGATTTATTATTTCTGCCAGCTCCTTGTGAGTATCTCCGTTCCACGTAATGTGCTTAGGATGTGCCCATCATTAAAGGATAAAAGAATTAAAGCGAATTCTAAAAAGGGTAGGAGAGGCCTATGTTAGTCTGCAGAAGCCCTGCTGCTTTAAAGATGAACAAAAACCCAGTTAAACTGGTCAAGCATCACCTGAGGTAGAATCCTGAACCTAAAAGGCATAATTGCTATTAGGTTATAGTACAAATACACTGCTTTAAAAATAACCACTCTATTCATAATTCGTTATATATGTTCAGAAGGATTCATATAGCCTGAATTATTGTACCTGCATAGTCTTAAGTGCATGGCTATGCAATATTTTTAAATGTTTCAAATCTGTTTAATTGTACAAACAGACTGATCATGAAAGGGATTGTGGAGGGATTTAGGAATACAAATAATGAAACTTCAGTACCCTAAAAAACCAACCAACCAACCAACCAACCTTTCTAGGCTCTTTAGGAAGTGGAGAGGGTGGATGTCACAGTTTTAAGTGCCTGATAGAGAAATGCCATAAGTTTCTGAGCCTCACTAAAGGCAGGAGTGGAAAAGACATGCTAGTTAGATAAGAATATGAGTGGCAGGAAAATGTATAAACTGATGCATGTATGTCCTACTGAGTTTAATAGGGATTATGATTCAGTGTTTGACCAAACTGCGGGAGGCAGTGGAAGACGGGAGTGCTCTGGTCCATGGGGTCACGAAGAGTCGGACACGACTAAACGACTAAACAACAACATGATTCAGCGTTATTCTACTAGATTACAGCAGTGTTCCCACAAACTTATTTTTCATTATTCTTTGACCAGAACCACAGTATTTTGCTTTCACAAATTCAAGTGTGTGTGTGTGTGTGTGTGTGTGTGTGTGTGTGTGTAAAATAGACCCTCATTTTATTTTTTATTTTATTTATTTAAAATATTTATATTCTGCCGTCCCCATACTCAATATACTCCACTCCAGAAAAATGAATGTAGGACAATATGCAGTCAGATAGTATTTGACTTACTATAACCAACCAACCAACCCCCAGACAGAGTATAAACAAGTGATAACTATTTGCACTAAAGTGCATACAGTGACGGAAGCACCAGAAACGGGGGGGGGGGGGAGTCGATAAAAATTGATAAATATATGGGCTCATTTTGAAATTAGTTTTCAAGCATGTGTTCTTTTGAAATCTATGGGTTTGGTTTTTTTAAAGTGAGAGAACTGTGGATTAAGCGAGGGAATCTAATACATAGCTAAGTTCATCGTACTTTCCTACTGACTTGGATAGGTTGGAAATATGGTGTCCCTTCTTCACATAACTTCTTCACATTTTCTGGTGTAACTGCATTTGCCGCAGGCTTTCTACTTTCTTGCTGCCTCATTGATCTCACCACATAAAGTGTGAGTTACAAATTCCTGCACAGTTGAGAAGATGCTCTGGGGAGCCCTGACTGGCAAACTGCTGCTCTTCTTGGCATTGGGAACAATGCTACATATATAGCCCCAGACTATGGTATAAGTCTATGGAACAGTTTTTGGGTGTTATTTTGATAAGTGTCAAGCATTTGATGATGCTAGTCCAAAATATGGAGACAAGTGAATTCCCCAATACAATCCTCAAAGTCTATTGTTGCTATTTTATCCAGTTATGAATCTAGGGAGGTCCTGCAAAGAGTTTCCCTTGGTGACTTCATGTTGCATATTTGACAGTGAGTCTGAAGCCAAAGGCTATTTCATAGCTTGCTCTCTTGCCATCCATGTGCGTTCTTTCCAAACTTGTACACTAACCTCCTGTCCACTCGTTCCAAAATACCAGTTTTATAATAGTATCTGCAACAACAAAATTGAAGTTGGACTTAGAAACAGCTTTAACATACAGTACTATGTTAAATGTTTTACTATGCTAGTGTGTAAAACAGCAGCAGTCAAGAATACATTCTTTTTGAGAGACCACTTTAGTCTTCTGGCAAAGGGGAAAATGCACACATACAACACAGTTAAACTGCTCAGAGTTCAACACTTTCCCAGACACCTTGAAGTTCAACTCCCTCCTTTTGAAACACTGTGCATTACATTTGTTTTCCTAAGAAAACAGTTCAGAGTCAAATTCTAGGATTGTTGCCAAGGGAAATGGTAAGGTAATGGTATTAAGCGGCATATTCATTGGGTAGGTTGGCAAATGATCTGTTGACTAATGTCTCATTATCCCCATCTATTCTACTCACAGATTTGGCACTAATCAAAAGAGCCATAGCTGTGTCTCATGACCTTTGCATTATACAGCATAAAAAAAAAAATCTTTGGAACGAGTTAAACTGTGAAATCAGCTGTCTTATATAATACCGAGTAAATTAATAGCTTACCTGAGTGCTCTGCTTAGTTTTTCATAGGTCATTCTATCGTTTTTCTTTCTTTGCCCCCACATCTTTGCTAGAGCATCTGATTTAACAACTCGAAAGATGCCTTGGTCTCTGTCTTCCCATTCCAGAATACCACTGTTCTCCTCAGGAGACAGGAGGAGGTCTCTTACAAATTCCCACAAGTGAGAGCTCTGTAGACCTTCAAGAATTGAAAGCAGCACATAGATTTTACTAGTAAAAACTCATTTCAGAAGCAAGGCTGTCAGGGTTTTGAGAATTCCATTTGGGTAGGAGGGCTATGATGCAGGGAAGGGGAGTGGCACACTACACTGCAAATCTGTGGAGGAAGCTGACATGGGTCATTACAAAAATAACCATGCTTGGCTGGAGATAGCGCCAAACAGCATTTGACTAGACCCCTTTAGGTGTCGCCCCAGGGACTTCTGAAGACTAAATGGTAATAATGCCACTTAGCACATGCAAAATGCTGTTTCCTCACTACTGTGTAGAAGCCACAATCGGTTCTCAAATATCAGCAATGACAACTGGGACCTGTAACAAATGTGGAGTGCTTTTGTTTCGTGTTCCAGCCATCAATCATACTTTCAGGATAATACATTCACTTTGTTTCCTCTTGGTTTTTGTACTATTTTCTCCTGCAAACCCTCCTCCCCCACATACGGACATTCAGAATTCCATGGCTTCTGGGCATTCTCAGTCATCACTGGGCTATTTCTGAATATTTTTACCCCCTTAGATATTTTCCCCTAAATATTCCCCCCCCCCCACTTTTGCAAACCTTCATCTTCTTCCAACCATGCTGATACCTCCTTTTCGTTTCTCAGTGCCCTCATTTTTTTCAACACAGCTGTTGGTATTAATATTGATTCATCTCATTTATCTATCATACCATATTTACTTGAATGGAATGTGTACCGTTTTGGCCAAATGACCTCACAAAATTTAGGGTGTGCATTAGATTTGATGGTGCCAGCAAATACTTTTTTGTTTTCAAGGTTTTGAAAATTGAGGTGTGCATTAGATTTGATGGTGCATTAGATTCGCGTAAATACAGCACATACATATATACAAACAAACAATGTCCAATATGATTATTATGTCATTCTCATTGCTTATGGGTTGATACCCAGGTGTGCTTGAGTGTTGACACTTCTACTGAAATTAACTGTTGAACTCCCCATCCCCATGAAGCTGGAGAACAAACAATTTAAGGAAATGAATGAACTATGAGTGTGCTTGTGTCATCATCTCTTGAGTTCAAGGAGGTTTAGGGCTGCAGGAAGCTAATGCTAATAATTTCTGCTTAATCTCTTCTATTTCCCAAATCCGAACTTGAAATGCAATGGCCCCACTTCAGATTTTAATAAGAAGAGTCTGTATGCGTACATAATAAACTCAGATTTTGCTCTGCTATATTGCAAAATCAGATCAAATAATAAGAGCTGTTTTGTTTTTGTTTTTTTAAAAAAACACCTCATAACTTATATATATAAAGGTAAAGGGACCCCTGACTGTTAAGTCCAGTCGCGGACGACTTTGGGGTTGCGGCGCTCATCTCGCTTTACTGATCGAGGGAGCCGGCGTACAGCTTCCGGGTCATGTGGCCAGCATGACTAAGCCGCTTCTGGCGAACCAGAGCAGCACACAGAAACGCCGTTTACCTTCCCGCCAGAGCAGTACCTATTTATCTACTTGCACTTTGACGTGCTTTCGAACTGCTAGGTTGACAGGAGCTGGGACCAAGCAACGGGAGCTCACCCCATTGCGGGGATTCGAACTGCCAACCTTCTGATCGGCAAGCCCTAGGCTCTGTGGTTTAACCCACAGTGCCACCCGCGTGGGTGCAGTGGTTAAAAACTATATATATATAAAGACCACAGTGCCACTCGCGTCCCTTCAACATATATATATATATATATATAGAGAGAGAGAGAGAGAGGGAGAGAGAGTCGGTCACAACTGGACCTAATGGTCAGGGGTCCCTTTACCCCCCCCCCACATACACTACAGCTCATTCAACAATTTCAAATAAATAGATCTTTTTTAAAAAGCAGTAAAGAGATATATGCCCGTGGCAGACTGGTGAGAACCAAGCTCAAGTCTCCCTCAACTATGAAACTTACTGAGCGACTTTGCCCTAGTCAGCACAGCCTTCTTTGCATGCTGTGCATGCACACGGAAAACTGATACAATCACCATTTCACTTCAGAGCTATTCATATATTTTATGCATATGACCAAATGCCTCCACTCCTACTGACTAGTAGCAACTGGTGTGGTTGGGCGGAGTTGTGGAGCTGCTTTGCTGATACTGATGCCTCTGCTGCTCGCCAGGATAGGGCAGGGCCACCCAGGTGCACTGATGGCCCCACCTTTGCTTCACCCCATCCAGGTAAACAGCAGCAATGCCAGTGCCAGGAGGGTGGCTCCACAGCTCCACCTGATAGCTTCCAAACCAATTCTTCCACAGATCCTTTGGATGCTGTTCATACCCTGCCTTTATTCATTCTTGTTTTTTCAGCATTCTTCCAAACCATCCTCTGACTCCCCTATTTCTTTATTCTCAGGCTTCGTGCTTCTCAACTGCTCCACCCCTTCCTCTGCTTCTTTTCTCCTCCCGGCTAAATGTAGAATTGCCATACTCTTTTTTTAAGAGTATGAGAGAATTCCCTTGTGAGAGGAATAAGTAAACATATGGAGCTTTCCCCACAACTAGGCTGCAGTGATTTTGTAGCTGTTGTGTCTCGAGACTGCTAGTAAAAAACAGGAAAAGCCTAGTTAGACACGGCTGCTTCTTCAACTTTGGACCTTCAAGGCCTGCAACACCTGCTTTTTGAGTTTATTCTCCAGTAGCAACCTGAAAAGGTGTTTGTCTCTTGGATACTAGGAGTGCCACCTGGTGGCTGTGTGATGCTGTGAGCCTTGCACGAGGTAACTATTGCTTATATATGAGAACTGGAATAAACATTAAAACAAAAACAAGCACCATTCATACAGACTACAAGGGTATTTGGAGATGTACTGCAGACAATGACATTTTCTATGACGTTTCAAAGGCTATAGATGGCGGAGGTATACCTACTTGTTCTGCTGTGACTTTGAAACTCTTGGCTCTTGATGCCACCTGTCCTCAAACATGCCTTATCAATATCTGGAAAACATTTTTTTTTTAAAAAAAAAACATGGACGAAAATAAATATGGATAAATTTCAGGGTCGGGTGACATTGTGACTTAAAGAGGTCAAAGTGTTCACCTAAAAACATTCCATGCAATACTAAACCAACATGGGTCTGTGATTTATCTTAGAATAAAAATCCAACTTTAACATAAAGATAAAGCAAAATGAATTATTAACCAAAAGCTGGACAGCTAGCTAAACTGGCAGCCGAAAAAGAGAGAGAAGTACATAAGATACCAGTGGCCAGATTTCAATTATCTGAAAACATGGTTATTTGGAAACACAGTGTGTCCTGATTGTATCTCTATGTAAATAGTGCTTCTACCTACAGTATAATCTGAAGGCCATAGTTATGGAGTATTGTAGGCAGTGTCAAAGTTCATTATTGGACATTGGTACCTCTGTGCTGCTCTTTAGACCAATCTTAGTGTTGATGCAGATTTTCCTCTCTTTTTGCAACCTATGGGTCTGGTTTCTAAGAGACTTGCACAGCCGAGAACCACAAAATATGATCTTATATTTACACAGGTCTTTGGTCATGTCCCATTTATTTATTTAATAGTATTTCCAAAGTCTGTCCAAATTGGCTTGCAACAAAGAAAAAGAGCAAAGAAAAAGAGGAAACTTCAAAAATCACTAAAAACCAAACAAAATAACTAGAAATGCTTCAGGCGATCAGAAAATTGGTCTAGGCAGAAATCCCCAAAAGCCTGACCAAAAGGGGTATCAAACATTGCTCAGTTCCAGAAGGAATAGTTCCATAGCCTCAGGACCATGCTGCAAGGGCTCTGCTTCCAGTGTCAGATTTCACAGAGCACAAATACATGCAAACTAATGCAGGGCTTATTTGATGAACAAAGATGGCAGGAAGATCAAGGACCAAACTAGCCATTGTAGCCGAGGCAAAATTCCAAGTATGTTGGAAAATGTACTTGGCCAATAAATTATTCCTATTCCTATTCCTATTCCTATTGTGATAAGGAGGAGGAGGAGGAGGAGGAGGAGGAGGAGGAGGAGGAGGAGGAGAAGAAGAAGAAGAAGAAGAAGAAGAAGAAGAAGAAGAAGAAGAAAGCAAACATCAGCCATACAAATAGGGAGATTAGCAGCATTGTAATAGATGGGGAGGTTTTTTAAACTCTTCCCTCCCTTGCTGCATTTCTGATAAAAAATACATTGGATCTTCTTTCATCAACAGGCGGAACAATTTTCATCAGCACTACAGAAGGGGAAGAAAGGGGTAAATTCCCTTTCTCTGCCTATTCTGATCCAAAAATGATATTGTGCCCCTGCCAGTAGCTGGTGTTTGTATTTGAAGTGTATGTTAAATACAAAGACGTGTTTTAATGTCATATCTAAGTTTGGCCTATGGATCCCAGACCATGGATCCCAGACTCTGTAAACTTTCATAGGCATAAACAAACAACTTGAATTGGACCTGGAATAAGTGCTCCAGTAAACTGTAAAGTTGTCATAACCAAGGCTGCACATGTTCCCTTCTTTGGACATTTAACAGGAGACAGACTCCAGCAATTTTGGACCAACTGATACTTTTTAAGTCTTAAATAAAGCCCCATATAAAACACATTACAGTAGCCAACATTTGAAATTTCAGTTAATGTGGGCAAAGTTCCTATCCTATCAGAAGTTCAGAGGTTCAAATCCCCACGATGGAGTGAGCTCCTATTGCTCCGTCCCAGCTCCTGCCAACCTAGCAGTTTGAAAGCACACCAGTGCAAATAGATAAATAGGTACTGCTTTGGTGGGAAGGTAAACATCATTTCCATGTGCTTTGGCTCCCATCAGTGTTCTGTTGCACCAGAAGCGGTTTAGTCATGCTGGCCACATGACCCAGAAAGCTGTATGTGGACAAATGCCGACTCCCTCGGCCTGAAAGCGAGATGAGCGCCACAACCCCATGGTCGCCTTTGACTGGACTTAACCGTCCAGTGGTCCTTTACTTTTTAACTTATTCCTGCACAACAGATTTAATTGCCAGAGTGTTGTTCTATGTATCACACAACTTGCTTATCAATCTATGGTATTTTAAACCAAGTGTGTGTGGGATTATTGTTTTCATTTGTTATGTATTTTTGTGGGGGTTTTTTATTGTAAAGCATCTGTGATCCACGGATGAAGAGTGGTATAGAAATTTAATAAATATTAATAATAACTAGGCTCATCAATTGTTGCCATATTTCACCCTCCAGCACAGTATCACCTCCAACTTTACTGGATTCAGTTTCAGTCTGTGTGTCCAAATCCATTTGATCACAGCTCATGAGACATAGAGCTGGGTGTCATAAGTACAGTGTTCACACCCAACTTCAAAATCCCCAGTGGTTTTATTCTCATAGATTCTAAAGAACATTGGGAAGAGCACTGAGCTTTCTAACACCAGATGTTAAATTTCATGGGTCCAGGTTTGTCTCTCCAGTGGTGACCCTGCGAGTTCTGGTCCCTGTGGACTGCTGTATACTGAAGCTGCAGTTACGGCTTTTAGCACTCCTATCTAGAAAAACACACACTTTAAAAAAGTTTACTTACAATCTTTTTCAGATGACTTTGTATCTTCATTGTCATGAAAGAAGGAGACACCTATAGAGAAAACCATAGAAGTTTTAAATGATAAGTGTCTGTATTGAAACTTTCGGTACATACACTGCATTAAAAAACCCAAACCCTGGTCCAAAACAGACTCTTAAAACTACAATACTGTGACACCATTGTAGCATTTCAGACTCCTCCCTTACACTTAATCAAAGACCTAGTTTCCCTTCTATATTCCCTTTTTAATTTCCATGTCCCTGTTCCCCTGTCCCAATCTTGTCCACCTGCCTACAGCACAAGATCTGATTTTGTAAAAAGATTTATTCTTGTGTAAAATTCACTTTCCACCTTGTTTTATTCTTGTTTTCCCCACACTGAGTGCATGTACATACATGCCCAGACCAAAGTGTGGTTCAGTGCAACATATAAATCTCTGTGGATGTCAGCTCAATGCTTTGTGCAAATATTATCAGTCACAGTCAGAATGAAACAATCATACTCAGATTAAATCTTTGGCACACTGACCATGAGCCTTGATGTTTTGTAGGATGAAATACAGGTATTCACCACAAACGCCTGCAGCATTTAGAAACTCCTCTTGGGTCATGCCACACAGTTGTTGGCCATTGATGTTAAAATGGGAAAATGAAATACAGTTGGCATCCAGTTTGTATTGATCGCAACAAAATTGTAGCCACTCGCATACGTTATTTCTTGTCCAGTATTCGGGGTGAACAGATGTCCAGGAAGAATCAGAACCTGCCACAGTGCAATGAAGAAAAAAAAAAAGCAGTACATTTAAACCGTGGACAGTTTATTTTAGACATCAAAAGTTTCAATGGAAACACTGTGTTAACAAATATTGGTTAGGGTTAGTTCCAATATCTTTGTGCAAGGATCACATTCTTGTACACACTTGTATAGGGTTGCCTTATAAACTGGGAAATTATTGTAATGTCCTGGTGGTGGTGGCTAAGTTGGCACCCGGGTAAATGTAAATATCCGGGACTTTGTCTGCTCCCCATTGGAAGTGCTCAACAACTTTTTGTTTTTCCCCCAAAAAATTTATTGGGTTTTACAATTTTTTAAAGCACAGAACATACATATTGGTTAAATTTTCATACTTCCCCCCTCTCACCGTGGGAAGCCAAGATCCATCCCCCCCTCTCACAGGGGTAAACATATTCATTGTACATTTAACCTTATTATTATTTTTACTAACATTGCTTATGCCTGGCCCAAGTCCTGGGCCAGATTCTATCTTTCAGCTTTACATATTTCGGTTGACTTCCTCAAGTCCCCCTCTATTGAATTCATTTTAAATCCTCTTTCACAGATTGATACAACTATTTTTATAACACCCTGTAATATAAAGATATATTCCGTTATTAATCCTAAATTCAAGCCTAAGCATTATAGTACTTCCGCTCTTTCCCTAGGTTCTTATCATCTGTCTATACTATACTCTATTAATTTTTTAAAATTCAATTAACACTTCCCCCCCTTCCTCCCTTTGGTCTCAGAGTTTTTAGCCATATCTTCTTTTTCCTAATCATTTTAATTTATTACTCATTTATATTCACTATGCCAGTCACCATTTCCATATAACATCATCCCTATAGCCAGAAAAGTAATCCAAGTCAAATATAATTCTTATTCACCCCACTCCCTCCCTTGAGGCAGTCCAACCCCACTGGTTTTCCCGCCCCAACGGGCCCAGTCTTTTCATACTCTGCAGATTTGCTTTCTTCTTCTTGCTCTTCTTTATGTAAAGAAGTGCTCAACAACTTTTTGAACAATCGCCCCCCAAAAGCTGAGCAACTGTATCTGGATTTTTACTTCTTGAAATATGGCTACCCTACACTTGTACTGCAGGAGAATTTCTGTTCCTAAGCTGGTAACATTTGGGGGGACTGGCAATAGCTACATGAGCAGTGTTGCACAACGTATTATGGGGCATAGAAATGGGAAGACAGTGGGATGGAATACAGCAAAACTGAGGCAAAAATGACAATTTAGGCACAGAGTTTATGCAGAAATTCACAATCCAGCTCCCTTATTCACTCACTGATTATTCTTTATCCAGACATTTTATAACATCTGAAAAGAGCTCTAGCCAATCAGTATTGGAGACAAACTATCAAACTAGATTGTCTGATCATGGAAGGCAACATGTATGCTTATCAAGATTTATTAATCCACTTGGACCTAGCTTTAGCAGGAAATTTATTTTAACAGGAAATCTATTTTTTATGATAAATGTGTTATGAATCATGATTCCTGTTTCATTGCTATGAAATGGACCTCTCTCTCTATAAAATACATTTCTCTCTATATTCTCTCTACAGTGTCTGTTCTCTACAGCTTGAAGAGACCAAATCAACTGCTTTTCTGATGCTGAAATGTATTAACCTTGAAATGCTTTGGCGATTGTTTCTAAAACCTTGACTTGATGGAGATACCGGTAAATATCAGCTTTGCTAGTAATAAAAATGCTAAGGCATGTTCCTTTCTTTCATGAATGATTCTTGCCAGGTCTAGTTTAGTCTTCTTGATTGCTTTCACTTCTAAAAAGCTCAGATGATGTTTTTTGAAGTCAGAAAACACTCTGTAGAGGTGATTATGTATTTAATCAGTCTGCCAAATATGACAACTTTAATCAGTCTGCCAAGTATGACAACTTCTAGTGTCTTCTCATTTATTTTCATATTCTTTTGTATGTTAACACTTTTTGAGGGAAGAATCTATATTACCTTGTGCGGTTGGGCAAGAATGGATAGCAATAGTGACTTCAAGAGTGTGTGTGGAATCATGGGCATGCAACACAAATGTAGAATACTAACATAACACTATGATTAAATGCTGAATGAGAGCAATGGCAGGAGAGGGCTATTGCTTGAGGTTTTATTTACTATTTCTGCCACTCGGGGGAATGGGTCTCTATGAAGAACCTTGTTGCATTACTGAATTGGATTTTAAAAATTATCTGGTGGGAATTCAAAGCCACTATCAAGTTTTGAATGCATTTGGTGAAATTAATAAACTTATGCACTGTAATTTTATACCTACAACTAAAATGCTATCAAGTATTTTCAGAAAGGAACTTCAGGACACAATGCACAAGCCATAGATTGTCTTTCTTTTACTAGCAGAAATAATATACCATAAATAACACTCCAGTATAAGAGTCTGGATCCTCCTACAACAGAACAATGGTATAGACAAATATTGTCCTAACAAAACAAATTCATGACTGCAATAAGTGACAAGTTCCAGCCTCTTTTATGGATGATTGGTATTCATCTAATTTCTGGATTTATTCTACTACATTAGTTGTTCTGCGATGTTTTCCAATGCTACTACATTATTGCTGTTGGTGTGTGTGTCCCTGAAAAAGTGCTTTTTTTAAAAAAAAAGGTGTGAAAGTGGCAAAAGAGTGCAGCATCCAAAATGGCCACCTGATCTTGCAAGAAAAAAAATGGGTTGTCCTGTTTTTTCCAGGACACTTGGTGGGTATGGGATTGCAGCTGGGAAGTTACAAAATATGCACTGACTGGAAATAAAGCAGTATAGTTGCCAAAAAGGTTTGCAGGCACAAATAGTATTGAAATTGAGATTGTGCGTGACTGCCCTGATAGATCATGAGCTCAAAAATCATGAATGTGCAGTAAAAACGATATCTGGAAGGAACCTAAGACTACATATAGCACAAACAATTCACCAGGTCAACTTCGCATAAGGAATGCTTCCACTGCACTTGGTATATTGCTTTTTCATTAGTCATTGCAGCTTGGCTCTGTACAGCCTTTTCCAAGCAACAGGGAGCTAGGTGAGAGAGTTAGGTGAAGGCGTTGGCTGGTCTAGCTGCACATGGGAACAGAACATCAGCTGCTCCTTCCAGCCAATCAGGATTTCTGAAGAAAACAGGAAGTGAACTTACTTCACCCTCTTTTTTCTCTTGCAAAAGCAGTCCAGTTGTCTACAAGGCCCTGCTGAAGCAACAAGAACAGAAACTTGCACATTCTCATCCTCAGCTCCTGGACTTGTGTATAGTCTGTAATTCTGACCTGGCCAATTTGTTTACCATGACGAACTCAGCAGGGATTGGCTGTTGTCAATCTTAGTTTCCTGACATCATCATTTAATATTTGTAAATGATGCCTCACAACCTAATGTTTGTAAAAAGGAGCCTAAAGTTTATGTACATATGCTGTACATATGTGTACATATGCTGTACACAGAGCTCACAATTTAAACAGAAACAAAAAAGGAAAAACATGTTAAACAGAAGAAGCAACCTTAGTGAAGTTATAATGAGAATGGGGAAACAAATTTTTGAATGGGAAATCAGTTCAGTAGCTAATATGAAGATTAAGGATTTTTTTAAGGATCCAAACCATAAGGAGGGGGGGAATGAGATTTAAAAAATAATTTTCTGAAAAGCAGATATATGTGAAATAGCCAAGAGGCAAGAGCTGCATGTAAGGAGTCATGCAGAGGGAACACAAAGATGAGAAGAGCACCAGAGGCAGATTTAGGGGAACGTGACCAGTTTGGTTGCACTGGGGGCACCACAACAATGCTGTAGAATGGAAGGCGAGAGGTGGAGGGGGGGTCACCGAATGTTGGCGCACAGGGCGCTGCTAAAATTTTAGAAACCAAGGTCTGCCACTGAGAGCATAAGGGAATGGCATTTTAATGAAATAAAAGGATGTGTTAAGAGAACAAGAAGGAAAATACTGTAAAGGAGAAACCATGAAGACACAAGTGGGAAGGACACCAGGAGGCTTATAAGTCAGAAGATGATGAAGTTAAGCTTGAAATAGTACAAAAGAAGAACCAACGAAGAGAAGTATGTGAACAGGAAGCTTTTCCCCTATGCAATTGTTGATGTGGACTTTATAGGGACATTGCACATGGTAAAGAGTTGAGCCCCACTTCTCCCCAGCCTAAGGTCCTGATCCAGATCCCCCAACAATTTTTATAGTCCCCAACAACAACCCTGAATTTTAGGGCACAGATATGAAGCAAATATATTATCTAGTTTGCCCTTCAGTAAGCAGAGCAACTTAGCACAAAAGTAAGAAACATACAGTTAGTGAAAGAATAGGGAATTACTTCTGGGAACAGCTCAGTTTTTGGAATAAGAATGGACCTGGATGTTTTACGAGGCATGGAGGTGCCATTGTTCATCCAATTCCCTTTTGCTTTCATGTTTTTTATAGCATATTGTACAACACACCGCATGAGATGTTACAATGCTGTGTGCCTCCCCCTTCTCACCAGCCAATGATGTGAGTATAAGTTGGGAGATGCACAGCACATATTAAACTCCGTTCAGTCATGAGACAAATAAGAGGCTGTGCTTTCTCCTCTGCCCCCACTGTTGTGCTACTCTGAAATTCAGTTGTAACTTCCATGGTGGGGAGCCTTCTCTACTCATGGAGGCTCCCTGTGCGATTTAGATCCTTGAACCTCTCCGTCTGAGAAGTTGCAGCGGAACATTTGATCAACTGGCATGAGCAGCGCAATGACAGGGGCAGGTCACATTAAGTACATCAGTTCTTTCCTCTCTGTGCAAGAATAATAATTGAGCTAGTAGTGTGTTGTGCAAGATTTTACAAGGGACAGCAAACAAAGAGAATTGAGCTGACAGTAGCTCTGCATCTAGTCAGGCAGAACCTCTAGTTCTGCTCTAAGATGCCTGAAGAGATGGTGGAATCAGCTACTTATTAGATTGCTAAGAAAAGGTTAGTCAGTCTTCTCTTGTGGATTTCTAAGGTATAGATTTGTATTTCTTTGCATAGGGCTTGAACAAGATAATCATCATCTCCCTCTCAGCTCTTTGATTGCATGATTTAAATGGTAAGCTGCCAATAATTGGTATCTGAAGAAGTGTGCATGCACACGAAAGCTCATACCAATAACAAACTTAGTTGGTCTCTAAGGTGCTACTGGAAGGATTTTTTTTATTTTTTATTTTGTTCAGCTTCCAGACTGTCAAACAAATAAACATATTTTCAAGGTCTGAACTTGAAATGTCTTACGTATACAATAAAAAAGGTAAAGAATGAATGCAACAAATATTTATTTGCAATAAAAAATTGGATATAGTTGTCAGTGAGCCAGGTCTCTGCACAATAAATGAACAAGGGCAGTGTATCTGGAAAGACGGTCAGACACGGAATATTACATCACTGGAAGACATCTTTATTTGGGTAGAGGATGTTTTGTTGTGGTTGCAGTGCAATTCAAATTATTAAGTAAAAGTAGTAGCTGGCAGTTACCGTGTTGAGTGCTTGTTAACGAAGCACCAATGTACCCACCTGTTAGGTGATCAAATGGAGGGTAGTTTTCTTCAGGTGCTCCAAACAGTTCTGACCAAGACATCAGGGATTCACATAGCATTGTGTTTGGCAAGAAGGTATTGTGGCTTACTGAGTCCAGCATCATCCTGAAATATAACATTATTATTCTCATTGGTTAATTCCTACACATGCAACCACCACAACAATAGTTCCCCAGTGCATAGTTCCCCAACCCTATCCTCTACCAAGTAAGCTTGACCACTCATGCCTTGAACTGATATATATTCTTGCAATAACATGTCACATTAAACTATAAACAATGGTTTAATGCAGGGGTTGCCAGCCTGGCACCTGCAGGTGCCACAGCACCATTGAAGGCCTTCGTTGGTAGCTCCAGACAGGAGGTATAGATTCTGAGCTTTCATTTTTAAAGAAAGGTAAGTCTCTTTCTCCCTTAGAAAGAAAGTTGTGAAGCAAAATGTGCAGGCGCCCCTCTAGCAATTTCTGTGAAATGAGCCAGCCTGGCTGCTTTTGTCTGTTTTTAGCCAATGAATGAAGTCAGAGCTGTGATGGATAAGTCAGTTGTTTGGACACCAGCCAGTGAAAATTAATGGAATCCTGAGAAGCTTCCCTTCCCCTTTAGTGCTCTGGGGTCATCCAATCAATCTGAATGGTGGAAGATTCAGGACAGACAAAAGAAAATTCTTCTTCACACAATGCATAATGGAATTTGTAATAAGATGTAGTAACCAACTTGGATGGATTTTAAAGGGAAATTAGATACATTCATGGAGGATAAGGCTACCAATGACTGCTAATCATGATAGTGATAGTTTAACTCCAATATCAGCAGCAGTGTGCATCTATGTACCATTTGCTATGGAACAATAGTTCAATTGTTGGTAGGCTTTCCATAGCAATGTGGTTGGCCAGTTTGGAAACAGAATGCTTGGAAACAGAAAAGATGGGTGTTTGGTCTGATCCAGCAACATGCTGCATTTTGTTTGCATGGAAGTATATATACCAGGCATCCCCAAACTGCGGCCCTCCAGATGTTTTGGCCTACAACTCCCATGATCCCTAGCTAACAGGACCAGTGGTCAGGGATGATGGGAATTGTAGTCCAAAACATCTGGAGGGCCAAAGTTTGGGGATGCCTGTTATATACACTTCTCTGAGCTTTAAAAATAAGGAAGAATTTATTGTAGTCAAAAGCAAGTATAATATATGAAAACTTTCATTTGAATACAGCTGCCTTGAAACCAGAGCATTTTGCTCCATTTCATCCATTCCCTAGGCAAACAAAAGAATTTATTTATCTATAAAAATATTTATATACCAAACAATACCATCATAAAAAGCTAAGAACAAGCCAAAAACAAAAATAAATTAAGAGCAAACACCTGTAGACCATTCTGGAAGATGTAATTTCCTGCATAGGTCCTGCAGAATAGAAAAGTTTTCAGCAGGTGTTTGAAAGTTGGCACAAAAGGGGCCCACTGAATCTCTATTGGCAGGGTGTTCCAAACGGGGTCCTGAAATGGGCCTCATCAACTCAGTGAATGACCCAAGATGCTCCTGGATTAGAAACTTTGACATTCCACCCAATCAGGTAGATATTGCAACTCTACATAGTCAAGGCTTTATATTGTGAACTGCCCTGAGATCTTTGGATGAAGGGTGGCATACAAATTTAATAAATAAAAATAAAGACAACGGAGAATGAGAGCAAGTTAATAAATAAGCAAACTTTTTGTTAAAACAAAGTATCTTTGCTTAAAAAGTGACAGCTTTGGCCCAGACCTCTTCATGATCACCACATTTAGGATTATGTAGCATATCTTCATACTCAGAAAATTTGAGTTCTTTGGTAGGTTTGATCCCTGACATCTCTCTTAGATTGTCAAGCATAGTGAATGTCAGGGTAAAACGGATAAAAGGAGGTAGTACAAAATGTAAGGATATGTATTTTGTTATACCATCCCTTGGCAAAGAACTGGATATTGAATTGTTTGGTTCAATTGATTTCACTTATCATACAATAAGAGGGATGTGAAATAGGCTGAAGGAAGGAAGTGACTTTTTTGCATAGAGGCAGGACTAATATGCAGGGCACCCTCGCTAGATTTTCTTGTATCTTAATTAGCTACATAGAGAAGACAAAAGCACTCAAGGTGCACAGGGCTTACTATTTGTCAAGGAATATAGTGAAGTTAAGCAAGTATGATTCAAGCTACGGGAAGAAATGAACAACTATTTGAGTTACAGCCCTGCCTCACCACAACCTGTGGAGATCAGTTAACACCTTTAGTTGAGAAAGAAAAGCTGTTCACTGAGATTTTGAAGGGAACTTTATTATGGCTTTCGACACAAAACCAGCCCACTGACTGTTCCATCTCAGATTACAATCATTTCTAAGGAAAAGAGAAAATTGTACTGGAAGAATTCTGAGTCATCCTATAATGTGGCTTATCAAATAAGAGCTGATGTTTGACAAAAGCAATACATCAAAGAGGGATTGCAAATTTACATTTTCTCTGAATGCTAACTTCCTTCCCTGCAATGGAAGTTGTATACAAGTGGATTTTCATGTGAAAATGAGGTGGCAAATTCACTTTTTATTTTGGCAGCCCAGGTTAAATGTTTGAATCAGCCCTTATTCTCATATTTAATGAATGCAATTGCTCTTCCTGCTGTTCTAAGGAATCTGAATGGTTTCAGGATTCCTGTTGCCATAGATAATTGCCTTTGACATTGGTTCATTATTCACTAGTACACCCTTCATTCAAAGAAATCTGCCAGAAATGACTAGCTGAACCTCAGTGGTGGATTCAAATTTTGCCTTTTTATTATTATTAGCATTTCCAAGCAAAACCAGGTGTGAGGCTGCTAGTGCTTTATAAGGTGGAAAAAGCAGTTCACAATTAGTTTGGCAACTGAAGCTAAGCTCTATCTACCTTTATGAAAGTTAATAATATTGTATGTTAGAACTATAACTGAAAGGCAAAGTGACCTTAAACATTTGACTTTAAACCTTTCTATTACTGCTATTAAACCTTTCTATTGCTATTCTATTCTGGTGGGGGGGAACCATTGTGGTCCTTCTGGGGTAGTTTGTCCACTTTTGGTCCCTACCCCACACTCAGCTCTCACCTGGGGCACCTAGAAACTGTTAGCTGTTAGCACCCTGGCCGGCTAAACCAGGTGAGGGTCGCCGATGGGTCTCAAACACTCCATGAGCTAGGAACTTCCCCTGCATGCAAAGACAGGCTCCAGCAGATTGAGCGGACAAGACCAATAGCAGGTCCAAGGGTCAAGAAGAGAGTTTTTGCACATGCTGTAGAGGGAACTGAGGGGCCGATGGGGCTCATCAACCTGGGAAGGTAGCCCTTTTAGGAGAAGGAAAACTTTGATCCTAAATCTCCACTTCCCTGAAGGATATCTTCAGGAGGAGAAAAGGCTAAGGAGTAAACCCTACACAAATCCAGAGTGGAGCTTAAAATGGCAGGATGACACCTTGTACACCTCCTTATGGCAATTCCTGCAGCCAAGATGGTGCCGTGAGGGTGGTCTTGTTGTCTGGGCTGCCCAGGACCTCCATATACACTGCCCAGGCAAGGTCACTTTGATGCTGCCAACACAGTGGTTTGACTTCACCCCCAGAGGCGCAGTCCATTGTCTCTCAAGACAGATGGATGCCAACAACAGCTTCTTTATCCTACATTTGATGCTCTTATGTGGTAAACACTAGTTGCCAAATCAACAGTAAATTACTTGCTTACTCATTTTTTAAACTGTTTACTTCCTTCTAGATGAAGTTTCAATTAGGGTTGAGCAAAACTTGCCTCCCCAGATTTCCCATACTATTTGTGGGTGGCAAAATGGGGGGTGGGGAATTTTCAGATTATGAGGACACTTACCCACAAAGCTCACTTCTGATAAATTTTGACTCACATAATGTTGAATGACACTCTGTTGTTAGTTCATATTGGAGGATGAATGAAGCAATGAGTTAAGAGAGCATAAACTCAGATACACAATTACTGTATACATTTGTTTTTGTAAATGCCAAGGACTTTGTTAGTAATAGTAATATCTATTGTTACAAATAAGCAGTTATATATAAAATAGCCTTCAATAGAGCAAATTTGACCCAAACCAAATTAAATAGTCCTCTCTCCTCAAATTCTTTGTCTATGACAGGGGTCAGCAACGTGTGGCCCATGGGCCGAATGTGGCCCACGAAGACTGTTTTACCGGCCCACGAGCCGCCCCTGAACCGAGCTGAAATCGCGTCTGCGCATGTCCAGACGCCAAAAAACGCTTCTGCGCAGGCATGGTTTTCGGCATCTGGGCATGTGCAGAAGCAATTTCCGATGCCGCGGACATGCGCAGATGCGATTTCCGGCATTGCGCTGCACCAGTCCGGCCCACAGACAATCTCTGTGGAGTGATCTGGCCCATGGCCGGTAACCTTGCCGACCCTTGGTCTATGACAATGACAAGACTGGTAATCTGTACTTCAAACCTAGAAGAATAGGCAGCAAAGATAACTGAAGCAGCACGACATTTTAACAAGACTGAATGGAAGTTCCTGCCTTAAATTGCATTCCCCACCTGTCTTCCCCCACGTCAGAAAAAAAAAGATATACACAAAAGCAGGCTGCCAGACAAGGTGACTGTGAGCTACAACCAATTTAGCCTGGAATCTTGACTTGACTATCATAAGCTTAAGAAAGAAACAGTTTCTTGCCCCCCTGCTCTATTTCCAACTCCTTATTTGTATTTCTAACAAAATAATTATTGGAAAAAGTCTGTAACAACAATATAGTTTTTGGAGTAAAAGGGATACAGTACAACAAGGTGATTGTTATAATTGCAGAATCAGGAATCATGGTTTCCTGGCAATTACTTTTTAGATCAGATTTGCAATATGAATCTAAATGCACCACTTCAAAAACAGTTCCATGGAACTCAACAAACAATTAGACAGTTTGAAGTATACATGTACAGGATTAAAAAGGAAGGAAGAATTAATTTTATATATTTTACAATTTTGCCAACAAAAAAACTTCAACATTATATCTGCTAATTGAAGGAATACTCAGAAATAAAATCAAAATGAGGCTTCTGAAACCATTTTAGTTTCTAAAAAGTAGAATTTTGCAAGACTATATATATTCTATATATTCCAGATATTCTATTATGAAAAAGCTGGCCAATATCCATCCAAAGTTTTAAGCACTGTTATGCCTCATTGGTTTCAAAAAGGGAATTAAGCATGTGCTTTAAATCTTTTCCATTGAATCCAGAGGGATTTAAACACGTGGGCCATCTTTGGGAGAAGAAAAGGCTAAGGAGTAAACCCTACATAAATTCGGAGTGGAGTTTTAAGATGGTTGGGTGGGGTCTTGTATGCCTCCTTCCGAAAACTCTTGCAGCCAATTTGGTGCCAAATGTATTGCTCTGTTTTCCTTTGGATCATATCAGTGAGGCTGAGATGGGATTGTTGTCTGAGCATCCCAAACTCACTGTCCAGGATTGCAGATGGGAGAGGTCATTTTGGTGTTGCTAACACAGCAAAACATTGTGTGAAGCAGCAGTTACAAGTTACCCGTCTCTGCAGCCACAGAAGGCACTGCGATTCTCCCATGGTTTGACTTCACCCACTCCATTGTCTCTTGAGACAGACGGATGCCAACAAAAATGTGAAAAAGATTGGCTGGATCATTACCAAAATAATATACCACTATACCAGGGAATAAAATTTCTTCTGGAATAATATTTTACTACAGACACCTCAACATATGGTGGATTATCATGACTCTGGTTCTTTCTTTGCTCCCACTGGCAAATTGTCAAAGTGTATTGTGGTTGGAAACACATATTCAAAGTTATATTACTGTTATTGTTCAGACCCACATACATCTCCTAGAAAATTCAAGCATTGCCGTTTTTAGATTAAGCTTTGCGTGTTTCTCTTGAATCTACATATCTTAAGGATAGCTTTCTTACCAGCAACCACCACCAGAGGTCTCAGCAGTACGAAAGATAACATTTATTTACAGAAGATCCCAGCAATGCCTTCCACACCCACTAAATTGATAAATTGGTTTATGGTGTCGATCCTAGATAAAAACACACATTTGCATGTATTTGTTTGTAATCTGATTTGCAGGATTAATTATTTTTATACACCAGGCCTCGGCACCATTCATTAGACCGATGAAGATTTGAACATTACCCAGTGCTGTGTTCCCACAAAATTCATTCTTGGAGACCAGTGGCAAGAGCGGAAAGTTCTTTAATGAATATTTATAGCCTTGCCCTTGCCATCTTTTCTTACTGTTTTCAATGGAACCTGCTCCCAGTCACAAGAAAGTATGCATAGAATTGCAGTCTTAACGTTCTTTGAATGGTCTTCAGCACAAAAATTAGACTGGGTGCCATGATAGAAGCGCTCCTGTGTTGTGTTTGCTGTATGACAAGAGCACAAAGTGCATCAGGTGGCGGTTCGGTTAAGAGTTTGAACAGATTAACATTGCCAGCCTGAAAAGGGTGGCAGTTAGGGCAGAAAACACCGGTGACAGGTGATTTGCAGTGCTCAGTTGATTTGCACTGCTAACACCACACTGCGCAGGAACCTCCTTTAAGACCCTTCAGCTAAATAAATAAACAGAGCTTACGTGTTGCTGGGAGTGCTTATTCTCTTCTCAAGGAATTGTTAGATCCAAAAGCAGGTCTCCAAAGCCAAGAGGCTTTCCGGCTCTGCGAGTCGTACACTGGAAGGAAGGCCACCTGTGGTTCTGTGATATATGGAACACACTCCAGACAGGTCTGTTTGGTTTTTCAGGTTCTTATATACACACCCCCTTTGATGACAGTGATAATATACACTGTGACACAGCTGAAAGGAGAATGAGAGTAAAGAAAAATGGTCTCTTAAGTTCAGACCAGTTTCATTTTTAACCTTAAAGTTTTTTCTTTTCTTTATAAAACAGGCGGGTTTTAGGGGTTATGAGAGGTAGGCAAGGCCCCTGATGCTTTGAATTGTGACTGATCTTTATAAAGCTAATGGAGTTTCAGCATTTTACCTTTTTTTAATAAAGTAGTTATTACATTTAATTCACAGACCTAGAAGTACTTCACACATCAAGAGGCTGGCTATTTATTATTAACATAGAAGAACGGGGGGGGGGGGAACGCTTCCCAAATTGTGGGCTGGGTTGTTTGTGAGAATTTCCCCAGAGGTGAGGAGTCAGAACAAGTGTAAAATACGTGATTTTCTAGGTGACTTTCTGGGTGACTAGGTGTTAGGAATAAGAGGTGTTATTTGAAAAAGAAAGCAAAGTTTCTTTGAAGTTTTAGCTTAGTAACTAGTCTGTTAAACACCAGACTACAGTGACTAGAAGGAACAGAAAAAAATTGAGTTGCAAAGTAAAACTTTATTAATTTGGCCAACAAAATTTTAAGACATTCAAAGGATGCAGAGTATTCCCCACAGATGTCCCCCCCTTTTGCTGTAAATTATTCATTATTAAAAGGTCTCAAATATAACTGTTACTGAATTAAAAACGACAAATATCTGTACTGTCGAAGTCATTTTTTTTTGCTCTGTACCCTATTCTTCTCTTCAAAATAAATAAAAATATACCAAAAAAGGTCTCAATTGACAGAGTAAATTCTGTAGACTGTAAATGAGCATCTCCACCCCCATCGTTCTGCCCGGACACTGAGATCCAGCACCGAGGGCCTTCTGGCGGTTCCCTTACTACGAGAAGCCAAGTTACAGGGAACCAGGCAGAGGGCCTTCTTGGTAGTGGCACCTGCCCTGTGGAACGCCCTCCCACCAGATGTCAAAGAGAAAAACAACTACCAGACCATTAGAAGACATCTGAAGGCAGCCCTGTTTAGGGTGGCTTTTAATGTTTAATAGATTATTGCATGTTAATGTTCTGTTGGAAGCCGCCCAGAGTGGCTGGGGAAACCCAGCCAGATGGGCGGGGTATAAATAAATTATTATTATTATTATTATTATTATTATTATTATTATTATTATTATGTAAAATCTACACTGCAGGTGAAAAAAGGAGCTAACTCAGTGCCAGTTATGCCCCAGAACCAGGACTCCCACAGGTAAGTTCCTTCAGCAGCTCCAAGGAGGAGATGGGTCCAGTCGGGCACTGGAGCCTCTCTCCTTCCCTGAGCTCAGAGGAGACACATGTGCCACCAGACTCCGATGAGCTCAAGAGAGCTCTGAGGAGAGATTGCCACACTTGGAAACCCCGATACCTTGAAGGAACCAATGATTGCAAAAGGTGACACTGCTGTGTAAGTGGCCTGGGGTGAGGCTACTGTCAATGACGACCTAGCTTTGCTGTAAAATGTAGCCATTTGCTTCAGGCTTAAGATGTTGCCAGAAGCAAGTTGCTTCATCCTGCAGCGTATATGTTTTGGTTAATTTGTTTTGAGGGTTGGATATATAAAAAACTTTTCAAAATAGCTGAGCAGTTCCACATGATGCCATTGTATAATGCAGTTTACCTTTAGCACAAAGCTCTGCTTCTAAGTCAAGCGCTTCTGCAAGCTTTCATTTGCCAGAACTTGCTTCTGTTTTGGAGGAAATGAGAAAGGAGAAAGAAAGAAACCAGAAACGGTTCCTAACATAGACATTTTCTTGGAACTGGAAATCCCAAGTATCTTTTTGAAGATGGTGCCTCCTTTGCAAACTTATGATTTACACGCATCCTGCAAAATATTTGAAAACCTGTCCAAAATTGAATGTAAATAATGTGCAATAGACTTTTCCTGTCCCTAATCAGTCTGGGTGACTTTTCCATCAATTTAATAGAGTCATATAGCCCTTAGGAAGATAATTATTCTACTGCTAGTAGGACAAAATTTATTATGCCTGTGTATCTAAATACCTACGTGACAGCTGATTTTCCAGATAACCCACTATATAAATACAGCATGGATGCTGACTTTAAGAAAGGTATAATTCAGTCAGAGAAGCAGGTCTGATTACAACTCCAGGACCATTACCGTAATTAAATCACTTCTCTTCTTCGTTCTGGGGGCGGGGAGTGCCATTTTCAGCAACCCCCCTCCCTGCAGAGCCCTCCAAATATGCTCCAGAGATTCGCGGGAGCTTCTGGAGCAGATTTAGAGAGAGCACCGGAAACTGCAAGGGAGAGGAGGATTGCTGGAGATTGCCTCTCTCCCAGTTCTTCTGAAGGGTACCCTTCCATTTGTGGACTGTCACTGATGGGTATCCCCCCAGACAGTAGTTTGGTTCTTATAATAGGTGTAATAAGAAATTAAACGGAAAAATTGCCTTTCTTTCCAACAAAGTGGGGTAGGTTGTGCTTATGAAATTCTAAGTTGCCATGTTTGTCTTGGTAATTAAAGGGGGGGCTACAAATATGTAAATATATTTAAATGACTAAACATTAGGAAGGACTTTCAACAGTGGAAAGGACTACCCTGGAAGATGATGGACTTGCCATCCTTGGAGGTTTTTAAACAGAGGTTGGATCCTGTCAGGGATTCTTCAGCTGTGATTCCTGCCTACCCCAGATGACCCCGGGGGTACCTTCCAACTCTACAGCTTTGATTCTATAATTCATAGAATCATTTGTAGATATATTCTACGTAATTAATTAATGGATCACATAAAAAGTAGGGGATCAATCAATTGAAACACTTTAATTGATTGACAGTTTAAAAACAAAGAAACAGGGGAGCGGTATATATGCACACTTTCTGTAATGCCCCAGGGAAACATTGCTATTGTTTTTGTTGGGGCCTGTTCTTGAGTTCCTTTTCATTTTTTCTTGATCCTATTTGCAAGGCAGTCAAGGGAGTCTGTCCTCTCTAACTGCCACATTCACCTCCCCAATTTCCCCTTTTAACCCTGCCCCTATCACTGATCTTGCCTGTGTTTGAACATACCACACAAATCTGAAAAAAAGATTCCCAAGAATTCATGAGTTGAATGTCTGGCATGCCACAGTTGGGACTGAAATGGAGGGGGTTTCAAATTGCACTTGCTTTACTCCCTAATTCTAAACCTAGCGATGGATCTTTCCATTCTGTGCTCCCCTGAGCAAAATTCAGAATGCAACAACAACGGAGAATCTCTGTGTTTCTCAACGGAAAGCAGTGTCATCAAGTCAGAGGCAGCCATTTGGTAAACTGGTAGAAGTTCACATTATGGCCATGTTTATTCTGCTCCAAAGTATTTGTGTGAAAAAAGGGGGAAATTGTTTTAATGTGCTTTATATTTTGAAGTACTGTTCTAAAGATACCATATTTCACACTTGAAACCAACAGATTGTATCCAAAGCAGTGTTAAGTACCGGACCCTCAGTGCAAAGATTTCCACTTGAACAATGAGACTTTCCCCACCCTCCCTGTACATTGCACCCCCTGATTCTATTCTAGGGGTTCCCCCAACTTTCTGGAGCAGGGTTGGGGAGGGTGAGGAGTATGTGGGGGGGGGAGGAGAGGGAGGAAAGTCTTGTTGCATAAGCAGAAATCCTTGTGCTGGTGGGATGTGTTTGAGGGGTTTTTGCACGTGATTCTCTTTTATGTTATACTGCATGATATTCCATGTGGCCATAAGCAATGTATGCCACAGGATGAAATGCTAACTTTTCATTAATGAATCACATTGCTGATGTCCCAAGGTATGGTATAAAGGTACATGAGGCTACCATGGGTGCTGAATCTAAGCAGACCTGAGTCGACCCAGTGCCTGGATGCCATGTGTACACTTGCCTTGGGTTTCATAACAGAAGAAAGGTGAGATGTAAGAAAATAAATAAAATAAATGTCAGATGGCCTCCAAATTGTATGCATTATAAATTGTGCAAATATTGTGCAGATGTTCTAAATTGTATGAATGAAGCTGAATATTGGAAGACTAGGGAAAGACAAAAGAAAGTACTCATTCACGCAGTAAAACTGTGGAATTTGCTCCTACAACTTGGTGGCTTTGAAATAGGGTTCAGCAGATTCATGGAGGATGAGGCCATTCATGGCTTCCAATCACAATGACTATGTTCTACCTCCACTGTCAGAGCCAGTAAGCCTCTGAATACCTGTTGTTGTAAATCACACATGTAGAGAGTGCTATTTCACTTAGCTCCTGCTTTTGGGCTTCCCATAGGCACCTGGCTGCCCCCTGTGAGAACAGGATGCTGGACTAGATGGGCTGCTGGCCTCATTCATTAGAACTCTTCTTAGATTTGTTTAGTGCATATGCTTCAGTCTGTCACTGAAATTGCTAGGATTCAATAGAGTTTAACTTCAGCTGCAAATATGCCTATTGTTGCTTAGCCAGAGTAATTTGTTGGGGTTTAAACTAAACTATTTATTTTAATAGTTTTAACTAGAAAAAAATAAATTAATTACTACCCTATTTTAGCAAGTTTCTACGTTGATTAAAAATGCAGCTCAGTTTTCAACTAACTCAACCTGATGGTCCAAGTCGGTGAATCGGTCTCATCTGTTATTTTCTCAGTTTATGACCCACTATTACTTTTTATCTCTGCAAGTCATCTAAGTGGCTCCAAGGAGGCAATGATATATATTATATGGGCTGGAAGATGTAGTGGTGAAACAACAGTAAAACCAGAAATGGCAGCAGGTTTCTAACACATTCAGAGGATTGAAAGACCAAAGGCTTAATTATAGTCGGCACATTGCAATATGTATTAATGCTCGTTCAGTTCATTCACGAGATCTTTCCATTAAAAGTTCCTGCTGCAAGCAACCATTTATCCTCTCATCTAGCAACAATATACAGAAACATATGTCTATGTGCAGATGCTTGAACAAGTAGAACTCAAAAAACTGTGCTGCAGGAAAAAACCTTCACATACTAATCAGCCCATAGGTATTCTAATGTGAGCAAATTTACAGCTTGTTTGAATATTCAGGGGGAAGGAAAGCCTATCTCAAAGTGATAGACTGAAAGCTAACATAGACGTTACAGCTTTCTTATGGTGACTTGGCATCAGAAAGTCTGGCAGATCACTTGCTTGAAAAATGTTCCGATACTCTGAAGATGATAAGAGGCAAGCAGGGGTGGGGGAGGGACACATATACAGTGGATGGGTTTTGTTTTATTGCATACAAGCAACATCCATTTTATGCTTGTCTAATATGTGTGCAACTGTGTGCATTCACATTGGCCCGAATCCAGAGGTGACTCCAAAACATCACAAAAATGTTACGAAACAGGGTGGGGGTGGGGAATGGGGTGGAACAGAGTGGGGTGGCCTTACAAGGGCCCCGACAATGCGGGCAAGGGGTCAGAACATATCACCCGTGCAAATCGGTCATTGCCTATACAGTGGTACCTTGGTTTACGAACTTAATCCGTTCCGGAAGTCCATTCTTAAACAAAAGCCGTTCTTAAACTGAGGCGCGCTTTCTCCAATGAGGCCTCCCGCCGCCGGTGTCCTTCCACTGTTCGGCTTCCGTTCATAGACCGAGGTAAAGTTCGCTAACCGGAACACTACTTCCGGTTTTGCAGAGTTCTTATACTGAATAGTTCATAAACAGGGCTGTTCTTAAACCGAGGTACCACTGTATAGGAATACAATAAACATCATTGATGTTCCGGCAGCTTATATTTTGTTTTTGTTTTTTGTTGGTTTGATAGCTGATTGTATATTCTTTCTTCTATTTTCTTGGATCCTGATCTGTTTTGCTTTTAATCATAATGTATGCTTTGTTTACTTGTACTGAGTTGTACATTTGCTGTAAAGGGTGTGTGTGTTTGGTGCCTTGCATTGCACTAGGACTGGTGAGATGAATGAATTATATCATATATACCTAATAGAAAGAATGTTACACACACACACCAACTAGTGTTTTTTTTATCCTTGCCTCATGTGAGAGATCAACAGTAGTTAACCATAATTATTCTTGAAATGTATAAATAAATTAGTATTAGCAAATTTGTCTTTAAATAGGATTAGCCACCATGATGCTCTCTTAATGTTGTTGGACCACAATTTTCATCATCTGCAGCCAGCCTAGGATGGAGGCAATTGTGGTGCAACAGAGGAATGGAGGTGAAATGCATTTGGTCTGAATTTTAAAGCAAACTGACCTGATTGATTTGTTGGTCCCAGATTTATATGAGGATCAGAAGGGAGATACCAATTGGATAATATATTTTTTCTGAATTTTGTGGTGCAGTCTCAGTAAAAAAAAATCCACACAAAAATGCATATTTTTCAGAAACAAGGAATACATACATTGGGGTGCATTTTTTTCTCAGACAGATTTGTATGATTTTACAGTGCAACTGTTTTTTTTTTTTTAAAAAAATCTGTTCAAGTAAAGTTCAAAGAAATAAATAAAACTTTAGCAATGGATCAGAGATTAATACCACAACAGCCTACAAGCCATGGTAAGTCCATCATTTCCTCAATACTGTCTGTTGTTGCCCAGTTGCTTTGGAGGCAACTTAGACACTGTCAATCATCATCATCACCCAAGCCACAATGACCATACATAACAATAACATTAATCAATAAGCAAACATAAAAACTATGCACAAGTGAGTTAATTCAAGCTTTTTCTGCTCTTTGTCCACAGGTAAGTTGCTGCCCATCCTGAATTCGTCACTGAAAGCTGTCTGCATTTTGAGTGGACAGCAGGATACAAGCACTAATTTCCTCCACAGCTATCAGCCTTTCACCCATTCCCACCACCCCTCTGAGTAATACCCCTCCCCACCCTCTCACTATATATAAGGGTCTGGTGACTTCTGTTTCAGTGTATCTGAAGAAATGTGCATGCACACGAAAGCTCATACCAAGAACAAACTTAGTTGGTCTCTAAGGTGCTACTGGAAGGAATTTTTTTTATTTTGTTTTGACTATGACAGACCAACACGGCTACCTACCTGTAACTTCCTCTATGTAGTTATACTGCTTGCCCATCTCAGGAAGGCATCTTGGACATTGCATAACTTATGTAAGAATGAAAAAAGTGAGGCTGCTACGGAAGCACTCCATCAAGCATAGCTTTGGGGCCAATTCGATGTCACATACACTGCTGATCATTGGTATTACAAAACAGATTCATCTTGCCACTAACATTTGAGGATTCTGCTTTGGCATTCAAATGCAACCTAGATCTGGGGACGACTGCCTACAGACAGAGAGCTTCAAAGTGTTGTTGGGCGTCTCGAAGTTCCATAGTGAACTGCAAGCATTAAAGAGATAGCTTAGCTATCATTCTTTTCTGTGCACAATTAAATGCACTGGGGTTATTAGATGTTCGGATTGTGGGTATAATCAATGGAACATGGAGTGTGAGGGGGGGGGCAGCAAATTGGGATCATAGCAGCAGGACCTCCTTTCCTATTTCCATGTATTTGTCTGTGAGCAGAACCTCCATGCCAGGCATCCCCAAACTTCGGCCCTCCAGATGTTTTGGACTACAATTCCCATCATCCCTGACCACTGGTCCTGTTAGCTAGGGATCATGGGAGTTGTAGGCCAAAACATCTGGAGGGCCGCAGTTTGGGGATGCCTGCTCCATGCACATCTCAGTGATCAAGTGCATGGCTTTCACTGCAGAAAGTCTCATGTTTAATCTTTGGCATCTCCACATAGCGTCTTCTGAAACCCTGAAGAATTGCTGCCAGTCAGTGCAGACATTGCTGAGAAAGATGGACCACTGTTCTGAGTCGGTAAACCAATTTTCTTGAGGCCGGATTCAGAGTAAGTGTGCTTCCAGGGTGCTATTGTTGATAACAGTTATTTCTTGGAAAGGGCAAATCCTGATTAAATGGAGGGGAGAGATATGGGTTGACATTTTCTGCCTTGGCACTGGCCTGGTGGAACGCTCTGTCACAAGAGACCAGGGCCCTGCGGGATTTGACATCTTTCCGCAGGGCCTGCAAGACAGAGCTGTTCCGCCAGGCCTTTGGTCTGGGCCCAGTCTGACCCCCTTCTTTCCATGAAACCCTGTATGTAAGTGGCCCCCTTGGCCCTTTCTATCGGCCCATATGGGACCAGCACTGATGACTAGGCCTGGATAATATTTAATATTCCCACCTTCATGGCTGTGATTCATGGGTTGACCACTTAATTTTATCTTTATTTTACTGTGATTTGAGCTGTGTTTTGATCAATTGTTTGATTTTGTGTTTTTAATGTATTGGCCGGGGAGGGCGGGGTATAAATATAACAACAACAACAACAACAACAACAACAACAACAACAACAACAACAACTTATTTTGATGACACTGATGTTGTGTGGACCCTGCCAAAATATGCTTGTGTGAGGAGCACCCATCCCACAAACACCTGACTCTGTGTGTGTGTGTGTGTGTGTGTGTGTGTGTGTGTGTGTGTGTATGCCATGTAATGTTGAGGCAGCTCTACTACCTGCATTACAGTAGCCCTGGCAGGAGGGAAGAAGGAGGAAGAGAAAGAAGGAACCTGGGAGGTGGCAGCACCAGGTGCTAGCATTGCACCACTCAGGCTCTGGGGAACTTGCCCCGCTGAAGTGCGAGAATGATGGAGCCATGAAGGGGAGGTGGGGAAGCCAAGTTTCTCTTTGCCCCTACTGGGGATGAGCAGACTGAGGATTGGCTGGGCTCTCTGGCACTGCTTGCAGCACCTGGAAAAATTGAACTGCCCCCCACCAACTGGCAGTGTCCTCTCCCCACCTTCCCCCCACCCATGTGTGTATTAAAAAGTAAAGTAAAAATGTAAGAGTCTCATTCATCGTTCACCCCATCTGTGGATGCCCGCCCCCCATAATTTAGGAAATAGAGTGAGCTGCCTTAAAGTGAGTTAGATCATCCCTCCATCTAGTTCTGGGCCATCTACATTGATACAAAGAGGCTATCAAGGGTGTGAAGGCAGGGGTCTCTCCCACCCCTACGAGGAGATACCAGGGATTGAACCTGGGACCTTCTGCAAGCAGCACAATTGCTTGACCACTGAGCTAACTTGTGGGGCAGACTTCAGTTTTGATAGAGGTGAGCCCTGAACAGTGCGATCCTATACATTTCTGCTCAGAGGTAAGTCTCATTTGAATTCAGTGAGATATACTCCTAGGCAGTGCTTTTTTTCTGGGGGGATGCAGGGGGGGCGCATACCCCTAAACATTTTGTGAATCTAAGTTTGGCCTCATTGAGGTGCAGTATTTCAATACGAGTAGGAGAGTGAGAGTACCCCTAAACACACACACACACACGAAAAAAGCACTACTACTAGGTCAGAAGCTCTATTTTATTCGCCCCATAGCCAATTTGGTTGTTGGCTTCCACAGCCTCTCTCAGCTTCAGAGGTGCCAATATAGCTCCTTGCCAAGGGTACAAGGGAGCAGAGGCGGAGGAAGCCTCTCTGGTACCTGCGGCGGGGCACGCATGTGTGAAAGCCCGTACGGACTGCGCATGTACACAAGCTTGTATGGACACTGCACGCGTGAAAGGCCGTACGGGCTGCCGCGTGCACGGCTTCCGTACCCATACGGACCTCAGCCACTCCAAAGCTGGGGGGAGGCAGTGGGCCATCTTGTCACCCCTCCCAGAGAGGCACCCGCCCCCCCTTCGTACGCCCCTTCAAGGGAGCCTAGGTACACCTCTGTGTGTCCTGCCATGCCAACCATTTTGTGGCAGTGCCCACACAACATTTTCTCAGGATTTAAATGTTTCTGAGTTCTTTAGCTTTATAATTTCTTCTTTTTAGAAGACATCTGAAGGCAGCCCTGTTTAGGGAAGCTTTTAATGTTTAATTTGTTGTTGTTGTTTAGTCGTTCAGTCGTGTCCGACTCTTTGTGACCCCATGGACCAGAGTGTTTAATAGATTATTGTATTTTAATATTCTGTTGGAAGCCGCCCAGAGTGGTTGGGGTATAAATAAATTATTATTCTTATTCTTATTATTCTTATTCTTATTCTTATTATTATTATTATTATTATTCAGGGGGTACTCAAGGTTACGCAGTACAGGCACCTGTTGTTGTTGTTGTTAAAAAGTGCGGCACTTACTGTAGCAACTTCATGGTGAATACCAGCACCTATTTTCCTAGAAAAGAAGCGCTGGGTCAGAGACATGAATTGAGCCATTTACAAAATGGTGAAACACAGGGAAATCTACTCAATTAAGCAATAGCCATACAAGAGCAGGCCCTAGGATGGGAGCTAAGATGAGAAGCATAAACAGATACAGTCCCTACCCTAAAATTTCATCATGGTTTCAATCTGTCAAGTAACAATACTGCTGATGCTCTAGTTCCCAAACCCTCTGTGGATTAAAAATAATAATAAATTCTTGAGATGCATTTGTGCAACCTTGAAAACTTGTGTGTGCTGCATATCTCTCCTTCATCTTCTTATCCCAGCTTCTTATCTGAGTCATATTGATCTGAAAGCCTATAAAAGATGATGCGCCTAATGAGATGTTTCAACAGGGTTGACAGCATGCTTTACATGTTTGCCTTCATTTCTCTCGAAGCTGTTGCAGGAATGGCCTACAGTGACACAGTTTAGGATTGTGTCAGACAGTGACGGAGGCAGCAGTGACAGTGACGGAGGCAGCAGTCTTGATCATCACCACGCTGCTCTATTACCACGCTCTTTTATGATACCAGCCATTTCCTCAATGAGGGGGCTTATCTGAGAAGCAAATGGCAGCTGCTTCAGTGAGTTACAGATATAATGGAGCTGTCTGACCTTGGGCTATTGATTATACCATTTTACTGTTTTTGTACATTGCTTTGGTACCTCCAGTAATAAGCAGTTTATAAATTCTCTGAAATAATAATTTTTAAAAATAGTCTAAATCATCATTTGTATCCTGCATTTCTAGAAAACATAAAGGTGATTTAAAGTCAAGTTTACAATACGCAATGCAATGCAATGCAATGCAATGCAATACAATACAATACAGTGGTCCCTCGACTTATGAAGTACTCGACATCCGTATTTTTCGACTTACGAATGAAAAAAAGTGGCCGCACGCCTACGAATTTTTTGACATCCAAATGGAAATCGTTGCCGGTTTAGATGCGGTTTCCTCGACTTACGAATTTTAGATGCGGTTTTTTCGACTTACGAATTTTTTCGACCTACGAATGTCCATTCGGAACGGATTAAATTCATAAGTCGAGGGACCACTGTACAATACAATACATAGCAGGTGGCGCTGTGGTCTAAACCACAGAGCCTAGGGCTTGCCGATCAGAAGGTCAGCGGTTTGAATCCCCGCAATGGGGTGAGCTCCCATTGTTTGGTCCCTGTTCCTGCCAACCTAGCAGTTTGAAAGCACGTCAAAGTGCAAGTAGATAAATAGGTAGCACTCCGGCGGGAAGGTAAACGGCGTTTCCGTGCGCTGCCCTGGTTCATCAGAAGCGGCTAGCCAGATGACCTGGAAGCTGTCTGCGGTCAAATGCCAGCTCCTTTGGCCAGTAAAGCAAGATGAGTGCCGCAACCCCAGAGTCGTCTGCAACTGGACTTAATGGTCAGGGGTCCCTTTACCTTTACCTTTTTTTACAATACACAAAACAGTACTGTAATGCAAAAACAACAACACCCCAAACATCAGCAACAATGGGCCCTGGCAGTTGCTCTAACACACTGGATGTTGACGCCAGTTGTCTAGGGCCTTAAGAGGTAGAAGTCCTAATGTCACTAACACCAGCCAAAATAACACAATTGATTCAAAGAAGTCAGATGTAAGAGCCAAATCATTCCCCATCTCTACTAGAAGGTTCTAAATTCCAATGGGGTTCATTCACAAAATTGTACCAGGAGGATGACTATCCCAACGACACTAATCTCAGACACACATACTTGTACATATATTAGAATTAGACTGTGATTTTCACCAAATAATACCAATATTTTTGCAGCTTAATCCTAACGATGCCTACTCAGAAGTAAGTCTTATTGATTTTAATGGGGTCTACTCCCAGGTTAGTGGGGTTAGGATTGCAGGTATAGTAAACTTTACTTTTTTTTCTTACTAAGCTGTGGCCTCCACAGTATGTATGGATGTGCATAAAGTTTATTTGCACTGACTGTTTGTATCTCATCTTAATTCCATCCTGGAACTCAAGGCAGTGCACCTTGCTCCCAGACTATTTCCCATCCAAACACTGACCAGACCTAAATCCCCTCCGCTTCAGTTGCTGAAATGGCTGCTTTATGTGTCCTCATCTTGTTATGTGTGCATCGAAGCCCTTAGATCAGGACTTATTTGGATGTGGATCAGAAATTACCTGCTCGATTTCACAAAGACTTGGAAACATGAACAAACCTGTTGATTTTAGACTCATGTAAATGCCACGACTTAGGTCTGCTTTGAGCAGAATGTTTTACTAGGCTTGTTGCTTCTACAGAACTCTTTCAAGTTTATCAGCCAAAGTTTTTTGTTTTTTTTTGCCAAGTCACAGAGATCCTGTCACCTAATCTTTTGTAAACTCATTTGCTTCACTGCATGGAGTACAAGCAAAGTTCACTGGTAACATAGTTTTCAGTACAGCGGTACCTCGGGTTACAGATGCTTCAGGTTACTGACTCCACTAACCCAGAAATAGTACCTCGGGTTAAGAACTTTGCTTCAGGATGAGAATAGAAATCGCACGGCGGCAGCGGGAGGCCCCATTAGCTAAAGTGGTACCTCAGGTTAAAAACAGTTTCAGGTTGAGAACGGACCTCCAGAACGAATTAAGTTCTTAACCTGAGGTACTACTGTACTCATTGGAAAAATCCTTAAATCAACCTCTCCAGAATCATCTTTCCATTACAGTTGCCTTAGTGTGTGAGTGCATACATGTGTACCTATATGCTGTGCAATCAAAGAATGATAAAGCTGGAAGGGATCTTGGAGACCATCTAGTTCAACCCCATGCCTTTAAAAGAGGACTGGACAAATTAATGAAGGAAAAGGCTGTCAATGGCTACTAGCCAACATGGCTATACTCTACCTCCATGGTTGGAGGCAGCAATTCTTCTGAATGCGAGTTGCTAGAAGCCACAGGAGGAAAGTGTGCTCTTGTGCTCAGGTCCTGCTTTCCAGTTTCCCACAGGTATCTGGTTCGCCATTGAGAGAACAGGATGCTGGACTAGATGGGCCATTGGCTTGACCCAGTAGGCTCTTCTTCTCTTCTTAATACAGGATCTACAATACAAGTTGCAGCTACAGCATGCTTGACAGAAGGTGATATGGGAGCCTTTTCCAGTCTTGTGGCCTCCAGATCTCCCATCATTCCTAAGCACTGACCATACAAGCTGGGGCTGATGTAATCCAAAATGTCTGGGTGGCACCAGGTTGGGGAAAGCAGTTATACATCCTTTGCTTTAGTAGCTCCAGTGTAAGAGAACTCTCCACCTCCTAAGGCAGGATGTTCCACTGACGAATTGCTTTTACTGGTAATTTTTCTCCCCAGGTTTCTTGGATCCCTTTCCAAAACCTACTTTTCCATTCATCACTTTCCAGTCCTCAGGTATGGAAGCTGATCTTAGGAACAATTTACATAGCTTTGTTAGAAGACCAGCAATTTGTTAGACAATCAGCTAATTGAACAGGTCAAAGTTTTCAAATATCTTGGCCTTATTTTCCAGTCTCCGGGGTCATGGGGAGCACACCAGAAATGTGCAAAAGATAAAGCGTCCCAAAGCGCCAAATTCTGACACGCTTTTTCCACACAAAAGGTGGTAAACCATCAGTCCTGGACCATCAGTTCTGGAAGTGTTCTAAGCTAAACCCCTAGCACAGTTACAATATGGGGCTCAGATTTGGACAGGCACTCACCTTGGATCTACGGAATGTGTCCAATCAAAGTTCTTAAGGCAAGTTTTATCTGTACCACCCAGTATCCCAAACACATCATTGGTAATTCCCTCGGTAGAATTACAGATCTGGCATAGGACACTATTGGCTTCGCTTAAACTCAAATCCCCCTGGTCTAATATCCCTAGTGCTGTAAGATTGTCACAAGAGCGCCTGGACTAAAATTGTCTATCAAAAACTTCACTCTTGTGGTTTATCACCACAACAGCTACTCACTTTGGGTTTTAGTAAAGGAAACAGTCTAATCTGTCAGCGCCTAAATGATATCGAGTGTCAGAACAACTTGGCCACAATAAGGAAATTTTGCCCATGGTATGACTATTTTCCACCTTCCCATTTCGACTCTCTGTCACCCTATCTGCATAACTTAACAATTCTAAAATATAGGCGCACTTTTACTCTCGCAAGATTGAATGTATTGCCCTCGGCTGTACTTGAAGGACGATTCCAACAGATTCCACACAAAAAACGCTTATGTCCTGTGGAGATGGCAGTACCGAATCGGTGGCGCATGCCTTTCTGGCTTGCACTCTTTATAAAGACTTGAGGAATGAGATTATCACCCCTTTTTTATTGTCCATTCAGGGTCGCCCAACCATTGCCACACAGTGTCCTTTCTCTTGGCAGATCAAGATGAGCGGGTGACAGTGAAGGTTGCAAGGTTTTTAGCTGGGACAATCAGAATAAGATCCACCATTTGACTATTGATTCAAAACGCTAAAATGTATTTTATATAATTGACTTTTTATTTTTATTATTTATATATCATATTGTTGTTTTATTGCTATGGCCGATGGCTGACACAAATAAAGATTCATTCATTCATTCACATTTGAATTCTTAAAGAAATCTCAGGTAGAGGCCATCCAGACCCCGTGATTTGACCATTTTTAATTTGTCGACAAGGCAAATGAAAAATGTGGCTTAGCATCTATACAAATATTATAGGTTAACGCCTCCTCCCCCAGTGCCACAGGCCCAATGCAAATTGTGCCCCTGTACAACAAATCATTTTTTCACATATATATTTTTATATTATATATATTTTCACACATATATTTGGCCTCCATTGTTGTTTCTTGCAGTTAACTATTGCTACATTGTGTTATGATTGATTTTTACTAGAATGTCCATGGCTACCTGTTTTCAACCCCCAAGTGCTTCATATACATTATCTCGGTAATTTTTACAGCAACCCTTTAAGGTAGACCAGTATTATCATTCAGCTGCACTGCAGATAGGGACTGCAGCTGAAAGACAATCACTTGCCTAAGGCCACCTAATGAGCTCTCTGCAGAGATAACATTTGAACCAGGAACTTCCTGATTCACAGCTCAGTTTCTTAGCCACTTCAGTACAGCAGCGCTCATTTTATGGTGTAAATATATTCTTGGATGTGGTAATCTGAGGCAGCCTAATATTTACAGTTAGTTTAATTCCTTCATCCCTGAAAGATTCCATTAGAGGCTATCTTCTAAATAATATAACCACGCCTTGAATAAATGGAATAATTGGCCCTTGATTTATTTTTATTTTTATTTCTGGAAATACAAGACACACAGAACCAGGTCATGGAAATATTAAGTGACTTCCTCTTGAATATCTAGGAAATGAGCACGAATTCTCTCCCACATTCCATGACAGCTGCCATGAAATACACCGGACAACTCATGACAAGAATATCACCTTGCACTTCAGGTCCTCTTATTGGAAACTGTCCGACTTGAGGAAAGGAAATTATCCATGAGCACTGAGAAGCTCATGGTGACAGCAATTTTATAATCACAATTAGATTATCATTATGGTCATTTTGTGAATGATCTAATAGGTGTAATCATCTACAGGATAGGTGAGCTGCTGGCTATTCATTGTAGGATAGTGAGATGGGGCTGGCTTTTAGGTTTTAGAGTGATATTTTACATGGGGACAGATCACTAAGAGATGCTGGCAGATTGTTCAAACCCAAACCCCACTTTACCAGGAGCTTGTAATTTTCGTATGTACTCCGATTCTGTTGCCTGCATGAACACCAGTATCCACTAATACCCAACCCACCATCAACATGTAATATTCATAGCAAGATGGAATTTTACTGTGGTCTTGGTTTGTGTGTTTGTGTGGAGCCTCTGTTACACTGAAGAAAGGAGGAAGAACAGTAGCTGGAATATATTATTGTACTTAACTTTTAAAAAATTGAATATGTACTTTTAATATTTTGCATTTTATATTGTATTCAATATTTTATATTTCTGCACGTTGTATTTTTGTTTTGCATTGTAAGTCACATTGAGCATTATTGTAATAGAGAAGCAGGGTATAAATATTTAACCTTAACTCAGACCTGAGGGCAAAATATGGAAGCTGCATTTTTCCAGCTGAAAACACCTGCTTACTGTTCCCTCCATGTGCACTGATTCGAAATGAAGCAGTGTGACCGCCCCCAAACCTTTGCAGGTTCAAACAGTATTGAAAGTGGGATTTCATGTGACTGCTCCGATAGCATCATGAGCGCAAATCATCATGAATGTGCAATATAAATGACATCTGGAGGGCCCCCTCTCACACTTACCTGTGTACAACACAAATCTCATTGAAAAAACAGGTATGCATAGGATCGTTCTGTAATTTCGTAGACTATCAAAAATACTTCCTTGCTGTATATGGGCTTAGTTCAGGTCATTAGTGGGTGAATAGTTTATTTTAAACCTCGTATTACTAGATATGTGCACAGTCCAGTTCATTTTCTCTTCAAGATGATTTAAAATCATCTACCAAAAGCCTTGGAGCTCCATTTCTGCCCATAGGTGAACCAAATACAGTGTCCCCGAGGCTTCTGAAGGTGGGAAACCCCCAAGAAGGCACCTAGTCAATTATGAAATGCTGTTCATGGGGCAATATACAGACATTTTTCTCACCCTGCTTCAGGCTGAAGCTATAAAGAATGACATTTGATTACCTATGTCATTAGCTCAGGTTGCATAACTGCAAAGGTTATTGTTTATGCTGGTCCAATCTTTTAAGACTCACTGCCTTATTTACTTTTGCGATAACCTCCTGTGGCAGCAAATTCCAGAGCTTTACTAGACCCTACGTACAGAAAAGTTTCCTTTTAAGGATGGGCCCACATGACTAAAGCACATACGTTATGGCAATGCGTAGAAATGAACATAAACCATCTTGCTCCCTACCAGCACAATAAAAGAAACCAACCCAATTGGCTGTTCTTTTCCTTTTTAAAACTTCCTGCCATTTAGGTTTTCGTAATTGATTTGCCATCTCCTTCTACCGGTATTTAGATTCTAAATTTTAGAATATCCCTTGCGATGACCAAAAGACTCTTGCTTTCTTTGGAGAATGATTGCATCTGTCTGCTTGTGTACAACCATGCACCTATCCTTTCAAAATGCACGTGAAGCACAAATCATGATCTATGTCATGGGTAGGCAAACTAAGGCCAGGGGGCTGGATCAGGCCCAATCGCCTTCTAAATCCAGCCCGCGGTCGGTCTGGGAATCAGCGTGTTTTTACATGAGTAGAATGTGTCCTTTTATTTAAAATGCATCTCTGGGTTATTTGTGGGGCATAGGAATTCATTCATTTCTTCTTCTTCAAAATATAGTCTGGCCCCCCATAAGGTCTGAGGGACAGTGGACTGGCCCCCTGCTGAAAAAGTTTGCTGACCCCTGATCTATGTCCTTGCAATAATAGGAGCGCCCACAGATTTGACACAGAAAGCTTCTTAAATCTTTTTAATTTGCCCCAAATCTCTCGCACACATTGCACTCCAGTTAATCATCTGCTTGACTTTGGATGACCTAGTATGGAGCACCTCAACCATTGGAGGCTTTTGTAAATATTCCTGTAGCAAATTTAGAGATTCATATATATCATCATCATTTATCATTAAATGAGAAATCCATATGAGCTAGGCCAATGAGCAGTGTAGGACTGACCAGTTCCAATCTAGCCTTCAGTTCCCACTGTGGCCAGACACAGACACACAGACACTAAGCCTGTAGGAAGAGAAAGGACATTCCCTATCATCTTCGGTAAGCTTCTGGTACCCAGAAATATGTCACCACTGAATTAAATTGGTTATGTATTGAATTTTGTTTTCATATTACACTTTTCATTTTTAAATTTCAACACTATGTCAAATCAACACAAGGTTGCAAATGCAATTTTATATGCCCTTAATTTATTTTTTTGCAGGTTTAGGCAGCAAGGGTATTTGCAGGAGAATTCTTAAGGTTCCCTTACATGTTACAAAAAGTGATGGTTACATATGGTGGGGGGCGGGGGGAGGCCAAATGCTTTAATCAGTGTTCTCACTTGACACTTTGACAGAGTAGTTTTCCAAAGTTCACTGTGTGAGTCAACAGTTGTATGCAAATGACTAGTGGCAAGCCCTAGGTTCTCACACTGCCCTCTTCTTCCTCCCTCCCTTGCCTGAAGGGAGCAGTAATGTCTAGCCGGAGATGGTCCGGAGGATGCAGTTAGTGTAGAATGTGCCTGCTAGGTTGGTAAGTGAGGCAACCCAATGGGGTTGTATACTGCCAGTCTCGAAAGCACAGCACTGGCTGCCAATTTGAGGTGTTAGTACAAGCATATAAAAGCCTAAACGGAACCTAAAAGTACCTTCCACAATATCAATCATCTCTACCCCTACAAATGGGTGAGACACCAGAGACTGTCCAGTTAGTGTTGCCCCATGACAGGTCCTTTTCAGTGGTGGTCCCTCATTTGTGGAGTGCCCTCTCTGGTGAGGTGCATCTGTCTGTATTATTATTCACTTTCAGGAGAAATATGAAAACATCCAGATGTTTGGTAACTGAAGAATATTGTTCTTGGCAAGCCTGAGATCACTGGATTATTTTTTTTTAACAAAAACATTTTAAACTGTAGTTTAAAAGAATGCTTTAACTCTTTTAGAACACTTTAAAAATGTGAGTGTGTTTGCTGTCCTGGGCTCCTGTGGGAGAAAAGGTGGGCTATAAATTCGATAAATAAATAAATAGCCTTGCTAATGTTCATTACCACAATGCCAAAGCATGGTTTGGCATTATGTGTGAATTCAGCCATTGTGAGAGCTAGGCTGGCTCTTCTAGATAAGGGTGCTAAATAACATTTTCAAATGCACCCCATCCTTAATTTTCCTCGTCTGCTTGCACCCAGCTTTCTTTCTTTGCATATTCCTGCATGCCTTTCCTTATATTTGACCTTAAATGGATTATTTGGCTAGAGTTTACAATTGACAGAGTTTGGTGTCAGCTTCAGATGGACCATGATCATTGAGCATGGCTGATGCAGACCTGACACACAGAGTTCTGGCTCTGACACACAGAGTTTGGCTCTCAGACCTTGTTCCCCCAACTCACCTCAATGCCACGTCTTACCAGTCAGTGATTGAATCTTGATTATGTGACCACTCCCAGCAAAGAAAGGTAAGTCAGAAGTTGCCCAGCCCTAGGCAGTGCTTTTTTCTGGGGGTACGCAGGGGTACGCATACCCCTAAACATTTTGTGAATCTAACTTTGGCCTCATTGAGGGGCAGTATTTCAATATGAGTAGGAAAATGAGAGTACCCCAAAACATCCATCCATCCATCTATCTATCTATCTATCTATCTATCTATCTATCTATCTATCTATTTATTTATTTAGAAAAAAAGCTCTGTGCCTAGGACCTAGCATATGATGGCAGGTAGAACATTTGTGTGCACCTCAGTTCACTGTGTGGAAAAATGTTGGTTAAAGAAAAACAACATTCCCTCCCATTTCTACCCATTTCCAGACAGGATATCCAAGTCTGTCCAGTTTTCAAAGGTCTCCAGATCAATGGTAAGGGCAGGTCAAGCAGAAAACAAAATCTCTTTAAAAATCTGTCTTTAAACATTCAAGACATGCACCATGAATTAATAACTAATTGTTGGAGGCTGAGCTGTTCCCACCAGGTTTAATCTGTTCAGCTATTCAAACTCAGCTGATGAGAATCAGCTGCAATGCTTTTCTGGACTGGTAGGTCAGGTGCTGCTGAGGAAATTTGGACGGCTGTACCTCTAGGATGAATGTGCAAACGTGAAGGTTTAATGAGAGTGATGGAGGACATTGTTCTTGAGCTCCATTGACAAACTTTTCCAAGGCAGAACACAGCACAAGAAGGGAGGGAAACTGTTACCCAAAAGTGGTACATTATAGAGTGTCATTGAACACAGTGAACAACCCTGATATGCTTGAATTTATGTTAAATGTTTCTTTACAACTGAAGAAACATTCCTAGCAGTTGATAATAAAGGGTTTTTTGTTCTCTGGGTGTGCCATCACACAGAGTTTTGAGAAATAGCCACTCAACCTTTAGATCTACGCCACTGAAATTTTACAAAGGGCATGAACTTACTGAAGTTGCTTACTGACATGTGAGTAAGCTTATTCTATGATTGCTAGCCATTCTACTGGAACAACAGATGCAGCAAGATGGATGTTTTTCCCCCTTTCAAAAACAAAACAAAACCCCAAGTTACACAGGAAATAACGGCAAGTGAAAAATTAAAAAAGTTTTTTGTTACAGCAGAGATTTTCATTGCAGGAATGATAGTTAATATCCGCAAATATTCTCATTTGTAAGAAGCCGCACTTCTGGAATCTCAGCCTACTACAAGCCCCTATGCTACTACTTCTAGAGTATTGTTTTGAGACTGTGGGAAGCAGCCTGAAAAACTGTAACCAGAACTTCAGTGTTCATAGATCAGGTGTTATGTACCCAACCTTGCCTTTTAATTGAAGGTCAATGTGATTGTCAGGTGAGAAACTCTAGAATGGAAGTACGAACAAAATGAGTGAGAAATGGTGCCAGGATTTGAAGGGATTAAAGGATTCCGTGAAAGATGAGAGTGAAAATGAGTTGGAGCTTCTATTTCTTAATCTCTAAATTTCAGGGGGGGGGGGGCGAGGAGAGGAAAAGTAGCCTGTACTATGCAGCTGGGTACCTGGGTTTGTCTTTTACAAACAGAGAAAAGGAGAGAGAAGGTACCCTAGGTCTCTGGACTTCGATTAATCTGCTTTCCCCACAACACCTTGTGAATTTTGATGACCTGCCGTTTGCAAGTCACAAAGCTACAATCCCAATGCTCTTAACAAACTGCAGCTCCCAGGTTTATTTGTGAGGAGCTGCAACACACATTTATCCCAGGATTCTTTGCGGGGAGTTTAACACACATTTTGTGTGTTAAATGTGCTTTCGATATATGGTGTGGATGCGACCTCGGCTGACTGTGCAGTGGAAAACTTTGATGCACTGTTTAAGATGGATCCGTTCCTTGATCCTAACCAGGATTCCAGAATTGTAAGGCAGTCCTTTCCAGGTTTTACATTGGACTAGCTGGGGAAAGGCTACTTTAGGACAAAGCACTAGGAGGCGGTGTGGCTGCATTCAAGTCTAGGACTAGAGGTTTTTGGTTTTTTTTCAAACCCACATTCTCTTTGCTTTTGAAACTTTTGAGTTTTTCTGACAGCCCCAGTACACTACGGCACTGTGTTATCAGCAGGGCTTTTTTCCAGCCAGAGCTCACCAGAGCTCAGTTCTGTCACCTCTCAGGTGGGCGCCATTGCCATTATAAGAGCACAAGGGAGAAGTTCACGGTGAGCCCCAGTACCTCTTTTTCTAGAAAAATAGCACTGGTTATCAAAAAGACATCCCCCTCCTTCCCAAATTCAATAGCTGCTGGGTGCATTGTTTGAAGCATTGTTCTAGCATCCCTTGATTTTACTCGCCCTGAGTGTTTGAGAAATGGAAGATTGTGATGTAACTCAGACTCCACCAAGACTTTGCATGGAATCTAGTCCCCCACTTCAAAGCAGCACACCCATAAATGTGACAGTCTGGATAAATGAAGCACTGTTTACAATGCAGTTTAACAAGCACAAACTGGTAATCTCTTACTTCAGGTGCAGATATAATGGACCAACTGGTTGAGACAAATAAGAAGTAGTATTAAAGCCAACTCTTAGTATTCCTCTGTTCTTTATAGCTTTTGGCATGCAAATATTTTATTCCTACTTTCAGAAGGTTTATTCTTAAAAATTAGTTTAAATAAATTGCCCGAGGCATACATTGACTTATATTCTCATCTCCTCTAGAAACCTCCTGTTGCCAGCTGAACCTTAATATTGATTCAAACTTCACACAAGAGTGTATATATAGCTTTCTGGCAAGGCTCTTAAAGCAGGCTCTTTTAGTTTACTGTGCCTGAATACAGCAGAAACCCCACATGCAATCTGAGGTTGCACAGTCCCGTGAGAGGACTAATTACAAATGAATGAAAAGAAAAGGCCACCAAGCCATTCATTGCCTCCCTTTTTCTATCTCTGCAATCAAGGACTGAAAGAATATTTTTCTTAATAGACAGGAAGCATTTAGAAGCAGTCTTTTAAAAAGTCACGTGTATTTTAACAATCGGTAACCTTGCAGTCAATTGTATATTTTTCTCCATCGCAAGGTTAATTTGTTCCTTGAGTAAAGAGTGTAATGATTCCTTGAGAGGGATATTCTTCATTCAAGGAGCACAATGGGACCCATCCACATGCATTCATTTCTTCAGCAAATACTGAGAATCCACTAATGCCAGAAAGACATGTGATGCAATTCCTTCTTAAGAATCTCCTGCAGCCATAATGATGTAAAAAACCACTTTGTAAAGAACAGTATTTGCTTGGTACTTCACTGATATTTCCTTCCTATTACCATATTTTTCTGAAGGGGGGAGGAGTACCAGCTCTCACTCCCCCCCCCACTTGCAACACCAGATAAAAGATAAAAAATGGCGGCCAACACAGTTGCTGCTGTGTTGCCACCAGATAACCACCTAGAAATATATTTGGTGATGGTGTGATGCCCACTGGCTTTTTAAGAAAGTACAGTGACACATGTATCCAGATGTCATATGAACAACCAAGCTGAAAGATGACAAGACTTATGTGGCCACATATTTCCTTCCCACTGCTTGCTCAGTGACTCTGTAGTCACCTTTTATGGGGAGATCTACATCTGAAAGTAGTCAAACAACTTTGACAATTTAACGAATTGGTTGGCGGGGGTGATATTTGTGATTGCGAGGTGACTGTGGAATCCAATGGTTTCCACATGGATTACATCAGGGATCAGTAACCTTTTCCAGCTGTGGGCTGGTCCACCATCCCTCAGACCATGTGGTGGGCCGGACTATTTTTTGGGGGGGGGGATGAACGAATTCCTATGCCCCACAAATAACCCAGAGATGCATTTTAAATAAAAGGACGCATTCTACTCATGTAAAAACACGCTGATTCCTGGACCGTCTGCGGGCCGGATTGAGAAGGTGATTGGGCTGCAACCGGCCCACAGGCCTTAGGTTGCCTACCCCTGGATTACATGGTCTTGCGAAACTAAGGGCCGATTCACACAATGGCCTGACACATAGAAGAAGTGCTAGAAAACGGAGCGTTGCAATGAGACTCTTAAGTATCCCTTTCAGATGTGCATAGAACGTGTTCCTTCCCAAGCAACCTGCCATAAAAGGCACAGATGGATTATCTTGGCAGGGCTATAGGCATTCTCTTTTACATGGCGTGCTCACGGTGGGGTGAGATGTGAGCATGAACTCAATGACTTGCTCCTATGCCCTAGCCCAGGGGTACTCAACCTTTTTATACCTACTGCCCACTAATGCATCTTTCTTGATGGTAAAATTTCCTTACCGCCCACCAGTGCTCGATGGAAGGAGGATTCAGCTTGTGCTATAGAACCCCCTACCGCCCACCTAGAATCCTGAAACGCCCACTAGTGGGCGGTAGGGACCAGGTTGACAACCCCTGCCCTAGCCTATGTACAATCTATATGTTGGGCTGGTATGTTGTCTGGTCCTCACATGGAACCAATTTGGATTTATAGAAAGAAATGGAAGAAGAAAGAAGCCACCATGGCTGTCACAATTCTCCTCATGTGATCACAATGGTGGACAAACTGAACACAAACTATTTTCATGAAGTCTAGCTTTCTAATAACAACTTGTCTGATCATGAAAATTTTGTGAGAGATGGATGCTGACAGACTACCAAAAATGCACAGGAATGAAAGATTAAGAGCTGTTTTTAACACTGTCCCATAAGTCTTGAGAAAGCCGAACGTCTCTCTTACATTATCTATCCTTTACTGCTCTGTGTTTCGTAGATATTAATATTCTAAAACCTATGCCCTTAGTTCATTTCTAAATCCTTGTCAAAAGTTGACAGGCATTAACATGCACATTCTGTTCCAGAGGCCAAGCCAGACAGCTATCAGTTGTCAAGGTTTGAGAACTCTTCTACTTATATTTATGGTTCTTTTTCATGTCTGAGAGGGTGTGGCGCTCTCTTAATTTCAGTTGAAGTTCCCAGGACTGTTTTGCTCTTTTTGGGTGGGACAGGGCAGAAACAGAGGAAGCGGGCTGCCTTTGATTTGCACATTTGTAAAACATTTGCAAAATAAGATGTTTAATGCATGCCCCGGTGGCTTTTTCAGCTTCTGTTTTCCTTCCCCAAAGGAGGCAGTCCGCTGTAGGAAAAACAACGACGTCTTGTTGCACCTTAAAGATGAAGAAATACACGGTGACATGAACTTTTCATGGGTCAGAGCCAAGGATGCTGTAGCGCTGTGTCATGCACGTCCAGACATCCAAACCTTTGTGGAAAGATACAGTATGATGCTGGCAGCAGGAGTAGAAAAGGAAGGAGATTGGAAGCACATTTTGCTTAACCATTATTGAATAAGAATAATATATAGTATCTATGTCACCCTGTAATGTTGTGAATGAACTTACTGTAGGGCTTCAAACAAAATTTTGCAGTGTGAGGTGGTTCTGCTCAGAGTGCCTTTTTGAGGAAACAGCTGCATACACACCATCAATTTGAAGCATGTTCCTTCCCCCAAAGAATCCTGGGAATTATAGCTCCGTGAGGAGTAAGCTACAGTTCCCAGGCTTCTCTAAAGGAGTGGGAAATGTGCTTTATATTGCAGCCTCAGTTCCCCCCTCCATTTTTCTCCTGTTGCCCTCCCTATCCTCCAAAAATCAACTAGCATTCTGTGGCTACTGAGAATGCTGAATCCTCCAAGAGAAGATGAGAAAATATTCCTCTATGCCACAGGAGCGGCAAGGATCCTAATTGCTAAAAACTGGAAAAAAGAAACTGTGCCAACAAAAACGGAATGGCAAGACAAACTGTTAAGAGTACGTATATTGAACTGGCTAGATTAACAGAGGCAATTAGAGATCACACTAGACAAGAGTTTCAAAATGCATGGGGAAAATGCAGAGAATACTTCACAAAACAGTGACCTTAAATATATAACTGGACTTGTTTCGATTAATGTCTGCAGGAGATTTTGTGGATATTTAAGTTATAATTAGAAAAATCTTAATAATTATTCATAAAGGAAACAGTTTATAAGAAGTAAACAAGGAGGCCAGATACAGGATAAAGGAAGTCTTTTATTTGGTTGTTTGTATTGTTGTATGTTGTGTTCACTGTATGTTATGTTCACGTTTAATGTGTATTGGGGGTGGGGGTGGGGTTTGTTTTATGCTGTAAATAAAATTCCAATAATAATAAAAAAAGAGAGAATGCTGAATCCTCATGGGGCTGTTTTGTCCTCTATTTTTATGTTGTCGTCATCTCTCAGTTTTTGTTGGTATGTTTATTTTCTTCTTCTGCATACTGTATCTTGGTGTTTTCCCTTAAGCAGAGGCTGAAAGACCATCTATCACAGATGCTATAGCGATGGAGTTCCTACAGCAGGCAACACCTGTTATAACCTTTAAACGTCTTCTGAAAACTTTTCTACACCACTGAGTTTATGCAGGGAATTAAGAAAAATATATCTCTGTAATACTTGATCTCTGATTTTAATTTTTTACATAGTTGTTGTAAGTGGCTTTTATATTTGTTTTGATGAATTGCACTATACAAACATGTTTTTGGAAATAAAAAAATAATTTTGCAGGGTTGTTGGATTAGGTCACCTTTGAAGGGTCTTCCAATTCTATGGTCCTTTGACTAATAGATTTGATTTTATTTCGATTCTGTTTTCCAGACCAAAAAATGTACCAAAGCAGCATCCGATACGAACATTAATACAAATGCTAAAAAAGAAAGAGTACAACAGAATGCAGCATTTAAAAATAAGAAGCAAGTAAAACCAGGAGAGAGTTATCCATCAAATGCAGATAAAATAAAAATGTCTCTGCAGTCTGTTTAAAAGGGAAGTGAGTCTATTTGATAATTCCTAGAATTAGTACCTAACTGTGGTACTACCACTGAGAAGGCTCTATCCCTGGCTCACTTTCCCCCCAACTTCTCATTTTCCTGCCAATTTCATGGAAGCAGCTCTCTGAACAATCACGAACTGGTGGCCATTCTCCTTCTGCCCCACCTTAATGCCCCAGGAATAAAGCTGCACTATGGGCTCTGGGTACTGAAAGTTGGGAAACTGAGGGAGGAATTCAACATTGTGCTTTTCTGATCGCTTCATCAGTGCATGTATTTCAGCTTGCCAGATGGAACTTTTTTCTCTCTTCCAACCCCTGTATGCGGTTCTGGGGGTTGTCCCAACCCCCTGAGCTAATTTTGGTGGGCATGCAGTGTGAGGAGAGGAGGGGAAGCCCCACTGTGCAAATACAGCACTTCTGTTGATGGGACCCATTCACTGAATCCTGCTCGTAATTTGTTAACCACTGTCAGATCCATCTGGAAACACTGTTATTACAGAGAACTAGTGTATCCCAGTTTCTGTATGACAAGTTCCATATGAGTGCATGGATTTTTTCCTCTGCAGTTTCATCTGTTTTGCTCTGCAGACTCCATGCACTGTGCACAATATTATGCAAGATTTGAAATTACCTTTGCTACTGATTAGAGCCAGAACCCTTGACACACTTGCTTCACAAATAGCCTACGAAGCACTAAGCGACTATCTGCTCATTGCACAAGGGGATGACTGGCTTGGGTTGAGGGCTTCATCTTTTTTACACTGCTCTTTCAAGCTCTTGCTTTGTTTCCTTCAAAGAGCAAGAGAAAAATTGTGAATGCTAATGAAATGGTTGATCGAGTGTGACAGTGTAAAACTAAGGAAGCTGGATGGGTTAGAAGCGAAACATCTACTTCAGGTTGTGTTTCTTAGAAGATGTAGCAATTAAAGTGTTAAAAAAATATTCATGGTGTTTATCAAGCTAGTTTATCAATTGCACTAGTTTATCATTGTACAAGCGTTTATCAATCTTTGAATACCAGGGCTGGATAACAGCAAATGTTACATCCAAGACACAGTTTCATTCAGCAAGCTTGAAAACAGGACTGTGTTTTGTTTTTTTAAATACATTTAGTTTTTCTTACAGATCCCAGTTCACCACCAGAGGAAACACACTGTGTTCACTGTGTGGCATGAAATCAGGAGCATATGTTGCCTCTGATTGGTGGACGTGGCTTCACCGTAGCTCAGGATGAGCTCGATCCAGGAGCCAATCGGTAGCTTGAGATGGCTCCTGGGGGGAGGGCTTAGGCACAGAGCCCATGGGTGGGCTATAAATTGGAGCTTGGGCTGTGCCTTTGGCATTCCCATCACCAACTTCACTGCCCACCTTGTCTTGGTTTCAGGTTTCTTGCCATGGATGATTGTTGGCCAATGGTTGACAGAGCCAGAAAGTAATTTTATTAAGGCTTAAAACCATGAGATTTACCCCATTCCCACTGACTTGCAACTTAACTTGCATAATATTGTTTCTCCACGGGGGAACATTCATAACTGGTGCTCTTATCCATAGTCAGATATGGAACAGTGCACATGACCATATCATTTTCCTGCATATGTAGACTAGACCTAAACTTTTGGTATCCCTGCAAAAAAGGAGACGACAGGGCCAAGCTATGCGTAAACTGCAAATAGTGAAATAGAGGGGGAGAAACCATTACAAAATGGTGGATGGGGAAAGGGTTAAGCATCTTCTCACGGCTATGTGCTCTCAGTTGTCCCTCTACCCAAATGCCTTTTTCATTTTTAAAAATCTATATATTTATAAAGTAAGTGTGCAAAATGTGAAATAGTCTAAAATAAAGCAAATGGTATTTGTTGCACTTTACCCAACAATACATTAAGGCTGTGCATTATCCTGAATGTGGTTAATCCAGTACAAAACAAATAAGCTCCATTTCTGCATAAAAAGGTTGTTTTGTTGCCTGCCCTCCCTCCAAAATGATTTTTCAAATTAAAAAAAAAAAAACTGTTTCAAGGGGCTGCTTCCAGTTCTACAATTCTATGATTCTAAGTAATTTCGTTGTTCCCGAAGGGGACAATGACAATAAAATATATTCTATTCTATTCATACATTGACCCAAGGTAGAGTTGCCATATTTTGAAGAGCAAAAAGAGGACACATTTTCTGACTTCTACTTTTAACTATGAATCGCTAAGACGACTCTCATTTTAAATACCCATGAAAAGGAGGGTGTGTCCTGGAAAAAGAGGACATATGGCAACCCCAGCAATTGCACAATTAAGAGCTAAAGCTGTTGTCGGGATAAAGCAGTTGTCTACTACTAGTTGTCCAGCAGATGGTGCTATTTCCTGATCCTATTTCTGAGACAGTGTGTGCTTTGATATCTGTTTCCATGAAGGATGGGCGATCATAAGGAGTGGGCTGGGGCAAGCCAAGTAGCCGTCTATGCTCTCTGCGATATTTACACAATGAAGCTGTTGCAACTATTAAAACAAACCACACAACACTGTGTACTTTTCACACAGCCGAAACTAACCCCAAGTTGGCTCGGTGGAGTGCTTCTGAGGCTGGTTTGGTGCCATCTGCATTGAGTAACCGTATGACAAGACACTGATCAGGCGTGTGAGGGAAGGTGATCATTTCAGTGTTTCATTGTGAGAGCTCAGTGGTTCAAAAGTACACAGCTGTTTCTCAATCAGGGTGGGCCTTGCCATTAGCCAGAGTGAGGAAGGCTCCTCAGGTAGAAGATACTGGGTTGTAGAGGGAGAGCAACACAGCCTCACCACAGTCACCACAGCTCCCCAGTCTCTGTCCTCTATCCTGTTGAAGGACACTTGTATTTGTCACACAGCCTGCCCTGTGCTCCCTAAACTACGGACCCCTGGACAGTTAAGTCCAGTCAAAGGCGACTATGGGGTTGCAGTGCTCATCTTGCTTTCAGGCCGAGGGAGCTGGCGTTTGTCCACAGACAGCTTTCCGGGTCATGTGGCCAGCATGACTAAACCGCTTTTGGCACAACAGAACATCCTGACGGAAACCAGAGCGCATGGAAACGCCGGCCATTTACCTTTCCCGCCACAGCGGTACCTATTTATCTACTTGCACTGGTGTGCTTTCGAACTGCTAGGTTGGCAGAAGCTAGGACAGAGCAACGGGAGCTCACTCCTTCGTGGGGATTCGAACCACTGACCTTCCGGTTCGCAAGCCCAAGAGGCTCAGTGGTTTAGACCACAGCGCCACCCGCATCCTAAGCTAAGCCTGCTTCCCTCAGGGATGGTGAACGAAGTTGTTCCATGACCAGGGGTTAAGTAAGATTCAACTCTCAGTCCAGCCAGCTCTTGCATGTGGAAATGGCAGTAGGTAGGCACTATCTGCCTCAGGTAACAAATTGTATTTTTATAATTTTATTTATAATTTTCATTTATACACATTACAACAATTATTCAACCAAAATTTTAACATTTCCAACTTCGACTCCCTTCCCCCTCTTTCTGCAGTTCTTTACATTTATTTTCGTCCTTTCTTGCATACTCCAACTTATTCTTTTATCCATCTATTCTCATATATATATCATATATATTTTTGAAACGGCAGGTTTTTACAATAATCCTGCCAATGTCTTGATCTGTTTACAGCTTATTTGTAAATACTCAATAAACCATTTCCATTCCTTTCTAAAAAGTTTGTTATCTTGATTTCTTACTCTTCCGGTAAGGTTCACCATTTCTGCCCACTCCATTAGTTTCTATAACCATTCTTCTCTCGTTGGGACCTCTTCTTCCTTCCATGTTTGGACAAATAACATTCTTGCAGCTGTGGGCGCATACATAAATAAATTTCTATACTGTTTAGGTAGTTCTGATCCCATAATCCCCAAGAATAAAGCTTCTGTGTTGTTGTTTTTAATGAATGTTATCTTAAACATCTTTTGAATTCATTGTATATCATTTCCCAGTAAGCTTTAACCTTATTGCAAGGCCACCACATATGGAAAATGGTACCTTCTTTCTCTTTACATTTCCAACACTTATTCGATTTTGGTTTATACATTTTTGTCAATCTGTTAGGTGTTAGGTACAATAACATCTTATACATTGTAGACATCACTTCAACATTGCAGTTCAATAGGTCTCTCTCTAGTTGTGATAGTTGTTCCCCAAACCCCTGCTTCATAATCTTTTTAAATACTTCATTCAAATGATGATATTGTAACCATGTTGTTAACATTCCTGATAAATCCTTAAACTCTTTTAATTTAAATTCTCCACTCTCCTCTCTTAGCAAATTTCTATAAGTCACCCAACTTTCCATCATATTTTTTTCACCGCTATGGCTTCCAAAGGTGAAAGCCAAAGTGGTGTTTTTATATTTATATTTAATTTATAAATTATTTATATTTATATATAAGTTTTTATATTTATCCCATATTCTATACAAATTTTTCCTAATTAAGATTTTCCTAATATTGCAATCTTAATATTGCAAACACAATAGTCAGTGATAATAAACCAGGAAATAGAGTGGAATATTAAATATTTAAAACAGAAACAATTCGAACAGGCCAATAAGCCAGGGAAACTATTAGCTTGGCAAATAAACAAGAAAAAACCCTGTATTAATAAAATAAATATAGGAGGAAGAGTTGTGGAAAAACCGAAAGAAACTGGAGACCAATTTGTGAGGTTTATACAGAACTATATAGAGCCAAATGGGGTGATTTAGAAGAAATTGGTAAATATTTAGAAGACGCTTTGGTCAAGACTTGCATGAATAATTTCTGCAAAATATGGAATAACGTTACGGGATGGTTTGTGCAATTGCACAACCAGCTTTGGTGTTACAGTCTTTTAAAAAGTTGCAAGTGCAATGAGTCAATTAAAAAACAAGCCTGATTCACCCAGTTGTTTGTTTTTGGTGTTACAAGAAACTACTCCGTTTGCTGTGTCACAAGTTCACTGTAGAGTCTCTCTCCACCTGAAATTCTAGGGAAATGATTCAGGGAGCGGGGGAAATGATTGCTACATCATTTTAAAGCACCTTAAATGGCTGCAGGGGGTATTGCCTCCTTATGGCAGCTGAGCCACACATGGGTATTCTCCCCAACGAGGTCCAGACTGGCCACTCCTGTTTGATCAATCTCCTCGGCACTTTAAACTGCTGTCATCGATGCTTGGTGATGGTCTCTAGATAGGGAAGTTGGAGAATTCAGTCAGAAACAGAAACAGAGAAATGCCACAATTTGTGTGTATGCCTGAGGTCAGGAATGGAACTCTCACAAGTAAATACGAGCAGTATTTGCTATCTTTTCTTTTTATTCCACAGACATATAATAATTGCATTATTGTTTTTGACATTTTCCTTCCATCGAAAGGCACTGAATGTTAGCCATCTTGCTATCTTCTGTAGATGAAACTAACACGGGTTTCAGAAGAAGCTGAACTGTAGCAGAGCGGAAACAACAGTGAATGCAATGAACAGAGGACAGGATGGAAATTTCTGCCTCCTTACATCCCTATCTGTAGACAAACCATTCAGGACAATTCACACAGTGAGGCAGTACATACACTACCGCTTGCCTCATGTCTGCAGTTTTCAAGTGGCCTTTGCGTGCTACCGGTAGTAGCTCAAGGACCTAGTAAGGCAATATAACATACTTATCTTCTATTGTGTGGAAAGTGTCACCAATCAATAGACTATTGTATAATTGGTGTTGGTCAAGTGCCAAACATTGTTTACATTTTTTCCATGCTAAGCATAAATACGGCATATGCCAGAACTTTCAGGAAAACCTCTTGAAAATTATTTCCTTTCCTTACTGTGTGAGGTGCAGAGCACAGGAGAAGTTTTCTAGGATTTGGATCACCTAGAGGACTTCCTCTACGCTCTCACTGCAGTGAGGAAAGGAAACTAGACAACTCAAAGCAGGGCCTGCTGGCTAGACTTGCGAGGTCTGAGCAAGACAGAATAAAGATTCCCCTGTGACACCAATTCTACGGTGATGGGGAGTAAGAGTCCATGGCAAGTCAAGTCATCACATCCAAATCTCTGCAGTTTTGCTGCAGCCAGAGTGGGACGGAGTAGGGGTTGCTTCCCCCTGCTTTTTAATTTGCCCCTCTTCCCCCCCCCTCCTCCCATTGAACTCAAGGAATTAACATATCTGTGGATGGCAAAGTTTCAGGGTTTGTTTAGCAGCGTATTCAAAGATAGGACAACTCAGGATCCAAGTCTTCCCGCCAATGGTGGAGCTTCATGCTCTGGCACCGGGGGGCGCAGAGCAGGCAGGGGCGGGGCTGTTGTGCATCCTGGGGGCGTGGCACACGTCCTGGGGGTGTGGCACGCTGCCTGCGGGGGCATGGCGCCCAGCGTGGGGGGGGGTAGCTGCGATGGCACCCCACCAGGATCGCGCTGCCGGGGGCAGTGCACTCCCCCACACTCCTCTTCCTCCGCCAGTGCTTCCCGCCCTGAATTGAAAAGGCCTTTAAGCATTCTGCTGGAAAAGCATTCATTTAAGAAATTATACCTTTGATCCAAAGAACCCTTTAGTTGAGGAAGAAGCATTACTGCTCCCACATAGTCATGAAGGGGGCGGGGGGATAGCTGAATCCTGCCAGTTGTCTTGCCATCTTATATGGCATCTCCATTTTTGGTTGGGAGTGACTCTTGTCTGAAACTCTGGAGAGCTGCTGCCAGTCAGTATAAACAATACTGAGCTAGATGAATCAAGATGACTCAGCATATGGCAGCATTCTAGATTCATTCCAAGGGGACCTCTGATCTTTAGGAGAGTTTATTTTTAAGGAGGCAAGAGAGGCTGCAGTGGAAAGGAGGTACGAAAGCCTTGTTGCACCTTCATAGCATCTATTGCTGTTCTTTGCATCCAAGCCAATATGATTAATCAATCCTTTTATTACGGTCAACGACCAGTATACTCACACATACACGCAGAATTACATACATATATGATTAATTGAAGGCAGAATCTTGGAAGGCCTACATACTTTGATAAATGAGATTAGACTTGGGAATCTGGAAATAAGCTCCATATAATGAAACAGTAGAAGACAATTGTTTGAAAATAAAATAATGCTTTTACCTGATATTTTATACAATAGTTGCAGCTGGGACATGTCATGCAAAACACTGGATAATATCTGCCTACTTAGTTACCGCATAGGGAAATAAGATGCAGATGCCATCTTGTCAAAATGGTTGTGTGAAAGGCAGGAGAAAACTCAGCTACAACATCGTTTGAAATTGCAATACTTCTGTTTTCTAGCAAAATAAGGCGCAAGAATCTACATGGGTTTAATTTGTTGTAACAAGTTCCAAAAACAATAAATGTATTGTAAAGTACTCACCACTATATATATATTTATAGGTAATTTATGGGTGTAAGTCTTTCTGTCCTAATTTTTTTTTTAAAGGCAGGATCTGCTTTGCATTAGGTATGTGTTAAAACTTGCAATGGCTGTATGACTCCTATGCTATCATGCACTGTATCACTATATCTGGCTGGAAGCATATCTTGCCCTGAGTTGCACATAGATAAAAATCTATTCCCTTTCTAGGGTTTGGCTTTTATTGGTAAGTTCAAACAACTGCCAAGAACATAACAGACATAAGAATGAACAACATACCTCCCAGAAACCTAACTCAGAGCTGCATTTTGTGAGTGAAAGGTCTTGAAGGAAAAGTTTTGCTTGAGTAGTTTATGCTGAAAGAGGGTCTGCACTCCCAGAATGAACGGAACATTTATGGAATTTATTAGTTAAGTTCTTGTGGGAAAAGCTTATATGGGTTATTTCAAATCAGTGTTCTAGTCTTAATTCCACATGGGTTGAAAAGTCTAGTGCCAGCACTTCAGGGTTTACTTGTTGGGTCTTTTTCATATATTTCATATCTAAATCTTTTTCATATCTATTTCATATCTATTCATGAGCACATAAGAGGAGCATAGAGGAAGCAAAAAGACTGCTGGGAGCAGCAAAAACCCTCATCCTTCATCAGATACGCCAAAAGCAGTTGTTTCAGATCCCTGCAGCTAAAAAAAGACCCTGAGTTCCATGCCTCTGTTCATGTCTGCTCATCACCCCAAACAGACACAACCACTAGGACTGGTTTATGGCTGGAGACTTTCAATTCCTCCTTGTTTTCCTCTTCTGCTTTAAGCCACATGTTGAGTTGCAGGCATAAAATATCCACCACTTTTGCACTTTGATCCCATTAAGCTCCACCCCCTCTTCAATATCCTAGCCTATTTAGGACACTGGTCTATATGGCCCTTTGGTGGATGTCACATTTCAAAGAGGAAAGATTCCCAGCCTTTAGGACCACCCAGCTCATTTTGGTATGTCTCTTGCCACCCGTGAAGGCTGTTGAGCAGAGCAACAGGACAAACCTCATTCATGCTCATCCAGACCACCAAACTCCTAACAATACAAAATCTAGTTCATTGCTCTCTTGCCACCCTGCAAACAGCCCCACAATGAGCATTGCCCTTCTGCAGCTCTCCCTTAGTGATACATCCTCTCATCTCTCTGCCTTCTCTACCTCTTTCTATCTCTGATGCCCATCTTTTCCTCAGATCTGTTTCCCAATACTGCCTATCCTATCCTACTTTGCTCTGCTTCCTAAACCTTTTTCTTATGAAGCTTATCAACACAGCCTGTCTGCATGATATCTCTGCCTCTTAATGTTCTCAGTCATGATGACTGAGAACATTAAGGCCTGGCCAAAATAAATAGAGAAGCCTTCTCTCTCTCTCTCTCTCTCTCTCTCTCTCTCTCTCTCTCTCTCTCTCTCTCTCTCTCATGCAGTACTATAACTTGGGGCCTATGAAGCTGATTAGGGGAGAGATTCCAGACAGATAATAGAAAAGGCTTTTTCACACAATACAGGACTGATGGGCCTTTGTTTTTTTTTTTTAAGGGATTACACAAATTCATTCCAATTGACAAGCCAATTGGAGCCTCTATGAGCTGCTTAAACACTGAGGGTCAAACAACAGGATGTGGATATTTGATCATGCATTGCCTTCACCCTCCATAATTACCTGCTTGTTTTTATTCTCAAAGGTTTGTCTACTTCACATACCATTCGGTCACAATTATAAAACATTAAAATGATTTATGAAATTGAAAAGTTCACCCCTGTTTTCACCATTGCCACATTTGGACAAAAACCAGGTGAGATGAGAATGGTGTGATTGCATTTCCATCTTTTAAAACCTTTTCTCAGCAGGGAAGCCCAATCAGGACTGGGACTCTGGTGTGTGAGAAGAGGAAACCGCTGAACGTTGTTTACAACTGTAAGTTACTTGCAGGCATTTTATTTACTAAGAGATAAATAAATGCAATAAACAGCAACAATTTCCCTGCTTGCTGTTTTCCCAGAAAAAAGCCACCCACCTACCTTGAAATAATTTGGTCCTGATGGGGGGGGGGACATATAGTTCAGTGCCCAAGTAGTGATGTATGCTTCTGTTCTGTTCTGGAGTTGAACTTGCTGCAAATAAAGAATAGAGCGGAGTTTGCTGCTCCCCCTCACCCATTACAGGTATGGTATGAAATACTTAGATAGTGTATTGATTCTGTGTTAGTATTATGTGGCGTATTTGCACTAGACTGCATGCTTCTCTAAAGCATTCTGGAATTAGATGGGCTAAAGTCAAGTCTTCTTCTAATAATAATAATTTATTATTTGTACCCCGCCCATCTGGCTAGGTCTCCCCAGCTACTCTGGGCGGCTTCCAACAAATATTAAAATACATTAAAGTCATTCTAAATACATTCTAAGTCTCTTTATTATGTTTGTGATTAAAGAAAACAAGATTATAGGTAAAAGGCTCCACATTTTCTCATGTAAGCCATGTAAGACCCTTATAGAGACTTGGGAAATGCAAAGTGTGTTCATACTGCAGACATTATTTCAACAGCAACAACCCATATCTTATGTATCTGCACATAGTTAAAAGCTTAGTTCTGCTGGTCCAACAAGGCTTCCATTTCCTCTCCTCCCTCTAGGTGTCCCTCAGACATTCTCTTGAGGGTCTCCCAAGCATTTGGAACAGATTTTGAGGGTGCACAGGGGGCTTAAGGTACAAGAGAGGAAGTTCCAGCAGAAGTGTGTTGTATCAGCAGATACCACACGATGTCTATGAATCTATCCAGAAAGCCCAGAGCTATGACGTAAGGCACAAACCACCCTTGAAGCTAGAAACCAGCACTCCAATCTTTGAACCTCTGAGGCAGCTGACAAGAAGTTGATGCTGCAGCTTCTCGCTGCTGTTGAGCCAATGAGGCGTCTGGCTAACGGTACGGTAATCTTCACTACTCAGGCTCATCCGTGTTCACACACTTTCAATTGACCCAGGAAGCAATTGTGTTCAGCCTTGTGCTAGAAAACACAGGTGTTTTTCTTCTTCTTCCCACTGTGCAGTGTGCAAGTTGGGAAGCAAACTACAGTTTCACTACCTCTCCATAAAATTATCTACTTACTTGTCTGCTTATTTCCCCCCTGTCCTCTGCTCTTGTATTAACAAGTACATAAAGAAGAGCCTAAAGACCTATCTAATCCAGCATCCTCTTTCTCAAGTAGCTATGGGAAGCCCACAAGCAGGAGATGAGTACAATAACACCCTCTTGCTCTTTTCCACCAGCAATTTGTTTTCAAACTCAATTTGTTTTGTCTCTGGTCCCTACAGACTGTTCACCTGGCTTGTTTTCTGACACACTTTTTTTTTACAGCATTTGGAATGTCTGTTTTTTCCCTTTCTACCATCCTGATGCCACCTAGGTTCGGACTGTACTACCTTCTGATCCTTCTATTCAAATGTCAAACATTTTAAAATATATTAGGGTAGCTTTGAGAGAAGATGTTTTTGAAAGATTCAAAGTCACTGATCTAAGGCTGAAGCTAGATTATGATGATGGTGATGAGCCCAGTATACCTGGGCGTCTCCACCCCCATTGTTCTGCCTGGACACTGAGGTCCAGTGCCGAGGGCCTTCTGGTGGTTCCCTCACTGCGAGATGTGAAGCTACAGGGAACCAGGCAGAGGGCCTTCTCGGTAGTGGTGCCCGCCCTGTGGAACGCCCTCCCATCAGATGTCAAGGAAATGAACAACTATCTGTCTTTTGGAAGACATCTGAAGGCAGCCCTGTTTAGGGAAGTTTTTAATGTTTGATGTTCTATTGTGCTTTTAATTCTGCTGGGAGCCGCCCAGAGTGGCTTGGGAAACCCAACCAGATGGGCAGTGTATAAATTATTATTATTATTATTAATTATTATTATTATTAGAACACTAGACTAGGACCTGGGAGAGTTCAGATTCCCACTCAGTGTGGGAGAAAATTCCCTCTGTGGTTTCAGTACAGAGGTTTACACCAAATTCCCAATTACTCATCCTTCATTCAGTAATGCATTGCAGGACAGAGTCCAAAAAGAGTCTGCAAGAGCATTTCTATTAGCACACACCCTATATAGGAAATATATGTCATCTGAGCTGTTTATTACCCAGACAACTAGCTTCAGCCACCCCAGCACCTTGCCATCTCTCATCCAACCATAGTCCTTGAGAGTGCTGATTCAACCCAAGGTTTTTTTGGTGTACGTGCAGAGCCTTATTTGTATCCTTGTATGAAAAAAAATTAAAAATAATATTTATATACCACTTAATATACAAAATCCACAAGCAGTTTACCTAAAACAAAGCAAGATCATAAAAAAGAAAGATCTATACAACATTATAACAAAAATACCAAAAAAGAAAGAAAAAAGAAAGGGGAATCTGTCAATAAAACTTCAAATTAAATATCAATAAATAATAAAACAGAGTAACCTATGGACAAGGGAAATATGTAACAGGGGAAGCAAGGATGCAATCAAAACAATAGGCCCATGTCTCTTTTTCTCTGTGTATGAGTTGATGTTATCACATTGCTAATTCCCTTATCCCTGGAAGCAGCAAGTGGTGATGTGGGGAAACTTGCAGAGTGATGTCAAGTATCTCTTGATGTCACAAGGGAGAAAAGATGGGGGTGCTACGTCCAGTGAGAGTTCGATTCACACTTCACCTTCCATGGATAGAAAAGCTGTTTCCAAAGGACTTTTGATTCAACAGAGGAAGGGATCCTGTTGGTAGAAGCAAGAGAAGGCAACTTTTGCAGGCCTAGCCGTCCTCCCGCTGCTTCCTATGGTGTCAATGAGAATTCCCAAGTCCCACTGTGTGGGAGCTGATGCTGGAAGCTGTAGCGGGGCGGGAGGGGGGGGGGAGGAATTGGCAATAGTTTCCTCCCCTGCTTCACTGGCAGGACCAAAATCTGGATCCAACCCAACCCAAACACTGCATCTGCTGTTCCAACCTGTGTGAACACAGGGAAGAATTCCCCCCCCCCTTCTGCATTAACCCAAACCGGAAAGTTCCAGGGCTGGAGACAGTGTGCAGTTTTTCAGAGTTGAATATGCTTTTGTGCAGATGACGTTGTTGCTTTTGCAACAGTCAGCTTTTCTGTTTGCAGGACCTGCAGGTTTTTGTAGTACTTCAAAAACCTGCCAAACCTGTTTGGCCAGAGATGGCGGGAAAAGGAGGGAAGTAAGGAGTATCTACACCACTAGCAATGTTGTCTCTATTACATCATCTTTGGTTCTATTAAAAAGCTGTTGTCTGTGGCTTTGCATCCCATACCAGGGAACAGATTCAGTGGCTCATACTGCCAGGGCTGCCAGGGCAATGTTGGATTTTCCATTACACAATCCTATGATATGATCTCTGAATACAAGGCACCCGGAATGTGGGAACTTGATGTAATCATGTAATTAATTACTGAAGCTTGTATGTCCTGTGCTTCTGAACTCCTCGCACTTTGATTTCCTTATCTCTCGGCCCTTACTTTGAAAGTGAGAGATTTATAAATAATAAAGCTAGGACTGGCTTTAAATCATGCAGTTTATAATGTTCCTTTGCTGTGGAAACTGTAATGTGAGCACAACAGCAGCATCACAGCAATGTTGTTGTCATCTAACACTGAACAGCCTAGCTTGTTAGCAGAAATACCATTAAATGCAATCGATGACACTCATATCTTTTAATTATATTTCTAACTTCAATACATTCCTTTGCCATTAAATTAAGACAACAATGCTATCATGTCACTGACTTTATATAGAGTATGCAGGATAACTGATTATACAGAAGGAAGTGTTTTCATGTGTGGGCAGAATAGTATGCAGAATGTATTTTCCATAACACTGAAAAGCTACAATTGTCTTGGATTTGGGGTAATCTAGACCCCTTGTGTTTTCTCAGTACTCCTGGTACTTCTTGTTTAGGAGTGAAGGACTGGAGACACTTCACATTTTCAAAGTATTTGTTGCTTGTCGAGGTCCCCAAGCCACCCCTCAAATAACACACACTTCACACAGAAATTTAAGTTTAAGGTTTTTGGCATAAATTTGGCCACAACTTTATTAAAATACAAAATGTGAGTGGTTGCTTAGGCATTGGTTCCGACTATCTGTCCCCTCCTGGGGACAGACTGACATCCACCCGCCTTGCGGAAGTCAGTAAAGGGAAAACACTTTGGGGGGAGAATGGGGGCTGGGGGACTAGCCCTCGCCTCTCCCCTAATGTTCCCAGAGGCTCTAGCGTGGCCCTAGCCCCTGACCAGGGGGTACGGACAAAAGCATGGTGAGCCCCTGGATTCCTTTAACGGAATTCCCCACACAGCAGCAGCATTGGAGGGGCAGCCACAGCCAATCCTTACCCCTCCACCAACCAATTTAATAACCAATGCCTAACCGCAACCTTACAAGTTGTGACTAATTGCTACGCAGTAGGAGAAAACCAAATGGCACCAGCCAATCAGCCAAATGGAAAAATTCCTACCAGGTCCCTGCCCCAAAAGCAGATGACTCCATGACAGTCATAGCAAGGTCAACGCAGGAACCTAAATATACGGAGGGTGGGCGGGTGATCCGATGCACGCAGCAAAGAGGGGCTCTCGCTGTGTGCCAGAAACATATATAGCCTCTGGGCTGTCCATCAAAACTTGCAACATTAAATTCTCCCCAATGACTCACAGAGCCCAATCAAGTTCCTTGGCCATCTATACGATCCCGCCCAGCAACAGAAGGGTGTCTTGCTAGCCCCCACCGCAACACGTGCTCTCCGTGAAGGAGAACCCGCTTTAACGAACCAAAAAACTGTACTATCTTGTTTTGTTGCCTTTAGAGAACTCTCATCTGCTCACACGTCCTATGACATTTATAGAGCAGATTTAGGCCAATGCCTAAAATGGAGAGAGATGGTTGAGAATTGTATTTAGAGATTCCACTTTCATTCTTCATAAAGAAATGACATTTTGAAACTGGTAACTAATCAGCTACTGGTTGAGATGGTTTACTACGGTACTTTTGACCAGAGGTCAAAGAAGCACGATAACAACTGACTGAAAATGTTGTCATCATTGTTTAAGAATGCACATGCATCTCAGTAGTTTGAGCACTAGCAAAAAAAAAATTGGTCAGAAGGAAGGAACTAATTTGGAGGCCCATCATTACTTAAAAGGAAGTTGGAAAGCAACTATCACAGTAATTAACTAGAGAATACTTTTCTCACTATTTGACCTATATTTTGGTCCCATTGCAAGACTATACAGTGATCCCTCAACTTACAAATGCCCTGACTTCCGTATTTTTCGAGTTATGAGGGATCAAAGCGGACGCCGCTTCCGATTTTTTCGACTTTCGATCGGAAGCCGCGGCCGCTTTAGATAGGGATTTTTCGACTACCGAAGTTTTTTTCGAGCTACAAATGCGTTCTGCAATGCATTCCTATGGGGACTCGACTTACGATTTTTTCGACTTCCAACGCTTCCGTCGGAACGGATTACATTCGTAAGTTGAGGGTCCACTGTAACATGTTTTCCTGCTGGTTTTTTGGATCGGTGTACACACACACACACACACACACACACACTCTTAACGTTTTAGAATTAGAAGGTTCCCAATGAGAAAAACCACCCTCTGGCTGAAAAAAAGTTCTTCAGTAATGTTTCAGACTTTCCAGAAACTTGTTAACAAAACTATTAGGAACACTCATTGTAAATTTTGTGTGAGGCTCACAGATTGCACTGGTGTTTCAGTAAAACACACAGATAGTTAATTCATATTAAATGTGACTGTCGTGTTAGTCACAGAGACAAGCCAATTATGAATTTGGCATGGGAAAACAGGGCTGGCCCTAACATTCAAGTCAAATTGTGAGTGCTTATCACACAGTGAGGACAAAACCACAAGCAGAGCTTTAGATTTATCGTATAGCATCTCAGAGTTTCCTGTGCACCTTATGCAGTATCAAGAATGAAATCTGTCCAAGCAGGGAGTAACAAGAGCACTATTGCCTTGAAGTTAGAGGTTGGGGATCGCTCTTATAGGTCTTTGATCTTCTGATTCATTGCTATACAAATTAAAAGCCTTTGGCTTCCAGCCCATGTCCAACTGTATTTGTCAGGCCACAAATGGCTCCTTATTTGAGCAGATGCTCTTTCATTTTCAAAATTCCTCTTGGCTCACCAGGGCCAACATTTATTATGCTTGCTCACTTGCCATTACTTATCTCAGTGGTTCTCCTTCAAGGACTTGGTTGTTGATAAAGCTGTCACCTAAAACAATGCAGATTGTCTTGCCATCAAGGAGCCAATTCACTTTTTCCTCGGCCACATCTGTCCTATAAAATATTAGGACTTGGTTTCTTAAAAAATAGGCTGCAATATTAACCCTGCTTACCTGGGAGTGAGCCCCACTGAATTCAATAAGTAGAAATAATTCGGAACAGGCTGTTAGTCAGCATAGAGGACACCTCAAGGTATCACAGATCTGTTATTCCCCAGATAGTTGAATGCCATTAATTATTCCAAGATGGGAGTGTAGAAGTTGTGACCCCCTGAGCTGAGTCGGCTTCACCTACTGCATGACAGCCCATTTGGGCTTAATAAAACATGTTTTTGCTGCCTGATTTACACTAGGGAGGGGAAGGAACCCAATGCACAGGCTGGAGGGGGGGAGGAGTTATAAATTATGCCAGGGGTTCCCAAACTGTGGTTCATGGGCCATTAATGGTCCAGGAGCTTAGTTCAGGTGGTTCGTGGACTCTTTACATTAAATATTCATATTGGTGTTTTTTTATTGTTTCTTAATGCATTTTATTGTATTAAAATTTGAATTTTGTGGAATGCAAATTGTAGTACAATAAAATAGAATGCAAGAACTAACCAAATACACAATTACAAATAACACAGCATCTAGCACAGCACTTTATGATTGCTACGACAGGCAGAAAATCCATTAAGTGGTATGCCGAGACCCTCAGCAATATTCAAGTGGTTTGTTGGAGAAAACGCCTGGGAACCAGTGAACTATGCAAGTGTAGTCTAGGGCATGGGATACTGAGAGCTCAAAGTTCACATAACTACGGTAGTTAGTTAGCCTGCTAGAATGTTGGTGGCTGCCAGAATTAACATGATAGATGGCCTCTGCAAGCTAGGGATATTTATTCATTTTTCTCTGAAAATGCAGGTGCTACTGTTCTTTAAAAAAGCAAGCTTTAAGAAATAAAACACATAAAATATGACAATAACAGTAAAAGCATAGGGCAGGGGACAATTAAAATGGAATAGTCATGCAGCACCAACCACAGAACTGAGAAATACTTTTAAATCTGTCAAACATTTCAAAAAGAGCAGGCTTTCCTTAAAAAAGAAGCAAACCCTGTCCTCAACTTAACCCAACTCTCTGCTGAAGATGTTTTCCTGCTGATCTTTATCTGGAATCTAAAAGCTGCTCCCGTTAAAAGGAATCTTTCTAAAGGAACATATATTTAAAGTGACTGACAGCAATGATCTCAAATATCTTTAATACTATGAGGAAGAGGGGTGGAACAATAACAATTGGAAACACACCAAGTTCTGAGGGAGCAGATGTTTGCAGGTATGTTATGAACTGCTTGATCCCATTTGGGTTTTCATTTTGATATAAGGAGGTGGAGGCATTGTATCATCTTGCCCTGTTGCTCATTATTTTGTTTATTCTTGATTGATAGCCATCTTGATTCTGATGGAACCCTAAGGTGGTTGGCATAATAAATAAAATGGTTCGTCATAAACATGCACTGCTTTAACTTAATGGTTCCTCTACTTCGGCTGTATCTTGATGCATGTGTTCTTGAATTCATGTAATGCTACCTCCTATGGACAATACGAAAAGCTTTCAGCTGTGCATTCCCTGAGAAAAATAGACAAGAAAACACTAGTATAGAAGAAGAAGAAGAAGAAGAAGAAGAAGAAGAAGAAGAAGAGGAGGAGGAGTTTGGATTTGATATCCCGCTTTATCAGTACCTGAAGGAGTCTCAAAACGGCTAACATTCTCCTTTCCCTTCCTCCCCCACAACAAACACTCTGTGAGGTGAGTGGGGCTGAGAGACTTCAGAGAAGTGTGACTAGCCCAAGGTGCAGCTGCATGTGGAGGAGTGGAGACTCGAACCCAGTCCCCCAGATTAGAGTCTACCACTCTTAAGAGAGAGAGAGAGAGAGAGAGAGAGAGATGCACTGACCATCCATTCCCAGTAGATGGACCAGTCTTCCATGTAACAGAATCCCAAACTCTGCTCTTTTGTCCTAGGAGCAAGTTTGTGCTCGGAGTTGAGCCGTTCATTCTAATGCCTTAGATCAGGCATAGGCAACCTTGGCCCTCCAGATGTTTTGGGACTACAATTCCCATCATCCCTGACCACTGGTCTTCTTAGCTAGGGATGATGGGAGTTGTAGTCTGAAAACATCTGGAGCGCCGAGGTTGCCTATGCCTGCCTTAGATTCTTTCTAGAGTTGGAATGCTTAGATATAGCATCACTTGCTAAATGAGTCAACTCAGTAGTGCTCATTGACCCTTTTCTTATTATGATAATCACCCAATAACAAGGTGGAGCGATTTAGCTTTATCCTAGGCTATTATAATCTCCTAACCATGTCAGGACTGGTGAATATGAATGACTCATAAATAAACCACTGAAACAATGAAATGACCACAGAGGAAAAATAATTTAATTTAAATAACAAAACCACAGCATATAGGGATGGGTGGGAGTAGTGGTTTTTTATCTGAGGAGCCTGTGGTTGCACTCAGTTTCTGCTGGGGATCATGTTTATGCAGCCTCATGGAAAATATAGGCTTTAGAATGGAAACAAAATATAAACGAGATAAAATGACGATACAATGTTTTCTTGGAGGAGAGTACGTAGGTTTGTGAGCCTAAATTTACCCCATCAAAGCTTAATCCGCAGACTGTTAGGAAAAGCAACTCCCACTTCCAAAAATAAATAAATCATTTTACAGGTTCTTAGATGCTGGGGCAAGATCTAGATAAAATCCTGTGCATGTTTACTCAGGTTCAATGGGGTTTACTCTCTAACAGTGGATTTAGAAATTGCAGCCTTTAAGTAATCAGACATATCCAACATATACTATGGCTAGCCCTGGACAAACACCTGACATATAAGGAAAAAGTAACGAGACAGCTTTAGCTAAGCTGAGAAATTGCAGAAGTGTAGACCATCGTAACAGTTTAAACATCTCTAAGGGATTACTATAAAGAAGAAGAAAACCACCATTTACCAGGGCGCCTGAGGAAGGAAATAAGGATTACTGTACGTACATAGCACCACATGTCCAAACGTATTCCTATAGTCAGACATTTCTTGAATAACAAGGCATTATTCTTAACTGTTCAGTGTAATCCTGAGCAGCTGGCTAAATTAGAAATCTCTTGAGTTGCAGGTGCGAGGGTAGCCAGGTTATCACCACCGACTGAATTCAAGTTGCCACAGATTAAAGTCAGAGATCAGCCTCCGAAAAGAGATGGCTAATAGAACAAATTGCCCAAGGAAGTTGTGGGCTTCATGGATATTCTTAAGGATAATGTAAAGTCCTGCTGTCTTGACCACTTTAACACATTGTGGCTGTGGGAAATATGGAAGTCAACATGGACACTTTTTGCTGCAGTCACCTGCCCTGAATGTAGGTAATTCTACCATTGCAAGGATTAAGTGAGCCAGCTCTATGATTAAGTGATTGCAAATAGCTGTTGTTGTTATTTTTCAAATGAAGGCTAAGACTGCCACTTTAAAAACAAAATGAGTTCAAAGCGTACAGGTCTGTAAACCTTTAGAAATATTTTGTGTCATTTACAGTAAATAATTTGGGCATTAAATTAGATGGGGGTTTAAAATGTTCAATGCAAATATAGCAAGGTTGATATGCTTGGTTTTATGGGTTACACCAAAATCCTATACCTACTTACCTGGAAATAAGCCCCATAAAACTCAGTGGCACTTACTTCTAAATGGACATTGTTAGGATTGCCCTGTTAGTTTCATTCTTATTTATTATATTTCTTAGTAGCTTTATACAAAAAAGCAACTTAATAATATAAAATGCAACCCAATAAAATAAGCTAAAACCTGCCACCATCATTTTATTTCAATCCTGCCATATTTTGTTTTCATCCTAAACCCTGTATCTTTCATGAGGCTGCATAAGCATAATCCTTTATGCCAATAAAGGTATAAAAAAGCAAAAACAAAACAAAACACCATAATCCACAGCAGAAAGAGGGTACAGCCACAAATTTGTCAGAAAGAGTTGGACACCTGGTTGCTTCAGGTAAATTTATTCTTCAACATCCCTGCACCTTTTTGAGCTACTTTTACCCACATTAGTGTATTTGAGTCATGAAAGACCATAAAGGTAAAGGTAAAGGGACCCCTGACCATTAGGTCCAGTCATGGACGACTCTGGGGTTGCGGCGCTCATCTCGCTTTATTGGCCGAGGGAGCCGGCGTACAGCTTCCAGGTCATGTGGCCAGCATGACTAAGCCGCTTCTGGCGAACCAGAGCAGCGCACAGAAACGCCGTTTACCTTCCCGCCGGAGCGGTACCTATTTATCTACCTACTTGCACTTTGACGTGCTTTTGAACTGCTAGGTTGACAGGAGCTGGGACCAAGCAACGGGAGCTCACCCCATCGCGGGGATTCGAACCACCAACCTTCTGATCGGCAAGCCCTAGGCTCTGTGGTTTAACCCACAGTGCCACCCGCATGGGTGCAGTGGTTAAAAACTATATATATAAAGCTATATATATAAACTATATATGCAGTGGTTAAAAACTATACAAAAGTCCAGAGGCTGGATTCAAGTAACTGGTCCAACTAGCAGAAGTTCATGCAAGGACTTCTGCTAATGCAATGGGGATTTCTCCCCTTTTATCTTCCCATGTATCCCCCAGCACCCAATCGGCTCTGAAGGGGTCAGGAGAACTGTAAAACAAATGTGGAGAGGAGAGGTGGGGTTGTTATGTAAAACAAGTAGAGGTGCTTCTGCTGATGAAACATTTGTAACAACTTCTCAGGTCACCTAATGTTCCTATCGGGCAGCCATAGTTAAGTAATTTGTTCATTTATTATTAACTGAATTTATATAGCCATCCCATAACACAAATTCTCTGGGTGGTTCAAAATAAATACAACAGTTGAAAAGCTATGACAATAAAAGCTGTTATAAACAAAAGGCACATTTTTTTTTTAAAAAAAGATGAACATATCTTAAAATGGGCAGAACAATACTAAACTCTAGATAAGGGGTAGGCAACCTAAGGCCCAGGGGCCAGATGAGGTCCAATCACAATCTCAATCCAGCCTGTGGATGGTCCGGGAATCAGCGTGTTTTTACATGAGTTGAATGTGTGCTTTTATTTAAAATGCATCTCTGGGTTATTTGTGGGGCATAGGAATTCATTCATGTTTTTTTTCAAAATATAGTCTGGCCTACCACATGGTCTGAGGGACAGTGGACCGGCCCACAGCTGAAAAAGGTTGCTGACCCCTGCTCTAGATTCACTGACTGAAAGGGATTAGGACTGGAGAGAGGCATATCTCTGCCTGCTGACAGGAACTCCACTGGTGGAAAGGCTGTATCTGGCACAGATCACCCCTCTAAGCTCACAGAAAACTCTTGGGGCAAATACGGTCTGCTGTTGGGGTTCCCACTGGCTCCAGCTAGTGCTAGACACAAAAGGAGGTGTTGTAAGGACAGGGCAAAGGTAGGGCAGGGATCCAGCGGCCTTGGATCCAGTGGAGAGTCCCCAGGATTGGACCCCCAATCCACACCATCCTCAGCTAGTGCAGAAGCCAGGATTACTTGGGAAGTAATCCACTTGGCACCCTGCAAATACCCCTTAGGATCCCACTGTAAGAGGATCAGGCCATATGACATAAGGTAGTTAAAAGGTCTGGGTGGACCAAATGGTCTTCATCTGAAAATATTTTATTTATTAACTGAATTTATATAGTCCATGGTCTAGAGATGTTCTGCAAATGTAGTTTGGGGGACTATGATCTAAGGGTTTTAATTCAGAATATAATAGTCAAAGCCCCAAATATTCAGTAAAGGTGACGTGATAATTTGTGGGCAGCAACAAGTTCCTTAGGGTTTAGGCACCTGATGGGGAGCTATTTCACCAGTTTCCATTCCTAATGGGGTTAATGAAACTATGGATAAAAACGGTGTTGGAAAGGTTTTAAAATGTGTATCCAGGAATGGATGAATGTGTATGTATGTCTGAATTAGATGTAGACTCATTAAGAAGAGGCAATTTTCTCTGGCCTGTGTGTTCTTGGCATCTAGGAAGATTTGTTTCCTGAAATTAAAATAAAGCGAGCAAAGGGTGCACTCCCTGAACTCAGCTGCAAACGAGTAATTTTGAAAGTGCTCCTGATTCATTGGAATTTTAAAGCCGTTAATCATAAACCTGATATTTGCATATTAATACCACTGTACTTTGTGTTGATATTAGAGATAGGATGAACTGGTTCCAAAGTATTTGCCTGTGGTGGCTGTAGACAAAGGTGTATTCACAAGCATGGAGAGGGCTGAACAATTCAGAGTCCAAAGGTACTGAGTGAAAAAGGAAAGCGAGCGACAGGCAGGTATGTCTGCGCTAAATACAAAGGAGGAAGTTATTGATTTGCAGGTGCTTGTCTTGTCTGCATTTTAAATTTTTTTGAACACATCAATTTGTATGTAAAGGCAAAAAACAACAACCCCAAACTTCTTTTACATTGTAACCACTATGCAGCAGCACCGAAAATTGGAGATCTTAAGCAGCAAAAGGCAGGATGAATTTGTTTGTAGTCTGTGTCACTTTTGCCTGCAGACATCCATCACAAGTCAGGATCTTCTCTGGAATGGTCTCGCCCTAGAAGTAAGGCATGCACCAACCGTGATGCAGTTCCAGAGCATGCTGAAAACTATTCCCTTTCTTTTTACCATGGCTTTTACACTCTACTGATACCAACCGTTATGGGAATTTAAGGATATTTAAAATTCCTGCTTTTTTAATCCACCCCCCCATGTTTTAGAGTTTTTGATTGTATTTGTATCATATTTTGTGCAATTGTCATACACCACCTTGAGATGTCTGCACAACAATCAGTATATAAATATTTACACCAATAAAGTTGTGGCCTAAATTTGCCCAATAACCATTAACCTAATATCTGCGTCCTTGTGTCTTATTCATCAACGAGGGGGGTGGCCTCAGGGTCTCGACACGCAAATAAATATTTACACAAATAAATGTTTCTTTTCCTTTAATTCTATTCCCTTTCCACAAAATTTTGCAAATTTAAATACCTATTGTGGCAGCACCAGTGCAACTGCCCAGCCCCAACCTTGCTACCACCCAGTGCTGCCAGTGTCTGGAAGGTACTGCTTTACGGGGGTACCCTGAGATATCATACCTGATCAAGGGAGTGATACACCATCACTCACCCCCCCCCCAAATCTGGGAGTAAACAAAGCATTCAACCCAATACCTTATCTACCACACAAGCTGCCACTTCCTCACTGGCTACCTACAGCTGCAACCAATTCCGTAGACCCCAGTATACATCTAGCAACCAAGCCTCCTTTCTAGCAGATGATAAATGCACACCATCTGGTTGATATCAGTCCAAATGTAATGCCTGCGTTCCGCATGACCCTACCACCAAGACGCGCCACTGCATACCGCATTGCCTTGTCCACTTTCCATAGGACATGACCGATACGCGCTGGCTCCCTTGCACCATGCTAGTGCTGCTGCTACGGGAGCCCCCCCCCCCAATTATGGTTAAACACGGATGCACTGCCTGCAGGGATTCAAAGTCAGAAACCACTGCCAGGATAAGATCAATGCATGCACAGACCTCTCAAGCTGATGCTGAATGTCTGGTCACTGTGTGTGTGTGGCTGGCATGTATCCAGGGGGCATGGCTTGCAGGCGCAACCCCAGTTTTCTTCACACTATTGATGAACGTCCTGGGGAGTCTTCTGTGAACAACCCCACTCTTTGTGCCTTAATGCTGACCAATGAGAATGCACATTTGGAGGGGCACTGCAATAAATGGGACAACAGCATTTATGTGCTCATTATGTACAAAATAAGTGAGCCATATTAAGTTAGAATCTTGTGGCATATTTCTCAGTCACCATTTGTGCCCCCTCCAATATTTAGTACAGGAAGAAGAGCATAAACCATTCGTCTCCATGTTCATATTTTTCTTCTTTCCATGATCATCGTTCTGTCAAAGGTACTTGGATGCTAATATAGTGCCTATGCAAGTTGTTTGTACTTAAGTGATCATATTTACTGGCACAGGTGAGTCACAATATTGTAACTATATGGCATGATGTATGCATATGAAGAAATCTTGTGTATTTTTGACCTACTTCTGGAAGCAGGGCTGGTTTGAATTACATACCATCATGTGGTGAAACTCACAGGTGGAATCTATTGGAGCTGAGGTCAACGCTGGTCTTTCCTGCAGCAGTCACAGCACATAGTACTTACCTGAGCAACCCAGTAGAGGCTCAAAAGTAGAATCAGCCTACCTATGGGATACATCTGGATTATTTGTTCTAACAGTTAGAACTGCACCTTGGCCGAATGACAGCAGTCAAACATCTCTGATGCTGTTGCCATTTCCAATTGCTCCTACTGTCCTTAATCTACCCACCGCACCTAGTCAATTTCCTTGCCCGCAATTCAGATTCAGGTAGGTAGCCGTGTTGGTCTGACGCAGTCGAAATAAACAAAAAAATTGCCCAGTAGTTGTTTGCCCAGAACAAACAACTAAGTTTGTTCTGGGTATAAGCTTTTGTGTGCATGCACGAAATCTGAAGAAGTATCTGAAGAAGTGTGCATGCAGATGAAAGCTTATACCCAGAACAAACTTAGTTGGTCTCTAAGGTGCTACTGGGCATTTTTTTTTATTTACCGTATATTCCGGCGTATAAGACTACTGGGCGTATAAGACGACCCCCAACTTTTCCAGTTAAAATATAGAGTTGGGGATATACTCACGGTATAAGAAATACGACCCGGCGTATAAGACGACCCCCGACTTTTGAGAAGATTTTCCTGGGTTAAAAAGTAGTCTTATACGCAGGAATATACAGTATCTTGCCTGCAATGTTGCATTTCATAGCAACCAGAGAAGATATGCTGCTCCATGTCCTTCATAGCCACCTAGTTGGGATTGGAGGAATGGTCATTGAGGAGAAAGGAAAACAACGATACAGACCTGGACCCATGTGAAGAGCTACAGCTAGCCTTGCTTAAAAAAACACTAATGTTTTACAACCGTGATTTATGGCATTGTGTCCCAAATTACAACCCTTATAAGAAACTGAGCGGCAGTCCCGGATCAGATATTGCATCCACCTTGAATGGATATTGATCCACCTGGATCAGATATTGCATCCACTCCCTAGGTTGCCTTAAGCAAGTCAGTGCCTCTCAACCTCCTATAAACAGGACTGGTTTTGTTTGGCATAGTCTCCCCCTCTGCAGCATGAACTCCTTCCCTTCCCTCGACAGCAACAGCTGGCAGGTGTGCAGCATGACAGTTTTCTTCCACTGCTGTAGCTGAAGTAATGGTAGCAGTAGAAGCAAAAATGCCGCTCTAGCTGTCAAGGTATGATGGTGCTGGCTGAAGGGGGAAATGGTGGCTGATCAGCCCTGAGAGGAGTGTCAGGCCCAGATAACTGTAGCCACCATTTTGGGTTGACAACGGGGTCAGTGGTGGGCCCTCAGCTGTTGTTTGATAGGGCTGACCTCTGGTGTAGAGTCTGCTGACAAGTATTGGTAAAGATACAATAAATGGCAACATAATCTGCTCAAGCAATATATGCTAGTGGTGTATTCTTGATGTGCAGGGCTGGAATTTTTGTCTGGCCTGGCACATGATCCCTTTGTTGGCTAGGCTGAGACAGCAACTTGTCCAAGGTCACCCGGTGAACTTTATGGCTGGTCAGTAGGGATGGGGAAGAAATTTTATTGACGTTGCATTCAAAGGTAAACTTAGAAATTCATATTTTCTGGAACAATATGCTAACCAAAACATGCCTGTCCTTTGAAATTGTCTTCTGAGGATTTTGCAGCGCAGTTCTCTGTTCAAGTAATCCAGTCCAAGTAGTGTGCATAAAAGTGAATATAACAGTGAAAATTAATTGTACAGTGGTACCTCTGGTTACGTACTTAATTCGTTCTGGAGGTCCGTTCTTAACCTGAAAACGTTCTTAACCTGAAGCACCACTTTAGCTAATGGGGCCTCCCGCTGCCACTGCGCCGCCGCTGCCCGATTTCTGTTCTCATCCTGAAGCAAACTTCTTAACCCGAGGTAATATTTCTGGGTTAGCAGAGGCTGTAACCTGAAGCGTATGTAACCAGAGGTATGACTGTATTAGCGAAAATTGATTTGCAAAGGTGCTCATGTTAGGGGAAATGGCATACAAATATGTGTATGCTGTTGAATTTTCATAAGGACTTGAATTTTTTTTAAAAAACCCAGGTTGATGTGGAAATATGGAGAACTGAACTTACAAATGGAAAAATTGGTAACTGAGGGTAACAAAAATTGACAGATTTTCCCATCCCTACTTGTCAGAGATGTGAACCCAAGACTTCCTTGCCAAAGTCCAACATCCTAACACTGTACCACCCTTTGACAAAACACTATTCTTTGACCATCAGCTGATACAAATAAAACAAATGTCATGCTTATTTTGGGAGTGTATAGCTGTACAGCAGTTTGCATTTTGGGACATATCTTGGGGGTATGGGTATGGACTCTGGGTATGTGGCTATGGAGGCTGCACTGATTAGCTCCTGCACTTCAAATTTTACGACAACACCACTGAGAAAACCAGACCAAAACATGCTCTTTGCGGACGTCGCATAGCAGCCTTGAACCACGACCAGCTGCACTCTTATGCATGCAGTACTTGGAGCTCTATGTACGCTACTCCCACCATGCTTTAGCTGAGACCACAATGGCATGGAGAGTAGATAACGAATCAATAACATTCCATGGATTTTAAGTTTTGAAAGCAAACGTGAATTACATTCGTGAATAGAATTGAGGAGTCCAGATTTGTAGACTAGATCTCCTACCCAATGGAATCCAGTTTCCAGCTTCATGGGTAGATTATTGGTCAACAATGGAAAAGTTGTGTTTGGTGTCTCTGCAACAACTGAGCTACACCTTCTAATAGGAAAGCTCTTAGCTCTTTTTATCCTGTGATGAGGCTATTCATTTACATAGACCTGTCTATCTCTGGTACTCTGTTCCTTATCCTAGTCAGGTTAAAGAGGTGCAGGAATTAAGCTATAGTTTGCTCACACGTGGTTTCCGTCACCTGGAGCCAGTTGGCACTGCATTCTTCTGTACAAAGTCAAAAGCGCAGCTACTGCTAAATCCATTTGAAGGGTACCAATTGTGTGGAGCTTCTCATGGACCCAATGCTACATGGCCAGGGCTTGGCAAAGCAATGTACAAACTGTCTCTGTTCTGAGCAGATAGCAGAGGCTGGGTAGAATCTGAAAAGCACCAGGGACACCGGCACAAGTCTTACACTCTGGCTGCCCCTTTGTGCATTGATTGCCACATCCACAGTCACTCCTTGTGCAGGTATGCAGTTTTCAGTTTGTGCCAAGTTTTTGTTTTGTTCTGTTTTCTACCGTGCCTTTGTGGTGTGCGCACACAGAAATAATATGGGGAAAGGAAAGGCACAGAGTCAAACTCTCTAGTATATGACTTAGTTCAATGAGCGTAAGTGAACACCAGGGAGGAGAAAGATAATCCTTCAGTGCTGGAACATTTGCTTGAGCTTGCAGTTAATGCAAATCTATTCCATACTGTTCGTTTTCTGGTTATTTCCCCCACCCACCCTCAAGCTGGTTTCAGCTGTCAGAAATGATGGCCACGTTTCTGGAGTTTGCGTTTCTCTCTTCAAGTTATATTAACTGCCTGAAATAACTTGTCCTTAGCAAAAATAAAATAAAATAAATGGGATCGTCATAACACACACACACACGAAACCAATGCCTCATCCATTAACAGGGCTCTTTCTCTTTTGTTCTGGGGACAGAAGTGTAACCTGGTTAGACTTGTTTTGTTTGTGCGGGAAGGTGTGAGTTGGCTGGCTGTATGCAAATGTTTGCAATCCCTGTGGGGTTTTTTTTTAAAGTTTTATTTTAGACGATCCAATCAGAATAACAGGAAGTGACCTAAGGAATTCCACAATTGGCCAGCTAAACATTCTAAAATATGTTTTAAAATTAATATCACAAGCATCTGCCTTCACTGCTGTGAGGTTTTTTGAAGTGATAGCCTGCCACCTATGTGTACCTAACATCTGGCATAACATCTGATCAGTCTTTTCGCTGCTGCAGCTAAAGGATTTCCCCAACAGAACCAGCAGCTAAATGAGGTAAGGGCTTTGAACTCGGCGTGCTGCTCAGCTCATTTTAAACAAATAACTCTGCCACTAGGGATAAAATCTAGAGGCGCACAAGTATGAACTAATCTCTGGCATAACGATGATGTTCCAACCTTGCCTTGAAAAATGCAACTAAAATGTTTTGATCAAAGCGTGTTGAAAAGCTCTCATTAAGAGATTTTGGCTACACACGGGCAGCTCACATCCCATTAAAATAAATGGGTTTAAAATATCCTAATTACGTGCAGGATTCATTGGCTCAACCGGCAATATACTGGGCATTTTGTTTTTGTTTAAAGTTGTTCTATTAGTGCTGCTGCTACTACCGGTACTACTATCTCCTACCTTTAGTTACAGTGATTATTGTGCTATTAGTCCTGATTTAGTAAGGTAAGGTAGGCTAATGTTCAGAGGGATACAATGTAAACAATTCTATATGTTTTCAAGTATATGTTAATTTAGTACCGGGTCCCCAATTGTGGGCATGCCAGCTTCTGTATACTGAGTTGCTCCTAATTTCTCAAGTGTTTCAAATTATATTTGTGGGTTAGCATTGAAGTATGGATATTGTAATCAGGCCTGCTGAATATAATATTGTTGCTGATCGCAAATATATTGATTGGCTGTCTGGTGAAGGAGACGTAATGTTCTCACAAAACCACTGGTCTGTTTCAATTGGGCTTCTGGGTCCAATTTCCAGATTGTTCCCTATCACCCAATTGCCATTATAACCAGGCTACTAATAATTTCGTATCATGAAATTGTCCCACCCCTGTGCTGTGTTGATCGACAACAAACTTACACAAGGTTTCACAATGATCTTGGTCAGTTATTACTCATTTCTTAAGCCAAATTCCACTTCTTCAGTGGCAGCTCACCATGTTGAATCCATGCTCTGTGAATCCATAGGTTAACATTCTTTGAGTTTCTGAATATAAGAATAGTGTATAAGCAAAGTTATGACCTTCAGAATTTTAATCTGGCTGTATTGGTGTGTTCCTTTCCATTGGCTTTCATTGACATTTAGCTTGAATAACCATGAATCAACGACGGTAGTGCTATTTAAAATATTATTTTCTACTTGCAATTCTGTAATGGCAAGCTGCAGAAATTGAGGTACATATTATGTATGCTGAATAGGCACTTTAACTTGTTCAATAACTCCTCAGTCATATATATGCAGTTTTTTTAAATGCTTGATTAATCTAGAATACACTGTTTGGTGTACCAAAGAGAAAACCTGAGTACATAAAATTCAGATATAACTAACTGGCCAATATTTTAACCTAACCCCTTCTTTTTATTAACCACCGTTGCATTCTTATCAATGGTGCTGGTGGTTAAGAAGTGTTTTATGTCAAGTGGTATAGTGAAAGGCATGCAGGCTTCTTGTTATAGAAAACAAATGCAAAAGAGTAAAATAGCTTCAGCTGTGGTATGCATTTTTTTTTAATAACACAAAAACACAATTTGTGCAGATACAAAGTGGAAAACAAAGATTAAAACTGAAGTAGTTAGTCACTCTTTTTTATCTGGTAGAAGATGTTCTATTTCCCATTCTCTTTTTGTTCTTCTTTTGACCAGCAGCAAATGCAAATTTGGCTGTGATTGTGTGAACACTTATCTAGAAGTAAGCCTTATTTAATATAGTGAGGTTAATTTCTGAATTAATTAATAGGACGGTGGAGTAAACATAAATAAGGTTGTAATCCTAAACATACTTACAAAGGCTTAAGCTTCACTGAACACAGTTTTACTTCCAAATGAACATGCATGGAATTGCACTGTAAGGCTCTTTCTTTCTTTCTTTCTTTCTTTCTTTCTTTCTTTCTTTCTTTCTTTTTATTCCCATCCTTCTTCCAATCTCAGGGTAGCGTAACTGGTGCCCCATTTTATTTTCACTTGGATAAATGGTCATTTTTTAAAAAAAAGAAGAAGGAAAAAAGTGTTTTCACTGAAAATGGTCAATTAGTTTAGAATTTCAACATAATTGCACAAAACCAACCACCTTCTTTATGATACAGTTGACACATTTGTTAAGTAGTATTTCACAGACACACGGTTACTCCCCGCAAAGTCTTAAATTGATCACAAAGGAAGACTGATGGAGTACTGTGAAGAAAAAGCAAAGAAAGGGATTACAAGGAAATAGGAGATCACATTATGTATGAAAAGTTGCTGTGACATATGGTCTATTAATCCTGGAAAACACAGTTCCTCAATATGCCCAGTGTTCATGCACCATCAGAGAAAATAAGCATAACATGCCCTCCAACAGTCCTCAGAAAATAGGGACATTCTACTACAAAATATAATCATCAGAACACTGTGGACTTTTCTAATAGTATTTGTTTAAAAGTCAGATTCTGAACAACTAGAGTCTAAGGAGACATCTATGAAATCTAACTTGTCTCCAGCAAGGAGAAATACATTTCAATCAGCTGATTGTTATGGTATCCATCCATCCCACTCACTCCGGGCAACCAGAATTGCTGGAGAAAGGGGCTTATGAGGTGTTAAAGGCCCACATGATTTGCCCTGCTTGCATAATTGCAATTTTCGCTCAAGCACTGCGAATTCACACCACGGAGAAGCCGTTCCCAAGCCACTGGGGGTGTGTTTGTGTGTGCAGAGGTTGTCAAGTGTCAATGCAGAGAGGTCTTCTTGGCAACTGCTCCCCAGCTTTGGAATTTACTTTTTCCTCAGGTTCATCAAAACCTGGAACAAAGGCCACAGATTAGCAAGCTTTTAGTCACCTCTGATATGTTTAGCACTGTGTTATTGCAATTCTCCTCCATTTCCCAAGTATTACAGGTAGGGAGGCTAAGTTATGTTGAGATAGCGACACTTGAGACCACTCAGTCATCTTCATAGCTGAGCAAGAACGTGAATTTGGCTTTTCCATATACAGATGCAACACTAGGCCTTGTGAACTCGACTTGTCTGTTTTTGAGGAGAGGGTGAATTAAAAGGGTTTTAGGCTGCAACCTATAAAGTAAATCCAAGTGATCTCAGGGGGATTTTTTGGTATGCACTCTTAGGATTGCTCTTGCGTACAGCCATGATCTCAATACCTTTGGAAACAAATGTGACATAATTGTACAAAGCTAGGTTTTAATGCAGCATGTGTAGAGGCCATTGGGGACCAAGCTGCCTAAGCCCGGAAGCATGGGACATTTTTAAGGATCAATTTCCATGAGGGAAAGGAGGTGAATTCGAAAGGGCACTTTTATGTCTTGCAAAGGGGCACTTTAAACATACATTTTAAAAACACACATGTATTTCAATAAAGAAATGTTGTGATGCATGTATTATAATACCAAATGATCAGAACTGTTTTTCTAGAAAAAGAGGTGCTGGAACTCACCCCTTGTTCTCTTATAATGGCAATGGCATCCACCTGAGAGGTGCCGGAACTGAGCTCCAGTGAGTTCCAGCTGAAAAAAAGCCCTGCAAATGATGATATTGCAGGAAACTTAGCACTACTCTAAAATGTGTACAATTTCGAAATAATTTTTATCACAAAAAATAATACTGGCATAAATCTTGAATAGACTTATACCCTTGTAAATTAAATATAGCTTATTTTCTGACCTATTTTCTGGGTTCTGTAAATTTAGCAGCAGAAATGGCTCCCACTCTTTCTGGGGGCCATATCTCTGCTTGCTTCTGCTTGTTTTCTCTCCTGCATTTCTCTCTGTTGACCTCTGCAACCTCTCTCTCTGTGTGTGTGTGTGTGTGTGTGCACCAGCAGAAGCGGACAGAATTTGTAAAGTAATGATAGCAATGAATTTGAAACATAACAATTTTAAGACTTCACCTGTGGTGCCTGATTCCCTATAAACCGAAACACCTACATAAACTGTCCCATGTCTATTGTTGGAGATAAGTTGGTGCATATTATTTGTACAGGATATAGAGGATATAGGGAAAAAAATCAAGGTTATTGGAGTCAAATTTTGGGCTACATTACATTACATATGAAATACTGAGAAAACCAATGAATATTATTTTGAATTGTTTTGAAGGATTTGTGGATGATGTGCGGATGGCCACCAACCTCCTGACTGTGGAGGGGTGGTGAAACTATCTGCTCCTCAACATTATAAAGTTTTGTTGTTGTTGTTAAGAATACGGGATACAGCAATAACACAGTATGTCTAAGCAAAAGATAATGTGATTGAGAACAAATTGGTTGAGAAATGAGCATTTTTCATCTCTTTTTGGTGGTGATGTTAAACCATATTCTTTGCTTTCCTTGGTTTGAAGGTGAATTGTATTAATTAATTGGAAAATGATTTATTGTAATGATTAAAAAAATATTTTAAGAAAGAAAGAAAGAAAACGTCATCATGAACTAAGGAACTCTGAGATGTGTTGTGCTTAAGATAACATATCGGGAAGGAACACTACTTTTTGTCTTTCAAGCAATAATGCCTAGAGTTTCAATAAAGAAATATTGACTTTTGATATAAAGTCCCTGAAGTACTAAAAAGCAACTGTGTCAGGGAAAACTCTTGGAAAGCTGGATTTCATTTTTTAAAAAAAAGATTTTTAACTTATATTGTAGAAAAGTATTTCAAGAAATGGTTAAAAGTTAAAAGTCGACAGCTAAAAAATTAGCTAGGCCATTTTTTAAAAAGAAATGTTTAAACTAGGGAATTAATTAGGTAATTTCCATGAGTACTTTCATTTGTGATGTCTTGTGGACATATGAGATCTGATGGACATATAAAAACATGTCTAGGTGAGTTTCCCTATTAATTCCAATTGACTGGTCAGCTCCATGTTAAATTTTCTTTGCAAACATTTAGCTGCCTTCTCTAAATGATCAAGGAAAGCCACACAGGTCCCTAGATAAATAGGGACACATAAATAAATGTTATTGTAAGATTAATTGTATTTCTAGTTCTCAGAAAGCATATATAACTCCAAGTAGTTGTGTTATTTGGTCAGCCTTTAAAGGCACAAAGTAAACACCATTAAGCAAATTAGATACGTACTGTAGAAGTTGACATCATACAGTAAAGGTCAACAGTGATAATAACAGCTTCATTGCTGAAGATAATACTTTTAAAAGTATAGTTCATTCCCTCCATATATGGATATAACCTAATTTACACCTCTGTTGTACGGACTTCAATCATGTCTGGATATATTTGCTTGATTGCATCAATATTTCAAAAAATGTCAGTTTTACCCTCATTTTAGCTTGTGAAATCCCAAATACCCCATTCCAAATTAAGGGCCACAAATTTTATTCCCTATGCAAATCTGTCTCGTTTGACTGCAACTATGAAATGGGCTCAGTCAGCATCCTCAAAGCATTAGTACAAATACTCCTTTGTGTCTGGGTGGGGTTAGAATTTTTCCTCCCTGATATCCTGCAGGCAAGATGGTGGCATCTGAAGGACCACAATAATGTTCTCAAGTGGAAGAGTACCATCTGTTAATGTTTCAGCCACGGGAAACATATAATTGCAAGGTGCCTTCAAAGATGGACAAAGGAAAAATAATGTGACGGCCTCTTCTAGACTGGATAGTTGTGAGCTGATGTGCCTTCTAGGGCATGCTGCATGCAATTAAAGCTGCAATTAAAGCTGCAATCCTATGCAAAGTTGGTAACCTGTTGATTTCAATGAACTCAAGTACAAACAGACTAGGGCCCACCCAAGGCGTTTTGGCAAGTCCTCAAGTGGACTCCAAAATGGCACCCCCTTTCCTGCCAGTGAAGAAGGGGTCAAGGAATATCTACAACAGGAACAAGTGGGGAAGAAAGATTGACAACTGGATCTGCTGCCCTGGTGGACCCTGCTGCCTGAGGTGGTTGCCTTGCTTTTGCCTTATGGGTGGGCCGGTCCTGAATAAAGATCTACATCAGAATCTGCTCATCTTTGGACTCTGTCTCCTGAAGCATTTGCTTCAACTTCAGTATCAAGAAGTTGGATATTTTATATATAGTGGGTAATGTTGCACTGAAATGAAACTTTTCTGCTCAACTCAGGTGCTCTAATTTAAAAGCCATAGTACACGACTATTTGAACCTGGGTAAGAAAACAATTTACCCAGAGCTCCTGTTAATAAATTAATTTATATAGGGGATGGGTCACAACTCAGTATAGTAGTGGAGCTCATGCAAAAAGTCTTAGATTCTGTCTAGTAGAGCTGGAAAGGACTCAAAGAGATTCTGCTGGTTGATGTAGACAATATTAAGCTAGATTGACCAACTTAGTCTGACTTGAACCGTGTTCATGGAAGACAATCTTACTCGGCTATAAGTGATCGCCAAAGAAGAAAGAAGATAAATCACCTTCCTAGCTTCTTGTTATCTAACTTTATCATGTCGCTACAGTCCTATGCAGATAGATATCTATTTTCCAGAACTTCTTATTGCCCAAATGTTTTGGAATGAGACACAAATGATTTGGATGTAGTCCTGCAAAGACATAGTTAAAAAAATGAACAGCTATAAACAGAATCTAGGTAAAGGTGATGTAACTTGGACAAATATAATTCAGACTTCTTTAGTATTATAATATATTACTACTGTATTGTTGTGACATTCTTTCATAATTAAACCCCAAACTATATGTAGAATGCAGCATGCTTAGGTTACAGGTGCAGTAAACAGGAAGTGTAGTTGAAAACATGGCTTGTCAACCAATGGAGTAATTAACTATCCTGTTTTATATAAAAAAGAGCCATTTTCCATTGGACGCAACTACTGGATTCCTAATTTAAAATAAATATGCATTTATTCCCTCATTTGGAACGGATGATGAGTGATAATGATCGACTGTAATGTGATGGCAGGAGTGCAATTCTAAATTCAAAGATCAAGAAGCTTTCAAAGTCTATCAACTATATGTTTATAAAACTATCAGATATAGTCTCAAAAGGGACTATAAGGGATAAGGAGAAAATGCTGTGTGGTTTCTTCCAAGCTTCTTGGAGGAAAAGGAACGAAGGAGTAAAATGAGTGATACCAACTTCACATATACACAGTTATGGTGATGGCTGCTGCTGAAACACCTCAGATCTGCTCTTTTGGGGTAAGATCTAGCAGAGCTTCTCTGTTCTCTTTTATTCTGGAGTATTGGAGGACTCTCTGCAGCTGACCTTTAAGGCATGCAGGGGGGATAAGGGTACCCAGAAATCCCTTTGCACATATTGATTTTCATTGTGCAAGCAGGTGGACATCATTGGATGTCATCCATGTAGTCTTCAGCTTAGGCTACATGGAACTGTCTAGGGCTTCACTTGAAACTTTGTCTTGACTTTTCTACGTACTGCTGAGGCCATTGCTCAAAACAAATGCCTCATTCTGAAATCCTGAGCAAAGTGGTGGTGTGGTGATGCTCCATATAGCATTATTATTATTATTATTATTATTATTATTATTATTATTATTATTAGTCACCCATCTGACTAGGTTGCCCTAGCCACTCTGGGTAGCGTCCAACAAATTAAAATAGAAAGAAGTTAGTAAGAATTTAGGAAATCCTAATGAAAATATTCAACTTTTGTTACTTGAGCAAGATTCTAGCTAGTACTTTATCTGTACTGTACTGTAGTAATAAAAAAGGGGTTTTATTAGCAAAAATCAATGTTAACACCATCAATCATGAAGCCAGGAGGCACCCTCAGATTCTATTACAGCTGCAGCACATGGAAATTCAAAAGAACACAGAGCAGGAAAGATGATGCACTCTCCAGAGGCTTTCTTCCTACAGACCAGCATGAATACTAGCAACTAACATTTTGGTCCTATTCTGAATAGGAAAAGATTGAATAAATGTATACCTTTCATTCCCTAAGATGTGGGGCAGTAGAAGAAGAAGAGTTTGGATTTTATATCCCGCTTTATCACTACCCGAAGGAGTCTCAAAGTGGTTAACATTCTCCTTTCTCTTCCTCCCCCACAACAAACTCTCTGTGAGGTGAGTGGGGCTGAGAGACTTCAAAGAAATGTGACTAGCCCAAGGTCACCCAGCAGCTGCATGTGAAGGAGCGGAGACGCGAACCCTGTTCACCAGATTACGAGTCTAACACTCTTAACCACTACACCACACTGGCTCTATATGAGTCACAATGACTTGGGAAAATAAAGGAGAAAGGCCACAATACTTTCTGGTAACTGAATTAACCTGGTTTCTCAGCAGGCAGAGGAAAAGACCGGGGCGGGGGGGGGGGGATGAAAATATGGTAGTCTCTGCTTGGGAAAATTTCTTCTCCAGAAGAGAACAAATCTTTTCACAACAGCCCTACATGCTCAGGTTCCTAGTTTTGTGTCCTTTGTTTTCTTATGTTCTTAGCCAAAGATACAGCCAGGAAAGATTAATATGATGATTCTTTAAGCGATTCAGCTGTATGTAAAACCTGCCTTTTTGTTGTTAGATGCAACCCTGAATTTGCATGAGTCCTAAATCAGCTTTGATATAAAACTGAGTTTGGGTGAGTGACTAATTTATAATATGGTATAATTGCTCTCTCATGTCATCTAAAGACCGTGTAAAAATCAGCCAAGATGTTGTGGTTAGAAAATCCTATGTACCCAACATAATTGTCTCTTTTTTTATAATGGGTTTGACCAAAACATACAATTATTATTACACAACTCCATATACAGTAAATGATTCAGAATTTGTTGGTTCATCTTTGTGGTGCAACTTCAGAAATCTTTGAGAAATACAAGCATCTGACTGTATGGAGATAGGAAACATTAGCTTAGTCTTCCTGGCATTTGAATGCAAAGTTCAGATGTTTGAACCTTTCTTCACAGGAACAAACCTTTGTAATATTTGTAATATTTAGTATTATTTGGCATAGCTATAGTGAAAACATCCCTCAAAGGGTCTTTCTAAGTGTGGCAATAGTGTTCTGAAGTTCCCTCCTCCAATAATCTAGGCTGACAGTTTTTCAGTTAATTTGAAACACATCCTTTGGGTGAATTGTAAATATATTTTCATTTTGCTGCAAGCATATACTCTACTGACACATAAAGGTAAAGGTAAAGTGACCCCTGACCATTAGGTCCAGTCGTGACCGACTGGGGTTGCAGCGCTCATCTCGCATTATTGGCCGAGGGAGCCGGCGTTCAGCTTCCAGGTCATGTGGCCAGCATGACAAAGCCGCTTCTGGCGAACCAGAGCAGCGCACGGAAACACCGTTTACCTTCCTGCTGCAGCGGTACCTATTTATCTACTTGCACTTTGACGTGGTTTCGAACTGCTAGGTTGGCAGGAGCAGGGACCGAGCAACAGGAGCTCACCCCGTCGCGGGGATTCAAACCACCGACCTTTTGATCGGCAAGCCCTAGGCTCTGACACATACACACTCTCAATTATTTCATATATATCTATGTATCTTGTATCTCTTGTTGCTTGTAAGTCAGCTTGAGGGCCAGTTTGACCGAAATCAAATTGATGAGGCATAATTTCTGAGATAGACCAATAAATTGAGTATTTAAAAGTAAGTACAGGTATAGTAGTTAGAGAGTGCAACTGCACTGTGGATTTTAGAGTTGTCTGATATTGTTGGACGACACCCTCAGCATTCTGTTAGCAATCCCTAGTTTTCAGAACTAGGTTTCCTAAAATTCTGTACACCAGGTCAAGCCAGTAAAATAGATGCACCAGTTTATTAGATTGTGTAGTGAGGAATGCATGGGGCTTTCAGTCCAGTGGCCTCATCCAGCCCCCTCTTGCATATAAGAGATCTTGATGCAATGGTGCAAGATGGAGTTTGTTTTATGCAAACCTACTTCTGTTCACCAGTAGCCTGAAACAGCATGGTAACATGGAAAACTCTGTTTAGCTATGAAGCCCTCTGGATGGCCTCAGACAAATCACTAAGGCTACAATCCAGTACATATTCCGTGGGGCTTAAGCAATCCAACACTGAAGAGGACAACCACTGTCTTTCTACTTAATTTATCTTACAGTGTTACTGTTAAATACTGCTCTGAACTCTATTTGGGAAGCACAAAATAGAAATATAACAAATATATATATCCCAGTAGTTGGGAGACATTGTTACATTAACCATTCATTGGAATGCAAAAATTCACCACCAGTCTTAAGTAATTTCCTTCCAACAGTATGACCATCTTTTAATTATTTTTTGGCTGGATTTTGTTATAATTTACTATCCTGCTTGGCCAAGAGAATCTTGACAATAGTGCAAAGATGTGGCTCATGCCTTTGGGGCATTTAACACACGCAGAATGAATGCACCTCAGAGGTGGGTTTATGGCAGGCGGCTCAAACCCCACGTCTACAGAAGCATATGCTAGAGACAGAGCTTGCCACCCTAGAAGAATTTGTTCTGTGTACTGAAAATGTGCATAGAGTACATTTTGGCAATCAGGCACCTGCTGAAACCCAGACAGGAGCCCAGACAGAAGAGTTGCTATCTTCACTTCCACTTTGTACATGCGGTCAGTTATCTCCGACATAAACACACTTACAGTAGGAATCTGGGATATGATGTCTAGATCAGCTGCTGGCGTTTCCTGGCCTTTTTTTTCTTTTTTGCTGCACTGCCAGCCTGGGATTTGAATGTACGTAGAGTTGCCACTAGCACTAGTACTTTAATATTTGGAAAGGCAGGTGTTGGTGCTCATAGGGAGGAGGAAAGAATGACTGACTCCATGCTTGCCATCTGGCGGTGGCTGCTTCCTCCTGGCTTGCCCCACCCTTTGGCCCTAGGAGCGTTCCTGAGAGAGCTGGTGTTTTTCTCTGGCCTGTTGTGTCTAGGTATAAATATTCTTTTTTTTTGTTGGAGTTGGCGGGGCCTGCTTTGGATCTGCTTGGGACGTGAAGCTCACTGTTGTCACTTGACCTGTTGGTAAGCTTTAGGCTCACTTTTTGTTGCATTTTAAATGAACTGCTAATTATCGAGTTGTTTTGTGTTATGCTGCAGTGATAATACAACTTCTGTCGTGTGTTATAATCATGTGCAATTATTGTGGACTGCTTATTTCCAGTAAATCATTTTCTCTAGTAAATCACTTTGAGCACAAATGTATTTGTGGAAAATGCAGGTATGTAGCTATGAATAATTGGCTGCAGACTTTGCCCTGGAAGCCAATTGTCCTGGCTGTGGTTACGTAGAGAAAACACGGGGTGGAATTCAACATAGAACCAAGGAGATCATTCGATCAGTGCAACCATTTCTGCTTGCTCTATGGAACAAACTCTCCTCTAACCCTCCAAGCCACTTTTCTAGGGGGGTCCTCCAACCCTCCAAAATGGGTTTGGAGGGGCACACAGAGGCAGAAGACAGGGAGAATCACCATTGCATTAGCAAGAGTTCTTGTGCTGGCTTCCACTAACAGCTGAATCTAGTCCACTCTCCATTTTCTTCTTTATTCATATGTTCTAGGGAGCCTTCTCAGCCCAGCAGACCAAATCCAGAGCTCCCCAGCAGGCCATTTTTACAGGTGGATGGTGCCTCCCACCTGTCAATTAGCTGACAGCAGATGGTGGGTGGGCATGGCTTGGGGAAAATGGCACCCCACTGCTGTTCTAGGAAAATGGAGCTTGAGGGGGCCCTTTGACAATCTGTTGCCTCATCACCCGGAGCTTGTTCTGACTCTAGCTTCCTGACCACATGATTACAAACAGAGATGAGTAAATGTAGGATTTACCTTCCTATTTGGGGATGCATTTGGTTGTGGAGAATATAAAGTGTGTGTGCGTGTGTGCTCAGTTTTTGAGTATATTTAATTTAGCATTTTTTCAATGCAGTCTGTTCCTCTTAATGGTTTATTCTAACTTCAGACTTGTTCATCAGACTTCGCCCCTTCCCACCAACAACTCTCTGTTGAATGACTGGGAATGTTGACTGAAATATCAACAGCAAGGGATGCTTATATACAGAATAAACAAACAGAAGCCATGTCACCCTGGCATCTGTGTCAATGGGTGGGAAAGACCTGCAGCTAGCAGCCAATCTGTGCTTCATCTCATGTTCCTATGACTTTTTAAAATCTGTGGTATGTACCGGTAATTGTCTGCAAATCTATGCTCTTTGGGGTTTCATTTGGCAAGTTAGTTACATATCCTTTACCATGCTAAAATGGGTATCACCATTCTCCTCTTCCCTGGTGGATTAATTCAGCCTAATCTACCTCACAGGGTTATTTTGAAGATAAAATGGGGTGGAGAGGAAATGTGCGCACGCCCTTGAACTCCTTGAAGGGAAGGTGGGATATAAATGCAAAAATAAATGCAAAAATAATACTAATAATAAATGCAAAGACGACTAGAGCAGTTTTGTCTTTGCATTTATTATTAGTATTATTTTTGCATTACCCACAATTTTGGGTAAGGCATAAGTGATAGTGCCAACCGTTGACCTCAACATGAAAGAATTTTAGTTCCATGTTTTACATTGCTTTCTTTTCCAGTACCTGCTGTTAGCTACATGGAGATCCATAGAAAACCCTTTTGATGACTGGCTGGTTGGACTGTTTTCTTTTCCTTAGCCATTATTTGCATATACCTATTGTACCATGATCCTGAATTGCAGAGAGCTTGAGAAGTCATTTGTTCCACAATGACATCCCCTTTCATCACTTCCCTTTCATGCATTTGCTCATGGTATTGTCATTCAAGGGTGGTAGAGCAAAGGATAGGGAGTGAATGAGGGGAAAGCTTGCTCACACTTCCTTCACAATTTGCACACTTGCTTATAGCTGGGCATTTGCTGTGTGCTGCTTGGGTTCTGGTTAATGGAAAAGAACAATGTCACATCTCATCTTGGGAGACCGCTCCTCCTCCAATTGGACTCTGCATGTTGGAAGCAATGGGATATTCACACATGACAGTAGAAAGCCATATACTCAGGAAAACTCTGTGGAAAAGTGCTCTCATCAAACCACCTCAGGTTACTGAGGCCTTTTTTTTGCTTTTGTTTTTCAAATAGCCCAGCAAATCAAAGTGTGGTGTGAGCTGTTATCAGGGCTAAGCAGCAGGTGCAAAGAATAATATAGTATAATAAATAACCACGCTGCCAAAAGGTAGGGTTAATACCCTTTGGAAGGCACTGAGAAGATAACAGAGAGCCATGCCAACAACTGAATTAACGTCTCTGTTTACGGTGAATTTTACCTTGACAACCTGTTTCCAGTCTTTTGACATATAAATGCTCCATTGTGTTGAATCTAGTCTAATTTAAAGCAAGCACTGTGGGAGCTATTTTCTGCAGCGGCGTTGAAGGAGAAGCATTGGGAGGGGGTGGGGAGAGGCTTCTTCCTTGAGCTGATGAGCATATATATCTTTTCCTTTCGCTGTTGTTGTGAGCACCACTGGTTTGACACATGTGCGGTTGGAGCCAGAGGAATTTCTTTTGTGTGCCTGCTCCATGAGAGGTCAGGAGGGTGGCAACACAAGAACGGACCTTTTCTGCGGTGGCTCCTCATTTGTGAAATGCTCTCCCCAGGGAGATTTCCCTCGGGACAGGCGAAAACATTTCCTTTTAACCAGGTCTTTGGCTTCAGCTGATTAACTTTCTATGCCCTTTAAATGTGTTTTCGGGAGGGTGTATTATTGGTTTTGTTTTGTTTTTATTATGTATTTTGTATTCTCAATTTGTATTTTTATGTTGTGAAGCACTCTGTAATCTTTGGACGAAGGGCAGTATACAAATTTAATAAATAACAACAAAATTTTATTCACACTTTAATCCTGTTGAAATCAGTGGGACAAGCTGGCCATAACTAACTTAAGTCCCATTGATTTCAATAGAACTCAGGCTTGGCCAATGTCTTTTGGGTCACCCAATCTTATCATTTTAAGGTTTTGTTTCTTCAGGGTGGCATTCTGCCTACCACTCAGACAAGTGCATGTGCAAAAGGGCTATCAGCAGTCATTTTTAGCAGCACATTTCTTGAAGGTGCTGGTTTGATTTCTACTTATATGGGATCTGGAGATTAAGAAAGATAGCGATGACTGACGCCTTCATCATATGAGCTTAAAGCTGCAATAAACCTGATTGATTGATTGATTGATTGACTGACGCCTTCATGCGTGCACTGACTTGACACTGCCCAAAACTGCACATGTCAAGCTGCCCTCGATTTCTTTTTATATGTTGTGTTGGAACCGCAGCAGTAAAATCTTATATTGCTTTCTTGATCTCAAATAATATTTATAGAAAATGAGCAAACATCTAGCCAGCACACTCTTTAAGTCAACACCCCTCTAGAATAAGGCATTGTATTGCAGTCTGCTTCTGGAGTGCCAGACTCTTTGCTTTAAAAGGAGGATGCTGCTGCATTTGCAAGCACAAGAACATGACAAGAGCCCTGCTGCATCAAACTGGACTTCTGTGCCCCAAAGTAGGGAACAAGTGCACCAGCACTCTCCCACAGTCGCTTCGCTGCCTCTGATCCTGCAGGTGATATATAGCCATCACAATTAGTACACTTCGGGTCGTATCCGGTGTAGAGGTGGGGGAGAAACTGGATTCAGCTCCCATCTAAACACGAACTTGCCAGATTTGCACTTTGTGAAACAATATGCAAACTGAAACGCAATCCTTCGAACTTTGCCATTGTCCCAATTTTTCACGACAATTCAAGAGATGCATATGCTAGTTTAAAGTGTGCATATAAATGTATATGTCAGTGAAAATAAAATTTAAAAATTGTGTATGTTGGGAGAAATTTGCACTAAAACGCTGATTCCCCCCCCCCCCCAAAATATTGCAAACCAATGTGTTGAAAACTGAACTTAAGACTGGGAAACTGAAAGAAACCAAAACGGACATCTTCACCCATCCCATATCTCGTGGTGAATTTGTGCTTGTGGAAATGCTTAAGGCAAGACACCCTCTATTTGCCAAATGCACTGCTCTGTGCCATATTCCATGCTGTTCCAGAAGGTTCTCCAACTCACAGGAGAAGCTCTTGGGGGCAGGACACACAGAAGCTGCAATCGGGTAGGAGAGATCAATCAAAACCAGGTGCCCTTTCTTTGCTCAGGAAAGCCACCACTGAATACAACCTATCGTCAGTCTTATCCTCCATGATTTTGTCTAATCTCCTTTTAAAGTCAACCAAGCTGGTGGCCATTACTACAATTTGTGGCAGCAAATTTCATAATTCAACTAGGCATTGCATGAAGAAATTCCTTTTGTCTGTCCTTAAGTTTTCCTCATTAAGTTTTGTTGGCAAACACTGGGTGCTAATAATATGAGAGGAGAAGTGTGCATAATTTTATGCACCTTTATCATGTCCCCTCTTGCCGCCTCCCCCCACATGAGCCAAAAAGCCTCAAATGCTGTAACCTTTCCTCCAGCCCTTGATCATTTGGGTTGCCCTTTTAAGCTATTAAGCTAGACAGTGCTCTCCTTCATCATGAGAATGCTTTCCAGAATATATAAAACTAGCATGAACATTCGTAACAAAGACAAAGAAGATATTCATTCTACCAAAATGCCAATATGTATAAATATTTACATGACTAGCAGCTGCTATTTGAACTGGAATGAAACCTTCCACTCCCACTACTGGGATTTCCCCCCCCCCCCAATGTGAGAGGGAAATTTGGACCAAAGCTGTGACAAAGGATTAAAGCCCCCCCCAATGGTTTTTCAGCACAAGCTCACCTTTTTTTTTTTTTACTTTTAAAAATCATTCATGCAATTGCACAGTCTCTAGTCTGGCCCTAAGATTTTTCTGAGTATTGTTATCTGATCTTACCCTGCTCATTTGAGTAGGTCACTTGCACAAGCTAAACACATCTAAACAGCTTCAGACTTACCTTCAGTCTTACCCTACCACGGAATGAGCCCGTTGGATTAATGGGAAACCACATTGGGAAACATGGAGAACCAACCAGTCTAGAGGGATGTTTGCTCACCTGTGTTATGAGGTAGAGACATCTTTGGGGTAGATTCATAGAAATATAAGACTGACAGGAAGAGAAGCTTACTTATTCGGGAAATAGCTACCTACAGCATCATTATCAATGAAGGTATTTACTTAGCAGGCCAAACTTAACGCAATTCATGATCAATCTCACATCCATACATGCGTCATCCTTTTTAAAGGTAATCTAAGCTACTGGCCACCAGCTATTAACCACTGGAACGAATGCCAGCCTCATCTGTGCTTTACCTGAATAAATGCTTCTGATTGTTTGTCTCTTTCCTTATAATTATAAACTAAGGTGCCAGTGCATGAGTAGGTTAGGGTTACCCTGATTTTTTTGCTGATTCCCTCTTTCCTCTACAGCCCACTACACCGTATGGATGGTACACTAGCCATCAGGAATGGCTTTTGGGAAGGCATGGGTGACTGGAGTGGGGAGAGAGAGGCGGGAAGTCCGCTGACTGAAATCAGGATCCAAGTCATTGGATTTTGTATCCATTCCATTTAACTTTAAGGACTTTTAAAAGGTTCTCGCAATAATAACAGCAGGTTCGTTACTGCTGCCATCAAAGATGCTAATCTTTTCATATGGAACAAAGTGTTATATTTTGGAACAGTGATGTGGATTGATAGGGACCTGCTGATATTCTGTACCCCTTCTCTGGATTGCTACTGAAACTCATTCTCAGAGTACTCTGTGCTTCAAGCTCCCTCTTTTGTCCTACTGTTCTATAGTCGGCATTCACTTGTTTCTCCACACATTCCTTCTCTGACCATCGCTAACACCATTTGCTTTTTGTTAATTCATAACCTTCCTATCTCTTGCCAACCACAATCCATCTTCCATTTCTTCACCATGGGCCATAAAGCTGGCTGCCAATGACTTGTGCCCTCCTTGCGATGAGTTGTGGGTTTTTTTTTTTGTAGTTGTGTCTTGTGCCGTCATCACAATGCCTACAGGATGAGAGAAGAGAGGCTGCATGGGAAGGCAAAGCACACAGAGAGCTCCTACCTGCCATAATGGTCTCGTGCATCATTGCTTGATCAATGTGCCAAGAGTTGGTGGGTGGGGTTGTAGGACTCTGTGGTGCCCTATGACTAAGCCACATGCAGGTGCTGTGCCTCAGGGGAAGGATCATGTCCTTTGTGTTTTATATCTTGGTCCCATGTGAGTCCGGGAGCAATCTAGTTACATTTTGTTCCAGAATCCATTGTTGATGAATAAATATTCTAATATGATTATATTTATTAAGGTTGGATTACATATGAAGTTTGGAGTGTATTTACTTTCTTTATTGCAATCCCGGCAGCATGTGGCTGAATAGGTTGGATTTGTCTGTTTTCAATAATGATGGGCCAGCAGAAAGTGGCCTCTGTGAACTCTCTAGTTTGATGGAAAAAGTCACTCAGTTTATTTCTCTGGAAAAGTGGGAAATTAGAGTTGAGTAAGCCGAGTTGAGTGGCATTCCGTGAACCCCAGTAATGGTAGTTGTAAGCCTAACACAATCGTCATATTGCAGAACACATACAGCACTTTCTCCAAGCACAATTTATCATTTTATTTACTTGCTCAAATTTTTATGGCATTAAGGCACCACCACTCCAATAGCATAAGAAAACATCTTCCTCAAGATCTCGCTCCTGGTAGCCGGTTCAAGTCTCAGGCATATATGTGACATTAAGAGTTTTTGCTCCAACATGCATCACTTTATGCTTGTTTGCATTATTAACAAGAGAAAAAAGGGCAAGTCCAAATACTCATCCTTGGGGGACTTCACTTTCCACATCTCCCCATCAGGAGAACTTTCCATTACTGATCCACAAGAGGATCTCTTTTCTTAGTCCATGATTGTTAAGCTTACTCAGGAGTATCTGATGAGGTACCATATTAGAAGCTTTTTGAAAGTCCAAGTGGGCTATTTAAACTGATCACCTCTATCTATATGTTTGTTGACACTCTCAGGGAACTCAAATAGGCAGAAGACATGTTGGCTCTGCTTCAGCAAGGCTTGTCCTTCTATGTGCTTTGTTATTTTATCTTTAGCAATAATTGCCAAATGTTCTGGGGCAACCATTTAGAGAATCTAGACATTTTACCTCTTTGTCATGACCAGTCAATGTGAGAATAATTGAGGTTACCGAACATTGCAACATTACCTCTTTTGGATACTTCATTCTTCAGTCTAATACAAAACAATCTTGTAATTGCCTCAAACTCCTGTCAGATAGAATGCATACAATACAACCTGCAATCTCCTCCAAAAGCATTGCCAATCCTTCCTCAGCTCTCAGCAAAATATTAAAATTTAGGATCTGAATTCAGTGAGCTTCCTCATTAGCAATTGTTCATTTATGATGAAAAACATACATAAATAATTAAAATTACAGATCACCTTATGATGCATATATGTTGATCAGTCAACATAATGCCACATATATGCATACCTTAATTAAGAAATGCATATTAAACCCTACAAAAACAAATTAGAGTTCACGAGCCATTCCAGATTTTCAGGCTGTGACATAAAATAAAATACTACAAAGGCGTCAAAAAATATATTTACATAATTTAAACATACAGTTTATTAAAAGAAAACATTGTAGACCACTTATTCCTTAGCATTTTCTAAAACTAAATGACTCAGGGCTGGGTTCAGCTAAGAAGAACTGAGCGCCGGGGCCAGGGCAGGCTATCATGAATGCTCCGGGAGCAAACCTGAGGGAAGGCCGGCACCTTAGGGAAGCCCTGCATACAAGCCTGCCTGCCATTGGCCAATCTGAAGGCAGGCTTGGATCCAATTCTTGGTCAGTGAGGTGAATGTTCAGCTGGCTGGGCAGCTCCAGCAACCAGAGGGCCAGACCAAACAATGGTGGGGGTGCCAGGCCTACAATGCTGCCAAACCGTGTAAGGCTAAGACATTTTTAGTCACCCAGGCCCTTATTAATTCAACTAACCCAACGTGCTTGTGGAAGCCAGTGTAAGGACCCCCACTAGTGCAACAGGGCTTCCCCTGTCCCCAACACACAAATTTGCTCTGGGAGTTTGGGAGAACCCCAGAACAGCATGGAGGAAGGAGAGGGGAGATTGCTCTGTCTGGCGAACAGAAATGCTTGTGGTGGTAGAACATTGAATTTCTCCCTCTGTTGTATCTTCATCTGTTGGGGTTATTTTGGTAGGGTGATCTGTTGTTCAACATAGGGTAGGGGGGAGATTAAAAATTACTACTGGGCATGCCCAAGTCCCTAAAAGATATTCTGACCACAGTTTTCAAAGTGTGGCGTGTAAACCAGCAAATGGCTAAAATTCCTGCACAAGGGTGATATAATCCACTTGGTCCACATCTTTCAAAGTTGGAACATAAAGTAGAGTATTGGTAGCCCACAAACTTCTCTATTCTAAAACCAGGAATTGGTGGTGCAAGGACCCAAATCAGAACAGTTTGGCCATCACAGCTAAGCTGCTATTGTTGAACGAGTCAACCTTGTACACTCCCCGGACTGTGAGAGTATTGTTCCCTACATAACATTCCCAATGTTTTGGGATTATACATGTCCTGATGTGGCAAGACGATCCAAATTACCACTAATCAAAACAGGAGTAATTGATTTCAAATGCACCATCCATCATCATCATTGCCATCATTTGTTAACAGGGTAAATTAAACGTATATAAACAATGAAAACCAGAAAATGGAAAACAATCTATAATACTAAGGGCGGAACTCAACATGGCTGTAATTGGACTGTTCTGTCAGTGCCAAACAGGGTGAATTCCCCTCTCTTCCCCTGCATGCTGCTCTGGTGGTTGTCCTGTGGGAGTCATAGATAGCACACAGGGTGGAAGGAGAGGAGGAAAACCCCATTGCACTAGTAGGAGTCTTTGCACTGATTTGCACTAGTGCACCAGGTTAGTTGAATCCAGCCCAAACTATCTAAAATGCTCCTCCAATAACATAATAATCACAGGTCTTACACACTCTAATAAAAGATGAGAACTACTATCTTCATTACCTGAGTAAAGAAAATATCTTAGCCTTGTGCCTAGAATGATGGTGGTAGTGCCAGGTGTGTTTCCTTGGGGAGAACATTCAGCAGATCAACATTTCTGGATAAGTGTAAATAGTCTTAAGCCTATGAATTCTGAAATTTCTGTTGGACTGGTGTGTGTGTGTGTATTTCCTGACAAATATATTCATATTTCTTATGGATTACTTATTTATTTCAATGCATTTCTAAACTGCTTCATAATCTTAAAATCTCTTAAGTGTGTACACTATGTACAATACAAAAAGAAATGTCCATGAAAAACCAAGATACTGCCTACAATCAGTAAACCAGTATAAAAACGTAAATGCAAATAAGGCAGATTAAGGGGATTAATAGACAAAAATCAGGGTCCAATCTTATGGGTCAGGGAAAGCCTGGACAAAAAGATAAGTCTTTACAATACATCTAAAGCAACTGATTTTTGCTGCTTCGTGTATGGCAGAGGGAAGGCTATCCCACAGAACAAGGGCAACAGCAGAAAATGCCTGTTTTCAGGTCCTCACCCTATAATATTCTGTAGGGTGTGGTACCACAAATACAACTTCACCAGATGATCTAAGTGATCTTACAGGTCTGTACAGAGGAAAGTGGTCTTTCGGGTAACCTGGTTGTGAGTTGTTGATGTCTCCATATGTTAACAGCAAGGTATCGAATGTTGGCTGGTAATAGGAATATAGGATAGCACAATGCTAAGGGGCATTGTTGTAGTCTAAGGCGCTGACTGAAATACTATGGCTACTGGAAATGCTTCAGAGGACTCTAAAAAGTAGAAAGTTTTATGACAGGTCTTCATGGGATGTGGGCAGTGGGATGTGGGCATCCATTTATCTCAGGACACAGTGAAGGAGTGTGCCTGGGGGTGTGTGTGTGTGAGGTTAATCTGTTAGAGAGTTAAAGTGCCTGCTGTGGCTGTAGAGACCAATTCGGGAGAGACATGTTTGGTTGTAGCTGGGTCAGATGAAGGTGTCCAGTTGTGCTGCTGCAGATGCGCCATGGCGTTTCTTCTCTCTGTGCTCCACCCAGCAGCCATTCCTCCTCTGGTCACTGCTATGGACGCACAACCTGTATGTCTCCAGGCACTGTGGTCGTCTGCAAGGGATTCCCACACACAGTGCCTGGTGCCCGAAGCCAGCTCCTCATAGAGCACACATCCTTGGAGATCCTGCCATTTTCCATTCGGAAATGACCAAGCCAGCTAGAAGTTGCCGAGACAGGAGTGCGAAAGTGCTGGGAATGTGTCCTTGAGGGAGCACATCTTTGTTTGAGACTCTGTCCTGCCATTCAACGCCCAAAATCTTCCTGATGCATGTGAAGATATTAGTGATCAACAATTCTTATGCAACTTCTTGCTGGGCTTTGCCTTCTGTGTCTATAGCTATTTCCAAGAACTTTCAAATGAAATGCTTCTAGCTGCCCCACCTGGCAGGATCAGGAGGGCTGTTGAGCCAGGGTTTGGACTGGCGTGCTAGTTATAATATACTGTAGTCCCATTGCTCTTCATGACTAACATTGGTTGGATTGGGGCCATTAGCTGTGAAACAAGTTAGTTGGTTATATTTCTAGTCCCGTTTTCAGGCAACTATTATTTCCCAGAAGTACCACATTAATCAAAATAATAATAATGAGAGACAGGCCCTGGCTTCGGGCTTATGAGCTAAAAGACAAGAAAGTAGGGAGGGAAAGATATAAAGAAGGAAGGTCAATGTGACAATGTCAAAACAATGTTGTGGGTTTCAAACTGGAATTTTGCTTTCAGTTTGTCCCTGGTCTGGTTTTGGAGGTATTAAAACACAGCCTAGGGAGGTGGCCTTATAGAGGGATGGCACTACCATCACATCTGCGTCCCTGCCGTGCATGGTGGCCAGGGCAGAAGGCAGGGGGACACAGATTGCTACACCAACCTGGAACTGGTGCAGTGTTTGGGACTGGATCAGGACCAGTATTGTCATGTGACAACAGTATGGCTGGTTCAGGATCCAATAGACCCTGAGTTGGTTCTGGCCCACCATTTCCCTGCCCTGCAAAAGCACTGTTTTGGGGGCTTTATACAGCCTGTCAACAGTGGCACACCCACCCACAGGTTTGGGCAGAAGGAGACGCTCTATGCCAGGTTGGTGGCTGGTAGGTCTAGAGTGGAAGCTATCAGGGCTCCAAATTACCCTTCCCCGTCCAACGCAAAAGGTGTTTGTTGGTAAAACTCCACAATACTCTTGACCAGTTGTTGTACAAATTCTAAGGAAGAGACCAGTAATTATGTAAAGCATTGAAAGCTTGTTTAGAATCATCTCTCGATTCCCTGAAGGAAACTTGGGAAACAGATGCTGGTTTAACAGTTCATATGAATCAATGGTGAAAGCCTTAAGATCTATTTCAATGTCATTTTGAAATACTACATTGTTAGACTGATCCAGTGAATGATTGCATTTAGTATTCCCATGAGACTCTAGCAGAAGAATTTGGCAGTGGATACTAGATGTCGCCGAAGAATTGATGCTTTTGAATTATGGTGCTGGAGGAGACTCTTGAGAGTCCCATGGACTGCAAGAAGATCAAACCTATCCATTCTTAAAGAAATCAGCCCTGAGTGCTCACTAGAAGGACAGATCCTGAAGTTGAGGCTCCAGTACTTTGGCCACCTCATGAGAAGAGAAGACTCCCTAGAAAAGACCCTGATGTTGGGAAAGATTGAGGGCACAAGGAGAAGGGGACGACAGAAGATGAGATGGTTGGACAGTGTTCTCGAAGCTACTAACATGAGTTTGGCCAAACTGCGAGAGGCAGTGAAGGATAGGCGTGCCTGGCGTGCTCTGGTCCATGGGGTCACGAAGAGTCGGACACGACTGAACGACTGAACAACAACACTAGATGTTGTGGCACCCAGTGCTTTTCTAATTCATATGTTATGGAGCTGTTGTTAAGCCTGGAGGTTTTTCATAGATTATAGTATAATTCACAGGGTTGTATCCATGGAAAGCATGCCTTTTGTGCAAAGAATCTTTGAAGTATTTCCTAGAGTCTGGGATTGAGAAGATGCACACACATTATTGTTAAATCAGGCTTTTCCGTTTTTAAAAAGTCTTGTAATACTTGCATCAAATGTCTCTAAATATACAACATTACATTTCTGTTTTGTGTGTGTTAGCAGTCTGAGAGCAAATAGTGTTTATTAAGCATAGCAAGGTAAAACATTTTGATAACATTTAGAACACTTTCTTACATTGCCTTTCTGCTTATCTTTGGTCCAACTTTCTGTCTAGTTGGCTATTTGTTAATCAAGGTTAATCTTTACCAATGAGTAGAAGCCTGCATTTTATGTTGACATAATATAAATGTTGTTTATTCCAGATGTCTGCATATATGACTGAAAATAAATTTTAAAACACTTTTATAAAAGAGTGCACAGCTGTTCAGAACTTACTGTATTTATGGCCCTTGGTTCCAATGTTTTAATGTTTAATGTTATCAAGAAATTAGTGCACAAATTTAGGGAGCAATCCAAATTTAGGGAGCATGTGCTTTATTTTAGGAAAAATATGGTTTTAGTATATAAACCTTTTAAACTCAGGTTTTGGAGCGTCATATAGCACTAAGTACATTTTACTACTCAAATAAAGATCAGGAGAGGAAATTCAGCTTTCTCTCTCTCTCTCTCTCTCTCTCTCTCTCTCTCTCTCCCTTAATGTCTTTCAAATGGGAGTAAGTAAAGGTAGGTTGCTGTTTTGGTTTTTTTTGGTTTTGTTTGTTTAATTCTGCTTCCTTCTTTTTTACAGCTTATTCTTTTATGGATGGGTGGCTGTAGAAACTTGATTCATGCATATGAAAATCAGGCACAGCAATGTTGTGCCAGTAGGAAGTTTTATTTCAGTCAGAAAGGGGTTGTGGCAACTTGTTCATAACCTGGGCTGTGGCATTTACCATTGTTTGCTTTTGATGGGATATTCTTGGTATTTGTGGAGCAAGAAGTTTGAGCTAAGTCAGCTGTTTGGTTCATTTGCAGACCATGATTTTAGAAGGAACTGGCAGAATGAGTCTTAATTCGGTCACAAGTCTTCTCCACGAGCAGCCGTCCTGGACAGATGGATACCCCACATGTCATGGTAGGAACAATTCACCTGTGGTGATCTGTGAATCGACTTGGCAGTTGTAAACTTTTATCTTGCCCTTATTCCGCTTAAGATGAAACTATCCATTCTACTTTACTGCAATATTATTGTTTGCATTACAATTTTACTGTATTCCTTAAAATAAAATAAAAAACACTAGAAAATTCTATGCTACCAAAATGGAATGCAGTATAACCAATGCAATTTATATTTCATGGTAATTTGTTATACCCTATTTATTCCTGCTATTTATTTGGAAGATGATGATGATTATACTCTATATATCACAACATTTTTTGGGGGGGGGATCTCTAAGTGGCTTAGAAATTAAAAACCAGAAACAGTAAGTAAATGATAAAAATCCATCAATTAAAAACAAGAGAGTAAATGAACAGAATAACTCTAATATTATAATATAATATAATATAATATAATATAATATAATATTATAATATAATATAATACATTTCCTGCAAAGGTGTGTACCGTCAACAGCAGCCATGATGCATACTGCTCCCCAATAAACACCACATTCTAATCTAACCATGACATCAGGAGAGATCATTTCTACAACTTGAAATTCTCCATTCCAATTCTGACTGTTTTAGTTAACATTGAGTGGTGGTTGTTGGCACTGAAACTCAGGATGCCACCTATGGCCAGAAGTTATTTGGGGTGAGATAAACCTCTTCATTTGGCACTTGACTGAAATATACACTAGACTTGCTTTCAAATAGGTCACGTATGTAGGACAGACTCATTAAAGCCTTTCTGTCATTAAATGCTAAGCAATTAGACTAAAAGCCCCTAATTTCTGTATGTAGAAATATATTCAGGTGTTTATTGGAGACAGCAGTTTCCATTGAGTCTGCTGTTGATGGTGTACACTTTTTCAGGAAGTTTATTTGTGTGAGATATACCCTAATTTCTGTATATAGAAATATATTCAGGCTGTGAATCCATGTAGATCTAATTTTTTAAAACGTTTTCCTTAACTCTAAATAATCTATTTGTTTATTGCATTTATATCCCACCTTTTCCTCCAAGGAATTCAAGGTAACTTACATGGTTCTCCCTCTTTTTATTTAATCTCCACAACAACCCTGTGAGTTAGGTTAGGATAAGAGGCAGTGACTGGCCCAAGGTCACAGCCAGTGAGTTTCATGGCAAAGTGGGCATTTGAACCATGGCCAACAGGACCTAGTCTGTCACTCTAACCACTAGCTCACAACACTACCCTAAAACCTGGGCACATAACGTAACTATTAGTTAGTTTTCTTCTGACAATTCACCATACAATTTTTGTTTAGTCGTGTCCGATTCTTCATGACCCCGTGGACCAGAGCACGCCAGGCACTCCTGTCTTCCACTGCCTCCTGCAGTTTGGTCAGACTCATGTTGGTAGCTTCGAGAACACTGTCCAACCATTTCGTCCTCTGTCGTCCCCTTCTCCTTGTGCCCTCAATCTTTCCCAACATCAGGGTCTTTTCCAGGGAATCTTTTCCAGGGAGTCTTCTCTTCTCAACCATACAATTATATTTCTCTTAATAAAAAAAAACTATCTCTAAAAGAATTCCTGGTTATTTTATTTTAAAATCCTCATAACAAACTCTTATTGCCAACTTTCCTTTTATCAGCAATGTTTCCTCTTGAAATGGATGCTTCACAGTTGTTCCAGTTTTTGAGTTGGCTGACAAATACAGAATTTCTCAGTAAGATTCTGGAACTTCTTAAGATTCACTTGTAGTTTTGAATACCAACACACCTAGGTTCCCAAGTCAGATCTTCCTCCCAAAATCACATGAAGTGTAGAAAAAAAGTCATTTGCTTGTCCAAATTTTTTACCAATTTGGTTATGCACATGGGTGTTGCCAGATGGGGCAAATGGGACACATTTTGCCTACCTAGAAATATACTTTGTCCCTCTTCTGTCCTCCCACCCTGATCCCACCCCCCACCCACCCCGGTTCTGCCACTACTTATGCATTATTTAGATTTAGAGAAGCTAGACTACTCCTTATATAAAATGTGGTATAAGTTAAGAGAGAATACATATATTTTGAGTGTATACGTCTTCATGCTCCTGTGTTGAGTTCCTTTCAATTTTTCCAACAACTGGGAACATATTGACTATCTTATTTTATTGCATAATAAAGAACTGAGGCCACCATCACAGTTTTTAAATAATTCAATCCTCTGGTAGTCTGTCCACTTTGAGATACTATAGCAGGCTTTAAGTGATGACTTGCTGGGAGGTAGACTGCTTCAGAAACACAGACTAACATTTTCAGACACACAGACTAACTCCAAATTGACAGTGGGATGTTTAATATTTATTCTTTCAAGCCCTGTGTGTTTGCATGCCGAGATACACGTGCATACACAGATATGCGGTTGCATAGTATTGTTTACTTTTCAGGTTGTTTTTTTTTATAAAAAAATTAAACCAATATTTCAGATATTGTTTTATTCAGTATTGGTATACTTATTAATATTTGGATATTTAAGAAGCAGCTTAAAGTTTGGCCTCGAAGTCCAGGGGAGGGAAAACATTTCTGCAAATGTCAGGCCAGATCTAAAATATGCATAATACTGATTGGCTAGCCCAAACAATGTTGCCAAGAAATGTGGCCTTGGAGCAGTGTTGCACTTCAGAAAGGTTCCTCTTTTTATTAATAAAAGCTGACGAATGAATGGATAAATCACATATATATCCCTGTGCTTTTAATGACATTATTGTAAATCTCCTTGAGATAGATGTAAAAATCGATTCAATCTATCAATAACAATAGCTATCAAAAGGTGAACAATACGCCAGAAGTATGCAGAGGGTGGGACAAGGCTCACGCTGGCTCTGTGTTAACTTGCCGGTGTGCGTGTCTGCCATTTCTGCTGTGAAGTCAAGAGGAAGTCAGTCAGTATGCCTTGTTCGCTAATATGCTATCTGAGATCTCTGGCTTCACCGATAGAATGCTTGTATTTAGACCAAGAGCAACATGAACAACAAAAGTGTTTCCAAATTTCCAAAGCCATTCATGTTCCCTAGAGCAGATATCTAGACTGGCTTTTCTGTCCCTGTTACAGGTAGGTAGCCGTGTTGGTCTGTCATAGTCAAAACAAAATAAAAAATAAAAAAATTCCTTCCAGTAGCATGCACACGAAAGCTCATACCAAGAACAAACTTAGTTGGTCTCTAAGGTGCTACTGGAAGGAAATTTTTTTATTATTTTTTTTTTGTTTTTTCTGTCCCTGTGTGGCTGCATTGGAACTGAAAACAGAGGAGAAAATTGGGTTAGAGAGACTTGGAGAGTAGAGACTCTGTAATATCGAGCCTTATATGAAGTTAGGATTCTATATTGCTGGGCTATTGCCTTCTCAGTGTGGGGGTGGAGCGTATACTGTTTCTTTCCTGTCATCCCTCAAGGGTAGATCATAGTGATGCAGGAGATGACTTCTCCATCTCATGGCCTTTAGCCTGCAGGGTGGTTCAAGGGTCTATCTTGCTGCCCATTAATATCTACATGAAACCACTGGGTGGAGTTGCCTGAAGATACAGGGTGTGGTGTCATCAGTACACTGACAACACCCTACTCTTATCTCTCCTTCCCATCTAATCCTAGGAAGGCAGTAAAAGTTGTGAATGGGTGTCTGAGGTCTATGATGAACTGGATGACAGTAGAAAAACAAACAAACCCTAATCCAGAGAAGATGGATGCGCTGTTGACTGGAAATATGGCTGGGCCTGGAATAGGTGCACAGTCTATTGTGAACGAGGTTCGACCCACCCTGAAACTCAGATTTGCAATAGGATGTCCTCTTGGATTTAGTGCTGCTTTGAGAGGGTGACAGCAGCCAAGAATGCTTTTTACCAGTTTAGGCTGATAATGCCAACTGCATACTTTCCTGGATACAAACAGCCTCGTCACAGTAATTCTTGCCTAATTGCTTTAGTGACATCCAGATTACTTTACTGGAATGTGGTCTACATGAGACTGCCTTCGAGGAGTCTTAGAATCTAAAACTGCTTTGGAACACCAAGATCTTGCCTGGGGCAGTCCTTGGTAGACATGGAGTACCAATTGTGATACAACAATGGCTTCCAGTTGGTTTCTGGGCCCAATTCAATGTTAGCTTTGACCTTGAAAGCCCTAAATGGTTTTGGTCCATGATACCTCAAGACTGGGGGCTTTTTTGCAAGTGTATTCTGTGCCTTAGTGGCGGACTTAGGCTGAAGTATCCACACATCACTCCACTTTATTAGTTGTTCTGCATTGCTTCCCCAACTTTACTATACTATTGCCATCTGGAGTGACACTCTGGCACTCTGGCACACACACACACACACACACACACACAACCAGGACAAAAATTAAACCATAACAGCTCTAGTATCAAAAAGATACAGGATTTCAGCAGGATGTTACGGGACATGTGCTGATTGGAAACAAAGCAGTGTGTCTGCCCCCAAACCTGTGTAGGTGCAAACAGTATTGAAAGTGGGATTGCATATAACTGCCCCAATACCATCATGAGCACAATTTCTTTTTTAAAGGCATCTGACGGGGCCTCAAGATTATCAACACCTGAAATTTTCTCTCTCTCCAATGCCAAGTTCTCTCACCCTCTGTCATACAATGGGCAGGGCCTTTTCATCAGTGGCACTAAGATTATGGAGCTGCCTTCCTAGGACTCACTTCACAGTGGATTTATAGTAACTAGATAGAAGCCGTTCAGAGAGCCTTTGGGGACTTCTGCTTTTATTGTATTTTTACCACCCAAAAGGACTTTTTTGGGTGCTTTTTCTGGCTTTTGTTGCTACTTAATCAGCTATAGTACTCTTTCTTCTGCTGTTTAATTATTTGCTGCTTAATGTTTCAGTTGCATCCAAACAAATTTTACTCAGAGCAGACCCATTGAGATGAAAGGAGCTAAGTAAGGCATGCCTTTTAATTTCAATGGGAGAAATGCATCTCAGCTTGCCAGATAAAATAGTGTCCCTTCTCCTCCCTTTGTGTGCTGTTCAGGTGGCGGGGGGGGGGAGGGGAGGCAGGAAATCTGTATATAAAATAATACTAATGCCATTTTACCTACATTATTTGCTGACGATCAGTGATCAGGCAAATGACTCAAGTTTTTTCTTGCAGCATCAGGCAGTTTCTTTGGAACTCAGTGGCATGAGATACACCCTCAGTACTGGACAAAGTATCAGGTCTGGGAATGGCTTCAGCACCTTTTGGACACCAACCAGCTCGATGCCACCTGCATTCCTTTCCAGGAGTTTGATATTGGCGGGGAACATCTGTGCAACATGAGTTTGCAAGATTTCACCCGAGCAGCTGGCACAGCTGGGCAGCTTCTTTACAGCAGCCTTCATCACCTGAAGTGGAATGGTAAATAAAGCACACTTAATTATAAGGGGTTCAAGACCGGATGTATACAATTCTGTAAATTATTTGTTCCTGCGTTGCACATCATTGTTCCCTGCAGAATTTGCTTCTAGGTCTGCTGAAGTAGCAGCTGTGTTTCTTGTGGCTGGATTATGACGGTGCAGTTGGGGCTGTGGGTGTAAAAGATCGTTTTGCACAAAACCGTTGCTTAGTGAGAAATTTTTATGTACTTTTTGAATGATGGGTTCAGTCATGTCCTGTTCTCCCTTCTCTCAAATTTTACTAGCACCCCCTTCAATTTTTTAAGGAGAAGCTTTCTGCACACCAGGTGTGGGGAACCTCTCTCAGTCAGAATGCCACTTTCACTTCTGAAGGCTAAGTGGCTGGTTGGTGGGCAGGGCTAGAGGTAAAAGTGGTCAGAACACAGTAGGCTACCATGCAGATGCCAGGGCTTTTCACACACAGCACGCCTCTCCACCTTCCCTCCGTTCAGACAAAAGGCATAAGCAGAGTTCAAGGGTGCAGTCCAGCTGGGCAAAAACACTCAAAGAGGACGAGGAACAGAGACAGTGAGGGGTGTGGCCTGTGTGTCTTGGGAGGGTGATTGGCCTGGAAAGAGTCCCGGGGACCAGATAGAGAGGACTGGAGGGCCACATTTGACTTCTGGGCCTGAGGCCATAGCAGAGGCGCTAGCTTCTCCAGGGGATCAGGCCCCCCAATGTGATGCTGCACAACATTATCTAAATATTGAGGGGGCCCAACTCCCTAAATTAGGGGAGCCAAAAGTGCCTCGGTCCCTAGGAGTCGGCACCTTTAGGCCCTACCATTTCCATTGCTTTCTACCTTTACGTACTTCATTGACATCCCTCCTTAAAACTTAAATATGTGAACTTTAAATTCAGTGTTATAGGGATAACATTAGCTTACCACTCAGTTTCTGTATTGATATCTAGTATGCTGATGATCTGCAGGTTAAAACATGCTCTTCAGATTCCTTGAAACACCTTGGGATGATATCTGCATAACTGGAGCATTAATTGAGCAAGGCAATTTCATCATATTCCAGGTTCTACGAACCTCTAGCATCTCTTTTATATGGTAATCAGGGTAATATCAGGTCTTTAAAATAGCTGAATACCAAGACAAAGTTTGTACCAAGGCCTTCACATAGCAAACTGAGTAGTGCTGAGCATGAAATCTATGCCCCAGAGACTGTGCTGGCAGTCTCAGAATGGCCCTTTTAACTGTGCCAAGTAAATAGGGAGGTGCAAGCCAGGAAGTGTGCAAAGCCAAAGAAGAGGATGGGCGGGGAAAACACTGAATGTTTCAGGTAAATATAAGCCTATAACTTTGCAAAGGTTTTATATAGGCTCCCATCCCTTGTGAATCTGAGACTTACCCATCTGTGAAAATGTATTTTCATGAATTCAAAGTGCTGCATTAGGAAATGCCTTGCTGAATTGCTGAGGGCTGTTCCTCGCACAAAAACCTCACACCCACAGGTGTGTTCGATACATGTGTTTGCTTGCGATTTTGATATGTGCATGCCAAGGAGCTGCGGGGGGGGGGGGAGAGAATCCTGTGGGAAGACACTCACATGCAGAAGTTATAAAGCAAGTGACTGCTTTTCTTTCTCATTCTGCTATAAACCAGTCACTAGCAGAGCTGTCTGAGAACATTGGTTCTTCTTGTCGAAACAGACCAATTGGTTTGGTGGTGTGTGCTTAAAATCCTGCCCTTTTGTATGTTGAGCTGCCCTTTGCATTCTCTTGCAGGCCAGTGTGGAAGTGAAATGTACCCTTCACACAATGTCATTGTTAAGACAGAACAAACAGGTGGGTGATGCCAGCAATATTGATGTCCCAATCAACTGCACACAACTCCAAATAGATATGAATTAAGATGATGTGAAGAAATAAAGACAGGCATACCTGTCTGGAAAAGGACAGGGAAGCACATTTAGATGTTATAATAATAATAATAATAATAATAATAATAATAATAATAATAATAATAATGTGCACTAAATATAAGGGAAATGACTGAGTCAACATTAAGCATTTTAAAAGTTTCATTGGTCACAATAGATGAGAGTCAAACATGTTCTTGTATTTCTTGTTGAAGTCAATGGGACCTCTTGCGGAGGGACCACATAAAGAAGGGCCTCAGATTATGTTCGCAGAGTCCGGGTCGGTTCATATGGGGAGAAGCGTTTCTTGAGGTATTGCGATCTTGAGCCATTGAAGGTTTTATACGTCAAACCCAGCCATTTGAATTGGGCCTTGAAACTGATTGGCAGCCAGTACAGTCAGGCTATAGTACAATGCTACTGACATAGTATATGTTCTTATCAAACTTAGCTTTTTTCAGATATCCCTTTCTTTAGTAGAGATGCCATGGCAGTGCTGGAAGTGCAAGGGAACATTTTGGCTTTCACCTTTAGAACTGAAGGAATTTGATACTAGTACAGTATTGGCAACCTAAGCATGGCAAGTTCACCCGTCAAAGTCCAAGGTGAGGGGGGATACCACCCTCCACCAGACCTGAGGGCAATGGGCTAGGTTAGGGAATGCTGGAGACGTTGAATGGCTGACACAGCTCTGTCCTTTGGTGCACCTTGTGGCTTTCCTTACTAATAGATTTGTCATTGACTCCAGTTGGATGTAGACTGCTTGCCATATTTGGCATTCCTTGAGTTCAGCTGTATGTGATTACCAGTGGTGGCTGATGCCAATTGGGACTGAGACCCTCCCCCCAAAAAACCCAGTTTCAATTAAACTAAAGTGAAGAAATAAAAAAGAAACAAGAAGTGCACAACAAGTAAAAAACCCTGTAATTCCGTACATAATTGTCTAGCACAAAGGCATATGAGATGAAATTATAATTCTAATACATATACCGGTACATTTATTTATAACCGAATATATTTTTTAATACATTCCATTCACAATGTCATTTAATTTTTCATACACAATCTATGGCTATGAGCAATCTGCTCACATGTTGCAAGAGTTACCATATCTTCAGTTCATTGATTAAAGGGGACTGCTTCAGTGGAATGCAAGCAGACCAATAGTTGGTGGAGACAAAACGAATGACTGGCAGAGCCAAGTCATTCAAGTCTTGTCCCCATCCTTCCTAGTCTTGTCCCCTGACAGGCAGTGCCATCCGTTGGACTAGCTCCATTCACTCTAATGGACAAACCTCCACTGATGAATACTCTTTTTAGTTTTTTTGTAAAGGAAACAAACCGAAGTAGAATGCTACTGGAGATATTCTTATACCGTGCAGAACTGCAAAAATAAAAATTCTTCCAAGCCCCTCTTGGGTGAGGCTTGTTTTTAGAGAAAACAATGGGTAGATCAGGTGTCTAAACAACAAGAGGGTGTGTGCTATTTGAAGGACATAGGTTTGGGATGCCCAAACACGTAGCTGGTAAGCAAAAGATCGGCTAAATTCCTGTGTCATAATTCTTAACCTAGCCAAGAACAATGACTTAGTAAGTGATTCATTTTCAGCTTTAATCACATTCATTGCTTTAAAAGACAAACCAATCCCCAAAATCACCTTGTATTTTGAAATACAAACAGAAACAAACTTAACAGCTCCAAATAAGTAACATGTGTTTGTACAGATTGATGATACTTGTGTAACAATAGCCACACTAGTATCATGCTTGTTACCTGTGTGCTATAGCTCAAAAGGAAAATTTGGAAGGTTTTTGAAACCTTTGTGTTTTTCTCTGTTGCAACAATACATTTTGCTTCTTGCAGTTCATTGTAAGGATGCCAGGTCAAGATTTTAGAACTTCAGGGCAACTTCAGGGTCAGTTTCAAATGTAGAACATGTGCAGAATTCTGCAGCTACGATCTTTCTTTCATCGTCAGATCACTGCGAAACCATTGAGCTATATAAAATGCACTGGGAATGAATTTAAGCGAGAAAGGTTTGGGCAGGGCCATTCCTACCCTCTTGCCAAAGCAGCTGTTGGCACATTGGTGGAAAAAATTAAAAATTAAAAATAAAATAAAAATGCATCCTCATGGGACCAGATCTGGCTGAAGCAACAACAACTTGGACCTGGGTGTAGGCGTTACGATGATTTGCCAAGGAGAGCTAAAGTTCCTCATCTGCAAAGGGTATCCAACAAGAAAGATCAAGACACATGGAGGGCAGAATACCTCACTCTGAACATCTAGACCACTCAGTTTGCCCCACTACTTTTTTTAAACCAGTGAGAAATTCAAATGTGTAAGTTTGTCTGGATTTGTGCTGTGTGTTGTGAACATGGATCATTTAAAAAGTTACTTTACCAACATTGACTCTTGTTTCTTTTTGTTTGCTTGTTTAAGATCCGTCTTTAATGGCGTCATGGAAAGAAGAGAACTATTTCTATGATAGTGGATATGGTGGCACAGTAGGTAACTAACCCAACAACCTATAAAGCATTTTCAAATGGTTCTGGGATACGCTTTTAACAAGACATTACATCATATCACTCTTTCTTTTTGAATCCTTAGAATTAGTGGACAGCAAGGCGTATTGTCGAGCACAGATTGCAATCAACGCTGCTAGTCACCAGCCAACTGGTAAGCATATTTAACATCTTATGATTTAGTTCAGATGCTTCAAAACCTGGGCAGAGTCAGACAGCCACCTCATGATATCTGATTTCTCCAAAACTGGAATGAATATAAACATTGCATGTGTATGGTTCATTGCCAGTTTTGTGCATGGTTCAGTATGTATATAGACTTCAGAACAACACGGACTGGTCTGTGATCCGAGAATTAGAATGAGAGTGGCCGTATCTGCCTTAATTTTTCTTCCTTACTACAGTACACTTTGAGTTTGTCAGAAATAGAAGACTATGAACTGAATCACACCTGCACATTCATCACAAGTGATTTATTTATTTACTGTTCCATCCCCCTCCTTCTTCCTGCAAGGAGTTCAAGGTGGCATACATGGTTTTACCCTTTTCCACGCTATCCTCAGCCAACTTTGTGAGGTAGGTTAGGCAGAGATATGGTGACTGGCCAAGGTCAACTAGTGGATGACTTAGGATTTGAACTTGTCTTGCCCTTGTCAAAGCCCAGCACTTAACCACTACGGCACAGTGTGCCCATGCTGTGGAATTTGCAGTGCTTAATGGCTTCCTTTCTTGCAGCTGTTAAGGCACAGGAGCTCTGCCAGCAGAAAATGATGGCCATCCTATTTTCAAATAGGCTATTAACAATGACAGAAAAAATGCATTTGAGTGTTTAATGTCATTTGATCTACAGCAGCTGTGCAACCCGATTTATCTCGATGCATACACTTCAAACAAGTGAGCTCAGCAATTGATGACTCTTTCCCTTTTGCTGTCCGCCCATTCTCATTAAAAATGGCTGCTAGCTCTTCAAATCTTTCCTGACAGTGATGAGGTTCAGTCAAGCTCCCTGTTGTGGTGTGTTTATCCACTTACTTGTTGGGCCTAGAGAAGTAGGCTGGCATGCCAAGGGCACAGCATTGTAAAAAACCAAAGTTGCATATTCTGGGGGGGGAAACGATGTGGCTTTTTTCCTAAACCATATGCAAATACTGTGAGTTTTTCACTCTCCCAGGTTTTGCAAGACATCTTTGTTGAAACACCATCATTTCAAACAAACAAACAAACAAACAAACAAACAAACAAAAACTGTCAAGGGCTAGCCTTCAAAAATGCCCCATGCTTGAAATATCTCTCTCAATGTAAAAATGGTTATCTTCCGCTTGGACTACATCAATGCGCTCTACGTGGGGCTACCTTTGAAGGTGACCCAGAAACTACAACTAATCCAGAATGCAGCAGCTAGACTGGTGACTGGGAGTAGTCGCCGGAACCATATAACACCAGTCCTAAAGGATCTTCATTGGCTCCCAGTGCGTTTCCGAGCACAATTCAAAGTGTTGGTGCTGACCTTTAAAGCCTTAAATGGCCTCGGCCCAGTATACCTGTAGGAGCTTCTCCTCCCCTATCATTCAGCCTGGACACTGAGGTCCTCCTCTTAGGGTCTTCTTCTGGTTCCCTCACTGCGAGAAGCGAGGTTACAGGGAACCAGGCAGAGGGCCTTCTTGGTAGTGGTGCCCTCCCTGTGGAACACCCTCCCTTCAGATGTCAAGGAAATAAACAACTATCTGACTTTCAGAAGACATCTGAAGGCACAAGCGGAAAATATAAAAATAAGATAAATAAAAGAGAGGGACACCCACAATATGTCTAGAAATGGGGTCAGTGCCAAGTAATCAGGGTATATGCTAGCAATCCTGCCCAAAAGCTGGTCATACACAGAGGCAGCCAATGACCTCTCAGTGATGGAGACACACCCCAGCACACACCCCACACCCTCGCCCACACCAAGCAAGATGAAACCACAACAACACCAGTCCACGAGGCCCAGTTGTACAACCAGTCCTCAAGCAGGGATTATAATATCTTTATCCTCCTAACAGACACTCTTTTAGGAGCTTAACACAAGCTCAAGAGATGGAAGATGTGATATGCAACAAAGTGCCCAATTGTGTCCTGGGAAACTCACACACCCCTCCCTGGGACAAGAGTTTCAGACCCACCCAGAGAGGAAAAGAGCCTTTTGCCAATTGGCCAAGGGGATGCAATAAGGGGAGTCACAAACATATGCTGACATCAGTACCTTCCAGTGTCTCGCTCTATAGGTTGGGAAGCAGGTGAGGAGAGTTTGAGGCCCATCGGAGGATGGGGAAATATGCCCCAATAACTGTTTGCATGCCTGGGAAAACAAAGCGGTTGCGTTAGGAGTGAAGGATGGAGGGAGCTTCTGGTACTCCAACCCACACTGCAGACACCACTAAGCAGCAATAGGCAGCAATCAGACAAATCACAGAGCATTTGTTTTCCCTGCACCTGATTTCAACAGTCAATCCTAAGCGCCAGGAGCACAGAGGTTGCAAGAAGACTCTTAGTTGGGAAGAACACCTACTGTTTTCCATTTTTGAGTTATTTGGCTCAAACCCAGAGTACACTCTCGTAAAAGGCACATTGAGCCAACAAATTGAGGAGCAAATAGCCTGGTTCCTCCATGTTCCAAGCAACCCCTTGTATGGGTTATGATCTCCCCATGGCAGTGTGCTATCATTAGGTATTGAGTCCTCTGTTCTGGCCATTGATGTGGGCATGACTATTTTTGAATCCCTGCCCTTTTCAACTGAAGTCAATGGAAGGGTAATTTCCTGCCCCAGATCTGGAGCTAGTATAAATTTGTGCTGCAAACGGATCCATGGGCATGGATTGAAGAGGTATAGGATCTGGATTTAACTGCATTACAGGCATCTCTTCAACCACAGAGCAGCTCTGCCAACCAGGATATTCTGCAGGAAGGAATCACAGGCATTCCACTGGTGCAGAGGTTTTCAACCTTTTTGGGTCTACAGCTCCCTTGACCAACTACATTCTTGGGGCTCAGGAGCCCTGTTATGTCACCCCTTGCCTACAGAGCTGACAGCCCCTCACCACTCTTTGAACACTCTCCCATGTGGAGTGTTCCCTCAGCCTCATCTCCTCTCTCCTTGGGATCCTCTGGGCAGCTACTGGTCACCCACCCTGCCCCAAAGAGAGGTGCCTCCTCACACTTCCCCACAGGGGCCTGGGAAGCACTCCCTGGCTAGCCCCAGAGGCACCATTCACCTGGGGAGCTTGTAGGCTGGGCTGTTGCAACAAACAGCTGTGCAAGTCTTTGGGAAGCAGAGACAGGAGAGGGCATCAGAGGAGGGAGGGAAGGAAAGAGGGACAGAGGCCAGTGTTGCTCATGGCACCCTGACCATCATTCAAGGCACCCTAGGGTGCCATGGCACACTGGTTGAAAACCACTGCACTGGTGTATCTGTCATGATGACAACATAGCTGCCATTCTGCTGGCACAGCAGGGCTTCTACCGGATCCAAAAGCCCCTTCAGCGAGCAGGACTCCAGTATAGGATTGTGCCCTAATTTCAACAGAATAAAATAACTAGATAATTCAAGAGCAGCGAGGATTTCTTTTCCCCGGGAGAGTAAATTTAAATACATCGGAGTCTCATTCTCAGGGCAAAATCCCCAATGGATTTTGGTTTTATGGCTGGTGTGCTTCCATAAAGGCAGGACTGTCAAGCCTTAATTAGATTTTGGGACTTTCCCACAAGCTCAGCAAATCATACAAGAGGATGGTGTTCTCTGAACTTGACAATGCAGAAGGAAGCACAAATCTAATTAGCTGGTTTTCAGCTGTGGGTACAGATTTCCAGCAGAATCTAATGGAAGGCCATTTTCCTGGAGTGCTTATCAGTGTTGCAACAAAAAGCCGTTCGGGCAAGTTTGTGCAGAAAGGCTGGCAGTTACTGTAAGTCATCTGCACATGCAAATAGCTAATTTCCATTGGTGACTGTTTATACATGTGTGTAGGTGGAAGAACACGTGTGGGCTTTAAGCCTCTCTGGCACTGATCTCCTGCAAGGCAGACACAACACAGGTTCCTGGCACTCCATGATGTGCCACTGATAAATGGAAACAGATTGCCACTAGTAGATTAGGCAGGCAAGCCTTCAGCTTCTTTGGTTTGCTTTTAAAGTAGTGAGTGTTCAGCGTACAGACCTCTGCTTAGGTGCTAAGTGATAAGCAGAGACAATTTCCACCTTTCATTACTCTGGAACTTCTAGTGCTCAGAAATCCGATTTCCCTCCCTCCGGCATACTGTTGCATCAGTAAAGGGAAGGTGGACTTGCCCATGTCCGACTGACAACAATTCATAACAACATTGTCTTTTATGCCCCTGAGAACTGTTGATTGTCCCACCTCCTGAAAAATAGGGATGGCTGAATCTGTCAATTTTGCTTTCTCCATTTTCCAGTCGGTTCTCCACATTTCCACATCAAATTCTCTTCACTGATTTTTTTTTTATTGTGCATTTCTTTTATTCAAAACATTTTTGTATGAGGTTTTGACTAATATACAGTTTTGCAAAGTGATTTCCTCTCTGTATGTTCTTTTCACTAGAATAGGCACTTCCATGCATGCTTTGCCCTAGTGCATTCATTTTTGTACACATTAGTTGGCTGGGAAACTGCATTGCAAAATTCGGGGACAATGCAATTTTCAAAGGGTGGTTGTGTTTCAGTCCGTGTATTGTTTTAGAAATTGCAAATGAGGTAGGTAACTGTGAACTAAACCCAATTTCTCCCCCATCCATACTCAGAAACACACCATTGTGTGCTCAGGTTGGTTGAGCTCAGTGCTTTCCTTCTAGGGGAAAAAAAGGTGCCAGTACTGTGTACCCTTGAGTACCCTCAGAAAAAAAAGCAATGGTGAGCTAAAGGGCAAAGGTGCCTTGTCCTGTGGCTCACAGCTGAGGCTGAGTAGCTGGGAGGCAACTGTGAAATGGTGGAGTTTGAGATAGAAAGTATCGGGCCAGGCAGTGTCTGGAACAGCCTAAGGCTAAGACCACATATGTGAAAGGTTGGTATCTGGAGTTGACTGCCTTTGGGTAGATGGCAGAAGGAGGACAGCACATTGGGGTGGTATTTTGGAGTGTCAGAGTCTTGGAGACTTTGCTCTGCTGGGGACGGCAAGAGAGACAGCAGCTAGAACATATTCTTCTTCTTGACACTATATTGAATACATTATTTCGGTATTTTACATTGTATATTTGTTCTTTTGTTGTGTGAGTGGCTTTGAGTGTTATTTTAACTGTATATTATACACTGTATATTAAATCTAATCTAATCTAATCTAATCTAGGCTGCATTCACACAGTCCTTTCTTCCCTTTCCCCAGGGTTTTCCTAACTGTGAATTTCTGCATTATATTTGAGCTAACAAATGAAGTAAAAGCCACTTTCAAAATCTAGTGGAGTGTAGTGGGAGATTAGAGCTCATTTCTGTGTTAATTCCTTCTGGGGAAAAATCTATTTGCAGCTCCATTAACCCAGAAAACTACAGGGGTAAAATGTTGAACTTTGGGGTGCTGTACTTGCATACAGTTCCTGCTGTCTTTATGGGGGAATGATGGGGAAACAGAAACGCACATGTTTGGAAAAGATGAGGGAGTAGCAATGCTGTCCAATGTCCACTAGTATGAATGAAATTTAGTTTGGCATGCCAGTATATCAGTCAAGAAGCCACAGTTCCATAATGCAACAGGTACCACAGTGCGAAAGGCACATTAAAAAAACAGGACAGAAGTGCTGACATTATAATCAGGAAAACTAACACCATGTTTTCCATCCACCCCTGATATTTCACCACTACCCACACTTTGCATTAGATCAGTTACCAGAAAATAATGAAGGAGGAAGTCTTCAAGATAATTTCTGGAGAATAATGGGCTTACAGAGGATACGACAAAGGGTGTGGCAGGCCAAGCACTAGTGTGTCATTTAATTTCAGTTTTGTCTGAGGGAAGTTTTCCTCCCTCCCTTGCAATATTAGAACTTGGGGTTATCCCTCAATCAAGTTGACTGGCAGTAGGTTCAAGTGTGAGAAACTAAAGTATTGCTTCACCCAGTGTGTTCTCCACTTCTGCAGTTCACTGATGTGGTGATAACCATAAACTTAGAAAGGCATACACACTATTGCTTTTGAACAGGAACCAACCTTTGTTCTTATATGTGGTAGCTGCTGCCATTTTAATTTACCTCAGATGCAATGACCCAACCTTTAGATCCAGGGCCAATGTGTTTGAGGTCAATTAAAATGGTAGGCGGCTACTGTGGACAGGAGCCAAATGGACCTACCCTATTCTTTTGATTGTATTAAGTTTTAAACTGATTTTAATATTGTATTTATAAAATGTATGTAACCTGCTCTGGGGCCTTGTGGTGAAGGGTGGGTAAAAAATCAAATTAACCTACACCATTATGCTAAAATGCTGTCTGGAGACCCAGCAAGGAAAGCAGTAATTGCTGCTGCAGAAAAAAGTCAAGTTGCATAGTATGTTTGTGTTGCCAAGCAGGGGAGGGGGCATCCCTAGCCCCATGCTGAGGACCCTCTGAAATCTGCTGCTGTCCTAGAGTATGAGTCCACCTGTCCCCCTACCCACTTTAGCCCTTGTGTATCCAGGCTGAACACCTGAGGAGGTGAATATCCAACAAAGGAAGCCTAACATTGTCCATAAGCTTTTCCCTCGCTGTCTTGGCACTAATCATTATCATTTCTGCACCCTTCTATTTCTGCTAATTCAGCTTTCAAAAGGCAAAGGGTTCAAAGAAAGGGACTGAGAAGAGGGTCAGGAAGATTGTGCCTCTTTAATGAATTACTAGTTATTTTAAGCTTCGTCCATTATGCTCCTTTCTGGTGTTCAAGCAAAGCACCTGGCTCCTATTCTGAATGCTCCAGCAACTTCTTCACTTGACTACTATAGTGCACGATCCATTGAACTGTTATAAAATGCAGTTTGGAAACTTCCAAAATGCAGCAGTTCTGCTTTTAGCTGGAACCAAATGGCAAGCTGACATAGATCTTGTGTGACCTTTACTAGCTGCCAATTTGTTCCTGGGCTCAATCCAAGTTGTTGGTGTTGACCTTTAAAGCCCAAAATGGTCTGAGCCTGGGTTAATCTGGGAGCTTCTTCTTCCATATATTAGTTAGGGAATTATATATTAGATGGGGAACTGTGGTCCTTTACATATTATTGAATTCCAACACTCCCCAGCCACTGTCAGCTGGGGCCGTGGGCCGTGGCCAAGGATGATGAGAGTTGTAGTCCAGCAATATCTTCTGGAAGGCCACAGCTTCTGCATCCCTGACTTGGATCATATAGACAATTTCCCCCCTTGTTCCGGCACTAATATGCGTTTGAATCCCTCCCCCACCCCCATGTGTAAAGCATAACCAGTGACAAGGGCCACAGACTGAGGATTGTAACTGAAATAACTACAACAGTTGATTGATACACATGACTAGGCAAAGAAATATTAAAGAAATAATATTATGAACTTAAATAATTGCATAACAAACAAAAAGGAAATATCAATCAAGGCAGTACAATGTAATAGACAACACAAGGCAATGTAAATAAACAATAATAAAGATAGATGATGGCTTGGGTTGTGCAAATTCCTCTCAGTGAAGTTCATTGGGCCTATTTGATGGATGCATTTAAGCATTTTGGGAAAACATTTTTGTTCTTTGAGCCTTTTGTGATTTTGGAAAGTGATGCTTTTATTAGGTTTCTGCTGCTTTATTTTCAAACAGGTTTGAAGGTTTGGCACTGAATGAAAATGTACTTTTATGCTATGTTTCTTCATCTTGCTAGCTACTTTGAGAACCATGTTGTTGAAAAACAGGAGATAAACAATACATTTTTGTGTAGATAAGGCTTGGTAGAACAGGTGGGAGAACTGACCCCACCCCATTTTTTTCTGTTACAGAAGATGCTTCAGGGCTGAAAAAAACACAAGACCACCTTCCAAAATCTCATAGCAAGAAACACAGTAAGTTAGCTACTACAGAACTATGGCCCTGTAAGGTGGGGCTGAGCAAATATTTACTGACATAGCAGATAGTGAAGAGAACCAGAGCCAACAGAAAAGGAATCAGACACAAAATGCCCACTGTAAACTTCATTAGAAGTTAAATGTCTGAGAGAAAATGCTGAAGGCCCTACTCTATTACACTCTTTTAAGCATTATCTCCTAGGCATAAATGGCAACATGATAGCCTTGGCTATGAACACCCCCTTCACATTCACTGTGAAAGCAATGAATGTACTTTAAGACATTTGTTTAGTGCTGTAGCTTGCTAGCTATGCAACTTTAACCTTCTCCCACTGTATCTGGAGATGAGTTAGGTGGTTAGACAACTACAATGCTCAAAAAAAGCGCACAACTGCCCTTTTTATCTGTTCCTATATTCCCAAGAGGATGACCATTCAGAGTCAGATACTAATTTGGGAATTCTTCCCAGAATGTCCCATTTGAACTGGGCTCAGTTGCATATTTTTCCTTTGTTCAAAACAGACAAGAGTATGGGAAATGACATCGAACGTAACCAATTTGTAAAAAAGACTCTACAATCTGAAATTAGAGACAATATATGTACTTTTGTAACCCAGGAAAATCTTTCATAAAAATGATTTAAAAACAAAAAATGAGTTAGGTATTTGTTTGTCCTCAGTGAGAACCTCAGTACTACAAATAAAGGAGATGGCTTGTTACCCAAGATGTCATTCTTTCAGAGAAATGTAAACCTTGTAGTGGTAGGCATGGATTGAATCTTTCATTGATTAAACATTTGCCATTGGTGGGGATGGAGCAAATAAACTGCATGTTGCTCTCTTCTGCTTTTCAAACTGTCCTCAGCTAAACAATTAGTGGGGGATGTTTAAGGGAAATGTGGCTGGAATGAGAAGGATCAAGCACTCTCTTTCCTCTTGTCAATTATCCACAGCAAATTGCTTCCCTCCAAGGATGCTTTCCAAGGCAGAAGGAAGAGCCTTTGGGCTTCTTTATACAAAGCTGCAGTGTAGCATGTCTTTTGCCTGACACCAAATGATGCTTCCAGTGGTCAGAAAATTTTCTAACTCTCCTAGATCGATATGCTTGACTAAGGACAATATACCCTCTAATTTTTCACCTATTCAGAGAACTATTGGTTGTTTCTATACACAGCATAAGGATGTCCTCTTATTAGCAATTGGAAAAAGGATTATCCCTATGTAGTAGTTGTTGCTGTGGATACCTTTCATTGTGACACCATTTTATTTTAGCTCCTCGAGGGACTCACTTGTGGGAATTTATCCGAGACATTCTCCTGCATCCAGAGAAGAATCCAGGCTTGATAAAATGGGAGGACCGGTCTGAAGGCATCTTCAGATTCTTAAAATCTGAAGCAGTAGCTCAGCTGTGGGGAAAGAAGAAAAACAATAGCAGCATGACTTATGAGAAACTCAGCCGTGCCATGAGGTAGGTTAACAAGAAGGGAGAAAGTTTGGGCACAGAACAACTATGCTTAGTTTGGAATCCTACGGTGCGATCAATGTATTTGATATAGAGCAGGAGGGTTGAGCACGTGGCCCTCCTAGATTTTGTCCAAGTCCCATTGGCCCAGCAAGACCAATGGTCCTGGATTTTGATAGTTATAAGCCAACATTTGGAGGGCATTGCTTCCTCATCCTTGATATAGGAGTTCTAATGAAATATAAGTAACCACACCGACTGATATTTGAAAAACTGTTGCAAAAAAATTGCAAAATGTTGCATGTAGCCTTTTATTGGCCTAGTGGCTATCACATAGAATTGTCACAATTCCAACCAAGTTAGGAATACTTAAATCTCAGTGAGTTAATTGGTTTTCATTGATTTAAAGTATGCCTGATTTTATATTGATTTCATATTGAGCTATGTTACTTTGAGCCTTTGTGTTCAGTAAACTAACAAGCTAATACTGGTTGGGGCAGTGGGATTACACTTGCCTGTTCCTGCTCTGACCTTCACCAGAAAGTGGGTGGTGGGTCGGCCACAGTAACTTGTGGATGGAGTTTGGGGTTGCACTCCTGATCACATCATGTAATGGGTTCTGAATCCCCTCTGAATCGGCCTTCAAATAAGCTCACCTATTTTCTGTTTGGGGAAGAGGAATAACTTAATTTGCCAAACCCAATTTTAATTTGAGTTCAGGGGGAAATTCACCCACCATTCATTATACAGTTCTGATATATCCAACTTCATTGCTCCTTTTTAACAGATACTATTACAAAAGAGAAATTCTCGAACGTGTAGATGGTCGGAGACTAGTATATAAATTTGGAAAGAATGCCCGTGGCTGGAGAGAAAATGAGAACTAAAGATCCACTTTAAAAACAACTGTACAAATTTTCACCAACGGGAACTTGTCATGGATGTAAATATTTCAGAGACTATTTTCTTCTATTTATGTACAAAAAATTGAGGGAGGACGGGCAGAAATCTACTTCTAATGGGAAGAAGGAACACTATGGTTTATTGATGTTGAAATTATTTTATTTGACTTATGTCCTTCTATGGGGAAAGATGTACACAGTTTTCTGTGACCTATGATATAATGCTGTACGGTTGTGTTTGGGGATGTGTTTTCCTTTCTTGTGAAGACTTTAAAAAATGTATTCCAAGATAAATGTGATTTATAACAATACTGTGAGAGAAGTATGTACTGAGATGAACTCACAGGGCATTACTTTTTACTTCAGAGCCTGAAAATAAGGACTATTGCTTTCTGCATTTAAGAGAAATTAGGATGCATCTATATATTGTCCTTCCCCGACCTGGAGCCTTCCAGATATTGTGGCAAATGGTCAGTAACAAGGGGAGTTGTAGTCCAAAACATCTGGAAGGTGTGAGGTTAGGAAAGGTTGATCTTTATCACAGTGTAAGGGTTGTATGAGAAGATCTGGACACTCAAATCTTGTGTCTGTTTTAGAGGTAGCTGAGTAAAACTGTGGAATATGATGACTGTGGGATATTATTTCTGTAGTCAATGTGCCCTTGCCCTGTCTTGGTCTTCATTCTTGATCCTCAGTTTAAGAGATGGATTCATGTTCCTGGATGAAAGGCTATTTGTTCAAATAACTGTCCTGGAACATGAGAATCCATGATCTCAGTAAAAGGGTATTCTTTTGTTCTGTGAACCGCCCTGAGACCTCCAGTTATAGGGTGGTATATAAATTCAATTATTATTAATAATAATAATTTTGTATTTTTTTTTGTGGAATTTGATTACCAGTTTTGTGAATGCTTGGCTAGCTTATGGGGGAAAAAATTCTCATGGTGACAGCCTTCCCCAACCTGGTACAAGTTGCTGAACTGCAACTCCCATCATTCCTGACAATTGACTATCCTGGCAGGGGCTGATGGGAGTTGGAGTCCAACAATACCTGGACAGCACCACATTGAAGAAGTGGTTGGCTGTTAACTTGAGACACATTTGAGTATCTTAGGCAATCACTGTGCCAAAATCTCTGTGAAAAAGTCAGCTTTTTGGTCAGGTGTAATCTTCATACAGAGAAGGGCTGTAGCTCTGTGGGGGAGCACATTCTTTGCATGCAAACAATCTTAGGTTCGGTTCCCAGAATCTTCCAGTAGGACTAAGAGGCTCCTGTCTGAAACCTTGGTGGTGCCAGTCATTGTAGACAATACTGAGCCAATGGTCTGACTCCGTATATAGTACCTTCTTATGTTTCAACTTAATATGGGTTTAATTCCTGCTCAGATGTAAGAATAAGAGCAGGATAGAAATGTAACCATATACCCCCCAAAAAATAAAAATAAAAATCTAACAATGATCTGATACTGGGGTGGGAGATTTGGGGCCTGCCAAATGTTTTTGAACTCTGACAGTCACAGCCAGCATGGCTAATTGCCAGAGACTGTGGAACTTGTGGTATGGCAAAATCTGGAAGGGGCAAGATTATCTACTTGTGGCCTAATACAAACTGTTCATCAAGCACTCAAAAATTCTGTTTTTAGCTGCTATATATACACGTTGGCCTAGTTCTCACTCAGGTGAGATCTGGACTGCACCACATTCCATAGTTGAATTCTACTCCATACAAAGGCCACTCCTTCCATCTGACATCTCAAGGAGAAAACTGACATCTCAAGGAGAAGCCTAGGGTAGAACCTTACATCTAATTTCTTTTTGTAACGATTTCTTTGTTTTTCTTTTTTTATGGAAGACCATTCCATCACATGAGCACTTACAGGCACTGTGAAATGATATGGTCTAGACACGGATTTACCCTGCCTGGGGAAATTAGGCAATTGTTGCAAGTGCTAAACTTAAAAATGGTCGCTTTGGGCTCATTTATATTTGCCCACGTGATTTAAATCCAAACTGGAGTCTTAATTTTAAAGTTTCCTTTTAAAGTTCTTAGATGGCAGGTGATAGCTCGTTTTCTAGTTATATATTGGAAGAATAAAGCAACAGAGCCCAGCACAAAACTGTCAAGGCTACTGGGGGACATGGTCAGTTTTTGCAGAAGCAACCAAGTCTTCTACAGCCTTAAAGGTCAATGAGTTGATTATGGCGTAAGCTTTTATGCCTCCCTCTTTGGTCTTTGCAGAAAAACACACATAGGCATGTCAGGGAGACAACACCTTTTCCTGCTCAGTTATTGCCAAAGCTGTCACCATCAGTTATAGTTATGTGACATTTTTTACTTTACATAAGGTGGGTGGAGGCAGGTTCATCTTATTTACAAATGAAATCATAGGACTCCAGCCGTCAAAGCAAGCCTTTTCTTCTTGTGTATTTTTCTTGACTTAACATTTGTTCTGTCTCTGAATCAGATTCCACCACCCCAGCTTGCTTCCTATTGCCATTGTTAACTTCATGGATCCCCGCATCTAACCAATTATCTGATCCTGCATAAATGTTAGGCAATGGGTTGGATTTGTCACTGTTGGGAATTACCAGTATGGAGTGTTTCTGAGCCAAAATGTTATACACATTTATAACCAATCTATAGTTCTAATGAATGAAACACACTGAACGGATAATTTTGTACTTCTAATTTATCAGTGCTTGGGAATAAAAGAATAGCACTTCACGATGGCCCAGATCACACACAAAGCGTTGCCCTGCTTCCCGTAGCTAAGCCATGGTTTAACTTAGCATTACGTCTGAATCTGAGCTCATGGTTTGTTTTCCCCAACAAATCATGAATGCGGGGTCAAGAACAAACCTTGGCAACATTCATGGCTTGCTTGGAGCTTGACAAACCATGAGCCTGGGATCAGACATAACGCCAAACCCAAGCCATGCCTTAGCTTTGGGATAGCATAGCAGCAGGAGGACTTGAGGAGGAGAAAAATATCTGTACTCTCACTCATTTATAACTAGCCATGGCATGGATTAGCATTACACGCAAACTGTATGTGTCTTCTTCTGGTAATATGAGAAGGTAATTAAACGAATTTCTGTGCTACATACAAAATGGCTGACAGTTGTGTTAGTATTTAATTATTGTGTTGGCTCAAATTCAAACCCTCAGCTGGTTAAATTAGCTGTAGTCCTTTCTGGTTTCTTATTTTGCCACACACCTTTCTTGCTTTGGAATTCTTGGAAGTAATCCACATTGACTAATGCTGCTATTTCACTGTCACATAGATCTTGTGGTAACTACTTATAATTATGCCATCATGTAAAAATACTTCTTTGATGACAATTTTACGGCAGCTAGACTGTTCCCAGCAGCTCTTCAGTTTGCAGAGATATTGTAATTAGGTGTTAACCTTTAGGACATAAGACTACATATTTACATCGGTAAAATAGTTATTCTCTCTTCCCAGCAATCCCTAGGAACCAAAATTCTATGAGAGGGCCTAGTGATTTATCTCAGCACCCCCTTCCTGTACTATGCAACGGGGTGGAGAACCTGTGGCCTTCCAGATGTTGTTGGACTACAACTCCTATCATCCCATGCTGCATGGGGGCTGATGGAAAGTGAAGTCCAACTGCACCTGGAAAACATAGGTTCCCTATCCCGGCTATACAGGATTCTTTGGTAGAAACTAGCATAAAACCAACATAAATTTGTAGTGCAGAGAAGATGAGGAACAGTTGTTCCTCTTATAATGAGCAGGACCTGCGGGAATAGTTTCTTTCTGAGTTCATAAACAACCTTAATTAGATTATTTCTCAATCCTATAATATCAATCCAAGATACTGAATAATAGTATCAGATATTTCCCGCTATTGTTCAGGACTTCATTTGATTTCAGGACTCTATAGATTTGGAAACAGAAGTAACATAAGATTTACTCTGCTATAAACAGAGACAATAGATTTATTAACTGCCACAGATCTTGCCAAGCACATGTAGTCCCAGCCAAAAATGAACTTTTTTACCATCTCTAACCAACAGGATGTTTATATGAATGTTTATATCATAATGGCATTTTTGAGATTGCTCTTCTAATATGTTGGCAAGCAATGGAGTGGTGATTTTTAAAAAACAAAAACAAAAGGTTTATATATATATATATATTACTCTGGTAAGATTTGTATATATTTTTTATTTTAGCATATTTTTCATATGCATAAAGTTCTATATAGGATAAAGGTGTTTCTATATTTATATTGGTTGCAAGCAAATCACACGGTCAAAGAATTTGTTGTGCAATCTGTCTGTGTTGTTTACTACCTAAACAATCTTTCTTAGAACATATTTTTTTTTGTACAGTGCAGTCTGATTCTGTGCATGTTTATTCACAAATAAGTTTCACCTTGTTCAGTGGTCCTCAGTACATGCACATAGGATCGTAGCCACAGTCAGCTTTTTAAAAGATACTTCTTGGGAGCTGCTGAATGTCAAGTTAAATGTTGGGACATTTATATGCTTAGCATTCCAGCTTTCATGTTGCTGAATAATCTCAGTTTGTTGCTCCATCTTTGCTGTCTAAATGTTTTCCAACAGCATTGGGTTTTTTTGTTTTTTGTTTTGCTTCAAATGTCAGATTAAATACTGTCACAGAAGTGCCATAAAATGCTTAACACTGATTTCTGTTTATGAATGCTAATTAAAACAATGCTTTTCTTTGCTTCCTGTGTTTTTTTTAAATAAATAATTTGAATTCCCTTCATGGCAGTTGCTTGAGAAAGAAATAATATAGTCTTGATAAGGCAAGATGTGAAGTAGGAAGTTAGAGTCATGGCAGTTTGAGGAATCTCTGTCTTTAGAGAGTTTAGAGGGCTTCAGTTGGAATCTAACAGAGCAGAATGAATGAAGATGGGCATTTATTCACAAGTGGGCAATGTTAGCATTTTGGAAGAGGAAATAAATTATCTTTTACTGTCACATATTCCTGACAGAAATGATTCCTATGTTTCAGTTAAGAAGTCTCTTTTAAATTATGATTCATACTTATTTCTGTTCACAATCTCTCTGGGCACAGTTCAGAAAACAACATGGTAAGCCTTCACTGGTAAACATTGGTTCAGCAAAATTAATAACCACATATCTATTGACATCAGTAGAGGCAATGACATTCTCCCAGCTCTCAGTTCATCATATCTATTTCACATCATGTTCTCATCAGCATAACTAAATCTCATCTGTTTTAATTAGCAACACCTCTTTAATATCAGAGTCCTCTAGCGTAACATATGCAGTTCTTGAGACTGGTAAGATCTCATCAGCACTAGATGATTCACCTGTTATACTTGCCAGATTACTTTACAAATAGCTTTGCAATGAATATGTAAAATATTATGAAGCTTCCACGTTGAAATTACCTTTAGGTTAGAAAGCATCTAGGACTTATTTGTCTCATGCCCAGACAGACCCCTCAACAACAAGGCAAATTCTGCAAGACAAATGTATTGATGATAGATAGATGATAGATAGATAGATAGATGGATAGATATACCCATAGAACCTCCCCTATAATTTGTAAATATGAGCTAAGGAGAAATTGATTACTCTACCTACCTCCAGCTTCTTGATTTGAATAAGGAACAGCCATTCAGAAAAAATAGGCAAACATTTCTGAGGATTTTGGTAAAACCTGTTTGGGCTGCTGTGAACTATCCTAGCATTCTAATGATCCATCTGACATACAAAGCTTGCATAGTTCTTCAGAGCAACATGTAAAGAGCTAATTGTTGAGATGGGAGGGCAAACAAGGAAGAACCAGGAGAGACCCTTCTGCAATTCCCACCCCATCCGAACTGCTTGCATTGGGGCAATTTTGACTATGCAAGACATGAGAGAGCACAGGACTTCATTCTCAGCAAATATGCATTGCATCCCATGCTGTCCTAGAATCCCCAACACTGCTGACACAGCCATCTCTGCTTCTTCCATTTGGCTGTGCTGGCTGGGGCTTATGAGAGTTGTAGTCCAGAGCATCTGGGGGCAACAGGCTGAAGGAGGCTGGCTGAATGCTACAAATGTATTTCAAGTCAGAAACAACACTGCAAACTAGTTCTTCAGAAAGATACAGCAACACCACAGAAAACACTGCAATGCAACAGGTTCACCACAGCATAATCTAAACCTCCCCCATTCAAGCTGAGGTTCAGAAAAATGGCAGGTATGGAAGTAACTGTGCTTCTGATCATACGGTTTAGCTCAATGTGCAGCAATAGTGACAAAAAAAATTCTACCATATTCCCTGTCTTTCACAGCAAGAGCAGGGAAACATCCCTGCAGTACAAGGAGAAGAATGCATATTGTTGGTGAAGCAGCAGCAATTGGTACAATTCCTTGCCCCAATGGATGTTGTCCCATCAGTCATGTGTGATCACTCTCTTATGAGCTGTAACAGAGCAGATCGTGGATTGGCCTGTAATACTGTAGGTATCTAGTATTAAGATTTAATAGATCTGTTGGTTTCATAATTATAAGGTATAAGGTTCATTATATGCTAAAGCCACTCAAGTGCAACTTCCAGAGTCAAAGAGCAATTACAGCTATGCTGAGTTTTCAGATAGACCTGATAGAGGCAAGTGCATTTTAACTAATATGGGTAGATGTGTTGTAATAGATTTGACTTCATCCTCTGTTGTTGTGTTGTTGTTGTTTTTAAATGGCATTGTGCTCATCCTGAATGGCACATCACCACATCAATCACTCAAACAGCTTGGATGCCAATGAAAAGAAACCACAAGGAAAATGGATAATTGCAACACTTGCAACATCTTGGCTATAGTAGTTCAAAACAATGACTCTGCTGGCATTCATCCTGTAGCTTAGGGACGAACTAAAGTAGATGGAAAACACTGAATTTCTGTAATAGCTCTTAACCGCTTTGGCAATTAAAGTTGGAAGGATTTTCCCATAGCAGAAGCAATAAGTGACTTCAAGCTACATAAACGCTATGCTAAATTCATGAAAGCAGTAAGCATGAAAAAGGACTGCTTTTTCTGCTCTGTTGGTGTTGCCAAATCCACAGCCAATAGAGATAAAATGGGGCATCATAGCATCTAGAAACTGTATCATCATGAAGAGTCAGGCAGCAGACCCCAGCCTTACTGTAGTGAAGTTCTGCTGTGGTTTTCTCTAGCCATTCTCCAAAATTAATGTGGAAAGAAATTGTATTTGAAAATGATGGTGATGAAAAAACATAACACAGTAATCAACAATAAGCTCCTACTACACATGCACACAGAATTTAAAAGGCTTGGGAGAAGAGGGATGTTTTTGCCTCACACCTAAAGATACGTAATGAAGGTACCAGGCAAGCCTCTCTGGGGAGAGCATTCCACAAGTGAGGCGCCACTACAGAAAAGTGGGTTAAAGCACATTTTTGAAGAGTAAATGAAGCAGTATTTAGATGGCATCACTTTAATATGACTCCTGAAAACAACTGCACAATCAGTTTGACTCTGGACACATTTTGAGGTATCAATTTTAACAAATAGAATTTATTCCAACAATTCTTCCCAAGAAAACTACTTAGGACAAGGGATGTGGAAGAAAATCAATTCACTTTGCATTTATAGGTGAACTACTGTAATCTGGGCTTTCCAAGAACCAAGAACCAAAATACAGCCATCCTTCAAAATTCACACATTTCTGAATTTTGCAAGGCAGTTTGCCAGTCAAGGAACTCAAGGTGATCTACGTGGTTCTCTCCCCTAATCATTTAAGCTCCACAACAATTCTGTGCGGTAGGTTAAACTGAGAGGCAATGACTGGACCAAGGACAGCCAGCAAGTTTCATGGCCAAGCGGGGATTTTAATCCTGGTCTCCCAGGTCCTAATCTAACACTAACCACCACACCACACCGGCCATTGTCAGATACAGTGGTCCCTCGACTTACGAATTTAATCCGTTCCGAATGGACATTCGTAGGTCGAAAAAAATTGTAAGTCGATTTCCCATAGGAATGCATTGGGAGAAAAATATTCGGAAAAATTCGTAAGTCAAAAAAACCAGCATCTAAAATTCGTAAGTCGAGGAAACTGCATCTAAACCAGCAACAATTTCCATTCGGATGTCGAAAAATTCGTAGGCGTGCAGCCACTTTTTTTTCATTCGTAAGTCGAAAAATACGGATGTTGAGTACTTCGTAAGTCGAGGGACCACTGTACTCTCGTTGTGATTCCAGTTTTCTCAGCTCCCCCATATGATGTCCTCCTCCTTTCTTTCCTGATGTTTGTCTACGAATTAATACTTTGGAAAGATAACTAGCTTTATTAAAACAAAACAGAATGGCACCCAGGAGATTTCAGTCTAACCAATTCTAAGATGCCAATTTAAATGCAAAATGCAGAGTGTCTCAAGAAGATAGCCTTTTCTGCTGAAGAAGCATTTGTTTTTGAATTTTCAATTATGCTGTAGGAAGAGGGAAAGTAGTGTAGTTCAGCACTGCTCACAAGCACCAGAGCAAGGTGTTATGAAAGCTATTTTGCTACCATCAAAAGCCTCACCTTGTGTGTTTTCCCCTGCCCACACGACTTTATGGGATGCTGCTTGTAGGGGAGGAAGAAACCACTGCATGGTGGCATCATGGCATACTGTGCATTTTAAAGTAACAGTTGTAGGACATGCTCTTATACCATAAAATATATTTTGCCAACTTGATGCCTTCCAGATGTTTTTGAGTACAACTCCCATCAGCCCCAGGCACATCTGGAGGGCACAAGGTTGGCAAAGGCTATCATAGAACATGGAATAAGCTGCCTCATGACATGCCAGACTATTGTTCATTTACTGTCTACCTGCACTGGCAGAGGATCTCCAGCAACTCAGGCAGAGCAGTCTTTCCCACTTGCTGTTTCCTGGTCCTTTTAACAGGAGACATGAGGGATTGGATTTGGGACATTATGCCTAGAAAGCATGAGCTCTACCACTGAACTTTGGTCCCCCTCTGGGGAAAAGGATAGAGGGTGATCGGTGGCTCCCATAACACCTACTTTTGTCCTCAAATGTATCTAGACATATTTGATTCAACAATCATTTCCCAGATGTCTCTCATTTTGTAGAATCTTGTTTCCTTCAAAGTTAATCCCCGTTCAATGGCAGTAAACAAAATAGTGGGATGTGGGTGTGTATATTTCTGTGATAAACTTCCCAACCCTTGGAAGTCTCAGAATTCAATGTGTTTGTCAGGATCATCATAGAAGGAGTTTTTCCACACCCACCCACCTCAAGTCATGTTGATGAGAGCAGCAGGGCAGTACAAAGCAGCTAAAACACACAGTTTTCTAAATCTGCCAATTGAAATAACTTAGAGGCCACTCAATCCGAATTATGAGTTAGTCCCTCAGAATCATGAGACTCATTTGAAGTGGTGATCAGAATTAAATCGAATTAATGTAACAGATCCAATAAACAAACATCTGCATTTTGTATGTAATATTTATAATTTATTCTGTTCTTTTACTTGCTTTACGGCAAAGTACATACTGGTTCTTTTGTTTATCTCATAATAGTATTTATATTTGATTTCTGCTCAGGTAAGGGTGATGCTGAACTTCATTGAAAGCAGAAACCATAAACAAAAGATTAGATGGTTCAAGGTTAATGAGCTCAGAAGCCATTTACCTCTAGGTCATTTGTTTTAGTCTGGAACAGCTTGATAATGAAACTTTTTGTGTTGCAACTTATATGGCCTCAACTCTTAGTTGTTCATTGCAGGGGGGGGGGGGAAGCATCAATCTTACCCATAGAAAACAAGTAGCATATTGAGTTCTACCAAAGTTCTACCTAGATTTACTGCTGATTTGAAGGATCCTGATTAAATAAAAAGGCAAATTCACCGTATTCTGCTAGGAATAGTAAACATTTTCAGTGGTCTCTCACAAACAGGTCAACTTCTAAACCGAATCATAGAATCATAGAGTTGGAAGAGACCACAAGGGCCATCCAGTCCAACCCCCTGCCAAGCAGGAAACACCATCAAAGCATTCCTGACAGGTGTCTGTCAAGCCTCTGCTTAAAGACCTCCAAAGAAGGAGACTCCACCACACTCCTTGGCAGCAAATTTTCAGTTTCTGTTTCTGATCATTGTTTTAATTTAATTTTCAGTTTCTGATCATTGTTTTAATTTTTTGTAAATTTTTAAGTACTAATACATTTAGGCTGCATGCTCACAGGAGCTTCATCTGGGAGTAAGCCCCGTTGAATTCAGCCGGACTTACTTCTAAGTAGACATGATTAGAATTGCACTGTAAGCTAAAGAGATAAATAAATCAGCTTATTTCACTTCCCGAATGCCATGCGGTTCTATTCCCTTCTTGGTTCATCATTCCTTGATTTATAGTTTCTGCATGCTAAAATGTGAATTGGGTGTGTCATGCTGATATATATTTAATTTCTTAAAACTGAACTGAATAATCCTTCTGCTAGTAAATTAGCAGTGCAATCCTATGCGTGTCTTCTCAAGTGCTTTTAGAATTGCTGCTGAATCTTCGAGAAAACTGTTGGGATAGAGTTCAAAGGCCTAGTTCACCAAGCAGATAATGACGGGATTGTAGCCTTTTATCTGATGAGTTTCATTCTGCATTTGCAATGGTTGAATTTGAATCTACAAGCCACCTTGTACAGTAGGAGTGGCTACCCTGTGGTCAATCCAGATGTTGTTGGACCAACTCCCACCAGTCTCAGCCAGCATGGTCAATAGCTAGGGATGATGGGAGTTGTAGTCTAACAACTCCTCCAGAGCCACTGGTTCCCCCACCCCTTTTATACAGGCTAATCTCAAGGTGCTTAATTCATAATTCCCCCCTCCCAAAAAAAGAACACCCAACTGACACACAGTAAATTTCTCAGGATATATCCTACGCAGAATAAACTTTGAAGTTGTTGTTTGTAAAAAATAAAAAGTCTTTAGAACAACCTCGTTGAAAGAATGAGAAAGAGTAAGGGGGAGGAGCAGGGAAAACCCTTTCTTGAAACAGAGCTGAAGTTGCAGTTTATGTGCTAATAGGATTAGTTTTTGCTCTGCCAGAGATTTCAACTGAACTGTCAATTGGTGCAAAAAATCACTGGGAAAATAGAAATTGGAACCACTCCTGCCCTACCTCTGCCTCAAGTTCTCTTTTTCATCTCACATGAGTATTGTGCTGAAATTGACAGTGAAAGGCTCTCAATTATTCTTAGGTTTTATCGTAAGCTTTCCAATGAACTACGAGGGTGGAGTTAATCACCTCAGCCATTGCAAAGCATTTCAAACTCTAGAGGGGAAAAAAAAGAAGTTATGGGAAACAAAGGAGAATGTGGGGAGGGGAATAAACATCTCCTTTGAACATTATGGGATGGTTTACTTTGACATTTTGTTATACAGTGTTAAATTACAGGTGTACTTACACTATGGGGGTATTGAAAGTACCAGAACCAAGAGTATGTTTTCCCCTAATTTTCCCCCTATATGTGGCACAGACTTCTTAAACCACAGGTCCCTGATCCCTGACATAATGCAAAATTAACTTTCCCCCATAGCGGTGATCAGCATTTCTGACTAGTGGACCAAGAATTTAGCTGAGAGGAAAAGTACAATTGCTAGGTGTATTTATTGGGAAAGGAAGACATATTGTACCCTATATTTCTGTTCTGTATTGTCTTTATCAGGTTGAAATCTGAAGGGTCTGATATATTTGCAAGAGCCCTGTGTGCATTGTTATGCTGCTTGGTTTTGATAAAATGTAGTATTGTAGTTTGTGTTCTTTAGCTACGTCACAGCTAATACATGGCATTGGTCCATACCACAAGTTGTGCAACTTTCTCCAGCAAAAATATTGCTGCTTTTTGAGGATTAAGATCATTATTTCAATATGAACTTTGTGAAAAAAGAGAAGGGCAGAGGTAAAAGGAGTTTCTCTCTCTCTCTCACTGGGGATGCAGAGTCACAATGAGCACAATAATATAGAAGAAAAAATCCTCCATACATCCAAAACTTTTTCTTTCTCTTGCTTCTTTGTTTAACCTTTTCTCCTTTATTCTTCCCTTCCCTTCTATACTGGATGCAAAAACGTAAAGTAAAGAGAAGCAAAATTATTATCCAATGCAGCTATTTTCAGACTACTTTAAAACAACGTCGTTTCAAAACCTTGAGGTTTTAGTTCAGATGAACTCAAACCTCTACAAATAGAAGTATTAAATGACTGAAAGCATAGGAATATTTTCCAGCTCTTGATAAAAAAAAAGAATCAAGTTTCTTGGCATCCCTGTATAGAGTCAGTTTCACCAGATTTCTTGCCCTGGCAACAAGAATGTGTAAATCTGGCCTACTGCATATCCCAAAACTGATTTGGTCATATCCAGCCTATTGGTAACTGCTGGGACAGGCATAGTCCTAGAAACAACATGCCATCTGTATTGCCAAGTAAAATAATAGCAATCCATTTAGAACCTGTGTGGATGGAGCAGCAGGAGAGATGAATGGGTCCACCAGCCAAAGGCTTAGTATAGGGTTCCCACAACAATTGAACAGTGTATTGTGTTTGTGAACCAAATAAATGCACTTAGTCAGATCTAACATGCCTACTGAGAGGGATATTCAGAGCTGTTCTTTTACCATGTAAGCATATTGATTAAGACTGCATGGCTTTAATATTCAGATGACTGCAGCAGCTACTGGGGGCCAGTATGGAGTTGTCTCTTGCCCTTACCGCTGAAATTATCAATTAAATTTGCTATCCCACCCATGCCTACCTGGAAGCCAGGTCCATTGCAATCAGTGGGACTAAACTGCTGAGTAAATATGCATAGGCACAGGCTGTAAATCTTGATTCATAAAAAAGATTTTACTTTTGAACCATTGTTTATTCTGTAAAAGTTTGTTTGCTTCAGAATGAAACCAAACCCCGGGCATATTGACTTAATCTGAAAGTTGCAAAGTTTGCATTTGGTGTTTGGGTTTATACAATTCCTGACTCAACTGATCATTATTTGTACAAAGTGTGGCCGATTTTAATGTTACAGAAACGATGGAAAATAAAATATTTGCCTCTCCCCCCCTCAAAAAAAATCCACATGAAAATTAGCAACTACCAAATAAGAGATGAAAAGTGTTTTTTTTTTGGGGGGGGGAACCATAGAACTGAACAAAATAAAATAAAAAAAATTCTTTCCAGTAGCACCTTAGAGACCAACTAAGTTTGTTCTTGGTATGAGCTTTCGTGTGCATGCACACTTCTTCAGAACTGAAGTACACCTTCATTCTTTCCCATATTGTGGGGAGTGAGTGCAAAATAAAGAGGTGACTGTCAACTACCAATTACAAGCTCAAAAGCAGAATTTGCATCTCATCTCACACAGCACAGTACTTCTCAGGGGAGGTAGTTCACATCTTCAGATAAGACGAGTGATATGCATGCATGTGTGAACCAGTCTTTAGCAACTCTAGTTTGGATAGGTAATTTGACATCCTAGCAGTCGTTCCTAGGGTATCCTCGGGCAGATTGGGTTTATTCCATTTTCCCATCATAAAACTCAATGGGACAAAAGGGGCTATTGTCAAAGTGCTGGTTTGGGAACATCTGACAAGCCTAACAATGTGTTTATTTTAGCAGTATGAATAGGGTTGGCTGTCATAGCAAAAATAAAAGAAGTTATCACTCTGCCATGGAAAAGAAAATGACAGAGAAATTGTTCGCTTGGTAACAAACAAGTACCATACCTTTGCAGGAGCTGAGGGCTTGAGTCTTCCCTGCCCCATATGGCAAAGCATGGGACGGACACCATTTCTGTACAGTTAAACTTGCAAATATGTATTTGCTTTCCGTCTCTGAACTTTGTTCTATGGTTTTTATGATGTTCATTGTAGCTCACACTGGTAATACACCTGAATTATTTTGGCCTACTGTTATTCAACTCCCTGGTCAATTTCTTTCCTTGATGTTTCTATCCAGATATTATAAGTGTAAAAATGACAGAAATTCAGGAAGATCACCCTCTTCCCCAAACACCTTTAATAATAATAATAATAATAATAATAATAATAATAATAATAATAATAATGCTTCATTCATTCAATATTTGACGGTATCTAAACAAACAATAGATACCTTCACATATTGAATGAATGAATGAAGCATAATTATTTTTATGTATTTATTATTATTATTATTATTATTATTATTATTATTATTATTATTATTATTTCTTACCTAACTTTCATCATAACGATCCTCAGGAGTCAAAGGTCAGGGCAAAGATGTCCATCTTTAGCATATGATGAAAGTACACCTCTGTGGGGAGAAAATTCCACAGCTTAGGGCCTGTCAAAGAGAGAGACAGACAGACAGACAGACAGACAGACAGACTGAGTGTAGCACCACTGAGGCTGAGAGTTGCCAAGACCTTAGTACTAATTATCTGAGTTCACAGATGAGCAGGTATTTGTACCCACATCTGTGAAGGCACCACACTCTGTACATATTCCCTGTATTATGGAGTGAGTAGGAAAGGCGGTTTAATGTGATATATCACATTGTTTGGGCCCATAATAAGGAGCTCAAAAAATATTTCTTCTGTTTGCTAACTGCCCTTCCTCTATGAGTATCCCAGGGCTGTGTGTCCAAAAATATCGATTAAAAACAATTGAATAAAACCAGTTAAAATGTCCACCAGTACTTTAAGCAATAATCCAACCATCCAACCCTAATGTAACTAAAAATAACCTCAATATGTATGACAGGATCAATGACTCTTGAATGCCTGAGTAAAGAAATGCATCTAAGTATTTTGTTGGAACCTCAAAAATGATCAGGTGTTGATCAGTGGTGCCTACAACTCCCTTTCTAGGCCCAGCCATGATTTTACATGCCTCCCACACAATGCCATATGTGACATCAGGTGTAGGGCAGGTAGACATGGGTCATGGGCCAAATTGGAAGGTCTCAGGGTCTAATTAGGCCCATGAGCCATAGGTTCCCCTCTGCTACTTTGTGTGCTTCACTGCTGTCCCTCTTTAAAACTTCTATTTGGAGTGATCTTCAGATTGCATTAGTTTCCCTTTCAATTTCTATACTGACATCTAAAAATAAAAATAAAAATCTGATGATCCAGAGTTTAAAACATATCCTATGGACCCAAAGGTGGTACTACTCACTTATCTTGAGAGTTTCACAGCTTAATGAATAAAGATTTAATCATGCATCTGCTAATTGCTGCAAAGCTAGCAATCGACAGACACTGGAGATCCCTCAAGACAGATCTTTTTTGAAGCTTGGCTCTCAGAGATCTGGGACATTATACCCATGGGAAAATTAACTGCCTTAAGATGTGAACTTTGTACTGGAAAAAGGAGTACTACCTTCTATGAAACATGGTTTGATTTTATTCAATATGCACAATCCATTCAACACAGCTTTCGCCCACACATGGAACACGGTGGAATGACAATTTCAATTAATTACTTTATTGATGCTTGTGAAAACTTAGAACCGGAAAGAAGCTATGTCTTACTTAGAAGCAAATCCGGAGATTGGTTGTTATTATGTAATTCTGTTTATGTTTTAAATCAATAAAGTGTGTTTTTAAAAACCCAAAACAAAACATATCCTTCATGTTCCTTTGAAACAACTGCAGTTCAAGCTACAGTGCAACATTAGTTCAGACAAATTCATCCTACTCCAAGTTCTGTGCCTGCACTTGTATTCACTCAGCCCATTCACTTCACTTGCTATTCAAAGTAATGTGAGTTCTGGCAGGGTCTACTTTGCTATGCTTTTCATCATGTACCTCGTGTGCACCAACACTGGGTGTTGTCTCCAAAACAAATAACAGTGCTTCTTTTCTTTTCCTGGCCTATTTGAGAAGATCTTTGTTTCCCCTTTAATCCTTTGAGCTAGAATTAACTCATCCTGCATATTTGCAAAGTTTTCCCAGCAAAACGTAATTTGCTTGTCATTCTTGTTTGGTTGTTATTCTGCTTCTGCACAAGAGGTTATTAAAATCAGTTTTTAGCACCAGGTACAAACATCTGAGCAGGTCTTCTTTTTGTACCCAGAGAAGATGTCCTGCTCCTGTATTTTAAATATTTGGTGAGATTATTTGTTAAAATGCGTGTTATTCAATTGTACTAATAGTGAAAGGTCAATTTACAGAGTCATAGAATTTTAGAGTTGGGATGGACCTTGAGGGTTATTTGTCCAATCTCCTGCATTGCAGGAATCTCAACTAAAGCATCCATGACAGATGGCCATCCAACCTCTGCTTAAAGACCTCCAAGGAAGGAGAGTCCACTACCTCACGAGAGACTCCGTTCCACTGTCGAACAGCTCTTACTGTCAGAAAGTTCTTCCTGATGTTTAGTTGGACTCTCCTTCTTGTAACTTGAATCCACAGGTTTGGGTCCTAGCCTCCAGATAAGGACAATTCATATTCTTTTCTTATTAAATAAAAATACAAAATAATGAAAATCAGTATGCAATAAACAGAAAAGTTATCCATCCCTTCCAATATAGAGTCTTCAACAATCACACTTGATCACAAACATTCTGTGTGGAAAATACTCCAGCTATTTGTTCATCCATTTAAATTCCTATACATTAGCCCCAGAAATAAAACTATTGTTATGCCTGCAAAAAGCCAATGGTCCTAATTTAGGTGGATAGTAAACACATGATCAAGCATGTTTACATGGATGTATCCTAAAGGATGGGGCATCATGAGCCCCCCAAAGTGCTGTGTGTGTACAATTCCCCAGATCAACCCAAATGTCAAAGCCCTTTTCAAAAAGCTGAAATCTCACCAATCAGCTGCTCAAGAAAGGGAGCTGCATGTGGGCTTCCCAGAGGCATCTGGTTGGTCACTGTGGGATGCAGGACCAGAGAGGCCTTTTGTTCAACCCAGCAGGCGCTTCTTAAACTCCATGTACCATCTGTTGGACTGGCTCCAATATAATTTAGCCTACCTTCCATGTATCAGCTTCAGCATTCTTAACATTGTCTAAGTTTTCCATTTTTCTGCCTGTACAAGTGGGAGCAATTTATTCTTCTATTACTTTGCCATGACGATATTATATATATACATACATAAAATAAAATAGAAGACCCTTGGTACCAAGGCGACGGAAATTAGTTTTACAGGGAAAAATAATTTCCTATGGAACTGTGGGCTGCTCTGTATGTAACAATTTCCTCTAAATGTATTGATGTTCATGTAGGAAAACATATGTGGATTGTAATGTATCAAGTGTGCTGTGAGTGATTTTCCTGCTACAATATTTGCTGTGGTTAAACCCATGCACCATACATATCAATGCACACAGGCGGACATATCTCAATGTAAAAATAGTGGGGGAAATGAAATGTGCTTATTAAAAATACTATAATGAAGGAAGTGGTGGTTAGTGGTGATGGGTTAGAGTCACAAATGCTAGCATAATTACCTGCTAACAGACAAAAAATGAAAAAGGGATTGAAAAAGCAGAACTTGAGTTTTCTGTTTGACAAAATACATCTTTCCTTGATGAACAGCTAGGTCTGGAAATCCCTTTGTGGTTTGGAGCCACAAAATCAGATTAAGTTTCAAAGTGCAACTCAATTTCCATCTGTATTTCAAGCTGATCTTGGATAAATCACTGTGTCAGGGAATGATTCTATGCTATATCATCCAACCAAGAAGATAAAACCAGCAAACTTTCATTGACAGAGTAATCAATTAATGCTTTACAGTGCAGTCCTACACATGTTTATTCAGAAGGAGACTCCATTAAGTTCAGTGCCCACTTCTCTGGGAGTAAGCCCTAGTAAAATTTTTAGAAGACAACTACTAGATTGTGCTGTTAGTTGGCTATTTGGTGGAAGCCAATTTTATTTAATAAAGAGAAGTTTTCATTGGTGGTGAATTTGATTGTCAAGAGGACACTTGAGATTATTTAGTTTCTGGTGTGTAATTTTAATCCTTTTACTGTATATCAGCAGCTGTCCGTGGAGGCGCAGGTCAATTCTGTGTCCAGGGAAGCTACCAGTTCCATCTAGTAAGCAGGCTGAGACCCTATCTGCCCGCGGACTGTCTTGCCAGAGTGGCGCATGCTCTAGTTATCTCCCACTTGGACTACTGCAACACGCTTTACGTGGGGCTACCTTTGAAGGTGATCCGGAAACTACAACTAATCCAGAATGCGGCAGCTAGACTGGTGACTGGGAGCAGCTGCTGAGACCACATAACACTGGTCTTGAAAGACCTACAATGGCTCCCAGTATGTTTCTGAGCACAATTCAAAGTGTTGGTGCTGACCTTTAAAGCCCTAAACGGCCTCGGTCCAGTACACCTGAAGGAGAGCCTCCCCATTGTTCTACCCGGACACTGAGGTCCAGTGCCAAGGGCCTTCTGGCAGTTCCCTCACTGCGAGAAGCCAAGTTACAGGGAACCAGGCAGAGGGCCTTCTTGGTAGTGGCACCCACCCTGTGGAACTCCCTCCCACCAGATGTCAAAGAGAACAACAACTACCAGACTTTTAGAAGACATCTGAAGGCAGCCCTGTTTAGGGAAGCATTTTAATGTTTGATGGACTCCTGTATTTTAATATATTGTTGGAAGCCACCCAGAGTGGCTGGGGAAACCCAGCCACATGGGCGGAGTATAAATAATAAATTATTATTATTATTATTATTATTATTATTATTATTATTATTATCAAATACAATTGCTGAAAAAAATGTAAACTATCTCAGCTTTCCGTATTACTATTGAAATTTCAATAATATACTCATGAACTGAACAGATGAATTGTTTAATCAATTTATAATACTTAAATTAACATGTTTATTACCAAAACCTCAACATACCGTATTTTTCGCTCCATAACGCGCACCGGACCATAACGCGCACCTAGTTTTTTGAGGAGGAAAGCTCCCCTTTTTGAGGATCAGTTCAAAGTTGTGCATCTTCTTTTGGAAGAAGAAAAGCCCCATTTGCAAAAGGATCAGCTCAAACTTGTTGTTGTGCTGCTGCTTTTGCAAAGGAGAAAAGAAACATTTGCAAAAGGAGCAGCTCAAAGTTGTGCTGCTGCTGCTTTTGCAAAGGAGAAAAGACCCATCTGCAAAAGGAGCAGCTCAAAGTTGTGGTGCTGCAGCTTTTGCAAAGGAGAAAAGACCCATCTGCAAAAGGAGCAGCTCAAAGTTGTTGTGCTGCAGCTTTTGCAAAGGAGAAAAGACCCATCTGCAAAAGGAGCAGCTCAAAGCCCTTTCTACAGTTTCCAAACAGATAATCTAATCAGCCAGTCACATGTCGCTGGGGAAACCAACAGCCTCCTCTGCAGGAGGACCTTATCTCTCTTCCCGATCTCTTTCTCTCTGCAGCCACCTTATCTCTCTTCCCGATCTCTTGCTGATCAGCTGTAAAGCGCAGCCTTTCAACACCCCCTTCTCTCTTTGTAAAAGAAAAAGCTCGATCTTCTTTTGGTCCCTGGGCAATTCAGCTCCAGGGACCATGCATTCGCTCCATAACGCGCACAGACTTTTCCCCTTCCTTTTTAGAAGGAAAAAAGTGCGCGTTATGGAGCAAAAAATACGGTAACTGCATTTTCTTTTAATGGGAGGAAGTGTGAAATTAACTAGTAATTTCTTAGCTACCATTGATTGGCATAAGAAAAGGGCAAGCAGAGCCATTTTTACAAACTTGGAGAGCAACAGTAGCTTCACTTTGCTTGGACCCTGCTCTGTGGCCTATTTAGCACAATGGTTCATCCAGCTCTGAGGGATGCTGAGACTTGGAGGCCTTCAGATTCCTAGCGTGACTCATATTGATGCAACTGCTTGGGCAAAAGGTGCTCTTGCTTTTTTCCTGGTTATTCCAACCTGTTTACTGTAATATGTCACTCACCAGTATTCCCGTCACCAAGAAGCAACGCCCCTCTGTTCTGTAACAACAAACAACAACATATTGCTGATAACTCAACACACCTGTTTGCATGCCCAAATACTGACTTGAAAGCAAGATTTTGTGGTTTGTTGGCACATGTCATTGGGATGAGTTGGTGTGTGTTTGTTTGTGCCTTCAACAAAATGTTGCAATGGAGTGGTCCTTTTCAAAATTCTCCCACCCCCCTAATCCTAATCACTTTTGTTTTAATTCTTGGCCCTCAGTCAGCATTTCATGACAAGTGAGCATGCTCAGTCCTCACTGTGCATTTCCCATAAATATCAATTGTAGTTCAGATAAGCTTAGGCAATGAGCGCATGGTGGAGGTTGCAGTTTGGGTCAGGAAGATGTATGGTTGATTCTTCGGCCCATACCATTTTTCATATGAAAACCACCACCATACTTGTCTTAGAATGGAAAAATTACATATACTGTAAGCAACCACAGCAATTATATGATGGGCATTGCAACTCTTCTAAATATCAGTCCCTAAAGGATTCCGCTGTTTTCATTTGTTTGCACTCACACAAGGAAACTCTTAAAACTTTTAAAAACTGTTTAATTGCCATGCTTATTAATTGTTTGCTTTAGTCTATGTAGTTTAGTTAAGGATGTTTTGGTCCCCTAGTGGAATTGTTATTGTGGATTCTAATTATGTATTGTAAACTGCTTAGAAGTCATTTTGCCATGACAGCAACATATACATTGATATCATTAATAAATAGTTAGCAAAGAGAGCCAGTGTAATGTAGTGGTTAGGATGTTGGGCTAGGAACTGTGCGACCAAGGTCTAAATCTCCACTCGGCCATGAAGCTTGCTGGGCAAACTTGGACAAGTCATAGCCTCTCAGCCTAACCTGTAATAAATGTATAATAAATGTAATAAATGCAATAAATAAATACTTGGGAGCCCCTCTAGTCCATGTACTGTAGCACTAAGTCAGGCAGATCAATGTTCTGACTCTGTATAAGGCTGTTTACTATTGGTATCTGAGATGAGCAGCACGCTGGTGAGGCAATGGAGTATGCAAGACAGGTTCACAAGTGAATGGAATGAAGTTAGCAGGCACATAGGACAAGTGGGAAGAGCTAGGTGAGAATGAGATGTCTACTCAGGCACTCTATGATGCTGTGCGATCAAGATAAACACAGTGGTGAGGATGCAAAGGGTAACACCCCCAAAAGACACAGCCCAAAACAAGCACTGTGGGCGATGGGAGAAATAAATTAAAGTTTAGGGCTTTCAGGCATGTTATCATTTCTGTCTCCAACACAGGATCATACCAAATGGGTGGAGGATTTTCATATAATTGTCAATTAACACCTGTCAGGCAATTATATCTCCCTTCCCAATCTTTTGCTTGCTTGTCAGCATGTCTGACCTATTTAGTTCAAGGAGCAGCTATTGCAACAAAATGAGATAGATAGGAGGACAGCTTGACCGACAGACTAATGAATATATATATATAGGCCTACAGTCACAGCTTCAGTTATCAAAAACAGAAAGACCATGCAGCCATGGTTCTTGTTATTACGGAATCAGAAATGAAGTTTAAAAACAGTCCTTATAAACTGAAGTCCTTTAAAAAAGCAGGTCCAGGAAACCTTCTGGAAACCAGAATTAATGGCTCCAAGTGAGACAAATCAGAAGAAGGTGAAAATGAGAAGGTTTATTTAAACTATTTAGAAGTGTAAAATTCTCAGAAGATTTGTTGGGAAAGTGTGCAAAATAAACAGCCTCCCTAGGTTTAAAATGCAGTTTGTGAAATCTGTTATGTGATTACTCTGTTATAACACCTTCAGCTGTGTTCCATAATGTCAGAGATGGGTGGGAAATAATGACTGCTTTTGAAGCATTTGACTTTGCAAAATCACACAATTAACATTGCATGGAGGGGAATAACAGCACTCTGCCCCCTGGTTCCACCTGATGTGCCACATCCCTTCTGTCATTGCAGTCGGGGGGGGGCAGTGGGGTCTGTTCCTGGTCACCTGGAGCCCCTACACACAAGCAGGTGCTCAAACGTTGCATTTTCTCTACAAACAACCATGTGCAACATAAGGTTGTTGCAGGAAGAAGCCCCAACAGTGGGGGTGAGGCTAAAGCACAACCCTGCTCTACCGCCAACACAGATATGTCCTACCTACAAGTAACACATGAATAGGGGTTATGAATTCACAACTTGTGTGTGCATCACAACTGTCCAGTCAGACTTTGAGGAAGTCACTTTTGGTGGTCCCCCGTGGCTCGAATGCACAGCTCGTATCAACAGGGCGCTATGAGTTCAGTACTGTGGGCCCAATTTTATGCAACTCCCAATTTAGGCCAGATAAGCCCCCTTCCTACTGAATTTCTAGCACCTACTGGAGACACCCCCAACCTCCCTCTGCAGCAGACACCATCAAATTATAAAACCATACAATAATATATTAAATGTATATGGCTGCCTATCAATAAATATTCCCAGGGCACCTCACAAATCAAAACAAAATTCAGAATACAGGACACAGTAATTAAAATTATATAATAATCCAGCTCATTATGAAGCTGCAGCTCTGTGTTCACAGAAGTCCACAGCCCAAATCCTAGGTGCCAACTCCCTGAGTTCCTGGGTGCCCGAGCACCCACAAAATTCCCCATGAAGGGGCCGGGCACCCACAAATTTTGCTGCCAGGGCCAAGCACGCTGCATGTTCCTGGTTAGTCACAGGAGTGCCTGAGAGTACTTGTTCTGTCAACACAATGGGATTCCCCATTTGCTGGGATACAAGGAACTGAAAAACTAGGTATTGATACATAATATTTCCAATTGCTGGCTTATAATTACAAAAGCAGCAAACAGGAGAATAGTAGGTAGACATTTTTAACCTTCAGCTGGTATCGAATGCAGCTGCTTGGATGCTGATGGAGGCCAACTGATTGGACCATATGACACCTATAGTGTACCAGTTGTACTGATAAACTAATCAATTCTTGGCCAAAGAAAGCTCAATAGCTTTCGTGTCTGGATTTTTGAAATATGGCAACCCTATTTAAAAGCCTGCACATGGGAGATTGGCTCAGAGGCTGATATTGGGCCCACCATTGAGATCCGAGATCTATTAGATTATGGAAAGTGGATAGAGTGCTGTTGTACTCAGTTCCTGCTTCTAGCTTCCTGTGTGTATCTTGTTGGTCACTCTGAGAACAGGCATATGTTCTGGGCTGTCATTTTGTTTCTTTTTGCCAGGATTGAGCCATCCCAGATACTCTTTAAACAGGTGGCTGGCCTTGAGACTTCCATCAAGGGCTAGAGTTAAATAAGAGGAGGCTTCCAGCACATACTGTTTTAGACAGATACATACATAGCTGGCTCAGGAAAAAGGATAGGAAAAGCAACAGAAGATGAAGTATGACTGACTACTAAGAGATTCAAGTAAACTGGGTACAGATGGAGGAAGTGGTCCAATCACAATGGTCTTCTGAGCATTTGCAGGTTCTAAAAGGCAAAGGGCACCTTTATGTGTACAGGTGGCTCCTTGTGTCAAACTATCTCCCTCCAGTTCAAGGATGGCAATGGAAACAGTGAGTTGGGGTTCAAGCTAGCAGCGCTTGTCTCCACAGTCCATCATATATGTTATGCTAACCCTAATATGCCATACCTGAATAGGACTTCTGTTGTCTTTCAGATATGAATTCCTTTTTCATTGTTTGGCATTTTTCTGGTTTGAAATTGCTTTTAGGTGTTGTATTTTACCTTGTCAACTTGCTTTAAGACTTTTTATTGTATCAAGTGAGTGACTAATAAATGTTGAAGGAAATGTTAATATTACTAATGATGTCAACAGCTATTCACCATGATGACTGTGGAGAAACTTCAGCTTCAGAGGCAATGCTGCTGAGTATCAGCTGCATCAGTGATGCCTTCATGCCTTTCTTGTGACGTTGGAAGCATCTGGTTAAACATTGCAAGAATCAGGATGCTGAATGTTTGTTCTTATATAGGAAGCATATTTATACCCATGCAGGGTTACTAACCAAAATCACCTACTTGAAGGCCAAATGTCCAAAACTTTCATAAACTAATTGGGCAAAAAAGATATTTCCCTTTAAATTGAAAAATAAATGTTCATACTGTTTGGTTGTTAGATCCTAAATAATTTGAGAAATAAATACCTTTCAGAGCTCAGGTAGTTTGGCAACATTCAACAGGAGTGTAAGATAACGCATAAAAGTGTAATGAGATATAAACAGTGTTTTCTGGATTATACCAGCTATATCTGCTAATCCCTAGCCTAATACTAAATCCAAAATAATATCCCATTCAGCACAATCAGATGCATCTTGACTTATTTAATTAGACATTACTCAATCATTTAGACTTACAGTGACAAAGCTATTTTTAGCCATCTCACCCCTTGCTTTTTCCTGCAAGACCAATTGCAGTCGTTAACAGTTGTCAACAGGTTTACCTCACCCATCAGCCAATCACCCATTCCCTTCTGAGTAATACTCCTCCCCACCCTCTCACTATATATAAGGGTCTGGTGACTTCTGTTTCAGTGTATCTGAAGAAGTGTGCATGCACACGAAAGCTCATACCAAGAACAAACTTAGTTGGTGTCGTGTCCCCAATGGTGACTGTAGCTAGCTGTCAAGAACGCACGCCACTCCGAGAAGTCAGCGGAAGTTGTCTTGAAGTTTATTGTACAGCACACAGAGAAACGTGGAAAGTCCGTGAGGATTCTGAGGAGGCCACCTCAGAATCCCCCTTATGTACACCTTGCTGGGTGACTCCCAATTCCCCCCTCCCTTCTGCCCTAAAGGTCCGGGGGTAATCCTCTTCCCCACCCGGGGTGGCTTGGACAAAAGAGTTAACTGCTCTGGTCTACCTGCACCATTCATGGGTGCTTTTTGCATTGTTATTGCGATGCTGCCGGTTCCACCACGCCCGCTGCTGATGGCTCGTTAGCGGTCGTTATCGCCCATTCTGGGGTTGTTTACCCCGCGGGGCATGCCTGGGCGAGGTCGGGCCTTGCTGCGCTCGGTTTAACCCCTGCGCGCCTGGCTCCGCAGTCGCCCCCTTCTCTGGCCCGCTGCATGGTTCCCCTTCCTGGCGCCCGCATGGCGCGACCCTGGCGGACCCCGGTCTATCAGTGTCTAGTCGGGTCGCGACATCCTGCCCCCCCGAAACTGACTCCCCCCTCCCCTGGGGAGCGTTCTGAGTCCCGGGGCCCCCCGGCCGGTTTGGCCACTGTTGGTGGAATCTCTTGACCAGCTGTGGGGCCAAAACGTCCGACGCCCACACCCATTCTCGGTCCCCCATAGCAAAGTCCTTCCACTCCACCAGGTACTGCAAACGCCCTCTGTAGAGTCTGGAGTCCAAAATGTCCTTGACCTCATGGTGCTCCCCTCCCGCCAGGATCAACGGGGTGGGTGGCGCCGCCACGGGTTGCCAACCGTCGTCCTCCGGGGACTTCTTCAGCAAGCTGAAGTGGAACACCGGGTGTATCTGTTGCAAGTTCTTTGGGAGCTCCAGCTTCGCAGATACTCCGTTGATTACCTCTAGCACTTTAAACGGGCCCAAGTACCGGGGCCCGAGTTTCTTGCTGGGGAGGCCCAGCTTCAAGTGCCGCGTGGACAGGTAGACCCGGCACCCCGCTTTGATGTCCCCCGCTGGTCTTCTTCGCTGGTCCGCCGTCCTCTTCTGCGCCGCCTTGACCTCCAGCAGTTGTTCCCGAAGGGACTCCCAGCACCTGGCCGTCCTCTCTCTCCACTTTCCGAGCTCCTCCGGCTCCCGGGCGGTGGGCTCCCCCAAGTCCGGCAGGTGCCTCAGGTCGGTCCCGTAGACCACGGCGAAGGGGGACATCTCCGTGCTGCTATGTACGGAGTTATTGTAAGCGAACTCCGCCAACGGAAGCAGCTGTGACCAGTCGTCCTGCTGGTAGCAGCCAAAACACCGCAGGTACTGCTCCAGCACCTGGTTGACACGTTCCGTCTGTCCGTCAGTCTGGGGGTGGTAGGCCGAGCTGAGTCCCTGTTCGATCCCCAGCAGTCCCAGGAACGCCTTCCAAAATCGGGACACAAACTGGGAGCCGCGATCGGAAATGACCTTGTCTGGAACCCCATGGAGCCGGAAGATGTGCTCCATGAACAGTTTTGCCACCTGGGTGGCGGTAGGCAGTGAGGCGCGGGGCACGAAATGGGCTTGCTTGGAGAACAGGTCCACCACGACCCATATTGCTGTCTTGCCTCGGCTGGGTGGCAGATCCGTAATAAAGTCCATGGAGATCACCGACCAAGGTCGAGGTGGGACCTCCAGAGGCTGTAGGAGGCCCTGCGGCTTGCCCACTGCCGGCTTGCAGGTGAGGCAGATGGGGCAGCCCGCAACGTAGTCCTTGACATCTTTGCGGAGCGTGGGCCACCAGAAGCTCCGCCGAACCAGCTTCCACGTCTTGACGAAGCCGAAGTGCCCAGCCGCTTTGGCGTCGTGGCATGCCTCCAGGGCGGCCCTCCGGAGGGGTTCCGGGACGTACGCGGCGCTCCCCCTTCTCCAGATGTCCCCTTCCAGTGTCAAGGAGTCCCGCAGGTTCTGTAGTTCCGCGTCTGTTGGATACGCTGCCACTAGTCTGTCGCGGAGCGCTGCAGAAGGCTGGCTGCGCTCCCGGGGGGGTGTCCCATCTTGACCCCCTGTCTGTCCTTCTTTCCTCCTAGCCTAGTTACGGGTGGTGATGGCTCGGGCTAGGTGTTTGTCCTCAAATAGTGGACGCATCTCTGTGCGGACATCCGCCTCGTACTGGGGCAGGCGAGACAGGGCGTCCGCGAGGAAGTTGTCCTTCCCGGGGATGTGGCTTAGCTGGAAATCGTACCGGGAGAAGAACTCTGCCCACCGCATGTGCTTGGCAGTCAGCTTCCGTGGCTGTCGGAGGGCCTCGAGGTTGCGGTGGTCTGTCCAGACCTCAAACGGTTCCCTTGCCCCCTCCAGCCAGTGCCTCCACTCCTCAAGCGCCATGCGGATGGCCGCTGCCTCCTTCTCCCAGGTAGACCAATTCCTTTCCGCCTTCCCAAACTTCCGGGACAGGTACGCTCCGGGCCTGAGACGGCCCTCCCCGTCCCTCTGCAGGAGTACCGCTCCCATGGCCACATCACTAGCGTCTACCTGTACCACCATGGGCCGGGCTGGATCCACATGGATCAGCGTAGGCTCGGCGGCGAACGCCCCTTTGAGCCCCTGGAAAGCCTCCTCCGCCCGGGACCCCCAATCCAGAGCCGCCCCGGGACGCTTGGCCCCCTTTCCTTTCCCCTTGGTGCCTAGGAGATCGGTGAGGGGGGTCACCAAGGCCGAATAGTTGGGCAAAAAGCCCCTGCAGAAATTTGCGAACCCTAGCAAGCTCTGGAGTTGGCGCCGTGTCCGCGGCCGCTCCCACCCCAGGACTGCCTCCACCTTCTGGGGATCCATGGCCACCCCCGCCGCCGAGATCCTATACCCCAGGTAATCTAAGGAGGGGCGGTGGAACTCGCACTTGGGCAACTTGACGTATAGGTGGTTGTCCAGGAGTCTCTGCAAGACCTCCCGGACCAACCGGACGTGTTCCTGGGGGTCCTGACTGTACACCAGCACATCGTCCAGGTAGACCACCACCCCTTTGTACAGGAGGTCGTGGAGTACCTCGTTGATGAGGCTCATGAACACCCCCGGGGCCCCGCTCAAACCGAACGGCATTACCAGGAACTCGAACTGTCCAAACTGGCAGTTAAAAGCCGTCTTCCATTCGTCCCCCTCCCGGACCCGCACCCGGTAGTATGCCTCCCTCAAGTCTAGCTTCGTGAAGATCGTGCCGGTACCCAACTGGTCCAGCAGATCCGGGATGAGGGGAAGCGGGTACGCGTTCCCTGCCGCTATGGCGTTCAACCCTCTGTAGTCCTGGCACAACCTCCGGGTGCCATCCTTCTTGCCCACGAAGATGACCGGAGCCCCCATGGGGCTCTTGGCGGGGCGGATGAACCCTCTGGCCAGATTCTTGTCCAGGAACTCCCTGAGGTCCTGGAGTTCCTCCCCGGACATCTTGTAGATGCGTCCCTTGGGGAGGACCGCATCCTCTGGGATGTCGATGGCGCAATCTGTGCGGCGGTGGGGGGGCAGCTCGTCTGCCTCGGTTTCCCCGAACACCGCCGCCAGATCCCGGTACTCCGGGGGTATCTCCGGCGCCACCACATCCAGCTTGCCCTCGTCCCCTTTGGCCTCCCCCTTCCCGGGGCACTGGGGGTCCGATTCGACCCTGTGCTGCCCACACCTATCCAGGTCGAACGTCAGGCACCCTGAGCGCCAGTCTACTATGGGGTTATGTTCCATCAGCCAGTCCAACCCCAGCACTACCTGGTACCCATCCGTGGGGACCCTAACTAGCATCCTGGACTCCCGGTGGTCCCCCACCCACAAGGAGACCGGCCCCACTTCCACCCCGAACGGACCCCCCTTTATGGGACTGCCGTCCATCTGGACGAAAACTAAGGGGGTGCTCCGAACCTGGGTGGGCAAGTCCAGTTCCTTGGCCACTTCGGGGTGCAGCATACTGTGGTCGCAGCCCGAGTCCAGCAGCGCATCGCCCGTCCATTGCTTGCCGCCGTCCGGGTTTTCCAGCCTCACCCGGACCAGGTTGGGTGGTCTTCCCGCCCGTTTCTTGGGGTCCGTTGACCCTGGCGGGACCTGCAGCCGGGCGTCCTTCACTGCAGGTCCAGGTCGTTTCCCGACTCCGAGCCCTCGGAGTCGGACTGGCGCTTTCCCCTTGGCTCCGACGCGACAGCCGCCCGGCTCCCGGTCTTGGGTGTCCTACTGGTTCCCGACGTCGCTTGGGACCCTGCCGGGGTCCGAACCTCTCCCGGGGGTCGCTTGGGGCACACCACCGCATAGTGTCCTGCCCCTCCGCACCTCATGCAGAGTCCCTCCCGGCGTCTCCTCTCCCGTTCCGGGTCGGGGGTGCGCTTGGGCCAGGGGACCCCCGCGCCATTGGCGGGACGGGGGGTCCCTGAGTTCTCCGCGGGCCTTCGGTCCTTGCCCGCCCTGGGTTCTAACTCCAGCATCCCCAGGTCTGCTTCCAACTGAGCCACCGTGCGGCACCAGCCGTCCAGCGTCGACAGCTCCCGAGGGGTCCCCTTCACTACGGCCCACTTGCGGAGCTCAGGATGGAGGCCCTCCTTGAAATAGTGGACGAGGACCTCCTCGTTCCAAGAGGAGATTCGGGCGGCCTCCCCCCTGAACATGTCTACATAGTCCTGTACTGGGAGACCCCCTTGCCTGGCCTTCTGGACCCGTCGCTTCGCCTTCTCCTCCGCCTGCGGGTCTTGGAAGCGCTCTCGTAGGGCCGCCAAGAAGTCCTCCAGGGTGGCCAGAGCCGGGTCCCTGCGGTCGACCAGGAGCATGGCCCACTGGCCGGCCTTCCCCTGCAGGGAGGAGATGACCGCCGCTACCAAGTCCTCTGGGTCGCAGTCGCCTCCCCCGTACCTTCTGGCGTGGTTCCTTGCGTGGAAGATGAAGGTGGAGAGTTCCGCCGGGTCCCCCTCGTAAGTGGCCCTCAGCTCCGGGGGCGGCCTGCGCCGCGCCGTCGCCCTCCGGCGGGCGTGCCTCCCGCGGGCCTCCGGGGTCGCTGCCGCGCGCTCGTCCTCGCTGCTGTCACCCGTGGAACTCCCCGCCACTGCGTCGTCCTCCAGCCGGCTGCTGCGACGTCTTGGCAGGGGAAGCACCTGCCCCCTTGGGGCCGTCCCGTCCAACCACGTCAGCCGCTGAGTCACTCCGGGCTCCTGACCTGAGCCCTCCCCTGGGGTCTGCCGACTGCAGACCCCCGATCCCGCGTGGCCTTGGCTCCCGCCGCCGCTACGACTTGTCCGGGGCACCGCGCCCCCACAGGCCTGGTCCAACAACCGGCCCGACTCCTCGCCAACCCGCAGCCGCTCCCAGATGAGGCGGTTCAGCTGCTCCTGGAGTCGCCGTAGCTCGCCCAGGCTCCCGCTGTCTGGTCCGGCCGAGGAAAGGCTCCGTTGATTCGAGGTGAACAGATCCGCCGGCCGCTCGAGTAGGGTGCTCGAGGTAACGGGGGTCTGAAAACGTGCCGCTCCGCGCCATGGGGTCGCCATCTCGGTAGCTGCCGGTAAGCGATCCCAACACGATACGGACGTTGAAGTTTTGGAGAATCCTCACTATGTCGTGTCCCCAATGGTGACTGTAGCTAGCTGTCAAGAACGCACGCCACTCCGAGAAGTCAGCGGAAGTTGTCTTGAAGTTTATTGTACAGCACACAGAGAAACGTGGAAAGTCCGTGAGGATTCTGAGGAGGCCACCTCAGAATCCCCCTTATGTACACCTTGCTGGGTGACTCCCAATTCCCCCCTCCCTTCTGCCCTAAAGGTCCGGGGGTAATCCTCTTCCCCACCCGGGGTGGCTTGGACAAAAGAGTTAACTGCTCTGGTCTACCTGCACCATTCATGGGTGCTTTTTGCATTGTTATTGCGATGCTGCCGGTTCCACCACGCCCGCTACTGATGGCTCGTTAGCGGTCGTTATCGCCCATTCTGGGGTTGTTTACCCCGCGGGGCATGCCTGGGCGAGGTCGGGCCTTGCTGCGCTCGGTTTAACCCCTGCGCGCCTGGCTCCGCAGTCGCCCCCTTCTCTGGCCCGCTGCATGGTTCCCCTTCCTGGCGCCCGCATGGCGCGACCCTGGCGGACCCCGGTCTATCAGTGTCTAGTCGGGTCGCGACAGTTGGTCACTAAGGTGCTACTGGAAGGAATTTTTTAATTTTGTTTAGACTTACAGCGTGTGAGACTGAAGTCTTATTGTGCCATTTCAAATGCTTAGCTTCAAAAATCAGATATTTTTGTACAATGGTTTTTATTTAAATAGAAAAGCAGCTTTTAATTCAATCTGAGTCTTAAATTATTACGATTAGTTACAGTATGTGATTAAAAGTGGCATGTGATTAAATGTAACCCTACAGGTAGTGTAGTAACAGTGTGAAATTGGGGGAAGAAACAGGATGTTGGTCTTTCTAGCAACAGATGGGGGAGATTTCCATTCAGAGCCTCCCTGATTCGCACATCCTAAAACGATACACAAAGAAAAATGCTGCTATTCTTCAAAATTCACACTTTTTCTGATTTTTTTTTTTACAATATAGTTCTTCAATCAAAAACTGTGCAGAAGCATTTAGATTAGAGGGAATTGTGCATGAAAATACATTTTGAGTTAAAATAGCATACATTATGCTTTTTTGGCAACAATTGATTGCAGAAATATATATATATTAGGTAAAATTGCACACAAAAATATAGAAATGTGCATTCAAATGCTGATGATTTTTTGTGATTTTTCTTAAGGTTCACACAATGTAATGAACTGGATTTAGGACTGGCAAAAATGGAAAACAAGAGAAACCAAAGCCAACAGATTCATACATCTCTGTTTTCTATGGGCTTATTCACATGCACACATTGAAGGAGCCTTTATGTCGCTTTTGCTTTTACAGGTGTTATAGCATGGCTTGCAAATATACTGTCATTTCACAAATGGAGAACACGATGCCACAGCTGTTTGAATATGAATGTACAGCTTGGGATGCAAACATGGTGGCTGTTCCTTTGACATTCATTGGGTCCTAAAGCAAGGATGGCTCTACAAGATGTTATTGGCCTGCAACTCCCATCATTCCTGACCATTGGCCAAGCTGACTGGGGTTGATAGGAGATGGAGTGCAGCAACATCTGGAGACTCACAGGTTCCTGACCCTTGCAAAATGCTCTCCAGAACTTCGTCCCCCACCCCATCATTTTTTAATGTATTTAAGATCCACATATATAATAGCCCCCGCAGATTAAAAAGTTGTGTGAGCTGGCTGGGACTGATAGGAACTAGAACAACATTCGTCACAAAATCTGGAGCGTCACGGAATCCCCATCCCTACTCTAAAGCTTTGCCCACAGGAACCTCCAAGCAGACGCATAATAATAATAATAATAATAATAATAATAATAATTTACTATTTATACCCTGACCATCTGGCTGGTTTTCCCCAGCCACTCTGAGTGGCTTCCAACAAAATATTAAAAATACAATAAAACATCAGACATTGAAAACTTCCCTAAACAGGGTGTCTTCTAAAAGTCAGATAGTTGTTTATTTCCTTGACATGTGTTGGGAGGGCGTTCCACAGGACGGGCACTGAGGAGGCCCTCTGCCTGGGGAGTTGCACTGGATGCGGAAATTTCCAGTGTGTTTACTTGTGTGCTCCCTAGACTAGATCTTGCCATTCTTTTACCTGTACCAGAGTTTGTTGCTCCCTGCTGAATACTGGACTTACCACCAATTTGCTTGCACTGGGTGCAGAGCCTTGGGGGGCACTGCAAATATTATGTAGAATGGAAGGCAAGAAGCAGGGGGTGCCAAATTTAGGCGCTGCACAGGGTGCGACTGAAATTTGAGACCCCAAGGATTTCTGGGAAATAATTTTCTAGTGTTCTTACATACATTTTGCAATTTATAAGGGACTGTCAGGCTATCATTTCATGTGCTGCAGTGCTGTTTGGCCCTCAGCTGCTATATACTAGTATTCTAAGTAGTTCCTAATACTTGTTTGCCAGCCACTTCCAGGATTGTGCATGCATGCATGATGAACCTCTTGGTTTAATGAGTCCTAACAATCAAGCAATTAGAAATTAATGAGCTCTGATACTAGGAGTTACGCTATAGAAAGGTACTGTTTAGCCACAACTCAAAGGTCAGTTCCGAGTCATAATTAAGGTCAGACTGACTTCCTGCTGTTTATGTAGCATTGTATGACTAGCCTTTTGTGCAGTAGCTAGATCAGGGATCAGCAGGGGGCCGGTCCACTGTCCCTCAGACCTTGTGGGGGGGACGGACTATATTTTGAAAAAATAATAATGAACGAATTTCTATGCCCCACAAATAACCCAGAGATGCATTTTAAATAAAAGGACACATTCTACTCATGTAAAAACCCCTGGATTCCTGGACTGCCCGCGGGCTGGATTTAGAAGGCAATTGGGCCGGATCCGGCCCCCGGGCCTTAGTTTGCCTACCCATGAGCTAGATAAAAGCAAGGCTGGTTTGGTATTGCATTGGCAGCATCTCATTAATATATATGTGAGCACTTGTTCACTAGTGAGCAAAAATTAAAGTATCCTGAAACTGTGCAGTGCTGTACTAATCAGAAGCCCCGTTTAGCCCCATAAGATCTGATCCCAAGTAATTACTTACTGTACAGGATTGCGTCCCTAATGACCTACTTTATGCACACATTGTGTTTAACTCATAGAAAAAACTAACATAGGAAAGAAGGTACCTTTTATCATATGTGGTGGGAGTGTAAAAGGGTGAAAGGCTTCTGGGATATGATATATGGTGAAATTAAGAAAATGTTGAAATATACATTTGTTAAAAAAACCAGAAGCATTCTTATTGGGAATTATAGGTACAGACATTAAAAAGCAAGATTTTAAGCTCTTCCAATATGCAGTGACTGTGGCGAGAATGTTAATAGCACAAAAATGGAAACAAGAACAAACACCGACAAAGGAAGAATGGATAGTGAAACTAACGGAGTATGCAGAATTGGACAAGATGACGGGGAGAATCCGAGAACAGCAGGACCAGAAGTTCATCAAAGACTGGACTAAATTTGCAGACTATCTAAAGGAAAACTGTACTCAATTGAATACATTGGTAGGACTGCAAGAAGCTTTGTAGAGTAAGGAAGAAATGTTGTTGTTAATACGAAGATATAGTGATTAATTTTTAGAAAGTAATAATATAAAACAATGATTGATTTAAGAAATATAGATATAAGGAATAGATATTAGAATATCATGAGGAAGGTTTGACGGAAGTCATGGCCATAAAAAGCCAAAATGGTATAAGATGTGAAGATAAATATGTGAATTTTATTATTGTATTCTTATAAAACTAATAAAAATGATTTAAAAAGAAAAAAAAGAAAAAGCTAACATAGCTTCATTATATAGAGACTGTGTAATGGGTTGTTCCATGTTGGCAGGTAGATTAACTTGAAGGTAGACAAGGGTAAGTCAGAGGCGGAGCTAGCTGCTCCGGCACCCGGAGCGGCACACATGGGGGCCGCCATCCACGGCAAGCGTCCCAGGGGGGCGGTGGGTGATGTCACCCCCCTTAGGGTTGACACCCGGGGTGGACTGCACCTACCGCACCCCTTTCTCTGCCAGTGGGGTAAGTCCTGTCCCCCCGCAGGATTGAGCCCTGCCAGAACACACATCAGCTGATGTCACCCAATAATGCTGATTGACAGGTGGGCATGGTTTGCAGGGCAAATTGGGGCCACCTGGCGGGTGAAAACTGGTCCCCATACCAGAGGTTCCCACATAACCTAGTTTCTAGGACTTTTTCGGTCCCGCCTGGCAATCCTGGGAAGGACTTTCTGGATTTACAGCATGTTCTCTCCTCCTCCTCCTCCTCCTTTCTAATGGCCCAAACCCTTTAATCAGGCTAGCATTCCATTTCAAATGAAACCAGTTCTTTTCTTTCTGTTAGAGACCAAGCTGGAAAAGCTGTGGTGGTGGCTATAACGCTGATCGGTTGCAGACAATGCACATGTCGCCCGTCACAGACCTTAATCAAATCAAATCAAAATTGCAAACAAGCAATGAATTTTTAACAAAGCTAAAATCAGTGGCCCATTCATATTTTAAAATGTACCTCAAACAACAACTGAGCCAATTAAATCAGATTGCAGAAAGATTTCTCCCTTTGCACATATTGATGGGTGTAATTATGTAAATTTATTCTCAACGTTCAGTTATATTTCCTGGATCACAACCTCTGTGAGGCAAGAAGAATTTCAATATAAAAGATACTATTTCATCATCTGTCCACAGACAGGCGACTAAAAGTGTCATCCTGTCATATGTGCAGATTAACCAGCCCTTCGGTATTGAGATCAGTTTTTTTTAAAAGGTTCTGTAGCAATTTAAGCTGGTTCTCAATCCTGATTCCCAGGTATTGAAATTTCATCATTCAAAAATGGAATATTTACACACAGGAAAAATAGGGAACATGTGTTGACCTCCCCCAGCTGTATAAAACTACATGATCATTGCTGAATTTCTCTAATCAATTCTATTCCTTCCCCCACCCCTCTAATTCAATTTTTCATTATGTCAGAGGTTAGAAAAAAAACAGCAAGTGGATCTACACTGATTTGATTCCCCAATCCCTTTCAGCAGCACAATTGAATCCCTGGGTAGCTGAAGCTGAACATCATTCAGCTAGAGAAAAGTTTCATCTGTACAAATGGGCAATGCAATCTACTACTGAGAAATCTGTTGACTCACTGTGGAAACAGCATGGCAATATACTGTAATTTCCTGGATTGCTGCAGGTTTCTAGCCAGTGGAGACTGGTGCATGCAAGTCAGAGAAAAAAGTGCCAATTTATGTGCCAAAGCTACAGGGAACTAGGCAGAGGGCCTTCTCGGTAGTGGCGCCCACCCTGTGGAACGCCATCCCGTCAGAGGTCAAAGGGATCAACAACTACAGTATATGACCTTTAGAAAATACCTGAAGGCAGCCCTCTTTAGGGAAGCTTTTAATCTGTGATGTGTTGATGTATTTTAATGTTTACTGGAAGCCGCCCAGAGTGGCTGGGGAGACCCGGCCCGATGGACGGGGTACAAATAATAAATTATGATGATGATGATGATGATGATGATGATGACTGATCTGATGGTTTTTGTGAGGTGTTTTTTGTTTTTGTTTTTTAACATGGGGGAGCATTCAGTCATATAATATCTGACTCAATACTATTGATGTATTCCCTGGTGGTCTGCATTGGTTAAAACCATGTCTTTCACCAACCATGTCAATCATGTCCTATAATGGAACGTTAATTCGAACAACATGCCTAAGCCATGTGGGATATAACACCAGTCTTCTTTCATTTATCCTTTTTTCTAAAGCCAACCTGTGACATATTATGTCAACCTGGGGCATAGTCAGATATGGAAGCATGATTCAGCCACCGCTTCTGAAGCATCCCCTTTCCTCAGCCTTACTGACCCCTTTGACGAAACCAGGCTTCATAAAAGAAAACATTGTATGGGGTGATGAGAACAGTGTGTCTCTTAGGAGCTGTGTGCAACTTGTCAACTGGTTGTACCAGTTTTGAGCCGAGTACATTCTGTTAGGAGCATAACAAGAGACAGGCAATGCTCCACCATCTCGTCATAATAAATGACACTTTGAGTTAATTATTACTTTGTAATTCTTTATTTAAACTTTGTACCAAAATTCATTTGCAATATAGCCTTTCATGCACAACATGAAAGGCATTATTGTGTGCGGTCTGGGTGTGGCAGGATCCCAGGTCAAATACGGAATAATTTTGTTTACATGCTTGAGTGGTGCAGTGCATAGTGTACACGTTGCACAGATAGCCACTTGATTTATAAGACTAATTATTTACATTGGGTTGTTTGCACAAAGAAACTTTTAATATACCTGGATTCCCTAGGCCAAGTCTGTTCTCAAGGGATTGTTCTGCCCTGTGCTTAAGTAATTGCAGTTAAGATACCAGATAGGGCCTTCTGGTCAGAAAGCTGTGGTCAAAACATTTGCGCTGGTATCTCTGCTAAACTGCTGGAGTAAACTTTTGGTAATGCACAGAGACTTTAAGTCAGTGCTAAGAAATACTCTCCACATTCATAAGGTTCTAGGTTGAGTCTTAAGCATCCAATTGCACCTCCAGCAAAAGGGGTGGGTCTTAAGACAAATCCAGTCTAAAACTGCCTGAATGTACCACTGGTAGTCAGATGTCTCTGGGAAGCCTAGGCCCAAGCATCATCTGTTATTTTTCCTCAGCGTCTGGTAGTCAGAATATGGAAGTTGGGTTTAGTTATCCTGGCTAATAGCTGTAGGCAGACACATATTTTCATGGATTTTTTCCATGACCACCTAAAGCTATGTAAACCAGTACATAAAGTGGTAGTGAATTCATAAGATTCTTTTCATTATGGTTTACATTTACATTATTGTTCACAACTGGCACAAAAATACCTCAAAGCTACCTATCAACCATTGTAAAACAAGATACAAGAAGATAAAATGTTTCTTAAGGAGTCCATTCAACAACAAGAATAAAAGGGATGAATCCTACTCCATCCCATTAATTTATGAATTATACACTTCTGTGAGTAATGTATTTTCATTTGTCTAGCCTAAATCTTCTGCCAATCAAGATAATTGAGAGCCCTCCCTCCTGGTTTTAGTATTATGAAGGTATGATTCTGACAGGGTTGTGAGCAGAGTGTCCTCTAGTGGTCCCCATCCTCTGTCAGTGGGCCCTGATGAACTCCAAGCGGTGCCAGATTTTTAGGTGTAGCTATCATTGTAATTTGCCCTCAGTGCCTCAGATGTAGCACCATTCAAAAGCAGCAGTAGCCAACCGGATACTGTCAAATTCCAAGCCCCATCAACCCCAGCCAAAATGGCCACTGGCCAGGACTTGTAGTTGAACTTTGAAGTTGAACAATATCTGACTGCTCCTGCTCTAGGGCATTGTGGGAAATTGAAATGGCAGATAGAATAGGACTGTTTTTTCCCCATTTTGTTTTGTTTTGCATGCCTCCAAGGCAGTCCCAGCCAGGATGCTGGGTTCTGGCTGCAACCCAGTAATGTCAAGTACTGAAGCTGGTCCTGATTTATCTATCATCGATCTATCTATCGATCTATAGATCTATCTATATCTCCATCTGTCTATCTATGTCTATCTATTTCTATTCTAATGTGTATATTTGGAAATTTATGTATCTATTCTCTATGCATTTGTTCACCACTTAAAATATCATAACCAAATTTTGCATATGGTTCCTGAAATCCAGGAGCAGATTTTCATCTATGTTTAGATAAAACCGGACACCACTGTGACTCAAGATGATGAACTGCACCTTTGAAAACATGCATTGATTTCAATCAAATTTTCGGTAATAGGTTCTGAGATCAAGGAGAAGGTTTTCATCTGTGTTTAGATACAAATGGACACTATTTTGAATCAAGATGGCAGACTGAACCTTTCAAAACCTCACTGATTTTGTTGGTTTCTTAGAATTCCCAAGCCACACTGCATAGTAGGCTACTGATAATTTTATAAATCTCTGTCAGTACTCTCTCCCTGCCCCCACTCCCAAAAAACATTAATGTCAGGCATGTTTTAGAAACCTTCTGAAAATTACAAACATGTAATTTAATTACGCATGCGTGTTTTTAAATTCTGTTGCTTCTGTCTGTAGTTTTTATTAATTAAGCAGCCCATAGATTTTTGTTAAACAAAACAGCTGCTTAAATATATGATTGCCAGCCTGCCAAAGGTACAGGGTTCATTAATTGGTTGCTTTCATGTTAATGTACAAACCGTGAATGGTTTTCTGGAATGTTCATTGTTTTTAAAATGTATTATCTTCAAAGTATACTCAACCCTTATTTTGAAAATAGCAACAAACTCAGTGTCAGCATAGAAGAGTCAGTGAGCAGGCTCTCCATCATAATTCTCTCATTCAGCTGCAACCTGCTCAGTTGATCAGGATCAGTAGTGAAAAACAAGAACTGAGTACCTTGTGGTCAACAAGAAGGTACAAAGGTTTACTCTGACCCTGCATAGTGGTCCTCATACACTTCTTTTTATCCTACTGATTGTACAGAAAATTACTTCTAAATGCCTCAGGCAGGCCTATTTAATATCTGTTCTAGCAGCTTGTAGATAAATGGACACCAACTCATTTGAACTGGTATCTTTGAAATGGAATATACTACGGGAAGAAAGGGGTAAAAAGAAGGTATTATAGATATCCTTCCCAAATAACTATTATAGAGGGAAACGTTTTGTGGTTTTGCCTATATCGCTCATAGCTTCCTTTAGAATCCATTTCATATATAATCCTAATACCGGTAATTTAAACACACTTCTATTACCTTTATCAGACCAATGTAATAGAAAGAAAGCTGTGCATTGACAGGCGCTATGTGTTATCTCCCAGATCTAAAATGCTTGATCCACATACATTTTTGTAGGGAATTTTATATTTTCTGTTAAATTTGTCAAGTACACTGAAAAAAAGTATGTGAAATCTCTAAGCTATTCAGTGGCTCTTCTGTGCATGCAAATTACCACTAGCTGCTGCAGTCAGAAAGTCATGAAGAAATACTGGGAAAAGGACTTTTTAATCTTAAAGTGGAGTAGATGTATGTACTTCTGTAACCCAAGAAACCCTTATTAAAACATTTTTTTAAAAAAAGAAGAAGAAATACATGTGAAGATGGCCGTAGTCTTCTCAGGAAATACATTTTCTTACTTCTTTTTCATATTAGTACAGTGGTACCTCGGTTTTTGAACGTATGTAATCCATTCCGGAAGATCGTTCGACTTCCAAGACGTTTGAAAACCAAGGCACAAAGAGCCAGCTGGAAGTTCAATTGAGAAAATTGAAAAACATGCAGCGGAAGCCGTTCGCCTTCCGAGATGTGTTCAAAATTGAAACATTTACTTCCAGGTTTTCGGGATTCAAAAACCAAAACGCTCGGTTTCTGAGACGCTCAAAAACTGAGGTACTACTGTACCCAGCACAACAATGAATGCAGTCAGAAGGTCAGGTTCTATTGAAAGTCCTTTTCTCTCCCTCCCTTATCAAAGCTGCCCACCTCTTTTGCCCAGCTCGTCCATAGGTTGTCTTGTAAGTCTAAGATTCTAACGGACCCCATTCACACCAGCAAGTGACCCTTATTTTCTCCGTATCTTATGTAGTTGTGTACTTGACCAAACCCACACAACTCATGGACCACTAAGACAGACACAGTGCTTTAGACATGTCTTGTGGCCTATCAGGTTTCTCGTTGCTTTTGTAATCTTAGCAAGCAACAAAAACAGGACGGTCACTGAACCCCTGATGAATCACCAAACACTGCTAATAAACTCCAATTCAGTGCAGACCTGCTTTAGGCAACTTCTTCATAGCAAACTTTGAACATTCTTGTTCCTTTCACTATATCACACCCTCCAAGTGTCCCTATTTTCCAGGGACATCCCTAATTTAGAGAAGCCATCCTGGTTTCTGTGTTGGGTTTTCTTAATATTGATGTGGTCAATGGTGCTACTCAGAGGTGTGTATTTGTAATTATAACCTGCATGGCAGCACATCTGTGAGCTCTTGACAATTCAACACACCAGTAGTATCTTAAGAATTTAACTAATTAGGGGGGGGAGTTTACCTGCTGCACCAAATGCAGCAATGTAATACGGTAATTGGTTATTTTGAAAACTGTATTTAAATTGACCAAATGCTTTGTATGGTACTGGCTGGTGTAGAGTGGTGAGTTGCAGCTGTTTGGTTATTATTTAAAAATAAAGATAAGTAAAGATATTGCGGGCAAGTTTTTATTCCATCGCCCCAGTTGCTGCACAAACTCGGTTGGTGAAGAAAGTCCAACATTTTGATTTGATTTCAGAATGTCCCACTTTTCATTAGGATGTCCCTATTTTCACTGGAGAAATGTTGGAGGGTATGGAGTTATTCAACCCCCGAGCCGTCTGAAGGCAATCCTGTATAGGGAAGTTTTTTATATATATATTTAATGTTTTATTATGTTTTTTATATATGTTGGAAGCTGCCCATAGTGACTGGGGCAACCCAGTAAGACGTGTGGGGTATAAACAGTAAAATTATCATTATGGAATGGGACATCCCTATTTTCATCAGGGAAATGTTGGAGGGTGTGCTATATTTTTCCCCTCTTTGAAGCATGGTCTGAAACTGCACATAATCAGTGCTGACTTTTTTATTTAGATAGGTTGCTTCTGTGATGTAACTTTCAAAGTGTTGGATAGGACACTTCTGTTTATTCGCTTAAATTGCTCTGATGTGTTTTAGAATGTCTGTCTAAAATTCCCATGCAGCACAATGCTTTGCTCCTTTCCTTAGAAGCAAGCCCCACTATATCCAGTGAGACTGAGTCCTAGATAAGGTAAAGGTAAAGGGACCTCTGACCATTAGGTCCAGTTGTGTCTGACTCTGGGGTTGTGGCGTTCATCCCGCATTACTGGCCGAGGGAGCTGGCGTACAGCTTCTGGGTCATGTGGCCAGCATGACAAAGCTGCTTCTGGGGAACCAGAGCAGCGCACGGAAATGCCGTTTACCTTCCCGTCGGAACAGTACCTATTTATCTACTTCCACTTTGACGTGCTTTCGAACTGCTAGGTTGGCAGGAGCTGGGACCAAGCAACGGGAGCTCACCCCGTTGCAGAGATTCGAACCACGGACCTTCTGATCAGCAAGCCCTAGGCTATGTGGTTTAACCCACAGCGCCACCTGGGTCCCAAGTCCTAGATAAGCATGCATCCAATTACAGTCCTAAACTACTCAGAAGTAATTTCGTTGTCCCCGAAGGGGACAATGACAATAAAATATTCTATTCTATTCTATTCTATTAAATGCTGCTTATTAGCTTGTTATCCCTTTGCTTCTACTTGTGCATGATGGCAAGTGCATGTTTGTATGCATGTTTGAATGCATCATATATCCTTGCCTAACACTTTCGATTTTTCACTGCACCTATAAATTGGGCATGCATTGTGAATGGTAAAAGCATTTGGGACATAGCCTAAGGAGTTCTGTATGACTGGAGCCTTGCTGGAGGCTGTGATCTGTTGTTCAGCATCAGTTACATATTCAGGGTGTTATCCGGTGTTGGTGTTATGCAGGATAGAACCAATGAAACCCCAAAATCAGTTTAAAACAACAACATCACCTTCACACCTACTGTTGAATAGATTAAAATGAATACAATAAAACAACTGTCTGCTTTCCAAACATCTTCTTTTAAAGGTTGTTGGGTTGTTGTTGTTTTGCTAGCTTCTGGAAGGCTGTGCAAGAACAGGTGTGGGTGTCTCCTTTAGAAGGGATTTTTGGAGCATTAGCAGCATAGCCACAGAACAAACCTTCTTCCTGGTGACAAGCAAGCATACTTCAGACGACAGAGAGGAGGAGCTTTGAAGATGATCTCAATCAGGGGTTGACTTTGGTAATCTTCCGTAATATGGCGCCCTGTGTAAGGATATTTTCAGTTATGAATCTTCTGTGTTTTGTGTGCCTTCGTCTTTGTACCCTGGGTGGGGGAAGCGCCCACACTGCCCTAAAGCTGGAACTGATCTCAATACATGGGCAGGTTTGGGGGAAGAAGGTAGTCGTCTAGATAACTTGGTCCAGAACAATTTGGGGCTTTGAAGATAATCACAACCAAATGGGAAGTTAGTGCGGCTGCTATAGTCAGGAATCCCCATGCTCCCTATATGCGGACTCTGTTAACATTCTGGCTGCTGCAGCTTTGGTATCAACAGTAGCTTCTGAGTATTCTTCAAAGGCAGTTCTATATAGAGCACGTGGCAATAATCCAGGTATGATGTAACTAAAGAATGCATCATCATGTCCAGATATGCATTCTCTGGGTGGAGTTGGAGAACCACTCTCAGCTGGGCAAAGAAACTGCTGGCCACAACGGCCATCTAGGCATCTAGGATCAAGGCCGGGTCCAGGAAACGATTAAGTCTCTCTTAGGTACAGGAGAGATGTGATGTGGTGTTAATTGCATTTATGCAAACTAATGTGCACATTTTCAAAAAATGGAAACAGCAGCTGAAGGGGTGGAAGTTAGTATTTGTCTGGGAGCATAGGAGATAAGGTGGGAGAAGTTTAACTCTTTACCCCTCACCATAGTCCCAATGAAAACTGATCCTCTGAAGCTGCTGTTTGCATCAGAACAGCTTCCCTCCCTGGTGGGTGGGTAGATGTATCAGGACCACAACAAGGGAAGAAGGGTTAAACTTTCCTTCCCCACTAATTTCAGTTCTGGTGCTGCTTAGGGCCCCAGAGGCTATTTATATTACTGTATTTCTTTCGTTAATTTCCTGTACTGCTTTACTTTTCTTTTGGGGTAGGGGGATATCTCTAAGCAGTGTACAACCTATCTTAAAACAAATAAAACTTGAAAATGAAAATGAAATACAGAAGACAACAAAGACGCACATTTTAAAAATGCATGTATTTTTTTTATATATAAAAAAGTGTGTTAATTGCATTCACTGAGGCTGAGTCTTCACAATCCATTTAAAGCACACCCATCCCCCAAAAGGGAAAAAATAATCCTGGGAACTAGAGTTTGTTAAGGGTGCTAGGAACTGTAACTCTGTGAGGGATAAATCACAGTTCCTAGTATTCTTGTAGTGGAGGGATATGCCTTATGTGTGCTTTAAACGGATGGTGTGTATGCAGACTCAGTCAAAGTTACATCTAGTTTAGCTCTCATGGTGGCTCTGTGTTAACTTGGAGGAATTATTGAGCATTTGCTCATTAGAAAAGCAGCAGCTGAACTGCTTTGCTGTGCAATTCCTCTGCTAGTTAGCAGCTTTCTTGGGCTTTCCAGGAGAAAGGATGCATTTGCTATTGGACAGCTCCTACACACTTGACATGCTCCAAAGTCATGTGTAGATTCTTTGTTCACCATTTACAGTACCTTTTTTTGTACCAGTAATTTATTTTCCATGCCAATTATTCTCTTTTGCTGAGGCAGCTAAGTGGAGCGTCTCTCTGTCTGCTTGTATATTTGCAATCCTCCTGAGATATACCGTGTCAGATACAGCACTAGCGTTATGTAACACAGTGAGGAGTGTAGCACACAGCACACCCACGCTTTTAAAATACCTCAAGGTGAATCTTAATTGCATATTTATTGAGAAATAATACAAAGTGTTGCTGTCTGGTCTTTGACCATAATAAAGATTGATTGACTGAACGAAGATTGTTTTTCAGCAGTCATATTCCACACATTTATGAGGAATTTATGTAGCATTGTTTTGTTGTGTCTCATAACCGTTTGAAACATTGGATTGACACATGTGCTTTAAAAAAAAAGAACACACCTTGAAGACATTTACTTATTTAGAGGATTTCTTACCTGTCCTTTTCCATTAAAAATTGGGGTTTGTGTGCACACACGTTCCAATGCTCTGACCCATTGGCATGTTCAGGTAAATGCCTGAACACATCTTTGATGTTACACTCACCAAGTGATGAACATGTGTTGCTTTTTTATTATTTATTGTTTTCATGCATGAGGATAGCAATAACAGTAAACAGAAACGAAAATCTAAAAGTCTGGAAATGAAATACAAAATCAATCTATAGCCACAAAACCATTATGGGGGTGATTCAAATAATATGATATCTCTCACATATACTGTACATCTTATCTAGATCTTACATTGTGGTTCATTTTGTCCATATTTGAATAAATCACCCAGCCACAACTTTTTCACCACTTCTAGTAGTGTCTCGTATTCTCCAGTGCCCATTGTATATTGAATAAAGTTCCACCACACAGCACTAAAATGCTGTGGCTGTGCTTTTAGTTGTAACAAATGTGTGGAGAAAGTATTTTTTCTGATATTGCTATATACCATATGTTACCATACCAAGTCTTCAAAGACACATTATCCAGGTTCTTAGGTGATAAACATGTGTGTGTTTGAATTAGTAATTAGAAGATGCCTAATATGGACACAACCTGGTTGGTGCAGCCCAAAACGCTCCTTATAGCCATAAAGGCATATTTAATTTACAGTCAAATCCAGCTAAATAAAATAGAGCTCATGACAAAAGCAAAATTAGGTCTGGCTTTCAGTGTGAGGAAAGAGAAGCGGCCCCTACTAGAAACATTAATAAAACATGTGATGAAATGAATACACCCTTTGCCATAATTAGTATTTTAGCACTGTGGCGTGCTGGTCATTGCCACGGCACTTACTATATCAATACTATGTAGTAGAAGAGCATCCTTATAGACATGTTTCTGCAGCAACTTTTGTTATTCCAGAAAGGGATTATAAATGCAAATTTTAGGGTGTGTGACTGGGATGAAAAAAATGAGGGATCTGCCAAAGTAAACGACTGAGGAATTCATCTATCAGCATTCTCAGAAAAGGAGCCAGATGTAGACCACTTCTAAGTATAGCGAAAAGGTGTAAATTTGGAAAGCTAAATATTTCTTAAGTTACTTTTCCATCTCCTTTTCGAGGATCCATTCAGTGTTTTCGCCAAACACACACTTGCAGAATACAGGCAGTTTATACACTCAGAAAACAGTACTCACATGTTTTTTCCCCATCGCACATAAAAGTTTGCCCTCTTAAGGTCCCAATCCTGCAGAATATCCTTCAGCTGTAGCTGGATTGCCACGGAAGCTACCCACGTATTCAGCATATGTTTTGCGGCAAGAGAGTCCATCTTTGTCATGGTGGCAAAAGCTTCACCAGCTGAATTTCCACATGTTGTGCAGCTATTGAAGAGACAGGAGCCATGAAGGGGTGCAGAGAGTGGACAATGTTTTCTCTATTAGCTGTGCACCTCTTACCCTAGGATAAATTGGGTAGGCTTGAATGGAGTTGGCCTTAGGGACAGTGTTAAAAAGGCACTCCTTACTCCACAATTTCATCAGATCCAGGATTTCTGGGCCTGGCAGTTCTCATCATGGTTTTGGAGGAAATCAGTGTTGAACCTAGTCTGGGGGATCTGGGTTAAAATTTATGTCCTTCGATTTACAAATTGGGTGAGTTTGGAACAGTCACTGTATTTCACAGTGCAGTCACCTCACAGTGCGGATAAATGAGGGAGCCATACAGAATCCCCTGACCTCTACAGTAAGAATGGTCTTACTCAGCTCCAACAGAACTCTTTTCAGCAACACACAAACATACACACAAAATTCCCATAGCTGTTTCAAATAAACACCCCGTGTTTGGTTCCCCCACAATTCACATGTGTGAAGTAAGATCAGTGAGTATGCTCATTTAATTACAAATTTCTCTTTTCTGCTTTGTGTTTCGCTTGACAACATATGAAAGTCTCAAGATCAACCTCTGTGAAAATGCCCCATGCCTCTCTGCAAGCACTAGCCCTCTGTGTGCCAGTAGATAGCGTCTGCTTGCCATCCTGGGACTCACACAGTGAAAACCATCTTCCGCCATGATCAATGCTGAGTAGCTGCTTCTTGGACCTTCCATGTCTTCAGACACCAGGAACGTAGCAAGCTGCCTTATAGCAAAATAGCTTTTTTATACCTTATAGCTTTTTTAACCTTCTCACCCCTTGCTTTTTCCTGTAAGACTAATTGCAGTCGTTAACAGTCTTCAACAGGTTTACCACAGCTATCAGCCTATCACCCATTCCCACCACCCTTCTGAGTAATACCCCTCCCCACCCTCTCATTATATATAAGGGTCTGGTGACTTATGTTTCAGTGTATCTGAAGAAGTGTGTATGCACACGAAAGCTCATACCAAGAACAAACTTAGTTGGTCTCTAAGGTGCTACTGGAAGGAATTTTTTTTATTTTGTTTTGACTATGACAGACCAACATGGCTATCTACCTGTAACTGCCTTATAGCAAGTCAGACTGCTGGTTCATCTAGCCAAGTATTGCCATCTTTGTTTGCAATGGTTCTCCAGAATTTCAGTCTTTCACTCACCTACTACCCCATCCTTTTAACTGAAGAAAAACAGTGTTTTTTCTAATGGGTAGATTATGAGTAATGGGTAGATTATGAAGTGGAAGTCATCATGACAGCTCTCCATAGCCATGCCTCCAAGGAGAGTGCAAACATGCAGGTAACTGTCTTAACTGATGACATCCATAAACTCAGTGGCCCTTACTGCTGACTTCTATAGGTTCGGGTTGCGAAACAAAATCAGCATTAACGAAAGCTCTAGAAAGCTGAAGCGCAACCCCTTAGGCTTTAATTAGAAATGCAAACAATTTTGCAAAGACGTGTTATCATTTAAATTGCTCACATGAAATAGGAGTCTGCTTGATTATTGTCTTCATTCTCTGAATTTGTCGCAAACCAACTTGAAAGCTTTATTATCCCCTCATTCACACGTCAGGGCAGGGAGAATCCATCAGTCATTGTCAAAACAAAATAATTTCTTTCTTTCTTTCCAGTAGCACCTTAGAGCAGTGTTCCCCAACCTTGGGCCTCCAGCTGTTTTCGGACTACAATTCCCATCATCCCTGACCACTGGTCTTGCTAGCGAGGGGTGATGGGAGTTGTAGTCCAAAAACAGCTGGAGGCCCAAGGTTGGGGAACACTGCCTTAGAGACCAACTAAGTTTGTTCTTGGTATGAGCTTTCATGTGCATGCACACTTCTTCAGATACCTCCATCAGTCATTGTTCTTGTTCTTAAAAAAAAAAAAGTCCTGGAGCTGCGCTCCCCTCACCTATACTATGGGAGAAGCCAAGGATTTTTACAGTGACACCTTCCTCATGCAAAGCTTGTAGACCAGATGTGGAGAATCTCTGGATCGCCAGCTGTTGCTGAGTTATAGCACCATCAGCCCAAGCATGAGCAACAACTAGGGATGATGGGACATGTAGTGTAGCAACAGTTGGAAGACCAAATTTTCCCCATACCTGTTGTAGACAATCAAGAAGCTACCTTTTTGTCCTCATCCTCTGATGTTCACCAACAAAACCAAAACGCTCAGCCCTGAGGTGGTTCTGGGAAGGAACCATCCTCCATATCTGCTCTCACAGCAAAAGTGTTTCTCCTACAGGCTGGTCTCAGCTTTCATGGATAATTCTTAGTCATAAACTCTTATTTTTGCCAGTGATGTTTCTTGGTTTCAGAAGTTATGTTGATTCAAAATGGTCACTGCCACAGCCAGTGCTTCAGTTTTTTTAAAAGCAAGGGTTCGTGTGCATTTAAGTGAAGTCATTAATTACAAATGTATTTCTCCTCACCCCATTTTGAGTCGCTCTTTATTATACTCCTACGTCGGCACTCCTCTATTTACAGACAAACTGAGTAAAACACACCTAGCCATGTTGTGAAATTTTATTGTTTCATTTTTTGGCTAGAACTTTTGTAGGTGTAGACAGGCATTTTTATTTTTGTAGCATGAGAGGCATATCCAAAGTCATTGTAACCTGACGGCTGATCCACATAATAGCGTTTTGACCCAAGAAAATATTACAGCACAAATTATGGCATTTGAGATAAGTAACACCCCAAAGGGATTGGAATTTTACTGAATGGCTTAAAATGCACCCATTGTGGAGGCAAATTTATAGTAATCCTTTGGTATTTCTTTGTGGATAGTGACTTATCTAGGAGGAGCGTGACCCGGTTGCTGCAGCACAGTCTTAAATTACTCAGGATTTTGAGGTACTAATAAAAAGCTTTCACTCATATAAATTACATTTGGGGCTTGGCAACCAAACAATCCTCCAGGTTTTCCCTAGCTCTTCCCAGATCATGATTATGCAAATCTTTTACAGGAAACTAGTCATAGTTATGACAGTGTTCATGCAAACTACCAGATTTCTCCCTCAGTGTAAAATCTTAAAAAGTCCATTTCTCTGCCGAGCAACTAATTTTAATCAAGATAGAGGAAGAAGGTCTGTGGTTGTGTCAGACCAGACCTCTGCCCCCATTTTCTCAAAGTAAGTTCTTAGCTACCACTCTGTTGGCACCCTTTTGCCTTAGCTGAATTTGACCTTCAGAGCTTTACATATTGATCCCAATTCGAACATGTAGGTTTCGGCTCCATGTTCCATATTTCCGCAATCCATGATTATGCAAATCTTTTACAGGAATCTATAGTCAATCCTTGTGAATGTGTCCGTGCACAAAGTACATGATGCGCCGCGATTGCATAAGGCACGGAAGGTATGGAGCAACAATATACTTTCTAGCGCAATTTATTTTTCTCATCCTCTTCCGGCCAAAGTAACTGAGGTTGAAATCCTATATGCCAGGGGGTGGGAACTTTTTCAGCCTGTGGGCCACATCCCTCACCGGGGAAGTTTTCGGGGGCATGCCCTGTGATGGGTATGGCCAGAGGCAAAGGTGGGCAGATCAACAGAGGCAGTTTGGTGTACCCCTGAGCCAAGGAGGTAAGTAACTATACAGGCTTTAGGAAAGATTTTTTATGTTAAATGTTTTATTATACTTTTATATGTGTATGATGGAAGCCGCTCAGAGTGGCTGGGGCAGCCCAGTCCAATGGGCGGGGTATAAATAATAAAATGGTTGTTGTTGTTGAGTAGGACATTCCTACTTTCATCGGAGAAATGTTGGAGGGTATGTAGGCTCCATGCCAGCCTCACAAAGGTCAAAGGTTTCTCCTCACACACTCCAGCCCATCTCTGCATCACCCATCCAGGCAAGCAAGAAGCATTTTGCAGTTCAACCATGTACAATCCAGACAGACAGAAGCATTTGAATTGGACACAGAGTAGGCCTGGTGAGGGGTGTGCCCTAGAGAAAGTGGATGCACCCGGGAATGGGGCCTGGCCCAGTGAGAGTGTCAAGGGCCAGAGGCCTGGAGGGCCATGTTCAGCCCTGGGCCTCAGGTTCCCCACCCCTGCTATATACAGTTACCTGACATTGAGTCCCCTTTAACCTCAGTGCATTGCATTCAATGTTGCGTGCACAGAAGACAAATTTGGGTGAAGGATCTTTACCTCCCACCCTCTGTTCAGCTTTCAAATGTATTTCAAAAAGGTTGGGAGATTGTCTTCTAAATGTTGTAGGTAGTGTCATCTGGGAGGTCAAGGTTCCTCCACTCAATTTCAGGCGAATCTTCTACTGCAGTACTGGTCAAATGATTGGCAGTCCCCCATTACCATCTAGAAAAGTTTTTTTGGGGGGGGGATATGGGGACGAAAAGGCCAAGGGACAGATTAGTTGCGCAAGCTGCCTTCTACTTGTGCAATGTTGGATGCAGCCCAAAGGTACTAACAGGTAACTTGCACAATGGAATGCAAGGGTTTGCTAACACCTGCAATTGCAACGTAATGGTGCCTTCTCCTTCCCTACTATCACAGTATCACCCTCAGAGGATCCTCTGCTGGGATTTACTACTCATGTAAATCTGAGGATCTCAAGGTTGATACTGGCACAGTTGTGTGCATGCCATTCCTACTGTAGTTGATCTGCTGCCCATAAGAAAGTTAATTGAAAATGTTGATACTATTAGACTAGTGCTTAAATACTCCCTGGTTTATGATTTGGTGTGATGACTTAATAAATTCAATGAACATAGTGTGCATTCTTGTTTCTGGTGGCCACTCATACAGAACAAAACAAGTACCGTATTTTCTGGCATATAAGACGACTGGGCGTATAAGACGACCCCCAACTTTTCCAGTTAAAATATAGAGTTTGGGATATACTCGCCGTATAAGAAATATGACCCGGCGTATAAGACGCCCCCCGACTTTTGAGAAGATTTCCCTGGGTTAAAAAGTAGTCTTATACGCAGGAATATACAGTAAATGTTTTTGAAACGGCAAAACTGGGGTGTGTGTGTGTGTGATAATTCATTAATTTGAAAGGTGTCAGTCTGAAGAAGATAGGAAAGGAAGAGTTTGTTACATAAGAACTTGTATAAGACACTAACAGTGCACTTCTGTGTAAGTCTACTCAGAGGTAAGTCTCTTTAAGTACAATGAGATTTACTCCCAGATGTGTACAGAAGGGCGACTAACCTGTGACCTATGGGCCATCTCTCCCTCCTCCTGAGGTTTATAGCAGCTCTCCCGTAGATCCCCCCAAAGTATGTGCAGCATTTTAAATTAGTCACTGTGATGACATGGTGCCAAATGATATTTGTGTCTCCCCCAAAAGTGTCAAACGGCTATTTTAAAAAAAGAAGATTCTAACTGAGTTTAAGAATGGATAATGAATGCTAAAAATGATTTAAAATATTTAAATGATTTAAAATATATGAAATACATAAGGCCTTTTGGAAAGTGATCTTGAAAATTGCCCTTGTCACCATGCCTGCTTTTACACTTTGGCCAGTCCCACTTTGATATATAGCTCCCGGAGTCCTGAGCATAGCTCAATGCCCCAAAAAGGTTTGCCAATCCCCATGTACAGGATTGCAACTTAATTCTGCTGTTCTTCAAATACTTGAGACTGTGTGGGGATGCCACTGGGTGCATGGAGAATTAACTCTGTAAAACTTACCAAACTTGAGTTATTGGTATTCACATCATGTATTTCCCATGAACATTGCGGGGTGGGGATATTTGCCCAGAATCTTGACTATAGTTTGGAGAGTGTGGATCAATGATATCTTTGTGCTGGCTTGTGATAACAGCTTGAGACAGGGAGCTAGCGAGGACTGCATCTTTGGGCAAAAGAGAAGCATCTTATTTCTTCTACGTGACTTCCTACACTTTTTCTTCTTCAAAGTAAGGGTTGCATAACTAAGGCCTTTATGCAGACATTCCTCTTCAAATTGAATGTTAACCTGAGACAGCTCGTAAGCTATTATTGGAGGCCTGTCTGAAGATGCAGGTTTTATTTGTTTGTTTAAAGACAGATTAACTGCCTTTCAGGTCACACTGCCCTCAGAAGGCAGCATACAAAATTATGTAGCAAAATTAACACTATATAAAAGCATCAAATTAAAATCATATTAAATTTGAAAATGAACTGTAGCTCATTTAGGGCGTATTCATGTAATCTGAATGTGTCAAATTTTATTTTTCTAAAAATCATTGTTCCCAAACTGAATTGTTGATCTCACAATTACACCGAAATTATACTAGTCTTGCATCTTGATAACATCTGTGAAAATAATATTAAAATGCATTATATTAGGGGGAAATGCTTTGCAAAAAAATGTGCATGAGTCACGATTGCAAAGAAACAGGATGTTAGAAGAAATTTGCACTAATATGCTGGATTTTCATGAGATGCTTTTTTTTTTTTTTAAATGCAAACTGATGTGGAAACAGAATTTAGGATTGGGAAAAAGGGGAACTGAAATTAAAAGATTCACCCATCCCTAGCTGGGAAGCTCCTTTTGGTATTGCTCTGGCAGTTCTCAGCCAAAGAGGGAACACACTCAGAGGCTGCGGGAATCTTGGGATTGTAAGAATCTGCTTTAAAGTGAGTCAGGCCGTTGATCAGTCTAGCTGAGTATTGCCTATATCTGCAGAGTTTTAGACAAGGAGACATTCCCATTCTTACCTGGAGATGATGGGGATTGAATTTAGGGACCTTCTGCATGCAAAGCAGATGCTCTCCCACTGAGCTACAGTTGTCCCCTTCCTTGCCAGAAAGAACATTGGAATCTATATACCAGCTGGAACCGCAAAGCTGAAGCAAAGCACTCTCTGGCTTCTGCTCCTGGCCAGAGGGCAAGGCTACGTATGTGTACTTAAAGGCAGTTAGTCCCATCTGTCCAGATCAGATGATGTCGTTGAGATTATGTCACTTCAAGAATTAGTATCTGTCTTTGATTCCTTTCCTTTCCTTTCTGTTATGTACTGAGCTGAATCCTAGAACAATAGGATCCAAAATGCAACAGTCTGATTGGTCCTAGAACAATAGGATCCAGAATGCAGCAGTCTGATTGGTCCACAGGAGCCACCCAATCCAGCTCCAGGTGGAAGTGAATCAGCGACCTGATTGGCCTGCAAGAGCAGCCTATCAGGCTCCTGGATGAAGTGAATCCGCAACCTGATTGGCCTACAGGAGTAGCCCGGAATTAGCCAATCACGTGGGGCCCATTGTGTAAATATTTTATATATAAGCAGTCGTTTTGGGGAAAGATTCATTCCTTGCTACTATGAGCTGAATAAAGAGCATGAAATTCACACTTGACTCCGAGTATATTTCACTTTCCTTTCCTTTCCTTTCCTCTCCCCATTCCTTTTTCCTTTTATTATATGTTTATTGGACTGAATCTTCCAGCATTTTAGAATTTAGAAATTCTTCTAAATTTCTGTACAGGGCTTAGAAAAAAAATTAGGTGCTTAGTAATTAATAATGGTAATTTCTGCATATTTACATAAGGCATAACTGCTGCTATGAGATGGAGATCCAATCATATGGAAGTAGTTTCTCACGGGGAGCCAGGCCATGGTGATAATGTATGAATTGGGCATTAGCCACGCCTGGAGTGCTTATTTTGGCAGAATATGCAGGCATTCCAATGCGCTAGCTCAGCACCTTTCAGCAGTTCAGATGATACATTTTCGAGGGCACTCTTAGACCGACATCCTAAATCAACGTGGGTAGCTGGGAATAAGATCCTTGAGTTATGTTTACTTTAATCATAAGCCTGCCTCTTCACTTTATAAAGAATATGGTAGATTTATAATTAACAATGTACCACCCTGATTTTTTAAAAAGGCCACTAATTCAAGAGTTACACTACCCTTTGCGGTTACCGTTCTTGTTGAGCAGGTTTCTGAAGATTATAAGCTTTACCATTGTGTTGCTCTAATGCCTGAGACATCTGCTTCTAAGGAGGCATCAGAGCTGCGGAACAACAATGCAATTGTGCTGGCGAAGTCTCTCCGTTTTTGAAGATTGTTCATTAAAAAGTGATGGTGAATGACAGTCAATCAGGGTGGGGGGAGCCCTTTCTCATTATAGCCTTTCTGCAGAAGATTTGAGACTAGAGCACATGAAAGATTTTATCCAGTTTCTTTTAAAAAAAATTTTTTTAATCACTTTCCGTTTTACATCAAATTCCAATACCCCATTTATCCAGTTTCTTGGTTTTGATTTGAAGGAACCCCAAATAGCAAAAAAGGTTACACAATATATAGGATTGAAGATTAAGAATGTTATCAGCATTCACACATACCATACACACACCCCTTACTACGGTTTGCAAGTTAACTTTTAACACAGTGGAACCGGGTGGAGATGCGTAGGATTCAAACTCCCATTGGCCCCAGCCCGCATGCCCAGTTATCAGGAATGAAGAAGAAGAGGAGGAGGAGGAGGAGGAGTTTGGATTTGATATCCCGAAGGAAGGAAATGAAGGAAATAAAGGAAATAAACTACCTGACTTTTAGAAGACATCTGAAGGCAGTCCTGTTTAGGGAACTTTTTAATGTTTGATGTTGTTGGTTTTTTATTATTGTTGTTGGTGTTCTGTTGAGAGCTGCCCAGAGTGGCTGGGGAAACCCAGCCAGATGGATGGGGAATAAATTATTATTATTATTTATTATTACCTTTACAGCTGTATTAAATGATCATATAGTTGCCTATGATTGACGTGCAATCCTTGAGATGAATGAAAGCAGGTACTTTTAATTATATGAGCAACTGATAAATGCTGATGCTTTTGCATAAACTTTGCATCAGTCAGTAATGCTAACTTCAGTTACCTTCAACCTGACACACTTTCAATTAAGACTAGACAGGAAAGGCACATATGTTTTGAGGCCTTCAGCAAGGTGGTGTCCAGAATTGCTTTTTAAGTATACTCTGAGAACTCACAAGTGAATCTACTCATAAATACACAAGTGAAGCAAGAATGAAAACGTAAGCTGCTTATAACTTTCACTTATCTAGCACCCTGAAACAAAACTTGGAACACTGTTTATTAGGAGGAATAAGGCCTGTGGTATGTCTGATTCATCATATATTTGTGTCTATAGTGTTGAATGGATCTGATCAAAATAGTAGGCAAGCTTGTCAATTACTTACTGATGACCTGCTACTAAATTCTGGGTGCTCTGCTACAGGAGTGCACAGGCTAGGTCTGAAGTGTCTCTCTGAGCCTAAAACCATGAAAGGTAGAGAGCCAACAACTAGCCTAATAGTTTAGCAACACTGACATTGAAACAGTTGTCCAAACAGGGTGCAGCTAGACAACCCTCTTGCCAAAATCTGACAGGCAAAGACCATGTCTTGAGTGTATCATTCACATACAAAACCATCTCTGGGGGAAAGGCAGAAGGTACTGGGTTCAATCCCAGGCATTTCCATGTAGGACTGGGAGAAACTATTGTAAGAAGTCCTAGAAACCTGCTGCCAGTCAATGTAAACAGTACTGAGCCAGAAGAGGCAATGACTCCAAAGTATAATGTGAAACTTCTGCTCCCTTGATGTTTCACCAAACCTAGAAAATTTTCTAGAAGCGCTTCAAGATCTTACTGACTGGTTTTCTGGGACTGTGCTGAGGAGGAATGGTGGAAACCACCCTCTCCCCCTGATTCTGAATCTTCCCAGGAAAAGGAGGACAGTGTAGGTTTGGAACAGTGGTTTGCAGAGGGGCATAGTTCAGAAGGCAGATACTGGGAAATACTGGATGGGGAACAACTAGAAGAAGAAACCCTGGAAGAGAGAGGGTTAACAGATTCACAGACATTGGACAGCATTCCTCCACTGCCCTTCCCAAGGTCGAGAAGAGCTCAGAAAGTCTCAGAACAGAAAGCGCAGAGGGTACAAGCTCAGATTACAAAATTTAGGAGTGATGTAGATTAATAGGGATGGATGGGGTGTGAGCCTTAATTGGGAGCGCCGCCATTTCCAGGGAGACATTTTCTTTTGTCTCACACTGTGATTACTAAAGAATCTAACTAGTAACACGTTCCTTTCGTTTGATCTTCTTTACTACCACGGGGGAGGAAGCCGATTCCCTGAATCCTGACACAAGTGGACCTTTAGCTGATGGAAGTGTGGAAATATTCTCTTCCTTGTATCTCCATCCTGCATGAAATCTTCAGATGTTACCTGTTTCATGGAAGCTATTTGATACCAATATGTGCCTAATTAAAAAAGGGTGTAGTGCAGGCATAGGCAAACTCGGCCCTCCAGATGTTTTGAGACTACAATTCCCATCATCCCTGACCACTGGTCCTGTTAGCTAGGGATGATGGGAGTTGTAGTCCCAAAACATCTGGAGGGCCGAGTTTGCCTATGCCTGGTGTAGTGCCTTATTTACCACCTCAAGCCCAGTGTTTGATTCAGATTTAAGGGCAGCTCTGTAGAGACGAGGAATCTCCCGGCATTTTTGGCTCTTTTTAAGAAATCATACAGGAGCAGCATAGGTTCTAGTCACACAGAAACTGCTCGTATAAACCACCCGCTTGTAGAATTCAAAGCTTTTGTAATCAAGTCTCATTAGTAAAATTACATATGATGTACCGGGTAAGCCATACTGAAAGAAACTTGGCACAAAGTCTACCTTATGAATATTACAGAATTGAATTTTCCTTGAAAACAGTATTGTTTCTAAAGAGGATTAAATAATTTGGCAATATTATCCAAGATAGTTATGTAACTGAAATGGTAAAACAAAATAAAAAAATTCCTTCCAGTAGAACCTTAGAGACCAACTAAGTTTGTTATTGGTATGAGCTTTCGTGTGCACGTGGACTTCTTCAGATGAAATGGTAAAGAAATGATATGTGCTGTTTTATCCACAACAATATCCTTACTGGAAGAATAAGAAATAAAGACAATAAACCTTTTAGAAAGGAATGGAAATGTTTTATTGAGTATTTACAAACAATTGTAAACAAATCAAGACATTGGTAGGATTATTGTAAAAACCTGCAGTTTCAAAAATGTTTATTAGATATGAGAATAGATGAATAAAATAATGAAAATAAATGCAAAGAACCGCAGAAAGAGGGGTAAGAGTCAAAGTTTGAAATGTTAGAACGATTGTTGAATAATTGTACGTTTGTACATAAAACGGAAATTATAAATAAAATTATATAAAAAAGAAAGTCACCATGTACTTTCACATATCTGATTCTCATTTCTACTTCAAATATTATAATTTTTAATACATACATTTTCTCCTCTGCCTAACTTACAAAGAAGGCATCCATTAAAATTAACCAAGAGAAAATCTATTGTAACCTAGGGGTTGCTGAGGAAAAGAGGATAGTGCAAAAGATAATTACTACTACACTTTTCAAAGAGAAAAGGCTAATGTCTCATTTTGGCATACTTTTATATGTGGCACTCTTTCAACACTATCTAGCTTTTCTAGAGATAGACTCTTTGTTGATTTAGTTTAAAGCTGTTTTAAATAACTTTTCCATTTGGTGCCATGCTAGGCTTTCAAAATGTGACATATCTTTTATTTATGAAAACCTTACAATAATTTGAAAAGTTGTAAGACCTTTGCATTTTGATCATGCTATATTATAGAATATAAGCTACAAGGAAAATCCTAAAGATACATGCCAGTTGTGCTGTGAAAGTAAAGGGAAACGGAAGTCCTAGATCCTTTAATATGCACAACTGGGAATCCAGACTGCCTTGGGCATCCTTCAGGATTTTAACAAACAGCATAAAATGGTTTGTATTTAGCAACAATATTTCACTAAAACCAATAAGCACATATTGTGCAAAATGTTAAAAGTTGCTTGGGCATGAACCCTAAAACCTATTGATATTTCACTGAAATATTAGTGTCATTTTGGTAAGAGATGTCGAGGTATTAAACGATCCCATTTTCTTCCTTTGGAACTGCAGTAGGATCAAGTCCGTGTTGCTTCATTTGTACTGCAATATCAAAAAGGTAGTCATAACATTCACACCTAAAAGACAAAACGAAAGAAGTTGGCATCTTGGTATGTGATTTAGCACCAATTGTAGCAATATGAATTTTGTGGGTTTTTTTCTTATACAACATTATCTTGGTAATGTCTTTCCTCACATTAGAAATGCAATCATAAATAGCAACAAGACACGAAGAAGTTTTTTTAAAGTTATGCTTAGCTCCCAAGTCTGTGCTAAGATCTGCAAAACATGCAAAGGCTTTTGAAAATATTTGCAAAAGGGAATTGTACTCCCAGGGATCTTCACTTTTGGGAATCTGAATGTATGAGGGCTGTTCTCAGTATCTACATATATTAAAGGAAAGACACAGGTGAAGCAGAAGTGGCCATAGCTTCACGTGAAAGCAACATGCATTCTCTAGTACACCCGGGAATGTAAAATACAGTGGTATTTGCTTGCAACAGCAGAGGGCTACCATTGTGCTTCTTCACAGTTGTACTCACATAGTTGTACTCGACTATGAGTGATTGCCAAAGAAGAAGAACTCACATTGTCTTGGCTTTTTCCCAAGTTTCTCCCCAAACATAGACTCCATGACGTCTGACCAGCACAGCACAGGAGTCTGGGTAGTCATCCATTGCCTGAGCCATTCTTTCCTTCAGGTCCTTCTCTTCAGGTGTGTTCTCAACAATAGGAACCACTAAGGTATCATCATACCTGAAAAGATGATGGAATTGGGACACATGTTCCTTTTCAGGTTAGCATTTTGTTTCTGCTACCTGGAAAGGCTGGTCCAAAGCAATCTGGTTGGAATCCATCTGTCTCAGGAGACAATGGAGGAGTATGTCCCACTTTTCTGCCACAAAGCCGCCCAGGTGGTTATCAATGAATTAAAATCAGCAATGGCATCCACTATACCCAGGGAAGAGCAATCCTTTCTACCCAGCTCTCCTGGTTAAGCTGGCCTCCTGCTGGCCATCAGTGGTACATTACCCCTTCCATCAGTTGAAGGTGCAGGAAGACAGGAGGACCACTGACAGGATGCCTAGCAGCAGCAGTCACCAGTGGAAAGCCCCAATGCAGGGTGTTGTGGAGGTAGGGATTGACTGAGTTGGTCCCAGGTCTGCTGGATCCCAAGCCAGTGTCACTGTTGTCATGCAACAGCATTAAGCCTGAGCTGGGTCATAATACGATCCCCACACCTTCTCCTCCACCAGCTGTGTGCAGCAGAGCTCTGGATGCTTGGTGCCTACTCTGTAAAGGCTCCCGTGTGTGTGTGTGTGTGTGTGTGTGTGCACGCGCTGGATTGCAGCCTAAATCACGTAACACAATGACGACACCAGCAACATGTTACCATGGTATTAGGAAGAGTTTGATCTAAAGCATAGAAGTGAATGAAAGAGGGACTAAATCATCAAAGAGATAGTGAACATCACAGCTTGCTTGTACTAAGGACTTTTTGAAACACACATTTATTTGAAAACATCTCCCTATCTAGGTTTCCATTTGTTCATCATGGCATTGGCACTCAGGAATGGTAGTGTTTGGGTGCACAGCATCAATGGGCACGACCAACCACATGACTTAAGTCAGCAACTGTGCACCACACACCTACCTGGGAACAAGTCCCATTGACGCTCATTTCTGAGGCGAAATGCATAGGATTGCATTGCAAGTGTCAACAATTTCAAAGACGTTGAAACTCTTCTTAACTTTGGCTAGACTCTATCAATTTTTCTGTATTTTGCATTTATTTGTCTTAAGCATTTACCAGAAGCAACAGAACTTCACAAACAGCACAACATTAATCTCTTGTTATTAATCACCAGCATATGGTAGGTGATGCTACACTGTTGGAACAGGTTATTACTGCAATGGACATAACATCCATGAATTGTAAAAAAAAAGAGAAAAAAGTCTGCTTATGCCACTGGTCATCCTAAAACACTAGAGAAGTCAATTCCAGAAGTTAATTGTGTAAAGATCACACCACTTATCAGTTTCGTTGTATGCTCCTGAGTTCTTTCATTTTGAAGGGAGTGAGGAGAGAAAAATACCACGTGAATTCCAAGAATTGATGTTTTGTTCCCTAGCGTAATTGTTTGCTTAGAAGTCTTAGCAGATCATTCGTATTGTTCTATAATATTCTGAGAATCTCAACTGTGAGCAAGATGGAGCCTGTCCCTCCCTGGAATTTGCTCTATGCATACTAAAGTGGGATTAAGATAACCTGGCATTGTTTAAACCAAGTTAATTAAAACTGGCAGGGTACTAGCTATACACTGTTGGAACCATGACAGAAATAATAAATTAAACATGCCACAATTTATATGCTTGAACTTTGTTGTTCTAAAATAAGATATGACTCTAAGTATATCTCGCTCTTATATCTAAAGATGATTGGGCATCTCTCACTCACAGAAGTATCATGATTGTTAGGATACTTCCACGTGATCTAGAAAGGTTAAATACAGTACATGTAAGTTCAATCCATCTTGATTACCAGAAAAACTCTGGAAAGGATGTATTTGTATGTGTCCTCCATAAAATTGGGGGGGGGCATTAGAAGTGAAAACCAGAGCAGCATAGTAGGCCCCTCTGCACTATACATTTAAAGCAATATCAAAATTCTTTGTTTGGGCTTCCTCCAAAGAATCTTGGGAACTGTAGTCTGATATATGGGGGTTATGGTGCCGAGAGTTGTTAGGAGGCCTCTATTCCCCTCACAGAGCTCCAATTCCCAGAGCAGTTTAACAATCAATCTCTTTTCCCAGGGGACTCTGGGAATTGTATCACTTTCAGGGGAACTGCAGTTCCCAAAATTACTTGGGTGAAGCCATGACTGTTTAAAGTGGTATAATACTGCTTTAAATGTATAGTGCCGATGCGGCCTTACTGTTCAACCGTAACCACGTCCTCTCAGAAGTAATTCCTATTGAATTCAATGGGGCTTACTCCCAGGCAAGTACGATTAGGACTGCAGGCGTCCTAGTTTGAAAGTCCCAGTTTGAAACTTGCCTATACAATGTATGCGCTAGATGGCCTTAAAGCAAGCCACTCTCATGCTACTCCCCCCCCATCTGCAATATGGGAGTAATAACGCTGACTTCCCTTACAATGTTGTAAGGGGTACAACTAAATAATTATAGTTACAGTGTCAAAATGATCGAGCTACTGAACTAAGATGTTTCATAAACTAGCTACAAAGCTAGAATTTGGTATACAAAATGACACAAGAAACCCTAGTTACTAGGAAACCATAGGAGATAATTTTACACTAATGTGTAAGAAATGTGCTAAGTAGTTGAAAATGCAACAATGATAGGAATTTGGATTTGAAACAACAGTATCTACCACCCCACTTTACCCAATTTTTCCAAGGATATCTGTAACAGTAACCTGGGATCTCACAGATTCTGTGGAATTATTAGATAGATCTACATCAGGGGTCGGCAAAGTTTTTGTGGCTTGGGTTGGTCCATGGTCCCGCAGACACCACGGTGGGCCAGAGTGTGCGTGTGCACACGTATGCACAAATGCTATTTTCGGCTCCTTCCAGCGCGGAGGAGGCGTGTGCAGCTTCCTATTGGCTGCAGGAGCTTCCTGCAGCCAATGGGAAGCCGGCCAGCATCACGGAAGGTGGTCTGCTTTGCACCGGTTTAGCACGGCACACAGGAGCCTACCGAGCGGGTGGCGGGGGTCCATGGGCTGGTTAAACGACCCCCATAGGCCGCTTGTGGCCCATGGACCTTAGGTTGCCGACCCCTGATCTACATCTACTAACATAGGTTTGTAAAGGCAGGAGAGGTACTGTGTCTTCTACAACACAAGCCAATTTATGCCCGCTCAGCTCATATATCCCACTGAGTTCAACAGAATTTGTGGCCAGCATGACCATCTATAGGACTGCAGACATATTTTCTGGAAAATTTACCAGCAGAAATTCTTTTTTTAAAGTGAAGTCTTTGCACATTGCACATAAAAACAGATTATCTGAAATATGAACAAGAGAGGTTGTTCTGAAATCAGGGTAAACTATGACACGAGCCTGAAAACTTATCAAGGGGAAATTACCTGAAATAGCCTCCTGCTGTGCATTTCTTGATCCCTTTTATCATCTCCTGATGAGTAATTTTAAACTCTCTTCCAGGATAGAGAAGTGTGGCCATTACAGCAGCTTTGGAGTGAGTATGGATTACTGCTCCTGCTCCTATGAAAGTGAAAACTTCTGTTTTATTTCTAATGAAAAACATGACTCACACATCACTCTTCAATCGCAGCTCCTTTTTTTTATTGATATGTTCCTGGTATATAAACTTACGACCTACGCTAAATATTTTTGCTAATACAGACAAGGTAAATTAAAAAACGAAACAACTCACTTCTTTAAATCAACAGAAAGCATGGCAGACTGCACTCTGTAATCCTCCGAGAAAATGTATGGGTTGCTTCAGTTTCACTAGCACAATGCAGCCAGCTTCTTACGCACCACAAAACAATGAAGGAGGGCATTTGTACATTTTCCTATATGCTTTCTTTGTAGTATTTTATCAGAGATCAGCAAAACTTTTTATTATTTAACCCCCATTTGTAGCCGAGACCTCAAGAGAATGCTCCATATATCTCAACACTGGCACTGAATATTAGGAAAACGGAAGTGTGTGTGTCAAAATGAGAGTAGTGGCAAATATTCAGCAAGGTTCACACCAGCAGTCAGTGTGGTACTCCTGCCAATGTGTCCACACTGCTCGAAACTTGTCATCACCCAGTTCTGCCCCTGTCCCCTCCAGGTAAGTTGCAGTGACGCCAGAAGGGTGGGTTCACCCCACCACAATCTTTCTTAATAAAATTATGTCTACATCTATACCAATTTCCAATTGTTGTTGTTTAGTCATGTCCGACTCTTCGTGACCCCATGGACCAGAGCACGCCAGGCACTCCTGTCTTCCACTGCCTCCCACAGTTTGGTCAAACTCATGTTAGTAGCTTCGAGAACACTGTCCAACCATCTCGTCCTCTGCCATCCCCTTCTCCTTGTGCCCTCAATCTTTCCCAACATCAGGGTCTTTTCCAGGGAGTCTTCTCTTCTCATGAGGTGGCCAAAGTATTGGAGCCTCAGCTTAAGGATCTGTCCTTCCAGTGAGCACTCAGGGCTGATTTCCTTAAGAATGGTTTGATCTTCTTGCAGTCCATGGGACTCTCAAGAGTCTCCTCCAGCACTCCATGGACAAAAACCAATTTCTAGTACTAATTACTAATACTAGCATGAAGCTAACAGCTAAGTAGCACAGGTCGGAAACAGAGGCAATGTTCACAATTTCTAGTAATTTGTATTCCTTGGGGAACAAACTTAAAAGGAAGCAAATAATAATCTAGAAAATTATCTCTCTCTACTTAAGACTTCAGCCACACTTTCCACCTGAGGTTGTATTAATTACAGTGGGACCTCGACTTACGAAGATAATGCGTTCTGACGTGATTTTCGTTAGTCGAAAACATTCATAAGTCGAATCCCCATAGGAATGCATTGAGCGGAAAAAATTCGTAAGTTGAAAAAATCCTATTCAAAAATTCGTAAGTTGAAAAAATCCTATTAAAGCGGCCGCGACTTCCTTTTGGAAGTCGAAAAATTTGGTTGCGGCGGCCATTTTTTTTCTTCCGGAAGTCATTCGTAACTCGAAAAATACTTAAGTCGAGTTGCTCGTAAGTCGAGGTACCACTGTACATTCAACACGCACATCCCCAGAAGGCATACATTCTCAGAATGAAAATTCAAACACCCCGTCAAGACTGAAATACCCCAAACTACTACCGGTACTACTCTTTCCTCTCTCTCTAAGATTTTGATTTGATTTAATAAAGAACCAGTCCTTTTGAGTTTAACCTTTGAACTGGTCCTCCACCCATTCCAAAGGTGCCAAGCAACAATTTGAACAGATTCTGATTTGCTGGATCTCTTGTTAATCATGCCAGACATATTTTCAGGATTATACAGTCGTACCTTGGTTTTCGAACAGCTTAGTTCCCGAACGTTTTGGCTCCTGAACATCGCAAACCTGGAAGTGACTGTTCCAGTTTGCGAACTATTTTTGGAAGCCGAACGTCCGGCGGGCGTTCCGCGGCTTCTGATTGGGTGCAGGAGCCAATGTTTTGGAAGTTGAACGGACTTCCGGAACAGATTCTGTTCAACTTCCAAGGTATGACTGTAGTCTAATGCTAAGGATAAGGGCCAGAGTCCCACAGTCAAACATTTGTCTTATTTTGAACTGCATTCATTCCTGCCAAGAGCACCCAGACCCCTGTCCACAGACACAGTATAAAACTTTTATCCAAAACCTTCCTGCTTCCTTGGCTCCTGCTTCCCCAGCCTAAGTGGCAGACAGGTTCACTGATTTTGAACATTCTGCTACTCATTTCCAAGTGCTCCTCCTCCTCCTCCTCACTTTTAATGTCTTGCCACTGCTAATATGGCAGCAGCATGCCTCATTCTGAAGAAGGGAAGGGGTATTTTCTCAGAACATGGCATTGCGGGATAGGTGGCCCGGGAGAATGCCTGAGCTGCCACTGTTCTGGGGTAGCTGGGCATTATTTAAGAGAGGATGTCTACTAACCCCCCAAAAACACTGGAAAAGCATCCTCTGAAGCCACCTCTTCCAAGATGCCTCTCCGTCTTCCTCAGAATGAGGCAGAGAGGAAGGGAGGATAACTTGCCACCACATGAGCAGCAACAAAACACTGAAAGTAAGGGGAAGGGCCAGGGGGCACTCATTCACTGCCCCACCGCTAGCTGAGGCAACTGGCCAGTTCTGATTCTACCACTTATTATTTTCCCCTCAGAAGACTAGTAAGTCAGCCATACTCTGTGCACATACAGAGAGGCTGAATTATTAAATAATAGTAATAATAATAATAATAATAATAATAATAATACCCCGCCCATCTGGCTGGGTTTCCCCACCACTCTGGGTGGCTCCCAACAGAATTAAAAGCACAATAAAACATCAGACATTAAAAACTTCCCTAAACAGGGCTGCCTTCAGATGTCTTCTAAAAGTCAGATAGTTGTTTATTTCCTTGAAATAAACTTGAGGGCGTTTCACAGGGCGGGCGCCACTACCAAGAAGGCCTTCTGCCTGGTTCCCTGTAACCTCACTTCTCGCAGGAGGGAACCACCAAAAGGCCCATATAAAAAAGTAGTAATTGTTACCCCCCACAAAAAAAAGACTCCATTGGGGTACATGTTTGTATTTGCCAAATGAAGCTTCTGTGAATCATTCCTTTTCAAAAAGCCATCAAGAGAACTTTTTGTTATGAGGAGGCATATAAATACTGTAAGTGAAATCAATCAATCCATCAGTTAAAGAAAGATGTTTCAGCTGTTATAGCAATTATTGCGAGAATTGCATTGTACTGTAGTAAAGGCATCTTCCAATTGAGATGCAGTTTCAATTAAGAAATCTCCATTTTATAAGCAGAATACACTCGTGTTTACGAAGTGCTGACTTTTCAATAACGCTGCTTGCTGCCTACCTCTCATGGTGTAAGCATTCATGAAGAGAGGTGTGCATTGACTCTTCTTTAGCTTCTTGTGTGGTGGGGGCCCACTGATGTGTCGTTCTTCAATGTCACACACAAACATATCTTCAGGCTATAATGAAAGCATTTGGAGACACAGAGTTGGAGCATTTATGCACACCTACATTTCGACAAACTAAATTATAAAGGGTTCAAAGATCAGAGAAAGATCTGCTTAGGGGGGCCTGACAGGCCTACAAGAACTGCTGAGGCTGCTACCACCAGAGAGGACTCCCCTGCCCAGCGCCTGAGGGCCCCAGTCCTGCCACTCACCATCTGGCCTAGGGGGGCCTGACAGGCCTATAAGAACTGCTGAGGCTGCTACCACCGCTTGGTAGAGAGGCCTGTTTTGTTTTGTTTTTGATTATTGTTTAAATTTCTGTTATTTCTAATAAGAGTTCTAAGATGGCGGCGCGCATAGACGCAGCGGCTGCTCAGTGCTCTCCCTTATTTTTAAGTGTTTCTTATGGCTTTTATTGCTGTTAAATGAACTTTTTTTTTAAATCATTTAATTATTATTATTATTATTATTATTATTATTATTATTTTAAATCCAATTTCGTTGTACTTGTACAATGACAATAAAGATATATATATATACACATATAAAGTGCATTATGAGCTGAAAAACCACTGCACCTTTTTTGTCTCTGTTTCAGTATTTAATAACTGTTTTCTGTTATGATTTTGTTTAATGCTTGGTTTTGCATTTTAATAAAATAAGAAAGAAAAAAACCCCACTAGTTCTTGATAAAATACATTCAATATAATTAGATTCTGAGGGGGTGCAGAAATGTGAATGTGTTGTTGTTGTTAAGGCATGGTGGAAGTGACCAGTTTCCTGTCCAGGATCAAACTCGGGGGGAACCAGTTTATCCACCGCGAAGCAAAAGCTGGTTGATCCATGTGTTCTTGGAATGGCAGCACATGCCTGTCCTCCTGGCCTGACCAGTGCCACTGCTGTCTACTGGGGGGCAGCGGGGGCAGGCAGTGGAGAAGATGCTTCTGTGAAGCTGCATGAGCACAATCAAGGCACCATTTCCACCAGTGTGTCCGCACAGCACCTCTCTCTCTGCCACATCACCTCAACCCTTGTTAGCAAACTGCAGTGGTGCTGGCGCCAGATCTGGCGCATGATGCTGACTTTCCTGAGAACAACATTTTGTAGTTGTTCACTTTCTGGTGAACTAATTTATGATAATGTTAAGAAAACTGTATGACCAGTACTATATAGATATATAGAAATGCACACCCTTATACATCACTGATTATATTTTATTTTTAACATTTTGTATTGCTCGACTTTAAGAAGTAAACTCCCCTAGGAAGTGCACTTTGTTCGTAATTACCACAATCTTAGCATGCTTGTTGGTTTTCGAAACTCTCTCTTTCAAAGGATTAGAGACAAACAAATGAAAGCTGAGACCGAGAGCCTCTGGAATCCATCTTTTGATTCTGGCACACGTACAAACAATCACAGAAAAGACACAGTGCCCTGGTCAAATATTTACAGAGCAATCCTATATGCACATTTGTTCAGAAGTGAATTCCATTGCATTCAATGGGATTGCACCCAGGTGAGTATAGGATTACAGCCTTCATCTGAAAATATACATTAATAATGTTGCAGCAGAAGCAGCCTATGATTTAATCTGCACTCCTACATCCATTTACCTGGGAGGGAGCTCCACTGAACTCAATGGGGCCAACCTTTGAGTCGATAAGTATAGAATTGCACTTAAGTTTTATTTTACCGATACATTCTTGGGGCACCTAAAAGAATTCTATCTAGTAACTTAAAAAACCCCCAGTATTGGTCATGCTTTCTGTTAATCACAACACATTATTCACAGATTGAGTTTCTATGCCAATAGGACACAAAGATTCCCCTTAAAATCCAAATTTTCATTATGGTATACAACAGGCACGTCCAACATCCAACAGGTTGCGATCCATCATCCAATATCAAAAACTGGCAGTGATCTACCACACTCTCCCATTGTCATTCTTCAACTTAAACATAATGCGAGATGAGTGCCGCAACCCCAGAGTTGGTCACGACTGGACCTAATGGTCAGGGGTCCCTTTACCTTTACCTTTTAAGTTCAAGAGAAACAGTGCTGTACAGAGCTAATTTCTTGATTTCTTCTTAGTGGCTATTCCTGCTTGGCCACTGGATGAAAGCAGTGCTCCTAATCAGCCCTGCCATTGTGGGGGTTCTTCTAGCCCAATATAAAGCCAAAGGGTAAGGCAGGCAGCCCACTCTTGTTCCTGACAGTAGCTCGCAGCAGCAATCTATCTGGCCCATTCATCCAGGCTGCCTTTCTAAGTTTTTTCTTTAGCCAAGGATACCTTAATGCTGTTCAAGGCTGTTCCAAAATTAGCCTGTTTAGGCCATAGCTAATTAGAATATGAAGCTTTTGAGCTTTCTTCCTACTAATAAATGTGTATTTAAATATGTCTGCGGCTGCAATCCTATACATATTTACCAGGGTGTAACTCAGCCAGACTTCCTTCTGAGTAAGCATGGACGGGATAAGTCTTCAGCTTAGTTTTCAAGGAAGATTATCAGAGGTAAAAATGTACCTACCTGAATTCTTTCTTTTTGGACACCAGAGGGAGCAATATATATCTCATTGCTAGAGGGAGAAATTAGAGACGTTTAGCTGTAGGCACAAAGTAGCATGAAGAATATGGCTTCATTTATCAACAACAGAACATACAGCAATTCCTCCCATCACAACATGATCTGGATCTGACAGCAGTGCTTAAGCTACTGACACAGGCTTAGCTAGCCCTAGAACACCCGACATTATTATAGCTTAATGGTGTTTTTGCTTGCTGTTGCCCTTAAAGCCTCCTGATAGCTGTGATTATGCAGTGCACGTTATGAGACAAAGAAATCCCTTTTGATTTGCAGGGGAATAAACATCTATACTGCTGTAGGAATGCCACAGTGTCAAGTTAACCGAGGCTGCAATTCTAAGGAAGCCGAAGTAGAAGAAAATCCTTCTGAAGCCAAGGGGACTCGATACACAAATCAAGGGGTTTAGGACTAAAGGGTGAAACATAAGCTGTATGCTTTGTTCTTTCTTACTAGTTGGTCATATTTTACTGTGTTTAGCGTACGCCACTATTTAGGGAGGAGGAGCGGGATTGTAAATTATTTATTTTTTATATATAAAAAAACTATTGCACAAATCTGTTTGTGGGCAAAAGAGAAAGCGAGGCAATGTCTGCACGAAGAACCATTGCTTTTAATAATATTGGAGTAATACGGAGCTCTGGAGCTCTTACTTGGAACTGTGCAGAGCAGAGACACCTAGTGGTTAATTGGTCAGGTTATGCACAGCTGATATTTGACATACCGGTAGGTACCATTATTCATTGAGTGTTAAAGGGAGGTGGGTGGGTGCACATTTATGAAGAAGATTCCATTCGATCACTCAACTGGCAAGGATTTGCAGCCAAACTAAAAAGCACACTATATATCTGTTGGGAATACGAAGAATCAACATGGTATCTTGCATGGAATTGTCAGCGATGAAAACACAGTGCTTTTTGAAATATATACAGTGAATATATAAGGCAGCAGCCTCAAGTCACAGACTTACTTTTGTGACACAGGAGCCATTTTCAGTTTAGATGAAAGATGGAGGCTGCAGTTGTTACCCCCTGATCAGAAGTGCTGGTGGGAGTTAGGATTAGGTGGCAGTATCCCTCGACTGGGCTCTACGTGGGGAATTTCAGTGTAGCCACGGTATGGCCCCAAAATGGGGTGTGGAGTTGAGCAGGACAGCTGTGCATACGGCAAGCGAAAAAACCAAACACATATACACAAACAGCACTTCCTCTACCTTTTGCCATGGTGGACAGGAACCAGCAGGGTTTCAGGTGAGGCAAAGGATATGCCACTCTGCACCTCCCTGGACCTTCTTGGGATTGCCTTGCATGCCAACCTCTTCCCTAAGGCTTTTACACATTTGCAATAAAATTAAGGAAGGATAATTTTAAAATGTCAGCATTTGAAACTGACATTGCACTGTGTTTATGGGAATGCTATCCTGGCCTTAAGAATAATTTAGCCTTTATTAAGTGGGGAAGTTATACATTATTATTAAGTAAAAAAACAAAGCATCAATGGGATTTATTTCTACGTCATGTGTTTTCATTTTGAGAGATGTACCTTTAGGTTTTTCACTACAACAGGCCTTCTGCTCCCTCTGTCTCCAGCCCCGATATAAATACAAGTGGTGCTCTCCCATTTATTCCTCCAAAATTCTTTCTATAACCCAAGCCACTGACTTCAGTCATCCTGCCGTCCAATTCTAGCCTGCTTTCTAAAACCTCTCTTGCTTTTTAAGAAGAGGGAAAAGGCAATTATCATTGGAAAACTCTTTTTTTGGAATAGATCAAGATCCACCTGCTTGAATCCACATGTGACCCCAAGGCTAGAAATTGGCAGCCCATGTGGCAAAACCCTTCACAGTGTAACTAATTTGTCCTTATCCAGACAAACATATACAGTGGACGCTCGGGTTGAGAACGTGATCCGTCTGGGAGGCACGTTCGCAACCCGCAGCACCGCGTCTGCGCACGCATTGCGATTTGGCGCTTCTGCGCATGCGCGATTTAGCGCTTCTGCACATGCGCCGAAACCCGGAAGTAACCCGTTCCAGTACTTCTGGGTTCGGCACGGTGCGCAACCCGAAAACGCACAACCTGAAGCGTCTGTAACCCGAGGTATGACTGTATCTTTATGGCAACAGAGTGCAAATGTTTCCTTTTCCCACCACTAAGTGGAGCTAGGCATCCACAAATGCAAATATCCAGAGAAACTCGGAAATAAGCCAAACATTTCATGTACAGGTTTCTTTAGAAAATCTATTTAGAGTACTGCACCTGCACTAAATCATTCACTTTATGTTCTGCTGTCAGCTGGAGGAAATTATTTATATGCTGCTCAGAGAGTCTGAGGACTTACTTGCTTAAGATATACAAGAACGACAGCTTTCTTATCCGGGGGCATAAAATTCTTAAGCTGCTGTATTGCACATAAGTAGCCTTCTTTGACAATGGTATCAAGCCACTCTAACGAATTTCCAATTGTCTACTTCTTTTCAACATCTATTACGTTTTATCTTTCATTTTCCCTCCACTTATGCTGATCTGTGCCTAAGTGGGTATTAGTTTAAAACAACAACAACAACAACAACAACAACAACAAAACACTCACCCGTGTTTTATGCTGATTCCACCACCAGTCCCTGTAACCCATCCTAAGTGATAAAACTGGAGACAGAGCTCTGGGATCAAATTCCTTGGATGCACATTCTCCTATGGGGGAAACAAAAAGGAAATGCACATTTTAAAATGGTTTATCTGCTTTTTAAATGAAGGCTGCAATATTTATCCAATTCATTGATTAAAATGTGATTCCAGCTGATCAGGAAATTCCCCCGAAGTTGTTTTAAATAGAAATACTTAGAAATATTGATATTTTGAACAGATTTATGCCCTTCTCTCTCAACCAAGGGGGATTGCTTCTTCTTGCTGTAACATATGAATTTCTAAAAACAAAGAGTATGCTTTTTCTTCAGCATTAAGGTTTGTTTATATGCAAATTTGATTAATCAAAACTCGCACAATAAATTCACTGGGTGGGTGGCAGCTGTTATATAAAGCCCATATAGCAAGGGTGACTAAATTATCTGTCCCACATTTAAGATTTTGCTAAGCTAGAACTCCCATCAGCTCCAGCAAGCATCCCAGGGATGATGGGAGTTGTAGTTCAGCATCTGGAGCATAGCTGTCAACTTTCGGATTTGAAAATAAGGGATCAGCAGCCTCACCTGTCCCAGGGACAGTCTACAGTTCGTAGTCACAAATGCGGATATCGTCGGGGCATGTTTCTGTGCCTCTAGCCCGCGCTTGTGCTTGGCCGATTTTTTATGCTGAGTGACATCGGTCCTTCCCCCGTGGGAGACACTAAAATCGCAACTGCAAATTGTGCAGAATGCATGCCCGTGCCCCACTCTGCTCTTCTTCAGGAAGCTAAATTCGCTTTCCCATTTCTCAAGATACTTGCACAACGTCTTTGCTTTTTTCAAAGGCATGTCTTCTCCACCTCCATCCATCTCTTTCTTTGTTTGAAGAAGAAGAAAAGCAACACATCAGAGTAGCCACACATGCAATTTGCAAAGAGATTGCTCTCCTGTAGCAAGCCTACCTCCTCCACATTCATACGTGGGATTTGACTGGAGGAACACATGACTGGAAAGGTTTGCAGTTCCACAAACATAGGTGTGTACTGCCTCGAAATAAAAAGTGAACAAAAGAAGGCTCACTGGGGGGCATTGCTGAAAAAAGGTCAACTTTGTAACCAGAGGTTCAACTGAATAGAATCTGAATCACATGCACCACAAGGCCTATGCAGCCTCAACTTAAGATGGCTCCCCGCCCGGTCTGGCTTTACAGCAGCACGTGCAACAAAACGGCGTCCAGCATTCAAAACCCCCCTCAGCTTGCATTAACTAGCCACACACACATACACACACACGAGGCGGTGGCAGCCTGCCCCCCTCGCCACGAGATCGCTGCCCGCCATTTTAGTCAACCAGCTCCTTTCCTTTCCCCCATGTGCCCCCGCTCCAGACAGACCTTATCCCCGGCAAGGGTGAGTGGGCCGTCAATGTTAGTATCCATCCGATTCCGAGCACAGCTATGTTCTGAGCCCCTCCGAGCCAAAGGCCCAAAGGCAGAAAGCCCAGCCAGCAGCCAAACGAAGCCTCAAGCGGTGGTTCCCACAGCGCAGCGACCCAGCAAAGGGATACAGCACCAAGGAAACCACACCGCTGGGAAGCGCTGAAGCAAAGGCGAGTCCCCAGGCAACGCGGCCGATTTTATCGGCACAAGGCATGCAAGCTCCGCCCCCCAGTCGTTCTCAGACTCCTTATTGGTGAGCAATGCAGCCGAGCAACGCAGCTGAGGAGCCTCCCTGGCCGGCAGGGAGGGACAGGAGCTGCTTCCTTTGAAATCCGGGAAATTTATGGGATACTGTATCTAACAATCCAGGATAGCAGCGGGAAACAGCGCTGGAATAAGGGAATTTCCCACCCAAAAAAGGGAAGGTTGACAGCTATGATCTGGAGGGTAAAAGGTTCCCCCATATGTACTCTATCCTTTTGGTCAGTGGTGGACAACATGTGACCTCCAGATGTTGAACTACAATTCCCATCAGCTCAAGGCAGCATGGTCAATAGTCAAGGAAGACAGGACTTGGGAGTTTAGCAATTTCTGGAGGACCACAGATGAGCCATCTCTGCAACAGAGTAAGCCTGCAACCTACGTGGAGGATCGTGCCTAAAGCCAACATTGTGTACAGTCAGAACACACTGGGTTCAATGGTGGGTGGGAATGCCAAAGTCATTTCCCCAGAACTTTGCCCCCTTTCCATTTTGTTTAACTGCCATGCACATAGGTTGCTGGCTTACTACTTATCATTTTACTTTGTGCAGAAGTGTCAGCTACCCTTCCACACTATCTATATAAACTGTGCACTAGGACTATGAATGAATCAGGCCACACAGATAAACCATAAGCATTGTGGCACAAGCATCCAGGAGTCCATTGTGATTTCTGTGCAAAATAGGGACCTGTGTGATCTGGGATAGTCCAGTCCCATGATTCTAGGAGGGACCTGACCCCAGTTGTTTTTTCTAAATAGCACAATTCTCACCGTTTGCAGCTATGGAGGTACATGCTTTTACGGTAGATGCTTGGCTATGGTTGACCAACAGACTTTTCAGGTCCAGTCCAATGCAGAATCTGCCCAGCAGTGAAAAGGGTTGCACAAAAAGCATTTGCTCTTGTGCGCATGGTGAAGAACAGTGTTCCTTCTGGTTCCCTTGCACAGCATTGCATGGCACCTTTAGATGCTATGGGTAACTGTGGGTTCAAAACCCATCTCTGCAATGGTTTCAAGCAAAAACATGGAGGTTTCCTGTACCTGTGATATATTGTGCACAAGGCTATCACAGTAGCTATCCATTGACTTTTATGTACAGCTTTAAAACATCTGCTACTAATATAGCTTCCGAAGTTGCACAGTCGACTCTGCTTCTTTTTTTAATATTTCACTCAAACTGAGACTCTATATATTTTCTTAAAGGATGAGCAACTACAAGATTCCCTCAATATTTACATTTAAATTGAAGGGGAAAATAAATGAGATTTCTGAAACTCGTTCAGCTTGATAAACGGTCATCAGTAACAGACATTGAAAGATAGCTTTCAAATGGAGTTTCATGAAATTACTATGAGCCCCTCTGCAATTTGTCATTCTTCATTTACCACATTTTAGCAGATGCCAAGCAAACAATCACAGTTGATGCAAACCGGAGTATATGTCCTGAATGCAATGCAGCCATGCAGGTTTACACCAGTTAATGTTGCAAATCATTACTAATCTCAAATCTGCTATGAAATCAAAGTCCTTTGAAACCTTTCATATTAATATTATATGTTAGTCTAACTATTATACACACTATTTGCTGCAAAGAAAAATGATATACATTTGCATAAGCTGGATGTAAGTTTCATCTCAGTAGAACATCTTCTAGTATGAGCTTCAACTTATGGTACGTATCAACGTAATGACAAACATTTGCAAAAGGATTCACCAAGGATTTGCAGAATGACTATTAAGCCAACATGACTGAAGTATATTGATGGCAGGGTGGGGGAGATTGCCACTTTTCTCTAACATTTCAAATGAAGTTGAATGATTTATCCAACATGAACTTGAAACTGTTGTTTTTAAAATACAGATAAATCTGGTATGTATTCCAAAATATGCACTAGGTTGTTAGTGAAGGCAGGTCCACGCAGTCATGTTTATCATCAGCCAGGCTGACTGTGTGAATAGCCGTTTTAGGCCCCCCTCCCCACTGTGCACCCACAACTGCCTTCATTCAAACACCTGTGTGAAGGTCTTCTCCATTTCACCATCTGTTGCCTCCAACTCAACCATTTCACCCTTCTGTTCTGGCAATCCTATATTCATATTGTTCTCCAAAATCTCTGTGTCCTCTTTACTTCCACTTCCCATTTCATCCTTCTCTGGTCCACTTTCATTCACCATTTCATCAATCCTAGCTCTTTTAACTGCTCATCAAACAATTGCTAAAGGATGCCAACAGTCAATGGAATGTCCAACAATGTATTTGCCATACTGAATGTTCTTGTTGACAATTCAGTCTCCATCTTAAGATCTTCAATCTCCCGTCTCCACTTTAAAATCTTCATAGTGTTATCTCTTATCAGAACACATTCCTTTCCCACAAAGCCAATATGAAGTAGCAAAATTACTTTTGATTTCAAGGCAACACTTTCACTGGGAAAATGGAGAATTAAAAATTCTTAGCACTCAGAACTCCCTTTATCATTTAAAACTTTCTTGGTTCAAACAATTAGAACATTCCCCCCCTGCTTTCAGCCCTTTAACGATCAACTCTTCTTAAAGCCAGAAAGTAGCTCACACACCAAATGTAAATTTCAACCAGCAGACAGAAACATCTTTCTCAGTTGTAAATTTTAACAGTCTCAGAGATATTTAGAAAAAGGCAGACTTGCAGCCCCTATGGCCTTCAGGGCTCTTGAGTGGCTTTTGGGCAACATGTTCTAAGTTGCTCACCCCCACCCAGATTCCCAGGTGGTCTCCCGGTGTAGAAAAAGGCTTTTTCAGAGCATCAGGGGTTATTAACCTGTTCACTCTTATCTCCAGAGTTCATCCCCTGGAAATCCTCCATTTCTCATAACACTAGAACCCAGAGCCATCCAATTAAGCTGAATGGTGGAATATTCAGGACAGACAAAATAAATTACTTATTCATACATTTGCTCCCACAAGAGGTTGGATGGTTTAAAAAAAAGAGTAACATCACCAATAAGGCTACTAGTCATGATGACAATGTTCTATCTTAACTTGGAGGCAGTATGCCTCTGCATACCAGTTGCTGGGGAAAACCATTGGAAAGAGCCCTGTTGCATTCAGGTTCTGTTTGCAGACTTTCCATAGGTATTTGGCCACTGCAAGAACAGGATGCTGGACTAGATAGGTCTTTGATTTCCAACTTAATAATAGGGAAGTGAGTTCAATACTGACTGGCATAAACCAGCTGAATGCCATGTTTCTGAAAATATGCTCTCATATGGAAGGAGTGTAGCTCAGTGCTTTAAACATGAGAAGCATCACCTATGGAAGTAAACAATGCATAATCTGAAGCAGTCCTTCAACCAACAAGTATTTATGGAATGTGTTAGCTTAAAAGTTGGCAAGTAATTTTCTTTGTCCATGAGACACCCGCCCCATTTCAATTCTAACACAATTCCCAAACGAGCAAATTTCCATTTAATATAATGGTGTGAAGAACGGTCATATTCCTTTTCTAAAAATAGCAACCATAAAACCTTTAATTAGTCAGTTTTGTACAAAATGTATCAAAATAATTCACATGATATATAATTTTGTTGTTTTATTTTTGGAAGGAGATGAATTACGTCTTAATTATAGAGAAGAACTTATAAACTAATATAGTCAGAGCTTCTGCAATTTTCAAAATTCCAAAATAGAATTTGAGCTGTTCTCATTCAGTTCCTTTAGGCTATTGCAAGAATTAGAAGCATTAATAAACTGAGAAGCAACAATAGATGAGGCAGCTGTGCTAATAGCCTTAGTAATTTAAGTGCACAAAATGATACGTATGTAAGAAGTAGTGTCAGACAACTCTCCCCCACAACATGATTTGCAATAATCCTTTAAAACTAGATTAATTGAACAGCTAGTTTTCCAGGGGAATTGACAGTGGCATTATCGTGTTTGAAGGGCCCTGGTGATTCCTGGCACCCTCCAGTTATGCTTCCCCTCTGCTGAAACCACAGTGTCTCCCCATAGCAGTCAACTTTCGGATTTGAAAATAAGGGATCAGCAGCCTCACCTGTCCCAGGGACAGTCTACGGTTCCTATTCACAAATGCGGATATCGTCGGGGCATGTTTCTGTGCCTCTAGCCCGCGCTTGTGCTTGGCCGATTTTTTATGCTGAGTGACATCGGTTCTTCCCCCATGGGAGACACTAAAATCGCAACTGCAAATTGTGCAGAATGCGTGCCTGTGCCCCACTCTGCTCTTCTTCAGGAAGCTAAATTCGCTTTCCCATTTCTCAAGATACTTGCACAACGTCTTTGCTTTTTTCAAAGGAATGTCTTCTCCACTTCCATCCATCTCTTTCTTTGTTTGAAAAAGAAGAAAAGCAACACATCAGAGTAGCCACACATGCAATTTGCAAAGAGATTGCTCTCCTGTAGAAAGCCTCCACATTCATACGTGGGATTTGACTGGAGTAACACATGACTGGAAAGGTTTGCAGTTCCACAAACACAGGTGTGCATTGCCTCGAAATAAAGTGAACAAAAGAAGGCTCACTAGGGGGGCATTGCTGAAAAAATGTCAACTTTGTAACCAGAGGTTCAACTGAATAGAATCTGAATCACATGCACCACAGGGCCTATGCAGCCTCAACTTAAGATGGCTCCCCGCCCGGTCTGGCTTTACAGCAGCACGTGCAACAAAACGGCGTCCAGCGTTCAAAAAACCCCTCAGCTGGACTTCCGCTCGTGCATGTCTGGAGAATGGCTGATTTATAACATCGCTCCCGACCCCCGCGGGGAATTTTGGCGGCTGCTTTGGGAGTATGCAGCCTCCCTAACCCTCCCGGGATACGGGAGGGGCCGCTGGCCTGCAGATGCCCCTTAACCCGTTCCGACCCTTCGGGGGGAGCGGGGGGGCCTGGGCTGATAGCACCCATGGGGGCCGGAACTCCTGGAAGCCACCCTGTTCGTGCACGAGTCCCAGAACTTGGAATTTTAATTAGGCAAAAAGTTTTGAGCATGCCTCGGACAAAGGAGTAAAGAGAATATTGCAAATGGTTCCAGCCCTGAGCAGCTAAGAAGAAAACTGGAAGAAGAGATGGACTTTATAATGGTATGTGAAAGCGGGAAAGAAAGGAGGGGAGCCCTGGACCCTACGCTTGTTTTGCCTCAATATTATACTTAACACGGGCGAAACACCCCCCCCCCACCGAAAAACCACTTTCACTTGGAAATAGCAAGCGGACTTTAAAGACTGAGATTGATTTTGGCAGAAAAGATCTGATTTTATATTTATAAACTGTGTGGAAGTAAAAATAAGACTCTGAAAGATTTATTAGTAATGGAGGACTTCCGACTTCGCAAGTAATGGCGTTGCAAGAATTGAATCGGTATGGGGAGCCCGTGAGGCAGAGCACTACTCCACAGGGAGAAGCCAGTTCTGGTTGTTTATTGAAATTTGAATTACCGGTATATTAGATACTGGCACTCCTGGAAATGGGTATGTGCAAAGCAAGCGGGGGAGAGTAGCAGTGTGAAGAAGTTTGGTGAACAACAGGACGAGAAATGGCGATGGTCGGAATGCGGCATTTGGAATTAAGAAGATCGACCTTATCCACACAGGGACATTGTTTATTATAATTTAGCCTGCTTGCTGGCATATATCAGCGGCTGTGGAAATATTGGAAAGAATTTTGAAAAGTGATTGATGGAGGTGATCAGGGAAGCTCCGGCGTCCGAGGCATGGGAAGTCCATATATATATATATATATATAATTATTATAATAATTAGGCATAATTGGAATGTTTCTTTTAATTGAGAATTGTATAATTAATTTGGATTGTAATTTGAAATGTAATTGGGAATAATCTCAATGTGATTTGCTGTGATTTGTACTGGAAAATTCAATAAATAGATTATTATTTTAAAAAAAACCTTCAGCTTGCATTAACTAGCCACACACACACGCACACACAAGAGGCGGTGGCAGCCTGCCCCCCTCGCCACGAGATTGCCGCCCGCCATTTTAGTCAACCAGCTCCTTTCCTTTCCCCCATGTGCCCCCGCTCCAGACAGACCTTATCCCCGGCAAGGGTGAGTGGGCCGTCAATGTTAGTATCCATCCGATTCCGAGCACAGGTATGTTCTGAGCCCCTCCGAGCCAAAGGCAGAAAGCCCAGCCAGCAGCCAAACGAAGCCTCAAGCGGTGGTTCCCACAGTGCAGCGACCCAGCAGCAAGCAAACCATACCGCTGGGAAGCGCTGAAGCAAAGGCGAGACCCCAGGCAACGCGGCCGATTTTATTGGCACAAGGTATGCAAGCTCCGCCCCCAGTCGTTCTCAGACTCCTTATTGGTGAGCAACGCAGCTGAGGAGCCTCCCTGGCCGGCAGGGAGGGAGAGGAGCTGCTTCCTTTGAAATCCGGGAAATTTACGGGATATCTAACAATCCGGGATAGCAGCGGGAAACGGCGCTGGAATAAGGGAATTTCCCGCAAAAAAGGGAAGGTTGACAGCTATGGACAGTGTCTCCCCACTGCCACTGCTCCCCTGCTTGCCTGGGTACTTGCTGGCTTGCTCTTTAGCCATCTACAGTCATACTTCGGGTTACGGCCGCTTCAGGTTGCGCGATTTCGGGTTGCGCACCGCACCGAACCCGGAAGTAACGGAACGGGTTACTTCCGGGTTTCGGCACTCACGCATGCGCAGAAGCATTAAATCATGCTTTGCGCATGCACAGAAGCGCCGAATTGTGTCACGTGCGTGCGCAGACGCAGTGGAATGGGTTGCGAACGCTGCGGGTTGCGAACATGTCTCCCGCACGGATCGCGTTCGCAACCCGAGCGCCCACTGTATTCTCTCTTCTGAGGATAGGATAGACAGTAACAGCCTGGATAGCCCACTGCTGATTTGGAAGTGGAGACCAAAGGAAGTGGAGCAGCAAGTAGGCTTCCCACTTCCTGTCAATACCATTTGCAGAATGGGCAGCAGGTAGCCTTAATCAGAAGAACGAAGGATACTTTCTGGTCTTTAGAGTCTAAGTATAAAAGTTGGGGTGGGCACTAATACTATCAGCTTGGGGGCTACCCATAAGGTAGCAGGAATCAGAGAATCGGAATAAATGCTGATAAATAGTGGAGTCTCCCAAGGATTGATATTGGGACTTGTGCTTCTTAACTTGTTCATAAACATTTTAAAATTAGGAGTGAGCAGTGAGATTGCCGGGTTTGCTGATGAGACTAAACTGTTCAGGACCATTAAAGCAAAAAGAGATTGTGAAGAGGTCCAAAAGGTCCATCTGCAGCCATTTGGCGCCAGGTACATTGGGGTGTTCTTTGGTGGTTGGGCTCCCAAGCAGAGCTGCACTGAAATGACAGATCTCACACTCTCTCTTCTTGATTTCACCAAACCAATGTGTCCTTCCACTGATTATGAAAGTGGTACAACTTTTATTTCTTTACATATTGAAATTACTCATGCTGTTGCTGGCTAGGCAGAAACGCTCATATGCTGTCAAAGTTCTGACCACCTTGGATCTTAAATATAAAGCTAGAAGATTATTGCAGCTCAGTTCTATGCTGCCTTCAGCTCAACTCTCTCGAATAGTACTCAAAACACTATTCATAATAAAAATGAACAAGAAAATTAGTAAGTATTGACAAATAAAAGTATTAAAGTTTATAAGGCTGTACATGTACAATTTGTAATACAGCTAGATACATATGTGTAAATATACTTATCAAAATATACTTATTAAATTAACTGAATTTAAGCCTAGTTTCCAGTGGCTACCCAAATGTTGTAATCCAAAGGCCACGCCGCCTCAGAATAAGAAGCAATGTAAACAATAATTGTATGCTGATTAGTAGGCACTTCAAAAATAAATATTAATATAGGTATTGTATTCATCTTTGATGTAGGCACATTTGCCAAGTAAACTCCACCCAATTTTAAAATGCATTATAAAGGCACATATGGAAAACAAGATCTTAAAATAACTTTAATAATTAAACAGTATTTTAAGAAGTACTCCCCAACAGAGCAAGATTGGTGACTTGCCACAGGCCACCCAGTAAGCTTCATAGCCAAGAAGAAATTAGATCCTGGATAAGAGTTGACTCCAGAAGGTGACAATGTCACTTTTATTTACCCACATAGGGACTCAAGATTGAGAAGAGGCTCCCTGTCCTGTCCATGCCAGCATTCTCATTTTGCACAGAATCCAGGATGCAAAATTAGGGAATTCTCGTTTTCATGCTCTATTTCTCAGGCATAGGCAAACTCGGCCCTCCAGATGTTTTGGGACTACAACTCCCATCATCCCTAGCTCACAATGCCTGCCCGGGTTATTGGTCTTCATCTGGTGCAGCCTTTCTCAACCTTGGGTCCCCAGATGTTTTTGGCCTACAACTCCCATCATCCCTGACCACTGGTCCTGCTACCTAGGGATCATGGGAGTTGTAGGCCAAAAACACCAGGGGACCCAAGGTTGAGAAAGGCTGATCTGGCGGCTGGGACCCACTACCAAGTCACAGCCTGATCAAAGGTGGGGGCAGGTCCAACAGCAGCATTACTACTATACAAATATATAGGAAAAGAGAGAGGATGGGGGAGGTCTTCAAATACATGTTTGGATGAAAGCTGTGTCAAAGTCTGAAAAAGTAGGAGACTGCTGCTCTAGGTGAAAGGGGTTTTTTGGGGTGCTTTATCAGTGCTGGCATACATAAAAAATCCAGTCTGCTTCCCATCACTGGTAAAAACTGAAGGCACAGTCGGATCCTACAGTTCCTTGCATTTGCTGGTTATCTTTAAACAGCTACGATAGCCAGAAGTGGTGAAGCCTCCCTCTCCATTTTGTCCTTTCCTTGCTTATATGGATTGTGTCGATATGCACAGTACTATTAATAATAACAGCAATCGTTGCATTACGCTTCCCAGCCTGTAAATGAAAACTTTTCATCTGCTGAATTTTAGGTTTCCCCCAAAACAGCGTCCTCTTGTTTCACAAACAAAAGTTCCCCTTCTACAGAGGAAAGCGAGCGTGGGGACCATGGCAGCTTAGCTTTGCTCCAGCGGGCGATCTTCTCAGGTAGGCCTGGGACCCCCTTACGACTGAACCTGGTCCTTCCCCTCCCACCACGAGCCTCCTCTCTTCTGCGTGAGGGGAGAGGGGAAAAAAGAGGCTGGAGCTGCTCGGCTCGGCTCTTTACCTCGGCTTTCTCCAGGCCCTTCCTGCAAGGACAGCCACAGTCGCCTCGCTGCTGCTTCTCAGCCATCTCGCTGCACGCGAGGAAGAGAGAAGGCCCCGCGCAGGGAGGAGCTTGGCTGAGCCGCCGGCAAATGGGGCGGCTGCCCTCCAGGCCGGCGGCAGGGAGTCCTTCTGTCCTGCAGCTTTATCACCTCAACCCCGACGACCCACAACAACAAAAACGCGATGCATTAAGTGGCATGCATACATTTACTCAAACGTGAAACCGACCAAGTTCAACGGAGCTTACTCCCAAGAAAAGGGTCGCAGCCATAAGGCTCCAAATGTCGCTATTTAGCAGGCTGGGGTGCGTGTCTCCGCGGCTAATCTGCCTCTTAGTAGGGAGTGATAATGCCATTATTATTATTTTTTACATTTTTGTGATGAATTCGCCCCCGAGGCTAGATATGACTGGGGAGCAGCTGGTGAATCTTTTAAGTCCACAGCAGGGACGGGGAACCTGGGAGGAGCTGTTGTTAGACTCCAACTCCCAGCATCCCCAGCCAGCGCTGCCAAGGGTCTTGCACGATGGGAGTTGGAGTCCCTCAGCGCCCGAAGACCTTGGCTATCCCTCAAGTACCAATCCATCACTACCCTCTAATAGCCACCCGTCCGGATTAGAAATAAATCTGAATCTGCTTTGAGTTCAATTTATTTATTTAAACAAGATATACAAATACTGTACGGCGCCCACCATCTCCTATTGCGTTTGCTGCATCCTTTCTCTTGCCTTCGTTCCCATCCCTAATATATGTTATGATTGTTAAGTCAGAGTGAGTAACTGAACGGACAACTCATGTCTCTGTTTCCTTTGTCTCCCCGCGTCTATTTTATTGCCTAGGGAGGGAATGATCAAGACACCTGTTCTTTGTAAGATGGCACTATATAAGTAATAAATATCTGATGGGCACAGAGATGAAACCTCTTTGGGCGAGAGGCTGAGGAGGAGTGAGTGGGTGTCAGATGGGGTGAACCAGGGAGACCATTTGCTTATTTCCAAACCAGCCGATTTCGAAAAGTGCTTTTGCATTTAGACTACGGCTGCTTGCCACATTTATTTCAACGCATGAAAAAGAAAAGAAAAATCGATAGCGCGGAAAAGGCGATCTCCAGAAAGCGTCGCTTTTTTATTCGCCGGCCTGATTTCCGGCTGCTAAATGGGAACCTCTCCCAATGAATAACAACAGGCGGCAAACTTCCTTCAGAGAGAGAGAAAACTCAGCAGCCTCCCTCCCCTTCGGCCGTAGCGGATCAACACGGCAGCCTCGCGCATCCACCCGCTCGCGCTGCCCGGGGAGCCTCGACTCCGGAGGAGAAGGAAGGATTCCTCGCATTTTTGTTCAGGCGCTTAAAGGGCACCGCGCCGTAGTGGGAGTATTTCTTTTCAGGCAGCGGCGAGGACAGCCCCGGTGGGAGAGTGGGGAGGGGGTGCTGAGAAGAGGGCAAGATGGCCGCCTCCTTGCGGCTGAGCTGCAGCGGCCGTGGAGCCGCGAAGCTGCTGCTCGGCAGGCATGTGGCGCTGGGGGCTCCCGCTTGCCGGCCTCCCACGGCTGCCTGGAGGCTCCTGCACCTCACCCGGGAGCGGCTGGGTGAGTGTTGGGTTTAATTAACAGACCGAAGCCCCGCATTGGTCACCTGCCTCTTAAGGGTCGGGGTTATTTGGCTGCCTGTGAGATCAGGTCGCAGGGACATTGATTTTGGGGGCGCTGGTGGGAGAAGGAGGCTTGCTTGTTTGGGTGGTCGGAGGGTCGCAGCAGGTGCCCTTGCTCTGGATGGAGTTTAGGGTTCATCCCGGCATGCCTAGCGATCTTCCACCAAGGTCTGTCTTCCGATGTACCTGCAGCTGCATCTATTACGTCACAGTTCGTTTCTATGCTGCCTTTGGGTCGAAAACCGAGCCGGTTTTCAAATCCTAAATTCAAACGGTATCATAGCTGTCAACTTTTCCCTTTTTTTGCGGGAAATTCCCTTATGCCGAATAGGATTCCTCACAAGAAAAGGGAAAGGTTGACAGCTATGAACGGTATGATTGAGTGGGTTTTCATGTGTCACTCGCTTAAAAAGAGATTTAAAAGTAAAAAAAAAAACCAACCCCCCAAAACCCAAACAGACATCTTTTTTGTGCCAAAAAGCAAAAAGCCGAGCCCTCCAAAAATGTGTAAAGGGGGTAGGAGTAGGCCTAACTCCAATACGGTGCAGGTAGCCAATATATAGTTCAGTATAAGCTACCCACCAGTCCTACTCAGCATGGTCAGTAGCCAGAGGTGATGGGATTTGTAGTCTAAAATATTTTAAAGGGACTAGGTTTTGGAGAAGAAGGAACAGCTGGAAAAATTTTGTCCTTGATGTGTAATAGTATCTTCAGCAATGTCTCTGAAGCTGTTCCTCTTAGTACCTTAACTTTTAGTGATAAAAATCAGTCTGAGAAGATACCACAATATACACTTCTAGAATCAGATAATTGAAAGGGACGCCAATGGTCATCTCAACTAACGTATCCATGGCAGATTGCCATCCAACCACTGCTTTAAAACCTCCACAATCTCCCAAGGGCATCCATTCCACTTTCGGGCAGCTCTTACTTGGCATTCACTCGTGTGTTCTTGTAAAATGAAACATTCATGAATTATTTTTTAAAAGACAGAAAAAATGGGAACTTTTAACACATTGAAATGAAAAGTTACAGAATCTTAGAAAAGTGTGTCAATTCCAGGCAATATGTTGAAAACAAAGAAATGGTTTAGATATTGGTTCTGATTATAAATATTGCAGCATTCATGCACTCTGTCTGAATAAACTGTAAAAGAGGACCCTTAAAATCCCTGTATTGTAGATTATTATCTTCTAGGATATTACTGTTCTTCATTTTAGAAGGACTCCCTTAGACAGAAGACAAGGGGTAGATTGTTTCTTAGAAGTAAGTCCAAGTATGGTAGCTGGTGCTTACTCCCAGGTAGATTTGCATAGGACTATAGTCTTCAGCCCTCATCATGTGTTTCTTGCATGAAGAGGTTGTGGGACCACACATTTTAGCCCTGCCCAAAGCTTGTGTATTATGGGATTACTTCTAAAGCAGTGAGCTTCTTTCTGTTTGTTTATCTAACTATTTGTTACCTGTCCTTCATAGTTACAAACAATTCCAGAACTAGATACATAGCAGTTTTAAAACACAACACCTCAAATTACAAAATAAATATCTTTGTAGACTCCCTGCACAATTTAGAGTACTGGAAGGTCAGGATTCTCAATCACAGGGGAAACCTACAGTAATAGAAGAAGTAACACCACCATTGGGCCAGGGCTAAGTGTGCAACCCTGCAGTGCCTTTGATGTGTGCTACCCCTTTGTGCAAGTAATGCTTAAAGAGGGCTTTAATGAACTCACGGCTTATGTAAAAACTGAACTGAGGGGTTTACACTCTGAGCCAATATGTTACACGAGCTCTGAAGCTGGAGGTGGTTGTTTGGCAGCATCATACCTGACCCTACATTACTACTTCTGTGACTTTTCTGTACTGCCTAAAAGCTCTGCCTTATCTACTGATGGTGAATATTTGCAGCTTGGTAGCATTGACCCAGTTGAATGTTTGCAGCTTAGTAGCATTGACCCAGTCTGCTCCTATAGGTGGGCTTGCAGTGTCAATCCTCTCTTATGACACAGGCCCAGAGAATGTCTGAAGGCACGGTGGTGGTGATGGTAATGGAGTCTGCCCTTGAGCTGTGCCTAGGTTGTAGAGCCATATGTAAGTTGTTGTGGAGTTCCTTGGAAGAAGAGTAGGACATGAGCAACACTAATGGTAGTAGTAGTTACTGCTTCCTGTGCAAGAAGCCACATAGCTGAGCTGGAAGACCCTTTGAAATCAACTGTTAGCAAAATTGCTACACTCCTTCAAAAAGGCAATCACTTTTACAATTGGGAGCAAAGCACACCACTCCACAAATGATAATTCTAAACGTTAAAGTAAACTCATCTTGCCTCTAACCTTTCTGTATTGTTGCCTGTGAAATATTTCTCACCAGCCACATTAATTTTAACCTGCAGGTGGCAGAAGTACATATTCTGGAGCATAACCGTACAGTTATCTTAGATGAATACTTGCATAGAAAGGCTGCTTTCTAGATGATAGATGCATAACTGAAGCAGGAAGAAGGATAAGGGATGGATCCCTACAATGAAAAATTATTCGACATATTGTCCTGCCATTGATATGTTGATGAACATTGAATAAATAGATAAAGTTAGATAATGCATGTTCCTGAGCTCTCTAGAGAAATGGGACCATAGAAATATGATTAATAAATATATTGTACGTTGTACATGACTTTTAGTTTGCATTCATGAACTGTATTATGTGTCCAGAGATACTGGAGCACTATATCCTGGGTACTAGCTAAGTCATTAAACTTAGCTTTACCACAGGAGTAGGAACCTCCAGCCCACAGACATAGCACAGCCCACCAGTTGGGAAGAGCCCCCTGTCACTCATAGTTCTTTCTTCACTCTCTGTCCTCTTTTCCAGCTACTCTACCATCCCATGGTAGGGCTTGCCCTGAATGAATGAATGAATGAATGAATGAATATAATAATAATAATAATAATAATAATAATAATAATAATAATAATATATTATTTGTACCCCGCCCATCTGGCCAGGTCTCCCCAGCCACTCTGGGCGGCTTCCAACAAATATCAAAACACATTAAAATATCACAGATTAAAAACTTCCCTAAACAGGACTGCCTTCAGGTATTTTCTAAATGTCAGATAGTTGTTTATCGCTTTGGCCTCTGATGGCTCATGTATTTTTTTATTTGTGTACCACTTTTCCACAAAATTGAGTCCAAAGTGGCTCATATCATATCAACAGAGCAATAATTATTAACAATTTCAAAATACATAGAGGGATAGTTAGAAATAATCATAATATCAATAAATAAATACAAAACAATCCATACAACAATGTAGAAAACAATACACATAACCAAACCTAATTTAACTAAAGAGTGAGAACAATGCTTAACACAGAAATAAAAAAAGCAAGCATTCACAATATTATCATATTTGTGGAGTTTTTTTGTGTTCTCTGGAAATTCACTAGCATGCATGTACAAAATCCTATTACATTAATGGGAAAATATGTACTTTATCTGGTAGGTAAAACTGTCAGCAGCTGTCTTGGTAATAGAGGTCTGTGATCACACATTTGATACCCGATGCCTTTATTATTATCATTTAAAAATGAGACCACATTTCACACTATAGTTTGATTTTGCAACAGCTTATTTAGTCACCTTTCTTGCTTAACGAATAATGATCCAATTTTAGAATTTCTCCAATAATGATGTTGTAAATCTGACAAATTACTCAAAGGCAGGTCACTGTGGTTTCTTTCCTTTCACAAATGGGTATAATTTGAGTTTTTCCACGCGCTGCTCAAGTCCAGTCTGAAATCAATATGAACCTTACCCAAGATTATACCAGTGCCTCAAAAAACCTTATGGAATGCATAGTTCTTTGTGATTACGTACTGATGACTTTGACAGGCTAGGTTAAATGAGAAAGTCATATCTAAAACCTGTTGAAGTTAAGGTTGATTCTAGTCAGGATTTGAGCAATACATAAGATAGTTCTTATAATAATCTGAAAAAAGCATGTAATCACAAAATTCCATTTCTTGGTAATATTGTTTGGCATTATGCTTTGTATATATGCCTTTCATTCCCATGACAGATCTACAGTAGAGAAGCTTGGGAAAGTTGATACTGTGCAAGCAAGCATAATTTAATACTATGCTTGGGCATGCTATGTGCAATGGTGAATGATGTGTTTTGATGGAAATTTTATTTGTAAAACTTAGTAAAACATATTTATTTTAAAAAAAATACTATGCTTGGGCATGTGTTTTTTTACACTGCGTCAAGTTTATCTCTTTGGTTGCCCCTGTAGGAGTTGTTAAGGATATACTGAGATCCAATTATTTAGACTAAAACTGGTGTGGGTAAATTTGTATGTAGACTGAGCTGAGCTTATGACACAACCATGAGGACATCTTTCACCTTGATCCACTTTTACTTACCGTAAATTGCCACCACGCAGCTCTCTGTGGCAGTGTTGTAGTACAAATTACAAGTTGTGTTTGTGGCAAACTCTTTACGCAACACCTTATGCCATGGGCATAATTCAGCTCACATTCTGGCTACATGAATTACGGTGCAGCTGCCAGACCCCTCCTGTATGGCTGCTTTGTAGTAATTCTGATGGCGTTCAGTGGCATTTACAATGGAGTAAGTGTGCATACATAGGATTTATTACACCTGTTACGCTGATAAAATGAAATCATATCTTTATCGAGAGACTTGACATTCCTTTTTTTCTTTCTTTCCAAGGTACCCCTGCAGTTAAAATCCTCATGCCTGCGCTATCACCTACAATGGAAGAAGGAAACATTGTGAAATGGCTGAAAAAGGAAGGTGAATCTGAGTTAACTTAAATGCCGTATTGGAGCACTGAGAACTGTGTCTTTTTTCCTCTTCAGCCTAGTTACTTGCCACATCTTTATTCCATCAAAAAGAATTACCACAGTGTAATCACTGCAGTACATTGGCTCCCTCGGCCAATAAAGCGAGATGAGCACCGCAACCCCAGAGTCGTCTGCGACTGGACCTAATGGTCGGGGGTCCCTTTACCTTTACCTTTTTACCCTGCTTTGGGACGCGGGTGGTGCTGTGGGTTAAACCACAGAGCCTAGGGCTTGCCGATCAGAAGGTCGGCTGTTCGAATCCCTGCGACGGGGTGAGCTCCCGTTGCTCAGTCCCTGCTCCTGCCTACCTAGCAGTTCAAAAGCACATCAAAGTGCAAGTAGATAAATAGGTACCGCTCCAGCGGGAAGGTAAACGGCATTTCTGTGCGCTGCTCTGGTTCGCCAGAAGCGGCTTTGTCATGCTGACCACATGACCCGGAAGCTGTACGCCGGCTCCCTCGGCCAATAAAGCGAGATGAGCGCCGCAACCCCAGAGTCATCTGCGACTAGACCTAATGGTTAGGGGTCCCTTTACCTTTACCTTTTTATCCTGCTTCTCCTCTCAGAAGCTTATGGTGGCCTATGTGGTTATTTCCTCCCCCTGCCCCACAACTGTATCCTGGTGTGAGCTTTGTCGCCAACTGGAGATTTGAGCCTAGGTCTTCTCAGTCCTAGTTCACACTTTCCACTACACTACACTGACTCTGCACTACTTCTAAACCATTATTTATTTATTTATTATTGTATTTGTATACTGCTGAATCACAAAACATCAGAGTAGTTTGTATCATTTATTTATTTTATTTGTATACTGCCTTTCATCGATAGATCTCAGGGCAGTTCACTATATAAAAATACAAGATTTTTGTTTTAAAAAAATACAATTTGCAAGATTTATCAGCTCTCTGGAATGTTTCCAGCAACCTGTCCAGTGACTGCTGCGGTTGCGATACGAATTAAGATGATAAAAATTGTGCAAAAGAGAGACTCATTTAATTCAGTTTTGTGCTTCTGATGTTTACTAAGGCAAAAATGTATGTATCAGTTGATATAACTTTAAAACATGTTGATTTATAGCTAAACGGAGCTTACTTCGCCTGCAAGCCATAAGCCGCATAAAGCCTGATGCCACCAAATTTGCTGCACATTTTGCACTTCTTTCCCTTCAGGCATTTTCTGGCCTAAGGCTCTGGACTTCAGCAGCGTGTATTTGTTTCACTTGTTCAAAGGCATTTGCAATTTGCAAGGTGGACTGACTGAACCTTGGTCTCCAGCCCACATGCAGGGCAGATGACAGAAGCTTGAGATACCACCCTCCCTGCAAATCAAACACTTAACACAATAGGGGGAGAGGTTGTAGTCCAGCCAGCTTTGCTAGGTTGGGGTTTTTTTTTAATGTGCAGGGCATTTTCTAGATAGAGAATCATTTAAAAATGTGTTTCACCCCCCCCCCGTGTATTCTGAGTTGGTTTAGTCCATTCCACTACAGGACTTTACAACTTCAGTCCTTCATGGTGTGTTCCATATGTAGATCAGGTCTCAGTTGGTAGGAAGAGGCACCTCTTAAATGCAGGAAACAATAAAATCTGACTTGGCTGTTGAGAGTTCTGTAGCATGAATTATTTGGACTCCTACTAGTCTATAAAATATTTCAGGCATATGCTATTAATAAATCAACCTATCTGTAGTATTAATGAGTTTTTGAAACATTCTATCAGTTTGCAGGTGCCATCTCTAAATTAGGAAAGGCTTTTTTATTTTTAAGACTAACTTCTTAACAAAATGATATTTTGGGTCATCCATTACCACTGCTCTTCTAGATTCTTGTCACTTAAAATAGCTGCTCTTTATTAAGGCATTTGGAAGGTTTTAAATTAGTACGGTTTAATCACATATTTTAAAGAGGATTTGAGTGGGTGGGGGGACCCAAATATAGTCTGAACTCTGGGTCTCTTAAAATTTCCATTAATATGTTTGTTTAAAAATAAAGGTAGCTAGCTACCTTCGTTGCTATCTTAAATAAAGCAGCGCAGGAGTTTGAATCTCCCATAGCATTAAAAATGACTCATTTTTGGCCCCAGTTTCTGTTCTGGACATGGGATTTTCTTACTATTCTCTCTAAAATTAAGCACTGTTGTAGTTGTAGTTTAGAACAGACCAGCACTATGAGTTTGTTCCTTGATAAAATAGTTTAAAACCTCTCATGCAGATGCTTGCTATCCATCTAAATAGTTCCATATCTCTTACCTATGTGTACCGTGTCCATATGTCAAAAGGACATTCTAAATCAATAACATTCATTCACAAGGCTAATGTATCAAAATCTCTGACATAAGGCATCTTGAGAATTCTTACTAATTCTTCAGGATTTAACAGGTAAACCCATGGAAAGCAAATAATGGGAGGAAAGATCCAATAATTTCTATACAAGTGTTTTATTGGACAGATAATTAGACCATTATTCCTTTTCTTGAAGTGAAATGTTTGTAGAGACCAAATACAGTTTTGAAAGAAGTTTGCATTTGGCAACTGCTTACTGTTACCAAAGGCACCTGAGTTATAAACATCACACTCTTTCAATATTCTCTCTTTTGTTTTTCATGAATGTAATGGAGGAAGGAAAAGACAAAGACATGTGTGTCATTTCATTGACACAGCTTTTCTACATTGCCACCGTAATTGCTCAATGTTTTTGGTGTTTCATAAAGAAAGCAAAGACAAATCAATTTAGGGCTTAGGCAAGTCACGCCATTTCCTTTAGGCAAGACTGTTAAAAGCCTTTTTTCATATTTTGATGAAAACTGTACTGCATGCAAAGTTGGTACATAAGCAAGCCTTTGTTACTTCAGTGCTCTAAAGAGAAGGTGTGTGTTGGATGGCTTTGACCCCAGAACCATTCAGAAGCCTCTCCAGCTTCCCACTGTAATCCAGCTTTAATGGCAGCCATCCAGCAGGTGTTTCAGTAGACAAAGGCGTCTGAGTTCACAGGTCTGCTATCACAAGGCAGCAGGCGGTGATCTTCTTGAATTGAGAAGAAAATACTGGCTTGAAACGATTCCATTTCATTTAAAAAATGAAAATGCATTTCTAAAAGGACTGTTTCATGTTGAAAGAAACTGAGCTTGCAGAGTTGTTTCCCAATTTTCTTCTCTTTTTGGTAGGGTGGGGAAGGCAGAGGAGCATTGCTTATCTGCAAATGATAGTATGAATTAAAATATTTGTCTGAAATCTCTGCTTAGAAGCTCAAAACATTTTATCATTTAAAGAATATATTGCTTATCAAGACTGGACTAGATTCTTCTTTATCTACAATTTTTGTTGCTGATTCAGATGGTGCCATTGTGTTGTTTTTTTTAATAAAAAAAAACCCCTCTCTGGATTGACCTAGCTTGGGAGCAACCCTTGTGACTGGTTCTGAATCAGCCATTGGCCCATATCCCTTACAGCATTTTAATGTTTTTATTTAGATTTTCCAGTGCTGCCTTTTCCTCATTGCCACCCTAATCTCTCCCCCAATTGCCCCAATTCACACTGTCCTTGCTTTAACAGTTGTTACTGTCCAGCTTGCTGCCATCCATTTCCCATATAGGTTTGCTGCCCCCAACTTGACACTCTTTTTCCCTGGAGGTAGCAAAATGGTAGAGCTGGTAAAGACTAAAGCTGTAGTTAGCAGTGGCAAAGAGAATACAGTCGTACCTTGGTTCTCGAACGGAAACCATTCCGGAAGTCCGTTCGACTTCCAGAACATTCAAAAACCAAGGCATGGCTTCCAATTGACTGTAGGAGCTCCCTGCACTCAAGCAGAAGCCACATCGGATGTTCGGCTTCCGAAAAATGTTCGAAACCCAGAACACTTACTTCTGGGTTTTCGGCATTTAGGGGCAAAAACGTACGAGTACCAAGGCGTTTAAGAACCAAGGTATGACTGTACTTGGCTTCTTGCTATTTAGTTCACCTACATGACTTAGGCTATAACCTCTACCCCATCCCAATATGCCAAATTATATGATAATGGGATTTAGGGTGGTTTTGATTAAAAATTGGTAATAAGGTTCTGCAAATGCCTTTATTCCTCACTTTATATTACTGTACTGAGATTCTTTGAACTGTAGAATCATTTCTTAATGCTGTTGTAAGTTGCTAAGTGTACTCCCTCTCTTTTCCGGTATCAGTTTTCACTATTGTGTCTTGGCTTTCTTTCTAAACATGTTATACTATATGGTTTCAAAATACTGTTTTTTCTCAGTGCTCTGAAATGAATTGATTTAAAATGTTGAATTATCTTTTGATTTTTACAGGAGAAACAGTGACTGTTGGAGATGCATTGTGTGAAATTGAAACAGATAAAGCAGTGGTTACCATGGAGTCAAGTGATGATGGCATATTGGCTAAAATAATGGTAGGGATAACTTTTTTATTCTATATTATGGCCTTTGGTAGATGAGCTCAGCAATCAAGGGACTCTTTGCTAAGACTTTCCTTTATTTCAGGGATGTGGAATTGTATCTTATTGGCAGACAAGATCCTCCCTTCTCCTCCCCACCACATCACAGGCTAACTTTGATACGTGGGCGGAGCCGTTCACTTGTCAATCACCTGACATTGTTATGGTATCAAGCAACAACGTGAAAGGGGCTGACCTTTAAGTCTGTTTGCAGAAGGTTTAGTTCATTTGCAAGTGGTTTGTAAAGGCAATGTTTCTTAGGGTCCATCAGCTGACTGGCTCTGAGAGACATCAGTGTAAGCATCAAATGATGCATGTTGGCGCAGAAAAATCTCAATTTCACATATACGCTCATTGTTATAAGAATCATTCCCTGTGTGCAGTCATGGGCTTATTGTTATCACATGACTGTATTTATGTTTTCATTCCACAGAGTGGAAATAGGGAAGTGACGGCAGACAGGAAGTCTTGTCTTGCTATGAATCCTCTAAACAGGACTCTTGTCCTTTGTTCTCTCTCTCGGCTACCTGATGCTAGAGAGAGAGGGGCCATCATGTAGAGCTCCGTGTGTGTAGATATGTAATAAAGTAGTTTTAGCTACAATGCTGAGCTGCTGTGGTCTGTTACGCTACTGCGCACATTTCTGCTGATTCCTGAGTGTGCTGGATGTCTGCCGACACCAGTCGCTGTGATGTTCGGGTTAAAGAAGCTGATTAGCTCCCGGACGATCCTGGAAGGCGAGATCATGCCAGTCGGGCATGTGTCTTTGCTGTGTCTTTCCTCGTAAGTAAAGACCGTTCCATGGGGTCAAAACTGGCAGTGACTAACCGGAAACGAGACCTTGGATTGTAGTGGATAGCTTAATGAATATGTTGACCCAGTGTGCAGCAGCTGGGAAATTGACAAATTCCACACTAGCGATCATTAGGAAAGGAATTGAAAATAAACAGTAAATATCACAATGCCATTATACAAATCTGTGGTGCAACCGCATTTGGAATATTGTGTACAATGCTGTTTGCTTCCGCTCTAAAAGGATATTGGAAAAGCTTCAGAAAAGAGTCACTGAATGATCAAGGGGATTCCTCTATGATGAAAAGTTGCAGCTGTACACTTTCATGCAGCTCACAGTTGAACTGTGGAACTCGCTTCCACAGGAGGCAGTGGTGGCCACCATCTTGGAAAGGATTGGACAAATTAATGGGGGATAAGGCTATCAGCAGCTTCTAGCCATAATGGCTGTTGGAGGCAGTATGCTTCTGAATACAAGCTGCTGGGAACCCCAGGAGGGGAGAGTGCTCTTGTGTTTGGATCCTACTTGTTGGTTTCCCGTGAGCATCTGTGTGACCACTGCGAGAACAGTATGCTGAGCTAGATGGGCTGTTTGCCTGATCCATCAGGCTCTTTTTATGCTCTTATTGTTGAAATGGGTTTACAAATCAATTGAGTCCACAATGTGTGTGCTCATATGCATGTACATGAAATATGCTTATGAGGATAACTTACTTGTATCCAGATGTGCTCGTTAGGCCTGTTGGCATCAGAATGTGATTGATTTGCTAGAATGTCAAGCATCTGTTATTTAAATGCGTTGATTTTTGTAATGCTTTTTGACAGAATAATTTTATTTTAACAGAAGCTGCTCTGTGTCTGGTGGTAATACTTTTTTTCACACCACATCATTGCAGCTGGTAATGAGGAGGAGACCTTTTTGTATTGGTTGTTATAATGTGTTACAGATTGAAAGAGTTGAGAAATGTGTTCATTGAAATGAAGGGTATTTCTTGTTTTTCCATTCTTCTTTCCCGCTATTGGTAAATACATTGGGGGAGAAAAAGGGGTGTCGCAGAGTGGAGAACAGTCTTAACCAAGCAAAGTCATATGCAGAAGCCCTTCCGTCAGCATATCTTACACTGAGGCTGCATTTAAAACACTATTATAAAGTCTACTAATGTTGCACATTAAAATCCCATTAAGGCAGTGTCATGATATGCAGTCCCTTGTGTAAATTCATATCACATCACTGGTCCTGGTACTGAACTTGTAGTGAGCTGAAATAGTGTGCTTAAGCGTGTTTTGCAAATGAGTTTCAAAGAAAGCCCAATGTGTGAAAAGGATATGAAAAAGCAGCCAGGCTAGTTAAGGAAGAAACCAAGCAAGAAAATGCCTGCTTGAAGCGTAACATAAGATGTGCTCTTTTAGTTGCTTCTTATGCAAACAGTACAGTGTTTGTTTGTTTGTTTGTGATAACTAAATATGTGGACTTCTGTTCACAAAAAAACCCTGTGCACCCCTTATCACCTGGTTAGAAAGCAAATCCTATCAAATGGGAAAGCATGGAACATCCTGGCATCTGTTCCCTCCTCTTTTCCATTTCCACCTTTTCTTTTTGTGGTTTAATTAATACAGCTTATAATTACAGTCATTCTGAACACTAAGAATTCTGAGCATTCACTCATGTGAATCGCTATCATCATTTTGAAATGGTGTAGCCCAGACACAGGTCTGTCACCTTATCTGTTTCTGGGGACAATGAGTGTCAGTAAGCATATTCTGGGGCCATTTACCTCAGTACAGCATGTTTCTGACCATGCAATCCTATTGGGAATAATTCTCACTGTAATCAGTAGGAGACTTGGGATACGTTTGATTGGAAACATATGCTTAGAATTGCAGCGTGAAATAGTTTGCTTTGTGTCTAACAGAACGATAGAATCACTTCACCATATAGTGCTCAACTGCCCTCTATATGATGTTGGCCGGAAGAATTTAGTGCTACCATTAATCCAAAAATTGTCTGGGCACCCAGTTGACTTCCTTCTTGCTTTTTTATTGCAAGATACTGACCAGTTTGTAACCCTACAAATGGCAAAATTTTTAACTTCTGTTCTGACATACAAGAGACGTAATGGATTGTTAGTAGGAAATTGAAATTGCTTGGAAGCAACATTCACATTATTTGTGTGTGTGTGTGTGTGTGTGTGTGTATATACATACATCTTTTATCGCCACTAATTTTATTGTCACCATTTTTTAAAATTCAATTGTGTGAGTGTAACTGCTGTTCCGGTGTTTTCTGTCTTGTCTTGCTATGAGCTTAAAGCTGAAATAAAGTTGATGATGCTTTGTGTCTATGCTACTAACTTCAGGAGCATGGTGTAGTTATACACTACAGTAACGACAATATGAGACTCTGTTGCAGGGTCCGGGTTGGCTACTAAAAATACTCTGATTCTTTCATGGACTTGTATTTAACTTTTAGAGTTAAACCTTCTGCTAGATATCCTGCAGGACTAGGCAGTCCTAGCCCCTTAGAAGAAGTGGTTAGGCTAGTGAAGCTGCTGAGTGGGTGCAAGGAGCATATTTCTCTTTCCCCACTATAAAACATTTACATTAGGTACACGTGTGTGTGTATAGACATCAACCTGACCCTCCCCCCTTATCCCTTTTCAGAAGGAAGAAGGAAGCAGAAATGTGCGTTTGGGTCAACTAATCGCCTTGCTAGTAGACGAAGGACAAGACTGGAAGCAAGTTGAAATACCAAGTGAAACGAGCATTGCTATGCCAGCAGCAGCAGCAGCCCCACCTCCCACTCCTTCTGTAACATTGGCCCATAAAGTGGAACCCCATCCTGGAAAGCTACAGTGAGTTTCTGCACACTTTTTGAGCCAAGGCTTTCACTTTTTGATCATACCCCACAGAAAGTTAGTGTTTGATAACAACCAAATTCAGTGCCCCTTAATACTGCTGCAAAGTTGTGGCAAAAAGAGTAATTATGCCTGTAGATTTGCATGCTATACAAAAGAGAAAATTTGTCCTGCTTTTGGATGAAGATGCAGGAATCTTTAACCAACAAACCTTGGTTAAAGCACGGCGCTAAGAGACCAGTTTGAATACCCCTGTGAACTTTCAGTGATAGCAATGGTATTAGTAGTACTGGCTGTAGTAAAGTAATATAAAAAGCAATGGGAACCATGTCGGTCCATAAGAATAAAAAAACTCTGAAAGCCAGTGTTAGGCAATATCTTTATTAGGACCAAACAAAATGTCACAAAATAGTGAAACGCTTTCAGAACTCTTCATCAGGCAAGATATTACACAAAGCAGAGGAAATGAGAAAAATAGTGCTGCGGTTATAGATCTTCCAATACTTGTGTCATAACATTGGAAGACTTTACATTCTGAAGTGAAGGATGTCTGTTATGAGCAATGCTGAAATAAAGCATTGAAATAAGTGACCAATTATATCGTAATTGAGCTTGTGACGTTCTGCATGATGGGGAACCCTTTAATGTCAAGGAGGTCCTTGAGGTAAAGGGCCCCATGTCTTTTTGAATTTGCTTGGAGATGAAAGGATTTAACTTTTTTGTAGGGCTGTATATTGAGTCAGGCCGTTGGTCCATTTAGCCGAGTATTGTCTGGTCTGACTGGCAGTGATGCTCTAGGAAAGAGTGTTCCCTGTGATTATTTTTTCTTCCATTAAACACATTTCAGAATCTCAGCTATATGGTTGTGATGGGAGATATGATACCTACCAACTTAATTTTCATGTGTAGAGTCTTTTGGTCATTTTTTGTTGATATAACCTTCAATTGTGTATTTGAAAATAATCAATTTCTAAGCATTCAAAATTATACATAGCTAGAGCTGTACAACTTGATAGTTTCCTAGCAATAAGAGAAAGAGCCATTAGTCTTGAAATGGGGTCAATAGATAGATCATCCAGGTATTGATGTATTTTAATGTTTGTTGGAAGCCGCCCAGAGTGGCTGGGGGGGACCCGGCCAGATGGGCGGGGTACAAATAATAAATTATTATTATTATTATTATTATTATTATTATTATTATTATTATTTATTGGTGGATTTCTAAAGTTCATTTATATGTAAGCAACAGGATGATCTAATGTGCTTATTTTTAGGTGCTACGTTCTTAAATATGTTGTTTAATGTTCTGGCTGTCCTGTATTTTTTATTATTTTACTTCTACAAACTTCAGGGTAACCACAAGTCTGCTGATACTGTTTGTGGCCTGTTGTCATTTTGACTACAAAAGTGAGAGCATACAAAGGCTTGGTTCAGAATTAGAATATAGATTAATGGTGTATAGTAAATTCCTTTACCGAAATTGACCGGTTTTTAAATTTGTGCCTTTTTAATTCAGTTTTTGCTTTGTCTGTAGGTTTCGGTTAAGTCCTGCTGCTCGCAACATTCTGGAGACACATGGACTTGATGCAAGCGGTTGCACACCTTCAGGTCCTCGAAACATCTTCACTAAAGAGTACGGCATCTGTTCACCTCTTTCTTCCTTTATTTCTATATTTCTTCCTCAATTTATTTTTTTAGGAAGTATCAATGCTAGGTAGATGTTGAGACTGATTTGATGTCCAATGAAACAGGTATTGGAAGCTATCTTAGGAAGATTTTCTAATCATTATTAGATTATGGCATATTTGAACTCTGAAATATATTGGTATATATGTGTAGTCGGAGAAAGGAAGGATGAAAGAGAAAAGCAAGACTGCAGCAAAACTTCAATAGGAGGAAGTGAGAAAGCAAGGGCTGGAGTTGCTACCGGTAGGTCTAGAGTCTTGACAGGAAAAGACTAACCTCTAACTCAGTTGGCATGAATGGGAAAGCACTTGTGGGTAGTGGAGCTCAATTTCCGAGATTTGATGGCTCATTACACCTGATTGGCTCTGTAAACACTCATGCACATTGGCTACATTCAAAGGAAGGAAAGCTACTGCATATCAACCTAAACAAGTTGTGCTTCCTTTTTCTGGTTATTTGGCTATAACTTTTGATAGAATACAGATAATTGAACAAACTTTGTTGCATTACATTCTTCATTAAAGTATCTTCCCATTCATATATAATTTTATGGCATTACTAAAAAAAAAACAACTAGTGGTGTTATGAACCATCAAACCTCAGAAATACACTTTTTCCAAAAGGTTTCACAGAATTTTAGCCACTAGTGTATGCATCACATATTCCACAGCCACAAAAGATTCTGATGTCCCGATTAAGCTGTTTCTGATATTGAAATCTGTGTGATCAATAGATTACAGTGGAACCTCAACTTACGAAGTACTCGACTTCCGTATTTTTCGATTTACGAAAGGGAAAAAGTGGCCGCGCACCTACAAATTTTTCGATTTCCGAAAGGAAATCCGCTTGGATTTTAGATGTGGTTTACTCGACTTGCAAAGTTTTAGATGGGGTTTACTCGACTTACGAAGTTTACATAGGGTTTTCTTACGAATTTTTCGACTTACGTTTCCAATGCATTCCTATGGGAATGACATTTTTCGACTTACGAAATTTTCGACTTACGAGTGTGCATTCGGAACGCATTAAATTCGTAAGTCGAGGTTCCACTGTAATAGCAGATGAATTACAGTGTTTTGGTTTTGAATTTATTGAGATTTTTCAAGTAGACAGAAATTACATAACTTGGTTGAACCATAGCGTTGGAACAGTTTCTTGAAGGCCTTCTTGTCCAACCCACTGCTTATATAGATATATTTTGCTATAGAATCCCTGATGGGCAGCCATCCAACCTCTGCTTGAAAGCTGCTTTCCCCCTTCCTTAGAATAAATTGTCTGCCTATACTGTTATAGCCCTATACCAAGTCAAGACCTAGATTTAAATGGTTTTGTAAATTATATATTAAACGAAGAACAATGAGAAGCAGCACAGCTTGTGCTTCGTTCACATTGTGACCTGATTTAGACAGAACAGTGAGCTGTGTGGATGTTATATCATTTGTAATAGCAGCTCATTATCAGGAAGCTTAGTCATTATGTAAGTGTAACTGTAAATTATGGTATGTAAGTAGTTCGTGGCAGGTGGGAACCCTCTAGGTCACAAAGATATCTAATTAACTTTTCCTGGTAGCCATGGAGATGTACGACAGATTTTGCTAGAGGAGTAGAGGGAATGTTTGCAGCTAGAGAAATGCCTTTGAAACACACACATGCCAACACCTACCTTTATTATTTCTTCCAACAGAATAAATTGTCTTGGAATAGCCCATTTAAAAGAGGAGTTTGCTGCTTAAATCATCACTGTAAAATTACTAAATCGTGGTAAAAAAGAGGGACACATTCACTCATAGTGGGGGTTTTTAAACCAACTTTGTGTGGATATTTTTTTATGTTTGGATAAGCAGATTTGGATGAATGTTGGTTGGGAAAATATATGCCATGCAGCTAAGGCTTGCATCCAAAGTAGTGCAAATTCTCATGTCCCATAAGTTCAAGGATTTATGCTTGGGCAACGGAACTTCGCTGGGCATGTGCCCTGCACCCTTCCCAAATCCCAGCAGATGTAGGGAGCACACGAAGGGAGGGGAGAGGGGAAAGTTATATTGCACTAGCATAAATCGTTGTGCTAATGGAACAAGGGCATTGGATATTGCCCTTAGAACTGAATTCCCTATAAATGGTCTAGGGTTCCTTTCCATGGAACCACAGAGAAATGCAACCTATGCTATTTTTGTATCTAAATACATGGTTCTTTGCTGATTCAGAGTAGATGTTTCTCAAGGCTGGCGCTACTAATAGGTATAGTGAGGCAGCTATCTCGGGCAACACATTTCAGGTGTCATGAAAGGGCAACAAGTTGTTAATTTTTTGTTAATTGTATTTTTAATGCCAGGATGGGAGAAAAAGTGTTCATGAAATTTGCTCGCTCAGATGCCAAAATAACCTGGCTGACCCTGGGTTCTTGACTTGCAGACAGGTGGGAAATGTCGTTGGCTACATCACCTCAGGCTACAAAATGTCTTGGGCCAGCCCTGATACTTCTGGTGTGAAACTATCACAGAATAGGGGTTCTCAGACATTTTTTTAATGAAATTATTACGGCTTTGTCTGGCTAGTCCGGCTTACTAGTTGAAGGCAGCAGGGCAAGTGTCTGTTTGCAGTATAACTTGTTTATTTCTTATTCTGTTGATCTCTTGAAGGCAAGAAATTTAAAAGATTGAAATATATATCCAGTGCCATCCAGTTTCAGTATTAAGTGCAACTCATCACATATAATGTGATGGGCTGTATCATTGTCCTGGAAAGTACTGCAATGCTTATAGAGATATATTCACATTGGCACTTACCATAAACCTTGATTAATCATTGCTGCCATAAAATATTGTTCTTGTTCCTCTTTCAGGTTTCCCTATTAGCATGTTGTTACCCAATTAACTTTTATGTTTACTGGACAGCCAATTGTTTTATGTAGTATACAAAGCTGTGTAATTGCATAAGCTGTCTGCAATTATTTTGATAGTGGTGGTTACTATCAGTATAGCATGTGGGCATTACTGACAAGCAAAAGACTCAAATTCTGTTGATGATACGTTCAGCAATTATTTTTTGCCTTGGCTGCTCTTTACAAAACTCAAAGGAATGGCAGTACATATATCCTGTGTATTTGAGCCGTTTCCTGGGGAGTCTCTGGGAATTAAGCATACAATTCTTCCATTGATACCCTGTTCAAAACCCCTGAGCAATCAAATACTTGTTTTTCCCCATATATGCATTCATTTAAGTGGACTTGGAATACCTTGAAGCGTTGTAGCTGGATTATTATGTCCATAGTTTCTTCTGCTTAATTGGACAGCATTACTTTATTTAGAAATTTTGGCACTTTTCATTCTACTGTATTTGATTAGCTATCCAGTGTTTACATAATTAAAAAAAAAAAAAAAACCAACTCCTATATTAAAGGGGAGGAAATATGGACTAGGATCTTAGAAAGCTACTATAGGTGCAGCCAAGGTCTTGAGCTTGGCTAGTTAGTTTGCTTTTTACACTTTTAATAGCCTCCCCCTGCCAGCTGTATCACACATTCAAAGTTTCCTAGGTTTGGAGTTACGGCAAAGGGATCTGCAGCTTGAAAGACACAAGCCAAAAGTCCCTTGTGTGTGTGGAATTAGTTGCACAGTTCTTTGGAGTCTTGTCATAGTCTTAATATGAATACAGGTGATATTTGTGGATATTTAAATATTAAAAATAGGGGCGGTTGTGTTTCTACGTAATATGTATGTACTGTGCTGTTTGGAAACCTGCCAAATCCGGAAGGGCTGTTCATTCTTCCAACTTTGCTCTCACATCTGCTTTGAGTTGTATTGCAAGGAATAGGTAAACATGGATCTCTTGTATGTGAGAGAACGATTAAAAAAAAAAACTTATTTGGATGGGTTAGGCAACCCTTATGCTTTCGGTAAACCCTTTTCAGTAGGAAAAATAAATAAATCCTAAAATAAGTGAACTAAAACTGGGAAAAGTTGCCTACTTGGAAGTAAATGCATGAATCAGCAGTTCTGTGCATAGCAGTAACATTCAATGTGTACATGACAAGTGTCTGCTGCCTGAATGTTATTTACAGATTGCAGTTCACGGTCTTTATGCCGGTACTTGGATTGCTGAATGTTATTGACCGTAGCTGCCAAGGAGACTGAATGTTCCATGGCAGCTGTAGTGAGTCAGTAAAATGACTACTTGTGTGGAAGCTGTAGGGGAAACTAGTGAATTGTGTAAAGATGGACCTGCCATGTGGGAGATATCACCTCAGCAGGTTTCTGTCTTGAAGGTGACTTAACTACGGCTTGGGAAATCTATCCAGCTTTTATTTATTATTGAGTTTATATAGTGTCCTTCCTTCCAAAGGGGCCCAGGGCATCAAAACGGTAAAAAAAAAAATACAATGTTAAATAAAATAATAAAAACACATTTTAAACATTTAAAAACAATTTAGAATATGTCAAAGCCATCGCATCCCCTCACAGTTACTAATTTCAGGATTGCCGTTGCCAGTATCTTATCAGCCATCAAATACCTGGGTAAATAATAATAATAATAATAATAATAATAATAATAATAATAATTTATTATTTGTACCCCGCCCATCTGGCCGGGTCTCCCCAGCCACTCTGGGCGGCTTCCAACAAACACTAAAATACATTAAAATATCACACATTAAAAACTTCCCTAAACAGGGCTGCCTTCAGGTGTTTTCTAAATGTCAGGTAGTTATTTATCTCTTTGACATGGGATGGGAGGGTGTTCAGTAAACAGATATCTTTAAAATTTCTCCTAAAAGTCAATAATGAGGGAAGGAGACACACCTCACCAGGCAGGGCACTTCACGAATGGGGAACTACCACCAAGAAGGCCCTGCTATAGGTCATTGCCAACAGCACCACCAATAGGGTGTCCCCTACCGATTGTGGGGCCCAAGATGGTTGATATGGGGGAGATGCTTTCTTAGGTGCTTGAGTCCCCAAACCGTTAACATTTGGTACACTAGCTAACATTTTGAATTGGGCTCGGTAGCTCACTGGCAGCCGGTGCAGAAATTTCAGGACCGGTGCTAGCCTGGCATCCAAATTGAAACCTGCTTATGTAGCTTTGAGAAGAAATTCAGAGTCCAGTTGAAAATAAGGTGCCAGAACTGCTCGCCCCTTGAGTGCCCCTAGAAAAAAGCACTACCTACAAGGAACCCTCTTAGTTGTCCTGTTCACACTATTCTGCTAATCTTACTGACAGTTTTGGCTCGAAAATTCCCAGTCTGGTTCTTTTCAGAACTGCAGGTGGCAGTAAGAGACAATTTTTATACGCTGTGACATCTTAACCAGTGAAAGTAGCTAAATCCCTTGCATTCTATCTCGCAAATTAATTGTGGAAATGGATCTGGATTCCATATAAAGGATTCATTGGTCAATTACCACAAAATCTTTACTAACATGAACCTGTGTTTGGTTTTAATAATGCTGGCTTTTACCTTTATTTGGAAATATATACATTGTCTGTTTGTTCGAACCTCTATACAGTTTAGTGGAAGCAGCTTCTGTCCTGTTAAAACATACCTTTGCTCTTTTTGTATCACAAACCAAGAAACCCTGGAAAGCAGCTTAGATGCAAAATTGGAATATGAATTGTATTTTTTTTTATACCCCAAGTATTGGGCTATAACCACATTTCCTCCAGAGATGAGGATCTATCTACAACTTACTATAGCATATATATTTTTTAAAAAAGATCAAATAACTATATACAGCATACTTTGAGAACACCTGATAAAAGGCAAAATGACACTTGTTTGTGTAAATTAAACAATAGTCAAAAGGAAGCTCACACACCAGGTCAGATATTTATGGCTGAAGTTCATACTTCATTGAAATCAGTGGCAAAACCCCTATTGATTTTAATGAGCCAGATCGGCTCCCATAATTATTAACTAAAGCGCTGCATGTCACAAATAAATTAATTCATAACTAGCAGCAATATATTATCTATGCAAGTCGCAGGGGAAGCAATTAAATTTTATGAGGGGACTGTGGCGTCTAAAAGAAGATGTATGTATGATATATATGTAATTTGCAGTACATTTAAGCATCTTTCTGGCTGACAAATTGCCTGTCCTGTTGAACCCTGCAATTATTTATTACTGTTACTAAGATTTTCTATAGTGCTTTGAATATGTTAATTATTCCAAAGTCACTGAAGCTGGTAATGGTATGAAAGAGTTGATAATGGTATTTTATCGTATGAGAATGAGGGTGAAAACTTATTTCAACCACAACTTTCAAATCTCTGTGAATTAGGAAAAATCTATTAATAATGCAGCTAGCAGTATAAATTTCCTAATAGCTATTTTAAGCTGTCCTGTCTTTCTGCACAAGCTAGTTATGGCTTTTTAAATTAAGAAATTGAAGACTGTAAAATTTTATGGCCTTATTATATCAGTCTTTAAAAATAGTCAATGTTCCATTATATGAACACTGTAATATAATTCCCCAGGCTTCTTTTTGTTCTTTACCTACCAAAATGCATCTGTGTAACTTGCATCTGTGTAACTTGGAACATGCATCTGTGTAACTTGGAACATGCATCTGTGTAACTTGGAACAATGTTATTTTTTTCCACTGACAGGTTTCACAAATACAATTGTATGCTGGCTTTGATGACCAATGATGTCTTGCAGTGCAAAATAAGAAAATAGTACAGTTGCCTTAAGAACGTGAATGAATCACAGAAAATCCTAACTAGTCTATTACTATTTGCAGTCAGTAGCACCTCAATTCTGTTGTTTGCTTCTAGTATCTGATATTACCTCTGAACATTGAGGTTCCATTTAATCCCGTTGCTGATAGCATCTGTTAGATACATTGACCCAATTCACATGTCACAGGAAACCGTAGTTAATAGTTTGCCATGAATGTGCCTTTGGGGGCTGGTGTGTGGAGGAAACAAACTTCAGTTCTAGCTTTAATGTTACTCCCAAACCAGGGATCATGGCTTTTGTTTCCCCCCTAAGAAACCATGATATGTAGCTTAGGCTTATTTTAGGCTTACTGAGTGTAACCATTTGGTGCCTGTTTATAATACTAAGCCTGGAATCAGGGTTTGTTCTTCCATATGCTAGCACAGCAGTTGCAAACATTTTATGGTGGTTTAATGTGACGTGCAAAAAAGCCAGTCTTTAAGAGTCATCTAAGCTAGCAAGTCATCAGAGGCAGTGAATTCCTTCTAGGTATTCTTTTTAAATCACAAATTAAAGAGAAAAGGAGGATAAAACAAAAAGGTAAATACTGATACTTTCGTTACTATCTTGCTAGTACGGTTATAAAGTTAACTTCCTCTAAATCATGGTTAAGAATTCAGGAACCAGCCTTAGGAATGTGAGTTCACTCTCCCTCTCTCTGAAGCAAGTTCTTTCCCTTCTGCTGTAACCACATTTAAAGGAAACGTCAACATATAACAAGGTTTTGGACCCGATTTAAATGGGAAGCTTGGTCAGCCACCATTAATGTAGATATTTCCTTAGCTATAGCGAGAATTCACCCTGAGGATGTGGGGAAAGGGACTGCATATCCCTCAAGATGGCTCCCTATATTTTGGTGAGGAAGCGAGCACATACCCCCCAAGTGCCCTGGAAAAAAATGGGGCATCCTGTTTCTTCAGGTGAGATCGCGGTGGCCATTTTGGATGCTGCGCTCTCGCTCCATGCTCTCGTCCCAGAAAAAGTGCTTCTTCGATGTTGAGAGTGCAGCATGGGTCACACGACTCGCCCAGAAGCGGATCAACGTTCAACTTAGTCTGGATCCAATCCATATTTTTAGGAGCCTTAAATACGCCAGTAACTTTCTAAATTGTCTTGTGTCTTGTAAAGTACAGTGGATATTTGAGCTGCATATTACCAGTTTGAGAAATGGCTGAGAGGAAGAATAATGTTTAGCTTGTACTGTTCCATTTAATGTATTAGGCTGACAGTAATAACTGTAGCTGTATGTACAGCCATAATTGTAAGGGCGGGGGGGGGGCTGTATGGACTGACTAGATGAGAAATCTCTTATGATACATGAGAATTACAGCAGTGCTGAGCGCAAGGTAGATCAGCATTTAGTTATTCATCTCTGAATGATTTGCAATAGATTTGTGGGAAATGATTTTTTGTATTAAAGGATTCAAAGTTCAGTTTGTTACAGTAAACCAATTGTTGGTCTGAGCCATGTAAAAAGAACCCTATTCCTCAATTCTGCCTTCCTGAGCCACTGTTTTGGACCAGGCACCAATTGAACCTGTGTGTTTCAGTAAATAAAAAGAGATCTCACCAGTCTGCAGTCTGCCCACCTCATATTAGAGGATGCTTGTGGAAATGGCACCATTTGAAAGATCTGTTTGGTACACTAGATTAATAAAATCTGTTATAAATCAAATTACTCATATTTGAATATTTTAACTTTTTGGGATACTTGTTTAAATTCTTCACACCTGAAGACTTTTTAAATAACTGGAGTAAGATTTTTAAAAATCAAAAAGTGATTCTGCTTCTCTAACCATGAAAATGACATTAGTACATTGGCTGGAAGCATATACATCCCTGGAGAATTTGTTCTTTGCTGATGGAACTTCACCTGTACCTTTGACTGAGCATTTCATGTACCAAACTTGTGGGAAGATTACATTCTGTATATATTGCATCATAATCCCTGGACAGAATAATAGCAGTGTCTAAAAAAGGTGTTGGCAGGACAGGGAGACTTTGCGTGCACAGGAAATCAAAATGAAAAATGTGTTTGTTTCCTATTTCATAAATTCTAATATTGGATTAAGCACTTTGCACACAGGCTTCTAACCCAGGGTTTTTAAATTTAGTTTTAGTCTTGTGATATAAAAAGCAGGTCAGCTGCCAGCTACATTTTTAAGGTGTTATTGCAGTACTAACTCACATTTGTCACGTTTTCAGCTTTTGTGTTGCCAACCCCTCACTCCCAACCCAATTTACACATTTGATTTCAAAGGTGATGAAGTTGTTGTGGATTAACTTCCCATCCCACTATGGGATGTGGTTTGTCCGAAATATATATCTCGAGGGCAAAAAGAAAATTGAAAGGTAGCCTTAGCGGAAGAAAGATGATAAAAGCTCTTTCCCTCCACTCCCCACACCACATCTTGACATATTAGTGAATCCCTGTTCCCATAATTGTTGAGGATTACTTGGAGCAGGAAGTGGCTCTGGTTTGAAGAAGAAGAAGAAAAGAACTTTACAAATATTTCAAAGAGTTGTTGGGGTTCACAGCAAACCTCATTAGCATTAGAGATTTAGTTTTTAATTCGGGGTGTGTGGGTTGTTTTGCGTTTCTGCTTTTACTGTATTCTAAAGTGTGTTTGCATTTGCAATGACAGGGATGCCCTCAAGCTTTTAGAGCAGAAGCAGAAAGGGAAACCTGCAGCAGCAAAGCCAGTGGTTTCTTCACTCCCTGCACAACAACCTGGAGTGCCTTCAGCAACAACACCTCTTCCTGCTTCTCGTCCTCTGGCGCCACCTGTTTCTGTGCCTGGTCGACCTGCTTCCGTGGTAATAACTATGGCAGAATTGCCTTTCCCCCTTGAATTTTCAGACAGGTCAAAACAAAACAGGGTAATGTGGGTTAAAATAAGAGGAAGCTTCGTTACTAGAGGGATCTTCATATTCATATTACAGTATCTCGTTCAAATAGCTGGTCGGGGGAATAGATACTGGGCTATCTCTGTCATAGTCACATACAGATTGGACTTGAGAGATGCCAAGGAAGAAGCAGGGAGCGAATTCTAGAATCTGTCACATCCCAATTGAAAGAAGACAGAACATTTTGCATATTTCCACCACAGGGACATGGGTAAGCATGGGCAAGTGTCCCCAAGTGAACAGGGGTCACATAGCACTGTCGAAATTACATTAGTTAAGCTTATCAGGTGGGCAGGGTCCCCCACCCCACCCCCATTTTAAAAAGAGTTGCAGTTCTTACAATCTACTTAGATTGAGTTTTCTGCATTGCATTGGGTTGGACTAGGTGACCCTCAGGGTCCCTTCCAACTCTACAATTCTGTGGCCCTGCTGCATTTTTTTCCTTCTTTCCTCTCCTTTTCTCGGGTTGGTGGGAATTTAAAAAGAGCCTCGTGGCTCTCAGCCGCACCTAGTGCTTTTCTTTTTCTGCAATTAAAAAAGGCATCCCCGGCTCTCCATCGCTTCCCTATCATGGACACTCCAGAAAACATACAGGGCTATTTGGGAAGCCAAAGATGCTCCTTTGTAATTGCACAAAAATAAAAGAGAAACTTGTGGGAGATACACAAACTTGTTGAGGCTTTTTCCTCATTTTTGTAGGGGACAAATGAACTGGCCAGGAGCACACCTTCAAGTAAACTACATCTATCACTTGTGTCAACAGTATAAAAATAAAAAAGTATGTATTGAGTTCAAAAAGATGAGAGGTCATTTGAACAGGTTCCTTATGGCAGAGATGGTTCTGGGTGAATCGCATCATTCCAGCTTTCACCATCAATATTGTTTTGAAATTCAAACTTTGTTATTTATTGCTATTAGCATATTTCATTGAACTTGTCTTCCTTTAATGTAGTATGTGCAATGTGGGTTTTTTTTATTACAGGGCACATTCACTGAAGTCCCTGCTAGCAATATTAGAAGAGTTATTGCTCAGAGGCTAACAGAATCTAAAACCACCATACCTCATGCATATGCAACTGCTGATTGTGACCTTGGTGCTGTTATGAAACTAAGACAAGAGCTGGCAAAAGGTGAACTATTACTATTTATAAATTTTTGTTTCATATAATATGCTCCGTTTGCTTATCTATCCTGATCTACTATTTGGTCAGCAATTCTGCATACTCTGTCATGGATGTTTAGTATTTATATATTCAGCGACCCAGCTAAGCATTGCTGGTAATAAATTAAACTATCCTGCACGTGATGGAATGAAACTGTTCACTCCTTCGTGTTTTGTTTGCCTCTTATAAAATTGTTACTTTTTGTTGAGGTTCTCCTGCACAGGAAATTTAATTAGGGTTGTTACTGTGTTGTGTTATGTGTTGCTGCTTTCCATTTTACCATTCTTTGGGATTATACAGTAATTAGAAGTGGGTAAGAAGTGTTTTAAGTAAACAAACAAGCCTAGCAATGAAGGGGAAACACACTCTTTCTAATTAGCTCTGGAGTCAAGCAAGAAAATAAGGTAGTTGACTTGTTGCGTCAGAGCCATGAAAATTGAAGAGAGGAAGAAGAAAGGGCTGTGGAAAAAGCACAGTTTGGCATTGCAGCAGAGAGGCCAGAAAGGGACCCAAAGCTGAACTGAGAGGTGCAAATGTTGACTTATAGACTTGGTTTGGGAAATGGTCTAACTAGGTACATATCTCTCTATTGATTTGCTCTTATGAGTAATTACTCACTCTGTAAATCTACGGTTTCCCCCCTAAAATAAACAAAAACTGTTAACTTCTCGTCTCACTAAAAGCTTAAGTAAAAGCATGACATGTTTTGGAAAAAAATTTTTCTGAGGCCTTGTTTATTCACCCCACACCTAAATGCCACACCACTCTCCTCAGTACAGGGAGTAGGTTGGGCCGGTTAAAAGTCTAAGAGATTAAAGGGCTGTTGAGTGGAGGCAGTCAGAAGAAAAAAGATATATCCACTTGGGGGCAGTGATGAAGCTAACAAGAAAGAATGGTTGGTTTGGCAGGTTTGCTTGCCTCCTTCCCTTCTCACGGTCCAGGCTGTAGCCTGTGCCACCACACTGCAAATCACCGAATTGATTTAAGCAATTTTGCTTTCCCCATATTTCCATTTAAACTGCCTTGATTTCTTAATTCTGTTTCGGCTGTAACGATTTTCCGTTGAAATTGAGAGTGCTGCCTCTCTATTACTTAATGCTTTAAACACAGAGAATGAAATTGCTTCCCTGATTGGGGCTATAATTTAAAAAGCCCTGTTTAAAAAGGTATCAGCGCTTCAAAATTGCTGGTTCACTTTTTATACATAAATTAAAACATTTACAAAATGAGTACATGCTGTGAAACAGGGATGGGGAAATTGCTGCTCTGTGGGCTGGATGGGGCTCACAATGCTCTGGCCCACAGGCTCACTCACCCATAAACCCGTGCACCTCTCCGATGCAAGGCTTTTTTGAAGCCTAATTGCTGTGCTGGAGGGGAGAGGCTAGAACAGGCATCCCCAAACTTCGGCCCTCCAGATGTTTTGGACTACAATTCCCATCATCCCTGACCACAGGTCCTGTTAGCTAGGGATCATGGGAGTTGTAGGCCAAAACATCTGGAGGGCTGCAGTTTGGGGGTGCCTGGGCTAGAATGAGAGACTGAGAGCGTGAACTGTGAGTGTTTGGAGCAGCCCATCCACTATCAACTCTAGCCATGCCCACTTTGACCATGCCTACTTTTGATTTCGCCCTGCCCATGAGAGAATGTGTTTCTTATAAAAGGTGAAAAGCCAGAATTATCTGGGTGACAGCAGTAGGGTTTTTTAAGGGGGTTGTATTAAAAAAAATTCTCTAAGAATTCAGATAGACTAAAACACCTCTTGTTGGACAAATATGCGCATGTGAACAACTGTCTGAAGCTGAATGGGTCTCATTCGATAAAGTGTAACAGGCGATGGGTACAACTGCTGAAGATGGTGTGTGGGTGTGAGAGAGAGAGAGGTCAAGACAGAAAAATATCGTTGAACTAAGCAATCTTCGTGCCCACTTAATAGGAGTCCAGATTGGGAAGAATATGTAAAATATGTAAAATCTGAGGGTGATAAAGGATTAGTTTCTTGAGGAAGATCTGCAAATCTTTCACAAACCAAGTTCCCATGAAGATGCTGTGTCTTAGGGGCATGGCTTGATCAATTTCACCAATCCTCCTTATCAAGTGGAGGAGCCAGGCTCTGGTGAGTGAGATGCACCTGAGATTTCCTCCAGATCTGGAGCTACAGTGCAGATGGTGCTATTTTTCTAGAAAAAGAGGTGCTCACCATGAATGCCCCCCCTTGTTCTTTTATAATGGCAATGGCGCCCACCTGAGAGGTGCCAGAATTGAGTTCCAGCTGGAAAAAAAGCCCTGGATAAACCCACTCTTGGTCCAAACACAAAGCTTGGCAGGAGCCTGCACAAGCATAGCAAGGTTCTGCCTCTCATTTCAGAACAGGAGGCAAGACATGGGGGTTCCCCTCAGCTTGGAGTAGCTGGCAGGTTTAGAAACAGGGCCAGCCTCTTCTTCTCCCTTCAGCTGACCAGCTGCAAAAATTAGAGTGAATTTGATCTCTTAAATTTTGGGGGTCTGTTCTTTTTAACAATTTTGCGTATTTTTAATACTATTTTACATGAAGGAGACTTCATTATGTTCAGCGATTAATATGTTAAATGATGATATTGATGTAAATAACACAGCAAGACATTTTCCCTTGACCTCATGCTGCATTTCAGAGACCTAGCATGAAACTTGAGAGGAAAGAGGCTCTCCCCTATTCCTTCATCCCTCTGCCAGCAGAGTCCCTCTGTGGACGGTTTTCATTGAGCTGACTCTTGGGACTGACTGATGACTTCCCTAAAGCTTCTCTGTCTTAGATCTCCCCAGGCTCAGCTGGTTGTGCTCAGAGACCCAGCAAGTACCTCTGAGCCTGGGAGGGGGAACATCCTAAAAAGTGATTTTCTCTGCCTGCCATCTCCAAGGAGAAGTCTAGCACAGAAACAATGAATTTTGTGTAGGTGGAGATAGAGGCAACTGCCCTCCATTGGTCCTTTCCTAGGGGACATGCCCCTTTCAGGCAGGGAACAGATTAGTTGGGGAGGGGAAGCAGACAAGAGGAACCCTGGTGGCTGAGGAGGAGGGTTGAGACCAGGAAAATCCAAAAAAAAAAAAAAAGATTTCATTCTCCAGAGTCTACAGATATTGCAGAAAGGCAGCAGATTTTTGCTAGGCATTCAGTCTCCCTTAGAAAAGGAAACTGATAATTTAGATCAATGCTGCTGTCACTATTGTACAAAAGACTTTAAACCAGAAATGCTAAATAGTACACATGATAGCAAGGGCTATATCATGTCTAATAATTAGTTCAGTTTCATAAATGAAGACAGCTTGGCTGGTGGGAGAGAAGACAGCCTAGTAGACAGTGTAGCAAAAGGAAACTTCCAAAGTGAGCCTAGCACAAAGGAGATAAAAGGTATTCAGAAGCTGTCTGATGTCTTTCAGATAACGAATATCTCTTCAGCAGTGACTATACTTGAGGAAAAATTATTTCCTTGGCGCTCCTAATTCAAAATTATGTGTTCAAGATGTGCAGTGCCTCTGATGACAGTCCATTTGTGCTCCAAAACCTGGTGCATTTTAATGGAACAAAATTTGTCATTGCACCACTTTACAGTCTTCTGAACCTTAGCTGTAGTTTGGTAATCTGCTTCTCTTTCTCGTGTGTGTGTGTGTGTGTGTGTGTGTGTCTTGCAATCTAGCATTTAGCACTGATCATTCTTAAATTGGTTTTGATGACCAACAGGGTCACCTGGATGTCATGCCACAGGCAAAGGATTTTGATTTAATGGAAGCTTTGCTTCTGCAAAGAGTTAAACTGCTTTGATACGGCCATATTCCCAACTGCAACAAGAATCCACAAGTTCCACTGTAAGCTTCCTCACATGAATGGCTTTGCCTTTTGGCTGAAGCATTTCAAGGTTACCTTTTTAATTAGCAGCCTTGGACGATGTGAAGGCCAAAAGTCTTCCATTAGAATTCTAAACAGGTACGGTTTATTCATATGGTGATTCTGGTTTTCCAATATAAAACTAACTCTATTGAAGTTTGTGTTTTGTTTTTGAGCTCCCATAATTAGATGCTTGACAGCATTACAATTGGGGGAAGGGAAAAAGAGATTTCCAGCTTTCAGGTCTCCAGCAAGAGATTTCTGTGGCTTAAATAAGAACATTGCATGGTATTTATTTTATTTTTTCTTACTGCCAGTGTACTTTGTTAGGACAAATTGGAAAAATGATTTTGCAGCTTGAGACGGGCATGGGGTCAGTGGAAAAACTAAGGTCAATATGAATTGGTGGTAACATTCTTCTATGGTTCTGCAAATTCTCTCCCCCCACCCCCCAAAATATAGAGGGGGGTAAGTTCATAGTAATTTTGTCTGGTTTGAACTTTCCTCAGCAATATTTTGGTAAAACAACTGTGTGTCCCTTTTCTGTTGTTTGTTTAAAGGCTATCTTCCTATTTATTTTCTACACTACAGTATCAGAAAAATATATTTTTTGCTCCACATTATTGATTTAAACAAACTGCTCCTCTCAAAACAAAGAAGGCCAGATACATTTTGAAACATATTTTAACAATCTAACCCTGTGCACCGCTGCTCAGGAATAGCTTGTTTTGAGTTCAATAGGACTTAACTCAAAGCAAGGTTAGTGTGTATAGGATTGCAACCTAAGACATAATAAAGTTCACTGTAACCTAATGAAGGATTTCCCACCACAGTTCTATTGGCTGCTTATATTGTATATACCAGGCATGTCCAACTCCCAAGAGACTGTGATCTACTCCGGCTATTAAAAAAAACTGGCAGTGATCTACCCATTGGATTGACCAAAGTTGTTGAGCTTTTTTTGGGGGGGGGGGAACGAAGATCAATCAGGATCGCGCGATCGACCAGGGACACCCAGTGATCGACCGGTAGATCGCGATCCACCAGTTGGACATCCCTGATATATACTCTAACAGTGCTGTGGTGCTATCTGCAGTCTGCATTCTTTTATATATATGCATATATCTTTGGAATTGTGAATATTAATCCTGATTTTGTGCAGATCTAATAGACTTCAGGTACCCATTTTTATGAAACCTTCTCAACAAACCTAATTAGAACCTGAACCAATGAAAGAACTGCCCTGTGGTATCCAAACCAGGAAGGACAAGGGCAGGTTATCGGGGACGATTTGTTTGTTTTTACATTTTTCAAATACAGTGGACCCTCGACTTACGAAGGTAATCCGTTCCGACGGGACCGTCGGATGTCGAAAACATCGTAAGTCGAGTCCCCATAGGAATGCATTGGGGAGAAAAAATTCGTAGGTCGAAAAAAGCCCTATCTAAAACGGCTGCGACTTCCTTTCGGAAGTAAAAAAAAATCGGAAGCGCGCGGCCGCTTTGATCCCTCGTAACTCGAAAAATACGGAAGTCGGGTTACTCGTAAGTCGAGGGATCACTGTATGTTAGAATTTTCAACTATGCAACAGAGTTCCTACCTGCTTTACTGCTATTGCTAAAGCAATTTCATGATTTGCCAGTGCCTTCATCTCAGTAATCTGAACAGGACAAGTCCCCAAGGGACATCACACAATGACATGTTTTGCTTTTACAGTTGAACAGATATGCAAGATAATTCTTTTGATTATTCCATTTCATGCATCGTAGAATATCAAACGATACAATGAGGTTTCTATTTACTATGTTTTTCTCATTTGGTTGTATTTTTAGACATACAGTAGATCTTTGCATCACAGTAAACCAGTGTGTAATACTTACACATTGCTGTCATTCACTGGTCTGTGTGTATGTGTGATAAAATTATGGATAATATTTTGTGCGGGTGTTGTTACCACAAATATTGTTACCACAAATATTTGACTTCAGGGTGGCAAACCTGTGCATGACATTATTCCTGTGCATGACATTATTCCTTCAATTAAATATAATTAACCTGTTTCGTTCTTTTATGCCTTTCCAAAAAATAGTTGCGCGTCAACTGTGTTTTGGTTGGTAGGTAGGTATATGAAATCATTTATGTGCTATGAGCTGTATTCAGCTAAACTGTTGCACTAGCAAATGTCAGCAAAAGGATTCCTGCTAGTACAACAGGACTTGCCTCAGTCTCCTCCTCGTGTATGCATTCTACACCATGCTCAAATCTTCTCCATGCTCAAACCCTAGAAGGTTCCATCACACAAGAAAAATCCTTGCCCTTAATGGAACCTTAGCCTTAGCTCTACATTATATACAACCCTCTATGTTGTGTAGAACCCTTACCACTTTCATCCAGAATGTTGTTATACATTAAGAGCTATATTTTTTGACTAAAACATATAATGAATATATCACTTTAGGTTCTATCCAATGCTGTGCCATCCCATTTGCACAACAGACTTCCACTTGGGCAACTGAACTTCCTCCTCCCTTGTAGCCCTTCACCCTCCCTCAACATCTGTTCTGGAGACATATTTGAGGGGCACATGAGGAAATGAAGGGTAGTCTCATTGTGTAGAGCTCCACATACACAGTGTTGGGTACAACCCTTAATATTTAAAAATGCTTTCCAAAACTACCTCCATTGATGAAGTAACCTTTAAGCCTTTAGCTTACTGGTTTAATACCATGTTTATTTTTAACTTGATTACAGTAAGTGATCCTGAAAGCTTGATATAACAGCAGTATTTATTCTGAATGGCTGGCATCTTCCCCCCATTTTTGAGTTCAGCACTACTCTTCTTGTATTCCAAGTTACGTGGTCAATGAACATTTCATTTCAGTGAGTCAGTTGGAAACCTTGCCTGCTCGACTTTGATGTACAGCTCTAGTTACCATCTTTTTGATTGTGTGCACCGAATAAGGGCTCCTTCACATATACCCAGCTACGTGGAAACACCTTTTCCCATGATATTGCTTGCCGCCACTGGAGACCATGTGTGAATACCAAAACAACATGGGCAGGACCTAGCCTCTGGGTCTTTTGCACCTAATGCTGCCCCGGCGGAATACTGATTAAGTTCAAGATACTCATTCAATTGACCCAACTTATGTGGCTGCAGTATTCTTGCAAGCTTCCCTGTGTGAAAAGAAGAGCTGTACTTTTTGTGTGAAAAGATAGTAACATCACCTATCTTGACACCGACTTTGGCATTGTGAGCAGTTTGAGATTTAAATGCTAATACTGTCAATAGATATGCTCCCAAGTAAACATGCTGCATAGCTCAGGGATGAGGATGAAGAGATGATAGTAGAATGGAGATGAGGAAATTCCAGCTGTACATCTGCAAAGGCATCTTGGCCATCATTGCAAATTTCCACACATTTTGTCTTGAATAAGCCTTCCCCCTTTTCTCCTTCATAGGTGGACCAGAGTAGAGGTGTTTTGGTCACTAGTGACATCATCTCCTGTCTTGTTCTCCATTTTTCCCTTGTATTTACATCTCCTCTTAAAAAGGCATCCAGGTTTATGGGTTGGTCTTGTTTGTTCTTTGCTGTTATCTGCAAAAGCATTGGGGGGGGGGAATAAAACATTATTATTGTGAAATGCATTAAAAAAAAAAAAAAGACTTTCCATTCTGGTAGACTCTAGAGGATGCAAGTATTCTGCTTTATATGTTCTCAGTTAACAGCTTATCATTTCCAAATTGCTGTTTTCCTTTAGCAACAGCAGAAATATGTTTTGAGTTTCAGATTTATGGTACTATTAAAAACACTCCTACTATGAAGATAAGTAATTAAAACTTCTTTTGACTACATGATTTTCTAAGAGGTCATTCTGCTCTTCTGCTAACGACTAGTATATTAATTGTAGAAATTGGGGGAGGTGGATTGCTTATCTTGAAACTATATATCTTAATTTCTTGCTCTCTTTTATACAGATGATATTAAAGTGTCAGTGAATGACTTTATTATCAAAGCAACAGCAGTTACCCTGAAAGTAAGTAACCGTTCTTTAATGATACTTGTAGATTTTCTGTGTTCAATAATGGTAAGTGCTGTGTTGAGTTAGGCTTAACTGAAGGTTTGGTGCCTTGGAAGTCAGCTCAAAATCAGTTCCCCCTGTCTCTGTTCTTCTGGAATATCTGCTGGCCTCAGAAGTAGTTTCTTAGTCACCATTTAGATAGACATTCTCTTAATGGTGAGATTACAGCTTCTGTGTTGTTGCCGTACCAGAGACCAGCATCCCTCAAACTGGTACCTTTCATATGTTTTAGACTACAGCTCCTATCCGTCCCACCAATTTGGCTTGTGGTCTTGCTTCCAGATGGGGGAAGGCTGCTCTAAATTCTTCTACACACATGGACTACTGCTGTTTCAAGGTTATCCAGTCATCGGATTAAAATAATCTTTGTTATCAATTAGACAGCACTACTGGGAGCAGACTGGTGGAATTTAAGCACATCTTGCCTTGAATATGGTTTGGTATGCCAACTAGTACAGGTGCCTGCACTACCATTAATAACAAAATGGGACAGATTCCCACTCCCCATTCAGATCTTCTTCTGCCCAACAGCACCTCTGTCTGATTGGATTAACCCTCATTATCTTAGCCCACATCCAATTCATCACTGTGTCTGGCTGTGAATGAATAAATGCACCCCACCCCCTGCCACTGCCAAAAAAAGTACCATATGTTTGAACATGGGTTTATGTTTACATAGCAGCATAAAAAGCAATTTTTTTCTTATTGCCCTGTTTTCCAGTTCTAGCACTATGCAAAGCAAATCCTGTGTGGGCTGCTGTCTTGGATAGGATTTAGATTGTCATCTTCAATTAAAATTATGTTCCTCATATGTGGGCATCTTCTTCCTTAAGAGGAAGCTATAATATTTCCCCATTACTCTGGGATTTCCGGTTCACTTGATCTGCATCAGCTCATTGAATTCGTAAGAAAGATGTGCTAGTTTTATTTGGCCTTCATGCAGAAAACATTATTAGTGAAGGCATCTTTCTGTTGAATATTTGTATTTTCCAACTCACAAGGTGTCCAGCACGCTCCTCTGCGTGCTCCACTCTTCGCAGCGCTGTCAAGCCTTTTGTGGAGACAATCACTGATGCAATAAACTCACTTCACACCCACAATTCAGGCAGTAAGTTTTAGTGCTGGTTTACAGCTTAATGGTTCAGTACATCAGTCGGGGAGCAGGTGGCGCTGCGGTCTAAACCACTGAGCCTCTTAGGCTTGCCGATTGGAAGGTCAGTGGTTCAAATCCCCATGATGGGGTGAGCTCCCATTGCTCTGTCCCAGCTTCTGCCAACCTAGCAGTTCGAAAGCACACCAGTGCAAGTAGATAAATAGGTACCGCTGTGGCGGGAAGGTAAACAGTGTTTCCGTGCTCTCTGGCTTCCGTCACAGTGTTCCATTGCACCAGAAGCGGTTTTAGTCATGCTGGCCACATGACCCAGAAAGCTGTCTGTGGACAAACGCCGGCTCCCTTGGCCTGAAGCGAGATGAGCGCCGCACCCCATAATCACCTTTGACTGGACTTAACCATCCAGGAGTCCTTTACCTTTTTACCTTTTTTACATCATTAGCCCATAAATCAGTCACTAGCATGATGCTAGGACGGTTCGCATCTGGAGATGGTTCTTCCCCTCCCCGCAGGTTAAAGAGCAGAGCTCTTTCTCTCTGTCTCTTATCTAGGCCCAAAGGCACATTGCTCATGTTTCTGACCTTGAAGCCACCTGCTTCTAGATTGTTTACATTACACTGTGCAGATAAGGAATGACTACTAGTTTCGGTTTCACATATGCCAACACTTTCTTCCTAGATTTAATATGGAAAGAAAACTGAACATTGAGCTTGATCTTTTACTTTTTTGTCTTATAACTGAAAATAAACCCTTGCCTGATGTTCCTTTTTGGCCCAGCACTGATACCAGTTTCTTTGTTTGGTATTATTTTTTTCTAGCTTGAATACTGCTAGTATAGGCAAAGAGGTAAATTTGCAGGTTTATGGTATTTTATATTTCAGTAAACTTTTCTATCCTTAAAAGATTACATACTTATTAGCTTTGACCAATTAGCATCTGCCAAAAAGCAGGTCTCCCATGCTGTACTAGTTGCAGCCTTTTAAACTCTCCAACAGCAGCCATACAGAGGATGCCCTGCAGTAATCCAAAGAGACTTTGCTGAGGGCTGCAATGTGCTAGCCAAGTCCAGATCCTCTGGGACAGAGAGCAGCTCATGGTAGAAAGCCTTACTGGCTTCCTTTTTTATCCAGGTGCTAAACTAGATCAAAAATATTCCTCAACTGGAAACTTTATCCATCGGCCAAACTCCTGTCTTCCAGTTCAACCAATTATCAACATCCTTGCCTGAATCCCCCTCAGACCTGGCGCCAGGCATGACATCTACCAATAGCCTGCTTTATCTGAATTTAGTTTCAGTTTCTTAGCCCATGACATTGAGAGATCTTTTTGTCATTAACTGAGTCTTCCTTTGATCCGGGGAAGTAGAAAATAAGCTAATTGGTGTTGATGATGGTGCTGACCTTTAAAGCCCTAAACGGCCTCAGTCCTGTATACCTGAAGGAGTGTCTCCACCCCCATCGTTCAGCCCGGACACTGAGGTCCAGCGCCAAGGGCCTTCTGGCAGATCCCTCCCTGCAAGAAGTGAGGTTACAGGAAACCAGGCAGAGGGCCTTCTCAGTAGCGGCGCCCACCCTGTGGAATGCCCTACCATCAGATGTCAAGGAAATAAACAACTATATGACATTTAGAAGACATCTGAAGGCAGCCCTTCAGATTTTAATGACTGATGTTTTAATGTATTTTTAAGCTTCAGTTGGAAGCCACCCAGAGTGGCTGGGGAAACCCAGCCAGATGGGCGGGGTAGAAATATTATTATTATTATTATTATTATTACTAAATGTTCCAACTTCAATCCTAGGAGACTTTTCAAAGGGTCGTGTTGCACTTCTTTCTTTCTTTCTTTCTTTCTTTCTTTCTTTCTTTCTTTCTCTCTCTCTTTCTTTCTTTCTTTCTTTCTTTCTTTCTTTCTTTCTTTCTTTCTTTCCTTCCTTCCTTCCTTCCTTCTTTCCTTCCTTCCTTCCTTCCTTCCTTCCTTCCTTCCTTCCTTCCTTCCTTCCTTCCTTCCTCCCTTCCTTCTATTGCACGGCCTAGTGGATCCTGCAAGCTGCTCTTGAAGGTTAGGGGCTCTACCAAGCAAGTTTCCATATGTGTGGTGACTGTGTCTGAAAAGGGAAAGTTGCAAATGGCAGCTACTGGGGATACATATAAACATGCCATGAGCCAGGAATGAACAGGATTCAGGCTTGGGGAATCTACCTTGTGTCTTACTAGAAGCCCCAGATCCTTCATCCAGAGCCTAGAATTGAAGTGTTCTGAGCTCAGGCATTTGAATATCAGAAGTGAATGGAGCTCACAGTCCTTTCACATACATAAAATCCACTGCTGGTGGGGAAAATATTTTTGATTTGCTATTGTTAAACAACTAGGAAGTAGAAATCCTTTCTAATCTACTGCAAAGCACCCAGAGATCCCAATCTACTTTCTGAACGCCACTGCTTTAGGCACACATGTGTCTTGCTCAGTCCATTTGTGTGATCAGCACTGGGAAAATTTTACAAGTAGAATTCATCATGTACAGGTTTTAAATGAATTAGTTACATTAGCTTGATGGAAGCCATGAATATGGGAACATGAGTAGGGGGGGGAATGAGAACATTCTCATACAAAATATCCATTTGTATGCAAAGGGGGGAAAACCCTCTAATCTAATTTTAAAATGTGAAATTTAATTCTGACATTAACAAGTTTCAAATTAGTCAAATTTTGTTTTACTTTTAGAGCAGATGCTGCTAACATGGATATGTTGACGTGAGTTTTTCCTCCTTTTTAACTTGTATTTTCTCCTATGAATCAAGTGGCAACAGAAAATCCATATGTGCTTCCTTATGATTGGGGCAGCAGTCACAATTCTTGTTTCCAAGGCATCTGCAAGTTGAGGGTTGATATCCGATGGGATTGGAGTCTGTTAATAATTCACTAGCAGTTCAGAAACCATGTATTTCTTGGCTGCCTGCAGCTGTACAATTTCCAGTATACTGTACATTCATGCCTTGTGACAAAGTAGGTATACATGGATGCTAGCTAATAAGATAGGCCTATTTTTAGACTCACATGGCAGATCTTTTGTTATTATTAACCTTGTCTTGCTTAAGGCAAACCTTTCCTCATATGTGAATGCCTCCATCACCACACATTCTAAAGGGTTTTCCTCTTCCTTGGTAATTGGTTATGCCATTATTCTTTTAACAGCTGCGCCTCCCTCTGTTTCCTTCTTCCAGCAAATGCCAGATGTGAATGTGACCTGGGATGGAGAGGGCCCCCGGCGGCAGCAAACTATAGACATCTCTATCGCTGTGGCAACAGACCGAGGTCTCATTACACCAATCATAAAAGATGCTGCAGCCAAGGGAGTTCAGGAAATTGCAGCTTCTGCGAAGGTAGGTATTCCACATACATGGTGATAATCTTTCGGAGCATAATGGCATTTAGATGTGCAACCAAAGGCATGGTGTCCCTCAGAAAACACACACACACACACACACACACACACACGTGCCTTTTAGAAATGCTTTCAAACTGCTTTAAAGCCGCTTCTCTGTTGGATATGAGACATCTGTGATGATGTCCCAGTCCACAGGAATTACTGTGTTTTGCTTTTGGCAGGCATTGAGGGATTTTAAGTGAAATTAAAATCAACAAATACATTTTGTTTCTGGCCTACATTTATTTAAAGTTCCCCAGAGGGAGGCTAATTTTGAGTTCTGTTGTGGAAGTTGGGGACTGCGCATGCTGTTCCTTTCTTCTTACGGTAGGCCATCATTATTAATTCCATTCTGCATACAGGAGCCTGATGCTCTGAGATCAAGTCTCGCTTAGGCCGTCCTAGTGAGTTCATCAGAATAGTGAAACTGGTATCGGACTCTTTATTATTTGCCTTTCAGTCTTTTAGCCACTGTGCTGCACCAGCTTCACAAAAGCTGGCAGTATGGAAAATGGAGGATAATCTTATTAGTTAGAATCGCCATGGAGGCTATTAAATCCCTAGCTAGTGCACTAGAGTCCACCTCAGTATGGATGTTGAAATCACCCAGAACTATTGATCTGGGCTCCTCCAACACCATTCCGCAAATGTAAGTTTTCATTACCCTTTGAGAGAGAGGTTTAGATGTCTGTGTATTTTAGGAAAAAACGAATAGGCAAAGTATCCTTGATCCTGGCCCACATGTAGGTCTGTCCTCAACTCTTTGCTTATTGAAGTATTATAAATCACAACAATTGAGTGATTTGGAAGATTTTATTTTGCCAGTAATCACCATGGGGTTGTAAGCAATAATTCAAATATCAATTAGAAAGAAGAATGTGCTTTTTTTTTTAATCTTCTTGCTTGCCAGTTGTAGTAACTGTTACAGTAATTCTGAAAGGATGATCAATGAAGGCAATTTCATTAGAAATGCATTTAAATTTCAATGGAAACACATATTTTTTATCTCCAGCAATAAGCAACTAGGCAATGCAGTATAGGCCAAGTATAGTCATCCATATCTCAGTTCAGTAACCAAGACTAAAATCCTAACCCCACTTATCTGGAAGTCCAATAGAATTTAAGAAGTGAAAGAACAGAGCCAGAGAAACCTATGCGTATCTGTAGTGTTCCTTTTGTTTTTGTGTTTTTGCTGAAAGGAATGTAAACCATTTCATTTTGTTGATCTTTACTCCTTAGCTTCCTGTCACAGGGTTGTGCGATTTTACTTTGTTTTTTTCTTTGATAAATGTTTGATAGTGTTGCACTCATCTGTAAAACTATGCGTGTCATCTTAATTCTCAAAGAATATTCTAGTTCCATAGCCAGCGTCTACAAAGAGCCAGTGTAGCATAAACTTAAATGAAACTATTGCAGATTTTTTCTCCTCTGTTTATGTAAAACCTAACAACTTGTCTATCATAACTAATGTGCAGCAGGAAGTAGGCATCTATAGTAAGCGGTATTAATCTCCAAGTATCTACTAGGCTAATATATTTCCATAAAGATAATGGATGGATTTCGGAAATCTGAGACTTCCATCTATAACAATAAGCTTTCCTATTAATATCTTTAGCAGAATTCCAATCCCATTTTAAGACTACGGGGACATCCTTTACTGCCAGATATTTTCAAATAAAAGGTGCATTACCAGCACTGTAGTTATAAACTCTTGTCAAGATTAATATTTTTGCTTTGAACATAAGCATGTATTATCCTCAGTACTGCCATGACCTGAATATATTGAAGGGCTACGTCTGGTCAATAGAACTGTCCCCTAATGCACTGGGATTCTTATTACAGATGTGACATTGCTTTGGCATAGCTGAGCACAGTATTGGGCTGTAAGGACTTACATATATCACTGTGAATTGAGTTTACGGTGTTATCTTTATCACAGCTGAGCTGAATATTCATCAATTTTAGTTTTCTATAATTTCTTCCTGTCTCTGGAAACCTCTTGGATACTTTTTATTTCATTCTGCTTTAGTAAACTAAGATAGATTATGTAAATGGTCTAAATGATCTTTGAATCTCTGCGTGCATTGATGTTTTATATTGAAATTGCCGTGGACATGGTCGCAAGACAGTAAAAACAAATATTTCTCATAATTGTGGGAAATTCTCAGTGACGCGTGTCTCTCAAATGCATTTGTTGCACCATTACTTTTTAACTGCCATAAATCTGAAAAATTGAAATTTCCGTTCCAGTTGTATGTTGTCTGTATCTTGTTTCTAAAAAAAATGCACTTTCAGACAGTGATGTCATGTGTAGATATCTCCTGCATCCAAATATGCCATATGAAATCATAGGAAATGGTAATTTTTCATGAGTCTTGTTGCCTCCTAGAAGGAAAGATTTGACACTTTGTTAGCTCTACCCATCAGCTGTGAATCATATAACAGGTTTTACATTTTCCTCCCATTTTTCGTTGGAAAACAGTTTGGTGACATTTCCTGTCAGTGTTAGAATTAATGGCTACTTACAATGAGATCAGACTATTTCATCTATAGGTTGTAGCCAAGGCAGTGCTGACAGTTGAATAACTAACACAAGCTACTCATAACAGAAAATGTTGTCTGAGACTATTCTAAAGCTAATTGAGGGATTACCACAGAAATTTCTCTGCTACCCCCCAAATGTATATTCCTACTTTGGAGGAAGATACAAATTTAAGAGTTTTGCTAACACAAATTACAGCATCTGCTTGAATTTATTGATATTAATTAAACTGAACTATCTATTCAAGCAAAATATGTTTAAGAGCATATATATTTTACAAATACAATTAAATTTGCTAAAAGATATTCTTAAATTACTAACATATGTTTGGATTTGATTTCCATAGGCTCTAGCAAAGAAAGCAAGAGATGGAAAATTGCTGCCAGAAGAATACCAAGGAGGATCTTTTAGGTATTTTGAATGTATTTTAATTGCTAAAAAAATTGGTAGTGTGAAATGAAGTTGGACTCTTGAATACTTGTGTTCCAGAATATTGTTAGTCTGTAAGTGAAGCACTAAACTTGGTTTATCTAAGCTTTTTGTAATCTTAGACTATGTTCAGATGTACCTACAAACAGTACATCTGACGTACTGCATGAGCTTAGCTTCCACCCAGCTTAACTCCTCTCATAACATTCATATTTGTTCAGAATGCAATGCTGATTTCCATTTCACCCTCACTCCATGCTGCGGGAAGCATGACTGGCAGCAGCTCTTCCGAGTTTCACACAGGCCTACCTGGAGATGCTGAGGTTCGAAACTTGGACTTCCTGAATTCAAAGCAGATGTTCAGCTACTGAGCTGCATCCCTTTCCCTTAGCAGCATAGAGTATACAGAGAGAGCAGCGCAATTCCACTGAATCAAAAAAATTAAGTACAATCCAGTTTCTGGTCATGTGGCTATTAGTTGGACAGTATTGCACTATAAATCTGTTGTTTTTCCTTGTCTCTGGATAATGGTTCCTATGAATATCTTCAAAATTCATACATAACATGTCAGAGGAGTAATCTCTATAGAATTGTTTCTTGAATGCAAACCTCTAGCTTTATTATGAACAACTGGTGACTCCCAATAATGTTTAGGATGCACTAGTAATGAAGGTACCAGCTAATATACCTTGTTTAGTTGGGATATGGTTCTGCGCCTTTTCTTTTATCATGAGGGGTTTTCCGATTAGAAAATTCCTCCCTGAACGTAATCAGGTATTTCAGTAAAAATGTTTAAAGGCTAATGGAGACATAGCAGACCAAGAATATAGACCAGGCATGGCCAAACTTGGCCCTCCAGCTGTTTTGGGACTACAATTCCCATCATCCCTGACCACTGGTCCTGTTAGCTAGGGATGATGGGAGTTGTAGTCCCAAAACAGCTGGAGGGCCAAGTTTGGCCATGCCTGATATAGACCCTTGTTTGCAGAAAAAGCTTCAATGATGAGAGATGTTTCACATAAATTAAAGAATTTCATCATACCTAAATGAGTGTCCAAGAGTTGGCCAGGAGGAATGTCCGTTGTTAGCTTATCCCCATGTTGAATAGTGCAATAGAGTGAGTTTAATATTTAATTAACAAAAAAAAAATGTGGGGTGGGGGTTGGTTTGGCATGCTGTGTAAAGGGTTTCAGAATACCAGGAAATTACAGCTGTTAAGGCCACAGCCTTAATTGATGCATTAGTGAGGCAATATTGACACACCATGGGTATCCTACGCTGTGATTAATTTCACCTTGGATGCTTGACATTACCCTAGCTTCCAATCTCTTGGCCTATCTGCACTTTGAATTCTGCAAGGCTGAGACCTATTCTGTAACAGTCTTGCCTAGCAACAGCAGAGTTCTGTACTTCCAGAGGCTAAGATTGGCCAGAATGAAGTTGTGTATATGATGCTGAGTAAAGATTATAACCTAAAAAGACCCTTCTGTTTAGATGGGCCTTCAGGGGTAAATGCTGATTTCCTGTTGGCTTCCATTTCCCTTTCTTGTTTTCTGTTCTAAAGATCTTTGTGAGAAACCCTAGACGGTAGGAATATTGGGTGCATGGAAACCTCATTACAGCTGCTCGGTACAAAGGATACATTTTATTATAATTTCCAGGACCATCCCATGTTCCACAAAATTGTGAAATGGCAGTGACAGCGTTTCCCACCCCTGCCCCCCACTAGAATTGTCATGTTCAATTTATGGCAGGGAAGGGTCTTCTTATTTAGCAGGGAGAAGTTGTTGTTGTTAAATCAGAGCTACTGAATACCTGCATAGGCAGTCAGGAAACCTTTTTCTCACTTTACCAGATGTTCCTAGCATTATTTCTACTGCTGTGTAGCAGCCAAGGTTGCTTTCTCTACTCTTGGATTCATTTTGACATTACCTTAGCTGAATAGACAGGATAAATCACACTGTAGCCAATGTGTTTTAAAGAATCTATTGCTATGTTTCTCATAATGCTAGTAAGCCAAAGAAGGTAGTTACATCCTAGAGTCTTAAATATTATGAATTTGCAGTAGTTAATAGTGACAAATGGGTTCAAAGTCTGGTTGGAAATTGGTTGGTTGTATTATTTTCTGCAACCATGCCTATTCCAGAATCTATATAAGAGACTCTATGCCGTAGGACAAAGCTTTCCTCCAAAAGTCCACTATCACAACTCCATGGCCTGTTTTTCAGCTAACAGTGTAATCCTACACATTTCTGCTCCAAAGTACGCCCCACTGAGTTAGCTGAATTTTAACCAGCCCCAGCACACTGCTACCATCTCAGCCAGTGGTGACAAATGAGAGCGAGAGAGAGATGTCTGGTGGCAAATGATGAGATGGGAAATGCCTGAGGGGGTGTGACTCTCTGTATATAGGTTGCAGACTGAAGTCAACAACAAAAACACGAAAAACTGTCATTTAAATTCGACTCAGTATTGATCCAGAGTAGATTTCAATGTATAGTTAGCAAAGTAACAACTTAAACATGTTGCAGGATTCCCAAAAAATACACCAGAGGCAATTGTATTTCATCCAGCAGAGCTTTGCTGCTACTGAAGGCAAATGAGCATAATGGTCACAAATCCAATATTCAGGATTGGCAATGTCCATAAGAAACCCAGTTGCAGCAGACTTACAATAACTTATAAGTCTAAAACTTTAACACTATGTACAGAACACCACACCAGAAGGAAAAGAGAGATAAAGCGAAAGTGAAATTCAGGCTCCTTCTGGCCTTACTTTTATAGTCAGCATGACCTTGACTGAAGAGATAAGACAACCAGTTTCAGCCAGCTCTACTCAGCTTCTCTGAAGGTATAACCCAAACATCATGAACCTTCTTTCACACAGAGAAGCTTCCAGAACCCTCTTGAATTAAGTAGAATAGGAAAGATCTCTACATACCAGATCAATACTTTCTGCACTAAGAAATGCATCTTATTCTTTATTCTAAACCTTTGATTTTAATACATTAAGTTAAATTTCTAACTCCATATGTTTATGGTATATGTACATATACTTTTTTCTGTGTCTAAATTAATCCTTAGTAATTTCCTAAATATGTTTTCACAGTGCCTTGTTCATACTTATCCTTCCCCCCAATATTTTGTTTGTCTGTCTTCTTCCCTTCCACCAATAGCATTTCAAATCTAGGCATGTTTGGCATCAGTAGCTTCATTGCTGTCATAAACCCCCCACAAGCCTGTATCTTAGCTGTGGGACGAACTCGGACTGAACTCGCAGTTGCGGTGGATGACGAAGGGAATGAGAAGCTTCAGCAGCATCAGTTGATGACAATAACGCTATCAAGTGATGGCCGAGTAGTAGATGATGAACTAGCTTCACAATTTCTGGAGAGACTTAAAAGCAATTTGGAGAATCCATTTCGCCTTGCCTTGAGCTAAAATGGTCAAGATTTGGTCCTCTGCTTGGCAATATAGGGGATTGAACTGCAAAAGGAGATGAAAGAAAACCAGGTACAAAAGATAGGAAGATAAATGCTTGGTGAGACATGGACAATTAAACAGCTTATTTATTTGAACTGACTTGAAACACTTTCAAAGATTTCCAGATCTTGGTTTTTATATGCTAAATACTGTTATTGAACATGCTGACTTTATCAAACTGTTTAAGCAATTGCACAACAGGGTGGCTATATCCGATGTGGATATCTTCAATATGCCTGAATGCATAGATCTGGATGAAAAGTAATAAAAGAGAACAAAACCATATTTTCTTTTTCTTTTTTTTTTCAGACTGAAAAAATTTGAAAACATTTTCAAATATCATTTTCAGTCTAGCAAATCATCTGTGTCAATTATGCAGCTGTTTTAATAGAGAAAGAGAGTGTTCCCATTAAAACTAGGATTCATCCATGTGAACCTGGAATTTTTGTTGGGAATTCTTTGTATTGGTTCTCTGCTTACTGTATATGTAATGGTTGTACTGGTATGATAGTTTTGAGAAGTTAAGAGTAATAGATCTAAAGTGTAAAACAGATCTAAATGGGGGAAATGTGTATAAATATTTATAACAATGTAATGCCTAGTGCTGACTTCAGAAGAACAAATTGCATTAAAAACACAACAGATATTAAGAGCTCCTTTTCCTGTTGAGTTCTCTGTGTTGTCTACCTGTAGTTTCTTGACCATCTTTATAATTCCAGTCACTGACTAAAATCCTGCCCACCAGCATATTTTTTTTTCTAGAAAAAACGGTGCCGGAATAATCAAGCTGCAAGCCCACCAGTAGCCCCTCCCAGTCTGAGAACCATTGCTTCGAATCATAGGCCACATCATTTCCCTTCTCTCTAGCAATCCGTTTATGGAAATTTAGCAAACTTAAGAGTCTTCTGATATAACCGTGAAGACTCTGCCTTTATATGGAGTAGATAATGCTTTCTGTCAGCGAAGCAGGTAGCATTGGATACCAGCCTTTATCTTCACATTAATTAGCATGTAACAGTGCGAATTACAGCTTCTTCCTGGCCTTTAGCTCAAAATTAACTTAAACAGGATGGGTTTGTCCATATGATTGAAGCACCATTACCATGCCTCTGAGGCCTGTTCTGATTTACAACCCTATTGTACATGTGGCCATCACAGCAATACAGGGTGTTAGGCCATTCAAGCACAGCATTAGATACGTTGAAGTTCAAAATGACACATCCCCGCATCCTAAACTATTAATTGAAACTACATTCACTTGGAATCAAGAGGGCATCTTCTAAATGCAAGTGCTCAGTCCTGCAAATTAGGGACTTAGAACAAACACACACAGCTTAAAATTGTCACTTTTACAAAACAAAGATATACATAATATGCTGACCGGCATTCTTGGACTGAATATCTGTTTACTTGATGTTCTTGGTGATTTGAAGTTTGTGCTATTTTTCCATCAGATATACGTTATGTGTAATTAAATTGGCCACTGCATCATCAAGTTTAACGGTTCTGATAAATGGCATAATATTGTAGGTGCAACTTTGTATACGTGCGTATGTTTCATGGTTACCCATGGCATTGAACAAATGCGGATTCCAGTCCAGCTTTTCTATGTGCTTCAGACTAGTGGCAATTCCACCCCTCAACCCCCCCTCCCATCAAGAAAATGATTAAAAGGGAGTTCCTTTTGACCTGGACTTTTATCAAATTGTGCCTCCAAGCTGGCCAAACATAAGGAGATTCCTTGGGTCCTTAGAGATGTCTTGCTCTGAGGAAACTGGAACTCTTCTAGCTTCTATAGATGAGTTGAATTAAGAAGATCTCCAAGTTTGACTCAAAATGCAAAGATGAACTATTCAGAAAAATACAGGCATTGCCTTGCTGTAGGACAAAGCTTTCTCCCAAAAGCACAACTCATATCTGTAGATGAAGGTCCCAAACCCGTTGGCCCACAAACTTTTGCAGGGCTACCTTTTCCATGCCACCAGGCAGGAATTAATGGACTGCAGTAAGAATCTACTGGCTCCATTTGGTTTGAATTCAGGACAAATATTTCCTCACTTAAAATATTAAGGTATGAGACACTACATATATGTTTATGATTAAAGTTGCATCCAACTTCATATCTTAAATAAAATGAGTTCTAAACCAATGTCTGCTTCATTGGCTCTTTGCAAAAAAAATTCCATTGGTGCTACTATTGACAGAAGCAACAACAAAACTGGTGGAGGAGAAAAGCAGAGGTTGTTGTTTTTTTGCATGGAACACTGAAACATATTTCAACAAAGTGTTTGATAGTAGGATAATACTTTCAAGGAAGAATAACATGCTTCCTAGGTAAAGCTCCCCAGTTTGGCTTCTGTTGCCTTTTTTTTTTTTTACCCAGCACACCATCTAAAATTAATTTCTAACTCTGTTAATATGACTGCCTAGTTTTCCTTTGTTCCTGTTCTCCACCTACCAAGGAATCTGTGTGTTTTGCCTAAGGATGGAGAAAGAACTGAGTAACAGCTGATGGTTTTATTTCTAGAGGTGAAGAATCTGCCATTACGTGTTCCTTTTTCCCAGGAAACCTTCCTGTTATCTGCATAGCACAGCCACATTAGAAGGTCTGCTACCTCTTCCCACAGTCTACCTTAAGACTCTTACCAGAGGCAAACAGAGTTGGCTTGAACACCAGACAAAATGTGTGCGTTTTTTACTCCCCAACCTTGCTTTTTAATAATAATAATAATAATAATAATAATAATAATAATAATAATAATAATAATTTTTTATTTGTACCCCGCCCATCTGGCCGGGTCTCCCCAGCCACTCTGGGTGGCTTCCAACAAATATTAAAATACATCAAAATCACAAGTTTAAAACTTCAGGTATTTTCTGAATGTAGGATAGTTGTTGATCCCTTTGACCTCTGCTGGGAGGGCGTTCCACAGGGCGGGCGCCACTACCGAGAAGGCCCTCTGCCTGGTTCCCTGTAGCTTTGCTTCTCGCAGTGAGGGAACCGCCAGAAGGCCCTCGGCGCTGGATCTCAGTGTCCGGGCTGAGCGGTGGGGGTGGAGACGCTCCTTCAGGTATACAGGACCGAGGCCGTTTAGGGCTTTAAAGGTCAGCACCAACACTTTGAATTGTGCTCGGAAACGTACTGGGAGCCAATGTAGTTCTCTCAGGACCGGTGTTATGTGGTCCCAGCGGCCACTCCCAGTCACCAGTCTAGCTGCCGCATTCTGGATTAATTGTAGTTTCCGGGTCACCTTCAAAGGTAGCCTCACGTAGAGCGCATTGCAGTAGTCCAAGCAGGAGATAACTAGAGCATGCACCACTCTGGCGAGACAGTCTGCGGGCAGGTAGGGTCTCAGCCTGCGTACCAGATGGAGCTGGTAGACAGCTGCCCTGGACACAGAATTAACCTGCGCCTCCATGGACAGCTGTGAGTCCAAAATGACTCCCAGGCTGCGCACTTGGTCCTTCAGGGGCACAGTTACCCCATTCAGGACCAGGGAGTCCCCCACACCCGCTCGCACCCAGTCCCCCCAAAACAGTACTTCTGTCTTGAACTTTCTTTACCACCTTGCCTGATGAACAGTTCCGGAGAACTCAAAAGCTTGCACACTATTGCAAGACATTTTGGTTGGCCTAATAAAAACAATATCTGAAAGTGGATTTCAGGGTGCTTGTTTTTTTATGTGGGAACTCCAAACAAATGCTTTCATGTTTGAAATTTATATTGTGCTTGGCATTGTTTTAAGAAACATAATGCACCCTTCCTAACCTAATTAGTCCCTAATTATGTTTCCATCTTCTGTCCTTTTTATTTACACACACACATAAATTTGTTGGACATGGGATCAACTCAAGTGCATGTTTCAAGGGCTAGGAAATGGATGCTCTTTTTTCATTATCACATAACAGGCTTAATTCTTGCATCTCTCACTCTTCAGAAGCACGATGGAGAAATGACAGTTGGCTGTTGGGAGTAATGGATAAATGGTGTTAGTGGGTTCCTAGAGCAGGCATAGGCAAACTTGGCCCTCCAGATGTTTTGAGACTACAATTCCCATTATCCCTGTTAGCTAGGGATGATGGGAGTTGTAGTCCCAAAACTTCTGGAGCGCTGAGTTTGCCTATGCCTGTCCTAGAGTTTCTAGCTTCCATCTTCATATCTGCTGAAGATTTGAGTCTGGTGAAAAATTGTGGAGAAGTCAAAAGTTTGCTCATGACTTTGTGACAAGTTGGTTGGTCCCATCAAAGATAATACTTTTTTGTTGTTTTGTGGCATCCCTACAACACATAAAATGCACAAACAGAGCTAGCTATTTTTGTCTAATTTTCTGTGAAAGTGTACCTTGCTCTGTCCCTCCTTTCATGTTGTTTCATTAAAGGCAAGACATTTTTAAACAAACAAAAAATACTTTTAAAGATGTTTTCACTCACAATGTCATTAGAAGCTTGTCACTTGTATCATTGTGCTTCAGTTAGTTGCGCATGAGGGAAGGAAGATGGAGAATAGTGTGCACAGGAAATTAGGATACCACACAGTTACCCAGAGTACGGCTGGACGTCATATCAAGTGAGTACTCTCATGCTTGCACACAATGCCTGGTTGTAGATCTTATGAACATGCCTTACCTGAAGTTAGTCAATCTAAATTGTCACATTTTGAAATGCTTTAAGGTGCAAAATAAAAATGCTCTGCATTCAGAAAATTATCACAGTGGGGTGTGGATTGAGATAGAACCTTTCTTCCTGCTGTGTTAACATTTTTTTATTCCTCTCACAAGTAAACACAGAAAATTTATCTCTCAAGTGAAGTCTGAAACAGTGCAGTCCATTCTCCCACCTCATTCTGTTGATTGTGTAGACCAGCCCTGAGTTGCAATCAAATATATGCATTACTGTGTTAATCAGAGGATGTGCCGTCACAATGACTACAGTTCTTGAAGAAAGCTGATTAAGCGATGAATCTCACCAGGTAGCTTTGGACAATGAGGTCATTGTAAGATGAATGTGAGCTGTGTAGATAAATGCAAATGTTCAGCACATAAAGATAACTTCTGGAAATGATGTTATCCATGATTCATGGGGGCGGGCGGGGAGCTGCTGGGAGAAAAATAAACCAAAAAAAGGTATTTTGTTGTTGTTGCTTAAGTCCTTTTCTGAATTTCTGAATAGATTTCCACATTTTTGCTAATTAATACAAATTCCAGGATTGGGCATTCATCAACAAAAAGTGTGCTAATTTCATTTCCTATCATCCTGGTTGATGTTCAGAGAAGGCACCAGTTCCAGCTAACAGGACAGTGCATTGTTACATCCTCTGTAAAGAGCAGATCACTAGTTTTGAAGACAAATTCTATTTGAAATGTTCCATGTTGTTGATTGGCTTTTAACTAGCTAAATATGTATGCTACAAAACCACACTGCAGTTGCTGCTTTGAAAGAATGTACAGTCGTACCTTGGTTTTCGAACAGAATGCGTTCCAGAAATCCGCCTGACTTCCGAAATGTTCGGAAACCAAGGCGTGGCTTCCGATTGGCTCCCAATTGCGCAGGCATGCTGGAAACAATAGCAGAAGCCACATCGGACGTTCAGCTTCCAAAAGAACGTTCAAAAACCGGAACACTCACTTCCAAGTTTCGATCGTTCGGGAGCCAAAATGTATGAGTACCAAGGCATTTGACAACCAAGGTACGACTGTAAAAGGACAGGATCATTGGTGTAAGAAGATGTCAGTTATCACTCAGCTGTCACTCACTATTAGAAGGACATCTAAAGGTAAAGGGACCCCTGACAGTTAAGTCCAGTCGGGAACTACTCTGGGGTTGCGGTGCTCTACTTTTGACTTTATTCAGTTTTGCAAGAAAATGACCTATTAGAACACACTCATAACTTTATTAAAAAAAGAAGCAAGTTCAAGGTTCATTTGGCATTGTGGAAAATAACAAGACAAAAGCTTGAGGCGCTGGCTTAATTGAGCACACCTGTTCCACTAACTTGTGGTTCCTACTGTCAGAAGAAATAGAGAAGAAAGTACACTCTCAACCTTTAATCAAAGTGAGGGGCAGGGAAAGAGATCTCTGTCACCTGCATGGCACTAAGCTCTTTTAAGAGTCCTGAGTTCTCTGCTTTAGTCACAGTCCAGATCAGGGGTTGGGTCTACAGTACTATGAAACTAATGAAGTTTAAGCTTCAGGGCCCCTGATCCCAGAGGGGTCCCAGAAATTACTTTAGTTCACATCGCTTAAAATGTTGGTATCTGTCTTGGACCCAGGTGGCGCTGTGGGTTAAACCACAGAGCCTAGAACTTGCTGATCAGAAGGTCGGTGGTTCGAATCCCTGCGACGGGGTGAGCTCCCGTTGCTCAGTCCCAGCTCCTGCCCACCTAGCAGTTCGAAAGCACGTCAAAGTACACGTAGATAAATAGGAACCGCTCTGGCGGGAAGGTAAACGGTGTTTCCCTGCGCTGCTCTGGTTCGCCAGAAGCGGCTTAGTCATGCTGGCCACATGACCTGGAAGCTGTACGCCGGCTCTCGGCCAATAAAGCGAGATGAGCGCCACAACCCCAGAGTCGGACACGACTGGACCTAATGGTCAGGGGTCCCTTTACCTTTATCTGTCTTGGACACATGTGGGATCTTTGTAAACCACGTAGAAGTCTTCATCCAATCAAGCAGTTTGAAAATTTTGTTAAATAAAATAAGTAATAAATGTAGGTTGTATATAGAACCAAGTGACTATGAGGGATCAGGTGTCCTTAACAAGCACCACCCCACTTTCCTAAAACTTTGGGCAGACCTGAGCTGATTTAGGTCTGAGTTCAACTGAAAAAAACTTCTGTCTGTGACCAGCAAGTAAACTCTGGCTAAATCCCTTTAGCCCTTGGTGTGCACCCATGATGAATACAAGTCTTTCTTCAGAAAATATTTGTTTTATTTCAGAAATTACTCTCAGCCTAAAATTGCCTGATTTAAAAAAAAAAAAGACTGAGATCCAATTCTGACTTTCACTTGCAAGAATGCTTTTGGATTTATCAAAGGGGAAGGGATTCTCACCTGCTACCTTCCTTTTGCTATTTCTAGAGTGTTCATGTGCCCTTTTAAAAAAATGGCAGAGTCCAATATTGAGCAAGAAAGTCACCTCATGGTGGCTCTTCAACCTCAAAGATAATTTTGTGAGATGGTTGTATGCTGAGTCTAAGGGGGCAGGAATTTCTGTGACTTACTCATAAGCTTCTTGCATAACTGACAAAACCTTTCAGCCTTGGTTCCCATCCCTCTGATTGATTGCAACCTGAATTCTGAGTCATCTTTCCCAAGTTCGTCTTCACTTCAAGTCTATAAAATTGACCGTGGCTAATCAGATTATTTTAATTGCGACCGAAAGGGAGGGCAGTCTCATGGCTGGTGAGCTAAATATATTAGTAACCACACCTGGGTGGGTGGGGCTAGGGCAAAAAGCTCTCATGAAAGGAGACTGCGGAGACACATGGTTAATAAGGCAGCTATAACTACCTATTGTGTGTTAGGCTTGAAGCGTCTTGCGGGTGGAGCTGAACAAATTTGCCCCTCCAGTCACACTCTTCAATGTAACGCTGAAGTGAAGGCTCCCAATAAAGAGTGCCAGAAGAACAGAGACACCATCAAGAGTTAAGAGGGTGTTTGGAATGAAAAGTCAGTTGAAATATCAAGTCACCGCATGTATTTGATCCTCAGCATGCTCTTTCAATAAACTTTTATTGAAAGACCGTTACATCCATTTTGCTTTTCCTTGACCCTCTTACTTGCCTTATGGCTCGCAAACACATAGCACTTTTATCATTTAATCTTTGTTGGTTCTGCTTTATCACCCCCTTTTTCCTGTCCCAACTATTTTCCTTCTGGCAATATTGGTGATATTTTTTTCAAGCTGCAGTACAATGTTTTGCCAATCTGCATAAATAGGGTGCAGGTCTCTAAAGGCCTCACAATTGTCCTCAAACCTGTGTATATATTTGGTTTAATGATCTAGCATTCCTTTACCCAAAGACTCAAGGATACTAACAATGCATTAATGGACGGATATAGAATAATAGAAGGAAATGTGTTCTTGTAAACCACTTAGAGATTTTACAACAATCAAGCAGCATAGAAATAAAAAATGAGCACACTTGTGCATATCTATACTTTTGCTTTTTCCCAGGAAGCCTTTGGAACAACCCTCTAGTTCCAATACCTATTGTAACTAAGTTGCAGTAGGCATAATTGAAATAATTGTGTATCTTTCCCATCTTCAGCCTGGCTTCCATAGCCCTCCCCTTCCTTTATTATTTCTCTGTGTCCACTTTTAGATTACAAGTCCAATAGTACAGAGACCTATTGAACCCCTGGAAAATGTCGTGTGCATTTGGTGCTATAGAAATGAACAACTATAATAGTACGTATGATACATAATTACTGAACTCGTCACTTTTTTTACAGCTGTGTTTTTGAATCACCCCATCCTTCTTTGTATCAAAAAAAGCACAGTCAAGCTTTATTGTATGATTTTGTATGTGTTTCCCATTTGTTCTCCACTACCATGCTGTTTATTTTCATCTGCAGCTGCTCAACCTTTGTAATCTTGCAAGTAAATCATCTTTAATTAGATTGTAGCATGTATCTGGGGTGTATCAGCAAACTTAACAATATAAATAGAATTATCACTGGCACCTTCTTGTCTAAAGGCTAGGTTCCTGTCTGGTGGAGAAGGGGGTGGGTTATTTTAGCTGTACAATATCATTTACTGAGTGGCACTAGGCTGGTTTAGTTTCATCCTTCAGTGTGTGTCTAATTTGTATTAAATTAATTTTTCAGTCCTAAAGCAAAATAAGTAGCTTATTTTTGTTGCGCTCCCGTGGCATATCTTTGTAATTCATTAGCAAATACAGGAACACAGAATGGTTGCTCCTCTCTGTAACCAAATATATTACTAGGGCACACAGGTGTAAACACTTTTTAAAGGCTATGAATCCTTTGCACACTTACTTGAGAATAAGCTCAACTGAACTCAGTGGTACTTCTGAATCAACATAGGATTGTGCTGTGGGTTCAGTCGCAAGGGAAACTTGGGAAGCAACCTTATATCAAATTAGACCATTAGTCTACCTAGTTCACTACTGTCAATACCAACTAGCTGCTGCTTTCCAGGGTTTTAGGTAGGAGTCTTTCACAGCCATACCTGAAGACACAATGGAACCTGGAACCTTTGCCTACAAAGCAATTCTTTTTACCCCTGAGCTATTGGGGAAAATCTAAACATGTGCTTATCCCTTCTAGTAAGATCTATGTTATGAATGAGTGGACCAAGTTTCCAGAGTTAATCTGTTAATCATGGTTAACCAACATAATTACGGTATTTTTCGCTCTATAAGGTGCACCTGACCATAGGACGCACCTAGTTTTTAGAGGGGGAAAGCCCCAATTTTTGAGGACCAGCTCAAATTTCTGCAGCTTCTTTTGCAAAGGAGAAATGCCCCATTTTTTGAGGATCAGCTCAAAGTTGTTGAGCTTACTTTGCAAAGGGAAAAAACCCTGTTTTATGGGGTTTAACTCACAGTTCTGCAGCTTCAGTAAAGGTAGCCATTTCTACAGTTTCCAGACAGATAATCTAATCAGCCAGTCACATGTCGCTGGGGAAACAGCCTCCCTCTGCAATGGGGCGGGGCTGGAATCTCTCTCCCTTATCTTTTGCTGAGCAGCTGCTCAGTGGGCTTCCTTTCAACACCCCCTTCTCTCTTTTTTTTTAAACAAGCACGATCTGTTTTTGCCCCTGGGCAGTTCAGCTCCAGGGACCACACATTCACTCCATAAGACGCACAGACATTTCCCCTTACTTTTTAGGAGGAAAAAAGTGCGTCTTATGGAGCGAAAAATATGGTAACCATGTTAATCTGTTGCAGCAAAAAACAACAAAACGTCTTATGGCACCTTAAAGTACAACAAATTTATTTATTCATTTATATAAATTTGCATGCCATTTCCCCATATACAGTAAATATGCTCAAAGCAGCTCACAACAGAACAAAATTGCAAATCAATACGGCATTACAAATACCAAATCAAAACGCAACAGTGCAACAAATAACTCGACATGATTATATGAACACGATAACATTTTAAAGCCGTCATAAAAAAAATCAGTTGTTACAACATAGCAATTAAAGACCTATGATAAACATTCCAGTGCAACTGCATATTGTCACCAGTAATATCGCCAACAGCCAGTGCATGGCAGTACTGTATGAAATGGTGCAAAAACTAGCATGTAAGTGTACTAAGTATATTATGGCATAAGCTTTCTTGAACTCCAGCCTACTTCATGCTTCTGATGCCATGGACTAGAGTGCATGAAAGCTTATGCCATAATAATTTTGTTAGTCCATAAGGTGCTATGATGTTTGTTTGTTTGTTTGTTTACTTTCGTGTTGTTGTTGAGTTTGCTTCTTTGCCATTTTCTTTGCTTGGTCTTTTTCGAGTCCATTTTCACCACACTGTTTTTGGGTATTTGGTTACGCCTCCCGACTCAGTTTGTGAGTCAGCCTAAACAGTCTGACATGTGTGCAGATTTTCCACTCCACCATGCTTCCTGTTTCAGCAACACATTAAGCCCATAAAGGGGGAAGGGGGTGATAAGGAGGAGGGTGGCATCGATTCTGTGTATCTTACACACACGGACACACCGTCAGAAGTCTGAAGCATTGCCCACAAAGAAGCATTACAGAAATAAATGCTTCCGTCAAGTGCGAATGTTCGGTGCAGTTGACATACAAAGGCAAGAGTCGTGGAGGTGACTATACACTCTTGCACATCTCCCAGCTGCAAAATTCAAACCGGTTAATGCTCCTGACACAGGCAGAAAAACACAAGGCAGCTTTGCAAACCAAGAGCGGAACACCAGAAGTAAGCAGTAAGCGCAGCTAAATTGCATTGCGCTTGTGGCAATGAAGCTTCTGACGGGTTATTAGCTTGAGCAGGTGACAACATTCCAGCTGTCCAGGCACTTAAAGCTGTTGGAATATTCAGAGGAGGAACAGGCTTTAAAGAAACCTCAAAGTGCTTCAGGCCAGGACGGCCTGTACACTCTGATGTGCGTGGGAAGACAGAAGTTCTAGGGAATCTGGCCAAGAGACAAGTTGGCAGAAGTTGGTCACATGAAATGGTCTGAACATTCAGAGAGCTGAGGAAACCATGGTGAGAGTAGAGGGAAAGCGTTACCCAGGGTCCTAGGAACAGGAGGGGTTGTTCGTTGTTGGCAAGAATGAAGTCGGCAGGAAAAGGGGTGCTCTTTTCAACCATTTTAGTGTTTCACTGTGTTTGTGTCAGATTTTATATTTTGATGCACCCTGCCCTGGGGTCACTTGCATGATGAAAGGAAGACTGGAAGGCTGCAGAATGCAGACAAGGGAGCCAAACAAAGCAGGTTACCAGGTCTTATGGTCTAGACCAGGCATGTCCAACAGGTAGATCGTGATCTACCGGTAGATCACTGGATGTCTGTGGTAGATCACTGGTAGATCATTGGCGCTCCCCCCAAAGAAGCTGAACAACTGTGGCTCCCCTAAAAAAAGCTCAACCTCTTACCTCCTCCCTGAAAACTTTGACCCCAAAATGGGCCTTCCTCCTTCCTAAAAAAAGCTCAACAACTTTGACCTGAACCCCCAAAAAAGGGTAGATCACTGCCAGTTTTTAACTGATCGCAGTCTCTTGGGAGTCGGCCACCCCTGGTCTAGACCAACATTACTCAACCTGGTGCCCTCCTACTATCTCAACTATAGCTCCCCTTATCCCTGAACATTCTACATGCTGACTAAGGCTGATGGGAGGTGTAGGCAAAACATCTAGAGTCACCAGATTGGGAAAGGCTGGTCTAGATCCTAAAAAATCTATTTCTTTGAGAGCTACGAATAAGACAAATTCTGCCGTTGCTGTCCTGTTGTGGCTAAACCTGTGACGAGGGCCCAAAAGCAGAAGTACAGAGGAGTAGAAGCTGAATTCCACAAGCTTTATTTCAACTGACTGACAAAGCCCTTGGTTTCAGGCTTCTTAAATTTGCAGAAGGTAGTAGGCCACACAAGTCCAATGTACAATAATAGTACGGCATTACTATAGTGTATATTGCACTAACATTTATCTCTTAGATCATGTTTTTATCCCAGGTATGGTTTTCCCCCATTTTATCCTTGCAACAACCCTGTGGAGTAGGTTACTACGACAAATACTGACTTGTTCATCCGACAGGTATTAACTTGGTTTTGCTCTGACAGTCCTCTTCAGTGGAAAGCTCTTGCAGGAATGATGAGTAGCATGACGGAACACGAGAGGAGGGAATGCTACATATGTGGGAGGGAGAAGGAAGGGAGATGTGGGAGATCAGAGGATAATGTGTCCCGTAATGTACACACACACCCAAACCAAAATCCTTTTTTGTATTTTTTTTTAAAAAAGTTTATGTGTTATTTGCGCTACTTAATAGTGTCAAGAGAAACAAAGGTCCAGCTAGTCCACAGAATTGTAAGAGAGACTTGCAAAAACTCTTCATACACAAACGACTATGTAAAGAAAACCTTTTTGTAGGGGAGGAGATGATAGCAGGTTTTGCAAGCGGTGAAGCTGATTCGTATTGTTTAATTCTGTTGGGGCAACTGAGTATTTGACACTTGGAAGTTCAGGATTTTATATATACAGTTGTACTGTACCTTGGTTCTCAAACGCCTTGGTACTTGAACAACTTGGAACTCAAACACTGCAAACCCAGAAGTAAGTGCTCTGGTTTGCGAACTTTTTTCGGAAGCCGAATGTGCTCCGTTTTGGGTGTTATGCTTCCGATTTGAGTACCAAACTTCCATTTGGAGTGTTACGCTGAGGTGTCTGTTTTTGCTATTTATTTTGTGTTTTTGTTTTTGTGACTGTGTGGAACCCAGTTCAGCTACTGATTGATTGATTGATTGATTGATTGTGTGACTACAGTACATTGTTTATGGATCAGTGGTGCCATTAGATAGTATAATTCATGTTAAATTGCTGTTTTAGGGGTTGTTTTTAAAAGTCTGGAACGGATTAATCCATTTTTCATTACTTTCTATGGGAAAGTGTGCCTTGGTTTTGGAACGCTTTGGTTTTGGAACAGACTTCCGGAACGGATTAAGTTTGAGAACCAAGGTACCACTGTATATACACACACAATTGATCAGCTTTGGTGGGGAGGTGAGAATTTGAAGAGGGATGCCACTCCCCTTCTTCATCATAACTTCTTGTCGCATCACCCCTGGCATTGCCTCTGGTAGGACTACCAGCAGAGCACAGTGTATGACTAGGTCCTGCTTCTGCAGTCCACGCCGTGTTTCTTTTGGCTTCCGTCTCTTAAAACCAGTTTCCTGCATGCAGGTAGTGAAGCAGGTCTCCTCCTCCCACCCCACCCCCACTAATAATCCTCTCACACAGCAGGCAGAGAACTTCCTGAACTGGCAAATATATAGATTGCCATAATGCTTACGAAAGCTAGGCATGATCCAGCCAAAGTTTAGCACGTCTAAGCCCCTTTTGTTTTCTCGGTCAGTACTTTGGTTTGCCTGATTTAAGCCATCCATATATATTGTATGAGAGCTCTTGTGTGCAAGAGTGTTTTAGGATTTCTGTCACCTAGCTGTGAAAGAGATTTCTTGCCTATTTTTAATTTCTGTAATTAAAGCTCAAAGACAGATAAACAGCGTGGAATTACATTTGAAAATATCCAGAAGCCACACTGACTGCATTCAACAGTAACGTCCTTTAGGAAGATAGGGGCATTGCCTTTTTAATGTGAAACATGCCTCTTGTATGTGCCTTAGTTAATCCATTCAAATTGTTTTGCTCCCGCTAATGAAAACCCTTGAACCCAGTCTGAGAAAGCAAAGGCTGTGGGCTGGGATTCATTCTTTGATTAGGTTTAAAATGGGTTTGAGGCAGCAGACCTGGTTTTCACAGAGCAGAAACACCAGGGAAGCAAGCTTCTTTTAATCTGCACTTTGCATTAAATTTGATTCCATCCCTGGTATTAGTCACTATGGTTCCAAAGGTTTTAAAAATGAGATTCAGAGATGGAGAAAATGCTGACTAGTAATTCTATACATAAGAGCTAGAAAGGTTCTCCCAAGTAGTTGCAGAAAAATATTATCAAATGCAATTTTAAGCCGGGAACTTCCACTTGCTGCTACAACCCCTAGCAGAAATGCCAGGTTACTGTAAGAGTGAGTCATCCAGGCAGATGGTTACATTAAGCACATGCTTGTCTTAACTAGAAAAAAAAATGTGATTAAGTGGACATGATACACTAAATTAGACTCAATGATGCACTAAAAAAAAGTATTGGTTTCAGAATAAATACATAAAGCCAAATAGGCTATTGGGTCATCTTCATGCTATTTTTAGATTCATTTTAATATAAATTTCCTGTACAAGATGGCAATCTTGATGGACAATCTTGATGGACAATCTTGTGTGGTAGAACAGAAGAACTGTTTGCACTGAGTTGTTTAGAACTGTTTTCGTACTGTATACTTGTCTCTAAATCTTTTGTGGCTTGCTGCAAAAGCTGCCGTTGTCCAATGTGCTCACCTCATACATTTCAGGAAGTAAACATGGGAAAGGGAGGGCCTAGAGCAGAGGTAAACAATGTGACACCCTCCAGATGCTGTGAACTGCAGCTCCCATCAGCCGTGGGCATTAGCCATGCTCACTGGGGCTGATGGGAATTGTAGTCCAAAACATCTGGATGGCCGTGGGTTGGAGAAAGATGATAGGTATGACTGAACAAGCAAATACAAAACAGTTCCCAGTTCGATTCCAAAGCTGGTCATCCCAAGATGAGTCCAACACAAGTGATTCCTGCTCCCTGCAAAAGGTAAAGGTAAAGGGACCCTTGACCATTCGGTCCAGTCGTGTCCGACTCTGGGGTTGCGGCGCTCATCTCGCTCTATAGGCCGAGAGCCAGCATAACTAAGCCGCTTCTGGCGAACCAGAGCAACGCACAGAAACGCTGTTTACCTTCCCGCCAGAGCGGTTCCTATTTATCTACTTGCACTTTGACATGCTTTCGAACTGCTAGGTGGGCAGGAGCTGGGACCGAGCAACGGGAGCTCACCCCATCGCAGGGATTCGAACCGACGACCTTCTGATCAGCAAGCCCTAGGCTCTGTGGTTCAACCCACAGCGCCACCTGGGTCCCTGCTCCCTGCAAAGCAGGTCCCAAACCATCGCCGAATGTCCAATGATTCCACTTCTAGATGCAGACTGCCATTGTTCTCCTGCCCATTTTATTCACTCCCAATAGCTTCATCAGTGCAGTGGCAGCAAAGGAAGGCATCTCAGCAACTGCCTCTGCCACAGCAATTGCTGCAATGTGAGTTGAGAAAACTGCCTACCCGCTATTCATCTGCTGTGCCAGCTTATATTATTCTTAGCTCTACCATAAATCAGAAGGTCCTGCAGTGACAGATCTCATTAATAAAACAGAAAAATGTTAATAACAAACACGTTGTTTGTTGCCTTATTTCTAATAAACATTATCCTTTCCTCTCCACATTCCGAAAAAAGTGTTCAGCCTACCACACTGTTACTAATAAAAGCAGGCAGCATACCAGAGTTCCATACTGGAATCATTAGCTGTTCAAGTCTTTCCACAAAAGACCTATGAGGATTATAAACCTACCAAACTGCTGTAGGTCTAATCCTCACCCAGAAAGAAACAAATGTTTAGCAATAATAGCAAGACTGATCTCCATAACAAATAGCCCCACCCCAGATAGAAATGATTAAGAAAAATAAGATATGCTTGTACATGTTAAATGATTTTTTTTCCTTTTTGCAAGAGAACAGTACTGTACAGTGATGCCTTCAACTCTGCAGCACAGGGGAAAAAATATCCAGGATGACAAGGCAAATTTCTAGACTGGTGTTTTTTAATCAGCTGGTTAATGGGTGGAAGTATGTTTTTGTTTTGTTGTTAGCATGCTGCCAATGTTTTCTACTGCTTATTATGGGGGGCTGGGATTTTTTTAATGTTAATGTTTAATATGATTCTCCCCCACCCCCTTTTTTCTATGGTATAATGTATTTGTGTATGTTTTTCAGTGTAAGTTACTTGGAAACCTTCTAGGTGACAAGAGACTATTAAGCTTAATAAATAATATAACTCAAAGAAACAAATTCAGTTTTCATTAAAGGCTCTCCACATTTAACAGCTGTGTGACAGCCAGAAATCTGAATGCCTGTGAAATCACGACCAAAGCTGAATTGATTGGGGTTTTTTTGGCTTACCCTACAATTGCTAAAGTACAGGCCCTTTGTCGGGGGTGGGGTGGGGAAATTTAACATTCTCAGTTTTCACACAGTGCCAACTTATTTTATGGCTGACTTCCTCAGATGCTATTCCCAGATACCTCTCTTGTACTTGGGATACACAGATGAGACCCGTACCATCTGGATTCATGGAAAAGTGACCCTTTTCTTCACAGTAGTTTCCACTGGGATTTGAATGATTTCTAGTCCACCGCTAACCTAACCCTGCACCGTTCTGTTCAGCAAGTTAAGTTTCTGGACCCTCCCTCTCAATGCAAGTACACAAGGGGCATTAAAATGCCACTGCTCTGCTTATCTGCATCCTTCCAGTAATCATCTCGAAGAGCACACCACACAACTGTGAACTTAACTAATTTGACATAGGTCCATGCTGGTAGAGTTAACTGCATGTCATCATTTGAAAGGTTGGCCTTGATCTCTATTGCTTCCCAATGTAAGCAAGCTTTGAGATCAAGGACCTCTGGAAGCCTGTGTCATTTCTCTAAAGGTTAGAGCTCTCACAGTAACCTTAATTCTCCAACTCCAGTTGGTTTGCAACACAATGAGGGCTTTGGATCTCTTAGATGGGCTCTATTGACTGCATCCTTGCTCAGCAGGGGTGGAGATAAATGATTCTTGTGCCAGGGCTGGCATCATTCATGTATCCAACCCAGAAAAACTTGTGTCTGGGATGTCTGCCAGGAGTTATTCAGCCTGACTTGATGGAAAACAACGAAGCCTTTAATACTAAACATTTAATAAAAAAGAAGACCCTTTCAGCACTAAAGAAAACTGCATTTCCTCTTGCTCTCTTCCTTTTGCTGTGTGTCATCCTCATCTAACTGTCATACGCCATTACACTACAGACTACCAAGAAGGCACTTAGATGTGGTCTAGGCAGAAGGAAGTCACAAGGCAGCACAATCTCTATTTGGAATCTAGGCTTCAAGCTTTGTTCACGAGGTTATTAAGTGAAGCTTGTTGCCTTGGTGTGTGGTGTACAAACGCACATTTGCAAATATATGTTGAAACAGCAACAGCTATCGGGGAAATGTTTTTGCAAAAATGTGTGTGTTAGGCAAAAATGCATAGAAAAATGCATATTTTAGGAGAGGTTTGCACTAAAATGCTGATGACTTTTCATGAGGACTTTCCCCCCCCCCCCACACACATTTTTATTCTTCCAAACTACTGTGGAAATATGGAGACCTAAAGGTTGGAACAATTAGGAATTGAGAGAAACCAAAACTGACATATCCCTATAACTGAGCATCATGTAACAGAGCTGGTTTCAGAAGCATCTCAAGCTGCAAACCTGAGGGAACCATTCTTAGAATGTTATACAACAGCAGAGCCACAGCTCAGTTTGGGCTCTACTCTATTTTGCATAATGATTAATCCAGCTGTGATGAAAATATCACAGGAACCTTCCTGCAGATTCCCAATGTGACTAATATTGATGCAACCTCTGTGGTAAAAGCTGCTGCTCTTCCTTTTGTAAATTATTCCAAAGTCTTCACTGCAGTAATAGCATTCTATTGCTATCACCAGAACAGGGCGAGAGCACCCTGCAGAAGACCTGTGGGAAGAGCGAGTCCTTAACATTTTCATGGCCCAGACCATTGGACACTTAATAGTTTGTGCTTTAAGATAGCCCTCCCCAACTTACTACCCTCCGGATGCTGTGATGGATGATGGGAAAGCTTGCTTTCGTGATCCACGTTTTGGCCGACACCAGCTGAAACCTGGTTGCTGTGTTCTGAACCAGCTTCAGTTTCTGAAAACTCTTCAAACGGTTCCCTCACTGTGAGAAGCAAAGCTACAGGGAACCAGGCAGAGGGCCTTTTCGGTAGTGGCGCCCGCCCTGTGGAACGCCCTCCCAGCAGAGGTCAAAGAGATAAACAACTATCTGACATTCAGAAAATACCTCAAGGTAGCCCTGTTTAGGGAAGTTTTTAACCTGTGATATTTTAATGTATTTTAATATCTGTTGGAGGCCGCCCAGAGTGGCTGGGGGGACCCAGCCAGATGGGCAGGGTATAAATAATAAATTATTATAATAAATTATTATTCAAACACAATATGAAAGGTGTGTTTGTGTGACATGCTGCCAGTTCCTCCTGAAGGGACATAGTCACCTTGTATCCTTCTTTGCTTACCCATGCTCTCTTTTTATAGCTCTCAGGACTTCTGAAAGAACTATGGGGCTGTCATCACTGTCTCCTTATTCCTGAAGCCAGGAACCTCATCTCTGTCTAGTGCGGCATCTGGGCCTTTGACCAGAAGAGGCAGCACCTCACAGCCATATTTGCTCCTTTGCTGTGTTCTCATGTTGTCCCAAATGCTGGGGCAACAAGATTTTTCTTGCTGCTGGGTCTTCTTCAGCAACTATGTGGGGTGGCTCACTTCTCTTGGTTTGAGTAGCAGCAGTGAGTCACTGACAGTATGTTACGGAAACCCAATGTTGAAGTTATCAGAGCATGGCCCAGTACTCAAGTCGTTGTTATTTAAGACGCTCTGCAGCTGATGCACTAAGAAAGCTGGGACTTCTGACCACAGATGGGACTTGTGCACCAAGTGCCAGAGTTTGGCACAGGAAAATTCATGTGTATCAGCCCGATGAGTACAGAGGGCAAGTGGTCTAATTGGCACAATTTGAAGGTACGGCTAAGGCAACAGAGGAGCTGAGTAGAGGAGGGGTTTATGAAGCTTCTGTCTCCCCTTTTCCAGGCCTTTTTCCAACCAATGAGACCCTTGATGTATCAGTTAGCTCTCTACCTTGCAGATGCCATCATTAAAGGCCAGTAGTCATTTAATTACCAGTAAAACATTGAACATCCTGGATCCTCTCTTGCATGAGGGAAATGATCTTGCTTGTTTAATGAGACCTGGCTCAAAAAACCATGAATTCCTACGATGCCCAGTCTTTGAAGACTGGATCACTTTGAAGTGGTAAGTAGGTGCATGATGATGATGATACCATTTTTATCTCAAGTATAATGAAAAGGCCTCCTAAAAGGTGTATTACCAGTCAGAATCTGTCTGGATTGAACTGGCTTAGTCAAGAGAATTTGTTTGGGAATGGCTGCCCTAGTCAGGAGAATGGAGATACTGGCTCTGGTAAAATTAGAATTAGAGTGATAGCATGTTGGGAAAGCAACAATCTTGCATAAAGACTCATCAGGGTTTCTGATCAGCTATCTGTGTATTTGTCCCTGCCTTGTCCTCAGTTTAACCTTTTACATGTTCAGGTGGACACTTGAACACATCTTGTGTGTTAAGCCGAGTGATTTTCTCAAGAATACTTGTGTTCTAATGTGGCTAGTGCTGTGCTGAATTCTGTCCTCCCATTTCCCCAAAGTTTTCTTCTCCTGTAAAACAACAAAAAACTGCTTTATTCTCAGGGACCTTTAGAATTTTTACAATTTTTCTGAGTGGGTGTGAGGTTTCAAGTTTCTCTTACTGTGAGGCAGCTGTGGGGGTGGCGTGTGTGCCTTTCTTTCCAGTGAACAACTCTGAAGGCCCCTTGCTGCCCACACTTTCTGATCTGAAAAAGTCATTTGAGAATAAGGTGTCCCAAGTCATTTGAGAATAAAGTGCCCTTGGGCTTTAATTGAAGCGTGGGCACCTAAGGAAGGCTGCAGAGTGCAGACTACTGGCAAGATTATTTGTGGAATGAAAGAAGGGGCACTCTCAAACACCTTAGCCACCTGAAGAGTAAGGTAATCTCAACAACAACAAAAACCCTTCACCCCAGCTATGAGAATTTAACTGAAACTTTCTCTCCCTTTTGATAATTATTGAATGCATTTCTTTTTTCTAGGTACATGGTCAGAAAAAAAACACAGGAGAAATATTCAACACTAGTTAAGAATGTAAGAAGAGCCTGCTGGGTCGGACCAAACGCACATCTAGTCAAACATCCAGTGGTCTGGGGATCTGAAATCTAATTTGATACATAATTTGATTCCTTAAGTGGTAAATTTGAGCCATGTAAAATGAATAGTTTCACAACTGAGGATATTTCCATATATTCCTAATTGTGGGTACGCTGTATTACATTCAAATCCCAAGGAGATATATGACAAGTGTGGAAACCCTCTCTCTCTCTCTTGAGTACAATTTCCTTTGCTTTGTAAGTTGAACAGGGCAAACGTTTTCCCATGTCTTGATCAAAATGCACTAGAGCTACTAGGAGTAAACATTTGCTTTGGGTGCTAGCCTACAGAATTCCAGCTAGCCATCCCTGTTAGGATATATAGCAGCCTTCCCCAACCTGGGGCCCTTCAGATGTTTTGGGCTACAACTCTTATCAGCTTCAGCAAGCATGGCCAATGGCCAGGGGTGACAGGCATTTTAGACTAAAACATTTGAAAGGCAACCGGTCGGGGAAGACTGGTATACAATATGCAAGTTCCCTAATAATTTTAATAATCAGAAATTGCGAAAGAAGCTGTGTCATCATTGAGGTAGGTAATGAGTAGGCCTGGCAACCAAAGGGTCCCAACTCCCTGTGTTAACTTGCTACGGCACATTTATGCAGTTAATGCCATTGCTTATAATTAATCTGGCAGACTTTTAAGCAGAGTCACTCCCCTGGCATTCAGATGGATTACACTGCTGCTTTTGGCTCCACTCAAATATATGCAGTTGAATTTACTGTACACAAAGCTCAGGTTTCTAAGAGATGCATAATTTACGGTGAAGCCTGTTAAAAAATTGGTTTGCCCTTAAGGCAAAAACAAGGAAGAGAAGCAAACTCCCCGCTCCCCCCCAGATTCTAGGGCAATCCTTCAGAGACTTAAAATAAAAAAAAATAAAATCAGCATTGCAACTTTATCGAGATTTGTGTTATTCTGGGACTGAGAAGCAACATACAATCAAACCTCGGCTCCCAAACGCCTCTCTTTTGGAGCATTTCAGCTCCTGAACGCCAAAAAACCAGAAGTAAGTGTTCCGGTTTTCGAACGTTTTTCGGAAGCCAAACATCCGACGCAGTTTCCTGTTGAGTGCAGGAAGCTCCTGCAGCCAATTGGAAGCCACACCTTGGTTGTGGAACATTTTGGAAGCTGAATGGGCTTCCGGAACAGATTACATTCGACAACCGAAGTTTGACTGTACAGTATACTAAACGGTGTTTCCAGTTTTATAGTAGTCATTTCTTATCTGCCGATAGTTCTATTTTTTCCTAGAAAAAGAGGTGCTCACCATGAACACCTCCCTTGTTCTCTTAGAATGGCAATGGCTCCCACCTGAGAGGTGCTGGAACTGAGTTCTGGCTGGAAAAAAGTCCTGCCTACCGCTAACAAATATAAATGTATTTATTTTGCCAAATTTTTTGGAAATTTTGTGTGACCAGATACAAAGGACAGGATTCCTGATACTTCAATAATTATGCAGCAGCTCTCTCCACTGAGATTTCTTTTGCAACAGTTTAGGCACCTGGTTCTTTGTATCTGGTCACCCTGCTGAACAGGAAGCAGATAGTCATGGGCAGTCTTGCAATGAAGAGATGTGGAAAGTAGAGTCCCCCAAGGAACAATATTAGCACCTGTGCTTTTTGACTTGTTCATTAGTCATCTAGAGAAGAGTGAGCAGTGACGTGGCCAAGTTTGCTGATGACGCTAAATTGTTCAGTGTTATCAAAACAGAAGGAACTGTAAAACGATTTCTCCAAACTGGGTGGATGGGTAGTAAAATGGTAAATGTAATTCAGTGCAAGCAAGTGTAAAGTGATGCACATTGGGGTAAAAAAAAAAGTCTTAATTTCACTTATACATTCAATGGTGTGGCTGAGATCTTGTGGTTGTTGTGGATGGCTCAGCTGTAAAGATTGTGAATTTGAATGAAAGGGATGGGGAACAAAACAGCCAATGTTATAAAGCTGTTATAAAGCAACAGTGTGATTGTATAGTTCTGGTTACCTCACATCACCTCAGAAAGGAGATTGTAGAGAAGGTTCAGAAAAGGACAACCAAAATGATCAAGGGGGTGGGGCAACTGCCCCATGAGGAAAAGCTAAACAGGCTAAGCTTTTTAGCTTAGAAAAATGGTGAGTTGGAGAGGTCATGACAGAGACATATAAGATTATGCAGTGCGAATAAATAAAATGTTTTTCTATCTCTCACAGCACTAGAACTCAGGAACATACAACAAATCTGAATGTTGGAACATGGGAGATTCAGGACAGAGCAGTACTTTGCCACACATAGTTCATGAGATGTAGCGATGGCCACCAATTTGAAGGGTAAAAGATAAGAGATGGCTTTCAAAGGCTACTAGCCATGATAATGATATTCTGCCTCTACTTTAGGAGCCAATGGGAAGAGTGCTCAAGTCCTATCTGTGGGCTTCTCATAGACTGCTGGTTGGCCACTGTGAGAACAGGATGTTGGATTAGATGGGCCTTTAGCCAGATCCAGGAGAGCTCTTACGTGCTTAAAAGAGAGAAATTGAATCGACCATATCTGGTTCTTAGATTCATCAGCATTGGATCCATTAGCTTCTTCCTTCCTTCTATAACAATGCTTTATTAATTCATTCATTTCATAAAATTTATATACACATTGACTATAACCCCCCCCCCATAATGTAGGGAATAAAGAATCTTTAGACCAGGAACATATCCTGACGAGAGATGCATGTGATTTAATCCATGAGAATTAAACGAATGAGGATATAATAGCAAAAAAAGAGAATAGTAAGTATAATGGGGAAATTGTTGCACCTCTGATATGTTCCTGGTCTACAGATTCTTTATGCCATTCTTATTGAACCCCGGCAGCTCTTCAGTTTGGTGATGGAAACCCCCTTCTACCCCCTTCTGTGCAGTGCCGATTGTTTACGTTCTGTTCACATGCATTGCTGCTGTTCATTTAGAAATGCTTCCACAATTCAGGTGCCTGGGTAATTTATTAGTGGGCGGTCTAACAGCTGTGCTTTCTGCAAGATTGCTCTGTCTGGTAGTGGAGAGAAAGAGGTGGAAGCCCTCAGACTGTCTAACCCAGAGAATATGTTTCTTAAGAGAAACTCTAGGCTTTGAAAGTGGCCCACGCTTTCTTTATTTGAAAACAACGGGAAATACCTTGCAGAAATAAAAGGCGCTGGTGGTACAAGAATACTATTTCTGCTCCAAACGTCTGAGGAACAGAGCCTGCTCTGAACATGTGATTTCTGCTTCGACAGCGTGTGGGGCTGTGCATTGCTTCTCTGCATGTTAACTTTTAACAAGAGCCATATTTTAAATTGAGCCAAGGTCGAAGGGTCAGCTAGAGCAACTGAGATTTCATGTGAAACCAGGCCGGTTCAAAGGGCTCCCCTTTCCTGACACGAGAAAAGCTTTTGCACAGACCTAACTTATTCTGCACTTGAGCCAATCACTTATACAAAACGGGTTCTTTACTCTCCTCTCCCCCAGCATAATCAGCAGCACTTGAATTGGCCTGTAGACATTGTAGCAATGGGCTCCCATTTTGTATATCCCATTTTGTATATCTACAGTGGGAAGGGAGAAGCAGGCAGGAAGAAAACAGCCATGTACTCCATCATGAATGCCTTAGAGGAACGGCGGTCTAAAAGTACCACAAGTAAATAAGGGGAGAGGTTTTATTATTATTATAATTCAGTATTATCACTGTACATTACATAATTCTTCCAAAGCTCTGTTCCTATTCACACTAGGGAAAATGAAGCTAAAACGAGTCCTTTGCCTGTGTCTCTGCCCATGTAAGAGAAAGCAGTTAATAAAGGCAGATTGGTTATACTTGAGGCAAGAGAGAAAGGCGCCGGATGGGGTTGAAATAAGCCCCCATGCCAGGAGTTGCTTGTTCCTGTTTTATGAGAAACAACACAGGCCAAATTAGTGTACTGGCATGTTACCCAGTAGTTTTCTTGGGCCATCAGAGACCAAAGAGTTAATCCTATTTACAATAACAACTGCTGTGGGGACTTGGATAGCCTGCCTGGAGTTGGTCCAGGCAGCTAATTAAAGCCCAGGCTGGAGGAAAGATGGAGAACCTTAATTATTGCTCATAAAACCAGAAGGAAGGAAATCAGGGGAAGAAAATGCATTACTGAGGAGGAGGGCATTGCCTTGTCAAAGTGCACCATTTAACCTGCTCTCGTTTTCCTTTTCTTGCTCTTGCTCTCCTCTGTCTTCGTTATGTACATTTGTCTTTGAGGTTCTCATTTATTTCTCTCTCTCCCCCTTTTCTCCTTATCGTTTCTTTCATTCTTGAGCATTAATTTTTCTTCCTCTTTTATTTTAGGTATTTCTTACATTATTGGTTTCATTTTCTCTTTTCCCTTGAGTAAAACATTCTTTTGTTTCATTTATGGGTAACCAGCATGTGAGCTTCAGTTAAAGCTCGCAAGCTTTCACCGCTTGATGCCTCCAATTATGGCTTTCAGGGAGTTTTTTTTTTGTTCATTTGATAATGGCATTTTCCTTCCTGGGCCTCCATGAGTGATTGGGCCAGTCAACATGGATGTTTTTCTTATGTGCTATCCAAGAGAAACATCTGAACTAAATTTTCTTTCCAGGTTTGCAGAGTCCAAGCAGTAGCCAGAGGACTTCCCAAGCCTCCACAATATACAACAAAAATTGGCAACACATCCTGTCCCAGGTTCCAGCCAGAAAAACAGCAAGCACAATGAGCGCATTAGAGGAATGGGAAGGGAAATATACACTGAGCCCAGTGATGGGAGAAATAACTCCCACAATAATGACCTAGTTATTGTTATGCCTGATCTATAAAGTGGTTTAAGTCCCACCTTCTTTTGTGACTCAGGTTGCACACCATACATTTAAAGCACATGTAAGTATGTTCCCCAAAGAATCCTGGGAACTGTAGTTTGTTAAGGGTGCTGGGAACGGCTGCTCTGTGGTGGGTGAACAACAGTTCCCAAGATTCTTTGGGGGGAAATGATGTGCTTTAAATGAATGGTGTGTACGCAGCTTCAGAAGGGCCCAGCAGAAGGTTAACACAGTTTGGGATTAATACAGTTTTGCACGTTGTATATATGGAACAAGCTCTCAAAAGCGCATCTTAAGGGTACCTCATGACTCCCAAGGGATGGATTCAAATAAATAGTTGCACTAGTGGGAACCTGCACAATGAGACCCACTAGCGCCATGGGACTTGGCAAACCTTTTCCTCCCCATATGCCTCCTCAAATCGGCACGGCTGGGGCAAGGTATTGGGAAAACCCTAAGAAGAGTGCATGAGGGTAGAAGGGGGAAGATCATTCCATCCAGCAAGGAGAAATGCTTGTGCTGACGGAACAACCCTATCAGCATGACGTTGAATTCTACCCCATGTGTTTATTTAATGTAAACATTTATATCCCGCTTTTAGAAGAATTTCCTCCACAAAGAGGCTTGTGATCTCAATTAAAAACCAACACCGTCTGGAAATGAAAATACAAAACTACTAAATACAATAAACCAGAATAAAAAGTGGAGTACAGAAATAGACTATAAAGCATAATATACATAATAAAAAATGGATTAAGACATTAAAAACAACAACAGTCTAGGGCAGTCCTGCCATGCAAACAGATCAAGGTATGGAGGACTTCTCTTCCAAGAAATGGAATGCATTCTCTGTTATGTATTGAAGTTCTCACCCTAGGCCACCAGGGGTGTTGTGTATGTAGTTTTCACTCAGGTCCACATCAGTTAATTTAGGCGGGAAACCCTGGGCTGTTGTTGTTACAATGTTGTCAGCCGGCTGCCTATAAAAGCAGGCCGGCTGAGCTGTTTGTGTCCAGTTCAGTTCCAGCTTCAGAATAAAGAGCTGCTAGGAGAATCTCTGTGTCGTCTGCTATGTCCACCCACTACATAATATTCTCTGGATTGTAAGCCTTCACCGGAAGCCTTCAGTGGGCATTCAGTTTCTGCTGAGTATCTTCCTCTGGCTGTTGGCTGTTGCTTCAGGAGATATCTTATGAAATTGGTTTTTTTCCTAACTAGCAGGATCAAGTAGAAAGACGGACATATGGAATGATTTAAAGGGGAGGGAGGGAGGGAGGGAGGGAGAGAATGAAGTAGTATTAAGACAGACTTTTCATTGCTCATAAGCTACCCACGTATCTTTGGGGTTTTCCTTTTTAAAAATCATGATCATTTTGCATGTTTGACTAGTTAGCTATTCCACCACGTTATGTGCTATTTGTCACCCTCAGATACTGTTGCTAGCTGTATTGTTTATTTTAAACAAACATTCTCTGAGTTCTGTGACTAGAAAAAGGAAGTGATATGTTATCTGGTTTACTTTTTTGGTTTATTGATACTCGTGGGCCACTGGAAAGCAGAACTTGGTTCTTTGGAACCAGTGATGTGATGATTAATCAGCAGCTGTTCTTAGGACATCCTGTGACTTGATGTTTTAGCTAGGCTTGCCATACATCAGGAAAATTCCTGACATATCCTGGTTTTCGGGTGTAAGATGGGCCACTGGCCTGATCCAGCAGGCTCTCCTTATGTTCTTCTTTCTGGTATGCTAGTGTATCTTCTTTGGCGATCACTCGTAGCCGAGTAAGGTTGTCTTCCATAAACACAGTTTTAACAGTGAGTCCATAAGTGACTGTGGAGGCCAATTCTGGATCCACACGTCCTTCCACAGTGGGGACATATGTTTCCGGACAGGAGTTGATCATGGTGAGGGTTTGCCAAGCATGCCTTCCTCTTAGCACGTTTCTCCCTTTTGTCCTGAGTTCAAGCGTCTTCTAAGTCCACGACACCTTTAGTAAAAGCTGTTCTCCAATTGGAGCGCTCACAGGCCAGTGTTTCCCAATTGTCGGTGTTTATACTACAGTTTTTTAGATTTGCCCTGAGAGAGTCTTTAAACCTCTTTTGTTGACCACCAGCATTACGCTTTCCATTTTTAAGTTTGGAATAGAGTAGTTGCTTTGGAAGAAGATAATCAGGCATCCACACAACATGACCAGTCAAACGAAGTTGATGTTGAGGAATCATTGCTTTGACACTGGTGATCTTTGCTTCTTCCAGTACACTGGCATTAGTTTGCCTGTCTTCCCAAGTGATGTGTCAAAATTTTCAGAGACACCGTTGATGGAATCTTTTGAGGAGCTGGAGATGGCGTTTATAAACACCATAAACACTCGTGCATAGGGAGGTTGTTTGTGATGGAGCATTCCAGCATATTACCTGAAATGGGCTACTACCATCCACCATTGTAGGTGAAGGATCCTTGGGCATGTGCTTCCTTGAGAGGATTGCTTCTCTACCCTTCATGGGATTCTACCAGCTATCTTATCTGCTGTTTTGAAAGAACCGAGAGACACTTCCACACGGCCAATGATCTGTAGATGGGATTCAATTGCATAGCAGCAAACTCGGATGAACCAATCAAAGTGGATTGTGTTCTTGCACACGAAACTGCTTTCCACTCAGCCCCCAAATTGACCTTTTTGCAATACAGAAAGTGACAGGGAGATGCACCGGAGACGGTGGCATAACCATTTCTTGACGCAATGCATTGTAACCTCCTGGAAAACAACGCAGAATAACTGCTCACTGAACTCCTGATGACATATAAAGTTTGCGAAATTTGTGGCAACAAATAGCGATGAATGTTCAGTAAACAGTCTGGAAGTGACCTGGGGGAACAGGAGGGGAAGGGGAGGCAAGAGGACTCACATCCCCCACCCACCTGCCAGCAAGGTGGGTTTTAAGGAGGGATTTGAAAGACGTGGCATCAAGAAGATGTTTGAGAAGGCAGGTCCCAGAATTCAGAGCACCAAGGGAGAAAGCCGTGTTCATCTTCAGGTGGTTGAAAGTGGTAGAGATGGAACTGCAAAGGTGACTGGCAGTGATTTAAGGAGCTGGGTGGGGGGGTGGGCAGGGAGCCAAGTGCATGGAGGAATTTGGAGGTAAACCCCAAGGAGATTGTATCCAGGACCAGACAGGAAGTCAGTGTATGGATTTAAGGAGCGGAATGAGGTGACTACCGTGGTACCTCATGTTACAGACGGGATCCGTTCCGGAGGCCCGTCCGTAACGTGAAATGCCCGCAACTCGAGGTGCTGTGTCTGCGCAGGTGTGCGGCGCAATTTGGCGCTTCTGCGCATGCACGAGCGGCGAAACCTGGAAGTAACTCGTTCTGGTACTTCTGGGTTGCCGCAGGACGTAACGCGAAAAGACGCAACATGAAGCGGACACAACACAAGGTATGACTGTAGTGACAAGAGAAATGGATGGTTTTGGCAGGAGAGAGAGAATCAAGGGAGGCATTGGGATCGTTGGGAATGATGGTGCATGTGCTCTTGTGTATCTTGTTTCATAAGAACCCAAGTCAGGTTCAAAATCTGAAAAGGAAGAGAAGGGCATGAGTTATCTCAGCAGCCTTAATTCAGCAATGACAAGCCGGTGATACCCTGTTGGCTTCCCATACATACACAGACACACATGTGATTTATAGCTCAGGGATGTCATGCTAGACTAGCATAACAAGTAATCCCAGGTTGCCCTAGCCATAGGTAGTAATTTTTAATTAATTAATACATTTTTACCCTGCATTTTAGTCAACAAGGCTCTCAAACCAGCTCATAAGATTTGTGGAAATATAGTTCTGTCTTCAGGGTTACAATCTAAGACATGACATACAAGGAAAGTGGAGTGGGGAGGGAGGAGAAAAAAACAAGTTCAGGCACCCACTTTTAAAAGCCATAGTTCTTATAATGACCAGCTGCAATGGAGACAACTCAGCAAGCCTGATTGAATGCCTGCTGCTGGTGATAGTTGAGGGGAGGGCGAATGGCAGCTGGTCTCTTATCAGGGGTGACAGAACAGCCCTGATTTCCTTCTGTTTCTCTACTCTGTAGCTTGATGGAATGGCTGCCACTAGGTGTTTACTATGGAGAGGTCATTCACAGGTTAGTTGCATTTGCATGAAACTCTGGCTGGATCCAGACACATCAAAGAAGCGTTTCAGTTAAATGCGTTGTAAACTTTGTATGAGAAATCGGGTTGGCAAAAAAGGAACTCCACAGCGCCATCTGGTGTCGCAGTGTTAGAATGCATGAACAACGCATATAAAGCGCTTTTTCTTTGCCAATGTAGCTGAGTCCTCTCTATTGCAGAAATGTAGAAATAACTATATTGCATTTCCACAATGACTTGGAATACAGTAAAGGTGAATTGAAACCATCTACACTACAGCAGTCCTTTCCCATTCTTTTAACCCATAGCAACTTCCTGTACATGTAAAAGAAGAAAAGGTGGTTTAAAGCAAGCTAAGTGGCTGTTATTACAGAATAACTGACTGTGTGAAGAAATCTTAAATGCGTGACTCCTTATGTTCCTTCATCAGAACTATCACAGCTGGCTTTGTGTAGTGGGGCCTTCTATAGACTATCGTGCATGACAGAGCAATGTAGCCAGCACATCTAAATAAATCTAATGGATCTTGCGCCCAATTTACAGCTAGGAAAATTGGAAATGACTGGCCAATCCCGCAGCAAGAGAGATCTGAATAACTCAAATGCAGTTAAGTATTGTTGTGACTACTTAGACACTTCTCTGTTATTACAGATGGTGAAGTAATAATTACGTGTGCAGACATTATGTTTGATTGTCTTACATGTGTATAATCAGTCTGCTCAAGGTCATATGCAAGCATCTTATAAAACTTTGTGAATGTACTCTCGTCGCTTATGAAACCTGACACAGGAAACTAAAGCAAGGCTATTTTGCATGTGGGCAAGCAGTCACTGATCTGGGACAGAGAATTACCGGTAGAATCAAAGCCAGTTTTGCAGCAGGTCTGGTAGCTTATGCTAAATGGCTTTTTTTCTCTACACCAGAAGAAGGAAGAAACAAAGTTTTTGATTCTAAATATACATACCTGGAAGGAAATCTTGATCTATTGGCTTGTGAGCCTGCATCGACTCAAGGCCAAAATGCTTCCTCCGGAAACTGCATATGGGGAAACCAAGAATATTCTTGACCTACGAAGGTGATTACATCATGACATCTGGCGCTTGTCTTAGTACGTTATCATAGGTGGTGCCATTCTCCTTTGGAGTAATTCCTGCCTCATTTGTGGGGGAAGTGCTACTTCTCCCCATGGCAGAGAACTCCTAACCTTATTTCTTTCTTTGGGTGAATTACATCAGCTTAAATGTCTCCACACACAGCTGGGTCTGGCAAATGAATTCCATATGTAGGCAATATGATATTGGATTTCCTACTGTAAACTTCTGTACGTTTACCCCTGATGAGGAGGTAGTGGGCCTCTTTCCAGGGTTTCCCCCCATATATGTTATCAGCTCACACTTCATATGTATGTAATTATCTTTCTGAATGTACTTATTTATAGGAGGCCCTTCTGTGAGCAACATTTTATACTGTTGCTTTTAGATTTGAATTAATTTTGATAAATGTCTGGTAGTCAGCAATTTGCAATGAGACAGAAATGGCGTAATTGTTGGTTGAGGTGTAGCAGATAAAACGTTTTCACATTTGGCTTTGTACAAAGTCTCTCTCTCTCTCTCTCTCGGCCAAGATTAATGCAAATACCCCTGATTTCATTCTTAATGGAAATTTTTAATTTTCTACCCAGGACAGGCTAGACTGCTTTCCACAAAGGCTGATAGTTTTGCTAGCAAATTATCAGCAGCTATTTGTACAGTAGATAATTGTTGATTAGAGCACTCTCAAGATCTAAGACTACCAGAGGCAATACTGATGTTTATATAGACCAATGGTATAAGAATCGTAGAATCATAGAGTTGGAAGGGACCATCTAGAGTCATCTAGTCCAACCCCCTGCATTGCAGGACTCTCAACCTGGGTTCCCCATCCAATTTGAAACCATATTGGTCCCTGCTTAGCTTTGGAAATGTTACTGCTACCCTACTAGGAGGCTGCTTCCTATTTTTCCCAAGTGGTGGGGTATACGGGCTAAATCAATTCTTCCTGCTTCTGGGCCCGCAAGACATCTACCCAGTAACATCTGCATAGAGCTTAATTCATAAATGCCTATGTGTACTGCTCTGAACAGTGTCATCATCAACCCACAAAGTCTTATAATTCAGGCCAAGAAACTTGAGGCTTTATAAACATTGATCTATCCAAACAATAGAGGCAATTTGTACAGTGGATCTCAAGGTGGGATAGACACACCATCTCTGTATGTTTATTCAGAATTGTCACAGTTTGAGCCAGTCACAAGTATCCAAATCAGATTTTCAGAAACTCAGATTTAAGCAAGGATTTTAGACATTAAACCCCATCTTCTTTCAAAACTGAGATAACAAACAACTTTGGAGAAACTATTGGACATTTCCAGTGTAAACATTAATTTAAATGTATATTTGGGGATATGTAACTAAAGTAGACAGTATAGTAGCAGAGGCTGTAGACATTATCTGAAGAAATTATAACTTTAAAAAATGAATGAAAAGGTTTTTGTTCAGAATTGTTGCCACCTCATGAGCTACTAGAGCATAGAATATAAGATTTTAAGAGATACAGAGGGAAGCTTCCTTTGCTGGTTTCTGGAATGACCTAGTATTACAAACTTGATGTCTTTTTGGTCTCCAATGAGTTAATTTCAGGAGACCAAAAATACAAAGCTGTGTTTACATAGGACCTTCTGAAAAGGGAGGCCTGGCGCCTGCAGAGAACAAAACTGAAAATGAAGGTAAACCAAATAAAAAGCCGCAAGTTCCTCCGAGCCTGCAGCAAAGAAAGCAAAAACCGTTAAAACTTTTTTCCATGCTTTCCGCTGGAAGAAATTATTTTAAAGCACATCAGAAATGCAAAATTAACATTGGTGCGAAATAAACGAAAGGAAGATTCTTTGGCTTATTTACATTCCGTTCCGGATTGCTGGATGGGAAGCCTCAGCCTGTTTAGCTGCATCAACTGATGCCAAGGAACTGAGGTTATTCCTACACTTTTCACATGTGGCTGGTGCAGGGCTAAGTTGTTATCTGGATCTTCAATTGTTCAAGGAAGGGCTGGAACCAAGGTGGGGCTGCCTGAAATGTTGCTAATGGGAGAAATCATGCCACACAGGCTTAGAGATGAGGTCTTCCCAGTGGTGACCCCTATCCTAGGAGTCCCCTCTCTGGGTATATATGATTGGAGTCCATCAGTTCTTTTAAACACACACAAACAGGTCCCTGGCTTTTGCATTGCTTTGGCCTGTACAGTGGTATCTCAGGTTACAGGTACTTCAAGTTACAGACTCCGCTAACCCAGAAATAGTACTTCGGGTTAAGAACTTTACCTCAGGATGAGAACAGAAATCGCACGGTGGCGGTGCAACAGCAGCAGCGGGAGGCCCCATTAGCTAAAGTGGTACCTCAGGTTCAGAACAGTTTCAGGTTCAGAACGGACCTCCAGAACGAATTAAGTTCTTAACCCGAGGCACCACTGTAATTCTAAGCATTTAATGGTTTTATTACTGCTGATTTTGAATTGCTTTGGTTTTATATGGCTGTTGCACTTGGGTGGGAAATGTTTTATTTAAATCTTTAGAATGAGATTGTCATTTCGTTTTATTCTCAATATTTATTCGTTTATTCCCAAGCAGCATTGGGAAGGTTTTGCTTTGAAAGGCACCGTGGAAATATTTAAAGCGAATAAGCATTCAAATTACTACTACTGCCCTTTCCTGAGAGCATACAAAAGTTGCTGAGTTCTTTTGTATATGGGAAGCAGATGTTTTCAAATTCAAAAATTATTTACTAAAACCCACAGAGTACAGAGAAACAATGCTGACTTATGAGAGGAACACAAACAGTAAAAATCAGGACATTGTTCATTATTTAAGTTGTTGACCTCAGCCAAAATTGCCCAGCCTTCTTTTTTCTTTTTTTCTTTTTAGCACCTTAGCAAACTTCATCTCTCTCCCTGTGAAAGCATTATCTTCTGTTCCTGTCACATGGCCTGTTAGTCAAGGACCTTCCTGGCTTTTCTCTTAAAGAGACAGCGCACAACATCCCTCGTCCACTGAGTAGTTGTTCATCTCAGCTGGAGGACTCTGCACTCACTGGGGCCTTCCAAATAGGACCTGACTCCATACTAGCCTTGGCAGAGGAAATTTGGAGCTTTTCTGCATGTTACATTTGGGGTTTTTTTTGGGGGGGGGGGGTTGGCACCAAATGTCCCAACTTCCCAAAACACCAATGTGTTTCTGCAATCAATCCATCAGCAATATTTTTAATGACCTTATGATTTTTTTGCTCTTTTTGAATTCAACAAGCGACCTAAACAGATGTTATTTAGAAGACGCAAATAATAATAAATAATAATAATAATAATAATAATTAAATTTCTATACTGCGCAGATTACAGGGCAGTTTACAATATAAAAATACAAAAACAAATACCATAAAAACAAATAAAAACAATACTACCACCCGCCCACAATTTAAAAGACCATAGATTGTTTAATTAGCCAAAGACCTGGAATGTAAAAATTCAAAATTAGCCTTTATTTACAGCGTCAGATCATTCTTTTAGTTTTGGTGTTTGTGTTCTGATACAGAGAGCAATAAATCTTTCTTATTTTGTGGTTTGTGTGCTCTGGTTCCCACACAGCTGAAACAGCTGTATTGTCTCTATATCAATTCTACCAGTAATCATATTTATTTATAATAAATTAGAAGTTGCATAGCCCTGCCTGAAGCAAACTTTGCTGCCGTTAGCTGAGCTGCTATGAAAACCTGTCTGTGAACTTCTTGTGAAACCTCTTCAGGGAAAATCCGCCATCGGTTGCTGACAAACAGTGTAGTATCTGTGAGGGAAGTGAAAGTTCAGTTTGTCTGGGAAAGAGTTGTGTGGGCAGCGAAACGAAGTATAGAGGGGCCACCGGAAAGACACTCAAGATGATGGCTGCATTAAGCCACAACATGACTCGTTGCTAGGGGAACTCATCGAGGTACGACTCTGAGCCGTGCACTGCCTCATCCTTCGAGCACAAGGAATGTGAAGCCTCAGTTCGTAGTTTGTACTGAAACAACAGTTTCCCATTTTGTCCAAATACAGGAAATTGGTTTCTGCAAACCATCATGTGATGATAAACCAAGATTTTGAAGAAAACAGCTATTAATGGAAGGAGAAGGGAAACGAAGAAGTCAGCATGCTGCCGGACGGAAAGAATACATTATCCCCATGCAGGCATTCTAAAGGTACAGTGGTACCTCTGGTTACAAACTTAATTCGTTCCGGAGGTCCGTTCTCAACTCAAAACCGTTCTTAACCTGAGGCACGCTTTTGCTAATGGGGCTTCCTGCTGCGCACGCACGCCTCTGGCACACAATTTCCACTCACATCCTGGGACAAAGTTTGCAACCAGGAGCACCTACTTCCAGGTTAGCGGAGCTCGTAACCTGAAGCGTTCGCAAGGAGGACAGTTCATAACCAGAAGTATTACTGTAAAAGGTAGAGGACCCCTGGACGGTTAAGTCCAGTCAAAGGCAACTATGAAGCGTGACGTTCATCTCGCTTTCAGGCCAGGGGAGCCTGCGTTTGTCCCCAGACAGCTTTCCAGCTCATGTGGCCAGCATGACTAAACCACTTCTGGCGTACAGAACACCGTGACAGAAGCCAGAGTGCACGGAAACGTCATTTACCTTCCCGCCACAGCGGTACCTATTTATCTACTTGCACTGGTGTGCTTTTGAACTGCTAGGTTGGCAGGAGCTGGGATAGAACAGCGGGAGCTCACCCCATCGCGGGGATTCAAACCACCTGCCTTCTGATCGGCAAGCCCAAGAGGCTCAGTGGTTTAGACCACAGCACCACCTGCGTCCAAATGGGTATTTGACAATAGGCATGCTGTGGGTGGGGTGGGGCCTGTATTCTTTCACCTTGTTCCCTTGCCATACCTCACTCTCACATATTGCATCTGTACAAAAGTCCACATGCATAGGCCCAGCATGCACAATGCTTCCAAACAGCAGTTGCTGGAAACCCCAGAAGGGGAGAGTGCTCTTGTCCTCATGCTCTGCTCACTGGTTTCCCAGAGGCATCCGGTTTGGCCACTGGCCTAGTCCAGCAGGCCATTCTTATGCCCTTCCACCATATCTTCACTGTAGCTCTTTTGAACGTCTCTCCCCAGATTGGACTAGGATTCCTTAAGAGGGAAAATGGATGCTTAAGGGAGATGAATAATGGAAGATGAGGAAGTAAGTACAGGGCCAGCTCTACTGTTAAGAGTGATGTGACAGTAGATACAGGGGCAGTGGGACAGTAGTTTCTCTGGCTGTTTGGCCTGATCATTCCCATATCCGAAGCTGGTGTCCTGACAGCCACAATGCTTGCTTGTTGCTGCACTGAGCATCCTGCCTAGTTGCTTTCTCTCAATGTATCACTGGCCGTGCTATTGGGGAAACCAAGCACTCCCAGCATTCCCAGACTATCTTCCAGTCATCTCCCCATTGATGAAATCACTTTTTAAAGGTTCTACAGTATGTGATTTTAATTCCCAGATAGGAAAATCACAAATAGTCACTGCATCTCCAGTTCTGCTCCTTCCATTCGCTTAGTGCAGAACCTGTAATCTAGGAGGTAGCAGGGGAAGAAGGAAAATTGTGGGTTGTGGAAGAGGAGTATATGAAGCGCAACATTTCTGTGCTAGAAAAAAGAACAAACACTGGTCTCAGTGCATGGATAACCAGACAGTGCGCTAAGTCCTGTATAAACTGGATCTAGTCACAAGTTCATTTGGTGTGCTGCCATGTACAAAGTCACAATGATGACATGTGAATAATGTTATAATTTGGGTGTCCTTGTTTTCCAATTTGATTCTTTTACATGGGTTTGTATGTTTCTGGTATTTTATGCTTTGTGATTTGCTGTTATTTTTATTGATTATAGATTGGTAATTCTTTATTGTAATTGATAAGTGTTATTTGCTGATGTTTAACTTTACTGTTTACTATTGGATTCTAATGGGTTATTGAATATTGCTTTATTTGATATAAGTTGTTTATTTTAAAGTTATTGTGACTTTTTATATAGGATCTGATTGTTACTATTAATGCTTGATGTTGTATTATTATTTTTATGTATGTTGAAAGCTGCCCAGAGTGGCTGGGGTAACCCAACCAGATGGGAAGGGCATAAATTATTATTATTATTATTATTATTATTATTATTATTATTATTATTATTAATTAGTGTGGTTGCCTGTTAAATCATAATAAGAGAGATTAAACTGGTTAAACTGATAGATCTGGTATGCCATGCAGTGTCAAATAATGCAGCAGACTCTGTGAATTTCATTGCAGAAACAGCATCTGGCACAGAATCCCATGCATTATGCAGGCTATTGGGATTGTAAAACCCTTTAACATTTTGTTCTGATTTTTAAAAGATGGAATGCCAGAACCCAGCAACTGATAGCAGTACAATAATCCTATATTATAATCTTCAAGTGTCCCTGCGTCCACCTGCAATTTTCTGTGTGTCACGGAAGTGAGGTACTGCGCATGACACACGCGGAAGCAGGGATTGGAGCAGGCGGAGAGGGGGGCGTGGTTACGCTGCTTGCTTGCTTGCTGCTGCTCCTCCCGCTGCTCACAGAGACTTCCGGCGGCCGGGCGGGAGAGGAGAAAGAGAGAGCCAAGGGGGAAGCGTCCTGCCGTCCCCACTGAGAGAGGCGCACGGGCCCGCTCTGCTCTGGCTGCTGGAGCTCGGCGGCGGCAGCAGCAGCAGAAACGGCGACGCCGGCCGAGGGAGCGTCGGCTCCTTAGGCTGCCTGTCCCTGCTGCTTTAGCAGCAGGGACAGGCAGCTCCAGGAGCCGGCTCTCCCTCGCCGGGAGCTGCAGCGCCGAGCGGGATGCATCCCGCCCGGCGCTGCTGCTCCCGCGGTCACTGAGCAACAGCACGGACAGGCAGCACATATTTTCTAGCGCCCGTAATTTTACGGGCTTAATATACTAGTGTATTATAACTAGCAAAGGAGGGCTCAGGGCTGTGCAGGAATTTTTGAAACCAAAAGCAGTATTTTTAAATGATAGTGTAACTTGAGAATTTCGACCGGGCTTGCCAAAAGTCACAGCAAAGTCTCATATTGGTCCACCATATTGATTCAAAATGGCACCTGACTCCAAAACATCAACAGAGGCTGCCACCCCCTCCTCAGCAACCCTCATGCCAAGTCTCAAGAGAATCATAGAATTGCAGAGTTGGAAGGGACCCCAAGGGTCATCTAGTCCAACCCCCTGCAATGCAGGAATCTCAGCTAGAGCATCCATGACAGATGGCCATCCAACCTCTGCTTAAAAACCTCCAGTGAAGGAGAGTCCACAACCTCCCGAAAGAGAGCATCTCTAGCCGAGTCACGTTAATGTAGTGTTTCAATCTGCCATCTTGATTCAGAATGGTAGTTTGGTAGTTTGAAAAGAATTTGCTGGATACCTATATGAAGACATTATACTCTGCTATAGTGCAACAGAAGTGGGACAAAAATAAATCAGATCATTTGTGGTCCAAAAAGTTACAAGGTTTCAGAGGTTAATGGGATATGCACTGACAGGTGCAAACCGTATTGAAAGCAACATCATGTGTGACCCTGCCCCACACGATACAACCATGAGAACAATGCACCAATAAAAAGGATGTATAACTTAGTATAGAATCACATGGCTACCGAATTTCTTCCTTTGTGTTTTTCAGAACAAACAGAAAAATTCTATAGAAGTTCCAAGAGATCTGTACCTCTCCAAATGATAGGAACTGCCAGTTCTTCTATAATTGCCTTTAATTAGTAGAAGCTCTCAGAAGCTAACAATAAAGGCTCTTGTTTTTGCAATACATCTTTCTTTTGGGAAATGCACAGAAATTTCCTCTTTCATTAAGCTTCACAGCTGGTAAATGAGATATTTTATTGTAAATCCTCTGCATTTTTGTTTACCAGTTTCCCTCCCTGTTGTATTTGTTGGTTTCTACGCTACTGAAAGCACGTCAAAGTGCAAGTAGATAAATAGGTACCGCTCCGGAGGGAAGGTAAACGGTGTTTTCGTGCGCTGCTCTGGTTCACCAGAAGCAGCTTAGTCATGCTGCCCACATGACCCGGAAGCTGTACGCTGGCTCCCTCGGCCAACGACTGGACCTAATGGTCAGGGGTCCCTTTACCTTTACCTTTACACAACTGAAATGTAAGAGAGCCCTGCTGGAGAGCCCTGCTAATCTATTCCAGCATCCTGTTCACACATGTAGCCTATGGGAAGCCTGCAAGCAGAGCATGAGGGCAACAGCACTCTAGCAACTGGTTTTTAAAGTCATACTGGTTCAACACTGCAGATGGTACATAACCATCATGATTAGTATTCTATTCCATTAGCAGACCTTCCCTATTTTCCATTAGCAGACCTGTCCCTATTTTACTGGGATGTCCCTAATTTAGAGTAATTGTCCTGGTTTCTAATTTGATCCCAGAATGTCCGACTTTTCCTTAGGATGTCCCTATTTTCATTGGAAAAATGTTGGAGGGTGTGGAGATATCCAACCCCTGAGCCGTCTGAAGGCAATACTGTATAGGGCAGTTTTTTAAAAAATGTTTAATGTTCAATTATGTTTTTATATATGTTGGAAGCTGCCCAGAGTGGCTGGGGCAACCCAGTAAGATGTGTGGGGTATAAATAGCATCGCAATTTTCATCAGAGAAATGTTGGATGCTATGCATTAGTACACTATTCCATTAGAATACTATTCTATTATATTAGTATACTATTCCATTAATTTGTCTAACCCCCCTTTAAGCCATTTATTTGTATAATGGCATTATTATATTGACAGTTTTATTTTTAATCTCTTTCCTAATGAACCCTAAAATGGAATTTGCCTTTCTCATAACTGACACACACTGGGGCTGACATTTTCATAAAAACTATTGACTAGGTAAAGGGTAAAGGGACCACTGACAGTTAAGTCCAGTCACGAACAACTCTGGGGTTGCAGCGCTCATCTTGCTTTACTGGCCGAGGGAGCCGACGTTTGTGCGCAGACACCTTCCAGGTCATGTGGCCAGCATGACTAAGCCGCTTCTGGCGAACCAGAGCAGCGCACGGAAACACCGTTTACCTTCCCGCCAGAACGGAACCTATTTATCTGCTTGCACTTTGATGTGCTTCAGGTTACAACTAATTCATCTGTAAATTGTGAAACTTCATTTCTGGTCACCAGTATTTGTCTCAGTGTAGTGGATACTAGAGAAAAACTAATTAGTTTTAAATGAAGTTTGTAAATTCTTGCTGTCTAAATCACTTACCTATGACATTTTTGCTTTATGTTTGGATTGTTTCCTATGTTCTCATAGAAATATTAAGAGAAAGGATGAACATGTGAGTTATATTCACTCTCATATTAAGCTTGTTATCTTAATCTCTCATCTTTGCCTTTTTTATCCTGTCCTTTTCAATCTGTTGTTTCTTCTTAGCTCAGTATTTTCTGATTAGTATCTATCAAACATGGCCAGCAACCTGTTCGTCTGCAGTTCATCTGTTACTTTCCTGTCTCAAGAAGGGTGAGAATGACTAAGGAGCTGAGGAGGCAGGAACTTGGTGAAGCTAATACTGTTAATATCTCTAGTTAATATAACAAGATGAACATAGTGGAAATATTTTTGTAGCATCAAAGCACTTATATTGGGGATCACATAGGGAAGGAACTCCTATCTGACCTGAAATCAAATGTTTCCGTTTAAACCTTAGTGACCTACAGACAGTTCATTACTGGAGAATAATGATCCAAGACAATTTCCAATTTCTGCTGATCTATATTACCGGTAGTTTAAGGCTTTCAATATTAGAGCAGGTTCAGATAAAATCTACAGAGGCTTTCCACGCTTTAGCTCCTCACACCAGCATGGCTTCCCTTCTCCTCCTTTGGGGAAAGCTTACGCAGCCTTTCTCAACCTTGGGTCCCCAGATGTTTTTGGCCTACAACTCCTATCTGAAAATGTCAAGCAATGGGGGGAAAAACCTCCTCAAAGTCTCAAAGACACACTCTTTCCTGCCCCACATACATTTTGTACTTTCTTGAATTTACAGAGGCTTTTCTGCCAATCTCCTGTTCTCTGGCCAATCAGCTCTCTACACCACTCAGACATTCCTAATCCAAAAGTATAGGTGTGGCAACGAGGTCCCACCCATGTGTCTCTAAGCAGAAAAACCATGTGACTGATTGGGCTGCTGGAAAGTCAACCATGGTAGGAAAGCTCCTGCTCCATCTGTTGCTTTGAGTACTGTCCAGCACAGATTATATTCCAGTGGGCTCAAGATAGTTTTAAACCTTTCATTGGTTACTCGGTGGCTGGAATCTTATTGTCCCATCTCAATAGTAGCTATTCCCCTCTGATTTGTACTGTTTTAAAAGCTATGAATCCAGTTCTGCTGGCATCATTTCAAGAGAACAGAGATGACACATGGAACAAACATATTTTAACAGTTAGCAAAGAAAACTATTTATACATTTTTCCATTCCTTTTTAACAACCCTTCAGAGTTTTCTGGCTTTAAAAAAAATCACCTAAAATATTTAACGAGAAATGGGAATAGATTTATGGCTAAAGAATAGAGAATAAAATGCTCTTCTTGGGGTCTGGAATGTTTAAAGAGGGACTTGCACCAGACTTTCTATCCTGCTATAGATTTTGTTTTCAAATGGCAGAGGAAAAATACCTTTGGTACTTAGCCAGATTGCTAAATTAGCTGCCAATGTTGCCTTCTGAATTGTGTGGAGTAATTTTAACAGACACATACTCTTTAAAACTGGGAAAGTCCAACAGTATCACCAGAAAGCTGGTGTTTATTGTACAGCTAGTTTAAAAACTCCCATTTCCTAGTAATTATTTCAGACTTCTTTATTTTTCTTTCTGCTTTTTTCCTTTCTTCAGTTTCTCTTCCACCTTGCAATTCTAACATCGCTCTCCACATTTTAAAAGTACATTGCAAGAATTAAAAATTAAGAAGAATTAAAAGTGTCATTGCAAGAAATGCATCTTGTGGTAAGATGACAATCTTCAAATAAATAAATAAACCAGATAAAGGCTGCAATCCTATACCCACTTAGCCCAAGAGTAAGTCCGATTGAAATCAACAGGACTTATTTCTGAGTGGTCATGCCTAGGATTGCATTGTAAAGGATCTACTGTATACTTCATATCACTTTCATAACAAATAAGCATATGTCAAATCTCCTGCTTATGAATGAGAAAAATGAACTTGAGGGCAGGAGACTCTTAAGGCTTCTGTTTTCACAGCTGAGGACCACACACTTCATAAAGGCCATCTCAGGATTTGCTTTGCTCAGGACTGAGCGTCTAATAATAAAACGGTAAGGAAATTCAAAGGTTCAAGTGCCACAGGAGAAACAGAGAGGCAAAGATACGATTTTAAACATGCTTCAAATCTATGTCTCAAGGCTGTGAGAATACTCGGTTTTGGTAATGTAATTGTAACAGCATGCCCCAAAGGGCTAAAATGGCTGTTCTTTGTATTAGTGGACATTATTTAAACTTGGGCCACCTATTGCTCAATAGTATTATGAAAACCTCACTAATGTGTGGATAGGGAAAGTGAGAAATAAGTGTTTGAAAAGTGTCTTTTCTACAATACGTTGAGTTTATCAGAGGGAGCTGGACAGGCTTTGGGAGATGTGGTGATAGTCCTCATATTCAAACATTTGGAAGGCAAGGACCACCAATAGCTAAGATGTCCCCAAGCAACCTGCTTTCCATGCCACTCATCTCTGTGGGCTGTGCCATCTCTTCTATGTGATTCTCCCAAATGCTGGATGTTGAATTGACAGGGTCCACAAAATGCAGAAGCCCTCAGGATGTCCTGCTACACCACATGATGTGGCACAGATGTATGTGTGTGGTTGAAGCGTGACTGAGGCATCTGTATGTTTAACTGAATGGAAAGAAAGGTCTGTAGATGTGCTAATGTAATGAGAAGTGAATGAGTGTATGTGAACTAAGATGAGGTGTGCATAACAATGTGGAGGATGTACGTGTGTATTGCTTGGGAAGGGAAGGATGTGCATCTCTCTATGGGAGAAGAGTGAATTGTGTGCAATGAAAATGATACCGTTGGGGATGTTCATTTGTGTGCTGTGAATATAAAATAGCAAAGAGCAGAAGTACTGTACATCATTTAGTGGTCATCTTGCTTGGAATCCAGTTATCCTATGTATATTCCATCACTGTTTATCCTGTACAAGATCTTAATCAGCTAGATCTTGGACAACAATATTCTCAATATAAAGTGTTATCTTTGGTAACATTGTTATGAGGAATATATACTGTTTGGTGGCAAATGAGAAGAACAAAGAGTATTGTGGCCCTAGGAAGTGTTGTTTTTCACATATTATTTTTCTTCATACCTTAAGTCCAAGACATGAAGGAGGAACTGAGCCATTACACCTAGTTTTAGGCTGGATATTTGATTTAATCGCTTTGTAGTTACATTTGGTGATACATAACTATATAGCGGGTGGCGCTGTGGGTTAAACCACAGAGCCTAGGGCTTGCCGATCGGAAGGTCGGCGGTTCGAATCCCCATGATGGGGTAAGCTCCCGTTGCTCGGTCCCTGCTCCTGCCAACCTAACAGTTCGAAAGCACATCAAAGTGCAAGTAGATAAATAGGTACCTCTCTGGCGGGAAGGTAAACGGTGTTTCTGTGTGCTGCTCTGGTTCACCAGAAGCGGCTTAGTTATGCTGGCCACATGACCCAGAAGCTGTACGCCGGCTCTCGGCCAGTAAAGCGAGATGAGCGCCGCAACCCCAGAGTCGTCTGCGACTGGACCTAATGGTCAGGGGTCCCTTTACCTTTACCTTTAGCAAGAATCTGTGTGCCCTCGTTGTAAATAAATGCTGCAGTTTATTTCATGGACAAGTGCTACATACTGAAGGCATTGGGTGTTTGGGGGTGGAAATCTTTTCTTTTGGGATGATGTTTGCAGTTAAGCAGTATCATACTGCCAGAAAGGATGGAGAAATCGAAGGGAGTCACAACAACCCAGGAACTGGAACTTTTGACTAATAGAGAAGATAAAGTTATAGCTGTATATAACTTAGCTAAGGGATGACTAAGAGGGAGTCATCCTTCTTTGAAGGGTGTTAACATTAAGGAGGGCAACTAATTTTGATATTCAAGGCTATTTCTAGAAGAAATGAGATGAAATTAATGGAATAAAAAAATGGGTGAATCTTGGGACTCCTTCCAAGGAATTAGATACATTACATGTAAAATATCTGATTTTGCAAAGTAGTTGAAACATTGGCCCTTTAGGCTTTCATAGTGGATTGGACAAATATCTTAAAATATTAGAGGAATGGATATTATGCTTGGCCGGTTGACAGGTGATGCTAGCCATTCCATCCTCAAATTATTCTCTACTTGTTTTTTTTTACTAGTTATTACATATACCAGATTTTGACTCCCCATTTCCTGAAGCTCGGTAACATTTTAAAACATCAAGACTGGTTTTGTATCAATGATAAGAAATGGAGACCTAAATGGGGGGAAAACAGAAAACTGAGAAGCAGGACCAAGGAGAAAATAATTAGGAGAAGAACTCCCAGTGAGGAAACTGGGCAAGTGAGATGAGAGATTTTATGTTGGTGGCAGGACAATTATGGCTGGTGAAAGAGATATCTGTGGTGGTTGGGCCATTATAGTATAATAATAATTTATGACTTATACCTCGCCCATCTGACTGCGTTGCCCCAGCCACTCTGGGAAGAGTGAGTAATAGACTGGTGTGATAGAGAACCTAAGTACCAAGACTTCAGTTAGCCTGGTAAAACAGGAAGTCAATAGTGGTGTTCAAAAAGCAAGATGTCAGGGCCCATATTAAACACTAGTGTTGCAGGTGAAAGTATGAAGCCGAAAAGTGGCTTGAAAAAGGCTTGGCTTATATCTTTTCGACCCAAACGGTGTAACAGAAAGACACATTAAGCCACGTAAACAGGAAGTCAGTATCGCAAACAAAAAGGCAAGCCATATAAACAGGATTTCCATTAGCTGTGACATTTCCCTCGATGATAGGAGAGTTCATTGTCAAGTCACATGAAACCATTCACAAAAGAATAAAGCTGTTCCTCAGAACTCTGTTCCCAGAGCATGATGCGCATTAGACTTGGCATTTCTTGTGCAATATTTTAATGGATACAACAACAGAAGGGAACAAGGAAGAAAAGGACAAAATAGTAGGAAAAGGGGAAAACCACATCTGAACATAAATGAGTCAAGTTTCGCAAAAGCTCCCACTGAAGCTGAATTTTTCAAGTCACAAGTGGCTCATTGTATAGATTCATATTAACAGTAGTGAATCCAGATTACTTGAATTAAAAAGAAGAAAGGGGTCTGAGGGAGGAATTCAATGTCTCACTAAGGAGATTGTTCTACCAGGGCAAGCATTTTGGGGGTTCTTCAGACATACACACCCCGAGCCAATTTTGGGGTGTGCAAGGAGGAGAGTGGGGAAATTCCTGTTGCAGAAGCAGAAGTCCTTGCACAGGACTTCTGCTGATGGGATTTATTAGCGAAAAACCACCCAGAGTCATTAAACACAGTGCTTAGTAGAGCCTTTGGACATAAATATAAATACATAGTATAAGTAACACTTGTTATCAGGTGTGCTAACAGGATTTTCTGGGTCCACTACACTGTATGCGTCAGGAACTGGACTATAATGTGGGGAAGAAATTATGATTGCTGTGTTGGATGGGAATCCAACTTCTGAAAAGCTGGAGATTAGCCACGCCTTCCCAAAAATAAATTGGGGGTTCTTATTTTTTATATTTGAGTCATCTCAGCATCTGTCACTTGCCTTAATGCATCTCCGAATCATGAGTTGGCATGCCCCTCCCCAACCAACACTGAAGTCAGGATTGGACAAAGTGACTCATGATTTGGAAATTAGATCCACTCCACTCCCTTTCTGCCAACTTGGAATATATTTCCCCCCCTAAATAAGAGAGAGGATCCATCTGGACTCAGTTAGGACTACCATCGTTTGAATCCTATAATGCTGGCTCCAGGGTGGGGCCACGTGATGAAGCCAGTGTGGGCAGAACTAAGAATCTGCTGGGTTTGGGATAGAGCCAGAGAATCCGATGAGCCATCATCAGATCCTGGCAAAACTGCCTGCGCTGGTTACCTGATATAACATGGTTTTACTGGGGAAGGGCTGTACCAGAGATCAGGGCTGCAGCATCTGCTTTGCAGGTTCCCAGGTTCAATCCTTGGTATCTCCAGGTTGGGCTGGGAACGATTCCCAGCCTGAAACCCTGGAGATGCACTGCCAGTTAGTGTAGACAATACTGAGTTACATAGACCAATGGTCCTTCTCAGTATAAGACAGCATACTGAAAAATACTGGTTTGCCAGCAATTCTAGGAGCAGGGCAAAGTATGCTGGGGAAAGCTAGCTTTTTGGTTGCTGACGGCACAAACAGCTATGGCAAGCAGTATGAAAATGAAGATCCTGTGCTCAAGTGAAGTGGCTGCTTTATTATCTCAAAGGATAATTGGCTTGGCTACTGTGAGTCTTTGGAGCCATGCCGCTTCTTCTTAGTATATAACCTAAAAGAGCATGAAGCAATATAAAGATTAAGAAATAGATTGATGTGGTGAAATATGCTAATCCACCACAGGCTAACTCCCAAACACATACACGCACCTCATATGTGTATGTACCTAATTCAATGATATTTTGCTTGAACAGAGAGGGCAAGCAACTAGTACTATGGTTAACTTGTAGCTGCTTTGGATATCCAAAGCTGTACTCTTAATTACCTTAATTTGGGAATGAAAGCATGGCAGGATTCTTTATTCTTAACTAAATGTAAATCCTCTAACAGTTGGACCTAACTGTTGAGAGCACTGTAGACTAGTGCACTGTTTCTATGGAAGGAAGCTGGTTTTTAAAAAACCAAAACAGAAAAATATATTTGGGTGGATGGGAAGCAAGGCAGGAAATCTCCATTAATACGTTATTTTCTGCCTACCACAGGTTGAGTGAACTTTTACTTCAATTCAGAGACATTGAGTAGACTATTCTGCGACCTATGATGAGGTCGCCTCATTTCTTATATTCTGGAAGTTCAGTCATAGCCTCTTTCCCCCGTAAAGAAAGATGGCTGTTGTGTCTGGAGGGTAGGGATTATCTCATATCGGAGCTTGTGCGTGCATGTATAGTATACTGAGTTTTTAAGACAGTGGATGAATAAGACCAATGATGCCTTCCAGTCAGAGTCAAGTCACTTCTGACTAGCAATCTGTTCTTTTACCTTGCAAAGTCCCCTGGAGTCAAATTGCTCTGAACCTTTGAATTTTAAAATTATATGACACAATTTGAAATTAATAGATTAGACTTGTTTACAGCCTTTTTCGATGTTTTAGAGGTGTATTGAAGCATTCTCAAAATATTCTCCATTACAAATACAGCCATAAAAAACACTTAAGCAATTTGATTGTTTAGAGTGTTTAAATTCAAAAACATTTCAAAGGAATGTTGAAGTGCTTCCTGTTCCCTTAATCATAACTAGACATTTCCTCTTCGTGACATGAATCTTATCTTGTCTTGTTGTACACCGAACAGTAACTGTCCCAACTTGAATTCATTAGCTTGTGCATTGCTTGTTGGTTGCCATGTCATTTTTCCTTCATGATGTGTCGTCATATAATATCTTAAGCTATCTACCGTTCAGAATTACTCTCTCCAACCAACCAAATCTCTCTTTAACATCTCCATTTTGCAATAGCTTCCTTTCGATTGGTGATTAGATTGCTAACCTACATGCCATTTCCGGATAACTGAGTGTGGGACTATCATGATAACATCAGCGAAAACACTGTCTGATTAGGAGACCATAAAACACAATATCTGGACAGGGTATTACCCAAAGGAAGCAATTATCTTCTCTCACCATGGAAGCTTAGACTGATTTGGGGCAAGTAGGGGATAATCCTGTGTAGAAATGAGCACGGAAATATATGTGATAACTTTGTTTGTTTGTTTTTTAAAAAAGTAGCTTCATTTGTTCTTGATTTGGAACTTGTATCCTCTATCTTCCCAGCCTAGTTGATGGAGAATGCCTCTGCTAAACTCATTTCTTCTATGACAGCACCCCAGCACCACCAATCAGAAGATGTGATCGTGTTATGCCACCTCTTTTCTTAAACTGCCTCCATTAAGTATTTAAAATGCAATTAGAAGTCCCTTTCAGACCTTCCTGCTAAAAACTGGAAAACCAGGAGCAAAGTGAGTGTGGGGGGTAGTACAGAGTCACTGCGTGTCACACACATTCTTTTAAATGCAGGAAGAGGGCTATTGTGTTGCATTTTTCTCCTCTTGAAATCAGATGTGTGTGTCGAGCTCAGATTTGAATTTGAAATGTAGACTTGTAGTATGAATGTGTATACTAGACTCCATACCAATATTTCAGTCTGCAGTAGAGTTGTTTTTGTATGGGCAGAAAGCTAAAAACAGGCTGGATGACTCTCTTCCTGGCCAAAGTTCTGCTCTTGATCTTCTGTATGCATTGACGTGCTTATTGTAGTCAGAAAGGAGTATGCTTCCATAATCATCAGTTAAAGATCTTTTGTATTAATTGGATAAAATTGGTGTTGTTATAATGAGGCTGCTATTGGAATGATATTGGAAAATACATAAAAACATATTTATTATTTTTTAAAAAAAACGCAATTAAAGATATTGTGCCAAATTGTCATTTCCCCCCTCTGTCTGTCAGACCGACTTTTTGTCCAACTTTAGTACAGTTAATAGTTCCTTTACCTAGAACAGTGGTACCTCGGGTTACAGACACTTCAGGTTACAGACGCTTCAGGTTACAGACTCCACTAACCCAGAAATAGTACCTCGGGTTAAGAACTTTACCTCAGGATGAGAACAGAAATCGTGCGGCAGCAGCGCAGCGGGAGGCCCCATTAGCTAAAGTGGTACCTCAGGTTAAGAACAGTTTCAGGTTAAGAACGGACCTCCAGAACGAATTAAGTTCTTAACCCGAGGTACCACTGTATTAAGCTGTAGAATGCACGCTAGGTTTTCCAGTGTGGCACAAGATCCAAACATCATTTAGCAATCATTATGTTGCCTGAAGTTAATAAAATTGCTCCCCCTTCTAGAGACAACTCTTTAAAGTCTTGCTGCACTGTTCCAATTCCTGCCTTCCTCTATCCCCCCAACACACACCATGGTGCCACTGAAGGCAGGTCACTTCACTCTGCTATCCTTACACAATGATTATCACCATAGTGACTTCTTGGGGGTAGTAAATGCAATATATTATTCATAATGCCAAGTCATTAACAATCTCCTTGTAGCTTCCCAGAATAGCTGGGAGATTAAATTTCACAATAGGGACTTTACTGAACAGAAGTGGAAGCAAGAAACTAACTCAATTTTGAAGCTGAACTTGGTGTAGACATTAAGGATATCAAATGATTCATTTTTACTGAGAGCCTAAGCAGTTGCCTGCTGCGTCTGTGATTTCATGGCTGTTACACTACGTAAGTGCAGATGGAAATTATAATCCTGAGAGATTCCCAGTTTTCACCATTTTCACCAATTAAAATGGGTGGGCCTATCTTTCCATGGTAAAGCTGTGGGACTTTAGTACAGAATTTGTTCTGCATGAAATAATGTGTTGTGGTTGTCCCATATCAGAACAGTCCCCTTTCAAAGTCGCTAAGTGTTCACCATCCATACAATATTAATATTTGTAATCTGTCTCATTATTTTGTCTTGGCCCAAAGCTTTTTTTGTTTCAAAAATCAGGATACATACTTACAACTGAATATATTTTCACCTTTAAAAGAAGGGGTGGGGAACCACAGGCCCAGGGCCTGAATGTGGCCCTCCCGGCCTTCCTATCTGGCCCTTGGACTATCCTCAGACTACATCCCCACCTCTAGAAAGCTTGGTTTGTATGTGGAAAGCGGGTTCTCCTTCATGGAGAGTTGTTAGGGAGAATTTAATGTAGCAAGTTTTGATGGACAACCAGAGTCTATACATGTTGCTGGGACGCAGCGAGAGGCCCTCTTCGCTGTGTCCATCGGATCACCCGCCCTCCCTCCCTATATTTAGGCTCCTGCATTGATCTTGCTATGCCTGTCATGGGGTCATCTGCTTTTTGGGCAGGGCCTGGTAGGATTTTTTCCATTTGGCTGATTGGCTGGTGCCATCTGGTTTTCGCCTACTGCATAGCAATTAGTCACAACTTGTAAGGTTGGCTGTTAGGCATTGGGTATTAAATTGGTTGGTGGAGGGGTAAGGATTGGCTGTGGCTGCCCCTCCAATGCTGCTGCTGTGCGGGGAATTCCATTAAAGGAATCCAGGGGCTTACCATGCTTTTGTCCATACCCCCTGGTCAAGGGCTCAGGCCACGCTAGAGCCTTTGGGAACATTAGGGGAGAGGCGAGGGCTAGTCCCCTGGCCCCCATTCTCTCCCCAAAGTGTTTTCCCTTTACTGACTTCCACAAGGCGGGCAGATGTCAGTTTGTCCCCAGGAGGGGACAGATAGTCAGAACCAATGCCTAAGCAACCACTCACATTTTGTATTTTAATAAAGTTGTGGCCAAAATTATGCCAAAAACCTTAAACTTAATTTTCTGTGTGAAGTGTGTGTTATTTGAGGGGTGGCTTGGGCCTCGACACGCAAACGTTCATTTCAGTTCCTACTTAGCTACCGGTATGTAACAAAACTCAGCGTGGAAGGTAGTGTCATAGACTAACTTTCACTTGGTTGGGAACTAAATGCTGTTCTGGGTTTCTCAAGAGAAGAGTGAGATAGAAATGTAACAAACAGAACAAATACCGGTAACTACGCCGTAGCCCTGTGAAATCCTGTTTAATTGAATCTGCTAATTGTGCTGAATGTACCACTCAGTAGCACTTCCTGTGTTCTTAGTTATGTTAAATCCTCCGATGGCATTCCAGGCTCAGCTGTGCATTGGCCTTTAGTACAGGTGCTTCTAGCAATTTAGGATTATCGTAACATATATTATTAACCTCCTTATAAATTAATTTAAGACAAAGCCACTTCCAAATTACCCACTGAAATTAAAGAACTTGTGCCCACATGTTGCTGGTCTGACTTTGCATGTTCTAGTAAAGCTTTACTTCAAAGCAAATCTTGGTTCAGTTTTGCAAGTAGATAAATTCAGAAGGTTTTGTTTATTTATTTAAAGGAACATTTCTGTTGTTAGCATGTTATCAGAAGCACTACGAAATATAAATGCATGCCCGTGAAGGATGTATTTTAAACTGTGTATCAGTATGCGTGCAAAATAGCAGATATAAAGGTACATATAATCTCACGGTTCTGGGTAAATATAACCACATGTAGATTTCTTCCTTCCTTTTTGTGACTTAAAATGTATCAACAGGAAAAGAAACCCGAGATGACTAACGCTGTTGACTTGATATTCCTTAAATTATACCTTTTTTTAAAAAAAGAAGGCCTGAGAAACAACAGCTGAAATGGAATTTGAAATATAGTTGCTCTATTTTAGCATACATTGCCCCAAGAACAACAATGACCCAACCAGAATTACGTGTTTACCTGTCTCCTTCTGGGCATTTTCAAATGCTGGATGTTGCTCAAGGGATATTTAATTACAGTACAATCCTATGCATCTTTACTTAGAAGTAAGTCCCACACAGTTCAATGAGCCCTCCTCTCATTTTGAATATCCCATGTTTTGTAATTTGAATCACATTTGAATACATTTTATTTCATTATTTATTGCAGACCCTCCATATGTGCCTATTTTCCAGGGGCAGTCCGGGATTTACAGAAGCCATCCCAGTTTCTGATTTGATCCCAGAATGTCCTGCTTTTCCTTAGGACGTCTCTATTTTCTTTGGATGTTTAGAAGACATCTGAAAGCAACTCTGTACAGGGAAGTTTTTTAATGTTTAATAATTTATTATGTTTTTATATATGTTGGAAGTTGCCCAGAGTGGCTGGGGCAACCTGGACAGGGTAATAATAATAATAACAATAATAATAATAGCAACAACAACAACAATCTATAGCATTGAAACTTAAACAGTATTTAATATAAGCCCTCAAAAATATTATATCCATAGGTTTTTACCGTATATTCTGGCGTATAAGACGACTGGGTGTATAAGACGACCCCCAACTTTTCCAGTTAAAATATAGAGTTTGGGATATACTCACCGTATAAGAAATACGACCTGGCGTATAAGACGACCCCTGACTTTTGAGAAGATTTTCCTGGGTTAAAAAGTAGTCTTATACGCAGGAATATACAGTAATTACAATACATTTCAGTTTAAAATGTTTCCTTTCCTGCATCAATAATGTTCACAAGAAACGAACTCCTGATTTTAGCCTTTGCTAAAATAATGCTATTTATCAGATATTTAAAAGAAACTTCCAACTACCGGTACTTAAAATCTCACATTTGCCAGAAATTTCTAATCATTTGGAATAAAGGATTGCAAAACAAATTGTGTAATCTTGCCCTCTCTTTGTTTCTGTTTAATTAAAGCCCTGCTGTTCTCATCCGATGTGCAATATGTTGACTATAATAGAACAGTTTGACTTTCAAACCCTTGGCAAGGTTATTTCTTTCTTTTCCTGACTTGTCATGTAGTTACATGAATCTGAAAGACAGGATTGGACTAGGAGGAGATGTGAAACGTGTGTTGTTCATTTGGAAATAAAATTGCTTGTAAACCCTGAAGCTAATTTAGATTCGGTTTCAAAGGTCTTTATCTCATATGTAAATAGGTGCTTCTTTTATGTAGCAAGTAAAGACCTGTACAATTTCATAGAATGGAAGGGGGGAGGTTTCTGAGCATAGCACACCACGATTGGTGGTTCAAAGTGAAACATCCTGGGCCCATCTTTCGACTTTGGTGGCAGATACATTATTACTTTTATGCGGCCTCATTTTGCCCGTAGAAGTCAATACATGCCCCCAACAAAGCAGGGTGGGTATGTATCAAGTTCTTATCCACGTATTTTCATGATGGAGAATCACTAAAGCAGCTATTTGGTGTGATTCTGGCACCACATGTTGTTTTTAAAGATGATTGAGCTTGAAACTATCTCCATGAATTATTATTATTATTATTAGTTTAGTAGTAGTTGTTATTGTTCTTATTTAGCGGTTTGGTGTGTGGCTCTCATGCTTCAGCAGGTGTTCTCCAGGAAAGTAGAAGTCTCCTACCAAGAAACTCAAGGCAAAAGCCATGATGATGCATAGGGTTGTCATATTTTTAAAAAATGAAAATCCAGATACAAAATGAAGTTATTAAGCTATTTTTTGGAAAATCTACAAGAAACAAAACAAACAAACAAAAACCCCCACCAAAACCCAATAGTTCTTATATGGGCTGCCATACATCTTGGTTCACGAGAATTCTTCCTGGACGCTTTTTTCGACAGACGAATCCCGGATATTTCCTGGAAATTCTGGACGTATGGTAGCCCTAATGATGCAGCACTGTCCAAACAAACTTGGTCAAGCATAGGGAATCAGTCAAGGTGCAAAGTGTATCCAAAGGCCAGGCCAGAAGGCCAAAGGTAATTCAACACCACATCTGAAGAAGTGTGCATGAACACGAAAGCTCATACCAAGAACAAACTTAGTTGGTCTCTAAGGTGCTACTGGAAGGATTTTTTTTATTTTTCATTTTGTTTTGATTCTGACAGACCAACACGGCTACCTACCTGTAACTGGAACTATGGAAGGCACCACATTGAGCCGCATGAAATGGAAGTCCATCAACCTCACCAAGAAACTTGTACAGGTACACACCGACATCTTCTTTCTGACTAAATGCAAGAACCTGGACATTATACCCAAGGGTCTTAGAATTAAGAACCCTCTGCAATCCACATATCCCAGTAATCATGCAAGGAAACTATGCCACAGTTTCTCTAAGAAGCTGCTTAAACATCTTATTGGCATTCTCTATTCTAAACAGAAGCTAATAAAGGAGGAAAAAGGTATCTGAAGAAGTGTGCATGCACACGAAAGCTCATACCAAGAACAAACTTAGTTGGTCTCTAAGGTGCTACTGGAAGGATTTTTTTTATTTTTTATTTTGTTTCAACACCAGAGTTAATCCTGTCAAAGTGCAGCACAGCAAGGAGGGGCAACCTGTGTTGTTCTCAGCAGTTGGAAGACTCAAATAGGAGACCTGATGTACTTTCAGAACATAGCCCAACCACCGTTGCTGCTGGTGGTGAAGGTGTTTGAGAGATTCCTTGCTCTTGTGGAGATACCTGACTCTCAAGAAGTCCACTTCTCCAGAGTCGTACAACTAGTCTGGATCTGTACAGTACTATGTCAAAGCTCAGACCTAGTGACACCAGTGTTCTTGAGGGCGGCGCTGTCTCTTCTGACAATACCCATGATTCTTCAGCAGGTCTCTCCTGCCCAAGGGCCCCTCAAGGGGCTATCAGCACTGGCCCTAGGAGGCCCTGTGTGCTCCCCAAGGTCCTTAGCCTGTGAGATCTCTGGTTTGTCTCCTCACAACTTTCTGTCCATTAGCAAGTCAGGGCTAGCAAAGGTACTTTAATTTAGTGGCAACTCCTTGCATGCTGAGTAAAGTTGGCTGGGAGAGAGAGAGAGAGCGCCACTTCATGACAATTTGGTTGTGGGTCTAGAACAGTGCTTCCCAAACTTTCCCCCCATGGGCCACTTGAAAATTGCTTGAAGGTCTTAATGATTTATTATTATTATTTGCCCGTTACAACAAATGTAATGTACTGTGTTCACAGCTATATGACTTTTAATTATATTTTTACAAACATGCCACAGACCACCTGAATGAAGCTCATGGACCACTAGTTCCCACAGTTTGGGAACTCCTGAGTTTATGAATTTTACCTTAAAGATGTGCACGGTTTCTGTGCTCCCCCAGTTCCCATTCTTGTTGTACTTTCTTTGGTTGAATCAATTTCTTTCTTCTTTAATTAACCTTTATTTTAACACTGTAACTGCTTGGGGCATCTTGACAATGCACATGCATTTGTCTTCCCTCCAATACCTCTCTAGGTGTTCTTTGATAGTTTACATTCTGAAAAATACTGATTTCTTCCTGGAGAGATCACATATCAAGTATAGCATTTTCTAAAGGCGAGTTTTGTAGCTACCTGACATGATTCATTTTAACAGCAACATCTCTAATATAAAACATAAGGCAAATGTTTGTTTAGCTAGAATGCAATTACCTGGACTGGCAGATAGCCAGTATTCCAGCATTTATAAGTACACCTACCTCATTCCTCCCAAATGTACTCATTTAGGAAGGAAAGCATTTTGATAGATATGGTGCCAATTTTTAATGAGAGCTACCTGCTGCTCGTGTTTACTCAATTTGTGTACCAGTGGTAGTGCAGGTAACCATCAGGCAATATAACATGGGCCCACAGTCCCTGCCTTAGTTGCTGTATGCAAAGGAGATCCTTCACCATGAAGGGCGTGAGTTTGTTTCAAAAATGTATATCCCATCATTCCACCATATTGGTGTCCAAGATGGCTCCTCCAAGGTGTTTCTTCTTTTGGTCCCCAGATGATGGTGATTTAGGTGTTTTAAGCCATCTAGATGTAAAAATGTACCTTGTCTGTTTCCGACAACAGCTTATTTTGATAATAATATTTACCAAGCACCACAACTTTCCATAGCCTCTCAAAAGGATAGTGTGAGGCCCCGCGGTCGTAGCGATAAACATGTTGCTCAGTAACAGAGCACCTGATTTGCCTCCAGAAGGTTAGAAAATTAGGTTTGCAGAGATTACCATAGAAATTAGGATGGGAGATTTATCTGTCAATGTATGGATATCTAGGATGATTAAAAGCAATACCTTGAATACCGTAGTGCCTAGTCTCTGTTCTGGTTTCTTCCTGACTGTGTTTGCTTCTTCCAGCTTCTCTGTTTGTTTTTGGTTTTGCCCCCTGACTAGACCTTGATCCCATGAGACATCTTGACCCTGAATTACAGCTCTTGGCCTTACATTAGGTTTGATTTATTCTCATAGGTGCCTGCTCTGTTTCTGAACACCTGGTGCTGCCGCTGACTCAGCTGACCTTTAACCAACCTTGTCTGCACCATTCATCTTGACATTATACATACATGCAGAGCTAAGGTGCACACTCTGTACATAAATAACAGAATTCTTTCCATGTAAATTTGCTGTTGCGAAATCAGTGACAATTCACAACATATCTGTGGTATTGCTGGATATCAATGAACATTTCGGACAATTCATTATCTCTCTAAAGTTTGGCTTACAGGTTTCAATAAAACAATATAAAGTAGCAGTCATGAAACCACATATTAGCATAATAACAAAGAAACAGTACATAAAAAACAACTTGTCAAGAGAAGCATCAAAATGAATCATATTCGGCACAGCAGCAAAATGCTGAACTGAAATAAACATGTCTTAACTGCCCTGTGAAAGGAGCAGTGATTGAACCAGGAAGTCTCCCTTATGGAGAGCAGTTCATTGTCTGAACACCAAAATGGTGTACAAGGATTTAGGATTTAGAAGCCGATACCAGCGATTCAGTCCCAATTCATAAGCTCCTTTGCATGGTTCACTTCCTTGTATACTACTAAAAAGGTAAAGGACCCCAAAACATAGGCTATGTGATCACAAATCTTTCGCATCTTGTTTACTTTTGCCTTGATAGGAACTCACATCTAAACTCGCCTTAAACCTCCAATTGATTTTGAGAATAATAGGTATAGATAGGTAAAGGACCCCTGGACGGTTAAGTCCAGTCAAAGGTGACTATTGGGTTGCAGTACTCATCTCACTTTCAGGCCAAGGGAGCCGGCATTTGTCCATAGACAGCTTTCTGGGTCATGTGGCCAGCATGACTAAACCACTTCTGGTGCAACGGAACACTGTGACCGAAGCCAGAGAGCATGGAAACACCGTTTGCCTTCCCGCGACAGTGGAACCTATTTATCTACTTACACTGGTGTGCTTTCGAACTGCTAGGTTGGCAGGAGCTAGGACAGAGCAACGGGAGCTCATTTGGTCATGGGGATTCGAACCACCGACCTCCCGATCCACAAGCCCAAGAGGCTCAGTGGTTTAGACCACAGTGCCACCCGCATCCCATGTATGTATGTATGTATGTATGTACTATGCTAGTGATGTCACATGCTTTATGTGAAGGTCTAATTGCACAGGGGACACGGGTGGCACTGTAGTCTAAACCACTGAGCCTAGGGCTTGCCGATCGGAAGGTCAGTGGTTCGGATCCCCACGATGGGGTGAGCTCCCGTTGCTCGGTCCCAGCTCCTGCCAACCTAGCAGTTTGAAAGCACGTCAAAGTGCTAGTAGATAAATAGGTACCGCTCCGGCGGGAAGGTAAATGGTGTTTCCGTGCGCTGCTCTGGTTTCGCCAGAAGCGGCTTAGTCATGCTGGCCACATGACCCGGAAAAACTGTCTGTGAACAAACGTCGGCTCCCTCGGCCTGTAAAGCGAGATGAGCGCCGCAACCCCAGAGTCGTTTGCAATTGGACTTAACTGTTAGGGGTCCTTTACATTTTACCAATTGCACAGAAGCCCTGTTTTATATTATATCTTTCAAATAAAGGGAAGCGAAGAACAATGGTGTGAACAGGTCTTTGCATGATCAGGTGTGTGGACGCTTCAACTCATATATTAGGTCATCTACATGATGTACAAAAGGTAAACACCTTCCTTCCATTACTTGAAAGATCAGGTAATGTAAACTGAGATTCTGTGTTTCTGTCACCAGTTATAACATTTATTTTCTAGCCAGGGATTCAGAAGTTTGGTGTTGTTTTCACTATATTGAAATGCTTTGTTTTCACTATATTGAAATGTTGGTGCTGGCCGAGTACTTGATTGTTTTTCAGAACAAAGAATGTAATAATGATTTTTATGGGATAAGAACTTTTGTATTTGTAGGGTATTTATGTGTGCGCATGTTGGATCCATAACCTGTTGTGATTAACGGTCTTTTCCGTTAATCACAACAGGTTATGGATCCAACGCCCCCCTTTCAATCGCTTCCCTGACTGAAACAGCGCACATATGTGTATTAACAGTTTGCTTTGAATTCATCATGGGGAAGGAATATAAGTGAAAGGGCCTTTTCAGTTGTGGCTCCTTGTTATGGAACACCCTCCCTAGTGAGGTCTACCTGGCACCTTTGTTGACATCTTTTCAGTCAGGTAGAAACTTACCCGTTTCCCAGGCTTTTGGTGGACTATAATGTTGCTGTCTGCTCTTAGTGGGCTGCTGAAGTTTTCTGCTGCTGCTATGGAAGATTGCCTTGTGTATTTTTTTATGACCTGCATGTGTTTTTGTGTCAATGTGTTTCTATTATAATGTGTTTTTATTTCTGTTTCTGTTAAAAATCTCTTAGAGATGGTTTTTGTAACAAGTAACCGAAAACACTTATTATTATTAATAATGATTCCAATTCATGTTCTATTTCCTTCTCAGTGCATAACTTAAAATTTAGGAGATTTGCCTGTATAGAAAAGGCAGACTTTTGATTTTTATTCCGGGAAAGAATGGTGTATTTATTTTCTTTTTTAAAAAAATTGTATTTATTTTTCAAAATAACATGGCATAGCGATCTCCCCCCCCCCCGGCAATCCCTTCCCACACGCTCTAAACAAAGGATGATGGTGCATTTCTGAAATCTTATGCAGATTTCAGAAATCCAGATCAATAGATAGATGATAGATGATAGATAGATGATAGATAGATAGATAGATAGATAGATTAGATAGATAGATAGATAGATAGATAGATAGATAGATAGATAGATGATAGATAGATGATAGATAGATAGATAGATAGATAGATAGATAGATGATATAGATAGATAGATAGATATAGACAGACAGACACACACAAGCATGAAAAAAGGGCTAGTTGTTTTCCTTGCACCAACATTCTTAGTAAAAAAAAAATACATATTCAAATTCTTTTTTAAAATCTTATTCTGTCCATCACATGAGTCACTTGTGTTTTATTTAACTCAACACTGCATGTAACCAGTTATTACCTGAGTCAGTGGAAACAAATGGATGCCTATTATTTTCTCTAAACATACAATGTTCTTCGTTTGCTCTCCTCCTACACTGGGGTCACATGCTGAAGATCTGATACAGTGCCTGTTTCTACACAACCTGTGTATAGTCTAGAGAAGTGTTATAACAAAAACAAGGTGGCTGAATTATCATTCTTGCATTCTTTGGCACGTGGCATGAGCAAAGCTGTATTGGTTAATGGAGTTGCACCCAGTCATACTGTATAATCAGTAAAAGGCACACATGGATCTAAGAAGAATTTACTTCCTCTGGCTTTGTTTTTTGTAAGAATATACTTCAGCTTGAGGTTGCTTTGGATTTCAGCAGGTAACCAAGACTTTTCTTTGTCTCCAGCAGCCAACAACACCCCCCAACATTAAAGTCAATCTCTCCTGTGGAGCTTTTTGGTTTTAACCCCTTTTTCTGTTTACAAACTGAAACAAAGCTCAACGTTGCAATCCTTTGCAGTTTAAAAGGCCCTGTTTACTCTGCATGCGGTGTTTGAAAAGTCTGGTTTGAAAAGTGGTGTACACATGAAGTTAGCCACAATCCTTATCTCACCGGTTCTCGCCCCACTCCCAGTGCTTATGTGGCCCCCAAGAGATGACGAATGTGTTCCTTGGGGGGGGGGGAACTTGCCCACTGCTGTTATAGAGTTTCATTCTGGATTTTTCTGTGGCAGGTTCAAAGCAATTGCTGGGGGAAAGAGGGATAAGTCAGGGGCTTCTCCGATGGATGACCTACAGCGGAAAACACATTTTATTTCTGCACTATATAGTAATCTAGTCAGTTTCTCTAGAATAGATTTTGGATTTTGGATTCCTCATGTATTATCATTTTGTTCTTTGGCTGGGAGCCAATGCTTGTGTACAAAATAAAAGTACACAGTGCCATTCATGAATGATGTTTACAAGAGGAAATAATGACTTTTGTTTCCAAAATGCATATAACATCCAATGCTGAGTCCAACTATTGGTTCTTTTAACTCAGTTCTGTGTACTGTGACCAGCAGTCTCTCTGAAGGTTCTCCAGCAGTTTCCTTGCCATTTCTGCTACATTGATTGATTGATTGATATTTCTATATTGCTTTTCATTCAAATGAATCCCAAAGCGGCTTACAAAAAATAATAAACATTAGTGTGACAGGACATCACAAATACAACATAAATTATATAGAATAATGAGCAAATTGTCCTCAGTGGCGGAGCTTCATGCTCCAGCACCGGGAGACGGAGAGCAGGCAGGGGCGGGGCTGGCGCGGGCATGGTGCCCAGCGTGGGCAGGGGAGCAGCCGCGATGGCACCCCACCGGGATCATGCTGCCGGGGGCGGTGAGCTCCCCCCGCACTCCTCTTTCTCCGCCAGTGATTGTCTGTAAAACAATTACAAATCATGAATAAAACAATTACCATCTATGAAACACTATTAACAAAAAAGCTAAAAATAAGCTAAACATCAGAATTACACCAAAAATCATATTATAGGATTCACAAAGTACTATATCATTCATGATCTTGAAAACAATAGTAACAACATTAAGAAAATAGCAACCAGGAAACTAAGCCCTGTTGAATTTGGACACATACTCTCGCTGCTGCCATGACTCATGATTGTTTCACAGAAGCAATTGTTGTTGTTGTTTAGTCGTTTAGTCGTGTCCGACTCTTCGTGACCCCATGGACCAGAGCACGCCAGGCACTCCTGTCTTCCACTGCCTCCCGCAGTTTGGTCAGACTCATGTTGGTAGCTTCAAGAACACTGTCCAACCATCTCGTCCTCTGCCGTCCCCTTCTCCTTGTAAAGCACAGGCAACGGTAGTAAGTTACAGTTACAATGCAATCCTCTGTGCGTTTGGAGGTAAGTACCATTGTGTTACCAACATGAGTCTGACCTCAAAGTGCAAGTAGATAAATAGGTAACTGTAACGATCACCTTAGAGGGTAGCTTGGTTAAGAAAGGGTTAACCATTTTGACAGTTTAGAACCCAAGGGGAGGGGCTGAGGCGAAGTATAAAAACCCACCCTGGGAGGAGTGAGGGGTGTGTGAGGAGATTGAGTTGGGTAGTGAGAGAGCTGAGAGGTGGTGGTGGTTTAGAGACTTGACAGTTTGGTGATTAGACAGGATAGTGGTTTGAGAGAAACATTTGTTGTTATTTAGAGGTAATAGGCCGGTAATATATTTAGAGGTAATAGGCCGGTATAGGACATCTGATTTAAGCATATGAAAGACCAGTTTTATTCTGTAACCACAAGCATCTGTACTTTCAATAAAGCAACTTGTTTTTAGTTCCAAACCATATCCGTGTCTATATTAACAAACAGGTACCAGTGAGAGTGCTGGTTGGTGGCAGCGGGTTACCAATTGTCGTTGGTGCAGTCATCAATAGACCGTGAGACGTCCGGGGGTGCTGCACAGGTCAGGGTGACCACGACAGTAACACTCTGGCGGGAAGGGAAACGGCATTTCCGTGCGCTGCTCTGGTTCGCCAGAAGCGGCTTAGTCATGCTGGCCACATGACCAGGAAGCTGTACGCCGGCTCCCTCGGCCAATAAAGTGAGATGAGCGCCGCAACCCCTGAGTCGTCCGTGAATGGACCTAACAGTCAGGGTTCCCTTTACCTTTACCATTGTGTTGAACAGACTTACTTCCAGGGAAATGTGTCCAGGATTATCGTATTGCTGTGGAAGCCTATATGTGTTTTCAGGAATTTAATGGGGTTTACTCCCTGGTAACAATTGCAGCCTGATACACGAGTGTCATTTATCAGTTGTGTTATGCATGCATGCTGAATAATTTCTTGAGAACACCCATACAAACACAAAGTAGTCCATCGTAAGGGATGCGATAATAGGTGATTGAGGCAGTGGCAAAATGCCTTTGCATATGCGTTGAGTTTGTAAGTTGTGTGAGATGGCCAGAGAACCATCCCTTTGGCCCACACTTCATTACATTGAAAGGAAATTTAAAGAACAGCTGTTGAAATGGTTTCCTCCAGTATTAATTGCGAACTCTGTAAGCTCAGTAAGAAAGGAAACTGGAAGATGTGGAGATTGTGCAGGATTATTGCTTGTTTCCCCTTTTTAACATAAACTACTGGAGGCCATTGTTCACCTCCCTGCTGCTCTGCAGGACACAGGCCATAAATTTCATGTGGGAACAAAGTGGTTGGCAGGAGTAGAAATGGATGCCTGGCTTTCCAATAGACTTCTCTGCCTTCAAGTAGGCCTAAACAAAGCGGACTATCTGGCTCAAACCAGCTCAGCGCACACATTCTGTTATGGAAAGCTTTTGGCGCCACAAAGAAAGGGCATTTTTGCTGTGCCATACAAACCGTTAGTGGAGAAAATAAAATCTGGGCACAGATTAAAAACAACAAAAGAAGCATCAATCTGGGCTCATTTGCAGATGTGAACAAACCTAATGCAGGAAGTAGGCCAGATGCTCGTGAAATTGGCAAGCAGTGCCATGGCAGAGTAATCTAGTGGGAGTTGCTTGCACAAAACTACCCTCTTCCCATATGCTAAGCCTGTATTTTAGGACAGCCACATTTGTCAAAAAAGGAGGAACAGCACCACCAAAACAAAGAAGAGGGCAAGGGGGTTGGACTGGATGGCCCTTGTGGTCTCTTCCAACTCTATGATTCTAGAACACAGATTTGCATGGAATTTGCATATCATATGTATAGATGCTGATTTAGAAGAAATGCTGTCATTTAGATGGAAATACAATACATCTCAGGGACGCGGGTGGCGCTGTGGGTTAAACCACAGAGCCTAGGGCTTGCCGATCAGAAGGTCGGCGGTTCGAATCCCCGCGATGGGGTGAGCTCCCGTTGCTCGGTCCTGCCAACCTAGCAGCTCGAAAGCATGCCAAGTGCAAGTAGATAAATAGGTACCGCTCCGGCGGGAAGGTAAACGGCGTTTCCGTGCGCTGCTCTGGTTTGCCAGAAGCAGCTTAGTCATGCTGGCCACATGACCCGGAAGCTGTACGCCGGCTCCCTCAGCCAATAATGCGAGATGAGTGCCGCAACCCCAGAGTTGGTCATGACTGGACCTAATGTTCAGGGGTCCCTTTACCTTTACAATACATCTCACCATATTGGGGAAGATTTTTGACTAGTTAGCTTGCATACCTCTGCTGTCAAGGTGCTAACTCTTGTTGAGTAACATTAATCTTCTTACTGGCCTTTGTTTTTAAACTGAACTTGAACCAAGCAACCCTTCAAATGGGGGCAGATGTCCATCCTAGTATATCTGCATATCTCAGGTGCTTCTTTGTGTTTGTGTTTTATTATTTTCACCAACATGTATGAAGTTTTACACAGATATAAATCTAAACAAATTTGAAATAAAAAAAAATATTCAGAATCTCAGTAATCAATAAAAATGGATGCCAGCTACCGGTAGAAGCTACTGGACAAAATTTATTATGAACACCATTGCATTCTTTATTTTCTAGGGAGTTATAAACATTTATATGTTCTGGACCTTGGGGTGGGGAATGAAGTCATATCTGGTGCGATCATTATTAATGCTTCCTTTTTAGCCACAGTGAAATTCTTAGGTACACTTAGGTCCTAAAAAGTGATATTTGGAAACAAAATCAAAATCCCAATCTTTTCTTTCTCTCTTTTTGTAATTGTTATATATTGGAAATCAATAAAACTATATATATTTACATTTTACATTTATTGAATTTATATACCGCCCTATACCCAGAGGTCTCAGGGCAGTTCACAGAACAAAACTGTATGTAAAAAACTATATGTAGTTTTTTAAAAAAGTGATATTTGGGTAACTTTTAAACCTGCTTACATATAGGCAGTCCAATTGTCAACAACCTGATGAATGCTAGATGAGTTCACTCTCAAGTATGACAAGTTCAGTACAAGAGAGACAAGCTAAGTGCAGACTGGACTTTGAGTTTCTAATAACTAGAGTGCATTTCTTCTTTAAGTTACTATTTGGCAGGAACATAATTTATACCAGGTTTGGATTTTTACACCATAACTTACAAATTCCAGATTTATCAAGATCATAGTGCTGAGGAAGCTGTCCATGCATGGCACTTGCATGCTTCCTCTGCATATATAGTGGGAGGTAATTTTTAGGTTTGGGGGCAATTATTATTATTAATTATTATTATTATTATTATTATTATTATTATTATTATTATTATTTATTCAACTTATACACTGCCCTATACCCAGAGGTCTTAATTGTAATTAAGAAAATGGCACAAATGAGCTTTAGGTTCTTCCACAGCTGTATTTTTTAAAATTTAAACACCCCAAAACATGGGCTATGTGATCACAGATCTTTCACATCATGTTTACTTTTGCCTTGATAGGAACTCACATCTGAACTCGCCTTAAACTTCCAAATGATTCCAAGGATAATACGGCCCCAACTCCTGTCCTTAGCCTAGGAGGTCAATAGTAATTGAAGAAGTACAGAAATTCTGATTTATGCTGTCTGGGTCAATTGTTCTCAGCTTGAGGGTAGCTACAGATATGATGCAAAAATTGAGCTAGAGGATGCGTGAGTTAACTAACGTTTCCTCTTTTTGGGGGGGGGGCTCTTTTAGGTGTAATGTCTGTAGTGGATTATGGCACATATCTACCTAAAGAAAAATATGTGGCTGTGTACACACTAGCCAGGTTTGTAGCACCATTTATTTTATTTTATTTTATTTTCATGTTTGCTTAGTCTGGAATTGCTTATGCTCATGCTCAGCATGTTGCTTTCAGTCTAGATTGCCATCTACAAGGGTGGCTGTGGTTACTTGGTATGCATTTGAAACCTGCCCCTTGATTGGATGATCCATGCCTTTTCCTCTCTGCACATGTCCTGGGTGAATGAAGGAGGCAATCTTGGTATCCGCCCACCCACAACGTTGTTGCCGTCTGAACCCACATACATGTCCAAACACTCCTATACACACTGCTGAGAGGTTGAGGATCTTTGGCTGGAGTTATGAAGTGTGCTTGTTATGAATATGTGGTAACCTTATGCCAAAAGAACTTCTCACACCAAAGGAATAAAGAAAGTTTGGCTTATTATGTGATCTACAAGAGACAGAATATATAAATGCTTCTTCAGACTGCACAATTACAATTTAAGCAGGCAGCAACTCCTACAACACACACACACACACACACACACACACACATACACACACACCCTTGATCTGAAGTGTGAAAGATTCCCTATTCTAAAAAGCCTACAGAAATGTGGGTGTGGCAATTTTGCCAGCAGGGCCCACGCTAAGAGCAAGAAATGAGAAGGAAGAATATACAGCTGTCCTTAAAGTGAAGCAGGTGTGTGTGTTGTTACCTTGGAGCTACGGTAGGATTGTTAGTTAACTACTGGGAATACTGGGGTTCTTAGCTCATGCCTCCAAGGGGGAAGGTAGGGGTTTTGAGATGAGCAATTGCTGCCTCCCCTCCCCCATATTTCCTGCCTGTTTCTCACCTTGCTCATCCTAGGAGAAATGGCTAAAAACTGGCTATCCTGTTTGCTTCTCACTCTCTGTGTTTTGCTTAACAAAAGGGCGGAAGAAGTGTGATAGCGAGCAGTTAACTGAACCTGGCCATCTCTTTGTCTGCCTCCTGTACCACCATTAGCTTGAAGGTCTTGGCAGGAGTTTGAACTGCTAGCAACTGGATTTGCATGTATTGACCTTCTCAAGGTGTGAAGTGTTTCCAGAGAGGAGTCCAGTACCAGGTTTGTACCAAGTCAGGATGGAGAACCGCATGTCAATCTTAAGTTATGTCAATCTTATTCTTATGCCATGATCTACAGAGATAAACCATGTCGTAAGCTCAGATCCACACACTTCTGTTCACAATGTCATTGGGCAGATGTGCATACACCACAAGCACCACCAATGCAATGTTTTCAAATGGACACACTGTAGGGCAATGCGAACTCAGTGCAATGCAATCAGCTTTTAATTTCAGAATGAAGCTAGTTTCTCAAGAAGCCTTTTCAGAGGCAAAGTCTAGATTGTGTGTGGACCACATTGGGTGGGGTGGGGAGGTACTCAGTCTCCATTGATTCTAGAATAAGGTTACCAGATTTTTTCCAATGAATCTGGGGACACTTTTCAACTTACTACTAAATAGATGGATTTTGTCAGGGGATTGATTTGTAAATCCGGGGACTGTCCCTGGGAAACGGGGACGTCTGGTAACCTTATTCTAGAATAACATGGGTGAGAGGTACCCACTTCTGGAGCATGGGTTTGATGCGCTGATGTTCACTTTGGATTTTAGCCTCCACAGAGCACAAAAGTAGAAATGAAAGAAAAGTGGCCTTCCTCTCCTTCTTAAAAGGTAAAGGGACCCCTGACCATTAGGTCCAGTCGTGTCCGACTCTGGGGTTGCGGTGCTCATCTCGCGTTATTGGCCGAGGGAGCCGGCGTACAGCTTCCAGGTCATGTGGCCAGCATGACTAAGCCATCTCTGGCGAACCAGAGCAGCGCACGGAAACACCGTTTACCTTCCCGCTGCAGCGGTACCTATTTATCTACTTGCACTTTGATGTGCTTTCGAACTGCTAGGTTGGCAGGAGCAGGGACCGAGCAACGGGAGCTCACCCCATCACGGAGATTCGAACCGCCGACCTTCTGATCGGCAAGCCCTAGGCTCTGTGGTTTAACCCACAGCACCACCCGAGTCCCTTTTCCTCTCCCTCTTAGAAGAACATTAAATAAAAATAAAAATAATTATATGCTCTTATGTCTTCTGCAGAAGTGACTAGATCGGGATTACTGGCAAACCTACAGAGAAATGTCGTTCTTTGTTTAAACTCTCTACCTTGTGCTGTGAATTCAGGAGGAATACACACACACGCACGCACACACACACACACGCACACACACACACACTATTCTAAAACCTCAGTTATTCTGGATCTTTTATATAGACTTTTGGTCTTTGAGGGCAGCTTCTCCCCTCCTTGCTAAGCATGAAGAATTGCAGACAATTCCCAGCACAACTGCTCCAGTAAGGCTTCCCTGTGATGAGTAAAATACATTTGGAGCCTCCACTAATTGCTGCTGGTAACTGCTTACTCATAAGTAGTAGCCTTCTCTCCTCCCCTTTTTGCCTAGTCACTTTTGTTTCAAGATGGGTGTGACTTTTGATTCCGTTCCCCTCCCTGTTGTGTCACTCCTTCAGTTACTTTGAATTGGAATAAAAACTGCAGCAAACTTCCGACGCTGCCTCTCTGTGCAGACTTAACAAGACCTGGGACCTTCCCCCCCGCCACCTCCTTTTGCTTCCTGCCCCTCCTTTGTGCAGGCAGGGAGAGAGGAGCTCCTCGACTTTTACACATTAACTCGAAGAGAGGAAACAATGGCCAAGGTCTGGTTGGGTGCAGCTGTTGGATTTTACTTGTTGCAGCTTTCTTTAGCCCGGATAGGTAAGTGACTTATGAATGAAATCCCTTATACGTAGTAGCCGATGTGCGTATGAGATACTTCGGAGAGCAACTGCTGGGACTGCTGAACTGTTCAACTTCATTGACTTTTTACTGTGCGTTTCCCGCGTGACAAAGACACTGAAATGGAACCTGTGAAATTTTTATTACAAGAGGGATGCATGGGTGTGTTTTGTGTGGAGGCAGGATAGAGAAGTATAGATGGTTCTTTTAGCTTGAAACACTGAGGTTTAAAGCTAACAATGTTTGCTGGGCAGAGAAATGAGCTTCTGCACATCTGGTCCATATTCAGCCTTGCAAACCACAGTTATGTATTTATTTTTGCTCCGTTCCTTCTGTGAAGTAGACATCGGGGCGGGGGGGGGGAACCTTACAATAGCTGTATTCTTGAGCTTCAGGAGAAGCAAGCGGTTGCATACTTGCAAGATGCAGAAGCCATAACGACTTCTCTTCTCCATGCTGGGAATGAAATTTGGAGAGTTTTAAGGGCAGAAAGTGAAAAGTGCTCGCTGGCTTTCATAACTTTGATTTGAGCATGACTAGTGAGGAGGTTTAGAAGCAAACTTTTAAGCCAGTCTGGCAGGAATGGGCAGCTCATTTCCCTCCTTGCCCCCCAGCTAGCTTTCCGAAGTCTGCCTGTGAATAATAAAACGAAATGCTTGTTTGGCAATGAAAGTGCTCATGCATTTAAGAAAATCACATGCCCCGAATGACAAAATAAGTCTTTAAAAGTTTGATGTGATACTGAACCACAAGTATTTGCGAAGAAATAACTGTGCCTTCAACAGAGACCCATTGTAATAGAAATTGCCTTGAGCTGTTTTGAAGTGAATCTATTATCCTTGTCCACCCCCCATCATTGGAAGCTTACAAAATAGTTTTTTGTTTTTGTTTTAAAAAAGAGAGGCATTGGCTCCTTAGTGTTTTTAATACTTATTTGAGCATAAAGAAGTAAATTGGATAATAAGTTGCTCTACCAATTCCTAAATGGGTGTGTCAGAGTGCACGGTTCTAACCACGTTTTGGAATTTCCATAATTTTTAAAAAAAATTCCCCCAGCACTGCTTTCAGAAATACTTCTTCGGTGATCAGGGTTTTACTTTTTTACTTTAAAACACACACACACACACACACTCGGGTTACCAGGTACCCGAGTATGCACTTTTCAAACATAAGGAGGTGTTCTTGGTTTGTGGGAGATATATGAGGTGTGGCTAACATTTTGAATTAGATATAGCATGTGTATGTACATATGTACACTTTAGAATGGTTATGTTTCTTATTTAGTTATTCCTTGCTCAGCTAATATTCCCTTTTATGAACTGCCAAACCTTCTATAAATAAGCACAGCCTGCAATTGCTCTGGGTTGTGTTGCATTTTAGCTGTAAAAAAGAGAGAAGGATCTCCCCTTCCCGGATAATCTAATCCTCTGTGTGGTTAGGAAAAAACATGTCAAGCCGCATGTATGTCTTGCAGGAGAGTTTCTTTAAGGGTTTAGCAAGGTATTAGATTATGGCTACATTATATTTTGGTCGGTATGCGGTACATTCCAGGCAAGCTTTATAGTGACAAATGGCTTTGCAACTGCACTTGGTTCCCTCCTCCAGCACCACCCTGAGCTGGAGACGGGCAATACAGTAGTTGGTTTTTTTCCAGTGAGAAGATTTTATATGAGCAGAAGCAATGAAAACAGTTGGGGAGGCAGACAATGCATGGGATGTAAAGTCTCAAACTGTTTTCAGCTCTCTTCAAAAAAGAAAGAACTATCTTCCTATCTCGGTATATCTGAATACAGACAATTCTACAGGACTAGGTGGAATTCTCTTTAGCATTTCTCTCGCTTTTCTGACAGGTCATGTAGTGGGATATCGGATTCTATAAAGCCTTGTGGATGTCCTGGGGCCCACTACTGTCTCTTAGTTTAACCTGTAGCTTGCCAGATTCTTCTTGGATAATGCCGTATATGCTGCCATGAGATTTGTGAAACTGGAGCAGGATTAGGATGTGACAGATGAGTTATAAAATACTTTATAGTCCTCGTTACCTTGTACCGATTCAGACCATTTGTCCAGCTAGGTCAGTATTGTCTCTAGATTGAGTGACAATGACTCTTGCATTTTCCAGTTCCAACTGGAGATGTCAAGGCTTGGAAAGCTTTGACTTTCCCCCTTAAAATAGCTATACAGTACAATTATTTCCATTTTGCTGAGGCCAAGCGGAGACTTGGTCACTGAGCAGCCATCCTGATTTGTTTGCAAGGAGATTAGATGACACTTGCTGTGTAATGAGCATTCCTTCCGATTTGTTTGCAGAGAAGTTAGATGACTGCTGCATCAAAACAAATGTTATCCCACCTTTTCCTGGGCATTTCCCGATCAGTTTCTTTATTGCATAAGGTCCAGTCTTTCGGGAGAACAGGTTTGTTGCTCAAGGGGCTATCCTTTTAACAACCTGAGTTTGTATGTGACTGAAATAATGACAGTCTGTAAGGACCCTAAGAAACAGCAGATTGCACAAAGCCAACCATTCAAGTAATTTAAACCCAGATCTCCCAGTTCCCAGCTGCCAAAGGCTACAGATCCAAATTGCCTCTCATTCCTATAGTACCTTCAACCTGGAGCAATTGACTCTTCAATAGTGCAATCTATTTAATCTAGAACCTTTCTGATACTCAGTTTATATCAGGTGTCAGCAACCTTTTTCAGCCGTGGGCCGGTCCACCGTCTTTACCATGTGGCGGGCCGGACTATATTTTTTTTTGGGGGGGGGAATGAAGTAATTCCTATGCCCCACAAATAACCCAGAGATGCATTTTAAATAAAAGGACACATTCTACTCATGTAAAAACACGCTGATTCCCGGACCGTCCGTGGGCTGGATTGAGAAGGCAATTGGGCCGCATCCGGCCCATGGGCCTTAGGTTGCCTACCCCTGGTTTATATGCTACCCGCAGTTGTCTGGCAGTTGCTGCAGCATGGCTCCTCAACCACTACTCCTGGAAACATTTGATGGAACCAAATCTGTGTCGGCAGAGCTAGGGACACATCATTGCTTCCCATATCAATGTTGCTGTACCATGAGGCATGGATAGGAACCATGTGCTGGCCTTGGCTTCTTGAATTCCTTCCTTCAAATGTTAGGCGCAGCATGGGAGTGGTTGTGCCTCTATCAGTGGTGTATAGGTTGGGCCTTATGCCTCTCCCTTGCAAGGAAAGTGAAAACCAGCCTCATTTATTAGGGTGTATCCAGATATCTCCAGGGTTTGGTAATAGAAGACTTGGGAGTGCCAAGAAATAGCAAGGGACACATAGAAAGGCGAAGTCCTTATGCTGAAGAGGCAGTCTTAAGTAAGGTGAGGTGATGAAACCAGAAAGGTTACCTATAGAAGAGAATGGGATTCTGTCTACTGTTTAAAGAGGGTTCTGTTTTTCTGCCTTCTGAACAGGATAAGTGTCAAGCTCTATTTTATACAGCACTAGTGGACGTTCAGCCCATTAAATTAACGGGCGCTAGAACATATGTGGTGAAACATTTTTAAAAACAGGACTTATTTCCCTCAGGCAAGTGGGATTAGGACAGCAGCCTTCAGGTAAGGCAGCCGGGCCTCATCCTGCGGCGCGTCCAAGAGAAGCTGTGAGGGAAACTGGCCCCTCCTGTTACATAAAAGTCCCTAAAGCGTGCGGCGGAGGAGGGGGAATGGGCTCAAATCCCACGTACTGGGGAGGGGGGGGTCCGGTTTCCCTCCGTAAGCAAACTCCGTGTGGAAACGGCCATGGCAGCCCCCGCCTCTCTTTGCCCTTTTGGCTCCCAGCCCCTTCACGAACCACACCGAGTTCCTGTACAGGGACATGGCGAGGACGGGACGGGGGCTGCTTTGAGCCCCTGAGGGAGGGAGGCCACCTCCCGGGCAGGGCCGTCGGCCTAGGGCGGGCGTGTGAGAGGAATCCTTGTGTAACTCCCATCACTCACACACACAAAATGGCCGCCAGCAACTTTCTTTGAGTGCAGGGCGAGGCAGCCCCTCCCCTCCCGCACTTCCGATTGGCAGCCTCCGACTGTCTCATCTGCATAGAGTCTCTGCGCTCCAATCCCTGTGTCCGTGGGGCACATGCTCAGTAGCGCAGTTCCACTGACACACACCACGGACGTGGGGACATTAGGGAATTATTATATAGGATACCCTTTATTCACACTTGTAGTGAATGTACACTTGAATAGCCTTTCTTTATGCCGGTTTTCATGTGCTGTTATTTTGGCCATTTCCCGAACAGACTCAGGTAATTACCGGTAGGTGTATTAAGTGATATGCCTGAGCTGGAACTTCGCAAACCACACCTTGTCAGGTCTGTGTTTCCCTTTGGATTCTCATGTGTTCATTTCTGGGCCCAGTTCTGAATTCTGGTTTTCATCTTTAATGTCTTTATTGGTTTGGGACCAAAGTTCCTGGAAGATTGCCTTTGTCCACATGTACGTACTCTGACCTTAAGAGCTTCTTCCCAGTTCCTTCCTTTGGTGCACCCACCAGGTGAGGTCTACTGAGACAAGGGGCATCTTAGTGGTGGTAGCCAGGATATGGAATACCTTTGTCACAGAGAAAGCCCGTGCCTACCTTGATGCCATTTTGGTGCCAGGCAAAAACATTATTGTTTTCCTAGGGTTTTAAATCATTTTGCTTCTGCCTCTTGTTCTTATACTGCTTTTATATACTTTATTGTTAGCCTGCCTTCTTGTGCATTTGAATTTTTTTCTTGTCGTAAGCTGTCCAGAAGAACTTGTTGACACATACCCAGCTAAAATAAATACATGAATGTTGTCTGAGAACAGTTATAGATTTTTTCCTTCTTTATAGGCATTGTTGGATTTTTTGGGGGGGGGCAGTCACTCTTTTTTTGGGTAGGGTTGAGAGACTCTTAAGTATTTAAGGTACCTTTTGGAATTTCCTCCCATTAAGGAAATGGGATATTAGGCTCCTTCTCTGCTGTCTCTTTTTGTGCCTACTGAAAGCCTGCCTCTTCCAACAAGTTTTTTTTATGTAGAGATCTCTTATAGTCTGCATCTGTATTGGGATTTTCCAGATGTTTTATTGTTTGTGTGTTTGCCATCCTGGGCTTCTTTGTGAGGAAGGGCAGGATATAAAATAAATAATTGTCTATGAAAAGCTTCCCCACATACTGGGGATGCCCCAAATATGATAATAGCAGGACCTGCTACCACAAAATGTCAAAGTGGTATTCTGGTTTTCGCAACTGGCCTTGGGAATACTCTCAGCAGCATGAATGAGAGCACAGCAAAAATGCAATCCCAGCAAGAAGTGTGAGGTCATTACAGCTGCAGTTGTGGATTCCTGGACCTGCTTGAGAGAGGGAATGGAAGATGATACTTTCTGAATGCAAGAGGGGTAGAGAAGGGGAAAAGAAGGAGCAGCAAAGGAAGAATTGAAGATGGTTACAACACAGTCCCAAGCACTGCTGGAGTGGGTTTAGACATGGGTGGCGCTGTGGTCTGAACCACTCAGCCAAGGCTTGCCGATCGGAAGGTCGGCGGTTCGAATCCCTGCGACAGGGTGAGCTCCCGTTGCTCGGTCCCTGCTCCTGCCCACCTAGCAGTTCGAAAGCACGTCAAAGTGCAAGTAGATAAATAGGTACCACTCTGGCGGGAAGGTAAACAGCATTTCCGTGCACTGTTCTGGTTTGCCAGAAGCGGCTTAGTCATGCTGGCCACATGACCCGGAAAGTTTTCTGTGGACAAATGCAGGCTCCTTTGGCCTGAAGCGAGATGAGCGCCACAATCCCATAGTTGCCTTTGACTGGACTTAACCATCCAGGGGTCCCTTACCTTTTACACAAAAGTTATGGTTAAATAAATTCAAAATTGCAAGCCAACTAAAAAACAAACAAACAAACCCTTATGCCTCATTTGAAAATTAAAGGGTCCCTTCCCCCCATTTCTGGCTGTATCATGTGAGTGATCATAATATCACAAAAGTTAAAAACACTGCAACTAAAAACAAAAACGTTGTCAAAAATTAAAGCCTGAAATATTTCAAAGCCTTTCTTTCTTAATATTACCCCGCCTTTTTATTGTAATGACAAAATGGTGGCAGTTCAGCAAATAAATCACAACATGGAAAGAATCTGCTTTTGTTAGGAAACAATACCTTTCAGGTTGAACCTGCTGTCTGTGAGCTATTAAATAACAAGCATCTGCAAAATTGGCAAAACTGGAGGGAAGGATGGGAAGGACAGATGGATCTTAATGAGAAAAAGTTTATGAAACGTTTGATAATTTTACTTCTAATAAGACCTTTCCAGTATGTTCAGCTTTTTTCCTTGGGCATTTTGATTGTCCACAGGATACATCCAGTGAGCAGAAATCTAGGTGCAGAATGCTACAAAGAGTTAATGTGAATTGGTTTATGCATTGTCATAACTGAATTCAAATACTTCTCTGAGGTATAATTTCATAAGGAGGACAATTATCGAATCATGTGGCTTGTTCCCTGTTCCACCCCTTTTCTCTCTTAAACTGGGTACAAAGTTTTCAGCAGGAAAATATGGCTCATGGCTCTCTCTCTCTCTCTCTGTTTTATATTTTCTAAATATAACCTCTCAGAAACAAGTGGTGCAGCCTTGGAATTTAAAAGAGTCTTTTAACATCTAACCTGCAAATGCAAAAGCCACCCAGTCTTCTGAATAGTCAATACTCAAGAGCAAGACACAAATGTATGGCATAAACAGTTTAAACTTAAGTTTAACAACACTTGCTCTAAATATGTGGTTTGAATGTTTCCTGCAGAGGATGGCCAAAACAATGATTTTTTTCAAAAGCCATGAAAGCAGTTACCTTACAGTGTACACAATCACAACTTTTTTTTTAGTTACAGGTAGGTAGCCGTGTTGGTCTGCCGTAGTCGAAACAAGGTAAAAAAATTCCTTCCAGCAGCACCTTAGACACCAACTAAGTTTATTATTGGTATGAGCTTTCGTGTGCATGCACACTTCTTCAGATACGAAAGTTCATACCAATAACAAACTTAGTTGGTCTCTAAGGTGCTACTGGAAGGAATTTTTTTTAAATTTTGTTTCAACTTTTTTTTTCTCATTCAGCAGTTACAATTACAATGCCTACAATTAAAAATAGAATAGTGTTCCAGTTTATTCTAGTTCCAACCTGGTCCACATTGTTTGCATGAGTCCAGCAAGGGCAGAACACAAAGTGTGGGGCTGGATTCACAGATTAGTGTAGTATTTTATTAGTATTTTCCTGAGAAGCTTTATATTTATTGAGTTATTTTAAATATTTACGCTCCACTTTTTAGGGCAATGTTCTAACGAGGTGGCTTTTCACCAATAAATAAAAAAATAATTACAGTAAAAATAGAAAATGTAAATTAATGGAAACTAGACACCAACACAAATCCAGAATGACAAGAGTTCTAATCTCGGAGACTTCAGCATAAGGATCCAAAGAGACTTCATTATTAGTAAAAATTAATCAGAGAAGTCTAAGTAAAACAAATGAGTCATTAGAGCTGATTGAAAAGCAACCAAAAGGGGTCTGTCAATGATGGGGGGAGGGAGTTCTAAAGATTCAAAAACACCACTGAAAAGAGCCAGTGTGTTGTAGTGGTTAAGAGCGGTAGACTCGTAATCTGGTGAACTGGGTTCGCGTCTCCGCTCCTCCACATGCAGCTACTGGGTGACCTTGGGTTAGTCACACTTCTCTGAAGTCTCTCAGCCCCCCTCACCTCACAGAGTGTTTGTTGTGGGGGAGGAAGGGAAAGGAGAATGTTAGCCGCTTTGAGACTCCTTCGGGTAGTGATAAAGCGGAATATCAAATCCAAACTCTTCTTCTTCTTTTCTTCTACTTCTTCTTCTTCTTCTTCTTCTTCTTCTTCTTCTTCTTCTTCTCTGTCTTAGTTGTTGTCAACCTGTTTTTCCCCTGGCAGACCCAGAAACAATCTCTGAGGTGAATGATCCTAAGGTTCAAGCAGGTTCATATGGGTATAGGCAGGGTGCAGGAATGTGTGGTAGCATCTCAGCACCAGAGGTGGATGAGTCAGATTATCTAGATCCATTCCAGTTTGGTTTCAGACCTGATTATGGGATAGAGACGGGTTTGATCACCTCGGTAGATGACTTCTGCCAGCAATTGGATAGGGAGAGTTGTCCCAGTTGGTTCTGTGGGACCTTTCAGCAGCTTTATACTATTGACCATGGTACCCTTCTGGGCTCCCTTGCTATGGAGGCCCTCGGGAATCTATTCTGGCCCCTGTGCTGTTTAACATCTACGTGAAACAGCTGGAGTTTGGGAGTTTGATGTCACCAGCATGCTGGTCGCACCTAGCTCTATTACAACAAAGAGCACCAGTCCAGAAGGATGTCCAAGATGTGTACCTGATTCATCAAGGGCTGTGCAACTCTATCCAGAACAGGTTACAAACCTCCATCCAGATGGGAACTTTCTATGCAAAACAGTACTCTCCACCCTCTTGTATTTCAGCTTATTTGCCTTCATCCAACTACAGTCAGAATTTAGTGCTGCAGCTGGAGCCTGCCATGATACATCTTTGGGGTCCACACAACAATGCATAGAGTGGATTTTGACACAGTCTTTTCTCCCTGCTTTTTATCCTTTTTCTTCTGGCGGCCATCACTAGCATAATGGTGAAGACATGCATTGCACCTTGGATTCCTAGGCTATCTGGGGAGTTCAAGGTGGAACACATTGCACAGCCACTAGCTCTTAGCAAGCTTGTCCAAAACATGGAATTTAAACAACAGCCTTAAGTTGATTTAAGTAGAACACATTTGATGCTTGGAAGTCACTTACACGTGGAGAAAAGTACCAAATCTGAAAAGTACCTCACTGAAGACTCCTGAATAAGCTTACCAGTCATGGAATAAGAGGAAATGCCCTTTTGAGGATTAGGAACTGGTTAAGTAGCAGGTGGCGCTGTGGGTTAAACCACAGAGCCTAGGGCTTGCTGATCAGAAGGTCGGCGGTTTGAATCCCTGTGACGGGGTGAGCTCCTGTTGCTCGGTCCCAGCTGCTGCCCACCTAGCAATTCAAAAGCACATAAAAGTGCAAGTAGATAGGAACCGCTCTAGTGGGAAGGTAAACGACGTTTCCGTGTGCTGTTCTGGTTTGTCAGAAGCAGCTTAGTCATGCTGGCCACATGACCTGGAAGCTGTACGCTGGCTCTCGGCCAATAAAGCGAGATGAGCGCCGCAACCCCAGAGTCGGTCATGACTGGACCAAATGGTCAGGGGTCCCTTTACCTTTAAGTAGCAGGAAGCAGAGAGGAATAAATGTACAGTTACCCAGATGGAGGAATGTAGAAAGTGGAGTTCACCAAGGATTTCTATTGGGATATATGCTTTTAAATGTGTTTATGAATCACCAGAGTTAAGGGTGAGCAGTGAAGTTGCCAAATGTTTTATGATATTAAGTTGTTCTGGGTTGTTAAAACAAAAAAGGTTGTGAAGAGCTCTGAGGGGGCATCTCCAAACTTAGTGAATATGGGGTAAAATAGCAGATGCAAGTCTGTGTAAACAAATGTTTCTCCTACAAATGGACCTTGAGCTTGTTTGGAGGTTCTAGCAGGGGAGCGCAGCTATCGTATACCCTTGACCGAAGAACGGTACACACTCCTTCAATCTGGGATTGAACGGTACACACTCCTTCAATCTGGATTTCGCCTCAATCTCTGTTAATGACAGGCTACGAGAGAGCAAGAGAAAGCATTCGCCAACGAATTTGGGATGTCGAATTCCAACGTCATACGAGTGAGGCAAACAAATATCCAATTATAAAGGACAACGGAAGAGGTTTCTCCCCAGCTAAATATTTGGCAAAACTACAAATACCCAAATACAGACGGGCATTCACCCTTGCCAGACTCAACGTATTACCGTCCGCCCTTTTACAGGGAAGATTTGCAGGCAGACCGTATATTGAACGAACTTGCCCTTGTGGCTTACCTGAGGTGGAATCTATTGCCCATGTTTTACTAAGCTGCCGCTTTTATAATGATATACGGCGAGTTTTTATTTCCCCCCTTATACAAAATGTCCCAAATGAATCTCTGCACCTTAAATGTCTTGTTGAAGACACAAATCCCGAGATCACAATGAAAGTGGCCAAATATTGCGCAGCAGCTATAAAATTTAGGGAACAAGCGCTGTCACTGACACGATCGAGACAAAATGGCGGCCTCTAACCATAACCACAAGCCCGATTCCCAATATATGCGTGGTAACTTTTTATCTATTGGTCTATGACCGTTAAATAAAGAATGAAATGAATAAACAAATGTTTACACAGTGCATGTTTTGGGGGGCCTCGTTATTTCACATACACGCTCATGCTGTCTGAACTGTCAGTGACTGACTAGGAACAAGGATTGGGATAGGATCGGAGAAATTACTTGAAGATAAAGGCTATCATAGGCTGCTAGGGTTGCCATACACCTGGAATTTCCCAGACATACCCAGAATACTGCATTTGGAAGCAGTGTCCGGGCGGAAATCAGCAAAATGTCCAGGAAAATTCCATGTGTAAGACAACCCATGTCGGTAGTGTAGTTTTTGCATATTTTCCTTAAAACTGTCAGTTTTTGTTGCGATTTTCACTGTTTGAAATATGGCGACCCTATTGGCTACTATCCATGATAGCTATGTTCTGCCCCCATGGTCTGATGCAGTACGCTTCTGAATATTAGTTACTGAAAACTGCAGGATGGGAGAGTGTATTGTGCATGTGTCCTGTTTGTGGGTTTCCCACAGGCATCTGGTTGGCCGCAGTGAGAACCAGATGCTGGGCTAGGTGGCCCATTGGCCTGTTTTTATCCATTACAGTTTATAATACACCATAAAGCTTATGAATTTGTTGCATTTTAGGTTGGACAAGATGGCCCTCATGGTCCCTTCCAATGCTACAATTCTATGATGCTATGAGCAGTGGAATAGTGCAGTCAAGCACACAAAGTGTTGCATGCATGTACTAGCATTTTTTTTAGACAAGGAGAAATGTTTTCAGTTTATGAAATTCATATATCAAGCACTCTTGACAGTCCCTTAACCAACATCCTGCCCTTCAGAGTTATAAGATAACTTTTCTAATTTCTGTCACCCATTGTGGGATTTCAGTTGAAACCACCCAACTTTTTTTAGTGCGGTTGCACGATAAATTTCAAGTAAACTTTCACTGGGCTATAAAAACTTGTTGAATAATATATATTTGACAGTTGATGCTGCAGATAGAATCCCAGTTGGAAAGGGGAGAATGCCAAATCTGACAGCTTGTCAGTTCCCTGATCTTCAAACCACAAGCAGTCTCTCTTGTAGTGTTGCATCTACTGTATCATCATCAGCTGCTGGCTGCGATTTTCCTGCTCCTGGCTTTTGCTGACCCCACCCACAGCATGAATGGGATGTTTGGATGTGAAATAAATAATGTAGAAGAAGAAGATTGAAAAGATCAGAAAAGAAATAAGAAAGCGGGTGCCTTAAACAGCTTTCTTTATCAAACTGACATTCCAGCCCATTTTAATTTCATTTAATGAATGTGCAGTTTTACACAACTCTCTCTCTCTCTTGCTTCTTAAGCCTTTATTGGTATACACAATGTAGACAAATATCCACACGAACATTTCCCTCAAAGGAAAATGAGAGAATTGTTTTTGTTTAAATGTGTGTTGTAAGTTCTAAGCACTTTGCAAACATCCTCTTAACTAACTTGCCGAGCCGTGGAACGCTTCTGAGGAATTCTGCTCTAATCCTGAGCTCAGCTGTTGCATGCTTATTTTGTGTATAATTTTTCTTTGATATATTTTTTTAAAAAACTATTAATTGCACAGGTAATTATGCTGCCAAAGATAACTCTTTGGGGTGACCTTGATTTGTGGGGGAAGGTTAAGCTCATGAGTCAATTTGTCCCACAAAAATATGTTGGGCTTAAAAGTGCTGAACAATGGCTGACTCATGTCATGCTCATTCCTAGGAAACTTCAATAATTACCGGTATATACAAGCTTGAAACAAAAAAACACAAGTGGTGACACGCAAGACCTAACAAGACATGAATGATCTAGTTGAGATTCCTGCATTTCAGGGCGTGGACTAGATGACCCTTGGGGTCCCTACCAACCCGAGAGTTGTATGATTCTATGATATTTGTCTACTCAGAAGTAAGGACCATTGTGTTTAGTGGGTTTTATTCCCAGTTAAGAGTATAAGATTGTAGGCTAAAGTGATAGCACTGTCCAAATAAATAGACTTTGTAGTACACACATTTATACTATCCATAAATACCGGTAAGTAACTATGTCAAAACTCCATAAGGATTTAAACTCACACAAAAGATGCACCAAAACTCTTTTGAGCGTGCTGAAAATAATGATCAGGCATGCTGTGCTAAAAAGGCAGCCTTGTTTGCTAGGAATGGTGCCATTCTCAAGTGATTCCCGTGCTGGCACTTAATTTGGAGAAGAGTATGGAAAGGAAATGGTTGATTCTGGCATTAACAAACTCCCCAAGAAGGAAAAACGGTCTGCAGTATACTTACTGCATGTCATGACATTGTTTCAAAGATGCTTTGATTTTGGGGAACCGCTGTGCAAGGCATTGCCAAAGGGAAGTGAGTACTTGATGACGATTTTCACTTTGTGGGGTTTATTTTTTGTTGTTTGCTTGCTTCTGGGTGTGGGCCTTAGCAATCGGATGTAGCATGCATGGGCAAATATCCTAAGCGTTACAACTTCATTTTTCATGCCTCAACTTCCCGTACTGAAATGTGTGCTACTTCCAGGTGCCTGGAAAACTTTTCTGTATTATTTAGAAAATGCCAACATGACTGGGCAGAGATTATTATTTTTTAAGGATGGCTAAACCCAGAGCTGTCAATCAGGCTTAGTCTCTAACTTTTGCATCTGTAGGCACAGATGTGCTGGTGCTAGGAGGACCATCGACAGTACCATGAGCTGCAGAATGGACAGAATCTTTGACACTGAATGAATAATGATGAAAGTAGTTAACTCAACAGTGAGCTAGTGGCATTATATCCAAAAAAATTCCATAAAATTTTATTAAAGTTTTTTCCTAATACAATTAAAATGCTTATCTAAATAAAAAACAAAAACAGAAAGAGGAAAAGAAAATGCAGATAGCTGTCAAAGATAGCTCTTAACCACAGAAAAAGAAGTGGATGCTCTCAGATTTCACGTGGGAGCTTTTCAATAGATATATATTTTCAGTAGGGGCACCTTCTATCTACCAGAACCTTGTGATCTTCATCAGAAGTCCTTGTCTGGGCCACACTGTGGTTTGGGATTAGGTTGCTAGTGACTGGAAGGCTAGTGACCTTCTCACTCGTGCATTTGGAATATTCTCACCAGAGAAGCTCACCTTCCCCCTAGTTTAATGAATTTCTGGTACCTGGTGATAACTTTAATTTTCAGACATTTTAGCATCTTGGATTGGTTGACATATGGTAACCCTACAGACTAGGCAGTCGAGTTCCCCATATTTGGGGAAATTGCAGGGGTCCACACACCTGGAATGCAGTGGATGAGACCTACCCTAGAAAAAACTTCATGATCAAGGTATCTCCCCTGCCAGATAACCCAACTTAACCCTACTAAAGGCTGTTGCCCTAAAATACAAGAATTTTGCACCAGCAAAAAAGCCTGCTGCAATGTTCTGCTAACAGGATCGGTGATCCTGCAAGGGAATTATCAAGAACCAGAAGTTCTCAAAAGAAGATAACCAGAAGTTATCAAAGTTCAGAAGAAAATTCAAACCATCAATTTCAGGTATCTGGAGTCTGCAATGCTGTGCAACAGACAAGTCATGTGAGACGTCCACTTTCCTGTTTCAGCTCTAAATGAAGAGTTTGCTCAGATCAATGGCAAACTCCTAAATTATATCACCACCACAATAATCAAATGTCACCCATGTGTGTGGACTGTCACCAAGAGATTTGTCTGTACCAATAGTACAGCTTTTATTGTCACCTTGAAAAAGTCATTCTCCTAAATCAGAGGGAAGTCAGGAAGCGTCTTGAAACTTGGATCTGATTTTTGCAGACAGCAAGCTCCAGCCCTGACGTAACGATAGCTGCTGCCAAACAGCTTTTAACTTGCACAACCTTTTAGGATCCTTGGAGGACCCTTTGCTAGTTAAATAGCTATAACAGAAGAATTGCAGGTCTGACTCCTTGTATATCCAGTCTTAAACACATTCTTTCATTCTTTCAAACTTATTTCTGAGAATGGTGAAGTTATAATACAGCTTATTTGGAAAGCAGTGTTAACATGTTTCATACCCCATCCTTTGGTCAAAGCAGTGTTATCAGCATGAAATATTTGATCACAACTGGTTGGAGTGTGATTAAGATGGCAACGATCCTTGGTGTCAACTTCTGTGATACTTTGATCTTTTTCCCCCAGGCAGTTGCAGATTTATCTGATGGTTTTTAAGGTGGTTTATGTTGTAAATAGGGATGCGGGTGGCGCTGTGGGTTAAACTACAGAGCCTAGGGCTTGCCGATCAGAAGGTCGGCGGTTCGAATCCCCGCGGTGGGGTGAGCTCCCGTTGCTTGCTCCCTGCTCCTGCCAACCTAGCAGTTCAAAAGCACGTCAAAGTGCAAGTAGATAAATACCGTAGGTATCGCTCCGGCGGGAAGGTAAACAGCGTTTCTGTGCGCTGCTCTAGTTCGCCAGAAGCAGCTTAAGTCATGCTGGCCACATGACCCGGAAGCTGTACGCTGGCTCCCTTGGCCTATAGAGCGAGATGAGCGCCGCGACCCCAAGGTCATCCGCAACTGGACCTAACGGCCAGGGAAACCTTTACCTTTATGTTGTAAATCATCCTGAGATCTGCGGATGAAGGGCGGTATACAAATTCAGTAAATGAAATAAAAATAAAATAGAATCTAACTAAATGTTATGTAAACTTGTGTATTGAAACCCATGGGCCTCCCCCATTTCAATGTAAAAAGGTAAAGGTAAAGGACCACTGACAGTTACGGTAAGTCCAGTCGCGAACGACTCTGGGGTTGCGGCACTCATCTCGCTTTACTGGCCGAGGGAGTCGACGTTTGTCCGCAGACAGTTTTTCCGGGTCATGTGGCCAGCATGACTAAGCCGCTTCTGGCGAAACCAGAGCAGCGCACGGAAACGTCATTTACCTTCCCGCCAGAGCGGTACCTATTTATCTACTTGCACTTTGACGTGCTTTTGAACTGCTAGGTTGGCAGGATCTGGGACCGAGCAATGGGAGCTCACCCCATTGCGGAGATTCGAACTGCTGACCTTCCGATCGGCAAGCCCTAGGCTCAGTGGTTTAGACCACAGCGCCACCTGCATTTTTTGGGTCAGGAAGCTTCTTTAGTGACAGGTTTATTCAGGGTGTGTGCGCATCATACTATTCCAATCATAGTCTTTCTCTAATTAATTCTGGACACTGTCTTTTACCCTGTACAGAGTTATAACCTTTAATAAACTACAGTACCCAAAATTCTTTAAGTGAAAAGATATGCTTGGAATGTGCATTAAAGGTATAGTGTATGCCCAGCCTCAGAGTGTAGAACTGACAGGCAGAGGTATGCTACATCCCTTCCCTGTCCATTATTTTCTTCCTCAAACTGCTCTTCCTAGGAGTTAATGAATCTTTCAGTTTTGGCGCCTTGTAGTTTCTCATATTTCCAATTTTAAGTTCAGTTCACCCCAAATTCACATATGTTCATGTATAATGAAAATTAAAAGGCTTGTATGAAAATTTGTATATTTTCATATGCATTTCTCCCCATATATGCATTTTTTTGCATGCAATTTTGCCAAGTATGTGCAACTTTGCAAGCAAATTCCCCCTAATGCAATGCGGCTTCACCCCCTGCAACAGCCCAGTAAGCAAGTTGAATCACAAGTAAGATAGCTTTCATTCAGGAAAGTGCTAATGCAAATTAGGGTTTACATGCTCTAACTCAGGGGTGTCAAACTCCGGCCCTCCAGATGTTTTGAGACTACAATTCCCATCATCCCTGACCACTGGTCCTGTTAGCTAGGGCTGATGGGAATTGTAGTTCCAAAACATCTGGAGGGCCGGAGTTTGACACCCCTGCTAAAGAGCACTAGGGTCACATCAGCAGCCAAACCTTTGTTTCACTGACATATAAAGGAGTTGAAAGATATAATGCTTTATGCTGAATCATATTACAGGGTCTCTTGCATCTCTGGCATGCAATGCACACTCCTCTGCCAAGATTCATCTGTAGAGATAGGGGCACACATAAACAAGCAATGCAAATCAGAATTGTGGGTGTTTATTTTTTCTGGCGCCTCCAGCACAATACAGAAGCCTATGAAACTTAAAGAAACACCTCCATGCCTGCAGCATAATCTGTGACTGTGGTTGTGTTTATATTAACAGTGCATTCCATCTGATTCAATATATAGTGAAAAGTAGCCTATAGTTTGAACTGCTATAGCATTGATTTTGAGCTTTCCAAGTGAATATCTGGGAGACACACATGTATAGAAAATGTCCCAACAAAGGAAATATACAGTATAAGATAAAATTGGGAGGAAAGATAAAAGGAAAAACTAGGATGAAGATGTTACTGGACTGAGGAGATTTCTGAAGTAAGGATATTAAATGAGAACATAGAAATTAAGGAGGGAAATGCCGTGGAGAAGTCAATAAATGTCAATAAAGGGTGACAAAATCAATGGCAGAATTTGAAATGGGAAAGAGGATAACTTGACTGATGTTTTGAAGTCAGTGCAAAGTTCTTTAGAGAGATTGGAGACATCCCTTAGCAACCACAGAGAAGATTTATTTCAAATTGGAATAACCCCCTCCTCCCGAAATATCTGAGACAATTCACCAACTAAGGAGAACACATCACTGCCAGAGATTGGCAGAAAGATGTGTTTATGTCTGCCAAATGATAATAACATTATCTAGTAAATTCTCAGACACATGTCTATTTCACTCCCAGGGTGTGGGATATAGATGACTTCACCCATGCAAGGTTTTCACAGCATGTTGTTGATATCAAAATGCCAGCTTGTGTTTGTTCCCCATTTACTCCAGATCTACCCTTTCTGCAGAAAATCTGTTAAGTTAAAAAGCATTTGTTGCCAATGGAGCATTTGCAGTATCTGAAAGAACTGTTTGCAAATGTAGGCCCTCATCTGAAAGCACCCCCTGACACTCATTTTGCAAATGTCCTAGAAGCTGTCCTGATGAACTGGGCCAGTGAACAGGTAGCCATGTGGAATCCATGAAACTACTAACAAACAATGTTCTAATGTAGCTTATAACTGATCTCCCTAGCATTGCTAAGAGGCCAGCTGGGTGGTGCCTGTGAAACCTTAGGCAGCATCCCTTTTTTAAATTCAACAAAGCAAATCAGAAAATAAAACTACATATGTAGGTTTAAAAAAAAACCCACACCTGTCTTGTACTAGTCGTCCCTTGCTTTACTTCACTATACTAACAATGTTATGCTACTCCTTCTTCCGCTAGGTTATGATATACTGATTCACACAATAAAGAAGGAGCGAAGCCCTTACACTGGCAATGCATTATCTCTGACATAAGAAAACAGCTGCATCATCAGTTATGACTACCTAATGTGTAATACATGAATCATAACAGAGCTCCTTCACCAAATTTGTTAAGGCAGGTTTCGAAATACCATCCTTCAGACAAGGTTCAAATGTGCTGTTGAAAGTCTAAAATGGCAATAAGATGTTACCCTCTTGCTTAACCCCTTCTATATAAATAGATAAAACTTTTTATTCATTGAAATAGGACTTTGTTTCAGCTATCTTTGTCAGACTAAGAAGCAGTTGCCTTTTTAGTTACTATACCCGCTCCTTAATGGGTTGCGTAACAATACACCCACACTTGGAAAATGATGAAACTTGAAGCTCCCAGATGTCAGCATGCTAGAAATATATACCTACAAGATGTCTCCAAAATTTCTGTTGCTTCACAATTTCCCTTCCAGCGAAGATTAAAGGACAGCTGCCACAGACCAAACAAGCAAGCATCTACAATAAATGGAAACACTCCATAGCTGACTGCAGTGTTGGCTGTGTTACAAAACCGCATTGCCACCCTCTTCTGACATATGTAAAAGCTAATGTTGCTGCCGAACATCTATTTCTATTTGAATCATAAACAAACTGTTTGTAAGCTGCAGCTGGTCTGGAACATTGCTGCTTTTTTGAAATAAGGTGTATTTCTATATTAGCTGCTTTCTCTAGAACCGGCAATCATTTGTTCACCCAATTATTATGGATGACCCCGATGACATCATTGCCATCCTGTTGCATTGCAGTATTTATTGTGGTACTCTTGTCTTTAGTCAGACCTGGTCCCTGGTTATTGCAGTTCCAGGAAAGGCTGGCAAAGTGTTATTAAGGTGCCTGGCGAAGGAACAAGCTCAAGAGAAGGTGATGTTCCTGGTGATGCCCCACCTTTTCCTGGTTGTATGGTGTTATGTACTGAACTGATTGGCCTACAGGAGCAGCCAATCAGGCTCCTGTATGAAGTGAAGCAGCAACCTAATTGGCCTACAGGAGTAGCCCGTAATTAACCAATCAGGCGGGACCCATTGTGTATATATAGCAGACGTTTTGGGGAAATGTTTTCAGTCTCTGTTCACTGTTTTACAAGCTGCAATAAAGAGCATGAAACCACTACAGGACTCTGAGTATATTTCATATTGCTAATGGGCTGTGTGGAGAAATACGTTTATTGGGACAGGGTTTGTTTTATATACAACATAGAAGAGTTGCTGTGTATGTGGAGTTATGTGAAGGGTTAAGCTTGTAATACTAAGTAGGTGGTTGGCAGCTGGCAGTTAGTTGTGTAAGACCAGACTGGGAAAAGATGGGTTCTTATACAGAAGTAGTGGGCTGTAAAAAAAATTCTTCTGATTGGCTTGTTAGGTAAAATTTTTGGGAACGTATTGGATTGGAAAAGTGGTCTGATGAGAGGGAGAATGCTATGCCATTCAAATTTGATTGTTAGAAGGGCAGGTTGGCAAATAAAAAGGCCAGTTCTACCACTGTTCAGGGAAAGTGAGACTTGGAAATGCAGTGGAACAGAAGAAGGAGCTGGGAGAAAAGGCAAAATATGAAGAAGACAGGAGAAAAGGCTGGGAGAAGAGGCAGAATATGATGGAAGACAGGAGGCTACTGAAGCTGAGAAAGACCTGGCAGTATAGTCCGAGAGAGCTGAATTTCTGGCTTAAGCTGAAGATTGCCAGAGAGGTCATCGAAGGGCTGTGAGCAGTGAGGAAGAGTTCAGCCAGGAGCTTCTGGAGCTGACCAGAGAGAGAACAGTCTAGTCTGCAAGATTCCTCTGTACCTGGTGGTGTTGAGATTGACTGACTGGGGAAAAGGGACTAAAGGTAGCTGGCATATACCAACCGTTTTATATAAGCTTCTCCATTTTCAGACAACTACAGGTCTATAGATGAAGGTAAACAGCGTAGTACAGGTATATGGTGGCAGTGGTTAAAAAGTGTGAAAAGTAAGTGCCATGGTAGCAGTAAAGTAAAAACTCTTGTACACTTGGTGAATCTGCAGTGTTAAAAAAATAGAAGCTGGTTCTCTAATATGAAGTGGAGACTCCCCATGTTTTTAAACAACACTTAATTTTTGTTCCAGGGTGAGTGAGGTATACTCTACTGGGAATAAGCAGAGTTTGACTTTAAAAAAAAAGTATTTTCCATTCCTGTGGGTTTGCAACAACACAACTGCAGTGTACCCTGCAGGTCTGGGTTTGGTGCAACCACTCCTTGACTTTGTCTTGAGAAGAGGAAAGACTTGACAAATGGGTGGTAGTGGATTGGTCAGGTATGGGCAAGTGCAGCTACGGTAGAACAATGTTTGGGCTAGTTCAGGGGTGAAGGTGCAAATTTGAAGGTTCTGTGACAATCCAAGATCTAACAAGAAAGAGAATGAGGAGAGACCTAACTATAAAACTAACCAAGTCTGGGAAGAAGAGTAACTGAAGTAGTCTGAGTAACTGGAAGACTAAATTGAGAAGGAAACAAAATTAAGAGGAAACAAACCTAACCACAAGCTTCGCTGTGGATGTTATTTGGAATGAATCATTTGTTCTCATCATCTTCAAAGTAACATTTTCCCTTCGATTCTTCCAATTAACTGTGTTCTATCAAAAGCTCATAAACAATGCCATATAAAAATTCTGTTGAGTCCCAAGAAATATGGTTTGAGTCTTTCCAAGCATAGGGTACCTTTACAATTAATGTGAAAAGCGTTGAATGGGAGTGAGCTTGAAGTCCGTTACAGCTGTGCCATAGTTTGGTCTTTTTGACTGAACCAAGCTTTCACATACACCTAACTGTTCTCTCACTATTTTCAGATTCTCCACAGCTCTCTTCTCTTTACATACCCTCCAGGGAGGTTTGGTGGTCCTATGCAAACATTGCTATGAAAGTGAGCAGCTTATCAGGACGCGTGGAGCCACCATGAATTCTTCCACGAATTTGTTTAATCCAGTTTTATTTTTAAACCGTATCCTCCTCCCATCAGTAGTTTCTGGGGCTTGACGTCTTTCCTTTTTCAGGCATAGTCTAGTCTGTTTCATTCTTTTTGTCAAGGTTGCTAGTGGACGTCATGTGCGTTTGTATTAACTGGCTGGTATTCAAGATGTTTAAAAGTCATCTAAAGCTAAAACTTCCCCTTTGTTGCCGTTTCTGATACAAAAGCTTTTAGTGAAGTCAACAGATGGTTTAGCGTTTAGTGAGTGCTTTTTCTTTCCTCCTTGCATTTGGCTACTGTCTGTTTTTTCTTCTCTAATGAACTTTCCGTTTAAGACTGTTTAGAAACAAAACAGTCAGGATTGGATAGCTCTGTGGACCTTTGATGGAAGCATTTAACAAATTACTTCTGAATATGACTGAGCGTTGCCTTTTATTTCAGTTAAAAGTTATTTTATAGTTTTTCACGGTGTTTTTTAAATTGATTGTGCAAAGATGCTTGGCCAATAGCATGAACAGTAATTGCATCATGGACATTTTGAATGCAAAAAAGGCTGCTCACTTCACATTGTCTGCTTTTGGCAGAAGACTCTGCTATGGCTTAATATGATTATTCATGGACTTCCTTCTGGCTACATAGCCCAAATGAGTATGCTTTGTTTTGCTTTTGTTTTGTTTTAATCTAAAACAATTGTTCACATATAAATTTTGGTATTCCCCCCCCCCCAGCTTGCATTTCCCTTAAGTGGCTTCAGCTGAATTCTTAGAAGAGTGCCAGAAGAGGTTAAAAAATCTGTGACCTCCCTTGCGTAGTAACTGGGATTACACCAAAGGTTCTCTGTGCTGTGAGCTGCTTTCCATCAAGGTCATTGGTGCCTGGCTATGCTTTTAATGATCTCTACTTCTCCAGAGGCCATGCCTGATCATTGTCTAAAATTCGACAAACGGTGACTTCACTGCCTGAGCTCTTCAGTTTTCCTTTGCAGCATCTGCCACAACTGCACAGCTGTGCCATATTCTGATGCGGCCCAAAGACTCTTGTTCTATTTTGGGGCGAAGCTATTGTAAATCGCATAATGTTTAGCACAGCAAAGAAGGGAGTTTGGCCAGCATTTTGACACCGTATGGATGATGGCGGTGTGTTTACCCCAACAACGGTTGTCATACAGATAAAGCATATTTGAAACTCCTGTTAGCAGCATTAAAAAAAGAGAAGAGAAGAAAAAGAGAAAGCAGCTGTTGCTGAGGAAATGAAAGCAATGTCTTGTTCCTACTTGTACCTACACAATGTGCCTGCATTTGCTTGGCTCAGTGTTCCTTATTTCATCTCCATAAAGCTGATTTAATGTAGTTACTTAATGTGCCAGATTAGATTCTGTGGCAGTCTAATCCAGGGGCAGCCAACATGGGTTTGAACCACAACGCCCTTCGCCCCAAGCTATTGGCCATGCTGGCTGAGTTGTAGTGTACAGTATCTGGAGAGAACCACTTTGGCTGTTCTCTGCTCTACTCATTATGAAAGCACATACATATACAAGGTAAGCCATTGTGGTTTGGTGGTCAGAGTATTGAATTAGGAATGGGGAGATCTGGGTTCAAATCTTTACTCAGCCTTGAAGCTCAGTGGGTGAATTTGAGCTCATCGCTGTCTCCTAACTTCTGAAAATAAAATGGGGCGTGGTGGAGGGAGAAGAACAATGTATGTCATTCTAAACTTAGAGGAAGTATAGGATGACAAAGTAGAAAGGGTAAAATCTAAGGCCTTCATAGGATGGCTGATCTTACTTTCAGAACTAAATATGACTCACTTTTTCTGCACTACAAAGTGCTAACCATGATATAAATAACTTGCCTGGAAACTAGTTAAAGGTAGTAAAGGTAATAACTTGCCTGGAAACTGCTTGGGAGACTCTGGATTTCATCAGAAACTTACCTGGTTCCTCATTGAAAAGGTCAGTCAGGGTTGACAAGTTTCACTGGAATAGATTGCTGGCCCATTTCTGCTGAGCATAGCTGCTAGGAGGTATGGTGCTCACCCTCCTAGAATATTGTCCCTAGCATTCCGGAATGCACATGGGGTTCCATTGCCGACAAACTGATATCGAAAGGGTTCCCTAAAAGCAAGAACAAAAACAACAAAGCTTTAGAATGGTGTTGGAGACATGTCCAAAAATCCATAAATGTTTTTTTTATTAGTGACACCTCAGTGGCAAGTAATGGCAGGCAGACAAGTTTTCCTGAAAGGCAACTTGGCCATCTTATTGTTATCCAATGTACAACTGCAGGGAATTTGGTACATTCTCAGGCAAAGGCTCAAGCCTCACCAGCAACCAGAAAACAAATTAAACATGCCCCAGAATACTTTGCAGTGCACAGAATGTTCTGTGGTAGATACAGCTAAGTACCACTTTTTAGAAGTATGAAGCTTTGAGGAACCAACATAGCATGATCAGCAGTTTTGATGCAATTTTTAAAAGATTTTTCCCCATTGCTCATTCCATGTTCCCAGTGCTCAGCAACTATGTCTCCATATGTTGTAGCAAGAGCTTCCTTTCCCAAGAAAATGGCTTGGGTCGTTGACACAATCGCCCCTGAGTGCCCTCTCCTGCTTTGTGGAGCCTGTTTGGCTCCCTGGTATTCTCCAGAGCTTTGGGCGAGGACACAAGCTTTCTGTGACTTGTTTGCAAAGAATTTTGAGGATAAAATCACTTGTATCAATCGGGATCTTGACTCTGCTGTTACAGCAGATGAATCCCCCCATCTCCCATCTCCTCATTCCTCATTCTCATCATTTCCTCTACGGGTCCTGCTACGTGCCCTCTGTCTTTGAGCTCTTTGCTCTCCTACTTTCAAGGCTCGTCAGGTTCTGGGAGATGGAGGGGCTGCGATGCTTTCTAATGACCTGGAAGCGTCAACATTGGTAATCTTTGCTTCTTCCAGTACAGTGGACATAGAATTGGACGTTGCTTACAGGAAGTAGAGCCTCCAGTACAGTGACATTAGTTCACCTGTCTTCCCAAGCGATGTGTAAAAGGTTTCGGAGACACTTCAGTATATACTTCAGCATTGGTCTAGGCATGGGGCAAAATGTGTATACTAATGCTTTAATATTTAAATGCCATGGTTTATACCACTCGTGCTGCTTATTGTCAATGGATAATAAATCGTCCCCCATGTAGCTGGAATAATCATGCTCAACTTAAACAAACCACAATGGGCGACAAACAAAGCAGATATACTCGAGAAATGCAAGTCGCTTGAGGTGACTTTCTCAACAAGTTAAGAAGCTAAATGGGAAGACTGCACCCCACGCAACACCCTGTGGAATTTTACTCAGACGTATCTCCATGTCACCAATCATCCTGTCTGTGGTACTACTTTATTACTCATAGTTGTCTGTAGCCATTATCCAGTGGAACATCTAATCCTAAATACGCTTGCCAATTCATATGTCTGTGACATTTGTGGAATCTCTCTATGGTATCTTATTATCTTAAGTTTTAGATAACACACTTGTTGCTAGCCCACTTTTTTTTGGTAAAGAGATGCTTTCGCCCTCTTGAAACAAACAATACGTTTAAAAACAAAATATATCTTCCAAAAGAAAAATATAAAATAATACAATAGTCTCAAGCTGGTTCATGGATGATGTCTTTGGGGACAGGCTCACCTTTAAGAACCTGATTCTCTGTTCAGCTTCAATAGAGCAACCGAAATATTGGGAAATAGCTATTCTTTAGTCACCATGGGATGTTTGTTTTAATTGCTAAGCATTGACAGAAGTAGTTTCGAAGCCCAGCTTGCATTGTAAAGAGCAATCCTGCTTTGTGCTTAGAATGTTTTATTGAGAGCCAGGAGGAAAAGTAAAAGACCTGGAATGGTAGTGCTCAGTATTGTGTATAATGCTGACTTTCTATTTTGATGTCTTTCAACAGTGGGGTGTAAATAAATAAATAAGATGTGACCGTCCTTTTGCCAATGCATTGTAAAAAGGAAAAAAAAATAGTCCTGGTTGTTCATATATTAAGAATGCAAGAAAGGATTTTTTACTAGGTTGTGTAGGCCTGGCCACTGTAGTCACTGGAACTAAAGCATGCAGTTCCACCCACTTTAAAGCACAATAATTTTATTTCAATGAAATTTGGGATTGGTAAACTTCCTTTGTGTTGCACCCAATGACTTTTCTCCTGATAGTGATTTACATTAAACCATCTGGCATATTTGAGTCAGGAAACGGAAACCAGATTAGAGAAAAATGTAAACATTAATCAAAGTTGGATCTGAGATGAATTTCATACTACTCAATGTATATTTTCCTTGTATTTATGTGCTGTGAAATCAGACATAATTCATCAAGAAGCCATTGGGTTTTTCAAAGCTTCACACTGCAGCTTGGTTTTATCTGTAGCCCAAATAAATGGTAATGAAGAAGACACAATTGTTGTAATTAATCTGATTTAACACATACATACTACACATACAAATATGAGCAACCAAACTAAGGTTCGTGAACAAGGTGTGTTTGAAAAGAAGTTGTGTGGGTGTGATAAATACTTTCAAGGAGCCTGAAGTTTGGGACAGGAAGGTTAATGAGAGGCCAGAATGACTATAAATGTTCCAAGTTGCCAGGCACATCTATTGTTAAAGACATTACTGGTAAATGGCCTAAAATGGCTAGGAAATAGATACCTCTCTGGAATGTGAGAGCCAGTTTTAGCAGAAAGCAAGTCTTTCTCCCCCACTCTCCTTGAAACAGAAACACAAATTGCAGTTTTGAGTGGGGCAGAGAGAGAGGACCAGCCTTGAACTCTGGAAAGCACCTTTTCGGGGACTGCCTCATTCTGCAGAACCGACAAAGGGCAATAGATTTTGCTGTTTGTGGTAGATAAGCTGCACCTCCACCAAAGCTCAACCTCTGAAAGGAAATAAAAACCAGCCAAACTTAGTACCAGAGAGGCGAAGCACATGTAACAATACAATTAGACAGTTTGTGGGAGATGCATCTAGTGGGCATGCTGTAATTTGATATAGGAACTGCAATGATAGCTTAGCCATGCTGTCTGATAAAGCGGGTTCTCCTTCATGGAGAGCACGTGTTGCGCTGGGGGCCAGCAAGTCACCCCTCTGTTGCTGGGCGGGATCGTATAGATGGCCACTGCTGTGATTGGGTCCTGGGTGTCGTTGGGGAGATTTCTATGTTGCAATTAGTTGATGGACAGCCCAGCGACTATATACTGTTTGGCTTGCAGTGTGATATTCCTCTTTGCTGCGTGCATCGGAACTCCCGCCCCCCTCCCTATTATTAGACCTCTGTGTATGACCTTGCTATGCCTGTCATGGGGTCATCTGCTTTTGGAGCAGGGGCCTGGTAGGAATTTTGTCCATTTGGCTGATTGGCTGGTCCCATTTGGTTTTCACCTACTGCATAGCAATTAGTCACAACTTGTAAGGTTGGCGGTTAGGCATTGGTTATTAATTTGGTTGGTGGAGGGGTCAGAGTTGGCTGTGGCTGCCCACAGCAATGCTGCTGCTGTGCGGGGAATTCTGTTAAAGGAATCCAGGGGCTCACCATGCTTTTGTCCGTATCCCCCGGTCGGGGGCCAGGGCCACGCAAGAGCCCCTGGGAGCATTTGGGGAGAGGCAAAGGTCAGACCCCTGGCTCCCATTATTTCCCCAAAGTGTTTTCCCTTTACTGACGATTGTCAGTTCTGTCCCCAGCGGGACAGATAGTCTGAACCAATGCCTAAGCAGCCACTCACATATTTTGTATTTTAATAAAGTTGTGGTCAAAAGTATGCCAAAAACCTTAAACTTAAATTTCTGTCTGAAGTGTGTTTCATTTTGAGGGGTGGTTTGGGGACCTTGACACACAAGGAAACAACCCAGAATCACAGAATCACAGAATCATAGAGTTGGAAGAGACCACAAGGGCCATCCAGTCCAACCCCCTGCCAAGCAGGAAACACCATCAAAGCATTCCTGACAGGTGGCTGTCAAGCCTCTGCTTAAAGACCTCCAAAGAAGGAGACTCCACCACACTCCTTGGCAGCAAATTCCATTGTCGAACAGCTCTTACTGTCAAGAAATTCTTCCTAATGTTTAGGTGGAATCTTCTTTCTTGTAGTTTGAATCCATTGCTCCGTGTCCGCTTCTCTGGAGCAGCAGAAAACAACCTTTCTCCCTCCTCTATATGACATCCTTTTATATATTTGAACATGGCTATCATATCACCCCTTAACCCGTGGAACTCCATCTTAACCTGGCTCCATTTCCAGATATATACAGATTCAGAAAGCAGCATAACAAAATGCAAATGGTTTAGAACAGAGGTGGATGTTATTGGTCTCCAACCATATCTTCTTTGATTATTTGCCATACTGGTTGAGGTTCGTGGGAGTCTCAACAGCACCAGGGAGGAGCACATGTTCCCCACCTCAGAATTTAAAAGACTGAAAAGATAATTTAACTCATGCTTGGCTATACAGAAGCTTTATGAGATACTAATCCATAAAATGCCTATTTGTGGTCCTATTCAGGGACAAATAACACAGCACCACAGCTTAAATCTGAATTCATGGCAAACATATAGAAAGACGATGCTTTGCACCATCAAAACCCTCATATTATCAGAGCTTACAGGCTCCACTTCTCACATCCTGCCCGTGTCTCAAACATTCTGCTCTGAACCGCAGAAACCAGAAACGAAAATCCCAAGGTTAGATGAGCACTTCCTGGTCCCCATGGCAACCGTCTGCAGTTTTGCATGCTTAAATACTACTTCTCTTTGCCTTTTTTTCCATGAAGCAAAGCGATATTTCTGCAAATACTTTGCTGCTGCAGTCACTTTGATGTGCCTACACATCTCTTAATTACATGGTGCACTAAGTTTTAAAATATAAAATGGTAGCCTGTCTGAGTGTGAAACCTGCTGGTTCTGTTCTTAAACAGAAAACACAGAGGGGAAAATAACCCTCATTATTATTAACATTCAACATTCGTCATAGAGAAGCAATGTTTGCATTTACTTATTTCAAGTAGCGGATGCAAAGCCAGGCTGTTGTGAATGATTAGCTCTGTGTGGTTATGTTAGCAGGGATGAAAAAGACTCTTTGGCTCTTACATTTGAGCCCCTGGTTTCTGAAAGCCACATGGCAATTTCCTAAACAAATATCACTTCTTTGTGGGAAAGTTGGGTGTACTGTGTCTGTTCTCCCATGTCTGCATGCACTGAATAGCCACACAATTGTGGCTTCAGGCCATTGTCCCTTACCCATGATGAAAAGGAGGCCTTAAACATGTTGCTTTACACAAACTAGACGTCATTTTCCCACATGGAAGGTGATATCCATTTAGGGCATGGGTAGGCAAACTAAGGCATGGGGACCGGATCCGGCCCAATCGCCTTCTAAATCCGGCCCACGGATGGTCTGGGAATCAGCGTGTTTTTATATGAGGAGAATGTGTCCTTTTATTTAAAATGCATCTCTGGGTTATTTGTGGGGCCTGGCTGGTGTTTTTACATGAGTTGAATGTGTGTTTTTATTTAAAATGCATCTCTGGGTTATTTGTGGGGCATAGGAATTCGTTCATTCCCCCCCCCCAAAAAAAATAGTCCGGCCCCCCACAAGGTCTGAGGGACAGTGGACCGGCCCCCTGCTGAAAATGTTTGCTGACCCCTGATTTAAGGTATCATCATATGGGAAGTGTCTTTAAAACAAGGCACAGAAATCTCTCTGAAAGAGAGATAGTCGCTTGGAAAGGATTCAAATGTGTATAATTCAGCCTAAACTGCAGCTTTTCCTGAAGAAAAATAGTGGCCAGCATGTAGTAGTATTTAGGGTTGCTTCTCCTCAGCAGCCATTTTTCCTATTCAGCTTGCAATTTCAAGCCATTGGAGATGTGGTTGGAAGCGGGTCTGGTGGAAACAAAGACCCAATTGTTTCCTGGTTCTGCCAGGAGTGGGGTTTTTCAAATCTCTGTAGGGAAGGAACTAATGGAAGGCAGGTTCTTTCTCTAGGTGAGGGCAGAATCACTGATAATTCTCCATCTTGCTTCTGTCATATCCTGCCACAGTAGTTGCCAGCAGGCATCAGAAACACAGAGGGAGAAGAACAAGGAATGTGGCTCATGGAGGACAGAGGGATAATTGTTCCTGAGAAAAACTAGAGTTGTTGCCTGACTTCAACCATCTGGTGGACGTAGAGTTTTGTTGCTACTGTCCTCAGAGCTAAAAGCTTTTGCTCTGTGTTAGGACTGAAATGTGAATCCATTGGAAATTTCACTTCCAGTTCAGGTAGACCCTCAGTAGGAAGTGCAGCAAAATCCCTGCTCCATTCTTTGTAAGGGATTGTTACCACCACTTTGCCCAGTTCCCCTTCTTTATCTGCTGCAGAGGTTACTGGTTACAGAGGGTGATCTGCTGCAGAGGTTACTGGATACAAGGCAGATAGAAGAAAAAGAAGACAGGCAAAGGCTTGGCTATGAAGGCTTGTGCTTGTGGGTTAACGATCTCCATGCTCTTTAAAATCTGAAACATGCTCAGGGGCATTTCATGGTTTCACGTTGAATCACCAAAGTCTTATGGGCTGGCCGAGATTAATGATTAGGACAATTACAGCTTGTTGTGCAAGTTTTGCCTCTCTTAAGAGCCATTATTAAACAATATTGGCTTCCAGCTATGGAACATCACATGGTGTCAGGAAAACAACATTGCCATGCCAGTGCCTGCCAGCTATGAAGGGCAAAGGAAGAAGAAAATAGCTGAGGCCCAATTTCTGATTGCATTGCAAATGGGATGGAACACTTAGGCAACATGAGTCCATCATGCTTAATGGATCAGCAACGGACACCATTTAAGGGGACTTCTCTCAGATCACAAGTGAGAGGACTTCCTTTAGGATTACCACTGGGCCCCTACTCTTATCTCCTTAACAGCAGCTTGCTCTACAGACATTAGCAGGTAATATTTCCATGCTGTGAGAAGCATCACCCGCTCTGTACCTCTAGTATAGTCTGTCTTTCTTATTAAGGAAGGAGAATATTTAGGATGGTGCTAAGGGCCTAGAAGGACACCATTTATCTCCTGTATGTTTGGTTGTGCTATATTTTCTGACACAATGGTTTATTTGATACAAAGCCAATTTCAAATTATTGGAGAAGGGTTGTAGTATTAATACTGAGAATGTAGTCAGGAATTAAGCTACGATCTTAGAAAATCTTCCAGAGAGAGGGAGAGGGAAAGTGTGTGTGTGTGTGTAAATAAATCTGACTTCCTCTCCCTCATACTATGACTGGATTATGTCACTTGCAACCTGTACAGTAACACTTTGCAGAATTCCAGTTAAAGGAATGCTTGACAAAAGTTGTGGATAATTGCAAATTTGGCACATGGGTTAGTCTTTACTAATTGTGACCACAATCTCTCCCCTGCTGAAGCACAAGTAGAGATTTAAGCATTTACCGGTATTTATTCCTTGGTACGCTTGACAAGGCCAGTGTTGCCTTGGAAGCGCACAGTACCAAGGAATAAATAAACTTAAAGAATGTTGGGTAAGAATGCCCCACTTGCTCCCATGTTGGAATCCAAGCACAGTTGACATTCTGCTTGCTAGTTCTCCTCATTAAATAGTGAGCATTCCATGCTTACAAAATCCTCATAACCCACCTTTGCATTTCAAACTTATACTTATTTCAAGCTTGAATGTAGATACACGAACCTTGAACATTTCCTCTCTTTACATGTTCTGTTCAGCTAATTTTTCTGAGGCAAAAAATGCATTTTGAACCAATGCCAGTCCTTAGAGAAGGTTTATGCTAATGTAAATAGATATGTTTCAGATTATATAGAAGGTATTATCAAGAGGAAACTAACTCCCAACATGCTCCTGTCATGGAAAACTTCATATGTAACATGAAAGAACTACCTATCATTTCCAAGGCCCAGATTCTGAGATACGTCTTGAGTGTAAAATCTCCTCAGTCCTCCTTCCAGAATTGTATGGTTTGCTTAAAGTGCTTTTGGTTAAATAAATGGTTCAGTAATACCAATAAAATTTTTACTAGGATTTTGAAATAGCCAAACATCTGATATGGTATTTAAAATGTAATGGCCAGTGTCATTATGTAATCAGTTCTTTGTTTTTCTCTAATCTACAGATTTGAATATAAGTTGCAGATATGCAGGTGTTTTCCACGTTGAGAAAAACCGTCGTTATAGCCTTTCAAGAGAAGAGGCCATTGAGCTTTGTAAAGCTCTCAACAGCACCCTTCCAACATGGGACCAGATGCAGAAAGCTTATGACCAAGGATTTGAAACCTGCAGGTAGGAAATCTACAGGTGTACTTTCCAAAAGTTTGGGATAGTTTAGTTTTTGGGAATTGAAGTCCAGTAACATCTGGAGCGACACCAGTTCCCCACCCCCTGCCTTAGAACAAGCCTGTAAAATAGAACAGCATAGTAATCCCTCATCTTTCATTCAGCCCCAAGGGTTACATGCACCGGTATATGCAAAAATTGTGTATAGTCAAACGCTTGGAGCTGCCCCACGGCAAGCAGGTGAGGGCGAAGAGAGAGTATCCCCAGCACTCTCAGAACTGGTTTGCTGAGGGGGCCTTGCCCAGCAAGCCAGGTGGAACACTTAGAAGTTCTTTTTGCATCAGGTCCGCTTGGCTTAAAGGTAAAGGGACCCCAGACCATTAGGTCCAGTCGTGACTGACTCTGGGGTTGTGGCGCTCATCTCGCTTTACTGGCCGAGGGAGCCGGCGTACAGCTTCCAGGTCATGTGGCCAGCATGACTAAGCCGCTTCTGGCGAACCAGAGCAGCGCACGGAAATGCCGTTTACCTTCCCGCCGGAGCGGTACCTATTTATCTACTTGCACTTTGACATACTTTCGAACTGCTAGGTTGGCAGGAGCAGGGACCAAGCAACGGGAGCTCACCCCATCGCAGGGCTTCGAACCGCTGACCTTCCGATCGGCAAGTCCTAGGCTCTGTGGTTTAACCCACAGTGCCACCCGCGTCCCTCCGCTTGGCTTACCCAGCATGAAAAGAGCTTTTAAGCACTTGGCTGTGTTTGGGGACAATGCCTGCTCAGTGCACTGGTTCTAGAAGGCTAGGGATGCTCCTGCGAGATCTCACTGAGCATCCCATAGCGTGCTGAGCAGGTGTGGCCCAGCAAACAAGGTGGAGAGCTTAAGAGCTCTTTTTGCGCTCCGTAACTCCAAGCAGACTCAGCATGAAAATAGCTTTTAAGCTCTCTCCCGCCTTGCTTGGGTACTTGTGCAATTTCAATCAGCCTGCCTTCAACTGCATGTGGCTGAAATTGCGCAGGTCAGATGCACGTAAGATGTGGGATTAATGTAGCATTATCCCATGTCAGATGGAGAGACTGAGAGAATAGTGTTTTGTTTGCCTTAAGGCCACCTAGGCAGGACCCAGCCAAGGCAAGATTTGAGCGAGACTTCCCATCTCCTGCTGCTAATTACCCTGTTAGTCACTATGCTGTGTCAGATATCATCATCAGCATTGCATATAAGTACAATAAATATTTACCAGCATTCCTGCCCACCTGCAGAGATGTATGTGCCACAGGGCAGCTTCCACATTGATCTGGCAGTTGGGTTGTCTGGAAGGAATTGTTACTTACCTTGGGCAACTACATGGAAGCAGAACTGCAGCCTAAGGGCAACATATGCCTCATTAACTTAACATATTAAATTAGCTTAGGCCGTGTGTGTGGCACCATTACTAATAATTAAATTTTATGAACATGCAACTGGGGAAGAAGCAAATTGATAAAGCGCCACCTTCTTGTCTATAACACAACCACCTAAGTCCATTCCGTCAAAAGGTTTAACTGCGTTGCTTTTGCATCTTTATGATGTGGATTTTATTGCTGGTTTGTGAGCTCCACAGTGCTTGGACTTGTATAAGAGTACTTTCAAAATACGCGGAGTAAAGGCAAATTCATTGGTATGGAAAGTAATTGGCCTAATTAGCATGGTAAGTAATTAGATTAGTTAGTTTCTGATGGTGCAATTGTTCAAAAATATTTAACTGTGTATGGAATAAATGTCAAGCAGAGTTATTAATAGTTGCATAGTCTCCAGGAAGCATTAGCAAAAGGTCTTCACAGTCCTGTTTTCCCTAAGGGCCTGAGTTGCATTATTATTCCTTTTTGCAAGGTATGGGATATAATTTAATGGGATAAACAGAATTATAGTAGAGAAATATGAAGGAACCATCTTATCCAAAATAATGGTCAACGAAGTTATAGAAAAGTCTCTTCAGGCACAATTGGCAAAATTCTTCTTTTTATGCAGCGTTCTGGGTTTCTCCCACCCACCACCCAAGCTGGGAGGTGTGGGGGAAAGCCCTGTGTAAGTCCTTGTACAGACTTCCGCTAGCAGGACTCATTAGTTGAATCCTGCCCAAGGAGCAAAAATGATTTAACTAATTCCTTTTTATTTATAGCCCATCCTTCCCAAGGGGCTCTGGAAAGGTTATTGCAATTCTAGATAGGGCCGAGATTGTGGGCATTCTTGCAGTAATGGCAATGGTGAGAATATCTACCCAGTAGATATTTTTTCCCTATCTTTAAAATATTTGAACAGAACGCATGTTCTCTTAGATCACAGCCACGTGTAGTAAGGATGAGACGGAACCTTAAAGATCCTTCTAAATTTCAAAACTTGGGAGACGGAGAGATTCTTTCCACAATGCACAGCTGAATTTCCCATATTATGACTTATTTTCTTATGCAAGGGGTTTAAAAGATTAGTATGGTGCCTAGGCTTGTTACAGAGGATGAGACTCTTCGGGGTTGCTTTGTACATACCATGGCAACAACCCTGGCAACTCTGCCGCATCAGACATGCATTGGCTCTTAAGAAACAGGTTCTGGTTTGGTAGACAATGTTGTTGCGCCCACATTGGCAACAGCATGTTTTGCCAATGTGTTGCAATGTAGTGACCTTAATAGTACAGTGAAAATAGTTATGAACAAGAAGTACTCATGTTTCTAAGGCCTGGACTGTGTCTCAGTGAGGACACTGGGACCTAACTGTTGTGTTCAAGTTCCACAACTGGAAGGAAAAAGGCTCCCAAAACAGTGTGTTGCATGATATTACCTTAAGGCTTGCTAGTTTATGGGAGATGATTTCTTAATATTTAATGCAAGCTATGTATGGGTTTGTTTGTTTTTTTAAATGAGTGCCTAAGGAAGATCCTAATTCAGGTCATAATGAAAGGGTGTAGGGGTGTAGTGTAGTGTATGGGTCATAATGAAATCAAGAATAGTCTGGCCAGGTTGGGGGGGCGGGGGGAATCAGAGCTTCTGCACCTTTGGATAGTTTTGTGGAGCAGGGAATTTCCACAGGTTCTAAGGCAAACCATTAAAGGAGCCCTGTCATATTTTGCAGGAAACTAGTGCCACAATGTCAGTGTCCCTGTGCAATCATCTGAAAAGGGCTTCACTTTCTGCTTGAGTTGATCTGTTACTAAAAAGCCATTGCTATAGTACAGTGGCTTTACTGTACACCTCGGGACAAAAGAAGTAACACTTTAACAGCCTGATTTTACACACATTTCCTTGGAAATCAGTCTCAGGTTGACAGGGATCACATTAATGGAGTATAGTTTTCTGCACCTCATTCCTGAACCAGAGGGTTGTATCCAGCACTGCATGAACAGCATTCCACTCATGAAATGAGACGTATTACTCTCCTGTCTCTGCACACCCCTCAAAATCAGTGCTAGCTGCTACACAACCTCTCTTTGAGGTTGTGCAGTGGACTGCAGAGGAGGGTGGGGAAATCTGTTGCACTAGTGGGTGATAGTTGCACAAATGGAACAGCAGCATTCTATACAAGCCAGAGTTTCAGCAGTGGCTACCTTAGGGCCCGTCCAAATTCCTGCTTGTGCCTCTGCTTTCCCCCAAGGAAAACCCACTCTTTACCACTGAACTGGATCAAACCCTGATTGGGTTTTACACAGATTGATGCTTGCCTGCAATTCAGCAGGTTTCAAATGGAAAACCTTTAGGACCTGTGCTTTCTATACAGAGGCAGAAGTGTAGAGGAGCCCTTAGTTGTCTCTCCCCAGTCAAAAGCCATTTTTTAAAAGGGGGGGAAGAGATGTTGATTAACTTTTAATAAACCTTTTTGGCAAAGAAGATTTAAAGGAAATTGGTACTAAATGTACTAGAAACTCAGGATAGTATTGCAAAATAACCTTCATTTCTTACATAATTTTATTAACCACATGTTCCACTGAAACGTTCATTGAATCAGTTTATGGGGTTCCATATATGCTGGAAAGCCCTATGCTCAGTAGAGAAGAGCAAGGGGGACGTTACTTATTTTAGCTAGCATTCCATGTGTAGATTATTGCTACATTTCAACATTTTATTGAAGCTTTGCAAAGTTTAGAGAGCGGTATGTTTTTCATCCTCCTTGCCTCTTCTTCATTGTTGTGCTCTGCCCTTTCTTGCAATAACCCCGTCAGTTTCTTCTGCTGGTAAGTTAGGAAAATATAGAGACTGGGTTAATGGAACACAGACCGGAAAGAGATCGCATATAGCTCCCTAGTATAACCCTTGGTGTAAATATGGGACCATTCAGCCTTTACTATTTTCTCCTCACCTACCACAGTGACATCTGGAATTCAGAACACAGCAGCTTATACAGCAAATAGCTTCAGATGCCCCAAGCCAATTGTGCTGCAGGAAAGTTCCTTCCTTTTCCAAATCCAATGTCCTAATGTCATTCCTAATGACCAGTACACACCTGACAAATCATTTATATTATTGTTACATCCAATTAATCAATGACGCCACCTAATAATGAATCAAGCCTTTAGTCTATTTAGCTCAGTACTGTCTAAGCTGTCTGAAGTTGCTTTCTAGAATTTCAGATAGCACTGTTTCTCAACCCTGCTACCTGGGATTTTTATTTTAATCAGAGATATCAGGAGTACATGGAGTCAGGTGCTTGCATGTTCTTTCTTACTCAAATATTGTCCCTTCCATTTCCTACAATGAGTGTTTCTATTAAAAAAATAAAACAAAAGCAAAACATCTGGAACCCATTGTAGTGTACACATATTCAAGATAGCAATATTAAGAATAACAATAGTATGTCCCATCTACTGCTACATCTGCTGTCTCTAGAAGAGCAGAGTTTCTGGGACTCTAACTTGGACCTTCCAAAGCATTTTCCCAAATGGTTGAATCCACTGCAGTACTATAGTGTCATATTTGTTCTATAATTCGTTTAAAATATCTAGTACAGTGCAGGATGGATCATGGCTTGAAAGATACACACACACACACACACACACACACACACACAGAGAGAGAGAGAGAGAGAGAGAGAGAGAGAGAGAGAGAGAGAGAGAGGAACCAATTATGTGGACAGAATCAGAGTCAATCTATAGTAGTAGTAGTAGTAGTAGTAGTAGTAATATTTATATGCTGCCCATCTGACCGAGTTGGCCCAGCCACTCTGAGTGCCTTCCAACAAATTATAAAACCAAAGTAAAGCATCAAGCATTGAAAACTTCCTCATACAGGGCTGTCTTCAGATGTCTTCTAAACATCAGATAGTTGTTTATTTCCTTGACATCTGACGGGAGGGAGTTCCACAGGGCGGGCGCCACTACCGAGAAGGCCCTCTACCTGGTTCCCTGTAGTTTCACTTCTCCCAGTGAGGGAATCGCCAGAAGGTGCTCAGACCTAGATCTCAGTGTCTGGGCTGAATGATGGGGGGAGAGATGCTTCTTCAATATGGTTGATGTGGTTCCTTCACAGATGCTTTGTGGTAGTATACAATTCTGTGTACATTGGTTATGTACCTAGATGCATCAATATGTTTATGCCTCTTTTTCCTAGATACGGTTATATAGAAGAAAAAATTGTAGTTCCTCGACACACCCCTTATACACTCTGCGCAGCAAACCACACTGGGATATACGTACTTTCGTCAAATATATCCGACAAATATGATACATATTGCTTCAATTCATCAGGTATGTTTGGGTTTGTTCACATGCTTCCTAATAGAGATATTTCGTCGCCGCACATGCTATGACTCAGTTTGTTGAAATAAATGTTACATCTTACGAAGCAGAATATGCAAGAGACATATGCTAAGAAAGAGATTTTTTTGGGGGCAAGCCTGCATAACAGCTGACACACCAAGTTGAACATATTCAACTAGTCATCATATATTGTGGCCCAACCCTTCCCACTTTTTTTTTGCAATTTCCAGTAGGCAACAACAACAAAACAACAACAACAACAACAGTATGCAGATCAGGAATGTAGAGGCCTCCCCATGCATTTGGTGTACTTCTCCACAAAAATTGCTCTAAAAATTGGACCCTCCCCACTGCTTAATATATAATAATAATAATAATAATTTTTTATTTGTACCCCGCCCATCTGGCCGGGTCCCCCCAGCCACTCTGGGCGGCTTCCAACAAATATTAAAATACATCAAAATCACAAATTAAAAACTTCCCTAAACAGGGCTGCCTTCAGGTATTTTCTGTATGTAGGATAGCTGTTGATCCCTTTAACCTCTGCTGGGAGGGCGTTCCACAGGGTGGGCGCCACTACCGAGAAGGCCTTCTGCCTGGTTCCCTGTAGCTTTGCTTCTCGCAGTGAGGGAACCGCCAGAAGGCCCTCGGCGCTTGATCTCAGTGTCCGGGCTGAACGGTGGGGGTGGAGACGCTCCTTCAGGTATACAGGACCGAGGCCGTTTAGGGCTTTAAAGGTCAGCACCAACACTTTGAATTGTGCTCGGAAACGTACTGGGAGCCAATGTAGTTCTCTCAGGACCGGTGTTATGTGGTCCCAGCGGCCACTCCCAGTCACCAGTCTAGCTGCCGCATTCTGGATTAATTGTAGTTTCCGGGTCACATTCAAAGGTAGCCCAACGTAGAGCGCATTGCAGTAGTCCAAGCGGGAGATAACTAGAGCATGTACCACTCTGGCGAGACAGTCTGCGGGCAGGTAGGGTCTCAGCCTGCGTACCAGATGGAGCTGGTAGACAGCTGCCCTGGACACAGAATTAATCTGCGCCTCCATGGACAGCTGAGAGTCCAAAATGACTCCCAGGCTGCGCACCTGGTCCTTCAGGGGCACAGTTACCCCATTCAGGACCAGGGAGTCCCCCACACCCGCTCGCACTCTGTCCCCCAAAAACAGTACTTCTGTCTTGTCAGGATTCAACCTCAATCTATTAGCCGCCATCCATCCTCCAACCGCCTCCAGGCACTCACACAGGACCTTCACCGCCTTCACTGGTTCTGATTTGAAAGAGAGGTAGAGCTGGGTATCATCCGCATACTGATGAACACCCAGCCCAAACCCCCTGATGATCTCTCCCAGTGGCTTCATATAGATGTTAAAAAGCATGGGGGAGAGGACGGAACCCTGAGGCACCCCACAAGTGAGAGCCCAGGGGTCTGAACACTCATCCCCCACCACCACTTTCTGAACACGGCCCAGGAGGAAGGAGCGGAACCACTGTATAACAGTGGCCCCAGCTCCCAACCGCTCTAGGCGGTCCAGTAGGATGTTATGGTCGATGGTGTCAAAGGCCGCTGAGAGATCCAGCAGGACTAGGAAACAGCTCTCACCTTTGTCCCTAGCCCGCCGGAGATCATCAACCAGCGCGACCAAGGCAGTTTCAGTCCCATGATGAGGCCTGAATCCGGATTGGAAGGGATCCAAATGGTCCGCATCCTCCAGGCGTGCCTGGAGTTGTTCAGCAACCACCCGCTCAATCACCTTGCCCAAGAATGGTAAATTTGAGACTGGGCGATAGTTGGCCATATTGGCCGGGTCTAAAGATGTTTTTTTAAGAAGCGGTTTAATGACCGCCTCTTTCAGCGGGTCTGGGAAGACTCCCTCGCAGAGGGAAGCATTCACCACCCCGCGGAGCCCATCGCCCAGCCCTTCCCGGCTAGCTTTTATTAGCCAGGATGGGCAAGGATCAAGAAGACAGGTGGTCGGTTTCACTCGTCCAAGCAGCCTGTCCACATCCTCGGAAGTAACAGATTGGAATTGATCCCATGAAACATGACTAGACAGGGCTCCAGCACTCTCCCGCCCCGGATCTGCTCCCACGGTGGAGTCTACCTCCTTCCGAATCTGAGCGACTTTATCTGCAAAAAACTTTGCAAAAGCATTGCAGGAGATCTTGGGGTCCCTACCAGACCCCGATGACGAAGGTGGTTCTGCTAGATTGCGAACCACCTGGAAGAGTCTCCTGCTGCTGTTTTCTGCAGATGCAATAGAAACGGTGAAGAAGGTCCTCTTCGCCGTCGCCATTGCCACTTGGTAGGCTCGAAGTTGAGCTCTAGCCCGTGTCCGGTCTGATTCAGAATGAGTTTTCCGCCACCGGCGCTCTAGCCGTCTCAGCGACTGTTTCATCGCCCTCAGCTCCGGGGAAAACCACGGGGCTGTCCGGGCTCCATGCAATCGGAGAGGGCGCTTCGGAGCCAGACAGTCAATAGCCCTGGTTAACTCCACATTCCAGCGGGCCACCAGGGAATCGGCTGAAAGGCCATCAACATGGGATAAAACATCCCCTACCACTCTCTGGAAGCCATTTGGATCCATTAAGTGGCGGGGGCGGACCATCCAAATCGGTCCCACCTCCCGGCAGAGGGGAAGGGTCGCGGAGAAGTCTAGTTGCACCAGAAAGTGATCTGACCATGGCACTTCTTTTGTTTCGCTTTTACTTAGTGTCAGATCACCCACATCCATAGAGGTAAACACCAGGTCTAAGGCATGTCCGCGGCTATGAGTTGGGCCAAACTTATTCAGGGACAGCCCCATGGAGGCCATGCTTTCCACGAAGTCCCGAGCGGCCCCTTGTAAGGTCGTGTCGGCATGGATATTAAAATCTCCTAAGACAACCAAGCTAGGTGTCTCCAGGAGCACGTCCGCCACGACCTGAAGCAGCTCGGGCAGGGAATCCTTGGTGCAGCGGGGAGGTCGGTACACCAAAAGGAATCCTGTACTGCCCCTATTGCCCAACTTCCAGAACATGCACTCAGAAAACCTGGTCTTTCCAATAGGACGCCCGGTGCAAACCAATGACTTCCTAAAAATCACTGCAACCCCCCCTCCCCGCCCAGATGGCCTGGGTTGCTGTGCGTAAGAGAAACCTGGTGGACACGCAGCGGCAAGGACTGGCCCATCTGCCTCATCCAACCAAGTCTCTGTCACACATGCCAGGTCAAATCCTCCATCCACAATCAGGTCGTGGATGGCAGTTGTTTTGTTCATCATTGACCTGGCATTACACAGCAACACTTTCAGGCCATGTGGGTATCCCTTGTTGATTCCGGTACCCATCCAGTCAGGGCCAGACCCGGAGGCAGGGATAGTCCTCAAACAACGACTAAGCCTGCCTCCTCGGTAATGACATGGTCTGGTCCTAGCGTGACTCCTCCTCCTGCCCATGATCACTGAGATCGGATGTCCCAGTGCATCCCCCCCTGTGGAACTTGCCCCAGCCATTCTGTTGGCTGGGACCCACTCCCGGGCAGCCCTGATCCCACCCCTTAAGAACAAAGTAAAATCTATATAAAAAACAACAGCAAAAACTAACAAGCAAAAAACACAAACAACAATAAAACAATATAAACCAAAAACAATAAAAGTTACAAATATAACAAAATTAAACAAATTCCCAAACCAACTAAAAATCCATCCCACCCACCCTACCAGAAAGAATTAAAAAAAACCAAAAAAAACCCCCATTTTAAAACATTCTAAAAAGAACTCTGTGCCCAGCAGAAATAGGTTCTGCTGGGCAGCAGTAGCAGCAGCCCTTTTGAGACTCAACAGGCCCCATCCTGGGCCAGATGGAGAAAGGCAGGGAGAGGTCCTGTGGGCACTCAGGCAGGAGAATCCTGGGCAGCCTCACCCGCAGCAGCCAGGTTTGCAGTCCTTTTGAGGCCCACCAAGCCCCGCCCTGGGCCAGATGGAGAAAGGCAGGGAGAGGTCCTGTGGGCACTCAGGCAGGAGAATCCTGGGCAGCCTCACCCGCAGCAGCCGGGTTTGCAGTCCTTTTGAGGCCCACCAAGCCCCGCCCTGGGCCAGATGGAGAAAGGCAGGGAGAGGTCCTGTGGGCACTCAGGCAGGAGAATCCTGGGCAGCCTCACCCGCAGCAGCCGGGTTTGTAGTCCTTTTGAGGCCCACCAAGCCCCGCCCTGGGCCAGATGGAGAAAGGCAGGGAGAGGTCCTGTGGGCACTCAGGCAGGAGAATCCTGGGCAGCCTCACCCGCAGCAGCCGGGTTTGCAGTCCTTTTGAGGCCCACCAAGCCCCGCCCTGGGCCAGATGGAGAAAGGCAGGGAGAGGTCCTGTGGGCACTCAGGCAGGAGAATCCTGGGCAGCCTCACCCGCAGCAGCCGGGTTTGCAGTCCTTTTGAGGCCCACCAAGCCCCGCCCTGGGCCAGATGGAGAAAGGCAGGGAGAGGTCCTGTGGGCACTCAGGCAGGAGAATCCTGGGCAGCCTCACCCGCAGCAGCCGGGTTTGCAGTCCTTTTGAGGCCCACCAAGCCCCGCCCTGGGCCAGATGGAGAAAGGCAGGGAGAGGTCCTGTGGGCACTCAGGCAGGAGAATCCTGGGCAGCCTCACCCGCAGCAGCCGGGTTTGCAGTCCTTTTGAGGCCCACCAAGCCCCGCCCTGGGCTAGATGGAGAAAGGCAGGGAGAGGTCCTGTGGGCACTCAGGCAGGAGAATCCTGGGCAGCCTCACCCGCAGCAGCCGGGTTTGCAGTCCTTTTGAGGCCCACCAAGCCCCGCCCTGGGCCAGATGGAGAAAGGCAGGGAGAGGTCCTGTGGGCACTCAGGCAGGAGAATCCTGGGCAGCCTCACCCGCAGCAGCCGGGTTTGCAGTCCTTTTGAGGCCCACCAAGCCCCGCCCTGGGCCAGATGGAGAAAGGCAGGGAGAGGTCCTGTGGGCACTCAGGCAGGAGAATCCTGGGCAGCCTATATGACTGTGGCAAACCTCAATAAATGGCTCAGGCCTCAGTGTACAGCTGTCGCCATCATATCCCATTTGGCTTAGAAAGTCTGGTGGATTTAGGCAACTGGGGCAGGATCTCAGAGTGTCCTGAGAAATAAACATTTGCATTGTGGTCCAGATGGGGCTGATATGTGCTAAGAAGCTGACATGTGGCTGAACAGTGAGAGTCCTCTCCCTCCATCTCTCCCCACAAAATTAAATTTTTGTATGATGCTGGCTTAAAAACCAGGAAAGGTTCTTGAGTGTGGGGGGCAGTTAGGAAGGAGATGATGCTTCCGGTACACACAAACAGATACAGATACAGGCCATGCAAATTTTGAACTGCTGTCAAGTTTTTAAGGATTTATCTGCTTTGCGTTCTAATTATGCATCTCAGCTTCTATTTTTTAAACAGAAACTCACACTTAGCATGATTACAACCTGCATTTGTATTGCTATTGTTTTAAATATGTTTTATTACTTGTTTGTCAGCTTCTGTGGGAGGAAAAGTGGGATATAAATTTAATAAGTGAATTAATGAATGTAGTATTTATGCCAATTCCAAATTCAAGGCCCTAAACCTACAGGTGTGGAAGTCTTACTTTTGTCCATGGGCTGGTTGAGTTCTCAGCTGAAATCTGATGCATAGCCACCGATTTAGTGTCAGTTCTGATTTCCTTTGTTGCTTCTTACAAAAATTAACCAGGTGATATTTTGCTCTCCTCTTTGTAGAATCAAGGGATATAGTTTGTGACCCTGTGGTAAAGTTATACTCCATTTGGCCTGATGAAGATAGCAAAATAGGTAAGAACTGAATTTCATGCATTTAGTGATGAGCTATATTTTGCAGGCTCCAAAACAAACCTTTGCAAACCTTTAATGTGCCATAAGAAAGCATATTCAGAAAATGTGTATAGAGTTTTGTATACATTTTAGAATAGAATAACCTACTATATGTATTTAGTATAATCTAGTACAACTTCATGGTATAATCATCTGCCTGATTTTTAAACTATTTGTTTTCCATTTATCTGCTAGAATTAGGCCTTATAAGATCATTCGGAGGTGATTAAAAATCAGCCATATTATTATCAAATTAAATAAGTGAGACCCTGCAGAAAAATTTTGTGTGTATAGGTGTTTATGCCTTCTAACTGACTATTTCTTGGCTCAGAGCCTTTGAAGCACAGGCATTAATCTCCATGTTCTTTTTGGTACATTGCAAGAAGCATTTGTGCATCTTCTTCCTTGATGGATGTTTATTTTAACATGCCTTGGTTGAATCCAGAACACATTGTCAGACTTGAATAAGTCACTGTATTGGATAGTTTATCAAACATACTGGTTATCCTGTCAACGATACAATAAGGTTGATTGTTACAGGCAGCAGACAGTCCTTGAATGTAATATTCACGAGACACAATAATTGTTTTAATGTATCTAAATAACTATCAAAACTCTATCAAAAGCACTGAAGATTAGAAAGAAATAGTTTCAAGTTGTAGCAAAGCACATTTAGATTGGCTATTGTACAACGAACAGAACAACTGGAAAATGAAGGATGTGTAACACCCCTTCCCCTGCGAGCCCTTAAACGATCATCTGTCATGGATAGTTCAAGCCTAGCAAACTGTTCTCGAAAGGATTTTGCTACCTGCTCCTTCTAACCTATTGGCTTTATGAGTCTTCCTCAAAAAGTAAGCATCATAGGGAAGTCTGCAGGTGCATGGCCTTCTGTATAGTGGTACCTCAGGTTACAGATGCTTAGGTTACAGACTCCGCTAACCCAGAAATAGTACCTCGGGTTAAGAACTTTGCTTCAGGATGAGAACAGAAATTCCGTGGTGGCGGCAGCAGGAGGCCCCATTAGCTAAACTGGTACCTCAGGTTAAGAACAGTTTCAGGTTAAGAACGGACCTCCAGAACGAATTAAGTTCTTAACCTGAGGTACCACTGTATTGTACTTTGTTGGAAAACATTTTACTATCCTAGCAGCAAATGCGATTGAATAGACAGTGCATGCCACAATTCAGAGTACAAAAAATTTCCCACAGGGCAGAGTGCCTTAAGTGCACGATAACCACAAAATGGCGAGGTTTTACGAAGAAGAGATGACTTGTACAATGTGCATCTAACTACTTTGTACATAAAACACTCTAAAAGTGGCCAGGAGAATATAACCACTTGTTTTCTTATACGTATGCATATGTGGAAAGGTTTTCGTCATCATTTGGCAGGATCTTGACATTAGCCCAGTTTGCGAACAGTGCTAACCGCAGTTTAGGGCTATTATGCAAACAATCCTTAAGCTTGCACACTCCAGCTTTCTCTCTCCTCCTGTATCATGTCCATGAGGAGATTGGAAACACCCATTCCTTCTTTTTAATTAACTGCAGTTTATCATTAAGTCTAAGAAGGATAAACCGTGGTTAGTCTAAACTTAAGTTGTTTTTTTAAAACAAACCAAAATCAAATCATGGTTTATCATCCTGGCCTGTTTCAAAAACGATAGTTTAGTTTGAACTAATCAGAGTTCCCGATTCAGATGTAACAATAAACACTGGTTGCCTCTTCGTAGAACAGATGGGAGTATGTAAGTGTGACACTCACTGCTGCTTAAAACAAGGTTTGAACTTGGCTCTAAGTAGTTGAAGGCACAGGTTCCGTGGTAAGTTACCACATGGGAGATAGCTATCCTGTTGCAGTACTATCTTGCTGGAAATGTTCCTGTTCAACTATGTTTAATTCCTCACTTCCTCTTTCCAACAGAAATATACAATGCTGACGGATCACACTATATTGAGGGAGAGAGATTCACAAAACGGCCACCCACCATTTCTGAAGATGAAAATATTGGCGGCAGTGGTTCTGCAAATTACAGATCAACAACAGATCCCAATGTTATTAGTCCGGGTATCTCGTCACGTTATCCTCATCATACAGGTACCACTGGGATTTACTTTTTAAGTCATGATGTGAAAAAGTAGCAACTATCAATGAGGATAATTTCCTTCTGCCATAAACAAAATAATATTGTAAATGATTCATCTAACATAGTGCCGATAAATTCTAGAATAGTGCCCTTGTTATTCTATTATAGCAGAAACTAGAGTACTGCTCCAGTAATATAATGAAGTAATGCACAAACCTGTTCGAAGAATTCATAATGAAAACAGTATGGGTGGTAGGTCACTCATTTATCCATTATGCAACTCATTTATCTATTATTACACAGATGGTGGTACTTTTACCTCAAAAGAGCCTTTTGCGGAGAAGGATGAAGATGCAACTGACGTTCCAAATACATATGATGGCCACCATGAAGGAGGACATTCTAAAGACCAGCACCCCCAAAGTCCTAGTAAGTGTAACAATTGTATTAGGTACATTTTATGTAAACTTACCTGTGCTTCTGGAAGAGACAAGAAGGGAAATCTGATGTGTGGTAGAAATAAGATTGAATAAGGATTAGTTTGCACAATCCTTATGTTGTGTAGTTGTGTACATCGTTGCAGTGGTGAGCTCACGATCAGTGTTGTTCTTTGTACCTAGTGCAGCATGTCTGATTGGTCCAGAGGCATGATATGTCTCCCTCAGAAAAGGGAAAGACTGATCTCATGGTTAGTGTATGTATGCTGATCACAAATAAATTCTACTTGTAGTGGTGGACTGTGCATGGGCCTGATACCCACTCCATGAAGCAGTGCTATGTAGAATGTGCAAGTTTGCCAAATCTAGCCTCTACAGTCTGTGTTTAAAGTTGTGATTAATTGAACTATTGCATTCATATCTCCAGTGTGCTATTGTATATCAGATGTCCAGGAGTCTTCTGGAAATATGCAACTAGGCTCTTCAGAAAGCTGTCTTCCATTTGTGAAAGGCATTTTTCATTTTGATACATACTGCACGAGTATGTGGTTTTCAGTTAATTGAGGCCATACTGTATATCCAGCCTCGATAGCGCATTGAAAAGATGACAGAATGGTGCTTGAGAATCCCTTTTTTCTCTGTTGGACAATATAGAAAAACAAAAAAATATTCATTGAAAATCTCAAGGGTAGTTCTGTGGCTATTTGTTTGAATTAGAAGAAGTCTGGATTCATCTGGTCATTATCATCTCTCAGGGATGGAGAGAAGCCTCAGTTTGAGATTCTCAGTTTGAGATTCTGTGAACCAGGTTTTCCTGATAGGAGTTAAAAATGTTGCTTTCATCTTGGGGTTCTTTGTATGCACATAATTTTGTGTCTTGTTATATATGTGTGTGTGTGTGTGTGTGTGTGTGTGTGTGTGTGAGAGAGAGAGAGAGAGAGAGAGAGAGAGAGAGAGAGAGTGAGAGAATGAGAATGAATTCTCTGACCAGAGCCCAGATGATTTTGATATCTCTCTGGATCACCACTTTTCACATGAACTATTATTAAGGCATCATTTTCCTTTATTTGTATGGTCATCTCAATACCTGTACATGCAAGTTGGCCAGCACTGCTGTTTAAATGGGCTTCTTTTGATCTTTCACTGAAATGTACTTTTTAGTTGCTGAATGATATGGTTGACATTGCAACTTTCTAGATAAACCTATTTAGGTTTACTTTGGGACTTCTTGAAGAAATAACGAGCAGGAAGGAAATTAGTTGCATGCTAGCTATAAAAATGTATTTTAATGGTCTCACACAGTAGTGTTACTTGTTATTTACTGCTTCTTAAAATAATGTTAATCCCCCCTCAGTGCAAGGTAACTCCTGATGTTGAGTAAAATGTACAATTTGCACTGACTTCCCTTCATGTAGCAATGCATAACATGGAGAAAGGCTTCACTAACAGCTGATGCTCCGGAAGCAGGGGCAGGGCAGAAAGGTGTTGGAAGGAAGATTGGTATCAGGGATGTGTGAAATATGTCCTGCATGCTGGGACAGCAAGAATTTGAGACCAATACCTGCAAAAGCAGTGTGTTTGAATCACCGATTTACACTGCATGCGTATTGTCATTCATAACTGCACAATTTAAATTTTCTCATCAAAATGTAGACAGCAGTACAGTTTTGAACCAGTTTTGCACATCACTTGTACAGTTGCCCTAACTGGAAAATATTGTGCAATTCACACCACAGCTCTTTCTTTTCACAGATAATAGTTGTGCGTCTGCTGCTTACTTGTCATTCTAACTTGCAACAGTAGATTTGTGGGATTGGCAGTGGAGCAGAAACTTGTGAATACGTGTGCCTTTCTAATCTTGATCTCAGCTTTCTCGCTTCAAGGGTGGTCTAAGGAAGTATAGCGACTGGAGATTCAAACCAGCTTTTTGAGAAATGATGGCAAGTTCATAAGCTAGATACTCCCAAACTATATATAAGTTCATGAAAAGGGCAAGCTGATAGAAGGAGTATTAAGGAGCCAGCAAATAAAACCACTTAGCACTAATCTAATTAGTCCACTAGCCTGGACCAAACCAACTTCTTGATTTTATAAATGTATAATTAATGGTACTTTAAAATTGCTGCAGCTATTTGATCTATAATTGGTTATTTGTTTATTTATTTGGTCTCTTCTTACAATTGTCCGTGTTGCACATTATCACCAGGACATCATCTGTAAAAGAAATACTTGTTTTAAGTTATTCTGAATTTTGAGGCTGAATAAAACAGTGGTCTTTTCTCTGCAGTTCTGCTCTATAACTAGATCAAAGGTCATCCTGAGCCTGTTGATCTATGCACTGGTGCAACCAGGGGTTGGGGGTCTTCCTCTTAGCTGCTTCATCCTCTTGATGCACCCCTGTTGTTTCTGGGGGGGTCTTTGTGTTTGCGATACAATTTCTCCTGCCTAAGATTTCTATTTTGTCAACTGAATTGCATTCCAACCAAGCACTGAATACATTCTGTTGTATGCTTAGTATGTATTTATACCATACATTTATGTACACTAAACTTTGACCTTAAATTTGGGAAGAGCCTTCAGTTTACTGCTAATCCAGCTATGCTTGTGTTGCTTCTTGGGGAACGAACCCATCTGAAGTCTAGTTCCATGCTTCATTTAAGAAGAGGCTGGGTGGCCATCTCTCATGGATGCCATGGTTGTAGCCTGCATTGAGCAGTGGGCTGGGCTATATTGCCGGCAATACCCCTTCCAATTTTGTCTCATTCTGTGAACCTAATAGATAATTACAGATTGAAAGATGATAATGAATGTCGCTGTACTGGAAATCATCCAAGAAAATGGCAATTTTACACTCTGGGTGAAGAATAAATGCCATTCCTTGCACATGTTTTGGGAACTCAAAGCTGAAAACTAAGAATTGCCGTTCTTAGAATAAACATGAAAGCAACAAGCTGTCATTTGGAAAAAAAATACATGAAAGAATTTCCAGCATGAACATCTTTGCTGTATTCACTCTCACATTTTCCATTGTGCTGAAATGGAAAGATACCGCTTGGTTTGTCTTCTCACCAGTGAGATTTTTCTTTCTTCTCATTGATCTCTTCCTCTTCACCAAGGCTTTCCTCCCTTTGAATTGCGGCTGCTTTCCCTCTTATCATTGAGAATGCTCTCCATCAGATTTACATCTCCTCATCTCACAGAGTGATGTAAATGAATGGATGAGGAAATGATAGCGCTATTCTCTTTCTCTGCACTGCCACAAGGAAAAGACCAAGACTCAGCACTGGAACAGAAGTAAATAAGGATGGAAAATGTTCAGGAAGTAACTCCTTAAACCATCCTCATAGCAGAAGAGGGAAGATCCCACGATGGGTCCAGTTGTGTTCTAGCACAAGAGCACTAAATTCCAGTTTTGTTTTTCCAGTTATGGCTAAATATTCAAATGTGTTGTGGATAAAAATGAAAATCTTTACAACCCTTTAACTTCATCATGACAGATTTAGACTCACATGAGAAGCAAGAAGATCCAACAGAAGAATACAAAACACCTGGACTCGAAGGGGATAAGTATGGCAGAAAAACTCAGCTTTCTCCTAGTATCAGTAAGCATAATTCTTTTTACTGGGAAAATGGCCTTGTAGATATTTTCTGAAGCTTACTCATACTTGCTTATTCTCCCAACATACATTCAGCCTTCACATCTTTAATTTACACTCACATTGTTCATACCATTTAGTGTGTTATTCTGACTTCTTTTCTCTCTGTTGGTACCCCTTTATACATTTCCCTTATTTTGGGATTATGGCCAAGCTGAGGACTCTTTGCCTGTGTTGTATAAACAAACAAACAAAATCAACATTAACGCCATTCAAGAACACAGGACGTGATCCTTCATTCTCCATTAAGAGGAAGTCCTGGTGATGGTGATGGAAGACAAATTAATGGAGTTAATCTGCCACAGCATACATCCAACCCGTTAGTTACTCTGCCATCATTACAGGTGGTGAAGTGTCAAATAATGGGAAGCTCCCTGAAAACTCTACTCAAGTTCGACAGGCTCATGAAGAATTCCCTTTATGGTGGCCGTCGGAGGAACACAAAGAAGTGCGCAACGCAACTTCCAGGAAGGGTAGCGCCTTACAAATGTTCTAGTCAGTTTGCCACTCCCCACTCTTAAAAATGCTTGGGCAAGAAACTTGTCTTCTCCATGAGAAGTTGTGGCTAGTCTTCTTTTGCCTGCTGTGACTGAAACCAGCATTGCAGCTGCCTCCAGCACAGTGACTGTTGTGCTTGAGCACTGGCAATATGAGCAGATGCAGTCATGTGGTGGCCAGTGGCATGTAGAACAGTGCACAAGTTGACCGCAGGTCCTCTTTTCCCCAACTACTTTTACCATCATGTGGAAGCACAAATTAGCATACTGTACTGCATGTAGCCACATGAGAACTGGCAGTGTAAGTGCACAGCAATTACTATGCTGGAAGTGGTCATGTGGATTGACCTAGCAGCTTCATTGTTGTTACCTGGTTGTAGCACAATACAACAGTTCCCTCTGACCAAGAAGGTATTAAATGCCTCAGCTTCGCATATGTGCCTGTGAAAAAGGTATGCGCATACTAAGAGCACATGCATCTTTCCTTGCAGTGTGCAATATGGGAGGCCATCTGCATCACTGTGCTCAATTCAAATACTTCTAAAAAATATGAATCATTTTAAAATTTTAGAAATACGCAATAATGCATAAATGTTAGTTGTGAAAATAAGAATTAGGGTAAAATCTTTGCTGTGTAAACTAGCTTTATCAGGTATCTTCCCCATATAACCGTAGAAGAGGAAATAGTTCCATAGTCTTGCATTGTACTCTCTTCCATTTGCTTTGTCATTATTTTCAATAATTATAATTTTGTCATGGCTTTCTCCTTTCCACTTCTCCTCTTTTAGGCACCAATTAAAACTTCTTAGCTATATTTTTATGAGAACTGTCACAAAAGCCCGTTGACATGAAATCATTATCTTGTCAAAACATTCACCGCTGTAATTGCCAGTCATATTCTGAATCCAGAAAGACATTGTTTTGGCTTTCTTCATTACTCTTAACAATTTTATTACACTGTGATACATTAGCCTGGTATTATACTGTAGCCTGATATAGCCTAGATAATTTTCACATTCACTGCATTTGCACATAATGATAAACCATGCTTTAGGCGCACAAACCATGCACAAAGTGAAGGAAGCTTCTGTGAGTCTTGGGCATGCTTGTTTTCTGCTCTCCTTCTATGTGGCAGGGAGAAGGCTTCTGGAGCATTTAGTTCCAGTTTCAAAGAATCTTAACTGATAACATATGAACCAGAGATTGGTGTAAACCAAACTCTGATCAGTTTCTGAACAAGCCAACTTCAAACCTTGAGTTATGAACCAGGCTTGTTTAAATAACCACAGCTTCTCTTAAACCACTGTCCCTGGTTCCTACATAATGGCAAGCCAGGTTTTTCAGAAAATGAAAATAAATATTCTCCCTGTGATCAGAAAGGGGCAGAAGGAAAGTGCAAGGCTCATGGTAGCTCTTTCTTGCTCATGAATGTAGCACTAAACCATAGACCAGCATTATTAGACAGTTCTGGCGTTACCATGGACCAGAAAACAGTCATTATAACTGATCTTTCTGTAGCCTATAACAAACACACAAAGCCTTGTATTTACTTCTCCCTATTTAAGGATTCTTGACCACATCAGCTTGACATTTCTCTTTAAACCAAATCAAAGTTGCAAACAGGAATAAAAAAAATAGCAGCTTACTGTGGCCAATTAGCAATGGGAAACTAGAGAGACAGAAAATGGGCAAATGACTTTATGGGATCCAGTTCCCTTAGTGATCTTTTGAGGACAGCTTTGTGGGCAGTGCTTTTTGGTCTGACACTTTGTCCTATTTTTCTCTTATACAAGGTTTAAACAGAACCAACTCTAAAATCAGAAAATAATAATATAGTCAATAAGGTGTTTTAAAAGGGCAACCCTTTGCATACATACAGAAAGAAAGGAATCCTCATTCTTACCCTTCCCTGAGCTCATGGAAGGGCTTTTGATCCAGCGGTTGAGAGGAGGAAACATTTGCTGATCCCTTCCACAGTGCCCCTGAAAAGCAGCTCCAGAAACTTGGGGTACCTTCCAAAACACAGTATAAGCTATTGTGGGGATGGATTGCAGGACGAAGAGTGAATTGGGGAAAATCTTTTGCCCTCCCTGTCCATTAGCAGAGGCACCTGCTGAATCAAAAGCCTTCTGTTAGCATAAGTGCCCTGGTTGGATTCCACCCATTGTAAGCTCAAAAAATACATAGGGTAAAACTTTGGTGGATGGATGTGAGTAAGGACTTTGGGATTCACTAAAATGGCTTGTAGATGCACCACAATTTAAATAAAGGGATCCAATACCCTCACTTAATTTTTCCTCCACTTTATTTTGCTTCCTTATTGGTTAATATTGTATTTGGCTTTATTTTATTAATGTCCTGGTCTTTTTCCATGCCCTAAGCTAACTTCTCTCCAGTGTATAAATAAACTCTTCTGATTTTGATAAATACTACAAGGTTTTCAATTCCTGTGAGAAGTCAATGCAAGACCTATAGGAACAGACACCTCTTTCTTGAATTAAGCACCAAACGCCTAACTGTTAAGCCTCTTTCTCCCTTCCTCTTATTAATCTTATTGTTGGCAGGCAAGTTGTTTATTCAGGAAGGTGTTGATGGATAGTAGCTTAGCTGGGAAATGTTGGCTTAACAAATAAAAATATCATAACTCATTCCTCTGTTGTCCGAACAGCTGTCAGCCCTCATCACAACTCACATGAGGAAATGCCCACCAGTATTGATTTTAAGGAGGTGCACCATCCCATTGAAGGAACTTGGGGTAAAACAATTAACTGCTAACAATCGTTTATAATCTACAAACTTAATGGTAACATCAGAAGTAGTGTGCTGATTGTAGAAAACAGCCCCTAATTCTGTAAGGATTTTTCTATTCAATAAAGCCCCACTTAGTCAGAAATCTTTGGAACTGAATATATAGTTCGGACTGAATATGCACGAATATTCATTTGGACTGAATATGCATCCTCTATTGCTACATGTATGTATTGCTGAGATCCTCTGCTCTTTTAATAACTCCTCAAAGCATCCTAATATTGCGTTGCTTCGTGGATAACTTTATTTCTTCTTATCCATTGGTTGTTCTTAATGCCAGCTCCATTAGTTGTGGTGGCAGTGGGATGGATAAACTGAAAATTCTCTTCTGCTGTCTCTAACTTCTGTGTAACTGTCTCTTTTCTTATGGTAGCAAATTGTACAGTAAGAATATAGCATTTCCACTGAGATTCTTGTCAAATCACCCATATTCAGAGCTCCAACTTTTCTCTAGGGGATCGAAAGGATCTTGCAGTGCCTCCCAGGAACATATCCTGGTGTATTGAGTGCCTTGTAAATGCTCTCTCTTCTCTTTATTATATCACTCACGATGCCTTGTGTGGTATTACAGTGATACAAGGCAACTGTAACCAACTCAACTATCTTCTTGTCATGCACTGGGTCACAGACACGCTCATTGATTTGATGCCCACTGTACATTGTTGCACCATCACCATTGGTTGTTTTATTTCCACCCAAGAAATCTATTACGCATTATTAATCTCTTACTCATTATTCATCTCTAACGAGGAGCTCTGAAAACACTACCACAAATAATACTTACTTTGGTGATTGGGAAATGGATAATGATATTAAAAGCTTACCGTAGGTTTTACATAATCAAATCACTAGATAAGAGTTCTGAAGAACATCATGATGTTGATGATGATGATGATGGTGGCGATGATGATGATGATGGTGGTGATGATGATGATGATCATAATGGAGAAGGGTCTGGGCACTTAAATCCTGAAACAGTTCTTGAATGGAACAGCAGTGGTGATAACGAACCTCGGCCATCAAAAACCAGTAAGCATTAATTCCTGTAATGAATGCACTGCGCTATAATGAAAGTCATTAGATGTGTCTCAGTAAACGATGGGATTTGGATGTATGTGTACATAAAAAGCACTCTAGAAGTAATAAATGATAATCTATAAGGAATAGTTTGCACCATACATAATTCAGAAATACAACAGCATCGAATCCAAAATTAATTTATAATGTTATAATGCAATTCTGGATATAGTGGAAGATTACTGCTTAATAATAGACAAAACAAAGCAACGAAGGTTTAATTGAGTATCATGAATTATTTTACTCTGCCATTATTTCTATGCATATCCTAAACTGGGAGCAGGACTTCGTGTTTGCATATGATAATGGTACTATCCTATTGGCTTATGGAAACTCGGGTGCATACTTACAAACAAAAGTCTCATTTTGTGTTTTATGCTTGAGCTTCATTTAGCTCTGAGTTGCCTTACCTCTTCGCATTGGAGTCTGTTAGGCATTTGTCCTAGGAATGCATATTATGAAACTACGCTTTCCTTGGTAAACATTCTCAAACTACTTTGGTTTCTTTTGCAATGGATTATCTCTATGATGGGAACATTGCAAAGTGTGTTGGTGCATTCAGTTGTATTTGGAAAGGTACCATTCCTATTAATACATTTAATCTTTAGGCTCTGACTTTTGTCATTCATGTTATTTGTGCACAGGTGGTCTTTGAGGTCAGATTTATTTTGCTATGGTGAGATGGTGGTTGGTTTGTGGTGGTGGTAGAAGCTATTCTTTGGGTTTAGCAACAAGCATCAAGTTACATGTTAAATTAACATACCGGTATGTTGTGCATATCTTCCTGGATTATTCTTTCTCTTAATTGTGGAAAATGCAATTTAGTGAAATCAGTCAAGTGGCTTGTAGTCATTTGTACCTATCAGAATTGTAGTGGGTCTCATTGCATTGTATGAATCATGCATTTTGCTATAGTTCTTCCATAGTGAAGCAGAGCAAATAGTAAGTCAAAGAGTGCATTTCAAAGGAAAAAATTATGTGGATAAAGACTTTATTTTATTGTTTTCCAACATACCTGTAATTTTATACAGTAGTTGCAGACATATATTTTTGTGCCTTTAGCAACAGCCTTACTTACTTACTTACTATTTTTATTTAATAAAGCCATTGTTATCCCACACTTTTCACACTTTCCATTGCATTTAAGTCTGATTTTTAGGAGAAGCAGATTTGTTGCACAAGATTGCCAAACTTGCTTTAATTGTATAACCTGAGTTTGTTGGTACCGTACATAACTGAGCAGCACCCAGGAATAATGACAGTGTGGAAGTACCCTTACTTTTCTGTATCAAGTTGCTGTTCAAAGCACAGAACCAATCCCAGTTTTTGTTTTCATGGCAACCTTTGGTTATAAGTGGAAAGGTTAGTATGCATAGCACTTGATGGTAACAGAAGGGTTGAGTTTGGATTTTTGTAATGTTCTCTGAAACTCATCAGTGGTCATGATTGCAATTTTCTTCAGCAGTAGTACAAAACTAGTGGCACTATTGTGCAATTGCCCACCTGAACTTAAAATAAATGCAGAATTTGTCTCTGCCACTCTGATGAAATCATCATCAAAAAACAAAAGTAAAATTCTATTTTCCCAAGACATTTGAGGGCAATGATCCTGACATTTGCCCATTGATGTGGGTTTTCCAGAAGAGTTTGCATCAGAAAATTTCCTGATGACCTACATGGTTATCTAACCTAGCATATTTATTTTACCTGTGATTAAGTAAATAGAACAAAACCTTTGAAACTTCCAAACTTTCCCAATATTACATTAGCAATTGGCAGCCATTCATTGCCACTTCTGAAACAGAAACTAGAAAAATTCTCATTTGGGAAAATTTTCTGTCCCGTATCATGGGTTTTACTTGCAGATCTACTACTCTTGCAGCAATTTTCAGCCAGAGTGAACATTTGCAATCTAAAGAGGACATAACTGCTGTTTCATGGATGTTTATTTATTCAGTATTTGATGGCATTCAATGGACATGTGTGAACTGTCCATTGTAAAGTATTGGGTTTAATTTCAAATTGTTGTGCCTGCGATGGTGAATTTCAGAGGGCTCTCTCACACCTGTAAGTCTCCACTTGATGCTAAAGACGAAACAACATGGATATGTGAGCTGTGCATTAAAAATACCTATACAATATAGATGGCTTATGTTATACCCATGTGTTATACCCATGAAATAATACCAGTGTTAATTGGTTGGTGGTAGTGTGGAATATAGTCAAATAAATATCAATTCAACTATTGTCACAACAGCTGTGGTCTCCACCAAAGAAGTCAAGCATGATGACTCGGCCCATGATTCATTTCTGCATGGTGTACACTCTGAAAAAGACAGTGAAGTCAGATATTCAACAAATGGCACAAGGGAGGATGTGCTACCCCGAATTGTTCCTCTAGGTGATGATGAACATTATTCAACAGCTACTGGTATGACTACTAAAGCATGATCTTGACACTACCTCTTTCATGTCAGCATCAACTCTCACAGTATCAAAGTCTAGAAGTTAGCTAATAACTAAAATCATGGTGCAGTGCTACATCTGTAGTATATCCGCTACTACATCTGTAGATAATATGCTGTGATTACTTAAAAAAGAAAGAAAGCAGAGCCACACATTTGAAGGCATTTTCCCCCCAGATGTGTTCTGTTAAATCTTAACAAAACCATTAAACCAAAACCTCACGTGTTATTTGGCTTTGGCTAAGCAAGAGTGAGTCACAAATCCCAAATCTGAATTTATTTTAGACTCCAAAGTTCCCTGAAATTTGCAGACGTTCCAAACCAATGTGTCATCCCTGTCTAACCATATCTTAAAGCAGTATTTTTGAAAGTGCTGTCATATGTAACCACGTCGGCCTCAATTCAGTGCTACACAAAGGGAGTTTGGCAGTGCTAAAGTACACATAGATCAGACACGCGGCCAGTAAAAGTCGGTATAGAAACATGATGAGACTGGCCCATACCCAATCAAGTTGCCACGGTGTTTTTCAAGTAGCCAGTTCTTGTAGACTTCACAAAATTGGCTCCGATCAGTTCCCTATTTAGAAAGTTGGGAGCTAACATGAGCTCATTTTGTGATGCTTCACTTTGTTTTAAAGAAAGAACTATTTAAACTGCTATACAAACACATGAAACAGAGATCTTTTGAACCCAAGGGCATAGATTTAGAGGACTATTGCAATATTAGGGGATGAAAGATGAATAAATGGCACTTATACAAACACATACACAACTTGCATTGCAATTTTGGTTTGGTTTATTATGGAAATGTATTAGCATTTTCTCTGGCAAATGGGGTCTACCTTGCTTTCCTATTCCATAGGGCTTTCTGTGGGCTTGGTGTTATTTCTCAAAATCTAAAGCATGTTCTCTTTGGCTGATCTCAGACAGTCATCATAATGTTCAACACATTATGCTTCCTGCGGAATGCTGGGAAAAGGTTTGACTCTGAAGGAAAAATCTGGTGGTGTGGTGGTGGTGGTACCTCAATACGCTTTTGACAGTTTCCTTGGATTTAAACAGCAGCACCTTTAGAACTGTATAAGGCTATGCTGAATGGCTGAACTACATCTGGCTCAGAATGCCAGCCAAAATATTTTTTTCCAAGTTGAATGTGTGAACCAACATCATCTATCGCAGCATTTGGCCTTAGTGCCTGGAACAAATGTCTGAACATATTCCAAAAAGTACAATTTCAAAGAAAAAGGAAGAAGAAAAAGAAGACAAGAAAGAGAAAGTTTATGGACTTAAGATGGTGCTGTGATTTCAGAAGGTAAAAGCCTTGGCATCTATCAAAGACGTTTGATAGATCAGTTAAAGGTGCAAGCTGTTGTCACATCTTTTCTGCCTATAATACTGTTACACTCCTTTCCGCTATTCCTACTGGTCTCTGGGGCACTGTCTGGAAAATCAGCAACTACTGATAATCGAAGTGTTGACTATGGGTGGCTGTGAATTCAACAATACTTTCCAAAAAATTATCTACTTTCCTCCTCCTCTTGTTTATGCACATAATTGAAAAAGCAAGCCATGTCTAGTTTAACAAGATAAAGTGAACAATCTGGATGGTTGTTCAGCAAGCATAAGACTGCAACTGATTCAAAACATCATCATAACAGCTGGGTCCTCCAGTGATGATTTCTTCAAGCAGGAAGACTCAACTCAGAATCCACTAGATGGTGCTCTCTCTGGATTAGAAACTGAAGACACATTACTTACAACCACAACTTCAGACGTATTGCATCCAGCGCTTGTTCCATCAAGTGAAAGAGAAAGAACTCTGGAGGAAGAATCTTCCCACCATGCAGGTATCAGAATCAATAGTGAACTGTAGAATTAGATTTTCATTTGGATTGTTTGCTTTCATTTCCTGATCCAGATGGTGTTTAACCTTACTTAAAAATAGAACTTTTAGTCCCGGGGGGTTGGGGGTGTCGTGAGTTTCCTTTAGTTATTCTTTCATATACTGTATTAGAGATGTGAGTTCCAAACTGTTGAGAGTTTTGCTTTTCGCAGCCATTCTTTTCCCATTATTTTTAGTTACATTTTAAATAGATCTATTACCAGTGTCAAACGTACCCCAAATGTGTCATACAGATAAAATTTATGTTTATACCATTTGCTAGTAAACCTATATAAATATCTAAAAGTAGACTTTACTGGGCTTGATGGGCCAGTGGTTTGACTGAATATTAAGGATGTGCCGTGTGTGAGAACACAGAGGTATAAATCAAGACCACTTTGCTGTTTGGTTATTCTGAAGTTATCTGTGTTTTATCCCTGTTGTGGCAATGCAGCAGCTTGAGTTGTATTGGTTGCCAGACTTACTGCTACAGTATGCAAATGGAAGAATCTGGGTTTAAGCTGATGTAAGCCTACTGAACTCAGTGGAAGTAGCTGATTCTGTAAAAAGACTGAATTTTCATCCAAGCATTTTGGCCTAATTGGTTTGTGCATTAGTCATTCTATCCATTTCCACATAAAAAGAAAAATTATATAAAATGATAAAATTATACCTCTTCTTGTACTAACTAGTGATTAGCATACCATCTCAAACATAGGAAGCTGCCTTATACTGAGTCACACCACTGGTCCATCTAGCTCAAGATGGACAGTCTACACTGACTAGCAGCAGCTCTACCAGGTTTCAGACAGAGTCTTTCCCAGTCCTATGTGGAGATGCTAGAGATTGAACCCGGGGCCTTCTGCATGCAAAGCAGATTCTTTGCCACTGAGTCAAGCTTCTTCCTCATGGAAGGTTTGAACTATACTGATTCAAATAACCAACTCAGTACAGTGACTCCTTGTTGAGGTGGGAGTTCTGACAGGCAGGATGGGCTTCCCCATTAACTTCTGTGGCAAGTCTACATGCATAAATAAGGCTTCCATCCTATGGTGAAACAACTGGAGAAGCCTGTTTCCATTGGAGTTCACACACAGAACTTTCTGAGTCACTCCCTATCTACTAAACACACGGAAATCCAAAATATTGAGTTACTGATTCCTGCATTATTTATCATTGCTACAATAGTTCTAGCCTTCAATGAAAGTAGTGAACATGAAGAATCTCATCCAGATCAGTTATCAACAGTGGGCAAACCTGGGCGGAGAAGTGGTTCTGCCACAAACAGAACGATCCTTGGTGTCCTAGAAACACTTATTCCTCAAAGGGAGAAGGATCGTGAAAATGAATCTTCTCAGACAGGTACTGCCTGCAGGATATTAATGTAATCTTCCTATGTTCAATTCTATTTCTCTTTTATGTCAGCGAATAGGAAGGCTTTTATGTCTCAGCGAGAAGTCCAGCCTTTCTTTGAACTGTGGTCTGATGCTTCTCCATCTGGGGTGAAACATGGCTTCAAAAACAGAAGCAATTTTTATTGTGGTAATTGCACAGGAGGAAAGCAGCAGCCCCTCCTATGTCATGGTTCTGATCCAGTTCACCTGCCCCTTACATGGCAGCTACATTCACAGACCTGCATCTCACATATATTTTGGCCTTCTTACTACCCTTTGAGGGACCCAGGTGGCGCTGTGGGTTAAACCACAGAGTCTAGGGCTTGCTGATCAGAAGGTCGGCAGTTCGAATCCCTGCGACGGGGTGAGCTCCCGTTGCTCGGTCCCAGCTCCTGCCCACCTAGCAGTTCGAAAGCATTTCAAAGTGCAAGTAGATAAATAGGAACCGCTCTGGCAGGAAGGTAAACGGCGTTTCTGTGCGCTGCTCTGGTTCACCAGAAGCGGCTTAGTCATGCTGGCCACATGACCTGGAAGCTGTACGCCGGCTCTCGGCCAATAAAGCGAGATGAGCGCCGCAACCCCAGAGTCGGACACGACTGGACCTAATGGTCAGGGGTCCCTTTACCTTTACCTTTACTACCCTTTAAAGAGAATTCCTAGTATTCCAGTATTAGGGCACTAAAATAATCATGACAGTATGACAAAACCTTCCATTAATAATGGATTGCTAGCATTCCCAATAATAGGAATTACCACCAGTCCATGGAGGCCCAACCTCCAAATGGCGCCATCCCTTCTGCAGGCTCCTACGCACATTTCTCTGTCCTGCTACCTCAGTCAGTGTTAAGAATGGTGGACCTATGGTCTTTTGCATCAGAGGCACCTAAGCTTTAAAAAGAGGTAGCTTTGAGAAGAGCCACTATTCCATTCAAACAGATAAGTCACCTTTCATCATCTAAGTAGGACTTCATATATTAATTTTATTTCATCTTGACACCCCCCCAATATAATTCAATCTCTGACATCAAGAATATTAGTGTCATAGTGCTTTACACACAATTATTTTGCTTGGGCCTCTGTTGTGTAGATGCAGCCCATTACTGTTGTTTTAGCGTTTCTTCAAGTAGAAAATACTCCACATCACCAAAATTATCTACAGTATTTACTAGTTTGTATTTCTGTTGCCTGCTTTACCGTCACAACATTGAAAGAACACATTTGTTTTTACAGATACTTGGTAGGTGTGCCATAAACAGCATGTGTCTATGAGGAAGTCAAAATACCTCATTTGCAAGCATTTTTTTAAAAAAGAAACCTAGCTGTCTGCAAATAAGAAATGAACAAAATATGTTGTCTTCATACCATTTAACTAAAACCAAAATCATTTTATAGCTGTGAAATACAAAATGCTTGCTTCACATTTAAATAATAATGACTAGATAAGTTATTGTTTCAAAGGATTTAACTAAAATGAATTAACTGAAATATGAACTGGTTATTTTTTTAATTGAAAAGTGCTTATACTAAAAGTGGTAATAGAGAATCTTGACTTAGTGACAGATGAACAGACCCCTAAAAGGCACCCATTTTCCTTGAGTGCCACCAGTGTAGTTGGATTCATATTGAACTGCAAGATGCATGTACAATAGACAGAGGTTCTGCATATATTAAATTAACACAATACTTCACCATAAAAGCAGATGATGGGATGAAAGTTGAAGAATCCACTCAAGGCCCACCATCTCATGGCATATATCCTGAATGGTCCAATGAAGAAAGACACCCCACAAACTCATCTAGCAAAGAGACACTACCTGAAATTATTCATCCAAGTGAAAATGAGCAAAAAAATGAATCCATTTATACAGGTATATCTCAGAAAAGTTCTATTCAGCCCCAATCATTCATTATTATTTCCTACAAAGGGTGTAATCCTGACTCCTATGAAGTCAGCATGAATCAGGATTGCAGCCTTAACTAATGATACATCCTAAGAAAATTATTTAATCTACATAACATGTGCGTGATAGTGAAAATGTGGTATTGATTCAGTCATCATTGTAACAGTTGTGGTCTCCACGGGTGAGATTAACCGTGAAGACTGATAATAATGGTATATTGATTAATGAGATCCATCCTGGTGGGAGCAATGAAAACAGATATCGTACAAAAACATCTAGAAATGGAATTATGCCTGGTCTCATTTCAAGCGTAAACAAGCATGAAGAGGATTTGGAAATATCTCATTCGGGTACTAGGAATAAAAAGAAAATTCTGCATTGTTAAACTTTTCTATACTTTTTAAATTCATTTAATAAATGTATAGTCGCCTTTCAGAGCAAATAAAAAACTTCCACAAGATGGCTGACAAATATGTAAACTCAAGATCAAACAATAATTTAAAAACAATTTAGAAAACCCCAAACCCACAAAAAATAGTAGCAAGCTTGCATAGCATATCAGTAAATTTCTAAACTAAACAGAAACGTTTTTGAAGTCTTCCTGGGTTGAAGTCTGCTTAAAGATGAAGCCATGCATACTTCTTTGGGAAAAGAATTTGAGAAACGTGGCATGTTAGATTGGAGGTTATTGTTTCCCCAGATGGAATGTATTACTTTGACAATGCATATGGAGTTTAGTCTTAACCTAATAATACTGCTTAACCTAATATTTTAATTGACTTCACCTAAAATTATGATAGTGCCCGTAAAGCTAGATAAGATGGGCCTCAAATAATTATGAGGAGACTGCTAACTAAATCAAGAGCTGACCCACTGAAATTAATGGATTTAAATTATTCCAGTCCATTGATTTTAATGGGTCTACTCTTTATCAGGCTACTATTCGCTATCATTTGTTGTCTTTAAAACAGATTCAGAAATTATTATAACAGCTGTTGGAATGAACTACAAAGATTCCTCTCAGGATTCACACATGTAGGCTAGTTTATATCCTTTTGGACAGTGAAGGCAAATTTCTTGCAGCTAGAGAAAAAAACATGAAAAGGTGTTTTTTTTAAAAAACAAACAAACCAACAAACCCACCTATTCTTGCCTTTTCTTTTTTTAGTCTGGGTTACTTTAGTCTTCCATTGAGGTTGATGACTGAAGGCGTATGTTGACTTGATCTGGACAAGTATTTATAAATACTCCAGAGTCCGGCAAAATGAGTCCTATGGCAGAAAGATTTGCTTTCCCAGACAAGAGGCTTCAAAAGATTCATGAAGCAGAGATGGTTGTATTTGATCTTGGCTGGGACAGTGACAATAAATACCTTGCAAATGCATCTAAATTTAATTAGCCACCTAGAATCATTCCTCAGAATAAAAAGAGAGTGAAAAGGAAATGCCACATACAGGTACAGACAATGATTCATTATCATTAAATCTTTTAGCTAAATTAGAAATGATGATGATGATGATAATAATAATAATAATAATAATAATAATAATAGTATTTAATAATAATAATAATAATAATGATAATACCACCCCATCTGGGTGGCTTCCAACAAAAGATGAAAAATACATTAAAACACCAGTCATTAAAAAGGTCCCTAAACAGGGCTTCCTTCAGATGCCTTCTAAACATCAGATAGTTGTTTATTTCTTTGACATCTGATCATCTGATGGGAGGGTGTTCCATACGGCGGGCGCTACTACCGAGAAGGCCTTCTGCCTGGTTCCCTGTAACTTTGCTTCTTGCAGTGAGGGAACCACCAGAAGGCCTTCGGTGCTGGATCTCAGTGTCCGGGCTGAACGATGGGGGTGGAAACGCTCCTTCAGGTATACTGGGCCTGTTTTCCATGTAGATTTTATAGCTATAGAATATACTTCGGATAGAGCTATAGTTTTGTCTCATCTAAAACGGCTAAGGTGGTTACTGATTTCCACTTTCAATGTTAGGGCTAAGTAGAATTGCGCTTAGTGAAGCACATGTGAAAGCAGAGAATTCAAAACTGACCCAGCCATCTTTGTAACAGCAATAGTCTCCAGGGATAGCACTGACTATGAAGATTCTGATCAGGATACAATGTTGCACAGTGAACATTCTGGACAGGATAATGAAGAAAAACATCTCACAAACACATCCGGAAATCATTTGCTGCCTGGAATTGTTCATGCAGCTGAAAGCGAGCATGAAGATGAACGTTCAGATACAGGTATTGGCTGGAAAAGTATTAAAATATTTTACTTTTTTCAGTAATCTCTAGATAAGTTAGGAACTATCTCAAGCTATGTAAAGATGTAATCCTGACTCCATTTAAATAGGAAGCATGGTGTGATGAAAAAAGTATGCAAAATTTGTTTGCTGCTTTGCAGTCATTATATAGGTAGCTACTGTAAATTGATCTTGAGATTATCTCCTGCCTGAAATAACTCTTCCAAGTTGAAGCAATCTTGAAATGGAAACATCTCCTTAGGTGTCTTCCCGGTACGGGAATTCTAATGGCTTTTAATTCTTCTGGTGTGGGATGAAAGGTACTTCAACTGAAAATCATAGTAGGTAAATGCCATCAGACTAAACGTAATTATAGTCATTCCTCGGGTTGCGAACGTGATCCATGTGGGAGGCACGTTTGCAACCCGCAGCATTCGCAAACTACAGCGCCACGTCTGCGCATGACGCGATTCGGTGCTTCTGTGCATGCGCGTGACATCATTTTGTGCTTCTGCGCATGCACGAGTGCCGAAACCCGTTCCGGTACTTTCAGGTTTGGCGCAGAGCGCAACCCGAAAACACACAACCCCCAGCGTTCGCAACCCGAGGTATGACTGTACTTAAAAACTTGATACGATATTGATTCAATTCAACAAAACATAGCACTTAGTAAGAATTGATGAAAAGAATGATACCTATGTAACATTTGAAAAATATTCAAACCATCATTGCAACAGCTGTTGCCTCCAGTGATAATGGCAAGCAGGAAGACACCACAAAAAAACCACAGTGGCATGCAATGCATCCTGGGTGGGAAAGTGAAGATAAAGATACCACAAACACAACTATGGATAATATCCCACCTAGAATTATTCTTTCAAATGAAGGAAAACATGGAAAGGAGACGCATCATACAGGTACCTCCCAGGAAATAGAACTTTAATAAATTTGCAGTTCTTTGTATTATTTTTCAAATGTACTATATTGTCACCGTACTCCATTTGAAGAGCTATCCCGACTACTCTCATTCTCTCTGTCAGTTGATAATAAAGTTCCATTCATTTGCAATAAAATAATAGTATTCATAACCCACTTAAAAGCAGGGTCAGTAATTACAGGAGATGACTCTCCATACTTAGCCTTTAAATCCAGGTGGTTGTTTTTTTTAATGAGTCACTGTTATACAGTGGCTATATAAATACAGAAAGTACAAAAAATTAAATTGCCATAGCTTTGACTTCCAGGGATGACAGTGACCACTGACTTAGCATCAGTCCCACAGTTGAATGGAGTAATTTAGTGGTGGAGTAGTAAGGACAGGTAAAATACAAATAAATCTAGGGCTGAAGGGCTACTTGGCATTATGCCTCCAAGTTACAAAAACAAAACAAAACTGTACATGAATGTTGTTGTTGTTTTTGTTAAACCAATCTGTTTCGTTGAAATCTTTTGAAGGAAATTCTGCCATCAACATGCCCTTTAGGGATGCTGATGGGCTAATGTATGCATTATTCAGGAAGAGTCAGAAGCCTCCCACTACATAGCCATAGAATTATAGAGTTGGAAGGGACCCCCAAAGGCTATCTGGTCCAAGCCCCTGCAACGCAGGAATCTCAACAAAAGTTTCCACAACAGTTGGCCATCTAATCTCTGCTTAGAAACCTCCAGTGAAGCAGAGTCCCTCACCTACTAAGGGAGTCCGTTCCACTGTTATTGTCAGAAGGTTCTTCCTAATGTTTAGCTGGAATCTCCTTTCTTGTAACTTGAATCCATGTGCAGTAGAAGGCCAGGTAATGTGCCTCTCAGTAAACAATTTAATAATAGATTACATAAGCATTGTAATGAATGAATGATCTAACTATATTGTGACAGCTGTGGTCTCCAATGGTGGTAGTGACCATGAAGATTCTATTCAAGAAGCACATACAGGCCAGAACAATGAACATAGACATCCTTCAAACACGTTGTGAGGGGGATGTGTGTGTCCTCCTCAAGAGTAAGCGACTCGACAGTCTGTTTAACTTATGTACAAGTTTATTTCACCGACAAGCTTTACAGTTCATCATCCTCCTCCGAGGAACCAGATTCTCCAAGTAAGGGTTTCCGCTTTTCCCCCCAGCATAAAAGCCTCTTAAAACTCCAACGCCTCCTCTCACTCCTCCTTTTCCGCTTCTTGACTCTGCCGGCCCCTGCGTTGCCCTCATCCCTTTCACTTTCATCCTCCCTGGAAGTTGTTGCAGAGGCTCCGGCTACATCCTCGACCCCTTGCTCTCCCTCCGTCTCCATGTTCTCCTCTCCTCCCATAGGCTCCCACGCCACCCGCTCTTCCTCCATCAGCACAGGTGGCGACACCTCTTCACTCCCACTTCTCCACACCTCCTTCCCTGTCTCTGGCGACAGCCTAGGTGCTGCCTCTTCCTGCTCCCATGCTCGCAATACCTCCTCTGGCGTCCATGGGTGACCTCCGGATGCCTCTGTCCCTTGCGCCACCCCTCCTGGCTCGGGCCAGTCCCTGACATCCATCCCCCCTCCCAAGCCCCCCTTCCCCTCCTGAGGCGGCTCGGTGGGTGTTACCCCAGGGTAGCCAAGATCCCCGGCTGGATCCCATTCCCCTCCTTCACTCTCTCCTGCCGTTCCTGGTGAAGAGGGGAATCCCAAGAAGATGGTGGTGTCTGCACTGGATGATGACGACGAGGACTGGAACACCTCCTCCCAATCCTTCCTGCCCCAGGGAGGAGGGAGACATCGCGACCCCCATTCTTCTGCTGCCGCGATATCCCCTTCCACCTCCATTCCTTCCGTTGGTGAATGAGGGCTACTCTGCAACTCGTTGCCACCCCCACCACTGTCTGCACCCGAGGATGGGAACCCCCAGAAGTCCCCCTCCTCTGAATCTGTGGGTTGAAACACCTCTCTCATTTGCCATCTGTACGGCTTCGGTTTGTCGGGATACAGTGCATGGAATTCCAACACTAAATACTCCTTGGTGACATCTTCCGCCGGAATCCACGTGTTCTCCGACTCTGGCTCCCCCTCCCATGCTACTAAGTACTGCAATTCATCCCCTCTCCACCTGGAATCCAGGATGGCCGTGGCTTCATTGAAGTGCTCCATGTCTACCAACGGCAATTCCTGCGACCCCCTCTGGTCCCCTTGTTGATACCTGTGCGGTTCTCTGAACTTGGATAGGAGCGACCTGTGGAAGACCGGGTGAATTCTCATGGTCTCCGGCAATTGCAACCTGAACGCCACTGGGTTGATCTGCTCCACCACTTCGAAAGGCCCAATTTTACATTGCCTCAGCTTTTTGCCCCTGCCTGGCATGGGCAATCCCTGGGTGGACAACCAAACTTTGTCTCCCACTTTGATGCTCTCCCCTTCCCTTCGGTGCTGGTCTGCTGCTCTTTTGTAAGCACTTTTCGCCCTTTCTAGATTTTCTCTGAGCAATTGGTGCAAAGCCTGTAGCTCCTCAGCAAATTGCTCCGCTGCTGGCACGTCTCCCGCCTTCCCTTCACCTCCCCCCGTTGGAAAGGCTCTCGGGTGATTGCCGTAGACTGCCTGGAAAGGAGACATGCCTGCGGACACCTGTTGAGCGTTATTGTACGCAAACTCCGCAAGCGAGAGCCTGTCACTCCAATCACTGTGTTGCTGAGATGCGTAGCAGCGCAAATACTGCTGCAAAATCGAATTTACCCGCTCCGATTGCCCGTTGGACTGAGGATGGCGAGCAGAGGACAAGTTCACCTGCACCTGCAAGATTTGCATGAGCTTACGCCAGAACCGTGAGGTGAACTGAACTCCACGATCTGAAATTACTCTTTCTGGCATGCCATGGTGCTTGAAAACATGCTGTACAAACAGCTTGGCCGTTTCCTCAGCTGAGACTACCTTAGGGCATGCAATGAAGTGTGCCATCTTGGTCAAAAGGTCAACTACCACCAACACTGCAGTTTTGCCTTTGGATGGGGGTAGGTCGGTGATGAAATCTAAGGAAACCGCTTCCCACGGTTTACTGGGGATGGGGAGAGGTTCTAGCAACCCAGCCGGCCTTTCTCGCTCCCCTTTGGCTCTTTGGCACACCTCACACCCCCTGACGTATTCCTTGACTTCCTGCCTGACTCTGGGCCACCAAAACTCTCTCGTGACCAACACCGTGGTTTTGAACTGCCCAAAATGCCCTGCTGTGGGGTTGTCATGGAGCTGTCTGAGAACTCTAGCACGCATCTCCTCCCCAGGAACATACAGTGCCCCTTTGAACAACAGCAGCCCCTCCTTTTCCTCAAACCCTTTCGCCTTGGGATCCCCCTCCCTCAGTTCCTTCAGTTTGCGCCGTGCAAAGTCATCGGCTAGGGTGAGGCGCACCAGTTCTTCCCGCCCCCCTAGAGTTGCGCCACACCTCCATTGTTCAGGTTGGAAGATCGCTCTTGCCACTGGAGGCCCTTGCTCCTCCAGGTACTCAGGCTTTCTGGATAGGGCGTCCGCTCTGACGTTCTGGTCACCTGGAACATACTGGATATGAAAATTAAAGTTAGCAAAGAACTCTGCCCATCTCATTTGTCTCTGGTTGAGAATTCTGGCCGTGCGCCAGTACTCCAGGTTCTTGTGGTCCGTGTACACCTGGATTTGATGCTGCGCCCCCACCAAAAAATGGCGCCAATGCTTGAAAGCCGCTACCACTGCTAACAACTCCTTGTCCCAAATTGCGTAGTTGGCCTCCGACTTGTTCAGCTGTCTGGAATAAAACGCACATGGCCTCCATTCCTGCGTCGGATCTTGTTGTAGTAGAACCGCTGCGATTGCTCTATTTGAGGCATCTGTCTCTATCCTGATGGGCTTGGTGGAGTCGACATGCAGCAATTGCGCCTCTGAAGCGAAGGCCCCTTTGAGGGCTTCAAAAGCCTTCTGCGCCTCCTCCGTCCATCGGAATTTCTTCTTGCCTTTCAAACAGTCCGTGATTGGCGCTGTCATGTCTGCAAATGCCGGTAGGAACTTGCGATAGAAATTTGCGAAACCGACGAAACGCTGCACATCTTTCTTGGTTTTGGGGCTCTTCCATTGCAGGATTGCCTCTACTTTATCAGTGTCCATGGCAATCCCCTTGTCAGAAAGACGATAGCCCAAAAAGTCCACTTCCGTCGCGTGAAACTGACATTTCTCCAGCTTGACACATAGATGATTTTCCTGGAGTCGTCTTAACACCTCCTTGACGTGTGTCACGTGTTCTTCCGGGTTTTGGGAGTATACTAAGATGTCATCAAGATACACGACTGCATGCTTGAACAACAGAGGACCCAGGACATGATGCATGAACGCCTGGAAGCATTGGCTGCCTGCCTGTAACCCGAAAGGCATTACCAAATATTCATAAGCTCCTAGAGGCGTGTACATGGTTGTTTTCCATTCATCACCCTCCCTGATTCTTATGAGATTGTATGCTCCCCTTAAATCCAGCTTGGTGAACATCTTGCCCTTGCGTACTGCCGCCAGCAGGTCGTCAATTCTGGGCATGGGATAAGAGATTGGTTGGCTGATGGAATTTAGGACCCTGAAATCACAAATCAAGCGTTTCTCTGTCGTATTCCTTTTGTCCACCCAGAACACTGGGCTGCCCCCTACTGCCTTGCTTTCCCGAATGAAACCCCTGGCCAGGTTCTTGGCAATAAAGTCCTTCAAGTTTGCCAACTCCTGCTCTGACATCGTGTAGAGCTTGCCTGGTGGCAACTGCGCTCCTGGCAACAGGTTAATCTGACAGTCATAGGGGCGGTGGGGTGGCAGTTTGTCCGCCTCTCTCTTGCTGAACACTTGCTGGAACTCTGCATACTCCTCTGGAAGCGTCACTTCCCCCGCCTGCAGTACTGCTGCTGCCATCTGGCTTTGGGGGTATAACTGCTGCAAACAGTTCTCCATGCAATGTGCCGATCCAAACGTTAGAGAGCGCTGGCTCCAGCTGATGACAGGGTCGTGCTGAGTGAGCCATCCCATTCCCAAGATGATGGGGGGACCTGCCAAAGAGGTGACATGAAACGCCAGCACCTCTGAATGCCTGCCTATTTGCATCTTCATGGGGGGTGTACTGTGCGTGACCGCCCCCCCTTTTAGCTCTCTTCCATCTATGGTGGTAACTTGGAGCGGAAAATCCACCTCCAGTAGATGGATCTGATGCTGCAGGGCAAAGTCTCTATCAAAAAAATCCGTACTCGCTCCTGAATCGACCAGCGCCGGGATTTGCAGTGTGCAGCCATTGGGTAGCTGCAACGCTATCTCTAACACAATCCCTGGCTTCGGAGCGTTGGGTGGGTGGGCTTGGGAAGGCTGAGCGGGGGAGGGCTGTGGGGGTGTGCTGCTTTGAAGCTGAACGGGTGAGGGCTGTGGGGGTGTGCTGCTTTGAGGACTCTTTACTGTAACTGCGCCTGGCTGCTGGTCCCCTCGTCTTGCCGCCAGGCATTTCCGTTTCCCGCCACCGCCGTTTCTTCCACCCCCTCCTTTACAGCCATTCCTGCCATTCCCTGCCACATTTTCCTTTGATCGCAGTGCTTTGCTAGGTGGCCACTCCTTAAACATACGTAACATTTCTTAGGGACTTTCCCGCCCTGCGCATCACTGCCCTTGCCCACGGTTTGATTTGAAAAAGGGCGCGCGCGGGCTCCTCCCAACTCCATGGGCACTTCCTGCCGGGTTTGGGGCTGCGCGCCGAAGGTTTTCTCTCCCGGGGGAGGGGCCCGGATGTTGAACCACCTCCCAGGCTTCCCCTCCCGTCTCACCTTGTCTCGGCACTCCAAACGCACTCCAATCGCTAAAGCGGCTTGCATGAGGCTGTCGAGATCCTCCAACGGTCCTGATTTCGCTAACGCATCCTGGACCTCTTCTGACAGCCCCATTTTAAACATGGCCAGCATGGGTGGTGATTTCAAATCCCAATTTAGACGGTGTGCCAGAAGAGAGAATTTGGATTGGTACTGTCTGACCGTCATGCTGCCTTGCCTCAGTGACAAGAGCTCTCTTGCTTCCACGTCCTGCGCGCTCCGGCTAGAATAAACAATATCCATGCCCTCAAAGAAATCCTTAATTCTCTTTAACGCAGGGTTCCCGGCTAAAATCAAAGGACGCACCCAATCTCTCGCAGCGCCATCAAAATGCGCAATCACGAAACCGACTTGCTCCGCTTCGTCTCGGAACTCCTCTTTGTGCAGCCCCAGAATGTAAAGCATGTCCGTTTTGAAACCCAAATAATTTTCCGGCTGCCCATCGAATCTGCTGCCGTGGGAAGGCATCCTCCTTCCTCCCATTGCCCTTCTCCCTGCATCGGCATGCCGCCTCGCCTCCTCGAGTTGAGCTTGAGCTACTTCGTACCTTATCGTTAGGTCCCTAGCTCGCTCTTCCCAGTCGACGTACAGCCCTGTGCCATCCGCTTCTTCCTTGCGTTCAGTCATCCCGGCAGCCTTTTACTCCTTGAGGAGGTTGCGATGACTTGGAGAATGCTGTGAGGGGGATGTGTGTGTCCTCCTCAAGAGTAAGCGACTCGACAGTCTGTTTAACTTATGTACAAGTTTATTTCACCGACAAGCTTTACAGTTCATCATCCTCCTCCGAGGAACCAGATTCTCCAAGTAAGGGTTTCCGCTTTTCCCCCCAGCATAAAAGCCTCTTAAAACTCCAACGCCTCCTCTCACTCCTCCTTTTCCGCTTCTTGACTCTGCCGGCCCCTGCGTTGCCCTCATCCCTTTCACTTTCATCCTCCCTGGAAGTTGTTGCAGAGGCTCCGGCTACATCCTCGACCCCTTGCTCTCCCTCCGTCTCCATGTTCTCCTCTCCTCCCATAGGCTCCCACGCCACCCGCTCTTCCTCCATCAGCACAGGTGGCGACACCTCTTCACTCCCACTTCTCCACACCTCCTTCCCTGTCTCTGGCGACAGCCTAGGTGCTGCCTCTTCCTGCTCCCATGCTCGCAATACCTCCTCTGGCGTCCATGGGTGACCTCCGGATGCCTCTGTCCCTTGCGCCACCCCTCCTGGCTCGGGCCAGTCCCTGACACACGTCAACAGATTATTTTGTACCTGGAATTATTTCTTCAGTTGAATACGTGCATGGAAATGGAACTTCACATATAGGTACAAGCAAGAAGAAAATTCAGATATCTTCTTTGTTACATTCTAGATGAATTAGGCTGCTGTATTGAGCTAGATAACAGGTTGCAATTTTAATCTCACTGAAATCAATTATAGAAATTCATTGGCATTAAACAAAACATGGAAGATGCTCATGTCATGATTGGGCACAATGGTCTGTAATAGATATGAGAACTGGCTGTGCAATCATATTTAAACTTGATCCCAGCATCATTGCAACAGCAGTATTCTATAGTTATGGTATAAGCCTTGAACATTCATATTTCATTCATGCCCACAGCAAAGCTTTTAAGTAGCGGTAAAATACACTGCAAATATCTAGAGATACACTTGCTACTTAGTAGTATTCCTCTATCAGAAAGTTAGAATAAAAAGAAAACATTTCATGTAACTCTAAAGAGGAAGTGTGCGTTTTTGTTTTGCTTTTGCTTTTTCATTCTGTTGATATATTCCAAATGAATCATATTCCTTTTGTGTCCTGGTTTGTAAGGAAACTAAATTTGCATTGAGAGCCACTAAAATGTGGTAATGGATATCCATTAGCAATACTAATTTTAAACAATTAAATGTGATGCTAAGCAAATCATGTGGGATGTAATTCTGCAAATGTTACAGAACACATAACATTAACCCAACCATCATTATCATAGCTGTGGGTTCCGGTGATGCTAACAAACATGAAGTTGCTACTCGTGATCCAGCGGTACATGATATACATCATGAATTGGGTAGAGAAGATGATTATTCTACAAACAGCACGAAGGATGAAGTACCCATAGAAATTATTCCTCCAGCTGGAAACAATAACATAGATAATTTCTATCATACAGGTAGTTGTGGCAGATCCATTCTTAATTATGTGGTGATTGGTGATGGTGTGGGAATCACATTGCTCACAACTGGATTCTTACTTTCAGTCAGTAAATATAGTTGAACATGTCAGGTGCACAAGAAATGTAATTGCATGTAAATATGAGTGAAGCTGAGAACATTGCGCAGTGAGTTATTGGGAGGGGAGGGGCTTGCAAAACCCATCATTTTGTATTTTAACACGTCCAAACCTAAGTTCATCATTGATTCACCAAACAGCTGTCATACACAATAATCATGAAGAGTCAACTCAACAACCATTACCTCCCATTCATCAGCCAGGCTGGGATGCTGAAGAAATATATCCCACAAATACTTCTAGAGATGGTATACCGATGGGAGTTGATTCAGATAGTGAAAGCAAACAAACAGGTATTGCACTGAATAATCTATTCATTTCATCACGATGAAATGAAGCACTGCTTTTGAAACAAAGCATTTATCGTTCTTTAAATCTGTACCCTGCCTTCCCACCAAATGGAAATGTTATCTAATGTCTAGATTTTCAGGTTGGAATTCTAACCTGTGAATATTATTTGTTCCTTTTAACATGAGGTCGCTGTTTTGGGGCAATTTGAGAAGGACTGATTCTTTGGGATTGATGTCTCACACCCTAGGAAATGTTCTGATTTTAACTTTTTAATGTTAAAATCTAGCCTCTGGGAGTTGAAAATGCCCTATGGGGATATTTTTAGGCAATGATACATGAGAAGGACAAGTGATTTGTTCAAAATAGGGATTAGGGCATAAATTATACTGGGGCATAGCCTTCTGAAAATTAGAATTAAAAGTCTTCTCACTAGAGGCAAGCTTGCTATTCCTTAATAATAATAAGAAACAACTCCTGTTCTAGGAGTTGATTTTAGGCAAACCCCATTTAAAGGAGATGTTCCTCCCATCAAATTTATATAGCAGGCTCCAGAAAAACCAGGCCTGGCAATATAGATAATAGCATTTATTCCATGACACAAGAACTTGATAGTACCTGACCAGATATTTCTATGCTGATGGTTTGTTTTGTTCTCAAGCTAGTCTGTAGGGCATAATGTCCATTGGTTTAAATTTCTGATCATGTGTAGAGCTTGTAGAACATAAACAAACAAGATTTACAAATATGGTTCTGAAACTGAGTCTCACATTTTAATTCTTTATATCTCATTCATTATGAATATTATTTGCATATGCCAATGACCCAGAGTCAAATAATGGTGTTTGCTGTAATGATCATTTAATTATGACATGATTTATAATAAAATTAGCCCAAGTTAAAACCTGTAGAAAAGTTGACATGAGTGTGTGAGAAAGGTTGAAGAACGTGTGTTCTCATCCGCAACTGACAAGTACTTGGCTGTAGCTCATGAATAGTTTTCTCTTCCATCAAAAGTATATAACACAAATGTCATTGTCAAGTTTATGAAATTTCCTGCATGCCTAATCAACTGTCAGTGTCAACTGGTGATGTCAGATGTTGGGTCAGAAAATAAAACCAAGGGGGAAGCCAGATCACTGTCAAAGTCTTTTGGAATTTCTGAATTTTAGCAAATCTGGCATCCCAGTATGTTGTTTGGATAGAAATATTCTGCTGATAGAGTAAGAAGTCAGTGGATCAGAGTGAAATGCAGTTAATAGTTTTGCCATTTTTACAATCTCAATTCATTTACCATTGCCATAGATGTGGCCAAAGAAGATTCAACCCCAGAACCAGTGAGGCAATGGGGTCATGAAGACAAATACACAACGAAATCAACAGCAGATGTCTTAGTTCCTGGAATTGTTCCTCAAAGAGGAATAAGTCAAAAAAATAATACTGATCATACAGGTATCCAGTAGAATGGTGGTGGGATTCTTTTTAACCCTGTCTATCTTAGGTGAGATAATCTCATGTTGTTAATTTTCGTGTCTATTTTAAAATAGACACAGAAAATTAAATTGCAGGTATCCTGAACTTATACCTGTATAAGGTATGCCATTTGACAGGCCGAGGTACAGAAACTAAATTGTTACATTGGCCAGGACCTTTATTGGTAAAAGGAATGTGTTGAAGTTACCACTTGGGGACTGTACCATGTGAAGATCAACTCATAAAATAATGTCATAAAATCAGTTGTAATCCTAATGACATTTCCATATCTTTGAACTTCAGTTTTGAAATTTCCCTGTCAAATTTCCCTACTTAATATTCTTTAATTGTGGCCAGGGAGCACATGTGATTGTGATAGCCATGACCATTTTGATAGCCACCAAGATTGTGAGACGTACTTGTCTGTTTGCCAGGCACTGCAGGTTTACACAATGTAAACTTGTCGAAGCAGTATTGCATTTTGAGTTGTGATCAAATTGACTATTTCCCAACTATTCTTGTTACATGTGTTATATTTTTGCGGGGTGGGGTGGGGTGGGAGTGTATGATATGCACAGGGGAATAATTTTCTAAAACAATTTAGGTAATGATTTCTCTGTTCCGTTCTGCAAATATTTGCATTTATTGTTTCAATTATGTCATTTTGCTATCATGTGAAACTAATGATCCTTCTCAAAATGTATCTACAGTGGTACCTCAGGTTAAGTACGCTTCAGGTTAAGTACGCTTCAGGTTAAGAACTCCGCTAAGAACAGAAATCGTGCTCTGGCGGTGCGGCGGCAGCAGGAGGCCCCATTAGCTAAAGTGGTGCTTCAGGTTAAGTACGCTTCAGGTTAAGAATGGACCTCCGGAACGAATTAAGTACTTAACCCGAGGTACCACTGTATTATACTGTCTGTTGTTACATCGCCTACTTGAGAGCCTGATGATGTCTTTAAATACTGTCTGTATGTCAGTATTAATGCCAAGAGATAAGATTTTGCAGGATGCTTGCTTAAAGATGGCAATGTGTTGAAGTTTTTGGTGTACTTTAGAGATTCGTTTCCTTCCTAGTATCAGTGGCTAGTGTTTCTTTTTAGGTATACAATTAGAGCATCTCTTAATATCTGTAGTGAGAACTGATATATTGATTATTCAGTTCACTTTGTTGTTCCTGGCATATGCTTGGGCTTTCCAAACTGCTGTTGTGCTTTACATTTATTGAATATTTATCTCAGTAGAGATAAAAAAATCGGACTGAACAGTGGGTTTGTTTAAGTTTTGAAAAATGGAAGGAAATGACAACACATTACCGTACTTCCCAAGTGTGGTGTGGGTTAATGGGCTTGTTAGCAGAAGCAATGCATGAATTTTACTATTAGACAATACTGTATTTCCATGTGTATGCACACTCTAATATGGCATGTTTTGCCGAATGGTCCTCTGATACAATGCTGGTTTGATCTGAGCTGCTTCTGGCTGTTGCTCACTTGATTCTCTGTCCATTACTGCTGGAAGGTTTCAAGAGCAGATCAGAAACAGTGCAACCAATTTGTGCCTTCCCTGTTTTGCTTTTTTAAAACTTTCAATATAGTAGGAATTTTGTAAAACAAACAAACAAAAGAAAACGGTTTAAATTCTGCAAATTTCAAGGTTAATTGATAGTTAATAGTTAATTCAACCATCATTACAACAGCAGTAGTCTCAAAGGATGGAGCCAAAACTGAAGAATCAACACAAGATCCGCAGTTACATGGATTGCATCCTGAATGGAGCACTGAAGATGAGTCTCTTGTAAATGGCACTCGAGATTATGTATTACCTGGAGTTTTCCCTGAAATTGACAGTGGTTCTGACAGACATCCATCATCTCCTACTGCCAGTAAGAGTTATAAATTCCAGGAACTTCAGCTAACCTTTACTTTTCCATACATCAAAATCTTGGGGAAATGTGTGGAAACAAATAGCTTTTAGATGGAAATCTTACTCTGATTACATTCTGTTTATTTCATGGCTTCTTGTCAAGATGCATAATCAAACTGATTTTAATGAACGCTTTTCCACTAGTAGAAGGAAGGTGTGTGATCATTTCTCAACAATCTTTCTGTCACTCCAGTTTTGGAGATTAGTTGATTTTTCTCCCTTTTCTCACTTATGGGAACTATTTTCAAATTAGTAACAGATTAATACAAATTCCTATAAGTATCACTACAAACAATTACACATAGCAATATTAGCTAATGTCTGCGGCATTTGCATGCATTTGATAAGTGTATGTGGTGTTATGGAAAGGCAGTTTCACCCTGATTGCTACAGGGATACACTTCACAGAAGAACTCAAAATAAAAGGATAAAATAAATATACCACTAGCTGGAACTTTAAAAGAAGAAAGCATTTTATCATGGTTTGGAAAACTGATTTTAATTTTCATAGAGTAATGGATCCCCCTTTCCTTAGCATAGCCTGCCATTTTTTAAAAATTATTTTTTACAAAAGAAGGCTTTTTGAAATGGTTGGCAAACAAGGTGTGATAGGGAGAAACCCAAATGAAAGCTCTGAGGAAACTATGGTTTATGTGGAGCTTAAGCACTGCTGTATCCTTGTACTTTCCCATTCCCATGTCAAGGAATAGGTCCTTGTTATGAAACCCAACGCACCTGTGTTTCCTTTGACAATATCATGTATTTTTTTGTCTGAAAACTCAAGGGCTCCAGATTTATATAACACAGCTCTGATGTTTTGTGAGTAATACATGTTTGTTTGTTTTTTATCTAGGTGATAACCCAAATGACCCAAAGAAGGGGTCCGGAAGAGGGACACACATTGACCAGACAGGGGAATCGCCAAAAAGCGAGCCACGAATGTCTCAGATACCAGGTTGGTGTCTTTACTTTTGCCATTTATATCTTATAAAGTCCTATTGGTTTGTGATTGCTGCTCTCACTGCCACCACTGGAAGTGGTGAGCCTCTAGATCAGTGGTTCCCAATCTTCTTTTGGCCATGCCCCACCTAAGCATCTCTAAAATCCTGATTGCCCCCCCCCCCATGACATATAATTCTTATTATTTAAAAAGTGAACTCCTATTCACGTGGAGGAAGCCTAAAAGGCCATTAACTGTTAATAACTCATTCTCAAATTGCCCCTATGTGGGGCGTGTGCCCCACTTTGGGAACCACAGCTCTAGATGCTTTGCATGTAGAAGTTTTTAGGTTTAATCACTGAGAAATTAAGTTAAAGGTTCATTGACGGTGAGTCTAGGGAAGACCGCCGCCTTACATTTCAGGATCTTCTACCAGGCAGACAAGGAAAACACTTGGTTACATAGGCCACTAGATTCATTATAAAGTGGCTTCATTTTTGTCATGTATTTCCAAGTTCAGTGTAGCAGGAAACAGGAGGAAAAGTCTCGGGAACTTAAGTTATCAGTTCTTGGGAAGCCCAGGGAAAAGTCGCTCTCACAGGTCTCCCTCATGTCATTGTCAGTAGTTGCCACTGCCAGACAGAGCCCATGAGGAAGCAGGAGGCAGCAGCTTCTATTGTTTCTTTTCAGCACCATTGTTGTTTGCTAACTCATCCTATCTGGGTCAGAGATGGGGAGTCCATGGGGCGGGGGGCAGGCACCTGGCTGAACCCACCTTTAAGAATAATATTGCAGCACCATGCTAGTTCCTTGCGAGTGTTTCCTTCATGCAGCCTTGTATGTGGATACACAGCCTTGTGGAGAAATCATAGCGTAACGAAGGAAGAACCTGGAAACAACCAGCAGCCATTTTCTCAGTCACAGCAGTGCTGTGTACCAGCTGTTATGATCAGGTTTCTGTATGCTTCCCACTTCTCACAAAATGTTCTCCATACAGTTATTTTTGCCATTTATATGGACATGCAGGGGAGGAAATAATATTTGTGAGCCAGACCTGAGAGGAAACCTCACTCTGTTGCTTCATACATTGAAAGAAAACAATAAGCATGGGTCCTTTAAGGAAGTAAAGTGGAATTATTAATGATACTATGTCAACTACTGTGTCAACTCTCTATCCAGATGACTAGCCAGTAAAAGTTTCCATGTTTTTCCCCTCTCTTGAACTTCCACCCACAGATTGGCTTATTGTAGTTGCTTCTCTCTTGGCACTGGCATTGATACTTGGTGTTTGCATTGCTGTGAACAGCCGAAGGAGGTAAGGAATGGCTTTTGTAAATTTCCACTGGTTAGTGCCAGAACTTTCTTTTAGTCTTGTTGCTGGGAAATTCCAAGATCTGACATCTTCAAATAATACAAAGGAGAAAGCAGCTCCTTCTTTCAAGAGATGTCCATTGAAAAGCACACATCAAGGCACACAGTAGTGCATTTATACAAAAGTGTGGCTGGTAAATATTTAAATAAGTAAGTAATGAAGGAACTTCTTTATGCATCTAAATATCTTTTAACCATGCAACTGTAATTCCAGTCCTATCAAAGTCACATTAGTTCATTTTTTAAAATCTTATCTACCACACAGAATGTACTTTTCAGCAGAATTTCCCACTAGTTTGTAAGTTGATGCATGGATCTAAGTGTGGACATAAACGTTTACTAATTAATGATAGTCTCTGACCTTTCATAGCTGCTGTTTTCCAGAGCAGAGGCTGTCTGTCATATTAATTTCTTAATTTTCTTCTTTTGTCTTGAAAGAAGCAGACAAGCACAGACCAACCATGATCAACCATGCAGATAACGTTTTCTTTAAAATGGCTCAGTCTGGAAGCTATAAATCAAGATGGCATTCTAATTGAAAACATAGTTTTTCTTCAAATACCATGAGATTCAATACTACATGCATACTTACAGGTTTCCCATGGGCATCTTGTTGGCCATAGTGAGGGCAGGATGCTGGACTTTTTTATGTTTTAAAGCTTTAATTAACCCCAGGTAGAATCGGTGAGTTTTACTTCACTTTTTTATGTGATTGTGTGCTTTGACATCCCGTTTTTCCCTTTCCATTAGATGTGGGCAGAAGCAAAAACTTATTATCAACAATGGCAAAGGAGGCATAAATGAGAAAAACAAGGGTGGATTGAATGGAGAAGCCAGTAGATCTCGGGAAATGGTTCATTTGGTGCATGATGAGAAGCCAGAAAACCAAACAGATGAATTCCAGGCAATTGATGAAACACAGAACCAACAAGAAGTGGCCTTGAAGAGTGGCGTGTAAGAAAGCTGCGCCAATCCAATTTCATCAGAGGTGAAGAAACAAAAAAACAATGCACGGAACTGGGACTAGAACTCACAAATGCAATGAGCTACTGATGTCTTTGAAGCATAATTAAGCATACATTTTCTTCTTTCTCTATTTTTAATGGTCAGGTACAAGATAAAAATGTCATGTTTCCTCTGCTCAAGATTGCTTAATTTTGCCCGGTTCAGATTGGCGACCACCATGTTACCAACATCACCCGTCTCCCAATTGTGGTCTACTGTTTGATAAGGCAGAATACCAACTTCAACTTATTTCCCCTAACTTGTGCAGCTTTCCCCTCATTATATCATAATGGAGTCACCAGGATCTCTAGCTAGTGCCTTTATGACATTAAGGTACTGAGCATAACCTTGAGGCCTAGAATGTCAATATTAATTGCAATGGGAGAATTCTTATTTATCACTTAGCCCTGAAGGATTTGTCAACTTTTTGAATCTCACTCACTTCTGGATATTTGGAATTGTGTGCTGAAGTAATTGAATACAGAAAAACAAATTTGTCCAAAAATTCCAGGAATGTCCAATAGGGTGGAAAGGCGAGTAAGAATAAAATTGATTTTATAGCAAATAAATTTTTATTCTCTATAATCTAAATAATCTGTGATGTTGTTTTTGCATTTCAAAGTTGCATATCTATTGCATGGTTCATAGTTGGAATATTTGTTAAAAGTATTAATTCAGCTCCATTCAACTACACCACATTTAGATATAATGGATGTACAACAGTAGATTTCCTATGGGATCCTTTGTATGTTTCCAATGAATTGGGGGTCTGAATCAAAACCCTCCTTCCTATATGTCTGGGTGTTGTGTCTACTTCAAATAACGGTTTCCTTTATGGAGTTCCATGCATGGCTGCCAGCCTAATGTCAGAAACAGCACATGTAACTCCTAGTAAGATGGTGGGGTGGGGTGGTGGCACTCACAAGTTGTATCACAGCTGCTTACTAGGAAGAAGGGGAAGCTGGTGTAGTGCAAACACACTAGCAGAGGTGCCAGATTGGCTCTGCTGGTGCATTTGCACCACACTTAACACTCCTTCCCTGTAAGCAGCAGCAATGTGGCTGATCAGAGATCAGGTGAGTGCCATTGCTGCAACACAGTCTGCTGCTGGTAGCTCCAAGAACCATTCAGAGGTCCAAGAACCACACATGCACAGCATTCCTTTACATACACATTTCCCATCCTAGCAGGCCGTGTGTGGGCAATAAGTTGCTTTTGTGCATAGCAACACTATGGTTGTAGTTGTACTCTGCTGAGAATATGTTCCTTCTTAGGAAACTAGCATGTACACAGTCCATTCGTATCATATTAGCTGTATCATATTTGCAATATGATGTTGGAGAGGGATTTTAACCTTTCATTCAGACACTTCATTTGATTGCACCGGGCACATAAAAATGACCACAACAGTCTCCACCTGCCACAGAGATCAATAGCAAATGATTGCTTCCTTTCCAGCAGAACATGTAAGCTGTAAATGGCCTGTTGGTTACACATGACAAATGCTATGAGAAATACAACTCACCTGTAGGACTAAGAAGAAACTAACATAAAAATCTCTGAGAAAATCAGACACAAATATTATGAAGCTGAATAATGTTAAATAGTTGCAAATTTATTGCCACAATTCCTTGTTCTTCTAATGTCCAATTTTCTTAAGATAATTTTTTTAAAAAAACTAAAAACTCCTGACTAATTACTTCCTAATTAACACTGTGCACATTATCATACCAATGCAGAAATGTAGACCTGTTTGTGGAAGGAGGGTTCCATGCATCAGTGTTACAGCTCAGGGTAAGCATTGGCATCTGTATCACAGTGTTCATCTGGATCACACTACACTGTAGACATCAGCCCTCCACGCTGCTCTGGCTGTTTAAACATGTTTGCACCTTGTTAGATAATAACACTAAGAGTTGTTTGTCTTATTTTATTCACCATTGCCACTGCAAAGTCCTAATTTTCTTTACAGCCAAGAGATGCTATGGATCCCTAGCAGCATACCCTCTTTTTGAACCCACCCTTTTAAAAGCCCCCACTCCTGTGGATTCTTTCCAAGTGGAGAGAACCATTTTTACTGTTTTAGTGTCATGTGGGAACAATTAGAATGTCATTCATTCACTCCCTTTCCAAGGCACAGTGGTGTCAGCAGACATATTTTAGACGTCCTTAAGTCACTGGCAGAGGATTTTCTTCTAGGCAGCATGTTCAAACAGCTGTGGCTTATTTATTTCATTGCTCTCTCCCCCCCCCCCCCAATTTGTATCAGGGACACTGGTGGTCTCCAAAAGTTATAAACACTTAACTGAAGCTTGGCAGTTTTCTTCTACAGAAACGATCTCCATTGTTTTCTAAGTTGAAGCCAGATGATATATCATTTAAACAAAAACACCCAATATCCCTGGTCCTGACATGAATAAAATAACAAAAGTAGTATTCCAGCCCTTTGTTGTTCAGCAACTCCCTGACTGAAGCATCACTGCTTAGGAGTTAAAAATTGGTTTTCTGCTTCTGTGTTGGACATAAGTAGCTGCTTAAAAGACAAGTCTGCTACCCAAGTGCAATGTCCTTCAGCTGCCATTGGTTCACCTGCTTTGATGTAACAGCCTGTGGTGCATGGACAGCACTGGCCCAGAAAGCACATTGCACTGAGACAACTGGAAACCTTTTATTTTAGATTATTTATTCTGTGATCAACTTTGGTATATCGAAACCACAAAATATTAAGTAACATGGCAAACTTGGTTGTGTCAGACGTATGGTTTCAGACCTCTTTGCCAGAAAAGGACAGACTTCCTTAGCTGAGTAAAACTCAAAAAACTCCCCATGTATAAGTAATTTAAAATAGAGATTTACATATACTAAGTAGAAATAGTGTTGGGGAATGAAATACTTTGCACAAACACATCGCATATTCTTTTCAGATTTGATAAGTAATAATTGACACTCGCTCTAACCGTTAAAATTATGAATCCACATTTATTGATGATATGTACATAAAAAGTACAACACTTAGTGAAATATTGTCTTCGCTGATTATTTCCAGTATATAAAGAATGTCCAGTTTTGTTTTATACATAAGTTACAGGAAATCAGTTCACACAGTAAGAAAGTATTAAAAGCAAATACTGTAGTTACTAAAGGAGGTATAGATAAAGATTAGGAGAATTAGAACTATAAACTACCAAAAAAAATATTCTCAGTAAATGAGGCATTCCCATTACAGTATACAAGAAAGTAACCAGAGTTAATAGAAAGTTTTCGCATCTGCATTCATTAGTCTTTACACAAAATGTGGTACAGGAACTGTACAAGTACATCATTTCGACTCCCAGATGAACATTTCCAATCAATGTCAAATACCAGGCTTATGGTTTCTTTTGGATGTATTCTAATGGATCACATCACATTTCAAGGGAAGAACTGCAAATTGACTATGTAATGATGCAACCTAAGAATCATATACACAATGGCCATGATCTCAAAGGCCCTGAGTGCAACTTCCCTAAACAGCACAGTCCTATACATATCTACTTGGAAGTAAGTTCTATTGAGTTCAATGTAACTTACTCCCACATGAATGTGTATAGGATTTCGCCCATAGTTGCATATGAAAAAGAACACGTGCACAGATTTTGAGATTTTGTGGCTTTCCCCTTTCGTTGTCTCTCACACACTTGCGGTCATCAGGCTCAGAGTGATCTGCCACTTCAGCAATTGCTAAAGGCAATTCACAACAGGAAAGCCGGAATCGAAAAAAGGAATAGTTATAGAGTACTTTTAAGGCAGATGACAACTAGCTTCCATATGTGATATTTTATCCTATGGAATATGCCACAGTAAAGGTGCTACATTTATTGAGTGAAAGCAACAGTGAATCCTGCCAGCCTTTCCATTTGTAGCTCTTTTTCAGAGAGCTTCTTGTATATATTATCAGAGACATTCAAATTCACAAGATATAAAAAGTATGATTACTGGTGCATGGAAATTCTGAGATACAAGTGCACATAAACACAAAAGGTAAAGCACACCTCAAAAACACAGTTGTTTGTGTGTTTCCAAAACTGACATGAATGGGATTTGTGGTTATAATTTTTCATATGCCCATTTTTGAAAAATGGAAGCAGTATTTGCCTCTGTGCTTCTGGCTAGCTGGTGTAACACAAATCATAAGCATGATAATTATAGGCTTGCATCCAGCGTTAGATATACTCAGAGTAGACCCATTGAAATTAATGGATTTGGCCAACTTGGGTCCATTAATTTCAGTGGATCTATTCTGAGTAAAACTTAGCTGGAAACAGGCCAGTGTGTATAGTTAACAGGCCTCGATTTAAAGCAAAATGACAGGCTCAGGTTATGCAGATTCTTCAATGGATACTGTTGTCAGTGAACAAGTGAAAGCAAATGAACATCAGAGGAATCTTGAAATGTTGTTGGATGACAGAAGGAGTCCATGTTGCAAAGCAGAAACAGACATTGCAATTGCAAACAATAAGCATGGCATCCAAAGTAAAGAGTACAGCAAGGTTTGTTTTTACTTCTGACCAATGAGCTAACTGATGCAGCGACTTGCTAATAATCATGTCTCTACATTTCCAACATATCAGGTATACAGACAAAAATATATTAATATTATAAACTCAGAATAATATGCCTACATTAATTCTTTAATGTAGCAGTGATATTGCATTCACAGTGCAGCAAAATGAGACGGCCAGTCACATTCACTAAGTGCCAGGGATTTACAAACATACACACACTCACATGCATGCTGCTGGTTAGATATATAAAAACAAAGACTAACACATGTACAATGAGTCGGCTGCAATAAAAGGTTCCGACAATTATTCAAACTTTGACATGCACCAACATGTTTATATTATCAACATATAAAACCAGTTATCTGCCTATGGAGATTATTCTGATAAATACCTGGGGATAGAAATACTGACAAGCAGCCAACCCAACACAAATTCTTTTCGGAACATATTCTAAAGTTTCTACTCCAGCACAACTGATGTTAAATTAAAAACCAAACGGCAACTATTAATACTGTATACACAATTTCACTGAAATTACACGAAGATAAGCTACATTATCTACACAAAGTGCGGAGAGGCACTGTTCTTCATGCGGAAAACAACGCACCAAGACTGGTATTCATAAGAGTGTCATGCTTTGACAGCTATTATTAGTACTTTTATCTTACCACTAGAACACATTTGGCTCTAATTACGAGAGTATTTGAAAACTCTGCTTTTAAAAGAAGAGGATTACAAAATAAGTTTACATTGACAACATTCTAGATCTACTGTACACTTTGCTCACCCAAACGCAAGGCATGTACAACAGGTTTCTCTAGTTAAATATACCTGTTTCATGGATCGTTGATGGTTTCAGTACATATCCTCTGCTTTGTGTGCTGTGCAGTTGGTGTGCCAAGAGACAACATCTACATTGTATTTAAGCTGTTCCTCAGGTTTTAATAACTCTTATTTGCTCATTCAATGTGCTTGGGTAATAGCAAGGCCATAGGACTAGAGATACTTTATAATTAACTGCTAAGGAAATAAAAGAAAAACAGATCTCATTCATCCTGGTGAAAAATATACCGCTTGCTTTCTTATAAATGTCTTAAAAATCAGGAGGTATTTCTATATGTGCAAGTCGATTGACATGGTCCCATAAGAATGTTGTTTGGTCCTTTTGTACAAAGGCAAAGACATGAAACACAGTTCTGCAGTTCCTTACATCATCTGAACTTGTATAAATATCATTCATTTTACATGACAGACCCTACAGCCTTATGATCAACAGGGCCATAAAAGCGATTCAATTTCACACTATAAGGGCAAAGCTCTGCCCTCCAGAGGAAGATCCAACTTCATTAATACTCCCTCTGTGGAAACCTTTATGGTCCTAGCCTAAAATAAATTCTTGGTCAGGAAGAAGACAAGGAAAAACAAAAGATCCATTCCAACCTCACTTCTGACCACACCAGCAAGAGCTCAGCAGGCCATTGAATGTGGCCATTTGCCTGTCTTCTGTTCCCTTCCCCCTGCCTAAGAACCCACATACCTGGGAATAAACCCCCTTGAATTCAACAGGACTCACTTCTGAGTACACATGGCTAAGTTTGTGCTGTTATTCATTAAATAATGATGACACCTTATTGGCTTTGCTGCCGCCTCCTTTCTTGTACAGTATTTGTCGAGCAGCAAAACTTGTGATCTGGCTTTGAAGTGAACTGGCAACGCCAGTTACTTTAGCCAGTCTAGAAAAGACTGTGGAGGAACTGCAGGCCTGGTCTCTGAAGGCTTCCGGCCAATCCAGCAAACAATGTCTGTGCACATAAATAAATACAGATGCCCATCTCCTTCCACGTTATGATTCTCACTCAAGCCACTTTGAACTAGCTGGAATTTGTATCACTTCATGCAAATTACGGGACACCAGTTCTTATGTCTGGTGGCCCATGACTACAGCTGGTTCAGGGCCTTCTTCAGAAGCTGCAATCCTAAAGTACACAGTCTTTGTAATCGATTCCATTGGAAACATTGGGGACTACAGGAAAATGCAGTAAGGAGAAGGATTGGGGGACAAAATATACTGGTGAATAAATTATTCTGGATCAGACTCTTTGTATATTGCAGGGTGGAGACCCTTCCTAATTCTCCTGGTAAGGACACCAGGTTAAGGCTGTGATTCTAAACACACTTACTAGGGAGTAAGCACTGTTTAACACAGTGGGTCTTTTGTCCGAGTAAACATGCATAGAATTACACTGTAGGTATCAAAAATAACAGATCAATCATTTGTTCATCTGATCAATCTTAAGATTATTATAACAACATAGTGTTCCATAATGAACTGCAGCATTTAAAGACACCTTTATTTCCTATTTGTGCTTTGCTTAGAGGTTATAAATAAAGTTTACAGGGTTACGTTAATTTAATATAGCACAGATTTTTTTAATTAATCTATATATGTTATAAGAAAATTTTCCATTTCCCCTTAATATGGATTCCCTGTAAATATTGTAGCTTTCTCTCTCTGTCTAAGGTTGTATAACAAAATATTGGTATGTCTGTAAACAGTATAAGAAAATATCAGTATGTCTGCAAATTACAGATACTAAATTTGTTAATTCAGTCTACGCTGTAGTTTGTGGCTGCTGGACAAAAGGTATGAATAAATGGCTACATTAGAATTGAAGATGTATTTAGAAGTAGAAATACATATTTTCCTCATGCATTCCATAAATTACAGTTCACACTAGGAAGGACGGGAATTTTTTGTTGTTGCAGTATTCAAAAGGAAGCTTGAAGAAGTAGCTTGGAAGAAGTTAAAAAATGGAATGTTGGAATCTACAGCACTGACTGAAAAATATCAACTGGTAATATAAGCTTTCAAAGCTGTAGAAAATCAATGAAAAAATCCCTGTGAAGCATTATGTGTTATGTACAAAATACTGTTAATGTGAAAGACTCACAGTATTAAATTGTGTCCATGTCTTGAATAAATGTGCACGAACCCTGGTTCTAAAGACAATAGTTGGGGAATGTGTGCCACTGATTGAAAAAGAACTTAATTTCAAATAACCTTCTTATTCCAGCAATAGATCAGCTTTGAAGGAATAAATCAGATCCCTCCAGTTAATGGAATGGGGATCCCTGAATATGTAGAGGTCCTATGTGTACATATTTGCTTTTGGCCTTTTAAGAAATACCGTAATAAACCCAACAAAGATTGGGTTGGATAATAAATTCTCTTTATCCGCTGGTTAAGGCTGTTCCAAGACAACTGAGAGAGTGGTTTAGAGGCTTCTTTCAGTTAGCTGAAATGTAGGTAGGTTGACTTGTGTTATAACCCAACATCCAAGCATGTGTGTGATGCTATTCAGTGCAAAGTATGCAAACTTGCAGCAACACAAAGCTTGGTCTGGCTAAGAACTTGGCTTAGTCACATAATCAGAATGAATGTAATACTGGTGACTAGATAACTACACATGTATTATGCCAAACTCAAGCCATTTTAACCCAAATTAGTGACATAAAATGCTACCCCACTGATGTTGTGTGGACAATAAATGGAAAACAATACAATTGTGACAAATTTTGACCAGTAACACTGGAGGACTGTCATCATTCCATTTCATTGCTTCATACCTCCATTACATATGGAGGACCAGCTCCCTCTTCTTCCCTACCTATCCCATGTATCTCAACGAACCTCTGCCCAACCCACTGATTTTCAGGCATCATAAAGTTCTCTCTCCATGTAGAGAAAAGAAGAGCATTAGAGATGGAGTTACATGGCTAGAGTGGCTGCTTGAAAAAATGAAAGTAGCTGCGAGATAACAGGTATCACAATGATGAGCAAGAGAAAGATAGAAGGAGCTCCAGGCCCAGGGTCATGTCTGGGCAGGAAGAGAGGGGGGCATTTTTTGTTTGTTTTTTCGTTTTGAGAAACTCTAGAGAAGTACAGGTGAGACATTTGGTAGAAGAAAATATTAGAGGAGATACAAACGAGAGGGAAGGAGAGCCAAGGAACCATGGGAAGAAGAGGAGAAACTCCAGTTTCTTGTGTAGAGGAGGGTTAAAGTAAATAGGAATAGGGCACAAGAGTTTGGATCCTTCCCCACACTCAATAGATTTACTTATACAAGTATGAATTACTGATTATGTTCTATGAAAATCCACTGAAAGCAGAACATCAATGGAATTGCCACCAGCAAAGACCAAACCCCAGCCTGCTCTCCTTGAAATCTAAGGAAGATACCCACCCAGGGGTGTATCTAGGGGTTGGTCAGGTTAAGTAGGAGCCCACCTGCCTGTCCACACACTCCTCAGGCTGTTTTTTCCTTGCTCAGGGAGACCAGGCGAGGCGTGCAGGATCCTCTTGCAAGGGTGTAAGATAAGGGGGGGATGTGTCTCCTTGCCAAGGGTGCAAGGGAGCCTAAGTACACCTGTGTACGCACTCATTAGTTATAGTCCGAGCAGACCCATGCAAATCAATGTACTCAATTTCAACAGGTCTGCTCTGAGTATGACTCATGCGGGATGCCACCTTATGCCATTAATTATTTTCTGAAGTCCTTAAATGGTACTAGCCAAAGGACAAAGCCAAGCCACCCAAGATCAATACAAAATACCTGGGCACCTTTTTCAAGTGAATGGGATGCTAGAAAAGAGACTGTCCAATGCAAAGTGCTCAACATCCTTCATTTCCCTTGCCGACAATGTGAGGCAGATTGTCAGCATTTTGAAATCTTAGATCGCTTTGATAAAGAATCTACAAAGAGGTAAAAGCAAGGTCCTCTTAATTATGCAGACTAGCAAGCTAGACCTGAGCAAAGAAATCATTTTATCCAAAGTGCTGGTGCAAAATTAGTCAAGAGAAGCAAATGAAGTGGAAATTGTTTCTCACCTGCTACTTACTTAAGCATTCACCTGCCCAGGAATGACTGAAACAAAAAGGAAAGGTTTTGAACCTAAGCAGGGAAAGCACTAAAACACACACATGCTCTTACTACACACACTCTTGCTGGAAAGAGCTTGAAGTGTTGGTGAAATGTCAGGGTCTTCGGTATAACTTCCTACAAATGATACTTTTAATTGTTTCCTGTCACTGATTCTGTCTAGGTTGCTATCATAAGTCTGGGCAGCAGGGACAGTTGTAGATGGGAGATTAGGTTGCAGAGATGATTACAGTTGATTTTACGTGCCCCTTGGTAGATGCTGCATCCTAATAAGAGAGGAATAGAACATAGTTTTGAAAGATGGCATGCCTCAGGCTAGTAGGAAAAAGCATAGTGTGCAAATTCATGTTGAAAATATATAACATTTGCAAGTTAAAAGAAGTGTCTATTAAAAAAGGAATGTGCGTTAGTGTTGTGGCCACTTACTGGGTTCTTTTTTATTTTGTCCCCCCCCCCCCGGTTTAGCAACCTCGATTCATATTGGCTAAGCAAACTATGAAATGGCAGCTAAGGATATTTAGATTTCATAATTAAATAGAAATACTTGTGGACAGTCAGTTGACCAGTTAGCACAAGAGAATTATGTAATAGCATTTATCTAGAAGATAAAATATGCAGGCCTCCAATATAATAGTTGCTTCCCTCTCCCTGATTTATATTGTTGGGAAAGGAGTATCATAAGATTGAAATTCCCTGAGTTATAAAACATACAAAAATCCCTCCCCCACCCCCGGTTTTGTAAAAGGTGTTTTTTCTGTTGATATCCGTTCAAAGAATCTTAACTCTACACACACACGGAATTTATCCCCGTTTCAATTTGAGAACGTCTTCCTAGTTAAAATAAAATAAAATAAAAGTAATGGGGTATTTTTTTTTATTAGTGCTGCTCAAACCATCACCCCAGACAGGGGCCTGGAAAACACATTGCTGGCTCAGTACCTGGTTTGCTCATTCTAATTGTGCACTGAACGGCTGCCAAGTATAAAGTGGTGCGGGGAAGAATAGAAATGCATACGTAAGCAATCCCCATGGTATCTCATTGATGTTAACATGACCATGTGCACAAAAGATGGGGTAGGGCCTTCAATTCTACAAAATGTATGTATTCCATGAAAAGTATAATATCGGAATATAAAAATCCATGGGTAGATTCCTTCCTTACAAGAGCACACTGCCGTTATGTCAAGGAATCAGCAGAGCTGTTTCTCCTCTCTCCCTTCAGTGTGTCAAATTAGTCGGGAAATGAAAGATATGAGCACAGCTCTCCCACAAAGCCTACCCCACCCTACCTCTGGCCACTTAGTTTAATTATATGACCTCCAGAATTCAAGGTGATCAAGAAGAATGGGTGCGCAGACTGGTTTAACGGGAGACAAAGCCAGCCCTCCTATGACCCAGCCTGCAAAGTTATGTTCATGTATGCAGAGAGAGCAAAAGGGAGAAACATGATTCTGTTGAAACCTATGGAGATCCTTCATGCCTGTTTGGTGAAGGATAATACTCTGTATAAGTCTGCAGGAAGGCAAACATGTTCAGAGTGGCTCAGTTAGTAGAGCATGAGACACTTTATCTCAATATTTTTGGCTCTAGCACCATGTTGGGCAAAAGATTCCTGCATTGCAGATGGTTGGACTAAATGACCCTCACTGACCCTTCCAACTCTGCATTTTCGTTGTTGTGTATACTGTGTATATACGGACAATGACAATAAATTTATCTAATTCTATGATCTATCAACAAGAGATTAAATCTTTCCTGCTCCAACTTGCAGATATTTGCTGTGGCAGCGTGTCCTTTTATGATGGGTTGTCAATGAATTATTGCGGTTTGGGCATCACAACAATTACTAAATATAATTCTGTTACAATTCTGAATGGATATTCTTTACCCAAACCCATTTGTACAAACCAAGATATAATTGACAAGATTTTGACACGATTAATCTTACGTTTAAATTCTCTGTTCACAAGGACCAAACATATAAAACATTTTCGCCAGTGTATAAATAGCTTCCAGCTGTTAAACAATATTAAACTTGCTAAGTTTCTTTTTAGCAAAATGAATGCAAAAGATGTGATTTATTTGCAGACATTTTATCCCTAAAGAATAGCACCTTATTTCATCCCAGGTCTCAGCAAAAGGGTGACAAGATATTACTTGCTGCAGATTTTCCTGCTGAAATATCAGTGATATGCATCTATATGGTACTTTGACGTTGCTGGATTGAGACAAACTCATATTGCAGTCTATGTTTCTCCTTGTATGGATAATCAGAATTGTGCTAGTTGCTAGTATGAATAGCATACAATCTGGGATGGTTTATTAGCTCTGAAAACTACATATTTCACACCTAAATTTATATACTGGCAATACAGTCCATTGAACTCAATTGGAGAAAAAATCATGGTCAAGCCAGATATACATGCTGCCCAGGGGTTAATTCATTTTGGGGAATAATGCACACAGGCATTCACACACACACACACCACTATAAACTGCAAATCACTTTTCCTATACCTTCAAGTTTTGGGTTCGCAGAATTGGGGTGGCGAAAATGATGAAAATGAAAACCCCTGGGTGACTACATAGATCTGGCATGTGTGGGGCTCTGGATGGTAAAAAGAACTGGGATATGACCATCGATGTGAGGATGGCATGAATAATAGGGAATCGAGAATATCAAATGCCAGGTATTAATAAAGCACACGTAAAACATTTACAGTGATCATATATTACAGTCCACAGTGCTAACTGTATTTGATATGCACCAAGGTGCTGGTTGACATCTACAGCAGGAGAAGAGGCATTGCAAAATACTGCACTGTTTACATTATACTTAATGCTTATTAGCCCGAGTCTCACCAGCCATTGGGGCTTTTTGATCTTTCCTCTTTTGCAGCATCTACATTCTCTACGTCTTGAGTTGAACAGAGGAACCCCAGCAAAAATACATCTCTTGAATTGACAGAATGTCCTTCAGCCACATCCATTCAAATGGTGACACAATTGAGACAGATGGTTATGAATTATTTGGCAAAGATGCTAAAGGAGCAATGACTTTATGAGACTGTTTCTAAGTTTTCGTTAAGAGCATTAAATAAGCGAATAGTTTTTATGCTAAATGAAGACAGTGAGAAATCTTCTTGAATCTTGATACCAGCTTTTACCATAAGACAACTTCTGGGGCTTATTAGAGGTGGACCTGGATTGTTCCTTCCTTATTTTTCATGTTTCCAAGGTTCTTCTTCAACAGCATTGAAGTCTGCAGATTTGCCGTTTGTTGCCAGGGTGACCTGTAAATAATTGTCATCAACACCTAACTTAAAGATCAAGGCACTTTTGTGAGAAATGTCAAGAATTAAACAGCAAAACTGAATATTTACAAGATTTACATTAAATCCATGTGTGAAAATATACATACGTGTTTTTATTTTGTACTGAATCAGTTCTGCCCTTTCAATGTTTCTCAATCTGCAGGAAGAACTCAAAATTACAATAGTGCTCTGTCCGTAAAGCAGAATGTTGAGAAATCAGGTCTATAGGCCCGAAGTGCACAGAGATACACATATATGTGAATCATACACACATACATATGCACATATGTTACAAAAATCTAAATAGCAAACGGCAGAATTGATCCTCCACAAGGACCTGCTGGGAAACATCATTGTTCACTACTGTGTCCGATCGTGTAATGTTGAAGGTGCAGCTACAACTGAGTCAAACCTTTCTTAAGAAGGCTGCATTTTACATACAAAACCACAAACAGCCATATCAGAGTCTCAGTTAAAGGTTCACACTTCAATGTTGACTTGATAACAATTGTGGAAGACCAAGAATGGTAAATCATTCCATGGGAAATACTGGCTAGTAAGCAACATCTCAGCAGTCAATATTTTTTTCTAAGGAAAAAAACAACAACCCCACAGCCAGCCATGCGCCATCTTTCCCCCCCAGTGAAGATGTGCTATGCATGGCTAGATAAGCCAAAATGGCTAATGTGCTTGTTTGACTGGGCAGAAATGAACTGGACCTTTACATAGTAAGGGAGCCTTTCATCTAATTCTAAATGGAACCCCATTATTTCCTAGCTTACCTTTCATGTTACTGTCCTCAGCTTCGCATGAAAACTTAAAGACAGGACTGATATTCCACATGATGGACAAACTGGACGCATGGGAGCATTGGGACATGAAATCATGACAATGTACCCATGTTTGAAACAAAGCCAGCCTCTTTCTTAGATAATTAAAAGGGAAACACATGCATTATAAAGAACAGAATACACCACATATTTGGAACTGAAATTATAGGTTAGTTTGCAAAGGAAGTAATGTGAATTGTGATTTTAAAAAAAAATACAGAAAAACAGCCCATGCAACAACAATCGACATAGCTTGTTAATAAAGCATACATTAGCTGTGCAAAGCAATCAAACTAGGAAGATGTTTAGAATATTAAATAGAAATGACATGTCATTATATTCATACTTGAGACAAAGAAACAACAACAAAAACCACTGACCAGAGTTGCAGCAAACTTCTCTCTTGCAGGACATTTTCTACAATTTCATTCACATACTTTTCTGTGCTGCTTGTAATGTTTTAAACTTATCAGGAATAATCCAGACAAATTTAATAGGGTTGCCATACGTCTGGGATTTCCTGCACGTAGCTGGCAATCGGCTGTTGGAAACTGAGTCTGGGCAGGAATCGCTGAAATGTCTGGGAAGATCCGGACATATGGAAACCCCTGTCGGCAGTATCATTCTTGGTGATGTTTTGTCGAGATTTTGCAAACTCAACAAGTTTGGTCAAAACTTAAAATAATAATTTAAAAAAGGCTCAACAACTTTTCTGTCTGGATTTTCAATACTGTATATTTAAATGAGCATGATTGAACTATGTGCTTAAACTCAAAGGGGCTCAATTTTTTAACCATGGGATTCTTCTACACATTAATACTATACATATCTATGTGATCTGAGAAATGTTTAATACAGTAGAAGCCTACTTCAGAGAAATAAACTCAGGTCCTAGGCATAATGTCAGAGCAATGGTGCCTTTCTTTAGAACTGGCATATTTATAAAGCCTTTCTGTCAGATTGTTTTTAGTTACAGGCAAAGCTTTGTTATTTTTAAATTACTTGTGTGATTTTTAGAAACCTGATGTTGTACGCAGCCATCAATGGTTTCTCTCCCCTGTTCTCCCTACTGGGACTTAGAAATATCAGTATCAAGTAAGTGAGCTTGATGACCATCCAGCTGAAACATTAATCAAAATTTGAAATGGCTACGGCAATGCACATTAGGGAAAGCTGTAGATCTGCCTAAAGAAAAATGTTTGTTCAGTTCAATTCTCCAGCCAGGCCCAGTCTCGTCAATGGCTGCATTCAGACATCATGCTAAACAACAGTGATGAGTCCACAAGGAGGAGTTTGGAAGCAAGATGCAAAGCATCCAAATTACCGTAGTTTCTCATTCAGCCATGGAGTTTCCTCGAGTTCATGTAACTCTTGGTCAGGACAATTCTTGTTATAATCTCTTCTTAAACCAAGTAATTTACAAACAGCAATAGACAGAAATCACAAAAATGGCATTGTAATGGCCCACAATGAAAATGAAAATAAAGCATAAATATTATGGCGAGCACAAGAGCTCTCAGTTGCTGAGGACGAGGTACAGTGCATGTGTCTCTACAGTGTGTCATGGAAAGCATCAATCCACAAAAGGACAGGATTTGCATTTATTTGGGGGTCAGGGGAAGCATGAGAATGTGCTTCTTTCTTCTGCAGATCTTTGCTCTCCCTAACTGTATATAAATAGAAACGGCTTCATATTTTCTCCTCCAGTTCCCTTACAGCCTGATCTTAATTAAGTTCACTTGGAAGTATCTGCCGTCGATTTCAAAAGAAGCAAGGAAGTGTGCTTCCAATTTCTGCCTTCTTCTACTCAGGAAAATGGCAGGCTCCTGGAACACAACCCACTGAAACTAATGGCTTTTGTGTAGCTTCTGCTCCTCCCTGCAGGATGCACGAGAAAAATCTCTGGATTCGATTGAACTTCTGTTTCCAAATGGCTAACTATCTTGCACTCTGAACTGTCACTTTTAAGTATCATTTTTAAACCGTTCTCTAAGGCTGTAATCACATTTGGTTGGCCAAGAGATGAGAAGAAGTGAGGGAAGTGCCATTCCACCAGTGGAAAGAAAAGCCCTCCAGCACAATGACACTTACGATGCTGGAGATGCTCTGGTATGTCCTGTCAGTGGTGTTCCACCGGTGGTGTGGTCTGAAACATGGAGTTCAGGAGGCATGTTGGGGGAGGTCATGGACCTACAGGATTCCAAATCCCCTCGTTCCCCTGACACACTCCCCCAAAGGCCCCCAAACTATGCCACCCCTGGAATTGGTGTTGTTGACCCGCTCCCCCAATTGCGGTCAATGAGAGGGGAGAGAAAGAAACAGAAGGTGCCAACAGAGAGGAAAAGCCTCCTGCTCAGGCTATAGCTACTCAGCAGGGCTTTAAATGTGGTAGCTGGTCCATCATGGATTCTCCAAACACACAAAGGCAACAGAATTGCTCTGATCTGGAGTTGAAAATGGTGGAGATTTTTTTTTGTTTTTTTAGGCAGTTTTAACCGTTCCCATTGCCACAAAATCAATTCTCCTATTTATCAATAGGCCTTATTAACTGAATTTGCAACCTTTCTTGTAATGGGAAGCTAGAAGAATGCTTAACTGGACAATATTCCCCCCCCCCTTGCATTGCACTGCCTTACAAAACACCCTGTAGAACACAATGTTGTTTGTAAACATGGCATGCAGTAGCAATTTAAATACTCAAAGAAAGCAAACAATATATGTACCCACGTCTTTAAACTGATCAACATAGCATGCGGCATTGTCCCATTATTAGTGATACATTAAAAAAAAATACATGCAGGTTAAAAAACAAAGGAAGATGAGGTATGGTTGACTAGATGCAAGTCTCAATATCCATAAATGTGAAAGGTACCTTGCACTCATCTATTATGACAGAGTTGTGGGCTGTATAAACACACTGGTTCGAGTTGTTTTCCCTGTGGTTTTTCATGTCATCATAAATGGACTGTGTCTTGGTCATTTCAATATCTTCGTGCCCTTTGTGATGGGCATCAATGTTTTCCAACTCTGCCTTGGAGAGGTGATAGACAATGCCAGCTCCAAAGGAATCTCCCACAACATTGACAGATGTTCTCATTCGATCTCTGCAACCGCAAAGCACCAACAGGATGTTAAAGTAGACCTGAGTGTCATATCTTACAGCTAAACTGGTTACTTTAACCTTTACTAGCTTTATGTTCTTTTGAACATTTGAAAAAGAATTATAGCCAAGAGATCTCATAATTTGCATGACCCTGATCCTGCAAAGGAAAAACTGGGTTGTTCCCACAGTCTCTTGGGATTTCTGAGAAGCTGCACATGTTCAATTTGTACAGAGAAATCCCATCATGAAGTGAAAAAAATGGAGAAACTCTCAATTTCTTTCTTTTAAAGGTTCATCTATGTAATCAAATAGTGACATGACTGTAGATTTTGTCCTACTGAAAAAAACTAGGTTCATAGAAGGTCTGTGCAGTCACATCCCCATTTCTACCAAACTTCTAACATTGCTTAGTGTATTTAAAGCACTTTATAAGTGTTCCACAGAAAAAATAATTATCATCAGATCACAGTACAGATATGGTAGGGTTGCCCTATTCCAAAAAGTAAAATTCCTGACACCCGCAAAGTTGTTGGGCTTTTTTAGGAAGACCACAACATTGTTGAACTTTTTTGGGAAACAAACCCAAATTGCCTTTCCCCAAAATATTGATTTTAAGCTTTTTTGGAACTGTTTCCGCTGCTTTTTCCATCGCGTTGCCACACACCCGGGTTTCCCCTGACATTTTGCTGATTCAGCAAAATTCTCCCCTTACACCATTTTTACACCAGAAAACCAGGAAATGTCAGGCATTTTCCTGACATACGGCAAGCCTAAGATATGGTCAAAATGTGTTTTTCAGAAACAGAAGCCGGGAATTGAAGAGAAATGATCATTGAATACATTGTTTTTATTCTAAAATGCTAATCAGACTACCATTTTTGTTGGATTCTCTTCTTAATATCATGGTTTCAAAAAAAGTATGTTTAAGATTATTGATGGCATGCACCATTTAGAATGATATACATATAATTTAAAATGCCCTTCTCTTTTGTCTCCACCTGTTAAGCCACTGCCATAGGAGATGCCGCTTAGAAATCTGTTTCCTTGTAGATAACCAATACAGTGGACGCTCGGGTTGCGAACGTGATCCGTGCAGGAGACACATTCGCAACCCGCAGCGTTCGCAACCTGCAGCGCTGCATCTGTGCACGCGCAGGTCACGATTCGGCGCTTTGCACATCCACAAAGCACGATTTAGTGCTTCTGCGCATGCGCGAGCGCCAAAACCCGGAAGTAACCCATTCCGATACTTCCGGGTTCGGCGCAGTGTGCAACCCGAAAATGCGCAACCTAAAGTGTCTGTAACCCGAGGTATGACTGTACCACACATTCTACAAACAGGTGCCAAAATAGCATTCAGCAGCAGGTCGGTTATAAATTTCAGTTAGATTGCATGAAACAATCTGCTTGCAGCACCCAATCCTTATCATGGTGTGTGGATATGAAGTATACATTGTGAAACACTTGCCCCAAACAAGCCTGGCACCTGTAGGTGTGGCGGTTCACCTACTACCAGCCACGTTTTAATAGGGGTGAGAGAACCTTTAATTCAACTGCTTCCCATGATGACTGTATCTGTGTATCATGGCAGCCGGTCATTGTGCCAACCAGGTGGTTTTCTTCATTCCACAACAATCATTTTGGAAGTTTGCAGTGAGACGGAGAAACATCCCCCTTCTGTGCCGTGTTGCACTGCATGCTGAAACCTTGCTATGTGGAGAAAAAGCTACCATAGAGAGTAATTTCAGACAACCTTCATGGTATGTCCATTTCATTTACATAGGCCCTCATTGTTCCTCAATTTATTATTTAGCACCAGGCCTAAGTACTAAAAATTAAAATGTGATTCCCCCAGGCGTTTTTCAGTCATAAATCATAGGGGTTCTTTGGCTTGGTTTCACAGAACGCCAAAGGGAAAGAAAAATCAGGTGTTCACGCCAAATTTGCAGTGGTAGCTCTACATTTCAGCAAGCGTTTTAGAAGCTGAACATGAACCATTTACACAAGAAGGCTCTTTCTAATTCTCCATTTCTTTGGGCATAGCATCTCTGTGCTGGAGACCTTTCCGTGACATTTGCTAAGCTTGTCAATTTCCCCTTTGGAAACTTGCAGTTCTTGGCTACCACTAATGACTCTGGATTAATTCCAGCTGTGGACAAATAACACTGTTCTTTAAAATGCCATTTTTGTTCACTTTGGAGTGGAGGAACAGCAGGAGATCAGAACACTTAAAAAAAGATTTCCTTGTGAAGTCTGTATATATCTTCCCTACGCTATACAGAGCAAAAGAAATAAAATAAAACCCAGCATATTTTATACAATTTTAAAGATGGAGTTTGTAACCCAGTATTACAGCAATTTTGAATCAAGATTGACACAGGTCACATATCTGACCTTTTCTAAAGAAGCAAATGTCAGCAGCACAATTCGCCACAGGGCTTGCTCCAGGGGGCAGGTATTTTTTACCACATGAGAATGATCAGAAACACAATGGTAAGCCCTTAGCCCTACTCCCTTGCTAGCACCTTGCCTCTGCAGCTGAATTATGGCTTTGTCCATTCAGGAGGCAGGACTTCTCCATCAAGTGAAAGGTTTTTACTTCAATGACATTTCCTTGAAACAGCAAACAACCACATGTTTAAGTTAACATCCTCCTACGGTCTGCAAACAATGCTTGCCGATTTCTGCTCTGCTCTAATTTTGCTACAGTTGAGTATCAGAAACAATCTGTGTGCATTTCCTTTAAATGCTTTGTTGCATAAACATTGGTCAGCTGCTGCACGTCCAGGAGTGCTTCTCGTAGCAAGCATTATTGATCATGAAGGAGTTGACACCTGAATTAAGCCACAGCATCACTGTTTGGAGAAAGGTGACAAGTTTCTTTAATGTTACTTACAAAAGCCAATCTACAGCAACAAGTAAGCTGATGTCCTGTGTGGGAAGGCCCACTGCAGTGAGGATGAGAAGCATGGTCACCAATCCAGCACTGGGTATACTTGCAGCTCCAACACTCGCAAGCGTAGCTGTCAGACTGTGAAATTAAACACATCCACTTGTTTAGTTGGGCCTTCTCTTAGTTAGTGTTTCTCTTACGAATATGGGAACTGCTTGATCACTCCAACTTCTGTAGAAACACATCCCCTGTTATTTCAGTGCAGCCTCTAATATTGTAATTTAGAAAATTCTGACTGAGTTTAAAGTAGTTTTAATAACACATCACTTTTGATTTTGCAAAAAAAAAATCATTTATTTTCCATAAGCACTCTTATTTAATGATTTTTGATTAAAGCAATATGTGATTCATTTAACTCACGCTAACTTGAGTATATTTATTTTCCATTATTTATAATCAAGTACAATGAAAACCTCTACACAACACATTAACACTGCCTCTGAAACCAGGTTATAGACAGAAATCAAGGTCTGCTTTCATGTCTTACAAATCCCTACACAGAAATTACTTCATGTAGAAAACTGTGTAATTCCCATGTAGGTTGCAATACGTGATGCTCTACTTGGGAACTTGCAAAAGCAGCCAAAGTTTTTCACTGTTTATTACAATGGAGGCTCACAACTTTAAACTGCTTTGCAATAGGCAAGGCCTGTAATGTTTATGTTTTCACCATCTCCAGTGTAGGGCAAGAAACCCACCTGACAGTGACTATCTGTCCGCCATCCAGCACAATTCCATTCATCTGTGCTATGAAGATAGCTGCCACAGCTTCATATAGGGCAGTCCCATCCATGTTAATAGTGGCCCCGACAGGCAAGACAAATCTTGTCACACGCTTATCAATGCCCAAGTTTTCTTCAAGGCAGCGAAAGGTAACAGGCAATGTACCAGCACTGAAGGAGCAAGCAAAATGAAAGGTTATAGATAAAAGAATTCAGACTTACTGGGAAAGATAACTCTATTGAAGAAGATGAAGAAGAAGTTTGGATTTGATACCCCGCTTTATCACTACCCTAAGGAGTCTCAAAGCGGCTAACATTCTCCTTTCCCTTCCTCCCCCACAACAAACACTCTGTGAGGTGAGTGGGGCTGAGAGACTTCAGAGAAGTGTGACTAGCCCAATGTCACCCAGCAGCTGCATGTGGAGGAGCGGAGACACGAACCCGGTTCACCAGATTAAGAGTCTACCGCTCTTAACTACTACACCACACTGGCGCAACCAGGCATCTTACACACACATTCACCAGGTCTCTGTCTGTCCACAGTTCAACTTCTGCCTCCTCCATCCTGGAACTGATGGTAGCCTATAAATTCTATGATTATAAAACTGCTTATGCATAGTGTTTGATCAAAGCTTGTGCCTGCCCCTGTAGATGTATATATTTTGACAGTTGTCGAATGAGGGTAAAACCAGATGTGACAACATGTGCCATTAGAAACCAAGGCAGATAATTTGTTCAAACAACCCAAAATTGATAGCAGGCATGATGGAATATTTCATCTGAAGCACAGCAACCCTTACCTCCTTAGTTACAATTCCAACAAAAACCATTCCCCTCACATATGGTAATGAGCCACAAAGTAAAATCTCACTTTGGCTCCAATAAGATCTTTAGTTTTTAAGGCTCATAGTTGCAGGACAATTTTTTGTTGGGACTGCAGCTGGGGAGGAAAGAATTAAACCTCACTCCCCCATGTTCAGAAGAAAATCCCCCCCAATGCATGCTATTGTACAGTATTTTTTAAAAACTCTGATATAATTTCTAATAACATAACTACTCCTGGTTGTCACAGGGACTAAAGAACTCAGAAAAGGAGAGGTCAGTTGGCGGAGGTGCCTTGGGAAGAGAGGGAGATGACAGCCTCCTGTTAGCTGGGGCGGTGGGGGAGGGGGCCATATGTCTGAAACCTGAGAAGGTTCTGTTGGAAAAGCAGAGACGATCATGACTAAAAGTCAAAGTGGAAAGCCTTGCCTGATTGGAGAGAGATCTGAGACTTCTGAAGAGGAAAACTAGAAAAGCAGTTCTTGGTGCTAAAGACAAGTCCAGGACTGGGTTTAGGCCAGGTGATCTAGGCCTGGGGTGCTGGGCTTAGGGAAGGATTTCTGTCATGAATGATCTCCATTCACCTTTATAATATTATATGAGATGAATCCATCATCATATGAATTGTCCATCAAAGTTGTGAATGGACTAACAAGGCCTTTAGATGCTATATAGTAAAATGACCAGTGCTATTTTTCTAGAAAAAGAGGTGCCAGAACTCACCATGAACACCCTCCTCATTCTCTTAGAATGGCAATGGTGCCACCTGAGGGGTTCCAGAACTCAGTTCAGAGCTGAAAAAAAGCCCTGAAAATGATACTTCCAATGCAGCATCATATGGTCTAGGCCAGCCCTGGAGAAGACTTTCACCCAGCCCCAATTCCTGCAGGCAATCCCTGAGGGAACAGATGTCATCTGAACCAAGTAGCTGCAATCACAGCAGTCAATGCTATGAACCAGGTCTGAGTTTGTGGGAACGTGAAATCCGGTGTGTCCAGTTTACACCTTTTCATCATTTTTAGGTTAATTGATTAGCTCACAGGTATTGCTAATCCACACAATAAGTGTTCACACATTCACCTGAGTAAGTCTTGTTAGCAAAGTATTTACAAAGCCCCTGAACGTGTTGCCAACTCTGCATTTCATATCAAATACCTCGAAGCTGTGCCTAGCGCCGTAATCCATGCCTGAAAGATGCCCACAAAGAATGTGAAGGGGTTTTTCCTTGTTACGACGAAGTACAGCAAAGGCAAGAAGATCCCTCCATGGATGATAAGGCCTATGATCACAGTTACCATGTACATTCCAAGTTGCCTAGCAACTACTTCCAGGTCCTTGATTGCAATGATTTTTCCACAGATGAGGCAGGCAATGCCCAGTGGCGAGTACCTAGAAGAAAACGCGGCATTAAACAAGAATGCAATTGCAGAAGTCTGTGTCTCAAAACAGAAATGGCATCATAAAAGCAGTTGATAAAGTTATACCATGTAGCTTGAAATTACCACCTTTTGATGGAAAACCTTTCAGCCCCAAACACTCCCACTATTGGATGATGGGACGTGGGGCTGCATGGCCCTATGCTGCAGAAACTGACTGAAAGAGCACTATCCTGTTGGCTTGATTCAGTCCACAGACTTGAGGACCGCTTTGAAAGTGGCCGGCTGATAGGGGACCAGATCCATTTTTACCTTTGAAGAAGCAGGTGGGGATGGCTCTCAGCCACCGGAGCATCTTCAAAGCTCTTCTGCCTGATGACTGGCACGTATGAAAACCGATCTGTGCCTTCAGAGGTGAAAGTGCAAATAGGTTGGCTTTCAGTCAGCGCAAACTGCCAAATTTTAAAGCCCTTTTGAGACAGGACAGATACATTTCCCCCTTTGTGTGTAGCGGGTGCTGGTAGCAGTAGTTGATTTATTCTGTGTGTCAAGGGCTCTTTGATAGGAAAAAAAAAAGTTTCTCCACCCCTAATAGATAAGCACTGTGAGGATGGCTACGACAGAAGCAGTACTGTATTATTAGAGCCCTGATAATTTCTTGGACCAGAGAAAGCCACTCCCTTACAATTCCTAAAAGTCTAGTGATGGCTTTTGCCAGGCAGTTAGGATGGTTAACTGACTCGGCTGAGCTCTTCCATGCTTGTGCCAGTGCATTGCTTGCGCCTAGACATTAAAATGTTTTGCAGACCAGCCGAAACCTTGCTTGCTGACAAACCTACATGCCGATAATATCGTAGAAGCAAGCCTTTTGTTTGGTTGTGTTCTATTCTTATGATCCATCCCCTCCAGCAGTTCATAATGACACCTCTTAGTGAATGGGTGGCTTGCCAGACCTCCCACAAAGAGACTCAGTGGCCCTGCCCATACCCAGGACTCAAGCTACTGAGAAGCTTCCAGCTGGGATTCCATGCAGACAGGAATAGAAGTGAAGGTTTCAACAATGGCCTTGAAGCAGGGCTGGCTACCCCATGTCCTGTGAGCTATATCCAGGCTCCCAAGCAATTTCTGGTGCCTACCCACCAACAAGGGTTACTGTGTCAGAGAGCTTTATTTATTGTTGATGATGATTAATTTTGCTGAGCAGCTTAAAGGAATCTCTATTCTTATGCTCTCTATTAACTTTCTTTTTTGCAATCTGAAACTTACTTTTTCTTAGAGAGATAGATTTAGGAAGCAAAACTGGAACTGGGCTTTTTTTTTTTTTAAAAGGAATGCCTGCTCTCCATCTGACCTTCTTATGAACCATCCAAGCATTGCCCAGAAGCAGCAAATCAATCAGGAGTCTATGAGCTTCACACAATCCCCAATTTGCACAGTTTTCTCAGGTGCCAGGCAGTCTGCTTCCTGAAATGGTCACTGAGGATGATCCTTAAATAAGGGTTACGAAACATCCTTAGCAGATGCCCAATTTTGTTTTATGTCATTATGGTGTTCACAAGAGTTTCATAAATCACCAAAGCTGCTGGAGGGGGTGGATCTTTTCCTAAGAGAGTAGCCATAAATAATGGGATTGAATGTCCCTTTGGATATGAAATAAAGGAATGTGTCTCCATAGACTAAATGTTCTCTTCTATGCAAATGAACAAGAGTCATGGGTTGAAGGTAAGCCTTCTGTTGATGCATCGTATTAGGAATGGGTCCCAGCAGTGATGCAGGGACAGTGGCTGTGCGAAGATCAAGTTCTTCTGAGGCCAATCCAGTGTGTTCTGATAGAAGAAAGCCCCGAGCATCTGCAGTATATTAAATATGCAAAAAACAAAGCAACAGCCTCATTTGATTCTCTGACCAAATGAGGTGTGGTGGGGCACTTCTGAACTTGAACTGATGAGACCTCAACTCAATCTCTCAGCATCCCATTAACTCCCCAGGTTGAGTTTGGTCCAGCTTCACACATTCTGTTCCGGCTGCCTAGCTGTTGTGAGGATAAAATGGGGGGGGGGGACTCCTGTTTATGCCATTCTGAGCTTTGTGGGCTAAGGGCAGGATACAGCTGTGAAAAGCAAACAATTGAAATAACTGCTGTAGCTCCAGACCAATATTGTGAGGTAGGTCATGCAGAAATTTCAGAAAAGCTACAAAATGATGTCCAGGACACAACTGGATTTAGCGTGTCTCAGCGGATGATGACTTTGACTCACCACATAATCATGGTTACCAGCTTCATTACAATCTCGTTCAAGATATTGAAGAAATCCACCATCATCTTGGCTTGTTCTCCCATCTTGCCCATTGCAATACCAAAAGCAATGAAGAACCCAATGAGTCCTGTTGAAAGAATGCTAAAATATTAAACGCTTTTGAGGCTCTGTCAAAAACGAAGCACCCACATTCCTTATTTTATCTCCTAACAAATCTATCATAATACAAAAGATTGTCATGATGACCAAATGATATAAACATATGCTGCTTTTAGATGGATAACCATTAATCTGTGTATGTGTATGAATGCTCAATGATTGGCAGTGCTATTTCCCTGAACTGATTAGGATTCGCCTGCCAACATACAGATAAACAGAGGAGGACATGCAAAAATGAATATGTAAATGTGAGCATATGTAAAGGATATGTGATATGATTTATTGGACTTGAATATTGCTTTACATATACTTTTAATTTAAAAGTCTGAAGGCATTTTACAACATATATAATAATAATGCAATAAAACATTTCATCATTTAGTTAGCATTCCTACCTTAAGGTCCCAGGGTGGGTTACGACAAGATAACAATATATTCAAAACAATACACAATATCGATACAATAATAACCGTGAAGCACACATACACTAAAAGTGTTTCCATACCTAAGACATTCATGCCATCCTTAAATTCGAGGCCTTTCTTAATGACTAGCTGAGGTTCTGCTGTCACTTCTGTTTCATTCAACATGTCAAAGATGGAGTCTGTTGCATTGGCTGGTTCATCAATCTCTTGAGGGACAAGCACTTTCTTGGTGACCGTTTGAATCTGAAAGAATCAAAATACGGGGCTGCAAATTCAGGTGTAAAGCTGCCTGCTACATAAGCAGTGCAAACTCTGAGCTTGAAATCCCCCTTCTAAATTTCTTTTGGCACCTGCCCTTGCAAATCACTAGTGCAACTAAGTAAATTTAGACCCTGGACTTTATTGTCTTCAGCAACCTTGCACAAACACATTTACATAGCTCTATGTTACTGCAGTACACCATTACAGTACACCATTTGCTTCTTTCCCCCATCTCCATTCCATGCTTTACAAGAGCTTTTGTATCCTTGTAATGTTAGAGCAAAAATTAAACAAAAAGCAGTTTGCCAGCCCTAATAAAAAAAGAAATACTTTGAACATGTGCCGTTTCCCATTTTAAAGAACTCATTTAATTAGCACCATCATGACTACAGAAAGAAAATGTACTGTGCTTCTGCTGCCCTGATGATAAACTCGAGATTCAGCACCATTTTGTGCTGAATAATATATATTTAAAGTAAAAATAACAACATGAGCATCTGTAACCATGGACATGCTTGGCTGCTGCCTAACTATAAAAGGATGTTAAATAAAAGAAAGAAAGGATGCCGTGGTGGCGGCGAGTGACAGTCCCAGCATGCCCTTTTTGGCCTAGATGCTGATGCAGGGCCTGTCTGCTACTGCCTCCATCATCTGCTGCCCTCTGGGTGGTCATTCAGGGCTCTTGTGGTTTGGGGAGCCCTGGACATTGCCAGTTTTGTGTATGCACCTTGCTGCTCTGTGCTAAGGTCTGTGGACTGGGACACAAATCCAACTCTGCCATTAGAAAGTACAACGACACAAGACATCTCTGATCCTTCCTAAAAACCACACTTGGGGAAACATCACTATAATAAAGCAATAACTCAACCCAAATCAGGAGGGAATTATATGGGAGCAAATCCAAATACAGGTACAAGGACTCCCACAATGTTTACTTTTATCTTTGAATGTACTAATATTTTTATATATCGTTTTTGTGAGAAGTAGATAAATAGTTTGGGTTGTATCAAAGAAAGTAATTCCATTCACACAAGGATACGCACATGTACGATGGTATCTCCCATGCCTCTCATCCCTCTGTGCTCCCCAAAATCTGTTCTGAGTTTCCCCACAAGCTTCCAGAGCATATTTAGGGGGGCACATAGGGAGAGGAGAGGGAGGGGAAGTTTCATTGAGCAAGCAGGAGTCTTTGTGCAAACAGGACAACTCTGTTGTATACAAGCCATAGTCTACGAAGTCCATTCGAAGAATGACTTGAAAGGTCTAGCTGGCAATGGAACAGAGGCAGAATTTCTAAATCTAGTGGATATTCAAAAATAGGTTACCAGTCATTTAAAAATGCTGTGTATCCTTCTTAATATGCAGTGAGAATGAAAGGCATTCAAGTCTGCAAGAGGTACTTCCTAAAGCGTCTGTGCAAAGTTGATTTTGTCTTGCTGAAATCACACATGCAGTTTGCTCAATAAAAGGGGAAGAGTTAATTCACCAGACAATTTAGTCAGATAGCAAAGTTAGCAAAATCAGCCAACAGTTGTATTTGCTCTTTCTGCTAAGCTGCCAGTCATAGCGGCATCATGAATGATTAAGGGAACAATGCAGGTTACGCTATCCATTTTACTACATTCACATATTATTAATAATATTTAAAAAATGTGCTTGAACACCCTGCTGAAATGTGTGGATTTGAAATGCAGCGAGCAAAAGCAGAAGCTCTTTAGCAAGCCAAAATTCCTACATATTTTCATGGACTTGATTATTATCTTGAGAATTTTGTCATCTTTAAAACATTACGAAGGCTCTGAGAACAGCAGAGTTTCCTACAACTTAAGGGTTATTACTGAAGACCTTATTGGAAACAAAGCAAAATTATGGAGTTTTGGCAGGCTTGGTGAGACCAGGCCTGTCGTTATCAGGGACTGTCACATCAGGATTTATTATCATCACTAAGGCACTGTATGCAGCTGTGGGAAAAGCTGACTTCCACCTGTTCTAGTACGCGCTGAGTCAGTCATGCATGCCCAGTACAGGCTGGATTTAATTCCTGGTATACCGACAGGAACCATAATAAAAAGTCAGTGGCTACAAGTGCATACCAATGTCGCAGAATGTGCAAAAATGTCTGGGAGTCAACACAAGTTAGGTTTCCCCCCCTGAAACTACAATACAGGCCCCCTGTCTTAAACTTGTCTTAACAACACTGAGGCTTTGAGATGCAGCTTGAAATGTCATTAATTCATATTAGTTTCAGGGCGCTCTAGTTCGTCTCCTCGTCAACCAGTCCCTTCCATTTGATACTCTGGGCAAAAGTAGACAAAATGTTAAATTTCTTATTGGACTCAGTAGCATACGAAGAGCCCTGCTGGATCAAAACAGAGTCCTCAGTCCCATATCCTGTTCTCACATCAGCCAATCAGATGCCTACAGGAAGCCCACAAACAAGCAGGACATGGAGATATTTTGATCTTGCCGGAATAAAAAAGCCCAGCCTCAAATTTCTCTTTCTGTATATTTGGGGGTGGGTAGGAATTGTATCTCCTGAATTTCTAATTATCCTGCACCTGTTAAAGTCACAGAAAATGGAAGAAAGTGCTAGTTCAAAGCAAATTAAGGCACTCTGAAAACTCTTGCAAGCTGTGCAGATTTGTTTGTTTGTGGATGAAGATATTTCCTATACTGGAGCTGCTAAATAGTTCAGCTTCAAGGTCTTGAAGGAAGGTCTAGCAGGACTTTAATTTTCAAGTAGTTAACTGCTTATTACTTAATTATTCCCTTTGCTTGTCAATTAAGCGGGAAACGCATAGTTTAGAATTAAACACGATAGTAAGTTGACATTCACTGCTCACCCTTCAAGTATCACAGTTTCTTAACTATCTTGACTTTAGGGAGATGACTTGAATAAAGGCAAATATTACAAAACCATACCTGCTTGTTTTTTCTTCAATTATCCTGGGGCAAAGGGCCACAGACACCAAGTCCTTAGGAATGAGTCAAACTCACCCTGTTGAATTTTCAAAAGCTGATAGGCAGAAGCAGCTGATAAAGTGGCTTGCTAGGTAAAACTGCTAGCAGGAATAATGTGGGAACAGAGGAAAAGGTGAATTCCTGCCCTTGAATCTGGGACCCTCTGCAGGCAAAGCAGAAGTTTTATCACTCAGCTACAGCCCTTCCCCTAGAGGGCGCATTGCCATTTGACTGTTTACCCAGTACCTATGTTAGTCAGGTGATGAAAATCATTGAGTCAATGGCTTCTATTGAGTTCTCTGTAAGTCTATTTGGAAAACATTTATTATTGAAATAGAAGGCTGTATATTATGATTATGATTATGATCACTACTACTACTACCACAATGTGTGGGATCCAACAGAAGGTCAGTGCAAAGTTTAACTCTTGCACAGTACAGTGGTACCTCACACAATGTGTGAGATCCAACAGAAGGTCAGTGCAAAGTTTAACTCTTGCACAGTACAGTGGTACCTCGGGTTACAAACACTTCGGGTTACAGACTCCGCTAACCCGGAAGTAGTACCTCGGGTTAAGAACTTTACCTCAGAATGCCGCTGGCTGCCACAGCAATCACAACCAATGCCACCACATGACAGAACCTGGATCCGAGGCCAAGCCAGTCTTTCCCCACTTCTGTAGATCGTGGCTGACACACGGTGCGGGCAGGGAGTAGTATTCTGCTAGCTTTTACTCAAGTAGACCCATTGACATTAATAAACATGTCTAAGTTAGGTCCATGGCTGTGGTCTTTTGCCCAACGTGGGGCTCACGCCCACAACCTTGAGACTATGAGTGTTGTGCTTAACCAGCTGAGCTATCCATCTTAACCTTAACAAATACTTGACCGAAGTGACGGTTGACGAACAAAGAAAGCTCAAAAAAATAGTGAAGTAATTGAAAGGAGCTGCTTGCCAGAAGACATTAACATTACAGTCGCCCAGAGATTTATAAAAGGAGTGAGAGTGCCAATATAATAAGTTAGTAGCTTGCTTCCCAGTCAGCCCATTTAGCCAGTCTTTCAGCTTTCTACCAGTCAAGGGGGCGATTCCCACATCCTGTTAAGCACAATTAACTGGAAAGGGAGAGACCAGCGCAACAGAACACACATTGTTCTACTTTTTGGAACACACTGTCTACCCATGTGACTCTCCTTTTGATGATACCACGAATAAACATGTCTTTCAATATTATAAGCACCGGGAGGGTGATAAAAGGACTGATGGGGCTAATGTAAGTTAGCTACTTGCTCCCCTTTCAGCCCACTATCCCATTCCTCAGCTTTTTACCCGTCAAGGGGCCCAGTTATCACTTTCAGTAAAATACAATTAGCTGGAAAGGAAGAGTTCATTTCAGCATTTAATACATGCTGTTCTGATTTTGGGAATGTACTACATATTTGACTCTTCTTTTGATGGTATTTCGAATAAACATGCCCTTTAAAGCCACTTAGATTTGATTACAATTCTACGCACGCTTTCATGGAAGGTAGCCCCACTATAATCTGTTAACCTTACTTCTTGGTAAACAGAGTTTAGGACCGGGCTTTTAGGTGCTCTTGGGTGCAAGGTGAGAGAGAGGGAAAAGGCAGCTAGCTTAGTTCTGCAGCAGTTTGCATCTGTCTCCCTATGTGGTCCTGCCCTTCCTCTGCTCCCCACCCACACGGTACAGCCTAGAGCTACGACCTCAGATAACATAGCACTTAAAATCCTTTAAATGGTGCCATTCAGGCATACTTAGGAAAGGTTTGGCAGTGGATCTTGCTTGGATCGTTAAAAAAAAAAGTAGTCTGCGTAACTGTCAAATAACTTAGCTTCAGGAAAAGGGCTGCTCATACATGTGTGTAGAGCAGAAGGCATGAACAACATGGCGAGCATTCATACCACCCTTAAAAAAATCATGTTAATATACTTTTCTGTTGAAATATGACTACAGCCTGAAATGTTTATCTACTTAGTAAGAGTAGAATAGGCAACTGCAGGAAAAACTTCCTTCCCTCCCCAGCAATCATCCAATGACATGCCTCACCCCTAAGTAGGTGAATACACCCACCATAGGTTTGCTCAGTGCCAAGAACTCTTGACAGCATGGGCACTTTTCTTCCAGACATCAAATTGTTTCCCCCCGTGCAACAGTGGCCATGGTGGCATTATATTCTTTGAGTGATGTGCTGAAGAATAGAAATAGCCTTCAATGCATCAGATTTTACAGATATTTCTGTACGAATAATTATATCCCCAGCCCTAAAGTAGTTCTTTGCTGGGGATGAAATAAGGATAATGCCTCTTTGAAACGTATGTCTTGACAGTGTTCTATACTTACTAAGTTCTGGGAGAAAGTGCTGGACTATATAAATATGACAGTACGGAAAAAGTTTAAAAATTCAGAGAATATTCTTTTGAATCATATTTCTATTGCATGGAAGCAGAGAATGGGACAACAAAAATGGATTCTATGTGCCCTAACGCTGGCTAAGAGACTGATAGTGATGAACTGGAAGAATAAAGATATGATTCCCTTTAATCAATGGATTGACAACCTGACAACACTCGCAATTTATGAACGGATTGCTTATAGACATAGGCTTTTTCTGGAATATATTGACATTTGTTATGAGTTTATACAGAATGCAGTAGGCTATTAATAACCACATATGTATTAAGATAATAATATCGTTTATATCTATATACCAATATGTGGAAATGTAATTGTATTACACTGTACTTTCTGCAGTTTTATTTTCCAAACCCTTCTTTTCTTTTTCTCTTATCACTTTATTTCTTTATAAATGAAATTATTTTAATAAAATATTTATAAAATAATAAGAATATATTCCCAGCCCTGTTAACTGAAATACATGAAAAATATATGTCTATGTAGAGTAAGATATAAAGCATGATCTGGTCAGATATGGTCCAAGATATTTTGCTGCCTGGGAAGCAACTGGGCCTGCCCTCCAAGTACCCCAGACCTATGAAGTTATTTAGTTACCTAAGACATAAAAAACCTCACAAGCACTTCGCCTCCAGTCTGGCAATACAAGCACAATAATAATAAATTAGATCACTAGCAATTTGCTGCCCTTCCATGATGCTCAGAATTGGCTGCCTCACTCTGCCTAGTGATAGGGCAGGTCTGGATCCAATCAAAGCTAAGCACATTAAGCTTAACTGACTTTAATTAAAACCAGGCAAATTAGTTCAGAGCGCATGTCCATTGACGGAAAATCTTTAATCGAAAAGCTCGGCAAATGGCATGGAAATCAAAAGTGTTTCTGTGCTCCTCCAATTCCTAGACTTGATCGAAACTCTGGCAGAGCTCTGCAAATCTCCTTCCCCACAAAAGACAGACTTTTAAAGCTCCAGGGAAACAAAAATAAATTCTGAAGGTATATGGAATAGGAAGAAAAAAAACCTGAAAAATGTTTTCATCAAGAATGAAGCAATAAAATAAAGTAAATTACAATGCAAACTGAACAGTGCAAAGAATGTGCTCAGTAGAAACACTGCTGTTTGTTATTTTGTACTGATAAGTATAAGACAAGCTAAATTTACAGCTGCAAATCTAGTTTTAGTTTCTTCAGTTCTTTTTTTTATAGTCATGGTTTTCACACATTAGCGGGAGGCAAAGGTTTGTCATTCACCTGCTGAAAGCATGCTTGTACGAGGTTTTCAGGGAACAAGTTTCGGATAAGATCCAAGAAAGCATCAAGGCTGGACACTTCGTCATTCTTCTTTCCTTCTCCCAGCTGTTTCTTGAGCTTTGGATTGCCTGGGTGAATGGCTAAGACCAGAATAACTCCCAATATAGCAGCAATGATCGTCGTGGACATATAGTAAACCATAGCTCTTGTACCTAACCGGCCGCTAGCCTTAGCATCCAAGCCAGACAGACCTGTATAAAAATGCATTGTGGTGAGTTAAAGATGTTGTTCTGCAGTTTGGACACATATGAAAACATCAGGCAGGGAGTGATGGGAAGAAGAAAACAACGGCAAAGTAGACTAATTAGTCCGGCTATTAAAACCATGAGGTCAGCCTGCACGCAGTTCTAAGATGGAGATCACAGGCTGAGTAAGTCCTGCACAGGTACTACATCCATAAGGTTACACACTGAGGATTCTGGAATAAAGAATCAATGGCTGCTTTCACTCTTCTTGAGAAAATAAACCCCAACTTATAACCCTGATGTCTAGATGTAACATATTTGTGTAACATCTTGCCTGATGAAGTGTTCTGGTGAACTCAAAAGCTTGCCACAATTTTGCGATCCTTTCAATTGATCTTAATAAAGGTAGTACACAATTGCGGACTTTGGAGTTTTTTTTCCAACTCCGGAGAGTTGGGAGACACTTCAGAATAGATTTAGCGAGTGCACAGAGTGAGGAGAGGGGGAAAGTCCTGCTGCACAAGTGGAAATTGTTCCACTTGCACAAGGAGTTACTTAGCGATGTTTTGGAGACAATTTTCAAGGATAATGCCGGTACATTAAATATGAAGAACACACACGCTGTTATTAGAGTGTATAAAGCTGTGAGCATGACTCTATAGGTCTTAATCGCTCACAAAAGATTAACCTTCTAATTGTTTAGAACAGATCTCACCTGTGATTAAGCTTGAGATAATTAAAGGAAGAATCAACATTTTTAGCATCCGCATCAGGATGTCTCCTGGGAAGGCTATCAACATGATGACATCAGGATTAATAGGTGCTGCCATGCGAAGAAGTGCCCCACACACTGCACCCATGATGACACCTGGATAAGCAAGGTAAAACAAAAGGGAGGGCACAGAAGAAAGGATTTGAGTAATTGAGTCTCAATTCATCACATAATAGAATAATCCTGTCAAAACACAGTTCTGGACCAGAGCTAGCTGTGCCAATAATGGCCGCTTACCGATCCTCCTCGGTAAACAGTGGTTGCAGCCCGAAGCGGCCTTCCCTCCCTCGCTGCCTGGACGTAACACTCCATTTTGTGTGTAGCACACCCCCCTCGGCCACTGCAGAGGCTCACGGGTTCCTGTCAAACCCACTGATTCAAATGAGCCAATCCACAGTGGCCTCAAGGGGGCATGGCTTGGCGAGCAGACCTGAGGGAGGCAGGCTTCACTCAGGTCCACTCACCAACAATAAATCCCAGCTGACCCTGAATGTTGTGGACTCTCACTATCCCCATCCAATGGCCATTTTGGTTGAGGCTGATGTTTTGTAGTCCACAACATCTGGAGGGCACATAACTTTGGCTCACCCTGCTTCCTCCTCCAGAAATCAGCAGTGAGGAGGATGGGGACAAAATTACAATCAGTTGATGGCCTTTTATTGGCTCTGGCTCCACCTACTATTGGTCTCCCTGCCTTCCATCCTAACAATCCCAAGGAGTGACACCAGTCACTTCTGACCACCTCAGAGAAATCACTTCCAGGTACTTGAGGATAAAGCAATCCTATACACAGCTGGAAAACTGAACACAATGGAGCTTATTTCTGGGTGGACATATAGGCTTGCACTGTGTAACTGGGTAGGTATTCAGCCTTCAGTGTCCTCCTAAAATTACCAATCCCACCTTTCTCCTAATAGCTATTTATATTATTCTGTCCTACTGTAATTGCAAGCATTCCAATGTGGCTAAACCAGAAGGTTGTATAGCAACCAACAGAGCCTATTTATATGAGCTGAGGAAAAAGGGAGCTATCTGAGATGAAAGGTCACATGAACAGCTTTTTCTTTTCCAACCAGGGAGACCCACTTACTCCTCAGTCCCCAGGACAAAAATGGGTTTCCTGCTTTCACTTACCTCTACAGGAAGCTCCCTCTTCAAGTAATTCCCCTTGACCCAGGAACTAACTATATACACAGAAGACTTACAGAAAATGTACATTTTCTAGGGATTTTACACAGCAATAGGGAAAATGACGGTCATAAATAAAAACAATACCCATTTCCTAGGCCATGGTTCCAATAGGGATACATGAGAAAATACCAGATGGGAAGAGCCTTAGCTCAGTGGCAGGGTATCTTTGCATTCAAAAGGTATCAGTTTAAGTCCCTGCTGTCTCCAGATAGGAACTGGGAGAGACTCCACCTGACATCTTGAAGAGCTGCTGCCTGTCAGTGTAAACTGTATTGAGCTAGATGGACCAATGGCCTGGCTCATTCACAGCCTCCTGTGTTATTGCTTAGAGGACATTGAAATGAAGAGGAGATGAGTGGGAGTGCCATGGCCCCAGAGTCTAGCAGTGACCAGAACATTGAGTTGGAGAAAGAATTGTAGCTCAATGGAAGATCACTGTCCCAAGTTCAATCCCTACCATTTCAAGGTAGGGCTGGGAATGGTAGACAGCCGCTGTCAGCCAGAGTAGACAGTATTGAGCTATATGGATCAATTGTCGGGCCTGGTATGAGGCAAGCTCCCTAGAATATTATTGGATTTTGTATAGAGAAGACGGTTAAATCTGACTGAAATGAGGAAAAATATGGGCTGTCGTTGTGATATCAGTAACTCATGCATGCATGAGGAGCACTGATCTCACATATACAGTCACAACTCCATCTGGCTGCACCCTTAGCTTCAATAAGGTAGCAAACTCATGCATCCTCAGACAATTTCTGAAAAACTGAATTTTGTGTCTGTAATTTCTATACTCCTCCTTCACAGGCTTAAAATGCAGCAGTCTCTGCAACAGGACTATCAATCATTAGAGTGGTGTGTAGATTTCCCAGGGTGCAGCTTTAATCTAACCGAAAATAATTGTTGTGGGATCCTGCTGGGAAAGGCTCACAGATATCTCACAACAATCAATCTGAGCCAAAAGCTGATGTCAAAATAAATACACCATTTCAAAATCTTTCAGGACAGGAATATATTTAGTTCGGGCTATCTACACAGCCTTCTCTTCTAATAGCACAGCTGTCCATTCAAGCTGAAGTGAATAAAGGCAGGCTCTGTGAAGGCCATGCATTTGGCTGTTAGGCTCACTGTACTGTAACATTAAAAGAAAAAAGAAAAAAACAATCTAGCAAGCCTGGGCATGGAGCCAGTGAACCACACTAAAATGTCAAACTGCTCCATATTTGGAAGCTGCGATACCCAGAAGGCAATTGAGAAAACTAGATCACTGTATCACTGGCCTAGTCCCTGGTGCACAGCAAAAGAGCGAGCTAAAAAGTATCAGCAGCTTGTAAGGGGAGGAAAGACCAGGGATAAATTTATTTTCTTCCTCCTTCCTTCTTTCTCCTGACAGGAGAGAGATCTCTCCCTCGCCTCCATCTTCAGCCCTGGTGAAATGAACTGAATTGAATTTCCTAGAGAACAGAAACATTATTTGAATTTTGATGCCCAGCATGGCCTGTTCCACTATAGGATTCCTCTGAAACGAGGACAGGGATTTACATTTCTAATCTATGGGCCAAATTCAACTAAGTTGTTGGGCTAGCAAAAGCCAGCACCACGAGTCCCCCTGTGCCCACCTCAAATCTGCTCAGGAGGGTTAGGAGAGCGCTTTGATCAAGATGCAGAGGGAGGAGAGGGCAGATCACTCCACCGGGCAAGGAGAAATGCTTGTGTTGATCTCCTTAGTGCAATGCTGAATTCTACCCAGTATTTCCAGGATTGCTCATCTAGGCTGTGTTGTTAAGCTGGTGGCCTATGAGAGTGAGAAGGCAGCCGATCTCCACTCCTGTCATGGCACTGGGACACTTCATCATCATCATCATCATTGGTCTTACTGTATGCCACTTTTCCACAAAATTGTTCCCCATGTGGCTCACAAGATATCAGATGAACAAATATAACAATTTTTTAAAACAGAAATAATTAGAAAACAATGATTCAGGAACTAATAATAAGTAATTGTAATAAATAAATAAATCAGTCTTTGCATGAACAATACAAATAAACTACCCTAATTTAGCAGCTTAAAACTGAACAGCAGGGAGAATAATACCTAACACAGGGATAAAATGGGGTGGAGGGGAGACTGCCATTAAAAATTAACTTGAATGCATTAGATGGTAACCAAACCTCTTGCTTGTGGCAGGCTACCCACCCAGCAATCATCTACGTCTCCTCTCCATCTCTTACCAATGGAGGTAAAAATTGACATCCTTCCTTCATACCCCATATACACTCACAGTTTTGATAGTGTTCATTCTCTCTCCACCAAACATCCCTTCCAGCCCTGTCCACAAGGCACTTAGAAACCATGGCCTGGATTCAACTAAATTGTTGAGCTAGCAACTCAACAGGTCCTGCTACCATAACAGGACTTTCAGTGGGGATCCTTCTACAGAATCTGGCCTTCTGGGCAAAAGCCTGCTAATACCATCCTAGTTGCTGCAGCAGGTAGCTTTGTAGCCTCCGAATTTGTGTTTTATATATATATATATATATATTAAAGAAAATCTACCAAATTGTGGCAACAGTGCAAACATTCTCATGGTCATCTCACCCAGAATGCCTCAGTTCTGAAGAAGGACCTTTTCTCTGTTCTTTTGCAATGTGATGTGAGGCAGGAAGGAGAATATGGAATTGACAGTGGTGGAGGAGAGTCTTGTCTTGTGTTGCAGGTAATAATGAGGGAAGTAAGCATCCCAGGGACGTGGGTGGCGCTGTGGTCTAAACCACAGAGCCTAGGGCTTGCAGAAGGTCGGCAGTTCCCCGTGACAGGATGAGCTCCCGTTGCTCAGTCCCAGCTCCTGCCAACCTAGCAGTTCGAAAGCACGTCAAAGTGCAAGTAGATAAATAGGTACCACTCCGGCGGGAAGGTAAACGGCATTTCCGTGCGCTGCTCTGGTTCACCAGAAGCAGCTTAGTCATGCTGGCCACATGACCCAGAAGCTGTACGCCAGCTCCCTCGGCCAATAAAGCGAGATGAGCACCGCAACCCCAGAGTCATCCGCAACTGGACCTAACGGTCAGGGGTCCCTTTACCTTTACCTTTAAGCATCCCAGGGAAACCTACCACTGGAGAAAATTGTCTCATTCTGCCTTATGACTGGGATAGTCCTGATTTGCTACCACAAAATGATGTTTATTCCCAAATAAATGCATCAGAAGTAAACCTCATTTTATTGCATTAGTCACGATGGTGCTAAGATTTATGTGAATTAAAAAACTAAAACTGCACATGCTCACAGTATTTCTTTTTTTTTTTTACCGGGCTTGCCAACTTTTTCCCCCTGCTTCTACATCTACAGAGGTGTGGGAGCAGAGAGGAGGAGAGAAATGCTAATGGTGTGCTTCACAACTGAAGTAATACACATGGCCCTCACCGTGCAAGACCATAACATCCAGGGTCCAAAATTAACTAGCTGCATCCAGGGGTGGAGGAAGGGGTGTGTGGTGAGGGCGGGCTGCCCCAGGTGTCACCACTGAGGGCCTGGGGTGGCACATGTCCCCTGCACCCAGGGATGGGGCCAGCCAGGGATGGGGTGACAAAATGCCAGATGGCACTCACCGCGGGGCCTGCAGCGTGCCCAAGCCCCACGTCTCTCCTGGGAGAGACGTGGTGGCTTGGGCGTGCGCAGGCTCCAACACTGCCCAAACGGTCCACCCGCTGCCTCCCCCTCAGTTGTAGGGCGGCTGAGTGGGAGGAGGCAGGCAGATTCCTCGGATGCCCCGCAGAGCGTCCTGCCCTGGCTGGCCCCGCCCCGTGGGCGGATGGCCCCACACCTGGGTGCCACCCCAGGTGCTCAGTCAGCTTGCTCCACCACTGGCTGCACCACTGTAATGATAACAGAAAGGGAAGTACAGTGGTACCTCTGGTTATGAACATAATTCGCTCCACAGGTAACCTGAGGTACCACTTTAGCTAATGGGGCCTCCCGCTGCCGCCACACCGCCGGCGTGCAATTTCTGTTCTCATCCTGAGGTAAAGTTCTTCACCCAAGGTACTACCTCCGGGTTAGCGGAGTCTGTAATCTGAAGTGTTTGTAATCTGAGGTGTTTGTAACCCGAGGTACCACTGTATAGGATTATAAGAGGAAACAATCCAGCTGTAAAAAAGAATTACATTCATGAACCAGAGAATTTTACTTACCAAATACAGTAAGTGAAAGGAGCAGATTTTTTCTGAGCGAAAGGCAGATCCGCACACATAGGTTCTTCTTCCGAGGCTCCACTGGACTCAGGTGGCTTTCATGCATTCGCACTTCTACCTGCTTTGGCATGTTGTTGGCACTAAATAAAAGAAGCAGGGGAAATCAAGACAATGTAAGCTTGGAGTATGCAAGACTTTGTGTTGTCACAAAGGAGAAAGCAACCAGTTTACTACCATGTTGTTCACCATGACTTATTAGTGTTACAATATTATTTGTAGGTTTCCTTCCTCGGAAGCTAAAATATTAAATACAGAAGCTAAAATATTGTTACTTATTAAATGCCTAACACAACTAGATTCTGCACAGAAATTTAAAACTAAGGTCTTCTCCGTGTGTTTAAAATCTAAACAGGAGTGTTGAACCTCTGGCCCAGAAAATGTTCTTAGATTACAACGCTCATCATTGGCCATTCTGGCTGGAGGAACTTAGAGGACACTGACATCTGGAGGGGCAGACACCACTTGCCACTGATCTAAAAAAATCAATTACAAGAAATCGGGGGGAATTTCTTAAAATGAGAGAAACTGGAGGGGGGGATGAACATGCCTATATAAACACTGACAGAAATCAGTTTGGAAAAGCAAATGGAAACATTAGGAGGGACTAAACAAATCAGATCTCCACAGCAAAGCATTTGGGACATAGCAAACAACCAGAGAAAATGTTCACTGAAGAAAAGAAAAAGGAAGTACTGTTCAGAAAGCCAGAAAGAATCAGAAGAATGCATAGATAGTTGGGCGAGAGCAATGCTTCTCTCCCGGAGTTCTCCCAATTCCTAAGTCTTTCAATTCAGCCATTGCATTGAAGCCAAAGACTTCCTGCTTGAGTGATGTGGAGCCAGCTTGGTGTGATTCAAAGTAGCTCTTTAACCACGTTCTTCAGAATCTGAGGTATAGCCTTCTCTTTTCTTTTTTCTTTTTATGGTGCCATCTGCCTCATCACAGCTGCCAGCCCCAAACGTTAACTTTTTAATGAGATTGAAATATGTACTTTAATGAGACCAAAAACTTTTAATGAGCCTCAAAAAATCAAGCATAAGGCTTGTGTTCCCAACAATTCTACTTTATGTGATAACTTAAGTATTTCATGAGTTATTTACAGCTCAGGCTCAACTTATTATAGACTGCATCTCTGTCGGCCAATGCATCTTAACATTGCTACGTCAGAGCTGCTTCACATTAACTGAGGTTCAACAGAAAACGTGTTGCCTAAATACCAATACCCAAGGATGTACACATGGATGGGAAAGAGACTGCTTCAAGTGCTTCATACTACCCACAAGGACAAGGATTGTGGTTCCTGACTTTTCCAGCATTCAGCTTCCAGATCTAGAGCTATGAAAGAGAGAGAACAACTTTTCTCTAGCCACTTTCTCCACACCATACATAAGAAAACAAAATAACCTGAATACAAGAAACGTCTGCATAAAAGGAAGGAGTTGAAGCATAAGGGGACATCAAAGACAAATCGGTTTCCGTTTGTATATTCATGTCAAGGTTGTTATTTTCCATTGTGCAACTCATGAGATAAGAATCACCAGGATTTGAGCAGAAGAGAGGATGATGATGACTGTCTGCCCTCCATGAAACGGCTTGGACGTGAAGAAAAACATGCTTTCACACACACACACAAAGTTTGCATTTGGAAAATGTGAAGACTATCTTGTGACTTTATTTCCATGATGTTCAACTCCCTAAAGCCAAAGAACTTGACCCTTTCTGCAGAAGTTTATTGAGAATCAGAAAATCTATATTCAGATCTCTGTTTTAATTCAAGGGGCACTGAATCACTTCTCCATGAGTGTCCAGCAACATGCTTTGGGAAGTTTATCACCATGGAAATAAAGTCACACAGTACACTTCACAATTTGCAAATCCATATGTGACAACATTTAGCCTAAGCAAGCTGTTCTCTCTCCCCCCCCCCCCAATGTTGTTGTTGTTTAGTTGTTCAGTCGTGTCTTCGTGACCCCATGGACCAGATCACGCCAGGCACTCCTGTCTTCCACTGCCTCCCGCAGTTTGGTCAGAATCATGTTGGTAGCTTTGAGAACACTGTCCGTCCAACCAACAATATGCCTTGTAAAATGTGGATTCATTTCTGTCAGCACCGTCTTCTTGTATGTACTGTTGCACAATTCACACATCATTGTTTTCTGGACATTTGTCTTGTTTTAATGAGCCTGCATTTTGGAAGAGGATTCTTTGATTTTAGAACCACGGTATCCAAATTCTTTCGTTCAGAATCTTGTATTAGTTGCAACTGCACTGTGACCTTTTATTATTATTAGGGGTTCAATGTCCAACTCTCCAAAGAAACTGTATTAATCCATGAACTGCAGAAAAGATACAAAAACACTGTGGCTGCTTTTCTGGGCATTTCAGTTGGACTAATGTGCCCCAAGGGGCTAAAAAAAAACCTCTTTCAAGTAAGTATGCACAATATACTTTGGGGTGGGGGGAACCCAGGGTAGAATAGCAGCACTGAAGTGTTCATAATTAAAACAATATTTGGTTTAATAACTTTGTCAGGGGCAATAAATTCTGGCATCCTTTTCTTTCAAAAAAGACTTTTTCTTAATAACCTTTTAGATGATTGCTTCTCAGGGACACCAATTGGTTGCTAAATGGTTGTCTATATTTACCCAGAATCTGATGAAGCATTGAGCTCTAGTTCAGCTGCAACAGGCATGTTTATGAACATTTTGGACATTTTTGTTACATTCGGTGGATTGCAGGTCTAAAAGGCAATTCTAGCCACTGAGGCTACCTGGGCCTCCAGAGACAAAGGAGAATCCAAAACCACTACCAAACTGCATACCTGCTCCTTCAGGGCAATTGCAACTGTGTTCAGGGCACACAACTGACCAATTTCTCGAATATGGGACCCACCCATCTTGCCAGGATTCAAGCCCTGCCAATTTCCCCTCATCCATCCCAACATTGCACCCTGCCTCTCCTGATCCAGAAGTTGTGATGAAATGGAGCGGAGTGTCATCAGCATACTGATGGCACCTTGCCCCAAACTCCTGATGACAATGCTCAGCACCTTCATGCAGATACTAAACAGAATTGGGAGTAGTAACCCCCTGGGCCCCAAAAAGCACTCTCCTAGTGCTACTCTCTGGACTTGGTCCCTTAGGTAGGAACAGAACTACTGTAACACAAGGGCCACAATTCCCATTCCAAGGAACCAGGAAGATATCATAGTCAATGGTAACAGAAGCCACAGAGATCAAGAAACAAGTTTGTGCTCCACTATATTGATTTTAATATAAAGCAACATGGAAGGAAATAAAGATAAAAATCATAACTTCTATGAGTGTACTCATTGCTATTGCCAACAAGAAAAGAAAAGAAAACAGAAAGAAATAGGGGTGGGGAAAACTCAACTTAATACTGAAGGGCAAAACATACATTGGAGATGAGGGCTGTAATCTGCAAAGCAAATGAACTCTAAGCCTGTTCCTTCTTCATTTCACCACATCTCTTATGCCAGATATGTTTATATCTTAGTTAGAAGAAACTTGTCAGCTGTAAATTGTCTCCAGTGAAATGGTAAGGTTTCACTAGGAAACTGATACACTTTGGGTAAAATAGTGGACTTTGAGCATATGTCTTGGAGAAGATGAATAAACTAATGAGAGAAGGTTTTTCATTCCCAAGACTGACCATCATGAACAGATGAGTTAAAACTATTTGTACAATGTGAAAAGCACAGTTGTTTATCTATCCTTTTATCATCAGTATCAAAAACAATGTAGCTATTTTAAACAATTTTGGAACGAGAATGTGCTCCAATGTGGAATATGTGATGAGATGTGAAAGTTAAATTTAAGAAAATGCTGATCAAGTTCAAGTCTTGATTAGGTTCTTCCACAACCACCTCAAACAAAATCTGTATTAACACCCCACTGAAAAAGTGCAGAACTTGGTGAGGTCTACTGCACACCCGTCAATGAATATGTGAGCTGTAGCACCAGATAGCTCAAGTATTGAAGTTCTTGCCTTGGCCTACCAAGAAAAAGACAAATACAGTACTGTATTTGCCCAAATGCGAAACCTTGACTTCTAGCACTCCAGCGTTCTGGTGAATCTTGGATCCATGTGTGAACAGTTCAGATCCATTAATAAGGACAGCAAAACATAAGAGGAAGGCATCCTTTCCAGGGGTAGCCATTCCTAGCAGTGACTTGGAATAAAAATGAACTATGAAGTAACGACTGCTCAAGATTCTTCTCATACATCTGCATTTTATTACATGGGATTTAAGTATGTTTCCACTGTTCTTTCCTTGGCTGCTGTTGTCTGTGCTTCTCATAGATTTTGCCAGGAGATTCTTAGCTGCAGAATAGAAACCTATCCAAATGCTCCCCCCTCTGCTAGCTCAACTAAAGCCAACATAAATACTGAGATTATTTGTTTGGCCCATTCGCTTACTCCGTGAGAGCTTCTGTGTTTCAAATGACATATATGTCTAGTGAAACATGCATAGGTCAAACTACTGGACTTTAGAGGGATCTGCACACAAGGTATATATTACTGACTTTCTATCTAATGATCGATCGATCGATTGGATAGAGATCTTATAATTCATAGATATATAGCAAGCGCTCGTTCAAATGGTGAGTGGGGAGAGAGTCAGGGCCTATGAATTCAGGGTGGGGATCAATACTTGCTGGGTACCCAGCACTGGGAAACTGCTAGGGCCCCAGTGCTCCAGTAGGTCCTCCAGATGCTTTGGGACTACAACTCCCATCATCCCTGACCACTGGTCCTGTTAGCTAGGGATGATGGGAGTTGTAGGCCAAAACATCTGGAGGGTCGCAGTTTGGGGATGCCTGACTTAGAGTGCTTCTGAATTGTTAGGAGGAATTCAAGCACAAACCAGAAATTTAGGTTTGCCCAGTTAAAGTGGATTAAAGCAATCAGTCACCCTAGCACAACAAATGGGAATTGTAGTCCCAAAACAGCTGGAGGGCCGAGTTTGGGGGTGCTTGCTCTAAGTCATATGTGTGTTGAACTTTCAGGCCCATCCACTCCCATGTTACAAGTTTGTGCTGGGCCTAGAGAAACTGTACAAAACACCAAACAGGCCAACCAACCAGGCAGACTGCAGTTTCAGGGAGGGACAAAGAGTAACAGAATATAACTTTGTCCTACCTGCCCTAGTAGACCAGTCTGTCAGCAGTATCTTCCTGCTTCCTTGTTAGGGTTCCTAACTAGGCTAGAAGCAGAGAACTCAGGGCAGATCAATTGGTCACAGGTAAGGGTGCATTCCAAGGATAAATGATTCCTAATGGGACTGACTGTGTGTTTATCTCAGTTCAATATTATAATTAAGGCACAGAGGTGAGGTGAGCTCAAGAGGCAACTGCAGCAATCCCTGGGGAAGTGATTGCTTGACCCACCCTACCTAACTTGGGCTTTGAGTGAAGCATCTTAGCAGTGCAGTCCTCCACATGTTTACTCAGAACTAAGTCCCACTAAGTTCAGTGGTGCTTTCTCCCAGGGAAGTGAGCATAGCAGCCTTCACCAACCTGGTTACTTCCAAATGTTTTTTGGACTACAGCTCCCATCAGCCCTAGCCCAGAGTTCTAGTCCAAAATATCTGAAGAGAAACAAGTTGGTGAAGGCTGGGGTCCAAGACTTCTGCCTTAGGGCCAGATTCAACGAAATTGTTGTACTAGTGCTAGTGAGAGCTACTGCAATGAGCCTCGCTAGTGCAACAGTACTTTTCTTCCTCTTTCCCCCCTGTGCACCCCCACCCCAAATTGGCATGGGGTGTGTGTTTCCATCCAGGAGAGCCCCCAGAACAGCATGCCAGAGGAGGTGAGAGGAGATCATCCCATCTAGCAAGCAGAAATGCTTGCGCTAATGGAATGATTGTAATAGTACAATACTGAGTTCCACGCTTAAGCACACTTATCCTGCCTGAGCCTACAGCTCCATGTCATTAACGCTTCTTATTTCCTAAATTCTCTCTCTCTCTCTCTTTGGCCTGCCTTCATATTTAATACCTTCCCCTCAAAAAATACCCCCAACAACTCTAATTGGGGTTGTTATCATCACTGTGATTTCTTACAGGCAGCATCTCCCTTACAGAGTCATTAGGCATAGCCTGCTTTCATTAGTTAGAAGGAGCAATCCCATTAAGAGCCATTTGGATACTAGACGATGAAAGCAAAACAACCCCCACCCTAAATCCCTTCATTTTTGAGGATGTGCTACCTTTCTGTGAGATGTTAAAAGGATTACAGAAATCAAGTGTAGCATAATAGAATCTCTTGTGACAAATTATTTTAGGTCCTAAAGCTTAGTATGTACGGCTTTATCCTTTTTGACAGCTGTTTCTTGGAGCAAGTATATATGATCACAGTGCAGCCTGATTTGATGAGTGCATGCCATCTGGTGGAACCAAAAAGGCTTTTTGCAGAGGGAAGCTTTGAAAAACCGATCCAATTCTTCTCATCTAGAGTAAAGCATTTTTCCTGGTTCCTTCCGTAGTTTAACAGCAACCTTCTTTTTCAGGGTTTCTCTTTACCCCTCTTCCTTGCCCCCACTCTCAACCCAATAGAATCCTATTCTTCACACACTGATAACTGAATGCACTGCTATAAAAAAGATTGAAAGGAAGCCTCAAGGCCCCCTGGTGAGTATGTGAAATGAACCGAGCGGCAAACTAAATAGGTTACCCAGGTGTGCTATTTTTATACTCAGCCTTCCTCAGATGTGTCTGAAATCAGGAAAATATATATATATATACGCCGAACATCAACAACAAGTATATATTTGTCATGTTGTCACTTGGTGGCAACACAAAAGTGATAGTATCCACTCTCTGAAATGCCTTCCCTCGGGTAATTCATGAGCTGGAGACAGTAATGGTCTTTAAATGCCTTTTGAAGACCAATGAGTGGGATTCAACTAATGAGTGCTTGTCAACAGAAGCCCTGGACAAGGAAGTCACAAGTTCCCATTCTCTGGTCCATTGGACATAGAAGGTAACAACCTAGGAGGTTCCAGCTGTTATTTCAACAATGGGTTCCCCCTTTCAAGTACAGAGTCCGAAATTTCATTTGGATATCACCTGGGAGGCAGTGACAAAGCACACAAACCTATAGTCCATCTATAGTCAATCTGAGTACCAAATGAAGCGAGTGGGTTGGTAACATTCAAACAAAAGGCATTTGCTAAGGAGTGATGGCCTATGCTGCCCATCCTCTCTTCTGTCGTAGTAAAGATGTTATGGCTGGGGATATGTTTTTGTCCAACTCTTACAGAATCTCGATCGGGACTGGAATATGGAGAGAGGCATTTCTGGGGACATTAATTGTCCCCTATCTCTAGTTGCTGCCAACACTTTCGCCCCAATGGGAGATTCTTTCAATATAACCAAAGAGAAATGAACACAGAAGAGTTCAAGGCCCTGTTCCAGTCAACATTCATTTGTTCTTCCTGATTCCCACGCCCAGCCAAGTATGTTTAAAAATTTAGAAGTCTTGTGTTTATACCGAACCGCGCTTAACAGTGTTGTTGTAGATTGAAGAGTAAATTCTTTGCCCCGATTTTTAGCTGGAATTATCCTCAGTCATCTCAAAAATGACAAATTGCATAATATTCTCAACTTCAGAAATGTTCTCTGTGACTGCGTGTTTTCGCTTGCAGATTCTAAAGTGCATTATATAAACATAATCTAGGATGAAATGGAGAGTCACAAGGCAGAACTTAAAGGCAAGGGCTAAAAGGCAGCATAGGGTGATTAAAGAACTTATGGAACTCATGTGTTTACACAGTAGGCTTTAATTCCAATGCTGATTTTTCACAGGCATCCATCTACAATTATTATTATTATTATTTATTTGATTTATTACCCAACCTTCACCAAAAGGCATTGCTCATGGACATCTGCCTGACCTTGCCTTTGGATCATGAACAGGATATCTCCCCACCTCTCGGACTTGAGAACTTGGAACACATAACATCCCTCCCTTTTCAAGATTCCATCTCAGTTTATTGGCTCACATCTAGTCCATCACTGTCTCCAAGCACCTCAGCTGTAATGTATTTCAATGTATTTATTTCTCTTTCCTCTTAGTTTTAATGTATCTATGTGGAGTTTGTTATCTGGTTGGTTGGTTGTAAGTCACTTTAGGTTGCCGTGGGCAAGATAAAGCGATCAACAAATTTAATAATAAATAAATAAATAACTACTGCCTCTCCTGACTCAGATGAAGTAGAGCAGTAGAGCTGGGTGTCATCTGTGTATCGATGACAGCTCATTCCATATCTCCTGATGACAGCTCCCTTGGTGATCAGCAGTGCACCCTCCCAATAACTACTCTCTGGAAACTATTATTGAGGTAGGTACGGAACAACTGAAGTACAATGCCCCTGACCCTCACCTCCCTGTCACATTCCACAAGTATTGAGTGGTATTGAAAGCCGCTCAAGGATAAAGTCAATGGTACTGGAAACCACTCATTCAAGGAGAATGAGCAAAGGTTGCAGACCCCACATCTCTCTCCGAAGAAATGATCTCTCTCCCAACAAATGTCGTTTACCAAGGTGGCCAAACTGGCCCCAGAGCCAGAACTGTGCCAAACTGGCCCCAGAGCCAAACTGGCCCCCAGTGCCAAACTGGCCCCAGAGCCAGACTGGAATGGATCAATCAGTTTCTTTCAAGCATTCTTGAAGCTGAACCCCCACCCTTTGAACAACTTGAAGTTGTATTCAGTGCTCCCCTTCCATTCACAAGTAATCATTTAATCCACCAGAACAGAGGCTTTCATGAATAGAAAGGAGAGGGGAGCCCTTTTTGCTGATTCCCTGTCCCCTTTACAGTCTGCTCCCAAGGGTTGGTGTGAGAGATTACATGGAAGGCTGCCATTTTGGACCAGCTGTAAGGGAAGCCACAGAAAGAGTATCAGGCAGTAATCTAGTCTTGAAGTTACCATTACACATAGGAAGATCCCTGCTGGTTCAGGCCAAAAGTCCATCTTGTTCTTGGGGCCAGGGTGGAGTTTCTCATGTAAGGTCATCCCAGCTCTCCCTTTAAAGAGTTAGGAGCCCACACCTTTTGGGTAGAATTACGGCTACCACAGAGATATTTATCTCATTGCAGATCACTTTAAGTTAAAGTTGTGACCATTTGTTAGTCCCATAGCAGCCTTGGGTCTTCATCCCAGAGCGTGTGTGTAATGTGCTCTAAAATGTCTCATCATCAACATGATTTTGAAAGAGCATTTAGAAAGCCCTTTTGCTATCTATTTATTTTGTAACACTATTTTAAAATTGCAAGCAAAAGTCTGAAATCATCATTATGAGCTGCAATTTAAAAAAAAGGTTTATTGAAAGGGGGTTTGCACATGTCTTAAATAATAAATTGCTTATCGTTAGTACTTAACAAAAGGTGCATTCTTTTCAAAGTCAGCCATGTGTCAGATGTAGTCTATCAAATTCAGAAGACCTTGCATTCATGGTGACTTCATGACAAAAGTTTAAGGAGCAAAATGTATCCTATTCAAAACTGTGATTCATAACTAAGGCAGTGATAGACAGATTAAAAATGTGATAATTAGGTTACATCAATAATCATGCTGTGAGCAAAAAATATCCAGAAAATATTCAATTCCACACTGGGAATTCTGCATTTATGCCATAGTGTTTGGGCATCATCTCATTGAAATTCTGTGCTTTGAAGTGCCAAATATTTCAGCTGGGGTGATTTAAATCATTTTTAACTCCCATTGATATCAATGGCACTGCAAAGTACTTAAGCACTTTGTGTTATACTTGGGAATAAGTCCAATTGAACTAAATGGGGTATACTTTTGAGCAGGCCTGTTTAGGGCTATACAGTAACCCTGGGTGGATTGTGCCCTGCTTTTCCTGTTATGGTGACTTTCAATACTAGAAGCTTTTGAATGGGGTGGTGCCCAGAATCTGGGCTTCAGAGAACCCTGCTTTTCTGCCATAAAAAGCAACTTTCTAGATTTAGGTCTTAATAAGAAAAATGCCCAAGCTCTAAATATTTATTTTTAGAGAATGTCACTTTATGCACAATTTTAACACTTCTTGCCACAGCCACTTAACCTTTAAAAGGATCTAGGAAGGAACACTTTGTTTCAATTTGCATTACAGAATTTTATAAGATGAAGTCTGGTGTTGTTAATGCTTACTGCTCTCTGAATATTTTAAACACTCCAGCAATTGTGTTTTATGACTAAGGCCTTGATGTTGTTAAATCATGTCTTTTCCCTCTGTAGTCATGGAAGAAACAGTGCTAGGTTTAACCATGTTTTCTCAATGTGATAATGGGAGAGAGATTTCTGCCTCTCAGTTTTACAAAAGCTTCAGGTAGGGTTTAGGATTTTGTTTGGCATCACACAGGGAACAAAAATCATGTAGATGTTTTGGAGAGCTTCCTTTTTTAAAAAAAACTACACCAAGGTTCCAGCCATCACAATTGTGTAAAGATTCCTGAAATTTATGCCAAAAACAAGAAATTGCCTAGCAGGTCTTTCAGATGCTTAAACTTCTGTCAGTGCTTGAATTATGTGTGCATCACCAAGAAGAGAACAAAAGAAGCAAAGATTTGCATGAAATCTGAAATATGTACCTACAAATATATGTATTTATATGTAGTGGTGCAAGTTTAGAAATTATCATTACAATTTAAATAGAGATGCAACATGCACCACCATGGTAGGGAAGACTCTGACTTGGTAACTTGTGTGGCTATTCAGTGTGATGTCCAAATGTTTATGGGTAACTCCCTTTGTATGGTTCTTATCTTTAAACTAGACTTGGAGCAGACAGCATTTTAAAAAGAGGACTCCATCAAATAGAGGACAGCCTTTTAACTAGAGGGTAAGACACAGAGGACAGCCTTTGTCCTCTGTAGGGTAAGACACATAGCCACCCTAAGCAGATGCTGTGGTCCACAACAGCTTATGACATAATAAATTTGTTTGTTTCTGTTATGTACTGAGTTGGATCCAGAATGCAGCAGTCTGATTCCTATTGTTCTAGGACCAATCAGACTGTTGCATTTTGGATCCTATTCAACTCAGTACATAACAGTTTCTAAGATGCTAAACCACAGAGCCTAGGGCTTGCCGATCAGAAGGTTGGCGGTTCGAATCCCCGCGACAGGGTGAGCTCCCGTTGCTCAGTCCCTGCTCCTGCCGACCTAGCAGTTCGAAAGCACATCAAAGTGCAAGTAGATAAATAGGTAAATGGCGTTTCCGTGTGCTGCTCTGGTTCGCCAGAAGCGGCTTAGTCATGCTGGCCACATGATCTGGAAGATGTACGGCTCCCTCGGCCAATAAAGCGAGATGAGCGCCGCAACCCTAGAGTCGGTCATGGCTGGGGAGACCTGGCCAGATGGGAGGGGTACAAATAAATGTTTTATTATTATTATTAATGGTCAGGGGTCCGTTTACCTTTAAGATGCTACAAGACTTTGCTATTTTTAGACTTACATTCATTGACACATAAGTCAGAGGCTTTGCCCATTTGCAGCAACAGGGAACAGGGAACAGCTTAAGGTATATCCAAATATTTTTAAAACTTGTCATTCAAGAATCCAATTCCTTTTTAAAATAAATGCCAGATCTGTCATCCCATGGCCTTTTTGTAAATTCATTATCCTTTCAATGAAAGTGGGGGCAAGATTTACTTCCTACTGAACAAGTGGGTGGAATCCTACCTGTATTTCCCCACTTTGGCTCCTTAAATTTATATTCCGGCAAAACGTTTTCATACACATAGGCTTGGCTAAGAAAGGAACCTGACAGCCAGACTAGCAACCAGAGGCTTTTGCAGGTCAAATTAATAGCGTGCCTGTTCCAGTTTGTGTTATCACACTACAGCTGTAGTTGTTGCGCTTAATTTAGGAGCCCGTAATTTCTTTCAGAAATGGGTGATGTGGAAGGAATTCATAACGACCACCAAAAGTTTTCATCTGGGACAGCAGCTGCTTTTCCCTTGCTCTTATGGATTGCAACTGCATGTCCGAATAATGGCTGCTCACTGATGACAATAAAGCAAGGGTTCGCTCATGCATTACTTTTCCCCAAAGGTGCTGAATAAACCCAGCATGTATGGAAATGATGGCAGTATTGCCTCCTCTGCACATGCACCCAAATACAACTGACCCGACTTCAAGTCAGGCATCTGTATACACTGCAGTACCACAAATGCACATTTCCCTTCATTTTTATCCTCATGCATAAATAAAAGATTGGATTGTAAATCAATCTAGACGCTACATGGCGGCCAATCTCTTCAGTTAACTCGGGATAAGCAGATTAATGGGGGTAATCCAGACTGTTTAAAACACCTGTTTCTTCATAAGATCATTTGCTACACCAATACCTCCTGTTTCTGATAAGCATCACTAGAAAGGGAGCCCATCTCACCAGGTTGGACTTGTAACCGTACAATATACTTTTCTTCTTCCAAAGAAGCTTTCCGAAGTTAACCGAGGTCAATCTGTGTTCCTCTGTCTCTCACTCAATATGCCCCTTTAATCTCCTTATGTTTTTATTTCTCAGACATAAGACATACCATTTGTGTTAGTTGATTCAGAGATTTGGAGTATCACATAGCTCAGCTGCTGCCTTCTGTCATTTCCATAGGTGAGGGAAGTTACTTTCAGTTATACAGACATTCTTCTTGGCATTATGTCACTAACGTTTAAAACTTCTAACAACATAGACAGATAGATGGACAGACAGACAGACAGACAGACAGACGGATGGATAGACTTATAATGGCACAAAATAAATAGAAAAAAACCAGTTTAAAATAAAACTTCATAATGATATAGGCCATATTTGGGTTTCCTCCTCACAACAATCACATGGAGTGAGAGAGCAGGACTGCTAGTTCCACTCCCACAAGTCCTACTGGCCTCATCCTCCTCCATTCACCTTTTGGAGACAGGGGGACGTCTCTAAATGAGAGCTTGTTCTATACATGTAGACTCTTCTGTGATGTGAAATCTGCATTGTGCAGGAGTCTACATCATGAAGGGAGCCAGAATACATACAGCAGGTTCCTCCGAGGTCAGGGACGGAGTGGGCCTGCTTTACCCCTTATGTGATTCTTACTCACATGAGGCGGCATGCCCAAATTAAAACTCTTCTGTTTCCATTAAATGCTGAAAGAACACACACCATCTCAGTAATCCTTACTCAGCCTTATGGTCTTGCCACATTAGAGATGGGAGTGGAAAAGGTTGACGGAGAGTAGGATACCCAAACCATGATTGAGTCAAGGCCCAGGATTGCTACAGGACACTTTCCATGGCAGACCCATCTTCGTAGTCACTGGGCTACGGCCCATCCTCCTTTATTTCCTTTCCTGGTTTTTTAATTTATAATGAACAAGTTCCATGTTGCCACAGCTATAACAAAATAAATTGGAAACATGAGTGCATGAAAAATGGGATTACTGGGGAAAGGTTAAAAAAAAAAGGTAGGGCAGCCTATGAGCAAAGGTAATTTGGAGGAATCCAGAGCTCATGTGGCTATTCCTACAATCCAGTGCAGCCTGTCCAAGCAGAAATCCTATTACCCTACCCTATTTTCTTTGAGTGACCATCTGTGTTGCCCACTGCCTCAAGCAATATGGTAGGAGGAGGAATCCTTTATGGGACCAGGAGCCCTGCACTAGATTGTCAGGGCCCACCTTTTATTGTATGTGCCCTTTTAACTAAGAGAGAACCAGCTAGGTGTCTTCGTCACAATGCATAAAAAAGTCCGCCTCTGTCAGCTTTGTGATATCACATACAACGGGGTATAGCCCATCTAATTATATTTAATTGTATTCATGGACTTCCTGCCTTTTATTTGAAGCATGCTTCACCTGCAGTTGTTTCTATTAGATCATTCAGCACACTGCTAAGGACCTCCAAAACTTCCCGCTGGTATCTTATTATCAGTCTACAGTTCTGTCCCATCAGTTTCCATTAGCTTAGAACACCAGTGTGAGACTGTGTGCAAATTAAAAGGCAGGATCAAATTAGCTAGTGTGTTAATTACAGTAAGTGTAAGGCAGAAGAGACTCCCTAGGGTCTCTCACCTCAGTATTCCTCTTAATCCTCCATTGTCCTTTAGAAGACCATATTGCACCGATCCTTCCTTCTGGCATGAAGGCTGGGTGTGATTAGATCTGGAATTTTCTCTTACATCAGTTGGTGTCTGATGAGGGTCATTCTCCCCTGCCTATTATGTAAGCCTATGAGATAAATAGGCTGCAAGAGGCCTCTCTACTTATTCAATACCTGGAGCTGAACTCCACTAAACACACACACCACAACAATCAGGATATAAATGATTATCAGACACTCGGAAAATGCTCTGTAGTACTGTTATTCCCCATGGTGCACACATTTATTTTTTGTACCAACAAGTTTTGAGGTTCCTCAACCCATAGTTTAGAAAAGTTGAAAGAAACTCCATATGTTCCTCTTTGCACGACAATTAACTCAACTTCTCCTTTACATCTGCAGCTGTGAAAGTGGATGTGCTGGACTGTCATTTATGCTCTGGTAACCCCTAGGTTAGATTACTGCAATGTGGTATACGTGGGCCTGCATCTGATGGTGGTTCGGAAACTTCAGCGGGTGGAAAACCTGGGAGCCAGGTTGCTCACTGGGGCAAGACAGATTGAGCATATAACACATAGACCAACTACATTGGCTGCCAATTAGTTTCCAGCCCAATTCAAAGTGCTGGTTTTGACCAATAAAGCCTTAAACAGCTCAGGACTGCAATACCTCAAAGACTGCCTCTTCCCATATGAACCAACCTGGACCCTATGATTATCATCTGAGTTCCTTCTTTGTGTGCCCCCTACATGAGAGGCCTAGAGCAGGGGTAGGCAACCTAAGGCCCATGGGCCACAAGCGGCCCACGGGGGTCATTTAACTGGCCCATGAGCCGCCCCCGAACTGAGCCACCCGCTCAACGAGTCCACGCGCGCTGCGCTAAACCAGCACAGCGGGGCACGGGGACTGGCTTCCGCGGTGCCGGAAATTGCATCTGCAATCCGGTCCATGGAGGGATCTCCGCTGGAGTGAACCGGCCCAGGTGAGGTAAACCTTGCCAACCCCTGGCCTAGAGGGTACTGGCACAAGAATGGGCTGTGTCAACAGGGGCTCTCCCCAGAGAAGCTCGCTTGGTGCCTTTGTTACATATCTTTAGGTGCCAGTCAAAAATATTCCTCTTCTCCCAGGCCTTTAGCTAATTAAACAATCTATGGACTTTTAAAAAGAGCATCACTGCACCATGGGAGTCATTTGTGCTGCCACAGAGAAGTCTCCCTACATGTTTGTACAGTTATCAAGCTGCTGATGCTATATCAAAGCAACAGCCATTTAGTGTCAAAGTCAGAGTAAGTCACACCATTTGTAAAGGCATTTGTAGTCATCTTCAAATGTTGTGTGATATGCACACAGGAATGAAACACTCTAGTAGATATTGTGTCTACGATGGCTGCAATTCCATTTGCCTCAATGCAGTAATGGATGCCAGCACACAGCACAGCAGCAATTTTCCAGATGTGTCCCCCATTTAAATATAAATGTATCTCCTCGTTAGCATCCTGATGCTTACCTGGGTCCCCTTTAAGTTGCTGGGTTGAAGCTTTTAGGTATGTGTCAGATAAAAGGCAGGAAATCCATGAACACAATTAGATATCATTAGAGGGGCTATGCTCCATAGCAGTGGGCAACACAGATGGGATTACTTGGGAAAGGTTCTTTAAAAAGGGGGGTGGGTACGGCAGCATTACACAGACTATGAACAAAGGTAGTCTGGAGGAAGCCAGAGCTCATATAGCTATCCCTACAATCCAGTCCAGAGTGTCCAAGAGGTACCCTATCTCCTTATTTTCTTTGAGTTGCATCCCTGCCAAAGCCTCACTTGCTGGGTCGTGCAGCTGTGGAAGCGGTTTCCAGGTTCCAGTGAGATCTCATGAGCCTCTCGCATGATCTCCCCAGAACTTGGAAGACACTGCCACAGCTGCTTATCCTCACTTCTCTGGCGCCCCATCTCCCCATCGGCAGAGAGGGCTAGGGAGTGAAGGGTGAATAGCACCCTCTCCGCTCGCCTGGCCCCTGCTGCTGGGCGAGCACTCGCGTGGCAGTCAGGGATGATGTGCAGAGGGTGCTCTTCACCCTCCACTCCCCAGCCCTCGTTGCCGCCAGGTGGGCGCTTGGGTGGGGTGCAGAGGGTGCGCGATGGGGATCTCTGTAGGGATGCCTGGTTCATCCGTCCTGTCCCCATCCGCCACAATTGTGTGCTTGGGGCAATGGCCCCACTGCTCCCCCCATGCTACACCATTGGTTCTACAGATGTTTTGGTCAATAACTCTCCTTAGCCATGGCCAATTGCTTGGGGATGGTGGAGGTTGTAGTCCCAAACATCTGGAGGGCACCAGTTCAGGAAAGGCTGTTGAGCCTAATGCAAACAGCAGAAGCGATGACACAGTGTAAAATAGGTACTGCACAACCTGTGATCTGCAGCGACGTTTTGTAGCCTTTAGGATACATTTTTGTCAGTTCTAGGAAGCCAGCCCACAAGAGAACTTTCATTCAGTGCCTTGTAGACTCCCTTGAACCATATGGTGGTCTGCTGCGTTCAGCTTGTAAGTCACAACCGGTTTTTCAGGTGTGAAGTACAATGTGAACTTTAAAGCAGTGCAGTTGTTCTTTGTGGTCTTGCCCTTTCCCCATTAGAAGCTCCTCCACAAGAGCTTGAAAAAAGTGAAAACCATCACACTAAGTTGCAAACGACTGCTCTAACCCTCCTTTGAAGAATTCGCATTAACCTATGGTATCATAGATTAACAGAACATAAGCGATACATTTCACCTTATTTTTAAATAGGTGTGAAAAAATGGCCACATTGTTTTCAGCAGCAGGCACATTTTGCCTGAATTTGAGAATCGCACAGTTTTAAGTGGTGGAAGGGAAACATTTAAAATGACCTATTAAAAAAATAAGTGTATGCACTGCCTGTTTTATGTGCCATCTGTGTTGGAAATAGAACAACTGTAATTCCATCTCAAAATTGAATTATGCAGGAAAGAAAAGCAGTCACAAGGAAAACTAACCATTTAATTATGCTCCTTTTGTTTCATTTGCAATAAAGTCACATATGAATTACTTATACAAATATGAAGCAGGTTTATGCAATTTATTTTTACAATGCCTGTGCTTGAACCTCTTTTAAAATTTCCGGACACCCTCCATCTCACATTAAGCTTGATTGTCTTTTTAAGGGATGAGGTTCAATACATATTATGGACTTCACTAAGCTCCTACTTAGCTTTATTTCATGGAACAGTTATGATGTCCACATATAACACAGATTATATATGCTCATTTCAGCGGTACAGATCATGTTAACCATATTCGCATCATTCCTATGACTGATCCCCTTTCCCTTTCTAGCCTTTTTCTTAGCAGACAGAGAAGTATACAGTATTATGCAATCCACTTAAAGGCCATACATATGAGAAGCAAGTTCTACGCATGTATTCCTAGATGGGTAAGAAATTATGAGTGCAAAAAGCAAGTTTTCCCAGACCAGACAAGCAGCCATGGTTGCATACACATAGCCCTGTAAATGAAATAGGGCCAAACTTTTCAGATGTTTGATAGTAGGGATGGAAGCCAAATCCCCTGCTCTCCACATCCCTAGCCGGTCAAACAACCTGACTGCACCTTCGTTCACAGAGTTGTACAGTTGCTCTATTGGATAAAACATTAGCTACTTTGTTTTAGAACTGGCAGACAGAACAAACTGTTGAAATAGATGGGATACTCAAGGAAACCCAGGTTCATTCTCCACCTTTTTTCTGAGACATCCTCAGATAGTGCCTGTGGATTCACAGGGTTTGAGTCACATGAGGACTAGAAAACTGGGCTTCTTAAATTTACAGCTGACAGAATATCAAATATTTGTGTTTGCCGAGTGAGTGAGAAGAACTGTACAATATGAGCAGACCAGCCGGTATCCTGTTTTCTTCTTTCTAAGCATCTTTTTTTGCTGCTGATTCCCACACCACTTCCTGTAACATCATCTTGTAAGAGCAGCACTGTTTCACAGCCAAATTCTTCTTCAGAATGATCATTTGGTAATTCAAAGCAGCAGAACAAAGGAGGGCAGAAGGGCAAAAACCTGCAAGATTTTGTTGCTGCACAATCACAACAGAGCCCTTATAAATATGTAGCCAGAAAAGTTAAAGTTAAAATTCTCAAAGGAGACATGCTCCTGTAATGCACAAGCCCCTGGAGAGAATTCACTGTAACTTCAGTTTGATTTCTGATGGATGTGATTCACACAGAGAGGAGAAGATGCCAAGCCTTAATGGGATAAATCTAGGTCTCTAAATAAGCACAGACCTACAGACCTTTATAGAGAGAGACAGCTGAAACGTGAAGCGTGGATTTTTGTAAAGCACACATACCAAAGCTAAATAAAGAGGAGCTTTGCTAGTTATGTGGAACATTTTTAGGTTTGAAAGTTGAAACATGCCCCATTACAAATTTAGCAGCTATTCTGTCTGTGCCCAGAATAAAACCTGGCAGACTGCAAATTAGCAGTCGCTTATGTCGTTTCCTCTCATTTGTCGTCAACAGCAGGTTTTTTGGTTTTGCTTTGCTTTGTGTGATGGCCCGAAATGGCATCCTATGCAATAAAACCTGCAGCTGAGGATGGGGAGCGGCAGTGTGTGTTGTGTCACATGGGTCTGCAGCCGTACAGCCTCCTACTCTTTGGTTTCAGCCATGCTTCTTTAGAGGCCAGGTAAAAATGTTTCTCTATAACCAGGTCTTATTAAACAACCTACAGCCTTTTAAATGTATTTGTGGGAGTGGGGGGGTATTGGTTTGGTTTTGGTGTTTTTCGTTGTGTATTTTGTGTACTCATTTTGTATATTTACTTTGTGAACCGCCCTGCGATCTTCATAGAATTTGCATTGTTCGTTTTGTGAAACCACTGCGTCCCTTGGCCCTCTACGTTTCTCGTTTTATTTCCCCTGCTTTTAATTCTCCTTATTTAGTCCAGTCACTGACCCATTCATATTTTGGTTGCCACATCTGCAAAGCAGCCTAGTCTTTCATTAACAATATGTGTAGCTTCTATTTTTAATTCCAGAATGTTCTGAAGGTCACCAAAAATATTATTTTATTAGATCTGAACGTAGCGTGTGTGGTTGTTTTTTTTAAAGGACTGGCATGGAAAGAAAATCAAGCACATTGTACTGTACTCAGGGGGACACCCATAAGCACGATTATCCAAGCTGTCTTACAAACTACATATGCACAAACAACGCATCTCTCACTGTACAGCCTACAGGCTCACTGTCATCTGCTATTCATAGAATGCCCCAAATATAGGACTCTTACAAGCAATAGTTGCATTACAGGAAGGGAATTGAGTTGTGGGGAGAGCCTTAGGATTCCTGTGACATCTTCTTTATTCATTTAACATGGTCTGGTATGCCATTTCTGCTCATTGCTCATTAGCCCTAGAGCTTTCTGTTCCTTTTTTCAACTACAGGCTAGTTAAGAGAAAATCTCACCCAACGTGGCCTCAGTGGAACCCCGCTTGTCTGTTCCTTGCCATCCTGATCGCTTGCTCAAGATGACAGAATTCATATGTTGTGCAGGCTGAAAAATGCATGTTGATTCAAGGCAGTTTCAGCGCCTTCCTTAATGATGCACACGTTACTGTATTCTGTTGCATTTTCCCTCCCTTGTCTCCCAGAAGCCTCTAGGGAAGCAAAGACTCTGTATTTCATCTTCCTTAGTATAGGCACATAGCTGCAATTATAGGAAACAATAACAGTGTCAGCTAAGTTCATTTATCTTTTACTGTGACAGGGGAAGCAGGGAAGGAACAGTGTGGGGGGGAAATCCACAACCCTATTCCTTTGGCATGCTGCAGAGAATCTCTCTCTCTCTCTCCCTCTTTGTTTGAGATCTCATTTATCCATTACACTGGAGTGTTTATGTGAGCGTGTGGATCTAAGTGATGGTCTGTATGAATTCATTTTGCATCAGTAATATTTATCCAACATACAAAGACACATTTCCCCCCTGCCTACGTTCCAATGCAAAGTGGAAACTAATTTCACTCATTTGATGTCATATGAAAGGCATGTAAAATGCCCCCTGCTTCTTCTCACTTTAGCCTTATTTCAGGATCCCCCCCTTGGTTTAATCCACATGCAAAGGGGGAAAGCAGAGACAAGTGCACAACCTTTGCACCCCACTGCAGTCCCCATCCCCATCACCCACACATTGGTAAATGGGTGTTTGCCCATTCATGTAGGCTCCCCACAAAATGTAGTGTCCTGACTTTCCAACCCTTGGGGGTTACAGGGCAGCAAGGGGGCCAGATCGTGGAAGCATACTTGTCTTTGTTCTCTCCTCTCATGTGTTGATTCAATGCAAAAGATTTGTGTAAATGGGATCCTTGCTTAAAATACACATGATATACACTTGCATGCATCTTTCCCTCCATGTTTTATATTAAAAGCATCAGAAAACTCATCTCTTAACCAGAGGACTATTAGCAACTGGAGCAGGGGCTATTTGACCTTTCTGCTCTGCCTGCTGTTGTTGTTTTGCTGAAGATTCTTGTTCAATAGCTTTCCCGCATGCAGGGAAAACCTGTTTCCCAGGGTATGGTCTGAAGGTTCACTAGGCTACCACCTTGCCGATGCTAAGGGTCTGGTTGTTGTTGTTGTTTAGTCGTTTAGTCATGTCCGACTCTTCATGACCCCATGGACCAGAACACGCCAGGCACTCCTGTCTTCCACTGCCTCCCGCAGTTTGGTCAGACTCATCTTGGTAGCTTCGAGAACACTGTCCAACCATCTTGTCCTCTGTCATCCCCTTCTCCTTGTGCCCTCCATTTTTCCCAACACCAGGGTCTTTTCCAGGGAGTCTTCTCTTCTCATGAGGTGGCCAAAGTATTGGAGCCTCAGCTTCAGGATCTGTCCTTCCAGTGAGCACTCAGGGCTGATTTTCTTCAGAATGGATAGGTTTGATCTTCTTGCAGTCCATGCGACTCTCAAGAGTCTCCTCCAGCACCATAATTCAAAAGCATCAATTCTTCGGCGATCAGCCTTCTTTATGGTCCAGCTCTCACTTCCATACATCACTACCGGGAAAAACATAGCTTTAACTATACGGACCTTTTTCGTCAAGGTGATGTCTCTGCTTTTTTTGGGTGGGTGGGGGGTCTGATTAGTCCCTGGATTAGTGACCACCTGGGAACTACACAGGCACTGCCTTGGGTTCCATAACAGAAGAAAGGTGGAATATAAATGTAGCAAAATAAATATATTCCCATGCTATTTTGGGTACCCAAACTATTTTTCTGCCATCACTGGGGGGAGACTTGAGTGGGAAACTGCCCCCATCTCCAGTATCTAGTACTTTGGTCATTAACCTGTCTTCCTGAGGCTACCTTTGGTCTTAACAGGGAGGAGGAGACATGAGGTGAGATACATACAGCAGGTCCCATGTAGTCCCCACATTTTCTGGAAGCAGTGGAGATGCTTGGCATGCTCAAAATACCATGATAACTTAGGAAGAGCTCTCACAAGCTAGTATATTTGGGAAAGTGTGGAAAGGAAAAGGAGGAAAAATGGAAGCAGGGATATGTGATAGCATCAGAGGAATTCTCCCTGCCCAGAGCTTTCTCAGCTTTGAAGAAGCTTTTGAGAAAGCCTGATCTTTTTCCTACAGCTTTCTAAGAGGAGTGAAACCATTATGAATCGAAATGGGCCACTTTTACCTATCACATCCATCTTTGGTCTATAAAAGGCATCTCCTGTTTTTCTTGATTGACTTGCGATCTCCACCCATTAAAACAATTCTGTTCCCTCGTTGGTGTTAACTTATACTGTTGTGGAAGAAAGTTAGCCAAGAACCAGTGGTGGTTTTCCCTTTACAACTAAGTTCAACTCTAGCTTGCCAAATCATTGGTTAAAAGAATGGCCACAGGTTGTCATAGAATTAGACATCAGGTGAACCAGTCCAAAGACAAGTAAGTTTTCCCAGATAGCAAACTATACACATAAAATCTGCCATGTTCCACAAAATGTGGTACTTCCGCTCTTCATGACAAACAGGACATTCCCATAAATACAAATATGACTACTGGACTCCTATAAGTGGGTTGGATCAAGAGGCATACCGTATATTCTGCACTATTAGAGATTTTAAAACTGCAAGTTTTCAGGCAATTGAACTACAGCTAAGCCTAATAGTTCATCTGGACCACAGTTTGTTCTGCAGGGCACTGATGTAAACAAAGGCAGACACGTCTAAATTCTATTTCTTGGCTGTTTCATTCAAATTTTAAAGCTAATTTACATTTTAGCTCTACTGACCTCACTGGACTAGCACCAAACATCAGTCAGGTCTTTGCCATCTACTCTGTTTATTTAGAAATCAGAGGTAATTTGACCGTGATTCCTTTCCAGCGTTTAAGGCTCAATAACTGTTTGTGCCATTACTGCCAGCCCTGTGACAAATTTGTTCCAAATTACTGAGGTGTTTGCACGCAGATGATACATGAAGCAATATTTTGCTGCACTAATGCTTCCCAAGCGAGCTTCTTAGAAAGAGAATGCGAACTGGAATCTAATATTTCCTAGCACGTTAATTACAATCTCTGAAATGCTAATGTGGGATATTTGAAAAACAATGTTCCACTTAATTTTCTAGAGATACTTGGCACAACTTAAAATTACTCTCATTGTGCTGAACTGATGCTTTTGAAACAAGATATAGCTGAACAAATAATTGAAAGTATCTGTGCCCAGCTGGCTTGTTGGGCACTTGGGAGCCCCACACAAGAGATTTTGACAGGTTGGGAGGCTCCAGGCACCTGCCAATCATACAATGTCATAATGATACAATGTGGTTTGCTGAGGTGGAGGGGGCACCCACTACTCAAATTTGGCCCACAAGGCCAATCCTGATGAGAATCTCACTCATGGAGACAAAAAGGTTCCCCACCCCTGCTGTACATGCCAAACATGTTTAATCAAGTTATAAGACGAATGCAAGAGAAGATACTTTAGTCCTTCTCATGGATGGCAAAATAGTGCATGCAGGATAGAGAATTTACCAGTATTTCTACCTAGAAATAAAAAATTTAAATTCAAGCGCCACCAGACACAAAGCAGTTAACATTATCCATATGGCATGATCAAAGGGATGATTGGGCATCTAGACATTGTGTAGGTTCTGCAAAACCAGTTTCAGGATTGGAAAATCCCCACTGTTAATGGTTGTGGGTTTTACCTTTGCTCCATTAATATTATCTATTCTAATACCATGTGAAGTCTATAATGAAGAGCAAAACAAACACCCATGAGCTTTGATTGCCTTTAATCTTGTTAATCACCCGCCTCCAAGGAAGATATGGCAACCTAATTTGAAGATAGCAAAAGGTGTTGACACTGCTAAACAAGTCAAATTTAAACCTTTGTAGTCTTCAGGCCTATCGCTGCTTTCTCCTGCCACTATTCCATTTGTTAAGGAGCCCTCTAAAATTCCTAACAAACCACTTTAAATTAAGGAAAGAAGCTGTGTTTGCTTTGAGTTTTTGTGTTGTCATCCCATGTGCATTTGGGAACGGCAAAAACTGTGGCCAGTGAGGGCTTGCCCAAGACATTGTGCAGCCTGAGGCAAAGAACAAAATAGCTTCCCTTATATTCCATGTATAAAAGCTGACTGGACTGGCAACTGAATCTCAGTTACAACATTCTCCACAGTCTCTTTGAGGAGCTGCGCATGGCACATAAAGCCTTATCGACCAAAGTCTCACCACCACTCCTTGACCCACAGCACCTGCCACCTGGGGCCTCTTTGCGCCCAATGGTAGGGTCAGCCCTGTGCCAATCTGGCACCCTTCCTTTTTTCACCCCTGCAAATAATGCCCACGTAGCATCTGAACACTTGTGCTCCATATTCGTGAATTCCCTATGCCAGGAAATGACAATTCTATTCTAGAACCTGAACAACCATGAAAGGATGGATTATTCCAACACCCAAACTGGTAGCTGGATAACAGAGTGACACCCTCACCCCACAAATAACAAAAGTTGGTTATTCCTGACTTCACATACAGCTTGGAAAACCTGACCTATATATTCATTGGAAGCCTCATTCAGCAAGACTGCACACGCACACCGTTAAGGCAATGTAATGTAAAGCAAAGAGCAGAGCCACAACCATGTTGAACTTCTGCTTTTATTTTTTCCTCCTCCAACGTAGATCTGTGCTTTTTTCAACCACTGCATCACATAATCTATTCAGTAACCTCCCTGCGTACTCTCTGTGCCTCTCTGTGTGGATAAACGCCCAGTAGTTTATTTTTAGTGAACTTTTTCAAAGAGTTTTATTTTAAAGCCCAGCTAATCTTTGCTGGTCCACGGACAAGGCTGATCTCTTGATAAATCTTAGTGCAGATTTGTGGTGAGCTGCAAGAAGACACCGAATGCCTTTTCGATTAATCCTCCTTCATAGGCCCTCTTGCAAAACCAAAAGCATTACCCCCCCCCCCAAAAAAAGGCCAGCTGAAAGACTGGAGTGGCGCACCTACCACTTGTGATTTCCCAGAATCTCCCAGATAACAGGCATGCTCAGACACGCACCTGCCTTTTATCTGATGGCTTTCATTTTCTTCACGAGATATTTTTAGAATCGTGGTGGAGAAACCAATTCACACTGCTGAAACTATTTAACTTGATGCTTTTTTTATGGACGCAAAATTCACATTCCTTCCTAATGTGGCTGAATACAATAGAAAGGAGAAGATGGAAGAGCTGGGGACAGGGTCTTCCAATATTAGATCAAGATTCTTCTTTCTTAGGTTGTGCATGGAGCAGGGAGTTTCTGTGCTCTTTTAATTACACTTCCAGACTGTTGCTATTTTCAGGTGGGATTCCATCACATACTGGCATGTTCAGGTTGCGCAATTAAAGCTAATTTGGAGCTCTTGCACAACAAACCCACTTGCCCCCTCCCCATTTTCCCCCCCAATAAGGAAAATGCAGTGGAAAACATGGGGTAACACTTGCAGTGACACAAATCAGAGTGAATGCTCATTAAATAGCCAAGGCCACCTAATCTTCTGCAACACATCAAGGTGAATTTTCAACAAACAGTTCAGTTGAAAGGGCCCTGGGAGGAACTTTAATGAGAGGTACATTCAGTGCCATTTAAAATAATAATGTAACAGCACAACGTTTTGTTTTCCATTATATGGGAGATGTTAATAGAGAATCCATCTTTAGTTTTTCTTTTCCTGTTGCTAACTCCTTTATCTTTCCAAATCAGATTCCGAATGAAGAGGATAACGCAAGAACAGAGCAACAATGAAAAATCCATTTGCTAACATTTCAGGCATGTGCTGCTAAGCACGCGATGGCCATTGAATTCCAGAGCAAGCACAGTGTCTCATAAACATATGCATACACTCCATTACTATAAAGGAGGTGGTGATCACGCTCTTTTCTCCTGTTATGGGCACACATTCCAGGCCTGTCTCTCCCTGGACTACCTCTGAAGGAGAAATGAGCGTCTTGAATGTATATGCTTTTTCCAACTTGTGTAAAAATCATAATGGACACTGGCTGAAGTTCTTAGCAGAAGGTAGGTAATTAGCAACAGTGATGAACGGGAAATGCGTTGGGGTTGTTGTTTTTTTAAATAAACCACAGTATGCTTGCAGCCACACACTATTGATGTATGCTTGAAGCCATACAGCATTTTTAACCTCATTCATAAACCAGTCAATGTGTACAAAAAGAAGTATTAATCACATCAGCTAAGAGACCTGATTGTTTCCGATTCAGCAACTGGATATTGTTATATTAAAAGCATTCCTCTAGTCTTTGTGAGCCAGCCAACCTTCTCGTTCCCTCTGGGTCTTGAATAGAATTGAGGCAGAAGAGCACAGAGAAAATGTACTCAAACCTCAACACAGCAGGCATGCAAGGCAGTATCAAATGTGTGTTACACATATGAGGGCTTTCTCGGATGAAACCCATTTCCTACATCCACTTTGATCAGGGTTTAGGCCTGGTTTTGGTATGGGAACTGCCCGGGTTGCCCTGTTGACCTCAGTTGAGAGAAGGGCATGGGGAGTGTGTTCCTGTGAATTTCCTCAATCTCTCAGAGGCTTTTGATACCACCATCCAAGGTGTTCTGCAGGGGCGACTGTGAGTTGCGGGTGGCGACACCGTGTTGCTATGGTTCCAATCTTGATGGGATGGTTTTTTTCAGAGGGTGGTACTTGGGAAGTTTTGTTCAGCCCTGTGGAGCCTTGAGGGTTCCTTCTTCAACATCTACATGAAACTAGTGAGTGGGGTCATCAGGTGTTTTGGAATACATTGTAAGCAACATGCTGATGACACACAGTTATATTTCTCCTTCGCATCTGCAGGTGTGGCAGTGCTGGTTTGATCTACTGCCTTGAGAATCTATTCAATGAGAGCCAAGAAAGTGAAGCTTAATCCAGACAGGACTGAGCACTGCTGGTGGGTGGTTCCCCTCTGGATGGGGTTACACTCCCTTTGATGGAGCATTTTACATTGGGCTCCCTATGAATGTGGTTTGGAAACCGCAGGTGGTATGCAATTAGGCAGACAGATTCTTGACCGAGGCAGAACGGTCTGAATGTACAATACCAATTCTGGCATGAGTGCATTGGCTCAATTCAAAGTGCTGGCTTTGCCTATAAAGCCTTATAGAACCATAGAGCTGAAGGGTTAAAAGGGACCTTGAGGGTTATCTAATGCAACCCTCTGCAATGCAGGAATATCAACTAAAGCATCCATGACAGGTGGCCACCCAACCTCTGCTTAAAAACCACAAATGAAGGAGACTCCAGCACCTTTCAAGGGAGTTTGTTCGATTGTCAAATAACTCATACCATCAGAATGTTCTTCCTTGTTAGGTAGCTCAGGATCCCAGTACCTCAAAGACCAGCTTGCTGTACGTGAACCAACCTGGGTCCTGTGATAATCATCTGAGGCCTTCTTGGTGTGGATCAGAGGGAGGCAACACCCAGTAGTTCCAAATGAAAATCAGCCCTCTTCCAACATTTGCCCTACTTCACTGCATGCCTGGAAGCTGAGTTGCATTCCACAGTGCAACAATCCACAAAGCTTTGTAAGAGTTTTGTTCTAAAACTCCCAGACAATTCTTACTGGGGTGGGTGGGTGTGGAATTGTTCAACATAACATATGATGATTATGTATGAGGCTGACAGCCATCAGAATCCTAAGCAAAAAGCCAGATGGGGTTCTTCCCTCTCCTCCTTCCTCTACAGCATTTGAGTGCCTCCATTGTGCCCAACTAGGAGGCTGGTGAGGGGGAGAGGGCAGGACCAAAAAACCTCACCCATTTCTGTCACTGGGCAGCACTCAGTCTGGGTGTTGTTTCTGGCAGAAACGCAATGCCACATTTTGGTGTTCTTTGGACATTGCCAGCCTTACATTATTTTGCATACCTAAAGGACACTGGAAGGACGGATCCTGAAGCTGAGGCTCCAATACTTTGGCCACCTCATGAGAAGAGAAGACTCCCTGGAAAAGACCCTGATGTTGGGAAAGATGGAGGGCACAAGGAGAAGGGGACGACAGAGGACAAGATGGTTGGACAGTGTTCTCGAAGCTACCAACATGAGTCTGACCAAACTGTGGGAGGCAGTGGAAGACAGGAGTGCCTGGCGTGCTCTGTTCCATGAGGTCACGAACAGTTGGACATGACTAAACAACTAAACAACAACGACGCAAAATAGGACTGGAGCCTATTGGTGTGTGTTTTTTTAATTATAAAAAATTAATTTTGAGAGCTATTGGATGCACGAAAATGGCAACCCTATCTTTCTGAAGGCACTGCTATGAGTACACCATTGTAATGCTGGACCTGGGAGTTAGAAGACTGAATGCTCCACAAATGGCACTCTGGTTAATAGCTCCAGGCCTAAACATTCTCCAACAAGTATTCACAGATACTGAGTTAAGAGCTGATTAGCAATCATATTGCATAAATTTCTGGGGGTTGGTTGTCTTCTTGTTGTCAGGTTCATGGATTCCTTAATGTTAAAGCAGCAGTGATGACATGATCAGGTTTGGAGAGATGGGACCAAGGGCAGCTGCCAAGCCATTGTACGTCATTGCTTTTTTTTCTTTGATGAGTGATATGTTGGCAGGAAAGTAATGCATGTTACTGTTCTTCTGCCAGTACGTTGCGCTGTGTGTGTGTGTGTGTGTGTGTGTGTGCATTCGTTAGTAACTCATTATATGCAATTTGGATATATTGTAATTCTTGGGTGGGCAAGAGGGGAAACACCACTGCTAAAAGGAAAAGAATCCTACCACTGTCATTGATGGTGGTTATGACATCTTTAATAAAATTTCACTGCTCTACTAAAATGCAAAAATGCATTGCTCCTTAAATTCTACTTAAAAACACAGTAAGCAGTAAAGGTTTTACATTATATTAACTAAAATATGTAAGTCAAAAAACCTTTGAAATCTGCTTGCTGTGGATTTTCAACAGATAGCAATAGGCAGATAATAAGAGATAAATTCCAAAAATAAATATTCAAGCAAGGCTTCCACCAAAAAAGTCACAAAATAGTGTGCTAGATTTCTCTTCATCAACAACTCTTCATCAAGCTAGATGGCCAAAAACCACCCAAGCCAGATGAGGCAGGAGAAGCAGGGAGGGCCTGTTGGTCAGAGGACAAGTGCCTGTGTTTTGTAAGAGTTTTAAGATGGAATGTGGGACAAGGTAGCAGACATTCAAATGAGGCCTGTTCAGGTGTTTTACAGGTTTCAGGTTGCACCCAGGCCTCCTGGGGATGGGAAAACACATAATGGCTGATCCCCCATCTCTGCAAATACAAAACCAGCTGTTAACTCAGTTCTGCCTCCACCTTTGGCAAAATACACAGGTTCTTTTGGTAGGTGAAGAACAAAGAGAAGTGAGGCTGTCCTTATTAGTTTCATTACATATTATGGCTGGAACCCCAAAAGCTGAGGAGGATGTTTGTCATACAGCATAGAGGAACGTAGTTTGTGCAACGCAAGTTTAAAACTCCCTTGGGCACATGAACTAGTTGTGTAGTTCTTTGGACCCAGGGCAAAACTATTAAAGTAGTGGGATGTCCACAGAAAAGGAGGAGGTATTGGGTGAAGTTTCACATTTTGCACATTAAAAGACAAGTTTCAGTGTGCATGTGCATGCGTGTTTTAAAGCGATGCTTGTACAAATGTGGAGGTCTGGACCATAATTTAGTTACACCACCTGCAAATATTTGCCTCCAAACAGTAACTGATATATTATTATTATTATTATTATTATTATTATTATTATTATTATTATTAAATTTTACATAGCAAATTTCAATTTAAACATATCAATCACCTTTACATTTAGGATTCTCAAAATCCCTTGACTTCCCCCTGCCCTTCTCTGGTTTCCATTGTCCTTCCCTTTTTATTGAACTTATCCTTCCCCCTACAATTTGTTGTATCTATTATTCACTTTTCCAGTATATTTTGTCTTTTACAAGGTATTACTCTAATCCTGCCAAACAGTAACTTAAATCTGGGTGAGAAAGAACTAACATCCAGCAATAAACCTCTGCATGTGGGGCAGTCACACAGGCATCCAGTTTCAGGGCTGCCTCGAGGCAGACAGGTTTCTGAATGGCATGCGCTTGATATACGGCACGCAATGTGAAATTTACTCATCTTACTGTATACAAATATATTTTGAGGTGAACTCTCTGCAAACGCTCTTCCGTTCACAATTTAAACTGTGACTATTACAAACTGTGCCTGTTGAGTACCTACGCAGCCTGCATTTCCCAGACGAGGTGCCCAAGAAGGCAGCTGCTGTGCTGGCGCGGCCGGTTGGTGCGTGTGTGTTCGTTGCTGAAACTTAGTGGCATTTTGGAAACAGGTGTGTAATTTGCAAAATAACACCATGGCTCCTTACATATGCCCCAAGGGCAGGGCATGCATCCCATAAACGTGACCTTCACCAAAGCAAATCAAGCGAGGCTGGTTGTTGGGAAAACAAAAGCCTCTGACAGTGTGAAGGAGAACACCTTGCCTCATGAGCAACGGACCCTCAAAACCACCCATAAACACCAACGCCACAACAAATTGGGTAGGAAAAATTATGGGGAAATGCAAATGTGGTGGTCTGGAGAATTTAACAATACAGTGGTACCTCGGGTTACAAACACTTCGGGTTACAGACTCCACTAACCCAGAAGTAGTACCTCGGGTTAAGAACTTTATCTCCAGTTGAGTGGTGTGGTGGCAGCGGGTAAATTGGCTAAAGTGGTACCTCAGGTTAAGAATGGTTTCAGGTTAAGAACGGACCTCCGGAACTAATTAAGTTCATAACCAGAGGTACCACTGTAATTGGATCACCACTATGACCTTTGTTCACTTGCAGTGAATAGTTCAACAGATATAGCATAGTTTTCTTCTTGGAGCCAAACCTGGCCTGAGCTTCCCTGCCTCACAGTGTGTCGTGGACGACACCGCCATCTTCTCCTCTATGCAGCATTCCATGTTTGCAAATATGGAGTATGTGTCAGCAACAAATTATGGCATAAGGTATTATCATCCCTGTTGTAGATCAGCGATTCCCATTTTGTTTTTAAGGCTTATGGACATGTTTGGGATTTTTTATTAACTGTCATGGGTACCACTCCCCTCTGGCCATTTTTCTCCCCACCCTTTCCCCATATCAGACTCCTGCCACAGGCAGAAAGAAAGGGCATACACAGGCAAAGTTCACTTTTCTATGGGATCTGGGTAGCAGTTGGATCCATTAGAATTAGTCTGAGCCATTAGAAATGCTTAGAGCTGAAAGAGGAAGTGAGAAAGAGTGTCCCTCTTCCACCTTCCTCCTTCAATTTTCAATGGAGAAAAAGGTACCGTCTTTCCCCCTTTTTAAGACACCGTCTTATAATTTTTTTTTCCTCAAAAAAACACAGGGTGGCTTATTTTCGGGGGGGATGTCTTATTTTTATTACATCAGTATGGTACGGTACAGCCTCCCCCTGCACGCTGAGCAGGCGTGGCAGAACTCCGCAAGAGGCGTGTTCCCCCCCCCCGGGCCTCTCGCTGGTTCACTGGCTCCCTGCGCACGGGGAACAGGCGGGGCAGGAAGAGGCGTCTCCCCCCTGAGCGCTAAGCAGGCGGGGCAGAACTCCGCAAGAGGCGCATTCCCCCCCCCCGTGCCTCTCACTGGTTCGCTGGCTCCCTGTGCACGGAGGGGCTGAGGAGGCGACGGGAACAATGGCGGCACCACGGCTTACTTTTGGGGTACGTCTTACTTCTCACAAAGGTAAAAACACCCTGCCATGGCTTACTTTATGACTACGTATTAAAAAGGGGGAAACAGGGTAACCACACTCACCACCTCATGACCAAGGGGACTGCGGGTCATTGGATATTTTGTGGGCATGGGGGGGGGGGAGCCCTCACGGGTGCCATTGCACATTGGCAGCCACTGACACAGATGGGAGGAAAGGCAACCTTGTCTAGTCAATGCACAGCCTTTCCTACCTGGCCTCCACTATAATACCAAAGTACCATGTGCAAAAAATGTGACCCATCCTTTTTTAGCATTTGCATGTGAAGGTTGCAATAGGTGATCCAGTTATGATTCAAGCTGAGGGGAGTTTGGCCACTATTCTTTCTGAGTCATGTAATTTTCCTTGATCGCTGTCAGGAACCGCACCAAATAGGCACTTGTAAAAAATCTGTCTCAGTGTCCTTCCTACCTAACAGCATAACACAGAAATGGGGCATCCATGGTTCTCCAAATGTTGTTGGACTCTAAGTCCCAACCCCCTTTGCTGGCTGTGGTTGATGGGAGATGAATTCCATCAACATGTGAAGTGCCACAGGTTTCCCATTCCAGGCTTATCTGGTAAATGCCATTGTTAAAGACTTAATGGAGAAGCCCGTCATAGCCCAGATCTGCTGTACAGAAAGTGAACTTTCTGTGTCTAACTCATACATAAAGTCTAACTCATACATCAAGATCTTCCGTTTCCACATCTAGCTTTAACAAGATGAGATAAGCTACTTTCAATGTGATAGTTACATATATGGAGGGAGCCATTTACTCAGAAAAGGAAAGCGTCAAGGACGTTATCAGCCAGGATGTTGTTGTTAAAGAGCAAGCAGTGATGTTTTAGATTTTTAAAAGACCCTGTACTATTAACCTGGGCTTTTATTTGTGGTGTATGTGAAATGCAATAGTATTTATAAGCATTCCTAATTGATGTTGAAATGACCAGGTTCCTTTAGCTGAATATCATTATCTTAATTTTCAAATGAAATGTCTGCATGCCATATGTGAGCGATCTCCTCACAGCTTTATTCAGCTAAGGCCTTTTTGGCTGGGTTCAGTTTCTCAGTTCCTCTTCTAAATGTGTTCCTTATCTCCACCACTTCCATATGTTGCAATTCTGCTGAGTTTATAAGGATATGTGCATTTATTTTAATTTTTGCAGAAGGAAATATGATGGTGAAATCCAGAAAATATGAGATAATTCTCTTCTCTTCAGGGCTGCCAATCTTGTAACTTCTCACCTAGCTCCTTCCTGCTTCCCCACATTCCTGGGGTTATACCCTCAAATCATCACCAACTCTTTATACATTGACATTGATGGGATGAATAGTTATAGAACCAATAGCTATACCACCAATAGTTTCTAAAATTAGCTCTTACCATCCACTTCCAATGTGCCACCATTCCACTTTTTGCTGCTGCCCTCAGGTATCTGCTTCCTGCCCCCGCCTTCCCCCCAGTCTCCCAACTTCCCATTTATTCCCTCTGCTTGCACTTCAAAATTCTCTTGCTTACTAAAAAACAGCTTCCTTCTCATATCCTGCTAGCCTAAACATCCTTGCTGGGGATTTGGTCAAGGGTTCAAATTGTAAATAAGAGTAACATTTCTCATGCATTGTCTTTCTGGTAACTACCGGTATATACAACTAAGAAAGAATGACGGAAGCTGAGTTGCAGAGTTAATTGCTATGCCCAGGCTCAGAAAGCTGATGCATTTCTAGGGTTTTTTAAGGAAACCTTTCCTGAAAGTGCCTTTCCTGCCACTCCAATTATAATGATCTAGTAAAGCTAATTACACAGAATGCATCTTTGACAAACCAACACTGAAATTTGGAAGTTCGCTGTGCCCATATCTTACTCCTCATGACACACATTTTTCTGTGCCAGTTTCTTCCTGCTCCTAAAGGCCTGTTCTCCCAAGCAGCTCGGCCTATAGCACGCTTAGAGGAAAAGACAACCTATGCTGACCCCTCCCATGTCAAACTGTAGCCAGGCAGTTTCAAGAAACTGGTGTTGGCATGTGCAGGATTCACCCTGGATTTGGCTTTTGGCATACCCTACTTTTGGGTTGAGGTATGGTGAGTTAAGCAGCAGCAGCAGCATGCCAAATCCAAATCCTGCAGATTGCACAGGCTGGTCACCATGAACTAATGCGGCTAGAGGTCAGCATCGACAGCTTCTTCTCCATTACTGCCATGGAATCCATCGACCACACTGTACAAAGAATTATTATTTTCTCATAGTACATGCTTGCACCATGACAATAACCAGTGTGGTTAGCAGAGGTCACGGGGCAAATCACTCTCTCAGCCCAACTTGCTCACAGGCTTCTTGTCCACTCTAATGAAAATGAAATAATAATAATAATAATTTATTATTTGTACCCCGCCCATCTGGCCGGGTCTCCCCAGCCACTCTGGGCGGCTTCCAGCAAACATTAAAATATCAATAGTGTGTGTGTGTGTGTGTGTGTGTGTGTGTGTGTGTGTGTGTGTGTGTGTTTACAATGAAGCAGCATATAAATTGTGTGAAATATATAAAGAAATTATTTTTATTTATGTTTTTCAACATGACCTGGGCAGCTCCTAGCTTACGGATTGATGATTAAGTATGCCTCTTCAAGAAACGTCTTGAAGGGCCTTTGTTTCCTGCTTTACTGCCCTGCTAGACAAGACTTCATATTGTATTAGGAATTACTGCAAGATAATATGCATGTTGAAACACAGATCACCACACCCATCCTCTTTCTTTCTTTCTTTCAGACAGGATGATTTATGTTCCCAACATATTACTAGGTCATATCTTTAACATTATTGTGGCTAGGAGTCAAATTAGCATTTTATTAGTTATTGTTCCCAATAAACCATTTGAGGAAAATGCCATTTTTCTCAGAAGTCAGATTAATTTCAGTGGAGATTACTCCCAAGTCAGCTTTTTGATTCTGGAAGTGGTTGGACAGATTTGGGGGGGCGGGAGACAGAGTTCACTGGGTGCTTTTTTGTGGTGTGAGTGAGTGAGGGAAATCTACTGGGACAGAGCTTGTATTACAGCTAAGACCCAATTTAAAACCAGCCATACTGTTTCTCTTTCTGCACACAGCACACATGTCCACACCTATGTGTCTCTCTCTATCTACCTGCAAACCTTCTGTGTGTATAATCCTATATATTGCATGGTTTCTTTTTTAAAAGCTTTGTTAGCTGCATGGGATTTCCTACTGACAGAATGGCAGACCTATAAATATTTCCTGTCTTCCTTGTTTTGGAGTTCTTGCATCCCACTTTTCATCAGGCATGGCCTCCAAGTGGTTTGCATAAAACAAACGTAACAAAATTTACAACCCTCACCTATAAAGTTCAATTGAAAAAGCCAACAGTAAAACCAATGATAATCAATATAAAACACACACACAAAAAGAAGACTGGAGGCTGAAAAAACTTCATTCTGAATTAATAAAAAAAAAATAGCCCTTAGTGATATTTTATGATCAGTTGCACCGTAACAGCCATTTAGTAAAATTTCAGATTATGGAAATTACAGGAAATTTTACAGTTATTTTGAAATACATACCGGTAGCTACATTTTCATGTCATTCATTCTCTGGGGCTAACATGGTGTGAAAAGGGGAGGAGGGTGATCTTTCTGTGTTCCACTATCATTCAGGATCTTTAAAAAACTAAAAATATAGAGAAATATCATTTCAGAAGATAGATAGATATAGATAGAGCTGCAGCTTGGACACACACTTAGTATGGGGGAAGAAAACCCTTGACATGTACTGCCACCTGTCGGGAATCATATGAAATTTCTCCCGGTCCTAACTATACAACAGAAACATTTATAACAGATTTTCTGTCATCTATATAATACCATTCCCTACGTAATATTCTAAGGTAAGGAACTAACACATTGCATTTGCTGTGGGGTGGAGGGTGCGGATAATTACCTCACCCAATTATCAGGGTGGGAGAGGGAACGTATTTATGAACAGATGAACAAGGAGAAACATGTTCGTTTTGTCCATTTAATTAATACATCAATATCAGATATTTAAAATCTCTCTAAAATACAGCTATTTGAAGGCAATAATATGCAAATTAGGCTGAGGCTCAGTGAAATCTTCTTTACATTGCTTAAATTAAATATATAGGGTTGGATCCTAACTTCAGTTGGTTCAAAGGTAAGCCTGCAAGATCGCTAACTAAGATGGAATGCTATTGTTATAGATTTTGAGAGGGCACCCTCCCAAACCCTGGATTTTGATTATTTTGAAGGGAAGATTGCAGGCCAGTGGAAAAATACAGGCTAAGCTTCCTTTCCAAGCCAGGGATACAGGCATTAACATGAGAAAAGGTGTTGATGGCCCTTCTAAGAGGAATCATGGGCCTGGGCAGACAGAAGGTTGCCACGGTAACTGGGTGCGAAGTGACAAGGAAAGAGTGTCTTAAGCAAGGTGTGCTGGGAAGAAGAAGGGAGAAGAAAAAGACTAAGATCCATCTTGGGCAGACTGGCTGGGAGAGATGCCTTTGACTCCAGTGCTGGATGGAAATGAAATGACCATGCTGTAAGATCTGGACTCCCTCCATGCAGACTGAAGGTGTAAATAGGTGGATAAAGCATATTTCTTTAACCTACAACAGTCTCTACCACGTCTTCAATTCTACAAAAGAACACAGACCCTGGGTGAGTGCCCAGAATCTTGCTACCACTTGGCAGAGAGTAGAGGGTAGCCACCCAACTTTTGTGACAGTATGGTCATATGATGCCAGTTTTTCGTTCACCTGAGCTTGTTTCTGTTCTGGTTCTAGGCCCAATTCAAAGTGCTGGTCTTAACTTAACCCTCAACTTCTTTGGGCTTCAAGGTGTTATTGGACTCCGACTCTCTTCAGCCCCAGCCACTGTGGCCAATGATCTGAATTGCTGGGGTTTTAAGTCCATCAACACCTGGAGGTGCAACAGTCTCCCAGGCCTGCTTGAAAGCCCTAAAATGGCTTGTTACCAAGTCATCTAAAAGGATTGCCTTCTCTCACAGAAACCTAGCCAAGCCCATATGATCTTTCAGAGATGCCCTTCTCCAGCCCCCCCCCACCAAATTACATGCAGCAAGGGACCACCAGGGAAAGATGTGGCTTCTCAGTGATGCTGTTCCAAACTCATTGGCCGTTTCAGTAGCAGATGAAGACCCATTTTCACTTTCCTTGGCATTTACATCTTAAAATCTTCCAGTGATCAATAGAACTTCTTAAAAGTCCAAAACTATCAAATCTATGAATTTTTCGTTCCTATTAGTGTTGTTGCCTTGGTTTTTATCCCCTGGTCCTGTTTCATGGTGTATCTTTCTAGGTAGCTATTTTATGTATATGGTTAGCCATTATTCAGTGGCATATAAATGTAAATTAGCCAGTAAGCTCAATAAATAAGCAATATGTGCTGTTGAAAAAGGGTTTTTACCCATATAATACAAATGAGACACAGGACCTTGTTATGTGCAAAGACTTCAGGATCAGGGCCCTAGGGAACAATTAAGAGCAGTTCTGTATAATATTATCATTCCTCCGGAAAAGGTTTTCTTTCCCATCAAATATTGTCCTTTATTAGTCTGATGCATTGCCAACCCATATGTATGAATAACATTCAACAGTCTCTCCTGCCTGTCCATGCATGGATAGATGAATCATATGTGAGCTGCTTTCCATGGTCTCTCTCTCACACAAACCATGACACATTTTGGAGCTTCTGCAATTATGGAATTGTGGTGGGACAGAAAGTCTACAATGCTAATTTATCTAATAAGGGGTGTTCCAGTTTGTGAAAATTCAAGTTACCTGTGTGCATATTATACCAGTTGCATCTGTTACGTCAGAAACCATTTAATTCTAGGGTAGCCATGGGCCCTGCTTTGCAGAGGACAATCTTCTATTTGAAAGTGTTCTTCTTGAAGGCTATGTTGTCCAAGTCCAGATTAAAGATACAAAACCATCAGAAAGAAGAGCGGGAAGTTTTAAGTTCCACTTCTGAAAGTTAGCATTTGGATAGCAGCTACATAGGCCACCTAGTCTTCTCCACTACGGAGAGATATGTTGGACGGTACAGTAATTATTTCTAAATTTGCATCAATAGGCATGAATTAGCACAACAAGAAGAAGAAGAAGAAGAAGAAGAAGAAGAAGAAGCCAACACAAGTCATCTTTTCCTTTCTCTTTTTGGTAGTGAATTGTGGTAGTGGGGAGAACTGGGAGGCTACATAAGTTACCCTCTCCTAAGGATATACCACCAGCTTTACACTGAAAAATGTTGCCTGATCTTCCTTGTTGTTGCACCACCATAATGGCAGTGGCAGAGGCTGGGTACATTTTGTGAACACTCTCTCCGTTCTGCTTCACCCACACACCCTGTGTAATGATGCTTTTTAAAAGGCAAGCCCCAAAAGGTGGGGGAAGTGTGTGTGCAGCTGCAGCACCAGCACCAAGGCCTTCCATATCACCACCCGAGTATTTCATATATAGGCAGGTCTTCACCAAAACGGTTTGCTGAGTGTGGCGATGCTACTACACTGGGTTGCTGTTGCTTACTGCATTTGCACCCCCCTGGCTTCCCTGCTGCCCCTTCCCCCTTTCCTTCCCCAGGGAGCAAAAGTGACCCATCTGCCTGGAAGATCCACCCACCTAGCAAGCTGCTCCTGGTCTTCATAGACAAGACAGCCCTGATCAGCTGGAACTTCAGCACCATGTTTTGTTGTTCTTGGTAATGTGGGCTGTCATTGTGCCTATGATCACGGTCTCTTTACAACAACAACAAAAAATGGTACCAAAGCTGCAGCTTATGCAGGCTACAAGCAGCAGAAGTTTTGAATCTCCACTGTTAGGGTTTTTTTTGTACTACTTGAAATCTTGAGGTCCCCCCAAGCATGCAGATACTTCCCTATTAGGCACGGGACATGGGTGGCACTGTGGGTTAAACCACAGAGCTTAGGGCTTGCTGATCAGAAGGTTGGCGGTTTGAATCCCTGCGACGGGGTGAGCTCCCGTTGCTCGGTCCCTGCTCCTGCCAACCTAGCAGTTCAAAAGCACGAAGTGCAAGTAGATAAATAGGTACCGCTCCGGTGGAAAGGTAAACAGCGTTTCCGTGTGCTGCTCTGGTTCGCCAGAGATGGCTTAGTCATGCTGGCCACATGACCCGGAAGCTGTACGCCGGCTCCCTCGGCCAGTAAAGCGAGATGAGCGCTGCAACCCCAGAGTCGTCCGCGACTGGACCTAATGGTCAGGGGTCCCTTTACCTTTACTGCTGTTTAGGCTCTATACTTGGAGAATGAGAAGCTCCCAGCCCCTTTTTCACACCGTACATTTGGCAAAGCCCTTGTAATGGCACATAATCTGGTTTAGTTGTTTTCTGACACAGCATTACACACACACACCTGAGAATAACAAGATTTGTCAACATAGTTTGGTTTACAATGATGGTAACGAATTGCCGGTTCCTTGGGGGTGCTTTCTTTTTTCGTGAAGCCACCACTGTATCCCCTTAAAAACTTTCCACAAAACTACCCCAACCTCTGTTTTGCTTCTGCCATTTGTTCTTTTTCAGGGGGCAGGGGAACACCACCATATTTTTTTTTAAGTGGCAAGAAGTTTTAAATTGACGCTGTATGAATATGCACCTGCTGGTAAAAATAGATGCAGCCACATGCATGCTTTGAGTACAAATATATGTGGGAGGTGAGGAGATGAATGGCTATTTTTAAACCAGACTCTCAGCACGATAGGAATTATTTTCTCAAATGAATGCCTCCTAACTGGAGGATAAGTTAACTGAGCTAATAACAGTGTACGCTACATCTAACATTTTAAAATCTTCATCTAAACCAGGGATTTTCAACTTCCATGTTTCCAGAAGCCACACACTTCTCCAGGCAACTTTTTTTGGGGTGGGGGAGGAGGAAGGAATTCAATGTCTAAACTAATAGTCACACAAGTTGTTATTCGATAAGAAAGTTGGCACCATCTGTCAGCAAGAACGTCAGAGGAGTGGGCCATTGCATAAGAATGTATACTGCATATTACATAAGAAAATGTACAACCTGCCAAATCTAAAAGAAATATAGAACATTAAGGAACTGAATATCTTAAAATGTGAAATTATTGCTCAGGAAACTGTAGACTGTTTTACTTTTTTTACTACAACACTATGAAAAATGTGATAGGGTACCTAGAAACAGATAAACTTTTGGTGGGACCAGTCTGTCGACTAACCTATACAAAGGATTGCCATTTTGTCGCTAAATCAGAATAATTTCTGGATTCAGGTTATATATCCTATTCCGAGACTGCAGGATTTAAAACTATGACAGGGTTCAATGATATTACATCCTAGATCTCAAGATTCACCATGTGAACTTCAAAACTGTCATAGTATGAATACCTCCACCCCACCCCGCAGCCACGTAAAAACAGCAGCTGTTTGAAAGCTGCTCAGAGATTTGCAGCCTAAGGAGCAGTCCCTGCTGAAAGATTAGTGAGCAAAGTGGAGGTGAAGAGGTCAGGTGGGTAAAAAGGATGCAGCTAATTCTCCTGTTGTGCAGCTTATTTCATGCTCGACGAAACAAAAACATTTTTCTAGTGCTTCCTAAAAAACATAGGCAGGTGATTCCCCAGAGAACATCTTGAAACCCAGTAAGTATGTGCACAATTTGCATATTTCAATGATTAGTCTGCCTGGACCACTGCCACAAACCATAGAGACCAGCACCTCAAGGCACAGTTCCGCAATCCAGATGCAGAGTTCTGATGCACATACATGCAATGGCGCCCCCTGTTATTTCAGTAGAAGGTGCTGGTTTGGACACACACAGGAATGCATGGGTGGATCTGCTCCTCCATTGAAATGAGCGAGAAGGCAGCTGTAGGAACAGACATGCCACACTTGTATAAGAGTTCCCACACCTGGCAAGAATTGCTGGACTGGGATGTATGGGTGTATGCAATCAAGCAGGGTTTTTTGAGAGATGCTATTTGAGAGGAAGGCAGGGATGGGGAGTCAGAAAAGAGATGCGGCTCAGTTGTAGAGCATTTGCCTTACATGCAGAAGGTCCCGAGATCAATCCCTCTGTATCTCCAGATGGGCTGCCCCAAACCCTGGACAGTTGCTGCTGGTCAGTGTAAACAATACTAAGCTAGGTAGGCCAATTGTCTGATTCCGTATAAGGCAGTTTCCTATGATTATGTGTGCAAAGGCTGTGCACATAAAAGGTGTACTGTATAAGAATAGGGTATGTTCATATAGTGGCACCTCCTCCTTCCCTATATTCATACCCCATAGGCATTAGAAGAGCCCTGCTGGATCAGACCAAAGGCCTATCTCGTAGAGGCAGCATCCTGTTGCTCACAGTGCCCAACCAGGTACCAACAGGAAGCCCACTGGCAAGACACGAAGGCAACAGCCCGCCCTCACTGTTGTTCCCAGCAACTGTCTCTGATCCTGGATAGTTCACTCTCCCTGCATTTGTCCATGACTGAAATTGAATCGGAGATGTCTCTAGCTGGAACGAAACACAATTTGGAGTAACTGGCTATACAGTTCTGCTTTTGCCGCAAAGTTTCGAGCCGCAGTAGGCTAAAGCAGGTTCCAACCTCTAGCAACTGTAGCATTCCATAACTTTTCATTCTGCTTTCCAAAGCTCATCCTTCAAGTCTTACTAGGTGATGAGCCTGTTGGTCTTGCCCCAGGTTATGGGGAACATGGGGAGTGCAAGGGAGGAAAGGGGAAGACTCTGATGGGACTCATTAGGTGATTCTTGCCCAAAGAATTTAGATTGCTTGCATTATGAACTAAGCTTTTATGGGAGTTTGTGTGTTAAGGTTTGCAATCCATATAAAATATGATACAAGTTATAGTATCACCATCATAGAGTTACTGTTTCCAGAGGAGGTACCGCGTTAGCCTGCTGTTGCAGAAAATATAACAAAGTTTTGTGGAGTTTTAAATACACTTAAATACAAAAGTATTTGTGGACTAGAGCCCACTTCATCAGATGGATGAATTGCTATCCCCAGTTGGCATGTATTTCTAAAGAGGGAATCAGAAAAAAGCCAAGAAAGAATATGGGCTAATATGACAGGTCCTGTATACTATGTGTGTTCCACTTCAGCTGAATTCTTCTGGTGCCATATTTTATTTGTGTGTGTTCTTGTTGCCTAGTAAACCTTTGGATAGCCAAGGTATGGCCAATTAACTAAGCCCAGAACATAATGAAAGGCAATTTGAGTTACCAACTACAGTATCGCAAATCATAAAAGTGATTTCAGAACTTCTACAAATGGAAGCTGGAATGATAATGCAGAAATGAATACATGCAAAATATGGATTAACGCAGCGGTAGCTCATATAGTGGCTTTTTTTGGTGGGGCACTACCAGTTTTGTTTTGTCTGAAACCCTGGAGTATTGCTACTGGTGTCAGTGTCAGTGCCATTAAGCCAGATAAACCAATGGTCTGGATCAGTGTATGGACATGTTCCTATGGACCATTGATTTGAACTTACGGTGCTCTATGACAGAGCAGAACCCATCTTTAATGGAAGCCTAGCAGAGGCTCAGATGCTGCTACTTTGGCACTATGTAGGAGGCATCGAGCAAGCTCTGAGGTCACCAGACAACATCAAGCTCTATTATTCACCCAGTGACTATGGGCAGTATCCAACAAACTTTCCGCTTGCACAATGCAACTTTCCCCCAAAGGAGATTTAGGGGAACATGGGAGCGGGGAGGTTTTGCTGGGCAAGTGGAAATCCTTGCATTGATGGAACAAGTTAATTGGATACTGCCATATGTGTGGTGCTGAAGTAGTCGCTCCTCTGACTACAACATCCGTCATTAAGGGCATTGGGTTCCGCTTTCTCTTGCAGGGATGCTGAGCAATGGAAGCTGGTATGCCACCAGCAAACTGCCATGTGAACCATTATTGGTGTGGTACTATACTCTAAGCCAAGGGTAGGCAACCTAAGGCCTGGGGGCTGAATGCAGCCCAATCGCCTTCTCAATCTGGCCCGCGGACGGTCCGGGAATCAGCGTGTTTTTACATGAGTAGAATGTGTGCTTTTATTTAAAATGCATCTCTGGGTTATTTGTGGGGCATAGGAATTTGTTCATATTTTTTTTCTAAATATAGTCCGGCCCACCACATGGTCTGAGGGATGGTGGACCAGCCCACAGCTGGAAAAGGTTGCTGACCCCTGCTCTAAGCATTACATGGCAGGTTTTGCTGATAGCCAAACAGAGAGAGTTTACTGGTCCACTGTTTATTGGTGCCATGGGCTCCATTGCATTGACCAGCTCAAGTACAAAGATTAGAAGGGGGTGGGAAGAAAGAAATCAAAGTGGAATCCTGAAACTTCTTTATCCCTATGGCAATTTTATAGTGTTTCAATGTAAATGTCCGAGGAGCTACATACGGCTGTTCTTCCTTCCCCCTTTTGGCCTTTTATACTTTACAGATCCTGGACTTAAATCCTAAATTGAGTACAAAAGAGTTTGGCTGGTATAAAGAGCTTGTACATAGTATCCAGAGGGAATAAATGAAACCGAGTAGCGAAGCAGTTTGGGTAGAGATGCTTAGAGATGCTGGAGGCATTCATTGTGTAGTATCAGGATGTGGAACTTCTATCGTCCCTGACTATTAGTCATGTTTGCTGGGGCTGATGAGACTTGGAATTCAACATCAACTGGAGAATCTCAGGTTCCCCAACAAAAGGCTGTATCCAACCAAGTGAGTGTATTTATTTGTTTATTTTTAAATACTAAAGTAAAATAAATAAAATAAGTCAGTATAGAGACATTGACATTAATAGACTGGAGCTGGTCATGTTGATGGATTTCAATGGATCTGTAATCCACATATGTAAGATGGTATTTGCAAAGATACCCTGTTGTTGCCAAAGGTCTGTACCACCGCCCTGTGACAGCAACCTGCTACTTTCATGACCCCATGAACTTTGACCCCTGTAAACACAGTCAGTTTAGAGGCTTACTAAGAAGCTAGAAATGGGATACAGACATGACACTGCAATGGGTGTGTAATGACACCTACCCGGTAGACAGTACCCCTCTTCTTGAGACATTACCCCTTGCTTTCAGAGGATGTGTGGAGGGAGGTGCAGGGCTGTTTCACCCCAGATGTGAACATCTCAGAACTCCACTGCCAGACCTTCACATGTTGAGTGCAAAGTCTGAAGGGGGAACTTAAGATGCTTTTAGCTGAATGTCCATAGGCTCAGCATGCTTTGAAGCGTTGTGTGGTTGAAGCTACCCATTGCTTGGAGGAACCTGTTCCATCAGGGTGCAAATCAAAGGGAAGCAGGGCTATTCTATCACCTCTGCAGATATACCAACTGCCTTTGGACGTATCTCAAGAAGCCATTCCACCAGGCAACCCATGACAGCTGTTATAACTACTGTTACATTAATAGCTGGTGCCTGAGCTTGCTTTTTTCCCTTTACCCTTACCCTCTCTTTTTCTTTGTGTGTCATATTGCCTTACTTATATTCGTGCCTTACTAATGATTTCTGTATTCCACTCCAGGATTCCTTTTCAGCAGAAGAGCAGGACAAAAATGCTTCAAATGAAAAAAATCTGAAACTACTTCAGAGTGTTTTCTTATTATCGCATTTGCATCGGTACACAGCAACTCGCCTTCCTGCTTAGCATTTCCAAACATGATTAACATTTTAAGAGAGGGAGTGGGGTTGACATTCCATTGAATATTTTATTGTTTTCAGCTAGAAGCAACAGCACAGGTAAGTCCAATGCCTCAAATGACCATCCAGAGGGCGGCAAATGATGAAGGCTGTGACAAACAGGCCTCTATTGTACATAGTGGGATTTATGTCTTAAGTAAATATGCATTGGACTATGCTGCACACAGATAAGCAATGCAATGTCTACACTTGAGGACATCAATCTCACTATATGGCATGGTCATTAAGCCATGCACCCTCCCCTCTTTTGCTTTTGTGCTCAAGGTCCCATTTCTAACTATCTGAAAGTGCTTCTCCATGTATCACAACATTGCTCAAGATCTCCTGTGGATATTCTTACTCTTGTCTCTGTACTAATATCCAAAGCATTTGGATGTTGCCAATTTTAGAAGTCAGTTAATAGAGGTTCAGACTCCCGCTTCCCAGATCAGATTTGCTATAATGAGTTAAACTTTGGAATATAGAAAGCTACCTTTCACAGAGTCAGACTTTTGACCAGTCTAGCTCAGTCTTGTCTCCAGTGCTCCAGACCTTCAGTTTAGACCTTCTACATATAGAGCATGTGCTCAGCCACTGAGAAACAGTCCTTTCCCTTGCTCATGTCAGAAGAACAAATCCAAAACAATGGCTTCCCAATGCCAGGATGTTCTGTTTTCATCAACACTGCTTTGTGAAGGGGGGTCACTGTAATTATTTTACATACTTAAAGCTTTAAAGTTAGCAGTCAGTATTTCTTGCACTCTATTTCTCTCCCACTTCACTTGCTAACATTCTCTCTCTCTCTTGGTAAAAAGGTAAAGGACCCCTGGATGGTTAAGTCCAGTGAAAGGCAACTATGGGGTTGCGGTGCTCATCTGGCTTTTCAGGCCGAGGGAGCCGGTGTCCACACACAGATGAGCTTTCCGGCTCATCTGGCCAGCATGACTAAACCGCTTCTGGTGCAATGGAACACCATGACGGAAACCAGAGCGCATGGAAACACCGTTTACCTTCCCGCCGCAGTGGTACCTATTTATCTACTTGCACTGGCATGCTTTCGAACTGCTAGATTGGCAGAAGCCAGGACAGAACAACGGGAGCTCACCCCATCATGCAGATTTGAACCGCCGACCTTCCAATCGGCAAGCCCAAGAGGTTCAGTGGTTTAGACCACAGTGCCACCCGCTCCCATACACACACGTCATCGGATTTATCATTCCCTGCTTCTAATGAAGTCAACTGCAGCCCATCAACACTTTTGTCAAATCAATGTTACTCTTTGAGCTGCCACAAAACTTTTTGCCGACCAACCTAAACATATGTATTAGGCTGTACACCCCATTAGACACAATAATACTTACGGGTACTTCTGGGTAAGCATGCATAGGATGGCAATGTGGGTTTTTTGCAGCAATAGACTAATATGGCTACCACTCTGGAAATTGCTCAAAAAGTATAGATTACAGCTTATGGCAGAGAAATATTAATATTTCTTCATCAGTGACTTTAAAGTAATACTATTCCAGAGCAGTACTTGTGTTAGTCACGGACTTTGAATTCCCTTGAATAAGTGAGCTGGTTTATACTTTTGAATCACACCATTTGATGACTGCAGCATCAAAGGATGACTTGAAGATGCGAAGAGCAATTACAGATCAAAACACAACAGGTAGAAGTTGCATGTCAGCCTTATACCACTTCAAACAGAATGCTTTTCCGTTTACATGTTCAACAAAGTCATCAACTATTGAGAACTCCAGGAGTGTTCATTGATGTTTATATATAAACTGGCCCAATGTCTACATTACTTTTACTATTAAAACAGAATGAACATATGCACTTCTCTGAAGAAACTGAGAAATATAGATTGGGGGGAGCAGAAATGAGTACTACATACTATCTATATGCAAGTATGAGTTGATTACTCTTTTTTAAAAACCCCAATGGTTGTATTGTAAGGGGTCTCAGGCAAAAGGCATGTTAATGTATTGGTATTTCCAGTAGTTTAGGGTTTTAAAAACCGATGTATATTTATGGTATGAGCTGAGAAACGTCTAATAGCCAATGGCCACGGATGATGGGAACTGTAACTGACCCAACATCTGGAGGGTTATAGGTTCACCATCCCTGAATAGTGTTTATGAGCCAGGAGCTAAATATCCTTAATACATATGTCAGGTGAGCAACGAAGGCACTTATATTCATGTTCTCCATCCAGTATATATGTGGATGATGATACTGCTGTACCTTTACAGAACTGTTGTAAGAACTACTGAGATGCAGAGATGAAATGCTAGGCAACTTGTAGTAAAACAACAACATGTAGCTATTATTATTATTAATCAATCACTAGAGGAAAAGCAAACCTTTGGAGAAGCATTTCACAATAGAAACAATCAAGCCAACGTCAGGCACTCTAAACGAGGATGTCACCCAGTTCAAGAAATGGAAGTTTAGTATATTCATTGGTTAATCAATTTGTTACATCTGCACACAAAATCAATAGTGCAGAAGAAAATATACATTGTTGGGAGATGATGCACATATGCTTCACAGTGGACATAATCTTAGGAGAGACATCACCCCTCACCTTCCTCCTCTCATGCATAGGTGGGCTTTGCTCTTTTAATATGACACTTGCCACCTGCTGTTTGTATAATTAATCTCAGTTAAATGATACAGCCCTATGTTCAGGCTCCATTGACTTCAAAAGAAAAGAGTTCAGCAGAAGCTTCAATATCTAACTGAAGTCAATGGGGACTTTATAGCATTTAGCGCTGTAGCCACCCTAAAGCAACAAGTATCTATACTGATAGGCTGCACAGAGGATACTAGCAAATGGGTAGCTCCTCTTCCAGTGAGATCTAGGTCAATGTCCACTTGCATCCCCCAACCACTACCTTTCCTATCCCTCTTCATTTACCTTTGAGCAAAGAGGAAAATGCCAGCAGTGCTAACACAGGGCTGTGCCAAGATGAGATTCGCATTCGCTGGAGTTACAACACACCTCTAAGTGTGCAATTCAGTGGGGCTTACTTGTGAGTAGACACGCATAGGATGGCGCTAAAAGGGCTTCACCTTATTAATACTGGGCGGATTTCTTGGTCTGCAGAGATTTCCTATGGACCAGGGTCCCTGCACCCAGGAAAGCAGAGAGCTTGCAGATGCAGAGTGCTTGCAGTTTTTGAACAACCTCCTACTGGGTAACCCTGTCTCGGTCCAGGTACTGCGCATATATTTCGCTTCCCACCAGGAGTGCGAACAATTGGGTGAGCGCGCGCCTTCCAGCAATGTGCAGCAGGTTGATTTAAATCCCCTTTTCGCCTTGGAAGCGCGCGCACGCCCACACCTGCAACCGACAAAAACGGAGCTGCTTCTTTTTTACACCCTGTCCTCACAAGGTCCCGTCCAGAGCAGATCACGCTGATCCAAGCTGACAAGCAGCCCCGCGCGGATCAGGAGGAGATCGCCCTCCCCAGACGCCGGAGAACGCGAGACAAACCCGCGGGAGCCCCAGACATTAACTTGCAAACAAACGCGAGCAAAGCCGGCCAATCGCCAGCGCCGCCCGCCGCCTGACTAGGGCCCCGGGGAAACGTTTCGCAAGAGGCGCGCTTCCTGCAAGATTCCCGCGCGGCAGCAATACTACCCAAAAACTGATGTTTGCTTGCTCCACAATGCATAACTCTTGAGTAATCAGCAAAACCCCCTCCAGCGTAATATTCCGGGTTGTTTTCCCCTGTGGGCATTGCAAACGGCATTTACCGGTACACGAGTCTCCCTCTTGCAAAACCCCTTAAGAATTTGGAAGCAGCAGCGTGCTCTTGCTGCTGTTTTACAAATGTTTGGTATGCAGGAAGTCCCACTCGGTTCAGCGGGGCTTGCACCTTGAATATGTTTAGGATTGCAGCCGGGTTCGTGTCTATTCAGAAGTAAGTTTCAAGTGCACCTAAGAGAGCAGCCTTGCAGTGCAAAGCCTGCTCAGAAGTCCCATTAAGTGCAATGGGGCTTACTCTCAGGCAAGCGGATATAGGATTGCAGCCCGATCCTATGATACGCCCACTCTGAACTAAGCCCCGCTGATTTTTAATGAGGCTTATGATGCACAGAACTGCAGGCTTGAGTTAATAATAATAATAAATAATAATAATAATAATAATAATAATAATAATACTACAGTATAATGATTATTATTATTATTTAAGCGGTTTACTAGCGCTCAGCCCTTGCAAGGGTTAAAGCCTGTAGGGAAGAGGAAAAGCTCTTTCCTTCTCCCAAGAGAGACTCATATTTGAAATGCCATTCTCCAGCCTTGAGCTGCAGCTGGATGCTTCTTTCATCCTGTAGGGTCGGGCAGGAAGGAAGCGGAGAATCCCGCCGCCTGGTAAGCCCACACGCGACAACGGAACGGAAAAGCCACGCGCGAGCAAAGCAACCCACTCGAGACCCAGCCCGGTCTTCTCACCCCACCCCTGCCGGCAAACCAAGGAAGGGGGGAAAGAAAAGAAAAGCCGGTTTCCTCCTCACCCTTCTGTCGATGCCATGGTCCCGCGGAAGCCCCCCTGTCTTGCCTTCCCAAGAAATCCAAGGGTTTAAACCACGCGTGGCCGCTTTCCGGGTGGGGAAACTTCTTCTTCTCCTTTTATCTTCGGGTGTCGCAGAACCCCTTTAGTTCCTGCCCTGTAGTATAATCCTCCCGGCTCCGAAAGGCGATCATCCAAGAAGCTTGGCTGGTCTCGAGATCTAAGCCCCGACGCCGCCACCTCCTCTTGCTCCTGCTACTCGGAGGGAGGTTTCTCAACGTCTCCTTCCAGAGGCTTGAATGTCTTCAGGAGAGAAGGGTAGTAGTGGAGAGAGAGAGAGAGAGAGAGAGAAGATGAAATAGGGGAGGGAGGGGGGCGAAGAGAGAAGGTGGTCAATGGCAATGACAGGCAAGGGCTCCGAGGCTGTGTGCTGGTGGGCACCTGCGCTACGATCCTTGGCTTTCTGCGCTCATTCGGAGGGCTGCCTGGCGAGGGAGTGCAGTTTGTGTGTGTTTGTTTGTGTGTGTGTGAGCGAGGGAGGGAGGGAGGCGAAGGGGGTTGTGTGTATGTGGAAGAGGCGGTGGGTGACTTCACATTGCCATGGTGTTTGTTGGCTGAGGCTGGATTGGAAGGCTTTAACGGTGGATTTGCAGTCTATCCCTCTCTATTTTAGGCGAGAGCTGACATCACCCGGTGTGGTTACAAATCCCCCTCCCCGAGTCTCTTTATAAAGGGAGGGGGCAGCCCTCCCGGGAGGGAAGACGCGTGGATCTATAGGAATGAAGGCGATCCCGGGCTGAGATCGGCAGCTGGGGAACTCCGAGGCCGAGCACAACTCTGCGCCCCCTCCCTCTCTCCCTCCTCACGCTCGCTCGCTCTCTTGCATTGCTATTATTATTTCGACGCTTTTCCTCGATGGCTTGGATTAGCTGACGGGGAGGGAGGCGTCTCAACTGTCTCACCAGCCTGCACAGACGATCGATTCCTTTTGTGCTCGTTGTCTGATCCCAGTGGCAATGGCAACAGCAGCAGCAACGGCAAGCGTCTGTCGGTTCCCCCACCACCTTGCTAACGAGGGAATATATTGCCCCCTCGTCCCTATTATCAGCTCCGCGCCGGGCTTGCAATGCGTGTGCGGCTCTCTCCGCTCCCTCCCACACCCTTTCCGCCGTTTATCGTGGAGGTGCGGGGCCACATGGCGCGCGCGAGCCCCTCCCCACCCGGCCACTCACTCGCTATCAGCTCCGGAGCCTCCCGGCGGCCTGGAAAAGCTAATTGGGAAGTCGGACTAATTAGTAGTGCAAACGCTCGCATTGCTAGAATTCTGTCGGCAAGCGACGCTTGTGATCATATGTGTAGAAAGAAAACACACACACACACACACACACACACACAGAGCAGCCTCTGGGCTGGCAGAGAAGGGGTTAACCTCCCCCCCCCCCCGCACTCCAATGCTGTCACATTTATTGTCCTTTAAAACCTGCCTGGATATCCGATTGGAACTCGGGCGGGAGGGGGCGGGGCTACTGTACACTAATGAATTAATACTCGCGACACGAGACAAAGGGCGGCTTTACTGAACCCTGCGCAGACAGAGGAGGACAGGAAGCCAAATAAGCTTCTCAGCCAGTCAGACCGCACTCTTTCTCTAGGTTGCCTTTTAGAATTAATATGGCTCGATACGATTCCCTATCGTTGAGGGCTGCGCTTATCCACTAGCATTAGGGAGATTTCCGAAGAACCAGGGAAGTTTCTGGAAACTCCAAACGGAGAGAAACTATAGGACTCTGATGCAATCCTATCATTTCTTTAAAAAGAAATCCTTCTGGAAAGATGTGGGTAACTTGTGTGGAATTGGGTAATATAAGTTTGCCTGCTTTCTTCAGCGGCTGAGCCATTATTTCTTCTTTCCGCTACATATCTGTTTGAAAGTCCCAAAGAAAGCATCTTTGGCCTGCAGCTCAATACCTCCTTACCTGGGAGTAAGCCTAAATGGACTCAATGGAACTTCTCAGTAGTTATGTGTGGGGTTGTGCATGTTCCTGCAGGCAGTTCTATGAAAGTGTTGGTGTAAGCAAGGAAGGAGAACAGACCAACTCTATTTCCCATCTCCCTGCAGTTTTTGCTAGAGAAAAGGAGAGGCAGCATTATAATTCTTCTGTATTTTGTATTTAAGGGATGCAATAGCAGCAAACTTGACACCTCTTATTGGGTCTAATGTCCGATTTATATGTAGAAGAGAAGAGTTTTGGAGTTGATATCCCGCTTTATCACTACCCGGAGTCTCAAAGCAGCTAACATTCTCCTTTCCCTTCCTCCCCCACAACAAACACTCTGTGAGGTGAGTGGGGCTGAGAGACTTCAAAGAAGTGTGACTAGCCCAAGGTCACCCAGCAGCTGCATGTGGAGGAGCAGAGACGCGAACCCTGTTCACCAGATTACGAGTCTAACACTCTTAACCACTACACCACACTGGCTCTGTATGCAATCTTTTGAGGAATGGAAGAGTCTTCATATGACGAAAGGAACAAAAGAAGGCTCACTAGGTAGGATGAAACAAAATAAAAAAATTCCTTCCAGTAGCACATTAGAGACCAACTAAGTTTGTTCTTGGTATGAGCTTTCGTGTGCATGCACAATTCTTCAGATACTTCTTCAGATGCACATGAAAGCTCATACCAAGAACAAACTTAGTTGGTCTCTAAGGTGCTACTGGAAGGATTTTTTAAAAAATTTGTTTCATCTATGGCAGACCAACACAGCTACCTACCTGTAACTAGATAGGATGAGATCCCACCACCACCTCACAAATCTCCCCACCTGCACCCTTGGCAACTAAACTTCTGTGAGTCTCCTTTACTCCCAGAAACCAGCTATGAAGATACACTTGTGCGTTAGCATGCATCGTTTTAGCTCATTAAGAAATATGAGCAGCTTCTCTGCATCTATAAACTTCAATGACTGATAAAGAGTCAGTCCTCCAAGGCTCTGCTGACCTCTGTTGGAGATGTGGTAAATCAGTGCTAGTTGAAACAGGCAGGGGAAAGAGCTGGGGAAGAGAGGGTTTTCCTGGGAAATTGGGAGCATTTTGTGAGCGTTCTTTTCTCTTCCTCAAAACAATTTCCTCTTAATTGGTGTTCTTAGTCAGTAGATTTTAACTTCCTTAGAAGACGGGAAAGAGTATAAACTGGTATTTTTATGAAGTGGAACACTGGCTGCTGGAGTACTCGGAATCATTGTTCTAGGGCAGGGGTCAGCAACCTTTTTCAGCCATGGGCTGGTCCACCGTGCCTCAGACCATGTGGTGGGCTGGACTATATTTTGAGGGGGGGGAATGAACAAATTCCTATGCCCCACAAATAACCCAGAGATGCATTTTAAATAAAAGCACACATTCTACTCATGAAAAAACATGCTGATTCCCAGACCATCCACGGGCCGGATTGAGAAGGCGATTGGGCCACATCCAGCCCATGGGCCTTAGGTTGCCTACCCCTGTTCTAGGGGAATAGTCAATTTGGACTTTCCAATTAGCTTTCCTTGCAGGATGAAATTTCAGGGAAGGAGTGCAAAGCAACAGTTTGGCAATATTGACATCCTCTGTTGCTTGCTAGTTAAATGCCTCCTTTATCTCTAGCGACATCATCTTTGCAAACTGGGTTATTTGACAAATAGTACTTAGCCTAGGAATATGCAAACACCATGTGCTGTGTGGGCCCAGGTCAACTCTTACCAACATTACGGCAGTGATCTCCTTCTTGGCTTTACTTCCTGTTTTTCTGTCCTCTCCACATTGCACGTGTCTAAAACAGAGGTGGGGATTTGGGGGTCCTGCAGATGTTGCTGGACATACCATCATCTCTGACTCTTGGCTTTGCTGGTTGGTGCTGATGAGAGATGCCTCTAGCTAGCTCCCTCGCCTTTTATCATTCCTAAGCCACTTCCTGACTCTAAATATTTTTGCATGCTTCATCTGATTCCTTATCAAACAGAACCTTTCCCCTTAATCTTTTCCCTTAGTTGTAAGCTTCTAGTCATGAGAGGACTCCTGCACCTTCTAGACAGGAAAATTCCACTAGCTGTGGTTTCTCAATGTTTTGTAATGAAAAAAGCCACACAGGCAAAAAGATTTCTCCTTCTTATCAACTCTTAAAGGTATAGGATGTCCAGCGATTTTATTTCTGTCCAGCCTATTACATATGTGTGTGTATGCAGTATTCAAAAACAGGAGCATCAAAGTAATGCTAACACAATCAAACAACAAAAAATACTTCACTTGAGCCAGTCCACATGTTCAGTTCCCAGAATTCCAAACCAGGAATCAAATGATGAGAGATCAGGTAAAAGCATGGGTGGATCATGCACTCAGTGGAGTGTCCCTTCAATATCTTCCAAGGATGCAATCATATGGAGAACATTTCACATCGGTTCTCATGGGCAAGTTACTTTGGAAATGTCTGCTATGGTTATAGAAATTACTGCAGAGAAGTGATAGCTGTATCTCTAAACCTCCACATTTCTGAGATATTTTCTTATTGGGAAGGGTAGCAATGATATAAGGGTGACCATATGAATGAGCCAGTATATGGGGGTGTGACCTGACCTTTAGATTTTAAGCTGTCCAAAGGCCCTTCATCCCTTCTGTAGAATGTTTAGGTCCCATGTTTTTTAACCTGTGATATTTTAATGTATTTTAATATCTGTTGGAGGCAGCCCAGAGTGGCTGGGGGGACCCATCCAGATGGGCGGGGTACAAATAATAAATCATTATTAATATAATATGTTTATATTATTATATATTATATTATTTATTAATATAAATGTTATGTTCTACTACTAATGATCAATATAGTCCTTGGGTGTGGTCAGAATATATAAATTTGTTGTTGGCAATGCATAAATTTGCTGTTGCAGCTGGGTCAGATGGAGGCATCTGGTTGTGCTGCTGCAGATACACCAAGGCATTTCTTCTCTCTGGCCTCCTCCCAGTGGTCATCCCTCCTCTGGTCACTGCTATGGATACACAACCTGACTGTCTCCAGGCATTATGGTTGCCTGCAAGGAATAATCACATGGCAGGGTTGATGTTGCCAACCTTCATGTCATGTTTGCAGACAACTTTATAACGCAGAGTACCTGAAGCCAGTTCCCTGTTGAGCATGTCCTTGGGGATCCTGCCATCTTCTATTCTGTGGACATGACCAAATCCGTGTAGACGGAAATGGTACTTCTTATTTCTTTAAAAAAAATGATTAGCCTTGGTACGGTACTGGCCACAAAATTTAACCAGTCAGAGAGAAAGAGGCAAGGTCCAGCCAAGAGAGGAGAAGGGGCTATATCTCTTAAGGAATAGTTTCCTAATGATGTATATACTATTTTCTAAGCTATAAGTCTGCCTTCTGGGATCAGATTGTGAACAGATGATACTTGTAAGTAAACTTTTTACACTTAAAAAAAAATTAACCAGTCATCAGTGCACTTACACAAAAATATCATATTTTATCTCTCATTTACATGTGCTATTTTATACATGTCTTCTCAAAAGATATGGTGCTTACCTATACTAAGGTTAAGGGGTCATAAGGTTGCAGTCTTAATATTTTCATTAGGAAGTGCTGCAGCTCATCGATCTCCAAAAAAGGAAGTGTGAAACAAGATCAAATAATAGAGAGATCCAAGAGTTAATTTTAGATGTTTGGGAGCGGTGCATTCATTCAGCGATAACGAAATGGCACTCTGCTCTTGCTCAGAAGCATCACTTTGTTATGACTTCTGCTGTCTTGGGGCGAGAATTACCAGTTCACAGATTCTATTCAGAGTGACTATAACTATAAACAATCATGCCTGGGAACATATGAAGGTGGCTTATTCTGAGTCAGACTGTTGGTCTATGTATCTCAATACTATCCCATTCTAAAGCAAATGTTCTTAAATTTTACAGGGTCCCCCCCCCATTATTTTTTTAGTTTAACCTTGAATATATGCAAGATGGGAGCTTTCAGCTTTTCTGAGAACCGTGTTGTATAGCTTGCATGGCAAGCTGAAATTCCATCTTCTACCCAACTATTAAAGATACAGGAGTCATGTCGTCTTTTCCACTGAGCCAGCCCTCCTCAACTTTCCTCTGGCAGAGGCTGTATAAAAGCAAAACAACTTAAGAAAACCCTGAAAACTTTTTTTTAAAAAAATGAGCAGGAACTTGGGGGGGGACAACACAATTTGGAATGGATAAGGGGGCTTTTGGAAATTTATTGATGGAAACACAATTTGGGAAATAATTTAGAGTAGGGCAGCTGTACATAGGGAAGAGATGAAGCGTCTCATTTCTTTATTCCAAGCCATGCTCCTCCTGAAACCTCCCAATTTTTTTTATAATGACAATTTAGATTCTGTTTCATGCATATTTGTATAACAGAAAACCATAGAATTGTAGAGTTGGAAGGGACCCCAAGGGTCATCTAGTAGTAAGGCCCCAATCCTATCTTAAAAGGTACGGTTAAATTACACACACACACACACACACACACACACACACACACACACACACACGAATAGCGAGAGTCTAGATTTGCAGCAGGAATAACCTTAGCATGCCTTTTAGACACTTCAAATGCACTCTCTGTGGAATACTAGTTTCTACATCAAAGCCTGCTTTCATTGAAAGATTTTGTTCTATGAGCCAGCAAAAGACTCTCAAGAATCAAATCAAATTGTGCAGATCAGCAAAGGGTATGAAGTAGCTCTCTCTACACTTTGTTCAAATGGCACAATTCTTTTTCCCTTGTCAAGCTCCGTTATCAATCTCAGCACTTCTCTTAAGAGGATCTAGACTTCTATCATGGTTTTTGTAATACAAACTGGCTTTTCCCTTGCTTTGGGTTTAACTTGAACCCTGTGTTGAAATACACCCTGACCCAACACTAAGTTAATCAGGTGCATTTGACACAGCCCCTGTACTTCTAACAGCTGCATGGCAGAGGAAGGAGTTGATCTAAGATAATTCCCCTTACAATGCAATTATTGAAGATAATTAAATCCTATTCTCTTTTTTCAGGGTTGGCTAATCTGTGAGGCTCTAGTTATTGTTGCTGGACTCTGACTCCCATCAGCCCCAGCCAGCATGGCCAATGGTCAAGCATGATGAGACTTGTAGCCCAACATCTGGTGAAATGCCCATGCACCTCAGTTTCCATTGAACAAGATGAGAGGTGGGAAACTCACGAAAGGAGTCTTAAATTAGGAAACTAATTCATCTACAATGAACAGCGAATCATCTAATCCAGGGGTCTCCAAACTATGGCCCAGGGGCTGGATACGGCCCGAGGGACTCATTTATCCGGCCCCCAGTGACCCCTGCCACCCGCTGCTGCCGCCCGCCCTTACCGGTGTGTCACGGCACGGCTGCCCACTTCCGGGTCGGAGGAGCACCGGAAATAGCTTGTGCACATGCACAAGCGTTATTTCCGGTGCACATCCGGGTTGGAGGAAGTCCGTGCACATGCGCACAAGCTATTTCCAGTGCTCCTCTGACCCGGAAGTGCGCCAGAAATAGCGTGTGCGCACGCGTATGGGCGCACCTTCCCCCGCCCTCTGGCCCGCCGCGAGATCAGCGCTGGAGACACCGGCCAGAGGCATGGTAAGTTTGCTGACCCCTGATCTAATCCATTAGTCCATCTACCCAGGAGAGCTGCCATAATTCAAGGACTCAGGGAGATATCCTTCCTACCTCTGCAACCTCATATACTGGGGATTGAATTTGGAAACTTATTGTCACAAGTACATCCTCTAAGCCAGGTATAGGCAAACTCTGGCCCTCCAGATGTTTTGGGACTACAACTCCCATGATCCCTAGCTAACAGGACCAGTGGTCAGGGATGATGGGAATTGTAGTCCCAAAACAGCTGGAGGGCCAAGTTTGCCTATGCCTGCTCTAAGCAATATTATCTAGTCTTTACTTTCATGAGTTGGGTTATTATACTAGTACAGTAGAGTACTTGACATAGCTTTCAAGGAGATTGTTCAACACTAAACTGTGTTAAGTAAGAGAGTTTCTCATCTGCTTGAAGACATACGTGCAAGTGATGCAATTTATTTTGCAATATATATACTTTTGGAATATATATACATATTTGCACATTATTTGTGACTGGGATAACACTCCTCTGTTTCTTGCGCATATTATCAACCTGCCCACCTCCCCACCCACTGATATGCCTTAAAATAAAAGTGATTTCTACAGAAAGCAAAAAGACAGCAGTCCATTTTTATTGCTTGATAATTGCTGTAATAATGACAAGTGACAGCAAAATAAAACAATAACTGACTAACGCCCTTTTAAAGCGGAAACCAGAAAGGGGGAAAGGAAACATACAGCCAGATTCTGTACATTTTTACTTGGCAGTAAGTCCCACAAGTTCAATAGGACTTTCTCCCAAGTAAGTGCACATGGGGTTGCTGGCCAAAGTTTCAACACTGAACATGCTTATTTGGAAGCAATTCCTATTGAATCCAAAGAGACTTGCTTTTGAGTAAACATAGAGCAAATGAGGCCATCAAATTGCAGTGGACCATTTAGAATCACTTGAGAGGTCGATGTCTTCGGGTACTGGAAAGAACCTATTCTGTGCTAAAGTATTGCCACATTATTATTATTATTTATTGAATTTATACAGCAAAGGTCATCTGTCTCTCAGTTTAGCTTTCCTCTTGGGGAGTCACTTGCTTGAAGGCAATACAATCACTATGGTGAAAAGTATGTGAAGGAGACAAAGACACATCCCTTCTTTATTTTATAAATGGAGGAGACTCCTGGATAAGCAAAGGTATGCCATAGTAAACAATTAACTTTCTTTCTCAAGCTGCTCTTCACTTCTGTGCCACTAAGGGCCCACAAACACATTCTGGTGAATTTCAAACGTCTAAAAAATCATGTAAATGTAATATCTAACTAGAAAAGAGAGCTTCTGATGCTCACTAGCAGTTAATTCCTAGCATATATGTTCTTTTTATATGTCAATAAGAACATTTTTCAGGAGTAATTTTCTGTTTGGAAGTGCAGTAAATTGAAATATGAACAACTTTTGATGAGGGGAAGAAGAAGAAGAAGAAGAAGAAGAAGAAGAAGAAGAAGAAGAAGAAGAGAAGAGTTTGGATTTGATATCCCACTTTATCACTACCCGAAGGAGTCTCAAAGTGGCTAACATTCTCCTTTCCCTTCCTCCCCCACAACAAACACTCTGTGAGGTGAGTGGGGCTGCGAGACTTCAAAGAAGTGTGACTAGCCCAAGGTCACCCAGCAGCTGCATGTGGAGGAGCGGAGACGCGAACCCGGTTCCCCAGATTACGAGTCTACCGCTCTTAACCACTACACCACACTGGCTCTCAGTGTGGAAATTAAGTAATTAAAAGCTAAAAATGGTCATGATTCTGAAAATGCTTTTGTCTATGGAAATGGAAGAGAATGCTATTTATCTATCTATTTGTGTGTTTGATTTGTTTTAAAAGACTTATATGCTGCCCTGAAACTAATGTCCACTTCTAATTTCCTTTCACAAGTGTAAGTTTCAGACCATGTTCAGATAAGAAACACTTTAAAAATAGGATTTCCAAGCACATTTTTGTTTTCTTTCTACCAGGATTGTGTAGTCTTATAGTAATGGGTAACCTGCTTGGGTCTCCTGAGAACCAGTGCAAAATGATGTTAATGAGCAGTTTCTGTGACTGTCAACCCAACAATGAAACTAAGATGCCCAGGTACAAGCACAGGCAAGGGTTAGCCCTCAGGAGCTAGTAAGGCACTAAATACCTGAAACAGTCTATTTTAGAAGCACAGAACAGTGAACCCTGGTATTTGTTGGCACATATTATTCTTTCGATGATATGGACCAATCTCTTAGAATGCTGAGTATGGAGGACCATAACTCAGTGGATTAGAACAAAGGTTTTCAAAATGCATTCTTGCTTGGAGGTTCTCTGGGGTTCACTGCTGAGAACATTAGCATCAGCAGGGAAACTTGCCAGAAAGATACTTTGCCCACCCCTAGTGACCTCCCCTGCAATGTGCAACCTTGCTCAAGGGATCCGTCTCAGTGTTTGTGGGACAATGGCCAATCCTCTTCATGAACTGACTGGGGGTCCTGGAACTTGTGCCAGAATCCTCTTCTATCTGTAGGTGTTCAACTGCAGACACATTAAACAAGTCAGTGAGGAAGGGGATCCATCGAGACAGAAGGTTTGAAAAATGATAGGATTCTGGTTCTACCAGTCCAAAGAGAGAAAAACTATTTTTGATAGATCAGACTCGGAGGATTAAATGGTAAAGTGTTAGTTTTCAGGTTTAAAAGAAACCTTTGTTTATTTGAATGTGTAATGTACTCAGGAGGGCAAAGAATACAACATAGAATACGGCAATATAGATAGCTTCTAGTGACCATAACAAATTAATCCAACCTCCTAATTATCTCTTTCCAGCCTCCTCTCTGTCTCAGACTCGGATGAAAATAATTCTAATGGTTTCATTCAGGTAATCGTTAAATATAGATTGAAGACCGCTACTTCTGGTTATCATGTTTTTGGTACAACAACCCACCATCCATGCACGCCCTGCTCCCACCAGGAGAAAAGGGGGCAGCTGAGACATGCCAACCCATCTGCTGTGTGCAGAGCCTCTGGCACAGATGAAGTGGTCTGGCTTGATAGCTAGACTGTATCAAATTGCTAAGACCCCTGCTTCACCTTTATTCCACAGGTGTTCCACCAATGGGGTGACAAATCTAACGTATCAGAGACTGTGAGAGAAATGAATATATTTAACATAAAAAAAAAATGGAGGGGAGGGTGTGTGGGTGTGTTTCATTTCATGTTCTTCTCAATCCAGTCTTTGAAAGGGATGGCTCGGGTGTAGCCGGCATAGAGTTCTAGGCTGCATGTTTTATCATAGCCCCAGCTCACTAACCCCATGAGATGCCAGGTTAACTCCGGAGACAATTTTCCTGGCAAAGCTATAGCTGCTATGCCTCCAGTCTCAGCAGGGCAGATGTTGGAAAAGGCAGTGGGGTGCTGCTTGGCGCAAAACATGCTCTCGGTGACGCTGACCTGGATGCCGTTTTCCTCATACTGCTGCTCACACAGCAGGGAGTCTACCATCTGAACAGTCCCCATGCGGAGGGTGTCGTTCTTGTAGCTCGGATCGGCAACATCTGTCAGGATCTTCCAGCCAGTGATCATTATCTGCAAGTCATCTGCGGGTGGATCGATATCGCGTATAGATGCCAGGCATATGGGCTGGACACGGCTGCTGATTTTCCCTTTGTCCAGGAGTTTAATGAGAGCAATGTCAGAGTCGAGCAAGATAGGGTCATAGTTAGGGTGAACTATGATGGCTGAAATCTAGGAAAGAACCCAGAAATAGTCAACAAATTATAACGGCTTCATTTTCAGTTCACCATTTACTTGAAATTATTATTATTATTATTAGGCTGGCTTTTTCCCTGAAAGGGACTCAAGGAGCCTAAAATAGAAAGAGGTAAAAAAAGAAAAAACCCCGGGAAAAGCAATCATTAAAAAATATAAATATTAATAGAATACTGTGTGTGATCTGTTAAAACATACAGATGATTACGATAAAAAACATTGCAGCACCAAGCCAGTTAAAATAGTCAGTTCCCAAAAATGTGTTGGAACATAATATATATAACTGGGAAATTCTGAGGTGTCTCTAGTCATTCTAAGGTGGTCCCATTGCTCCTGGTGACTCATTGTCATTATTTAGAAAGATCTTATGGTAGATTACACTATTGAATAGGAAATCAAATGGCTATTGTTCTAACAATACTTGATTCACCAATAGAAATTAATTTGGGGAAGGTCCACATGCTTTCATTTAAACTGTAATTTCTGTAGCTAGAACTCAGTATTTTGTAGCAAGGTCATTTACACTGGACAGATTTGCATACATTTCACAGCTGAATGGCAGAATCCTTTGCAAACATACTGTGGAGTGCTTCTCAGAGAATGGCAGGGGAAGGAGGTATCACAGTATTGTAAGTGCAAAAATTCTGCATTTGCAATGACCAGGGCCAGGGAGAAAGAGAGGGAATACTCTGTAGTGCAGAACTCCCGAATGTCTGGTCTGGGTCACTAGAAGAGAATGTGTAGAGCCTTCAGACTTTTTTTAAAAAGTTCTTTATGCCAACTAGAAAATTTCTTTAAAACGTTGGCAAATGAAGGTGAGAATTTTGCAATAGCAGGCAATCCTAACAAGTAGAGTGATCATAGCAATGTATAGGCCCTCTGCCTACAAATGGGTTGTTGAAAGCCGCCCAGAGTGGCAGGGTATAAATAATAAATTATTATTATTATTATTATTATTATTATTATTATTATTATTAAACAAATAGCTGGCTAGGAAATTGCCTGAGATGTTATTTTATAATACTTCAAGTTGGTAAACCTACTTGATTCAAATGACAGCTGGATAAACCTTCCAGCAGAGCTGACCAGGGACAACAAATTTACAAGTTCAGCTTTCAGCTTTTCACTGGTTTTTTTCTTCCAAAATGCAGTCAGCAAATGAAATGATGCACACAGCCAAGGATACACTGGATGCCTGCCTTACTACCGGTAAATATATTTTCTAATTAGCACTGGGATTAGCTGGCACTTTTAAAAAAAGCAAACTCATCCAAGATGCCAAACATTTAATGAGGAAACTGAAATAAGCTCATACCAAGAACAAACTTAGTTGGTCTCTAAGGTACTACTGGAAGGATTTTTTTTAATTTTTTTTTTACTATAATCACATTGTGAGAGATTCTGGTATAGAGTATAATAGAAATATATCCCATTATATTATTATATTATTATATTATATTATATTATATTATATTATATTATATTATATTATACACACATATACACACACACACACATATATACATATATAATGGAACACAATCATACAGCTTTTGTTGGTAAATTTGATTTAGACATTATTATTTTAAAAATACAAATGACGTGCTAATCATAGCCATGTACTTAAAACAATTGGGGGGGGGGGGCGATTTTAGTGGGATCTACCACTGTGTAAGTACCTTGGTTCTTGAACGTAATCCATTCTGGAAGTCCACTCAACTCCCAAAATCGTTCGAAAACCAAGGCGCGGCTTCCCATTGGCTGCAGGAGCTTCCTGCACTCAAGTGGAAGCCGCGCCAGACATTCGGCTTCTGAAAAACATTCGGAAACCAGAACACTTAATTCTGGGTTTTCAGCGTTCAGGAGCCAAAACATACGAGTACCAAGGGGTTCGAGAACCAAGGCACGACTGTACTTACACTTGCAGTCCCCAAATGGTCTCTCTGTTTCAACACGGAGCCCTGAATGTGTAGCAGTCACTTTCCGTAGGCCTTTCCACCTGTTTGCACATGCACAGTGTCATGGCGCCTCAAAGCCTTACTCACCCGTAAGTTCTGTATGGTCTTCTCGTCTCTATCATCATCTCTGTAGAACTTGCCGAGAACGACTTTAATGTCTGCTGCTTTGAGAACAGTGACCTTCCCCAGATTGGTGACGCAGTGGGCTGCCACAATGACTGTGCGCTCGTTTAGAAGGGCCCCGCTGCAAATCAATATCCAGGCCCCTTTTCTGTGACTGGGAACCTTCACCCCATTGGGCCTCCTATAGATGGCTGCTTGCCACGGCCATCTGTTTGAGGATGTTTTTGGAACAGTGGTGTTTTCTGCCTTTCCACAGACTGCCATAAAAGAGAGATAAAATTATTATTCCTGCTATTGTTTTGGTTTTTCTCTAAGGCAGCCTTTCTCAACCTTGGGTCCCCAGATGTTTTTGGCCTACAACTCCCATCATCCCTGACCACTGGTCCTGCTACCTAGGGATGGTGGGAGTTGTAGGCCAAAAACATCTGGGGACCCAAGGTTGAGAAAGGCTGCTCTAAGGTATTATATGTTTCAGAGGCTTCTTACTTGGGATGCATGAAGGAGCTCTCCCACTCCACTTCCCTGTTTTCAGACAGGTTCTCCGGCTGCTTCCCAAACGACGATAGAAAGGAGAAATGCAATCATACTGAAGTTGTGTGTGAAGATGCTGGAACCCTGGAGGTAGTTCTCCAAATGGTAGTAATGTTTTTTTGGTTGGATATACGTCTAGCTTCTGCTTGTTAAATGTCGACGAATAGAGCCGATGCAAAGGGGTTTCTCTGTTTCGATGCATAAAGAACATAGGAATATCACCCAAAACCTGTCATCACAGTGTTTTATGGCACAAACTATATAAGCAAATGTTTAATGCAGGCATGGCCAAACATGGCCCTCCAGCTGTTTTGGGACTACAATTCCCATCATCCCTGACCACTGGTCCTGTTAGCTAGGGATGATGGGAGTTGTAGTCCCAAAACAGCTGGAGGGCCAAGTTTGGCCATGCCTGGTTTAATGGGTACAATTCAGATAAACTGTGCGTGTGCTTGCTTAAACCCTACCGAAGTGATTAATTGCATCCTTGTAGCCAATAGATTTCATTGCTCAGAATCCAGCTCAGAGATGGATATGCAGTGGGTTTAATCATGGCTAACTGGGCTAGATTGTGGCAAGTGGATCTAAAATTCTTTGGAATGTGTCCAGAAGGGATCACCAACTTTTTTGGGTGAGTGGGAACACTTAGAATTTTGAGAAAGTGCCATGGACTCCAAAATGGCTGCTCAATCTAAAAGTGCAGAAAAAGAGACAGGACCACAAAATGTATGGCCATAACCCCACTGGCGGGGTGGGGACAGACATTCAAGTGCTGGAGGTTGTGTGTGAGGATCCTTTATAAGCTTACAGCTGTGAGATGGTCCAGCGCTTACCTTTCAAAGAAATCAGTCAATTTATCATTAAGGGCAGGATCTCGGAAGATCTTTCCTCCCCACCATTTCATCTCTTAGGTTTCACTATCAAAGCTGCAACAGATCTATCAGCAATCCATAGGAAAGTCCTGGGATGTTTCACCTGCTGCCTTATTAGTTACAGTGCTTACTGATACAACATCTGTGACCATCTCTACCTATGTGTTGTCTTGTGGGTAACTTCATCAGCTTGGCTGTCTATACCCAGTGTAGCCCCATCCGACTAGCAACTATTATTTCTGGAACATCAGTGTTGTTCATGCAAAGCATTTGGTAGGATGCCCAAACAAGCTAGGACACATAGGGAAAAAAGTATCAACATTGCTTGTTAACACTGTAGTTAAGACACTGTGATCTCACCTTGACTGAACTTGCATTGGGAGTACTTTCTGTCTCACCAGGTCAGAGATCTTTGGCTCTCTGCAAGCTAGGGGGGAAAATACAGTGTTTCACAATGCTCTGCCATGCTTGAAAGTTATGTTTCATATACCTGTCCATCCTTTCCTTTTCCTAATAGCAATGCCTCAAGATGAGAGGCAATCAGTATACAAAATATCTGCACCTAAATTTTCTTTTCAAAGCAGCTATTTTTAGAGAGAAGTCTAGCTGTGCATTTTTCTGGTCCATGGGGTCACGAAGAGTCAGACACGACTAAATGACTAAACAACAACAACAACAACATGTTAAAAGACTGTAAACTAGCCTGAGTTTTAGATCAGGGATGGGGAACTGGTGGCCCTCCAGATGTTGCTTGATTACAACTCCCATCAGCCAGTCAGCATGGCAAATTGTCAAGGATGATGGGAGCTGTAGTCCAATAGCAGTTGGGAGGGCCAGAGGTACCTCCCTTTCTTTAGATAACTATTTGTTAGAAATGACACATTTGGATCCAGACTAATTGTGAAATCCCCTGAATGCTTATTGAGAAGCAAATCCCACTGAGCTCTATGGATCTTACTCCTTGCATATAGGATTACAGCCTAGTTACACTCAGTTCCCATTGAAATAAATGGGATTTAAATACGATCACGCTGTTAAAGAGATGGCAGGGTGGAAAGCAAGAGGCATGAGCCTGGAAGGAAGTCTGGCAGGCAAGTGAAACTTCAGCACAAGAGTCAATGCCAGAAGGCAGACAAATACAGTAAATGGCAACAGGCCCTAGACAATGGTCAAGGTTGATCTGGAAGACACTACAACCCTACCAGTCAGTGGAAGCAAATGTTGGTGGGGTCACCGGAGAATGAGAAGATAACTGAGCCATGGAACCTCCTTATCTGCAGCTCCCCATGGTTGACTACTGAAAGCCATCATGTACAAACCAAAAGTGCCCCATCTTTAGATTCTGGTGCAAACATTTTGCAGAAAATGAGTTTTTGTCATTTCTTGTGCATATGTGCATTTTAAAAACCTAGAAATACACATCTGCTGGAGTAGATTCTAACTTCACTGAGAGCAGTGGAGGATGATTGGCAAAAACTGTCTGCCTCTGCAATGGGCGCCAATCCATCCTTGTATTGATATTTGCCAGGAAGCAGCTTGTATCTCATATGTCTCAGCTATAAAACTACGCCAATGTAAAAAAACAAAAACAAATTTCAGTTGTCATAAAAGGGATTGTAAATTACCTTTAATGCAAATTGGCTGTTTTCCTGACCATTCTCCATTATCTTGGCAGGTCCTTTGCTCATTGCCACTGAGAATATAGGAGTTATTGCAAAAGAATGTAATGACTGCTCCAATTGTTGCATACCGGCCGTTCATCAATGCAGTACCGTCCATCATTTTCTTGTACCCGTTGAGTGGAGCACCAGGATCAGAGCAGTTTCTATCCTCTGTGACTAACAGCGAGGGGGCAAATGTTATTTTTCCATGCAGAAAGTATTAATCCTGACTATCAGATCATTCCACAGTTTATACACTTATTGTACACTGCCGTGCATATTATTAACTTTCCTTTTATGAGCATTAAAGAAGTCATTGCAACTGCAAAATAACACTACAGGTATAAACAGTTTGATCCAATGAACTCTAATTCCATTGAGCATTGCAATGAAGCTACTTCAAGCTTTAGTCAAGCTAGATGTGCTCTCCAGATGTTTCAGACTTCAACTCCCATCAGCCCCAGCCAGTACAGCTGTGTTGGGGCTGATGGGATTTGTAGTTCAAACATTTCAAGGACACCAGGTTGGCAAAGGTTCTTCCATTGGACCATTGCATTCCATTGTTGCATCCAGCAAGTGGTAAGCCAAAAATCTGACTGCTAAAACTGAGGATAGAAGTTGTCTTTCCACAGTTCGTCCACAAAATTGCACAGTTTGCAACAACACTGCAGTTTCATTTATTACTGCTTGACTGGCTGTAATAATAGCAGATTAATGTGGAAACAGATCAGACTTGTGAATGAACTCATGCAAAATTGACACTGGGTAGTAATCCATCCATTTTTAGAGGAGTGCTCTCCATGTGATCAAGAAACCTGTTTTTTATGCACATTAATATACTGGAGCTCTTTCTGGCCTTAGCATGTGGCATGTTCATTATCACCTGTCTCTGTTCCCCAATTACTATCTCTTTTTTTTTTTTTTTTTTTTTTAAATTTATATTTATTTAATTTTCCAAATTTTACAAGCACATAACAGTCCGGTTAAATTTCCTTTGCCTCCCATCTCCCACCTTAGGAAGCAGTACATACCTTCCCTCCCTCTCACGGAGGTATTTTTTTTAAAAAACAATGATCATTTAACCATCTAAACACAACCCTCACTTTGCTTGGGCCTGATCTCCTTCCAGACCAGGCCTCTACATTTCTAACTATTATCAAATGACTTCCACAGCCCCTCCCTGCTGAATTCTTAAATAATACTTGGCTCACGGGTTCTTATCTTGGTCTTAATACATTTATCATCTATTTTTTAACTTAACTTGAATATATCTGCTTCTTTACAATTTCCTCTTAACTTCAAAATACCTTAGATTATAACTTTCTCTTAATCCTCCTTACAAACCTTGGTTTTACCCTTGGCCTTACATCCTAATTTTTAAACTTAATTTCCCCCTCTCCCCCCACACCCCAGAATCTGGTGTCCGTTTTTCCTTTCATACCAGAAATTAAAGCACATACTTTTGTCTCCAAACCATTAAATCAGTCCAAAAAAACAATAACAACATCTCAACCCACACCCACTCGCTGTTTCACCAATGTCCAGTTCATGTAGTCCATCAGAGCTTCTTTCCAAGTGATTTGCTGCAATCTTCTTTTCTTCCTTCGCCTTCGTCCTGCGTCACAATCCAGGAAAGCCATATTTACTTGCTGTGCTTGTTGCGAGCTCTTTTTCTTGCTGACATTCTTGCTAACATTCCATCTCTTAAGTTCTTTCTTTTTCTTGCTGGCATTCCTTCTCTTAAGATTCTTATTTTTCCTTGTCTTCCTATAAACAGTCCTGCTTCCAGAAGACCCGTTACTGATGCGCGGCTGGGTGCGAAAACTGTGTTCCATAACTAAATCCTCATTCTGGTTCTCACACACATCAGCGTGAAAACCTTCTGGCAACAGTTCATCCGGTATGAGTTGGTCCAAACGTCTCTCCAGTCTTTCCGAGGCAGCATCAAAGGCATCACTAAATTCTTGCAATCTTTGTAGAAATAGGTTAACTTGTAGCTCTGCCTTTGAAATGCCTGTCATTTTGTCAAATAAAGATACAATCTTTCAGTTGTTTACTTCACTGCGACAGTTGTAATTACAAAATAGCGATCTTCGCCAGATTCCTCCGGCATGAGGGAAGAGAGGGGCTGGTTGCGCTGAGACTAAACTTTGATCAAACGCCACTTTCACTTTTGCCTCGGCTGCCATTTCCCGTCTCTAAATCTTCAACAACGATAGGGCTGGCCTCCATTTTAAGCCCTATACTTTGCTCTCAAATTGGTCCAAAACGTTCAATTTACTCACGATCTCCGAGTCCAAATCACTAATTTGTTGAGGAATCCCAGCGCACGAACAGGAGAAGTCACGGCAGCTGCGCCCGTCAGGGGGATAGATGTCATCAGATCCGATGGGCTCCGGCTCCCCCCGCCCGCTTCCCGGAGACCCTTATTAGGGTCTCCTCGGGAGCAGGAGAGCCGTTAACGAGCCACTGCCAGACCAACCGGTCCCGGGACGCCCTTCCCGGGAGTTTTGGGGGCTGGGGCGCTGTCCCAGACACCCCTTTCACCCCTTTTTCGGACAGGGAACATCAGAGCGATGTTCCCCCCGACTTCTCCCTCCGGCGCCGGAACCGGAAGCCCCCCCAATTACTATCTCAGTGAGGCTCTCATTTCTCTGGGTTGGCACTCAAGCCCAGAGCTTCAGCGACTCCTGAAACGTCAAAGGCATTTGATGCATACACTGGCTGCAGCTTCTCATAAAGAGAGATTTGGAAAGGAAAGAATTAAGAAGTAAATTGCTTTTCTTTATTGCGCACAGGCAACTTGGGATGTGCCACATAACTGCTGGTGGCCTTGGAGGAAAGCGCTTTAAAAGCAATGGGAGACTTACTAGAGTTTGAGGAAGGTGGTGGCTGATGGAGAGGAGAGGGGGATAATGGCATATCCTGCTGAGCATGGAGAAACAGGGATTCACCTACACACAATATGGACAGTGTATGCATTTTCCATCATGAAACTTAAATGGAATATTGGAAGAATCTTGAAAAGGGCCTGCCAGATGTGCGGCTCAGATTTGTATCCAACTCTTCAAAATGGCACTTCAGCTGTTTTCCAGCCATTTCCAAGGAATGCATGCCAGTTCTGATTTCAAAATTCCAAGTTAGCAAATAAGGGCTGTGCATCTGTACATTTGGACTGGTATATTTGTTAGGCTTTTAAAGAAGTGCCACAGGCACAAAAGTCTCTTTGCACCGCTTTGGGCCTCTGGCTCTGGCATCCAGAGTACAGCTGTCCGTGGCGGCAGTGACCCAGTCCAGTTTAAGCCTTGTCCAAAGCTTGAAGAAGAGACCTCACAATACCCTTACCCAGAATCCCTTGCCAGAAAAGAGCAAGGAAGTAGTTGGATGGAATGTTTTCATTTTTCTTTCTGGCAAAGACCAATTTTGCCCTCAGCGGGGAAGGAGAAAAGCATCAGCCAAAACATACAAAAAATGAAAATGATCTCCTTGTATCTCTACCAAGGGCAAGTCCTTCCTTCAAGGAAGAGCAGCTGATGCCAAGTGGAGCAAGACATTTTAGGAGCACAGGCAAAAGTCTGCCAGGAGCAGGCACTCGTACTTGCTGTAATAATTGGAAGTCACTACAAGCACATGGAGGCTTCTGAACAGGTGGCCTCTTATTAAGAGGGACTATGTGAATGAATGTCTCACTATTAATTTGTCAACCTCAAAATAGCGTGTTAGCTTTGCTGTTATTTAGTCTTAAAGGAAAATAATAATGGAATAATGGTTGAAACATGATAAAAAAATGTAAAGCATCCTTACCACATTCAGAATGATGTTTTGACCAGCTCCCATCTAGCTGACAGTCGGCCACACGGCTGCCTTTCAATGTGTAACCTGCGTTGCATTTGAAGTAAACCTGGGACCCGTATTTAAAGTCATCTCCTTCCACAAAACCATGAGCAGGAGCACCTGGAGTCCTACACATCACCACTGACAGTTCAGATATTTCAAAAAAATCCACTTTATTACAAAAACAGGGCTGTGTTAAGTTGATTCTTTACTTAGAATGTAATAAAAATATTAAGAAGGAAGAGATACAAAGACAAAAAAAATCAAAATATTGAGGCTGCTATACATAATTCTTTTTTATATATATAAAAAAGCACACGCTTCATTCCAATCTACCAAATTCCTGATGTATCTTTCATCTTAAATACTACCACCTAAGTAATCGGATTAGTTACTTGACTTAAAGCATGAGTATACAAGTACCTGCAGCAGTAGGCCCTTAGTTTTTCTGTACTCATCTGTGACCAGGTTCACATGGCACACTAAGCAAGACCATGGGTTAGCGTGATACCACTGGCTTCCAAGGAAATCACAGAAATTTTGTTCCTTCCCAGGCTCTTTAAGTCACCAAGGTGTAGCAGCTAAGCCATGGTTTTGGCTTAGTGTGTCATCCAAACCCAAAACCATGGTTCAGGACTCTCCTTAACTATGACTGCAACCATAGGACAAACCTTGGAAAAACTATTAAATTAAATTAAATTAAATTATTATTTGTACTCCACCCATCTGGCTGAGTTTCCCCAGCCACTCTGGGCAGCTTAGTTGCCATGTTATACTGATGTAAAAAGCCCAGGGAGGGAGCAAAATTGATGCAAGTTCCTCTCTGGAAACAGCAGGTTGAATGTTCTGGCTTACTATGACATGTGAATCAGACCATTATTTAATATGTTATCCGTTCTAGTCAAAGTTTTCAATGAAGTGCCAGGCATCATTTACCAGCATCGAAGGTGTCTGGAACTTAAACTATTATTACCCATTTTAGATTGCTATATATGTTAAAAGTCCCTTTGTGCCCTTGATAAAGTGACTTCTAATTTTTAAGTACCTGTAGTACATATAATGCAATTCAGTCAAAGTCCAATGGTATAACAAAATCTTTCTTAGCAAACTTTACTTATTATAGGAAACAGAGAAAAGAAAACCCCAAATAAGTAAAAGCAATTTTATAAACCTTTAGAATATAACTCTGCTCATATAACTCACTGGGGTTTTTTTAATAGTTATAAATAGAAACAGTAATATCTAAGTTTGTTCATGACTTTTTATTTTTATTTTTCTTCCCTTTTCCTTTTTAAAAAAATGGTTTTTAAAACATGAATCCTATATCAAAATCAAGAGAAGAAAAAAGGTAACCATCAAGGAGTGAAAAATAAATGTTTGGCTCATTTTAAAAAGATACATATAAAGGTATAATTTTAAAATGTTCAGTCAGTTATTGTGATCAAGAGGACTATAATCCACCAGAATGCTACAAAACTCTTTTCTCCCGAGTCTTCTAAAGTCTCTAAGTGCCCACTGGCTGTCCTTTTGTGCTCTTTGCGCTTCATTTTTCTTATTTTGGGAACACAATTTAATTCAATCATTGTACAATACCCCTCCCCCCCAAATACCTTGTGTCTTGTTCACAGGATTTTTTTAAAGCCTCTGGGCCCAGGACAGGCAATATGTGCTCCTAGGCCAAATTTTATTGAGCCCTTGGTCTGATTTAACAAGCCCCCTGAAAGTGACAAACTCATTCCTCTGTTGAGAGTAATCTGGAACAGTGAGAGTAAGGTGTGTGACAGAGGCAATAGTTTAGCAGCAGCTTGAAAAAGAACATTCTGATAAACTTGTCAGCCCTAAAACTGTTAACTTAAGGATATTAGCTCCCAAGGACGCAGTAGCCCCAGCCCATGATCTCATCACAAAATTGTGGTACTAATAATATTTCCATATAAGCTATCAGTTATTTTGCCATTGGCGTCAGTTGGCTCAGGGCTGTAGCAGCCTTACTTGGTTGACTAAAACATTCTCTAATGAAAAGGATCAGAAATAAAATCTCATCTAGCCATGACTTACTAATGCCATAGACTTGCAACATTATTTATTCTTTCCATCCTGACAGCCAGAGACTTTGCTCACCTGAGGGTTTGCCATCACATAAGGTACAGTGCTGCCTTATCTGGAAGGTGGGGTAAGATATATGGTAAAGGACCCCTGGACGGCTCCCGGAAGGTGGGGACATCATAGCAACAGCATCAAATTTCACCACTAAGAAGAGAAGCCTCTAGCCCAGCAAAGTGTGCCATGTTAAATTTGTTAAGTCTTTCAGGACGTCACCAGTCTCTTTGTTGTTTTCTTCGGCCAGCAGTCCACATTCACACTTGTCATGTGTGACAAATACACACATGGGAGAACATTGTTAAACTAGTTAATGGGTATAAAGCAGGAGGAGAAACTACATGGACCACTGTAAGCAAATGGCTCCTTCCTACTTGTAACAATGCTACATAGGGCCACCCCTCCAGTGAAGAGGAACAAGGTACCTGCCCCAGTTGGTGGATCACCATTAAAAGGCAGCAAATTCCAGCCATTTCATGTGTTTATTAGCAACAGCTGTAAAGTCCATCACATGCTAGAAGTTCCTGGACTAGCCCTCTATGCTTTATGACTTTGCTACCAGGAGAGTTTTCAGGTTCTTATTGGCTGCCTTGTCATTCTGCCTGATGAAAAAGCAAATGCATTCTGGACCTTTTCACCCAGTAAAATGGGGGCAACACATGCTGTCTTGTAACCTATTGTAAGCCCCTTCCTTCTCTAGAGCATTTCCTGCAGTTTCTCTACAGCTTGATCCTTTTTCTGTCTCATTCTTGCTTTGTGCAAGAAAAGCTCTGAAGCTGGTTTTGAAATGAGTGCTACTACCGGTACCTTGTGTGTTTTATAGGAAAGTTTTCTTTCATTGTGTGAATGGTTGCCTGTCGGGTACATGAACCTGATTGATTTCCCCCCCCTCTTCAGATCCCACTGTGCATTCAATAGAGTTTTAGCCAAGGACAGGATCCTTTATGAGATATATTTTTAAAATGCCTTTTAAGAGTGCCCCTCGCCTTCAAGGTCAATTTAACCTTTGCAGCTGCCTATGTGGCTCTAGCTGGAAAGAGGTTTCAGAGAGAGAATGGAATAGTGGAACATTCAGTACATATCTCGACTTGTAATGCCTGTATTCTGCTGGGGTCTGATCCAAGCGGGAGAAGTCACACTCAAATCCCTTTAGAAGCAGCACCGAACTGTAAGTGTTGGGTTGTCAACAATGAAAGAGTGACCTGGATGGCTGACATCTTATCCCATGCCACAAAAGAGTTACAACTACCGGTATATCATCATTTTTCAGAAAAGAATGGAAATGATCCTGTCCAAAAGGATGGCCCTATCCAGCCACTACTAAGCACATTTAGGTTCCATTAATTCCAAAGGAAAAATATTGAGGACATGCTTAACTGCCACATTAAAATAATGGGACTTATTTTAAAGCTTTCTAGCATATAAGTCCCAGGAACCAGTAAAAGTGATGCTATGTCAGTGTCATTGGCGCAGTCAGTTAAATTTTGCAGAACGTTTAACTATACAAGACCTTCCTAACCAGAGTCCTTCATTATTTCTAAATATTCAGCACTGGTAGGAAGTTTCCTGTGTAATACGGATTAAAAGACAAGTTTTCAGTGCTGCAGAAGAATGAAAAGGCAACAAAACTAAACCCGATTAGGTGAAGTTTAGGCAGCAGCTTCATATAGAACCACAATTAAGTACAAATGAAGGCATTATTAATGTGAATGAAGAACATTCTGGCCAATGTTGATTTTTATATTTTCACTACATGGCATAGGAACATAAGGAAGGTGCCTTTTCCTAGGGTATTTAGACCGTTTATCCATCTAGACCTCCATGGTCCTCTCTAATTGGCAGTGGATCCTACACAGGCCACATTCACGCCATACATTTAAAGTGCTATGATAACACTTTAAGCAGTCATAACCTCTCCCAAAGAATTCTGGGAGCTGTAGCTTGTTAAGGGTGCTGGAAGTTGTTAGGATACCCCTATTGTCCTCACAGGAGTGCCTGGCGTGCTCTGGTCCATGGGGTCACAAAGAGTCGGACATGACTAAACAACAACAAAAATTGCCCTCACAATTCCCAACCCTCTTCACAGGGAACACGGTAAGAAATGTGGAACCAAGCTGTATCTCTCTGGCCCCATGTCATGCACATTTTGTGCTCACAAGGGGAAACCGTGGTGAGGGTAAGGGACTGGGCCCAAAGAGTTTTTTGGTCCGTCCACACAGCCCTCTTCCTGATTGATGGAGGAGTGCCAAGGCAGAAAATGTGGGGGTCTCAAAACTGTACAAGTCCATCAGTGTGTGATAAGATTTAATACCATCCCTGCCTTTTTCTACAGATATTCCTTGATTTCCTTTTCTTACAATGAACTATATTTAATGTTCTATGTTATATTTATGTTCTGTGGGTATTTCTAGAACTCAAAGACAGTCTAGAATAAATGAAGACAGAGTATCTGAATTTTTAAGTTTAATATTCTGGGTTATTAATAACCCAGAGAATAATTTCATTCCTTTCTTCCTCAATTACTTATGGGCAACATTCCTCAACTTTGAATTATTTGCCATTTAGAAATAGCTTCTATACTCAATTTGCTATGGAAAAATTGGATTACCTATTTAAAACCACTTTCTTCTTCTGCCGAACATTCCCCTATTAATCCTTTCTAAATCCCGACTGTTCTTTACCCGTGTTCCATTACTTCCCTGCATAAATAAAGCCTACTTTTCTTTTTCTGGTCTCTTTCCCCTCCATTATTCATTGCTAAATAATACATAGGTTAATCTCATCCACCCACATCTCATCCATAATATATCCCATAGCTAGATAATAACTCTTTGTCTTCAGTATGACCACAGATATTGACATTTGCCACCTATACCTCTGAAATATGGCCCACAAGAGGCTATAAAGAATCTGATCTTTGTGAAGTCCAGTGTGAATTGACCTGAACCAAGCCTATCAGATTGGAATGTGGATTGGAATGTAGCTATCTGTGGGATTTTACACTTCTCCAAATGTTGTAGCACTGCTTTCGGCTCAAAAATTTTATCATAAGACAATTTCAAATGTGTATTTTGAGAGAAAGTGTGTTTAAAACCATGCATTTGTATATGGATTTTAATGCAAGTTATTTTTCTTATAAATATTCACAGAGAAATGCAGAAATGGTATAGAATGTACAGAAAGGGTGAACACATGGAAAAGTGACTTAGACTAAAAACAGAGAGTGATCTGTCTATCCCAAATAAAATTGCTTTCATGTTTTTAGGGGCAGACTTTGGTCTTTCAAATCTCAGTGGTGTGCTGTGCATGCCCAAAATTTGGCACCCTCGCCTCTTGCCTCCCATTCTATTCAATTCACTATGTCATAGTTGTGATGCTCTGTGGCGCCCTCTTGGTTCGGCACCCAGCCTGACGGAACCGGGTGCTCTGCTCTAAATCCACCTGATATTTTCAAGGTATTAATATGATCTTTTAAAACACAGACTGGATTCTAGAGAAAGTTGATCTGATCACTCTGTGACTGCAGCAAAGGAGAAATACTGTACATCTAGGTAGGAATTCCCAATCGCAGGAAATTTCGGGATAGTCTGTCTCTCTAGAACAGTGATGGCTAACCTTGACACTCCAGATGTTTTGGGACTACAACTCCCATCATCCCTGACCACTGATCCTGTTAGCTAGGGATGATGGGAGTTGTAGTTCCAAAACATCTGGGGTGTCAAGGTTAGCCATCACTGCACAAGCATAGGGCAAGTCTTCCTGGAAAACAACTGCTTCCACGTGTGGCAAATGTGTGTTTGAGGCACTTCCACCACACTTTTGAATGTCTGTCTTCACACACACTTGGACAGTATTCCTCGCTCGTGCCACATACTCAAGATGGAAGGGAATCTTGTAGTGATCACCGAGCCTCAGTATATTTTCATCCATGGATTTAGAGTTCTGGTTTGAGCAAAACATCCTTTTCTGCAGTTATCCCAACAGCCAGGAATCACCAGAATAAAGCAATGATGTAATCCCAGCAGCAATGAAAATCTTTTCATGCCCTTCCAGCCAAGTGGAACCCACCCCAATGTCTTCCAGTTCCATGCATCTGTGAATGAGACAGTAACCATGTGAAAGTATGCTTGGGTCAGCCACTGGGATGTATTCATCCGGAGGCAATTTGGAGGCTGTTGCTTACAACTAGCCACTTGATCTTTATCAGCATTGTTCGAATCCCTTAGAAATCTGTGTCTTTGGATACAACCTTTCCGGTTATTTGGTTAACCCATTTTATTATAGAACTGAACTGGTTTGCATATAAGACTGGGCTGAATGAAAACTATAAACGTCCCCATCAAACTTCACCTTCTCGCTCTATGCTTCTATCATTAATATTGTGAACAGGTTCCAGAAGGTATCCCTTGGTAAGCGCATAGGGAACACCACAATAAATAGCTGCTTAAAAGGAAGATTGTGGGGCTGGATAAAGGATGGTATTTTCTTTAAATAATAATAAAATAACAATAAACCAAATCTGTATCCTCCCTTTTCCCCACTTAGCTCAGGATAGGGATATTCCTAGTAGTCTGGCTGAGACATTACTGGGCTGTTTTGTTTTGTTTTTGTTGAGGCGGGGGGTGCTCTCACTTTCCCCCAAAATTGTTTTGGTACTGTATATTCCTGCGTATAAGACTACTTTTTAACCCAGGAAAATCTTCTCAAAAGTCGGGGGTCGTCTTATATGCCGGGTCGTATTTCTTATACGGCGAGTATATCTCAAACTCTATATTTTAACTGGAAAAGTTGGGGGTCGTCTTATACGCCCAGTCGTCTTATACGCCGGAATATACGGTACATCTACAAATACCAGGCTTTCCCCAAGTCTAACAATCACTCCCAATCATAGCTAATCGATATTTTGTTGTTATGGAGTATGGTTGCATGTGATTAGGAAGTATCCTGGCAATGCTGTGAGTTATTATGACTTTATTGAATTGTATTCATTGTTTTGATGAAGTTGTTGTCGTTTGCTTCAAATGCTATTGTGTTTGATACTATAAGTGACTGCAATGTGTGTGTGTTTTAATGCTCTTGTGATTATTGTAAGCTGCTTTGAGCTCAACATCTGCTGTTGGGAAAGCGGAATACAAGTATAAAATCAAATCAACCCTCTGAGATGCACAGGTGGTGTCATTTTGGTTGTGCAAGGATCCACGTTTGCAGAATGCATTTGTCATTAGTATAAAGGATTTGGGGTGGGGGGAGTGATTAGGAGAGGGGAGCAACATCCCTAGCTGAAATAACCCTGAGGTGACATTATTGAAACACCCCATACCAGATAGACTGTAGTTTGGCTGCTTTGTTTGGAAGCAACAGACACTTCTGAAGACATGAGCCACTTGCAACAATCAAATCAGGACATAATCTGAATAACCATGGCCAGATTTAGTTCCTTGGTTGGGGCATCAACAGAATTGCTACAAGTATGCACCTTTTCCTACCAATAATATTTAAGCCTACAGCTGAAGTTCATTAATAATCACAGCAACAATAGAAATAATGCAAAGATGTGGAGGGAAGCCACCATATGCCTTAATTCAAGGTGACATGGTGAGTCAGTAGCAGAGCTGTGAAAGTTGAGTTTTTCCCTCTGCGTTGTCGTTGTTCTGCAATTCCAAATACAGAATTGGAGCCTAACCTTCCTGACCACCAACACACACACACACACACACACACACACACAAACAGAAAGAGAGAGAGAGAGAGAGAGATTGCCTAATGACATTTCCATCAGCCTGCATGATTTGCCACAGTTTCAGTAATTCTGCCCTGCTTTCCTTTTCAACAAATTCATCTCCCAGATTGCAACGTGATATATTAAACAATATACCTTATGCTGCATTTTGTAATGCCAAGAGGTCATCAAATTTTATTTCACTCAGAAGATTTCAGGAGCAACCTTGGCTGTCATTTTAAGAGTCCACGCATCCTTGTTCTCAGCTCTTGGATGAGAAGCTCAAAAGGAAAGGGATTAAGTAGGACCTCCATTACACGCTGCTTGGTCTTTGAGGCACTAGTCTTAGGGCAGCAGTCAGGACATAGAAAGTTGTCATATACAAGTCAGACCACTGGCCAATCTAGCTCAGTATCAGGAGTGCCAACTTGGCCCTGTGACTGTGGATGCACGGGGCCATGGGTGCCATGTAGTGTGCATGGCCCTGGCGCCAAAATTTGTAGATGCCCGGCCCCTTCACAGACAATTTTGTGGGTGCTCGGACACCCAGGGCCCCAGGGACCTGGCACCTATGCTCAGTATTGTCAGCAATGACTGACAATGGGTCTCCAGAGTTTCAGACAGGAGTCTGAGGATTTAGGGCAATGAAAGTGGGGCGGTGGTACTGGGTGTGCAGCCAAGGAGGGCGCTTTCTCAGACCCTGGTAGGCTTGTTCAGCTTTGGGAAGGAGGTGTGAGGGCTCTGACAGGGTCCTAGAGTCCTCCTTCCTCCTTCCCAAAGCCAGGCAAGCACCTCTCAGCTACCACTTCATTGATGTCAGCAGGTTGGTGGTGTGTATTGAATTTGCACTTAATGCTCCCTACTTCTCAATCCTGTTTATAGATAGCACACCTCTATATGCATTGCTTGGGAATTCAGTCTGATAACTTCCCTAGTATATAATGAACGATGGCATTATGAAAATGTTGATATGGTGGGAATGAGATGCTGTGTGAAATGTATGCAAAATGTAGAACAGTAGGGCGATATATTTTTGGAACATTTCAAAGTGCCTTTGGCAGGGCATGCCACTAGTCCTCACAGATTTGGCATGTGAATCCCTACCACACACTGTGAATCACTGACAGCGCAATCCTATACATTTCCGCTCAGGCGAGTCCCATTAAGGTTTCCATCCAGGTAAGTATTGCAGTCTAATCCTATATACATCTTTCCAGAAGCAAATCCCATTGCTTTCAATAGGGTTTGTTCCCAGGTGTCTATAGGAATTCAGCCTTATTCATTCATTTATTTTTTTAAACAACAACAACAGATTTTCCTCTGTCCAATATTAGGAAGGCATGTTCAATATTGGCACTCAGTAATTTCAGGTAATCACATGAACATCTCCCCTTTATCAATACAGCAACATCGTAGTCTCACAACACTGACTCTGTAAAGATTAATTTCTCTCTTTAAAACAAACAAGCAAAGAACAACAACCATGTCCTACAGAGAGCAGCTGTTTCTACTTCTCCTGCTGCCAGAGGCTGAGAGGGTGTACCTTTTAAAAACATGAGTCAGTCGGCAAAGACAAGGAAGCCCCAAAGAACTGTCTTTCTGAAAACCTTGTGTGGGGCTGAGCAATGGCAGTGGGCAGGAGTCAAGCACAGGAGAAGGACCAAGAGAACACTTTCACAGGCCTATCCTGGAAAAAAGGGGGTGATGCTGGCACGATCAGGGGTGGGGGCTGCTACTGATAGCACAGTACGCCACAGTTTAGCTCAATGGAGCACCCTTCATTAGGATGCGGAAGAAGTGTCAAACGGCTGGCAAGGGAGACTGGGAAGCCGTAAAGAAATGGAAGTTGGATCTAAGCAATGAATTCCCCATTCAATACAAGATCCCAGCATTTACTCAAGGACTTGAGCTTGCTGGGCTTTGTTTCAGACAAAGGTGACAGGAAGTCTCAGAGCAAAAAGGGGTCAGAGTCCCTCGCTTAGAAGGCCAGCAATTCCCTGGGAGGCCCACTGAGCCAGAATGCTCTGCACCCCCTGAGAGGAACACAGTACACAACTTGAAAGGGGGGTGGGGAGAGGAGGGGAAAGAACCATTTCTAGCCTGGTCAAAGAGAGGCTGAGCAGGGATAGGACTGTATTCCACATATACATAACAGGGGTTAATAAAGCACCAGGGTGGGGTGGGGGGAAGATAGCATTTATGCTAAAGTTTTCCAAAACTTTGGCTACTTACAGCCTAAGTGTCCAATCCGACTGTGGGTGGAATTTGTTAAATTGCTACGAAAATACTTTGGGTTGGATTCAGACTTTGGCTGCATACACACAGCTGCTTTCCCAATGTTAGAAAAAGGCATTTTTCTATGTTTTCATTTCCATGTTATTTGCTTCCAGAAAAAAAATATCCATTTGTAAATAACTTTGAAATGAAAGCTAAACCTGCACTATATTCCACTATATTTCCAGAAGTGGCTTTTATGTCAAGTGAAATCTAAAAGATAATTAACAGTTAGGAAAACATGAAAATGGAATAAACTACTGTGTGAATGCAGGGACGCAGGTGGCACTGTGGTCTAAACCACTGAGCCGAGCACTTGCCGATCGGAAGGTCGGCAGTTCGAATCCCCGCAACGAGGTAAGCTCCCGTTGCTTGGTCCCAGCTCCTGCCCACCTAGCAGTTCGAAAGCACGTCTATGTGCAAGTAGATAAATAGGTACCGCTCTGGTGGGAAGGTAAACGGCGTTTCCGTGCGCTGCTCTGGTTCGCCAGAAGTGGGTTAGTCATGCTGGCCACATGACCCAGAAGCTGTTTGCAGAGAAACGCCAGCTCCCTCAGCCAGTAAAGCGAGATGAGCGCCGCAACCCCAGAGTCGCTCATGACTGGACTTAACTGTCAGGGGTCCTTTACCTTTACTGTGTGAATGCACCCTTTGTCATACTTAAACACACTGAAATCAATGGGACTAACTTAGATCTGGAGTCAACTTTCGCTTGGGAGCCTGGCAGGTGGGGTTCGTGTTAATAGTCAGGGTCCAACTGATATATCTGTGGGTGGAGGGGTCCTACTGGTAAGTTTGGCAAACAGTCCTGTACTCTTCTCTTATCCTTCCTCAGGCTGTCCAGCAGGGTTCAAGCAAAGAGCAGAACAACACAGGCCTTGTCCACACACACATTTAATGTGCATTTGCAGCTCCGTCCCCACTGCAAAAAATTTGGACCTCATCCACCTGATGTTCCTCTCCACCAGCCCCCTTACCACTTCTTCCAATTTAGATTTAGAACTATTTTGAATTTGCAGCTGCTCAATCCACATACGGTTGCACTAGCCAACTGTGCCAGCAACTTTCCATCTTGTTGCAGCTCTTTAAGCACCAGTTTAGTGCACTTTAGTTATAAATTACAAAGCCCATTGCCTGGCTATAATGATAATGGAGACAGACGAGATCTAGCTGCAGCTTCTAATAGTTTTCTTTTACATCTAGGGATTGAGGCTGGTGGGCTAATTTGGATGAAAATTAGCCCATCCAATTTGCTCTATTAATAAAGGACTGCGCATCACTTGAATAAGGGGGTGGGGAGAATTCATTGAGATCCGTCCCTAATGCTAACTATTCATACAGTTTAATTTGACAGAAGTTTAGTAAGCACAGAGAAGAATCAGGTGAACCCTGTGCTTTTTTTCTGGAGGGACTTAGGGGTACGCATACCCCTAAACATTTTGTGAATCTAACGGGAGAAGAAACTATTAAAAAAAAAATAGCTTCTTCTCTAGCACGGTGAATCGTCAGTTCTGTTGATACCCCTGATGGCGGCCTCATTTCCTGTCATGGTGCTTCCTGAGTCTCAGACAGAAGCGAGTGTTTCATGTGTGAAGCAGTGTGGAATGTGGGTGTGTGGTGTTTTACATATGAAAGTTTGGCCTCATTGAGGGGCAGTATTTCAATATGAGGAATGCATGTTCTTTGTACTTTTGCCCATTTACTGTATTTATTTTCCCCGATTTGAACTATAAAATGGTGGTTTTGTTGAGTCAAAATGACAGTAACCCTAAACATTTTTAAAGGGAAAAAAAAGCATTGGCGAACCAGTATTGTATATGCATTACATGAGGATGGAGATGACACCTAAAAGTGGTGGGAAGATAGACAATCCCCTGATTCCTCAAATCATAGCTGTCAACCCTCCCTTTTTTTGCGGGAAACTCCCTTATTCCAATGCCGTTTCCCGCTGCTATCCCAGATTGTTGATATCCCTTATTTCCTGGATTTCAAAGGAAGCAGCTCCTCTCCCTCCCTGCCGGCCAGGGAGGCTCCTCAGCTGTGTTGCTCGGTTGCCAATAAGGAGTCTGAGATTGACTGGGGGCAGAGCTTGCATGCCTTGTGCAGCCAGACCCTCACGCCCAACCAGCCAGCCAGCCTGCCTGCTGTCTATGCGCTCGCTCTTTTGCTCACCCGTTCGCGCGCAGCCTCTGGAGCGCAGGGTGGCGAGGCTACTTGGTGCCATTGCACCGCCCTCGTGGCATCCCTTATTTTCAAATCCGAAAGTTGACAGCTATGCCTCAAATCCACGACAGAGATGATAGCACTGGAAAATTAACAACGCAAGTTAAGCTGTTTCAGTTGTATGATCTCTAGGAGAACTCTTCCATTTAGGGTGATATTGCAAAGGTGTCCTCCTCACTCTGAATCCCTATCTGCTGAGGTAATGCAAACACCTATGAAGCAGGACCCAATCCACCTACTGCAACTCAACCAGTTTGCTTGATGGGACAGCATCCCAGAAGGCCTCCCTTGCTGTCACTGTCCTACTGTCCTCCACCCCTGCTGAAGTTCGTAGGTGGGGAAATTCCTGGGTTAGCTATGGGGCAGGTGTAATGTTGTGCCATCAATTTGGTGTGTGGTACTCGACTGAAGGCATATCCTCCTCATGACCGTGCCCCATTTCAGTCCTCTCACTGGCAGAGTATTCCCCCAGCATATCCTGGAGCATTCTGTCAGGATGTCTGCCAGGACATCAGCCAATGGATTGTCAGCATATAAGATTCTGCCCTCAATTTTCTCATTCCAGAAGCACTTCTTTTCGTCTGTCAGGAAACAACCTCTCATACCAGCAGGATCTGCCTAGAGAAAAGCTACAGTATATCTGGCCTCTTTCAAAGACATGGAATAAAAATGTTCCTGGCTTAGTTTTGAAAGCATTAAGGCAGAAATAATTTTAGGTTCATGATTCTCCTCTATGTATCAAAATAAAGTTGGGACTGTTTTCCCCATGTACTACCCAGGAAAAAAATGTTCAGGCTTTGTTTAGCAATACCAAAGGAAATTTTAAAAATGTGTGTCAGGAGTGAATTTGAACAAAGACTGCCATAATTCTAAGATCTTTAGAATTTAGATAGCTGGGGGCCACACCTCAAGTCTTTAACATCTTATAGAACAGGATGATCAATCTATTACCCTCCCCCCAATGTTCTTTTGTATAAGTCATGAGGTATTCTTTATTAAAAATGCACTCCTTTATAGAGAATGGTATTATTTAAAATAATACATAGCTATACCCTATTTCAAGGGTTTTAGCCTTTTTGGCCCGTGGGCACAATTGGAATTTTGAGAAGGTGACAGAGGTACCAGTCACAAAATGGCTGCTGTGGGGAACTGGCAATGACTGTCACATCTAAAAGCAGAAAAGATAAGAGTACAAAAGGATGGTCCCACCCGCCTGACAAATTGGCCCGCAGGTGGCGGGGGATGCGGGGAACTGGCCAGCCAGGCAGAAAAGCTTCCCCACCCCAACTCAGCATTATGTATGAACCCTGCCCAGAAGTTTACAAACTTTGGTTTGTTTTAATCAAGCATTCTTGCTTAAGCATGGTTTGTTGGGCAACCCCATCCCAGATGTTCACCACATTACAGGGGTACAAGGCAAGGGCAGTTAGAAAGGCAAACTTTGGAGAAGCAAGCCATCTGTGGGACAACTCATGCTTAAATTGAGGTTTGTTAAGTAAACCATGGCTTAGTTTTATGTGTGGACCAGGCTACTCTTTCTTCAGCACCTTCCAAAGCATTATTATTATTATTATTATTAGCCATTGTGTACCAGTTATCAGACTCCATCAGCCTGCTGGCCTGTGTTCCTTTGGGAAGAAGAGCAGGATATAAATTTTAAACAAACAAACAAACAAAATTCTATATAGCAATGCTAAGCATTAGCTGAAAACACAATAATTCAAATCAAGCTCATGTACATTCACATTCACAGGCATAGGGATGTATGTACTCACAGCTTTCACAGCGGTTCCCAGTATAGCCAGCCAGGCAAGCACATTTGTAGCCACCAATTTTATCTAGGATGCAGGTTCCGTCATTCAGGCATGGAGAGGAAGAACAAGCTGGAAAAAAAGTATAAGGAGGACCACTCAGTTTCTTTCATAAAACAGCTTCCTTCACCTCTTTCATCTCTTATATGAACAGCCATCCCGGTGTGAAAAACTTTTGTAAGAGAACATATTTTCAGTGAATGCTCCTGTTTTTAAGTGGTAATATAGACCTGTGCTGTGAAGAAAATCATTTTGAAAGTTCTTCCATTTACCAGAACCTCTGACCTGACTAAGCCTTATTCTTCATGGTGAACAATATTTTTCTCAAAGACAGGGCATAGGCAGAGTGGTCTTATTTTCGCAAATAATCCAAACCTGGAACTAAAACAGCTCAATAGACACCCCTGTGGTTTTCATATAGATCACCTGAACTTCCTTTGCCGCCTGGCCCCCAAGGAACTTAGGACACAGCCAAGACTTGACCCCTTATGATGTCAGAAAACTAGAAAAAATGGGCAGGAAAGAAGCCATGGAGGAGGAAAACTGTAAAGCCCACAGAGTTGCAATTACAGCAGAAGACCCTGCAGAGACCAAAGGATTGCGACATGTCAGTGAAGAAATCTAGGTGGGCAGCGAGAGAAGGGGCTTAATGAAGCTAATGTCAGCAAGCAGTTCCCAGCAACAGAAGTGCCAAAAGTTGAAAAACAAATCTCCCCAAATGAAACTATATAACAGCATACAGTGGTACCTCAGGTTACATACGCTTCAGGTTACATACACTTCAGGTTACAGACTCTGCTAACCCAGAAATATTACCTCGGGTTAAGAACTTTGCTTCAGGAGGAGAACAGAAATTGGGCAGCGGCGGCGCAGTGGCAGTGGGAGGCCCCATTAGCTAAAGTGGTGCTTCAGGTTAAGAACAGTTTCAGGTTAAGAACGGACCTCCGGAACAAATTAAGTACGTAACCAGAGATACCACTGTACTTTATAGTTTCTACAATGATTAATAAAACCAACACTTTTTTATTTTCCTTAGTTGCAAAGACCTTCTGGCAGCCTGATCCTAAACATGAACCCTCATATGCTAGCTCCATTCACTTCAATGGGACTCCTGGTAAGAATGCTTAGGATCGTGGTCCTAGCCAAGGATATCACCTGATCCCTTCTGGGCCACTGCACAGTCTTTTAAGTGCTTCAACCTGTTCTTAGCAATAAACAGGAGAACAGCCAAGGAAACTCTGTTCATCTTGTTACACCGATCTCAGCTACCCCTTGAGGTTTTTGTCCAGAGAAGGATTTCACACTGCTATATCTTGTTAAATTTGTGCTGCCAGAGGTCTCCATCCCACAGTCCTCCCCCCCCAAGCCTCTTCACTCCCCATGCAAATCACATTCTTTCCCATAAACAGTGTCAGCGGCCTTGCAAAAGAGAGCGTTTTAAAAGCTTTTCATTTCAGCTGCACATTAGGCCAGGACAGACTCACAATAAGGCACACAATAAAGCTTCCTTCTAAAAACTGTAAGCCCTCCATATCCCACTCTGCATAGATTACCACTGTAGCAACCACCCAATCTCTAAATAATTGCTGCTAAAAATGGGGCGGAAAGAAAAGTAGATGGCAGCAGCGGAATACTAAAAGGCTCCCGCTGAGCGGAGGAAACAAGATCCATTCATTCTGCCCCGTATGGAATACGTTAGTCCCATGAGTGTGGGAGGCCTTGCTGCAACATACCCCACACCAAGTTCAATTTCACAGAGCCGACTCTTGTTTTCCTTTTCCTTTTTTTTTAAATTATACGCTGCTTAATTAACACAGTGCTACTTATAGCAACTCCTGCGATGGTACTCTTTGTACTTCATGCAGATACAAAAAGAGAAATCATGATGCAGAAGATCAACCAGTAAGTAAGGTGTCCAATTTGAAGTGATAAGCCCCAGTGGAATGAGAGCCAGACTTGGGAAGGTGGAAGCCCGTGGTGAAAGCGATATGCAACATTTCAACTCTAAAATCCAACATTCCAACTCTACAGTTCTATGATCCTTACCAAGAACTTATTGTGGAGTCACTGGGCTCTTCTAGATGACTTGTTTATTGAGCATTCATCCTGATTTGCTCACATATGGTCTTTATTGAGCATCCTTTTTTATTGGTTTATGAGGTGGTTATCCTATTTGCTTGTGGGATATTTTGGTGTCTCCCCACTAATCATCCATTCATCCCACTACTTAAAGTGCATTTCCCCATCACTTTCCTAACTGCAAAAAGTCTGTTATTTCTAAGTGGATTTGTTGTGCCAAGGCAACAGAGCACTTTGATCCACTGTAACGGTGCCAACCTAGATTTCCGGCACGTGCTTGAATCCCTTGCACAAAGTCTGGACACACCCTTTGACAAGCAGCTATTCCTCATGCTCCATTTCCCTCCAACCTACCCTTCCTCTCCATGAAATGGTCAGGCAAGCAGACCCACAAAATTTAGAGAAAGAAAAAATAGAGGGCAGGGACTTGGAACAGCCTGGCATGGCTTCATGCACCATGTATAGAGGGGAGAAATCTCAGAGGCAACCAGAACCATCTAAGCCCCCCCCCTTTGTTAATTCCCTGTTTTATGGCCCCATAGCAGCAAGGTTCTAACTCCTGAGATCAATTTTCAAAGGATTCTACAGCTACATACATATGGAGAGCTGAGGATTCAGTAAGGGCTTATTCACACTTACTTTTGCTCCACATTTCTAGACACAGGTCTGGGCTTTCCAGGTCCATGTTTGAGTGCTTTTCCTTTTGCTCCAAATTGCCATTTGCTCCGATTCAACAGAAAATATTGGGTTTTCCTAGGGAAAGCAGCAGGGCGAAATAAAAAGCACAGACCTGTGCCTAAAAAGCGCAGGGCAAAAGGTAACTGTGGATGAGCCCTCAATTAGTCACATGAATAGCAAGAGGCAATCTTGCGAATAGAATGAAACAGGACCATATTTCACACTCGTTGGATTTTTTTTCCTTCCAAATCACATGGCTAAACCACTGCAAGGGATATAGTCACAGGATTACTTCATTAACTCAAGACTTTTCTTTTCACGCAGGTAGCTATTGCTCATGCATTTTACACCTTTTCATCCTATTTACCTGTAATTTCTTCAAAGACGGCATGAAACCCATCAAAGTTCTTGGAACCATCTGAATGGAAGAGAACATGGAGAGAAGGCCCTGTGCTTCGGATTGGGAGAGGCCTGTCATTCCCACAGAAACGCTTAATTATCCTGCTATCAATGCTGTCCCCATCCCGGATCTCCACGTAATCATACTGGCACATGTAGTCAAACTCCAGACTCAGCATGGCAAACCTTGGACCGAAAAAAGGGGGGGGGAGGATGACAAATTCAGATGCTAGAATTTCTCACATATGTCTGTATTTCTAAATTACTTCTGTGCTCCTAAATGAGAGAAACAAACCTCCCACCAAAGAGCTTCCTGTCAGGGCCGGCCGGTTCCTCTTCACATTACCACGCAGACGCCTCTTGGTCTTTTATAATTTTTACTGAGTATTCACAAACAGTGTTTATAAACAGTTCTTATCTTTAAACATCACTCCTCAGAGTCACTCAGTTCAGATACCTTCTGAGCTCTGCTTCTCCATGACCAGCAACTCTCAAAATGGTGAACCCAAGGTTCCTTTCGTTTTCCCGCTCTTTTTTCTAACCTCCTAGTGAGTCTGAGCTATAACTTAACCCTTGCATTTCCTGTGAACATACAGGCCCTGTCTGTTGCTCCCCTCTACTAAATTTACTGCTCTCTTCCCCCTCTTGGGGAATGCCTCCTCCCTCTGGGAAACTGGATACTTCTAACTCTTCCCTGACCATTCCTGACACTTCCTTTACACCTTCAGTTTCACAAGATAGCCTTTGCCAGTAGCCTTTGCCCACATGACTTAGGCAAGTAAGCAGACATTCCTCTGGGTGGGCTGAGTTTGTAACCAGTCCTGTGGCCCAACCCATGCTATGCCACTGCCCTGCCCTATCCCAATCCAAGCAATGCCAATGTTGGGAGGGTGGCTGCACCCCATTAACCACACCACTACAGTTGAAAACCCCTGCACTGCTACAGTAAGCTTCCCCACTTACTCTGCCCCATGCCCCTGTGTGGGACCCTTTAAAAGCCGAGGTAAATTGGGAGGCTTTGAGCATTCAATCAGGAATGCTCATAAACTCCAGTGCTCCTGGTGGGAAGCATAACAGCAGGATCAAGGCAGACACAATCTTCCATGCAACCTGACCCTGATCTCATGCATCCCACACAAGTGATATAGCATCACTTTCCTGCTGGAGATGCGGAGACTTGAATCCCCAGTCTATTCCTCAGTGGGAAAAGGATTCTGAGAGTACGCACAGTTGCTGCCTCCCTCTTTGCTTCTCGCCAGGTAAGTTTTCTTGGGGCCAGACACAGGGAACTACTTATCTCCTTAAAGACAACCTAACACCATATACAAATAGCATGCTCACTGCATCATTTCTGACACAGGAAAAGAAATACAGCCAGGGCTTTTTCCCCATCCGGAACTAGCTGGAATTCAGTTCCAGCACCTCTCAGGTAGGCACCATTGCCATTCTAAAAGAACGGGGGAGGCATTCCAATACCTACTTTTTCTAGAAAAATAGCACCGAATACAGCCATTTTTAGTCCATTAATTATGAATAATGTTAATGGTTGGGGGAGCAGAAAACCCCCACTAGAAATCCCTCTAGGTTCCAGGGTTGAAATACTAGCCTGATGGCGGAACACACCTGACATTTGTACATAAACTTGAAAAGAAAGATCTGTATGCTGAAATGCATCTCCCACCTACCTTAACTCAACAACAAAACCAGGTTTAGCATGAATAGTCCACTCACAGCGGGCATTCAGTGGATAACTCTCCAACAAGATCTGACCCTTGGAAGCCTGCAGAACCTGACCACATCCTGAAGGGCAGGAAAAGAATAAGATTTATATTAGGCTCTGTGAAGGAACACAGACTCAGAAATAGCTCAGAGCTAAATGGACTAGCGGTGCGACTCGAGATAAGGCAGCTTCATATGCTCATATGTCCTAATCTGTGGGATTGAGGTGTGTTCAAACCAGGATCTGAAACTACAGTTTGTTGAGCTGACTGAATTAAAAGCAGCTTCCTATGTCCACCTGGACAGCCACAATATATAGGTGGTGAGCCTTCTGCTCAATGTGATGGGTCACAAGCAGTGCCTGCACCACCTCCTAACTTATAGGGACCTACGCTGGGAAATCAAAAACAATTGCCCAAGGTGGAATTTAAATCTATTATTTTAGCACTGGTTGGTAATAGAATACAATAGAATACTTTTCCACAGCTCCTGGTTATTTCAGCTTCCTGGGTAGATTGTCCCCATTGGTAAATAGTGGGATTCATTGCCATTTTGAAGTTATGTCAAGGTATCAGGTATCAAAGCCTTGGCACGGCCATATTACTAGCCTCTACAACATCTTCCATGTTGTTGCTGGAGAAACATTTCGCATGCACCCACGTATTAGGACTTCAATGTGTGGCAAGACAATCTCACAACTGTGCCCCTGCAGATTCAGACTCAAGTAAACTATCAATCCACGTTAGATTTGTTCAGAACTTCTTGTCTGTGTGTTCCCTGGATGAACAGAAGGAGAGGGCTTGCTCAGTAGCCCCACTTCCAAACTCTCTATGTCAGGGATGTCCAACCGGTCAACAGGTCGATCCCCAGGTCAATCACAGGCTCACTTTCCTCCGCAGGGAAAAAAAAGAAAATTCGGCCCTACCCCCCGCTCTGTCCTTCATTCGTGCACGATAGCAAAAACGAAAGGCTGAGTTATGGCTGTGTGGTTTATTGAATGGTGAGTGATTTATGGCACCCCCCCCTTAAAAAAGCAAACAGAAATTGCTTCTCCCCCTAAAAAAAGTTCAACAACCTTTGCTACTCTTCCCTAAAATAAGCTCAACAACCTCGGCCTGACCCCCTAAAAAATGCTCAACAACTTTTGTTTGCTACCCTAAAAAAAGCTCAACAATTTTCATTCCCCCCCCCCTAAAAAAAGCTCAAAAACATCGGGTCGCCGCTGCCCCCCTCCCATGGGTAGATTACTGCCAGTTTTTTATTCTGCAAGTAGATCGCAGACTCTTGGGAGTTGGACATCCCTGCTCTATGTGTTCAGAGAATATGTTGCAAGGGAGATCTGAACAAACCAGTGTTTTTAGGGTTGTAGGCAGGCTCACTTGATTTCCCATGTGTGCAGGAGATGAGCAGTGGCCTAAAAAAGCTCAGCCCATGAATGGTGCAGCTTTGTCACATCCAGCAACATGCCATGTGCCATAGCATGATATTTCCTCTTTCCTGCAAGACTCTACAGTGTTAAGACTTGTCCGTTCTAATAAAAGGGGGGGTCTCCTTTTGTCAGTTTACCCTCAATTACCCTCAATTAAGTGCACTCTGGTGAAATGGAAAACAAGCTCGGAAGGGTTCATCATAAGTGTTTCGTTCCACACCAGGGCTTGTTGGTTCCTGATGTGAAAGGTTGGAGAATTAATTACTTTGCCCCCATGGCTGTCATTAAGATGCTATTGGGATATGCCAGGATCTGCCGCAACGTACATGATAATGCAGCTTCCCACACTGGAGAGAGGAAACCTTGCCCTGTTGCTGGCTCCTACCTCAAAACAACCTGAGACAAAGCTGCAGGAAACCTTCTTCAGAAGGATTGACAAGGTCCTTGAATCACCTCAGAGAACATTCCCCTTTCGTTACAAGGGGGCTTTTGAGTTGCCTTTGTTGCTCTTGCCTTTTGACGAGAAAGAACTGGTGCAAAGAGATGTTGGCGTGCCGGGAATACTGAATGCACCTTTCTCGGGAGAACATTATGGTCTGAACTTCCAGAAATCCCTGCCAAGGAAATAGGACTGGCCAACAAAGCAGGTGGTCCAGAGGCTAAAGAGAGAGCCATTCAAAGAGTGGCCCCAAAGAAATAGGCACATATTTGCCACAAACGTTTGCATGAAGCATAGCTGTGGTGAGATGTGGATCTTCCATTTCCCTCCGCCATCTCAAGCTCTCTCAGGAGAGGTTTATGTAATGCCCTGCCACCTCTCTCTCAACAAATGATTGAGCAACCAGCTCCACCGTTTCCACTCAAAGGGATCTTTTCTCTCTTGCCGAAGCCTGAAGAAGAAGAGAAAGACCTGGAAAGTTCTCAAGAATAATTTACACCCACAATGGCAAATCCTGGCAAATCCTTCCTTGCTTCTGAGGAGTGGAGAGAGAGGGAAGAGAGTGAGAAAAGAATCCATTTTGGAAGACTGTTGGCACCACTGTGCCATCTGAAAAGGAGGCAAAACTGTTTTCTGGGACACACAAAAATTAAGAGAGAGAGAGGGGGAGAGAGAGAGAGAGAGAGAGAGAGAGAGAGAGAGAGAGAGAGAGAGAGAGAGAGAGAGAGAAATGATTGTTTAATCCTTTCAATAATTGTAATTTACATTCTGTGTTTATGCCGGAGCCATTTTTTTATTATTATTATTTAGGACTACTTCAAGCCTTGAGGTGTCCTCTTTAGATACAGTTCCTCTCCTTTAGATACCTCTCTGTGGAATCCTTCTAATGGAAGTGGGATGGTTTCAAAGTGGATGTGAAAAGGACGTGGAGTGGTTACAGTTCCACTTAAAAAGAACTGGAATTCTGTTTAAGGTCACCTGAGAAAATTCATGGGCAGATAGATATCAATAGGGTTGATGGGTATTATTACTTCACACAATGGATAAATAATTTATGGGGCCCACTGCCTCAAAATGACTTAGATGACTTTAAAAAACAACCCTATCAATGTGTATTATCCTTTACGGCTATATGGGAACTCTTGTTAAGAGGTAAATATGCCTTATTCTCCACTATGTCCACTAGGACTTTGCTCTCCCACCAGACCATATGCATCCGATTCATTTGTATAGTCTTACATAGAATATGTAAGCCAATCACACTCCCCATGGTCTTCTCTCGCTTTTGGTGGGTCCAGAGCCAAGTCTCACCCATTCTATTGCCTGGCATCATTCAGGGTGTCCCTATGGGTACTTAAAGCATGGAATCAGAGTTGGAAGGGACGCATATCATCTAGTTTAACCCCCTGCAATGCAGGAATCTCAACTAAAGCATCAATGATAGATGGCCATCCAACCTCTGCTTAAAAACCACCAAGGAAGGAGAGTCCACAACCTCCCGAGGAAGTCTGTTCGAACAACCCTTACCATAAAAAAGCTCTTCTTGATGTTTAATCAGAATCTCCTTTCTGCATTCTGACATGCTCTCTACACTGTTGTGAGGAACGTAAAAAGCTGCCTTACACAGACTGCTGATCCAGCTGTAGACACTGTCTTGCATCCATGACTAGCACTGGCTCTCTGGAGTTTCAGACAGAAAACCTTTCCCAGCCCTGCCTGCAGATGCCGGGGATTAAACTGCAAAGCAGATACTCTATCACTGAGCTACAGCCCTTCTAGATAGTGCTGAACTACAACTCCCATCTGTGACCATTGGCCCAGAGCTGAGACCCACCTACCCATGCTCCCTAAATATCCCTAAATATCCCTAAATCTGTTTCTGGAGGGTTGGAGGGAAACCACAGAAGAGATTTACCTGCCCTGAGACCTGTGGGTATAGGGCAGCATATAAATCCGATGAAATAAATAATAATAATAATAATAATAATAATAATAATAATAATAATAATGGGTGCACAGAGGAAGGAGCAGGGAAAGTCCTGTTGCACAAGCAGACCTTGTTCCCCGTGCACATACCCCCATATATCGCTACACTGAATTCCACTCATATTTCTAAGAGCTCTGCTTCTCTCTCCCCCCCATCCCCGTTTCAGCCACAAAACAGGATGTCTTTCAGTGTGGTGTGAACTACACTCAGGCTGTGAAACTCATTAAAAAACTGCAGCAAAGCACACACCACAAACAAACGCTAGTGGAAGAAGAAGAAGAAGAAGAAGAAGAAGAAGAAGAAGAAGAAGAAGAAGAAGAAGAAGAGACACACACAAAAAAACACACACCCTGGCTGGGTTTCCCCAGTCACTCTGGGCGGCTCCCAACAGAATATTAAAAACACAATAAAACATCAAACATTAAAAACTTCCCTAAACAGGACTGCCTTCAGATGTCTTCTAAAAGTCAGAGAGTGTTTATTTCCTTGACATCTGATGGGAGGGCGTTCCACAGAGCGGGCGCCACTACCGAGAAGGCCCTCTGCCTAGTTCCCTCTACCCTCACTTCTTGCAGGGAGGGAACCACCAGAAGGCCCTCAGAGCTGGACGCTCCTTCAGGTATACTGGGCTGAGGCTGTTTAGGGCTTTAAAGGTCAGCACCAACACTTTGAATTGTGTTCAGAAACATACTGGGAGCCAATGCAGGTCTTTCAGGACCAGTGTGGTCTCGGTGGCCACTCCAAGTCACCAGTCTAGCTTCCGCAGGACCTGAGCACAAGAGCCCTCCCCCCTCCTGTTGCTTCCGGCAACTGGTAGTCAGAAGTATAGCCTCCTTCTCCATGACTTTGTCCAATCCTCTTTCAAAGCCCTCCAAGTTGATGGCCATCACTGCCTCTTGTGGCAGCAAATCCCACAGTTTAGCTATGCACTTTGTGAAGAAGGACTTTCTATTGTCTGTCCTGAGTCTTTCAATATTCATGAGAACTCCATGAGTTCTGGTGCTATGAGAGGGAGGGAGAAAAACCTTTCTCCATTGCATTCATAATATTATACTCTTCTATCATGTCACCTCTTACTCACCTTTTCTCTAAACTAAAAAAACAAACACTGTCATGTTTTGTTTCCTCATACGTTTAGCTTAATGATAAGTTTCTCCATTAATCCATAATAGTGAATATGCCTGGGTGGAAAGGGATCACTCTTTTTATATATTAATAATGCCTTTTTCATGGAAGAGCTTCTGAGCACCACCTTCTGGATAGATTGAGGTACTGCAGTAATTTGTATACTACGGAAAACCTTTTTTAAAAAGAAAGGTTACCGAGTCTCCCCTATAGCCTTGGAGATATTTAAAGAACTTGACCCCTCACAACCTCTATTCCATATTGTGTCATTTCCTGAAAATATTATACAAACAAGTAAAGTACTGCCAGGCAGTGACTACTGGTTTTCGACACATGGTTGCACTGGAATATCTATTAAAAGGTAAAGGGACCCCTAACTATTAAGTCCAGTTGCGAACAACTCTGGGGTTGTGGCGCTCATCTCGTTTTATTGGCCGAGGAAGCCGGCATTTGTCCGCAGACAGCTTCCAGGTCATGTGGAACCAGAGCAGCACACAGAAATGCCGTTTACCTTCCCACTGCAGCGGTACCTATTTATCTACTTGCACTTAGACTTGCTTTCGAACTGCTAGGTTGGCAGGAGCTGGGACCGAGCAACGGGAGCTCACCCCGTCACAGGGATTCGAACCGCCGACCTTCTGATCGGCAATCCCTAGTGCCACCGGCGTCCTGGGGTGTTTATTGCATTTGCCATTAATTGTGTTATGTACTGAGTTGAATAGGATCCAAAATGCAGCAGTCTGATTGGTCCTAGAACAATAGGATCCAGAACGCAGCAGTCTGATTGGTCCGCAGGAGCCACCCAATCCAGCTCCAGGTGGAAGTGAATCTGCAACCTAATTGGCCTACAGGAGTATCCTGGAATTAGCCAATCACGTGGGGCCCATTGTGTAAATCAGTGTTTCTCAACCAGTGTGCCTCCAGATGTTTTGGGACTACAATTCCCATCATCCCTGACCACTGGTATTGCTAGCGAGGGATGATGGGAGTTGTAGTCCCAAAACATCTGGAGGCACACTGGTTGAGAAACACTGGTGTAAATAATGTATATATAGCAGACGTTCTGGGGGAACTTTCATTCCTCGCTACTATGAGCTGAATAAAGAGCATGAAATCCACACTCGACTCAGAGTATATTTCAAATTGTTTTATGTTTTAATTGATTGATAGCTTGCTTTGCTGTGACTTTAAATGTTGCAATAGTCATATAATTAAACTGGGCTATTTGCTGGATTGCTGCAGGTGGGATTCAACTAAATTGTTGCATCACCCATTCATGGCTCCCACCTTATCCAATATTCTGAAAAGCGTCGACCATGGCTAGGATCTGGATGTTGTCCTGGATGGGTAGCTCTTTGGACCTAGCCATGCATTTCCTTGATTCCCACTTTATTCAGTCTTCCCTCCGCCATATTTGAAGCAGTCCCCTTTCCCCTATTGGGGAGCATGTCTCTAACAATACTCACTCATGCAATCCCCTCCATACCAGCCTGCTCTGCATTCTGCACAGTAGATGCCCTTGATGTAGAAGTTGTCTAGTGTTCCTCCCCAGGATCCATTGCGACAGGACTTACAGTTTTCAAAAATCATGCAGCCTAAAAGAAGAGAAAAACCATCTGGTGGGTGGAAGGCTAGGTTCAGGGGTTTTTTTTTCTCTGGATGGGGACTGACATTGAGAGAACATTTCTGGTCTGATTGAACAGACCTTGGTTTTGAAAGTGTTCTGAACCACTTTCAGATTTGTTTGTGTCCCCCTGAACCCTCCTAAACCAGTTCTGGTCTTATCCCCAAGCCTTCAGTGTGGATTATGGGACACAGCAGGATGCATGTGGGGAAAGGAGAGGGAAATCCCTTTATTCTAGCACAAGAATTAACTGAATACTGCCCAATATCTCTGAACATTTAGCACTGTGTTTGAACATTCATAATCGGTATCTCAGTCTCACAGAACAACTGGAATCTCACAAACACACCTGGCTTTTATATCAAAAATACAACTGCACAAATTTCAAACACTTAAATTTTTTTTAGACCTAGTATGAATTGAAACTGCTGGGCTGCAAAGGAGCAAATGAAAGTGGATGGCAGAGATAATACAAGCTGTCACATACTGTGTTTACTCTGGACAGCCAGAACAAGTGATAAAAGACTGGCAGCCTGGTTAGATTGTAGCTGGAAATGTATAATATATCTAAAACTACTTATAGTTCCTTGGCTTCAAGATAGAGGAGCCGGAGGACTTGGGCAAAGCTGTTGGCCTATATAGTACTTCCTTTACTAAACACTATCTAGGGAATTTGATTATTTCCTTGGGATAATGTCAAGTTGCTCTAAGCAAAGACGAAATTTGCCTTCCCCCAAATATTTCTTATTTTCACAATAATTTCTTTTGGTACAGTTGCTTTTGAATGGATCTTCTCAGTAGGCACCCATATAGACGGTGCTTTTTTTCCTAAAGAAAAAATGTTTAGGGGTATTCTCATTTTCCTACTCATATTGAAATACTGCCACTAAATGAGGCCAAACTTAGATTCACAAAATGTTTAGGGGTATGCGTACCCCCAGAAAAAGCACTGCATATAAATATAGGTTTTATTATTGGTACTGTAGTATTAGTAATAGTCTTATTTTGTGCCCCCTCAGCTCAGAACCCTGTGCGAGGGAACTGCCCGCACTGCCCTAAATCTGGCGTTGCAAGTGGACTAATGACCCAGGGTAAACAATTTGGATCAATTCCTAATAGAAATATTATCTTCTTGGTTCTACTGGCTGTTGCTTCCATATCCCTTTGTCTTTATTGTTTTCTTATTCCTTTTGCTGAGTCTGAGTTCAGCAACTTTGTTCCTATCTTTTTAAGTAAGGCAATGTGCAAGCCAGGCCAGGGAGACTCAGGAATGAAAAATCTTCATCTGGTGACGGTGCCAACAATGACTTTACTCTCTGGAGGGCTTCCAGGCATACACGGTGAAATCCTGGAAACTTTCAACTCCGGGCGTGAGTTTAAATTATTAGAAAAGGGGACGTACTAACAGCAATATGCTAAATGCATTAACTTTCATCAACTCAGTAAACCATTTGTATTGGCACCCATCCATCTCCAAAGAGAGAGAGAGAGAGAGAAAACCTATTCATCATCAATGTCTGGCAGACAAAACAGGCTGCACGCTCCACCTAGCTACAAACAGGGTCATTGAATAAGGATTGATGTCTGGTGAGAACACCCAAAAGGTGAGGCGGTTCAGATAAGGGCGATAAATCAACATACCTGGGTGGATTAGACAGGAGTCACACTCATTGTCCTCGTTCCTGCAGCAGGGAATAGTGTAACCTACCACTTCTTTCCGCCCGGGGCACACACACTTTATCTGATCGAACTCGCAACACTCCCGACACATGATATTCCATTCGGCTCCCGGACAATTTTCATTGATCACCGTATACCCTGCAGAAAAGCAAAGGGAAGGGGTGTGCGGGAGGGAATAATTCATTATTGGAAGAATGTCATCCATTCCGTTACAGCCAAACAACATGTCATGCAGGAGATCCGTGGTTTGATGTCCTGACTCAAAGGACTGTCATTTGGCAGCTGTTCCTTGTTGCAGGAGACTCAGCAAAATGTACCTTGACTGTCACAGAATCCAGGGATGAAAAGAGAGAACCTCAACCCCATATCTGCACAATGCCATCAACAGGATCCTAGAGCTGTTAAGAGGCAAACCATAGCCTTGACCTGAGTTCTGCTTTATTTAACATTGTTCACTCAGCTTGGAGTATCTAAGAAGAGGGATATGATTCACATTTCCTTCCAGCTTATGGTGTTTTCTGGAGAAAATAGCTGCTGCAATGCATTTGTTTCATATGACATACATTATTGTTGTCAGATGACAGATTAGGAAATTGTATAAACACTGAATTATATTTTTACTGTTGCATCCTTATCATCTTTTTAATGGTTTATCTGTTTAGCACTGTAGCTGAAATAGAATTGCTATTACTTGCTACTACCTATCTGAGCATTGCAGAATATTTGCATAACCATTATTTTTTAAACAGTACCTAAGGTTTTCAACTTGGCAGACGCTGCCAACTCCTCTTTAAGAAACCCCAGACTGAAACTGCAAAAATTGTGACTGTTGGCTAAGAAAGTAATTCTGCAGATTCCATCTTCCTTCCATTGGCATGCTGTCTGCATCCAGCAAATTGAAATTTAATGAGCTGACAATTCTATCAGGGTGTCCCTCAACCAAAAGACAGACCTGAGGGCTGTTACTGTGGAGCCTGGAGATAAGAGAAGGTTGCAGAGATGAATAGAGGAAGGAATGTAACAAGACTGTCCTTCATTTTTGTCAGCAGTAGGGCCTTAAATTTCCTGTTTTATGTTCATTGCAACAAAACTGCTTCAATCTGGATTACGCCTTCCACACACAAAGTGACTTAAGAAAAAAATTACAATTTTCTGGCAAAAATAGGCACACTGAAGTCACTATGAATAGAAACATAGGAAGCTGCTATATACTGAATCGGACCATTGGTCCATCTAGGCCAGTATCGTCTACACTGACTGGCAGCAGCTCTCCATAGTTTCAGACAATGAATCTTTCTCATCCCTACCTTGAGATGCTGAGGGTTGAATCTGAGACCTTCCGCATGCAAAACAGATGCTCCACCACTGAGCACTATTTTTCTAGAAAAAGAGGTGCCAGAGCTTACAATGAATTTCTCCCTTGTTCTCTTAAAATGGCAATGGTGCCCACCTGAGAGGTGCTGGAGCTGAGCTCCTGCGAACTTCGTCTGAATAAAGTCCTTGGTAGGACTCTTCCCTAAATACAATTAGGTAAAGGTAAAGGGACCCCTGACCATTAGGTCCAGTCGCGAACAACTCTGGGGTTGCGATGCTCATCTCGCTTTATTGGCCGAGGGAGCCAGCGTACAGGTTCTGGGTCATGTGACCAGCATGACTAAGCCACTTCTGGCGAACCAGAGCAGCGCACGGAACTGCCATTTACCTTCCTGCCTGGAGCAGTACCTATTTATCTACTTGCACTTTGACGTGCTTTCGAACTGCTAGGTTGGCAGGAGCTGGGACCGAACAACGGGAGTTCACCCCGTGGCGGGGATTCGAACTGCCGACCTTCTGATCGGCAAGCCCTAGGCTCTGTGGTTTAACCCACAGCGCCACCCGCGTCCCAAATACAATCAGATACATGTCTACCGGTAATTAGAAGTAAGCCCCATTGAGTTCAGTGGGACTTACTTCCAAGCAAATGTCCATTGTGCTTTTATGAGCTAACTGATTCCAATGGAATCTTCATACATTATTATTAGTAGTAGTAGTAGTAGTAGTAGAATTTACCCATCCTAAGGCATACCCTCCAAGTGTACCTATTTTCCAGGGACAGTCCTGGAAATACAAAAGCCATTCTGGTTTCTGATTTGATCCCAGAATGTCTCCATTTCACCCACCCACTGAGCTCAGGGAGGAGGATGAGCCAGCATTATGCAGCTGTTCCATAATCCTGTAAAATAGACTCTACACAAAGGATATGTTGGTACTCATGGAGACAGATAGTCAGAATGTATGGGCCGTTTATTACACCAATGGCTATTAAAAGTTAGATTGGAATTTTAGACCCATCCTGGTTTATAAGTCAGATGGGTCCATTTTTATTAACAACAGCTATAAAATCTGGGTAACAGGCTGAGCCCTGTGATGTGGCTTGCAACAACTAATTGGAGGGTTTATTCATAGTTTGGATCACAAATATGAGCCAGGTGAGGCTTTGCGACACAGAATCGGTTTGGATGCAGTCTTCCAATTGAATGAACACTAGAGGGCTACTAAAGCAAAGCCTCTTTAAACAAAGCAAAGAAATAATGCAGCGCTTGTTTTTTGCACTGGATGTCTTGGCCTTAGAAGTCTATTGAAGAAAAATCCCATGGCAGCTTGAACTCTGATGAAAGTACAGAAAAAAACATACCACAAAGGGTTTCAGAACGTCATAAAGTACACAGCTGACTTCAAGTTATAATGCTTCCTTTCTTCATAGGAAATTGTTTCATTTTATCTGAACACATAAGTTTCACATTCATTCCCAGAAATCTTTTTATTTGCAGCAAACAGCACTTTTGGAGGGAAATAGACACTCTGGAGGGCAGTATTTGGCCAGAAAACAACACAAAGAGGGAAAATAACCCCTTCCCAGGCCTGTTCCCCTCTATTCCAAAGAAAAAACCATGGCCAGTTCTAAACACAATAGCAAAAAACACCTCAATGAAACATGGAACGTTTAGTGCTATTAAGAATAGCCCTATTGGATAATGCCAAAGGCCCATCTAGTCCAGCCTTGTATTCTAACTCTGGTGGACCACATGCTTTAGGGATGCCTGTAAGCAGGACCTGGATGCAATAGCCCTCTGGCCTCACTTGTGATTCCAGGCAATTGGCACCCTGAGGGATCCTGCCTTCAACAGTCGAGGTAGAAGCTAGCCGTCATGAAGTACACATTTGTTGGAAGAGAAGAACAACCGAAAGGACTCACTGACAGATTTATTGTGTTTATACTCAGCATGATTCTCTCAACTACATGGAAAGGTATTTGCTGAGGGGAGGTGGGGAGGAATGCATGTTTTCTTCCGGCTCCATGGTTTAATTATCCTAAAAAATGATTAAAAGTCTAGATGAAGTGCCAGCTTCCTTAATATTAATCTCAATCTTATTACACCAGTAAGGTAAGAAGGAGTGACTGGCTAATTTATTGGGATGGAACAAAGGGAGAAATGTCATTAAGTGCTGACATAAACATTTGCAAATTCAGTGAGCCAGGAAATAGCCATGTCCTTAATGTGTGTGAGAGAGAAGCGATTCGATTTCCCATTGCTAGGCTCAGGCATTCTAAAACAGATAGGCACCCTTGTCTGTACTGTATATCACTGGCTTGAATCAGACTCAGCTACGATTTTTTCGTTGAGAAAGAGAGATATGACTTGAGGAGAGGATAGAGGTTTGTAACATTATTCATAGAATGGAGAAAGTGGATAGGAAGACACACATCTTTTCTCTTAACACTACAGCCACTCAGTGAAGTTTATGGGCAGTAGAGTCAGCACCAGCAAGAGGAATGTTTTCACACAGTGGATAAACAACTTATGGGATTCACCAGCAAAGGATGTGGTGATGGTCACTATCTTAGATGGTTTTAAAGAAGGGCTTAAACAAATCTACAAAGTTGCTGGAAACCACAGCAGGAGAGCGTGCTTTTGTGCTCATGTCTTGTTTGTGGGTTTCCCACAGGCATCTGGTTGGTCATTGTGAGAACAGGATGCAGAATTAGATTGGCCAGTGGCCTGATCTAGCAGGCTCTTCTTATGTTCCTAAGACCTATGCAATGTGAATTCCTGTTACATATGAACTGGTTTTATGCCTCTGAATATCAAGAGACCTTCCAGAAGCTCTCTTTTTTTTATTGATCATGATTTAACTTCATGATGTTACCAGGGTGGTCACACGTGATCATGCTTTCAATAACATTTGCACCTGCTTCACTGGCAGTTAGTGCATCTCCTGCAGTCTCCTACTAAAATCCTGTAACATTTCACACCACAAATATTCCGAGCGCATGTCCCTCTTTCTTTGCACCACAGTATAAGAGTTCCCTCTCACGGCAATAATGTTTATAACACTAGGGAAGTATCACAGAACAACTAATAAAGTGGAATGATGTGTGGACAGTTCGGTATAAATTTACCACTAATGTACAATTATTGCATCAATGGCATGTTGTAGAATGCACCCACACACAGAAAAGACTAGTTTGGAGGGGACCATAATTTCTGGAAACCCACAGCAGATCCTCCTCACTTTGTCTGTGGGATCCAGTCTAGCCACTGGGTAAAAGTCTAGCCCTCCCTCTCCTCCTCTTGCACACCCTGACATCCACGCCCCCCCCCCAATCTGCTCCAGGGGCTTGGGGGAAGCCCCAGAGCAGATTTTTTGATGGGGCCAACAAACTTACACAATGACTTCATTGGATACAGTCCGAAACACAGGAGAACCTCTGCCTGCCAGTAGATAATGCTGGTGTGGACGTAACACTAATCCCCAGTAACTCTGGTAAGATACAAACGTGCCATGTTTTTGTGAAGTACTTCTTCCCTGGTTCTAGTGTGTTTACCACAAACCCTCGTATTTCCCTTTCAGCTATTTGAGGTGTTTGTTTCTTCTAATGGAGCAAAGCATTTAGGTTAGTGGATGTAGCATGTCATAAATGAACTGGAACCATTGGTAATGTTTCCATCCGTCTTATTTGACAGAAAAGTGTCTGTTTTTCTCATCATGGTCTGGGCACATGTAATGACTTCACCCACTGTTCCCTGTGCCAAACCACCAATGCAACTCTATCCCAAACTGCAGGCATGTGGTGATAGAATAGGCCCTCACAAAATGCTTTTTACAGCAATTTTAAGAAGTTAGGAACCAGTGACTTTTGAACAAACACTGTATCTCACAGCTCTGACAATGCAAGTGTTCCAGGGTCTAGATTTGCATCTCAATGCTTTTCAGCTGCTGTGCTAGAAGGATTGTTGGAGTCCTCTGCTGTATATGTTCTTATAAGGACCAAACTAGCTGGGCAAATATGATTACTGTAATGTGAAAAAGCTTTGTTATGTAAACAGCACCACAGGGAAGCCTGGCACCTATGGGAATTTCCCTTGAAATACAAAAAACAGCTTCTGAGTTTTTGCTGGGACTGCGGCAGGGGGAGAAAGAGTTAATGACTCAGTCCTGAGGTTGCTCAAGCTTCTCTGTGCCTGGTAATTACACACACACACCAAGTCTTATGGTGCTTTCTGGTTAAGTAAGAGCAGTTGGAGTCTTCAAAAGACACAAATATTCTCATCACTTGTCTCCTTCCTATGACTTCAATAAAAACATAGGAGGGTTTTTAATTATGGCCATATAGGGAACATGAAGGTTTTTCTTGGCAGACAGAAGATGTGACATAAACTGTTACAAGGTTTTGTGTTTTGCTTGCTTTTTTTTTTTTTTTTATACACATGACACAGCTTTTTGACCTCTGAGCAAATCAGTTTGCAAGAGGTTTTTCATTAGTTTGGTGGGTGACCAATGTGTGAAATGTGGCCCCTTAATCATCAGTGCATCATTTTTCTAACACACACACACACACACACACACACACACACTGCAAGTCCTTATGAAGATTTTATATAATACATTTGCTGCATTGACCTGACCGTTGTGTTCTGCTTTGTGAGTGTGACTCATTTTCAGGGGATGGGGGGGGGGGGGAACGGATGGGATAGGCAGGAATATTGCACAGAGAGTATCCATACACAGATAATGCTTGACCCCATGGTACAAAACTATTTGTTTGGAATGCATCCTGGTGAATCATCTTTCCAAACCTCCCAAGAATCCCCAAGCAAGCTGAGCACATAAGGGTGTGATCAACATGCAGAGAAATTGTTTACTTCTGATGGAACTTTCCTTATATTAAATAGTCGGCATGCTCATGGAAGACAAGGGTAGCAAAGGCTGCTAACTACAATAACTATGTTTCACCTCCACTGTTAGAGGTGTTGCATTTCTGAATACCAGTTGCAGAGTCCTGCATGTCCAGTTTGTAGGCTTCTCAGGGGCATCTGGTTGGCCACTGTGAGAACAGCAGGCTGGACTAGGTGGGCCATTGGCCTGATCCAGCTGGCTCACCTTATGTTCTTATGCTGCATGCATGCAGACATGCTACTGAGACTGCATCTGCTTCTAAAAAGTGAGCCTGTACTGCCTTCAGTGCTGTTAACTAGTTGTCACCATACACAGGCAAGGCTCTGGGAACCTTGCCTTTTGGGAGGCAGGTAAAATAATAGCATAGAACAGAAATGAGGAGCTTGTGGCTTTCCATGTCTTAGAATAAGATAAGATAGATAAGATAAGATAAGATAATTTATTGTCATTGCACAAGTACAAGCACAACGCTATACAAGTGCAACGAAACTGCACGCCCCCCATAAAAACAGAAGAAAAAACAAAACAAAAAGCAGCACAAAACACACACACACCAAAGAAAGCCACACATACCCACACATACACCCATCACAGCTCTCCAAGATCATATTATCTGGTTACAGCGTTTAAGATGGTTATAGCTCTTGGGTAGAAACTGTTCTTCAATCTATTTGTTCTTGATCTAATTGTTCTATATCTTCTACCCGAAGGCAGTGGTGCAAAGAGGCTATGTCCTGGATGAGATGATCCTTTAAAATATTGTTAACCTTTTTAAGGCAACAGGAACTGTATAGTTCTTCCAGAGATGTAGTGCTGGAAGGCTAATCCAAATCCCTGCAATGCGGGAATCGCTTTGCTTCATGTGGGGCTCGAACCCACGACCCTGAGATTAAGAGCCTTGTGCTCTACCAACTGAGCTATCCCTCCCATCATCCCTGAGCATTGGCCATGCTTGCTGGGGCTTGTAGGAGTCTGGAGGGCCATGACTTCACCATCCCTGGCACAGAAAGTGTCAACCCTATATCACTGAAAGGCAAGGTATCATGTTTTGAAGAAGGAAGATTAAGGAATCTTGGGCAAGTCGCCCACAGTGCTCCCTGCCCCTGCTGCTCTGCAGTGGCCCTTTTCAGACATTTTATCAAAGGTGATGCAGGTCAGCGACACAGCCTGCAGCTGTGATCCTATCCCCACCCCCACCCCCCAAATTCTACATAGATAGAATTTTTTAAATCTCCCTGGGTCAGAAAAGCATCAGTCACTCTCTTCAGAAGTGCCGCTTGCTTACATCATGTTTGCCTCAAACTCCCTTTGATGCCTTTGATTCGATTGAAGAATTCTGCTGCACCTGCCAATCTTCTCTCTCCTGGCTCTAGGGAGATAAAATGGGGACGTCTCTGTGTTTTTTGCCGTCTCCCTGCCACCCACTCTGCCTCAAGTAAGCCAAAGGCGTCCCATGTATTCTCATAAGTAAGTGTGGGATGGACGTCTCAGGAGTCTTCACACTGTTTTTCTCCAGGCTAAACTGGCTCTGCTTTGCGTCCTTTCTAGTGTTTTTGCCTGGCTGAAATGCCATTGATCTCTGGTAATGGCCCTTGTTTGTCTGGATGGGGAACGGAATGCGTAGCCTATGGTGCAAAGGTAAAACTCACAGTTGTTACTCTGCTCGCTTTTGCCTCTGGCCCTGCTCACCACTGTGTGGCCCCCAGAAGAGAATGAGGCCCCTGGGCTGAGAATGGTTCTTCAATGGTGAGGGGGTGTGGCCTAGAGAGAGGGTGTGGGGGGCAGATGTAGAAGCTTGGTCCCCGGCCCCGAGATTCTTCACTCCTGTCCTAAAGAATTCTGAGAATTATAGTTTGGTGAGAGCAAGTGTGCTGGAATAGATTCCTCCCCACTCCTTACAAAACTATGGGGTCCAGGTGAGAAGGAATGACTGTTAAATAGTTTGTGACAAAGATGGACACAAAGACCAGCATCGCAGCATTCTCCTGCCCCGGCCCATCCCTCAGCAGGGGTGAAACTGGACTTTATTTCACCTGGGTCAGACTCAGTTTGGCACACACACCCATGCGCATTTGTGTACACACACACACAATGGAGCCCCTCTGCAGGCTTCACCTGGAGCAAAAAAACCTGGCTAGCCCCCTGCCCCCGCCCCCTGCAGCTACAGCTCTGCCCTCAGACATACACATATAGAGGGGAGAGAAATGGAGACAGGAATGCCTTTACAGATTGAGGCCCTTTTTCTGTTTGTCCACAGATATCCTTCACTACCCTGCAGTGTTTAAATATACAACAATTAGGTAGGATTGGGGAGCAAAAAAAGAAAAAGAGGGTAAAGGCAAGGGAGCCACAGCTGAATATCAGAGGAAACTATCGGGTATTATAAAGTGACTCAGCAGGTGAAACTAATTGCTGACTCTGCTAGAGAGTCTGTCACTGTTAGGCTGCAGGGCAGCTTTGGCAATAGGAAATTAACCCAACAGACGAAGCTGATCCTATGGAAGGAATGCGGATTACTATCTGAGGAAATTAAATGCAGGGGTATCCCACAAAGAATGTTCTTATCCAGGGATCTTTGCTTTCATCGCTGAGGTGGAAAAAGTTGGGGCTTATCTATGTTCCATGTTCACGGTGCCAGAGTGCTGTTGATGTAGACTGACCTGCAGCATCTACATTGAAAACATCTGGGAGCTGGTATTAAATACTCCCAGAAGCTGCGTTTTTAAACTGCTTTGAGGAGGGCAAATGTCCCTGCTAAAAGAACAGTTGACCTAATAGCAGAGCAGGAAGTCCCAAGAACAGACCTGTCCTGGTACGATATTGGCCCAGTCCCCATCATCATTGGCCTTTGTCTGCACAAAAAACTCACTGTGTATTATCACAACCTTGCTTTCTTTCTGGTTCATAGCACACAGCACTGAGGAGGATGGTGGGGGAATACTTTATTGTTCCTTAAATCAACTGTGTAACCGGACAGCTACACTTGTGCTATTATTGGATTCCTTCAGCACTGAAGGCACAAGCTTGGGCAGTAATAAACTGCAGCGTAACTAAGCCCTTAAGAGGGAGCTGCTCAACTACTTTCCGAAGGCAAATACAGAGACTACCTGAATTCTCTTGTATGCTTACCACAACCAGAGCTTCTAGACTTCTGAAAGGCCCCAAAGCAGAAACTGCTGGCCCTGGGGAATTGCCCAGGAAATCCATTTCGTTTGACTTTAAATGCATTCAAGTGGAGCGCAAGACCTGATGCATAACTTTACATATGGAGTTATTTATACACACTATGAGCTTCGGTGTTTGGAATGCTGCAATGTTTACTTGGTACATGTGATTTTACCATCATTCTTTTCTTTAATGAGGCAGCAATAGGCAGGCTTCCTTACCCGGAGAAAGGATGCTTATGTTCCTTATTTCAAAAGGCCACTGCTTACTCTAAAAGCCTAAGGGTCCCACAGAACGCTACAATGTGCCTTTTTATGTCCACATACTGTCCATGGGACGTTGCGGATTTCCTCCTTTCAGATTCCAGAGTTTCCAGTTGCCCATTAGTTATTTAAAAAGTTGATCTGGCCTTCCCACCCGTTGCTCAGAAGGGTAACCTGTGAGGGACTGCAAAGGACTCTGGGAGCAACAAGAGGAATGCGAGAGGTGCCCAGGCTTCCATGGCAAAACAAGGTGGCACGAAAGCAGCGCACTTTGGAGACAGTCCTGGCAAACATATATTGAAAGAAAAACCATTTTGGCACTATGCATGCCAGCTCGGCAGGCCAACATGCAAACGACAACCATGCAATAAAATAAAATAGCCCCATTTAACTTCAACACTATTTTCCCTTTGAAGTAAAAAAAAAAAAAGTAGAACAGTATTGGCAAAAGTAAAGCACAGGTCGGAACTCAAATCTGGCTTTTGTTTTGCTTGTCTTCCCCTCCTTTCTTCGGAGTCAGACTGAGAAGGAAAATCTGCCTTTTGGCAAGCTAAACAAATTACACTTTGCTAAAAGAAAAAGGGGTGGTGTTTTTCTTTTCTACTATTTCAGGGTAACCTAGCAAGAAGTAGATTTCCAGCAGTGTGGCTCAGTCAGATCCTATTGTTTTCCTCCAAATTCTCAGGAAACTCGTCCCAGAAGCAGTTACAGGATTAATCCCAGCACACGGTGGCAGACCAAAAACGCACCGGCCTCTCTAGAAGGGGCGGGGGCCCCGCAGAGACCCGTCCTGTGAAGCATGCCTAGAAAGCGAGTCGCCTACTTACAGTACCTCTTGGCAAGCAGGAAATGAACAGGAGCTGCAAGAGGACCGCGAGTCCTAGCTGGGTCCAGGGTGCTCTCTCCATGCTGCTCAGAGTCAGGCCGCCCAGGGCAAGCGGGTGCCTGCTGCTCAGGGAAAGGCAAGGCAAGGCAGGCAGGCGAGCAGCTTTTGCTGGGACCTCTGCAAGTGGCGCTTCTGTGAAGGCTCTCAGATTTCAGACCTCGGCTCGGCTCCCCTCATCATCAGAAGGGGGAACTACCTTCGAGAGGCTCCTCAGACGGCCAGAAGCAAGACGACGTCACCCCCCAAAAAACCTCTCAGCTGCTCCTTTTAACTCCTTCTGCGCGGGAGGGGAGCGAGAGGAAGGGACCCGTTGGACGCCCAGCAACACGCGCGTCGCGCTTCTCGAGTGCAAGGGACACGAGGTCATCGCGGAGGGGCGGGGAAACGGGCGGACAATGTGCTTGGGGAAGCGTATCTTGTGAAAGATACCTGGAGGAGCAGGGCTGCATCAGAGCCAGCAGGGATCCCTCGAACCTCTTTTCTGTGCCGAGGTTTAACTCTTGGGCCGTGTGCATCTGAACATGTGCAGAATTCCAGAGAGAGTGACACAGCAGCCAGGGACCTTACTGGGTGCTTCCGGGCTGTTGTTTGATTGAGGTGTGATTCAATCACATGGCGGCAAATTTAAGTTGGAAGTTGAAGCTGATTTGGCGCTTTTGTGCAACCAACTCATCTCCCTCAATTGCTATAAGAAAAGTGACTGGAAAGAGCGGGATGATGAGCTTTGCATGATGGACCGGGGTATAACAGCAAGCAAATCAGAATGAATGCTCAATAAAGGCCCAATGTCATCTAACTCCCCCCACAAACTTTATGCACACAAATTGGGGTGAATAATCAATAAACACTGGAAGCAGCCATTGTCTTTCTTATAGTGGAGCAGAACAGCAACAGGAATCTCCTGACTCCACCCAGCTACAAGTACCAACACCAACTAATACCGGTAGCTAAACTATACAACAGGAACATAAGAAGAGGTTGCTGGATCAGGTCACTTGCCCATCTAGTCCAGCATCCTGCTCTCACAATGGCCAATCAGGTGCCTGCCTATGGGAATCCCAAAAGCAGGACCTTGGTACTGTACAACAGCACTTTTCCCTCCTGAAGTTTCCAGCAACTGGGATTCAGTAGCATACTGCCCCCAAACATGGAGGCAGAGCATTGCCACCATAGCCCCACGGATAATGCATGGGGCAGTAATCTAGTGTGCCAGCACTCTGGAACCCCACTGCAACAATTGGCTTCTGGGTTTTTCCTGTACGGTATATATTTATCAGCCCCTTCGGGCCCTGCATTTTATGTGCAGCTTTTATGATTCCAGTGCACTCCGTAGATGAGATGCAAGCTTTTCCTTTGAAATGCTGAATGTAAACAAAGCGTTATGACAGATACCAAGATGAAAGAATTATGGGTTTGGGAGATTCTCAAAAGGTTATGTCATTCAGCTGACACTGAGGCAGGCTTTTCTAATACATTAATTCTTCTAACAACCAACTCTAAAACAAAAAAGAAACTCCACAGCTCTTCTTTTAAAGCCGATCTGATGGGGAGCTAAGATGGCTAGGGATTGAAGGGCAGGATACAAATCTGCTTAAAGAAAGAAATGTGTGTGCTAAATATATGGTGTGATAGTTGCTCCCGCATAGTGATTCCCCTCTCCCGTATCCAAACATGCAACACCCACCACTGCCATGTGCTCTCTGAAGTGACATAGAACGGAGAGAATTTTGCTTAAATTAGAAAGTAGTTAAACATAGAACCACAGCTAGTCTCGTAAATTGCAACAATGGAAAACCTTCTGGATGATGCAATGCCATATTCTACTCCGATGTAATGAAGTCAATAAAGGGATGCAAAATGATTTCAGAAGATTCTGAGTTTGGTTGATTCTGAAGCTTGCAGAACTCAGGTCCAGCGCTTCTCAGGTGGGCACCACTGCCATTCTAACTAAGAGAGAGAGAAATAGTACTATTTTTCTAGGGGGGTGAGGTACAGGTACTCACCATGAACGCCTCCCTTGTTCTCTTAGAATGGCAATGGTGCCCACCTGAGAGGTGCCAGAACTGAGTTCCAGCAAGTTCTGGCTGGAAAAAAGCCCAGTTCCTGCCTCTGTTCATCAAGCTGCTTCTCACTCCCTTTTAAATTCTCCTCTTCCTCAGGATCTTTCTCATCTTTTTCTTTTTAAACAAACCAAGCCATTCCAGAACCATCTTACCTGCTCCTTTCACATAATAATAATAATAATAATAATAATAATAATTTTTATTTATACCCCGCCCTCCCCGGCAATGCCGTGGATATTCCCACAAGCTGGGAATATATATAATAGGATATTCCCACAAGCTGTAGAAATGGCTAGCTACTCAAACACAAGAAGAGCCTGAAAGATCAGGCCCATGGACCATGCAATTCAGCATCCCATTGCCAATGGCCAACCAGATGCCTGTGAGAAACCCCCAGGCAGGACCTGAGCACAAGAGCACTCTCCCTTTGGTTGGCTTTAAAAAAGAGCCTTAGAGAAATTCATGGAGGATAAGACTACCCATGGCTATTAGTGTGCTGGGAAATTCAAGCTGCACAACAAACCCAGTCCCTCCCACCCACCAAGCCCAAATTTTGACTTTTTGTCATAAGGCAACTGACAGGGAAATGTTTGGATAACAAGCATTGGAACCTAGGATACCAGGGTTCATCTATTCCACTTTAGTGCTTAGACAGGGCTAGTGAACAGGATAGCAAAACCAGGAACATTGGAGAATGGCCATGGTATTCCCTGCAGGGTGTGGGCCTTATAGATGCCTCTCAATGCCTGTCCCTGATACCAGTCCTTGTCAGAAGCGACACAGCTATGCATACACAATAGACCCTCTAAGTATCCCTATTTTCCAGGGATGTCCCTGATTTAGAGAAGCCACTCAGGTTTCTGATTTGATCCCAGAATGTCCCACTTTTCCTTAGGATGTCCCTATTTTCATTGGAGAAATGTTGGAGGGTATAGAGTTACCCGACCCCCAAGCCGTCTGAAGGCAATCCTGCACAGGGAATTTTTTGTAATTTTTAATGCTTTATTATGGTTTTTATATATGTTGGAAGGTGCCCAGAGTGGCTGGGGCAACTCAGTAAGATGTGTGGGGTATAAATAGTAAAATTATCATTATGGAATGGGACGTCTCAATTTTCATTGGAGAAAAGTTGGAGGTTATGACACTATGCATTTAAATCACACACACACACACACACACACACACACACACACACACACACCCCACGCAGGATTCTAAGAACTGTAGTTTACCCTTCACAGAGCTAGAGTTCCCTGCACCCTTAACAAATTACACTTCCCATGTCCTTTGGGGCAAGTAATATGCTTAAAATGTAGGCAGTCATAGTCCCACCTGATGAAACCATTTAGAGAGATGGAGGGTGGGAAACGTAAGCACACTGAGAGCCCGAAGCATATCTGTATCTCTGAACACAAATTAAATTCAAATGGAACGCAGCCCCGAGGTTTGAGCAGAAGCAGCAGTTTAATGAAAGATTATCACTAATTTTTATTTCCCCCTTCAGCACATAATTGCTGACTTCAGGCGCCCTTTTGGTAAAGAGGTAGCAAAACACGTGTCTGTAAAATACGACTTTTAAATGAAATGCCAGACTACATTGTAGCATCAGATGTGAACATTTTTCTAACTTACTTACAACAACTAGAAATGCACTGCCCTTCATGGGCAGCTGCCCCCATCCAAATCAGGACAAATCAATACAAATCCATGCAAATCTGAGGTTCTGCCCCCCCAACAAAAGCCTGCCCCCTCTAACAAAAATCCTGGCTATGCCCATGCTTCCCTTTGAACTGTAGGTTCAACCACATGGGCAGGCAGTACAATATCTAGAATTTGCAAAGTCCTGTGTTCATATTCCTTCAGGAGCACTTAAAGGCCAGAATAGTGTGCTGGGCTTCCTATGCAGCTGATTTTTTTTCCTTTCCTTTAAAAGGTGCACACAATGTGGTCATCATGTTGATACTGCTTTAAATCAATAATTTTTGGTGGGGGAGGAAGGGCTTGGTCCTCCAGAACAGAGGCACCTCCCCATCCTGCCTTTAGTTGCTACTTGGATGCTTGGTGCCTGGATGGAGTGAAGAGGCTCCACTCACTTGGAAGCCAAACCACTAGCCCAGATCAAGTTCTACCCATTAAGTCATCCCAAGGACACAACTGTAACATTGTTTTGTTTTTTTTTAATGTGCATCTTGTTAAATGTAAAGATGTATAGCATCACATCTACTTTGGCCCTGAGGGATGCAGCCCACACAGGTGCAAAATAGGCACTTAATATTCTCAGGTTCAATTACAAGCAGAAAACCATTCCTAGAGTCCAGAAGACTCTCCTCAAAATACACCTAGCTGCCCAGAGCGGCTGGGGAAGCCCAGCCAGATGGGCAGGGCATAAATAATAAATTTATTATTATTATTATTATTATTATTATTATTATTATTATTATTATTATTATTACAAGCTCAGTAAAGTTGTATTGGCCTGGTCTGCACACCACACTAAGCCAAAACATTGTTTAGCGCAAGTGTGTGAGAGGGAATTGTGGCTGCTTTTCTCCTCAGCCATTTTGTTGCAGCACTGCAGTAGCCTAAGCCATGGATTGGCTTAGCTTGTCATCCAAACTCTGACTCATAGTTGGCTCTCCCAGAGAAACCACAAGAAGCTGTACACCAAGAACAAACCTTGGTTACTGCTTGGGTTAGCTTGGAGAGAGTTAAATCACAAGCTGGGAGAACAAACTGGGTCAAACCATGGTTTACCTCAACAGAAAAACAACCAGGGAGTGAAGTGGCTTCAATGTCCTCCCCAGAATTCACATTACACCATGGCTTGGCTTAACATGATGTGCGAACCAGACCATTGTGAGCCCACTATTTTTGATTTTTGGATTCACACATAACATAGTTCCAATGTAAACTGGTAAATTATCAGTGGTGAAATAGTTCTGGACTATTGTGTTAAATGGGAAAGTATCTCAAACTCCTGGCTAAATCGACAGAGGTTTTCCCCCTTCATTATTTCTGTGTAAAACAAACATTTGTCTGCTGAAGATTCTTTCAATAAGGTTACATAGTTCACCATGATTTAAAACATGAACATTGGCAGACAATAATCTCATAGCATGATCTAATCATGTTTGGTATTTCAAAGTCAGGGTGCAAAAGGGGAGAGAGCAAGAAAGCTGGCAGAAATATATTGATTTCAAATTTGGCAACCCTGTAGATGTTGTAACTATCTCTATGGAAATATTGTCAGAAAGTTGTTGCTTTTCTTCAAAGGCAGCTTTCCAGATTCCTCCCACCTCCCCAAAATATATTTTAGTAGATAACATTGCTTGACAGACTATGGTAGCTAGATCTAGACCAGCCTTTTCCCCAACCTGGTGTTATCCAGATGTTTTGGAAAACAGTTGCCATCAGCACCAGTCTGCAAGGCCAATGGTGCTTTTAATGGCCTGAAATATCCCCTGGTGTTCCAGTGCTGTGTGTTGATTCCAAAACAGCTTTAGGCCCCATCTGCACCATAAATTTTAAAACAATATCATACCACTTTAAACAGTCATGGCTTCCCCCAAAGAATTCTGGGAACTATAGTTAGCTGGGAATTGTTAGGAGACCCCCTATTCCCCTCACAGAGCTATTATTCCCAAAGTTCCCCGGGAAGAGTGATTGATTGTTAAACCATTCTAGGAACTGTAGGCCTGCGAAGGAAATATGGGATGAGAGATGGGGAAAATCCTGTTTCACCTTGTTCTGTGCACTAAACAACTTAGATGAATCCTGCCCTTTGTTAAAAATAAATAAATGAGGATCCATAAAGATTCATAGCTGGGATCTGTGTTTTGGAATCATAGCAGTGCTTGAAAGATCCACGATTTTTACAATTCAATCAACTGAGACAGGGAGTGATACTCATTAAAGTTTTACACAGAGTAGACCCACTGAAGTTAATGAACATAACATAGGGCTTGTCCACACTTCTGCTTGTCCTATGCCTAAAAAGCATGGGTCTGATTTGTTTCCTGTGCTTTCTAGAAATTGGTATAAGCTGCTTTCCCCTGGAAAACACGCTCTTTACTGCTGAATTGGAACAAACAGCAATCAATAGAAAACACAATTGCTGTTTGTTCTGATTCAGTGGTAAAGAGTGGGTTTCCCTGGGGAAAGTGGCAGGGGAAAGGGAGGTGTGGAAGAGCCCTAAGTTAGATACATTAATTCCAGTGGGTCTACTCTTTGTAAAACATAATTAAATACCACCTAAAGGGTGTGTGTGTGCATGCCATCTCTCTCTCTCTCCCTCCTCCTTCTCACCCCTGACGCCTGTTTTTACCCCTCCTAGTCTTCCAGACTGCTCTCCTTTCTTTCCTACCATTTTGGTCACTCCATTTTCAATTCAGCTTCTCTGTTAACTTCAGCCAAACACAGACTTCAAAAGCACTTAGAACTGAAAGAGGAAGTGGGACACAGTGTCATCCTTCCAGCTACTTTTGGTGGGGGGAGGTAACCACCATTGCCACCACCTGATGGAGGGGGCAGTGAGGGGAGGACTCATCGCGGGTACCTTGGTACCCGATTTTATAAGAATGAATGAATGCCACTGTATTGCTGCTAAGCATTGTGTTATTAATAATAACCTTAGAGATCAAGGCCGGAATCCAGATTGCTCCTTTCCATATACCCAAAAGCTTTCATGAAGGCTAGCGTGAAAACATCCAAGTAACTATGTATAAATATTGTTACTGTAGAAACACATATTCTTCCCCTCTTCTTCCTTGCCTTCTCTTTCTTCCCCTTCTGCTGTTGTCACCCTGTGTTGAATTATTGATCACAAGCCCTCTGATCAGAAACCTGTCCTCTTCAATGGTATCAAATTGTATGGGAAATGGCCTTACTAGAAAAGCTAACCAATAAACCGAAACTGACACGGGGACAAATAGAAGAGGACGCCTTCACCCCGGGATGGAAGCCCTTTATCACATACACAGCCCAACAAGACAACAACAACAATAATCCACTGACAGCATACGAATCAATTTGGCTTATCTGACCCAACAAGCCCCCCCTCCCCTCACAAATGCAAACAAACCCCACTGCAGCCAACCACAGACAAGCAACCACACCCTGCCCCCCAATACCTCTCACTACCAAGGAAATGTAATAAATCAGGCACGTCCAACAAGTAGATCGTGATCTACCGGTAGATCACTGGACGTCTGTGGTAGATCACTGGTAGACCAGTGGCTCCCCCCAAGGAAGCTGAACAACTTTGGCTCCCTTAAAAAAAGCTCAACATTTTGGCCCTTCATCCCCCCCCAAAACAGGCCTTCCCTCCTCCCTAAAATAACTTCAACAAGTTTGACCTGAACCCCCATAACAGGGCTTTCCTTGCTAACAAAAAGGTCAAAAACTTTGACCTGAACACCCAAGAAACGGGCTTCCCTCTTCCCTATAACAAAGCTCAACAACTTTGACCTGAACCCCCAAAAAGGGGGTAGATCACTGCCAGTCTTTGTGAGTAGATCACAGTCTCTTGGGAGTTGGCCACTCCTGTAATAAATGAATAGAAAGAGTACCTACCCAGTTGATGCTGACACAAAACCCCACACGTACACTATACGAAAGATTATAAGCCTCACCATCCCATCCCATCCCACCTCACCCCTCCTCTCCCCTCTCTTCTTCCTGGACCTTATACTGTACTCAACACTAATGTCTCACAACAAACGTACTGTAACTGATCTGTAAGAAAGACTGTACAACCTGGAAAAAGAGACAAGGCATGTACTTTTGTAAACCAGGAAAATCTTTAATAAAAATAAATTTAAAAAGAAGAAAGAAACCAGTGCTATGCGCACCAATGGCAGGTTGTTGAGGATGGTGATGCCCCATTGAGTTGGTGGAGCATATTGTGAGGCCCTCTGGACAAGATATCAGCTTCTGCCCTATAATATGAATAGTCAAAAATATCAAAAGCAGCTTCTTCACTTGCACAGAAGGCTGCAGGATGCCAGAGTGGACCCTGGAAAAGGAGTGTATCACTGTGAGAAAGTGGTGTCTGCTGTTTCCAAGCAGTTATCAAAGGCAGTGCCACAGAGAGCATCCAACGTTAAGAAGGACATGAATGACCAAGATCAGAAGGAAAAGAAGGGTCACAACTTTCTCATCAAATGAAGTTAGTACAGCTGGTCGTTGCCATGACCTGATTTTTCGGAAGAACTTGGTTCCCATAGATCTATGCAAGAAACTAATTGTGGGCCTTGGAATGGGGTGGGGTGGGGGAGCAGAATCAGTTAATTTGTGGCAATGATTCATCTTGACCCTCAAACACTGAAATCTCAGTAAGAGCAAACATATGCAGCACATTTTCCATTAATGAAATTTTCACTCTGTAGAAGCCAATGGCTATTGTGTGAATTGAAGGGAAGCTATTTCGGATTTTGCAGCTACTTGGGGGGGGGAGTGTAAAATTACCTGATATATCTCATCAGTGAATTCCAACATATGTCACTTGTTTTTCTGTAACAAGCTGATCAAACGATTAGGGTTCAAAGCCTAATTGCAAATACTTAAACATTGAGTCAAAAGGGACCCAGGTGGCGCTGTGGGTTAAACCACAGAGCCTAGGGCTTGCTGATCAGAAGGTCAGCGGTTCGAATCCCTGCGACGGGGTGAGCTCCCGTTGCTCAGTCCCTGCTCCTGCCAACCTAGCAGTTCGAAAGCACGTCAAAGTGCAAGTAGATAAATAGGAACCGCTCCGGCGGGAAGGTAAACAGCGTTTCCGTGCGCTGCTCTGGTTCGCCAGAAGCGGCTTTGTCATGCTGGCCACATGACCTTGGAAGCTGTACGCCAGCTCTCGGCCAATAAAGCGAGATGAGCGCTGCAACCCCAGAGTTGGACACGACTGGACCTAATGGTCAGGGGTCCCTTTACCTTTTAAACATTGAGTCTTTGGATGGGACTCAGTGAATAAATGAGTCCCACTAGAGGAAGCCTATGCAAGGATTGCCACTAGCTCTATAGGGCTTTCCCCTCCCTGCAGCCCCCTTGTCCCCTGAAATTGGGTCTGGGAGGGTCGGGAGAATCCCCAAGAATACAGGGGGTGGGGAGAAGAAGACCCTTCCTTCTGACAAGCTGACAACCTTGCACTGATGAAACAATTTTTCATAGCACTACACTGAATTCCTCCCATAATCTCTTTATTGGCATGAATCTGTTCTTCCAGGTCTGTTTCGGCCATATCTAAATCTTCTTAGCCCTATTATGACATTATCATGTATACATAGTCATGCTGTTCTCCAGATGGATCCTTTCCAACTCCACCCCCTGCAGCCCATCTTTTGTGGGGTCATGCCTGAAAAGGCTTTCTCCTTCAAAGCTATTTCTTTTCTGGAAGAAGAGGCAGCTTAGAAACTATTTGTTGTTTTCCATTATTTACAGATTTGGTCAGCTACAAATTGACGCTACCATTCCTTGCTTAACTGATAACCGTTGTTTATCTTCTCTTCTTACTGTAAGCCATTTTTGATATATTAAAAAACCACAAGCATGTGAAAAATGGAGTCGTGAAGAATCACAGCTGTGAAGTGACGCTCCAAAACTCAATGGTTCATGCTCAGTTTGAGGCTGGAGAAGTTCCACTGAAGTCTTAGGCCAATTTTCAAAATTTGGGTAAGAAAGGAGAGAATTAGCTTGCCCAGCTACACTGGGGATTGTCACCACTGCATGCCTTCCTTACATACTTGGCCAAGCCCCTTCCTTTCCCCCTAGTTTGCAGATTACGGAGTGGTTCAGTATGCATGTAACTCCCTCCCCATCTGCAAACTGGTCCTGCCACATCTTAATAAACAGGCAGCCTAAAAGCCAACAAGAATATACTACTGGAACTTGAAAGCCATGGTACTTCTAGACCTGCCCTTTATGACACATTTGGAGTTCCCCATGCCCTCAGTTTTAGGTGTACAGTCACATAATGTCAAACTGTATTTGAACATGTCTCAGTTCCCCCCTGCCCTTGGATTATGTGGATTTTTCCTAACTGGGAAAAAAATCTAAGAAGTACAGTAAAAACTAGCATAGGTGTGAAAGGTGGCAGTTCCAAATCCAGTTGAAAGTGAAATTATTCAGTCTCTGTAGATTGTTCCTTTCGGACATCTTTGATGACGCTTCCTTTTTTCCATTTTGGTACAGCTCAGCACACCTGTGCTATTTTGTTTCTAGGAGCAGTCATAACAAGTTGCTGTTTCCTTTCAAACAACAACAACAATTTTATTATTTGTATGCTGCCATTGGACTGGACTGCCCCAGCCACTCTGGGGCCGCCCAACAAATATTAAAAACACAAGAAAACCTGAAACATGTTTTTTTTTCCTGTACAGGGCTGCCTTCAGATGTCTTCTAAAGTTCATATAGTTATTTATCTGTTTGAACTCTGATGGGAGGACGTTCCACAGGGTGGGTGCCACTACTGAGAAGGCCGTCTGCCTGATTTCCTGTAACTTCACATCTAACATCTCGCAATAAGGGAACCGCCAGAAGGCCCTCAGAACTGGATCTCAGTGTCTCGGCTGAATTATAAGGGTGGAAATGTTCTTTCAGGTGTACAGGGCTGAAGCAGTTTGCTGCCAAAAAGAGCTTCATGGTGGCAGCAAGAGACTCTCATTCTCCTTGCACATGACCTTCATACAGCAAAGAAAAATGCTACCGATACATTTGAACTGTGTTTTGTTTCCTTTTATATATACAGTAACTTGTTGCAAGTCTTGTATTCCAATGAGAAACCCAGAGTGCACATGGGGCTGTTCTAATTGCTAATACTATAAGAGCTGATGGATAAGATTATAAAATTTATTTTTATTATTTGTACTTACGGCCTGCTCTTCAGCAAATGATTCTAGGGTAGGTTGCAGTAATATCACAATTCAAATAAGTATAACATACAATTAAAATCATAAAACAATACCACAATGTGTGAGTGCTGAATCTCTTTTAATCCCATTAAATGCTAAGATGCATTTATCATTGCATTGCTTTATGATGCAATTTGTATCTTTGTGAAAGTTTGAAAGTGCCTTTTTGCATACGTCCTTCCAAGTTAGAATAAGAGTATAAGAGAAGCGCCGCTGGATCAGGCCAGAGGCCCATCTAGTCTATGACTCTGTTTTCACAAGAGCCAACCAGATGTCAAGTCCTATTGATTTCCTTCCAATGTGGTGTGCTTAGGAACACAGTTATGAGCTATCAGCTAAAAGACTTCAGCACTTCATAGAAAACACATCTTAACTCCACTTGCAGACAGGCAATGATATGAGGAGCCTGGAGGAGAGCTGAATTCTCCTCATAAATGGAAAAAACATTGAGCAACAGCTAAATCTGGGTAAAATATTTCCAAGCAAAAGAGGAAATGAGTCAAAAAAATACACCAAACAAATAACAGACACAAGTAAAGATAATGGACATGAGTATCCTTAGCCCTGTCTTAACAGACATCGGAGAAATAATCACCATTTTTATATTCTAGTTAGCAAAATCTTATTTGGCCTACTGCACTTTATTCTTCATTGGTGGTTCATAAACTACCTTTAGTATGACATGGCAGCTGAGGTGCTAACTGGGACCAGGCCTATGGCTTCTGGCCTGTTTCCAAGCTCAATTTAAGATGCTGGTTTTAACTTTCCAAACCTTACCTCAGGTATCACCTCTTGCCTCACAAACCTGCTTAGGTCCTAAGATCCTTACCAGAAGCCCTTTTGTGGTCCCTCCTGCCATCTGAGATGATGCAGGTGCTGACCCAGAATAGGACCTGTTCTGTTCTGGAATATACTATAAAGTAAATATGCAGCTTAAAATCCCTCAAACCCATCTTCTTCCTTTACTGAGTAACACCTACTAGGGCTTCTGAAACATAAAACAGTCTATTATTCAGCTGAATGAGGGAGGAATAAGGTGATAGAATGGACTGTACCATTTTAAATTACAGCTGAAATAACACAACTTTTGAATGTGTCTCCATGTTGAAAAAAGAGACACGCACAAAACCTCTCTGCAAATAGAAAAAGTTACATATCCAGAAGAAAAGTCCCAGCCCAGTTCTTTGCTGAGGTGCTGGCTTTCTTCTTGCAACCAGCTTTTAACATAAAGATGAAAAGTGTGATTCTCCATTAGTGCTGAAATGGTCTCATTCATTCTGCCTCCACAAAACATGACACCACGCTATATATTTTAAGCAAATTCAACGCACATTTAAAGCACATGGCTTCCCCCAAAGAATCATGGGAACAAGGTGCTGAGAACTGTAGGTCTACAAGTAGGAAACTGCAGTTCCCAGAATCCTCCGTGGAGAGGAAGCATGTGCTTTAAAAGTGCATTGAATGTGCTTCAAATATATGGTGTGAATGCCCTTCTCTCGCTTGGACCTTTATGCTTCCTAAATAGACTCCCTGCATGAACTCCAGCTGTTCAATAGGATCATTTCTTTGTTTATTTTTTATCATTATATATTCAATTTCTATGCCACCTGTTATGTACTGAGCTGAATCCTAGAACAATAGGATCCAAAATGCAGCAGTCTGATTGGTCCTAGAACAATAGGATCCAGAATGCAGCAGTCTGATTGGTCCACAGGAGCCACCCAATCCAGGTGGAAGTGAATCAGTGACCTGATTGGCCTGCAAGAGCAGCCAATCAGGCTCCTGGATGAAGTGAATCCGCAACCTGATTGGCCTACAGGAGTAGCCCGGAATTAGCCAATCACGTGGGGCCCATTGTGTAAATAATATATATATATAGCAGACGTTTTGGGGAAAGATTCATTCCTTGCTACTATGAGCTGAATAAAGAGCATGAAATTCTTACTTATCAAACCTTTATTAGGCATTTTACAGATAAAATCGCGAGAGATAGAATCACGTACAGGAGCCTTAAAGTATATACAAAGAAGCAGCAGTTGAGTACGTAGGCTGGTTGTATGTATATATATATATAAAATCTAGAATTTCTTTCTGTTAAACTACTCCTTGGGGCACTGCTGCCAAAAACTCGGCTACCCCCGCAGTCACCCTTTGGTCAATGTCGGACAAACAGAATCCAACACTTCCACCGTGCAGCAGTTGCAAACCACCCAGGAGGGGGGGCAGCACACGTTCAGCATACTGTGCAGAGCATGAAATTCACACTTGACTCCAAGTATATTTCACTGGCGACGAAGGTGGGATCCCGCTGAGCTGACCACCACACACTGCACAGCAGCACCGCCACCTGCCGCACCGCTGCCTCACACCGTGTATCCAGGCTTCAGCTCCGGCACCCAAGGAACTCAGAATGGCAACCGACAGCAGCTTCTCACCGTTCAACCCAGCATCAGGAGACTGGGAAGGCTACGCCACCTGTTTCACCTTCCTCCTAGAAGCTAAAGGGATCACCAACAACGCCAAGAAGAGGGCAACACTCTTCAGCGTCTGCCACCCTTCCTTCTGAAGGAGCCCCACCCCACCCAATGAGGGCCAGTTTTGCCATGAGCCAATGTGAAAGGGACCACCTTTTCCTTTCCTGCTTCAGCCGACACTTGCAGGGAAATGGACCCTTACCACCCCAGACTTTGTTACCCTTTTACACTCTACAAATTCCATAGGAACAATCCAGCCAAATTTCAACCCTTGCCTAACTTTCGCATAAAAATCAATGAGGCTTAAAGGTGTTCACCTTTGGCCGGTGCATAACTGTGCTGTAGTTCATCACATTTTTATTGTTTCCAAGCTGCCCTGTCATTTGTTTGAACTTCTGCATCATGTGCACATGTTCCATTTTTAAAAAAAGAAAAGAAAAATCTGTATAGAAGATTTACAGTGTGCGTGCTGAAACCTGAGGCGAAGTCTGTGTATTCCAGTAGCCCATTAAATCCCTGAGCAACGAACATTCCAGTGTACATAGCTCATATATGCTCCACTTTCTAATTCCTAGCAGTCTCAAGAAAAAGTGAGGAAAATACCACAGTCAAAATATAACCTATTAAAACAGCTCCCAAACATGCACCTGAGAGTCCAAAGAAACGAAAGTCAAAGGAGCGGCAAGGAGTACAAATTCACCACCGAGAAAAAGAAAGAAGGTCCATCAAAAGAACATTTATTGCTGGGTTTTAAATAACAAAATGTTGAGGATAAGCATCAAACCGAATGACATTCCTGCTTTAAAAGGTGCATTTGTAGGAAGACAAGTGATTATAACATACAGCATTGTGCATGTCCTTTCAGAGAAGTGCAAAACCAACTGATGATCAAATAAAGGATTGGGTTTGGGGGCCAGCCACTTTCTTTCAGTCTATCCTACCTCTTGAGAGGATGCCTATGTACTCTGTCCTGAGTGCCTTGCAAGAAATGAATGAACAAAGACATTGATTTGATCATCCACTTGACTATTGCACAGGAGATGTATGGTCTGTGGCATACCATTCTTTCGACCATCGTTTTTGACTTGAGCCCCTTGCAGATAATGTACTTAGTGTCTTGACTCAATGCTACAAACTGGAACCTTCGGGTCCTTACCAGTTCTTAGAGTTTGTGAAATCAAGGTCTGTTCATACAAGCTTCAGCTGCTTCTATACTGGTCAGAAGCCAGTTGATCATGCTACATTTTACAACGAAGAAGAAGGAGGAGGAGGAGGAGGAGGAGGAGGAGGAGGAGGAGGAGGAGGAGTTTGGATTTGATATCCTGCTTTATCACTACCCAAAGGAGTCTCAAAGCGGCTAACATTCTCCTTTCCCTTCCTCCCCCACAACAAACACTCTGTGAGGTGAGTGGGGCTGAGAGACTTCAAAGAAGTGTGACTAGCCCAAGGTCACCCAGCAGCTGCATGTGGAGGAGCAGAGACGCGAACCTGTTTCACCAGATTACAAGTCTACCGTTCTTAACCACTACACCACACTGGCTCTCTTAACTCTCTGAAGTAGAGATAGAGGACTTCCTATAAGCTGATCTGAAGTTTCTGGAAGAAAAGTGAGAGATCACTATAGTAAGGAAACATTGGTCCCATCAGGCTGCAAGAAAGTGAGAGAACTGGGACTGCAAGGATCTCAAATGGTTCTGTTGAAAAACCAGCAATTTGTCACTTTTCTCTGATTATTTTCCCCTGCTCTTCGCTACAAGGTCTATGTAATTAAGAAGTAGTTCCTGAGTTTCATTTTCTCTCTCTCCATACTCCCTTCTTCCCGGTCCCCTTTCTTTTGTATCTTGTCTCTGCACTTCCAGACAACCTACTTGTTTTGCCTTCATCTCGATTTCTGTGCAGGGAGGCTAGACAACACTGGCTATTTAATGAGCATTTGTTCTGATTTGTTGCAGGGAGGTTAAACGATGTTGTGCCAAAGCAAGTCCCAGTGCATTTTCCTCATCATGTTCCTTATCACATGAAGTATGTCTTTTGAGAGTTTGCTGTGCAATACCTCCCAGTCAGCTAGAATTGCACAACTTGACTTTACTGGTATGTGACTTAATCCCATGCAAAATTAGTGACAGTCTGAAAGTGGCCTTAGATTTCAAGTCTGAGAACAGGATCTATCTCCTTGCTGATATTTGTAGCCCACTCCCAGCATCATTCTTTGCCTGAAGAGAGGTGTGTGTGTGTGTGTGTTTATGTGCTAATGTTAATAATGATAGTTAATAATAATAATTCTGGACCAGTTGTGACACCAATAGGAATGGAACCCCTTTGCACTGATCACTAATATGAATCACTGTAAAGCTATGATTCAAATAGTATGATTCTGCCTTGGTCAGACTACACCTGGAGTACTGTGTCCAGTTCTGGACACCACAATTTAAGAAGGATGTTGGCAAGCTGGCATGCGTAGCTCACTCGGTAGAGCACGAGACTCTTAATCTCAGGGTCATGTGTTGGAGGCCCACATTGGCTGGAAGATTCCTGCATTGTAGGGGGTTGGACTAGATGACCCTCTTCCTACTCTGCTATTCTATTATTCTATGATTGATTCTAAATCTTCCCTGACTCTTCAGCCCATGCAAATAAAGCTTGCCTGGTCTCTCTCCCCTCCCTCCCTTTGTTCTACAATTTAAATGCATGGTGTTTTGTTTTGTTTTTTAAAAAACCCTCTCCCTTTAAGTTCTGTTTATTTTATTTTTCCTGTCGTCATAGTAATTAGTATTTCCATCTTCCAGGCTTTTCTTCTGCCTCTCTCCCCCTTTACATTATTCCACCAACGCATGTTCCAGACTAGGGATTCCAGCTATTTTCTGCCAAGGGGAAACTTAGGTGAAAAGTATCAGATACTGTAAAACAAAGTTTGTGGCTGGGATTTAGGTCGTTGTGTCTAGCTGGGAACAATGGCACGAAATCAAGAGAAAGAAACATGGAACAAAGGGTAAGGGAAGCTTTGGAAGTTCCAGAAATGCCTTTGAGACTCTCATGTCATTGATCTGAACTGGATGCTCTTGTCAAGAAAAAGAATAAAAACAGGAACTGTCATGTCCCGACCACAATGAGAAAAGCCAAAACATTTCCACATCCAGAGACTTTCCCCGTTTGGCTCATGCCCCAGAAAATGCTCTATTATTCTTCAAAACATTGGTCCAGGCAGCAAAATATGAGTCCAGATGTCCTTACATTCCATTAGAAGCAAGGTCTTCTCGCTCAGTGGCTTTATGGAATCGCCACACAGACTTCAACACTAACCGTGTTTCGAAAGAGAGTTTTATTAGTTTCATTGATTGAATCAGCAAAAAACACTCAATAGATTTCTCTCCCTTTGCCTTCTTTGATAGAGCTGGTATCTGGTGTCTTGGCTTCCAGGCGTAGATGCAGTACTCAGACTCTCAGCTTGATTATCGCTGAAGGTTTTATTTGAAAAATCACTACAGGGCTTAACATAGATCAGGTATATGTAGGTTAGACAATTCAGTGGTTCAAAGCAAAGCTCTAAGGTGCATGGCTAAGCACAAGCTAGGACATTTTGAGACATCATCATCATCACTTTTAATTTGTATACCGCCTTTCTATCTTACAATATTCAAGGCGGTTTACAAGCTGAAGAAACAAAGAATGTACAATCTAATGCAATACAAAAATGTGATAATAAAACTAATAGGTGGGGAGGGTGTTGCAGTTGCACTCAGATTCTGCTTTGTGGGCTTCCCAGAGGCATCTGGTTGGCCCCAGTGAGACAAAGATGCTGGGCCCTCTTTGGCCTGACCCATCAGCCAAGCTCTTCCGATGTTTCCTGCTCCTTCCCTCCCATGTGGTTCCCTGCCCTGTGCAAGAAACTGCCCAGCTTCCTTTGTAAGCCCCATGCATCCCAGGAGATAAGAGGAGGAACGCCTAGAGAGTGCCATGCCTAAAACTCTGCTGAGCTGTGCTATTGGGTGTTAGGGAGAGGGCCGAGTGGGGATGGGACCCAGTCCTTGCCCAAGTCAGGAGCCGGTGGGGTCTAGTGGCTACGGCGTCAGACTAGGACCTGGCAGGCCGGGGTTCGAATCCCCACTTGACCATCATCGTCTCAACACCTGCCATAAACCCTTTGCCCTCCATTTGAAGAGCAGGGTGGGCACAGTCATGTGCTGATTTCATCTCAGCTCCAGTTGTTCACCAGCTGTTTTCCTCCCCTAACCACTACAGTCCATTTTAATTGTTGTAAGCCACCTTGAGTCCTGATTCTGGGGAAAAGCTGGGGTGTAAATTAATGTGCATTTAACTCACATATTTTTAAATGCAAACATCAGCTGCTGTAGAAGGGAGGACTGATAATTATTGGGATCACAGCAGGCTTTGGGATGAACTCCTTCAGTGGCCCCAGTGAAATCAACATCTTCCATGGGGCAATATTCATCTTGTCGTAGCAGAAAGGGCTTAACTCCTCTGATGCTTGCATGCACTATTTGCAGAAAATGTGTACGCAAAGACACATTTAATGTCATACCTAAGTTGTCCCTGATCAGCGCTAAACAAGCAGTGCAGACAAGCCCTTCAGGGAGGGACAGCCATCTGGATTTGTTTTCGTGCTCAGGCTCAAGTGGTTTGATATACTTGTGAGCATGGGTGTGGCATGGGGGGGCAGCAGTGGGGCAGCTGCCCCCCATCAAGTAAAACAATAAAAATACTTAACTAACTGACCAATCACATCGGTTCTGCCCCCCTAACAAAAGTCCTGACCCTCTAACAAAAATCCTGGCTACGCCCATGCTTGAGAGAAGAATGAAATTTATCCATTGGGTAGCTTGTCACTTTCCCCTATTGCATTGCCCACACACAAAGGTATGTGTATGTTCAGACTTTGTTCCTACTGACCATAAAATGCTGTGACAAGACTTCAGAATCTGGCAGGTATTAGAAAGTCCAGGCTTCCAAGACTCTGGTCTGATCATTATTATTTGCAAAGTGATCCTAGAAACTGACGAGTGCCATCTTCCTATAAGGGGGAGACATCACCAGCCTGCACATGACAGAATATAAAGGTGTAGCCTGAGTTATGCTGGCAGGCACAGTATTTCCGAAGGAAGTCTGACCTTTCTCTAAACTACCTGGGGATATGGCTAAAGTAGCTTTCAGGCTATCAGTTTTATGAAATACATTTTAGGGTTGTTTGGAAAAGCGATTCTCTTTCTGGACTATGTTTCAGAAATGCCACAGCCCTAATTATATCTCACTGCAGACTCTGGAAATGGTTTTGTTTTCATTTAGTTTTCACCCCTGCATTCTGTTTGAAAACCCTCCGTTATCATTAGCTGCTATTTGGTCATGTGCTGCAGCCACTGCCAAAATAGATTGCTGGAATTCTCTTATAAAGGCAGAGAAACATTCAATATACTTATTTGGAAAAGCAGAACATCTACAGTAAAACCAATGAAAGATAAGGCTGCGTCCAGTGAGATAAAGCACACGCAAAAGAAGGAAATCCAAAAACAGGTGTTTTGTTTCTTGGGCTTACGTATATTCCACACTCCCTAGCTCTGCTCTGACTGCCTCCGTGGTTGGAGGCAGTGATGCGTCTGAATACCAGCTGGTAGAAATGGCAGGAGGAAAGAGGGCTCTTGCACTCGGATTCTGCTTGCGGGTTTCCCACAGGCATCTAGTTGGCCACTGTGAGAACAGGATGCTGGACAAGGGGCCCATTGGCCTGATCCTTCAGGGACTGTTCTTATGTTCTTCTAGTGTTCTCACAGTGGCCAACCAGATGCCTGTGTGAAACCCGCAAACAGGTACTCTCCACTCCTGCCATTTCCAGCAACTGGTATTCAGAAGCATTACCATCCTCATTTGAAACCATTGATGATGATGATGATGATACCTTTATTGTCAATGTACAACTTGTGTGCAATGAAATTAACCGAGCCTCCCACCCACCCACAAACACTCAATCTCATTGTACTCTGTGTGCTTGTCACACAACACACCAACCCCGAAAGTCAGTTGCACTATATTATTTTCCGTTCAGCAGCCTAACAGCCCATGGATAGAAACTGTTTTTTAGCCTGTTGGTACGACTGATTATACTTCTATATCTCCTGCCCAAGGGTAGAAAATTAAAGAGGTGCTGGCTGGGGTGTGAATCGTCCCTGAAAATTTTTCTCACTCTCCTAAGGCAACGATCCCTTGCAATGTCATCTAGCGGGCTCAGGGGACAGTGCTGTGTTCACCACCGTCTGTAAATACTTTCTGTCTGTGGCTGTCAAGCCAACGTACCACACTGTGATACAATATAAGAGGACACTTTCTATTGTGGACCGGTAGAAGGAGGTCTTTACTAAGGTAAACTCCCAGGAATTTAAAGGAAGAGACTCTCTCCACACAACCATCCCTGATATACAATGGGGCTAGTTCCCCTCTCTTCCTCCGTAAGTCCAACACCATCTCCTTTGTCTTGCTAATATTGAGGTGCAAGTTATTCTCTAAGCACCATGTAGATACTTTTTGAACCTCCCCCCCTGTACGCTTGATAGCCTTATCCTCCCTGAATTTGTCTAATCCTCATTTAAAGCCATCAAAGTCAGTGACCATCACTGCTTCTTGTGGGAGTGAGTTTCATAGTTTAAATATACACTTCCTTTTCTCTGTTCTGAATCTTTCAATAGTCAGTTTCATTGGATGTCTACGCCTTCTAGAGTTATGAGAGGGGGGCAGAACTTTTCTCTGTACATTTGCTCCAAAGCATGTGTCATTTTATAAACTTCCATCATGCCACCTCTTCCTTCCCTTTCCTGTAAACTAAACAAATCCCTTCACTACACTGAAAAGGAAAAACAAATGACTCCGTCAAGTAATGTTTAAATAAAATTCATATAGATCTCCCAAGACATAGAGTCTTTAGCTACTAGAAAATATTTTCCACCATACCCAGGGGAAGTAATGGTGTGTGTTGTAGGCTAACAAGCAGCATGTCCAGGAGCTAATGAAAACTGAATACTCAAGAAATATGCCTTGTGGCCTACCATGGGATTACAGACTCATGAAGGACAGAAGCCCATATATTTCTGGGAAAGCTGAATAATGGCCTGCAGTAAAAACGGGAAAGGACTTCATTCAGGGATAGAAAATGTACTCTGGATCTCTGCTACATTTTCATGGGGCCACGAATAATAAGAGAGAAAAGTGTTGGATAGAGGGAAACATAGCTGTCAACTTTCGGATTTGAAAATAAGGGATCAACACATATTGTCAACCTTTCCCTTTTCTCGCGAGGAATCCTATTCGGAATAAGGGAATTTCCCACAAAAAAGGGAAACGTTGACAGCTATGCAAAGTAAGCCTGTCCACGGCGACGTGAGGAGGGGAAGCAGAGTGAGCTCGGGGCCCCTTCTCAAACAGGCAGATGGCTCAGGGATGCTGCGAGGGCGGTGCAATGGCACCAAGTAGCCTCGCCACCCTGCGCTCCAGAGGCTGCACGCGAACGGAAGAGCAAAAGAGCGAGCGCGTAGACGGCAGGCAGGCTGTCTGTCTGGTTGGGCGTGAAGGTCTGGCTGCACAAGGCATGCAAGCTCTGCCCCCAGTCAGTCTCAGACTCCTTATTGGCAGCCGAGCAACGCAGCTGAGGAGCCTCCCTGGCCGGCAGGGAGGGAGAGGAGCTGCTTCCTTTGAAATCCGGGGAATTGAAGGAATATCAACAATCCGGGATAGCAGCGGGAAACGGCATTGAAATAAGGGAGATTCCCACCAAAAAAGGGAGGGTTGACAGCTATGGAGGGAAATGGGGGTGACTTTCACTTTGCCGCCATCTGCCAAAGAGTCGATCCAAAGCACTTTGCCTCATCAGCAGCACAAATGCTTGATAGGAAAATGAGAACCACGGTTGCATGCCCTCACTCTTCCCTATGGATGCATAGAACTCCATTGGGTTGTGACCGCAGAAGTCAAATGCAGTGGATGAGTTTTAATTTGGAAAAATGCCACATAGTGGCTTCGAAATAAGAAGATAAGATAGTTCACAAGGGAAGCCATAGTTGGGAAGTTGAGATAATAAGGCTGAAATCTTATGCGGACTTAACTCGAGAGCAACCTCCATTGTAAACAGTGGGACTTGCTTTCGCGTCAACGTTTATAGGGTTGCACTTTGAATGTATGTGAAGCACCCTAAGCTTCCAAAAATTCTAACTAAATGCTAAGTATTGTGTTATCAGTTCCTGCTCTATCTTTCTCTCGATTATATTTCCAGGTCCTCCTGTTATTCCTGAAAACCGTCTCCATGCAAATATCTTTCTCGTTTGCTGTTCTGAGGCTCTCCTAGGCACACATCTGAAAAAGTCTCACTGAACACAGTGGGACTTCTGAGTAAACATTCCTAGGATTATTTTGTTGTTTTCATTAGGTTTATTATTATTATTATTTCTAGCATGTCAGGCACCGAAAGCTGTTGAATTATGAATCTCTGACCCTTGTGTAAGGAACCAGCCTCCTAGAAGCATGAATGCAATGCCATTTGCTAGTAGTAGTCCTTTTATTTTGAGTTGGCATGTTCAGAACCCAGCTGGTGACATATTATCCTCAACTAAGCACCCAATAGCTTTCTTGATGCAGCCTCACCAGAGAAGGAGGCGGGCATGTGGAAGCCCACATTCACAGCATTCATAAAACATTAACAAAAATAGCACAGAAAACTCGACTTTGTAATGTCATGTGTGAAAATGTCCTTACAAGATTTCCAGCAGTGAATAGTACATTCATATGATGGTGAAGCTTGGTGCCATAGTTGAGCCTTGCATTGTTCTAATCTCTTTTTGGCAGAACTGTGGTCAGGGTGCTCAGCACCAAAGATGAATGAGGACTAATCCAGAAAAATGCTGTCCAAAAACTCATTAAGCTGGCAAATCCTACACATTCTTACTTGGGAGCAAACCCCATTGAAAACAATGGGATTTTTTTTCTGAACTGACTGGTAGAGGATTGCAATGTAGATTTGATGGTTATCTTCAGTTGTGAAAAATCTTTAAAGGATAAAAATATTTAGCAGTGTTAAGGCATTCACAAAATTCATCTCAGATTGTGGTTGTCAAGATTCAGCAGATTTCTGACATTTTCTAGGACATACATATACCTGTATCATATTGTATTGTGGGTAATTGAATACGTCATTTTTTACAGAGGCAAGTCAACCCCACATCTTGAAAATAGGCCCATGAAAATAAAAACGGTTTCTATCACAAAATATTCATAGGAAATAGTGTTTCCTACAGGAAAATAATCTGTATAGGAAAATAATGGCTTCATTATGTTAGGAGATGAAGATGTGATAGTAGAACCCATACAAATATGCTTTCTTTCGCCTCATAATGGCATACTATTATGTTTCTTTTTATCACCATTATGCAGAAAATGCAATTTTAGAAATGGAATAGCTAGCGTCAACCATGGCAATTTAATATAATAAAACAATTAAGGAGGTGTGGGTGGGAATCTGCATGTCAAGTATTATTTTGTTTCCAGAAAGCACTACAGAATCCAGCCTAAGAGGATGGTACGAAAGAGGTCAGGACTCCTACCTCCTTTCAAGAGCTGTATAGAAAAGGGAACTTCAGCAAGTATAGCTTGACAACTATAAAAGGGGCAGGAACCCTGTTCTCTTTTTCACCCGGATACTTCAGTGCGTAAGGGAGGGGGCAACTGCTGCCAACCGAAACTACCCCTGTTCTGGTCACGACTTTGCCCAGTGCAATGCTACTGCTCTGTCCCCTCACCCTCATATGATAGTTACAGCTCTCCCTACAAAACAGGACAGGGGGAAATGGCCTAGACTCTGAATGGCTTCCCTCAAGGTGTGTGTGTATATGAGAGAGACAAGGGGCCGAGGTGATGCTGGACTCTAATTCTTATCATCCTTGATCATTGACCACACTTTCTGATACAGTGGTACCTCAGGTTAAGAACTTAATTCGTTCTGGAGGTCCGTTCTTAACCTGAAACTGTTCTTAACCTGAGGTACCACTTTAGCTAATGGGGCCTGCTGCGCTGCCGCCGCACGATTTCTGTTCTCATCCTGAAGCAAAGTTCTTAACCCGAGGTACTATTTCTGGGTTAGCAGAGTCTGTAACCTGAAGCGTCTGTAACCTGAGGTACCACTGTACTTGTTCAGACCTTGGGCTGATTGTGCCCAGTCCATTAAAAAAAAAAATCCCATTTGGTAATAAAGTTTGTTTTGTGTAGAAAAACAGAAGTAGTGCATCATTTCCCATCCTTTCTTTGTAAACAGTTTCTGTTTCACAGAATTACAGGTGGCATTCACACCACACATTTAATGTCCATGATCCCACCAAAGTATGCTGGTCTCTTGAAGGTACTGGAAATTGTGGCTCTGTGAGGGATAAGCTAAAGTTCCCAGGATTCTTTGCGGGGAGTCATGTTTCTTAAATGTATGGTGTGTATGCAGGTCTGGCCAAAGGGTGCTCTGTGTGTGTGTTGGATACTGTTATGACTGGGCTACAGGACCTCTCGGGATCCTTTCCAACTTTGTGATTCCGTGATTATAAAAACAGACCGCCAAGGAGGTGTTTTTTTTAAAAGAAAACAACCCACAGTTGAAAAGACACGGTCTATTGTTATGTAAACTAAGGTGATATGTTGCCATAGAGGCTAATTTTTAGACCATCTTCCTTTGACAAGAAAATGGCCAGAGGCTGTTCTGGAAGTGGAGAGCCATCTTTGGAGAAGGGGGCCTGCTCTTCCCCACACCTTCCCCTGGAGGAAAAGAGAACAAACAGCCCCAATGAGCTTAACAGGCTTCAGGTGAAAACACCTGAACTTCAAGCTCAATGAATAAGGTGAAACACTTCATCAGAATGCACATCTGAGTATTCCTGGCTTTTCATACCTCCAAGCAAATCCAAGCCTCACGGTTTATAACCTGCAGATTTATATCCAATGTAGCACTAAATAACTCGCTTCATTAGCACAGGGATTTATGCTTTTGCAATGGAACTCCTCGCCTCTTCCGTCTCCTCCTTCCACATGTCCACACAATCTGTTCTGGGGTTTCAGCAACCCTCCGGAGCAGATCTGGGAAGGACCTCGGACAGGCACAGTGGGAGAGGCGGTACTTCCATTATGCAAGCACAAATCCTTGTGCTACTGAAATGAATGCACTGGATACTGTCCATGGCCTTTCCTTATCCATTGGATGATAACAACATTGTGGCCATCACAGACTGTGATGCCCTTCAGCTGAAGATGAGGGACCTGTGGCTCTTCAGATTCTGCTGGACTACAGTTCCCATTATCCTCAGCCAGTATGGCCAGTGATCAGGCAGGATGGGAGTCACAGTTGCACAACATCTGGAGGGCCACAGGTTCCCCAGTCCTGCCCTAAACAAACAAATCTGTAATGTCATCACAGAGCTTTCTAAGGCTTTCTTCCCCTCAGGGCATCATCACTAAACAGCATTTCTGAAAAATGGGAGAAGATGCTCTAAGGAGGAACACATTCTATATTGAGACAATTGTTCACAAATCTCTAATATTGTTCCATTTCCCTCAAACCCACACACTTGCTGCCAAGGTGACATGTGATATTTGTGCTTATGCCTTTTTAAATCCATGTCAGCTGCTTCGAAAATAAACACCTTCACTTTTCTCAGGTACTGTAGGATGCCATGACTTCTCTTCTGCTGCATTATTTCATCTCCACAGTTTGTCTTCTTTTATGACTCAGAGGATAGTCAGCTTCAGTGATAGTTATCAAAAAGCCATTGCTATAACTCATATTTTTCATAATAGATTCTGTGCTACTATATGGGTTCTCTCCCCCTCCCCCCTTGCTCTCACCTCCTTCTGCAGAGATTTATTTTACAGATCTCACTAAAATGTTTACGGAAAGTTCAGAGGCTGAGCTCAAACCCATTTGCAAAAGAAAATGCACACAATGAAAACAAAATGGTTGGTCAGCTTCCCAAAGAGGGTGTTATTTGTGTTGCCTGTTGCTTGACTCATTGCTGACAGACTGAGTAGATCAAACAAAATGCAGTCATTGGAAAAACATGTCTTCCCAGGCTATGTTGGAACTTGGAGGTTCTTGAAGCTCTCCTTGTAAACTGGGAAGGGCAAAGGAAAGGAGTCTAGACTTAGAAGCATAGCAAGAAATACCACACATTCTCAGATTATTGCTTTTCATTTTAAAGGTTTCAAAACAATCATATTAACGACAGAGGCACTGTTGTTCTTAAAGGCTCTGGAATTAACGATGAGTACAGAGTCGGACACGACTAAATGACTAAACAACAACAAAACAATTCAATTACTACACAGCTTCCGCCAAGGATCTGGAAAGTATGTAAATAATGATTCCATGAAGGTCTGTCAAACTATCCCTCCTCCTCCCAGGAATTCCACATATGAATATAACAAAAGCCCTGCTAGATCAGACCAAAGGCCCATTTTCTCACCATGACCAGTTAGATGCCTATGGGAAGGAAGCCCACAAACAGGACATGAGTGCAATAGCCTTCTCGTTCTCTCTGTTTGTGAATCCCAGCAACTAGCACATAGGAAGCTGCCTGTACACAATCACATTCCATGTAGCTCAGTAGTTTCTACCGCAGTTCTCTGTGGTTTCAGACTGGGGGACATTCCCAGCCATACCTGGGAGATGCTGGGAGATGAACCTAAGACCTGCTTGCAGAGCAGATGCTCTACCACCTCCAATACTGGAAGTAATACACAGCCATGAATTTGTCTGATCCCCTTTTTCAAGCCATCCCCTCCAATGTTTCACCAAACACTGCATGGGGTACATCTGCAGGTGCGTCAGGCCAATGGCTTTTTACCCAAGACCACTTCACATGTCGAAAACTTCCCATACAGAAGTCAATTCCTTCCTGGAAATGATAATCAACACAAACGAGTAGATTTTTTTATTCCACCATGAAGTTGTGTGTATTTCCCATTAGTTCAAATTCGGATTTACAAGCATCAGGTTTTACACCACCTTTCCAAAGTGGGAGCAGCAGCATGCAGCAAGGATAGCACTTCCCAATGTGCTCATTTCTCGGGCTTTTACTGCTACAATGATCACTACTGCCTTTGAATGCCGCGTGTTTTGTTTTGTTTTTTTAAGTGTTTATCAGTCAGGCAGTATCTCTAGGGGGCCAAAAAAATTCCTCGCGGTTGCTGTGGGCCAGTTTCAGTTGTACAAGTCTTGAAGAGCTGTATGCTTTTCAGATAAAGTGACAGAGTTCCTTTTAAATTTAAAACAGCTTTGAATCCAAAAAGACAGCAATGGTATTTTGTATTCCGTGACAGCGCAGAACTAACACTTGTGTGCGCTTTAATAAGATTCTTTGATCACACTGACTGGGGGCTGCTTCAAACCTTATGCACAGAGGGAAATGTGAAAACTGTGAGCATATCAGCCTAGCAATAATAACACTTCACATTTATATGGTGCTTCTGAGTATATAATGCGCTTCACAATTTGGAGGTCCAAATTGGCCAAACCGCACAGGAAACCCAGGTGCATATAGGACGCCCCTGACATTATTTTCTTTTAAAGATGAGCTGTAATCTCAAGCAGCACACTGGTATGGAGAAGGAGTTTCTCAACACTTTTCTCCCCACAGTTTTCTGCTAAAATATTGCTGCTTCAAGCTGTTTTTTGCTCTGCAAGGTTTCCACTGCAAAACAACTTTGAGGAGTGTCATTTTAGTGACTTGGGAAGAATGTATGTGAATACACTTTATTTGCCATCACATTCACTATGTGATCCCTGGTGGTCTCTAGTAACCCATATGATCAGTGCACTAAACATTGCCTTCTTTCTAAATCTGCTTCATGTGCCCTCATTGATGGTCAGCACACGACCAAATTTGATGAGCTATGAAATGTTAAGAGGCGTAACATTTGCTCCATGATTCCTGGTTGGCTGAGGCCATTCTTCCTAGCCTTCGCTTGGATAAAAATGGTATAAAGCAGTAACAGAAAACAATGGCAGAAAGCACCAGCTTCAAGAAAAGAGTTGTCACAAAAGACCAAAGTTTATTTTGAAACTGCATGGTACATGTTTATTCAATACCCTGGCAAGGAGAATATTGTCTTCTCATTACCAGCTACCCACAACTCACTCTAGTAGAAGGCACCTAACTGATATAATCAATTCTACACTCCTGTATAAACCTGCTTAATGTTTGACTATCATTTACACTGTATATGCATGGACAGCGGCATAGCTAGCCACTCGGGTGCCTGCATGCGCACTGCACACAGGGGAGGGACTAGCCACCATGGGGATGGGGCTAGCTGCCACCGGGGTGGGGCAAGTCACCCACTGGGCGGGGTGAGCCGGGGCAGGGGCCACCAGCCTCGCCCTCAGCTGGAGGGTGGCTGGGGCACACTGCAGGCCATGTGCCACATGTGTCACATGCCATGTCCCATGCTGCATTTTCAGGCAACGCTGGGCCCGTCCACTGGAGGAAGTCCTGAAGCCCCAGTGCCGCCCGTGGCCCCCCGCCCCCTCCCTCCGCTATTGTGCATGGAATGTTTCTTGGGGGTTAGAGGTATATGGAGATTGTTTGTCATAAGTCTTATCAGAGAATGATTTTAAAATATATATATAGATAGGTACAATAGGAGAGAAGAGTGAACATTCACCCATTTAAGAGGTTTCTCTGGAAATATTTCTCCCTCCAGAGACACACTACTCTTGACCTGAATACCAAATGTATGAACATTCAGGTCAGCATTTTAAATCAGGAAGCTAAAATGCACATAATTGTATATTGGGCTGTGATCCTTACTGCAAAGGATAATTGGTGCCCGAGACCTCAGCACTAGCTTCCTTTGGGTGTAAAAGGTGCCAAATGACCAGGCTGAAATTAATCCTACAGCTGCCACCACTCCTGTTAGGCTACATCCAGCAGGAGCCAGAAAAATCTCAAGCTGTACACCAGACATTCAGCAGAGCAAGAGCGAAACATCCAGACTCTTTGCCTCTTGAGCCCCAAGCCCAAATTACTACCGGTATGTAGCAGTTTGACTAGTCCATGGGTAGACAAACTAAGGCCCGGGAGCCGGAGCCGGCCCAATCGCCTTCTAAATCCAGCCCGCGGATGGTCCGGGAATCAGTGTGTTTTTACATGAGGAAAATGTGTGCTTTTATTTAAAATGCATCTCTGGGTTATTTGTGGGGCATAGGAATTCGTTCATTCCCCCCCCCTCCAAAATATAGTCTGTCCCCCCCCCCAAGGTCTGTGGGACAGTGGACTGGCCCCCTGCTGAAAAAGTTTGCTGACTCCTGGACTAGTGGGTAGGTACTGGATTCAGAGCCAAGCCTAACCACAAGAAGCTACACCAGAAATATAAAAAGTAGATTTATTAATAATTATAAGATTAGTAGCTTATAAACTTGTAGGAACCCATCACATTAAAAAGTAAATAAATAAGAGAAATAGCCATAGTGCAAGAATACATTTGGGAATTTGACTACAGGACATAGAACTAGAAAACTAGCTTGCCTCTCTCTCATACTAACCATTAGAGCTGCTCCCCGCACTGAAAAACCGGCAAGCAGCACCCAGAAGTGCATAGTTGTGATGATCCAAAACTAAGGCACTAAACAAAGGGGAAAACCACTTTTATGGAAAGAAGCCTGGATACAGAGGACAACTATTCCTTAGCCTGGATCACCATAACTTTCCAGCACTGAAGTGCGAGTGAACATGATACCTCACTAGGAAGGCATCTGACCTAATTAGCTAGACAGCCATAATGGCCTTGGACTTGCCTCATATGAGCTAATGCAGTGGCAAGGGGGAATTCCTGTTTATGGGAATGAACTTTTTACCCAGCCACAGTGTGCCCAGAAGCCTGAGCCAAAGAGCCATTTTACAATGAACCAAGGAAATGTTTTTCTTTATGCTTCTCAAATCAGCCAACAGGACAAGCATAGGCAAACTCGGCCCTCCAGATGTTTTGAGACTACAGTTCCCATCATCCCTGACCACTGGTCCTGTTAGCTACGGATGATGGGAGTTGTAGTCCCAAAACATCTGGAGGCCGAGTTTGCCTATGCCTGCAATAGGATATAGATTCAAATCTATAGATTTCAGCATAAGCAGTTGCCAGACATGCAACTTATGTTCTTTTGCGAAAAGAATGTTCCGGGGGGGGGGGCGGGGGGAATTGTGTGAAAGACCTGGTCTAAGGTATATGAGGCATGAACTAAAGAGCATGAACTAGGAGCAGAAAGCCCTTGGTTCAAATCTCAGCTTGGCCATAAACTAGCATCTCAAAATGTAATGAAACCAGAACTTTAGGGACAAAGTTGTCCTGGCACAGACAGGTGACTGTTGAAAAGGAATGTTGAAAGGGTTACAAAGATGAAGGGTTACAAAGACAAACATTTTGTCTTCTTAGAAAAAGGTACTCTGTAAACACAAAGCTATTATTAACAAGTTAAGAAGGATAATAATAGAGGTACATGATGGCAGATTTAGAGGACATAGTATAATGTAAGGACAATACATGGATTGTGGAATAATCCAGTAAATCGAAACATGGGATGGGGGTGATGTGTCAGAAAAGAGACATCTCCGCTGTTTACTTTGGATTATCCTTTATATGAATATTAAAACCATCCATCTCTTTTCAAAAAGAGAATAACTTAGCATGATGATGGTGTCTGCATGGTGCAACAGCCATCTTTTATTATTAAACCTCATTTCTAAGACCTCATTTCTGGCATTACATTGTTAGAAAACAAATGTGTATCTCCTGGTGTCTTCTAAGCTGAGATTTGAACCATTGTTCTTGAGGACAATCCACACAACTGCATTAGCACCCCAAAAATTGGATAGAGTGGATCCATGCAAGATTCAGCACGTGGTAAATAGTTATGAGTGTGATTCACCTTTACAATCCATATTTACGGTAACTGTGGAATAATTTTGGGTCACTGAGTAGATTGTGAAGCAACCACACAATCACATCACCATGTCCAAGTTGAGCATAGATCCATACAAGACACACTTTTCTACTTGGATCGTGCAACTTGACTGAAAGTTTTTGTGTGTGGAAGTAAGGTCCACTGGAATCAACTGTGCTTGCTTCCAAAGAAATTAATTTAGGATTGGGATTCCAGACTGTATTTTACGTACAACTGAATTATCACAGTGCGAGTTTCTTTGGTGCCAGATAAATCACACATGGCAGAGCCTTTGGCGCTCCTTACTAGACTAAATATAAATATCCCTTTACCTTTGTGAATCATCTTTGCAAAGGAATGTGCATATCCCTCTCATATAACTGCGGATCATCAAACCAGCTGATGGATACTAAAGCTTGCCAAGAACCAGGCATCAAAACTCTTGTGAACTGGTTTGATGTTAAAGAGGGCTGCTGGTCATGGTTACCTATGAAGTGTTGTGTAACATGAAACTCTGCCGTACATAAATCACTGGCCTTTAGTATCCTGCATCTGGAGCTTAGATTTCTTGGTTAATGTCAAAAAAGACATTTGTTTCATATAGCATTCAAACATTCCACAAGACAGAAAGCATTCTGGGTTCCTGGCTCCGTCAAATTTGTAACTACTATTGGAAAAATCCTAGGAGGACCCCTAGAGGATCTCTAGGTGACAATCACGTCAGGAAGATAATAAAAACCCAATCATTTCAATCATGAACATCCTAACCAAATCAAGTCTTTCTTTACGATGGACAGCTCCATTAAAAGACACAGAGAAAGTTGATTTTTATAATTATTTTAATTTTAATTCTTATAAAGCAATGATTATCAATCATGTTTTAATAGCAAGATGGTCACCTCTATTTAGTAACATTAGACCGATTTTATTCTATATATTTTTCAGCTGATATGTATGTAATTCTGCGTGTATGTGTGTGTATACTGGTCGTTGACCGTAATAAAAGGGGGGGGGGAGATACAGAGAAGCCAATGAAGGCACTTGTTGAAGAGAATGTACAGAAAACAAAGCAGCACAATGAAAAACAGGTCTCTGGAAGCAGTGTGATGTAAATTCCTTGCGGCAGAGGCCTATCTTCTTTTGCTGATGCTGCTCTGTACATTGATGCGTTACCTAAATAACAATAATCTTCCTTGGTGCAAGGCATATGAATTAATTCTTCTAATACGTGACCTTCTAAAATAGGACTGGGGGACATTTTTTCAGCCCAAGGACTGCATCCTCTGAGACGAAACCTTCCAAGGGCCACATATCATTGGCAGATGGGGCTGGTATATTTATTGTTTAATTGTAACTGGAATTGTAGAAATTATGGAAATATTAGTGGAAGGTGCAGATATACAAAATAAAGAAGGCAAAGAAATGAATATTTCAGGCACCAGTATTACTCCATTGTGTTGGTTGTCTAGACGGCAATAACAAGATACAGGAACTGTTATCCGTTTCCTCCATTAACACAAGCATGTTGATAATATCCCTTAAATGATCTGTTTTATTTGAGTTCTGTAAGAGCTGGATTATGAACCTTCTGACCTAAATCCAGCATCTGTATTTCTGCTTCATTCGGGGTAAATTAGCGCCAATGGACTGAAAGAATATCTGCCACAAGGGTTTATTTGTAGCATGATCAGAATGTCAGTTGTTGCATTCGCTGCACAATGGATGCACCCGGGATACACAGGTACTGTATATCTGCAGCTGTAAAACTCAGTCCTTTGTATTCTCTTCTTTTTTCCATCTGGAAAACAGGCATGGGTAGCCACAGGAGTTGGAGAAAGGAAACCAGCATGCCCTTTAAATATTTGGCATCTCCTTGTATTCCAGCCATGGCAAGGTCTGTGCTAACACATGCTGTTCTAAGACAGTAATTCCCAAGTGATGAATCAGGGCCACCAATGAATCACACAGAAGTTTGCCATGAGGATGTTGAGATATTCCAAGAAAAGAAGCACACACAAAAAGAATCCAAAAATCAATCAAACAAACAAAAAAAGGCAGAAGCATGGAGTTAGGCTACACTGATAGAGGCTGCTCATGTTTAATAGCCAATGAGTTCCAGACAGAAAGTGAAATTTGTGTGTTAACTGGTTGCCTTCGATCAGGTCTTTGTGCAGGAGGTTTTGTATCAGAATCCAAATTTCAGGGCCAAATTTCATGTCATGCAGCTCTGATTTTAAGGGCAATGTTTTTGTTATTTTTCTAAGTGGCCAGAATTTCTATGGATTGGGACCCTAGCACAGGAACATAGGAAACTGCCTTATACAGAATCTGACCATTGTTCCATTTTAGCTCAGTACTGTCTACACTGACTAACAGTGGTTCTTCAGGGTTTCACACCAGGAGTCTCTTCCAGTCCTACCTGGAGATGCCAGGAATTGAACTTGGACCCGCTGCATTCTGGTGCCTAAAAACATATAATGATGGTGCCAAGTGAGCCTCCCTGGAGAGAACATTCAACAAATGAGGAGCCACCACAAAAAAGGCCCGTTCTCGTGTTGCCACTCTCCAGATAAGTAAATAAATAAAATAAGTAAACAATATGTATTCCTGTTAATATTTGTTCACCAGTACATTTTCCCATAACTCTCCTAAAAGCAAAAAAGTATTTTAAAAGTGGATTTGTTGCACCAGGGTGATAAATGTTTAATCAACTTAAATTGCACAAGCCTACGTTTCTGGTATGTGTTTGAAACGCTCTGGCAAAATACTGTTAATTTGGAGGTGACCTTAGACTGCAATCTTACGCTTGCTTTCCTAGGAATAAAGCCCACTGAACTCAGTAGAAAGCTTCCGGTTGGCGCTGCCGGAGATGGCGGTCGGGGGGATATGTCGCTCGTGACATTCCCCCGTCAGGCCGGGCAAAGGGGCGATCGCGCCAGCGCCGCGACCCCCAAAACCCCCGGGAAGGGCGTCCCGGGGTCCGGAGGACCCGCAAGAGCTCGGACGCCGGTCCCGGTCCCAGGGAGCTCTTAGCGGAGCTCCCGGGCGATCGGGCGGCGGAGCTCCAGGGTCCGTATCCAGCCCCGTCTGGCGAAGCTGCCAGACCGCCACAGCTGAGCGCGCCGATTCCTCCAAAATTTTCAATTTGGAACTGTGAGTAATCTACAAGAAAAATCTTTAATTCTAATTAATTTGAACTGGCTTGAGGGTAAAAAAAACGGAGGTCTGCCCCTTGCCATTGTGTAACAACGACAGGGCATTGTTGCACAGCTTGAGAAGTACTGTTTGGAATTTGATACTTTGTTTTGGAGACTTAACCCCTGCGTCTCCCCCGGTCCTAGGGGGCAGATGAAGATCATTTAATTTGTAGGAGCAACTTTGGAACTTTGGAACTTTTTAAAGTTTGAAAAAGTTTGGAAAAGTTAGAAAAGAACTGATTGCTAAAAATGGCGGTGAAACAGGATGTGGATTTGTCAACATTGTTGGAGAAACTGAAAGAACTTAGAAGGGATTATAATGCTGGAGTGAAAGAACTGAGAACTGAACTGGCTGCAGCTGGGAACAGTTTTGCGCCAGAGATAAAGCAAAGCACAAACAATGACCAGATTGGACAGGATTTACAATTAAACCCTGTGAACAGTGTACTTGTTGAACATAAACAGAAAAAGCCTATCCAGAAGAGAATCAGCTGCAAAAGAATCATCTACTACAAGTCAAGAGCTGTCATCATCAGGAAAAAGAGAAATACAAAGAGAACAGTCAACAAATCACAGCCCAACGACAAGCAGCAGAGGGGAAGTCGGAACAATCTGGATCAACCATGGAAGGAAAGGCCGAAGACACTAATGGATATCGTTTTGGATGTTACTCTGCAGCAAAGACAATGGGTTCCAAAGATGCCTCCTGCAGGAATAGGATGAGCACGTATACGAAGTAACTGATTTGTGGCTTATTGGTTTTTGAACTTGGACATGGCAGGAAATGATTATAGTATGGTTTTTGGAACATAATGATATAAGATGAATAGCTATTATAAATGATAAGTAATTTTGATATTGAAATAGTCTGCACCGGGGACTGGGGGGGGGATAGGGATCTGACTAAAGTAAAAGATAAGAAATGTAAAAGATGTGAGTGGGTGATAATCGATTTGAAATTAAGGAAATTATGGAAATGTTAATGATGTGAAAATAGAAACCTGGTAAGAAATGTACATCATGATAAATGAAAACAATGAGGGGGGGCGTGGGGAAGTCATCAGAGAATGTAAAAATTGTATGTGATCTGGCCCGAATCGGGGCTGGACAAAAATTTGGAAAACCTAATAAAAATTATTTAAAAAAAAAAAGAACTCAGTAGAACCTCTGGATATACATGCATACAACTGAGCTGTACAATATTTTGTAATCAAGTGACAACTCTATTAAGACACACTTTTGCATTCCAGTATTGATGCATTTCACCATTAATTGCATTCCACTACCACCCCATCTATTTTGCTTTCGCTTAAGGGGATTCAATCAGTTTTGCATGCCACTGGCCTCTTTGCTTATGCTGTAAGCAATAGTGCACAAATCTTTATGCTTAGCGTTGTTGTTCGTATGTCAGTGGCAAAGGTTCTTCGCTGAGAGGATTTCCCTGCCGAAAGGTTTGCTCATTTAGAAGCATAATTTAGCCTCAGAGAGAAATAGACTTTCTTCAAAATGTATTACTAGTAAAACCACGATCTCTAAATTTAAATTTGTACCCTTGATTCCCTTTTCCGGCACATAATGATTTGCTCTCAGATGCTATCCTGTGTCAGCCTTTGGGTTCCTTCCTATTGAAACCCTGGTTCCTATTGAATAAGAAGCAGCTATTCAGGATAATGGGGCTGTTCCTATCTAGAATTGCGGGTTTTTGACAATCAGCACCATCAATGGAACATCCGATTGTCCCTGCTAACACTGTGCAGTTTCAAGGGATAAAAAGTCAGCTTTTAGCATATCATTGCCCAGTAAAAAGAATCTGGAGAAGAAGAAAAAGGACTATTGGCACCCAGCACACTGCTAGCATTGGATAAATATTAAATAGCTGTTCACCACTAAAGAAGGATCTGATGTGATAAGAACTGTGACTATTGGCAATATAAGCAGGAGCAATGTTTTATCCAAGTGCCAGGAGTGTTTTCAATAGCAGGCCAGAGGAAGAAACAAAAGGTGGCAGCTGCAAATGGCCTTGACTCCTTGATGTGCATCTTTCTTGTCCAGCCAGCAGCATCTGTTGTGAGTTGGTAGAGTAATGCAAGGCTTCTGTGAGATCATGATGTGGGTAAAGATTTGCAGAGGTGGGTTGGGGTGAGTTTCAGGTGTGAGGAACGGATAATCCATATCCCTTATTCCTATTGGTGGGACCACCTTGAAATTCCAGATGTTAAAGGGACAACAGGGGTACAATCCTAAACATTTAGGATTAGCATCCACACCTTTGGTTGTGGGGAGTTGAAGCCCACTCTGTCAACTTGGTGGCAATTAGATGGTGACGTACATAGAACACATGGTGTCCTAAAACAATTTTTTTTCGAAAGAAATAAAAAATTAAATAATAACATTTTTATCAAGCCATATAACATTTAAGTGACAAAGTGGAACTTCTGGGATGTGGGGCATTCAGTGTCTCAATAGCTCTCTCTCAACCCTAGATTTGATAGAACCCCATAGGCCCTTTTCTGGCATTTTCAGCTCACAGAATTCTCATGACCCAATTAACACCACTTCCACATAGCTTCCACATTGGGAGAGGAGGTCTAAAGATGACAGCAGGGGGGAGGGGGGCTTCTGTACAGGCATAGGCTCCCCATGTTGATCACACAGGGTCTGAAATAATGTAGGAAACTTATGCCTGTAGAGCAGACTCCAGATATTTAGACCGGAGTTATTTATTTTATTTACCGCCCTATACCCACAGGTCTCAGGGCTGTTCACAGAATAAATGAGGCCGATTCACAGAATAAATTCATACTCCCAAGTTATGGGGAGCCTGTTGGCTTCCAGATGTTGCTGGATGAACTACAGCTGACTGGGGCTGGTGGGAGTTGGAGGCCAACAACATCTAGAGGGTCACAAGTTTCTCATCCCCATTTTATACTCACCCACTCCAGGGCACTTAGGCTGAAATTGTATGTGCACTGACTGGGGAATAAGCACCATTGAATTTGATGGGATGTACTTCTAAGTACAGGGACCCAGGTGGCGCTGTGGGTTAAACCACAGAGCCTAGGGCTTGCTGAACAGAAGGTCGGAGGTTCGAATCCCTGCAATGGGGTGAGCTCCCATTGCTCGGTCCCAGCTCCTGCCCACCTAGCAGTTCGAAAACACGTCAAGTGCAAGTAGATAAATAGGAACCGCTCTGGCGGGAAGGTAAATGGCGTTTCCGTGCGCTGCTCTGGTTCGCCAGAAGCGGCTTTGTCATGCTGGCCACTTGACCCGGAAGCTGTACGCCAGCTCTCGGCTAATAAAGCGAGATGAGCGTCGCAACCCTAGAGTCGGACACGACTGGACCTAATGGTCAGGGGTCCCTTTACCTTTACTTCTAAGTCAATATAAAGCAGAGGATCAGGCTGCATGTCTCCAATGTATCAATAGGACTAAAGTGAACTTGATTAACTGAAGGAATGCAGCACCCCGGGTGGCTGAATTTGTGAAACTAAATCACAGAGAATGAGGCAGGGACTAATGGACTCAAAGGCATATATATGGCAGATAGTGTCCCCTTCTTCCTTTCCATCAGTGTCACTAGATATTTACTAGCAGAACTGCAACAGACTTCCTCTGCACATGGATGCAACGATGGGGGAAGCATGTTGGGTTTTTGGCAAGAACGCCCAGCCAGAATAAAAAGATGGCAACTGTAAATCAAGGCATGAAGCATGAAGAAGGAATCTGGGCAGCAATCAATTTCAGGAACAGCCCCTCAGCCAAAGAGGTGTGTCAGTAACTAACTGAGAAAGCAGAAGGTGGCTTCTTATATTCCTGTGACTTTGGCTTCCCAGTATCTATCAGGATGCTCAGAACTTCTCACCAAGGTTTCAGATTTAGGAGGAAACCTATGGCCTTCCAGATGTTGGGTTCAGCCACAGGTCCCTCAGCCCAGATGCATGGTTTCAGTCTAGGTCTTCAGAGGCTGGCAGGGCAACGGCTAAGGGCCTGCTAATTCTATAACCTAGAGGTTGAATGATGTGGTAGCTGACATTATCTTATTTTTTTTAAAAACCCAAGGGAGAGGAAAAATATATTTCCCACTCTGTCGCTGAAACATTCACAATACGAAGCAGGTCAAATGCATATTTCTTCCTTGAGGGCAGCCCGCCTGCAGAAGTTGTGAACTGTCAATCTGAACATGGTCCATCAAGCGTGGCCTGCCAGGTGTTTGATGACCCTTCTGTCATTGCAGTCCCAGGGAGGCAGTGAAACAGGTTGCTGGTGGGTTGGCATGCAAAATTGTGGGCAGCGTTCTGGGAGGGGAGCTGCTCCTGCCGCAAGGGAAGACACCTGCATTTCCATATACCACCTTCAGAACATTGCATCTGCTGGTGGGAGGGAATGAGAACGGAACCCAGCAGAATTATTACTGGTCCTGGGGTCTTCTTCCTTTCATCGCAGTTTCCAGCCCAATTTTATTAATAACAAGGTGGGGAGCATTTCATTGCAACTTAATGCATTTAATGCCTGCATTTGTTTTCAAATATTGTTGTACAGGAGTGAACAGAAACAAATGGCAAAATTGCTTTTGGCCTGTAGGTGGAGTAAGAAGAACATTGTTGGGGAAACAGAAATGTGCCACAAAGGTCAGTTTAAAATACCATATTCGCAGCCAGATGGGGAAGGAAGTAGACATTTAATAATCTTTGAATATGCAAATGTGAAATCTATTATGAACCGTTTCACATGAAGACAGTTTTTGTCCAGTCCTTCTACCTTAACATCAGCATCAAAAGTGGGAAGCTTGTCTTCTAGTTTCACCATAAAACTCAAGATTTCTTCATCTGAAAAAAGGCATTATAATTTGATAGACAGTTTAAAATAAACTTTGACATTTGAACTGTATTTCCTTTTGATTTCAGTAATGAAGCTAGTAATGATTTCAGTAACGGAGCAAGTCCTGCGTCTGTCATAGATATGATGGTGTCACACAGTTTGGGCTATTAGTACTCCATCTGTAAAATGGGAATAACAATAACCTCACTTACTTAATTACATTATTTATTTCATAAAATTTAGATACCACTTGATTATTATTATTTTTTTAAAAAGTGATTTATAGCTTCAGAGAGTCACTGTTAAAGTGAGAACAGCAATTATTTACAGTAAATAAAGGTAAATAAAAGTACAATGCATGTTTTGCTAATATAGTGTTTGTTATAAATACTGCACCATAGACACATCATAAAGTGTCAGAATTTATTGTTTTTATACCTTGAAACCATATTAAAACAAGAATATCTGCCACCTTAAAAATATGTCTGTCATAAAACAAAAACGAATTATACATAAACACAAACTAATTTTCATAGTATGTAGATTACACATACCAATTCAGTATAGTGACAGGCTACAATATACTATGCACACTTTTCTGGGAGTTGATACCTTGAACACAATAGGGCTCTGCTGAGTAAAGACACAAAGAAGTACCGGTACATTGCTTAAGACAAAGCCACATCCTTGGTTGAAATACCATCTCTGACAAGAACTTGCTTGAGGCAAGCCACTGCTTTTTCAGCATCACTCCCTTATCCACAGTATGAGGATGATTAGCAACCTAATGATTCTGCTGTAAGGAGTTGTGAAATAATGTGTAAGAGCACTCTGAACGATCTCCATCTTATGAATTCCATCCATTTCAGTTTTTTGCCACACGGTGGAGCCCTCAATCGCAGTAATGGTGTGTTATCCCAGGATGAGAACAGTATCTATAATTACTTGTAAAACTTGTCATTTTATATTAAAACACTGAACGCTTTTATTAGTTGTGTAAATAATGAATTGGGGCTAGTGGATTAATACATTATAATGCATGACGGGGAGAAGCAATTATGTAATTTTAACATCCGCAATGAAGAAAATGTAGGTGGTTTGTGCACTTATTGAATGCGGGTGGAAGTTTCAGCTAGAACTTTGGAGGGCTTGTTTATTTTATTGGTGACTCCAGTCCTTGGAGAATGGATTGTAGCATTGGATCAGGCTTGAGGTGGGCTGCGTGCTCTGGCATCACCCGGGTTATTAGACAGGATAACCAAACATTGCCTCCAAAGGCAAAGGCAGTATACCTCTGGATAGCAGATACCAGCAATAAACAGCAAGGAAAGGGGTGTTGCCTTAATGACCTTGTGAACTTCCCAGAAGAAAGTTGGGAGCAGAATGGCAAGCTAAATGGGGAAGGGCTGTGGCTCAGTGGCAAAAGATCTGTTGCATGGAGAAGGTCCCAGGTTCAATCTGCAGTAGCATCTCCAGTTAGGGATTAAAGAGGCTTGTCTGAAACCTTGCAGAGCCACTGCCAGTAGCCAATGCTGAGCTAAATGCACCAAGGGTCTGACTTGGAATGAGGCAACTTCCTAGTACGTTCCCATTTTCCTAAGTAAATTCTTGTATGCTTCTGGCCAACTGATATGTGATTGTGGTTGTCTTCATAAACCCTTAATTTAGACCAGTGTTTCCCAACCTTGGGTCTCCAGGGAGCTGGGTATGTTTAGCCTGGAGAAGAGAAGGTTAAGGGGTGATATGATAGCCATGTTCAAATATATCAAAGGATGTCATATAGAGGAGGGAGAAAGGTTGTTTTCTGCTACTCCAGAGAAGCGGACACGGAGCAATGGATTCAAACTACAAGAAAGAAGATTCCACCTAAACATTAGGAAGAACTTCCTGACAGTAAGAGCTGTCCGACAGTGGAATTTGCTGCCAAGGAGTGTGGTGGAGTCTCCTTCTTTGGAGGTCTTTAAGCAGAGGCTTGACAGCCACCTGTCAGGAATGCTTTGATGGTGTTTCCTGCTTGGCAGGGGGTTGGACTGGATGGCCCTTGTGGTCTCTTCCAACTCTATGATTCTATGATTCTATGATTCCAGTTGTTTTCGGACTACAATTCCCATCATCCCTGGCCACTGGTCTTGCTAGCGAGGGATGATGGGAGTTGTAGTCCAAAAACTGCTGGAGACCCAAGGTTGGGAAACACTGATTTAGACGGTCTGTGCATGCACCCTGGTCCAACAGAGGAGCTATAAATGCATAATACAAATAAAACCTCTTTAATGGGCATGGAGGAGTGCTGGTGTTATCACTCATGGGGCTCCCTGTGACACTCATTCCACCAACCATACTCTAGACATCCTTCATGTTGTCATGGCTTGTCCCTTTGTTGCAATGGGGAATAACTGCATCCTCCCCTCCACCCAGCAATTACATACCGGTATTGTTTGAAGATGGAGGGGGGGTGCAATATCCTCTAAACAAAAGTGCTTTTTAGACAGATAACACATACTGATCCTGCACAACACATTACATTTTTGCTTGACCAACTGATATTGGTGAAGGCCCCCAAGATCTGAGAAAGGTACTGTTACATTTAGAGAAATTTAATTTCGGGGTAATGTATTCAGTTGGAGTTGCCTCTGGTCAAGAAGGATATTGAAACAAGAATTAAGAAAGTTCAAGGAGGAGAGACGGTCCAGAGGACAAGTCATTATGAAGAAAGACTGGGGGGGGGGATAATAAGCCCCTCTGTTCTAGAATGTACCTACAGTCTTTCTTGGAATAGTCAATAAAATGTTCCTTTAGATATGCTTTGGGATGCTGTGGCCCATTTCCTATCCTTCCCTAGCAATCATCTAAGTTGCTGATGGACCATTCTTCTTTGTTGTAAATACAAAACTCCCCAGATTATTCCCAAAGGGGTGTGAAATAATAACACCAAGCTGGCGGTCCACATGTGTGACAGCTTGTTTGGGTGAGATGGGATGACTTCATAAGCCGAAAGAAAAGAGAGAAAAAGCTTGCGTACATGGTGGAAGCAGAATCTACATCAAACTGTCTGGATCCCTTCTAATTACAGATTGTACGTTAATGTTGGAACCCAATGTACACTCATTTTTATTTTTAAAAAAGTTCCACTGAACAAAACAGAGCTCGCATCTGAGGATCACAGTGTAACTGCCACTGAGCTGGCAAAGAAAGCTGGTTGTGACTGTCGTCTCTGATTTCACGGTGTTTTTCCCCTCAGTTCGTTTTTTTTCTCTGTGGGAGGATGAGAGAAGGAATCACTGACGCCAGCAGATAGCAGCCTAGACTTCAAACCATCCTTGATCGATTTCAAAGAGCTCCCGCTTAATAAATATTTACCCAATGTAATTTGTGCACCTTACTGATACATATATAGACAAAGGGACTGATGCCACAATAGTTCTATTCGATCATTCCTAAGAAGCCAAGTGGAGGGGGCCGAATTTACCTCTTGTCGGTTCAGCCGGGAGGAAACAGGACCGTTCCAGCGAGAAATGTGGATCCAATTGTGTTCCTCACCAATGCTGCCTTTCTTAATGCATATCTTACAAGGCAAGCTGCTCAGTTGGTAGGATCCGAACCCCACATAACCTGTGCACTATTACTCCGGAGCAAATGCCGCTGGTGGGGACGGTGGGGTAGGGTTCCTGCGGACTAAACGTGTGCCTACTGCCCTCTTTCGAAGGGTAGCCTTTTCTGTGCGTGGCGGGCAGGTGGGAGGTGCAGGTCGACCCTCGCTCCCCGCTTGCAAGGGTCAAACGCCGCTGCGTTTGTGTCGCTGTTGCTGGGAAGCAGCCCACCCCTCTCGCCAGCTTCGTTTTCCTGCTCCGTCCCACGCTCTTCTGCCCCTCCCACTCCAGCAGAAGGAAGGCTCTTTGAAACCAGCGCTCGGCTCCCATCTTTTCTTCTAAACGTGCCGAATCCTTTGTGCTTCCCAACCCGGGTGGGAGGAGGGAGGCGCGGGTGGAGGCGGCCCGCGGCCCAGACCGCTCCGTCGGAGAAATGCCCCCGATCGCGGCTAAGAAGCTACCCAGGGGGGAAACAAAGCCCACTCCCGGGGTCAGAGTGGCTCGGGAGGCGCCCCCTCTCCTCGCAGGAGCCCCCCACGGGCAGCCACTCCCCGACGGCGGGCCCCGCGTTTCTGGGGCCATCGCCGCTTTAAGCGGAAAGCCACGCTGGGCGGTGGGCTGGGTCGGCGCGCTCCCCCCCCCCCCACCTCGCTCTCCCACGTGGTCTCGGCGCTTGTGAATTGCCCTAGCTGGAGGGTCTCGCTGCAGACGCCGGTCCCGCAGCCCGGAGAAGAGCGCTCTCTCTCGCTCGCTCTCTCCCCGTGGCGGGCGGCTGCTTCCCTCCGGCGGACTTCTCGGAGCAGCGCCGCGCCATGAGCGGAGGAGGAGGAGGAGGCAGCCGCGGGCGTCGGGAGAGCCGCGGGGCCGCCCGGCCGCTGGGTCCCAGCGCAGCAGACTGAGGCAGCGGAGGCGAGAGCGGGACGAGGCGGAGGAGGAGAATGCGACGCGCGGGTCTGGCCGGGCTGGGCTTCGTGGCCGGGCTGTGGCTGCTGGCCGTGGTGGCGCTGGCGGGGCTGTGGAGCGGGCGCGGCGCCCGGGAGCCCGGCGTCGAAGCGGCGTCGAGCGGCCGCCTCCTCCGGCCGCCCAGCCAAGCAGCGCAGAAAACTTTCCGCGCGCTGCTCACGCTGCCGGGACAACCCTCGGAGGGGCCGGGCGAAAGTGGGCAGGAGCCGCCGCCGCCTGTTCCCGCGGATCCCCCTCGGGGCGTAGCGGAGCCGCCCGTGCGCGGTGGGATCTTCTGGAGCCGGGCGCTGGAGGCGCAAGTGCCGCCGGGCTTCTCGGCCGAGGAGGCGGCGTCGTGGCTGCGGGCGGCCCGCGAGGCGCGCGTCGTGTCCCTGGAGCGCGGCGGCTGCGGGCGCAGCTCCAACCGGCTGGCGCGCTTGTCGGACGGCAGCCGCGCGTGCGTGCGCTACGGCATCAACGCGGAGCAGATCCAGGGCGAGGCGCTCTCGTACCACCTGGCCGGGCTGCTGGGCATCCAGGAGCGGCTGCCCCCGTTGGCGCTGGCGCGGGTCGAAGCCCGCGGAGGGCAGTGGGCTCCCGTGCGCGACGAGCTGCGCGGCTCCCCCTGGGCCGACGGCGCCGTGGTGAGCCTGGCGCGCTGGGTGGACAACCTGACCGACGTGGTGGCTCCCGCCCCCTGGCGGGCCGAGGCGGCGACGTCGGGCCCCCGTCGGCTGCAGCCCCTGTCGGCCGGGGAGCTGCGCGGCCTGAGCCAAGCGCAGCTGGTGGAGCTGGTGCAGTGGAGCGACCTGATCGTCTTCGACTACGTGACGGCCAACTTCGACCGGCTGGTCAGCAACCTGTTCAGCCTGCAATGGGACCCGCGGGTGATGCAGCGCGCCACCAGCAACCTGCACCGGGCGCCCAACGGCGGGCTGGTCTTCCTCGACAACGAGGCCGGCCTGGTGCACGGCTACCGGCTGCTGGCCATGTGGGACAAGTACAACGAGCCGCTGCTGCGCTCCGTCTGCGTCTTCCGAGAGGCCACCGCCCAGCGGGTGCGGGAGCTGCACCGCGCGCGCAACGCCGCCGCCGAGCTGCTCCACCTTTACCGGACCCGGGAGCCCCTGGCCGGCGTGCTGGGCTTCCTCTCCGAGCAGCAAGCGCAGCTGCTGCAGGACCGTGTCGACTTTGTCCACAAGCACATTTTGCACTGCAAAGCCAAGGCCGCCTCGCTGTGACCCCTCTGGGCCTGGGTGGATTTAACATTTTGACGGGCGTAATGAAGGCACTGGAGGTGTGCCCGGTAGGGCAGTGTCCCTAAAGGAGATGAAGGCAGGGGCTGCGGTTGCAGGTGACTGGAACGCGGCTTCTGGTCTAGAGCACTTCTGGAAACCTTGCCTTGAAATATCTGACCAGCCTGCCGAAAAATGAACTTAATAATTGAGAGTATTTTTTGTTGTTGATTAGGGGGGAGGGCGGAGAGACTAGTTAATGGTTCCCAGACATTTTCCTGCTGGGATCCATCAGCAGAATGTGGTCTTCCTTTGTTTGGTGCACACAGTTTAAATTCCAACCCCAAAAGTGAAATTTCTGACTAGGCGGCCTTATGCAGCCTGTACTCCCAGCTTCCCACCCTGTCCTCAAAGGAGACCTGGGTTGGCTTAGATTTTTGTCAGAGGGATGCACTGAATGGCCTTTTTAGGTGTAAGGTATAATGCTGCCCTGATGCACCTGTCCTGCACTATTGTCTGCTATAAAACTAGGCCAGGTAATATCCTTCCATTGCACAGTGTGTTGTTTTTCTTTTCTTTGTGTCCGAAGTAATTAGGGTCCAAAATGACTTTGAGGGACTCAGTCTGTGGCCTGGGAGTATATGATGCTGGAACTAAATGGGTGTGGTCCTAACTAGTCCCTTGGATAAGAGACCACTGGGAGCCTCCTGTAACATCATGGCATAATGATAATAAGTGTATATTTTAATTGCTATATATCTCCCTGTATTAATTTCATGCCAGGTTTCTCTTTCAAGTGTGCCCCCCCTTAATTGCTCTTATAAGAGCATCCCTTAAGAATTCACTCTGAAATACTCTGTGCAAAAGCTATTGCCACATGGTTGGGTGGAACCAGCTACCTTTTCCTTCCAGTGGGGATTTGTATGTGCGCAAGATCCCCTGTAACAATCCCCTTTATTTTAAATGAAAAAGTACTTGCTAGCCAGTAACAATCTGCATCTATCGCACTTATGGACTTGCATTTTCCTGTGGCTCTTCCTAGCCAGGGCGGACATAGTTTTGACAAAAGTTAGTATTTTAAAAAAGAAGTGATGAGAAAGTCACTGTTCCAGTAGCTCTTGACTTTAACCAGTGAGAAGCATTTGGCAAATATAATTAGTTTCTCTGTGTGTCTGTTTTTATATGTAACCACTGCTGTACAGTAAATAATTGACTAATGGGGTGATGGAGGAGAAAATATTCCCAGGTTTATATAGTATTGTCAGTGTATTAAAATGTTTTGATGCATTAATCTGGAGGAGGAAAACATCAGTTTCATGCACTTTACTTTGACTTTTCTTATTTTTTTTATAAAAAGACTTTTTTATTTTAAAAGAAGTCTGCATTTTAGGTACATGACGTATGTTCTTAAGCTCTTCTGTAACATACTAAAGAAAGGGATATTTCAGTAAAAATGTGTTAAAAGCTTTGCCTTTTTTGTGTTCAAGGTTTTGGCTTTATGAAAAGCAATGTCTTTCTTCCGACACTTTCCCTTCTCTTTCCTTATTTTAATGGGTGTTTTTCTTTACTTGGTATAAAAGAGTTAAGTTGTTCCATACAGAACTTGCTCTTTAGAGTTAATTTTGCAGCCTCCCTCCCTGTGCCTTAGCTTATCCAAAACCCTGTGCTCATCAAGAATGCGTAACACGCATGTCTAATGGTTGCTGCTGATTTGAGTAAGAATTCCTACACAAATTTCCAGGAGAATTACTGTGTATTTTTAAAAGCTGACTTGATTCAGTCAGTTCAGGTTTCAGCACTGACTGCCCCTGCTGGTTGCTTCTCACACACTGGTGAAAAACCTGTTATAGTAGTACCAAGAGCTATAAAATCAGAGCATCTCTGAGAGCATGTGCCATATTCAGCAGCTGTTAATTCCTTTTCCATTTTGGTTTCTGGGAAACCAATAACAAATGGAAAAGTCCATGACTTACTGTTCATGCCAGAATAATTCATGGCTTCGTTTCAGCTTAGTTTCTATCCAGATCTAGGTGGGAGTGGGGGACAGAAGCTGAAATGAAATGTGTACATAATTGCAACTAAAGTTCAAAACCCCCATCTAGCAAGGGAGATCCATTATCTAACCAGCACCAGTGCCCTTGTCAGTGTGTATTGTAATGCTTGTTTGGGTTCCAGGGAACTGGCTGGCTATGTCTTCCGGTGCGTGTGAATACAGGCTGTCAATAGGTCGTACGTGGCCAGAAATGGTTTGGGTCTTTAAAGTCTTTTGGCAGCCTTGATTGAGCTTCTGAGGAGCCGCAATGTTATAAACGCCTCTCTTTGTAAACACAGGATGTAGAGGTATGGAATAAAGCGGCTGAATTCCCTCTGAACTGTATGTGCTTATCAGATAAGAATATAATCTCTGCCACATCTGGGGAGATGTCTGCCTTCGTAGACTGGAGGTCAGAGGGCATTTTGCAGGCATCAGATAAAGCAAGCACAGTTGACATCGTTTTGAGCATACAAATATCCTTAAGAGTGCTAAGAGCTTCGTCACCAACAGATTGCACCCTTTCTGGTAACAACGCTTCCCGCAAGTGACGGGGCTGGTTCAAATCATCTTGATCATAATTACTTCTGAGCCCAAGAGCACAATGATGTTTTTACAAAGGTTAGATGCTGGACCTTTAAAATACATGTTGTTGTTGTTCAGTCGTTCAGTCGTGTCCGACTCTTCATGACCCCATGGACCAGAGCACGCCAGGCACGCCTATCCTTCACTGCCTCTCGCAGTTTGGCCAAACTCATGTTAGTAGCTTCGAGAACACTGTCCAACCATAAAATACATAGGGCTTGTTAACTAAGTATTGTTCTCAGACCTCCTTAACTGCCCTAAGAAGGCTCTTTCACTCCGCTGCCCAGACTGACAGGACTCTTTCTTTAACTCTTATTTATAGCTCTCCACTCTTTTATCACTCTGCACAATGCACAGAGTCCCATGTGCCGGCTCTTTTGCCATTTGCATGATAATATACAATTTAGCTGTGAGATTCTTCCTAGCACTGTTTGTCAGCATGAGTTTTGTTAAGTAGCCTGGCTGCAGGGTTCCCCCCCCCCCAGATGTGTTCACTTAATGAAAATGCATTTAAATAATATAGCAGTGGCATAAAGTCTCAACCACCCACAAGAGCGAACGGTTGGCTCTACAGAGATCCTTAAGGTTTTCCTTCCGCTTGAAATGTTTCTGAAAGTATCAACACAATTGCAGTTTCAAACTGCTTTAATGGGTGATACGTCTCCGCAGCAGTGCCAGAGCCGAGCCTTAGATAATTACACCTTTCAGAAAGGAGCCGGGGCTTCCTCTCTGATGATTGGTGACTATTTCAAATTATACGTAGGCAGTGATGTTTGGAAATGGGAGAATGGTTTTAAGTGGATGATGCTGGAGGGGGGGGGGGAGGAAATCTGCAAATGGGGGAAATTGCTTCATAGCGGAGATGGGCTGTTAGCTTGATTGTATTCCACCATGATTCAGAGCATGTGACTAGAATTTATTAAGGCCAGGAATCATAGAATTGTAGAGTTGGACAGCACGACGAGGGTCATCTAGTCCAACCCCTGCAATGCAGGAATCTTTTGCCCAATGTGGGGATTGAACCCACAACCCTGAGATCATGCTCTCAGTACCACTGCTCTCCTGGTTGACTTGTACATCCCATCAGTCCCTCCCTTCTTCTTTCCCTTTCTTTGCGTCTCACCTCTGCTGGTCCCCCTTGCCTTAATCCAGGCATGTCCAAAGTCCATTTCAGAGGCCTAATCTGGCCTGCCGGTTGGTTTAATCCGGCCCCTGTGGCAGTTTATTTCCTGGGCTAAAAGCCTAAAAAAGCTCAACAACTTCAATCCTTAAAAAACATAAACAACTTTGGTTGGCCCTCACAGCCCTTCACTTCATAAAATCTGGCCCTCTTTGAAAAAGGTTTGGACACCACTGCGAAATCCCATTGGCTGATTTGATGCCATAACTGCTTTTCCCCCCTCTTTCAATGAGTTGGTGATTCTCTACTTGAGCTCCACCACATAAACCTACAAGTACGGCTTCCTAGGAGTAAGGATTCTTTCTCCACCCCTGCCCCACTCAAATATAGATAGGGTCACATCCAGAGAATACATTTAAAGCATATGGCTTCCCCCACTCGAAAAAAAATTGGAAATTGTAGTTTTTCCAGGGTGCTGGGAACTGTAGTTCAGTGAGGCGTAAATTACAGTTTCCAGGATTCTGTGGGGGGAAACTTTAATGTATGCTGTGGATGTGACCTATATCTCTGCTTAGAAAACTAAATGTCGAGCTCCAACCAAACATTCAACCTGACATTCTGCTTTTCTATGGGTAGGAAACTTTATTTTGTGGAAGAGCATTTTGCCATGTGGTACAGCCCTGACTCTAGTATAGAACCTCGGTAAGAACTTGACCCAGGTTGGCTTTCTGCTATTGGTCACAAGCAGCCTTATGTACCATAACCTATACGAGGGATAGGGGAGCTCTCTTAGCCTGGGGGCCACAGTCTGTTGTGGACAGCCTTCCAGAAGACACACCCCGGTGGTGGGTGGGGCCAAATGCAAAATTAAGCGGAGTAATAGCACTCAAGGATAATGGAGTGTGGCCTGGGGAGACTCTCAAGGGCCAAAGAGAGATGTTTTTGGGGGGGCACACTTGGCCCCTGGGCCTCATGTCCCCCTCCGTCCCCCTCTTCTGGCCTATACAGTACTGTACATTGATAAAGGGAAACCCATTTTATTCTGAATTTCAGAATCAAGCTGTGGATGCAAATCGGTTGAACTTTCTCAGCATCTTTCCCAGGGCCAGGCAGATGGTCAGCAACAGGATTAGCCACAGTTGTTGAGCTGTTGGTGTCTGTGCAGTTGGTCTAATAAAATGCGTCATAGTATGTTGTGCACTAAGCTTTAAATCTGCTTCAACCGCTGTATTTTGAAAAAGGAACATCCCTAGCTCTGGCGCAGCTGAGGCTATCCAGTTCTAAATAAGTGTTGAATTGCATTCCGATTAGTTCTGTAAGATCAGGTGCTGGTTCATTGTTGCCCCTCTGCCCTGCCTCTGGAATGATTCAGCTGCAGAAAGCCAGTGCAGACAGGAGGGAAGAACCAATTAATCCACTCAGACGGGGCTGAAATCTATGAGTAAGACATCTTTTTGTCCTTCCTCGTCCTCTCCTCTTTAGTGGGGTGTGGGACAGCTTGCCAATGGCTGCTTCAGAATAGGAGAGAAAATAAGGGAAACTCTGGCTTATCTATTGCCAACAGAAAACACAAAAAGAAATTTAAACAGAGATTAAACTATATAGTTTTGGACTAGATTCCATAGTAGTTAAGAAGCAAGAAGCGCATCTTGAATCTGAGGGACCAAAGCTGCTTCCAGATGACCCATCTAGTCCGCAATCATCCCCAGAGCCAGTGTGGTGTAGTGGTTAAGAGCGGTAGACTCGTAATCTGGTGAACCGGGTTCGCGTCTCCTCTCCTCCACATGCAGCTGATGGGTGATCTTGGGCTAGTCACACTTCTCTGAAGTCTCTCAGCCCCACTCACCTCACAGAGTGTTTGTTGTGGGGGAGGAAGGGAAGGGAGAATGTTAGCCGCTTTGAGACTCCTTCGGGTAGTGATAAAGCGGGATATCAAATCCAAACTCTTCTTCTTCTTCTTCATTTGTTTGCATAGAGGTTAGATGCTGCTGCATCCAAGTCTGTGCTATTACACACTGCTCAGGGCAGTTCCCTAGCACTTCCTTTCTTGCAAAAGCCAACTATCATTTTGCAACCTGAATTTGCTGGTATGTGACTGAATCCCAACCAAAAACAGTGACAGCCTGGAAGCACCCTAACCAATACCTAAACTGTGTTATGACATTTAACAATGTGCTTCAGAATTGCAGAGGAAATAGTGTGGGCTTCTCTGCAGATTAATGTGCTGGTGCCAGGGACCCCGGGTCTCCGAGAAATACATTCTTCAGTTCCTATCAAGTTAAGGAACCCTCCCTCATCCATTCCTTTAAAACAGAACACTCTCTTATGCATTCTTGGTCTGCCACATTCCTTGGATTCCAGCTCCTGCTTAATACCCTGCCTGAGCTTCTGCTGCTTTTAACCCAAAGAATCAAAACTTTTTTCTAAACTTTTTACTGATGGTGCTCTCAGCATCGTTGCTAGTGTGGCTTCGTTTAAGTAACTTCAGCCATTTGTTTGAGCACAAATGGCAAAGCAGATTTATTGGCAAAATGGAGGAAAAACATAAACGGAAAAGTTATTCACAAGGAAAGAAAATTACCAGTGCGGGCATTTCTGTGTAAACTTGTATACAGATCATTCTGTAACGCTGGGTTTCCTTCCTCAGAATCTGGAGGGTTTGGGAGGGGAAAGGGACAGGTGACAGTAAGAATCCATTCAATTGCAGGAGGGTGACTTCGTATGCAGCACACTCAGAAGTGTTGGGAAAGTGCAGAGGTCCTGCTGAAACCATCTCTGCATAATCCCTGCACATTTTCAATAGTTACACTCTCTGCTTCTTCAGTTTAGTCATTCATGTAGGTTGCACCATATTGCTATTCAATTTGATACTGTTTTACTAATTAATTCAAGGGCATTATGAATCACTCGTGAATCATCTAGTCCTGTGGAACCAGATCCACGGAGTACACTATTCACCTTCACCCATGTAGTATACTGCCATGTTTGAAGCGGAGATGTACTGCAAATTTGAATTTGATGTATTTGGTAACTAAGGGTCAGACTGAATGAGACACCAATCAAACACTTAGCAACTGCATTATTGGCTTTTTAATAGGGCTGGGGGAATCCAAATGGGGATTGTGGCATCTGGCATCGTCCCAGTTTGGATTGGGCCCCATGCACCTTCAGTTTGCGTTTGGGGGGGGGGGAGTTCCCATTTGCTCCACTGGGAGTTTCCCCCCTTATGCAAATAACCAGCATAGAATGCATAATCTGGATCAGGACCACAGTAGAGTGGCAAAATGTGTGCAGACTCCTTTTGTAAGTTGATCCCTTGTTTATTTGTACTGACATGAAAAGAGAGGCCTTTTTAATTCTTACGGAGGTGGAATCAATATGGAAGGTTGGAATCATGTGCATTTGTAGGTAGCCTTATATCTGGAGAGGTCAGGGTCTCTAAACCAGAGCTGTGATCTGCTTACAGCTCCATGCCATTTCAGTACAGACAATAAATACTGACCACATAACGAACTGGTAGACGGAGAAGAATGATTTATTAAACACACACAAACCACACAGAGAACCTGTGCACATTTTCCTATGAACGAAGGATGGTTAGTGTATCTGAACAAAGGAGAAGGGTAACTGACTTCAACTCTTAATCTCAGGGTCATGGGCTTGAGCCCCATGTTGGGCAAAAAGATTCCTGCATCTCGGGGTTAGACTAGATGCCCCTCAGGATCCCTTCCAACTCTACAATTCTGTGGGATGTACAACACTGGTGCAGTCAATCACAACATTCCTAGAGTGTACACAAGGGGTCTTGGTCCTCCAGGTAGAGTTTCCTGTGCCAAGACTGAAATCACTTCCTTTGTGTGACCAGAAGTGGGAGTGGCCTTACCTGTAGCTATTCAAAGATACAGGTGAGCTGCTACTCTCCCTCTCTTCCCACCAGGACTCCGAGGATGCAACATCTCAGGAGATGCTCTCTTGGCTTCCAGCCAAGAGAGGCCCACATGGAGCCTTTCTCCCTTAAGGGGAATCTCCACATGTAAATACATTTAATCTAAGCTAGCCTGCCTTCTGAGACTGCCTGTATGAGCTTGGAATGTCTGTAAGTAAAAGCTTTATACTTTTATAAGCTTATGTGTCGTGTATTTTCTTTTAAGAGGGAACCAGGGGAAATATGTGCCAGGATCTGCCTTGTTCTAGAAGTTCATAGGAACTTAAACGCCACGCTTTGCTGCGCTTTATTGGGGATGAGAAACTCTGCTAGTTTGGAGCTTGTTAGCACAAGCTGGGATAGGAAATATTAATCAATATTCCCTCATCCACATTCCTACTCATCTCCCACAAATTCTGATTATATGGCTGGCTGTTTTGCACAATGCAACTTACATGTTTCCAAGCTTCCAAATTCAGCAGGATGCTTGTCAATGGAATCTTCACCTGCCTTTTCCTGCCCCCAGCTCATTCACTTACCACGTTTCTGCAAAAATCAGTTCTCTAGTTGCTTGCTTGTCAAACAGTTTAAGCTGCTATTAATTGTTGAGCAGTGGCTTTCAAGTGCTTTAGCTATGGGATTCCTTCCGAATTCTGTCTTTGCTTGAAGTCCTGGAACTGGAAGTGACTATATGCACCCTCCAGGCTCCTCTGCCGCAAATTCATTGGCATCTGCTAAGAGCAACACATCCATCTAGTTTCTATCATCCCCTGATAGGTTTTAAGCCACAGTTTGAACATCAGCGACTTGGGTATCTCATAAATAGTAATACACTTATCCAGGCATAGGCAAACTCTGGCCCTCCAGATGTTTGGGACTACAATTCCCATAATCCCTGACCACTGGTCCTGTTAGCTAGGGATGATGGGAATTGTAGTGCCAAACATCTGGAGGGCCAGAGTTTGCCTATGCCTGCACATATCTTATTGTTTGAGTAAGCATATTCTGTAGTTACCTAATCAGTTCATGTGTAATGATCACAGTCACATAGTAGCTTCTAGTGTGTTTGACTATGTTGAATTTGCTGGTGTGTACCTTGCAGGTGACAGCATTCTGAGTTTTCAGAAGACCAGCTTATGCAGTGATGGTTGCAACTGCTAGATAACATGCTGCTGCAAATCTACCCTGCGTGTCCGCCATTAAAGTGGTTTGTGACTATGCATATGTTTACTGCATGTATAGAAGTGGAGTCTTTTTTCAAAAATTGTTTGGGATTTTTAGCTTTGGGAAATGCATCACACCTCATTCTGAACAACTTTTTCCAGTTGCCAAATTCCCCAAAGTGCTGCTAGTTTGTTTGTTTGTTTGTTTTTCAAGCAAGCTCCTGCTGCGCAGATGGGGCAGAATTCAGTATTTGCACAAGTAACATTTCACCATTGCTGCATCAACAACAGAGTACTGCCTGATCACTTAGCAGTTTGAAAATGTTGCCAATGCCCGGCAACGAGGGATAAAGATAGCAGCTTCATTTGGATTCCTCTGGGTTGGCAGCTGACGCTACCTTTCGCTTGACCAGGAAAAGAAAAGAATTTTTTTGTGTGATTCGTTTTCCTTGGGGGCTTGTCTTCTCCACGGCGATCACATCCACAATGTTCCCACTCTCATGCTTGGTGGGTCCAGGGCTTGTTTGACTATGAGATCACATTAGGACCTAATTCCATTTGGTGTGTTACTCTGTCTTGTTCTGGATTCACACTGTGCAATTTTAACTGGGGCTTCAAAGCTGTACGAGGACGTGCCAATGTCTCTTAACAATAATAGGGTAGACTGTGTAATCTAGCAGCTCCTGCTGAGGCCAAGAATGACGGCAGGGATCGGCCACGACCTATAAACCCTTTTACCTTGAGGTTGTTCCTTGGCCCAAGGCATTAGCGAGGAAGGACTTATCTGCATGGGGGACGCGACCTAGATTTACAGGCATGAGAGGCCACGCAGCGGGGTAGATTCATACAGGCAGCAGGCTACCATCCTAAACTGTAGGCAGGCAGTCAAAACCGCTGCAGGCAACATTCTGTACTACTTCTTTGTATTTGGTTTCCCATATCTTCCCAAACTGAACTTCCGTTTAGAAACCTTCCAGTGCGATGAGCGCCACCAGTCCACAAGTGCTCAAAAGCATGTCATGATTTCCATGGAGAGTTCTTGGCAGGTCAGAGCGGGAGGAGTTTTGGGGTGAGAGTGTGGAGCTGGATCCTGGGGAGAAGACCAGTGAGTTGCCTGCAGGGAGTCCTACCTCAGTGTCTTCTGATGCCTGATGCAACTCGGGGTGGGAGGGGTCTCAGAAAAATGACATTTATCAGTGGTAGAGACTCTTTGCTCACCATAATTATACAGGCTGCCCCATAACCGGACCAGAGGAAATTATGCAAAATAAGCACCCTATGATAATTTGTGTAGTTTATGCAAGCAACAGAATACTTTTCTTTTTTTTTGCAGGTGGTGCAAAGCCTAAAACATAGGTCACAGTCAAATAGCATTTATTTGAAGGCTCATACACCAAAGGCATTCATGCAACATTTTTACTATCTTCAGTTCACAAGTGCAGAACTTCAGTCCATTCTGGTCTCCAACATGGTCGACATGGGGTGTTAGCAGCCTGTCTCGCCACATTCGGGAGAGGCTTCTGGAGGTGCACAGGGACTGGGAGAATGAAAGAGAGGGGAATATGGAGTTTGAAGAAAACTGCAGTATCTGGGATTGGATAGGGCAGGAAAGGAAAGGAGAATTCTACTCATTGAGATCTAGCAACTTGGCATATCAACTTGGAATTGTCATCGACAGGTAAATCTAGACCTATACAGTCCATTTCATCATTATTTTAGGGGGGGGAATCTCTCCCAGAAGCTGGGTTCTCATGCACATTTATGTAGTAATAAGCCCTATTGAACTTTTTGCTAAATATGCCTTTAAGATTAAACGTCTTCACACACACTTTAAGCAGGCAGACATGCTAAAACCATTAGGATCTCTGAGGGAGACAGAGCTATGCTTGGAAAGAAGCATATGTAGATGTTAAAGTCAGATAAATGCATCCAGGAGCCAGCAATTGGGCTCCATATGTGTACACTAAGGATCTCACAATGATATTGGATAAACCGATAGATTGGAAGAGACGGGGGCAAATGTGGGCTGCTGTTTCTTCCGTTTTCCAATCAAAAAGCTTTTTCACGCATCAGCAAAGCTTTCCCAAAATCCTAGGAAAGCAGCAGACACTTAGGCACTTACAGGAAGTGGGATTAACAGGCTAATAGCACAGATGGTGCGTTTAGTGGAGACGCTTTGAAGACATTTCTTGCACTGGCATCTCAACACAGCACAAAGGAAAGGTGGCTCATTTCTGTGCCTGTGCATTTCATTTGTTGGAGTTATAATTTTTTAATGCGTCTGTCTTGCTATCTTCCTCTTTTGTGTCCTGCTGTGGGGAAGAAATGCATTAATAAACTATATTTCAAAGCTGCTGGTGCAATTTTTTTCTTCGGCGTATGGCTTTTTGGAATTGAGCTGGGAACCTTTCAGACGCGGTCTTTCAAATTGCTGAATATTGTTCGGCTGTTTTCATTTGTAGCTCTGTCACCTTTAGGCTTCTGAAAGTTTTCTTGAAATAACACTTTCCTTTGCATTGCTAATGTGGTATTTAAAAAATTGCTAGGCTGGCAAATATTTTTGTGTTTATCCTCTTCCTCCTAACACAAAATCATGTGACTCATAAAACATAGATGTATTTGAAAGGGAGTATACTGATATAGGGTGTATATTGAGGTCGCTATTCCAGTGTCCTCCTGATCTGAGGCATAGAACTGTCCTCATAAGAACATAAGAAGAGACTTCTGGATCAGGCCAATGGCCCATCTAGTCCAGCATCCTGTTCTCACAATTGCCAATAAGATACTAACAGGAAACTCACAAGCAGGGCCTGAACACAACAGCGCTCTCCCCTCCTGTGGTTTTTAGCAACTGACATTCAGAAACATGCTGCCTCCAACTGTGGACATTGATCATAGCCATCTTGGCTATTGATAGCCTAATCCAAGCTTCCTCAACCTCGGCCCTCCAGATGTTTTTGGCCTACAACTCCCATGATCCCTAGCTAGCAGGACCAGTGGTCAGGGATGATGGGAATTGTAGTCTCAAAACATCTGGAGGGCCCAGGTTGAGGAAGCCTGGCCTAATCCATGAATTTTTCCAACCTCCTTTGAAAGCCATCCAAGTTGGTGGGCGATGCTGCCTCCTGCAGGAGTGAGTTCCATAGTTTTAACACTATGTTGTGTGAAGAAGTACTTTCTTTTTGTCTGCCCAGAATCTTCCAACATTCAGCTTCATTGGTTGTCCATGGGAGTTGTTTTTTTTTGGGGGGGGAGGGGAGATTGAGAGGTCAAGGCTGTGTGGGCACAGCCCAAGCAGCCCTGCCATTGTTGGGAGGAAGAGGAGGAGGAGGAGTTTGGATTTGATATCCCGCTTTATCACTACCCTAGGGAGTCTCAAAGCGGCTAACATTCTGCTTTTCCTTCCTCCCCCACAACAAACACTCTGTGAGGTGAGTGGGGCTGAGAGACTTCAAAGAAGTGTGACTAGCCCAAGGTCACCCAGCAGCTGCATGTGGAGGAGCGGGGAAGCAAACCCGGTTCACCAGAATACGAGTCCACCACTCTTAACCACTACACCACACTGGCTCTCACTATGCAGCACCAGCCCACTGCACCCATTTCTACTGCTTTCAACTCAGGACGAATCTTTCACATTTCACTATGCTGGGCCAGCCACAATGTCAGTTTTCACTTGTATTGGTGTTGGCAATGTCCAAAGCAGACACACATGCCACACATTGCACAAAGGGTGGCAAAGGATCTGTGGCCTGGGCTTGGATGACATATTACGCCAAAGCATGGCTTAGCTCACAGCAGTGCAGTAACAGTAGTACCAATGGAGGAGCATGGCAGCTACCATTTCTTCTCCAGGCAGAGCCATCTTTCCCATTGGGCTTAGTGGCACGTTGTGCCAGGGCACCGGCCTCTCAGAGGCACCTCAGCAAGTGAGGGAGCTGCACGGCTTTGCCGGCGGCCTCCCCTTTCCCTGCACGCCCGCCAGCGGCGCCCTGTCAACCGTATGGCTGGCAGGCGTGCAGCTTGCCTCCCAAGCCTCTGCGGGAGGAGAGCGATCCCTGCAGAGGCTTAGGAGGGAAACTGCACCCCACCAACCATATGGCTGGTGGGCGTGCAGCTTCCTTCCCAAGCCTCCGCGGGAGGAGAGCGATCCCTGCAGGGGTTTGGGAAAAGGTTGACAACTCTGGGAAACGGGGGGGGGGGAGGGGGCGCCGGAGGGATCTTTGCACCACGGCGCCGGATATGCTTAAGACGGCCCTGTCTCCAGGAACCCCTGTATCTGAGCTAAGCTATTGTTGGGCTTAGTGTGTCATCTGGCCCATGTTTGGCAGCTCAAGCGACAAAAACACCAGGCATTTTCCAGGGTTCTAAAACACGTGAGTAGTTTCCATGAGAGCAGAAGGCTTCCTGATACAGTCACGCTCCAGCTTGCAGAGAACAATGAAAACAAGGATTGAGGATACAGGTAGCTCTAGCTTGCTCACTGCTGCTGCATCTCCCCACTTTGTGTTTTAGTTAATATTAGACATGAAGAGGGTGATACACACCCCCATACATCCAAAAAACAGTGGACACTCAGATGGTTCAATGGTAGAATTAACATAACTTGCATATGTGACTCCCTGGAGCTGTTTCAGTTCTCAGTTACAGTCCTTCAAACTTCTACCGCAGGGGCTGCCAACCTCTTTGGGCCTTTGGGCACATTTGCAGATTGGAGAAACTGTCGTGGTTGCCACAGCACACTACAATCAAGCACACACTGACTGCAACCTACTCTGTTAGCTACCCATAGGACACTTGTTTCAACTCCAGTATTAGTGGAGGCAAAGGATAGTCAAATTACTCTGACTGCCATCTTGCACAAGGTTCTGGTGAGGAATGGAAAACTGACCCCCAAATTTGTGACTAATAAAACCCCCCAACTGAAATACATTTCCTCTACTTAAGTGATGCTTAATAACCGAATGAGAGTTCATCGATGGTTGTTAGCATCTTATACACTGTATGATCTTATTCTAATGTTATTCTTTAACGACAACGGGAATGCAGCAAATTAATGTCCACTGGCAGCTGCCAAGCATCTAGGAGAAAGACAAATATGTCTGCAGAATTCAGAGGGCCAGGACACAGGGATACGTGTGTGTTTGGGTGTTTATGAACTGCTTTATCATTGGCTTTTATTTGTAGAGCCTACAAAGAATGTGTAGCAATCATCTGCAGGCTCATAAAAAACAATTACTTTTGTCGAAATCAATCTAAACTACAAGCAAGGAAAAAGAAAGTTCAAAATGGGGAAGTCTAGCATATTACTTTCAGGTTTGTAAAACAGATTGCTGGGAGTGTTGTGCCGGTCGGTGTGCAGGAGGGAGGCAGAAAGTGCCCAGGACACTTGACCTGTACAAATCAATTTAGGGGATGTTGTCCCAAAATAGCACAAGCAGAGTCCTACTGGAACAGATGGGTGGCTATTCCAACATCCCGTTCTCACAGATGCCTGTGGGAAGCCCTCAGGAACAATGGCCCTTTCCAGCTCGTGAACCCCGGCAAAAGATATTCAGCTGCTTATGGGTCCCAAAAGAACAGTAATATGGAATCCAGGAATGACTGAAATCTCAAATAAAACAAGCAAACTGCTCCACCTTGTTTCTATCACTATGCTTCCAGTTTTGTTTTTGTTTTTTTGAAGTGATGAATCACTTTTCTTTTTCATACTATTTGCCATTTCCTTTGGGGCATTGCTTTGAAAGCCAATACGTCATTTTTAAAGGGCTGTCAACCAATTAAGAGAACATTTACTTGATTAATCATGTGGGATTTTCACACTGATTAATTAATCAAATCTAAATAAATTTGGATGTTGCCAATGATTCAGAGAGGTGTCCTTAGTCAATCTCTCTTCCCAGGGAACAATAGGAATTATAGCTCTGTGAGGAGAATAGGGGTCTCCAAACAACTCTTGGTACCCAGTACAACAAACTACAGTTCCCAGGATTCTTTGGGGGAAGCCATGACTGTTTAAAGTGGTATGATACTGTTTAAAATGTATAGTGCAGGTGGGCACTGGCGGAGGAACGGGCGGTGGGGGGAAGCGCACCGCCCCCGGCACCATCAGGGAGGGGGGTACCATCACGGCTGCCCCCGGACACACGTGCACCCCCCTACCGCGCTGGGTTGCCATGCCCCTGCAGGCGGCGCGCCACGCTCACAGGACACACACCATGCCTCTGCAAGTGGCAGCCAGGCCCCCTTGATGCATGCCACGCCCCCGTGACTGACTTGCCACGCCCCCGGGACGCGTGTCACGCCCCCGGGACGTGTGCCAGCCACGCCCCAGCCTGCTCTCCACCCCCGGTGCTGGAGCATGCAGCTTTGTCACTGCAGATGGTACCTCAGTAAAGATGCCTGCTGTGTAATTAGTTTCTAAATAATTAAAAACCCGTCTAAAAGAATCATCCCTTTAAAATTCCTTCTCTGTGGAGAACAGAAAGTTCTAAAATAGAAGTGAGATCCCATGTGACAGATGGCATGCATATAGTCTATATGCAGCCTGAATCATACAGTTTTGTAATCAATACATAGTTGGTATTACTGCTGGCCTAATAATGTGCAAATGGAGACTCAAGGTCTCATTCCATGTTTGCTAACAGGTGTTAACAACTCAACACTTACTCAAAAGTAGCCTGGAAACATATGTTCACAGAAAAAAAGAAGACTATTCAATTCTTCTGTGAGAAATTAGGTACCTGACAGGCAAATATCCACAGCCCTGAAGTGAATGGAAAAACTGGAGGAACACAAACCAGACTAGTTTACCCAAGAGAGAAAGAGAGAGAGAGAGGAGGTTTTCTGCTATTAACAAGATTTTGGGTGAAAACTATAGCTGAGGTATGTACTTTTTCAATTCCTGGAAATTATTCTAAAGCCAAACCAGGAGCACATTATACATTTTCATGCTTTCAGTAAATGGCACATTACGAGAGGTATAGACACCAGAAAGGTCAAGCCTACCAGAATCGTTAAACAATCTCACGATTTTTGCAAATTGCATTGCCGCATTAGAACTCTTAAATAGATTTTTCTGTCCTGAACTTTATTTTGCATGCTATATTCTTTTCTGAGCAAGAGCACATCTGAGAAATCTGACAGTTGCGATTTGGGCGAGGGATTTCCATTAAAGGCGTTAATGTGGCTTTTCAAGTGTCTGTCAGCAGGTGACAAAAGATGTTATCTAATGACTGACAGCTTTCACACCGGCTTGTGATGCACAGCTGATCTGTAGAATGTAAAGAAAGAAAAGAAAAAATTACTGACAGCCTGGAAGCATATGGAAGGGTGAAATCAAATGCTGTAGATTGTACCTCCGGAGAATTTAAGCACATATTTTTGTATTACCGGTATTAACAGCACCTTTCATGATTGAAAACTGACATGTGTATTTTATTATTATTTTTACACCACCATGCTATGTAGTCCACTAGCTTTCATTTTGCACTGCATCCATCATGGACACGGAACATAACAAGGTACTTTGTGGCTTCCCATAGCAGTGAAATGTTATGAGGAGAATGCTACAAGGTTTTGTTTCCTTCGGATGATAACACTGGAGGCTGACGTTGGCTTTGTAATATTTGCTTTCTTGTTTTTTATGTACATTGAAGTGCAGGATAGTGGAGGCAAGTACACACACACCCTGAAGCAGATTGTACAACACGAGTTTCTACACCTGGAGTAGGAGCTGGCTCTAAAGGACTGTAGTTCAGCGACGCAACAACTTCATTGCATACAGAAGGTCAATCCCCAGCTTCTCCAGCTAGGGGTGGGAGAGAACCCTGTCTGAAATCCCAGAGAGTTGCTACCATTCAGTGTAGCTAATGGCCTGACTTGGTACAATGTAGATTCCTATATTAAGGTAAAGGACCATTATATAAAGGACCATTAGGTCCAGTCGTGACCGACTCTGGGGTTGTGGCGCTCATTTCGCATTATTGGCCGATGGAGCCGGCGTACAGCTTCCAGGTCACGTGGGCAGCATGACTAAGCCGCTTCTGGCGAACCAGAGCAGCGCACAGAAACACCGTTTACCTTCCTGCTGCAGCAGTACCTATTTATCTACTTGCACTTTGACGTGCTTTCGAACTGCTAGGTTGGCAGGAGCAGGGACCGAGCAACGGGAGCTCACCCCGTTGTGGGGATTCGAACTGCCAACCTTCTGATCGGCAAGCCCAAGGCTCTGTGGTTTAACCCACAGCGCCACCCGCGTCCCCAGATTCCTGTATTACTATACACTAAATTCACAGCTTGTCCTCTCTCCAACTCCAGAAGTGCTGTTTCTTCAGGGGCTGACTTTGGTATTTTAGATTTCAGCGGAACCCTGTGTGAGGCTGAAATTGGGCACACCTGCCCCATGACTTCCATTCTGTGTGTGCACTAAATCATATTGAGGTGCCCTGTGGCATCCCTACTGATGCCCAGTGCGGGGGAACCAGCCACGCTGCCCTAAATCTGGCTCTGATTTCTTTCTCTGTAACACAGATCAGAACATCCAGCCCTATATGTGAATTACCTATCCTGGAGACCATCCACAGCTATTAAAGTCGTAGGGATCCTGTGATCTTCCAGATGTTGTTGTATAACAATTGCAAATACAATAAAAATGTGACTTTTTTTTACACATATTAGTGTGTGATGTTAAGTTGAGCCCCCAGTATGGAACTGCTTAATATGTCCAGTTCCACCATCAGCTCCTCCTTCGTCTCCTTCACTACCACACCCAGTGCTTTCTCTGTGGCTAAAAGTACACTTCCAGAAGTATACCCTGATGCTCCAGAAACCTTTCTGAAACACTATTTATGGTGATATACTGAGAGAGTGAGAGAAACCATTTTACGATACATGTGCAAATAAGTGTTTGCTTCACTGTTATTTTCCAGAGTACTGGCATTTTAATAGTGATCGTAAGTTTCTTTTCAGTTAACGGCAAGTATCAATATGTTCCTTATCATTTGCAGAATTTATTTTCAGTGCGGGAAGGAATTTGCTCACTGATCACAGCAGAAAGCAGATCAGAAAGTTCATCAGCATTTAATTGTTTCCATTAGGACAATACGAGAACAAATACACATTTCCCAATGGATCCCTCTATTCCTTTAGCAGTGACAATATCTACTAATCTTTTCACATTTTCTACGTTCACAAATTTCATTGGATTTATTCACATCAACCTGCAAAAGGATGGGGAAATAGACCATAGATAATAATGGTTATTAACGCTAACCCGTGCCTTGGATTTCAGGAGTGAATTAATAATAAAAAAGTGATTTCCGCTTAGATAGTAGCACACCTTCTATCCACCGATCTCAAAGGACTTTGAAGAAGCTGAACAAAAGTTTGACAGAAGTCCTTCGAAGAAGAAAATTAATGTGCTAATGAAAACAGGAGGCATAGATAATTTATCCTTGTATCAGCTCAAGGAAGCTGATGTTTTTCCTTTGCCTGCTGGAGTTTGTTCTGCACAGCTCAACCCGTGTTGCGGAGGGTTGTGGTGGAGTGCCCAAATTACATGTTGTTCAAGCTAAACTAATCAGGGGTGACTTGCACAATAATTTCAGCCTGTGGTTTGCTACTGAAAAACCACTGCCTGTTCTGATTCTCAGCCATTCCAACCCATAATGTGACGAGTGTGTACATCCGCTGCCATGTGCAAGGCCAGGCCCAGTTGTGCTGGAAATAATCAAAAAGCAACCTTTGCCATGATTTGGCAGGGGAGGCACACTCCCAGCTTTCCAAAGGCTGAAGTGGGCAGGGAGATAGTTGCAAAAAAGCAAGAAGCAGCTACTGGCAGGAGGAGGAGGAGGAGGAGGAGGAGGAGGAGGAGGAGATGAGAAACCAGCCTGGCCAGATTAGCGTTTGTCAACCCTGCATGGCTCAGTGCAACATATTGCTGGGATGGCGGAAGGGGTTTGTTCCACAGTTGCTGTTGTTGTTGCTGCTGCTAAGCAGATGGAATGGCTTTCGCTTCCCCATGGTGCATCACGCTTTTGTTACTAGCAGAAAGCAACCTGAAAAGAGAGAGCCTGGTGCTATCGGTAGATAAGCGGCAGGAGAGGAAACACAGAAAACGTTAGGTTAGTCCAAGAAAAGTGTCTGATGTAGGACTTAGGTTGATGAACAGCATCAGCAGCAATAGCAGCTCATCAGAACCTATCACTGACCTTCACTTTCCTTCCTGATATCAAAAGGGAAAGGAGTGATCTGAATCCATCTGAAGCCACCATCGGTTTCAATCCAACTAAAAGGAATATGATAGCACAATCCTAACTATGTCCACGCAGAAGGAATTCCACAATCCCATGCACTTTTCTACTGTTTTTGAATTCAGCGGGGCTTGCTCTCAGGTAACAGGGATTGTAGCATGAAGCATCAAGATAGCACACTTACCTTGAATTAAATAATCCTGTTGATTTAAGTGCCACTTCTGAGTAAGACTGCTTGTGCCATTGAAACCAATTGCTTCCAATGGAATTAGTCACAGTTAATTTAAGTTCCCTTGCTCTTCTGTAACTGAGCCTGTAACTAAACAACCACCTGTTTCTTCCCTGTTCCACCCGCCCCCCCCCAGCTCCATTGATCTCGCCTTCCCTTGTTTTCCCTGCATTGAATATTAAATTGTAAGCTTTTCAGGACAGAGACCTGTCCCCTTGGACTCTGAAAGCACAGGAACACTGGTGGTGCTAAATGAATAAATTTAGCTGCATCAAGCTCCCAGAGTTTTCTATTGGCAGATTTCCCCTGGTGTGTGGGGAATTCCTTTTATGGACAATAAAATCACACACACATTTTACATGAAATTATCATTTTGGAGATCAGAAGTTTTGCACTGTAAGGCATTATCAATATGTGAGGATGAAGAAAGATTGGGACTTTCAAAGTTACATGATTTCATATCTAGCATTGCAAACACCTTCCCACGCAATGTGCTTTCTTTTGGTTTGGTCTCCAACACAATGAGGTTATAGAATTTTCGCTAATCAGGATGCCTACCAGTTTGCAAAAGCGCAAATTGCAAATTGCTATTAAAAGGACACAGCAGTATGAAATTAGCCATGTTACTGTTCATATAACATGCATTTATGATATTCCCTTAATTTAATTGCAGTAATATGCAGAACTTTAAGATGGTAATTTTGAAAATAAAATCTTTTATTGGGGCATAAATTTCAGGAAATTAAGAAATTACAAGACGGCAAGACTTTATTCTGGAAGCAGTAAGGCTTCTTGTTCGAAGCTAATCTGCCCCAGCTTTAGCACATAGACTCTATCATTTCGCTATCAGTAGCTTAGGAGGTAACTGAGCTCTTGCCAAACTGTGGCTAAATTCACTGGGGCTTGTTTCCATGATGGTTGAATGATGGACAAGTATATATAGAACCTGAATACACCTTTTTTAATATTTAAAATAATCTTTATTTATCAACACATTAATACAAAACATATCAAACATCAAACCTCATACATATCATACATCAAACCTCATACAGTGTCCTTAGAAGTGCACACAGATGTAACTGGACACCAGTCCTTTTGGAGTGGGAAACTAGAAACCAGTTGGAGCTGGTTTTTGCTCATGTGAAGAGACCAATACTGACATAACAATGCTTGGGACTTACATAACAGCTTTTCCAAAGTAGTTAAAGCACTTTGGATACATCCTTTCAGTCATCTTATGGACCACCCCTATTATATACTTAGTCAGGGCCGGCCCACCCATGAGACCAGGTAAGGGGCCCACCTCAGTCAGCAGGATCTACTGGGCAAGCAGTTGTAGATCTTTCTAACCCCTTTGTTCCTGATGTAGATCTTCCATCACCCCTTTTTCCCTGGCAGGGAAGGAGGTGCCATTTTGGAATCCACCTCAGGTGCTAAAATGTATTGGGCTGGCCCTGTACTTGTGGTCATTAACATCTTTGGCCAGGTTGTTGTGGCATTAAGGTAATTATGAAAAATAAATAAATATGATGACCCATATATTGCAGGCGGGGTAAGGGAGTAAGAGAACAAAAGTGACTTGCCTACAACTACAGGCTTTCATAGACAACTTCTTCTCATTTGCGTAACCCTACCAACTATACTATAATATACTTCAACCGACTTCATATAATTTGGTTAGACACCTAGTACAACGTACTGCAGAAGCAGGACTCTCTAGATTTGGAAATGATTCTGACAGATTCATATTTATTTATTTTTATTGATTAAATTTCTCTCCTTCCCTTCCTCCCAAAGGATCCCAGGGCAGAAAACACATCTATGGAGGGAAAACCCCATATTTAAAACATTCAGAAACGGTTATGAAATATATTTAAAATGTTTAAAAATTGTTAAAACACCTAAAAAACAACAACATCTAAAACATACTCTACGGTTGTAATTTACTCTTTTCCAAGCACTTTATGTAAAGAGATCCTATAGCTTCAAATGACATTTTGTGGGGAAACAAAAACAGCCAACTTTTATTATGCTACAAAGCATACTTACTAGATATTAAGTCTCACTGAAGTCAGAGGGACTAAATTCTCAATAAAGATACTTAGGATTTAACTGTAGAGCCGCAGTCCTAGCCACCTTTCCCTTTGAGCATAGGAAACTGACCCATACAGAGTCAAACCATTGGTGCATCTAGCTCAGGATTGTCTGGCTGGCAGCAATCTCCCAGGGCTTCAGACAGAACTCTCCTAACCCTGCCTAGAGATGTGGGACATGGAAGGTAGAACCTTTTGCCTACGAAAACACATTTCACTGAGCTGCGGTTCTTCCTGGGACGCATGTTTTATAGAACTGAGAGGGATTCAGAGTGCATAGAACCAAACCACTCTCTCATTCCTGTCGTTTGTGACCTGGTGAACATCTGTTATGCACTGTATTTTAAGAATTATATGCTTCAGATGGTGGTGGTATCATGGGAAGTCTCCAGGCAATAACTTCAAATTCCTGAGTTCGATGCTCTTCCTGCTAAGGTCATACCACCCCCAACCCCCTTTGCTTTCTACAAAAGAGTCTATTTACTTGTTTTGTTTGTGGGTATAACACTATAGCTGGAGTTAAGCTGCTCTTAATGAAAGCTTCAGTAGTCATCAGCATTCATATGCTTCTCACAGCGCACCAAGTTTGCTCTATCAATACTCGTTGGGTGACTGCTGTTAAAAATTCTGCATGACATCTCACCTCAAGACAATCCATTCTCTCCCTCCTCCTTAGCTTCCCTCTCTCCAGCACTCCTGGAATCTGAAGTGGTTTCACATTCAGTATTTTGTTTTCCTTTGTTCTGAGTAAAATAGCATGCAAAATAGGCCGGACTATGGCAGCAGCAGCAACCACCTGCCTGCCACAGGTCTATGAATGCCCTTTGCACAGGTAACTTTCAGCCCTGAGCCTGCAAGCCACATTTGGCCTAGCAAGTTGGTTCAGGAGGCTGTTTTCCCTGGACCACACCTACATACCCTCCAACATTTTCCCGATGAAAATAGAGATGTCCCATTCCATAATGATAATTTTTACTATTTATACTCCACACATTTTACTGGGTTGCCCCAGCCACTCTGGACGGCTTCATATATATAAAAACATAACAAAATATCAAACATTAAAATACTTCCCTATATAGGATTGCCTTTAGACAGCTCAGGGGTTGGATAACTCCAAACCCTCCAACATTTCTCCAATGAAAATAGGGACATCCTAAGGAAAAGTGAGACATTCCGGGATCAAATCAGAAACCGGGATGGCTTCTCCAAATCAGGGATATCCCTGGAAAATAGGGACACTTGGAGGGTCTGCAGGTACTTGCCCCACACCTGACATCTTATGTGACATCAGAGATGAGGCAAGCAGAAATGTGGCTAGGTAACCTGGCCATACAGCTGTTCCTTACAGAAAGCAGTTTTGCCAGCCCTGTGCTCAGTGCTTTACCAAGCATAGGGTTGGCAAATCCTCTTACACCTGCCAATCATCTGACATTCCTCTAAAGCAGGGTTTCCCAAACTTGGGTCTCCAGCTGCTTTTGGACCACAGTTCCCATAATTACTGACCACTGGTCCTGGTAGCTAGGGATGATGGGAGTCATACTCGAAAAACAGCTGGAGAACAAAGTTGGGGAAATGTTGCTCCAAAGGCAAATACAGTGGTTTTCAAATGTAATCCATTCCGGAAGACCATTCGACTTCCAAAATGTTCAAAAACCGAGGCGCAAAGGGTGGCCAGCAAATTCAATAGAGAAAATTGAAAAAAAAAACCTCAGCAGAAGCCATTTGACTTCTGAGGCGTGTTCAAAAACGAAAGCATTTACTTCTCGGTTTTTGGCGTTTGAAAACCAAAACGTTCAACTTCCAAGACACTCGAAAACCGAGGTACCACTGTAGCAGTAAAATCACTTCTAAGTCCAGTATTTTATTTTATTTTATAAAATGCAGGATAAAAATGAGTAAATAAGTAAAACAAAACAGCAAAACAATAACCCCCACTTCCCACAGATACATTTAAAAGGCTGTAGAATATTAATCAGCCAAAGGCCTGGTTGAAAAGGAACGTTTTTGCCTGGTGCCTAAAAAATATAATGAAGGCACCAGGTGAACCTCCTTGGGCAGAGCATTCCACAAATGGGTAGCCACTACATAAAAATCCCGTTCTTGTGTTGCCACCCTCCAGACCTACTTGGAGGAGGCACACGAAGGACCTCAGATGATGAACACAGAGTCAGGGATGATTTAAAACTAAAGAGCATGGTGTTTGATCCTTGATTAAGATCTCTTATCCTTTGCTCTCCTTTGCCATTTAATCCTGCTAGGCAGTGCTTTTTTTCTGGGGAGCGCAGAGGGACGCATACCCCTAAACATTTTGTGAATTGTTGTACTTTTGTACATTTACTGCATTTATTTTTCCAGATTTGAACGATAAAATGGTGATTTTCTTGAGTCAAAATGAGAGTACCCCTAAACATTTTTTTTAGAAAAAAAAAGCACTGCTCAAGTACACATGAGAATCATGCAGCTTGAACACCCAACACTGCCCCTTTTATGATTCATGGTGACTTGACTGTGAGCCTTTGTGGTGATGAAAGCATTATGCCAACTAATTTATGGGTTGAGGGGGCCACTTAATGTACAGAAAGTTGGCAGAGCAGTTGTGTGAAAGTCAAACGCTGCGAGTGTCAGTTCTCCTTGCTTCTGCGTCAACAGCTTTGTTGTTGTGAGTCTCATTTCTCATAAAGAGCAGGGCCCCCCCCAAACCTGTTAGTTTTATCTCTTTCAGAGAACCCTCTGTAGACCATTTACTACATTATGCATGGTGTTCAATCCCTGTGATAACATACTGCTGTCCATGTGAAGGATTGGTGTCACCTTCACAGACATTTGATCCTTGGCTGGGCCCTCTAAAGTTCACAGGCTGATTGAAAATTCTCCTCAGTTCTTTGAGTGTATCACACAAGCAAATGCTTTGAGGCTCTGAAGGCGGCGAGGGCAGCATTGATTATCTCAACAAAAAGGCTTTCCTGTCATTGGCAAACGGACAGTGATGGCCCCAGACATCTTGGTGCCTGAGGCAATAAAATAAAATAAAATCCAAACGGTGGCAAAAACACAATGTATTAAAATGATTCATGTATCGGTTTGACAAATGTTTGTCAAAAATCGTCGACAATTTGCTCACCTATGACACTATCCCCAAAATCTGTCGCCACCTCACACTATCCAATAGGTAAGAGTGGGCCTTCAAATTTACAAGAAGACATTATGGAGGCACATGTTTTTGATGCACTGATAGAGAAGTATTACAGTACTAGGTTACATTTCACTAGGTCTGAATGACATTTTCCCATCAATGAAAAATGTCAAAAGGGGGTGTGGAATCATATTGTCCCTTTGTGAATCTTCTACTGATAGGTACTTATGCTTTGTTTCTGACATTTTAGTTTCCATCAAAAGGCTGTTAATGATCTTTAAGGGCTTTTTCAGAGGATCACTTTGCAGAGGAACAAGTGCACAGGTGGTAGTCATTTGCTATGAGATGCATATGACTTCCTCCAAGAAAGTGCTTCAGGTTTGAGATTATTGCTTTTCCCCAGAGTTTAAAATCCACAATATATTCTGAGGAGAAAAAATGTATCTCTTCCACCAGCTAATGGGATATCCGATTTGGAGTGCTGCTGCGTAGTCTGGAGTTGTGCGAATGTAATGTGCACCTGCTGAATATTATGTAGGACTGGAGATGGGAAAGCAGCTAGAACTGTGCACCATGTTGTCTACTCCACAGCACCTAAGCTAGCTTGCTTCCAGTCTAGTCACACACACACAACACACAAACATCCATCCATGTGAAATCTCCACAAGCAGAAGAATAGATAAAAGGCATTAATGTTTTCCACCTGCATTCCCACATACACATTGCTACATGCGGTGGCAGTGGGATATATTATATGGATGAATTGGCCCAGATTTATCATAAGACAAGAGTCCATATAGCATATAATGCAAAGTAGTCCCATTAAGAACCATGAGTAATGAAAAACGAGAAGTGTGTTTGTGTGCACGCGTAATTTATCTAAGTGACAGAGTGTACTGAATATTAACACATTTGCTGAATCAGCCTTGGACAAATTATACAATATGTCTGCCCCAGTTTCTCCATCTGTAAACTGGGTTAATGATATTTATCTAAAGGGTATAACCAGAATTAACTAGGTGATTAAGATGCTGCAGAAAGTCTAAGCATAAGATTACACTGTGTCTTTATTGTCATAAATCTTGGCGTGATTGTGTTACTTGCCAGTTCTCATATGTGGAATTTGCTCTTCTCTTTGCAGCTCATGATTATTGCATTACGAGATTAACACAGTGATTCCCAGATGCGAGGCAGATCCCTCTCTGAGGGAGGTACAAGACATCTGGAGGGGATTTTATTTTATTTTTTATTTTTTTGGCAAGGGAAAGGATCCTGCAAAAGACAGAACCAGAGACACTTTCTTCCCTGCTTCCTAAGATCCTCTCCCTTCTGTCTGCTTCCCTGGCTTGCTACTTTTTTTAGGAAGCAGGAGTAAACACACACACAATCTTCCTGAGGCATGTGAAGATGCTATGTGTCGACTTGCAAAGAGATGGAGGCTGCTGGGCTGGCACGCTAGGGAAAAAACCAAACCCACATTTGAAAAACACTTAATTTAAGGACCAATCTCAGAACATTCATGAGATTTAGCCAACTTGGGTTGTTGTTGCTTTTTTTAAAAAGCAATTATCTGAACAGTTCCTAGACCCTAAGTCAGTGATGGCTAACCTTGACACTCCAGATGTTTTGGGACTACAACTCCCATCATCCCTGACCACTGATCCTGTTAGCTAGGGATGATGGGAGTTGTAGTTCCAAAACATCTGGAGTGTCAAGGTTAGCCATCACTGCCCTAAGTCGTCATAACTAGTACAATTGCTACAACGAGGCCAACAGTGGGCAAAATACCAGCAATGGTCAAAATACCAGGTTCAGAGAAGAAGAAAGTACAGTTGTACCTTGGATCTCAAATGCCTTGCGAGTCGAACGTTTTGGCTCCTGAACGCCGCAAACAGTTTGCAAACGTTCTTTGGAACCCGAACGTCTGATGCAGCTTCCAATTGGCTGCAGGAGCTTCAGATGCTGTGCCTTGGTTTCCAAGCCAGTAAGAAAAGGAGGACAAGGAACTCCTGTTCTCACATGCTCCACCCCTATACATCATGCCTGGGAATGGTATCATTGCTGAGATGCTCTAGCCCCCTAGCACCTGTCTGAGAGGGTCCAGCAGCCCAGATTTAAGAAGCTATGGCGATGATAAAGCAGGAAGGAGTGGAAAGGGCAAGTGGCTCACTTCCTGCTGCAGGATGAGGCCTTCGGCCCCCATGACTCAAAACTATGTTATAACCTCTAGAAGAGGGGTGGAGAAACTCAGGTTTGGGGAGGCCTCTCTGTCTGGCTCTTAGGCTCTCTCCAGGCCAGGACACTCCCCAGCCTTGCTTCATAAACCCTCAAGTGCTTTTGCCTGGTTGGAATGAGCCCTTGAACTTTGATAATAACTCCTGCTTGCCTGGAGGGAGGATAGAGAGCAGTTGTGGGAGCATGTATTGAAACCAGCCCCATATTGCAAGCTACAATTTATATACATGGCTCTGCCCACTTTTTTGCCTCTAGCCATGCCTACCACTGGTATGTGGCCCCTGGAAGGTTTCCCAGAAAGGAATGTGGCCCTCAGGTTGAAAATATTCCCCACCCCAGAAGTTAATTGAAAGGAACTACTAGACTGAACTATCTGAAACAAATGTACCACTGACAAACATATACCTGCATTTAAAACCAACAAACCATATTTTTACCATTTTCTAGTGCCATTTTGACATCGTTTCTTAGATGTGCTTTTGTAGCTGAAGTAAAAATACAGTTGAACAGTAAGAGTTTTCTCTCAAAATTATATTGGACTGAGGGTTTCTGAAGAGCAAAAAAATAAAAAAAAATCAAAAATCAAACCCACCTCAGCAGGCTTTCACTGAAATGGGTTCATTTCATTTCAGATTATAGTTTCCCACTGGTTGCATGATTATTGCTTGCTCCTGAATGCTACTGCTGGAAACAGTAGTTTCCCACTGAAGTTAAATGAATTATTAGGGAATGGATGAAAATCTCAGCTCAGGGGATCAAAGGAAGTCAATAATTTGCAGGCTTGGGTGGATAGAATTCTTATATCAAAGCCAAAGGGACACAGAGCAAGACTGAACAAATTAGTTTCTTACTGCAATGAATAGCTTTTCCACACCTGAAGTAAAGGAAGTCTCAGGGTCACTGCTGAAGGGAGGTCTATAGCAGTGCATTAGCACTTGTTTGTTCATAATTCGCTTTTACCTTTAAAAGGAGATAAACAGATGAAACTGAGGACAGGATGGCTGGATTTCATTTAACATCAAATGGTTGGGTTCACAAATGTTCTAAGAATTTCACTCATGAAACGGGCCTGTTGTAGATGTAAACTCATGGATATGAAGTATAGAAAATGCAGGAATTATAGGAGTTTCAAATGTACCTGACAGATTATAAAGTTTCGCCTTAGTTGAAAGTCACAAGTTCCAAGCTTACATGTTAAGAGTCTTTAGGCTATGCATGTGACTGAAGAAATGACCTCAAAGTGTTCCAAAGAAACATTGAAAGCAGACCCAAGGTTGTGCCCTAATGCAACGAGTTGTTAAATAAGCAGTGGTATGGTTTGCGGCACAGAGGAGAGTGCACACTAATTTGGAAGTAAGTCCCACTGAGGTCGATGGGGCTTACTTCTGAGTAGACATCTTTGGTCCCACAATAGTACCGAGTAGTGTAGTCCCACAACACAAAACAGGAGGATGGGGAGAGCATACCGCCTGGCAAGCTGCAGTCCATGTGCTGATGGAACAATCTCCTCTATGTTGAATTCCTCCCTTAATGTGCAGATAACAGGCCTCCACTGGGATATCAGGTGGGCATAGTTGATCCAAAATGGCGTCACAGGCCAAATTCAGAGGTCTGGTGGGCCTAATCAAGCACACATGGTCTGCTGTGACTGGGCAAAAGGCAGATTTCTGTGTTGTTAGCCAGTTGTTCAATGTCCCACATTAACAGAGCAAGTGCTCTAGCAATTGCCCTAGACTCTTCTGCATTGTATCCTCCTGACCCCCACAAAGCCAATTTAGGGGGAGCGTAGCGGTAGCAGAAGTCCTTGTGTTGGGCCAAATGAATCTGCTCGGGGGTTTCAGGGGTTCCTTCTATGACAGGGGTTCTTTAGAAAATGTTCCATATCTGAAAGTTTGAACATCACTGGCCTAAACGGTAAACCCTGGAAAGGAACCTACCATGCCTTTGCTGAGCATCATCACATTTTTACCACTAATTCCTGGAAATAGTACATTTTTATTCTCAGATGTTCACTTAATGTGTGTTACAACAAGGGGCAGATGCATTAGAAGGCATGTGACAGTAATATATAAGAACAATGTTCCAATGATGTGAAATCAACTTGGATAAATAAGGGTTTCTAAATATGGAAAGATGTCTTTGTGCTCTCGTTAGATCAGTGTTTCCCAACCAGTGTGCTTCCAGATGTTTTGGGACTACAATTCCCATCATCCTTGACCACTGGTATTGCTAGCGAGGGATGATGGGAGTTGTAGTCCCAAAACATCTGGAGGCACACTGGTTGAGAAACACTGTGTTAGATGATACTGTTTACAATGAAGCAATGTGCAACAATAATTAGAGAAAATGATGATTAAAGAATAGTTTCATCCCAAATGACAACATAGCTTCGGGAGTTGTTAAATGGCTCTGTCCTTGTTCTTTTTTGTCTTTGCGACTGTGCATAAAAGGAGCAATACGGACATGTGAATAATTCAGCTTAGCCCACAAAATAACTTATTTAGAATATTCTCAGGTAGCAGGATGGAATATTTAGGAGTTAAATCAAACCCTTTCTCGGGCAACTCTGGCAGGTTATGTTCATCCACAGACATGGAACATTAGTGACAGCTGTGACTCTTTCATTCATAACATTTCAGAAATGGATTTATTCAACAAGAGGACATTACATTTTGCTGCCATGCACTCTAATAAGATAAGATATCAGTTAATATGGGAACAGCAGGAAATCAGATAAGGTGATCTTCGGGGACTGCCTGCTAAAATGAAACTGGCCATAAACTCTCACGGCTTGTATTGCATGAAAAAGTTATCTGCTTTACAGTCTCAATATTAAAAAATATGATTCCCCACTCCCTTTCTGGAATTTACTTCCCCACTCCCTTTCTGGAATTTACTCTTTTCATTACTGTGGCAAGGAATGCAAATGGCTTTGTGATTAATCCCACAAACTGGAAATTGTAGTCCTTTTTGAATAAAAAGGATAGCTCACTTAACATACTAAAAGATTCTCTGCAGAAGAGAGTAAGTAAATCCATTTTGTGGAAGCAGGTAAATAGCTTAGTGATGCTATGAGTGAAATTAGCCTACCATTATTTTCAGGGAAAACATTTAAGTCTATATGCAAAAGCCCAATGAAAATAGTTTCAAAAACAAAAAAAACCTGCCACTTCTTCTCCATAACCTATCAGTTAAGGGTAATTTTAGGTATCAGAATATTGTCCTAGAACCTACAGATTATTTCATAATTTCCCCAAAGACATTCAAGTATAGAAACTGCATGGCTGATTTCTTTTGGAGTGTCCAGATTTCGAGTAGGATCATTCCACTGCAGAGAGTCAGGAGATTGTGGACCCCCCGCTCCTTGGAGGCTTTTATGCAGAGGTTGGATGGCCATCTGTCATGAATGCTTTAGCTGAGATTCCTGCATTGCAGGGGGTTGGACTAGATCACCCTTGGGGTCTCTTCCAACTCTACAACTCTATGGTCATACATTTAGAGCACATTTAAAGCACACACACGCACACATGAATCCTGAAAACTGCACTTTACCCCTCACAGAGCTACAATTCCCAGCACCCTTAGCAAGCTACAGTTCCCCGGATCCTTTGTCAGGCATGTGCGCTTAAAATGTATGGTGTGCAATGCATCCTTCTAGTGTCACTTTTTAATTCATGCATGCTGCTTTGTTACAGTACAGTCATACCTTGGTTAACAAGCGACTTCTGAGTCGAACATTTTGGCTCCTGGACACCACAAACCCGGAAGTGAGTGTTCTGGTTTGCGAACGTTCTTTTGGAACCCGAACGTCTGGCACGGCTTCCGATTGGCTGCAGGAGCTTCCTGCAGCCAATCAGAAGCCACGCCTTGGTTTCCGAACGTTTTGGAAGTCAAACGGGTTCGGCTTCCAAGGTACCATTGTATACAAATCAGTGCTCCTGGCTCCCCACCTCCATACCTTGAGATTACATCTTTAGCCATTTGCACAGTACATGAAAGTGTAAGAGATTCCTGCTGCATTCGACCCCTCTGTGCTCAGTACACAAAACAGGATTTGTACATCATTATTAAAGCGTTAAGCCAGGACACAGGAGACTCGGATTCGAAATCCCCACTCAGCCAAGAAGCTCCCTGGGTGCCCTTGGACTTTCAGTTTAACCTACATCACAGAGTTGTGGTGAAGATAAAATGAGGACCACCTTGAGCTCCTAGAAGAAAAGGTGAGATGCAGGTAAAAAAAAAAAATCTAGTACCTGTACCCAGCTCTACTAATTTTTTTGTCTTACAATTATACATTCCAATGTGTGTTGTTTCTTATTCTGAAGCATTAAATCCTAACCGACTGCAGTATGGTCTACAGGAAGAATAAGCAAAAAATAGTAAAATGTATCATGTTCTCTTCCTATTTTCTGTCTTGTATGATGTTTCTACAGTATACACAATCATTTGTGTTTTGACCAGTGGCAACAGCGTGTGTGTTTGCATACTCCGGACTAGGTGTTTAAATGGATGGTGTCAGATTTCCTATCAAAATATGCCTACATGTACAGCCATGTATATTTCAAAGGTAATACAGAGAAAAGTTCAACTCCTACTCTTTGGTGCACTGTTGGGTTCTTCCCTCCCACTGCCTTCTGTCGCATGAATATATATTTTAAGAAATGTGTATTTTTAAAAGTACAGTTAAAAAAACTTAAAATGGCTTATGCACCTCTAACAGTTTCACGCAGCATTACAAACCACAGTAAAACCAAGTTTTGTTCTGAGGTCTGAGCAGCTTGTAAAATCTAGATCTAAAATCTAGATCAAGGATTACTAAGGTGCACAATAGCACACTTGAGGTCTTCCCCTGGTGCTCACAAAGCAAACCATGAGATGTAACCCAAGAACACACCTTGGTTACAGCTCATGGTTTGCAGATTGAAAGAAACCAGAGTCTGGGGTTCAAACCAAGGCTTAGCTCCCAGCATCCTCTACAGGAAGAGGCAAGCTCACACTAAGTCATGGTTTGGATTAGCATTATGTGCAAACTGGGCCTGTGTGCAATGGTGAAAGGAACATTAGAAAGAAAGAGAGATAAAGTTGCAAAACAATTAAAATGGCTCTCGGCGGTGCCATTAGGTTTTGAGGCAGAAATCTAAGTCTAAATGTAGATGGAGCTGCCATGCAAAAACCCTACTCATTTCTCACAAGCAATTGCAAATGCACCACATTTGAAAAGACGCTTGTTATTTTAGAACATCATAGCCTTAGGAAAACACAATGGGCCTCCTGCATTTCCACTGAGCAAATGCTGCAGCAGTTAATGCCTGTTGCTTCTTCTTTTTTTAGTATTTTCATCTGGCAACCATACCCCGAGAAATCTGTTATCCTCTTTTGTTCACTTCAAAACATGTTATTTCCGGCAATACAGACAACACATTTTAAAACATTTAGGTACCACAAAAACATCTGTCAGCTTAAGAGTTCAAACAGAGGACTCCTCAGGAATGGCAGAGGCCTGCACTAACACCCAAGAGGGGAAGCATCTTGTAAACCTTTTATGAAGGCTCAGTCCCGCAGCGCCTGCAGCGCAGATACGGCTGGAAAGATATTTCTGTGGAGTGCTAGATAATCATGGCAAGAGGGGAAAGGGTATGAAAAGGGCTATATGGGGTTCTTTTAGGCTTTATTTTACTTGCAGATTGCTTGTCCTGATGAACTGTGTTTTCCAAGCTTCCACAGTAGGCAAACAGGGATGAGAGCTGCTGGGCTACTGCGATTTAACATGCAGTCAAGTGGCAACTTAAGTCTGGAGATGCATGGTCCTTCCTTCTCCATCACTGGTCCATTGAGACCAAGTAGTAACCAGTTGTTAGGGTCTGTACCAGGAAGAGGCACTATCTTTCTGTGTGCACTTCTAGATGCTTAACCTTACTAAAGGATGGAAGAAGAGAATGGGCTTATTCCACCATGTTTCTCCAATAGCTTTTATGATGGACCCTTCACAGTTACAGCTTCCTGTCATCTGTCTCTATGAAGGATGGGGAACCTGGGATTCAATAGGTGTTGATGGACTCCAGTTTGCATTAGCCTCAGCTAGCATGGCCAATGGTGAGGGATGATGGGAAATGCAGACCAAGAACATTTGGAGGGCCAGAGATTTCGCATCCCTGGTCTACAATCTGCCATCTACTCATAAGGAGGTAAAGGACCCCTGACAGTTAAGTCCAGTCGCAGACGACTCTGGGGTTGCAGCGCTCAGGAGACTATAGCTTAAAAAAGGCCCAATTCATGTGTTCAACTGAGTTGGTAGATACAACTTGCAGAAAAAAAGGCAGGCTTGTTGAAGCAGGCTTGCCTGTCAAGCACAGTACATGCATGTGCCAAGAAAATGGGATTCTCAAGTAGATTCAGGGCAGCAGCAACCAGGGTTCATCAAGATGTAGATGGGATCAGAATAGAGGAACATAGCTATGACACCAACGCAGATAGCTAACACATTGGAACCAATACACATTTATCCAAGACGTACCTATGGCAAAGAGCCAGAATATCTGAAAAACCAATGGAAAACAATGGCCGACATAAAGATATCGTACCAGGCAACTTTTGACAAGCTGGACACCAGGGTGCACGAGGAAGCAAGTCTAGAACATATAAGAAGGGTCAACTGGTAGACAAGTTAGCAGTAGACTCAAGACCACTGTGTTATCCAGGTGAGAGCTGGATACCTCAAACCAAAGGCCATCAAGACTAAATGGAGATAGTATCAGACCTCTCCTTCAATAGGACCAATCCATTAGATACCATGAGAGCGTAAGACATACCGGTAACAGGATGATAGAAGGGAGCTTGGTGACAATGCAGACAATTTTCAGGCTTCAAAGAGCCTTGGTTTATGACCTGCCATCCCTAATATATTCTGGGAGAATGTGTTCATATGATAAGGAAGCTGTCTGTAATAGCCAATGGGTAGAACGGCAAAAGCTATTTTTCACAAGCTATGATAGTAATTGTTGAACTGGCCCTTGAGCTATGGAAGATAAAAGGCAGCAATGTATAAAAGATCAAGATAAATACCCACAAAAAGCTTTTAATAGCCCAATTAAAATCACAATGTTCTTCTTCTAGACCAGATCACTAACTACTCCTTAACTCACACTCAAAAGGATTGGATGTTTACAGATCATTCCTTGGTCCTTAACCCCCAGTCCTCATCTCCAATCAAAATGAATAATAATAATAATAATAATTTATTATTTATCTGCCCCCCAAATCTGGCTGGGCTTCCCCAGCCACTCTGGGCGGCTTCCAACAGAATATTAAAATACAATGAATATAATGAAGTCGAATAACATCCAAAACAAAGTTAAATTTGGGTTTTTTCATTTGCTCACACTCATCTTTTGTAACACATTGCTTCTTCTCTTCATTGTTTTCCCCCTCTCATCTAGTTACTAGTGCTTCACCTCTGATATCTAAACTGTGAGCTCTCTCTTCCAACCATGTAATACTGAAACACAAGTGGTGGGGCAACCTCAGGCCCAGGGACCAAATTCAGCCCTCCAAGCCTCTCTTATCCAGCTTTTGGAAATCTTCCCAGCCATATACTCCTCTCCAGGCCACATGTCTCCTTTGCACCCTCCTTGAATGTTTCTGCCTGGCTGGATCATGTCCTTGAGCTCCAGTAATGCCTCTCACTTGTATGGAGGAGGATAAAGAGGGGTGTGCGTGTAGAAACTAGTGTACTGTAGAAAGGTAAAATTTACAATTATTGTCCCGCTCTCTTTTGCCTCTCCCTCAGCCATCACTGGGGTGCAGATTCATGTAAGGCTAACCAGAAGTGAATGCAACCCTTCAGCTGAGAAAGATCCCCCACTCCTGCTGTAAAGGGAATTGCAACAGTAACAATAACCCCAATGTTGACATTAAGCAGGCAGTCACAACACTTTGCGATGCTACTCCCATTCATTTTTATAACTTACACTGCTTAATGTAACATCTACAGCACAAACAGAAACCATCTTCTTGATCCTTGGAACCACTATTGGTCTCCTCCTCTCAATCTGTCGAAGCCTGTCCTTGCATGCAGGGTGATCTCACCTGATCTCACTGAGGGTTTGAGACCCATCAGCTACCCTCACCTGGTTTAGTCGGCCAATCGAAGCCTTTTCCCAGGGTGTGGCTGCTGTCACATGCTGACAGCTTCTAGGAGCTACAGGTGAGAGCCGAGTGCAGGGTGGGGACCCAAGGTGGAAAAACCGCTCCAGAAGGAGCACATGGTACTACCCTCCCCTAACAACCCCCTAGAAGGAGTATATCCCCCAAAATGCAATGGCTGAAGAGGCACAAACATATTTCATAATAAGTGGCAAATTAAACAACTGTCCAAGTATCTTTGATACTTGTGCATTTCCAGCAGGTGCAATTTTGGCACACCTCTGACTAGCAAATCTGCTTCATGACATATGAGGCACTGTGCAGATGCCAAGTTGTTTTTCATGAGTTTTGTTTGATTTCCTGATGCTATTGGCTCCACTGTAACATCGGGGCAAGTCACGCACCAGCAATCACCATGGGATGTTTTCATGTTCAAGTAATCTGAAGCAGAGCAGAGTTGCTGTAGCAATTTTGCAAACTGTTTGGGCGTTTAATTATGAGCCGAACTAAATTCAGTCAGTGCTGAATCCATTTCTGGCTACCATAAACGGAAATGTTATGATCTCAGATCATATAATGTTAGGTTTGCCATTGAAATTAACTTTCTAGCTATAGAGGGGCTGAAAGGTTGACCAAAACATGAAGTCATGACTGCCATCTCAGATGTCAATGGACATACTACCTGCCCAATTGGCAACACAACTTTTCTGCTATAAACTACCTCTCTGAAACACACTTGCTGCAACAAATCTTCAACAATGCAAACATTTAGAGCCCTTATTGATCTATCTATGTATCTATATATAGATATAGCCCATGCAAACATACAAAAGTATTATCTATTGCAGCTGTTGCGAATCTGATCTCCAAATGAAAACATTTGGAGCTCAGATTCGCAACGGCTGCAATAGATAATACTTTTGTATGTATCAGCCTCCCATCAGCCTCTGCAAGTGCAGCCGGTGATGGGTGTTGTAATCCAGAACACCTGGTTGGCAATGGCTGATCTACTGAGTTCAGTGGGTACAACTCTCTGGTAACTGGGCAATAGGACTTACACACTAGCCCAGTGATGGCTAACCTTGACACTCCAGATGTTTTGGAACTACAACTCCCATCATCCCTAGCTAGCAGGACCAGTGGTCAGGGATGATGGGAGTTGTAGTCCCCAAACATCTGGAGTGTCAAGGTTAGCCATCACTGCCTAGCCCTTACTTTGTTACTTGGAAGTAACTCACTGAACTCGGTGATAGGAGTTGTGCGAATGGCCAATTAACCCTTTCCTCCACCTTTTCGGCCACCGTTCATCTCCTTTGTCCTCTGGTACACAAGCTTGGAAACCGCGCTTTGGGGGGCCAGGCGGACAGCCTGATCAGAAACAATCCTGCTGCAAACTGAGGCTTAAACAAATCTGCATAGAAAAGAAAAAGAAAAACTTCCTTATTGGAATGGCAAATCCTAGTTTTCAAGGCACCCTGAAGCCAAGAAAGAGAACTAGCCAATTAGCTTCTTTCCTTTATCTCCTCTTAGTACAATAGTGGGAAAAAGAAAACATTCTCTCGACTTCAAAGAGCTTCTGCTGATTATTGCCAGACCAGTTATTAGGCTGCTTGGGGCTCCGCTCCCAATGAACACGCCTGGCTTTTCAACCGGGTACAGAAACGCGCGCGCATTTCCCCCCTCTTCACCACAAGAGGAAATCTCTTTTTTTTATTTTATTTTTTTATATATATAAAAAAGAGAGGCCTTAATGAATCCCATATGAGGAAATCCCTTTTCAAACCACCATGGCTTGGCCGCGCTCGCGATGAGCGCCGCGCCAGCCCCTCAAGAGCAGAGGAGCAAAAGCATCGCCGCTTTAAGTGACTCAGGAAGTTAAATACGCGCATGTACACACACACTCACACGGGCCCTGCGCTCCAGAAGCGAAACTAGCGCGCTTGCTCCGGAATAAAGCGGGGGAGGGGGCGCGGAACCAAGGGGTGCCGTTAAGAAAAAACGGTGCACTGGGAGGGATTATTTTTTGGGGGTGTGTGTGTTAGATCTTGGCCCAAAGTTGCTAAGAAGGACCCGAAAGAAAGGTGGCTTTTGCAAACGAAAGCAAAACAGCAGCGCAGAGCTCAAAGTCTCCAAGGCTGGACAGTTGTCGCGGGAGGTGAGCGAGCTCCGCTTTGCAGGCGACGAGGCGGCCCGGGCGTCCTGGTCCTTCCCCGCCCGCTTGCTCCCTTCCAGCGCCGGCCAGCGAAGGCCCTTTCCTGCCTTAGGCCGGCGATGGCTTCCGAGAGGAAAGCGAGCGGCGACGAGTGCCTCCAAGATGGCACCTGCGACGTGTGCGAGCCCGACGAGGCGCAGAGGGCCGTGCAGGCCTGCGAGGACTGCGGCTTCTCCTTCTGCGGGCCTCACGCCCAGGAGCACAGCCGCAAGTACGGCGCCCACCGGACGGCTGCCGTGGCCTCTGCTGAGCCGGAGCCGGTCGCCGGAGTCGAAGAAGGGGAGCGCAAGGCGGAGCGCAGGAAGTGCGAGGAGCACGGCGAAGACCTCAGCTTGTACTGCAAGGAGCACGAGAAGATCATCTGCGTGCTGTGCGCCGTGTCGGGCTCCCACCAGCAGCACGAGATCATCACGCTCAACGACGCCTACGAAGCCGTCCGGGTAAGGATCCTGAGCAGGCGCTAGCGGGGCTAGGGTTGCGTGGTGCCCGAAAGCCAGCGGCGCTCCTTTGGTTGGGATGCAGCAGGCAGCATGGCACCCCGGAAAGCGGCACTTGTTAAAGGGCTGTGGGCGGGGACCACTTCGGAAGGCGCGTTCATAAGCGCACTGGGAAGTTTAGGTGCTAGAAAGGTTTATCGGGTGTTCGTTTTTCTGGGTAGCAGAATTCACTAGTCCCACCCCTGTGGCTTGCGCACCCTTCCCCTGCCGCTTCGGAGTGTCACGGGAGCTTTTGTGCAGCTGCAGAGGAAGGACTGGGGCCAACTGAAAGGGATGTGGCAGAAGGGAGGCGTGGCAAGGAAGTCTCCGTTGGCCCGTTTCTCCTTTTAAGAAATAGGCTCTCAAAGTGCTTTCCCCAGCTGATCAAGCAGAAAGTGCTTTTAGACTCCTTGTTAGCGACTTTCTGTTTACCAGAAGGTTGTTGAATGCATATTTTCTGTGGCGCTATGGTCAGAAAGAACCAGAGTTAATTGGTTAATTACCTTTTGCTCCCTGCAGTAAGCAGACTATGATTGCAATGGTCCTCCTCAACAAGACCATTGATGGCAAAGTGGGAGCCCTGAGGATCATGTCCTGCAGGGATTGAGTGATTATTTAATTTCTGTTCCACTTAATATATTAAAAAAATATCTGTAAGCGGTGTACAAAAAACTGAAACAACAATACAGGCCTTGCCATGCAATTCTTTGCATGTCTAGTTTGAGTTGAGCACCGTTGAGTTTATTGGACCTTACTCCCAAGTGTGTATAGGATTGCAGCCTCAGACTGCAAGCCTTAAGGTAAAGGTAAAGGGACCCCTGACCATTAGGTCCAGTCGTGACCGACTCTGGGGTTGCAGCGCTCATCTTGCGTTACTGGCCGAGGGAGCCGGCCTACAGCTTCCAGGCAGGGGCGTAGCAAGGGGGGGGGCGGGCCGCCCCGGGTGCCACCCTAGGGAGGGTGACAAATTGGCAGTTTTTTAAAAAAAATTTTTTATTTATTTTTATTTATTTATTTATTTTAAGGCTATTTTCGGTAATACCGGGGTGGAGCCGCAGGGGTGGCAAGCAGGGAGCGGTGTCACCCCCCTTGCTGGCCGCCCCTGTGGCTTCACCCCGGCAACGCCGAAAATAGCCGCCCCCCTTCCAGCGGCTTTTCCTGCCGCTGGCTGGCTTGCAGAGCCGGGGCAGGGAGAGGGGCGGGGCGGGCCAGCGTGGAGGGGTGACACCCCTCCTCGCTGGCCCGCCCCTCTCCCTGCCCCAACTTGTGCTCCGCCGAAGGGGTGCAGGCAGCGAGGAGGAGGCGGCCGAGGGGTGTCACCCCATCGCTGCTCGCCTCTCCCCTCGCCCCTGCAGGCGGCGGGAGAGGCGAGCAGCGATGGGGTGACACGCACCCCTGCGCCGCCGGCTCCTCGCTCCCCGCCCCGGCGGCGGGGAGCGAGGAGCCGGCGGCGCGGGGGTGCCACCCATCGCTGCTCGCCTCGGCTCTCCCCTCGCCCCTGCAGGCGGCAGGAGAGGCGAGCAGCGATGGGGTGACACGCACCCCTCCGCCGCCTCTTCCTCCTCGCTGCCCGCCCCGGCGGCGGGGAGAAATGATCTTTGAAAAAGAGCATTTCTCCCCGCTGCCGGGGCGGGCAGCGAGGAGGCGGCGGCGGAGGGGTGCGTGTTTTAAAGCGCTCCCCCCCTCCGCTGCAGAGGCGGAGCCGCAGTGACGTTGCGTCGTGACGTCACGACGCGACGTCACGACGCCCCGCCCCCAGGGGGGGTGCCTCCTCCGCTTGCCGCCCTGGGTAGTGAGGCGGCTTCCTATGCCCCTGCTTCCAGGTCATGTGGCCAGCATTACTAAGCCGCTTCTGGCGAACCAGAGCAGCGCACGGAAACGCCGTTTACCTTCCCGCTGCAGCTTCCCGCTGTACCTATTTATCTACTTGCACTTTGACGTGCTTTCAAACTGCTAGGTTGGCAGGAGCAGGGACCAAGCAACGGGAGCTCACCCCGTCATGGAGATTCGAATCGCTGACTTTCTGATTTGCAAACCCTAGGCTCTGGTTATTATAAAGTAGCTCTAAGGAGTTGACCAGAACTATGTAGTGGTAGAGGTTTGAGGGAATCCCCATGAGTAAGGAATTTGGGTTAACTTTGTTGTAAAGAACCATGCCTATAGAGCCAGGTGGAAGTGGTATACTTCTGCTCAGGTTACCATCCTTCCTCAAAGAGCCTGTCTGCATTTCACATTGCTATGACAGGAAAAATTCAATGGGAGCAGCTCATCCCATAACTGAATTCTATCTCAGGAGAGGTGCACATGTTGATTTCCTGCCCATCCAGCAGCTGAGAAAGGCATGTCAATTTAGGGGGCGGGGAAGGTGGTTTTGGAATTGGTTTTATGCAGCTGTCACCACTGGACATCACTGGATTAAAATGTATCCCTTGCTGTTGCTTTCCCTGTGTTTGGAACTTGCTTGCTGCCTGACAACCATGTATGTTGCTACTGCAATCCCTGCTCCTTGTTTTTGCCAAATACAATGGTATTTGTGAATAAGAACATAAGAGCCCTGCGGTACATTTATCCTAGTGTCCCATTTCCTGCAGTGATTATCCTGTTGCCTTCAAACAGGGTGTGAAGGCAATAGTTCTCACTAGCTGTTGTTACCTTGGCATCTGCTAAGTGTACACCATGAAAGGAACCTTGTGCACATGTGCTGTGTGCTCACGTGCAGCTCCCTCGTACGAGCAGGGAAACAAATCAAGAAGCTGGACTTAACCATAGCTTCCTTTTACATGCAAACTGGGAACTGTAGTCAATGGCTTCTAAACAACAGGATTTATAAGCCAATTTTAACACATCACTTCCTTATCCTGGCTTGTTGGCAACATCTGACCTATTGTTTACTGAATAGAAATGACTTGCTATTGACTGTGTAGTACATGGGTAGGCAAACTAAGGCCCGGGGACCAGATCCGACCCAATCGCCTTCTAAATCCAGCCCGCGGATAGTCCGGGAATCAGCGTATTTTTACATGAGAAGAATGTGTCCTTTTATTTAAAATGAATCTCTGGGTTATTTATGGGGCCTGCCTGGTGTTTTTACATGAGTAGAATGTGTGCTTTTATTTAAAATGCATCTCTGGGTTATTTGTGGGGCATAGGAATCCGTTCATTCCCCCCCCCCCAAAAAAATATAGTCTGGCTCCCCACAAGGTCTGAGGGACAGTGGACCGCCCCCCCCCCCCAAATATAGTCTGGCTCCCCACAAGGTCTGAGGGACAGTGAGCCGGCCCCCTGCTGAAACAGTTTGCTGACCCCTGGTGTGGTATGTAGCTTTCAGGGGCTACCCATTCTCTTGCTGAATGTGTCTATTTCCTCTTGTGCAGGCAGGAAACAGAGACTGAGAGGCCAACAGAATATCCCATGCAAACCAAAGAACAGCTGATACATCTAATTTTAGGCTTTCTCTCAAACACAAGCAGTTTGTTTTTGGGCGATCCCTAGAAAAAAGTAGCTGTTCACAGAACTGTAGGAGGTGTGTCAATGATGGTGTTAACTTTTCCAGCTGCCAAAATAGATTTGGGGGAGGAGGTATTCTGCAGGCTTGCAACTTCCAGTGAGAAACAGACTCCTCTTGTTCTTTGTATGCTTTTAAAAGGACTCAGTGCTTATAGATGTGGGTGGGGGATGCGGGACTTATTTTAACTCCCAGCATCTTTACTGTGTGCCCACAGAATACTGTGCCTTACAGTTCTTTTTTTTAAAAAAACACACAGTTTCCACTGTGGAATTGGTATTCAGGAAGACTGTAAAAAAAGTGGGCATCTAGAGGATTGGTCAGATTGATACTTGTATAACACAAAAAACTGATGCACTTTAAGAAGCATTGCCAATTTGGTGTGTAAGGTCTCCTGTGATCATTCTTTCAAAGCTTTGCAGCTTTGGCCATTTCTTCTCCTTTTCCTTATGTGGAAACTGAAGGCATCAACAGGGGAAAGTAATATGCAAACCATTCCTCAGCATCCTTTGTGGCTGATAAATAATAGGAGGACTTTGTAGTTGGCCATGTGGCCAATTGCACTGCACTTCTCACTGTCAAGCTGCAAGTAACAATTTGTGCATTGGCAGTGACCCTGTTTGTACACATAAGAGTAAGCCACAGTTCCAAACAAACTATGGGTTACCACAAACAAATTTTCTTCTGTTTGCTTGAAGAGGAGCAAACCATGAGTGCTGGCTTGCTTGTAATGCAAAGTTAGTTTTGCTGTTTGTTTTCCACCTCATTCATGGTAACACCAGTGATCTATGGCTTAGGTCATTGGTATGATGATGTTATATGAAAATTCCTCTTCTTGGGCGATCACTCATAGCCGAGTAAGATTGTCTTCCATAAACATGGTTTTAACAATGAATCCGTAAGTGACTGTGGAGGCCAATTCTGGATCCACATGTCCTTCCACTGTGGGGACATTGGTTTCCGGGTGGGAATTGATCACAGTGTGGATTTGCCGAGCGTGCCTTCCTCTTAGCACGTTTCTCCCTTGCGTCCTGAGTTCGAGTGTCTTCAAAGCCCATGACACCTTTGGTAAAGGCTGTTCTCTAACTGGAGGCCACTGTGTGTACTAAGTGGATTTAAATGTGACAAGGCATGCATTGAAAATTTGCACAAGAAATGCCCTTTTGCTTCTTCTGTATAAATTGGCTCCTGGAGAGACACTTTGGGCATAAATTGGAAAGAAGTGGTGGAATGAAATGTACTTAACATTGTATGTAGGGAGATGATGATGATGATTTTTAATTCATCAGTGGGTTGGGAAGACATATCCCTTTAAGTAGTAAACTATCAAGAAGAATTGCTCTGTGTTTCAACTCAGTTCTCTGCACTGTACTGATTTCTATTTGGGAGTTATTTTACACAAAAGAACATTTTTTAAAATTGTGATTCTCTACCTGCAATCTGAGCAGGGACGCAGGTGGTGCTGTGGGTTAAACCACAGAGCCCAGGGCTTGCCGATCAGAAGGTTGGCGGTTCGAATCCCCGCGACGGGGTGAGCTCCTGTTGCTCGGTCCCTGCTTCTGCCAACCTAACAGTTCGAAAGCACATCAAAGTGCAAGTAGATAAATAGGTACTGCTCCGGCGGGAAGGTAAACGGCGTTTCCGTGTGGTGTTCTGGTTCGCCAGAAGCAGCTTAGTCATGCTGGCCACATGACCCAAAAGCTGTATACCAGCTCCCTCGGCCAATAAAGTGAGATCAGCACCGCAACCCCTGAGTCGTCCGCGACTGGACCTAATGGCCAGGGGTCCCTTTACCTTTACCTGCAGTCTGAAGTGGCACAGCTCATTCCACCATCTTATTTCTGTTCTGCTGCCTCTTAAGAGGTGCTTGTCATGCAACATTTAGAAGACATGGGCTACCTTCCACAAGTCTGCAAATCAGAGTATCATGTCTGAGTGCTGTGTGCAACAAGTTGTGATGTTCAGACAATAAACTGGAAGTGGAACATCAGCTCCTCAAGGCTGGCTGGGGACAAGTTGTGCATATTATTTAGACGAGATTCTCATATTTGCAGACACATGGAAAACCTTCTGACATACAACTCTGCCTAATCTGGATATATATGTTGTATATGGTCATTGCCATAGTCCTCACTCTTAGTAAAGCTCCATCTTGAATTTCCCTCCTGATTATGCAAGCAGATTCAGTGTTAAGCGAATAAAGGGTTGGATAAGGTAGAAAAGAATCATAGAATTGGAAGGTACCACAAGAGGCATCTAGTCCAACTCCCTGAAATGCAGGAATCTTTTCCCCAACACAGGGATCGAACTCACAACCTTGAGATTAAGAGTCTAATGCCCTACTGACTGAGCTAATAAAAATTCTCTGTGTTAATATTGAGGTCATCACAATCAGGATGAAAGATTTTCTTGAAACAGCTTTATTTTCTGATGAAATGTCAAGTTCCCTTGCTAGTTTGAACTTCTTATTTCATTAACTTTGTTTCTCCTCCTCCTTATCCTTATCCCTTGCTGTGGAAGGGGAGCAATGTTTGAAGTGTTTCACAGACATTATTTCAGTAACCCTTATAACAATGCTGTAAGCCAAGTCAATATTGTTCTGGTATTGGAGATGAGGAGCCTATTAAGAAAATATTTATTAGCCTCAGGCCAGCTACCATGACTAAGGTAGGTTTTGAACCAAGAATGACTTGGCACATGCTAGAGCAGCTCTCATTTAATCCTTACAGTTGGTTTTGGTTTCTACAACCTTTCTTTCCAAGGTGCTCTCGTTTGGGCCAGAAATGATGTAAGATTACTGAATTTAATTTTTCTAAAACACCTGAACATGTAAGCCTGCACAACCAAATGTTTAGACTTGGATCTTTCCAAATGTTGGACATATGGAGCCGATTTCATTTTTACTGGCTACAATGCATGAGTTAGCCATACATAGGAGAGTATTTAAGTATTGCCTCACAGTCACAGGAAGCTAGTTTTTCAAAGCCTGCAGGCACCTTCCTAGGGACATGGATGGGGGAGTGATTGCCTTCGTTGTTGTTGGAAAATGCTGAGGAAGTGTATCCAAATTGTGTATAACTACAGAAAGTGTGTTTCATTGGGAGCAACCCAGTATAAATAGATCATTGTTTTGGTGACCGTTTTTCTTGGATGAAGTGCTTACCGTGATGTAGTGGAATTGGAAGGTTGCCAGAATTCAAAACTGGTGACTAGGCACCAAAATAACAATTTGCAGAAGTGTCCTATTCTTACTGTGTTTGGACATCACAAACCATGGTGTCTCATGAATGGAACAAGCCTATCCTCTTTGAATGTCTGCATGCTCCCCCTTTTCTTTTTTTTTTAAAAATAATTTTTATTGATTTTATAATTTTATAAATATTCAACGTTACATTTCGGTCAGGATTCATCACTCCCCACCTCTCACCTTGGGGAGTTATTTAATCTTACCCTCCCTCTCACAGAGGTAAACCCATTCATTATTTCCCCTGACCTTAAAGCAATCATTATCTGACTTCGGCCTAACCCTGTTACCGGGTAAACCATTCTTAGTTACAAAACTTAGTCATAGTGACTTCCTCCGCACCTCCCCAGTGGCTGCATTAAACAAAATATATCTCCAGTTCAGGTACATAGTTACATTAAGCATATCTTTAACTTTGTAACAAAGCATAGTTCTAACTCTAGTAAAGTAGCATTACATTCTTTTTTCATAACATCTGTTAATTCCAACCTCAGCGTCATCCTCCCAAATCTTTTACAAATTTCCTTCTGACTCCCCTGAATCTTCAGGCTCCCAACTTCGAAAGATCCTAACATAATCATAACTCAAGACCATGTCCGATAGAAATGTTCAAAATCCACACATTTAATCAATCCGGAGTTACCCACCTACACTGTTCAACCCTCCCCTCGCCTTTCCCCAGTCCAAGTCCAAGTGCTTGCTTGCACTTGGACTTCACCTTCTCTTTGACTTCTCAGCTGTTCCTGCTCCCACTTCTTAAACCAATTCTTCTTCTTTATTGGTGTCTTCTTGCGTCGAAAAAAATAGTCCTTTGCCGATGTTGTTTTCTTGTTCCTCTTCTTCAGTCTAAATATCTTGCGCCGATAAGAAATTTTCCTGTGGCGAGGCTTGCCTTTGACCTTGGGGGGGATTTCTCCCCCTTCCATCCTTTGTGCAGCTGGCATGACATCAGTGTTGATTACTTCTCCTCTCATTCTTGCAGTCTCCGCTTGGAATTCCTTTCTCAGTTCCCAGATTTTTTCAAGGACCCTCTTCCAGCCTCCATTTTCAAAATCATCCTCCATTTTCATAGACATAGCTTTGCAATATTCCAGACCGAACCAAGTCCAAGTTCAAAGTCCAAATTCCCGCAATAGAGTCCAACAGGTCCGATTCAGATCCTCTACTTATCAAGAGTGTTAGTTAGGTGCCCCCCCGATCAGGGGTATCAAAAGGATCCAATCTCTGTTGTATAACCAAATTCCATTACAGTTCAACCGCATCGGTAATAAAGTTCCTGATTTAGTGCCACAGTAGCAAGGGACGGACCTCCGTAATTACATCCCAATGCTGTTCCAGATCAGTCCAAATTCTTAAAATTCTTTCTTAATTACTCACATTTAAGTCGTCCGATCTTGTTTTGTTTTGGAGGAATCGGCGCGCTCAGGGGGGAAGGACTCGCGGCTTCCACCCGACGGGCAATGGCGATCCGATGAGCTCCGTCGCCCCGCGTCGCTCACGGCGGCCCCTACTGGGGTCTACCGGGGAGTTGGGGCAACGTTCCGAGCTTCTGCCGGATCTTAGGTCCCGGGACAACCCTCCCGGGAGTTTTGGGGGTTGCGTCGCCGTCGCAAGCTCCCCTTTGAGCCGGTCGGGTCGGGGAATGTCAAGAGCGACATTTCCCCCGACCTTCTCCCTCCGGCGCGCCGACCGGAAGCCGCATGCTCCCCCTTTTCTCCCTGGTGTAACTGATGATGAGTTCAAAAGCTTTTGCTTCTGATTTTGGTTAACAGCAGCCTAATGCAGGGGTGGGGAACCTCAGGCGTACAAGTCTGAATGTGGTCCTCCAGGCCTCTCTATCCAGCCCTTGAGACTCTTTTGAAACCACAACCCCTCAACAGCACTCTTCGAGAGAGCTTTTGCCTGGCTGGAAGTGCCCTTGGACTGTGATAACACCTCTTGTTTGCCTGGATGGAAGATAGAGGGTGTGTGTGTTTGTGTGTGTAGAACCTCTGGCTTTTGTGTGGCTGGAGTCAGTGTTAGAAACTCAGATATATAAGCTAGGTGCCGAATGGCTCCTTAAACCAGGGTTACAGTCGCCAAAACAGAATTTCTAGTTGCCATTTTGGAGCCAGATAGCTCAAAAGTCATATTTTTCAATACAACCTTTTGGTTCCTATAATTCATTATGATTGTGCAGATAAAAGACAACAGATAGAATTCTTCAGGATGGGATAGATTAGTGTGTGAAAGATTAAATACCCCCCAGGAATGCACCTCCAGATGGTGGAGATGTCAGGCGCTATCCTGGTGCTCTGGCAACTTCACTTGGTCTCAGGTGGCCAATAGGTGCAAAATGCACCTTGCGCCTGGCTAAATTCAAACGCTGGCTGGAGTGTAATCTTCTGCACAAAGTTAAGAGTCACATCCATTGCTCCAGTCTACGTATTTTGCTTCAAGCCCTGCCCACTTTGGCCTCTCAGCAAAATGGGCTCCAGAATGTTGCACATGGTCTCCAGAATGTTGCATATGAGGGAAGGCAGCCCTTAGGAGAGCTTCCTCACCCTTGGTTTACTGTTATGTCCAAACCCTAAACTCTGATTAATCTAACTGTGCTTAGTGGAAACATGCCAGCTTTGTAAGTCGTGGTTTGAAGCTGGCTTGTTTCAGCAAACCAGTGTTAAAACTAACCGCAGTTTGCTGGAGTCAGACAACACGGCAGGGTGTGACTAATCGAAAATGGAAGTGAAAGCTTCTGAACTGAAGCCTCAGCTGTATTGGAGGGGTGAAGAGGAAACAAGGGGAGGCAACCCTAATCTTGTTCCGTCATGATAAAACATTGGTTTAGCACAACATCCACATGTAGACACTGAAAAGTCCAAAATATATTTCAGGAGCGAATGCTGGATCTTTTAAGTTTTGGTTGACAAATACTGAGGATAAAATTAAAAATCTCTCTTTTCAGGCAATCAGAAAAAGTTGTCGTCTAAACCGTAAGTCATGTTAGGAAGGACAGAAAAATACTAAATAGTTCAAGTGTGCCTCTCTGAGTTGCTTGTTTCACTACTGGGGCCTCCCCGTCCCTTAGCTATGAGCTGCAATTTAGTTTTGGAGAGAGGATAGTTCAAGCAAATGTAACAAATATTCCCAGGATTCTACAAGTGCTTTGTGCTTTGTGCCTTTCTTGAAGTGTGAACTCTTGATTACTTCCTTAATTAGTTCTTTCCGTCTGCTCCATCTTACAATTGGAAGCACGGAAGTGCAGGATTAAATTATCGGGCGGCCAATACCAATTACAGAAAATAAATGAAACATGGAGCCAGGTCACCATTGCCCAGCATATTCTCAGCACGGCCTTTACGCTGAAGGGTACTGAGTCACCCCTTGCAGATGGCTGCCTTCTTGACTTCGGCAAGAGGTGAAAAATGCTGAGCATCTAACAGGATTTGAGCCTGCTTGAAGCTGAGCCATGTGACACAAGCAATGAATGATTTGGCCTGTGCAATTGCATTTAATTTTCATTCCAATAGTTTCCCCAGTGCTCTTGGCAGAGACATTTCTTATTCGTTGAGACCTCTGCTTGCTTAACCTCAGTCCCAGAAGAATGAGTGAATGTATTCAGGGGCTCATAGCAACTTAGCTAATAGAAAGTGCTGAAAGATTGGTGCCCCCCTCCTTCCCCCCCCTCCAAGCTGTCTTGTGGAAATCCTTGTTGCGTTTGTAGAGTTGAAAAGAGTCTCATGACCGTTGCCCTCTTTGTCTTTCAGAACAGAGAACATGTGAACCTGAAGGTGGCCATGCTAGATATGGTGGAAAGGTTAAAGTTCAAGTGCGCAGACCCCAAAGTAAGTTAATAAAGTGCCTGCTGCCTTTTTTTTTTTGTCTTTTCATTCTCCTTGAGAAAAATGCTTGCTAACTACTAACTGCACATTACATTAAGATCTAATTAAGCCTGTCAGTCAATTTTTTTTTTGCCGGCTTCGTATGTGCCTAGAGATAAGTAGTCTCCTTCTCTCTCCCCCTGCCTGCTTTCATTTTATGGCTTGAAATGCACAATCCGTAATTGTCTTCCCTAAACAGCATATAATTGTGGTTAGGATTTTTTATATTATTTATTTATCTCATCTGTATACAGCCCTTCCTCCAAGAAGATTTGCATAGCATTTGCAGCTCCAGCCTATTGTAACTTAGGACACCTTTTCAGGCCCAGTGCCTACCTTCAACCCAAACACAGATTTGGGGACCAGCTGATTAGCGTTTAAAACCCATATATTTTCGTTGTGATAGCATTGCTTTTGTTACCCACATTAGGCTGCAAATCAGAAGTGGGTCTAGGCCCATCAGCTGAAAATCAATGTCGCGCTGAGATGTGATCACAGAATCATAAGTGTTGGAAGGGACCCTGTGGGTCATCTAGTCCAACCCCCTGCAATGCTGGAAGAAGAAGAAGAAGAGTTTGGATTTGATATCCCGCTTTATCACTACCCGAAGGAGTCTCAAAGTGGCTCACAATCTCCTTTCCCTTCCTCCCCCACAACAAACACTCTGTGAGGTGAGTGGGGCTGAGAGACTTGAGAGAAGTGTGACTAGCCCAAGGTCACCCAGCAGCTGCATGTGGAGGAGCGGAGACGCGAACCCGGTTCCCCAGAGTACAAGTCTACCGCTCTTAACCACTACACCACACTGGCTCTCAGTGGATTGCATCCATGACAGATGGCAATCCAACCTTTGCTTAAAATTCTCGAAGGAGAGAAAGAGATCACAATCTCCCAAGGGAAACCGTTCCACTGTCGAACAATAATTGGCCTAAGGTCACCCACTGAACTGTATGGCTAAGGGAGGCTTTGAGCCCAGATCGCTTAATTCCAGGCCCAACTCTTGGTCTACTGAGGTATACTGGCTTCATTTCCTTAGGGGGCTATCTACTTTTAGAGTGCATAATTATTAATCAACCTGCTGTGGGAGGGAGTGGTGGTGCACCGGAACAGTAATCATTGCATTAGGGTACCACAGATGTTCACTTCAATGAGTTGATGAGGCTGATGGCTTTCTTGTACAGTAGTCCACATAGACATAATCAAGTGCCCTCTGGACCAAATGTTTATATGTTTATGTATTGAATGTGCGAATGCATTTTGCTTTACTTTAATGAAAAGCACTTCTGGGGGCAAAAAACCCAGATTATTTGCTCTGGGCAAATAATAGGCCATGGAAAGCAATGAGGCTTTCAGGGCCACCACTGAAATAAACCAATGATCTCCCCCCCCCCTTTACATAATTTATATCCTGCACCTTCGACATCGATTTATGTTCCTAGAGCAGCTCGCAGAGGAGTAAGAGACAAAAAGTACAACTTAAAATAACATAAGGCATGCAAACCAAGTCAGAAAATTTAAAACTACAAATTAAACAGCAACAGCTGCCAGGTGGATGTACTCTTCTGTTCACCATTCCATTCCCTGGAACTGCCTACGCACTGGCTTTTGGTTTTTAGCCCCATCTAGCTACAAACAGAAAGTTGGATACCTGTTCGTTGGAAATTTCAGTCAGTTGAATAATGTGATATGAGAGTCATCTTCAAATATGTGAAGGGCTGTCTTGCTCCAGAGTGTAGGCTCGAAACCAGCATGTCCAATTTACAAGAAAGAGGATTTTCACTAAATGTTAGGAAGAACATCTTGATTATACAGATTGTTTGCTGAACTACCCTTCATTAGAGGTTTTGAAGTAGAGACTGTGTGGTCACTATAAAGGATGCCTTAATTGTGGATTTATTGCACTGGCAATAATGGCCTTTTTCAGACCCCAGCATCCCTTTGACCTGGTTAGCATGTCATGCTATTAAAACATAGCTTAGCACAGGGCCTTATCCATTGTTTGCTCACCATGGTTTGTGTAAATAAGCCATGTTTCGTTGTTGGCTTACTGACACCTATAGTTTAGAGTTACATAGGAACATGGCTCCTCTTTTAACAGTAGATTTGTTTCATCACCCTACCCAAATTGTCCATCAAGCAACAGAAATGCTGGACGAGAGCGACTGGAAAACTATCCTGCTCTCAATGCTCAGCAGCTCACTGGTTCTCTTCTTGAAGCCGACATCACTGCTAACAGCTTGATAACAGGGCCCTCCACCCCAAATCCGCCACACCCTTCTTTGATTCACAGCTGCATAATGCGCTGGAACTGAAAACTTAAAAGGAATTTCTTTGAGTTGTTCCTTTGCAGACATTTCTGCTGCTGGGTGCTTGGTTGGTTTGGTTGGCAAATAAACAATTTTTGGGAATATGCCTCCTTTAAATGTGAGCAGCTTTTCAAGTAAACGTACAGGGGAGAAAATATTGCTACTTCAAAAATTGTGATGGTGGTTTGGGGAATGAAAAATAGAAAGTGATTGTAGAGTGAAGAAGTGGAAGAAAAGGGTTAAACTACAGGCTGCAAAGGAGTGTGGATGTTTTTCCTGGTGGGAATAGAAGGTGCCAGTGACTGTTGGGTGATGCTTAAGGGTAATCAGGCACAGAGACAGCTGATGGTGGGAAGTAGGTGTGGTAGAAACAAAGATATATAATGAAACAAACCATAGTTTCTTTCATTGCCTGCTGAACATCTTTTGGCTTAAGCATGGTTTGTTCAAGAAACCATGGTTTAATGTGTGCAGTCTGAGCCTATAATTATATTTGCATTGGTTCTTAAGCCTTTGCTGATTGCCTGCAACAGGGGTGGTGAATTCTTGTGAGTTGTGTCCCCATATGGGAAGTATCCTGGGGTCTGGATACCAGTTGTAAGTGAGACCCAAGGCAGAGTGGGACCCAGGGCAAAAGTGGGCAGAGCAATTAATGTGGGTTGAACCTATCTACCATAGGTTACACACAAAAGTCAGATGTTTCTGCATGCACACATGCACCAGGGCCAGAGATTCCCCACCCTGGCTCACAAGGTAGCATGTTTATTATGTTTTATAACAAAGTAGATTAATATTTATCTAGTTCTAAATCTATGCATTGGTGTGCTACAATTCTTTAACCTAAACAACACATCAGTACACTTTGACCTTAAGTCTTCAATACCTAATTAGCTGAAGAAGGAAGAATCTCTGAAACAGGGCCTTGTCCTGGTACTTTGTTTCCATTCGACAAATATTAAGAAATATATTCACAAAAGACTTGCAAAACTGAAATTGGTCTGAGTTCTTGTTACTTCATTATTTTCTGCAACAATTCTTTAACCTGCTTCAGAGAGTAAATTATTTACTCAAATGCCTTTTTGTCAGCTATTAAGTGCAGAGTAAAGGTAAAGGTAAAGGTAAAGGGACCCCTGACCATTTGGTCCAGTCGTGTCCGACTCTGGGGTTGCGCCGCTCATCTCGCTTTATTGGCCGAGAGCCGGCGTACAGCTTCCGGGTCATGTGGCCAGCATGACAAAGTCGCTTCTGGCGAACCAAAGCAGCGCACGGAAACGCCGTTTACCTTCCCGCCGGAGCGGTTCCTATTTATCTACTTGCACTTTGACATGCTTTCGAACTGCTAGGTTGGCAGGAGCTGGGACCGAGCAACGGGAGCTCACCCCGTCGCAGGGATTCGAACTGCTGACCTTCTGATCAGCAAGCCCTAGGCTCTGTGGTTTAACCCACAGCGCCACCTGGGTTCCGCAAGTGCAGAGTATGTACCTCCAAAACTATCCTCCAATCTGAGTTTTTAAGCATCTGCTGTTCTCGGCGCTCTTTCAAAGGGGGACTTTCTGAGTGCCAGCATGGGAGCTGTGTGGTTTCCGTAGTCTGCGCCCTTCCAATATTATGAAGTGGGCTCTTCACTCTGCTTTCAAAGTGAGAAGTGCTGTCATCAGGGTCAAGAGAACGGTAATTGTGTAATACAGTATCATAGAGTGTAATGCAAGATTTATGGATCACACTCTTGAACTAGGTTGGCCATCTGTACAGAATTAATAAATACAAGTTGCTGTACGGGGGGAGGGGTTGGTATTGTGATTTAGGCCTGCCAACTGATTAAATGTTACTTGATTCATCAGTAGAAAGCAAGGCAGTTAATCCATGACTGTAATACTTCTGTTTAAGAGATTAATTTCATTAAGACAGGTATATTTAGTGATGCCTAGGGAACTGGTTACCCGTCAAAGGGCTTTCTCAATAATATCACCCAGGTTGTGGAATAAATTCCCTTTGGAGGTTAGGTTGGTGCCAACATTGTGCAGCTCTACATACCAGTTGAAAACCTGCCTCCCCCCCCCCACCAGCTGCTTAAGTTGGTGCGATTGAACATTGTATCTTGTGTTAATAGATTACTGCTCCCCCTCATAACTGTTGTTTTAAATTTTGTGTTTACACATGCTGTACTTAGGATGAAGGTTGGAATAGAGAATAAAATACTAAATAAAATAGGTGATATTTGAGGAATATTAACAAAGAAGAAAGGACAGTTGTAGAAGAAGAAACCCTCTCAGGTTTATTTATGAAATCTGTATCACACAAGCTGTGCTTTTTTTTCTAAAAAAATGTTTGGGGTACTCTCATTTTCCTACTCATATTGAAATACTGCCCCTCAGTGAGGCCAAACTTAGATTCACAAAATGTTTAGGGGTATGCATCCCCCCAGAAAAAGCACTGCATGCAAGCAACATGATGCCATTTTTTTGTTTGTGGTAGTGGTTCATAACCATCACTGAGTCTCTCAAAAGTGCACAAAAGCATGTCAAGTGCCTCCCCGCCCCCCAAGTGATGTAGAAACAGTTGGCCGTGGCTTAGGCTCCCTTTTCGATTCCCAGAATGCATTTGGCGTTGGAAGCTTCAGCATTGACCCTTGTTAATTTTTTTGGGTCTGAGGTAGAAATAAGTGGAGTTGTTATCAACCCGGCTCTCCAAAAATGTTTCTGCTCTGACTCCTTAAAGCAGGAGTGACTAGCCTGGTGGTCAACAACATTTGTGAGGTCACAGTTCCCTTCAGCTGCAGTCAACATGGCCACTTGTCAGGAATGATGAGAGTTGTAGTCCAGCAATGTCTGGAAATGCCACCAGTTAGCCACCTCCTGGACCTAAGTCATGGGAAATGTAAAATATGTGTGGTGAAAAATACAAGCACTGCAACTTGTATTGAGATGTTTGGGAAGGCTCAGACCAGAATGCCTCCTTTAAAGAGGGCACTCTTACAGTGTTTAAGAAGCTCTGTCTCTTATAGATAGCTTTGCTGTTCAACATTGAACTCTGAAAATCCAGTATTCTGTATAAGTAAATGAGATTGTAACTCCGAGGCGTTAACTATGTTCAGATCTTAACAGTCCACCCTGTTCTGTTCCTTTCTTGCACACGTCTAATGGGCTATTATGTGCTTGCGTGAAATTGTCTCCTTTTCTGCTGGTTTTAATTGTCTTGGAAGAGCTATTTAAGAAAGAAACAAACTGCTTCAATCTCTGGATGCTGCCGCATCCTTGACATGTACAATCTGGCTCCAAAAATCCTCCGGCGCTGTTGTTCCTGTAGCAAATTTCCCGCTAGCATCACAGGACTTGATTAATCCAAATGCTGATGTCCCACAGGCACTGTAGTTATTTTTAGCATTATGGTTGTTCAAAGGATGGGTGAAGATTTATGGCTTTGTCTAGTAAAATATCTAGCTGCCTTTCTCTATATATGGGACTTGGATGCATTCCAGCAGCTGCATCTGAAACAGCATCTCCTTCAGAGTTGCCAACTCTTAAATAGCCCTTTTTGTTGTTTAATTAAAAGTTCTAAGATCCTGAAAATCTTGAATGAAACTAGTCGGAGACATAAGCAAGGATTCTTATTGTACTATCTGGATAGAGTGTGACATATCTAGTTCAGTCCTTAAACACATGGAACTGAATTCCAATGTTCTTGCTCTGGAAAAAAGCAGTTTCTGAACAAGTTGATGAGAAGCGAGGTGTGTGAGTGTTTTCCACTACCTCCTTCTTCACTTCTTATAATCCTTCCTAATTGTCTGGAACATCTATTTCTGACTGCATCAAAACATCCTGTTTTCAATTGACGTATGCCTTGTGGTTTTTCCCCATCAGACTTCCATGTATAAAATTGAGTTTTGCTCCTGAGTTTTAAGAACCGTGAGAATCTTAAGTCAGTTTTAAGTTACTAGAATTGATGTGAGTTAAATACATAAGAAAATAATGTCACTTATGAAGATGCTGTATGTGTTATATGTTTTAATCTCAAAATTGTATTGGATTTAGCACGGTGACATTTATTTTATTCATTTATTTTTTAATGATGTCTAAACTACCCTTCATCAAAATGGATCCCAAGGCAGTGTGCAATAATAGCAACAATCAAGAAATACAATAAATCTCTGTTCCTTGAGCTAACTTTTTCAGGAATGGAGTCTAAAGAACTGAGGCAAATAATTGTGATGAGAGGCAAAGTTCTAGGCCTAATAGACAAATAAAAACTAGTTAATTGCTAGATCTGGGTGCTATTCACCTAAGAGTCTCAAATAACCCATATGTAACATTGTTTATCTTCTAACAAAAATATGTAACTTCTCCCTAAGATCATCCTCCGCACCTGAGGACCGGAAAGTAGTCAATGTAACACCAATTTTGGAAAAAAATGGCTCCTCAAAATTCCAGGCAGTTACCATCTGTCCTGAGTAAACTTGTGGAAAGTATTGTTAAAGATAAAATAACCAAGCACATTGAAGAACAAACCTTGTTGAAGCAGAACCAACATGGCTTCTGAAAGGATAAGTCTTGTCTCTCTAAACTATTACAATGACTTGAGAGTGTAAAAAGCATACAGACAGGGTGACCGAGCTGACATAACGTCACTTCAGCTTTCAAAAAACTTTTGCCAAGGTACCTCACCAAAGACTCCTGAGTAAATTTAGCAGTCATGAAATAAGAGACAAGGTCCTCTTGTGAATCAGGAACTGGTTAAGTAACAGGAAGCAGAGGCTAGGAATACAGGGACAGTTCTCCCAATGGAGGGATGTAGAAAATGGCATCCCCCAGGGATTGATATTGGAACCTATGCTTTTTAACTTGTTCATAAATGATTTAGAGTTAGGTGTGAGAGGTGCGGTGGCCAAGTTTGATGATGATACAAAATTATTCACAGTTGTTAAAAGAAAAAAGATCATGAAGAACTCCACAAGGAGCATGCAAAGTGAATGGGTGGTCCATTGAAGGCAAAAAAAAATTCTTAATTTCACATGTACACTCATGGGATCTGAACTCGCAGTGGCTGAACAGGAATGAGACCTTGAGGTCATGGTGGATAGCTCGATGAAGATGTCAACCGGGTGTGTGGCAGCTGTGAAAAAGGCAAATTCCATGCTAGGGATCATTAGGAAAGAAATTGAAAATAAATGTTCTAGTAGCATATGCCGTTACACAAATCTATGGTGCGACTGCATTTGGAATGCTGTATGTGGTTCTAGTTGTCTCACCTGAAAAAGAATATGGTAGTTGGAACCTTCACTATACAGCTTTTGGTGTTAAACTGGCCTTTGACACCTGAGATGTGTGTTTTTAGGGCCAACCCTATTCCTGTGACTAATTTGTCTTAAATTTTTCTTAACATCTGCTGGCTAGGTTGCAAATGGTTTATGTGTCTTTTTCCTGTAAGCTTGAAATGTTTTGATCCCTGAATATGTTGCCATGAACACATGAATGTATATATAGAAAAAGTTTTTCTTGCAGACTCTGTCTTCATCACCCATGATACTTGCCCTGTTTTAGCTACCATGATGAGAATATAGCTAAATCACCTCACCCAATTCCTATTTTTTGAAGAGAGAAGGTGTTGAACCATTATCTTCTTTATTCTTAGTGACGAAACCTTGAGCTAAACACCATCAAGAAAAATTTTCAGGCCACATTGCTTTTTCTTACTCATTTTTTTTAAACAATTGTTATTCATTTCGTGCTATTTCAAGTCTTCAGCAATACTCGCTGCCAAATGGTGATTCATTTGTGCAAACGGATAATTATGAAGCAAATGCCACTTTTGACAAGCAGAGCAAAGCTGTCAGGCTCTTTCCCCCTGAGCAATGCCACTTTTTGTTTCCAGTGCTAGATTGTATTTGACATTTAATTTAGGCGCCCTTGGTACCTACTCACAGGACTTTGCAATGATAATGGAGATAAAGCAACCGAGAGCTGCTTATGACAGAACCTTTATTCTTCCAATTGTCCCCACACTTCAGATTGCACTGAAGTGCCTTATTTGCATTGAGGAAAGTGACTTAAGCTAGAGACTCAGGGGAAGAGGAAGAGACCCAGAATGATTCAATCATGAAACTCATTGGGTTTTTTTACTCTGACATAACACACTGATCCACTTACCACAGAGCAACCTCTCTCTCTCTCTCTCTCTCTGTGTGTGTGTGTGTGTGTGTGCACATGCACATGCACATGCACATGTATGCAGCAAAAGGAAAGGTAATACAGGCAGGAGAGCTCTCTCGGCAGCAAAGAGCAGAGCAGTCGAGTAATTCAATTTGCAATCTTCCCAGCACAATTGGTTCTCCATGTGCATACACATTCCATTGATCTGCAGCGGACCTGGCACAGAGAAAATGCCACTGGTATTATTGGCATAGGCTGCTCTCCCATGAATTGGAAAGCAGATTTTCTCCCTCCCCACAAACCATCTAACCCCAAATGCCTGAACCTTATGGATATTCATGGCACTGCCATCGCCACGACCTTGTCAGATGAGATGCTGAAAGCAAAATAGGACACATGGGCTCATTCTGAGCAGGGGCGACTTCCCAAAAAATAAATAAATGCCATGATATAAAAATAAATGCAGCTATGGTACAACTCTCTCTAGGGAGTTGGTATCAGTTGGTGTTTAGCGTATAAAGGGAAATGTTAGCAAGCAGTTGGCACAATGCTTATGAAAACCTAAGGCCAAGAGAGGGTTTATACTTTAAATCATGCTAGTGTACCTGCCTCCGTAATCTTCCCTTAAGTTTTGAGAAAAGATGCATTCATATCAACAGGTGTTTTACAAATTCCATTGGGACCTGGTTTCTTGGGAGTGTTCCTACATGCATTATGTTTCTGAGAATACAGTTTGCCAAAATGTTTATGAAAACAAAGAGGACACAGACATGTTTCTATATGAGTAAGTCAAAACTGTTCACATATTATGAGTGATGTACAGGGAAACTAAGTTTCTTGCATGTATTTTGATGTAAAGCAGCAGCGGAGAATTGGATCGTGCCAGAGAGCCATATCCTTAGTTCCCCCTGAGGGCCACCTTTGATGGGTGAGACCAGCCGGCTGTCAGTTACCTGACATTACACTGATGTATGTGACCTGTTTTCTTCTACCTGCAAAGCAAACCACACAGACACAAGACTTTGCAGGCACCATTGATTGGCAGGGCCTGCGGGGAGCTGCATATTTACTTGCCCCACACCTGATGTCATATATATGGCATCAGGTATAAAACAGGTGGCCATGGCTGGGCTTGAAACACATTAATTAGGAAACATTAATTAGCCGAGTGGGGCTAATTAATCCCATGGACTGAAGTTTCCCTACCTCTTGTCATAAAGAAGCTTAAGATAAGATAAGATAATCTTTATTGTCTTAGTAGAATGGGGAGGGTCAACGTTCTGGCAACACACAGTATATGCTAACTTTATTCTGCAAAATTTCACTTTCTCTTTTTAAAAAAACAACAATTGATTATTTTTAATTGTAAATTTATTAAAGAAAGAGGGCAGGAAAGAGAAAAGGGGAAAAAATAGTCCCTTAACATTCACAATACAATAAACATCAATACATCCATATTAATTTACACATAAAGGTGGATATATCGGTATAACAAACTTAGTTGGTCTCTAAGGTGCTACTGGAAGGAATCTTTTTATTTTTTATTTTGTTTTGACTACGGCAGACCAACACAGCTACCAACCTGTAGGTGGATATATGCCACTCAAATGCCTGAATGTTATCCAAACAAAGTAGGTGTTTATAGAATAATGTTCAGCTGGAGCAAGGGCATTAAAGTCTTCACACCATTGCATAATAGATGGTGAGGTTTTTTCCCCTTACAGGCTCAAAGTATGTCTCTTAGCGGCCATAGGGTTTTCCTGTTGTAAGTCCCCATGCCACTGGTAATTTAAAACATCCACATCTATCAGAGGTTTCAGCAATACATTATTAATATGGACATCAACTGTAACCAAAAAGGAAACATCACTGGACAAGCCCTCGTATTCCTCAATGAGACATTCACAGCATTTCACCTCCAGCATTTAGTTGCTTTAAACAACGCTTTGTTGTAGAGACGTCGTATAGTCCAGTATACCCAAAATACTTTTTTTGCTGAATTGGTCTCAATTTTAGATCTGAGCATTCTGTGTAGATCCTAGAGACGTTTCCCTTGGTTTAGGTTGTATAGAGCATGCAACAAAACTGCGTCTCTCTGGATGACTTGTGGTGTGGCTAGGGAAAATGCAAAAAGCTGTTGCTGTTAGTGGGGTGGCATCGTTCATGAAGTCAGATGTGACAGCATCTGCAATGCAATACGATGCCTATTCCTCATGTAGCTTTAGTGTTACCTGGAGGCCCTTCTCATGTGCGAAGGGAACATATTCACTGAATAAAATGAGTTCTCTGAGACTTCATGCGTGGGGGCTGAGTTACAGTATTTTGAAAGCAGAACTGGAAAACGGCAGCACCTGTTCCAGCCTTCAGAACAAGTGGGCACATTCTGGAGATGTTGGCAGTATACCCAGATGTGGCACCTTTATTTTTATTTTTTTTTAAAGAACCCTTTTGATGAATCCGTTGTTGTACGTTAACCACATCTATATCTCTGCAAGTCGTCCGGATGCCGCTGATGAGTACCATCAAAAGGCAAATGCACAGCGCACTAATGAGCTTGCTGAGCAGTTGTCAGAAACATCACTCCTAATGGAACAAAATTGCTTTATAAACAGACGGGCCAGGAGGCCGGTGAATGACTAATCTGAAATTCTTTGAATTGGCTTGATTCATGAGCGGAGAATCTAGTTTTAATTGGAGCAGAGGCCTGGCTATGTTTCAGGAGACCAGTGTGGTGGTGCGCTTTCCACCCTGTTGCTGTTTTGCTTCTGTATTTTGTACCGAAGTTTCAATGAACGTCTTGTGGAGAGAGCGAAAGTGACATATATTGATGGCTGTACCGCTCTGCATCAAGGAAACCTTATATTCAGAGCCGTTAATGCAAATCACTCTTCCAAAGAATCATTCATAAAATAGTCATTTCCCCCTGTGCTCCTTGGCTGAGCTTCTCCCCCCACCCCAAACACTTTTCACTTTCCCACCAGCTACCTGCCGTGCTCTCCAAGGACACATCACAGCCATCTGTATAGGTGGGTAGCAAGAATCACCACCTGGTGCTGATTTAAAACCTGGGTACATGGGCTCAGTCTTGATTTTGTGCATGTCTGTCTCACTGTCCCCACTTTTGCCTTGAACGGTTTAATGAGCCTTTTAAAACAAAAGGAGGGTCAAGTGCATTTTTGGAGGGAGAGCGGGTTACAAACTGGGGGGGGGAAGTAGGGACAATTTTCTTGGGCACAAGTGCATGTTAGAGAGTGGGTTGGGGGTAGTTAAATGCTTGCAAGCTTAAAATGGTGGCTCCTTATATGCAGTAGGTTGCATAAAGGTAAAAGGTAAAGGGACCCCTGACCATTAGGTCCAGTCACGGACGACTCTGGGGTTGCGGTGCTCATCTCGCTTTATTGGCCAAGGGAGCCGGCATACAGCTTTTGGGTCATGTGGCTAGCATGACTAAGCCGCTTCTGGCAAACCAGAGCAGTGAGCGGAAACATCGTTTACCTTCCCGCCGGAGCGCTACATATTTATCTACTTGCACTTTGACGTGCTTTTGAACTGCTAGGTTGGCAGGAGCAGGGACCGAGCAACGGGAGCTCGCCCCATGTTTAATCCACAGCGCCACCTGCATAGGCTTTCAGAATTAGCATGCTGTTTACACAGAATTTGGATGTCTCCGGGTGGAGGGTGGGGTATTAAGCTTAGCATTATGGAGGTAGGAGGAGGGTTAATGATACTAGTGAAAGGTAATATTAACAGAACTTATAGGGTACCCTATTACCAGGTTCTCAGGGTGGTTCACAACCATAGGTTTATTGTGAGTTGAGAGAGCCCCATCTTACCTTGAAGAACCCCATCTTTCATTGATTTTTTTTTCATTCTGGCTTCCATCCTGGCTTCTCTTAGATAGGATGGACACTGACCCATATTCCTGTAACTTTCAGGATTGATTTTTGCAATGTGTTCTATATGACAGTATGCTCAAAGATGATCTGGAAGCTTCCATGGACCATCACCTATTCCCATGGTTCAGCACTGGCTACCACTCTGCTTTTGAGCATAATTCAAGGAGGGTTGCTGTTTTTATCATTGCTTAAAGTCCACAGCCGCCTTTTGTATGAGCCCTTCTGCCAGTCAAGGCCTAGTCATCCGGCACTGCTCTCTAGCCAGTCCTTCTGGTGGGACAATGGCTGCTAGAAGCCAGTAACCTAATGATCATGGCCCCAATGCCCTGAAATCTCCTGAAAAAGTTAGGAAGTCTGCCTCCCTTTTAGGGTTTTTAAAAAGTTGGAATGCTTTCCTTTTTTTAGTAAGGATTTAGCCCTTCCAACTAGTAGACTTTTTAAAAATGCTGTAAACTGCTTCAGACTGTTTCTGAGAAAGCACTTATTAACAGCTGTAAATAAATAAAGTTACATTCACATGAGTATCCCTAACGATGCTTTTGCTTTGATTTGTGGTTTTAGAACTGTCCTTGAAATTGCACCATCGCTTCAATGCCTCGTTGAGGAGGTGAAATGCTGGCTGGCTTTTTACCTGGCAGGATATCTGGCTAATAGGATGAATGTGTCTGAAGCAAGCTAGCTGTTTCAGCATTCTCTTTTTGCTGCTTCCTACCCTTGACCTGTGCATCTCCCCCAGAATGCCTCATGAGCAATTTCCAGGACAACTTCAGCGCAACGCCTTGTTTTTCGTCATCATTCAGTGGTGCTAATTTAATAGAGAACGTGGCTTATGCTCCTTGCTGACAGCAGAGTCGCTGGAAAAAATCCGGTGCTAACTATTGCCATTTTTCAAAAGAAGGCATCTTCTGCCAGTACCTGTAGTTTTGTTTTTTTTCATATTCTTGTTTTATGTTGCTATTTCCCCCCTCACCTACAATTAAAGTGCTGCGAAAATAATGTGGTTGCTCTGCAGGGTACACACACACACACACACACACAGCCTGCACAATTGCTCCTGTGTTTCAAACGACGCCCATCTGCGATTTGCAGCTTCAGTTTTTATAGGTTACTCGTAGCCAGTTTGCATTTACATACTAGGCTGCAGGAATCATACAGGCGTTGGGATTGAACTGGAGAGAATTTTTTGGCTAGTTCAGTGGGAGAACCTTCATTTCTAGCACATTCTTAAAACGGGGCTGGTGGTTCTTTGGCAGGTATTCCTGGTGTGCAGGGAACAGATACTCATCTTCCCTGTTAGCAGCATCCCTGGGAATGTTTGTTTTCTAGCCTACTTGTCCTAGTGAAATGCACCTTTAAGACTGCAGTTCTATACGTATTCACCATTAAACTTGGTGGAACTTGCATCAGAGTGCACATGCATTGGGTTGTTACCGCTTACTTATGAGTTCCTCGTGTGCAGTGGTTCTTCTGACAAATACTTCCAGATGAGCAGGCTATGGTGAAGCCAATGGACACTTGCTACTCAGTCCTATATTATGCATTCAGCAGAATGAAATGGTACAGTCCTGAAGTGGTGAAGCGGACTGATCAGTTTAAATGCTTTCCAATTTCGTCGTACAAAAAGTCCCTGCCGGAAGAAGGTTAGCTTAGGTAGTAATGCATCTCTCCATCTTCTGTACTTATGTGCTGATCTTACCTCAAGGTGCAACATCTGATGTGCAGGTTTTGCATTTGCTGAGTCTTTTAGACCACAATAGCATGCCACTTTCTTTAGGCCAATGGACATGCAGTGAGGAATGTGATTACGAAAGTGCCATGAGCACCTTTTTGACGGTGCCTGCGACCTCAGCTCATATAATTTTCCGACTAGTTTAGAAATTGAATATTTTATTTGTACATGTGAGAGATTGAGTATTGAGCATGCCATCTGAGTATAGGTGTCACACTTAAAAAAGAAGAAGAAGGTGGAAGAAGTAAGCATAGTTGTCCTAGTTTATGGTTGAAATGCTGTGCCATTGGGGAAAACTTTGCCTTGCATTTATTTCATTAGATCTTTCCAGGTCATGCCACCCATCTTTTTTGCTGCTGCTGTGAATATGGTGCCATCTATTTACAAAGAACAGGTTTGACTGGTCCCTACCCCTGGGGGGTATCTAAAATGAATTGTAGAATCATAGAATTGTGGAGTTGGAAGGGATCCCAAGGATCATCTAGTCTGCCCCCTACAGGAATGTCAACTTGATCATACATGACAGATGGTCATCCAGCCTCTGCTTAAAAACCTCCAAGGAAGGAGAGGCCAGTATCTTTCATGGGAGTCTGTTCCACTGTCGAACAGCTCTTACTGGTGGACATTTCTTCCTGATGTTTAGTTGGAATCTCCTTTCATGTAATGCATGATGTACTTTTGTTTGTTTGTTAAGTAGAGGTCTTGCTACCCTGCAGCAGTTGTCATTTGTAGTTGTACACATGGATTTCATGCTGTGTTTTATGTGAAGATTTCTTGTGTTAAAGTGTTTTCTACACAGAAATTTTGTCAGATCTGTACTTCTTCTAAGAATGGGTCTGTACGTTCCATTTCTCTCACATCTACATAACAGGAATCAAAAGGATGAGCCATGAGGCACCTCATTCCTCCATAAAAGAGTAGAGGTGTGGTGTGGGAAGAACTTATTTTCAGAAATTCTCCAGCTTTGCCCCACTGCAGATTGCAGAAGTGCCATTACAGCTGCAATCAGCCTTGCTTGCCTCCACTGTTGCAGTTCTCTTGTGTGTCAATAGATTACAACGTTTGGCTCACCCTGTGGAAATACGATCTGTATTTTTGTACATGTACTACTAGAAGACAACGCTTCATGTTTTTTCTCCTCCTCAGGGTAGAAGTTGGGAGTGAGGGTGTAAAAAGGATAATTTGAGCGAAGCTCAACTGTTCAGAAATCTAGAACTTTTTCTTAATTCTTTAAATAAACTATCCAATTTAAGAAGCGTGAATTTATGCATCAAGTTTGTGACTTTCGCTTGGAGGAAATCAGATATTCTTCAGGATTAGCAGAAATTTCTCGGGGAGGCGCTAACATTGACTGCTGGCACAGTGACTGCATTGCTGCTGTCTAGTGGTTTAAGGCTCATTTTCTCAGCTTGAGATGTCTCTTTAAACATTTATTTATTTATTACTTACGAGTTCTTGCATTGAACCAGATCCTTTACAAGGTGATAATGAGCCAAATTCTGCCTTAATTTTTATTTTATTTTATTTTTAAAAAATTATTCTTCATTTAAGACACAATTTGGACTGTGCAAGTGTTCTGTAACAATACTTAATATTTTCACAACATTTAAAGATGTACTTTAAAAACCCCTTACTGTTCATTTAAGACAAGATTCATTTAATAAATAATACTTGATGTTCTACTGTTTCTAAAAACATATTCTGCCTTAATTCAGATTTGAATTGAGATGAGATTTGCTTGGCAGGCTCTACTTCTGAAGTTCACTCTTCAGAGAACTCCCATTCTTCTCTTTGTTGAGAGCAAGGATTAGAAACCTTTGAGCCTCCAGCTGTTGTTGGACTTCAGGTCCCATAAGTCCCAGCCTGCTGACCCAGTGGTCAGTGATGATGGGAGTTGTAGTCAAACAATGGTTGGATGGCCAAAGGTTCTTCACCCCAGTTTCGGAGAATCCGTTTAAGTATATGATGGGCTGTGGAAGTGGGCAAAGTAGGTATTTGTCCCAGGGGTTTGGATCACAGTGCATGGACTCATTGATCCCCTTCCCTCTCATGAACACTAGGGACGCGGGTGGCGCTGTGGTCTAAACCACTGAGCCTCTTGGGCTTGCCAATTGGAAGATCAACGGTTCGAATCTGCATGATGCAGGCCCTGAAGGCAGAGGTGTGTGTCTTGCTGTGCCACCAGTGGATATAGTGTGGTGATGTGGGATTTGGCCTTCCCTGTAGTCACACCCTGACTGTGGAATTACCTTTCCCAGGAGACGTGGTTGGCCATGACATTGATGGGATTCTATCACCATATGAAAACATATTTGTTCTACCAGGCTTTTGAAGGGATCTGTTTTCTTTTCTTTTCTGAGTTTGGGATGATTCCATATCGCAATACTATTCCTGCTTAAGCGTGAAATAGATTAAATGGTCAGAAATTCTCTTTTAAAAAGCCCATTGTTCTCTTATACTTCAGGTGACACAGGGTGCCATGAAGCTGTGCATTCAGCAAGAGTTCGACAAAGTACGGCGCCTGGTTTGTGAAGAGGAACACAGAGCTCTCCACTTGGTGGACCTCCAAGAGGCACTGGCCACTGCTCACACGACAGAGGTTCTGGCAGAAATTGATGTCCGCATGGAAAAACTGATGACTGAAATGGCAGAGCTCACAAGGCAGCTGAACACCTTTAATGAGCTAGCCATGCTCAAGCCTGAGGTAAATAAAGTACATGCGAAGCAGTTAACAGCAGAGGGCCGTAAAGCTTTATGATGGATGCAGAGGTTTAGTCTACTTTATTGCTTGTCAGCATTTAAAGATGGCCACAAATCCACTAAACTTCCAAGGGGATATGCACAGTTGTAAGTAATAACGCATTATGAGTTGTGTGTGGTTATGTTGATACCCAATTGACTGAGGTGGTTTGAAAGGGCACAAAGCCAACTGCTTCTATCCATTTCAAAGCAAGGCTGCAGCGCTTTGCTGCATGATGTTTGTATCTCAAGGCCCATACAGAGAATTTTTCACATTTTTGTTACTCCTTTCAATTCTGCTTTCTATCCAAGTGGAAAGAACACAGTAGAATGTTGCACTTTAGTTACCGTATATTTGATGGCTCCCCTTTCTTCTTTTAAAGGAGGAGGATGCTGTGCTTTTTTGTCCTAGAATAGGTCTGTGTTTTTATTATAACTTTCGGGTTGGTATGAATTTTATATGGCAGCTGTTTTAGCCACTTTGGGTATACAGGAGCTATCTCCCATATGCCACGATGATGGTCTTATGTTTTCAGTTTGGGGTTCAGTAAACCACTCATATAATTCAAATACCATTCTAGGTAAATTTACAGCACAGTTAGAAATATTGTGCCGCTGTAAAAGTAAGCATAGATTATCTCATCCAGCCCCTTGGCCTGAATCACTTTAATAATATAATAGACCTAAAGCAGACCTACACCATTTGAGATACACTAAGCTGAAATAATAATAATAATAATAATAATAATAATAATAATAATAATAATATTTATATACCACCCTTCATCAAAAGATCTCAGGGTGGTTCACAATAATGTTGTAATTAACAAAAAGTATCTTCCATCCAATAATTTTTTCCATTGAATACCAGAAATTAGTTACTGGTACTCTGACACTTACACTGAAATGCTTGGATCTACTCTGTGACTTTCTATTGATGAATTTTACACCAAATCACCTATAGAGAAATGGTGGTCTCACCTATGCTAGCAGGGATACATCCAAAGTCAGTTACCCAATATCTAGGTGGTAAAAATATATTGTTTTTTTATTGATCCTTGTAGGGCTCAAACTCATGTCCTGTTCTCAGACAGGACAAAGGCTTGCTAGAAGATTCAACTTATTAAGCACGCTAGAGAACTTGAAAATAATGAAGGATCCTCATTTAGTGGCACAGAAGGGTTCCTGAATCTTAAACAAGTTTGAATCCCAGTTACAGGTAGATAGCCGTGTTGGTCTGTCATAGTCAAAACAAAAATAAAAAAATTCCTTCCAGTAGCACCTTAGAGACCAACTAAGTTTGTTCTTGGTATAAGCTTTCGTGTGCATGCACACTTCTTCAGATACCGTATTCAGTTCAGTGATATCTTTGGCCAAACAGAGTGATGACTTGAGAGAAACTGTCACCCTATGCTAATTTTTCCTATGATAGCTTCTTCAGCTCTAGATAGGTGGTTCTCGTGTGCCAACTGTGAGGGATTTGGATGGGGACAGGTGGGGAAATGTCACTTCCCTTTGATTTAGAACGTAGGTGGGGAACCCGTTTGTGCCTGAAGTCTGTATTCTTTCTGGACAACTTTCCGAGAGTCACATGCCATAGGCAAAAGTGGACAGAGTGACAAATGTAAAATTGACCTTTGTACAGTAGGCTACCGGTAGTTTCTATGCACACCTATGTTATCCTATCGGAGTTCAAGGACACACTCCAGCCAGGGAAAAATATTCAAGTGAGTATTTTATAGCCTGCCAGTCTAGTTCTGTTGTTTGTCAGGTGTTTGTGTCATTGTGAGGAGAGGGGAAGGAAACTTGTGGATTTTCTATTCAACTTCCCACTCTACACCCCATTCATTTCTTAAGGATCAGTTTTTTTTAAAAAAACCAAAACAACTTGGTCCTCTTGGAATACCTTGATTTTCTTTCATATAACCCCTCTTCATCAGCATTAACTATTAGTCAAGTGTTCATATGCCAGAATGGACATGACGAGAAATGGCTTGAAGAATCCTGGGCAACAGAATTGTAATTTAAACAATGAATTAATTATGGAGGAAATCAGAACTTAATTGGCATTTAAAAAAATAAAAGGAAGGAAATACTTGCAAGGGCATTAAAAAATGCAGAAATGCAAGATTCCTTAAGCAAAACCCTTTCACACTGCTTTATTTACATTGTTACATTTGAGTCTGCTACGTGGGCATCTTCAGATCTATGCTTCCCTAGGCTATGATTGGGGGAAAACAGCTGACTGCCTTATGAAAGAATGCACCTCTTGAGCCTGCCAAGATTCTCTGAATTTCCTCCATACTTTTTTTGGTTTTGAAAACGTAAGCTGTCAGAATTGCCCTATAACCCCCTTGGTCAGTGCAATCAAGTACTGAAACCAATCCAATGGGAAGATGGATCTCTGTGTTACTGTTTTCGAGGCAGGGCAACTGGAATCATACACATTATTCCAAACATGGTTGTACCATAGGCTTGTATAGTAGACATGATATATTGGGCTAACATGGAATTTGCCTTTTTCTTTTTACTGCTACCGCCCACACAGTTGACTTTTTGAGCTGTCCACTATAATCCTAAGGTGACTCTCCTGGATACTCATAGCCAGTTCCCATCCCATGTGCATCACTTTGCACTTTGCACTTGCACTAAATATCAGTTACCATTTTGTTGACCTTAATGCTGTTGGAGAGATCTGTTTGGAGCTCTTAACTGACTGCTTTGGTTTTCACCATCCGGAATAATTTTGTGTCGCTTGCAAACTTGAATGATTGTTTGCTTTGAGCCCGCATTGTTTATGAATAACATAAACAGGAGATCTATGATAGACCCTGGTACTTAAAAAGGTAAAGGGACCCCTGACCATTAGGTCCAGTCGTGACCGACTCTGGGGTTGCGGCTCTCATCTTGCTTTATTGGCCGAGGGAGCCGGCGTACAGCTTCCAGGTCATGTGGCCAGCATGACTAAGCAGCTTCTGGGGATTCGAACAGCCGACCTTCTGATTGGCAAGTCCTAGGCTCTGTGGTTTAACCCACAGCGCCACCCACGTCCCTACCCTGGTACGTGGTTAAGTACTCATAATACTAGACAAACTTAATAAGAAATAAGTTCTTTAAGTTTTTTTATTATATCTTGATTTGTGGCCTGCAAATTCATGGCACATGCTTACAGTTAAGATTGTTTTACTCCCCATCTAAGACTTTATTCCAACTTCTTGAGTAAAAATACAAATGTAACCTTGGTGAAACTTTAGTTACTTCCTAGAAGTTGTATCACTGATTTTAAGAAACTAAGTTAAGAAAGAACTTGCACTGATTTTTTTTAAAAAAAAATGTTATAAGCACAGATTGAGCCCATTCCACACCTTTTGATTCACCTTAGAAAAGGAACCATAGGTACTTTGATAGTTGGGTGGAAAGGTTGTTGATCTCTATAGATCACAGAAATATTTTTACTGTTAGTACCTTGGTATCTTTTGTTCACTTTCTGTTCTGCAGCTTTCCCCCCCTCGAGAAGGAAAGCTCTCTGTAGTAGTCACTGAGTAAAGGGATTTTCTCTTCCTTTAGTCTTGTGGGGTTTGTTCACCCACATATCTTTAAAAATTAAATGCCAAGCCCTCTTAGTCAGTGATTTTTGCACAACAACCTTCTTCATCTTGTCCCTGTTTCTTGCAAACTGTATACCGTAAGCTAGAGGTGCTCATCAGCTAATTATGCCTTGTGTGGGGCAATATTTCTCTTTGTCTAAATAGTTATTATACAACTTTTTCTCCTCCCTGCCCTTTAAAAAATAGAAAATACAAAGAAATGGTGAGCCTAGAAATAGAACACTTCTGCAGTAGGCTCGGTGCTAGAATAAACATTAGATTAAACAGAGCTATAATTCAAGAAAGGACTAGATCTGGAAGATGATTGATGAATTCGTAAATGTAGTTTTAAACATGCAGTATATCTAAAAACAGTAAATTCTTCATTAATCTGGATCTCTTAGGTTAATACATGAAAACTGAAATAACATAATAGCCCCATTTTTGTTCTGAGTAATTACCGTATTTTTCGCTCCATAACGTGCACCGGACCATAACACGCACCTCGTTTTTAGAGGAGGAAAACAAGAAAAATATTTTTTCCTGGTTTTCCTCCTCTTAAAAGGCTGGGAGGGAGGGAGGGAGGGGGGGAAGAGAGAGAAAAGGAAGGAAGAGAGAGAGAGAGGAAGAGAGAGGGAAAGAAGGAGGGAGAGAGGGAGGGAAGAGAGAGAGAAGGAAGGATGGAAGGAGAGAGGGGGGAAGCATCTCCCTCCCCCCCTCCTTGTGCTCTCCAGGGGCGGGCGAGGAACGGACATCCCGAAAGCGTTGCTTTCCCGCCCCCTTTCCCGCTGTCCTAGCGGGTGTGGAGGGGTGGGAGGGAGGAACGGACATCCTGAAAGGGCTGCTTTTGGGCTGTCTGTTCCTCTCCCGCCCCCTTTGCTGCTGTGCGGGCGTCGGCGGAGGGGTGGGGGGGGAGGAATGGACATCCCGAAAGCGCTGCTTTTGGGCTGTCCGTTCCTCTCCCGCCCCTCCGGGAGCCATGGCTCCGGAGGCAGGGGCATCCCTCTGCTTACGACTGCAGTGGCAGCCGAGGGATTCCACTGCCAGCCAGTGCCTTCGCTCCATAACGCGCACAGACTTTCCCCCTTCCTTTTTAGGAGGAAAAAAGTGTGCGTTACGGAGTGAAAAATACGGTAGCTTTCATGAAAGGAAGGGAGCAAAAAGAGAAATAGGACTGTCCCAGCACTATATTCTGAGGCAGAAGTGGGGAATTTGTGTCCTTCTTTGTGTCCTTGCTGAATTCCAACTCCCATCAGCCCCACCCAGCATAGCCAGGAATGAGAGGAGTTATAGGCCGGGAACATCTGGAGGGCCAAAGGTTCCCCACCCCTGTTCTGGAGACCGTGTCTTTGCCAATCTCATGTTGTAGGGGTGGGATATGGAAAGATGCTGGCTTATGTGCTACACACCATATCTTATGAACACATGAAGTTTCCATATTCAGAGTCATCTCATTAGGGTGTCTAAGCCATTGCTGGCTACGTTGAGTGGCAGTTGCTCTTCAAGGTCTCGGTCTAAGAGTGTTTTTAACTAGAGATGTTTGGAATTGAACTTGGGACATTCAGTATGCAAAGCCTGGCTCTCTGTTCTCCATCTGCTACTAAGCTGCTGATGTAATGTTTGCCAAAGCCAGCATTTAAAAGCACCAGTTGCTTACCAAATAATTTAAGAAAGCATGGATGAGTTATATGCATTTCTTTAATGTCATGGATATGCTCGCTTGTCTCTTTAAACAAATGCCTATTAAATTTCTCTATTAACTGGAAGTTTATATTTTGCATCTCCTCCTCATCGGACCCTCAAAGTGAGCAGATATCAAAGCTTGTTTAATGTTGCCCTTTTCTCATCAGAAAAGAAAATGTTGCTTGTGTAACTCCGCAGTGGTATTTACATAGAACTGATTATTGCAATGCCCTTTCCTCTCTCAGAATGTGATATAAAATGTCCTTAATGCGCCACACTTTAATGAGCATCGGGCCAGCTTCTTTCTTTGTCTCAGCATATGTGTTGCCTTTAGTTCACAAGCCTATGTGAAGGCAAGAAGGAGCCAGCCCAATTTCTATGGGATTGTAGGTATTTATCATTTAAGCACCAGGGCCTGGGGGGGGGGGGACATAATGTGAAATGCTAGGTACCATTAGCGCCTTGTGCAATCATGTGCCATCTGCCATCCCAAGCACTGCATAAGTGTTATCAACTATCATTTGTAGCAGGATGAGGTGGTGTCTTCAGCAATTGGCATCCAGAGTTGTTCTCAGCTGGCCAGGATGACCTGAGAATCCGGAGTGAAGGGCTCAAGCGTGCTTAATGGATGAATGGCGAGATGATCGCTGTTGTTACTGCCGCAGACCCAGTGTAATAAATGAGCTTTTCTGTGTGCCCTCCTGGTTGCATGTAGCCTGCAGCTTGCAATGTAATGATAATGACCTCCATTAGCTGAGTGGAACTTCTCTTTTATCATTGGACACTTAACCGTGTATCTGACCGTCATACATGACTTACTCACACTAGTCTAACCATGAAAATCAGTGTTTGCAGGGCTGCTCTCAACATTGTTTTATTTTTGTTTGTTTGTGTGTTTTCCTGCAGAGCACAGATGAAGAAAACAGGTGAGTGGATTTCCTTCCTTCTTTCTTTCTTTTTTAGTTTTTCAAATTTTATTTATACTTTCCAAGTTTATACATTTCACTAGTTTTATACTTTTCACTAATTTTACAATCATGTTAACATTTCAAAACTTGACTTCCTTCCCCACTCTTTCTGCGGTTCCTTAAATTTATTTTTAATATCCTTTGCATATCCAAATTAACTTAATTTGCTCATTTATTCATCTACTTTAAATATATACTCTTATAAAACTGCAGATTATTACAATAATCCTGCCAATGATCTTATCTGTTTACAGTTTATCTGTAAATATTCAATAAACCATTTCCATTCTCTTATAAAAAGTTTATTATCTTGATTTCTTATTCTTTTGTTAAGTTTCGCCATTTCTGCATATTCCATAAGTTTTTGTATCCATTCATCTTTTGCTGAGACTTCTGCTTCTTTCCATTTTGGGGCGAGTAACATTCTTGCCGCTGTAGTAGCATACATTAATAAGTTTCTATACATTTTAGGTAGTTCTGCCCCTATAATTCCCCAAAGAAAAACTTCTAGTTTTTTAAACAAATGTTATTTTAAACATCCTTTTCATTTCATTAACTATCTTTTCCCAGTAAGCTTTAACCTTACTATAAGACCACCACATATGATAAAAAGAACCTTCTCTTACTTCCTCCTTTCTTCCCTTCTTCCACCTAATAAGCATGCAAAATTCCATTAGGGATGAGATAGGACTTAAACATTTTAAAAATACACTGGAACAGTGTTTGTTTTATGGGAGGGAGTTGTAGAAGTTTGGGTTTTCAGCCAAGGCTATAGCTAGTAACACGTTGAATCACTTATGACCTGTAAGCAAGGGTTTTGTTGTTCATTTCAGTCTGAATGTATAATTCATTTTGGAAATTGCTACCATGGTTCCTCCAGGGTACACCTGTTATCTCCAGTGGTTAGGGGAATCTCTGTGTGGTTCCTGAAAGTCAAGGCATGAAACACTGGGGACAAAGATAGGCAGGCAGCTGTGTTGCGTGGAGGCTGATGCTTTGAACTATAGTCAGGAAGAGAAGCAGTAAGCTTTTCTGGTAATCCCATGTGTGTGTTTGGGATTGCATTCCTTTTTTTACAGCTCCAGATCTGACTTTAGGTTCTGTGCAGTCTTTTGTTTGGAGGGGGCGAGGCGCATTTTTAACACTCTTCCCGTCAGCTTTACACAAAGGGATCTAAAAGCGTTTGCCCAATTTAGATAGATAGATAGATAGATGATAGATAGATAGATGATAGATAGATAGATAGATAGATAGATAGATAGATATAGATAGATAGATAGAGATAGATAGATAGATAGATAGATAGATATAGATAGATAAGATAGATAGATAGATAGATAGATATAGATAGATAGATATAGATAGATGATAGATGATAGATAGATAGATATAGATACTTTATTGTCATTGTACGCAGTACAACAAAATTGAATGCCATCCCACATTTACAGCCACATATACGCATTTATACATTTACAACCACACATACACATACATACCATCCATCACGACTCAAGGAAGCATGTATATTAAATAGTTAAAGAAAACAAAGAAATCCAACTAGTTTGTAAGTTTGTTCAAGCAAGCAGCACTGAGAGCTGCTAGTATGGCATGAAATGAAATATTTCTCTTCCAACCACTAATACTAGTTTGAATTTTTTACACTGCATATTTAGCTAACAAAATACTACCTAATAAGGTGCAGGGATTAACTCACAATGACTTACCATAGCCTAATTGTGCCCCCTCTGGACAATTAATGAGCTGCTGTTATGGTCTAAAAGTCATTTGAGTTGCCATATTGGTCTATATATAATCTTGTGACAGTGGTTATTGCCAAGTATGGAAACTGAATTCAAGCTAATTTCACATGTTATTGTACCCAACGGTTATTGTACCCACTTTTTTTCTTTTTTTAAAACAATGTTAATTATTTAGATTTTTAGTGGCCTTATAAATATCACCTCCAAGTTACAAAAATCTCCTCTAAGTTTTGTACAATATAAAGGTAACATCATTACAAAATCACATGTAACATTCAGAGATTAAAGCACAAATGCAAATCTGTTCCAGTGAACATATCAGAACATAGAGTCAAACAGACCCCCTCTTCCAAATATAGATGACATGATCACCACAAAATTAACCTGTAAAATTAAACTGACCACTAAAATACAACAATAAAATCTCAACACTCGAGTAAAGAAATGTTTTTGCCTGGTGCTAGAATGATGGCAATGTTGGTGCCAGGTGGGCTGTTTTGGGAAGAGCATTCCATAGAAGGCCCCCCCTCTTGTTGCCCCCCCCTCCAGAGTGAGCACTTAGAAGAGGGCCTCAGATGATGCTCTTAAAAGACTGGGTAGGTTTGTAGGGGAGAAGATGTTCTTCGGGTATTTCTGTTCTGAGCCACTCTGAGTTAAAAACAGCACTTTGTACTGGTTATTGAATTTTTTACCTCTTGCTGTGACCAGTTCTTTGCTTTTTATCTGTTTTATCTGTTTTATAGATACACAATCATTTGACTGTTTTTTTCTCTCCTCTGTGAATCGCTCCAATCCCTGTTTGTGGGAAGGTTAATCCAATATATATTGGGCTTCATCACATTTATTTTCTGTTGCATTTTTAAACACACACACACACACACACTGCCTGCAGTACCACAGCAGGGAAAGGGGAATTCATTCGGACAACGCCCGCTGCAATCCTTATGAAGTCTATCAATGTGACTTCCACTATTTTGACATTGAGTTTGGTGCAGGCTGACAGGCTGAATAGATTGCTTCTTCCTCTCTTCCTGTGGGCCTTATTTTTCATAGCCATATACTTTCCTCGGTAGGAGGGGAGACGTGCTCTAATAATACAGGGCAAGCTTGGCATTCCTAATGCACATTCCAGATTGCCAGCCAAATGAATGCTCAGGTGAGTACTGCGCATGCCCATCCTTTCCAATAAGCATAGCTGTTCTGCATTGTTCTCGGGGAACAATTTTGACTTTGTGGGAGTTGGGAAGTGTCCATTCACAAAGAGAGAAAAGGGAAATGGATTAAGTCAACAAGATGACAACGTGCAGAGATAGAACACAATTTTTTGTGCGTTTCTGTTTGCTGCAGACATGTTGACGCTGTTTTAACACTGATACTAAGAGGACTCAAGGCAATTGGTATGGAATTTTCCAGGCTGAGATGCTCAACTGAATTTATTGGTGTCTAAGTAGCTTGTTTTATGTTACTCTTCCATCTCACTGCAGACCTTGCAATTTTAATGTATCTACATTGAGTAGTTCATGGTGCTTTGAAGTGGCACATCCAAAAGAAATATCAATAGTAAGACAGCTTCTCTTAAAAGTAAGGGGAAACGTGGCATTGCATCTTGTAATTTTCTGGTTCTTGCAGTATGGAGTGGGCCAGAGTTGGTTGCAGAACTGGCAAAAAGCCTTTGTGTATGATATTTTCCCTAACCAGCAAGGGGTGGGTTTGGTGTGAAATGAATGGAGTTCTCCACTATGTGCATTTTTCTCGAAGCTGTCGAGCAGTGAAAATCATATCCATTGTCCCCTTAGAAGGTCAAAAACCATTTTGGGATTCAGGAAGGGTAGCGTCAGATATAGTTATGGTAGGAGACAGTTTGCTAAGATCCTTGCAAGAATTTTGCCGGCGGCAGCTAATAAGGAGATGCCTCGATAGTTTCTGCAATCAGTTCTATCACCTTTTTTAAAGAGATTGATAATTTTGGCACCCCCAAAGTCTGCTGGGATCTCCTCTCCCAGATTTTTTCAATGAGCTTGTGAAGTTGTTGTACGAGTTCAGTTCTGCCCACTTTGAAAACTTCGGCGGGTATCCCATCAGGTCCACTGGTTTTGTTGTTTTTCGTTTGGTTAATCCCAACTCTCCCAGATTTGGAGATACTACAAGCTCATCTCTAGTTTGTTTTTGCAGAATTTGTGAGAGGAACTCAGCAGCTACAGGGGAGTTGTGGTTAAGAAGATGCTAGTAATGTTCTTTCCAGTGCAATGCAATAGCTTTTTTATCTTTTAGAAGTGTGGTACCCTCTGTTGAGCATAGGGGCATATGCCATAATTTTATTGGCTGATAGATGGTCTTTGTGGCTTTAAAGAACTCTGTGCATCACGAGTGTCGGCTAAGTGCTGGATCTCTTGAGCTTTTTTTTTTTATCCACCAGGTGTTCTTTAGTTCTCTGGTTCTTCTTGAACCTCAGCCTTAGCTGAAGTGTTTTTTTTAGTGGCACAGTTTCTGTCTCTTTGCCCGATCTGAAAGACTTTCTTTTTCTTGTCAATAATGCATTCAATCTCACAGTCATTCTCATCAAACCAGTCCTGATGTTTCTTGGTTTGGTATACAATAGTTTCTTCACAGGCTGGATACCCAGAATTGAGGTAGTTGTGGTGCCTCCCTTGTGGGATTATCGCCTCATGGAGACTTGCCTGGCACCTAGGATAATGTCTTCATTTTCGCAGGCTTTCACCCTCTGTCTTCCCAATATCCCCACCCCAGTATGGTTGCTTATTACAGAACTGCTGTTTGCAGTCTTCTTGTTAGTTATTGTAAGCTGACCGGGACATTTTGAATTGAAGTGTAGAATGTTTTTAAACAAAAACCGTCTTGTATCCACTGCTGTTGCTCTGGGAAGTCTCTGCAGCAAGTCTATTTTCATGGATGGCAGCTTTTTGAGAGCTCTCCCTAATAAGAGTATCCTGGATTATATTTTCACGCTTGCATTTGTATTGGAAAAATAACTTCCTTATGCGTGCCGTATTTTCTTTCTGGTGTCGTTTCTGTTCCAAAGGATCAGACTTTTCCTCAGTTCCTTTATTGCATATTGAAATTCTTCATCGTGCTTTATCTGAACATTGCCCCCCTTGGGGGGGGGGGGAACCAAGCTCCTAAACTTTCCACCCAACCTAATTTGTTATCTCCTCTCTTGATGCAAAGGGTGCTTTTGTATCCTTTTTTTAATGGCATAGTCTTTTTCCTCACATCCTGTCTAATGCCAAGTCCTTCTGCTTTTTCCATTTTGCCCTTTCCTTTCTGTAGCTGTCTTCCATATGCTGACTTACTCTACAGACTGCAGCGGTGGCCTTCTCTGCTGCGTCTCGCCTATCTCTTCTTATTATCTTTGTCATATTTATGTCCTGTGTCAAAATCATGCAAACCCTGACTCTTTACTAAGGCAGCGACCTTCAGATTTCCTACATCCAAGGAATCCTGTCAGCTCAGGAATGCCTGCCAATGAACTCAAATGCATCGCATATGATTCTGGGGCATTGATTTTCACACTTTTTCCTCTCCACGAGCCTGTTCCATGTCGATTCAGCTGCCAAAAGACAAAGGGACAGCTGAGAAATTTCTTTTTTGTGAATCAGCATTGGCCACTGCTAGGCTTTGCTGTTGCCCTACAGATTGGGTACCGCAAATGTGTTCAATGCTCTCTTGCAACTTTATGCTGCAAGGGGGCAATCAGTAATGGTGGATATTGAGCCAGGCTGTCTTTCAGAGAATCGTGTCTGTTGTTCTCAGTGAAGAAGTCCTGCTAAATTTCCAAAGAATTCCGCTTTGGAAAAACTGTTGTGTTTTAGGGCTTGCAGTTTGGTTCCCGTGGGGGCCCTGCCAGTTTGTTGAGTGAGAGAACAAGCCAGATTAAAAGCCTGTCTCATTTGGAAACCATTAACCGTAATTCACATTTCACACATAACGGGAAGTCTTGATGAACTCCAGCTTTGTAGGTTGCTTTGCTGCTTGCACAAAGGGAGTAGTGAAGCAGCAGCAAATGTGACCTCGTGGAACCTCGCTTGTTTAGCTAGGATGTGATCAGGTGAATTTAGCCATTGTGCTGTGTACAAAAATAAATTACCCACATTTTGCCTGTGCCATTGCTGCCATCTCACCTGCTGCTGCCTCACCTTCCCACCCTGCCCCCTAGCCGTGCCATCGCCTATTAGTTGGATCAGTGCCAGCACCAGGAACTCCCCATGCACTGATGCGCCAGGGAGAAAGGATGAAAGTATGGGTTTTTGCGGGGCAGGGGATGAACATGAAATGTGACTAGTAGGAGAAGTTTCAGGAGATAAGTAAAAATATTGTGAGGGGCATTTGGTGGTGGGAATGGAAAAATAGGAAAGAAAAAGACCTTCTCCACTTGGAGCCTTTGGACCAGCAAATAATGGCTAAAAGGGGGAGCCTGAGTCATAATTTCTCAAGAGCAATTGTCTATAGTTAGCTTGAGGATAGCTGAGCTATGTTGCGCCTTGCCACAAGGAAAGCAGTGTGGCAAAGAATTTAGACTTTTTTTTAATGAATTAGGTATCTGTAGAAAATAATATCTAAAACTGCCAGTCCTTTATGCTAAACTCTGCCTGCATCTGCCACCATTTTGTGACTGGTGGGATAAGGAATGTGAAGGGCTGGAGGAAATGGCAGTGAGAGAGGAGAATATGGTTCTCTTTCCAATTTTTAACAGTCCTTCGCATCTCTAGGTGGGACCCGTTAGTTTTCAGCCGCCGAACGTGGATGTTGAATGTTTGAGAACCACTGGGGTGGGATGAACAGGGACAAATCCTGCGTGTCAGTATGGCACTTGTTTTAGCAGCATTGCATATTGTTTACTGTATTGATGAGAGGCTATTTTTTACCATGGCTTACTGTTTTGTTCCCTACCCTTCAGTGCAATGAGGAGTGGTATTACTAAAAGCACTTCCACAAGAGAGACTTCAGGCACCCATTAAACACTGCAGCCTTAGGGGGAGTCCTAGTCTCACTAAATTTCTCACTGTGACAGTAATACATTGTTAACAGGATCCCAGCAGAACTTGAAATTACAAATGGGACCAATCTACTCACCTTACACAGATTGGCTCTGAGTTAATAGCCTGGCTCTCCCACAAGGGAGTAATTGTCCATTGTCTCTCCATCTGTCCTGCCTCTATCTCTATTTGATTAGAACTGGCTGAGGTGAGAGCCATTTGATGTGCATGAAAACTGAGGTTTAACCAGTGCTTAGTCACTCCTTTCTAAAGGCCTTTTTTTCCACAGGGAAATTTTAAACAAGAAAGTTAATTACTCTAGGCAACCCTTTTCTGTCTTTGCCTTCCTGTTCCTAGATATTTTCCAAAATCCCCTATGTTTGCTGTTTCCTTTTATTCCTCCCTCTGAGAAGAGCATAAACTAAGCATTCGTAGAAATTTGCCAAGATATAAAATTCCATTTTCTCATGAAGCAGATGTCATGTAGGCCTTTCTACAAATCCATGCCAATTCCGCCCCCCCCCCAAAGAGGACATGGAGAAACCCATAGTATCCAGAAAGCGTATTTTCTGCCTATGTAAAAAGTGACTGCTCTTCTTAAAATAATAATAATTAGTTTAATTACTACATGCCAGTAAAGATTGTGGTAATGTTTCCTCATGATAGTCACTGTTTCAGGGCAAATGCATATCCAGTACTGTGTTCTTAAGTGTTCATTAGTGTTCGTTTGCAGCATAACTACACAGGTCCAGTGATGTATGCACATTAGAAACAGATCCAGGACCCATCTTCAGCCCAAACATGCATTTGGGCACCCATTACTTAAGGTTTCAACCATACATTTGTATGGTGCTGGAACTGTATGTTGCAACCTACCATACAGGCATCCCTCCACCTACGTGGGGGTTATGTTCCAGGTGTCATGTGCCTAAGTGAAAATTGTATAAGTGGGGAGCACCCTCTAAAAAGCTTCTAGATGCCCATTTTCCCCAACACCCCAGCTCTCTCATCTGTCTTCTTTCCACATAACCCTCTTCAACCAAAGTTGAAGCTCTGTGGCACACTGGGAACAGCAATAATGGCTGCTGCTGCTGCACTGCCACTTACATCAGCTGCTAGGCAGGGAGGCCGAGCAGCCTAAACAAAGCTGTGCCTCTGGTCTCTTTGGGGCTTTCTCCACCCTCACTGAAGTCCTCTTTGGGCTCTGGGGGAGAGTCTTCTCATGACCTGCGAGGACTTTTACAACGCTCTCCTGCCATTTCCTGGTTTGAATCTACTTATTTATTTCCCGGCGCTGCACATATGCATAGTCATGCACAAGTTGATTGCACATAAGTGGGGGGTGCCTGTAGTCCAGTCCGCAACCCAATATTGGGTCCTGACCCATCAGTTGCAGACCAATGATCTATCCTTTCTTAGCAATGCTTTATTTCTTCTTTGTGCCACTATAGGTACATTGCATTTCAGAATTCAGGCGCTAATGGTCTCAAACAACGGGCAAGCAGAACTTTGCTATTAATCATTTAACAACTTGGTGATCCAAAAAAAGGTTTTACACATTTCAGTATGTTGCCGAGCAAATCCAGTCTAACCTTTAATCACTACCCCTGTGCTTACTTATATGTTAATTCTGAAAGCCCTCTTCTTCTTTGCTTGGGTTTAGAGTACTGCTGCTCTTGGCTTTCCTTTCCAATTAAGGATCTTCTAAAAGATTTAAGACAATGAAAGATTGAAGCTGAAAATGGTGAAAGAATGAGCGTGTTCAAGTAGTATACTGTTTTCTGATTTACAGAAGCAGTATTACTCTTTTCTGACTGGGAATAAAGGCAGAAAAACTATATTGAGCTTGCATTTAGTTCCACGTGGCATACTCTGTCAGTAAATGAAAACTTACATGTTCTTGTTAATCTCATTATGTAGAAATGAACTTCAGCCATACATGCGCCAGATGGAATGAGTAAACAGAGTGATTGTAGTGAATTAATCCCCCCCCCCCCCGGCAAAAAGAATCAGGATAGTTACAAAGAATGGAGGAAAAGAACACTTCACAGTTACTCAGATGCTTATAATATCTCCACTCTGTAGAAACTGCTTTAGCTTCGGCTGCAGTTGCAATCGGAACTGTATAGCTTTCATGAGATTGTGGTTCCTGTCTACATGGCAGAAGGGGAAGACAGAGGGGCTAGTATTGAATCCTCAAACATAACTTCATTACAAAATATAAGAAGAACCCTGTTGGATCAGGCCAAGAGCCAATTTAATCCATCATACTCTTTCTTTCCTACTTCCCTACAGCAGCCAGTTGCCTATGGAAAATGCAAGAGCAAGACATGAGCAATGCAGGATTCTGCTGCTGCTGCTCCTCAGAAATTGATATTCAAAGCTGTCCTGCCATCATGACTAGTAGCCAGCGAAATTCTTATCCTTCATGAATTGGTCTAATCCAGCTTGAAAGCCGTCTAAGATGGTGACCATTTGCCTCACTTTGTGGTAGCGGGATGCCATAGATTTTAAGTAGGCTTGGTATGAAGAAGGTGTGTCCTTTTGTCTGTCTTGGGTCTTGACTCTCCCACCAGTCATTGAGTCTGGTATAATGAGAGAGGGAGACAAACGTCTCTCTCTAAATCAAAGCAAGGCACACTTTGGTATAGGCATGTTGGGGCAATAGGTTATATCTAGTTGTGTGTCTCCTCATTGATATAGTAGCAGCTTCTGTGAATGAAAAGGGAAGAAGCTGGTTATCACAAATTTGCTTGGACAGCTGGCCGCAATTTTTAGAATGTCTGCACTGGGAGGGTTTAGAATTTTATCGTAGCAATGAATGTGACTTTATCTCTCCCTAAAAGGGCTCTGTAAATCCCCTTGTGTAACCAGCCCAATATCTAAGTGATTTGAGAATGGGATTGGTGATCCTTATTATTTCTACAGCATATTTCAGGTGCTCAAATCACTTCCTATGCGTTATCTCAGTAATCCTTGCCACAGCCATCTGAGACAGGCATCATTATCACCCTCAAATTGCAAACAGAGAAAATATAGATTTGTTGTACAGTAATTGAGTATAACATGCAAGTATCTGAAAATAAGAGCTAAAGTGGAAAAGTCCCTTTTTGTTTCAGGGCTGAGGATTAAATGGGCTCTTCTATGTGGCCTCATTTTAGTTTCTGAGATGTCTAATTCCGGGCAGTGATTTGTATTGTGTCCCATAGAGTGCTGTGCTCAGGAGACTTGACACAAGCAGATATCTTTAGAATAGCATTGGAGAAAAAAAGGTTGTCCTTTGTCAAATTTATCTGTCATCTCAGGGGACACAGCGGCTGGGTGTGCTTGGAATCCGCTGAATAGATGGCCTATACTTGCTGTGGAACATAAAGGGACCATAAAGGGATCTGAAGCCATAGTAATGTTTTGAAAAGCTTCTTCCGATGTTCTTGATGAATCAAAGGACTCATGTTGGTCTTATATATATAGAACAACAACAAATACACAACACTACTGGTGCTACTACTACTACTACTACTAATTGAGTCACTTTGAGAGACAACAGTTATAAGAAATGTGAAATAAAAATACAGTAAGGTGACAGCAGCTTTAGTATTAATCCAGTATTGTTTAATAATTCAGTTAACCCAGGGCAGGTTAACATAAAAGAACAATAAAACTATCAAATGAAACATATAAAATACAGAATGTAAAAAAACAGCAACAACCAAGTATTAACAGAGCATAGCTAGATAAAGCAGCAAGCAATAGCATCTGATATGTGAACTCCGTACCTACTCAGGGGCTTGGGCAAAGTGATGTCTCTTCAGCTGCCACCAAAAACGTAAACCATCTCTGCAGCAGACATACTTTGAAGGGGAGCCCATAATTGGAATAGGGTGCCACTACTGAAAAGTCCCTATCCTGTGCCACTGCCCCAAGTATTTTGCTTGTTATATGAACTAATACAGTCGTACCTTGGTTCTCAAACGCCTTGGTACTCGAACGTTTTGGCTCCTGAATGCCGCAAACCCGGAAGTGAGTGTTCCAGTTTGCGAATGTTTTTTTGGAAGCCAAGCGCCGCTTGAGTGCAGGAAGCTCCTGCAGCCAATCGGAAGCTGCACCTTGGTTTTTGAACGTTTTCGGAAGTCGAACAGACTTCTGGAACGGATTCCGTTCGAACCAAGGTACAACTGTACTCCAAAGGCTAAAAGTGTGTTTTTTAAAAAAAAATTGAGCTGCACAAAATCTGTCTTCCGTTCAGGTATTTTACCTGATCATGTGAGGGTTAAACAAAGGGTCAGGTTGTGCATGCAAGGCCCTCTATCTCTCACATGTCTCAAGCGCTCCTCTTTGGAACTCCTTGTGTTCAGCAAAAAGCTCTGCCAAAGGTTCCTACATGTGTTGTGATGAACACACTTAGAAGTCTCATGTGTTGTCTTATCAGGCTTTTTGATTGCAGGGAGGTTTCTAAGCGTGTTCAGCAGCACTTAGATACCCTCTGCAGACCTTCACGCCAAACAAGCAAAGATCTAAAGAGCTGCCTGCATTTTCAGGGACGTTTTTATCAATCCCCCTTATTAGCCTTGCATGTTCAGGCAAGGCTATAGATAAATATAGATAAATGCACTTTGTGGGCAGGATTCAGCTAACAAGCAGAATCCCTACACAAGGACTTCTGCACATGCAACAGGACTTTCCTCCCTCTCCTCACCCTGAAATGCTTGCGCAGATGAAACGTTTGTCATGGGCTTTTTAAAATACATATTACTGGACCAACTATTAATTCCTTGCTGGCATGGGGATTCTCAGCATACCCGTGTCCTACTTGGGTAACAAGTTTTTCCAATTTTATAATTCATGGAGATTCTCCAACAGATCTTTAACTTTGACAAATTTCATATTGGCAGAAGAATTTATACACAGAAATGCTGCTATCAGTAGCTCTCTTTTTAAAAACTAGATATGTATGTAATTTCCACTGTACTCCTTTGTCACTGGAACAACTCAACAGAATCACAGTTTTGTCCTCGAAGTAACCTGAAGGATTGCTTCTGTAAATAAAACAAGCATTTTGGAGAAGACACAAACAACTGGGTTGTGTTTCTCTGGAGCGTGAAAGGGCAGGGAGCAAGGGAAGGGCAGCTATTGCCTCCAGATACATCATCACCATCATTATTAACTATGTTAAATATGGCTAGGATGAAAGTGGCTGGGAGACCCAAGGCCCCAGTTGAGGGAGCAGGAAGGGGGGGAAGGTGTTGCGCAGGGATGCAAACAGGCCTGAAGCAACTGGCACAGGACTGGGAACAGGATCTGCCTCTAGGTCTAAAAGCTCCAGTTTTACACAGCCACTGTTGTTGAGCTCCGTTGGACTTCCGACGCCTAGTTCATTGGGCAGAAGGTCACCTGTGATGAAGGGAGGGCTGTCTCAGGGTACCCAGAGACTCAAGGTTCCGATCCTAAACTCACTTACCTGGGAGTATGCCCCACTTCAGTTGAACTTATTTTGGAGTGGCTAGGATTGTGCCTTAAGATCATACTGGGGACATGCCTTCTGAAGGAGACACAGTCCAAGCTTTGGTGGGGACGTGTACTCTTGCTCCATTGACCTGTATAGGGCTAGCAGGGAAGCAACAGCATTTGGAAATGAAGGGAAACACACCATTGCCCCTTGTTAGAAGAAGAAGAAGAAGAAGAAGAAGAGTTCGGATTTGATATCCCGCTTTATCACTACCCGAAGGAGTCTCACAACAAACACTCGGTGAGGTGAGTGAGGCTGAGAGACTTCTAAGAAGTGTGACTGGCCCAAGGTCACCCAGCAGCTGCATGTGGAGGAGCGGAGATGCGAACCCGGTTCACCAGATTACGAGTCTACCGCTCTTAACCACTACACCACACTGGCTCTCTTATATTTAAAGTTTACAAACTAAGGCTATTTTATCAGGGCTAGCTCCATGGTGGACCTGAAAGAGGAACTCCTGTTCTTCTGAAGTGATGCTCTTTTACAATCTGCATGACAGCAAGCTTGTCCAGTCCTGCAAAGTGGGGAGGACACACACCCCCTGCCTTATTCTGCTTATTTCTCATAAATTTTTTTTTGAAAACTTATGCAGGATGTACCTTTGTGTTACATGGCAGTCTATGGATCAGAAGGAAAGGAACAAATTACGTCCCTCCTAAGCTCAGTACAAATTTATTTTTGTGCGCATGTCTTCATTTCACATTCCCTCGTTTCACTTCCTTGTGACTCTTTTTCCTCTCCTGACATTTTACTGCACATGCTTTGCTAATGGGAAGGAAAGTGCTCCCACTGTGGCTATTTCTCTGCCTCCCGCCACATACCCTTCCCCACCCCACCCCCCCGCCACCAAAAAAAAAAAAAGTGTCACTGTTCATCTAGCAGCAGGTGCAGGCAAGTTGTTGTTGTCATGGCAACAAGGGAAGAGTGAGGGAACTCGCCTTAATTCCGCAGCTGATCGTTAAGGGGGGGGCGGGAGAGAGGAGATAATTGCAATAGAAAGGGGAAGTCAGTAATTATATGAGTGCAGCGCAAATGAAAAGGCAGGGCGCAGATGCTGTTGGTGTGTCATACCCCACGTAGCCATTTAAGTCCCTGCAGTCTGCAAAGTGGTGCAAAATGCGAGATAATGTATTTTCAAGCAGGGTAAATGAGCTCCTTGGGGAGCTGGGGGGGGAGGCATTCACCTTTCGGAAGGGCAGCATGCAAAAAATCATTAGGAAAGGGGTAGCGCCTGGAGTGCTGTAGACAACATGGTCCATTTACAAGACAAACACAAAATGCCCCGGTTGGAGAGCACGTAATGCAGATTAGTTGGCACTCCCCCCCCCCCACTCACTTACTTACTTGCACACAAACATACCTGCCTCACAGTGAGGATGGCGCCCCAGTAAATATTTGCATGTACACAGCTGTACAGTGGTACCTTGTTTCTCAATCCCCTTGGTACTCAAACGCCGAAAACCTGGAAGTAAGTGTTCCAGTTTTCGAACGTTTTTCGGAAGCCGAACGTCCAATGTGGTTGTTGGCTATTGTTTCTGGGGCACCTGCATCAATCAGAAGCTGCGCCTTGGTTTTTGAACATTTCAGAAGTCAAACGGACTTCTGGGACGGATTAAGTTTGGCTTTTTTGTTTTTGCTATTTATTTTGTGTTTTTGTTTTTGAGGCTTTTTCGGTTAATTTGTTTTTGTGACTGTGTGGAACCCAGTTCAGCTACTGATAGATTGACTGTGTGACTGCGGAAATGGATAAAAGCCCCCCATCCAAACAATGACTATCATCAGTGTGGGTAAGAAAAAGAATTAATTTTAATTTTTATCATCTACAATACATAGTACAGTACATTGATTATTGCTTTCATTTTATGGGTCAACAGTCTTGTTAGATAATAAAAATCATGTTAAATTGCTGTTTTAGAGGTTGTTTTAAAAGTCTGGATCAGATCAATCTGTTTTGCATTACTTTCTATGGGAAAGTGCGCCTTGGTTTTTGAATGCTTTGGTTTTGGAACGGACTTCCGGAATGGATTACGTTTGAGAACCAAGGTACCACTGTACTTCTGATCTGTCTTAGCAATGTACTTCTGATCTGTCTTAGCAATTGTATATAAAGGCAGGAATATCCAACATGGTGTCCCAACATGGTGTTCTGCAGATAATTTTGGATGAAAACTGCTGTTCTCCCTGACTTTCAGCCTTGATGTTTGTTGGGAGTGGCCAACAGCTTGAAGGACTCCCTTTGGCCAAGGGAGTGGTAGCCTGCATTTGTTGACTAGGAATAAAATTGTAGTGTGGGCTTTTTATGTATCCTGATGAGGGCTTGATGTTTGCTGCCTTTCTCATAGATACTTGATAAAATAAGTATCCCATATCTTTCAGTGTCCTGGAAATAAAATGGAGCATGGCAAGATTTAGTTCACAGGTGGGGAACCTACCGTAATTAAGCCCACCAGGTTTCCTCACTTGACCTGAAAGGAGATTTTTGCCAAGCTGTACCCACCCATCCTACATCTGATGCCTTCCTGTCAAACCGGGCATGTGAGGGCTCATCTGATTGCTGAAACTAGCTCATCTGATTGCTGAAAAGGGGACTAACATAATATAAAAGAATGGAGGAAGGAAAGGGAGTTTGTGTATCCTGAAGGGAGGGATGCTGCTGGTATGGATTAGCATCCATTCTTCGTGTGATGCTGGCAGACTTAGGCCAGGAAGACCTGGGGTTAGATTTGTGTTTGACCATGCATTTCACTGGGGACCTGGAGCAAGGAAGGTGTTTCAGTGAAGGAATCGGACAACCTGTCTACACCTGAACCAGGAAGCCCATCCAGAATCAAGAGCTTTATGAGGCCAAATGAGACCCTAGTCTGTGTTGGGTTGAAAGTTACAACACCACTATCTTGCCACCTGTAGGAGTTTCACTGTAGAAATTTGGACAGTTCTTCGCTTGCAGATTTCTACTGCCAGAACCTTCAGCTTCAGTTCCCAAACTCATCATCACCTCTTAATCTAGCCTCTCTCCCGGGTTTTGTAATGATACAAGGGGATAGACTGTATAAAAGTCACTTAAAGCTCCTTGGAGGAAGGTTGCAGTGCAAATGAGCTAATCATAACCTTTCAAGTCATCTTGATAGGTAGAATGGCGTATAGGCTATTTGTTAAGGTGAGTTTTGTAGCATACTTACCTTCATGAGACACATGTGCGAAAGCCTGTAGAGGTTCCTGAGGAATGGTTTTAAGCTGGTGAATGTCGTTTTTGTGAAGGCAGTGACCTAATTCTGCCCAATCTGTTGGTCTGTTTCTTAGACTCCTGCTTCAGACAAAGGGATCTGTGTGACTCAACTAACAAAGCATCACTGTGTGGGACTTCATTTAAAAGCGCAATTAACTTTGCCATAGTCCCTCTATCCCCCCCCCACTCTTTTTATTTCCTTGCACCCCCCCTCTTCCAAAAAGCCCTTCTTTTTCAGAGGTTTTATTTGCTGCCTGGCAAGCTGCGCTATAATTTGGAGAGAAGCACTGAATGCTGGCGTTGAGGTGTTTGAGTGACATAATAATCATACTGGAAAATGTAATTTTCTCTGCGTAGTAGAGATGGGATTATTTCAAGGAGATCTCATTAATGTGCCATTCGCCAACAAAGGGCCTAGTAACCTGTCTCTTAATAAGATTAGCTCAGGGGTCAAAACACAGGAGGCTGTTAGGGTGATGTATTTGTCCTTTTGTTCTAAAGGAATACATTGACTTGGATCCTAATTTTCCTTCCTTGTACAGGACAGAGTTCATTTTTCACACAACAGAGCTTCACTGCCTCCTGCTTACCTCTGCAGTCCCTTATCCCTTCACAAAATGCTCTTGTGATGGGAGGACCATGAAAATGGTTTGATATATGGTCCTAGGAGTTGCAGATGGAGCAGAGATTAGATGGCAATCACCCCTCCCCATCCTTTACGTGAACAGAGGAACAATTTAGGACCCAAGCCATTATCTTCTTACATTCAATTTCACCATTTCATCAGTCAAAAAACCATTTCACATTCTGACCTGTATGAACTATATTTCTGTGTGTCAGGGAATTCAGAGTAGTGGTTATACCTATTGATTAGAAGTAGGTCTTTTTGGATTGTTTTTCTAGGCCAGTTCCTTATTTGCTAAATGACATTGGACATTGGTGTATAAATTGTAAATATCATTACCCAGATCCGAATTAGCTTTTTCATTAGAAAGCCTCTTCTTCCCAAAGCACTTTTTTTGAATAGATTTTGCGGATCATCATCTCTCAGCTCGCCCTGCTGAGTTCTAAGTACCAAAAGGACACAGTAAATGAGCACAAAGAGGCTTCTGAGAGCAGAAGAGTGCAAAGAATGACTTTGGTCACTCAACAAAGACAGCCAGGAACATCCAGGACTACTTGCTGCTTTCGTTACTCATCATCATATCCTCGAACACCTAGGTCACCTGTTGGTAAAGATACTTTGTCAAAGAGGCTATTAATAAACATCTTCTGGCACAACTCATTATAAAATAAATCTGAGCCCTGGGAGCTCTGTGGAAACCTGGTATAGGCAGCCTGCTGTCAAAACCTTGGAAATGGGTAGTAGCACATTTATTTTTAAGGTGTCTAATCTTTTAAAATTAAGATGGAATCGTAACCCCTGGTCGGCATCAGAAGGACTTGATGTGCAAGCAGTGCCACATTCACAGCCCCAGAACTCATGCCGGCAAGGCTAACAGGTGACTATGGGGCACCACTCCCAGGTTGGTGAAGCATAGAGGCCCAGTTTGGGTGTGTTCTTGCCACATGACAACAGCAGGGTCCTTATCGGATCCAGCACAACCTGTGCCTTCCCAGTCCCCACTCCTGAAATGGGCTGTTCAGGGGCTGTTCTGCTGGCTTGCACTGTCGGGGGTGTCCTCAGTGGTAGCTTCTGCCTGCCCACCCACCATTTGGGTGGACATAACAGGATGCTCCACACCACTGGGGCTTCCTTGATGATAGCAGAGCTTCCCTACTGACAAAGTCTGGCAGAGTTGAGCAGGACTGGGCAGGAAATCACCTCCATTCCACCCAAACCACACCCAGTATGGCAGACTGGTGATTTGGATTGCACTATGCGTCACTGTGAATCTAAACAAATAGGCATGGCGTTTCGAGGCAGAAATTCATTAACCCTCTAGTATCCAAAATAACGTCTCTTATGGTGTATAGAACAGCTGTGTTAGCATAAATAAGGCTGCTTATCTCCATTGCAAGATTTAGATGGATCTGCTGTGAATTGCTTATAAGTATGTAAGCAAAAACAGTATTAAAATTGATACAAGGTGGAGGCTCGCTATGATCTTTAGATTTGCAAAGATGTTCAGAGTATGATTTATTTTTTATAAAGTTTTTTTTAAAAAAATAAATACCATTTATCTACTGTAATATCAGGGCAGCGTACAACAATAAAAGACAAAACATCATTAAAAACAGTACAAAACAATTATAAAATGATTGTCCGGTAAAAAATGCTTCTAACAGCTACATAGGCCTGTCAGCATAAAAAATCTTCAATAGTTGCCTGAAAGTAAAAAGTGAGCATCCCTGCCAGATCTTTGCTGAAAGAGGGTTCCAAAACATGGGACCAGTGGCTCTAAATGCCCAACTTCTAAGGTAAAGGGACCCCTGACCGTTAGGTCCAGTCGTGGACGACTCTGGGGTTGCGGCGCTCATCTCGTTCTATAGGCCGAGGGAGCCGGCGTTTGTCCCCAGACAGCTTCGGGGTCATATGGCCAGCATGACTAAGCCGCTTCTGGCGAACCAGAGCAGTGCACGGAAATGCCGTTTACCTTCCCGCCAGAGTGGTACCTATTTATCTACTTGCACTTTGACGTGCTTTCGAACTGCTAGGTGGGCAAGAGCTGGGACCGAGCAACGGGAGCTCGCCCCGTAGCTGGGATTCGAACCACCTACCTTCTGATCAGCAAGCCCTAGGCTCTGTGGTTTAGACCACAGCGCCACCTGCATCCTGACAGTGCCACCCGCACCCCCAACTTCTAGTTGAGGCCAATTGGGCCTATGAAACATGGAGGACAACTATCAGTGCTCTTCCAGATAAATCTCAGTGAATGAGCTGAGACAATAAAGACTCAGACAGTTCTTATGGTATCATGGACTCAAATTGTTGAGCACATGCAATGTTATTTACTTCCAAACTTAGAACATAGTTCTAATTATCTACATACATGCCTGCCTCATATAGAAAAGAACTACATAATAAATACTGTCCCATAGCAGCCATTCTTCTTTCTTTCTTTTTTACGAACAAATAGTATTTCCTGGGAAAGACTATAAAGTGCAAAAGCCCCAATCAAAAGATCCATTTTTTGTTTTTCTTCTAGTTACCATCAATCCTCTTTTGCTTCCATTTGGTTTTCCAACTTTGCTTCAGTCTGAAATGCTGAAGTTGTGCTATGCCCAGTAAGGCATGCATGTGTGTGAACCTACCAAGCCAAATACAGTCCATGAGTTAGATATGGCAGTCTACAAGATGCTTTATAGTTCTGGTTTATTGCCTGCCTTGAATTCAGGAATGGAGTGAAAGTTTCAATAGGCCACCGTACATGACTAGGTTTGATCATTCACAAATTAAGCAGTGAGGTCTAAATGGTGACCTCACCGAATGCACTGAAACAGGACTAATTAGAGAGTGTCTCAGCACCAGACCTGTGTAATCTGCAATAGGAAATTGCTCATATACATGGTACAAACTAAAATGCTCTACTTCCAAAATACACACAGAGAGAGAAACCAAGTCTGTTCTACTTCAGTGTACTTGCACACTGTCCCCCTTTCTTGTGATTGGCCTAATTCTGGTCCTTAATTATTGAAACATTTTTCCTTTTTTATTTCGTGGTGAGTTCATGTGATTGCACACATTTATCAGAGATGCCTTTGCTAATTTAATTACCCGCTCTGCAGTTAAAAAGAGGGGTGAAGACCGCTAGGCCTCTCAGTTTGTATACTGCAACTAATCTGCACTTGATCCTTCCCTTCTTATTTGTGGCCATTTATTTTTTACAGGATATAAACATTTATGTTCAGAGATTCCTGAAACGTCTTTTCATTTATTCGGCATCATGCACAGTCTTCTCTAAACAAATTGATACGTTCCAGACAATATCATCATCTGTTACTCATCCTGATCTTATATTTTTCTTTATGTTATCACACTGGATTCCTGTCTTGTCTTATCATTTAAACACACAGGCACACACGCAATTGTCTAGGCCTCTCACAGCCTAGTTTTGTGTTGGTAATTGTCAGCTCCTGTAGGGCAAGAGACCTGTCAACAGAGACCTGAGGGCAAGCAGTACTCCAGTTCCCAGTTCTGTCTTTGTACCTTCTAAAGCAGGAAATGAGCTGTGGTTGCATGCATATTATTGCAGCAGCCATATTATTAATGAAATGTAAATATTTTGTGGCTCTTGTTTATTTTAGAAGGTTGTGTAATGGTTTCTTATGTGAGGCTGCCTTGTGCTCCAGAGTGAAGCATATAAAAATATCAAATAAATAGAATAAAAACAAATACTGGTATTTTTTCTGCAAACACGGGTGCTGCTCATGGGGCACGAAATGCTTCTCTCCCTCGTTTACAGTGGCATTCCATGCTACATGCCACTGCGAAGTGCGATAAAAAATGGCAGACTCTTCAGTTATATGGACCGTAATGTCTTTCTTTATCATACAGTGTAGAAAGTGGCTAGTCTTTGAAAGGTTACCTTTATAATCATCATCATCATCATCATCATCATCATCCACCTGGGCCGATAGTTAATGCAAGTTAATGAAGAGAATGATCTCTCTCTCTCAACTTGTATAGGGAGAGAGACAGAGAGAGAAGCAGGATTCTCAGAAACAGCTGCAGCCCCAGCAATGAATTTTGCCATATTGCCGCCACAATCTCATTCCTCCCACAACCGCAAATATAACTTCCCCCACCCCTGTTAAAAGTGAATATTTGAATGTAAAGGGCTTTCAGATTACTTTATTTATTTATTAAATTTGTATTCCACCCTTCATACATAGATATCAGGGTGGTTCACAGCATGAAAATTCAACACAAAATGCATAATCGAAACAAGAACAAAACCAATAACCCCCCCCCCCGATTAATTAAGCATAGCTACTCATTGATATTGAAAGTAGCCCCAATTAATTGTGATGTCCATCTGTCACTGAGACTGAAATGGAGGACTGAACTTCATTACTATAGATCACTATAGATCAGTGATGGCTAACCTTGACACCCCAGATGTTTTGGAACTACAATTCCCATCATCCCTAGCTAACAGGATCAGTGGTCAGGGATGGTGGGAGTTGTAGTCCCAAAACATCTGGAGTGTCAAGGTTAGCCATCACTGCTATAGATGATCCCTACCTACCCGCGGGGAGGAAGATAGAGGAACGGGCTCTGAACTGGCTCTGTAGAATCCAAGCCACTTGGATAATACCTCAGGTACCTTGTGAGCAGGCAAGGAGCAGCAGGACCTCAGAACCCTACTTATGTGGATTGGGGGAAGTTAGACACATGCTGCATTTCCTATTAATAAAACTTAGTAGCCCATAAAGACACCAGCCAGAAGTTTTGTTCTGTAAGTGCATCAAGACTTTCATCTCACAAAAGTGAACCTCTTTCCTCTAAAATCTCTGCGTTTTAAAGTCAGTGATTGAAAGGGAATGTTTAGGTCCAGTGGCTATAATGCTAGAACAGAGAAGGCCGAGTTTGAAACCTTGGCCAACCATGAATTTATTGGGTTTGAGTTTAAGACGTCTCTCGTAGAATAAAAATGAGGTGGCATGCCTGTGGAGCTGGGGATCTTCTTCTTCTTCTTTTATACAGAAGTGTAAATATTTATGCAACTTTTCCTGAGCCTTTCTGATAAAACACATTACATATTGAAATAAAGTATGAGCTCTTTGGGACAGGATTTGTTAATGTTGCTGCCTCAAGCAATAGGGCTGAATTTTGATGAGGATTCCTGGATGCCACTGTTATCAGAAATAAAACACCTTGGCTCTTCTTTGCTTGTGAAAGTGCGTCATTGCTAAAGAGAGCATTGGGGCCAGCAATGGTAAAAGTTGTGATATTTGGGTGGTTCTGTTTTAAAATCACATGGAAAATACTTTTGAACAACAACAACAAAATAAACTGCTAAATCAAAAACAAACTAACTTCTAAGCAGTTAATAGTTTAAAATACATTTATAAAAATACAGACACAATCAACAGAATTTAAAATCAAGTATACATGGCAAAACTACGTGACTGGGTAGGCTTGCCAAAATGAAGAAGTTTTTAGCAGGTGTCAAAAGCAGTACAATAAAGGGATCTGCCTGACATTAATAGGCAGAGAGTTCTTGAGAATAGGTCCTGCCACACTAAAAGATTGATTCATTGCAGATGTAGCATGAACCATTTTATGGCTCTTGTTAAAGTGTAAATTCCATAGATGAAAGCGGTCATGGGGCATGTATGAGGCAAGATGATCCTTCAAGTAAACTGGTCCCAAGGTGCTGAGGGCTTTATATACTAATGTTGGCCTGGTAACAAATCAGCAGCCAATACAGATCTCTGAGCAGGGTGGAATATGCTAGTAGGTCCTCATGCCTGTCAGCCATCTTGCTGCAGCGTTCTGCATTAACTGCAGCTTCCAAACCAAGTTCAAGCGAAGCTCCACGTAGAGTGCATTGCAGCACTCCAATTTTGAAGTTACCAGTTCCTGGACCACTGCAGTCAAGCTATCCAAGTCCAGGAACCACTGCATCCGATGTACCAGTTTTCATTGGTTAGACTACCCCAAAAAGGGGATAGCATGTGTTTCCGTAGCTGGTTGTACAATGGACAGTAGAAGAGAATATGTTCTACAGTGTCTGGCTCATGGTAAAAATGTTGTGGTTGTCTTCTGGATTCAAGATCACTAGGTGAAGGGTCTTTTTGCTGACCTTACAAAGCCAAACTTTAATCAAGGTGAGTTTTGCCAGTAGAAAAATACACTTTGACTCCAGACTGCTCTCTGGAAAATGCCTTTTCCCATGCCCTTCTCTCTTGTTGGTGATTTGGTTAATCTCTGACTTTGCATTTGCTATTCCTGAGATGTTTGATCCCGCAAACAAATTAATGTATTGCTGCTACATGCAGCCTTTGAATTAATCCCTGGTACAGCCTGTGCCATCTGTACTGTTTCTCCCTTGTGAAGAAATCCCTCTTGGTTTGCTGTTAATGCACTTGATTTGACCTGAGTAATAAAACTGGTTTCTCTGTCTTGTGATTCCTGATGTCAGATTTATGTCCATTTATCCTTTGGCGTAGGGTTTGGCCTGTTTGTCCAATATAGAGAGCTGAAGGGCACTGTTGGCATTTGATGGCATACACAATGTTAGATGATGAGCAATTAAATAGTCCTGAGATGGTATGTTTGATGTTGTTGGGGCCAGTAATGGTGTTGTCCGGGTGTATGTGGCAGCAAAGTTGGCATCTGGGTTTATTGCAGGCTCTGGTGCCAGTGTCTGTGTTTAGTCTGGTTATGTACTTCTGTGTACATGCATGTACAACCCTAAATATGGATGTAGCTGGGAAAGGAGGTGGTTCTGCACACTGTTGAAGTCCTAATATGGACCGGTCTTTCATGAGTGATCTGCTCTACTGGATGGTGTGTAAATTAGATTCTTTGCTAGTTTGAGCATAGAATTGGACTTGATTGCAAAAGTCATATTCTCCCAACCTTAGTTCCCATTTACAAAACTGAAATATCTCATTGTGTTGTGTTGTCATGAGGACAAGCAAGGACAAGAGCGCCCTGGCAACCTATGGCTATAGGCTCCAAATGTAATATATAGGAAACTATACAAAAGCTGGGATCATCAAACTGTATGCATTAGTCTTCTGAGTGCTACAGTCCCTCACCAATTAAAAGGTTTTCAATCAATAATCATAACGGCCGGAAGAGTTCATGTAGCCAGGGTTGTGAGCAAAATCCATTTTTTATGTCTGCATAGACTTCCTGGAGTTCCTCTTAAAAACCTATGAGAAGCCTTCTCCTGAAGGACAAATGGCGGGACAAACTCCTATACCCAGTGCTTCATGGAACTGCCTGTGGTTTGCTGAAAACTCAATATGAAATCGTATACAAAATGTCACTGTAGATAAAGATCTGACTGGAAACATATTGCACATGAGAGCGCCTTATTTTCCCAAGGCTCTTGGAAGGTTTGTACAGTATTTGGGGCTGTCTTCAGACCATTTTCCTAAATATTGTACTTCCCAAACATTGAAATATAGGCACCTACCAACACAAGGTTGCCTTCATTCAGTTGCATAGTCTACAAACTACCCCTCTGACTTGTTCTCTACATACACTCACAGATCCCTTGGTGAACCTCACACAAGGTTCCCACAACCATTTGACACACCTTGTGTCAATTATGCTCATGAGCATCAGCCTAGCAATCTACTCATGAGCTCCTACATCAGGGCCTCCAAATGTAACAGTTATTTATTTATTTATTTATTTATTTATTTTTGCATTTATATCTCCCCTCCCCCACTCCCCGGAGCTCAAGGTTCTCCTCATTGAGCTTCATGGCCGATTGGGGATTTGGTTTCCAGGTCCTAGACTGGCACACTAACCACTATAGCACACTGTCTGTTGGTTGGAATCACTGAAGCTAGAAGACCCAAGCAGCTCACAGTAGAAGGGGAAACAGTAAGGACACATACAGATGGAAGAGTTTGCAAGGATCGGACACCCTGAACCAGTGTCCCTTATTCGAACTGTACCCGCCTTCTTTTAGTCAAGGAGGCTCACAAGATTAGCACTTGTGGCACGATCACTTGGAGAGCAGCCAATTCTTTCACTCTCTCCCCCCTTTCCCATGTCTCTCTCCGCTCCCGCCCTATTTTACATTTAATGCTACAGTCCCTGGGGAAGCTGCCTTCCGAAGAAGGCCTGATTCTGTCCTTCCTAAAGAGAAATCAGCACATGAACTCCTCTCCCCACACCTTGAAATGGCACACTGCCAGTTTGCGAGCCTTTCTCTAATTTATGTAGTACACGAGTTTTCTCATTATCACTTTTATGGACAAGGAACCTGGAAACCCATTACTTTTAAATGTCTTGCTCTTATGGATACATTTGCTGTTCGTTGTAACGATGCCAATCATAATGAATTCATTCTGCATTCATGCAGATGTCACTGGCACTTTTGGATTGTTTCACTGTCATTTACATCAGTAAATGGACACTTAAAAGCATTGCCCATGAGCCTGTTGATCCAGCAAGAGAGCAAGGGGCAAAGTGGGATAGCAGAGTTGATCACTTCTTTTTCTCAGTTAGAAAACGCTGCTGCATCTTGGGGGGAAATCAGCAATCAATCATTATTGCTTGATGAACTGTTTCCTCCTGACAGCATAATTAAATCACAGCATATCTGACTGATTTGCTCATTTTCACTGTAGATGTTCTGCTGTTACTTCAGCAGTTGACATAATTTAACAGATCACTTACCATCTCAAGTACCTATTTTGGATTGTTCAGGTCAGGTTGAAAGGTGCGGGTGGCTTCTTTACTTGTCATCTGTGGAGTAGCCCTTGCATTTTTCGGCCCCCTCCCCCCACCAAAAAACATCATGAACCCACAGCATTTAAGCTAGGAGAGACAGGCGTTCGTTCCACTGACAAGCCTGTTGTCTGCAGATAAACCCTCCTTTGCTCAGTGATGCAGAATCACAGGTCACTGAACCGGGAAAGAAAAATAATTTGATGGCAGATGTTTGGAGTTCAAATAATACAGGACCTTTTCAGATTTGATATAACGAGTGTGAGGTGAGTGAGAAGAGAAATAAGTGGCCTAAGACAGATAAAGATTAATGGGAGCTCATAACAAATAGTGAACTATTTTGTCTTCTCGGTGTGCACACATGCACTCCTCAGTCACCACAAGTCATCCCGCCCTCTTCTTGGTTACTTCATCCTTCTCACAAGTGAAGCAGTCTATGGTAAGGCCTTTCATTCTCTCAGGCTGTGGGTAACCTCCTTCAGAAGAAGAGGCAGTTTCTGGAGAAGAGAGTACTAGGGTGCCTATGCCATCTTCTCTGGTCATTCTGCACGAAATACATGGGGTGCTTTGATTCAAGGAAGAAGAAGAAGAGGAAGAAGAGGAAGAAGAAGAGTTTGGATTTGATATCCCGCTTTATCACTACCCAAAGGAGTCTCAAAGCGGCTAACAATCTCCTTTCCCTTCCTCCCCCACAACAAACACTCTGTGAAGTTGAGTGGGGCTGAGAGACTTCAAAGAAGTGTGACTAACCCAAAGTCACTCAGCAGCTGCTGAGACACGAACCCAGTTCACCAGATTACGAGTCTACCGCTCTTAACAACTACACCACACTGGCTCTACAGTGGGGAGCAGATCTCTGTGGAGATGCCTCCTATGTCTAGATCTGCACTTCTCACTGGCCGATGGTGAAAGGGAACAGATGGCATGACTTGGACACATCCCCATGGGCATAGATCACAGAGATACTTTGCTCTACTCACCTCCACTATTGCATCCAAAATCCTGCACTCGTAATGTAGAGCTGTGGAGGCACCAGGCCAAGTCCAGACCCCTCTTACCCTCGTGCCTCACTTGGACAGGTTGGTAGGGCACCTGCCACATCTGTCAGATCACCTGACAACACCCTGGTTTCAGATGTGACTCAATTTCAAAGGAGAGAATCAGGAGTGTTTTCCCAGTTCTTGGCAGGGATGGTTTGGATTCAAGCTGCATCTGCAAAGGAACATTTTTCCTTTGTTGCCCGGCTTGAGTTCAATTTAAATTCAGCACCAAAGGTAAACTCTGATTTGGCAAGGATTGGTTCCACTCGAAAGCTCTGATTGGGAGCTGGCCCAGCGGACTTGCATTTAGCACTGCATTTAAAAGAAAGCTGCACTTGCAGAAGAACATTCAGAGTAAACACTCCTTGCTCCTTTCTAGGCATGGCTTTTCTGGTTCTACACCTGATGGCATGGGCATGGCCTTCTGGGCCAGATTAGGACCTCTCATAGGCCTAACTGGGCCCAAGGGCTAAAGGTTCCCTGTGCCTTGTTTAGAGTACAAAAAGGCATAAAGGCAAGTCCTGCCTCACTTACCTGCACAAAGAAGACTAGCAGGTAAGGAGGAAAACCAGCTCCAGTCTGCTTGACATATTAGCTTTCCATAAACAAACATTTTGTGATGCCAGGGAACATCACATGACAGCCCCTCATGTTCTGTTGTGATACATTCCCAAATTGGAATGTGCCACATCTTTCCTTTCCCTCTCTTCTGAATATGTAGAGTACACATTATTTATTTGGTTTTCTCACCAGTTTAGAATGCCATCCAGCGTTGGATGAAATTCAGTATGTCTTGCTGAGGTGGAATAAGCATGACTTCCAAGTCCTTTCCCACTAACCTTTAGAGTTTATATGGTGTCCGTAAAAATCTAGTAGTGGAGCGATTGTTAGGAGGAATGAAGAACATTAATGGAACACCCAGAAAATGCTAGTGTTGTGTATAAGCACTAAGGAGGGAGTCCCTACCCGTAATGCTGTGTCTCCAGCATCAATACATCCAACATTATGCTGTGTGTATCGTCACTGAATCTAATTTGTAGTATTTGAATGCTGAATTGTTATTGGGGTCAGTCCCAAGGTGGCTGGAGCTGGGACCGGTAATGACTATTTTTGCTGGGTTTAACTAATTGTTCTGTTTAATGGGAGTGATGTGAAAAACACCCTTTTACTTCAGCTGCAAGCGCAGCACTGTTTTTACCGTGCCTGTAATTTTCTCTCTTCACCTTGCCACTTGTGAGTTGCTCGAAACAGCTGAAGCAGCATAAAGAGATCTGTTTGCAAGCGAACCGGAGGGAGGGGAGGGGATGAGCAGAGCTTTATTCCATAGACGGGCTAGGCCTTGATTGATGCACGAACAACTTGAATGAGGATTGGAAGATTTGAGATCACTCTGCACAATCACACCATAAAGGCCATTTCAGAAGCAAGGAAGAAATGATGAAGATGTGAACAGTCTAATAATGTGCATGCTTGGATTTAACGTGGTGCCCCCTCTTTCAAGCACATGAGTTGATCAAACTTTGAGAAACCAAGCCATCTTTCCATATACTATATGCTTTCGGTGGGGAAGATATTTCAAAAGAGTCAAATTTGTAGATACCAACACTCCGCATTCCTAGTTCTTAGTTTCTAGACAATGGCTTGGGGTTTTTCCAGCCCTGTGGATGCAGTTGTTCCATCATTCCACCATGACTATTTCTCCTAGTTAACTTTAATTATAACTGGTAGAATAATAACTCTCAAATTCTAACATTTTAATTTTCTTCTTACTCAATTCTTTCCTTGAAAACACCCCCCGCCGCCGCCCCGCAGATCTTACAGTCCAATTCTTGGCATTTCCATTACTTTGGAACTGGGCAAGCAAGGAAAAACAGACTAGCTCAAGAGAATGACCTCTCCCCACTCACTACCTGCTGCGTTTATTAACAAATCATGGATTCATAAGCCTTGCCGTTTGTTAAAGAGACTACCAGGCTAGGGTGGGGTGGGGTTTTGATGCAGTTTATATATATTTATGAGAAGTGGGTACAGTCAAACTCCTCCATTTTGAGACGTTTTGCCCCCCGAATGCCAGAAACCCGAAAGTAAGTGTTCCAGTTTTTGAACATTTTTTGGAAGCCAAAAGTCCGACGCAGCTTCCGCTTGAGTGCAGGAAGCTCCTGCAGCCAATCGGAAGCCGCGCCTTGGTTGTCTGTATTCAGTTTGACTGTATTCAGTTCCTATTTATATATTTTAAAAAATCATAGAAGCAAGGTGTTCAAATACTTTGTGTGGTTTTGCAAATTGCTTTGAACTACATTGGAACGGGGGAGGGGGAAGGAGGGACCCACAAGATTTTGGAAGAATTCAACTGTAGTCTTTCCAATAGAGAGTTGCTGCAACACAAGTCCTTATTCAGGCAGAGATTTACAGAAGAAGGCCTTCTTCTTCTTCTTCTTCTTCTTCTTCTTCTTCTTCTTCTTCTTCTTCTTCTTCTTCTTCTTCTTCTTCTTCCTGCTTAAACCCTTTAGGATATATGTGTCAGGGCTGTGTGTTGGAGACTTCAGAGGCTGCAGTGCAACCTTTTACTTGCACTCTTGCTGTGTTAAGAATGAAAGCAAGTCCATTCTTGAATGACATAGCTGGATTTCATACCAAACAGTGGCAGATTGTAGTTCAGTGAAGTATATCCTGTTGGTTAATAATTAGTACTTGTTCATACAAGGGTTGGCACATTCCACTGATAACTACCTTTGTCTGTACACCTGGCCCCAGCAACACAGGAGGGTGTTGGCCGTGATTTGAATATCGGTAATTGACACCAGTGATTACCAAGCTTTTCAGTGAAATAACTCCCAACAGCAGAATTTCATTTCCATTGGGTACATTTGTTAGTTTAAGACTTACTATGTTTAGTTAATTTTTCATTTATGTGGCTATACAGTATTCTCTTACACATAAGTAAACTTTCCATAGCCAACTTAAATAACAGCTTAACATGTGCCTTTTGGTTTAGGAACCCAGATGTAAAACACTTAGAATGCAAAATCACCATACAGATACCTCAGTAAATACCAGAATGAGACCTGCTGTCTTAATCTATAAAGCCCGATGGAAGGTCTTTTAAATTCTTCAGTGTATCACTTGCACTGAGATCTAAATCTTTTGACCATTCCGAGCCCTGTGCTCCCATAACTGCCTTAAATTGCTTTTTTTTTTAATACCGAAAAGAGATTCCCCATTGCATACTAAATTTGTAATTGTTGGCATTTGCTTTGTCTCTTGCTTCCCGACGTGACCTTTAGAAAAAGAAAACACTGACTCCACTATAACAATTGAAGGCTTTTATATGACTCCCCCTGCCATTTTTTTGCAGCGATTTAGACAGATATAGTATAGAAAGAGACTTGACAGTGCAGTGCTGACCCAGATGAGCATACCAGTGTTGGTTCAGTTCCATCATTTTTTACCTTTACCACCTCTCCACTCATTGCTGCTTCCTTTGGCTAAAGAATGCCAGCAAATGTCCCGTGCTTGGGCACCTAATACAGCTTTCCTCAGGTAGACATGAGTAGATAAAAGGCGGCGGCGGCAGCATTCACAAGGAGGGTAACACTGAGAGGCTGGTATGCTTGCCTTATGGTTTTGTTGCAAAGGTAGACTTGAAATATAGATATAAAGACCATGTGGTGAGTCTCTTGTCCCCACTGTGGAAGGATGTGTGGATCCAGAATTGACCTCCTCAGTCACTTATGGACTCATGGTTAAGACTGTGTTTATGGAAGACAATCTTACTCGGCTGTGAGTGATCACCAAAGAAGAAGCTCTCAGCCCCAGGAAAATAAGTGTGCAACTGTCCTTTAGGTCAGTAGTAGCCAATGTGGTATGCTCCCAGGTGTTTTTGGATTCCAGCTCCCATCATTCTCAGCCAGCATAGTCAATAGTCAGGGGAAATGGGAGTTGTAATCCAACTGCATTCAGAGGGTATTTGTGCTTTAGGTGCAACCAATAAATAAATAGCTATTTGGAGGTGGGGTAGCCTACCTGGTACAAGATAGTGTATCTGCTTCCAAAAACGTTTTAGTACAAGATAGAGTTAAGGCAAAGCAAAAAGGCATCTGTTGAGGGAAGAGAAAAGAGGTGAAGCAAAGCCTAGATGCAAATGTCACCCAAATTATAGCTTAGTCTGATTTGGAAAAAAATGTATATAAGTTTCTCAAATCAGGATGTGATTGGACAATTAGAGTCAAGTAAGCATGGCTTGGCTCACACAGAATACATTACCATAATATTGTGGTACGCTCTGCTCCTAAAGTAGGTCAGCCAGCACTTGGGAGCCAAGGGTTCTAACTCGCCTTGTTAGCCTTTGCTGGGACTTTCAGGAATCTGCTCAAACTGTTGGGTCTCTTGCTTCAACACAGGTTTTTTAGCAGCTTTCTTCCAGGAAGTATCGGTAAGAAACTGAGCACAAGCTAAATAATGACTTCACTTTTTCTGCTGCATCTAAAAAATCTTGGCGTGATAGAATGGTGTGCTGAAGTAAAGCAGTGAGAAGAGCCTGATGCTGTGCGTAGACTTGTATGAATAGCTGCCCTTGAGGAATTATATTGGATTTTTGATTGTAGAGATGCTTGCTTTGTCTCTCGGATTGCCCATTTCCCTGTGTGTGTTAAGGCGCCCACTGTAGTATGTCTTCTTGTCATTTTGAAATTTGTTTTGTTCCAAGAGACATTGCAGAGTATTTGTACTGCTTTGAGAAAAGAATGCCATAACCTTTGAGTTTGGGCCTAAGAAGGTTTATTCACATATTGTTCTTCTAGCCCCTCCCCATATATGACACGGGTGGCACTGCGGTCTAAACCACTGATCCTCTTGGGCTTGCCGATTGGAAGATCGGTGGTTCGAATCCACAGGATGGGGTGAGCTCCCGTTGCTCTGTCCCAGCTCCTGCCAACCTAGCAGTTCAAAACACACCAGTGCAAGTAGATAAATAGGTATCGCTGTGGCAGGAAGGTAAACGTCGTTTTCGTGTACTCTGGCTTCCATCATGGTGTTCCGTTGCTCCAGAAGCGGCTTAGTCATGCTGGCCACATGACCCAGAAAGCTGTCTGTGAACAAACGCCGGCTCCCTTGGCCTGAAAGCGAGATGAGCGCCGCAACCCCATAGTCGCCTTTGACTGGACTTAACCATCCAGGGACTCTTTACCTTTACCCATATATGAGTTGATTTGGGGAAATGGAAATCAAATTCTTTGCCCTTGTTGAGCTAGCTACTACTGCACTCTGGAACCATTTTATAACGCAAGCAGTTGGGAGTGGAATTCGTTCCACAAGAAGCATATTCTGGTTCCATTACAGGACATTTGGCACACACATAGTCAGGTAAATAGAAAGAAGGCAACCAGGAGGAAAAGATAGTTCTGCACACTTGTTGACTGACCACCAAATTGTGTCTTATTTACTGAACATACATTTTTAAAAAAATTATTTAATCAATTTTTCAATACAAACATCAACCGCAAAAGACACATACAACAGAAACCATAATGACAGTAATAACACAATTTGACAATTCAGATTTAGATACACTGATATATGACTACACCTTTTTTAACAATATTTTCCCACCTCTCTCTCCTCCCTCTACTTCCCACCACTATACGCCTTATCGCTTAAATATTCGTTCCAGATTTCTTCATATTTATCCATTCTTATTTTCTACAATTCTTTCGTATGTAGCTAATCTGACCATATTATCAATCCATGTGCTCAATGGAAACTTTTTGAGGCTCTTCCAATTCATCAAAACAAGTTCTTTTGCTTCTAATATAGCACAGTACATCCATTTTTTTTTTACCCCTTGAAATCTCCCACGTTTCCAGAATATAATTTAGAATTAAATTCAATTCCCCTAAATAACAATTTCTTTTTATTACTCTTGCTATAAATATCCTCACCTCGCACCAAAATGATCTTATCATCGGGCAGTTAATCAACATTCATTACATTACCATGAGGTAGCACAGTAAGCTAATTTTTTGGACCATGAGTAAAATCCTTGTCGTTAAAGAAATTCAGTTTGGACTTCAGAATATCAGGAACTTATGGCAGAATATAAAACCTTTCTAAGAATAACAGTGCTTAACAACTGGTTATACTGAATGAGCGAGTCAATCCCAACGTTTCAGCCTCTCCTATGATTGCAGTGTGGCACGAGCCTAACTCCTTATTGGTAATTTTATGCATTATCAAAGCTGTACCAAGCGGCTGGATGAGTCACTGCCCTAAACTTCCTCTGGAAATCAAGTGCAGAGGTGGTGGAGCTCCTAATGATCGATCATCATTTTTAAAAAACAAAACAAAACCCTTCCACTTGCATCTTCCCAGATACAACACTTAAAATTTAGAGCAGTGTATTTTTGAACTTGGGATTCAGCAGCACAACACAGAGCCGGCTTTCATAAGGGCAATGAAATGGCTGCCTGTGTGTTGCCTTTTGCCAGTCAGTCTTGTCAGTGAGCAAGGCTGAATTCAAACTAGCTTGACAGTCATGGCATAGTAATAATGTTAACTCTGTGTTGAATGGCAACTGTCAGTGCTGAGGAAACATATTGCAGGAGGATGTAGCCAAGTGCATTTTAGAGCAGTTACTACCTTACTTTGTTTTTGATTTTTTGTAGCTTGGTTTAACATAAAGAGATTCACTAAATAGCTTGGGGAAAATAGTTATCTTGCAACCTAACCTGCTTCGTAGGATTTGGTTGAGGCAACTTGAAATAGACAGTGTAAAATTCTCTGCACGTGGAGAAGTACTACAGCAGCAGCAGCAGCAACAATCATATAGTGTGAAAATTCGAATGCTCAAGAAAAAGGAAGGAATAGTTCAGTGGTAGAGCACATGCTCCCAGGTTCAATCCCTAACATCTCCAGTTAAAATACGTTTTGGTACAGGACAGAGAAAAGAAGTCCACTTGCCGGAGATCTTGGAGAATTGCAACTAGTCACAGTAGGCAAGAACAGGCAGGCCAATGATCTCACTCTCAGTTCATGTATTTCTTTGGGATAATAACATGCAGACCAGGTTTCTTAGAAGGCACAGGTAGTTGTCAGGGGAAGTCTAGAGAAAGAGCGGAGCACTGTGTCTACCAAAGCAGTACTATCAGGGACCTGGTCTTCTGCTCAGTGTGTTTTCCTGATGCAGGATTCCCAGAGTACACTCTGCTAGGTGTACGATGTGCTGGACCCTCTTTACTGTGCATATGTCTGAATCTATAAATGAAGAATCCCTGTTCAGAAATAGATTTCTGTGCACAAATTGTGTGTGCTGGATTATGGTGGCTGTGCGAATGAAATATTCCAACAATAGTGCCTAGTAAATGTAGCAAATTTACATCAGTTTTTCCTCAATACAAAATCTTTATTTTCTCTAGTTGTCTGTTATAAAAAGAGAATTCACAGTCAGTCTCTTTCTCAAGCTGCATATTCAGCATGCTTGGGTTTATCATTAGGTTGCATTTAAATTGGCAAGAGCTGGCTAAAAATAGATTTACCTCTATGGGTAGCTTTTAGAAGAAGGATCAAGAAGACTGTTCTTTTGCCAAACCAGCATGCCTTTCCCACTCAGAGCAAAATGATGTGGTCCCTCCATTAGTAGCTGATTGATCTCCGATTATTTACCTCTGTGAGCGAGCTCTAGCTTTTCATCTCTCACTGTGATAAACACAACCAGAATAGAGTTTGATCTTAGCATTAGTTGGGAAGAGAAGAGCATATTCCATTAGAGAACTGTACGTACAGAATGTCTTCAGAACCCCATCTGTTCCATCCCCAGCAGTCCAATCAAACGTACACACACACACACACCTCCCCCCCAAAAAAACACCCCAAACCACATGAATGCCCCCTATTTTCAACTTTTGTTTGCCTCCTAACATGAAGAGAGAACAAATTCCGGAGCTAGAAATCCATCTCACCAGCCCATCTGTGAATTGTGAGCTTGGCATCTGGTGGCATATTAAAGGATAACTTGGTTGATTATTTCTATAGGATCATTAGAATAATCAAAGTGAATCATAATTTGCTCCCTAGAATGCCTTACACAATGCCATTTCCATGTGTATCTTTTTGGCAGACAACTTTCAACAGTTAGCAGCAACAACTTCACCTCAAAGAGTTAGTGTAGTGCTGCTATTTTTTAAATCCTTTGATGCAATTCTGGAAATTTACAGAATCACAGAATCACAGAATCATAGAGTTGGAAGAGACCACAAGGGCCATCCAGTCCAACCCCCTGCCAAGCAGGAAACACCATCAAAGCATTCCTGACAGGTGGCTGTCAAGCCTCTGCTTAAAGACCTCCAAAGAAGGAGACTCCACCACACTCCTTGGCAGCAAATTCCATTGTCGAACAGCTCTTACTGTCAAGAAATTCTTCCTAATGTTTAGGTGGAATCTTCTTTCTTGTAGTTTGAATCCATTGCTCCGTGTCCGCTTCTCTGGAGCAGCAGAAAACAACCTTTCTCCCTCCTCTATATGACATCCTTTTATATATTTGAACATGGCTATCATATCACCCCTTAACCGTCTCTTCTCCAGGCTAAACATACCCAGCTCCCTAAGCCGTTCCTCATAAGGCATCGTTTCCAGGCCTTTGACCATTTTGGTTGCCCTCCTCTGGACACGTTCCAGCTTGTCAATATCCTTCTTGAACTGTGGTGCCCAGAACTGGACACAGTATTCCAGGTGGGGTCTGACCAGAGCGGAATACAGTGGTATTCATTTCATTTAGGTGAACTGAATTCCACTGAAATCATGGCAATTAAAGTGCATTTATTCTAGTTGAGGAAAATTCAGGACGCCATTGAGGTGGTGGAAAGAAAAGAGGTGGCAAATGGCAGAGCAGCCTGGCAAGTTAACTATTTGCAAAGCTGCCTTACTAAAGGACATGAGAGCATATAAGAGCATATAGGTTGGAACCAGCAAGATCAGACTAGTCCAGTCTTCTAAGAGTAGCCAGCCAAATGCCTTTCAAAGTTTCAAATACCTTTCAAAGTTTAATCAAAACACTAGACTTTTCCTTGTTGTAGGAAACTTTGGAAATACTGGTAACCAGGCCAGCTTGAGGTGCAGAACAATTGTGGATCGGGCGGTTATGTAGAAATCATTCTACAGCTGCTTCCCAGTGCTATATAGTTCTTAGGAAGAAGGTTGAGTTTAATAAAGAGGTCAGAGAGAACCTGAGTCCCGTTGTTGTTGTTGTTGTTGTTGTTGTTGTTGTTGTTGTTGTTGTTTGCGTCTATTTATAAGGCTGTCCCTAATCCAAATCCCAGGATGGGTTATAACAAATATCAAATGTTACAATTTAAATCTATTTTTAAAAAAAATCATATTAATACAGCACAGATGATTCTCTGACTATATGTAGTTGTTTTGTCTTTGTTTTAAATAAAAACTTGTTGGGGGGGGGGAATAGTAATACAGCAATTGTGTTACTATACACAATAGTGGCTGACCACATCATAACCCCCTGCAAACTCCTGGCTTAAAAGATGGGTTTTTAACTAGAGCTTGAAACTCAAGTAAGACGTACCACCAGGTGAATCCTCAAATGGAAGGCATTTGAGACACCTGAGTGCCACCACTGAGAAGACCCTATGTCATACCACCTCACCATGCAGTTCCCCTGGCAGTGGAACTAAAACAAAGGCCTGCTGCTGAATGTCTTGTAAGTGGTGGAATAATAGAATCTTTGAGAATACCAGCATATTTGTGGCTTCTGAATTCGCCTCTGTTTACCAACCTGCTGCCTTGCTGTTTCAAATCTCTGGATACAGGGACAAGCAACCCCTGTCCCAACACGTCTATTCACGTTCCGGCAGTCTGTGGTGACAGACGTCAGCTGCTTGTTCATATGTCCCCAAGAATCCTTTGTGTCTGGTCTCCTGATTTTCAAGGGAGAACTTCAGGCTAATCCCAGTGTCTTCCTTGCTTCCTGCCTTTAATCTGCATGCTGAGGAATGAAGCATGACAGCAAGAGAAGATTCTGCCTGGTCCAAGCACTGAAGTAATATATAAGTATGTAGGAAAGGGGGGGGGGAGAGATATTTATAAACCGAGCGCACAGCGTATTCTCATCTGTCAGTTGCAAGGTCTTATCTGAGCAGACACTCCGGTGGGAAAAAACTTTTCTGTGTCCTTTTCCTTAGCTCCTCAGTAGCAAGTCCTGAAGTTCTAGCGAAAGGACTTGCACAGTCCTTTCCCCCTTCCTGTTTTAGCCCATTTTTCTCTGACATTATTGTTTGTGAGTAGCTACCATAGAGATGAAAGGGAGGAGACTGAATGCAATAAAATGGAAGTTTGGTCATATGAAGGTGAATTAGATCAGCTATTTGTCATCTCTGCTGTACAAGCTTTTTGCTGTTAGGGACAGATTAATTTTATTCAAGCCACACATCCCATTACCAGCTAATCAGGAGAATTTCCACAAAGGTGAGAGATTTGCTCATCTGTTTGACTTTGGAAAAGACGTACAATCAAACTGATTGATTGTTAATAGGTTGTTGGAAAGGGTACTGGTGGCTATTCAGCTGAAGGTTCACTCTTCCACTCCCTGGAGCGTTGCTGCTGCTAAAGGATGAGCAGAGTACCATACTTTAATATTTTGAATACTAGAGAACAGGGGATTATCTATTTTGCTCTGCTTTTGAACTTCCTGTGGGGCATCTAGCTGGCTGTTGTTAAGCCCCAGTTCACATGCATCAATGGTTTCCTGCCATGTGAATGAGGTCTTGGGTTCAGGTGCTCCACCCTGCTCTCTCCAACTCAACTTGGATCCAGCTGCTTCCACTTTCAAAACAAACCATAGTTCCTTGACCTATCCAGACATTGGGAACTGTAGTTTGATTAAACTGAAGCCAAGATCAAACTGTATAATATATCAAAATGATGCAAACCGTGAAGAATATTCAATCATATATATATGCATATGCAACCGGAGGAAATCTACTCCATACAACGTACAAATGTCTCAAAAGGTGCAAAGAGATTCAAAAGTGCAATGTGGCTTCATACATTGGCTTCCTTTAATGAGCTATCAATTAAACAAGCCACTTTTGAATGTGAACATGACTGGGAAGGACTACGGTTTACTTTGGAAGCATCTGTTTTGCTTTAACCGCCTCTTATCTTTTGCACACCAGGAGCAGCAGGTATGGGAGGGGTCAGGGATGTTCATCCATCTAGCAGGAATATAGGGTTTCCCCATTACATCTGAAGCAGGCCTTAGAAGTGCTAGACAGCCACTTGGTTCGATCCAACAGAGACAGGTCTTAATCAGCTGCATGTATATCTCTGTTTCGTAGGCTGTTAACAGCGATGTGGCATGGAATAAAATGCCGACACTTCTGTGTTCTGCAGAGCAGCAAAGTTAGTTCTGGACATGTGTGCTGCTGACAATTGCGGGCTCTGGGGACAGTATAGTCCTGTGTTAGGGAAGTGGTGCTTTTGTTTCCTCACAAGCGCAGGTCGGTGGGTGGTCAACAAGGAGAAGGTGGGTCAGCAGTAAAAGTACTACATACAGGAAACAGAAAGCAACTGTGTCATCTCCTTTTTTGCAAGGCTAAAAGGTAAAGGTAAAGGGACCCCTTTAAGTCCATTCGCGAACGACTCTGGGGTTGCGGTGCTCATCTCGCTTTAAAGGCCAAGGGAGCCGGCGTTTGTGCAAACCCAAGCAGCACAGTGGTTTAACCCACAGCGCCACCCGTGTCCCTTTTTGCAAGCCTACCCAAGTACTAAATGTACTGGCCCAGTCTGGAGTTTTGACCATACAGAAATCACAACCTAGAAATCATTTTATTCCCCTGAAATAATGCTTATTTGTCTATGTTAGCATTACAGTGCTTAGAGCAAAAAATAAAACAAAATGACATGCAAAATGACTGAAACCTGCCACATCATTCACCCATCACAAGAGACAAACATCTTATGCCTCTTTTCTTCAAATTTTCATTGATATTCATGGGATTCTAAATTAATAAAGAGCATCAGAGGTTTTTTTTGGAAGCTTCTCTGCTAATGCTGTCATATTCCCTGATTCCCAGAATCTGATCTCCTCAGCGAGAGTGCCAGTTTTCTGGTAAAGAAGTTTTGGAGGCAAAGGGGGAGTGATAAAAGAGGGGCTGGGTGGAAGGAGTACTAATAATAATAATTCTGGCTCATCACTGCAGATGTTGCTCTTGGTGACATGCTAATAAGTGGCACACGCGCTGCCGTTCCAAAGGAACATCATTGCGTATAATGTACAGAAATTGTTCTGAGAGCTTTTGAGGTGAGAATGCACCACGCACGGCAGAGTCTGCGAGCTGCTTTTGGAACAGCTGCGTTGTTTGCTGCCTCCAACAGGGCTGCTGTGAACATGCCTCTCCCCCTTCCCCCCCGCCCCATCTACATTTCAAGCTTGTGTTTTTATGAAACAAAGAACCTGGAAGCTGCTTCACACATGTCTAATTTTCTGCATGGATATGCATAGAGAAGAAGCTCACACCCACAGGTCACAGCCACAAGAGGGGAGTGGGGGGGGGGAGATGTTTTCCTGATGCTTTCTTTTGTCAATCAATATGTAAAACTCAGCCACTCTCCTCCCCAGGCACATCTTGGGTTCCTGGGTCTGTAGCCTCCAAACATTTCTCTGGCGTGTCCACCCCACTCCGATGATAATAGCAGAACCTCATGTCTGAAGGCTGTGTGGGACATTTTGCTCTAGTGCAAACTCTAGTGTATGAAGCAGCTCATAGTAAGAAGAGAGAGTTTTCCTCCTGTGCCGTGCCTTGAACTATTTTCCTTTTCTAGAACAGGAAGTCTATTCCTTTTGCTCCTCCCCATCCTATTCTGGCATCCTCTTTAGTCCAACAACTAAGGGAAATGGTTTTGCTTCCATGGAAAAATATAGGAAAGTAAATTGATGGAGTTATTCATGCCCTCACCACCTCCGACTGTGTAAGCAAAGAACAGGATGAGGTCATTGACTCCATCATTCCATTTCCAGTATCTTTGGTAACGTGGCCAGAAATGGCCACTCAGCATATGACATCATTTGCTTCATTTAGGGTCTGAGCACTTTGACCAGGTGCACATCCCTTTCCCGCATCTCAGTGCCTTCAAGCCTCTTTCCCAACAACACCATTAAAATCATTTATAGAAGACCAATATGACTAAAACTAAACGCCAGCTATCTCCAAGGGAAGGCCATTACATCCAGATCAATTAATGTATTGGGAGCAATTGGAATCATATGTAGGCTGAGTCTGGACCATAGTTCCCTGTATTTCCTCAGCATTTCCACCTTAAAGGGATACTTTCAAAGTGGGTACCTGCAAACTACCAGTGCTGGGATGGAGAAGAGGGCGGAATGAGGAAGGACTCCCAATGTACTGCTGAGAAAGGATAGAAATAGGTGTAACATAGATGCCCTGTGGATAGCTCAGGCGGTAGAGCATGAGACTCTTAATCTCAGGGTTGTGGGTTCAAACCCCACATTGGGCAAAAGATTCATGCATTGCAGGGGGTTGGGCCAAATGGCCCTCCAGTTCCCTTCCAACACTTATGATTCTATGAAAACAAGGTGCAGACTGTAGACATGGAGACTGGGTGCTGAGTGTACACCAGTCCTTCATAATCCTTATTGAGATGCACCCCTAACAAGGACATGGTGATTCATGCTGTTACTGTTGGTGTCACTCAATGAATAACATAAGGTTCAAGTTATCAGATGATGAAATATCTCAAGAGTTACCTATCATCCTTCCCTGTCATCAGGGTATGCACCTGGAGTTCCCATTTACACTTGCATTTCAATGGAGCTTCACGTCTGTGTGATCCTTTCCTTTCTATTAAAATGAACTTGTTGAGTCATGTGTTCCTTGTGCATTGCAGCACAGTCTTTCTGCCAGGCCACAGGAATTGCCATTGCAACTCCATTTCCAGTTGTGAGGCTGGAGTGGAAGGCTGGGCTCTGAGCAGCCTTGCATCACTTCTTTTCTGAGTTAGCATGAACCACCATTAAGATTACAACTGGAGAGTCAAGCGAGTATATATGGGGCTGTTGATGGGGCTACATTTTCATGGAATGCCCTCAGTCCCTGCATACTACATTCTTTATCAAATCTGCAAGTACCCTTAAAGCAGTTCATTGATTTTTAGCTCCTGAATTTGTCTCCTGCTTCTGCTTTCTGATGCCATGTCCTCCCCTTTGGCTGTTAAATATTTCCCAATATCCCACCTGTGTTTCCGCCCCCACCAGCATTTCTTCCCTAGCAGTGGCTTTACAGCTATATGTGCTTGAGTGATATCTTACATAAACTCATTCTCAAGGCACCTTGAAGGGGGGTTGGTTGGTTGGTGTGGGTTTTCCTTTTTCATTTTTTGCCTGTTCCAGATGATGGATAGGCAGTAAAATAGACTGTGTGGAAGATGAATACACTGGGGAGCATCTCGCCATGTGTCACAAAACGCTCAAGACTTCCCCGGGATCTTCACTGCATTAGCAAGCGTTCTGCTGCCGCTCTGCAGAAATGGATTGCGACAGATTGGACGTGCCACTCGCACCCCCTCCTGCCACCTCTCTTTTGCCTGTTGATTCCCCCCCGAACCTTTATGATTACATGCAGGTGTACAAGCAGCGACAGTGACTACAACAAAAGCTACATAAACTTGACGGCCAGAAAATAGCAATAAAATCATGCTGTATTAAAAGTGAGAGGAGTAGAAGGGGGAATAAAGGCTGTGGTTTCTCAGAGGGAATTATTTTGGTTTGGGCCTTGTTGCTCAAGGGGCAGTCTGCGGTCCCACTGAACCTCCAAGTCTCTGCCTTCCTCTCCCATCACGCTAACTCTGCACCTGTCCTATTGCTGTGGGTGCACTCGTGTGATACTTCAGTTTCCGTAAGGAACCACGGTGCCTGAAACTTAGCTTTTGGTATTCGGCTGAGCAAGAGGCAAATCAGAGCAAGAGGCTGGTCTGCCCCATAAGTTGAGTAACTTGTGTTTACAGGTTTACACAAAGTGGTTGCCCAGTGCTCTAGGGACCATGAGATGGCCAGTGTTCATGCTAGGAATACAAATGCTCCCTAACTTGGTCTAATTTTCTAGTTTTGCTTTGCTTTTTGTTTTGTTATACCTGTCTGCTGCAATTGGTCACTGCCCTCCTTTCCCTGAGTGTTGGTAGATGTTGATTCATACCTGTTGAAAGCTGTTCACAGCTGGAGCATGGCAGGTCATGCCACAAGCAGATGTCTCATGAGAAAGGCAGGTTTTGTATTCATAAATGTGTATAGATTTAACCAGATTTGGGTGGGGAAGATGCTCCTCATTTTCTTCTTGCTTATTTCTATAACATGCTTAGATACTGCCTCCTCTCTACATCTGCTTCACTTTTATTGCCTGCTCTGTTCACTCCCATCTCATCTTCTCATTATCTTCATTGATTCTGCGTATTAGTTTATTCAACTCGAATTCACTTAATTACTGTGAGAGGCTCTTTCTCAGTCTGCACAAACTTAGTCCCCACTCTCTTCTTAAGGCTAACCTGAAAAAAACCAGATGTTAATTGGCTGTTCCAGCTGCAAATCCTGGCCTACTTGGATGACCTGTGTTCCTTCCTTCCCACCCGCAAACACATTTCATTGAACCAAGACACCAGTTTGTGCTCAAGGTATAACACACTGTTAGTCTGCCCAACACACTTTCACAGTGAGGAAAAACAGGTTCATAGATTGCATGAAGCCCCCAAAATGGTTATCTGATTTTAGATCCTACTTATACTTCAGACTGATATACTTGTTCTGTATACTATATCACTCCAACAGTTAGGATACTTAGGAGAACAGGTAGAGGGAAGAGGGAATGCCTGATACCAGTTTTTCTGTTGGTGTGAAGGGAGTGTAGCTCTGTAGAGCACATGCCTTGCCTGTAGAAGATCTAAGGTTCAAACCATGTCATGTCATGCTAAGAGACTATGGTGGCATTGTGGCTTTCCTATGATGTCTGAACTCAGGAAACTGTGGTTTGCTTAATCTATAGTTGTGCAGAAAAGGCCAGGATTTGCAGTCAAGAATTGCTCCTGTTTTGCTTTGAAACCTTAAGCAAACCATTGTTCCATGAGTATGAATATCCTTGCAAACTGTGGTTAGCTCAGGGTTAGAAGGCGTGCTTTGCATATGGAAAGCCCCAGGTTCGATTCCTGCCGTCTCCACTTTAAAGGATTTAGTAGCAAGTGGTGGGAGAGATCAGTACTGTGTATTCTGATTGGCAGTGGCTTTCCGAGGTCTCCAGCCTAGGCCTAAATGAATGAATAGCCTGACGTGGAATGTCTTTAACCATCATTTTCTGTTTGAGCTGAACCTTGCCAAGGTGTTTCATAAAGATTCACCTTGTTTAGGAAGAAGTGTTAAGAAATAAACAGAGAGAGATCAATGGTTTAAGATTAAAAATGAATTGAGGATTTTAAAGAATCCTTTAACTTGATGGAATCCTTAAAACTAGTGGGACTGAGCTATGTGATAATAGCATAAAAAACTTTGTGTAATGCACAGCCAAGGCAAGGCACTAGAAGATGAGTGAATCCTTTAATCACTGCAGAACAGCTGCCAGCTCTCGGTCTAACTTGGGAGGCTAGTAGTATTTAAGCCAAGGGATGTTTTCTTTTTAGCAATAGCAGTAACCAGCTGTATTCCTCCCTCACGGAGGCTGTGGAAGTTGTAGAAGAATAGTGAAATGCAACTACTGAAAGCACCGTCTTTGTTGGGTTGGAATATGGTGCATGTGTGTGCTTGGAGCTAAGCATTGCTTAGCCATTTCATGGCCATCACCTTGCCTTTGATGGGAAGTTCTTGATGTCATTTTGAATATACCTTCTATCAACCTAACTCTATGAGCTAGGTATTCATACCTCTGGTGTGAATGTGTGGACACCATAGGCCTTGACAACACATGCAGTAATAATCCCTTTTCCTACTGTAATTCACAGGTTTAAAGACAAGTCTGAAAACATCTCTGTTTATTCCCATTTAGGGCTGACTCTCTCCCTTCACCAAGTCCTTCCCAAAGGAATAGGCGATACAACGATGACGATCCTTCGCCTGCCAATGGACCCTGTTGAATCAGCAAGGGTTGTTGAGCTTCTGAGGAGATGGTGCAGGTATTTTTTTTTAATCTAGCAGCTACAACTTTATAATACAGGCACACAATGTATGATGTGGACCTGGTAAGTGTTAGAGATATGGTTTGAGTAGTAGGAGGTCAGAATTCAGATCTCACTGAGCCAAGAAGCTTTCTGTGGGTTGCCTTGAGCAAGTCATTATCTCTCTGCCTAATCTAATCCACAAGATCATTAGGATAAATTGAGACAAGAACATGTTGTGATCTGTCCTGTGGCCAGTAAAACAAGTCTTTAAAAAGTCAAAGTAATGTATTTGATGCTTCCATTATGTTAGGGAAATATCTCAGAGATATTTTTGGGGTCACATTAGCTGAGAAACAGAAGGACTGACCAGTTCACAGGCAACCAAAGATAATGAGAAAATCCCCAAAGTTGTAAAGGTCTTTTATTATGTTTGCTGTTGTAGAGCAATAGAACCAATGTGTTTCACGGTCAGAGAGCATTATGGGATCAAATCAGGAAGGTGATGAATTGGATTGAAATTGAGTTAATTGAACTTACCATTGAAATCAAGTTGTTTCTAACTTGTCCTATAAGGAATCTACTTTTATATCTCAAAATGTCTAACCAATTAGAGCTGATGCAGTGATAGTCTAGGGGAAACCTTTTGAGATCTGTTAGGAAAAAGTACTTCATTTTTATCTACTTGTGGTTGAGACATCTTGAGAGCGTTTATTAATAAGTAATAATATTAGTAGTAGTAGTAATATTTGCATTCTGTTATGCAATGGAGTTGCCTTCTGCTATGGCTTGTAAGCACGGCTTACCTGTGGCAGACTTTATTTTTTATAACTTCTCCTCCAGTCTCTTGTCTTAAAAGCAGTGAAGCTTGTTCGTTGCTTAGGGCACTTGAGAATCTGACTGACAGGATCTAATCTATTAAGGGAAACTGTCATGTGTGAAGGATCCCGAAATAATGCAAGAATTGGGACCAGAGTCCATCCCTCCCTTGAAACCTGAGATTCGGGACATTTAAGTGGCATGCCTCATATCTTTTACCTCTTAAGATTTTGTTCATGCCTGAAATTTTTGCTACACTACTTTCTGGGCATTTTTTTTTAAAAAAAATCCCCTTTCTATCCATTTTTAAAACAGCAGAAGTGTATCTTCATGCTGTTGAAAGTATTTGTTTACCCTTTCACCCCTGCGTATATTCACCAACACTGTCTGTGCCTCAATAACACTAATGGCTTTTTGTTTTTCGCAATAAAGTTGATTCATGTCCTGGGGGGGAAAGCAGCCAAGCCTAGCCTATCAGTAATATTTTAAAACCTCTTGGGATTTTTCACCCCCACATGCGGCAGTCAAAGTGAAAGGGAACAATAAAGCTTTGCTTTGGGTTTAATTCCAGGGGAGGCTGTGGATGCTGTTCAAACTCTAGGAGGCTTTTTCTTTTTCCTGCGGAGAAGGCTTCACAAAAGACACTTTGTTCCCTTTCGGGACAGATGCCACCAACCAGTAGAGCTCATTTCTTAATTATTTCTCCAGGGTCGTACCGTTTCCCGATTGCTCACAAAACACTTTCATATGGATATGCTTGGAATGGCAGAAGGGGTGGAGATCAGCTCTGAGGATTTGCTTTTTATGCATGGCGTGGCTCGCCTTGTCTCGTCTCCACCAACTCGGATCTTGTTTCCTAGAAACCTTGGCTTGGCCTAAATTTATGGGACTGGTTTTATTAGGTTTCTCATCCCTCTCCCTCCCAACATCCGCGATCTGCTTTGACTTTCCTGCTGTGCTTCTTTCTGCTTGAGACTAAGACCAAGTGTTCCAAAACAAAAACAAAAAATAAATAAAAATTATATATATATATATATATATATATATATATATATATATATATACACACACACACACACACACACACACACACACACACAGCTTTCCGGACTAAAGTTGAAGGTGCTGAGCTTCTGCATTGTGAAGAACACAGTGAGGCGTTTAGTGACGGCCCAATGACATTGAGACAAGACACCTTGGATTAGGGGAGGAAGGGAGAATCCACAATGCAGAGAAGAACTATCTACGCCTGCCTGCTTTTACTCCAATGTTGTGATGCCTCTGCTTCCGCCGTGGAATTAATGGTTGAATCTTTTTTCAGCAAATCTAGGAATAGATCCTGATCGCCGCTAACTAAAATGAAAATTGACTCTTTTCTGCAACGGCATTTAAAAGAGGGTATTATTTTCCTGACTTCAGCAAGCCATCAAAATAAATAATAGCCTTTTAAACTTGCTTCTTAGGTGGGGGCCCTTGCTATATAGCTCGATACAATGTGGCCATCGCAAAGTAGGAAGTGGGCAAATGCAAAGCTGTAGCAAGGGCTTTTTAGAAACATGAGTTGGGCAGAATTGGGTGGAAAGTGGAAATCACATGAAATATCAAGGCATTTGTATAGAAGTCAAAACAATATCCTTTCAATCCCATGGTGTTATGTTGTAGTTGCCGGTTAGCTCGGTTGGTTAGAGCGTGGTGCTCATGACGCCAAGGTCACTGGTTCAATCCCCAAACGGGCTAGCTGCATATTCCTGCATTGCAGGGGGTTGTACAGTCGCACCTTGGATCCCCAACGCCTTGCGAGTCGAACGTTTTGGCTCCCAAACCCGGAAGCCAATCGGAATGTGCGCCTTGGTTTCTGAACGTTTTGGAAGTTGAATGGGCTTCTGGAACGGATTCCGTTTGACTTCCGAGGTACCACTGTACTAGATGATGCTCACGGTCCTTTCCAGCCCTACAGTTCTATTCTAATAATTACATCCAGCATGCAGATATCGGAGATGTGTAGCAAATTCAGATTACCAGAAGTTGTGGATAGCCATGTCTCTGCCTCATAATGATGAGCTGAAGGAATAACTGGTGTTCTTTTGGACCAAAGAAAGAACATTGACCTCTGAGTTATGTCCAAAAATAACGCTTGAATATGTAGGTGTAACACTTAAGTAAAAAATCTATCCTAGTTCCGAACTTGCTGGCAGGAGTTGGTATCGGCACACCCTGAATCCAACATCCCTTTAGGAAATGTTACATAGTCCCAGCAGGGAAAGCCCCCGAACCTTCGTTGAGCCATGGGTGGGAAAGACTAATGGGGAGCATTGTCACAGAAACCTTACATGGTTGTTATCTGTGTTTTTACCTGCTCTGTGAATAGATGGAACATCTCTGTATCTAGAACTGACAGTCCTGCCCTTGCAGGAAGCAGGAGGCTGACTTAAAATTTAACAAGCTCTTTGTGTCAATCATCTCAGGAGCATCCTTCAGAACACAGAGGTTTTCAAAACCCATTTTTCCTGGAGTTACCCATGGGTTAAAATTTAATCTCTGTCAAAGACATCTGCTGGGCTAAGAATTCTGTCTTCTTTCTTTGAAGGGGTTGGGAAGGGTAGAACCACAATGTAATACGCATTATTTAGCTTGCAGTGGGGCATGCGGTGGGGACCTGCATGTTCAACTTATTTCTGTTTCTCTTAAGTCATTTTTGGTCCAGGGTTTTGGCTAGTGATCAGACTGAAAGATCTAAGCAAGATAAGAAGGTGGTGTGTGTGTGTGTGTGTGTGTTTAAGTCTCATGGGAGGTAGATTTTATAGGTTGGTTATTGTAAGAGAAGACACTCTTGTCAGGAGTTTTAAATATAGTGTCGAAGGGGCAGAAAGGCAAGATGCTCAGAAGTCAAATCCTGTACTTCGGCACAATTTCTCCTTTAGAGTACGTGAATATACCTGCATACCATTCACATGGACTCTAATGCACATTTTTGACAGAAGACATAATGCTGTATCTTTACCCTCTAAGGAAGCTCCAAATAACCAAGCCCACTGTCTTTTTTTAAAAGCATTGGTTATAACTTACAGTTAATATGGTATGCAGCAAAATATTCCCTTTATCATACACCACAGATGGTGAGTGAATTGTCATAAAGGCTTGTGTCAAGGATGATGTATTGGTACAGACAGCTACTGTAAATAACAACACCTGTGGAAACAATAAATTTACAAATGTTTGTAACCCAGTAACATCATAGTAGCCACAACTCGCAGTGGAATATATCCTGGGTCTATCGAATGATATTTGGTCACCCTTCTCCTCTAGCCCAGCTCCTCTAGCAGAGCAACAACCACAAGTTATGAAATGACTGCTTTTCTGCAGAATTAAATTGTACTGAGTTGCCAAGAAACACATGGTTTGATTTCTAGTTTCTCTCCTGAATCCATAGGACCTACTAAGTCCCATCAGCACCAGCCGGCAGCATGGCCGGTGGCCAGGCATGTTGGGAGTTCTAGTCCAGCATCTGAAGGTTCACCACAGGTTCCCCATCATTGTCAAAGAACCTAAACTAGCGACTTTCCTAGAATTCATGCCATGCTTTCCTATTTCCCTTTTACCCACAGGAATTTTCCCTTGCAGAGGATGGTCCTACATTGAAAACTCCTGCGGTGAAGAAGTCCTTGGAAGATGATCTGAATCTTTGGCAGAAACAACAGCCGCCTTCTGCTTTTGCAGTACACTCCTGCCTTCGAGACAACCTGTCTCTTCTCCCGGACACATCCTTTGCAAGCACACTTCTTTCCACGCCTAATGATTTATTCAATCATCAATCACCTTATTTCTAAGGGTTGACAAACAATCTTCTCAAAGACAAGACTGAAAACGTGGTGCTTACGATGAATATAAAATGCCATCACAGTAAAAAGTGGAAATAACATGCTCATATTTTCATTTTAGTTGCAAGGCCCTCGACCAGGTTTCAGTCATTCAGTGCAGCTAAGATGGGGGAAATAAAAGTTTGCTTTTTTAAAAATTAGGCTTTCAAGATATATTTGAGAATAAAATTTTAATTAACTGTAAAAGATGCTTTCGGAATAAATAACCTGTTTGGAACAGTGTTGTTTTATTTTTAGTACATATATGAGCCTAATGCACCAGACACAAGCTACAGACCTTTAGCATCATAACTCTCATTATGGGTTTCTGCGAGACTTTGAAAACCTGAAAAACTACAATGTGGGATGACCAATATATTAAACTTCACAATTCTTTTTAAAGGGCTTTTTATTTGCCTTCTGGCTTCTGAACTTGAAGTGTCATTTTGTCCTTGAGCTTTTCTGTATGCAATTAATAGGAGTTTTACCTGCTGATGTGTACCTATATATCAATCCAAGTGTTTTGAGCAGTTTTTCTAGTAAACTGGAAAGAATTGTTATTGCCGTAGGCAAGTAGGAAAAATTATAATGTATGCTGTAGTATGAATGATGATAATAAAGCGGCAAAACCAGAATCATCTGTGAATGCACACCGTAGCAGATCTTGAGATGTCCTTCCATTTCAGTCAGGCTGTTTGCTAGAAGCAGACTGCAGTTGCAAACCCTGAGGGTTAGATACAGGGGCGCCTCGAGGTTCTTAAAAGCCTCAAGGGCATAGGCCCATGATGTGAATTTACATATGCTAATTTAAACAGAGGCCTCTGAGCAAATTAAGATGATTGGCGGCTGGGGTCTCGCCAGCACTGCACCCTTTGCAATGTACACAGCTGTCCTGTAGGTGAAGTAAAACAATTAGTTTTCAAAATTTGAAGCTGGTACATCGTGGTGTTTGGAACTGGCACTGATTATGGGAAGCACCATAGCAGAGTACCGCATCCTTCACAAGCTGAAGGTCACAGCTCTGAATGGCGTCTTCAGGTAAGGCTGGCAGAAACCCCTGTCCAAAAACCTTGGAGAGCTTCTGCCCGTCAACATAGACCACGCTAGGTGGACCAGTGCTCTGGCTTCTCATAAGGCAGCTTCCTATGTTGTCTTGATTACTTCCTATTTGTGTAAGTCTCCTTGAGTGGACTTTCTATCCTGAAAGGTGGCCTAAAAATATTTTTTAAAATTATCATGGAACTTGGAAAGGATCCAAGTGCTCCGAGAGCAATAAACTTGTGAGCCTTATGATGGAAAGGTGGAAGCAAATGTTTTTCCACATAGGAAATGTTTGAGGAAGCTGCATAACTGATTATTTAAAGAAAGGGTTTGGGAGTGTCGTGGTGTTTTTTTAAGGAACGGTACACGAACCATCAAGGAAGTGCAAGAACGGTGGTTTCTAATTATAGCAAGCTAGACTTCTCAAGTTAATGCTTTCTAACTAGAACAGAGGCTCAGTGAAGAAAGGAGCCCCCTAGAAAAAGTTCAGATCTTCTTCAGAAGACTAGGAAGGTGGACATGTCTGAAAGGACTCATTGGCCAGCATCCATGAAGCAGTGGGTGTGGAAAGTGGTGTCCTGGTGTCCTGAGTGCTGCTATCATCGAGTAACAAGGGGAGAGAGGGACTGTTATGCTGACGGGCAAGTGCTGCAAGCAGATAGCAGGAGCTGCATTGTGGAGAAAGCATCCCACAAAGTCCAGTGTAGACTGATGACATCAACACACCTTGAAACCTCCTCATGCATTGTTCCATGAACTTACCTTCACAATGCAGCCTTGGCTCCCTCCGCCCTGCCCTCCCCCTACTGCCTGTTACAAAAAATGCCTTTTTCAGGATCTGTTTTTTGTTGTTGATAATATACAAATGCCTTCTGCCATCCTAAAGGCAGGTAAGCTGAAAGCGATATGGAAGCAATGGTTTAAATATGCATTTCCAGGTAATTAGCCCAATGTCCTTTGCTACGGAAATCACTTGGTGAGATGCCAGTACTTTCTGAAATGACCGTCCCTGGCCCAAACCAATTACCCCTGCCTTATCAATGAGGCTGTCAATTGGAAGTGATAAACTCTGCAAGTCCAGGCTCTTTAATGTTTTAAGGAAACACAGTTGGGAAATCTCTTTAGCACAGTAAGTGAAGGCTATTTTCTTATTTAAAAAATTGTCAACACACACAAACACACCGGTGTGTGTGTATCCCCTTTCCTGGGATCTTTTGTGGGTGGAGCAGGAATGGGGTTTTGGGTTTGTTTGTTTTTTGTTTTTGCTTATAGATGCTGTCAGAGTTCCAAGCAGAAATTTTTGTCCATCTGATTGCTAAAATATGTAATTCAGACTGTCTGTCTGGCTTATAGCAACCGTAAGGCTTGTCTATAGAAGTTAGCTTTTTGTTTCTTTTCTACTGTTGCTCGTGTCTTCCACACACAATTGCCTGTGTTATGTTATGATTTGCCTATATCTCTCCATTACCAATAAAAACAATTTCCTCCATTTGCTGCGTTCTAGATTGAGCTGACCTTGCACAGTTCTCAAACCCATGAACATGCCTAGCTGTTTGGCCACATTTCGGACATAGAATTGTATAGTTGGAAGGGATGTGAGAGGAGTCTGTAAAGGGAGGGTTGAAGGACCCTGGTACTGAGAGAGATAGTATGACTTTATGCATATATGTGCTAGGCTATCCTCCTTTCTACTTTGGGGAGCTTTGGGAGGAATCAGAGAATTTTATTAGAAGACTGGTAGTAGCACATAACTGGGTAGCTCAGGGGCAGGAAATGTGGGGACACAAAACATCTTGGGGAAGAGAGTGATTTCCCATGACAGGCATATACTCTGCTTGGACCCCACTTGTTAGGGCATAGTCCCCCCCTTTTCTACTACAACCCATCAGTTAGCCTTTCTCCATTTGCTGATAACCCTATGAGAGCCAGTGTGGTATAGTGGTTAAGAGCGGTAGACTTGTAATCTGGTGAACCAGGTTCGCGTCTCCACTCCTCCACATGCAGCTGCTGGGTGACCTTGGGCTAGTCACACTTATTTGAAGTCTCTCAGCCCCATTCACCTCACAGAGTGTTTGTTGTGGGGGAGGAAGGGAAAGGAGAATGTTAGCCGCTTTGAGACTCCTTCGGGTAGTGATAAAGCGGGATATCAAATCCAAACTCTTCTTCTTCTATGGAATCCTTGGAAAATTTAGAGGAAGTATCACTGTGCTGTAGATAGAACGGGACAGAGATATATGATGGAGGGAGTCAAATTATATTGAGGGTCTTTCCAGGCAATTATTTTCCCCTCTCACACAAGAGTTCCAGGTTCCAGGCATGCATACTTTTATCAACATAGTGCTTCTGTTGCAGGGATAATATTGCATTCCCCCATCACTTATCGCTTAGAATTTGGTTGTGAGCATCTGGAAGGCATCTGTTGTTGTTTGTTGTTTAGTCGTGTCCGACTCGTGTCCGACTCAAGCAGGTTGCATACCTATAACGTTTTGGATGAGCACCTTGGGCAGTCATACAAGTCGCCCTCCTTTCCCACTGCTGATGTGGCTTTTTGGGCCCTGGAATTTTCCTAGCATTGTAGGAAGAAAATTGTGAAGGTTGTCCTCCACCCTCTCGACTCATGCACAGGAAATATGAAGGTCTGTACCCGAGAGGAGAGAGTACAGCTCCTTCTCTGTAGACAGATTCCCAGGTACTGGACAGGCAAAGAACCAGCAGTGTCTGACCAGATAACTGATTGAAGAGCAAAAGTTACTGGTAAACAATTGGTTGTTTTCAGTGGCTTTTGTGGTCACCTGCTGTATCAGTAAAGCGCAGGTGTGCTTGTTCAGCTCTTTTCACCCAGAGAGAGCAACGAAGACCAAGAATGCTTGCAGAGAAATGGTATTCCCAGGTGAAGTTGTTCGCTGGAATTGGGAGGGGGAGTTTAGAGTATTAAATGAAAATGATGTTAAGCTTTCCACAACTGGACGTAACAGGCTAGTTGTCATAGCACTTGCAATGGAAATTACCATACTGAACCATTAATGTCACACAGCCACTTTCGTCACCTCAGCTATTAGCAATATATATTAGCCACACACTGCTTAATGCCAGCATAGACTTCTAAGTGGTTTCCAAAGTATAAAAACCAGTTAGGCAAACATAAAAATGTAAACATCCATAATTAAATGCACAATAAATCCCATTTTAAAAATTTAAATATAAACATATATAATTAAAATATGTAATAAAACAATCCCATTAAAACAACGCAGCAATTCTACAATTAAATACACGGGGCTCCTAGAATTCTGCCAGTGACCACCTTTCCTTACAACACAGAACATGCCATAAATTGTGGCTTGGCATACAGATCCCTAAAGTCTTGTATGTCCATCATTCAACAATATTTGGGTGTGTGTTTTTAGGAGGCAGACAGCAGTATTGCAAAGTCCACTGCAAGCAAGACTCCGTGCCTCCATCCATTGTACAGGGAATGGACTAACATGCTACTACCCTTGAATAGAGAATAGCAAGGGCAGCATTAAGGAATAAATCCAGGGGTTTTTAATCATCTGAAAATGCTTTCTTGTCTATTACAGATACGATGCTGAAGACATGCTCTGAAGGAGGTGATAAAATGTTTATTGGATATAGGAGGCTTTTGGCTACACAAGGGCTTTCCGGGGTAAATTGCCTTTCGTTGAGCCGATGGCTATTCTCAGTAAGAAGCTTCTGTTTAGTCTTGTTGGCATGGCAAACCCCCCGCACCGTTTGCCCAGGGTGCTCTTTTAGCACATTATCAGTTTCCTTTCATGCCTGGGCTGAGTGATACCTCATCCTCATTTTTGGCTCAGTAAAAATGACACGGAATTCAGTTCTGGCCTTCTAAGCAAAGAATCCAGTGGCTGAGCTCCCTAAGCAAAAGGGCAGCTCCAAACTCTCTGCAGTGTGTCCAGGCCACTGCCAACACTCCCTGCAGACGCTCCCATTTGAAATGACAGATGAAATAGTGCAAATGCCTTTTGCCCCTGAGATGGGATGCTGTCTGCCTGCATATAAAATATTAAATTCAGTATCAATTATAAGAACGTTGAGCTGCAAAAAAGAAATGAAATGCGTTCTTTAAGTGAAGACTCTAGTCCAGAAAAAAATGATTTAAAATGTTTTTTTTAAAGAAAAAAGAAAGCCTTTTTGTTTTTAACAGCTCTTAATTATTGAAATAAGATGTTGACAAATAAATCCTTGAGAGATAATTAGGATACTAATGAGAAGTAGCAACATAAATATGTTCATAAAATATATATTGAGAAGTAACAAAGGCAAGGGAATTTGATCTGGAAAATCAGCCTCCTTTCTAAGAGCAGGCTAATTAAATAAGAGAAAATAAGGCATAGGACTAGATGACGCATGGTTCAATAATAATAGCTACTGCTCAAAGCTTCAAACACATCCATGCCAGTCTGAAACTAGTTTCCAGTGAATAGAAATGGGTTGCGTAACTTCTGGTCTGAAACCAGTTCAATATTTTCTTCTAACATCAGATCCAGTAGCAAAGTAAAGCAGTTCTAGGCAGTTGTGTGTCACTAGGACACGTGTAAATGGGGAGTTGCCCGTATTCATTTTGCAAGGGGGTGAGGTGAGAAGAAACATTTCCAGTACTTACAGGGGTCAGAACATAAGCCTGCTGGATCAGGCCAAAGGAGCACCAAGTCCAGCATCCTGTTCTCATAGCAGCCAACCAGGCACCTGTTGGAAGCATGTAAGCTGGACAGGAGCACAGCAGCACCTGTGATTCCCAGCAACTGGAATTGAGAGGCTTTCTGGCTCTGACCATGGAGGTAGAGCACAGCCATTGTGGCTACAGCAAAAGACAAGTGTGCACTTATTTCTGTGCCTTCTTCCCCTGTCTCCCCATTTCCTATCTATGGATTAAACAACCCACGCTGAATATTATTTTGGACTTTTCTACTCGTGGGTGTATGCATATATAGCTCCAGGAGTTCAAGTAAGATGGTGAGCACCAGGTGCTTCAACAATAATATTAATATTCAAAAGGGTTTCTTAACACAATATTAAGCCTAAATTCCCCCGGGGAACTGCTTAATAAAAGTCAGGATCTTTGTGCCGAAGACAGCACATGACAGAATGGGGTGAGGAGGGGTGAGGGGAGGGGAGGCCAGCCCCAATATTCATTCACAACTTCACAAATCATGGTTTATGACGCCTCAAATGGTTGTCCAAACTAGGCACTCAGTGCAGTCATTAATTTCCACCCCCTTAATTGAAGTTTGCGTCCTTCGCATTACATTATCCAAACTGCCGTGGCTTCATTCTGGAAACATAAAATATGTATATAGGGGGGAAATAGCCTGGCTGCTACGTATTTGTTTTAAGAACTGCAGTGTCCAGGGTGACTTTCGGGGAACCACGCAGTACTAATAACTTCTCACGTAGATGCAAAAACTCAACCGATGCAGACGGAGAATAGATTGTAACTTGAATCTCCTGAGGAATGCTCTGTGAGGAAGGCAAGTGTGTGCTTGCTTCACCCCCTCTCTCAAGTGTTCAAGCTAAACGACTCCTGTGTCAGTTCCTGTGCTACTGTAATGGGTTTCAGATGAGCCCCATGAGCTGTCTCTGTTCTGGAAGTTAATATTACATTACCAACCTATTGCTGAGACACATGGTTCAAATTATTATCAAAGCGCACTCGCCATCTCCAATGACGACGGGCTGTTTGCACATTGGCTTTATCACTTAATAACAGCAATATCAATTGATGCCTTGCATATAGGAAAGGGCCTTTGCAGAGATAACACACATATGACCTTACATAATGCTTTTTGGTGGCCTTCAGTTTATGAACCAAGCCAGGAGAGACAATGGCCCCCACCATATTTGAGAGATCTACAGGCATTCGTGGTTTTTTTGTTTTAAACCCACCCACCCCACCCATTTTCTTGAGTCCAGGCAATGCTTAATTTTGTCCCACGTGTATCTCCGATTAATATAGCCTCGGGTTTCTGGTGTGCTACGTGACAACTCACATTGGGTTTTTGCCATGTCTGAAAAGTCCCATTGCTTGATATGCAAGGTCTGCAAGAATTCAGTGTTGCACAGGTTCCTCCATCAATTGAAAAGCATTGTGGTGCTCTTGTAGAAGGGTAGAGCCAGGAGATGGGATCTTACAGTTCTGCCCTTTTGGGATCAGGTACCCATGCTGAACGCTTTTGACCAGGGGAAAGAGTAGAAGAGGGCTGAATCGGAGAATCAGCCAAGGGTCATGTAGTCGAACACCCTGCAATACTGAGTGGTTACCATTTTAGAGGTTATAATATGGGCCAAACAGAAGTACTTTTTATTCTGTTGGCTGATGATTTCTGAAACACCATCACGTAACCATCAATGGGTGTATTAAAAAGAAGTCAAGACTTTTCTCTCTAAAAGCAAGCAAGCAAGCAAGCAAAGGAAATAATGTATTGGGAAATTTAGCTTTGTAATAACGCTCAGCAATTGTGTGGGGACCATCTCGGCTATGCGAGTGCTCAGCTTTTTATTAAATGTCAGTTTCCTGTTCCCTTTAGGAGTTTGCTCTCAGAAGCAACTCAGAGTTGCAAGAGGGACTTTGGGCATATTTCAAATAAAACCATATTTAATCACTGAATTATTCAGATTTTTCTTTTAAAAAGTTTCACGCCGATACAAGTTTTCAAGTGAAAACTGCACTTCAAAATTAGAAACCCTACAATAATCTGTAACTGGGGAGATCCCAGGCTGAAAATCATCCCAATGCTTTTGGAATCGTTTCCAGACTCTTCTTCCTGTCTTCTGCTGCCCAGAACACCTGATGAAACTTGGAAAGAGGACATTCATTAAATGCAGCGCAGTGGAAATATACGGGGTTTCTGCTTAATGCATTTTTATCAGTTTAAACCCTGCCCTATTCCTCATGATTGCTACAGCAGCTTCTCATAAACTGTTAGAGTGCCACATTAGTCCACGAGCAAAAGAATTACATTGTTTCCATTTTGTTCTGAGGCCATGCTGTGCAAGCGCTGATGTATTATTTAGATTGGGCTGAATTATGTTTTGATTTGACAGGGACTGCGCTGCTCAGAGGAATCCTGAAGAGGCCTTTATCAGGAAAGCAGAAAACAGCCTCACTTGTAATGATTCATAGCTTAATAAAAAAAAGAGGGGGCGGGCTGTTGCTACATAGACTACAAAGATAGAAGTTTATGTATCATGTGGCCGGGCTTACAAGGGAATTGAGAGGCACTCTTCAGATCCTGGGATAACAATATGGCTTGGTCCAGCTCTGCTCGCTTGCCCTCCTTTGTGCCCTGGTTTTCTTCCCAAAAGAGGAGATGTTGCCATCAAATGAGAGAAGCTCCTCTGAAGTGTTGCTGGTTTGAAAAAGTGGACCAGCAAGCTGCCCGTAGTGGCATGATAGATATGTCTCTGGAGTTCTCAGGGCCTCACACCAGAGAGTAAAGGAGAGCCATAGTCAAACAGAGCCCTTTGTGGACAGCCTGGAGAGGTACTCTGATTTGTTACTTTAGCTAATGGCAGTAGGGAAGAAGAAGAAGAAGAAGGGTTTGGATTTGGTATTCCGCTTTATCACTACCCTAAGGAGCCTCAAAGCGGCTAACATTCTCCTTTCCCTTCCTCCCCCGCAACAAACACTCTGTGAGGTGAGTGGGGCTGAGAGACTTCAAAGAAGTGTGACTAGCCCAAGGTGTGACAGCTGCATGTGGAGGAGCGGAGATGCGAACCCGGTTCACCAGATTACGAGTCAACCGCTCTTAACCGCTACACCACACTGGAAGAGGCAGCAGCTTAAAGCTTACTAGTCAGTGTAAGCCTGAGGGCAGTTTTCAATGTGGACACAGGCCCCATCAACTATTCCAGGGGCTCGGAGAGGCCTTCCGTACCATAGTGACTCAGAAAAGGTAAAAGAATGAAGCAAGAATATGAAACTTGATGCTATTTAACGTACCACCCGATCACTGCTTCACCACAGAAATGAGAGAGCCCATCATTTGGCACAGGAGCCTTGGCAGAGAGTTTTGGAGATGATGAAGCAACTTTCAGGGAACCACATGAACACCTCCTTGGGCTCAACGGTTTCTCCAAAAATGGGATATAAATGTAAGTAAATAAATAAGAGTTTCCCGTTTTAAAGTACAAATGGCGATCAAGATGTGAGATCTGAACAAAGACTAAATGACTGGGATAGCTTAGTCAGCAGAACACGAGACTCTTAATCTCAGGGTCTTGAGTTCGAGCCCCATGTTGAGCAAAAGATTCCTACATTGCAGGGGATTGGACTATGGTGCCTTCCAACTCTACAACTCTGTGATAGAAAACATAAGAACTACAGTACTGCCTTATACTTCTCTTGATTCAGCAAAAGGTTGTTACATGTTATTATGTGAATGTTTTTTAAGTCTCAGGAGTGTGGGGAGGAAGATAGGCACACGCAGCTCAGTTACTGACCATTTATCTTTTTCAACATCCCGGAAAGCAAGGTATTTCTGCAAATCTTTCTGTTCCAGTTTTTGGCAAGCCTACCCCTGTTCTTGAGTTCTAGTCTTTCAGGAAGGATGAAGATATGAACCCCCAATGAATCTACAAAAGCCACAAATCAAACCGTAACAAATCACAGCAGAGCAGAGTGATGTATTCTCATTACTCACCTTGGGGTGAACGTGAAGAGTCAAACACTTTCAAAGGTCAGAAGCTTCATTTGTAGCCATGAGATCTGTTCACTAGTTGTGCGCCTTTCCTTCTTCAACCTGTCAACTCTGAAACTGTGGTGCAGGATTGGAGCAAGGAAAAAAAATATGCCCTTCTCCTCTAGCAGGGATTTATATACTACCTCTGTGAACTTTTGGGTCTGTAGTACAACATCCTGTAGGGAGCATGTTCTTTTGCAACAGTGCAAAAAGCCACTCCTAAGAAAAAAAGCGACTCTTCCCAGAAAGCTGGGGATATGTGCTGCTTTTAATTCTGCATAACTTAAGTCTTTGTGGCAGGGTTTCAGTGCGACCTGGCCTGCATCCACTGACAAAAATCAGCGACAGAACTGGCACACTCTTCACAGCCATATTAAATATTTTTATATATCTGCAGAAATTCACTCCGTACCTCTGCCAAAGGACTATACTGAAATACTTTGGCTCGATGAAAATGATTCGATGGAAGGCAAGCATCTCTGAAGCCTTAGAATCAATTCTAGCAGCCAGCTTTGGGAAGAGTGATTTGACAATATGAAGCCAAGGATACACATAGCACCTCTTTTATTCCATCAGTAGTCTTGGATTTGGGCTGGAGAAACCATTGAAACACAGACATTTGCATAAGCATCCCAATCCATTGCTTTGTCAGCAGGTTGGACTAGGAAAGTCCCATCCCTTGCCAACACATGAGCTTTAATGATACATAAATAGCCAGATGCTAGAGGTGGTCGTCACTGCCGTTTGGCCAAATATCTGATGGGATGCTACAGCAGGGTGGGAAATTTGTGAACTTCCAGATGTTATTAGGCTCCTGTCATCCCTGAACCTCAGCTATGCTGGCTGCGGCCAATGTGAACTGGAGTCCAGGATCATTTGGAGTCCCACAAGTTAGTCATCCCTACTTTCAAAGATTTGTGCCTGTGGAACAGCTGCCAAGGACAATGGATGAAGATGAAAAATGAATCTGCAAGAGAAAGAGAGAGAGAGTGTGTGTTTTCTGGTGATATGAAAATACTCAGTTGCTAACTGCTATTAGTAGGACATTAGGTAACCCAGATGGTAAATACGTTGCATGGAATTTGGTGTCAAACTAATACAATCATTCTATTAGCACCATCTTTTCTGCTTTCCAGATGGAATTATCTCCACTTTCCTTCCATCCATGCACTGTTCAAGGTGGGCAGGTGGGTGTTTTCTGACCCTCTAGAGTGAATTTTTGGGAGGTGGGGGGCATGCAGGAGGAGGAGGAGTGGGCATAAGTCCTGTTGTGCTAGTAGGAGTCCTTGTGCTGGCTTCTCCCAGCGCACCAGGTGAGTTGAATCTGGCCCATCATTATTAAATACTGTAAAAGCAAATGAGAATTTAATCATTCCTTATGGATTCTGGTGAACTACCTCTTTGCAAATGGCACATGAGCCACCTCACCTATTCTTAGCAGAAAAGTCCCCATAAATGATGGGATTGAAAAACAGCAATTTATCAACTGCTATTAAAGAGCACTATCAGTGTTGTTGGGACCCAGGTGGCGCTGTGGGTTAAACCACTGAGCCTAGGGCTTGCTGATCAGAAGGTTGGCGGTTCGAATCCCTGCGACGGGGTGAGCTCCCGTTGCTCGGTCCCAGCTCCTGCCAACCTAGCAGTTCGAAAGCACGTCAAAGTGCAAGTAGATAAATAGGTACCACTCCGGTGGGAAGGTAAACAGCGTTTCCGTGCGCTGCTCTGGTTCGCCAGAAGTGGCTTTGTCATGCTGGCCACATGACCCGGAAGCTGTATGCCGGCTCCCTCGGCCAGTAAAGCGAGATGAGCGCCGCAACCCCAGAGTCGGACACGACTGGACCTAATGGTCAGGGGTCCCTTTACCTTTACCTCTATCAGTGTTGTTAGCGGTTTGGGGACTAAGCTGTTAGGGGACTAAGCTGTTAATCAGAAATTCACCTCTACCATAAACTGACTAGATGACTGGCACTCTTCCTCCAAGACAATATATGTGAACTATTTTAACATTATACCATATGCTAGTATACTTGTGTGCACACAACATGGGGAGTAGCCCAAAATGACAATGAATAGAGAGAGGAAATATAACTGGAAACCAAGTTACAGGGAACCAGGGCCTTCTCGGTAGTGGCACCCGCCCTGTGGAACGCCCTCCCACCAGATGTCAAAGAGAAAAACAACTACCAGACTTTTAGAAGACATCTGAAGGCAGCCCTGTTTAGGGAAGCTTTTAATGTTTAACAGATTATTGTATTTTAATATTCTGTTGGAAGCCACCCAGAGTTGGGCGGGGTAATAAATAATAATAATAATAATAATAATAATAATAATAATAATAGGAGGTTATAGGAAAGGCAGCAAGAGCAACATACTGCCTCAACTTAGAATCAGATAATTGTAGAGTTTGAAGGGACCCAGTGGATCATCTAGTCCAACCCCCTGCAATGCAGGAACCACAGCTCTTGTTTGTAAGAACTTTAAGCAGAACCTTTAGTCAAACTGGAACTTCTAGTGCTGTTTCAACCAAGTCCAAGGAACAATGGAAATGTTGTACAACAGGGATGCAGTGTTAGAAACTGAGATATGAAAGTTAGGAGCGAAATGGCATCTTAAACCTAAGTTATGCGTGCAACAATTGAATGACTAGGTGCACTTTTTTAAAAAAAAAAACAATACAAAGCTGAAAATGAATGAACTGCAGCTAAAATATTATTTTCATTTTTCACATGGTCTAGTCCTTTCCCTGCCCACTCCCCTAATATTCTTAAGAGGGTCTCGTCTCCAGTCTTCAGAATAGCTGGAAGTGGGGAGGCAGAAAAAGACCCTCCTTTCCTTCCACTCTGCAGTTTTAATCTGAAATCTTAGGCGCAGTACTGCACCTAGACCTCAGAAACTGCTCGTGCTAATGAAATCCCCTGTCGCAAAATGCGCCTAGAACAATGGGAGTTTCGAACACTGCAAGGATGTGGATGTTGTACAGCTGGGAGGACCATTGGCCATGCTGGCTGGAACTGATGGGAGTTGGAATCATTCAACAGCCGGAGGGCCATAGGGGGTTGTTATTGTATTAATCACCTTCTATGCAATCATCTCAAGGCTGACCAACCCGGGTTAGAATGTTGAACTAGAGACTGGGGTACTAGGCTTTGAAGCCTCTCTCAGCCACAAAGCTCACTGGATGCCTTGGCCCATTCACTATCTCTCACCCCAGCTTATCTCATGGGGTTAGGGCCCATCCCAACCATGAGGCAGGGTGAAGCAGCCACCTCAGGCGGCAGAAGCCCCCGAAGTGGTGCCGCCACAGGTGCCCTGCCCACCCTGCTACCTCCAGTGCCAGCAAAGAATCAGCACTGGTGGAGAAACCAGTTTCTGGCAGGATCTCTCAAAATCTCACGGAACACACAAAATCTCACCAGAAACCAGTGCCGATGCTGGCGTTGCTTCTCTGCCAGAGATGGAGGCGGGAGGACAGGGGAGCGGCAGCTGGGTGGGGTGGCACTTCCTGTTTGATCCCAAGTGGTAAAACAGGATGTGCTGCCTCTGCGTAGGGTTGTTGTACTGAAGATGGGATGGGGGGAGGAATGACCTTGTAATCCACCCTGGACCCCTTAGTGGGAAAGTGGGGTAGAAATGTAATAAATAAAGCTGAATAAGCATATGCTTAAGTTTTCTCAGTTGAACTCAATGGGACTCACTAACATGGTCAGCTGCTGTCTATTGTCCCAGCAATGTCTTAGTCCTGGGAAACCACATAACAAGTGGCTCATAAACTACCCATCCAAGCTCGACAGTCTCCTCTCCACTGAAAGGTAAGATGTGATGCTGGATCAGGGGAAAGCATAAATCCTTCTGTGGAAATGAGCAGTGCACTGCTACTCTAGCTGGGAGGAATATTTCTTCCCAGCGCCAGCTGGTGATCAGTTTATTCCCTCAAATCATGTGGATTGATGGACCTTGTCATCTTATCCTAGTCTCTGGAACTGCAAATGCAATCCTGGTTCATATGAAAGGACAGGCCTTGTTTAAAACTCCCTGAGTCTTTTGCAGGATTTGATGCATGTAAATTCCAGAGGCTCTAGAAATCAACCCCAAGTGGTGGAGATGGTTTGGGGTGGGGTGGGGAGCCTATCTTAGGATCCTCATTTGGGGATAAACTAGGTAAGATGCTGGAGACCTGGGATCAGGTTCTCCCTACTTTAGATACATATGGAACTAATTAGCAGGCCCTACATGGCTACTTTGAAGATCAGGGATGTGGTGCTTCCGGAAGAAGCTACACTCTTCTCAATTAAACCTCTCCTCTTGAAACTGCTTTTAACTCTGCAATGGGGAAAACTGCGAGGTGTGTGTATGGTACCTGAATGTTTTCTCTGTGGAGTTAAGAGCATCTTTGGGGTAGCTGTTGTAGCAATCTAGATTAAGGAAGTCAGCACAAGCTACAAAATCAAGTAGGTGTGAGTCAAAAGTGTGGCCTTGCAGCCCCATTGTATTACTAGCTTTCCGTCTGAGTGTGAGGGGACTGAAGAGGGCTCCAGTCACGTGACACCTTTTCCCATTTGTCTGTATATATGTGCATACTAAAAATTAAGTCAGTTGTATAGATAAGTGATACTTAGTGGATTGACCATCTTGGTAGCCATAACTGAGTGCATCTAATTCTGCAGCAAATTTCAGCAGGAGGTAGGGAACGCCATCAGCAGGACGTAGGGAATGCCATCTGCGAGGCTCTGCACTAAAACAGTCAAGAATTCAGCTTCTCTGCATGAAGGTTATAACCAGTCTTATTGAAGCCAGTTTTCGTAGATGTACTTATTTTGCTCACTTTTCCCCCCTCCTGTGGGTCATTAAGGGTGGTGGTGATTCTGTTAAGAGCTGTGGGAGAGGCATTCAAACTTCCCCTCCCACCCCTTCTGATAACTGTAAATCCTACTAAGTTTTCACTCTGTCTGCCAAGAGTTTTATCAGGCATTTGCCACATACTTTTGCACACTCTATCTAGCCATGGAAACAAGAAACCAAATGTGTGTGTGTGTGCAGTGTTTTTTTTCTGGGGGGATGCAGGGGTGCGCATACCCCTAAACATTTTGTGAATCTAAGTTTGGCCTCATTGTGGGACAGTATTTCAATATGAGTAGGAAAATGAGAGGACATTTTTAAAGAAAAAAAGCTCTCTCTCTCTCTCTCTCTCTCTCTCTCTCTGTGTGTGTGTGTGTGTGTGTGTGTGTTTTAAATGGAATCTAAAACGCTCTACTGTATTTTATGAACTCGGAGCTCGGTACTATATTCCGTGGCCGTGCAGAAATGGATAATGTGTGCACCCTTGCCACAGAAAGAAGACAGAAAAGAAGTGACCGAGTATCATGAGGAGAAAACATGGCGTGTGGTGCCAGCTGATCATGAGCTCTCTCTAGGAGAGGGTTGTTGGACTCCAGCTTCCATCAGTCCCAGCAGAATGGCCAATGGCCAGGGATGATGGGAGCCAAAGTCCAACAACATTGGAAAGATAATAGGTTAGCCCCACCCCCACCCCGCACTAGGCAGGGAGTGAGGGTTGCTGCGGGCAACTGCTTAGAAACCAGAGGAAGTTAATAAGTCCTATGTGATCATTTGGAAAGCTGCTGAACTGCGTCATCCTGCCAAGTGGTAAAGACAATAGCCTTGTGCAGGCATTACCAACAGGGAAGCAAACACACTGGGTGTGCGGAGGGGGGAAGCGGGGACAAATGCACGAGCTCCATCCCTCTTTCTGTCACCTTCCAGCTTGTGGGAAGCGCCCGTGTGAAGCAAGGAGCCTTTTTGTATAGGAAAGTGCCTTATACTGTGTCCCTCTAGCTCAGCATTGTCTACACTGACTGGCAGAAACTCCTTGGAGGCTTCAAACATGGGGGGTGGCACTTTCCTGGCCTTGCCTGGAGTTGCCATTGATTGAACCAGGGACCTTCTGCATTCAAAGCAGCTGTTCTACCCCTGAGCTGCAGCCCTTCCCCAAGCATGGATCTTCCCCAGGTATTTTAGAGTTCCAGAAGGTGTGAGATGCAGCCCCTGCTACAAAAATGTTCCTTGCTTCATACAGTCATATACCACTAACTGGAAGGCAACTGAAACAATGACGGCGCAAGGTCTCTCATCCCACTGCCCACCTCTTACCTCTTTAAATTTCCCTGCTGGCAAGGCCTTATAGGAATCTCAGGATCTTGGAGACTTGCACGATTTTCCTCACTGCTCAGCAAGACAAGGGGCTCGTCCACACTTCTCCTTGTCCCATACATAGAAAGCATGCGCCTGAGCAGCTTTCTGCTTGCTCCATGCTTTCTAGGCATGGGTCTGAGCAATGTTGCCTTTACCCGGCCGCTTCCCCCGGAAGATGCACTCTTTAGTGCTAAATTGGAACAAATGGCAATCTGTGGCAAACCTGACTGCTGTTTGTTCTGATTCAACAGGAGACCATGCGTTTTCCCTGGGGGAAAGTGGCAGGGCAAACAGAGTTTTGAATAGGCCCGAGGTGACCAGCTGGGTTACTTGGAAATGGTGGTAAAGCGCCCCTGTTGTCTCCATTCATCTTCACAGAACCTGTTCGCTTAACACATTTATTTCCTTATATGAAGCCAGTGACACCTTGAAGAAGTCAGGCTGGCAACATGTTTCCTCAGAAGCGGTTTCTCTCATTGTCACGGCACCTGTGTGGTGGCAGCTACTACAATAGCGAGGGAAGACACATCTGCTCAACTTTGTGACTCTGGCTGTGCGCGGTTCAAAGGACAAGCAGACCTGCTGGAAGTCAAGAAGAACAGCGAGAGGCTTGGCCAAGCCTGTATACCACGTGCTCCACTTTCCACTTGCTTCACCTGGAACACAAGCCATTGTAAAATGTCTCTGAAAGCTTAAACCGCTCTTTCCATCTGGCTAAGTAACTACGGGAAGGAAGCTGGACCACTTCACTGGGCCTTGGATGACAAAGTGGCTCTTCAATTTATCTTGCTTATACAATATTTGATTTGCTATCCAGCCCCTGCTTGACATTTATTAATGTTTTCTTCCACTTGTGCCATCCTGCAAGCTTTAGGTGAGTGTTTCTTTTCAGTGCATTCAATTTATTTTTCTGCACAAAGTTTCTATTAAACATAACCTCTCTAACAGCAGGCGGGATTACGTCGTAATAGGATCCTGTAATAGCATAAACAGTCGCAAAGACGAGAGGATGAAAACTGGCTCAAGCACATTTGCTTCCTAGGATCTGACTTCCAAGACACAATCCAAACGGGGTCCAAGAGGAAGTCTATAAATTCTGGGGGCTTTAGTGTTGATGCCTGTAATGCAAAGTCAAGTCCAAATGGGAAACAAATTCAGTCCATATTGCTTGCAAAAAGGGGATACTGCAAACCATATTAAAATCCAGAGAGGAAGGGGCCTGCCTTTCCCAAAAATGAGCATTCCCTGGAAATTTCAGAGGACTTATGCATATGGAAATGACAGACAGAGTACAGTAATGGATAGATGACTAAATGACAGGTGCATGGCATTTCTTATAGAGCTGAAGCACTGCACAGAATTATGTGCCTGTGAACAGTTTCTTATTTTGTGTTAACAGTTTTGTCTGATTAGCCTCGAACTGATGAAGCTTTGTGGCGAAACCTGTTGCTAATCCAGAGGACAGGTCTTCGTTTATTTGCCCACCTGTGTTTATTCCTTCATGAGGGTGGCTATATAGGACCTACTGAAGAACATTCCATCCTATTCCTTCTTTCATCCACCCACGTTCATTTCATCAGGGTGGTGTCTACTTTAGACCTACTGAAGAACTCCATGCTTGGTTCATCTTTAACTGTTCTATACTTAGCCACTTGTTGAATGGTTCAGTTATTCAGACATTGAAATGTTTCCTGTGCATATAATTCATTCCATGTTCTTGACAGAACCAATATTGTTTTGCACATGGCCTTGTAATATGTTTATGCTTGTTTGGTTATGAGTCAATCTTTATTCAGTTATTATTCTAGTAAATTCCCTTTTACATTCATTAGCCAGTTTGTGGTGGTTCGGTTCGGTTTATTGTCATATTATTATCACCACTGTGATACTTGGTGTAGTTAGTCTTTTCAGAGGGCCAACCTTCCCTTTAAGACTTCTGGTGTCTCCATTTCGTTTCATTTACATTTCATTTTGGTTTCATTTACAGATGTGCATTTAGAGCAAGAGTGGGAAACCAGTGGCCTCTCATTCTCATTGGCTGTGGTCAGCATGGTCACTGGTCAGGGACGGTGGGATTTGTGGTCAAACAACATGGAGAGGGGCTACAGGTTCCCTATCCCTGATTTAGTGGGATTGGACACATAGAAAGACGTGTGTGTGTGTTTGCCTTCTGTGTGGAAAGGAGCACTTTGGTAAGTGCAGCTTAACCTGCAGATGTGAGAAAAGCTGAATCTACTGATACCTTCTCTTCTGCATGTTAAAGGTACAGGACCCTTGGGTCCTTTTTGCACTGGCCTACCCTAGTCCTAGATGTTGAGTGCAGTCAAATGGACCACAAACTCAATGAAAGTCTTTGCAAAGGTCTGGCAAGATGGCTAAGCTGCAGACAACTGAAAAGACTAAGGCATACAATGAGGACATTCATGGGCCTCATCATATGGTGTAAAAATGATGTGGTTGTTGCAGGGTGCCCACCATGTGTCATCATATTCCAGTGGGACCCATCGTGTGACATTCATTTCCCCTTTAATCATTAGTACACACTAGGATGATATGCAGCAGGTTGTTGCCAGATTGCAAACCAGAAAATATGGGTGCACTTTTAAATTCCTAAGCAGAGTGAGAGTCAAAATAATCAACCACACAACTGATCCTTTTTGCTTCCAGTTGACCTGTTTGTTTTTCAGTGGTGGTCTTTCTCCTCCTAACACAGCAGAGAAACCTATCTGCTGTTGCACGCAGGAGAATAGAGTAGATCATGGAAGGGGCGTTGGGAGGTGACCTCAGAAGAGCTCCTCCTTTCCCCCCCTGCTTCACCAAGGAGTTTAGGGGCACACACCAGTTCTGTGAAGCAGTCCTCAGCTTAAAGGTAAAGGTAAAGGGACCCCTGACCATTAGGTCCAGTCGTGTCCGACTCTGGGGTTGCGGCGCTCATCTCGCTTTATTGGCCGAGAGCCGGCGTACAGCTTCCAGGTCATGTGGCCAGCATGACTAAGCCACTTCTGGCGAACCAGAGCAGCACATGGAAACGCTGTTTACCTTCCCGCCAGAGCAGTTCCTATTTATCTACTTGCACTTTGATGTGCTTTCGAACTGCTAGGTGGGCAGGAGCTGGGACCGAGCAATGGGAGCTCACCCCGTCGCAGGGATTCGAACCGCCGACCTTCTGATCAGCAAGCCCTAGGCTCTGTGGTTTAACCCACAGCGCCACCTGGGTCCTCAGCTTATCTGCCCTCAATTCACATTTTAGCTTGTTCATGTGAAGAGTCCCTTGCTTCCACTTAAGAATGTAAAATCCAAATTCCTGACCGAGTCTTTGCGACCCGGCAACCAGCCCTTAATGATTGCAATGCAGCTTATTACTGTTTCAAGGATTAGAAGGCAAACTTTTTTTTTTTTTACTCTGGTGAGGAGAGAGCTGTGGAATGCTGTCTGGGGCCATCTCAGGCAAACAAAGATCTCCCCAGACCAGGTGCTTAATGCCTCTTGGATTCAGTTAACCACTTGCATGCTTCCATTGCAGGCCATTTTTAAACTACTGTGTCCAAATAGAACTCTCAGCCATGGGCGTAGTAGCCAAGGGGGGCAGGGAGGGGCAGCTGCCCTCCTAAATCAATAAAAATCAATAAAAATACATAGCTAAATGAGGTTCCTCCCCCCCCCTAACAAAAGGCTTGCCCCTCCCCAACAAAAATCCTGGCTATGCCCATGCCCTCAGCCCCAGCTAGTGGACACCCAGTAAATATTATTTGTGTACAAAACATTCGTGTAATGATATTGGGAGGGGGGGGAATAATCTAACAGCACATTCCTGGTCCTGTCTACTCAGAAGTAAGTCCTATTGAATTCACTGTGGCAGAACGTACTGCCAGATCAGCATGATTTGGATTGCAGCCCATACCCTCCAACATTTCCCCGATGAAAATAGGGACGTCCCATTCCATAATGATAATTTTACTATTTATACCCCACATACCTTAATGGGTTGCCCCAGCCACTCTGGGCAGCTTCCAACATACATAAAAATGTAATAAAACATTAAACATTTAAAAATATTTCAGATGGCTCAGGGGCTGGATAACTCCATACCCTCCAATGAAAATAGGGACATCCTAAGGAAAAGTGGGACATTCCAGGATCAAATCAGAACCCAGGATGGCTTCCCTAAATCAGGGATGTCCCTGGAAAATAGGAACACTTGGAGGGTCTGGCAGCCTATGAGAGACTATGAAATAAAGAATTAACATGTTTAAACATGCAGGGTGGCATTCAACTAACTACTCAAGGCATTAATTGTAAATCTATTACAATTAATGGATTTAATAAGTCATGTTTGTTCATTAACTTCAATAGGTCTACTCTGAGTAACAGTTAGTTGACAAGCACCCACATTTCTAGTAACATTTAAAAAGCATTTTAAATGAAATTGCAAGGCTTACTTCAAGCGCTGTTAGTAGTACTGTAGTTGTATAGCAACTATTAAGTATATAAGCAGCACCAAAAACATGTTAAAACTCTGGGCATGCAGTGGATTCACATGAATCCCAAATCTTGAATCAAAGTGAGATTCTGGGCTTGCCTGAGGTGAAGCAGGATTTGCCTGAGGCACCCTGAAGTGAAGTGAAGGCCTCCCAAGCTCTTTCCAGCTGCATTGTGGGTGGACAGTGGGTACCATAGACACTGCAAATCTACAGTGCTCTGAGTGTCAGGCCTGAAAATGTTTCAGCTGACCTCCATGAATTGGAAAGTGAGACCAAAAGGCACCAAACTCAAACTGGGTAGGAGGATGATATATTAGTGCATTTTACCGATACCTATACCTAATAAGCATGGGATTCCATTTTGTTCTTTACTGGATACTATGTAAATGAGCAAGAATCATGTTATTCACTTTCAGCCTTAACTTAACCTCATCTGGCTAAGGGACTTTATAGGTTAATCCTTTACTGCAGCCAGATAATCATCTGGAAATTTTGCCTGTCCCTTTAGAAATGCCAAGGTGCTAAGAAAGAACAGAGCTCTGCTGGACCCACCATCCTCTACTACCGGTACCTGCCTGCAGAATCAATCAGGTCTCTCCTTTCTCCTACAGCAGATACAGTAGGAGAATGGGAGAGCAGCAGTCTGATACACCCATTTTCATCCTCTCAAAGCTCTTTAAGGGACAGAACTTTACATAAGAAATGTGCTGAGACAAAGGCTGGCAATCCTACTTCCACACATCAGAATGGTGCATCCCTGTTCCTTCTTTAAATCCTACGCAGAGCCAGTAATTTAGCAGAGAAATTCAACTGGCAAGACTTTTTCAAGTTTTGAAAACAATGCCTGCTGCGTAGCTTGAGAAGTCCAGTGGACCTGCCAGGAAAAACAACAACCACTTGGTACCCTTTTATGTAGTACTTGTATGTGACAAACCTATGAAGAAAATCAATTATCGATTTAAACCGACAGTGGCAAAGCAGAATGCTGAACTAGGATCTGGAGAACGAGAGTTTGAGTCCCTGTTCAGCCCTGAAGCTCACGGGGTGACCTCTGTCCGGTCACTATTTCTCAGCCTAACCTACCTGACAGGACTGTTGTGAAGATGAAAGTGGGAAGGGAAGAAATTATGTATGAGCTTCTAAGACAAAAAAGGCATGTGATGATAACAGCTCAGAAAACTTGTGAACACTGCAATTACAAGTTGCTTTTGTGCCATTTCATTAAATATATATATCAGAGGATTATACCTGCCCACTGCAGAGGGTGAAATGGGTTGGGTGTGGGTGGAGGATCATTATCTTATTGCTCCTTTAAAAAAAATGTTAGTTAATAGTAGCTGAATTCTACATAAGGAGAGGAAGGAGAGATTAGGCTCCCATCCCTTCTTAGGGCTTATTCCATCTTGTAGAAGAGCCACCCACAGAGCACTTATGAAAGAGAAACAAATCTGGAGAAAGCAAATGCAAAAGAGGCCGGGATATGCCGCCTGCCTCTCAAAGGAGGTTTAGATTCTCAGCTGCAGAAAACAACAGGCTTTTGTATTTTTTGTTGCTTCTTGTTTTTCTTCCCTTACACTGCCAGTGAATGTTATTTCATGCATGTATACACGTGTTTCCAAGCCTGCCCTGCTTATTTGTAGAGGAGCTAAAAGATTTACAGTAGGAGGACGTGGTGCTGGTTTCGTTGGTGAAAACTTGTAGCACAGAACTGGAAGAACTCTGAGGACGTGGTTTTGGGGGGATGGTTACAGTAAAGGGTGTGGCAAATGGCACTAACCAAGAAGGCACATTCAGGACAGCCCCCCTCCAAGTACTCATGGGAAATCTGGATGGGATGAGACAATAAGACAGACAGTATTTGGTCAAGAAGGAGAATGGTATTCAGCAACCAGAAACATCATAACCAGACACTGGAGAGACCTTTCAGGAGTAAGCATGGACCAATGGTACCAAATAGTATGGGAAACAGCCTTATTAGAAAAAGACAATGACAAAAATCTACCAACAGCATACAAATCAATATGGCTAACCTGATACACAACACCCACCCACCCCACTCACACATGAAAACAAAGACCACCACAGCCAATCACAAATGAACAAGCACACCCTACTCCAACCCCAGCCTCTCTCACCACCAAAGGAACACAAGCGAACAGCAGAGAACCTGCACAAGCAATGCTGACATCGAACCCTACATATATTAAGTAAACTAGAAACATCGTCACCCCACCCCACCCCACCCCACCCCACCCCCACGCATCTACCCACCCATGTCCACCTCTTTCCCCCTTTTCTTCCCAATGTCTCAACAAATGAAACTGATTTGTAAAAATGATACATGTAAAAAATATGAGAGAGAGACATTGCACATACTTTTGTAAATCAAGAAATCTTTAATAAAAATACTTGGGGGGGGGAGAAGCAGAATGGTAGTTTGTGTGTGGGTGTAGAGATTAGATAGATAGATAGATGATAGATAGATAGATAGATAGATAGATAGATAGATAGATAGATAGATAATTGGAGGTGGTGGCTGAACAGGGGCTGGGAATGGGTTGACATTTAACTCATATTCATGTTTGTGCCACAATTTTCCAAAAAAAAAGAAGGCAGCCCTGCTTCTGCATTTTGAACAATAACTGGGGATGTGCAGCAATAAAGCAAGTGGAACTTTTCCTAGCAGAGTGGTGGACAGGGAGGAAGTTACTAGTGGAAAAAAGCTTCATTTGCTTCATTTCTACAGGTTCAGTGGTTGTAAAATATGCAGGCACAAGGCAGCAATTAAGTGGGTGGACTAATTCCGCCCAATTCATATTTTGGTAACCAGTCTTTTGTCTAAACAGAAAGCCCAGAACTTGAATGTGATCCTTTGTTAGCGCTAGGATTAAAAGCGCTTTGCTGTAGATCACAGAAGGATCTTTCTTTTATATGAACATACAGAAATAGCTCAAAAGAGAAAGATATAAAAACACACAACGGCCTCATAATTTGAACTTGATGAGAACCTGCACGTTAAATGAACCTGTTTCTAATCAATATTGTCTTGAACGCTGCTCGTGTTAAATTCTTCAGAAAGGCTTAAATTGCCCGGTGAACTCTATGACCCACTTTTATGAATTTCATTTCTGTCCTTTCTTGGAACCTGTTTCATTTAACCGAAGAACCACCGTTGTGAGGGCATGACCTTCTTCTAGCTCTCCCCAACATGCTCAGAAGAATATTCTGTCACAGTCAGCTGCTCCTTCTTAAAGCAACAGTATCTAAGGGCCGGGACACAAAGCCCCCCTTTCCTTTTTATGCAAGAGCGGACATTAGCATTCAGCAGAAGCAATCCCATTTATGACTGTGTGCCCTGCAACAGCCAATGATTGTCTAGCCCACTGGCACCATCTGTGCCATGTCACCTCTTCCAAGTTCTGGGTTCAGTAAATGGAACACATGCCTAACAATGGGCTTGCTTATTAGCGTCACAAAGCTTGGCCTACCCACCCCCCACTCTGCCTTTGTTTTCCTCACCTCGGAGAGGCCTCAGTTTAACACAATCCCAAAATGCCTTGCTAAAGCATTGGATCAGCTATAGCTTTGTGGCCGACTGCGTAGTTTGCATATTACAAGAGCATAGGTGTGACCCACCTCCTGCAACTCCAGTTAGAGGGTCTCAGTTGGTAGGCCCAGGACAACCATTTCCCTGAAACCATGAGGAGATGGATACAGGATCTGCTACTGCACATCAGGACGGACATTGCATAGGTGAAACGGGGGACAGAGCTCCTGAAGATGTAATAGTTGCATACAAGATTTCTCTCTTCTACACAACTCTTAAAGGTGCAGGAAGCCTTAATACTTAAGGTGTGGGGAAGCTTTGACTGTATAGATGTTGCTAAACTACAGCTCCCATTTAATCCAGGAAGGTTGGCCAGTGGCTAGGGGAGTTGTAGTGTATGGGGGGTGAAGTGTAGGTTAGGGCCCACGAGGCAAGACACAATGAGAACAGCAAGAACCTTAATGAACTAACAGGCAAAGCAACTGCTTATATACATTTCTGAAGGCCTGGGCCACTCCCACTCCCAACGTGATTGGCTGTCTAAACTTCCAAGCTGCAAATCATAACTCAGAGTTTAAGGGCCAATGGCAGAGGCCCAAATCCTGAAATGTTCTGTGATTGGGTATCATGTATCAAATCAGAACACAGGGGCTCAGAATTCTTAGTCCAGACTCAAGCTCAGGCAAGCACAGGCCACTGAATACATAACAAGGGGATTATTGTTTTTATTTGTTACTATGTTATGTCTTTTTGTGTTTTTATATTGTAAACCACCTTGTGCTCCTCAGATGAACGGTGGTATGGAAATTTAATAAATAATAACAATAGTAATACCGGTAATAATAATAATAATAATAATAATAATAATAATAATAGTTCAACAACATCTGAAGAGCCAAAAATTCTCCTTTATGCTGCTTTATGTCACCACTTTTTTAACTTCCCCAGTTCCAGCTGCTGGATTTAAAGCACTCAAAAGTAAATCTTATTTATTCTGTAAACTGCTTAGATAGCTTTCCTTGATGGGTTGCCATATAATTTTTTTAAAATGATAATGATGAGTCCAATTATATTCTATCTATGGGGTTTAACCCCAGGTAAGTGTACAGCCTTAATCAGTTCCTAGGCTTTCATTCCTTCTTATCAGTCCATTCACTTGTCTGTTTTGCTCTAATTAAACTATAATCAGCTGTCTTCCAAACTTCTTGTTCTGCCACTATAAATGAACAGTGCTATGTCCCACAAGACTGTAGGCTAAGATTTCCCTGAGAGCAAATCCCACTGAATTCAGTGGGACTTATCCAAACTTTGACAAAAACTGATGTATGCGTGTGGGACTCTTGATTTCTTGCTGTTACAAGGATGCATTTTAATTGTTGCACTATAATTGCTGCATTCTCAAATCCCTGCAGAGGCTAAAAAACATAAGATGTATTTTGTGTGTGAGAGAGAGGCATAGCATGCATGCAAATGTTTTCTCGACATAGTTGTTTTGAATTCTTCAAACCACCTGCTTCCTGAATAACTCAGCTGAAATTGGCGAGACTACTTTTGAGTAAGTGGTTTGCAAAAGAGAACTTAGTTGGTGGGGGGGCAACATGGGTGGAAACCCACTGTGATGGAAGACATTTTTGGTCAGTTGAGGAAAGTTACCGTAACTGTTGTGGTGCAAAAAAACGAGCAGGAGGGAAGGTCAAGCCACTGGAGCGGTCAGGAGGACAGTATATCTCTGACAGCTAGCACTGCCTTTAGTGGAACTGGCCTCCTTTTTCCACCAGAATTATAGAGCACTTTCAGATGACCTGCTTATTGAGCATTTATCCTGATTTCTTTGCAGGGAAGATGAGGCACCACTGGCTATTTAATAAACACTCATTCTGATTTACTTGCTGGAAGGTTAGCTGGCCTTGCACCAAAGCAAGAGTTATCCCACATTTTCCAGGGTATTTTCCTGTCTTTTTATCACAAAAAGTTCAGTATTTGGGGGGGAGCAGGTTCGTTGTTCAAGACCTCCCAATCCATTATAATTGTGCAACCTAGATTTGCCAGCATGGGGTTGAATCTCACCTGAATATAGCAACAATTTGGGAGTGCCTATTGTCATTAGTCATCAAACTTTGGGCTAAGAAGAGACTGCCCCACACCCCATGGTGATTTAGTGTTCTTGCTACCATCTCAGGTCACAATTACTTCAATTTTCCCAGGGCTGGCAGAGAAGCGGAATAAAGAGGGAGCGGCTGGGGTCAACCAAAGAGAAGAGAAGGATCCCCTGGGGAATAAACATTCAGCAGCTAATGAAGTGTGAATCCAAATGGAGGAAGGGGGGGGGAGTGAATGGCAAGACATTCATGAACTGTAAGAGCTACACTTTAAAACATGATGGCCGCAGTCCATCTAGCTGAATGACTAACAAGGAGTGTGGCTTGATAAAGTGAGATAATCGATTGTGTGGGCTGAGGATTTTTGTGCTGTCTTCTGAATTCAATAGAGGGGGAGAGGGGGTTGCAAATGCTTTGCTTTAGGGCTTTGCTCATGTATATCTGTCCTGTTTGTAGCATGGATGCTTGCGGGTGTCCAACGAGGATTGGACCTGAGAAGGAGGGGAAATGGAATCTCTCTTGAAATATTTTGTCTCTTAAGGGTAATAAGTCAAATGCTTTAAAATAACGAAATCGCACAGCTGAATCACACCGCTGCAAATGTCTTCGATCCAGGATTCAGCGGCAGTGGTGGTAGTGATGATAACTAGTTAGTAGTTGTTATGCAACATCCTTTCTTTAAAAATAGCAATAATGATGATAGTGTCAGGCTGAGCAATCTTAATCCCTAGATGTGCTGGCTAGAGGGTGTTAGGATTTGGGTGAAGGTACCTTCCCACTAGGGGATAAGAGTTCAGGTAGCAATGAGGGGACATGTCACTGCAGAGGCCCCTGTTGTCCATGAAAGGTTTTTCAGGTGTAGGTCTACAGAAGCTGGCATTAAGCCCTGAAACACAGCATACCAGGGGGTGGGGGATAGGGGTGGGAGTCAGGTAGAAGAGGCATTGGATTTACTGAACCCCCAAACCCTGCTTCTCTGAGAGGCTCGAGAACTAGGACCATTTCCTGGAGCTGTCATAAGTAATTATTGGGGGGGCGGTTAAAAATGTGGAGGGAAAGAATATGCATCATCCTCTCACCCTGGTAGGGATTGTCTACCACTTCACTGCCTTTACCATTTCAGATTGTCCTGCAAATCAGACTGCAATGAAATGGTTTTGTTGCAATGTCAAATGTCAAATGTGTTTTTTCTCTGGCTGCTTGAAAAACCAGTCTGGTCCCTTTCAAAACCATTGTACTTTAAATGCCAGGCTATTTTATTGAAATCTGATCTAAGTATTGCATGCCACGATTAGCATTTGCAGATATTTTTCCTAGTCAGTATTGATTAGGAAGCTTCATCTCGCAGTGTGAGCTTATTAGTATTGCAGCCTTAGATTTGTATAATTGTAGATTTCCTTAGATCAATCAATATAATGTTAAATTATGATGGCGAGAAGGAAAAGCAAGTTTAGTTTCAATTCTTTCACCACAGCTGCAGATTTACTGGACAATAATGCAAACTGACTAAAAAGCTGCAATCCTGACCCCACCTACCTGGGAGTAAGCCCCAATAAATTTAGTGGGACTCAGTTCTGAGTAGACCTCATTTTATTATTTTGTCAAAATACCGGTAAGTTTTATTCTGCTTTTCAATAAAGTGTCTTCAAAGTGCCTTACAGGAAAATATTGTTTCCACTTCAAATCCAAGTATAGCTGGAACCCCTTTCAGACATTCTGAAATAGTGTCAGATTAACAGTGGTGAACAGAGGAAGGAATCTGGGATTGCACATCCCAGATCTTCATGCACTGATCATTCCTTGAGGACAGAGCTTTTGTCATAGAAAAGCACATTACTTCAAGCTTTGGGTGGCAAAGTGGTCGATGAAACTGTCCTTGACTGAGGGTATCTGAGAAAAATGAACTTGGCCTCTTGATATGAAGCATATTATTTTACTGGGGGAAATGTGCTTTGACCTACTTATTTGTATACAGACTTCACCGGTTGGTTTTCTGCCTGCTAGGCAGCTGTTGAAGGCAGAGAAGCCTTTGCAAAGGGACGTGCTGGAAGCACTTTGCAGCAAGATAAACGCTCCACATGCTATTTTGATATGTCACTACAATTCCCAACCATTCCAGCAGGGGGGCTGGTAGCTTCATTCTTTTGGGGGGGGGGGAATACCCACCTTCATCCACACAGCAAAATATAGACACAGCTCTCTCATGGATTACAGTAGCTATTGATCAGATTCTCTCAGTGTAAATCCTGCATCTTATTTGACAACTTAGGTGTGCAACAATAACCAGACTGACTTTTGTCTGGAGAAAGAAGTAAATCAAGAGATTGATTTCCCCACCTCTGAAAGGTTGCTCTATAAGCAAAGCTCTCCTGCTATCCAAAAAGATATATTCCTTAGGCTAGGCTAGTCATTGTAGACAAGTGACTCTCAGCATCTGTGTTAGCTGCCGCTTTTCTAGAAAAGGGAAACCTCAACAGAGCAATAAAACCCAAACTGCATCTTAGAAAGCATTCATTTGCGCATATAGGGTGGTTCACAGACATTGAATCTAATAGAGCCGTGAGGAAAAGGAGAAAATCTAACATAACAGGGAGGACATTTGCCTGAAACCTCCATCCCTAATTTGCTGTCCATCCACATACTGTCAGTTTTGACACGGAGTCTCTCACCTGTACTTATAAAGGGTGTATTCCTGGAAAGACTGTCTCACATGCTTAGGACAACCTGTTTAATGAACATTTACACATGCTTAGGACAACTTGTTTAATGAGCATTTAGCCTGACTTGTTTGCAGAGAGATAAGATGGATGTTGGTTATTTCATGATTTATTTGTGGGATGATGTTGTGTCAAGCAAGTGTTATCCTACATCAGGCATGTCCAACAGGTAGATCGTGATCTACTGGTAGATCACTGGTCGTCTGTGGTAGATCACTGGTAGATCGCTGGATTCCCACAAAGAAGCTTAGCAACTTTGGCTCCCCTTAAAAAAAAGCTCAACATCTTTGCCCTGAAGCCCCCAAAACAGGGCTTTCCTTCCTAAAAAAAGGAAAGGGGGTAGATCACTGCCAATTTTTAACTCTGTGAGTAGATCACAGTCTCTTGGAAGTTGGCCAACCCTGTCTTACATGTTCCAATGCACTTTCTTGTCACTTTCCTTATTGCATAAAGCTTGATCTTTGCGGGTTTGTTTGTGAGAGCTCCAAATCGGCTTTAATTGCACAGCCTGGATTTGCTAGGATGTGACAGCCTGGAAGTGTCCTTAGTCTCAATCTTTCAATGGGTCAAGGTTCACCCTACTATCAGGCAGGGTGAGGTAGCTGCCTGATGTCAGGTGTCATGAAATGGCAGTAGGTAGCTGTTTAATACTGACTTCTTTTTTTACTGCGAGGGAGAAGTGCTTGTGAGATTGTGTATCTGAGGGAGTCTCTGCCTCAGATGCCAAAATATTTTGGCCAACCTCGGATATTCTTCACCTTTGCTGTTCTGCCTCTGGTGGCAAAGTGTCTTGAGCCAACCCTGGGCTTGATTTCAGTGACATGTTGCTGGGCCTCTCTCTAAAAATGCAGCCAAGTCCTGCTTGATAATAAAAACTCAGTCCCTTCTCTCAATGTCTTTTTGCCTCCATGGGAATAGTTTGAATGCTGCCACACATAAAATATATCTAGAATGCATTTAGATGCTAGAAAGGTTAAAACAGAGAAAAACCTGAAATAGGACCCTTTCCTTCAATACAGTATCTTTCCACAGGGAGAAAATATTTTTATGTAGTGAAGCATTCAAAAATATATGACCTGCATTCTGAACTGGTACAGTCCTTGGTACATACAGATTGGCTCTCAAACACAGTATTGAGAGTTCCTGCTGAACTGACTTTCAGTGGTGTTTTGAGTACACATAACTTTCAGTGGATCATGCCCTATGCTTGAGTCTTAATCTGTTTCTAGCAATTAATTTTATTTACTCTTTGTAAATTTACATCTGCACTTCCGGTGAACCATTCATGGAGGTCATGATATAAATTGCATCCTCAGTATATAGATACGTGATAGACCTTACATCAAAATAATTAGGATACATAAAATTACAGAAAGCTAATTAGAAATGTCTGCCAGTGGCATCTAAATATCTGCAGGCCTGAGGATAAGCAGACATCTTCTGACAAATTGTTACAAAGCCTCGAGGCCACCCTTTTTGGGAAACATTTACGTTGGAGAGCTATAAATCCATTGCAATGGGCCCATTTGGCTCGTAGGCATTGGATTGTATCTTAAAATATTTTACCTCACCTTTCTGTCATTCTAGGCCCCTACAGTGGCTTATATTAAGTTTACAAAAAAAGAAGCAATCATTTTTTTTTTAGTTACCAATTATTTTATGGTTTTCCTGCTGGTTTCTAAAAGCATTCCTCTTTCAACAAGCTTTCTAATGTCTTTAACCAGTTGGTATCTGTTTCATTTGCACCAACTGTATGCATAGGCTGCCATTTTAAACTAAACTTATAATAGTTTTTTTTAAAACTGTTTTTATATATGTAACTGTTTTGATATTTGTTGTTATATTGTAAATCACTTTCTTCTTTTTTGGTGATCACTCATAGCCAAGTAAGATTGTCTTCCATGAACACAGTTTTAACAGTGAGTCCGTAAGTGACTGTGGAGGCCAATTCTGGATCCACACGTCCTTCCACAGTGGGACATAGGTTTCCAGGCAGGAGTTGATCATGATGAGGGTTTTCCAAACATGCCTTCCTCTTAGCGCATTTCTCCCTTTCATCCTGAGTTCGAGTGTCTTCTAAGCCCATGACACCTTTGGTAAAGGCTGTTCTCCAATTGGAGCGCTCGCAGGCCAGTGTTTCCCAGTTGTCGGTGTTTATACTACATTTTTTTAATATTTGCCTTGAGAGAGTCTTTGAACCTCTTTTGTTGACCACCAGCATTATGCTTTCCATTTTTAAGTTCGGAATAGAGTAGTTGCTTTGGAAGACGATAATTAGGCATCCGAACAACATGACCAGTCCAACGAAGTTGATGTTGAAGAATCATTGCTTTGACACTGGTGATCTTTGCTTCTTCCGGTATACTGGCATTAGGATGCCTCATGCTAAGCGATTCAGAAATGAAATGAAATGAATAATAATAATAATAATAATAATAATAATAATAATGAATCATCCAGGAACAGGATATGTTTATAGATTAGTGAATATTTTGAGTTTCGTAAGTGCTGAACGTTCCTCTATTGATGGATCCTTCCAGAGTCCATATTTTATAATGCATTCAACGTGAATTGCTTGCACAAACCTTTCACAGAGGCTAGGCTATGTTCTGTCTTTATTGAGCATTCATTCTGATTTGTTTATAGTACGGTAACATAACAGTGACCATTCTTCCTGATTTGCTTACAGGGCACTTACATGTCTTCCCATTAATCATTGTTTGTCCCACACCTTCCCATGTTTTTCTGCACTTTCCTAACAACAAGAAGTCAATTTTTTAAAGAACAAAAACGGAAGGTGGGATTCTCCTAATGAGTCCTGTCAGAGGAAACCCGGCACAAGTGTGTTTTATTGCGCAATGGGGCTGTCATCCTGTGTGCCCCTAACATTGGCACAGTGTGTAGGGCCATGGTTCCCAATGTGGGGCACACCCTCCACAGGGGGGCAATTTGAGTATTAAGGGGGGCTATTCAAGAATGAGTTATTAATAGTGAATGGCCTTTTAGGCTTCCTCCACGTGAATAGGAGTTCACTTTTTGAATAATAAGAATTGTATGTCACCGGGGGGGGGGGGCATCAGGATTTTAAAGATGCTTAGGTGGGGCATGGCCAAAAAAAGGTTGGGAACCACTGGTGTAGGAGGAGGAAAGGAGAGATTGTTCCATTTGGCAAGGTGAAATGCTGGCCCTGGCAGAACAATTACCTTAGTGCGACACTTATTTCCCCTCAGAGCATTTGCTTTCATCGTGCAAACCCAAATTTGTGCTTGAACCCTCCCACAAGATTGTGACAGTCTGAAGGCACCCTTGTGTTAGTTTTAGTGCCACCATATCGAGACCAGAACACTTTTTTCTTTCCAAGCCAGATACTCTTCCGACTCTGCCTTTATTTTGTCTTCTCAGTTTGGTTCATTAGTGAGCTTTACAGCAGTCTAATTCCCAAAATCTTTTGTTGCTGAGATTTGTGACATCACAAGTCTGCAAGCTTTATCCTGCTGCCTAGGGAGGGGGAAGATAATCTATTTCTAGCGTTCACCTTGCTCAAGTTCCAAGTCTCGTTAAGCTCTGGCGCTGCCACAGCTCCCCATCAGTGGCTAGTGGGTTTTCTGCCAGGATTATGTTCTACGCAGTTGTATTCGCTTCGTTTCACTTCGCTTCACTACTACTGATAAAGCCAATGACCACAGGGAGATGGGAAATCAAGTGAGAATGGCTTTCCGCTTGTGAGCGTGACCTGGAGCCTTTGCCAAAACGTTGCTTGTCTCCGATAAGTTTCTGTATACCTTTGCATTTGAAGAGTTTGTTTCCCTTCCTGTCTGTGCCACTCATCCACTCTGTTTCCTTTCTGGAGAACCCTGCCTTAGGCAAAGCCTGATCAGATGCAATGAAAGCCAAGGTTCTATTAAGGTTACATACCGTAGAAGAGGGAATTTCAGCAGGTACAAGTTGTCATCCCATAGTATTGCAGGAGTGAGCGGGGCTCAGGTCTTCATGGCTGCCATGATGACCATGGGGCTGTCCCAACATGTCAGCACTCCCACCCAAATTCTCCTCAGCAGCAGCCCTCGTGGTGTCCCTCATTTGCTGTCTCGCTCACTGGCTCGCTCTCCCCTGCATGAAGCTGGCATGACAACAATCTAGTGCAAATACAGAGAGAAAGCAGTAAATAATAAAAAGAACACCTGTAACCATGTACATGTCTGCCTAGCTGTCCTTCTCTGAGTAGATTTTGTTGTTGTTGGGGGTTATGAGGCCCTGGAGTTTGCCCCCAAAGATCTAGACTTATGGGACCGCCTCTCCTGGTATGCCCCACAGAGGACCTTAAGGTCCATGAATAACAATAGTTTAAGGGTCCCGGGCCCAAAAGAAGCCAGATTATCCTCCACCAGGGCCAGGGCTTTTTCAGTGTTGGCTCCGACCTGGTGGAATGCTCTGTCCCATCAGATTAGGGCCCTGTGGGGCCTGATCTCCTTCCGCAGGACCTGTAAGACAGAATTATTCTGCCTGGCCTTCAATCTAGCCTGACCCCCTATTCCTTTTTATCTTCCCTTTTTTCTGAAGATACCCTTCTGGGTCCCCACATTAAAATTCTTCCCTGGTCTCCCTACTGGCCTAGCAAAATTAACTTGGCCAGTTAGCCCTGGTGATCCCACTGGTGTTTGTTTTTATGCTGTTTTTAGCTGTTTTTTACGTTGTTTTTAATCATTGTTTTGTATTTGTTGTTAGCCGCTCTGAGCCCAGTTTTTGGACCGAAGGGCGGGGTATAAATAAAAAATTATTATTATTATTTATTAGACTTAGCTGCACTACTGCTTATCTCATTTATTTGTTTTATTGTAAATTAGTCCACTCTCACTACCAGACTACAGATTCTGGCTTAATAAAAACTATTCCCCGCAAGCTTCTACCGTGTTCTCTTTCCAAAGTATATCATGCTTCCATAGCATGCAGGCCTTGAATTTTATTGGCTTTATTGGCCAAGGCTTTATTGGCCTTTATTGGTTCGGGAGCAGGAATTTCTCTCATCAGTTTGTAGGCATAAAGGTAAAGGTAAAGGGACCCCTGACCATTAGGTCCAGTTGCGGACGACTCTGGGGTTGCGGTGCTCATCTCACTTTATTGGCTGAGGGAGCCGGCGTACAGCTTCCAGGTCATGTGGCCAGCATGACTAAGCCGCTTCTGGCAAACCAGAGCAGCACATGGAAATGCCGTTTACCTTCCCGCCGGAGCGGTACCTATTTATCTACTTGCACTTTGACGTGCTTTCGAATTGCTAGGTTGGCAGCAGCAGGGACTGAACAATGGGAGCTCACCCCGTCATGGGGATTCGAACTGCCAACCTTCTGATCAGCAAGCCCTAGGCTCTGTGGTTTAGACCACAGCGCCACCCGTGTCCTGCTATTGATAGTGAGGAAGTGGAGACTACCATGTCTCTTCACTATTACGGTATGTGAACACCAATGACTAGGTTCATGCATTTGATCTTCAGTCTCATTGACCATACATTCTGCCTGCCATCATTGATATCCCCATCCAGCCTGATATGCAGTCTAGCAACAAAGCCTTTCCCTGTGCACATATTAGCTCCAGTTGATGATAATGCCAAAGGGTTGTCTTCCATCATTGTCTGCATGCAGCTTTCTACGGCTGTCATATCTTATTCTTGCTGTAGGGCTGTTCCTTGCTCTTGTGCGAGGGCACTGGGGTTAGCTGAAGTCACAGTAGCTTAATGAAATGTAATCTTTTCTGACATCTGTAACATCTGCATCATGGCAAAGGAAAATGCACACCTCCATCGCTTGGATATGAAGGAGCCCAGATTGCGAAGGAGTCTGCTCCAGCCATTTTAGAGCCCAACAGACTACAAAGTGAAAAAGTGTTTGTTATGCGGCTGAATTACCATGTATACAAATATTTAAATGCATAGGCTGCCGTTCCACCGGAGGACTCTCAAAGCAGCTTACAACCATCTAAAAATTATGAAAGACAATTAGATTACAGCAATGAACTAAATAAACAAGAAAAACCCTTCACAATACAAAAAACACACAAGGAGAACATCAGGAGTCACATTAAAAGAAAAAGAAACGAAAAGCAACAAAAATCCAATATCATAGCAGCAGAGCAATCGGGAATGGAAAGTTGTCCTAGATCAAAGTGTCCTTAGAATAATACACCCTTTGGCAAATTATTAAGGAGACAGCCAAGCAACAGAGCATAAAGAACTCCAAAGTGTAGGTGCCACAGCTGAGGGTGCTTCCAGTCTGTCATTCTTTTCAGCTGAGATTTGCGGACTCAGCTAGATTGGTGAAGAAAAAGTGTTGTATATGTGATATAACACTGTGACAACAGATGGCGCTGTGGAGTCCCATCTTTCCCTACTGGATTTCCCTGTATGGATTTACAATGCGTTTAATTAAATTGCTTCTTTAACGTGTCTGGATCCAGCCTCAATCACATACCAGCAAATCCAACTGAACAGCTGCTTCTCTATGAACTCCCTATGAACCACTCTATGCAGCGGGTTGGACTAGATCAGGGGTTGTCAACCTGGTCCCTACCACCCACTAGTGGGCATTTCAGGATTCTGGACTAGATAGTCCCTTCTAACTCTACAGTTCTATGATATCTTCAGGCCCTGGACTGATTCTATCCACCCTGACTGGCCACTGGAGCCTACTGGGCAGGAAGCAGTATATTAGGACTTCCTGTTTCAGCAGGAAGAGTCTTGCTCTAGCAACGAGGTCCTCCTGAACTTTGATGTCTTCTTGCATCCTTGCACATTATTGCAGCTTACTCCTCTATTCTGCCTGCCAGTTCATTCTTCGATCCTGACTTACTCTTTTTATACTGACCACTGGCTGGCCCTATGGTTCCTGCTGCCTGTCTGTGACCCAGCCCTCCATCTGCACTATGCTGATAATAATACTGATTTCACCTTCTGTGATTGCTGTTACAAGAATGGCCAAGACACGCCCTGAGCTCCTTGGTGGAAGGAGGATATAGAAATGTGAATGGATTGACAATGAAACACTCTGAATGCTCCAAAGCAACATATTGTTATAAATTTGTGGAGGGGGTAGACTCCCCAAAATCCTTAGAAGCAGGAAATGTTTAGAATTTAACTACCGGTAAGTCCCATGAGTGTCTGGATGTGGCAGAGATTCAGTTGCTGAGTATGGCTGAGTTGTTAAGCAAACAAAGTCAGGCGCCATTTGCAGAGACTCTGTACCAGGCAGCAGAGGGCTAGGTCCCCCCCCTTCAGCTCTGTGTTAGCTAGCAGAGTTGCATTTAGGATTGCCGTTTGCCTGGTGTGAACTGGGGGGGGGGAGTCAGTTTGCAAGTGGCAGCAGGCTGGAGAAAGGGGGGTCAGAGCACCACGTTGGCTGACAGTTTGAATCCAGGACTGTGGACATGGAAGAAACAGGACCCGCCTGGAGTGTGCTGTTGGAAGCGCCTCCATCATAGGCTCAGGTTGTATATATGTGTAAATAAACCATGTACCACAAAGACACCACTGTCTCCTCTGTGCCTCATTTTTTCCATAAGGAAGCACAGACCCTGTTAAGTGCACCTGGAGCTCCCTGAAATCTCGCACTGCTATGGAGATTGGGGGTGGCATGTAACAATATAAATCCTAGGACTATGATGAGGGTGATTAACCGAGGCACTCAGGAAGCATAGTGGAAATTGGTTGCATTCTATTTTTCCCCCAAGAGTGGAAATATATGAGCCGCGAGTTCTGAAAAGGAAGCAATCAAGGATGAGGAAGGAAACTGGCGAGCAAAGACGAGCTGTCGAATGTTTCACAAAGTGCTTATTCCGTCACTTTTTACAGCCAGTACTGATGGGATATACAGCCTACAAGCAGATTTAACGCACAGAAAGCAATGCTTCTTGTAGGCATGCATGAAATAGATCAGCCGTCCAGAGTAGTTTCCCTTCCCCACCCCAGTTCTCCTTGCCGAATCATCCTCATGTCTGCTCGTTTGGAAATTGCCATGATCATCCACACTCATTCACTGTCTCCCATGACATGTTCGTAATCAGTTCCATAGCCTGTTCCCTTCCCTCGTTCCCCATTTATATCAATGTCACCTCGCGTTCTTTAATATTCCAGGCAAAAATTCAGCTTCTAAGCATTTTGGATGCCATATATTCTCCTCCAAGCTACCTGTATAGCATACAGGCTTTTTTCTGTCACCATGAAAAACAGCTTCGCAAAGGCCCATCAGCAGTCATAGTGCAATTCCTCTACTCCTTCCAATTTCTGTGTCCTATTTGCTCAGCCCGACATATTTATTACTAGTTTCAGTCTTGCATGATCAACCTATCTAATGTGCTGTGCAGTGCAAAGCAGTAGGGAGAACTCAATAAAGGCAAGTCAGGAGTGCCAAGCTATTCCTTGGAGCTTTAGAAGAGGGAAACACTGCAACCACAAGTTTGTTCCGCTGCACTACACTAACAATATGCCTGCCGATATTTCTGGCTAAGGAGCAAGCCCAGGATTACTTGGCAGTGGATACTGAGAGATTTTCATTATTTACAATGGGAGATGGTTCCCTTAATACCTGCAGCCAAGTGTGTAAGCTCAAAGGGATGTGTTTTTTTTTTCCCGAAGAAGGTGCCAATTTAAACAGAAGGAAAAGGATGTGAGACAGGGGACTTAACATCTCCTGGGACCAACAGGAAAAGCATAAATTTTCACTTGTAGAATTTTGTACTAGCCCCAAATGCCAAGTGAGTCAAAACAGATATAGCATTTGATCGAAATAAATAAAAAATTGTCCAGTAGCACCTTAGAGACCAACTAAGTTTGTTCTGGGTATGAGCTTTCGTGTGCATGCACACTTCTTCAGATACACTTGGTGTTAGAACTTAAGTCTGCAATTCTAAACTTGAAACTAAGTTTCGCTGAAATCAGGCTAACATGCATAGTAACTGTGCTTTTTGTTCCATAAACACTGCCTGAAGATTGGCACAATTGGAAGTTACTCTATGATGTGTTTTTGTTTATATTTTAAAATCTGTTTTAAGAACTGGTGAAAATGCAGAGCAGAGAGAACCACCAGTGAGATGGAGTCAACTTTTGAAAGATATGCCTGGGTTACCTTGATTTTGCCACATGTAGAATGTGGTTTGGCTTAGTTGCTTGAGTCCTTTGGTGCTGCGGTGTATCTACATTGCCTCTTTTCTACGTTTGTTGAAAATTTCAGATTCTACATTGCACTGATCATGCAGATTAATCTTTCAAGAGATGAATATATGAAGCATCCAGTCTTTATGCAAGGGACTGATCTAGATAACTTTCAGATACACCAAACAATGATTATGTATTTTCTTTTAACAAGGCACAAGACAAGACTATGACACAATTCATGCAGGAGCATTTCAATTGGTGTGATCATGTTGATCATCCAGAGATCCAGAAACAGAATGTTCTCTTTTGTTTACAGTGTGGGGATACAGAATGACAGATAAATGTTGACCATGTAAGAATTCCTTAGCAATGAATCCATTGGCTGAAGGCATGAAACAATTGTCTGTGTCCATTTCATAGCATGGTGAAAACCAAGAATTTTTGGAAGTGATTTTCCTTGTAGGGATCATGGTTTGATCTCATCTCCTTCTGTATTATTATATTTTATAATTATCCTTTAAATTAAAAGCTGTACAGTGGGAAAAGAAGCAGGGTAATCATGAGAACATATGAAAGGGTGCTCCAAAACTGATATGTAGTAACCACTGCTGCTATCTCAGGCACAACAGAAAGAGATAGGGCGAAAGTAAGCCACTACGGTCTTTGCTCTCCTAACTAGTACAGACCAAAAACTTAGAGATAAGAGAAATCACAGGTGTCAACACATAACTGAATTGTTTTTATTCTTCCTTGGGAGAGTATGTGAACTCCATTGGGCAAATTCCAAGGACCACCAACGTTGTCCCTAGGCAGAAGCTGGGAGTGCAAAAGCAACCCCCTTAACCAAAGTGCTGTTGACACATGTTATCTCCCTGGATTTCTTATTGAGTGTTGCTGAGAAGCCCAGCACTGGATCATCTCTGTTTAAAGTCCTACCTTAAATTATCTCTAGACACTGACATATCATCTGGTCTCAACACTTGGTTAAAGTGGATTCCTTCTGTGGAAAAGTGGCTCTAAAGTGTCCAGGAGATTAATAATACTGCTTAGCATTTATAGTGTGTGTTCTGAGTGTTCAAAGCATCTGACATGCATTATGCCATTTACCCTGACAATACCCAATTAGGGCAGGTCAGTATTGTTATCTCCATATTGCAGATGGGGGGTTGAAGCTGAACAAAAGTGTCATGCTGAAAACTACCTAGTGAGTTCACAGCTCAGCAGAAGATATTTCAGCTGAGGAGCTCAATCCAATGGGCCCACTAATACCAGGCAGGTGCTTTGTGTAATGTTGCATCCCCAACAGCAAAGCACAAGGCACACACAACCCCTGCCCCTACTTGGTGGGCCTCAACCATACAGTTCCCGACTGGAAGAAATATCAAGAGCCACAACTTCTCCTTCCACAGTAGAGAGGCAAGAGTGGGAGATGCAATTCAGCAATTCAGGTAAGAACAGATGTGTAGATTGTTTGGATTTTGGCAAAGGCATTTTAAGAAACTGCCTAGGCAAACTCGCTTCCACCGCAGAGCGACAGCTGAGTCTTTGAAAGGCAGAAAAGATTTAATCAGTGAGTGATTGTCTATGGTCTTTACACAGTTGTGATTACTTTCCTTGAGAGCAGCACCTCTGAAATCCCTCTGGGTGATTATAATAAAGCAGCCTTTAGTATTTGTGTTTCTTTTTGACTCTGATCCCATCAAAGGACCTGAGGCTGTGCTTCCCCCCCCCCCCAGCACCTGTTTACTTGGTACCTATGAAAACCATGACACTGTTTCCAATATCTTTTCTTGAGATCGTTATTAGCTTTAGTAAGTCTTGTTCAAAATACACTCATGCACTGTTATTTTACCAGTAAATGTCTTCAGGTCTGCTTGGATGAACTGATTAAAAAAAAATTTAAGCTGGTTTCCAACCCAGCTGCAAGGCTGAGACTACCTTGATTGCCCTCGCCACTTGGATGGGCTACATCAGGAGATGTTTCTTTTGGAACTTTCAGTGGGTTTCAATACCAGCAGCTATTATATCCCTTTGGGTCAATTAGCAGGACAAAACATACTGTTTTGTGTTGGCTGAAGAGAAGGTCCCAGATGGTGGTATTAGGAAGGGGCCCTGAGGATCATCTGGCTGGAATATGCAGCTGTCTCATACGGGGATTGAACCTGCAACCTTAGCATTATCAGCACTACATTCCAATCAACTGAGCTATCCATTGGATTAACTCATTATTGCTTTCTGTTAGCTAACAGGTGAGTGTTGTAACCTTAGATCAGGTGACAAAGGTATTTGGTTGCAAATCTCCATTTTAAAGGGAGTTGCTTTTGAGTCTTTCATTTCAAATCCTGTGGAAGTAAGGAGGTCTAAATGACCCTCTCTGAGTGAGAGAGAAAACATCTCCAGGGAAAATGGATGCTGTGGGACGAGAAAGACCTTTGCCTATAGGTCTAGTTAGATCATTTCATATTTTCTAAGGTGCTGAGCCTGTGCTGGACAGCACAAGATATTGTATGGATATTTTTGGATGTATCATTTGATGTTTCTGTTTCGTTTTGAAGAGTTCTGCAAGTAAAAATTTGAATATTTTTATGAGTCTGGACAATGATTTCTTCCAAAATGAGTCGGTTATTATGCTTTATAGTTGCTTCAAGCTGTGCAATATTAGTACCTGCAATATTCTGCATGTAAAGGATGAGCTTCACCACTGAGCTGTGGTCCATCCTCTCAGGTATGAGTCTGCCTGAGAATGTCCATTACATTAGTGAAGCTGTGCTTTATGGCCTGCTGAATTGTGGTAATGAGCACAAAAGACAGGCCTTTTCAGCTTTGGCACCCAGATTGTAGTTTCTCACTGAACCCAGCTACTATATTTTACCTGACAGTTTTCAATGACTGCAAAGCTGAATATTTCATAAACAACAGCTCTTGTGTTCAAGTCAGTTACTGAGATTGGTAGTACAAAACAGTGAGCTAAAGCCTTTTAAGTCGAGATCTTTCCCAGTCTGCATCAGTATTGAAAATGTTTTAAATATGTTTTTATTGTTTGGACTTCGCCAATGTGGACTCATTTGGGTGGAAGGGTACTTCATACAAGAGAGGGAGGGAGGTGTGGCTTGAGAAGACAACTCAATGGTAACCAGGCCTTCTCAAGCATTGCTTCCGTTTTTGAAATGATTTCACTCACGGTAACATCGTAACAATTTCATTTACCTTCTCGAATGGACATTTTGATTCCTTTTTGCCATCACTAAGATTTCAGCCGTCTCCCTTTAATTCAAAGGCCTCTACTATTGCAGCATGTGGCGGTTATAAATCTTTCCATACTCCTCCTCAGGGAGGGGGCATAATGGGCACTCTAAAGACTCTGAGATGGCGGAAGCTAAGAAGAGTGAGGGGATGGCTCATCAAAGAGGCCCCTGGAGAAGTATTTGCCTTTGTCAGCTCTTGAAAGATGACCGGCTGTTAGATTAATCGTCCATAAAATATCATTTAGGCCATAGCGGTTTAGCTAAATATGTGGTCTTAAGAATTTCCTATGTTCCCCTTTTGGTTTTACCACAGATAGGAATAAAGAAGTCCAAGTTGGATATATCAGCTTTTTTATTGTGTATACTTTGAAGAGGAATATTCTGTCAAATATCCAGTCATACAGTTTTACTGCATTTTATTATGAAAGTCGTAACCACACTGGCCCAATATTCACCGTCTCACTTGACACACTTTTACCCTAACAAGCAAGTGTGACTCTAGTTCATTTGAGTTAAGCTGCTATTGGAAAGTGACAGAAAAAGAGCACCCTATGGTTGATGTCAAAACCAATGCTGCTTTGCTCGCTCCTTTACATAAAGTCATTGCTGATCATTTCATAGCACTTGTGTGGATGGAAGATATGAAGAAAACATCACACCTGGATCAGTATGATGCAGTGATACAGAGGAGGCCAAGACTCACTCCAAACATCATATAATGATCAGGAAAGCCACTAATTCTCACCAGCTGTTGCAAATGAACAGAGCGAGGTCTAGGCACTTTGTAGACTTGTTATGGTAACTGTTAATGAGGTAAATCTTTACTGTCACTTCAGATTTACGCATGGGAAACTGAGCCTGATAAATAGAGCATAGAGCGCTTTCAGGTCTAACACTCAGTCTGAACAGATTGCATATTCTGTTTAGTAGATTTTATTTAAGAGATTGCATGGTATCTTCACAAGGTGGCGCACAACATGGCCAATGACAAAAAATAAAACCAAAAACACAATCTAGGAATGTCCGCAACATTAAGCAGCAATAACAATAGGACCATGTTAAAATTAGCAGTAGAAGATACAACAGTTAATAAAACACAAATGCAGACCAGAACCAGAAAGCCAACAAATAAGGGGCTATATGTATTTCTATGTGTACCAGCTGAAGTTTCCAAATGGCCTTTCATGACAATCCCGTGTAGAGCACATTAGAGTAACCTAACCAGGCCATAACTAAAGCATCCGTCACTAAGCAAGGTCAGAATTCTCTAGAGAATGGGAGGCATGAGAATTGTAATTCAGCAACATCTGTACACATGATGTACATGTTAAAACCATAGGCTCATATACTAAGAGGAAAAAAGAAGCCAAATTGTCCAGTTCTTTGGACTTGATCTTATTGCTACCCAAGATACAGAAGTAGAAGCTGTTCCCACTTGCAATTGTAGCAAAGATCCATATCCCCCCCCCCCAAATTCTAAATGTCTAAAGCTTTATTGTCCTGAACAGCTACTAAATTGAGCCGACCTGCCTTGCCTATAATCAGACTGTAATATTGTGGTGGTTATGCAGTTAAACATTTGTCCAAGCCACAGCCCTGCCATCTGCTCCATATAGAAGGTCACCCTGCGGCTCGCTCCCATTTCTCATCTCCTTTATTCCCGAAAACAGGGAAAGGCCTATTTGAACTATTGTTAATTAAACATTTATGATGAATGAGGAAAAGAACTTAAGGCCGAGGCGGCAGCATTTCTAATCTGCCCTTTTTCAAGGCAGAGACTCAATGGCGAAAAGAGCAGGCTGTTCCTCCCTGAACGCACAGTAGCCACAAGCAATATAGTGCACATCTATGGGAAAGTTTGTAGCATTTCTCTGCTGGGGAGGGAATGGAAGTTTTATGGAGCTAGGCTAATGGACGGTTAGGAAGTAATGGACGGAAACTAGGTTTGCAGAACTACAAATATGTAAATGCTTTTGAGCTTTGTTTGTTTTAGTTCCTCATATTACCACATTCCTCATAGTTCCTCACCCAAAGCAATCCTACTCAAGCATAAGGTTAATAATTGTTTGTTCTTGGTTTGTGTTGTTAAACAAAAAGTGTTGCTAAAAGGATGAAGAAAAATCTGTGCTACGAAGGAAATTTAACACAGCCCCTGAGCACACTAGGAGCTTGCTTTGGGTTAGTGTGCTGCTAAATTGCACTTGACTTGCTCCTCTTGCACTAAACCTCTGGGAATTGTGATCCTTGTGGTGTGAAGAGGGCTGGAAATTAGACGAATTTGTATGTGTACGTATGAGAGGAGCAAATTATTCTCTCTTTTTTGGCACTTTTTAAAAAGCATGCTCAAAGTAGCTGTTTTCCTTTGGAAGACAAGTAGTTTCCCTCTTACTGCAAATAGCTGGTGCAGAGGGTCTTAATTCTGATCAGGGCTGTGTCAGCCACCTTCCCCTTATGCCATGGTCCTCATCTATCTTCATCTCCTCTTTCATAGCAGCTCCCCCCCCCACTCTTAAAGCACTCACTCCAGAGCTAAAGACATGAATGACATCACACATAGTTTGACCATCCTTCACACTGCAGATGCTTAACCAGACTTCACCTGTGTGTACTACAGTAAGGGAATCCAATCCCGTGACACCGCAGCAGGCATCCTTGGAGGAAACTGATAATCTAGGCCAGGGGTAGGCAGCCTAAGGCCCATGGGCTGGATGCGGCCCAATCGCCTTCTCAATCCAGCCCGCGGACGGTTCAGGAATCAGCATGTTTTTACATGAGTAGAATGTGTCCTTTTATTTAAAATGCATCTCTGGGTTATTTGTGGGGCCTGCCTGGTGTTTTTACATGAGTAGAATGCGTGCTTTTATTTAAAATGCATCTCTGGGTTATTTGTGGGGCATAGGAATTTGTTCATTTTTTTTTCAAAGTATAGTCCGGCCCACCACATGGTCTGAGGGACGGTGGACTGGCCCATGGCTGAAAAAGGTTGCTGACCCCTGATCTAGGCCCATTCCAATCTTGGTTCACAACCAGATTCAGGACTGAATCTGCTTTGATTGTCCTGATGAATGGCCTTTATAAAGAGAGGGGTGGGGAGAATGTGGTCCTGTTACTCTTACAAGATCTCTTATCAGCTTCTGATACCATTGACCATGGTGTCCTGGGTCATCTAAAGTAGACGGATATCGGGGCACTGTTCTGCAGTAGTTGTGGTCTTATTTCTGGGGGTGGTTCCAGAAGGCCACATTGGATGAGTGCCTCTCTGCCGCACAGGGCACTATGTTGCCTCTGGTGCTATTTAACATCTACACGATGCTCAGAGCAATCATTAGGCATTGAGAAGCAAAGTGTCATCAGTATGCTGGTGATACTCAACTCTAAGTTCTCTTTAACATCTCAACTGGGAATGCCTGAGAAGGCCCAGGTGCACTGGTGGGATGGATGAGGGCTAATAAACCAAGTCTGAATCCTCGCAAGATAGAAGCTCTGTGGATCACTGGTTCCTGTGTTCAGGAAGCTGCTAAGTCACCTGCCCTGGGTGGGGTCACACTCCCACTGAAGGAACTAGTGCATAGTTTGTTGGTACTCTGAATGCAGCTGTCACTGGAGATGTAGGTGTCCTCTGCGGCTAGGAGTGCCTTTTCCAACTTTGGTTGGTAAGATGGCGACAGCCTTTCCTAGATCAGCCACAGCTGTCCATGCATTGGTAACCTCATGGTTGGATTACTGCAATGCACTCTATATGAGGCTACCCTTGGGGGTTGGTCTGGAGGCTGTAGTTGGTGCAGAATGTTGCCGCAAGGCTGCCTGTGGAGCAAACTGCCACTTTACGTACACAGAAATGTGTGAAGAAGTAGGATCGTGTCTGTTGGTAACAGACCCTGAAGCCAGCATAGCTATCTGTTCAGCTCCTTCACATGAGCAGGTACCTTGAACAGCTCTAAAGTCTGAACTTAGTCTTCTAAGGTCTTCTTCCTTGATGTATGCCAACATCGAAGTCAAATCTATGTCTTTATCACACGTTTGCATCCTGTCCTTGCTCCACCATGAACATAGGTTAGTAGGTTAAGCTGAGATACTTCTATCCCAAGATAACCCAGCAAGCCTCATGGTTGAGCAAGGACCTGAACCTGGATCTCTCAACTCCAGCATGTCATCTGTAACACCACAGTGGTCTCCTGACCAAGTGCTTTCAGCAGGGCCAAGCCTCCAGGAGGGTTCTGCATATTCCCAGTGGACATCATTCAGTATAACCCAGGAGGACCTTCTATTTCAGTTCATCTCCAAAGCAACGTGAAAGCTTTGCCTACCAGAGATGCCTGTCATCACAAATGAAACTCATCTCTTGGAAGTCCTCGGAGGGACGGCACTATTGAAAGTTTGACTGCTGTTCATATATTTAAAGTGCATTCTCTAGCATGCTGTCCAAGGAAAAGAATCAGGTTACCAAGCAATGCGAACTGATGCCAAAAACCTGCCTTATAAAATTACCTGTGGAAAACTTTCTGTTCATGCTAAATACACGTACCAACTTGCCAATTCTCTACACAGCTGTGTCTCGTTTCCTGTTTGATGATGGCCAAGAAGAAAAGGAATTTGCCTGGTGCTTGTGTTTATAGTTAGAACTGCTCTGTATTCATTCCAGTGCATGTTCCGCTTCCCTATACAGGTGTCCTGCAATTGGACAACCAGCAGAACACACAGGCTCCTTTTGACTTTAATTATGTTTACTAGAAGTTTGGTTATAGGATGCGGGGGAAGGCACACCTGCTTCCTAGGCCTTGAACAACCCCTCTTCCTCGCATTGTTTAAAGGCAGTTCAAAGAGGCTTATCTACGGATGCTTTTGTCTCAAAGGAAATAGCATGAAGGCTTCACACATTTAAAGTTGAACTTCCTGGAGTTGCTTCCTGACCACTTTTAAGTGAAGTGGAGAAGCGCAGAGTTTTAAAAGATGTCATCCCAGAGAGGCAGGAAGTTTCAGGTGTGCTTTGTACAGCTGAATGCAGATGCATCTCATTTGCTCAGGACTGAGAAAAAAAGCTGGACTTGACAAGTTGCAATCCTACCCAGGGAACATCCACATGCCTTTAAATCCCCAATGTGTTATGGGACTAAGCAGCCACAGCTTCTCCCACCCAGTCGTCTCATCCACACTCTTTTCCAGGACTCCAGGTGTACTTGCCGGAGGTGGTGGGTGACAAAACTAGGAATGAAGGGAGTTAGAGAAGCTGTGGTCTCCTAGACTGAGACATCATTGGGAAATCTGAAGAAATCTGAATGTCCTCTGTGTTGCTGCATGACTCGCATCCCTAGCTTCTCCTGCTGAAATTATTTGCATCTAGTGATCATCCTAGCTGGGATTCTTGTGATACTATCAGGAACTGATTACACTGGGCAGTCCAGTTGACATAGACTGCATGTCCTCTCAATACTTTTCAAAATAAGATAAGATAAGATAAGATAATTTATTGTCATTGCACAAGTACAAGCACAACGCTATACAAGTGCAACGAAATTGTATGCCATCCCGTAAAAACAGAAAGAAAAAAACAAAACAAAAAACAGCACAAAACACACACACACCAAAAAAAGCCACACATACACATACATACACCCATCACAGCTCTCCAAGGTCATATTATCTGGTTACAGCATTTAAGATGGTTATAGCTCTTGGGTAGAAACTGTTCTTCAATCTATTTGTCCTTGATCTAAGAAACGAGAAATGAGATTTAGGACTCCGGTAACAGCACCAAGGTCTTCCAGTGTTTTGCTGAATCCTGGGTAACAATATGAATAGCTGTCCCTACATTGTTCTGCTCTGCAGCCTGTATAGTCTTGTGTGCTAAGATTCATAATGCTGTATTCAGTTCCCCTGTATATTTAGTAATAGCATCCAGTACAATTGTCTTATCTCATGTGTGCTTCCCAAAAGACCTTACACATAACCACTCCCCCTGGATGCTCTCCATCTGTCAGTTATCAACCTGTTCTATAGTTTAAATATGTGCTGCATGAATAAGTCTGAATCTTCCAACATTCAGTTTCATTGGCTGTCAATGAGTTCTAGTGTTATGAGGGATGGAAAAAAATCCCTGTTCTCTACTTTCTCTATGCCATGCATCATTTTATAAACTTCTATCATGTCACCTCTACAGGTGCAGAAACTCTTTTATGCAAAACTCGGTTCCACTGCCCACATAGGCTGCCTTTTGCGTCCTTTTGCAGAGGTCCATCACCCTTTGCAATTGAGGATCTGGTCCATGTGTGCAAAAACTGCATGTGCACATCAAGGTACATGCCAGGCTCTGAACTAGGTGGTGGTGTGGGGAAGTCTTTCAGTCTTGCAATGTAGCTTTCCATGTGCTAAATAATGATACCTGTTAATAGAACATCTACTTATTATGTAGGTGGTTATTCAGTGTCCAGTTGAACAATCTCTGCTTCAACAAAAATATGCACTTGAGATGGATGTGTTCGCAGACAGAAAGTAATGTCTGCCATGGAAAACTGCTGCTCAAAGTATCATTGGGAAGTGTGTAGGGGACTTTTAATGAAATCCATAAAACCCACACCCTTACTCCACCCAGTTTTAGGCAAATCATGCCACCCTTTTTGTATTTTTAAAAACAGTCACTAAGGCGGGCATCAAAAAAGGTACAGGGGCCAAGCCCCATCTAGGTCACTCCCTCCCCATATCTCAAGTAATGAAGCAAGTGATTCTTGGTGGCCTTATATATTGATTTCTCCATGGATAGAATTCCTCTGCTAAGCCATCACCACACTGGGTGGCCTTAGGCAAACCACTTTCTCAACCGCAGTTTCTCTTTCTCTGATATGGGTCTTATAATAATCTATTTCATAATGTTATTGTAAGAAAGAACAGAATAAAGATTACAAACGAAGTAATAACATTCTGGTTCAAAGGCATCAACAGAGTTTGCTGCATGTCAGAGAGCCGCAAATCAGCGCTAAGTGGTAGGTGCCTAACCCAAGTCTTGGATAGGGACTGGCAAATTCACTTCCCAGCAAAGATATTGGCATCTCCTTATTTATACAACCAGCAAAGACCAAAGACCAGCGCTGTGTTTTCTGGCTCAGTGATCAAACTGAAAGATAAGAAGGGTTCTTTGATCTCTGCTGAAAAGATTAATGTCAATGCAGGAGGATTAGTTCACTGCAGAGCTGGAGATTAAGTTTGCAAACTTTCCCATTACCGGCTCCCTACCAGGCAATCCCCACAGGCCACCAGAACCGTCCTTTGCCAAGACCCAATCTCCCATTCACCCATGGTTTCCTCTTTCACACTTGCCATATTAAAAGAATCCTCAGACAACTGGATTATTTTTATTTCAGACCTTCCAAGTGTCCATATTTTCCAGGGATGTCCCTGATTTAGAGAAGCTGTCCCGGTTTCTGATTTGATCCCAGAATGTCCCACTTTTCCTTAGAATGTCCCTATTTTCAATGGAGAAATGTTGGAGGGTATGGAGTTATCCAACCCCCAAGCCGTCAGGAAGCAATTCTGTATAGGAAAGCTTTTTTAAAATGTTTAATGTTTTATTATGTTTTTATACAGGTATATGTCGGAAGCTGCCCAGAGTGCTGGGGCAAACCAATAAGACGTGTATAAATAGTAAAATTATCATTATGGAATGGGACGTCCCTATTTTCACTGGAAAAATATTAGAGGGTATGTTATTTTTTTAAGCAATTCCAGTGCATAGCATTTCAGTTTAACCATATGCTGCAAGGACCTACAAACATACTGAGGTAGATGTTTTTGACCATTATTGGTCTCTCCTTCTCCTTCTCCCCCTTTACCATGTGATCTCTGCTTTCTCACAACCTAGCTCAAAGATAGGCATATCTGCCCAGCCAAAACATTTCCCAAGGATAGTGGGGTGTTGTTGTTGTTGTTGTTGCTGCTGCTGCTTCAGAACATCTGCCCGTTAAGTGGGGCTACTCAGACCTCAAAAAAGTCTTTGGCAAGCAAAATATGATTTGTGGTGATCACATGGCCTATTTCACAGTCTCCTATTTGAAGGGCAATCAGAGAGGTCAGTTCTCTGATGATTTAAAGATAAAGAACTGTAAGAAGGAAGATAAGTTCTTTAAAATAGGTGGACCATTACATTGACTTCTTTCTCACACTTCTAGCTGCAATCCTGAGTCCACTTACGTGGGAGTAAGCCGTATTGAATTCAGTGACACTTACCTTTGAGTAGGCATGTTTAGGATTGCAGCCTTGTTAGGGAAATGCTTGCATTAAGGGGACAATTTATTGCCTCAGTAGCAACTCCTTTTCAGGGCTTCCTGTGGACCCACAGATCTTTCCACAAACCATATCAAAGGGAGCAAAAGAATACAAACAAAGAGGAAGTCTTGGAAACCACCAGCTCTGGACCTTGGAAAGGTACCCCCAAAGCGGCCAACATTTGCAGTATAAGCAACTAGTAAGTGCGCCAGATGGAAAGCAAGAGAGATGTGACATTGATGGGAGTGCTGACAGGCTCTGAGTTCACGCAGTGTTCATTCATACTGTGGAGCACTCAAGCAGCTGCTATTCATACAGATAAGATATAGGCCTAGCCATTTCATTTAGAAGCAGAGGTCTATATGGGCTTGCCTGCATTACTAATTTTCTACGCATCACTGCCACTCGGAAACATCTGTAATCCGTGTCCAATGTGCACCATCTGCATTAACAGAGCTTGCTCTATCAAGCAGAGTCACAGCCTGCAAGAGTTGATTCACAAGATATAGCCCAGAGGGCAGGAGAATCAGCAGCAAGGGAATTGGCACTTTGGAAAAGGGTAGCGAAGAGCCTTGTCTCAGAATGAGCCCAGCCATGCTAGGAAAACCCATGTGGATATCAAAGATGTGTTTCCAATGCAGGGAGCACTAATCATATGCTGAGAGCAATACAAACAAATGGCACATCAAACAGAAGCAAGTGAGCCCGCTGTGTAGCTAAGCTTTCTCTCAGGCCTTGTTCTCACAAACAACAGATGAGACGGTAAACCTCATTTAGGCTACCATGGACTCAGTGCAGTGCTACTCATATCATTGCATGATCCTCCATAAAAAAAACCATATGCATATATTGATGATAGAATCAAAGATTTGAAAGGTACTTCACCTAGTGACCACCCTGATAGGTGGCCATCCAGCACCTAACAGAGCAGAGTCCACCACTTTCTAAGGCAGTCCGATTTTATACCCTCAGAAAGTTTTTCCTGGATCTAGACACATTTAAAAAAACGTTTCAGGAAAATGCGTCATAGACCTCATAATGGGAAATCGTGTTGCTGAAAGACGGAACTCCACAGTGCCATCTGGTGTCACGGTGCAGTTAAAATGCTTTTTCTTTACTATTGTCGCTGAGTCCCTGATGTTTAGCCTTAGGTTGCAGACACACTGTAAAGAAAGGACTGAGATGCTCACCATTTCTCAAACCAAGTCGTCACATATCTGCTGCCAAGCCTCTTCATATGCAAGATAGCCTACCTGAGGAAGTGGAGAAAGAGCCAAGGCATACACCATGAGCAGGAAAAGAGCTTTTAAAAAGCTGAGCTGCTTCTTGCAGCTCTTTCCCCTCCCAGCATCAGGGTTCCATGACAGGATCTTCCATGAAGCTGCCCAGACTTGCTGATTCTTTGTGACTAAACTTGAACGATGAGAGTAACGAATAGACTAGGATTGGTTCGGTTTTAGAACCACAGTGCTTGGGTTTATTCTGTATTCTGTTTGGACCTGCTCTCTGCTTTCCCCTTACCTTTAGTCCTAATAGGTTCCTAATTTGACTGTTGAAGTGTGTATGTTTGCCAACCTCAGGGTTTTAGAATCCCCTTGTGCCTGGACGCTTGGCATTCCATCTACTGGGAGTTTAGGACTGGAATTGTAAGTAATGACCAGCACACTCTTCTGAGGTTTGGAAGAGATTCAGAGAGAGTTTGGGCTGCCGCTACACTCTGAGTAAACCACAAAGGCTTGGACTGAGGAGCACTAGAGCACTGGCTCAGAACCTTTAAAAAATAATTGCTTTAGTTCATCACCAGTTCTTCCCATCTGTGTTACAAGAGTAAGTGGTAGGGTGGTAGCAGCAACTACTGGAGAGGAAGACCCACTGGCAGCACTTCAGGGCTGTTGTGTTGCAGTTGGGCAGCAAAGGGGGTGTGAGAGGCTTTCTTGGGCGTGCCCCCCTTTGTCACACACACTAAAAAGTTTGTTGCACAAAAGTGCCATTTTGCTCAATCTGGAATCACCCAGGACTGCAGTATGTCAAGGACCGCCTCCTTCCATATGAAGGAAGTAGTGGTTGTGATCTTAGTATCTGCTCCCACAACATTGTTGGGCAGGTGTGGATTCCACGTCTACTGTGCGGACACAAACAGAATTTTCTGCCAAGGAGTGTGGTGGAGTCTCCTTCTTTGGAGGTCTTTAAGCAGAGGCTTGACAGCCACCTGTCAGGAATGCTTTGATGGTGTTTCCTGCTTGGCAGGGGTTGGACTGGATGGCCCTTGTGGTCTCTTCCAACTCTATGATTCTATGAGAAGCACTGCAGGATAATACAGACTCAATCTGCAATGAGTTTTTGTTTTTGAAATGAAATCAATTTCTCAAGTTTCTTTTCAGGGCCAAAAAAAGATGTAGTAGATCTAGATTGTGTGTGGACCATGTAGGAAAAAAACAAGTACTTAGTCGGCATTGATTCTAGAATAAACTGCCGTGCGTATGCAGCCTTAAGGCTGTTTCTTGTAATTTGAAGCTGTTGGTTCAGGTCCTACGGTATCTGAAGAGAACAAATGTTTCCTCCACGTAGGACACAAGCAATCTAGGTGAAAAGGTAATGCTATATCCCTTTATTCATAATTTTGTAAAGTGTCATTTAGATGGATGGTGATATATAAATAAAGGGCTAGGCAATCATGAGAGAAATGGTAACCCTATTGATTCCAGTGAAAGGATACTGGACCTTGCTTTGGCTAATCAAGGAGACTGACATGTGCTTGCTTTGAACCTGCATATAGTAATTGAACTGCTGTGTTGTTTCTCAGACTCAGTTCCTTGTTTAGCTAGTTTTATTAGCCTGTTTCGAGGCATGATTAATACTGACATTCTGAGAAAGAAAATGTTCCTAGCGTATTTCCAGTTGTGTCTTACTGCACTTGAGTTAAAGGTAGAATTTTCCGTTGATCAGAAATGAGGAGCAGCTGGCAAAGAATTGGCACTGAATGTAATTATCTCTCTCTTGTCGAGGTTATGGTATTAGTGATCGTCACATTGTCAGGCTCCACAAATAGATTTTTGTATGAACAGTGGGTCTTGTAGATATGAGAAAGTACCATATTTTAGTTATTCTTCTTATCATCATGTAATTTTCTTATTTCCTTATCCCCAGGTATTATACCAGCATAACGACTTTTTTTAAAAAGAAGCTTGCTGACAAGCATTAAACACTACTTTTTAGTTTTAAAGTATAAAGAAATACATTTGTGAGTATTTCTAAGCCATTTATTTCATGGCTACTGGCCATGGTTTCTGAAAAGATTAATCATGTCAAGCCAACATAATGTCTTTCTTTGGTTAGGCTGCAATCCTAGAACTGTTTACCTGAGAGTAAGCTCCATTGAACTAGGCATCAGACTATATTTGCCTTTGATGTTCACCAAAGGCAAATACAGAAATCGATGAGAATAATATCAAATGCACACACACAAAATTAGGGCTAAGTAGCTAATGGGACTCACAGGCAGAGACAAGGCCAACTCTACCATAAACAGAGGGAGATGGTTGGCTCAGTTCTGGATGCTAGGAGATCAGCAATGGGAGCCTACCTTGGCTGTTGCTTCTGAGCTCAGTCATTTCCCTCTTCCCACCAGGCCAGTTTTACATCCCCTAAGCTGTTGTAACTGCTCTCAGTGCAGTGAAGGATGTTGTCCCATCACCAATGTTGAAGTACTAGTCAACTTTCAGTCTGGTAAGCTTTTGTAAGTGGGGTCATCCCACCAAGCATCAAAATGACTTGGGGATGGTGGCCCTAAGGACCTAGGTCAGTGATGGCTAACCTTGACACTCCAGATGTTTTGGGACTACAACTCCCATCATCCCTGACCACTGATCCTGTTAGCTAGGGATGATGGGAGTTGTAGTTCCAAAACATCTGGGGTGTCAAGGTTAGCCATCACTGACCTAGGTCCTAGGCATACAAAGGATGACAAATTCAATATGGGTGAAAATTAGTATAGTGCTAAGCAGGGTGTGCATGCAGGGAATGAGGTCCATTTGTGCAATGGGACTCCCCACACCCCTTCCCCAATGTACTCCTTATGAGCCCACTAAACCTGTTCTCAGGGTTTACACAATCCTCCAGGGCTCCATGTAGGGGAAGGGAAGGAGGAGAGGGAAAGATCCCTTGTAGAAGCAGACCTTGTTCTGCACATGCAAAAAATTAGTTGAATCCTGCCCTGTTTTTCTTTTTCTTTTGCTGCTGCATCGAAAGGGCTTAATTATTAGAAATTTGGGGTCCAAGATGGTGTAAATAGATGAAGATCCCCCCTACAGAAGTTCTTAACCCTAACAGAAGATGGGCCAATGGAACGTGCTGCCTTTGGAAGCTTTCAGGTAGGTTCTTAACAAGAATTTATCTGATGCTTTGAGAATCCTAGCTTGGGGGGAAATCTGAGCTCGATGGTCTTCTGTCTTCTGCCAACTTAAAAGTCTATGCTCAGCATGATGCAGCAAATCATCCCTCAAGGCAGAACTTTGCGCTCCTTGCTCCTTCTTACGGTTATCTCTGCTTGTCCAGTCATTTGAAGTGCAGCTTCCCTTGTGTTTGTGTGGGCTGCATGATCCCTTGATTTTCACAAGCTCTTGGTTAGTATCTCAAGAGACATTCCCTGCAGTGTGAGATGAAGTGTGAGAGCCAGGAAAAAAATGTATGAGAATTTATTAATCAAGGAAGCATTGAGGCACAGATTCTTTTTTATTATTGCGCTCATAAAATGGATTACTTGCACTTTAATGAAACTTTGACATGATGGGGCCGGGGGCCGGAGAAATGCATTTTAAAATGACCTTATTAGCCATTTCTAAAATCCAGGCACAGTTTGGTAACCCTGACAATCCTGTATATACTGACCTGGATGCTTTTCATTCTGGGCTTTTTGCAGCCCCCTTCAACCAGAAAATCTGCTTTAGGTACTCTTCCTATACAATAAAATGGCAAGAGGGAGCCTAGCTGTATACATGGATTTAAATTCTGAGCACTGAGTATTTGATCATAAGCTAAAAGTGAAGTAACACATGGATTCTCTAGAGTTTACCCTTATTATGGTCAGAGTTTGGTAACTGGCTTTGACTGGTACTGGTACCAGCTTCCCCTCTTTCCTATATGTACTTTTAGAACAGTGTTGCAATAACCATAATGGCATGATGCCCACCACATTCTTAATTTTTTTCTATTGTTATGCCAATATGTTGGGTGGAGTTTCCCACTGTTTGCATGCAGAACAGAAGCATAGATGTGATTTAGGTCTTCAATATAGGGCTGCAACATTAAGCCTAGGAAAGGAGCGTTGGGCTTGAGGGAGAGAGAACAGTGTTCTCATGGAAATAGTACGTCTTTGCTTCTGTAGTCTCAATGGGCAAGTCCTAACTAGTCTGCAATAAATAGTTGATTCTATGCTATTCAATGGATAGTGTGGAGATGCATGTGTGTGTGAGAGAGAGAGTGAGTGAGAGTGAGAGTGAGAGAGAGAGAGAGAAACTGGGTTGCCTCAGCCTCTCTATTTTCCAAAGGGCAATTTACCTGCAGGAGAAGCAGGGTTTGAGACAACACTTTGGAAGATTGTGCGCAATACACAGCAGTTAGAGAGAGAGAAGGAAGGCAGAGATTTAGCTAAAGGTGAAGCAGCTGTGGCTGTGGGGGGGTTCCTCTCTGTGGGAATGAGATGCAAGATAGAGGATCTGCTGCCTTGCTGTTGTGCCTGTTTACCCCCACTTGTGCTCTGCTTGCATATTTATTTATTTCAAAACACCAACTATTAAAAAAGAACTGTAACTCTCCCATGCTCTTTCATCCAAAGAAAACAAGACAATGTGGTGCTCCTCTGGAACATCTCACCAGTCAGGAGTATATGTAAACCCAGGGGTGAGGAACCTGTGACCTTCCAGAAGTTGTTGGACTACAGTTTCCATCATCCCTGACCACTGGCCATGCTGGGTGGGACTGTGGGGAGTTGGAATCCAATGACATCTGGAGGGTCACAGGTCGCCCCTTCCCTGATATAAATTGTGTGTGTGTTTGTCCCCGCCCATTGCATTATCATCGTCATGTTGTGACCCTTATTCCCTTATTTTCTTTTATATGTACTGGGGTGGTGGTGTACACATGCATTCAAGAAAGAAATGATGTGAGGGTTATATCCTGCTCCAATGATGCTATACTCCATATCTGCAGGAGTGGTAGCCAGGTGTTCCACTATTTCCCCTGACCACCACCATCCGTTATAATCCTCCAGAATCAGAATGATCCTCCTCTCTTTGGAGGCCAGAACCTGGCAGTAGCTCCCATCTTCTGTAGCGGAGACTCGCCAGATCGTCTTCTGCAACCGATTAGCAGTTTCCCCCCTCTGAGACTGGCCTGTTGTCAGCAGCCCATGCCTCTATGCTTGGAGCAGGAGAATGAACCGCCACCTGGCAAGTTTGGCTCCTGCCGTTTCCTCCTCACAGTACTGTTCTATAAATCAACATATAATGAGTTAGCTAAAGCAGACAAAGGATTTTGCTAGATTGAAAGGAGCACAGTAGGCCTGGAGAGGCTGGAGTAAGTGGAAACTCTTCTATAAATATCCTTATTATTCTGAATTTCTGCCTTGCCCTGTGATTTGTTTAACCTTTTCAAACAAAGGAATATGCAAATAATAAGCACACAGAGTGATCAGCTACTATGCGGTGTCTCCAGCTGTTCCCTAATACACAGAATCAGAATGGCTTGGATGCTCTGAATCAGAGGGACTTGTGTCTATTAGCCAGCTCAACAGGTCACACCATACTGGCTAAGCCCCATCTCCCAGCTTGTTGGGCCTCTGCTCATAGCCCTTACCATTCTGGGCCAAGGTGATGGTGATGGTGGTGGATGACCAGCTGGAGGTATGCCTGGAGGAAATTATCTAGACCCATTTCAATTGAGTTTCAGGCCCAGTTTTAGCACTGAAGCAGGCTTGGTTGCCCTAATTGACTTCCTCTAATTGTAGAGGGACAGGGGGAGTGTGACCCTGTTGCTTCTTCTCCATCTTTCAGGCTGTGGGCACACAGCTTTTTATTCTAGCCCACACCATACCCTCCAACATTTCTCCAGTGAAAATAGGGATGTCCTATTCAACAACAACAACAGCAGCAGCAGCAGCAGCAGCAACAACAACAACAACAACAGGGTTGCTCCAGCCACTCTGGGCAGCTTCCACTATACTGTATATAAAAACATAATGAAACATTAAACATTAAAAAAACAAAAACTCTTCCCTATACAGGGCTGCCTTCATATGTGTTCTAAGGGTTGTTAGTTGCTTATCTCCTTGGCCCAGGGGTTGCATAACTCCATATCCTCCAACATTTCTCTGATGAAAATAGGGATGTCCTAGGACAGTGATGGCTAACCTTGACACCCCAGATGTTTTGGAACTACAACTCCCATCATCCCTAGCTAACAGGATCAGTGGTCAGGGATGATGGGAGTTGTAGTCCCAAAACATCTGGAGTGTCAAGGTTAGCCATCACTGTGGACCTAGGACCTAAGGAAAAGCGGGGCATTCTGGGTTCAAATCAGAAATTGGGGAAGCTTCTGTAAATCAGGGACTGGAACATAGGGAAACATGGGGAGTCTGCTGCACATGATCTAGACCTTCTGCATATATATTTTTGCCTGTGAAAAGTACTTCTCGAGAAACTGCTTTCATTCTGAAGAAAAAGACTCATTGCAGATTATTTTATTTAAGACATTTAATACCCTACTTAATTATTTGCATTTATAGGTGGTGTGCAGAAAAATGAATGGGACAATAAAACAGTAACAATGTCATAAAATCAAACATTACATTCAGTGCCGGATTTACGTATAAGCTAAACAAGCTATAGCTTAGGGCCCCACTCTCTTGGGGGGCCCCAAAAAAAATTAAAGGAAAAAAAACTGGATGTACATTTCCAAAATATAAGATAAATAAAAATAAAACCTACATACAGCAACAGTGTTTTGTGTTGTGTAGGCTCCTATGATGTACTGGTAAGTAATGGGCCCTGCCTGCTAGCCTGCTCCCTAAAACATCACATTATTTTGTTATGTGCAAATGGCTTTAGATACCTATTAGGTCAATAAATTACCATATAGCATATATTCAACACAAAAAACAGCGACAATTTGTTGTTGACAAAGGACAGCTGGACATATAAAGGGCCCCATTACCTTCAGTAGCTTAGGGCCTCATCAAACCTAAATCCAGCCCTGATTACATTGCAATGACTTCTGGAACAAGGAAGTCTTAGTCATGTTTTGAAAGTTCAGCAAGGAAAGGTGCGTTTCTAATCTCAGCTTGGTCCTCCAGCACCCCACTGCTACCTACTCAGTATCCATCACATGAGGCAGCTGCTTCATTGGTTCATTGTCTTATCTGAGTTCTGGCAACATTGGGGTGTTTATTCTGTTCTATCATTATTATGGCTGTATATCACATAATTAAAATTACCAATCATGGACCAGAGTCTCCTAGTTATGGAAGTTCCAGAATGACATTTTAAACATTGGTTTGTGGCACTTTAAGACTAAATACATTTAGGAGAGTATAAACTTTTGTGCAACTGCTCCAAGAAATCTACTTGACTGCAATCCCATACCTACTTACCTGGGAATAAGCTGCACAGAACTCAGTGCTGCTTCCTTCTGAGGAGGCGCACATAGGATTGCACTGCTAGTATTTTATGGGGCAGTAACCTTTTTGCTGCCATAGACTAACACAGCTACCCCTGTAGAAAATTACAATTCAAATGCTATGCAAAGGCAATATTCTAGCTGGCAATAGATTTACTATAGCAGAAACCAATTAAAATTGCTTCCAGATGCAAGGAGGCCAAGCTACAAAATGACACTCTGCCCTCAGCAAGTAAATGGGCTGGGTAGCCACAGCACAGCCAGAAGCATCGCCTCAAGCCTTCTGGGATCCCCTCTCTGCTAGGAAGAAAGGGATGCAATTGATGCAAAGGAGTTCTGAAAGGCAAATAATTACATTGGCTTTAGGACCCCATCAAATCAAAACAAACATCTCCACTCTCTGATGGAAGAGTTGCTAGCAAAGACCTAGGATAGGGAGTAAATCATTGTACTCCCAGTATAGTTTTAATAATGCCAGGTTCTGGCAGTAAAGAGGACTGATCCTGCTGCCTAATGGAAGAGCAAATGTTACTCTTGATCAATATCATACAATGTCATTGTAGTTTTCCCTCTTGTAGGTTGCATATTTCAAGAAACTTGAATGGCCAGCTCAAGGGCAAAGCTTGTCTGAGAAACATAGCACCTGTGAATTAAATCCAAAATGTCTGACCCATATACCATAGTTCTTCTGCCAGCATTCATACATATGCAGAGACGTTCACAAAGGTACATAAATAACACCACAAACTTCTCCCTTGCTCTTGCATTCTCAGTCCTTGTGAAGTCTTCTGATTCTCATGCTGAAGTGGGAAGAAAAGACCACATTCTACAGAAGAAGGAGAAAGCAAGCAAATCATGGGTGCATGATATCAATGTATTAAAAGTGTATGTGCATTATGGACTGCGTGATGCTGTAGAGAGTGCCTGTCACTGCCCAGGAATTCGTAGCATGGATAGTGCAATTTGAAAGTTTGGACCCATTACACCAAAAATTGATCAAAGTCATGCCAAGTTCATGTTTCAGTCTGCTATCTTGAATCAAAATGGCACCCAGAAATCAAATGTGAACCCTCATGCTGTGTGTTACAATATCACTTCTTGATACATTAAAAACTGCAGGTTACTGGAAAGAAAAAAGAAAAGAAGTGAAGGCTCCAAATGAAATAATGAAACAGAAAAACAACAATGTAATAAGGAAAACTCTAGCATGCACAGGCAAGCCTATTATAGCAGTATCGGGAGATTTATCAGTGGAAAGATCAGTCATGGTGGACAAGCTTCTGAGTTCCCTACTCCTGATCTTAACCTCCAATCAATGCAGTCACATGAGAGAGTTAGGTGTTTTCGGTATGTGGGCTCCTCAGAGGCAGAGGACTCTGGTAACTGCAGCTCAGAGGAAGAAATAGATCCCCTCCTGAGTAGATGGACAATGGAGCATCCCAAGGTGTCTCTGCTGCCAGACTCTGATGGCTTGTCTGCAGACTCTGTGAGGGGTAAATGACAGTTCCTAGGATTCTCTTGCCTGGTGTGTGTGTGTGCTTTAAATGTAAGATTTGCATGCAGCCTGTAACAGCAGTACATACATTGGTATATATATATAAAATTCATATAAAATCTTGCATAAGACCATACACAAATGGAAATGGATTTTACTCTCCATCCCAAAAAGCACAAGCTTCCATTTTGCCCGTTGTGGAACACGAAAGCTGGCTGGAAAAGACTGATGTTGAGTTCCACTCAATGTGGATTCCAAGTGATGGAACAGCAATGGATACTATGAATGAAAAATTGGAATGTGTGGAAATGATTGTGCCAAATGTGTGCACAGAAAATGTGCATCTCCCCCCCCTATAATTTTTATTAAATGTTCTGCTTTACATTTTAGAATATTCATTTAAATAACCTTAAAATATCAATGACTTCCCTTCTTCTCTTTCCATGGTTCATTTTGCACAACATAAATCTCTGCATATTTTATATATAAACCATTCAGTATTCCTTTATTAGATCCATCAAAACTTATTTCCACTGTTGAATTTATCTTAATGCTGCCCATGTTTTCAAATATACACAATTTTCCTCCATATAGTCAATCAACATTTTCCAATCTTCTTTAAACATATGTTCTTCTTGTTCTCTTATTCTATATACTAGGTCTGCAAGCTGCGCGTATTCCATCAGTTTAAGTTGCCATTCTTCTTCGCTCGTTTTCCAGGAAATGTGCATCTTAATGAAGTCCCCATTTGGAAGCACTGTAGGATCTGCTCCCAGCTCATGGTGGGGCAATTAGAAGATCCTATAGACCTGGCTAGGGCTCCATTTCAACTATGCTCTGCAAAATACCCCCATCCCAAGGTAAGATACAACATACAAATGGAACTCAGCAGACATGTCAAAGTCTGAAAACTACCGTGCTACAGGTATCAGAAGTGGGTAATTGCTTTTCCAGAAAAAAACCCATTGAAATATAGTGTTGAGAGTCTTCACAGCCTAGCCTCCTGTCACTGGGAGTCATATATTCTACACCTGGATGAGCTGGATAAGATCTTTCTACTGAAACCGGAGATTTCTCCAAGCACCTTAGTGAAGGGTTTACTGCTAAATGTCTACTCCTCCCTTTTCGAAGAATGTAACTGGGTTGGGAGGAAGGAAAGCTTCTGTATTCAAACAATCAACACCTCTGGCAAGGTACCTTATCTGCTTAATCTCTTACAGCAGAGGGTAACTTGTTCTAGGGATTCACTCCTACCGGGTAAAAGCAGCTCCACCCATAAGCTGGCAGAAATTCATTGATCACATTCTCTGGCATGCTGAAGAAAACAGCTGCAAAACTCCAGCTGACATACAGTACTAAGCAGAAATAGTTTGTTTCTTGAGTGGCATGTTATTACAGGACTCAGGATATTCTGAGAGCTAGGAATATGAGGCCACAGGACTTGGAAGCAGTTACAGTAAGTTATGGCATTTTGAATGTACATGCAATGTACTATTCAGTGCTTGCAGTTTCTAGGGAGGACACTCAGGAGATTAGCAACAGATAAGGGGGACTTTTTGCATCTGTGACTGCAATTCTGTGCATAAGGTCAAATGAAATAACAATAATTTCAATGGAGTTTACCTTTGAGCAAGCATGATAAAGGTCATATTCAGAATGAGGATGGAAGGATCTTCCAATTTTGGTTTTCTTCATTTCTCTTTTTTCCAGTCTTAAACCCAGTTCTCCACTTTTCTGTAGCAATTTGTGAATTTTTGTTTTTTAAAATGCCTCAGGATTTTTCTCCCCTGCTTCCTGCCTCCTCCAGTCACAGTCTGTACTCCCTTTCTCCAGGCATCCTGCTTGTTACTCAGGTGCAAGCCTCAACTCTCTTGATCCACCCCCACATGTACCATGTTCTCATTCCCACTTTCTTCTCTATTTTTATAATCTTCATATTTACACTCCCTCTTTCTGTTTTGCCTTGCCTTCTAACCCCCACTTACTATATGGCCCAGGTGAGTCTGTGCAGAAGGGAAAGCTCATATCCGGTAATTAAATATCCTGGCAGCAGGTGGAAAGAAGAAATAACTATGCTCACCACTTCCGTCAAACAGAAATGGAAAATACCTGAGTCCTCTTAATTTGGAAGGTACGCAGAGAGACAGATACACACTGAAAAGCTTCATTCAAGTTCCTCAGATCTGTTCAGACGTTGCACACCTGACAACTGTGAAGATCCTGCATCTTCGCAGCTTAAGAATCCACACTGGTTAGGATGTGTGAGGGTAATGGGTTAAGGAGGGGGAAAGCAAGTGCAGTGAAAAGCTGGTGGAACACAGGGTTGTCTGGCAATTGTAGAAACCAGTAGCGCAAGGAGCTTGAGGCAAAAAGCAAGCACGTAAAAGTAAAGGTAAAGGGACCCCTGACCATTAGGTCCAGTCGTGACCGACTCTGGGGTTGCAGAGCTCATCTCGCTTTATTGGCCGAGGGAGCCAGCGTACAGCTTCCAGGTCATGTGGCCAGCATGACAAAGCCGCTTCTGGCGAACCAGAGCAGCGCACGGAAACGCCGTTTACCTTCCCACTGGAGCGGTACCTATTTATCTACTTACACTTTGATGTGCTTTCGAACTGCTAGGTTGGCAGGAGCAGGGACCAAGCAACGGGAGCTCACCCTGTCGCGGGACTTATGATCAAGCACTTATTAGGCACCAAAAGTCTATATCTAAGTTCAGCAAGCCTTTTGCGCTGATATTTGTCCTAAGAACAAACTCGCCAAGGCTCTCCCCACCCCCTCCAGTTCTCTTCCTCCTGCTGCAAAGCACACTGCATTGCATCCACAGTCCCAGTCACTGATCAGAATCAAGTAACCCTGAATGCTAATGCCTGTATACTGATAATATATTCTGCATTTGGTGTTGCTGAGAAATGCTTGGCCGGTGCGGGTATAAAAATAGACTCGTGAGCCTGGGGAAGAAATAATGAAGGCATCCATCAGGCCCGGCTTAAAGTCATAGGGAAAATATCAAAGTAGCACCACTATTGAAATAAGATTTCTTATTGTTTTGACTGGTGTGAAATACCACTGCAAAGCCCTCCTGGAAATCCAGATCCTTTGAGGGCAGCCCAGTCCTCAAAGTTTTGTGCTGTCTCCAAGCCAATGGAAATGAACAGGGCATGCCTGAAACCATCTGAGGATTGTAGCCTGCCTGTAGGAAGCAATGCTTTTTAAAAAAAAGAAACTTCCACAGCAGCCTGATACTTTGAGAAGGCTTTGCCAATGCTCACATAAATCCCTCCGTTTTGCTTCTCCTGGGTGCGTGCTAAAGTCAAGGGCGTGTTCTGCGTTATTAATATCCTCCTTGTTATTTTCCAGGTGCCTTCCCTTGCAGCCTTCTGCTATTTGCCTTAGGGAAATGCTTGAGCTTTAGCCCTGGAATCAGATCCACATGGAAGTGGCTGCCAAATGCAAATCTCATCTGCTTTGGAAAGTTTCGCCTACCAATCGGTGAAGGTTTTCAAATCATATAAACTGCAGCAATTAAATGCGTTAATGAAGTGTGGCAGCCTCATTAGAGCGTCCCCTCTTCTCTGCGGAGTTCCTGGATGTAATGCACCCTCGGAAATATTTTGTCCATAGATTAGATTGATCCGATTTGCATCATATTGCCCGCGGCTCCTGGATGACTGGAGGACTGTGAACTCTTAACCTGCACATAGAACTGTCATCTGGCTCAGGATAGGAAAAGCCAAAAATAGTGGCCTTCAAATTCATTAGCATCACTGCCTTGTATTCCAAAGTAGCATGATGTGACTCATCCCATCAATGCAAGGTTTTCTCCTTGCTTAATGGAATTTTCATCCCTCTCCTCTCCCCTGTGCGCCCCCTAAATCGGTTCAGATTTGGGGAGTGTATGTGGGGGTGAGAAAAGGAGTTCATTGTGCTGATGGACACAATGATTGGATACTGCCCAGTATATCTAAAGCAAAACCCAGAATAGTTAGTTTGATGTGCAAGGTTTGGATGAAACCCCTTTGGGACATTACAAGGAATTATCTGGATCTCAGAATGGATTGTTATGAATGAAATATATTATAAGGATCATTTCGTGCACTAATCTTGACTCCTTACCTGAAATATCATACCCAACATGATGATTTCATAAGTGACTACAGTGACATACATTTGGTCAAGGTCATGAAACCCTGTTTAAATTCCCATGTGATGAGTCCACCCTCTCTCTACTAACTGAATAACATTCTGTGGCACTTGGATGCAGAAATAGTCAAGGAAATTGGCTATTAATAAATATGCATTAACAGTGCAATCCTATACATGTCTACTCAGAAGGAAGTCCCCCTGAGTTCCCTGATAAGTGTATTGCAGCTTAAATGGGGCATTGGTCCTGGCATCTGGATTCAGTGCCAAAGTCCAACAATGAAACATGATGTAACTTCTTGTTTTAAATAATTTTACGTCACTTTTTGTAGAATCTCTGACTGCACCCAAGGAGATCACACAGTACGTTTTATACTGTATATATTCACACAGAATGAAAGTTTATTTATTTTACCAGTTCACAGCCATCAAAGCTGTCTCCAAGATAAAAATTAGATAAAAATACAAAAAAAATACAAGCTCTAAGAAACATGCAAACCTATTTCTACAAACCCTAAAAGCAACAGAAGAGCATTTACAGATATGCAAATAATAGTCCATAAATGAGTAGTTCAAGTCAGGGCTTGTTGTTATAGTTCTACTTTCCCAAACATGTTTATTCTGCACATGATGGTTCTATGAACAAGGCTCAGCTGAATAGTGAGTGCAGAATGTTAGCATCATTAGAATCCTTTGTCTTAAAGTGAATCTCTCTCCGTTTTCAGCTGATCACTTGCAAAGCCCATCTTTTCCTGTTTGCTTGCCAAGCTCTGCCAGTTAACTTTCCAGTGCCATTAAGAAATTTCAGAAAAATAAACACAGGCTTTGGAGTGCGCAAGCTTAGGAGTGGGAACCTTTTTCAGCCCAAAGGCCACATTGCTTTGTGGACAACCTTCCAGGGGCCGCATGCTGGTGGTGCACAGAGCAGGAGGCAAAAGTAGATGGGGCAGGAGATGGACTCTTAGTCATTCAAAAACCAGAGGTCTTTTTACACACACACACACACACACACACACACACACACACACACACACACAAACCTTTGCCACCTTTGCATCCAGGCAAAGAAAAATACATTACCATAGTTTAAGGATGCTTTCTAGTAGCCAGACCAAAGCAGTGAAGGAAGGCAAGGAGCAGGGCTGGAAAGGGGTGTGGTCTGCAAAAGGGGTGTGGCCTAGGGAGAATCTCAAGATTCAACTAGTGAGGCATTTGCCCCATGGGCCTGAGGTTCTCCATCCCTGTTCAATATACAACCCATCATCCTTAAACCTAAGGAATCTTATTGTCTGAAGGGATACAGTTAACATATCTACAGGGCTACCTCAATTGTACATTTCATTTTCATTTCTCCCTCATCTGGCACCATGAAGATTGAACTTTTATACAGCTATCACAGTCCAAGAAAGCATTTCAAGCTGCAACTGCTATGTTTCCCCACTTTTATCTCTGAAATTCCCATTTATCTGTGCTGGCAATTATTTTTTATTCACAAATAGCACTTCATATGATATATGTCTAAGAAAGTTTCAAGATGCTCTGATACTGTCATCTGATGTTTGTTTCTTATTAGGTATATAGTAGTGAGGTATTTACTGACAGTAAATAGAGTGCTCTGTTTATTTATTTTCTATAAAAGTAAGTGGCTTCCATTGACTTCTCTCCTCTCCATCATTTATTTCTTAAACGGTGCCTATTGCTGTACCAGATGCCACACAAAATTAAGTGTTATGAGCCCACCTACGGGCTTACAATTTCATAAAGCACAATTCACAAAGAATGAAAACCAGGGAGGGGAGAGGGGCAAGGCAAGAGAAGGGTTCCTCCAGACGACCTGCTTATTGAACATATATCCTGATTTGCTTGCACAAAGCTTATGCAGAGGTCAGATTATGCTTGCTCTTTACTGACCATTTGTTCTGCTTTGTTTGTGGGGAGCATATACATCTTCCCATCACTCAGTCATGTATTCCACACTTTAAAGCACATTTCTTCATCACTTGCTTAACCACAAAAGCTCCACTTTTTAAAAAGTGGGTTTGTTGCAGCAGTGCAACAGAACACTTTAATCTAGTTTAATTGTGCAAAACTCTATTTCCAGTATGCAACTGAATCCCTTTCATGAATGAGTGATAGTCTGGAGGCAGCCTCTACCATACTGCCTTCAATTGTCTTTTCTCATTGTTATTTCCAGTCTAACAATGACCATTCATCTTGCATTCATCCTGATTTCTTTGTATGGAGTTTCTATATCTTCCGGTTGACCATTCATTCATTCCACACTTTTCAGTGCACTTCCTCAGCACTTTCCTAAGGAAAAAGGTCCATTAAAAAAAAAAAAAGGTTTTGCTGCACCGGTGTAGTTTAAATATGCGAACCTAAATTTCTTATAGGTGCTTGAATCCCTCCCACAAAATGCTGGTGGTTGTGGGAGGCCCAAGACTGATCACAATGAAAAAAGCAAAGTGGAGAGACATGTTTTTGAAAGTGTCTTACATAAGGGAAGATGAGAAGCCAGCTGGATCAATGGTGCAGTGCTCTAGGACAGTGTTTCTCAACCTTTTCGGGGCAACGGCACACCTGTCTCATGAAAAAAATCTCGCAGCACACCACCACCAGAAAATGTCAAAAAATCACAAGGAGACGCTGTGCACCCACAAAATGGCGGCGGCAACGTCGCCATGGCAACGGAAATCACGGAGCTATGCGCCCAAAGTAAAACGGCCCAGGGAAGCCTAAATGGCTCGCCACAGCAGCAGCCCCACAGCCCCAACCGGCAGCGCCAGGAAGACACAACCGCCCGGGGATCCCCGCCGCCCTCGCGCTCCCGAGCGCAACAACCTCCAACCTCCCGACCCGCGCCCACCAGCGCCCCCCAGCCCCCCCGCGCCACCTCTCCCCGGCTCCCACCAGAGTGGATGCCGAGCTCTCCGAGGCGCCGCTCCCCATCGCCGAGGTCGAGGCCGAGCGGGGGGAAACCGAGCAGCAGGCGCTGGGCCTGGACGGGGACCCCGGTGAGGGCAGCGATCACGGCCCGGAGCTCGCGCAGGCGGGAGTGCGCCGTGAGTCCGGGCAGCGGACAGGAGCCGCTCCGGGCTCCACAGCGCCGCCGCAACATCTCCCCGCCTGAAGTTCCTGAGCTGTTCCGGTGGCGGCCGCCGGGCTTCAGCGCCCCCCAACAGCAAAATGGCGGCGGCTACCGGCAGCCCCCGCGTCTCCCTCCTCCGACTTCCCATTGGTCCCTGGCAACCAATCAGATTCGGCGGCGAGCTCCCAGCCTGCGCATGCGCAGCAGAGCCCGGCAGCCTCTCCGCGGTGCCTCCTCTCTGCGGTGGCCCTCTGCGCTCCCTTTCCCCCACTGGAGCCGCCGCCACACACCTGCAGCATGGGTCCCCAACGGTTTTCCCGCAGCACACCAGCCGACGTCTCGCGGCACAGTAGTGTGCCGCGGAACACCGGTTGAGAAACGCTGCTCTAGGAATATGGTGCGGTGGGAGGAAAACAAAGCTGAGATGTCACACCAGAGACAGAAACTTGAGAAAGATGATGAGTATTTAAAGACTGACCTAGCCAAGAAGGATGGTGAAGAGAAAGCGGAATGAGTGCTAACAAAGCTTGGGGCATGATCTGCTCCAGATCGGAGTGGGCTCTGGGCGATGTGTCCTTCAGTGGGTACCTACCTCCATGCATGGTGAGCTTATCTGGCAATGCCAGCAGAGGTAGCTACCGGTAAGTTTAGTCACCATTTAAATTCCCCCAATGCACTGGAGTGATGCTATCTCTGGGCAGCAATGGAAATTATAATGATGCACTGCTTAGAGACTGGGCTAGGAAAGAATTAAGGTGGGTCCAGCAGGTGTCCAATAATGACATCAGCTGCTGCATGAGGGAACACAGATAATCCAGCCCCAAGACCAGGAAGGCATTTAAAAATGGATAGTTAAGTTCGGCCCCAAGACCAGGAAGACATAATGAATCAAATATGTTTACAGTTAATTGAGTTGATTTATGGAAGAAAGAACCATCAGCATGGAGAGAACAGGAGGAAGACAAAATTTATTGTAATCTCAACTGCCTTCCAACTGCAGCTGTAAATCTCCTCCCACAGAAGACAATGGGAACCACTGAATTCCAGGAGAGAGGAGAAGAGCGTCTGGGGGAGAAGTGCTAGCAGGTCCTGATAGAGGACACAATGGATCCTAAGATCTCTGCCATACTTGATGTTTGGAGGACATATGTGCCCTGTAACAAAGACTTAATAAAATTCTAATCTGAAAAATCACTTCTGGGGTGTCCTGTCTCACAACAACAACAAACTGTGATTTTGCAAAAAAGGTACACATATTTTTCCCCCTGCAACCAGCTTATTGCCTTGCAGGAAAGCTACCACCCTTTCAATTGTGTGTAAATGGGGCCATTTAGGCAACACCACTGAATTGCAGACTTAGGGAAATCTAATGCAGCAACCCTCTATATCAGATGATGCTTTGCCATTTGTTTTGCTGCAACAGAATCTGAATTCTATGTTCCAAACGTTTTCTAGAACATATACATAGCTTTGGAAAGTGGCAGCATGGGTGACGTTGACTGTGGTTTCTCCGTTATTATATGTGTTTCCAAATAAGAAAACACACTCAGCAAAAAATGGTGATGATCTGAACAGTCCTCGCCCCCACCTCCAGCAACAGAAACTTCGATTTCAAATGTGTTTTGCAGTAAGATATTTAGAAATAATAATAATAATAATAATAATAATAATAATAATAATAATAATTATACCCCGCCCATCTGGCTGGGTTTCCCCAGCCACTCTGGGCAGCTTCCAACAAAATATTAAAATACAGTAATTCATCAAACATTAAAAGCTTCCCTAAACAGGGCTGCCTTCAGATGTCTTCTAAAAGTCTGGTAGTTGTTTTTCTCTTTGACATCTGGTGGGAGGGTGTTCTACAGGGCGGGCGCCACTACTGAGAAGGTATTTTGTTTGGGCTAGTACCGTTATGTCCTGAGACCTCTCAGTAAGATTTCCGGTGCTTTTTAGACTGCTCCCATCCTAGTGTTCTGCGTCAAAGGTGTGGCCATGAAGTGGAACTGACACATTTCCCTGCAGCCACGATATGCTGTGCCACATCCGACAGAGCCACTCGTGTCAGATTGATTCCTCGGTCACAGTTTTATCAAAAGTGAGATTTCAGAAGAGGGTGATGGCAAGCGGGAAACGCCGCATTTTCTACGCTGTTGGCAAATTTGCACAGCTTTCAGGAGAGGCTGCATTAGCAGGAGGCTGGTAAGAGAGAGAGAGAGAAAGGGACTGCTGTTCTCAGGGGTGTTTTCAGAAAGAGCAGGAAAGGGAATGTGCCTTGACGGGTGCACGGGTGTAATCTAATCCAAGCGGGAATTGTTTCCCATTGGCTCTGCACCAGCCACCTCATTAGGCCAGCCTTGAAATCAGATCCTGCCTACTGGTGACATTTTCCTTCAAGCCCTGAACTGTGCACTGCCTCTAAAACTTCCTGTCTGGAGTCCAGCTCTTATGGGATTCTGTGTCCCATTTATCATGACCCAGACACAGAGCAAAGGCTTTTATTGGCTACTTGCTGCAAAGCAGATCAGTAGTCATTTGGGGATGGAGCAGATGAGTGTGAACCACAACTGTTCTCCTTGAGGACACAAAATATATAGCTAATATATTATCATGTTAATATTTGTGGGTTTTTTGTTTTGTTTTTATGCACCAGAAGAATGTCAGAAACTATAAGCAGAATCCTCAGATCCCCTTAATCCAGCCTAGGTATCTTGTGTGTGCATAATCTCTAATGATGAGCAGCAGTGAGCCAAAGATCTTCCCCGGTGTAACTCCCATCCCTCCGACTCATATGTGGCACCAGGGATGAACTGCAGCCATGATATCTGGCCCGTGGCCATGCAAGCTCATGCTGTGATCTTGTAAGCTTATTAACATGGCTACACCGGTTCACTACTTAGGTCGCAGGCAAGTCTCCCCAGAGTAAAACTGAATAACTGCCTAAGTCTGTCCCCCAAGACTTCATTAGTGTTTATTAATGTCTGTTCAATTGTGATGTCTAGTAACACCCACACTCTTTTATGTTAGGGAGGGAAATGTGGAAGTGCCTGTTTGTTAGCGACGGATGCTTGATGTTAGACAAGAAATGTTTCCGCTGTTTCCGACATCTCGGGGAAGCCCGCGGTAAAATGTCTCTGCAGTCTGGGAAGACCCCTTTCTATAGTAAATATGCAACATATGGGGGGAACTGGTAAGAGAATCTATGCATCACGCTGCTAGCTTCTCTCTATAATCAGTTTACACTGACTGCGCTCAAAGTGAAACCATGCAGTCTGAGGGTGGACGACAGGTAAGAGGATTCTGTCAATTTGGTAACATGATGGGGATAGCTCAGTTGGTAGAGCATAGGACTCTTAATCTCAAGGGTCGAGGGTTCAAGGCCCACATTGGGCAAAAAGATTCCTGCATTGAAGGGGGTTTGACTAGAGGGCTCTTGTGCTCTCTTCCAACTCTACAATTCTATGATTCTAAGCGGGCTTTTGAGTTCCACAAGCTTTGTTAGGCCAAATGGAAACACCACTAGCTCTTCATCAACATAATCGCCACCACTCCTTCTAATAATGAACTCTGGTAGAAAATGCAAACAGGATTGTAGCTTGACAAAGCTATTGAGAAACAAGAAGGGGGCATTTGTATAGCCAGGAGAAATCCGAGGTTTGCAGAAGTGCTTAAAAAAAAATGAAATCTGAGGACACAACACTGCCCCTGTTCCCCCCCCCCCGCTCCAAAAATCCCAGTTTGATCTGAGCATGTTTAGTACTCCTAGAATGTATACAGTCAGCTGGAAAAGGAAGCGAGAGGGGAATGCTATGCTTGGAGGAACACTCCTTTTAGGGGAGGGAAGCACTGCAACTCCCACCCCCAACTACTCTAGTTTAGCTTTGTAATGCTCTAGAGCAGTGATGGCTAACCTTGACACTCCAGATGTTTTGGGACTACAACTCCCATCATCCCTGACCACTGGTCCTGTTAGCTAGGGATGATGGGAGTTGTAGTTCCAAAACATCTGGAGTGTCAAGGTTAGCCATCACTGCTCTAGAGTGTGCACAGTGTTGCTTAACATAGATAGCCTCACAGCAACCTTGTACAGGATCAGGTCTGAGAAGCTCCTGGCTTGCTGCAGAAATCTTCCCAATCTTTTGGTGCAGAAGGCTCCTCTGTTTCTTTCTCCCTTCTCTTGGGAGAAAAACAAAACAAAAACAAAAACAGGTTGGTCGTTCTTGTGAACCATCCAGCAACATCTGAATAATGTGATCTTGGGTCATCAGTCATGGTCACACCATCGCCTCCTCTTCAGCGACAGGACAGGTGCACCTACCATGATCACGGGTGATCTGACTGTGTGCCACAGTGGGGCAAATCCATAGCCATCTTCTCTTGGTATAATATCCAAGGGACCAATGGGACTTCAGGGAGAATGGAAAATTAATGATCCATCAATGCTGAAATCCATATGTCAGAGCCAGTTCACGCCGTAAGGAAAGCTCTGCTGTCATTGTTTTCTGTTCTTGCACAAGTGCACACCTAAGTGCAGAGAATATCCCAAGATAGTCATCGCTGATTCATTAATTTTTCATGCTCTTTTGCTAGGAAGGGCAGTCAGATATTAGACAGCATTAAAAAGCAGGACTTGAAGTGAGACTATAATAGCTAATCCTCAGCCAGAAACATTTGCTTCAGTCACAGTGACTTCAATAAATCTGCATCTGCTGAGGATCTGAAATTGGTTATGTGTGACAGTAAGCAACACAACCTCTAGTCCTTCAGAGCTACATAAGGTTTTCTCATCATACAGATGTATTGATCTTCCATATGTAATTTATATGTCAAAAGCGCCAGTAATGGATCTTTTTGAAGCAATCTTCTATATTCACTAAAGGGACTATTTATTGATCTGGTCATTCATTTTATTGATTTTTCACCCAACCGCCAGATGATCCCCCGTGATCACTTGTCTTCATTACATTTGGGGGTTGGAGAAAAGTTTTTTCTAGTTTACCCACTGTCCATTACGCTAATGGAAATTATTGATATGGTCCTATTGTCTAGGAAGCGAGTTTAGGCATTTGCAGACGATATAATCATGTTGCATTTCTTTGTGCTTTCTGTTATGACTGTTCTGGGATAATTAGCAGTAAATATTAGTGTTTTGAGCAGAGGTGGGAAATTAACGTAATTCATTCTAAAAGGAACTGAAAGTGCCTTTCGAACAAAACAATGCATGCCAAATGCTCTGTATTCCTGATTAGTTCCTATGAATAATAAAAATACTTAGGTAGTTTAATTTTTGAAAAATCACCCCAGGAAGAATTATGCAAATCATTTGTCTTCTTCTTTAAATAGAGCTGCCAGGCCTACCCTGCAGACAGAATTGTGGCTCAGCTTTAGACATTTACTGAGCTGTGCTGGAATCTTAGCACAACAGAGAAGCTGACACATCCCCTCCTTCCACTGTGTACATAATTTCAAGTGTGGTACAGGTGCCCCACTGGATGCTCAGCTACTGCAATTCTTCGCCCACAAGAAGGAGGGGAACATCATGCAGTCTAAGTATAAGTGCAATTCTGGACTGCCATATGAAAGCAGATTCTGAGAATTTCACCAAATCATTCTAACATATGGGCAAAAACTTCTTAAAGGCCACTGAAGAAGATACGCTAGAAGCCACCGCTTTTGTGAAAAGGATTCACTTGCATACTCAAAGTCATCTTGCAGAACTGATAATACCTTTGGGGAGAGGAGGGCACTTTTGATTGGGAGAATGGCATGGGAGGGAAGGGTTAAACGACCATTCACGGCCACTGCTCCCCTCCCCCCCCCATGAAATTTAGCAGCAGAAAAAGCAAACCAAAATATGGACTACCCCATATTATATTTAGCTTGGCCATAAGGAGCTATATGTTTGGATATGTATAAACAAAGAGGTCATTCATTTCTGCAGCTTACTCTTGAGCAAACAACCCTCAGCCAGCGGATAAATGGATTGGCTACAGGAAGGCCATTCTTGAATTTAATGTGGTTTAACCCTTCCAAATTTATTTCACTAGATTCTTTGGAAATCTGAATTTGTCCACATTCGGGCAGAATGTTCTGTTTCCAAAGAGAGATGTTATCACCCAGAAACAAACTCATCATGAATCAACATTCAAACTTGAGGGGCTACAGCACTGGGGAGTTTGCTGCCACAGACAAGATGCATTTATACCACCAAATGAGCTTGACAAATTTATTTAACTGGATTCACAAAGCTCAAGTTAATTAAAAACCAGGTTATTTTGCTCGGCAAGAGACATGCAACTAAGGGCATTTGAGCTTTAAGAAATGTAACAAGAGGAGCAGACCTACTGATCCCATCATGCACAGGTCTAGAACAAACACAGATTACAGCCAATTATTTTGTAAAACACAAGAGAGCAAAAATTGTCTGTTCTGTTCCCTGAAATATTGACTCCATAGAAACTATCGCATCTCATTTAATTTTTTCTGAAGGCAAAGATGACATTGCGTTTTTGATTATTTGTTGCATAGTGAACGCTCCAAATCTCCATGCCGAATGTTCCCACGACACCCACCCACATACAAATAGGAAGATGTCAACAATATGAAGCATTTATAACTCCTAAATAATATTTGCAAGCTTTTTTTGTAAAATAAATAAACCCTAAAATAATCTCTCAGAAATGTTAAATAAAGTATACAAAAGACAAATCAACATTTAATAGGAAGTATGCTTTTAGCGGCTGGCGCTGTGGATTAAACCACAGAGCCTAGGGCTTGCCGATCAGAAGGTTGGTGGTTCGAATCCCCGTGATGGGGTGAGCTCCTGTTGCTGGGTCCCTGCTCCTGCCAACCTAGCAGTTCGAAAGCACGTGAAAGTGCAAGTAGATAAATAGGTACTGCTTGGGCGGGAAGGTAAATGGTGTTTCCGTGCACTGCTCTGGTTCGCCAGAAGCATCTTAGTCATGCTGGCCACATGACCTGGAAGCTGTACACCGGCTCCTTCGGCCAATAAAGCGAGATGAGCGCCGCAACCCCAGAGTCGTCCACGACTGGACCTAATGGTCAGGGGTCCCTTTACCTTTACACCCATTGAAATCAATATACTTCAGTGGGTCTGTGAGTATGACAGGTGGATATCACCCACTGATAACTATAATGCAACTGGAATTATAAGCCTTTCAATTGATAAGTATTTATTTTATTTATATACAGTGGTACCTCTGGATACGCACACCTCTGCTTGTGTATCCTTCAGGATGCGAATGTGGCAAACCCGGAAGTATTTTTCCAGGTTTCACCAAGCGCGCATACGCAGAAGTGGCACCTCCGGTTGCGAATTCCTCGGGATCCGACCAGAGCTCCGGAACAGATTCCGTGTTCTCAAGGCTATTTTCAGAGTAACTAGGCTCCCACAGTTAAATTATAAGGACATTTGGATTGCAGATCATGTAGTCACTTATTATGAATATGAAGCCATACAGCAGTGATTTGACACTGAAGGACCTGAAGTGTCTCTGGAAAAAAATCTTCCTTCTCTTAACCTCCCCAGATACCTCCACAGTGAAAGAAGGGCATCAGTCATGCAGACTGCATAACTCGCTTGGTCAAGTTTCTCAGGACAGGGGATCAACATGAACTCTCAAGCCCCTATAGTATGGACTGCAAGAGAAAGATGTTTTGCCTGAGTAGACTGTACATTTGCCACAACTGGAGGGGAGAACAGAAAAAAGTACAGCATGTGGTCTCAGCTTCTTGATAACGTTTTGTTTTTCCTGATAATTCTGTTTCTAGCCTCCCAAAGCCTTGAAGAGAGTCAGTCAGATTTCAATACTAGGCAAGGTGCTAGAACAGATTTCATAGCAGTTAGTTTGTTAAGCATATTGATAACAATGCAGTTATTGGGAGAAGCAGCATGTATTTGTCAACAATAAATCCTGCCAGGCTAACCTTTTTGAATTGGGTTACTAACTTGGTTGATTAATGGGAATGCTGTGGACATAATTTATTTTTTTAAAGCATTTGACAAATCTGCCCCATGCTGTTTCACTTGGTAAAGTGGTTAATTGTGGGCTAGAGACAATAGTACAGTCGGATGGATTCACAGCTGACTGGAAACTGATCAAACTGCAGGGAGGTTACAAATGGGGCATGGGCATGGGGGCAGCTGCCCCTCCCAAAATCAAGTAAATAAATAATAATAACTAACTGACAAATTGTGTTGCAGATAACTCAGTTCTGCACCCCACAACATAAAGCCTGCCCCCCTAAATTAAATCCTGGCTGCACCCATGAAATGGGATGCCACAGTATGCTGTTCTGGGTCTGGTACCCTTCAACATTTTCTACAATATCCAATGAAGGGGTGGAGTAAATCCTTATCAAATTTGTGGATAACTCAAGACTGGGAGAGGAAGCTAGCACTGCAGAAGACAAAATCATCTTGATAGAATGGATAGAAGAGACAAGTACAAAATTCTGCATTTGGAGGAAGGGGGAATCAAATGTAAAGATATAGGATGGGGGATACTGGCTTGACAGCACTACATTTGAACATTATCTTGGAGTCAAGCAGAACACGAGCTAACGGTGTGAAATGACTACCAGAGAGGTTAATGTGATGGTTGGTTACATTAATAACACTACGGTTTCCAAGACATAAGAAGTAGTAGTTGCATTTTATCCTGCACTAGTGTGATCTCATATGGAGTAATGGAGTTCTGGGGGACATATTTTAAGAAAGATGTTGTTGTTGTTCAGTCGTTCAGTTGTGTCCGACTCTTCGTGACCCCATGGACCAGAGCACGCCAGGCACGCCTATCCTTCACTGCCTCTCGCAGCTTGGCCAAACTCATGTTAGTAGCTTCGAGAACAGATGTAGGCAAATTGTAATAGGTTTAGAGAGGGCAGTGAAGATGGCCGGCAGACTGAAAAAAGAAGTCCTAATAAGGAATTGGCCCTATTTAACTGGAGAAGACTGAGAGGCATGACAGCACTCTTCAGTGACTTAAAAAGGCTGACACTTAAGTTGCTCTTGTCATTTTTTTTGGGGGGGGGTGTCTCTGTGTATAGTGAAGGTATGGAGTACAATGGAAGGAATTATTGGTCAAGTAATTCTGGCTGTAGCTCAGTGGCAGAGCACACGACTTGCACATGGACGCCCCTAGGTTCAATCCTCCATATGTCCAGGTTGGGCTGGGAAAGACTCGTACCTGAAACCCTAGACAGTGACTGCCAATCAGTGAAGGCAACACTGGGCTACATGGACCAATAGCCTGACTCAGTATAAGGTAGTTTCCTATGTTCCTAATGCGTATCTTAATGTGAGACATGTCTCTCTCTGCCTGGGATTTGGGATGTAGGAAGCAGAAATGCTGGCTTCGCCTTTCAATCCTCTCACGAGGCCGCAGAAACCTGTACCTTTGGACCCCTGCTTGGAAAGGTAGCCGAGCTCTTTTTCCTTTTCTCTTTTTTCAGCCTTTAGGATAAATTGCTATATAGCTGGGAACACAGAAAAGCTTTCAGCTTGTTTGGATTCGTGAGAAAACTAGATGGTAAATCAAAGTAGAGCTGAACAGTAGTTAAAACTGATGTTGCTAGTGTTGCATGTCACAATTATTGCTTGTAATAGGCAAAAATATTGAGGTAAAATGACAATTTAAGTAGAGTTAAGTTAAAAGTTAATCCCAATATAACATATCGTGATCTTTGCACAGAACAGCTAATAGATATTCCATTGTGTGGTTTAATAGTGCATGTCCATATTCTCTTTTGTTTTTCATGTAAGCTGTAGTATTTGCCTGCATATAATGTTTGTTGTATTCTCATTCACCCAATATTCATTTATGTATAATGTGATTTTCTTATAATAGTCTCTGTGGATTATGCTTATACCTTTCATACACTGAAATGCATTCACTGGTCTTTTGCTGATGCATTTTAAATATAGTTCCCAGACACTCTTTCTCCAGCCTCTGGTCCTGTTTCGTCACAACCATCTCACCCATTGGGGAGGGTGGGGTAAGTTCAGGACCTTAATTTCAACACTGAACAGAGCAAAAGTTCACTGCTGACTCGGAGCATGGAAAGAGGTCTAAGGAGTTTGTGGGGGAGGGGTTATTTGTTTGTGTGTGTGGGGGGGGGTTGTTCTTGTTTTTTCTTGTGTATTTTGTGTTTTTATATTGCATTTTTATGTTGTGAACCACCCTGAGATCTACTGTATACAAATTTAATAAATAATAATATTAACAATGAACCTAAATTACAGGAGAGCAGGCTTGATTGAACATTAGGAGACATTTCTAGTAAGAACAGTTTGACAATTAAATTGAGTACCGCCACGAGAAGGGGAGCACTTTTCCTTCACAAGAGGCCTTCAAGCAGATATTGGATAGCTGTCTATTGGGGATGTTGAAGCTCTGGTTTTCCTGCAGGAAATCAAGCAGGAAGCTGGATTACTTGGCCTACGTACAAGGCCCCTCCAGCTAACTGGGCCTGGAGCACTGTGGTGGGCCTCTTAATCTCAAACCCCAGCCCAGCAGTTTTTCCGAAGAAAATCACCTACAGGCCAAAACATAAAGGCTTCACAACTGCACTTGTATCATAGTCACCTTTGCAAACATCTATTTGGGCCAAACTAGACATACAATAATTAGCATCAACTGAAAGCTTTCCTCAAAATGCATATACAGTCGTACCTTGGAAGTCAAATGGAATCCGTTCCGGAAGTCTGTTCCACTTCCAAAACGTTTGAAAACCAAATCACGGCTTCTGATTGGCTGCAGGAAGCTCCTGCAGCCAATTGGAAGCCACGGAAGCCCTGTCGGATGTTCGGCTTCCAAAAATAGTTCGCAAACCGGAACAGTCATTTCCGGGTTTGCGGCATTCGGAAGTCAAAACGTTCGAGAAAATCAAGGTACTACTGTAGTAGTTTGGGAGTGGATATTTCTTCTTCAGGAATGTGATAGGGAGAAGAAAAAGCCAATCTTCCTGCTTCTCATGGCACAGACTTTCCTGCAGGTACTATTTACATAACAAAAAAAAGTGCATATTAATTGCATTCACACAATTAACCCCTGTCTAGCTTGGCCTCTTTGTCACAATAGATTACATCTAGGTATAGATGTAAAACCTTCTAGTACACTTTCAAAATGCAATGTACAAAATGGCACTTAATGGCATGTAAATGGTAGGAATTAATACTTCCTAAGCCCACATAATTTCCATTGGCTCGCCTTCATGCGGAATATTGGATGACTAATGAAGACCTTTGTCTAGGTCACTGCACCGCACAATTGCCATTTGGGGCTAAATTTTTCCAGAGTCTTTGGAACAGCTCCTAGCTGGAAGCAGACTTAAAAGATCAAAACATTAGAAAGCCATAATGAAGATGAATTTTAACCGGTAAATGGATATGTGCTCATATGGTAAGAGGCATGGCTGGTATGATAAATGCTAATGAAGAAGTCCATTTTATAAATGTTTCTAGAAGCCACATTTATCATCTCGGTGTGATATAATTAAAAAGAAAAGGATTGTTTGTGATTTTGAATCTATCAAAATCCTGCAACTAAGCATGGTGACGAATTCAAAGACTTACCAAAGCGGCAGCCAGTCATTTATGAAATACTGCAGTATATTATTATAAGGTTTTGTCCATAATTAACACGACCTCAAATATTTATACTCATCAATCTGATACAAGAGGTATGACAACCAAACACATTCCCACTCTCATTTTTTCAGCCTGTGCACAAAAAAACAACAAAACAAATACCCAGGTTGAACAAAAACTCTATATTGTTATATGTTACATACAAACATTCTTAGGTTCTTTGTGGCCTGTTTATGGGGCAGGGAACCCCAAGCTGCATAATAATTTGACTGGAGAATTATTGCCTATTTAACTTCTCTATAATTGTTAAAACAAAGACCAGGGAGACAGTTGTGCTGGTCCTTGCAATCAGATGAACTGGGTGAGGAGTGAGGGAGCAGACATGGAGAGGGAAGTAATAGTAGGGTATAAGAGCTAGCACCTGAGGCAACACCAATAGAAATGCCTGGGTGGGTGGGTTAATTTTTCTAAAGCTGAATACTGATGTGCTTGGAGGCAAGTGGGTGGTCCTTGTTCTGTTTGTTTGTTTGTTTGTTTGTTTGCATCTGTCAATTCCATCTGGCACCAAAAATGAGCACAAGTGAGTCCTTGATGCTACTTGTTTTGTGTTGGTTGTTAGTCAAGCAGTTATGTAAACTGATAGCTTAGGTCAGAGGTTTTCAACCTTCTGAGTCCACTGCTCCCATGACCAACTCCATTCCTTTTGCGGCACCCCTGTGGGGCTCAGGAGCCCAGTTATGTAACCCCTTGCCTATAGAGCTGGTAGCCTCTCACCCTTTTCCCAAATACCCTTCCTTGTTCCCTCAGCCTTCTCTCCTCTCCCCTCTCCTTGGGAGTACTATGGGCAGGCAGCTGCTGCCCCTGGTCTCTGAGTTGCACCCCTCTGCCCCAAAGAGAGTTGCCTCCTCACACTGCCCCACAGGGGCCTGGGACTTGTCTGTCCATTCCTAACAGCAAGGGCTGGCAAACTGGCTGACTGGGCTCCCTCACCCTCTTGCTTGCTTACTCCAAGGCTGCCTCAGCTCCTGGCAACCAGCACCCCCTGACCAGCCCCAGGGGCACCATCGCCTGGGTAGCTTGTCACCAGGACTGCTGCAACAAGCAGCTGTGCAAGCCTTTGGGAAGCAAAAACTGGAGAGGGCTCAGAGGAGGGAGGGAAGGAAAGAGGGACAGAGGCCAGTGTTGCCCGCGACACCCCTGACCATCATTCAAGACACCCCAGGGTGCCACGGCACATTGGTTGAAAACCACTGGCTTAGGTTACACACTTGTTATTTCTAAATCTATGAGCTTGAAAACAATACATACATTGTTATGGGTTTGCAGGGAGTGAAGATCCCCTAAAATTCCTGGGTATCAGGATTTCTGCATAATTTCTGAAATTAGAAAATGTGGGGTTTTATCAATGGATTTAGCAAGGCCTTAAAAAAAATGTCAAGCCAGTTTCCTCAGTTGCTTCGCTTAGAGGTAAAGGTAAAAAGGTACCCCTGACCATTAGGTCCAGTTGTGGACGACTCTGGGGTTGTGGTGCTCATCTCGCTCTATAGGCCGAGGGAGCTGGCGTTTGTCCGCAGACCGCTTCCGGGTCATGTGGCCAGCATGCTTCTGGCGAACCAGAGCAGCGCACAGAAATGCTGTTTACCTTCCCTCCGGAGCAGTACCTATTTATCTACTTGCACTTTGACGTGCTTTCGAACTGCTAGGTGGGCAGGAGCAGGGACCGAACAATGGGAGCTCACCCCGTCGCAGGGAATAGAACCGTCAACCTTCCGATCGGCAAGCCCTAGAGTGGTTTAGACCACAGCGCCACCCGTGTCCCTTTCGCTTAGAAAGGTGCTATCAAATAAAGTGATAACAGATCACTACCCTGAAAAAAGGTGAGACATTCAGGGTCAGACAAGAAGTGGATGGAATTCCTCCCCCAGCTGTATATTAGTTACCAAAAGACAATTGCAGATTTGGGAGGGGGAGGTTGCCAGGGTAACAGGGAGTATAATGTCACCATAGGGAAAAAGGTGGCTTTTTGGAAAACAGGTTTGGAGGAAGGAGATGTCCATGCACACTGGCTCTGTATTCCCTCCATGAAACGCTCATGTTGTAAATATGTGTAAAATAAACCATACATATTTCTTAAAGACAGTAGTCTCCACTGTGCCTCATTCCAAAGGAACACAAACCCTGCTTAAGTGCCAAGACCCCTGGAATTTTGCTACCGCTCGGCAGAGACTGTGGTGGCCGGTAACACTATTAATAACACAATCAATGAAGGTGGCAGATCAGCAAAGCTCTTTCCACTGGAGTGTTGGAACAACATGATGCCAGCTTAATACGGTCAAAGGTTGCTGATTGGTATGGAATAATCTATCATTTAGTGAAGACATACCGTACTCTGGTTCTCATTCAGCATCAATTAAATATCAGGCTGTTAGATTCACACACAATGCAAACCTACCGTAATACCACGTACTTGGAAATATAGGAAGCCCTTTGCATTAGACACGCTTGCAAGCAAGCTCTTGAAGCTGAACAGCTGGATGGATTGTGTTGGATTGCATTATATAACACTGTATCTTACTGATTTGTTTTTTTAAAAAAAAATCATTTAAATATCATTTCTAATGAATGGTGGGATATAAATCTTAGACTTTATTTGCACAACCCACCTGTCAGTTCCTTTAAGCAAGACTCCACCCTACTGAGGCTTTTGCCTTAATATTGTATTTCCGCGAACCTTGGGGTTCCCCCAACCCTGATAATACTTCCCAGTTGTGCACAGATGGTGCTGCTTTGACTTCATATGGACCCACACTTGCTATTAGTAATGGTTTGCTATTAGTAATATCACATAGGACAATAATGGTCTAATAAGGCTGTAGTAGGGATTACTGAGACTGTGTATATGAGATGATTTCAACAATAAAAACTGCTGCATGAATGCTAAGCAGGTAGCAGGACTAACTAACCTCCTTGGTCCCAAGACTGCCTGTCATATTCTTTGAGTGCATGCTGTGTGGGTGTGTGGATGGGAACAGTCCCATTGTTCTGGCTCCACGTAGCACAACTATTTAGTCAAACATGCTCCATAGATACGTATTCTTCTGAGCTACTAAGAAGAAGCATCTGTGTTTATTTTAATCTGGTCATTTATATTATCTGGTCATTCTTTTGTTCAAAATATGTCTGTTAAATTGTCTTTGTACTGTTAAATTCATAGAATCATAGAATCTTAAGAGTAGGAAGGTACCCCAAGGGTCATCTAGTCCAACCCCCTGCAATGCAGGAATCTCAGCTAGAGCATCCATGACAGATGGCTATCCTATTTCCTCTCAGTTTCCTTTTTTCTAGGCTAAACATACCCAACTCCTTCAAGCGTTCCTCGTAAGGTTTAGTTTCTTGATCATCATGGTTGCCCTCCTCTGCACACGTTCCAGCTTGTCAACATCCTTCATTGTGCTCATATGAATGCATGGGGTGGGGGTACATTGGAGTCTGTGTGACTACATGAGTGCATTTATATATTTTAGAACTGGAATGAAATCCATATATTTTATCTTAATTCTTTTTTTAAAAAAAAAATCAAGTTTAACCCAGGAATACTGTAAGTGTCCACAAATAGGATTCTCATGCGAGAAAACTCAGAAAGAGGACGTCACTAGTCCATTACAGGAGTGGGTATCTGCAAACACTTAAGCTTGAGTTCTACAAGGGGACTTAGCCTCAGAAAAGCCTCTCTGGTGAATCAGGGGACCCTCCTAAAGGGCATGGGATGAGCTAGAGTGAGCTGCTGGAGAAAGTAGGAGTTGCTTCAAACAAAATGGAGTCAGACACATTCTGTGCACGAAGCAGAATTTGGTCAATTACCTCCCCTTCTCCCCTGAACCCCATCCCTGACTCATCAGAAGGGCTTTTTATGAGGAAAGAGGCTGGAGGACGGAGGGAATAGGAAAGTGTCCTTGTGTGACCTTCCTCCCCCCCCCCAGTTGTTAGAATCAATTATTAATGTCTTTGAGCCTTAGAGATGCTCATTTCAACTCATGTACGTTATAGCATGTTTGACAAAGAGGAAAATGGCATATGGTCACCATGTTTTGAAATTGTATGCATTGTTTTTAAAAGAAAATTGAATGCAAGGGGCCCTTCAGGTATCTTGTACTACAGCCCTACCACTCTCAAAAACGCACTCTCAGCCCATGGCAGATAAACTTCAAACCTGGCAAGAGATGCCCCTCTTTGGTGCAAAAGTGCTAGCACTTGCACAACACAGCTATTGTGTTTTAATCACATCTAATAGTATTAAATGTAGCTTCATAATAAGCAACAGAGACACTTATAAATTCAGGGTTAGTATTACTTCATCGGATGATGGGAAAGGAGCTATGTTTTGAGAGGGGGAGGTTCAAGGGAAAATATATTTCATTATAGTAAAGGGAACCCAATGGGAATATGAAATACACTGGCATACAACTTAAAAACAATCCCATAGCTAGGTTTTATTTTTCTTTTACTAAAGCTTACACAGCATTCTGTATTTATGTTTTGTCTAAGCTTTAAAAATTAAGATAAGAATTAAGAGCAATTCCCAAAGTGTTGTTTTCGCTCTCTCCCAATGACAGGCTTATCAAGATGTTCGAACTACAGTGTTATTCTGCCTGAAGAGAAGATTTGAAACACACTTATTGTCCCACAGAGCTCATAGTCCTAGTGGCTAGAATATCTTCTTTATTTTTGGCACTAATTCCTGCAGCGAATAGCCATTTTCAGCTCCAGAAATTAACTGCAAGCACTTGGAATTTAATGACTGATGGGCAAAGCTTCACTCAATCTGCAACAAAAACAACAAAAATGCTAGGTATTAAAATAATAATGAAAAACATTCATCCCTCCAAATTATATGAAATCCTCATCAATAAATCTCTAGAACCCAGGCTTCTCAGTTGGCTATATTAAAAATGAATTACACGAACTCAGCTTGTACCCAGCAGTATTTTTCTGCAGATTAGTTGGTGACAGTTTTAAAAACCAGTTGGCAGCTTTAGGCTATTACATAAAGAATTGAGTTCTTGGCTGAAATAAAGTTACTCAGTAGTTTCATGCTCCTATTAAATGTATTCTGAGGTCTTTTCTCGGAATAAAGCTGTGTATATATGGCAGCTTTGCAAAGGCTTGAGGGTGGTATGATAGAGCCACTACGGGTCATGGTTAAAAGCCTCAAGGTGGGACAGAAAAACAGATACCTGTTAAACCTATTTAACTGTGACAGAAAAATAAACACCTGTAAATCATAGCTATGCCTTTTTTCTTTTTCTTTTTTCTTTATTCATGTGTATGTTTTTTTCCCTTTATCTGTGTACAAATAAAGTTTCTCAAATACATTATCCGTACATACCCTAAGACAGTGTTTCTCAACCAGTGTGCCTCCAGATGTTTTGGGACTACAACTCCCATCATCCCTCGCTAGCAATACCAGTGGTCAGGGATGATGGGAATTGTAGTCCCAAAACATCTGGAGGCACACTGGTTGGGAAACACTGCCCTAAGAGACTATCAGTTCACTCCTATACAGTGGTACCTCGGGTTAAGAACTGAATTCGTTCCGGAGGTCCGTTCTTAACCTAAACTGTTCTTAACCTGAGGTACCACTTTAGCTAATGGGGCCTCCTGCTGCCGCCAGAGCATGATTTCTGTTCTCATCCTGAAGCAAAGTTCTTAACTTTAGGTACTATTTCTGGAAACAAAATAAAAAAATTCCTTCCAGTAGCACCTTAGAGACCAACTAAGTTTGTTATTGGTATGAGCTTTTGTGTGCATGCACACTTCTTCAGATACTATTTCTGGGTTAGTGGAGTCTGTAACCTGAAGCGTCTGTAACCTGAAGTGTCTGTAACCCGAGGTACCACTGTACTCAGAAGTCCAAATTAGTGTCTTCAATCCATATGTATGGAAAGCAGCCTACTTTACATATTATTTATTATTTATTTGGTTATAACACTTTTATTCCATTTTAAAGCTGAAGGCAACCTACCTAAAGTTATCAGATTATCTCCCATTCATCTCCAGATCTGCTTAGCTTCGGCAAGGTTGTTGAACTTGTATCACATGTCTTCAGACTTAACATACCATGTTAAAAGATATTTGGTTTGTGCATTATAGAGACCAGTGGAAAATTACATAAGTGAGTGAGTGAGTTTGGTCCACCAATTAACAATTTCATTTGCAAGTTCTGCAGAAAGACAAGAGATATGGTTTAACTATAAATATTAGTACAGTACAGTACAGTGGTACCTCTGGTTACGAACTTAATTCATTCCGGAGGTCGGTTCTTAACCTAAAACCATTCTTAACCTGAGGTACCACTTTAGCTAATGGGGCCTCTTGCTGCTGCTGCGCCATTGGCGCACAATTTCTGTTCTCATCCTGAGGTAAAGTTCTTAACCCGAGGTACTACTTCTGGGTTAGTGGAGTCTGTAACCCAAAGTGTTTGTAACCCGAGGTGTTTGTAACCCAAGGTACCACTGTACAGGTTTGATGTAAGACTGGTTTGAGACTGCTACCAAACACGTTTGATGTGAGACTGCTGATTAGAATGTTACAAATGCAGTATTTGAACAAACTCTAATTGCTTCTTAATAAATGCTAGCTGGCAGGGAACCAGGCAGAGGGCCTTCTCGGTAGTGGCGCCCGCCCTGTGGAACGCCCTCCCAGCAGATGTCAAAGAGAACAACAACTATCAGACCTTTAGAAGACATCTGAAGGCAGCCCTGTTTAGGGAGGCTTTTAATGTTTAATAGATTACTGTATTTTAATGTTCTTTTGGAAGCCGCCCAGAGTGGCTGGGGAGACCCAGCCAGATGGGCGGGGTATAAATAATAAATTATTATTATTATTATTATTTTGAATTTCTTATATTCCAAAATTACCTGTATTTCCCCTGAATTACAAAAAAAGGAAAAATCTATGGAAGAAGCGTTGGCATTGCTGTGCACACAAACCAGTCTTTCGGAGCCAAAGCCCTAGTCAGTGAGCCTTAAATCTTTAATTATTACTGATTAAAGAAAATATATATACATGAAACCTAATGGAACTTGGGATCAGATTTACCAGGATTTGGTTCATAAACATTTGGTCCATATGCCCACACATAAGTTGTGAAAATGCACTGCACATATTTTCTTAACCATGAACCTTGGGGAATCTGACTACTTTAGACAGACTGTAAATTCACCAAGAGAATTCTGATTGATTAGTTATGATGAAAAACTCCATTACTGGCAGTCAACAAGAGATTCCAGGAAGATAAATGTGAGATCAACAGATGAAGAATGAGAGCAGATATGCTTTTTGACACAGAAGAAAACAAGAGAGATTGGCTGCACTGTGAAAAGGAACAGGAGTGTAGGTTTCATAGGCTCCCATCTCATACCTGCTTTCAAATGTACAAAGATACAAAAGCTGGAAAACAAGCATATGATGTGTTTACTCAGAAGCAAGGATGCTGGGGCCTACTAAACGTGTGCATTATGGGATGGAAGCCTCAGTAGCTTGGCTGACTGTTGACATAATTGCAAACCAGATTAAGTACTGCTCCAGGGCTTCCTTAAATTGTAATAATAACAAACCACAGAAAGTAGCAATTGACCAACCTACAGTGGTGTACAAGAGTTCTATGGAGTTACAGTCACTCATGAATGGGAACTTGAAGAAACAAAATAAATAAGAGTTCAGCACTGTGCTTGTATGCTCCTTCTCTCCCTGACTCCTTCTCAATAATTCAGCACTTTTTCCTGTCCTGACAAAATCAGGTCACCGGGTATCCTTATGAATGAATAATGCATATTTACACAACTAGCCCTGTGTCGGATATCCTGAACAGTCAGCAAACAACAAAAGTAATTCAGTCACAAGAAGACATACTTTCCATCCTCTCCTGCAAGCATGTTTGTGTGCGGAAGGTCTTGCAGGATCATTCTTTTGGCCCACTGTGCGAGAAGCCAGTCAACACCACAATAAATATAGACTAAGCTTCAGGAATACCTTCCTGATGGTGTAAGCTGCTTGACAGTGGAACTGACTACCTCAGAAGGTGGTGGATTCTTCTTCCTTAGAGGTTTGTAAGCAGAGGTTGGATTGCCATGTATCAAGAGCAAAGTAGTAGGAAACTTCATGCATTAGAAGGTTTGAACCACCTGCTGATGAAGAAAACCAGGGGTTGCCCATTCCCCTTCCCCAACACCTTGATATACAATTCTCTTTTATTTTGCGGTTCACTTTGAATGCTCTCAGCATTTTTGGGCATGCTACCCTCTTTTGCACTGGCCCATTTGGAATTTTGGGAAAGTGTGGGGTGTCCCAGTCCCAAAATAGTTGCAGCAGGGGTGCGTGGCTTAACACAACATGACCGCCACCTTTAAAAGAGCAGAAAAGGAGATGGAGCCACATCGGTGATAAAAAGGGTACTTATATCAGCCACCACTGCACTCATTCACAGGAAGAAGCTCTTTGCATCTTTTCTCTGCTCGGCACAAAATAGAGGGTGGATGTCCATTCCTGGCATCTAATAACGTGTGTGCATGTTTAAGGATGTGTGCAATGTAGGAGAGGTCAGTCCAATGCAAATGGAAACTGAGAAGGAAGAGCAAGCAGCCTATTGTGCACTCTGGATTTTTCAGGGGATATTTTGCAGGTTGCATAGGAAGTACTGCATAGGAGACCCCCAGACAAAATGATCTTTGAGATCCCTTTGGTGGCTAGGTAGGTGAACCAGAAGGCAACAGCATTTTGTCTAATGGGAGGTTTCAAAAACCTTACAATACTAGCTTCCAGACAGCTGTGCCGCTGCCATTTCCAGGTGAGGAAGGAGAAGGGGTGAGGAGGCTGGCACAGTGTGGGCCTGCCAGCAAAGTGGCAGATCCCCAGAGGTCACTCCCAGCCCCACCTGGAGATTGGACCTGAGGTCATCTGCATGCAAAGAAAATGTTCTACCACAGAGTTATGGACCTCCCCCTATACTGGTTCTGCAAATACTACTACACAATAAGTATGGGGTGGATATTAACAATACCCGCCCAACAAATTATTTTTTGTTTTGCACAGTTCAGTTATGAACCTGCATGTGCTCTGAAAAGCTTATGCCATAATAAATGAACTAGTCCTAAGCCTTATTTTGTGGCCCCTTATTCCTTGTGTTCCTTTTTGTGGGAATGGGTCTATTTCGGGAACTGCCAACAAGCTGCTTTCGGATCATACCGTATCAATATTGCCTAAAATCACTTCTGTTAAGGAAGTGGCCTTTTAAGAGAAATTTCCCAGGAATCTGGCGTTTAACTTGTTGGAACAGAAAGAGAGTATATTTGCGCTGTTGTTAATTGAACGAACATACTTTCCCAGCCTTGCTTCTGCGGCCATCCCATGAGCTTAGCTAGACAGTAGACCCAATCCTGAAGCGACGCTTATCATGCATTTAGTTTTAGAATTAGCTGGACTTACTCTTAAATTCCACTGACTTGAGTGGCAAGCTAAGCCTGAACACATTTACCTCCAAGCAAGCTAAGCCTCCAAACGTTTTGCTCAGAGGGCAAGCCCCTGAGTCCGGTAGGTGTTACTCTAAAGTAAGCCTGTCCACGGTGACGCGAGGAGGGGAAGCGGAGCGAGCTCGGGGCCCCTTCTCAAACAGGAGCCCTGCTCGGAGCCGGGCAGACGGCGCTCGGGAAACAGGGGCGCCGTGGGGCAGGGCAGGGCGCGGCGGCGGCCGCCTGGGCTCAGGGACGCCGCGAGGGCGGTGCAATGGCACCAAGTAGCCTCGCCACCCTGCGCTCCAGAGGCTGCGCGCGAACGGGAGAGCCAGAGAGCGAGCAGGCAGGCTGGCTGTCTGGTTGGGCGTGAGGGTCCGGCTGCTGGGAAAGGAGGGAGCCTCCCCCTGGCCCTCCTCCCGCTTCCCCCCTCCCCGCTCGCACTGCCGCCTGGGCCTGGGCCGGGCTTGGGCCGAGAGGCGGAGGCGCTCGGCAGAGCCTTAAAACTTTCCGGAGCGGCCGTGGCGCTTGGGGGCAATGTGGCTGCTGTGGCTGCTCCTGGGCTCGGCGGGTGAGTCGGCGCCGGGCGCGCACCCACAGAAAGAGGGGAATGGGGGGCGGGAAAGAGCTCCGGCTCTCGAGGCTGGAGGGCGAGCTGGGGGAAGGGGAGGCGAGCGCGCCGCGGGGACGGACCTGCAGGAACCCCGGAGGGCAGCGGCGCCTCACGCCCCCCTCGTGTTACTTACTATGTTCCCCTCAGGCTGAGGGTGGCGGAGGAGGTGCGGGCTTTGCGAGGGTCCAGGACCCCTCGGTGTGGACTTGGAAAGGAGGGAGAGCGGCGTCACACAAAGCACAACATGCGCAGCAACTTGGGAGTGCGTTTGCGTCTACTCTTTCCAGGGTTAACTGGATATCCTCGGACAATGCTGTTTGGTTGCAATAGCCCCAGATGGGGATAAGTACTACGATACCAGGTTTTTGGTTTTGTTTGGGGTGCGTGTGTGGTAGATTTGCTTATTCCTCTCCCCCTCCCCCCAAACTCTTCACCTCAGCTGGAGAGGCAGGCTGGTGACTGGCAGCTCCAGCTCTCAGCTCCGTTCCCTTTAAGTACTGTAGTTTGTTGATAATTTCTGTAGTGTTTTACAAAGTGCCTTACCATGCCTGTCTCTTCTCACAGTTCAGTTTGTATTATTATTATTATTATTTTTTAAAAGCATATCAGTCCTGTGTTAGAGAAGGGAAAGCTTCTTGAAGGAATATACAACATCGTAAAATATTCCACCCCCACCCCCACCCAGAGCACCTCTACTTACGGATGCGATCCATTCCGGGTACCGTTCGCACCCCGAAAAGTCCGTAAGTAGAGTGCTGCTTCTGCGCATGCGCATGATGCAATAAAGTGTTCCTGTGCATGTGTGAAGTGCACAGAACGCTTTTGCGTGTGCGGCGAAACCCAGAAGTATACACTTCCGGGTTTGCCTCGTTCACAACCTGAAAATCCGCAACCTGAACCTAACACAACTAGAGGTATGACTGTATTTGGAAAGTTCCTTCCCCAGCCCCATTCATTTGCTTAGAACAGCCACATAAGGGGTTAAGTGTGATATTAGTGACTTCTGGTGTTGGGGTTCTTCACATCTAGCTGTGGTGCAAAGTGTCATGGAGGTCCTGGGCTAAACCTTCATTGTATTTCATAAAAATACTCATGGAACCACAGGGCCCTTCTGTCCCAAAGGAGCATCAGGTTTTGGTTAGTGTTTGTGTTGACATTCTCCTTATCCTTCTTGGAGTTTTGGCTGCAACCTTCCTTTCTGTAGAGATACACTATTCTTGTGTCTTGAAAGGTCCAACCAGTATCATCAGTCTGACTTTTGATGACTTTTGTTTGGGGTACTTCCATCCAGATCCTCTTCCCTTCTAAGTGAGTTTGGCAGGAGATAGAAAGCTGATACTCAGCAGCATATCTCTAGAAAAAGAAGTACAGTTGAGGAGAGAGGAACCAGAAATCTCTGTGATACCACATGTTTGGAAGGGTCCAAGTCTTCTGCTCCAGCCCCCTGCTGCAAGGCAAAAACTCGTCCTCTCCTCTAATTCACCCAAGAAACCCACACCAAAGAGTGATGAGAAAAAGACACTTGAAATTTAGCTGCTTCCAGGTAACTTGGAAGAGGCACTTTTAGCAGTGGTAAACATATAGGCCCTTGATACCTGAAAATATGAACTATTAAGTCTTCAAAACCTGGATCAATGCAGCTTTGCATCTCCACTTCTAGCAGCAGATGCAGATGTTATAAGAGCACATAATTTAGAACACTTGATGCAGAGGAATTACTCTGGTTCTGTTTTTTCTTTATAACACTTGAAATTGTGGAGCCCAACTCAAAACAAAATGAACTTTCTGACAGCATAAATACTTTAAAAGAAACAATTCAAAATGTCTTTCAGATTGAATTGAACACAGGTTCAAATGCCATTTCTATTTACTAGATTTAGTGAAAATGCTAGCAAAATGTCTGTGTTCTAAGGATCTTCTTTATCACACTCCCCCCCCCCCCCCAATAAAGCATTTCATACAACTCTGCAACTACACATAACATGTGCCCACAGTGGGAACTGGGAGAATTCTATCAAAACTAAGCGAAGTTGGTGGTGCTAGACATAAAACTCACCTTTTTTTGTGTGTGTCCTGACTGCAAAACACATCATTCCATCTTGGATTTTCCATTCTCATCTAAGCTGAGTGATTTATCTGCTGTCAGTTTGTATTTAATAATAACCATGTGTAAATAGTGATACTTTGTTGCAGTAGATGTTGGCAGAAGATGCTGTGGGTGTACAAAGGATTTTGCTGTAGCAACTTTGCGATTTTAAAAAGTGTTTGCAAAGCTCATATACAGTTCTTTATGAGCTTCCCCATATAATATTAGGAGTGCTTTATCTCCAGATGCATTGATGTCACATTAAGTTGCATTCTTTGCTTTCAGTGTCATACAGTAGTTTTACCATTGCAAGCAGCATCACCACCTGTTGCTGCACAAGCAATAAACACATTTATTAACCCAGATTTTTTTAAAGAAACCATTTAAATATTTCATATTTGGAAATTGTTGTTCTTTGACTCGTGTAAGTACAGTGTTCTGTTGGATAAGTTCAGCAAATAGAAAAGTAGCACTGGGAGGACTGTGCCATTTGCTACACCATGTTTGTAAGAGTACTGAGAATTTCACAGCGGTCTTGTATTTTCCCAGGGGCATCACCTAGACTTTATTCACTGGAAGCATTTGTACACATCAATAGAATTTGGCTTTGGTCAGTCTTGTGGTCTTCTAATCTCCAAGTTGTCTCTCTCTTACAGCCTTGTGTTAACTTGAGCCTTGGGGTCAGTTTATATATTATGGCTGCCACTGTTGTCATATTAGAAATACATTTCTGTGCAGCAGCTTGCTATGCTGTTGGCTGATTTTTAAAATGTCATTTAAGAGCCCCCCCCCAACAAAAAAGTGGTGCTTTGGCGGGGAGGAATAATACATTCTGTGTGGAGAGTTGTTGTGCACACAACTCTCATGACATGGTCATGGCAATGGACGTTATACAATGGGTGGCCACAATGTGTAAAATGGTCTTTTAAAGAGTCAGGTCCTGCCTAACTCTCCAGGGACCCTTTAACCCATGGTTGCCTTACTTTTACACACTTGTTTATTGCGGCCTTGTACGTACCGGTAAGTCCACAGAACTTGCTAGTCTGCTGGCAGAGGAGTGTTGGAGAGCTCTGACCCTTGTGCAGCAGACCACTGCCTTTTTGTCCTGGGAGCAAAGGAGGAATGGAGTGTTTTGCTCACCTGCATGTAGTTCCTTGCACTCACTTGGTATGCAATTCATCAGTTGCTAGGAATTGCAAGTGGAGATTGAGTGCTGTTGCACTTACGTTCTGCTTGCAGACTTCCCATAGGCTTCTGGTTGGCTGCTGTAAGAACGGGATTCTAGACTAGATGGACCCTTTGGTCTGACCAGTTGAGCTCTTCTTATATACCAAGTTAGTGCTTCAACACAGGACTTGTAGTGCTGAAGATATTCTGGAGAATGCTAGTGTATTTCTGGTTTGCTATTGTTATGAATAGAAATCCTGCAACATTATAATGAATGACATAGTCCTACTATTTCGGGAACAAATGTTTATTGAAATGGTGGTTGTTATTTAACAACCCGTTATTAACAGATGTACCTGGACACTAGGATGTCTTACTTATCTTTGAGATACGGAGCTGAGATAGCAAGATTTTCAAAGCTTAGCTGCACACCTCTAGATTGTTAGGGTTTTGCATCCTTTCAGTATATAATCTAAACATCACACAGGAAAGCTCTGACAGGTAAGAGAACTGAGATCTCCCATGTTGGTAAAATTATTTTTCCAAAAGATTAGCAGGAATATATAATTGGCTAGATAATGATTTGGTTTGATGTTCATTAATGTAATGGATTAATACTTAATTGACCCTCTCTGGAAAACAAAAACATTATTGGGTAATAAATCAGAATGTTAGGATAAAAAATAATAATGAAATGTACAAATACAAGTTGCCATACTGCTAATGAAGGACAGAACACTTTTTACAATAGTGCACACTTGTTTGTCAAAATCTGAATATAGGCTGAGGGTTCTTTTTGCATCTTATATATAGGTATGAATTTATTGTGCGTATGATACTTGTAGGCATTGTGACAAAGTGTCTGTGTAAAATATTTTAAAAAACCTAAAACCTTGCTTTGCGTAGCCGTTACCTGTTGCTGCATAGTTAAGTGGTGGAAAAGAGAGAGAAGGACCACCACGACCCCTTGATCAAATTTAGTTTTCCCCAATAATTGTCAGCAACAGAAGTTTCTTTGAGGGGAAAAAAACACATAGTTGGGATCTTTAGGAACTTATATCAGACATATGGCCCCATGGTTCTCTTTAACTCCTAAAAATGAAGCAAACAACCATGAAAAGTATGCTGTTATAAACATTTGGATTTCACACACTACTGATAGCTTTCTTTGGCTGCATTGAGATGAATACCCACTGTGATCACAAGTTCCTTCCTCTTCAATTCCCTCTGATAAACAGGACTTTATTCATTGCTTTCTTTCTTTTTGCCATTATGTTTGAACTATGGTTTGAACAATCCCTCCTAACCAGGATTGCTAACTGTGGCTATTAAGTTTTGCAAAGCAAAATCTCGAATATTAGTTTCCAAGTTCCAGATCTTATTCACTGCAGTGTTCTGAAAAGTATAAAGTAATCAGGATTGTAATTGCAGAACTCAAAGATGAATGAGAGAAATTAACATGGGGGGGGGGAGGGGGAGAGAAGGCTTTCCAGTTTCCCTGCATACATATCAGTACAATCACTGTAAGAGAATTAAATATACAAATTTACCTTGGAGTTAAAATCTATTTAATATGGGTAACTTCCAAAACTAATTCTTGAATTTTTATGATACATATAGATTAACTTGAAATGTAATATCAGCTTCTGCTTTATTTTCCTAGCTCTACTTTATTACTAAAGGGTGACTTTGTTTTCAATACTAGTCTTTGTTTAACAAATGAAAACAGCTTTTCTTTTTATACATTATGTAGTACAGTAGGAGGTTTTTGACCCAAACTGATTACAGACAAGCAAACTGATTACAGACACCCAATTAATTCTCCCCGCCCCCCAAATCTCCTTCAAGAAGAAGCCTGTGCTTGGTGAATGGGAACCATACCATTGAATGTTGAGAAGTATACGTTCATTAGTGAAGGCCTTTTATTTGCATTTGATAATTGCATAAGGTAGTTGCATATAGTTCTCAAATGGAAGATACATAAACAGAAGAATAAAATATGATGTTTGAACTCATTTGTGTCATGTAATAAAATAGTGACTATTTGTATAGCATAATAAATTCAGGAAATCAGCTAAAACAAGGGAATAAACACCTAATTCAAAATAGCTTCCAATTTCTCATCTAATCAGGCAAATCTTAGGACTATGGAAACATATTTAGGCCGCAGCTTAGCAGTTTAAGTGTCTTTCCTAATGAAGAAACCAGACATATATTATGATTAATAATATGTCATCAACATAGCCTATCCTTAGTAGGTTTATCCCTTCCTGGTACTACAACTATTGTTGCTGAGTTTGTCAAAATACAGCCAGAGACTTAATTCAAAAACACATGCAAACAAATCACCAGTGTTGCAAAGCATTGCCTATTCAAGGGCTCTTCAAAAGACAAGTGGAGATTTGCCTGGAGAAAAAATGCAATGTTATTGCAGTGTTAAAAGTTTGCAGGCATTCTACCTGGCTTCCTGCTGTTTCCCACATCTTTTCCAGGAACGCTTATGTTGAAATCGCGCTGGTTTTTTCTTGTTTCCCTTTACTAATGAAGCAAAACTAACCAATGTTTGTGCTTCTCTATACATTCAGGGCAACAAGAGTTGAATCCTGCTCAGAAACAACACAGGATTCCAAAATTATTTGCTGCTAGACTAGTTTATAACTTCACTGCGTTATGGAACAGAGTTGTATCAACAATCTGTGATGGAAGGGGAAGTAATGTGATATGGCTGCTATTGCTTATGAATGAGCTAGTGAAAAATGAGTAGCACCTCTACTCCGTTTTCATAATGTAAGAACACAGGAGTAGTAGATGAATACGTGCTGCTAACCAAGTTGGCAGTGACTGTTTCTTTGAATAACATGACAATGTAGATATGCACTATGCCAAATGTAAGCCAGTATTTTTTGGAAACGCGCTTTGATTTATATGCGCAGATGGGAAAGATTATTACTTCTCATTGTAGGTACAGTACTGTATTGTACACCTAAACAGCCACTGGTGAAGTTCCCCTATAATCAAGATTTGCAATAGGTATAAAAGATTTGGGAAGGTTGGACTTTTTCAAGTCACTAATATGTACTGGGCACCAAATGGGTCCTTACCTAGGGCAGGCAGCTGCATGTGTTGGACTCAAATAACCAGTAGTCACGTTTACCTGATTCTCATGGGAATTGCTGGCTTCCTACATAGACTGGTTAAGAAGTTTTGTTTTTAATAATATCTTTATTGAATTTTAAAATTAAAACAAACAAAAAGAAGCATACATACATACATATACATATACACTATTAAATCAAATCAAATCATATATTAAATCAAACTAGATAGACATTGAAATTCCCCATAAAAGGAAAATAGCAACATCTAAAAACAAAACATACATAAAGGAATAACAACAGCTTAAGACAAACACATACATAAAGAAATAAAACTTCAATCACTTGGCTTCCGCTTACTGTCATCTCAGGTGTCTTTACTTTAACTTATCTTGTAACTGTTTTGATAATCCTAATTCTTATATTCTAACCTTTATATTGCTTTCTAACACTGTCCATTGAAGCTTTCCAATACGAAATGTTTAGAAGTGAATCCATGATTTCAATGTGGGGCACTTTTTTTTTCATGTAATCACCAAATTTTCCCCAGCTCTTTTGGATTTTTTGGTTGCTGCGGCCTCTTACCAATTCTGTTAATCTTGCTAAGTCCATATAACTAAATAATTTCTCTTTCCACCAGGGTGGATAAAAATCAATGATTTTTTTAAAAAAATCAAAAAAATCGGATTTTTTTGATTTAAATCGGATTTTTTTGATTTAAATCGGATTTTTTTGATTTAAATCGGATTTTTAAAATAAAATGCTTTTGGAGGAAAAATCTTTCTAAATATAGTCTTCTATTTAAGTTACATTGTAGTCCAAAGGCTATTCATCAGGAAATAAGGATTTGTTTTAAGTTTATCAAGTGTGCTAAAACTCTAAGTTTTTTTTAAAAAAATGTTTAACCACATCAGTTAACAAACATGGATACATATGCTATCATGTTATTGTTTTAGTTAAATAAATTGTTTAAATGGTTATTAAGGAAATGATTATTTTTCTCCTTCCAATAAAGTACAGCAGAAAAGTTGTCCAAATATAAACAGTTAACTTATTAAACCTCACCATAATTTCATAATTATCTGTCTATGTATTTCTAGTAGTATAACCAAATCAGTAATTTTTGATATAACTGTAAAAACTACTCTGAAAATTTATTATTCCAAAAATGAAACCTTCATATGGTTGTAAATATTAAGATTATACCAGCAAGAAGGAGTCTTTCTGTAAAAAAAAAAATTTAAATCAAGTCTTACTGACTAGTGATTTAAATCAAGCCTTACTGACTAGTGATTTAAATCGTGATTTAAATCGTGATTTAAATCAATTTGATTTAAATCAAATCCACCCTGCTTTCCACTCATTGATTCCCGGAACTTGTTGCTTTTTCCAATATAATGCAATCAAATTCCTTGCCGCAGCAGTTATAAAAAGAAATAATTTCTCGTCTTGTTCACTTATATCCTCCTCTATTATCCCCAGCAGAAAAGATTCTGGATTTTTCTTTATGTTGTATTTCAGGATCTTTTGGGTTTCTTCAAAGATCTGGCTCCAAAAGTTTTGTATTTATCCACAGTGCCGACTGGTTAAGATGTTTTGATGCATAAGGCAAAAACTCTAAATGGTGGTTAGAAATATAATTACAGGCACCCACACCCCTTATGAATGCTCTACTTGCGCATGACCGCTTTTACACGGGTCGTCACGAAATAAATAAATAAATCACTTTACATGATTTCAATTTTGCATGCAGGGGCCTCGAATGTAACCCCTGTGTGAGGCAGGGGGTGCCTGTATAATATATTAAATAACTTTCAGCTTGCTGCCGTTATGGTAGCATAGAGTTTGATCCCAAATTTGGTCTACCTGCCTACCAGTAGAAACTGCTCTGACCTAACCTCTTAGGTGCCTGTTGCAGGAGAAGTTAGGTGCAGAAGAAGTTCAGTGACAAAGCTGTGTAAAGCAAGCTTTCTAATTCTGCCTATGCAAACATTTTAGTTCTGAGATTCTTCCCATGCTGCCCTGCAGCTCTCAGACAGTGACTGAAGTCTAGCTGCTACAAACACAGGGCTGCCATGCACTTTTATGCACATTGACTATGTAGGACAGGTAGTCACATATTTTTAGGGTTATTTTTAGAGTTATTTGCTTAAGCATAGCAAAATGTGTGCCTAGGTAAAATGTGGAATGTATGTTTCAATGTTTAAAAGGGCATTTTAACAGTTGCAGGAAAGGCTTTGCTTTATGCCAAGTAAAATGAATTTTGCAGGCCCCTGGTTTGTCATCGTTCAGGTCTCCTGTTTCAGTGGTATTCTCTTTTCAATGAGTGAGTGGTTTGTTAATAGGCACTTAGAGCAGTGTGTTAAAAGTTAGATTTGACAGCAATTTCAGTTCAGGCAGAGAGACCGTCAGCTTCTGTGTATCAAAAGTTTAGAGTTACTTTAAAAAGAAGAAAATTAAAAAGAGGATGTTTGTCTTGGCAAAAGGGTATGATGAAATATATTTCTACTGAAATATATTTTAATGTATTGAAACAGGAGACATGATTTTAAAATAGTTCACCAGTGCTGTACCTCCAGACCGCCTACTGACCTTTAACTTAAATAGACCATGGGAAACTTTACAGGCTAGCATCATCTGTCATTAATAGCAGTTGGATGGGCTATCTCTTTTACTGCTGAAAAAAGTCTTGTGCTTTTCTCCTTCCTCCAGCTAGCAAGCCCTTGACTGTGAAGTACTGTTTTTAATTGACTCTGAAGGGAACATGCTATATTGAGGGAGATTTTGAAGCATATGTTTCTGGTCAGTGAACACCCAGCAAAGTAATGTGGTGGAGTTCTTCTGAGATTGTATCACTTCATATAACTTCTGCACCTGACAGTTTTTTCCAGTGCAATTTTCCCATAAGAAAATGCCTGTTTATTTGTCAATTGGAGAGAAACATTTGTTACAGACAACTCTTTGATAACTCTAGCTTTTGATGTCCAGGGCATTCAAAAAGCACAAACCTCTTCCTCCATTATTCTTATGGTCTGAAAAGGTTCTGTCCCAGAAGAAATCTTCACAATGAGATTTGGTTTGAATTCAGGCATCCCCAAACTCAGCCCTCCAGCTATTTTGGGACTACAACTCCCATCATCCTAGCTAACAGGACCAGTGGTCAGTGATGATGGGAATTGTAGTCCCAAAACAGCTGGAGAGCCGAGTTTGGGGATGCCTGGTATAGATCCTTAGTCTTTTTAAATCTGGAAAATTGGGCTTAGGGGGTGCATTACCTATTCATCAGTTTTGCATGATTTGCAAATGCTGAAGTCTTCAGGCAATTGCAAGCAATCAGAATTGTAGGTGAAATCTAATATTGTATGGATACTTCCCCCCAGCCCTCAAAAGCAGATTCTGTGGGTGTACAGAGGCTGTAGTGAGGAAGAGAGGAAGGGAAAGTCCTATTCTGTGGGTGGAAGTTTGTTCTGCAAGCAGATGGACACAATTGGATATTGCCCTTTGCAAGTACTTATGGAAAGCATTTCTTTGCAAAAAAGAGAGAGGAAATAATGTAAATATTGGCTACTAAACCTAGAGTTTTGGCTTCCATATACTGTCATTTCTGGAGGTTTTGCTGAAATCAGTGGTAGTCAAGAAAACGTGCTCAGCATTTCAAATGCTATTCCCTTGGCACAGGGGGAAATGGTGATAACTGGCCTTTTAAAAAAGAGCTTTTGCTGCCATAGACTTCTAGCTGGCACATCTAGTCATTCCTTCTTGTTAATTTCCTTCTTTATGTTTACATTTTATTTGAGCTTTTTTTTTTTATTAGCGAAAGGCATCTATACAAATTATGGTGAAACACATATAATCTAATCAGAATGAGTTTCTAGAAGATTCCTAATAGGACTTTTGAATACTTGCCAAGAGAGTTTTTAGGCTTTCTAGTAAATTTCTTAAATGGACCCACTGGCCTGTTAGTTGTTTGAGAGCCCTCAGGTTAATATCGGGGCACTTGCTTTCCAATTTCTAAAAATCATCAGTGTAGAGATGTCTGGTTCAATGGATATTATTATGTAATTAGCAGAGTCAAACTATATGTGAAAACTGAAGAAGCAGCTTTGATCACTCTGACAGTATGGTGAGTGCAAACTGAAGTTGAGCGGAGGTGTTGCTTGCCCATATAATTTATTAATTGTTTCCTTGGCTGCCGTCCTTTGTGTATTCTCTGGAGGAATGTTGCTTTTAGTCAGCACACTGATTTGTATAACTTCTAAACCAACTTAATTTTATCGTGTGTAGCACTTAAGCTGTATTTCTTAGTTGCTTTTTGAGGCTGGGGAAATTAGGGATTTATTTATTTCAGGATTTGTATGGGGCTTTTCAGGGCAAAGTCTCCCAACAGTGTTGAGCATAACACACATATACATGGCCTTACCTATTTAAATACGGTATTCCATGCCATGGTGCTTATCAAGGCTGACTGCATGATTTAGGGGCCCTGGGGCACATGTAATATGTAATGGCAACGGTTGAGTTGGCATCCAATGCCATCTAAAACCATCAGTACCTCTAACCATCAATACCTGAAGTCAAGCCTGCCAATTCTTTACCATTTGAGTGAACGACTGCTCTGGTTCTTACTTGGCTTACTTTAAACTGGCTATTTGGAACTTTTTGCTTCTGCCCAGATCATTTTGAGTCAGGACCCTTCCCAGGGCCGGGATATGCAGCAGCAGCAACAGGAGTGTGGGGTTGATGCACATTAAATGTAAAGGTAAAGGGATCCCTGACAGTTAAGTCCAGTCGTGAACGACTCTGGGGTTGCGGCACTCATCTCGCTTTACAGGCTGAGGGAGCCGCCGTTTGTCCACAGACAGTTTTTCTGGGTCATGTGGCCAGCATGACTAAGCCGCTTCTGGCGAAACCAGAGCAGTGCATGGAAACGCCGTTTACCTTCCCGCCAGAGTGGTACCTATTAATTCACTTGCACTTTTTGGGGTGCTTTCGAACTGCTAGGTTGGCAGGAGCTGGGGCCGAGCAATGGGAGCTCACCCCGTCGCGGGGATTCGAACCGCCAACTGTTTGATCGGCAATCCCAAGGCTCAGTGGATTAGACCACAGTGCCACCCGCGTCCCTTGATACACATTGAGATCATGTTATTGTTGTTATTTAATTAACGCTATTACCCACCCTTCACCAAGGTGGTTCCAGGGCAGTTACAGCAATTTAAAACTCAGAGTTTAAAACAGCTAAAACAAATTACAGTCACAGGAATAGGGTTGGTCATGAACCCACCCCCTCCTCTGCTGTAACTGTATCAGTTTTAAAGAATAAAATACAGTATAGGAGCATAAACGAATATAGAATACAGTAGGGGTGGGAGTGACAAATGCTTTTATGGATTCTTTTGTTGATTTCGTTCTCATATGTTTTATACTGCCTTGATATGTTTTTATGAAAGTGTAAATAAAAAAATACTTCCCACCCACATGCATTTTGTATTAGCATAGCCAGAATGTGGTAATTTTTGTCTACCACCATTTTCTTATGACTGCAGAAAGAGCCCTTTAATGCCAGATTTGCACAGTTACATATGTCATAACTGCAACTTGATTTGTGAAATTGTTATAATGGAAACAGTCTTGTCCTGCAGGCGCAATGCCTGATAAATTTTGTCTCTGCTGCCAATTGAAGTGTAAAGCTTATAATTGGATTACTTCCACTTTTAATAGGCCATATGACTTAGAATTATAGAGTTGTAGAGTTGGAAGGGACCACGTGGCTCATCTAGTACAATCCCCTGCAATGTAGGAATATTTTGCCCAGTGTGGGGCTCAAACCCATGACCCTGAGATTAAGCGTCTCATGCTCTACCAAGTGAGCAAGGCTAATAATAACAACAATAAAAGTATTATTATTGCCACTCTGGGCAGCTTCCAGCAAAATACAAAAGCAAAATAAAACCCCAAACATTAAAAACTTCCCAATACAGGGCTGCCTTCAGATGTCTTCTAAAAGTTGTGTAGTTATTTATCTCCTTGACATCTGATGGGAGGGCGTTCCACAGGGAGGGTGCTGCTGCTAAGAATGCCCTCTGCCTGGTTCCCTGTAACTTCACTTCTTGCAGTGAGGGAGCTGCCAGAAGACCCTTGGAGGTGGACCTCAGTGTGGGCTGAATGATGGGGGCGGAGACTTTCCTTCAGATATACTGGGCTGAGGCTGTACTTTGAACTGTGCTCGGAAACATACCAGGAGCCAGTGAAGATCCTTTAGGTCTGTTATATGGTCCCAGCGGTCATTCCCAGTCACCAGTCTAGCTGCCGCATTCTGGATTGTTGTCACTCCTTTGGTGAACAAGTGGTACCAGGGATTACTCCTAAAACAGCTAAGGGGGAACCAGCTGAGGCTAAAAGCATGACTTTGTACAGTGAAAGCAGATGACAACTTTCTGAAATCCAATCAAGCTTCTTCAGACAGCTTGCAAAAAGTGCCACAAACTGATTATTCCTAAAACTCTCTGACCATGTATGCCCATTTTCTTCAATGAAAGAAAGTAGTGTACACTGAATGTACCAGACTTTCCTTTTTTAAAAGAAAATAAGGAAGTTATCTGGTCCAGAGCTCTGGGTTGACAGATCATTCTTAAGAGAGTGATCAAATTAAAACAGTAACCTACAGCATCTTTGCAAATTCAGATTTTGGAGGCAGTCACACCCACTTAACAATAATGTGATGGGTGACTCAAGAGCATTAGCTGTGCAACCAGCAGCTATTGTGACTTCCAGAATATGATTGCTTGGAGAAGTAAGCAAAGTGAACTCATTCCAGACCAGGGCGTTTACCTGTAAAACATATGTTTCCCAGGATTAAGGCAAGAATATGTGACTGACTTGTGCTTGCAAAACTCCATAAATGCACAGGAGGCAAAAATAAATAAATGCTTCCAATGTTACAGTAGTCTGGCCCAAACTATCTTCATTAGTGTAGTTGCTGCAAAATGATTGACAAAATAGATTTTGGCAAGGAAATTGGTGCTGGCTTCTCTCTTGGCATACGCTGGGTCTCTACATCTACTAGGGTAAAGTATGGGTGGAGTACTGTGAAATGACATGCAGCAATATCCTACAGTCAAAGAAATTAGAGATGGAACATGTCTGGTTTATCTTGTTAATTTCCTTCCACAAAGAAAAATTCTTTGTGCATTGTGCAATGCAGATTATTAGGGCTGGCAGCTTTCAACGTCTACCATAGTATCTTTTAATCTTTCTTTATTTAAATGAAGGTGCAGCTTTGTTTGTGGAAAGTAAAAGAAAAAGAAAAAGTGACTTAACATGAATAGCTCCCAGCCACTACCGAATGCATGCACATGCCATATATTTTCATTGTTTGCTGTGCATTTGAACCTGGAGTCTAGCCCCAGCTCTAAGTGTGCATGCACACAAAAGCTCATACCGATAACTAACTTAGTTGGTCTCTAAGGTGCTACTAGAAGGAATTTTTTAATTTTGTTTCGACTTTAGGAAAAAGGAGTGGGTGGGATGTTTGTAGCAGACATTTCTTAAGCTGAAATGACCTAAACTAAATGTATTAATAAATCCATTTGAAATAAAACACACGCTTGAAAACAGTTACATTTTATTTTCAAACATCCCTTATAGCCTTATAAATGGGTTTATATAGTAGACTCTGGTTTGTATGGTCACTAAGTGCTTATATTCATGGGCAGGAAGGAGCCTGAGCAAATCCTCAAGCTTGCATGCTGCCCCCGCCCCGAAGTGTTTTGAAACAAACTTGGATTAGTTTAACAAGCCAGCTTTATAACCCATGGCTGGAACTGACTTGCTTAAAAATTTAGTAGCTTGTTTTAAACCACAGTCTTTTACTCCTACCTGGCAACCAGCTAGGATTCTGTGAAGGTAAAAGAAAATACTAGTGTAGTTCTTCTCCCAGCCACAAGGTGGGGAGGAGAGGGAGGCTTTGCTTAGGTTCCATTTATCCTGTGCACTGAGCTCTAAACCGTGGTTTAGTATTATCTGCGAAACAACATATTTCCATCAGTTTTACTGGAGTGTTAACACTGTCCATTTGTGTCTCTCATCCATTAGCACTGTGTCCTTTTTAGCATATAAGGAACTCGGTTGGCATCTTGTTTTTAAGAATGAAATGGAAAAAGAGAAAAGACCAGTAACCAAAGGATGCCATTGCTGTGTTGCATGTTAAAAGCTGTGTCTCTTGGAATGACATGCCCAAGTATTGGACATAGGCTACCCCAGAATCATTCCCCCCTGCTGACTGTTTCTTCTGGAGAACTTTGAAGCTTGTGTTTGGGAGAAGGATATATCGGGAAGGAAGGGGAAATTACCATTAGCTACTGCTTTTAAGCCCCTGCATAATGTGAAGGCATTCTTCTTCAAAAGATTTGCTCGTTTAAATGCTTGTTTATGTACTCGGTCACACCAGCACAACTTCATTATCAACAAAGTAGTCATACCAACTTGAAAGTGGTGTAACTAACAGGGATTCTGGTCTGAAAAAGACCTCAAATAATTGCTTGCTTAATTTCTATTCCACTCATCGGAATGGCAGAGCTTTCATGTTGCTCTCTGTTTTCACTCTTTTGTTGTGCAATGTTTATTTAGATAGGGTGTTGCTTGATTTTTATCTCCCAGTGCAGAACTATTTACACCTAGTTTTTAAAAAGTGCTTGAACATGATTCATAGCTGTTAGCAAAGGGTTTTTGCTGGCAGGGTGTCGCTCATAAAGATATGTCTTCAAGGTTGGCAGTGTCACCTGGATCATGCTGTCAGTCTGAAACTTCTTCATTTGCTTAGTCTGGACTTACTTATTTGTTCAGCTTTAACACTGCTTTGTTACACAGTGTTTTCATGAGCAGTTCCCAAAAGATTTTTAAAAACAACAATACAGTCAACAACGTGAAATTTACAATAACAATCAACAAATAAATATGACAAGGATTAAAACAACTCTTCAGTTGAAAAGCCAATTCTCTCCTTGAAAAGCCAACTCAGTTAACAGTTTAAAAGTTAAAGTGATGGTGCATTTCATAAATGCTGCATTGCTATGGAGAAGGCTCTTAAAAGTCACATGCTGTATTTTAGTCAACATGCCAATTTATGATAGAGTGTCTTGGGACAAATCTAGGAGGAAAGGGGGCATTACTTCAGATAATCGTGACCTGGGTTTTGTAGACCTTTTAAGGACCAAAACCAGGATTTCAAACTGATCCTACAAACAGGCGGGTAGATTAGGGCTTGCGTTAATGTAAGCTCTGTGAATGACTAGTTAAAATCCTGGCACTCAGTTTTGGACCAGTTGCAGTTTCCAGATCGTCTTGAAAATCAGCCCCATGTATAGTTGACGACAGTAATCCAATGTTGAGGTTGCCAAGGAATGGATTACGGAGGCCTGATCTTGATGAAGGAGAAGACAGCTATCAGACTGCCAAAGCTGGAAGAGGGTGTCCTTGCCTGTACAGCTGCCAGCTAGGAATATAGGAGCATGGCTGTGTAAAGGAGAACACTCAAGGTTGCAAATCTCCTTCAGGAAACCAGATTGAAATGGATGCAGAAGTGGGTATGAAACCAGATTGAAATGAAGCCTGAAACCGGATTGAAACTGACAAGTATTCAAAAGAATCCACCACCTCTTAAGTTGCTTGCTCCAAGGGTATATAAAGACTTGTCAGCAACTCTGTGGATCTAAACAGTCCAGGAAAGAGTGCTTTAGGAATGGCGATGTTACAGCTTCCTTAAGAGATGCAGGAAGTCCTCACCTCACTGTGGTGGTAACACTAATGGCCTTGGCCCACCTCGTTGATGAGGAAGGACATGTATTCTGAGCACAAGTGGTTGGTTGAACCATTCCAAGAAGACTATCTGTGTATCCTTAAGTTTACAGGACTGTATCTCCAAGCCATCCAAACAAAAGCAATGAGATAGAACCAGGGATGGCTCCTGTACAGAGGCATCACCTGAGATCTAGCTAACAGTTGAGAGTCCTGTGGACAACAGGGAGTCCAGCCTGGATCAAATGTGACAGATTGTATCAGTAAAGTATTTGGCAAGTATCTCACTGGAATACAAATCATCAGCCTGATCATAAGAGAGTCCAGGATTAGTTAAGCAATGTATGGCTTGGGACTCCAGTACCTTCGGTTAGTGATAAAGCGGGATATCAAATCCAAACTCTTCTTCTTCTTCTCCTTCTCCTTCTCCTTCTTCTTCTTCTTCTTCTTCTTCTTCTTCTTCTTCTTCTTCAATAAAGTACTCTTTGCACACGTAACTACGCATGCTGCTAGATAATCTTTGGAGGCCTTTCTTCAACTCCCTTCTCATAACTCTTAAGGAAAAGGTTTTTTCAGCAGTGAGTTGTTTGTGGAATGTTCTACTATTCTTGAGCTCCCATCAGGAACAAGCAAAGACTTAAAAAAAAAAAGTTATCACAGGCCATTTAGCATCTTTAAATATAACACAGTTTAGCATCTTTAAATATATTTAGCACCCTAAAAGAAACATCTTTATGCAGTTCTGCATAGTCAGATTATCAGGGATTGTTTTTCATTATGTCCAGCAACTGGCTAAAATGTGAAGCTAGTAGCAGTATGCTGCCTAAGCCTCTTTATTGCTACTAATGTTTTAACTGAAAATTTAATTATTTTTAATATATCTTGCTCTTCTATATGTATCTAGAGTGGTGATTTGAACTCCTCTCATTATTCTCAGGATTTCTCTGTAATAGGCTGCATAAAGAAACTATTTTGTTTATTCACAGCCATGCAGAATTCAGAACCCATAATCGTTGGTGATAATGGGACATTGGCATAGCTGTCAACTTTTCCCCTTTTTTGGCGGGAAATTCCCTTATTCCAAATAGGATTCCTCACGAGAAAAGGGAAAGGTTGACAGTTATGGACATTGGTGTGTTCCTCAACTGTAAGGCTCCTCTATGTTTCTTTAAAGGAGGTACTATTCTGCTGAATATTCTAGCAATAACATTATTCAATATTAAAGAGCCTTTGGGATACTTTTCTGCCTAAGAGCAATGCACAGGGTTTTATTCTGGTGTTGCTTTCCTGTAATCTATATGCCGCACCTACATTTTATGAGGTGTTAATCAGGAAGATGGCAACACGAATGGTTAATGCAGTGATATGTTCTTTTGCTGCATGTTTAACTTCCTGAGTCAGGAATACCTATGTAGATTATTCAAGTGATGAGCATATAACTCTTCCTCCACTGTTTGTTATAGAGTATATTGCATTTGAACAGAGGGAAATTAATTGCTTATAAGAGGTTAGGAAGATGGTGGGAAAACCTATAATCATTTATCAAGTTCTGCAGCGTTAGTGAGCTTTATAAATCTAAGTTACACAAATTATATTTATTCTTTAAGCTTCACACATTCATCATGTTCCTTTTTAAAAACAAGTCTCTCATCCATACAAATGCCCTGTAGTTTCAAGCAGTGTTATTCACTGTAGGGCCCTCCTGGTATTTGCTTCTGCTTTATTTAAATGGAAGCCTATGCTGCCAACATAATGGACAACAGCAACGTTCAGTCCTTAGGAAAAATACTCCAGTTACATGACCATTAATAGCTAAATGATTAATGCAGTGTGTCTTGCAGAGGAAGCTTTTTGACTGCTGGGTATCCTCTTACATTTGGCACGTTAATGGCTGGGAGCAGAGGAACTAGGTGAGAAGCCTTCTAATATTGAACAGGTCTCTGATTCTGAGCTGAGCACAAAGATTGCTATTTCTGTATAGACATATTTCTATAAAATTATGCTTTCTGCTGACGGAACTTGTATTTTGGAACAAGTGGGATAGATGTGGATACAGAAATGGGACATTACGTTCCTCAGTATCTGTCATTGATCCTGTGCAGAAATTAATGAATCTTGGATTAGGTAAGAGACACTTACTTTGGAAAATGGGAATTGCTGCCATTTCAGATAATGTGACATTGTGATGAGGACCAACAACCTCTTCCTTGTGAATCCTAAACAATGCTGCCTATTTCCTCTTGCTTTAACAATTAGTGAAACCATCCTGTTTAGCTGATGTGACAGTGTGTCACAGAGCATTAGCATTTACAGAGATGAGATCCTCACCCTTTGGGAAGCTACCCTAAAGGCATAGGAAAGAGAAAAATAATCTGCCTTGATAGATGGTTTTCATTCAGACATAAAGGCCCAGTTTGGACGTAATGAATAAGCAATGGTTTTTCATTTTGTTCACGAGCCTCAGGCTTGTGCATTCTCCTTAGATGTGGTGACAAAGGGTGGGATTCCCCTGTTGAGTCCTGTTAGCAGAAGCCCTGTGCGAAGACTTCCCACTTGTGCAATGGGGCTCCCCCCCTTGCAGCTGTGTTTCCCAAGATTGGCGGGTGGGGGGATGGGAAAATCCCCAGAACAGCATGCTGGGGAGGAGAGGCAGGATTGTTCTGTCTGGCAATTTGAAATGCTTGCCCCAGTGGACAATTGCCATAGCGTGCCAATGACTTCCCTCCAATGCATTTGAAAGCAGTTGTTTCTGATTTTATTTAACCACAGTTTCATGTTAGGACTGAACCCTAAACTGTAATGAATCTTTAGTGTGGTTTACAGAAACATGCCAGCTTTATAAACAACTGGTTGAAGTTTGCTTGTTTCTGTAACTGAGGGGTGCTTTAACCCTTTTCTGGCCGAGCGCCACATTGACCTATGGTTAACCCTTCAGAGGTTGCACGTCAATGTGAGTGTGGGCAGTTTCTCTTTTTAAAAAAGATGAAGGTGAGGGGGGAGCTTAGGTGTCACAAAAACATTTTGGCATCTGCAGGAGTGGTTAGTAAACTTTTTTTTAAAAAACCTTTTAAAAAAACTTTTAAAAATGGGAACGGGGTCATAAAAAACCTTTCAGTAAGGTACCTATTACAGGTAGGTAGCTATGTTGGTCTGCCATAGTCGAAAGAAAATTAAAAAATTCCTTCCAGTAGCGCCTTAGAGACCAGCTAAGTTTGTTCTTGGTATGAGCTTTCATGTGCATGTACACTTCTTCAGGTATTAAGGTGCTACTGGAAGGAATTTTAAGGTACCTATTGTTCATTTAGCTATAGATATAGCTATTTTAAAACTGAAAAATTGGCTGGCACTCAAAGATTACTGAAATGTATGTGCTTTGAAGCCTCAAAGTATATGTTAAGGATAGGCAATATGTTAACAATAAGGAGGACAGTGTTTTGAAAACTGAAGTACGGTACCAATATTTTTTATTGTAAACACCAAATAAAACATGTATTAACAATTTATGCAAGAAATGTGATATTAACAATGTGTTACCCATGTGAATTGCATATTAGTTCATGCTTAACAAAATAATAAATAAAAAGTGTTGTCGACCCCCCTCCCCAGTGGCGACTACACATTCTGTTTTGGTGCCCACAACCCAGGTCCCAGAAGTCATTTGACTCCCAAGTTTTTCTATCCCAGTCTCTAACACTGTGTGTTGGGGGGAGAGCCAGTGGGGGGGGGTGCGGTGGGTGCAGTTCACCCCGGGTGTCATCCTTGAGGGGGGTGACATCGCTGCCCCCCCTGGGACGCTTGCCCCACCTCCGGGTGCACAGCAACTCTGGGGGGGAGCTGCCCCTCTGGCTATGCCCATGTCCTGTGCTGGATCTACACTTACACAGTCTTGGATTATTGCATGCTGTATAAATGCCACGGAGAGCTTTTCCTGAGTCTTTGTAAAAAGCTGCAATTCATCATTGCTCTGCTTTGCAGCTTCAATCTTTCCCTTCTGCACTTCATTCCATTATTCCCTGCCTGTTCATTGCATTGCAAGATACAGCTATCAGTTAAAATGATGTAATTTGAAGCTTGCTTTGTTTATTGCAATCCATTATATTACTTTCCTGCTAGTCGCAAGGTTGTCTTAATATATTGTATACTTTACTTGCATTTTGTTGTGGCTATTTTTGTCGGCTGGCATTTGTCACTTGTGCCGCACAATAAGATTAGCCCTTACTCTTCCCTTACTTGGCCATTGGAAAATACTGCACATGACAGTGCACATTTATTTCCTATCTGCATTTGCTGAATATACGTCCTGTTGTAATAGAGATATATATTTTCTTTCAGCAAGGGTTTCTGTTGTGATGAATAAGTAGAGTAGATAAGGTGAAATTAAACTCCCGTGAGAAGAATGGGGCTGACTTCAATATAATGCCTGCTGTGCATCTTCATAACAGTTTGTATCCCATTGACAAAATGCAGTGCCATTCATTTGTGTTATTGATTTGCTTACAGAAAGCAGCTGAAATGTAATACATGCAGGAAATAACTGGAGTCGCATTATATTTTGCACATATTCTTAAAATTTATTGCTGAATAGAGCATATTAAGAAGCTGAGATGGTGTCCTGTTTTTCAGAGGGTTACTATGAAAGCTATTATTTCCAGGTATCTGGTAATGATTTCAACTATTATGCTATTTAAGAGTAAATAAAATAACTATTCTTATTCATTTTAAACTGCTTTCATCTTAATGTTTCACTTAAAAGTTGAATATATTGATAGACCAGTAGCCACAATTGGGAGAGCTCAGTTAGACACACTAATTAGTTTCTGCACACTCGATAGGACTTTGTGATGTACTTGGGCATGAAGGATACATGCAGAGTTCATTACATAGTTCTCCGAATATGCCAAATGTCTTCATGCCCGTCTCAAGAATTAGAGACCAAATTGCCTTCTTCTGAAGATGTGTCTGTCATGAATCTCTCATTACCCTAGAGCAGAGATGCATCTTCCCCCTCCTTAAAATAGTTCATGAATCTGAGAGTAATGGATATTCTCTTGTTCAGAAGGACTGCCTTCAGTTGAGGCACCTTGTCTAGACTTCTAATTTATTCATACCAGGCTGCAGCATTCCTTTCTTACTATATAATAAAATTGTATGGCTGCTGTCATGTTGCAGTTTGTGTGGCTGCTGATAGACCATGTGAACTGCAGTGTGATGACAGAACAGCTGGCAGGTGAATGAGCTGGCAGCCCAGACAAGCAGCAGAGGAATGGTCAAGACAGGCCAGGGCAGCTCCCCAGCACCTGTCCTGCTCTGTTGCCACTGTGCACCTCACACTGACACTACCATTTTGGCCTCTATGGCACAGGAGGCCAAGGAGTAGGGAAGTGGCAGCGGAGCAGGACAGTTGCTGAGGAGCTGCTTTGCCTGTTCCTCTATGGCTTGCCTGGGTCACAGTTTGGCCGAGCTGTAAGAGGAGGGGAATGCAATTCGGGAGAGTAGGTGGCTGTGTTTGGTGAGGGAGCAAGGAGGAAGTAAATAGAGGTGGACAGAGGCTGGTAGGTGCTGGGCAGACCTTGCAAGACTTCCTATGCTCCCACTATTGCTGCCTGCTGGCAAGTGGGGAGTGGAATCACTTCTTCATCCCCCTCTGCTGCTGTTGCTACTGTGGGACACTGGAGAAAAAAGCCTGCATTCTCTGCCTCCCCCCAAGCAGCAGCAGTGGTGTGGGGCTGAAACTTTGGCGAAACTAAGGGGAGGACCACAGGTGGAGTGCGTAGGCAGGGTTGGCGATCAGTGTGATCAATGTGCTTTATTTTATACAAAAAATAGTTTATAAAATATATCAACAAAAAGAGAAAGTGGACTTTACAAATGGAAAAAGTAGAACCAAGACATTTTTATAGTTCCCTAACTGTATTCACTCTCATTCAAATCCCCACATGCAAACAGTTGTATCCATTCCTCAATGCCTATCTCTCCCGAGCATCACGATGCATGGACTTTTCTTTTTCTGCGTGAGATGAAATGACAGGTGTGTGAACAGGCTTCTTTCTCCAACTTCCTCTTGAGTCCATACAAATAGCAGAAGCCATTAACAAAAATCAAGGAAACACAGAACAGTCTCTGGTTTATTTATGTGCTATATTGGCAAGTTTGGTTATTTGATTACTAGCAAGTCCAAATTATCTACCAGAGAAGAATTTGCAGGATTTAACTGCTTTAATAATAATAATAATAATAAGTATACCCTGCCCATTTGACTGGGTTTCCTCGGTCACTCTGGGCGGCTTACAGCACATCTAAAAACTTAATAAAAGCATCAAGCATTAAAAACCTCCTTATACTTTTAAAGAACCTCTTTGATAACTGCTCCTGCTGAACCTTTTGTCTGTATAGGAAATTAACAGATTAGTTTGTTTCTTGTTTTAATTACTGATAAACTTGGCTAAGTACATTTTACCCAGTCCAGAGAAGATGAAGAATGTTACAAGTGTAAGATACTCCAAAATCTCTGCACACCACCTTGGACAGACTTTATGTGCACCCTGAAAAGGGTGGATAAAAGCAGAAAGATTGTTTTTAAAAGGGGTTGTTGTTTTTTTTATAAAGGATGATTTGGGGTTTTTTCTTCCAAACTCCACTACAGAATAGTGTAAAGCAACAGTTCTGAAGCAAAAAGCTTATTGACTTTATTTTTAGGTAATCAATGTGCGTCTGGAAGGAAGATTGCCTAGGGGGGAATGGCTCTTATGAGATGGCACCTGCCAGCATCAGTTTTTAGAAGTACATACAGTGTATCAAAAGTAAATAAAACATCTGCTTCCCAGTTATTCAGGATCTCTTATTATATAAAATATACTAAACTATTTTGATAGCAGAACTGATTTATTAATTTATTTTTCTTTGTAAAATTAAGGGGATTTACACATAACATGAAACCATGGTTTGTTAAACTATGACAGCAGTGAACTTTTGAAGCCAAGTCCTGAGCATGTGGGAATCAAAAGCCAATTACCACCTCTAAACCATGATTGGTCTGCCATATTTCTGGAAGCTCAAAGTGTGGTGTGGGCTCTCAGCTGTGGTTAGCACAAACCATGGTTTGCATTATGTCTGGACCCCAGCTGGAATCATGGAGGGGAGATAACTACTAAGGTAAAATGTTATAAATGGAACACTGGGGTTCAACCCTGATGACAATCCATGTTTCAGATTTCTCCATCCACTCCATAATTCCATTGTGCGGGGCAACTTCACCCCTCCTCTCCTGCTCTTAGGAAAATTATTGCTTGGCATTTCAACTGAACATGCAAAATATTGTTTTGCAAACCAGGATTAGACTCTAGTTTCTAATTGGGGTTTGCAGGAAGAGTATAAACCATAATTTGTTAATTCAGATGAAACATAAATCAGTGGTGTACCTTAAACCAGGCTATTTACATCTGATACTAAATCATCTCAGTGGTCTTGTTTGATATAACACTAAACTATTATTACAGAAGCAGTTCAGCAAGTCTTGGGCTCACAACCTCCCTTGCCTCCCAAAATGATTGCAGTTTAGAATTATGTCTGAACCTAGACAAACAGGTTAACTTTGGCCATGGTTTACTAAACAGGTCTGCTTTAGTTTTTTTAATCAAAAATTTAAGACCTCACTAATTAGATACCGTAAATAAATACAAACTAGAAGTAACAATTTTGTGGCATTCCAAAAACCATCTGACAGTAATTTTGTGGCATTGTAAAAAACAGCAGCAACAACAGCAAACTAACAGCCTTATTACTTGAGCCTCGGTGGGCAAAAGTTCACATTCTAACAGTTTTTCTTGAACAAGCGAGCCTGTAGATTTGATCACTTGAAGTACAATCCATTTTATTTGTGTAGTCTTCTAGTTAACGCTTAACACCTGTCACATTATAGCTGTGGGGTTTGGTTTCCACCCAGTTCGATTTTAAGTAATTCTTGTATCTCCCAGTAAAATGGATGGTTTTACTCTGGAGCTTGAGGGTATCAGTATGCAAGAAGACACTATGCTTTCACAAAATCACAGCCGCAGCTTTTGGATTGTGTACATAATGTCATAAATAAGTTGCATTATTGTATCCGTTCAGCTTTGTTTTCTTATTGTTCCTTCAGCTAATTAGTGCCAATAAAAACTGCATTTACACAGCAAAATGTGAATGCTTTAAAACAGGAATTAAAAGCAGGGGTAGAATATTAATAAGGATCTGAGTTGGTAAAAGCTTTTCTGAGTGTTTCTGGGAGTAGCTGAGTGTCTTTCAGGATTCAATTTGCAATTTTGGACTCTTAATGGTTCATTCTCTAGTTAAGAATCTTATAATGCATCTTACATTTATCATGGGGATACGTATTTGTAAAAGAAAATGTACCTCTTTTCTTATTGGAACCATTTGTCAGTTATGGGACAAATGTGCTTTGAGCATTGTGCTTCACAACTTCTATGCACTTACTTTTTATGGGTTTATGGCTTCAGATTGCAGCCCTGCAACAATTTCAGCTCAGCAGTGCTTAACCAGTTTTAAACTTCCATTTCAATTTGAAGAAGCATTTGCTTAACACAAAATGGAGAGTGGGATGTCTATGTGCATGCATAGATGAAAATATACCTAGCTAATAGGACTCCCCTGATATACACATCATCATCTGTATATGAATATTGATTTGAGTCTTCTCATACTTGTGGTTATGTAGCCAAAACTGGACCCCAGCATATAAGATAGAAGCACTGGCAAACTTGGGGTAAGATTGAGGTATGTACAAGTACACCAAATGGAAAGGAAAAACCTTAAGGGAGAGTTTCCCCCCAAATAGTCCAATAATAACTTATAAAATGTGAGTTCAAACTAGAAATTTGCTAATTTATACCTACGTCTCTTAGTCACTGTGCTATAGCAGGTCTCCAAGAGGAGATTCCATATTTTTTTAATCATTCTCCAATACGCATTTGATGTTGTATTGTATATAAATTTGGATATTTGTGGGGAGACAGTTATCACAGGTTTGCTAGTTTGCCTCTTTATTCCTTTACTTGAATTAATATGAACTTGATGGGGTTTGCCTCCAGATATTTTTCATCTGCCTGCAGTTGAAGACTGAAATTATTTCAAATTCCTTCCCAGTTTGTTTTATTTTGTCCACCTTGCTCTTCCTTACAGAAAGCTCAGAGTAGCTTACATAGGACATCCAGTTGCCTCTGTAACCGGCTCTAACCATGAGCAGGACCTGAGAGACCAGGGTTCAATCTAGTCCCCATTTGACCTCATGGGGTGACCTTGGGCCAGTCACAGTCTTTCAGCCTAACCTACCATACAGGGTTGTTCCAAGGATAAAATGGGGTGGGGAGAAAACTATGTACACCACATTGAGCTCCTTAGAGGATAGGTGGGATATAAATATAAAAAGAAATTAAATAACTAAAAAGAAATCAGATCCATATATGGTACCTCCACTGCTGGAGGTATGCTTCTGAATTCCAGTGGCTGGAAACCACAGGAGAAAATACTTGTTTGCTGCCCATAGGCACCTGGTTGACGGGTTATATGGGCCACTGGCCTGATCTGGTGGGTGTTTCATGTGTTAAAGGTAAAGGGTAAAGGGACCCCTAACCATTAGGTCCAGTCGCAGACGACTCTGGGGTTGCGGCGCTCATCTCGCTTTATTGGCCGAGGGAGCCGGTGTACAGCTTCTGGGTCATGTGGCCAGCATGACTAAGCCGCTTCTGGCGAACCAGAGCAGCGCACGGAAACACTGTTTACCTTCCCGCCGGAGTAGTACCTATTTATCTACTTGCACTTTGATGTGCTTTTGAACTGCTAGGTTGGCAGGAGCAGGGACAGAGCAACAGGAACTCACCCTATTGCGGGGATTCGAACCACCGACCTTCTGATCGGCAAGCCCTAGGCTCTGTGGTTTAACCCACAGCGACCACCCCCATCCTGTTTCATGTGTTAGCTAAGTGCAATTCATTGTGAAAGTGTAGGTATTCAAAACCTTTTGGTTTTGAAACTCCTAAGAGATTGAGAAGCTTTTAGGGTTTACTATTCCCCCTCCCCTCCCCTTTGCCCTCTCTTGTGGTGTCTGAGCTGTGTGTTCCTTCCTGTTTCTGTAAATGCTGCTCACAGGCTCTGGTTGCCAATAAAAATGTTAGCAGTTGTGTTTGCTAAGAGAACAATTAGCCACAGATAGACTTAACAGCAAAAGTAAACTACTGCATAGACAGAGAACATGTTTTCTTAGCCATGATAAACATTTTCATATGAAAAGTTAGACGATTGAATGTATTTATGTTAGTTTTTGCCACCTGCATGCTTGCATACATATATGCTGAAATTCACTGCCCCGGTATTTAGTGATGGCCATTAGCTTAAATGGCTTTAAAACAGGGTTCATGGAGTATACGTCTTCTCAAAGCTGTTAGTCAAAAGCTATATGGAAATTTCAGAGAGAACTAGTGGGTGAGGGTGGAACCTTCAAGCTGTGCCTCTGAGCTTCCCAGTGCAATTTAATTATCCTCTGTGGGAAATAAGATTTTGGACTAGATGCCTGATTCAGCAGGTCTGATCTTGTGTAAGAGCACTTATAAAGAAAAGGTTAAATTTGAATCTAGGGCCAAACCAAGTTAGTGAATAATGGGGTATCGATTTTAGTAGTTTCCATCTCCTACCATCTCATTCCTAGCAAGGGACATGGAACAGTGTTCCTTCTGAGGCATGGTGCCAGATATAATGCAAGTAGTCTCCTAACTGCTGTGCGGTCCTGCACTCCCACCCTATGCAATTTTAAACCTCTATCTTTCCTTTGCTAGTAATAACTATGGTACAGCTCTGTCTCTGCACCAATGGCTTTCAAAGTTGTTGAGGTTTCAGTGTTGTTTGTTTCTCATTTTCTTGGATAAAGCTGATGTGAAGTCCATTGCATGAATACAATTAATGAATATGTTTTTTGTGATGTGAATAGCAGCCCCACATAAGCTTTAGCCTCTAGGTTATGGGGGGCTGGGCAAAGAAATGTAAACTCTTACTTTGCTGTGGTACAACAAAAATAGGTTTCTCTGAATCTGCTGTTTGCAATCAAGAGAAGCTTTTCTGCAAAATGCACTATAGCACGCATAGCAAGGATTTATGTAGAAGTGTCTTCCAGATCGTTAGGTCCCAGCATCACTTAGCAATTAAGTCCTCCAAAGGGCACAAGTGACGTTGCCAGTTTGCATCCTGGAGAATAAGTTTTACTTTTAATTCTCTTGCTGCCAGTGAAGCGGCATAGAGTGTAATATGTACAGCTGTATAGCTCCCTATAGGTTGCCTAATGCTGTTCACTTGTGTTAATATGAATGCAGACTAAAAAGATTGCTTCTGAAGTGATCCTCACCCTCACATCCTCACCCTCATTCTTATTGTATTATTAATGTTATGGTGTCAGCTACCCATAATGCTTGCTATGCAGATATTTTATTTCTTTGGTGTTTAGTCAGAAATGTTCTTTTGGAGAGGAGGGGAGAGAGGCAGGGCAGGCAAGTGACTTCCCTACCTATGGATGTCCTCTCTGAAGCTTTACTAATGTGTCTCCTGGGGTATATCTGTGTTGACGGCAGAGTTGGGCTGTACATTTAGCCCCTCCTCTGCCATTGGGCCTTTTCCTCGAAAGCTGTGTGTTACGTACAGTTGTCTGCAGAGAAATTCAAATGTGCAGAGCCCCTACACGAGAATAGGTGCTCACATATTTGATTTTCTCTGCAGGTAATCACACACAACTCATGAGTGTGGTGGAAATACCTGAGGTGGGGCTAAAAGAGTGGCCCTGCTTCACTGTCAGTACAATGCCTGACATAAGTAATGCATGAATAAAAAGTTGAGGGAGCAGTCATGAATATGTAGTATATTTCTCCCCTAGTGTTACTTTTTTGGCTTTGTCATAACTTTTTATCTGGATAACATGAAGCCCTTCTGTAAAATGTTTTCTTGAATGCTCATTAGTGTTGGAAACACTCTTTTTAGGCAACCACATGGAGCTAGTTTCTTACATAAGCAAGAAACCATGACTTGTCTATCTGTTTTGGCTTGGGTTGGACTTTATATTGATTCGATGCCACCCACAGCTTCCACACAAACTTTATTTCCCAGCTGGCACATGTTCCTTGTTTTCTCTCAGCCATTAAAGAGGACTTGTGAGCTTTGTATTTATTTTTGTCTCTGCCCAAGCAGAAGCAACAGCTGCTGTGGAGACACTTAAAACCCGAGGCTGGGGATTTCACCAACAATCTCCAACTGTGAAGCCTAGCCATGTCATGTTTGGTGGGATTAAACCAGGCACAGTCAGTTTTGGGATTAATTATTCTTATTTCTTTATTGGAAATTTTATAAATGAGAGGATATGAAAGCATGATGGTATAGCACATTCAGAATGCATCTAATTTGTTACAAAAAAATCTCTGGGGCATGCAACCACCCCTGAGGTAAAATATGAAAAGCATTTAGCACTTTCATAGAATCATAAAATAATAGAATTGTAGAATTGGGAGGGACCCCAAGAGTCATCTAGTCCAACCTCCTACAATGCAGGAATCTCAACTAAAGCATCCATGACAGATGGCCATCCAACCTCTGTTTAAAAACCTCCATGGAAGGATGGTCCACAACCTCCTGAGGGAGAATGTTCCACTGTCAAACAGCTCTAGCTGTCAGAAAGTTTTTCCTGATGTTTATTTGGAATCTCCTTTCTTGTGACTTCTCGTACCCTCCAGAACAGGAGAAAACAAGCTTATTACTTCTTCCATGTGACAGCCCTTAAGATTTTTGAAGATGGTTTTCATATCTCCTCTCAAGTCTCCTCTTTTCCAGGCTAAACATACTCAGCTCCTTCAACTGTTCCTCATAAGGCTTCATTTCCAGACCCTTGATCATCTTGGTTGCCCTCCTCTGCACACATTCCAGCTTGTCAACATCCTTCTTAAATGGTGGTGCACAGAATTGGATACAGTGTTCCAGGTGCAGTCTGACTAAGGCAGAATAGAATTGTACTATTACTATACTACTAACACTATACTTCTCTTGATGCAGCCTAGACTATTGTTAGTTTTTTGCTGCTGCATCACACTGTTGACTCATGTTAAGCTTGTGTTCCACCAAGACCCCAGATCCTTTTCACATGTACTGCTAGTAAGCCAGGTGTCCCCCTCCCAGTTTGTTGTCATCTGCAAATTTGATAAGCATCCCCTCAATTTCTTCATCTAAGTTGTTTATAAAGACGTTTTAAGATGCAACGTTTGAACTTTTAATGATCAAAATGACAAAGGCAAAAGTAACATTGATTACAGTTTCTGGTCAGCACTGTGTTGCCTTTCATCTGATATGGAATGAAATCAGTACTGAAACAGTTAATATTTATATCAGAATTTGGAAAATCTCAACTTTTTTCTTAAGGAAAGACATGTTATTAAAAATATATTTGTTTCTCACCATTATGATTCTGAACTCTCTGAAGTTCTGTATTAAAAAAAATTACATGAGATTTTCCAACTAACTACTTCATAAAAATTAAGGTTAAAGAAAAGCATTATACAATTTATTCAGCACTGAAAACCATGGGGGAACAGGATCCCAGAGCTCAATATGTCTACTTAGATACAGTCAGCTATCATAGTGTGCATACTGTTTACTGCAGCACTGTGGGGACCAAACACTTGCAGTTGTGCCAACATAATTTTGTACTTTTCAACCATAATGATAAGATGGAAAATGGTGTTATTACTATGTAAAGCAAATGGCATATGAAAGCCGCTTGAAGTATTGGGAGGAGATGTTAAACATGTGTAGACATTAAAGATGTTGCTGAATTTCTTAAATGAGGTTGCCCAATCCTTGATTGGACAGTGTTCTCGAAGATGGTTGGACAGTGTTCTCGAAGCTACCAACATGAATCTGACCAAACTGCGGGAGGCAGTGGAAGACAGGAGTGCCTGGCGTGCTCTGGTCCATGGGGTCACGAAGAGTCGGACACGACTAAACGACAACAACAATCCTTGATTTACCCTTTCATCTTAAGAGATCTTTTTGTATTATTTGTGTATTCCATTGTATGTAAACTGCTTAATAAATCAAAGGGTCAGCGATAGTTGCCTGAGTAAACATGCTATTTCTGTACTGGTGATGCTATCTCTGTATGTTTTATGCTGAGTCAAAGCTGGTATTCAAAGTATTAAAACATATATGTCCCCATGAAATCAACAACTATAAACTAGAAATCATATTTGCAGAACTTGCTTCAAAGTTAACACTGAGTCCCTTCTGAAACTGATGACAATGGTTCACTTTTTCTTGAGGGTTTCATTTAGTAATGCATCTTTAGGCCGTGTCACTTAAGATTTGCTTATCTAGAGATACTAGGGATTGGGCCTGGGAAATCACATAAATAAATATCCAAGTTTGATTATGCAACTATTCCTCCAATAGTTCTTAGTTAACTAGGGTTAAAATAAAATGTCTGTCACGGAACAATGGGAGGAGAGGCTGGAGACAGGGAAGGGCTTTGAGGAAGGAGAGGCTGAGCTGTTAGCAGAAGGAAGCAGGAAGGGGGAGAGGCAGGAGACAAAGGGTTAAGGGAAGGAATATCTGTGGTGCAGATGGTCAGAGATGCTGCCTCAGAGCCTGAGCACCACCCTCAGACATCTAGCACAGATGAAGGGTGGCCTGTTTCCTCGGCCATGGAAAGGAGGGGGTTAAAGAGAAGGGAACAGCGGAAGAGGAATACCTTTCCCAGGCTGCTCTGCTGGCGAAAGAACCGGAAAGGGCCATTCCCGGGATCTGCCAGCGAGGATTCAGATGTGTAATGATGAGAGGCTTTGAACTGTACATTTGTATATAGAATTAAATGCTGTAAATAAACCTGGAGGAGCCACTGTCGTTCTTGCGGGGAGCACCCCTAGCATCATCACAATGTCTCTGTCAAATACTGTACACACAGGTTACAAAACTTGGCAAATTCCTTCACTGTGGATGAACCAATTTTTACTTTTATCAGAATTTCAAACTAGAATTTGGAACTTTAGATATAAACTAATTGTATGAATTGGGGGGGGGGGAAATGGTCCCTCTTTTGTACCACCCACTGCTTCTGTGTGAATAGTGGGGAGTGGAATAAGATATTGGGCAGGTGTGATGGAAAAGCTCTAGTCTGCAGTTCCAGTCATAAAATGGATTGGAGAGGGTACTTTGTGTAATCCTATATATATCTACTCAGTAGTAAATCCCATTGGGTATGTATGTACGTATGTATGTATGTATGTATGTATGTATAGAACTGTATAGAACTGCATCCTTAATAATTGTAGCTTCTCTCAATGCAAAGAAACCTCAGCCTGCGAGATCTTTTCATGTTAAGGTGAATGAATAGTGATTCCCTTTCCTTTGAAAATATAAAAAAAGTATCAGTTATTCAGCTATTCTATCTCTAGCCCTAATCATAATGAATGGCTCCCTTGTAAGGCAGAGACCAAAACTAAGGCCAAACATGGTATTCTTTAAGGCAGGCACTGCCCTGCCATTCATGGAAGGGCCTTTGATTCAGTGGGTGCCTCTACTAATGGAGAAGGGGAGCCAGCAGTATTGCTTTAGATGTGAAAGCAGTTTCTGCATATGTAAACACTGTGCATTTTATCTTCTTGTTGCAGAAGGACAACAGTTGCCTTGGAATAACTTCACAAATGAATGTAATATTCCTGGAAACTTCATGTGCAGTAATGGACGTTGCATCCCAGGAGCCTGGCAATGTGATGGGCTGCCAGACTGCTTTGACAAAAGTGATGAGAAGGAATGCCGTGAGTGTCCTCTACTTGATTGCTACCTTTCATATTTTGAATAGCAAGACTCAGCCATGTAAAAATCAAATGCATTTCAGGGATTAGTATTCAACCAGTGTTACTATATTTCTTATTGGTTTGTCTAACTGAAGCGACTGTTCACTTCTTGCTTGGTGGCAGTACAATTTATTGTAGGTTGACAAAGACAGTACCTTTCTGAAGGGCACTGCAAATTTCATTGCTGGGATGGCAATTAAATCTGCGTTTGCTCTATCCAAATTTGTCATGAGCAGATGCAATCTGTTTGAATATTTTCTGTGGCTTGAATTTGCCCCATGTTTCAGTTTAAACCGCATAATTTCTAAAATTCTGGAACAGGCACCCACATAGTTTACCATATTTTTCAGTTTGCATCTCCCCCTCCCGTTCACTTTCCTGGTTAGTGATGCGCACAAGCAGATGAGGTTGCTGAGTGCAATACCTGCAAAAAGTGTTCTGGATGAAATAGCGTAATCACATGATTTCACTACAAAAACAGAAGAATTGTGGATCAGTACTTCCCTGTAAACAACATACAGTAATTCAAAATCTCCAAATGCAGAGAGCAATTCAAATGCAGAATTTCACAATCATACATAAATAGTCTGGTAATTATTAACGAAGTCGTGCATGCGACTTTCAATCATAATGCTTGCCTATGTGAACATCATTGTTCCTATAAATTCTGTGTATTTTTCTCCACAAGACTGCAATCCTCAGAATGTTCTCAACCCCCTCTTACGCCAGAGGATGGGGCTTAGAGCTACTCCTAGTCTCTGCTCTGAGGACCTAAGTTTATGACTCTTATCATTGGGTCCAAGTGAGAACAGCCTTCGTTTCCACACTTCCTCCTAGAAACACAGTAACAATTCTCACAATTTTCCTGCGTTATTTCTTTCTGTTCTGTCTTTGGTTTGTCTTCCACAGAGACTATAAACAGCATAGAAAAGAAATCTATTTAGTGAATATTCAAAACTTGATTGACTTCTTTCTACTTTGATTGGGTCATTTCTGTTTGTTTCAATTGAAAACATTTTAGTTCCAACCTCACTTCACCTCGGAACAGGAAGAGAGGTTAAAATAATAATAATACTTCAGGGAGGAATTCATTGTTGCACTAAAATGATTGTTCTGTTAGGGCAGCTGACAGAACTTCAGCTTGAACTTAGAATGCCTTTTCTGCTTTTTATTTGTCAAATAAATGCATGTGGTCTTTGGTTAAATATTTGCAAATGGAAACTAAGGCCCAGCAAGCACCATGTGTCTTGCAAACACATTTTCTAAGTTCTATATTGGCTGTTTAGGCAAAAATATTCCATGGCACCAAAACCACTACTGTGATGTAATGTTTGTTGCCTAAAGTTGTGTGGCCCTGATCACCTGACAACAAAGAATTAACATTAACAGCGAAGAGTGGATTGGATTTCCTTTTTGGCTCACAATTGTATCTTAAATTAGGTGTTCTGGGATTGTCATTATGGGACCTGGGATAATAATCTCTGGCCAAGTTTAGGTGTAATTCAACATTCTTTCCATCCACAGTATTCAAGACCAAATCTTATCCTTATACCCAGTGGAATACATTTCTCTCTCTCTCTCTCTCTCTCTCTCTCTGTGTGTGTGTGTGTGTGTGTGTGTGTGCATGTGTGTGCATTTAAAAAAAGAGTAATCAAATATATTTTTATTTTCCTTTTCATATAATTTTGTTTATCTCTTCTTTGCATGCTACCTACTGCCTTGAAAATAAGCAATTAATGAAGTGTTGCTGAACAGACTTCTTTTTTGCTTATGAATAAGTCAGTAATAGTCTGCCAGTGACCATAGACTCAATTCACAATATTCTTTTGTCACTGAGAATAAACTGGATCCACAAGGTTTTGGTAGTAATTAATATAGTATCTGCCAGTAAAATTTAAATAGCTGCAAAACCTCAGTTCATAAAATTTCTTTCGTCAGTTGGATTGGGTTAATGTCTTGGGATTTGTCAATTGATGTTTTTGCAGCACTATGATTTCTCTCCCCACTCCTCACCCCACTTTTCTAGTTGGGCTAGATTATTAAAATATATTAGCTAGGCCATTTTTATTTCACCCAAGCAGAGATAATCATCCTTTTCTTGTTCCCCCCCCCCTACCTTTGTCTGCTAACTTAACTGATCTCATGAATAAATTTAAAAATAATGCAAAGGAAAGGGAATCTGGGAAGCAGGTGATTCATTTCCTGTTATGCCCCGTAGTTGACAGGTGAGGTACACGTAAACAGAAGAGGCCGTGGTGATAGATTTTCAGTTTTAAATAACTCTGGAGGGCTGCAGACTTTCATTTTAATTTATTTTATACCCTGACTTTCTCATTACAAAATGATGGCGTAACTTGCCTTACAAAATGGAGAAAAATGGCAAGAGCTCTAGCACTGAGTAAATAAAATCAATGGGAAGAAATCAATCCACTGTTAACAGGCCAGAAAGCACAGAAAATTCAAAATGTAAAACTAGTGTTGTGAAATTAAAAGAATGTTTAAGGTGTGCGCTCCAAGTGGGAAGAACATAGCATACTTAGGGTGCTGCACGACAGCCCTGCTTTGTAACTCACAGGATTTTATTTATTGAGTAGGGTGACTGGATCAGACTTTCCTACGTAGATTGGCTGGAGGAAGATTTAGATAGCAAAGGGCACTGCTTCCATTATGTTGGGTCCCACTGTGTATAGATTTAAAGGTAATAATAACCAGCACCTTAAATTGTGCCTCAAAGCTAATTGGCAGCCAGTGTGATCAACTGCACTTGAGTCTTTTGTGCTTGACAACTTGCTCCCCACTCAGGAAGACTGGGGAGCATCATCTGTAGTTCTGAGCAGTCTCTAAGGCTAGCTCCTTGCAGAGAGTTTTAGAGAAAGTAACCATCACGCTTACAAATTATACATGATGGTTGCAAGGTTTCCATTTGACAATAAGGGTAGAATTAGCATATAAAATACAGAGGATATAAAATGGCCATGCTTCCATATTCTGTTTGCACTACCAGAGGCAGTATGCCTTGGAGCAACAGTTGCTAGGAATCACAAGTGGGGAAGAGTGGTGTTGCACTCAGGTCCTGCTTGTGGGCTTCCCAATGGTCACCTGTTTGGTCACTGTGAGACCAGGTGGGCTATTGGCTTGATCCAGCAGGCCCTCCTTAAGCCCTGCAAGACATCTCCTATGATGTAGAACAGCACGACTTTCTAGGATTATAAAGAGAATGAAAATTTAGAGCAAGCTTAAGGCAGACTCCCACTTCTCACATCAAATAAGACAGGTGGTCCAGTAGAATTTGATAGCAGCTTGTACAGATTCTGAGTGTGCAGTCGTGTTTATGATAGGAGTCGCTACAATGTCCTAGTCGTTTCGTGAGAATTGTTGCTAAAATCATGCCCTTTAGGAAAGATTTTCTCCAAAATACATTGGGCCTGGAATACAGTTCATTTTCAGCACCTGAACTATTTGCTGTCTCACTGATCCCCCACCCCACCCCACCCGCTGCCAAATCCCAGAGTTTATCCTAAACTCAGATGATCAGATAGGATCTTGGCCTTTGCCTGCAATCTGACTACAGAGGATTAAGAAAATCCTCTTGAACAATTGAAGCTTAATGCCTAATGCATATACAGTACTGTCAGCTTGCTCAAAAACTGAACATTTGAGACTGACATATATATATATAGAGAGAGAGAGAGGGGGGGTTAGTAGTGGCATTCTCAGTTCCTGAAGAATAACATTAATATCAAGAAACTGGGCACATCTATCTCAGCCTGATTTAACTAGGCAATATTGGCAAGGGTCAGGTGCACACACAGAGGTTGAATTGATCTAAGCAATAGGATCAACTGATCTTTGCTGATGGTCTACACCAGTGGTTGCTAACCTTGGCACTCCAGATGTTTTGGGACTACAACTCCCATCATCCCTGACCACTGGTCCTATTAGCTAGGGATGATGGGAGTTGTAGTTCCAAAACTACAGTGCCAAGGTTAGCCACCACTGGTCTACACTCTGCAATGAAACTGAGTACAGTCATACCTTGGTTCCTGAACGCCTTGCAACTCGAATGTTTTGGCTCTCGAATGCCACAAATCCGGAAGTGACTGTTCCAGTTTGCGAACGTTTTTTGGAACCCAAACGTCAGATGCGGGTTCTGTGTCGGACTTCCGGAATGGATTCTGTTCGACAGCCAAGGTACGACTGTATTCAGTTCATAAGTTTATTGTTTTAGCCGAAGGCCATGACAAATGTGTAGCAACAGTATAAATAAAATAATACATATATCCATAATATGAGCCACCATCCATGATACAAAGAGAGAGAAGTTACCAGAGAAACCAACAAACACAAATCCAGCTTGTTTATGAAACTGAGTAGTTTTAGCAACATTATATTTGCAACACTGTGGGCTTCCCCTCCCAAAAAATAAACATTAAGCTCTGTAATTAAAAATGTAACTAAGTGTATGACAGATCAATGTTACCTTTTATAGAAAGCTACGAAAATGTATCTTTTCCAGTTGCAGTAATTGGGGCACTTCTTTCTGTACTTGCTCAACTTTTTCCCCAGCACTCCAGGGTGCATTCACATGTATCTCTTTAAGGCACTGCTAAATCCAATCTGGTATTAGCTCTTTATTAACCGGCTTAATTAAGTTAAGCTGATTCCCCACAATCTTTTGTCCCTTATGTCATTGACTGCTGGGAAGCTGCCCCTGGAAAAGCAGTGTGTAGTCCCCATTCCAAAAGGGGTAACTTAACCATGGATTTCTGTCTTGTATGTCTGGACGAATTGGTCCTTAGAGCACAACTACAGTGATTATAAATTTGTCTCTAGACAATCTGTTGTGTTGGTTATTATAGACTAAAACACCTCTTCTGATGAAAATTGCTGTGAATGTAACCAATAGAATTTTAGTATTTGAATTGGCTGTAAAACGGGTGGGGAGCCTGTGACCCTCCAGATGGAAAACTACAATTCTATTGAAGAATATCTAGGCCTGTACTGCAGAGCGGTGGGAGATCAGCTTGAGGCCTCAGCAACCTGGAAGAGCAGCGGTATACAGGTCTAACAAAATAAATATATTTAGAATCATGTCTACAGTTCTGTAGAGTTGGAAGAAGTTCAGAAATGATCCAGGGATTGGAGCTTCTCCCCTGTGAGGAAAGGTTGTAACGTCTGGGACTTATTAGTATAGAGAAAAAGCAGGTAAAAGGTGATTAGATGTTAGAAGTGTAATAAATTGTGCACCACATGGAGAAAGTGGATAGAGAATCTTTTCCCCTCCCTCATAACTCTAGAACTTGTAGACATCCAATGAAACTGAATGTTGGAAGATTCAGGAAAGACAATAGAAAGTACTTGTTTGCATAACAAATAGTTACACTATGGAACTCACTCCTGCAGGAGGCAGTGATGCCCACCAACTTGGATGTCTTCAAAAGAGGATTAGATATATTCATGGCAGGAGGGATAATGCTACCAGTGGCTACTAGCTGCAAGGGTTATCCTCTGCCTCCATGGTTTGAGGCAGTATGTTTCTGAATATCAGTTGCAGGAAACTGTAGGAGATAAGAGTGCTGTTGTACTCAGGTTCTGCTTTTGTACCACTAATTGGCATCCGTTTGGTTACTGTGAGACCAAAGGGCTAATCCAGGAGGCCCTTCTTATGTATAAGCTACATTAGCTGTACTCTTCTAAGGCATGACACTTCTGAAGTCTTTGGGAGAATCAGGTTCATGGCAGAAAATGTTTGTCTGGGTCACATAATCCTTACAACACCTATCCCCAAATCACATTATTTTACACTAGAAATACGAGTCCAGTAGCTATCATTCCTTGGTTCACAATTTGCAATTAGTAGAACAGGAATAGTAGAATGGAAAGAGTGGGCCAACATTACATAACTGAATTGCAAAGTCCAAAAAGTTGAGTAAAATGGACAATTTGTCAGTGGCCTGGTTTATACATCACACTAAGCCAAATCATAGCTTGGTTCAAGCAGGTGGGTTGGGGAGACGAGATTGCAGCTGCTTTGCTCCTTGTCAGTCATTCTGCTGCTTAGGTAAGTCATGGCTTGACTTAGCTTATTGTCCAAACTCAGGCTTGTGGTTTCACTTTTTCCAGACTAACCACAAGCTGTAAACACGGTTTGCCCTATGTTTATGGCTGGTGGTTTGTACAGGACAGCTAAACCATGAGCCTGGGTTTGGATGACACACAAGTCATGCAGTACAGCACAGCAGCAGAACAACTGGGATGGAGCACTTTACATGTTTGTGCCAAGCCGTGATTTAGCTTAGTGTGTTGTGCAAACCAGGCCAATGTGTGGCAAATCCTCATTAAGTGCTCCTGAGTGTGCCACTTCAGTAATCCTCTGTACAACCCTTCATTTCTCATTGTTCCAATGTAGGTTAGATTGACATCTACTGTGTGCACCTCTTGAAATAGAGAACCTCTTAAATTCCTTTAAAATAGCTGTTGAGGTGGCTGCTACTAGCCAACACAGTTGTGAAAAGTGTGTAGCTCTGGTGATTGGTTTTGCATCTTATGAAAGCTGCTTGTAGTAGGCGGAAAAGACTTGACCCTAGGTGGCTTTCTTCAATAGAAGCCGAGATTACTCTTGACACATGCAAAATCCAAAACAAAAGCCAAGATAAATTGAAGGAGCTGGAGTCAGCTCTGGTCCCAAGCACATTGGCCAGGCATTAGTCTGCTTGTTCACGCTGCGTCTGTCAGTCTGCAGTAAGAGGGCACCGAGGAGAAGAGGACCAGTCTCCAGATCTGACTGCTGATCACACACACAAAAATAAGAAAGTATGAAAAGAAGTGTTAGGGAAACTAATGTAAACCTGAGGGAGAGGCTTATATTGTGAAATATATTTTGTTTCTCATTTTGCTAACAGTATCTCTGGAACAGCTGGGAGGTGTTTTCCCAGAGTCCCAAGCACACATCACATCGGTGTTTAATTGTGAATCTTGTCTTCAGCTTCACTGGGAGTAGGATCCTGATCATGCTGCCATATTTAATTTCCCTTTGTATTCTGTGTTTCTTTCTTTGCTCCCCCCACACTTTCTTCATCAAATATAATCTTCTTCTGTCTAAAATAATCTAATAATATGTGAGCATTGAAAGTGGCTTTTGTCAGCTAATGAGCAACAGCTACTTAGAGAGTTGGTAGGTTGCTGCCTTTGTCAGCTAACGAGCAGCAGATGGTGCATTTTCAAAGTATGGCACATCATCCTAGCTTACTGCCTGACACGATAGGAGCCAAAATTAAAGCTGTACCAAATATCCAGACATTTCTGATTATAACCCCCCCTCCACCACCACCTTGGGGGAGAAGAAACTTTTTTCTGCCAGTGCTGTGTGCTTTCGGAAATGTGTCTGTAAACCAACAGTGACACCCAGTGACCAGCCACGTTTATCTTTGCTATGCATGACCATTGCATTTAAAGGTTAGAATAGCTAAGCAGAAATGGACTGAATACTAATTTGGTGCTTAATTTTGTGGTGCTTTTAGTGTAAGAAGGAAGGAATTTGTGAATACCTTCACTGCAATCTGTTCTTAGAATATGAAAATAGAGCAGGCTTTATGTCATCGTAAGCGGTTTCTTAAATATTCAGATTAAAATGAATAGTTGCTGATTCACAATGCACCTGAAGACTGCTTTGCGGGAGGGGTGGGTGGCATGTGCACAATCTGTTGCTCTCAGATTCCAAGGTCTTCAGCCTGGACTACACATCCCTACTGTACTCTACTGTTGCTTCCTTTGGTCATGTGGTTATTCACTTATGGCAGCTTTGGGGAACTGGATCCATCCAGCAGACTGGATCCTCATCTCCACACATCTTACCATGCACCAAGTCTGACAGATAGGGCAGCCTACCTGTCAATCACCTGACATCACAATGATGACCTGTGGTTCGAAATCAAACCATGTTGGCAAATATGGGGGATTCCCAAGAACCAACTGGTTTTTGGTGCTTGGGAACAGCTGCACAAGAAGCTTTGCAGGCACAGCCGATCAACCTGCAAAGCACCACCTTCTGTCCAAGCACCACCTTTAACTATCCCATTTCTAGCATCATATATGGCTGTGATTTGTCTAAAATGGCCTGGCGGCCAAATGGAGAAACCTGGCAAGCCTAATTAGGCCCATAGATCAGAGGATCCTCACCCCTGACCTTTGAGCTTGCTATGAGGGTAGAAAAGGAGGCCTTTGCAAGCCACATGTAGTCTGTGTTTTTGTTGTTGTTGTTGCCTTAGGACACAAACTGAAACCCCCCAGAAAAGGGTCTATTAAAATATTCCCCATTAAGAAGTTACACCAATGATCCTTCTAGCCCAGTCACACTACAGTAAACTTAATGCACATATGAGGTTCTAGTTTAAGAAATTGAGGTTCAGACCTCCAAGAGAGCATCCTGGAAATGCTGCATGTTTCAAATGCAGGGCTACCTAGACAGGCAAGGACAGGCAAAGACAAATGGGACAATTTCATATATCACAGGTCTACCAATGACTAATAGTGACATGGATTTTTCATGTTTAGAGGCATTATACCTCTAAAAATCAGTTGCTGGGGGATAAATAATGGAGGGATGTTATTGCTCTCAAGTTATTTGGTGATCCTGTCTGTCTGGCCACCGTTAGAAATGAGATTCTGGATTCCATGGCCTGTTTGTCTGATCTAGCAGGGTTCTTCTTACCTTAGCCTGGTCTAGCTATATCTGCTCTGTCAGTGGTTCACCATTGTCTACAGTGGGGGTATTTCTTAGCACTGTGAACTGAGATTCCATAACTGCAAGCTATGAACCACAAAGCTGGAGTCACTCCCTACTTCCTGTCCAAAGAGCACCATTAGAGCTGATTACCATTTATTTCAAATTGCTCAATAAAACCGCATACTTTCATTTCTCTACACTTAGCACTTGAAAATTTGCTTGTTCTAAAAATGTTGGACAAATGTTCCCAAGAAGTAGGAAGAGAAACCATTTTTTTAAAAAATCTAGCTCTCATGCCGTGACAATTAATAGTCTGGTTGAGCAAATTCCCATAGAAAGTGCTCCTTTTACTGACTTTCAAGTACCCTCTGAGTTTATAGTGTAATGTTTTCTTCACCTTTTGATTGAAGAACCACCAACCAGGCAACATCATCTAATGCTCTCATTGTCACTGTATACATTTGTAACAGGTTTTGCTGCCTAACAAATTCACAGAGAAAGAACATACAGAAAATTGTACTAATTATATACACAATGTTATCTGGAGAAGATGAATAGAATATTAAAGGTTTAGTCTGCAGCCAGGAGTTTTGATTGTTGTACTGTTAAAAGTACGTCAATACCAAATTTAGCTCCATATTCTGAAATCAAATAGAATAATTTATTCTTGAACTATTGATATAACTTTTTAAAAGACACATTTACTGAAAAGGCCACAAGTGAGTAGCATTTAAATATATTTCATATTACAAAAACTTACAACTGCCTTTAAAAAAAATATTACAGGAGATATGAAAGCACTTAAAATGTAATAAATTCTGCCACTTCTTGTTAAAAGGAAAGCTTTTCTTAAGCCCCAGTCCCTGTTACTGTAACAGACCAGAACCCAAACAGCTTCAATGATGTAAGCCTCATCTCCATATCCTGTACAAATGTTGACCTTGTAAAGAAGCAACTGTTATAGAATGAAAACCAACTAGCCGTAAGTAAAGTCTGGAGAAGCCCTTGTGATCTTTGCTGTCTGGACTTCAGACTTTAGAAGGAATTATTGCCCTCGGGAAACTGCTAAGATCACTAAGTTTCAGCTCTCATGATGCAAGTCTCTCTCCAAACACACACCCCTTTTTTATGCAAGCTGAATGTTGCCTTCTCTTCAATGTACGTTCAGGACCTTTTTAAAACAGGAAGGGGAACATCAGTAGAGCTTGCTACCCCAAAGGAAGTGCCTTCTGCTGTCCTCCTGCCCATTTTCGCTGGACTGAATATCCCAGTATTGCCTTGAACTGACACTTTCAGGAGGATTCTGAAGAAGCTGGACATGTAGGGACACAGTCTAAATGGATTCAGTCTTCATCAAGCCAGGAACTGTTAAGCGATAAAGCTTCCAATAATGAAAATGTTTTTGAAATCAACTGCATCATTAGAAACTTAAGGGCCGGAGCTTACATTCTACGAAGGATGACAGTAAGCTTTTGGTATCCTATTAAATATCGCCTATTGTTGGTTCCTTAAATGCTACTGTTAGAAAAGTCTCCCACCCACCAAACTAACTAAACTGTACCTTTGTCATTCTCTGCTACCCAGGACTACACTGTGCCATCCCCCAAAGGTTGTTGAATTCCTTGACTGGGACATGGTACTTTTGTCAGTCTCCTTTCTCTATAAAGCTAGTAGTAGTAAATCAGTTTACATAGAATCACAGAATTGTAGCGTTTGGAAGAGACCACAAGGGTCATCTAGTCCAACCCCCCATGCAGGAATCTTTTGCCCAACGTGTGACTTGAACCCACATCCCTGAGATTAATGGTCGCATGCTCTACTGGCTGAGCTATCCCAGCTGCATATCTCAGGCAATAGTTGGCTTAAACCACCTCATTAATAAGAAACACTGAAAAATATTAAACAACCACACTAGAAGAGAGTGAAACTGCAAAGCGCTTACTCTGATAGCTACTTATGATCTTGTTTGCAATTATTATGGCTGATTTTGCTTGGAATTATCCACACAGGAGTCATAGGCTAATTAATCAATTTCATGTACAGAAACTCATGAAGGGCATAAAAGTAGCTCAGTCTACTCTTCTAGAAATACTAACCTTGAGCACTCATTTACAGATCTAGGTATTTTGCTAGGCAGAATAAGGATTCCACTTGCTAAGAAATGTGGCTTCTGTTGCAGTAGCAACATGTGAAAACACTGCGGATTGTCTAAAGCTGAGCCTTCCCTAAACAATTCAGCAGTAGCCTAGGAGTCAAAGATCAGCCAAATAACATCTGCAAAGAATGTTGTGGCCTTTTTATAGAGCAACAGAAGTTTGGCTACAATCTGCACACCTACGTGGAAGGAAGCTTCATTGGAGCAGTGGGACTTACTTCTGAGTAAGCATGCTGTGGCTCATGCTGTTTTTATTATCTTGCTCTCTATGAGCACAGCACGAACACTCCCAATGTTGATGGCTGGAGAGGATTAGGATGCAGCATTGGTGAGTTTCCCCTGGCCTCCACTGAGTGCCATCACTAGGTGGGTAGGGGAGGTAGTGTCTGCAGGATGGAAGCCTTTACCTGGTTGGACAGAAAGCTGCCACCAGAAGTAAGTTTCAAAATGGGATGTTTCCTGGGCAGGCTGTGGATTTGATGGATCCTGAGGCACCTAAGAAAAAGAACACAGGCTGGCGCCACCCAGCAGGATTTAGACAGCGGCTGCAGATCTCCCGCACCATCCAACCCTTCTTGTCATTTTCCACTTGTCATAACTCTGTGCACAGTACATTGCCTGCAACACTCTACATTGTGTTACCTTGTTTAAGATGGAAACTGTCTGCCATCTGCTCAACTTTAATAAGAACGATGCGCAGTTACAGCAGAAATGGCCATTTGCCAAAGCAAATTAGCAGCATTGGTCCCAAGCAGAAGATGCTCTATTGTCACTTAATGGGATGGTCTATTAGAAGCTGGAGTGCATGGATTTTGCATTGGAATGCCAAGATTTAGAATGAGTTCTTCCTGTAGAAAGAATAAATCGATGAGATTCACTTGTAATAAAGATCTGGAGAAATCCCTGTAGCTCTGTTGGTTAGAGCGTGGTGCTGATAATACCATGGTTGCAGATTCAGTCCCCATATGGGACAGCTGCATATTCCTGCATTGCAGGGGGTTGGACTCTACAATTCTATGATGGGTCACTAGAGCAAGTGAGGCATGTCATGCTGCTGCAAAGATCCGGCATTCAACACATTGTGGTGACTTTATGATGGATAGGTTTGGTTTCTATGAATCCTTTCCCTTCCAGGCCATTGTAAGTGCCTAGTGGTTTTAAAGCATTGTACAACATATGAATCTGCGACAAAAATGAAATTGTGCTTTATATTGTTATACGTTGATCCTGAAAGCTTTTGAGACTGCTATTCACATTTCTTATTTGTTCTGTGCTTGTTTGGTTCAGTGGTGTTGAGGAAATATGAAACCCATTTACGATCTGAACTGGGGAGAGAAAAGCAATGCCAAGTGTTAATAAAGGAATTAATAGTGTGAGAAGATATTAAGCCCCAAATGTGTCTTCAGGAAACAACAGTAAAGATAAACTGGCTGCAACAACACCATGTAGATGATCCTGCAGGTGTCTGCAATCATGCTGGTTTGCATATGTTATGAAATCAAATATGACAATGTTTGGCTCTGTAGAATATTTTCTGTAATAGAGAATGTAATGATGGAAAGTGCATTAACATTTTTTTCCAGGGGGCTTAGATCCACATAAAGTGCTTGCTCTAAGCAGAATTGCTAAAAATGGCTGAAATGCTTTCTGCCAGGATTTGATAATGCTTTCTGCCAGGATTTGATCAGCTTCCTTGGTGACAGACAATGATAGTGGAGGAGAAATACAGAGGACCTTTTCAGAGCAGGAGTGACAATGTCATCTGCTGGAGAGTAGTGAAAATACAGGTAGATGGACCCTTCTTCACTTGGCATGTGCACAAGGTGACAATGAGTCTTTCAAGTTTGTTTGTGACAGATTGGCATAGAGGAAGTCGGAAGATGACGAAGATAAGGCGAGGCTAGATACTACTTTCCTTTTCTTTGATGGAGTTCCTGTACTTCAGTTTCTATTATAATAGTCCTTTGCTGATTAAAAGCAAACCTTTAGGTTTAGCAACGTTTAGGTTGCATTGCAGCTGGCTATAGCCCATTGTGTTTTACAAATTGATCCTATGCAGTCAGAAGTAAGTACCCTTGAGCACTGCCTGCATTTTTGTGGTCTTCTTGGGGGTGTAGCTATGGGAAATATCCTGATGAGCTCTGGTGTTATCACTGATGACAGCTTTCTTTCTTCAAGCATTTCTTCCTTCTCTTTTTTCTCTTTCTGAAGACAGTTTATCCAGATAGTAAATTCATTTCAGTGGAAGAACTGTAGGGAGATGATTGAAGAATCTGCTGAGGAGATTTTTTTTTTAATTGGAGTCTCCTTGCTAGATGGTGCAGAGTATAAAACTGAATATCTTAAGAGTGCCGTGTTTATGACTGCCAAGAACTTTCTGGGGCCAGTAGATTATTGCACAAAACTGCGTCTCTTTCTGTCTTCATTTTGTGCTTCTTTACTGGATCTACTGGACCAAGGAATAAAATACAAAGTTTGTATTATAGAAAGGTCCAAAATGAAGACAGGGAGAAACAGTTTTAAGAAATAATGAGCCAGATGTTGTTGTCGTTGATGATGATGATGTTGATCATGGGGGTGCATGTATACCAATTAACCAATTTTATTGACTTACTAAATACCATTAGCAATATAATTCTGGGGATTATTTTCTCAGCGAAGTATGCTTTGAAGAACTAACTCCTATTTCAAACAGTTGCCACCTCCTCATGTCTCAGTACAAGATATGAAGACTTAGGAATGATTCTTCACAATAATTTTAATATAAATTCCTCCAAAGGTTTATATCTTTGCACACTATGGGGCAGGTTCAGATGTCTGAATGCTTCCACTTATTTCCAAAATGTGTCAAGACTGTGACTATTTGCTTTCTTCTCCATCTCTTCCCCTAAAGGTTTGGCAGGCAGCGTCAAGTGTAAACATGTAGCAAAGATCTCTTTGCCACCTGGTTGTGACTTAAAATATTTATTATTGTGTGTTGAATAGCTAGCTAGAAAGTTTACTCCTGTCAAATTCCACTTGCATAGTCTGTGGTGCAATATACTGGGAGTATTTTATAAATAACCATCAATTTAGAACAATGACATCCCACTGAGATGCATAAATACAACCCCTATTTTTAGATAAGTGGCACCAAGACAGACTTGAATGACTTGCCAGCAAAAGGAACAGAACTCCATGAACAGTGTTTCCCACTACTACCTGACAAGCACTGGACTGTTCAGTAATTCTCATAAGTACTATAGCAATCTTTTGGAAGCAGATTGTTTTCTACTGCATATAGATGAGTACATGAATAAGTCAGCATAATGGAACTGATGCAGAATTTGTCTTCCAGCATGTAATGTTGTTGTTCAGGCAAACTTTAGGAAACAGACAACAAAAATAGATCAAAAGTTTTTCTTGCATAGAATTGGAGAGTTGGAAGGGACCTTGAGGGATCCCAACTAAAACATCCATACTCACCATCCAGTAAATTCTGTCAATACCCAAACACTCCTATGTTTAGAATTTATTGGAGGATATGCATGTAAGTAGATGCTGCACATTTTAAAGCTGTTTTGGTCTTCCTGTTTTTTTGTTGTAGTGTGTACACTTGGTTATTTCATTACACTTAAATCTCTGCCAACAGGGAAACTTCCAGTTTTCAATTTCATTTCTCCCTCTAATCTATTGTTTGTCTTCGGGAAGTTATGACATTGGTTATAACAACAGACAAAAATTAAAAGTATAGGCACATTGGATGAGTAGTTGCACATGAGTTAAAATAACATAGTCCAAGTAAAGATTAGCAATTTTATCAGATCATCAGGTATAGTCCCATATTTGCCCTAGGCTTGTGACGAGGGTTGCCTTGAAAATGATGGTTCCAATCTATATGTCATAAACAAATGCCAAATCTTTTTATATGATATTACAGTGGACGCTCGGGTTACAGACGTAATCCATGATGGAGGCACGTCCGCAACCCGCAGCATTCGTATCCCGCAGCGCCGCGTCTGCACACGTGTGTGATGCAATTTGGTGCTTCTGCGCAAGCGCCGAAACCCGGAAGTAACCCATTCTGGTACTTCCGGGTTCGGCGCGGAGCGCAACCTGAAAAAACGTAACCCGCAGCGGCTGTAACATGAGGTATGACTGTATATTTTTTATAAGTGTCCGGACATCCTATTCCTTGTTGGGATCTCAAATTATGTGTGATTTTTCTCCATTATAGCAATATTCTAGAGTGAGTGGTACCAAGTGTCCAGTGTAAGATTTGGGGCTGTTTTCCATTGAATTGCAATTACTATTCGTGTTGCCAAGATCATATATAAGACCAATTCTTTTGACAATATATATACATTGACATCATCAAAAATACCCAGTAACATTGATTTTGGACAACAAACAATAGTTTCCTTAGTAATATTTTACATTTCTGCCAAAATTAAATTCCAGAAATCTTGCATCAACTGACATTCCCACCATAAATGATAATATGTACCAAGTTCATTGCAACCCCTCCCATCAGTTAGGTGACATAGAAGAAAACATTCTTGGCATTTGCCAAAGAGAAATTTGCCAAATTCCATTGTTCGACAATGGAATTTGCTGCCAAGGAGTGTGGTGGAGTCTCCTTCTTTGGAGGTCTTTAAGCAGAGGCTTGACAGCCACCTGTCAGGAATGCTTTGATGGTGTTTCCTGCTTGGCAGGGGGTTGGACTGGATGGCCCTTGTGGTCTCTTCCAACTCTATGATTCTGTGATTCTGTGATTCTGTGATTCTGTGTAATAATTTTAAGGAGTTGTCCCTCAGAAAAGTGGAAACAGATTTTAAGGGTCGTGATTCCCAAATCTTATTGCAGTCCTTGGGAAGAATGTGTGTTCCAATATTGAGTTCCCACATCTTTTTAAGGGTTTCCATAGGGAGTTATGACGTTGTTACTATCCAGAGGGTGTGAAAGTTGGCATTCAAGAACATGGAATACTAGTTGCCTCTTCTGTCAAACTGTGGAGCTGTCATACATTTAGCCCCCGTTCATATGCAGTGGTGTGATTACTACAGTTTCCAGAAGGGTATGCAGTTAGTTTGTTGTAGAGAAAACAGCAGAATATTGTGGTACCTTGAAGACTAACAGCTTTTTTTATGGCATAAGCTGTTACAGAACAATAGGGGAACAACCTAGCAGGACACACTGTGTTTGGTATATATACTTGAACAACAACAACAACAACAACAACACCACACTCCAAAATCTCCAGATAGCAATTTATCAGGGAATTCAAATCTGTCACCTCTCAAATGGTTATTGTGGACTTAAAAAAAAAACCACAATACACAAGTTAATTAGGTTACCAGTGCTCCCCGAAATATGGCAGGTACCAACTCTTATGGTGTTTTGGCATTTGAGGGCTTATTTGCTTGCCCAGGCCTTTAGAGTAGACTTTGACAACTTGGTGCCCCCCCCAGATGCTTTTGAGTACAATGTAAAGCACCCTTGAAAACTGTACTGCTATTTAGAAGCTGTTGGTGAAAATCTGCAAGCTCCAAAGGGACTTGGGAAGATAAGCTGCTGTGTGGATTACCTGACTCTAGTCCTGCCCATGTGAGATGTCTCCGTGTGAATGAGGTCAATAACCTACCGTCTATGGCACAGAATGGACGAGTTCTCAGCTAGCATACAGAGAGCTCCCCAGCTGTTGCTTATGTTACACATGCCATCAAGCTGGAATTTTTGAGAGTTAATAGAAGTCTGTTTTTAGAAGACTTGAGTGGATTGAAGCAGATGTGGAGCTTAGGGCTAAACTAGACATGACACGCAATCGCTTGCATCCTTCTCCTAACTTCTTATTTTGTTTAACCAAAAGCAGCCTCAGGAGGCTGTGAGTTTGAGCAGAAAAAAATGACAAAACTGAACGAGCGGTTTAACCCTTTCCTTTTGGTAGTTTTCCTGCTCAAAATTTCCACAACTGCTCTTTCCCCATACAGAAAAATATATCCGTATTTTTTCCCATCATGTTTCTTGCATCTTTTTCCTGGCTTCCCCCCTGTTTTTTTTGCAGGGGGTGGAGGACAGCAGGAGAGGGTTAATGTTTAGTGGAGAAACAGGACATGTGGGTGGTGGGTGATGAAAATGAGAACGAAAAGTGTTAAGCAACCATTTTCCTGCTTGACGCTGCAGCCTCATGAGGCTACATTAAAAAAAAAGAAGAATTAAGGAGAAAGATATGATCACATGTCACACTTAGCTGAGACTTTACTTTCCTATTCTCAGTTCATTTTAGCCTTGTTTGGATGTTTCCTCTCACATGATTTGCAATTTACAATCATGTGAGGGGAAGAATGGGGCAATGCCTGCTTGTCCATTCATTGGACTAGGCATCTCTGTAGAGGAGAGCAGGGGGTGAGGGGAGGTCACTAGCCTCTCATCCTTCCCATTGTTGATCCTGTATAGGGCTTTCAAATTGCTTGTTTTAGAGTACTGTTTCCCTGTCCTATTGCTGCACGTGGATTGAAAATGCTTTGCTTCTGGGAATTGATAGATGATGTAACACAGTGGTTTTCAACTAGTGTGCCATGGCACCCTGGGGTGCCTTGAAAGATGGTCAGGGGTGATGCAGGCAACAGTGGCCTTTGTCCCTTTTTATTTCCCTCCCTTCTATGATGCCCTCTCACGTCTCTGCCTCCCCAAGGCTTGCACAGGTGTTTATTGTAGCAGCCCTGGCTATAAGCTCTGCAGGCGAATGCTGCCTCTGGGAGGAATCTCTTTGGGGCGGGGGGGGGGGGCGGGCAGCTCAGAGATCCAGGATGGCAGCAGCAGTTACCCGGAGGACTCCAAAGGAGAGGGGAGAGGAGGCTGAGGGAACACTCCATAAGGGAGTATGTTCTAAAAAGGGTGAGAGGCTGCCAGCTCTGCAGGCAAGGGGTGACAAAACTGGGCTACTGAGCCCCACAGGGGTGCTGCAGAAAGAATGTGGTTGGTTTCAAAAAGGTTGAAAACCTCTGATGTAACAAATTAAATCTGGGGTTACTAAAGGAATTCTTTTCTTGGGAAGGTTCTGAAAATGTGTTTGTTGAAATTGTGTGAGCATTTCCAAGGCTCCTTTCCATCTCTACTGACCCAAGTCATCTTTTGCTTTAGGTAGTTGGCTAAAAGAGTATTCACCCCTTAGCCTCATTGTGAGAAATACAAACTACTACTACTACTACTACTACTACTACTACTGTGGGCTTTTGATATTCTATGAATAAATGAGCATATGGGAAATTATGTGCTTCCCCACCCCTTGCAGTTGTGCTGCTGTGTCACATTACAAGGTGCTTTTAAGCTAGTAGCTCCATCAAAGTTGTCTGAGGTACCTGATAAATCAAGTCACATGGTGCTGATTTTATGGGAATTCTTCAACATCTGAAGAATGCCTCCGCTGCAGCAGCACTGCTGGAGTTTGTTGTGGGCAGCCTGGCAGAGAGGGGTTAAGGATGAGTCACTGACAATGAAGCATTGCAGTTCTGTTCACAGGACAATGAGTCTGTGCACCAAGTGGTTGCTTCTGCATGAAAGGGGACCAAGGTTGTAATAGGCCAAATTCATCATCAATTATTATCTGACTGAGACTAATGCTCCTGATACAGCTTCTTCCTGATATTAACCCAGGGATATCCTGAGGCAACATTCTTGTGTGACACAGTTCTGATAACTTTAATGCATAGTAGTTTACTCTTAGTGGTGATTTGTCACACTAACAGACTATGTTTAGAAGAATTGCTTTAGTAGATGACATAGTTTGGTGGGAAATATTTGGACATCTAATTTCAAAGTATGTGTTACTGGCCCTAAGAGCTAGCAAAAATGACATACTACCCTTCTGGTTTTTCCAGAGATGTCTATCCAAGTAGAAGAATAATATTCTATAATTGTCTGTGCACTTCATATTACATCTCTATGTTTCTGCTGCACACTTGTTAAAAAGTTTGTTGCTGGAAAAATCATAAAACAGATTAATCTTTAGAGAGAAGGAAAGTTATATATATATATATATGCCCTGAAACATAGTAATATGTTCCACTGCTAACCAAGGCAACGGTGTAGTGTTTGCCTTTTCTGTATTGGAACAACAACTACTTAGTTATAACAGACTGCGTTTTATGGAGAAATTTTACCCCCAGGTGGAAGATGACTTGCACAAAGGATCATAAAATAAACTGCAAGTGGAAAAGGTCATTGCATCATTAGATTGTGTTTAAAATGGCATGGTCATTTTTGTCTTTAAACAGAAATGGTGTTATGAAAATAGGGGTGCTTTGTTAGTGATGGTGGCTTTTACGGTCCATGACGGATTCAAGTGCTGCTGCTCTGGTTTTGGCATAGCACTCAAGGATCTGCTGTAACCATTGCTGGATTGAAGTCTTTCCTCTTTTTCTTTCTCTAACATTTCCCTTCCATGGGTCTGAGGCAGCTGTCTGAGGCACCTGCTGAAAATACATATGCTAACAAAACTCAGTCATGTGCCATGGGTGGTGTTTTCCTTGCTTCTTGCTTTTCCCTCTGTCTCCTTTCCTTGTCCTACTTTTCCTGATGTCATCTGTTCTGACGCCGTAGTGGGCTTGTGTTAGCCATGGAATCCTGATTCTGTGCCTGTCACTGATGTAGATGTTCAGGGATCACAGAAGGACTGCTCTGTCATATTTCAGGCACCTGAGTCTTTAGAGCAGGGATGGAGAATCTGGTTCGCCAGAGGCTGTTGGCCTATAGTCCCCATCACTCCTAATAATTGGCCATGCTGTCTGAGATAGATGGGCGTTGGGAGTCCAATAACATCTGGAGAGCCATAGAGCATATTAAAACTCAAATTCAGATCCATCAAATGACACCACGTGGCTGGTTATTTGTCGAGTGTACTCAGAACCACTTTACAGAAAGGGACCAGTGAAATATGTTGCTTATATTAGGGTCACAAATGTGCAGTTAGCCATGTTACGATGTTATCTTCTACAAGGCTGTTCCTGCAGGAGGAGGTTTGTCCTATGAGAGTCAACCAAGGCAACCTTATCATTGGATAACACTAGCCATATGCTTGAGACAAGAGGTCATAGAATAGTTTCTTAGGTTTAGAGTTGTCTATACTGCTCTTATACTTACCCCACTCAACATTGCTTGTACAGGGATTTTTGCTGCTTTAGGAGTGGTGGGGTTGAAGGCAGGATGGATGTTGTAGAACAGGCATTGCCAACCTTTTTGGAGCAGTGGGCACATGTTGATCGTTGAGAAAGTGGTGTGGGCACCAGTCACAAAATGTGGATGCCATTGGCACAAGACATAACACAACATGACTGCTGTAGGCTTGTCCTAGCATAAAATTAGACTACAGTCATTGCTGTTCCCTTCAGACTCCCTGGACAACTACAGTGGTATCTCTGGTTACGTACTTAATTCGTTCCGGAGGTCTGTTCTTAACCTGAAAACGTTCTTAACATGAAGCACCACTTTAGCTAATGGGGCCTCCCGCTGCCGCTGCGCCACTGCTGCCCGATTTCTGTTCTCATCCTGAAGCAAAGTTCTTAACCCGAGGTAATATTTCTGGGTTAGCAGAGTCTGTAACCTGAAGCGTCTGTAACCTGAAGCGTATGCAACCCGAGGTACCACTGTATATTCTTGCTGTGTAAAGTCATCTATCTCCTGCAGGTCCTGTATGTGTAGATCACACAATACTGGCCCCTCCTCCCCATGATGCTATTGCTATTGAATTACAGGGAGCACTCCCCAGTACTGGGGAAAATACCCACACTCAGGCTTTCTTATGCATACCACACACATACATACCATAGATACACATCTGTGCATCTCTCTCATGCACACTTACAGCATACTTGAGTGTAACCCCGCCCCTCCCAAGTACATTCAGAAAAATTCCTCTGCGGGTGAATGAAGTACCTGGCATTAAAAAAGCCCTACACCCTCTAAACCCCCCAAACAGGGGGGAGGGGGGACAGCAGCAATCTGGTACACGTGAACACTATGCTGGTAATCTCTACTGTAGACCTTCTAGCCAAGGTTGCATGCTGGAATGCTACCCACATCAGAACTGCTTATACATGAAACATGGACCTATTAAGAAGTGGAATGTTGTATGAATCTGGCCTCAGAGTTCTTCATTGGGTAGTCAGGCTGCTCTAAGAACACTGCTTTATTCAAAACCCTGGAGACAGTAGGATTCAGCGTTTGCAGGTTCCAAAAACCAAATGTAAAAAGACTATTCACTCTAAAGGATATATCAACTTGTTGCTTCCCACAAGGATATTGAATGAGGTAGCAGATCTCAGTGTAACCACACATTCTTATTCATAGTTCAGTTTAATTTAAAATTTGGAAGAGAATTCACTATTTATACAGTATTTCTGTTTAAGAATTTTCCACTGCCAGAATTGGTATGTCATAGCAGTAACTCACAGATAATTTATTTTCTCGTCTCTTCAAAACGATGGCCTCCTATTTCTGAGTTGTCCTTGGTTCCTGCCCAGAAAAATATGGTAGTTGGTGTGCAAGTGACATTTAGTTGATATGTCTCATTTTCTGCTCTACAAGCCCAGCTAAGGACTAATGCATCTGCAAAGGGTGTGTGCCATAAAGGAATTGCATTACTTTGTTTTTGAAAGATAGTAAATCAGTTTAAGAGTTACTGTGGCTGCTTCTTAATAAAAATCCTTTATACATTATTACCTGCTAGCAGGAGAAGCCTTCAGTTCAATGGCAGTCACTTTAGCTCTGAAAAGGATATTTGTCCAAATGGTTGCTCAGCAAGCTCGGCTTTTGTCTTCTCCATAGCTTCTCTCTTTTTTCCCCTTGACCCTTCCTCCATTTCTCCCTTATTGATCTTCATAAACTGCGTATTCATACTTGCATGTTCATCACTGAGTGACTGCTGGTTCATTTTGCACTGGTGAATTTACCGTCTCAGATGAAACACCATAGACAGGACATATGCCAAATATTGTGGTTTTTCAAGAGATGTATCACATATATGCTGCAGCTCATTGACTGATACATGCAAATGTGAATCATCTCATTTCTCATTGGCAAAAACCTGGCTGTGTTCAGTTAAGCAAAACACAGGAAAGTCATCATGTTTGCTTTGGCTACATTACTTTGGTACTGTTCTGTCTCTTTGATTGCATTTAGCATGTAGACTTGTATGGCGTATATAGTATTTTCAGTGTATCTGCAGTACAGAGAATTTCTTGCAGCATTAAGACTGCTTCATCCAACTGAAAAAAAGAGTATAGCCTCATTCAGCCAACTAAAAGGTGTGAAGAGAAAATTATACTGTACCTACAAGTCTCAGCTTTAATTCTTCTGCAGAGACTTACATAGTTGTGAGAGCTGGAGACAAAGTCTGTGGGCATAATTCTCTTTCTACATACCCTATATACTCGAGTATAAGCCTAGTTTTTCAGCACATTTTTTGTGCTGAAAAAGCTGCCCTCGGCTTATACTCGAGTGAGGCAGGCAGTGGCTCCTATGAAGCTTTTCCACGTTTTTTGTGGTAAAATTGGGTGCCTCGGCTTATATTCGGGTCGGCTTATACTCGAGTATATACGGTACTGATTATCTCCTGTTTAAGTCAGCTGAATAGGGCTTATGTTGCATGAAATTCTATATACTGCATATTCACCGATAATGCTAGTTAAGTAATATTACAGGGATTCTAGAGCATGATATCACACACACATGGGGGTGGGGGCTCATTTTAGGCAGACCTTGAAAACCTTTTTGTCTGGCTCACTTTTATCTGGGTTGGTATTTTTTTTATTTATGTGCTGCTGCTGTTTTTATGTGTTTGAATGCATTTTAATTGTATTTTTATATTATTTATATTATTGTTTGCTTAAAGTTGTAATCCATTTTGAGAGGGATTTTTACTGGGAAGATGGGTTACAAATGCATTACGGTAAGTACATGAATCATATAATTAAGCCTCTTTCAGAAAAGTGGGTTCTTTTTCATGTGACCCTCTTCGCTGTAGAATAAACCCATCTCTCAGTTCACCGCTAATGGATTACCTACGCAAACATACTATTGTAATCTATCTCCTTGGTTTGTTTTAGCCAGTTCTGAATCCATTAAATAACCACACTTAAGGTTTCTAAATGATACGCTTTGGGATGAATTTCTAGCTGTGATTTTGGAATAGAAGAGGAAAGTGTCAAAGAGGCCAGAAGCTGTGCAGAACAGATCTTGATGAGGTGGTTTGAGAAATTTTCTTGATGAGCTTGAAAGTCTGTGGAAAAATAAAATGTGGTACAAAGGTTACCACTTTGTCTCTCAAATAATACATTTTTTGGAAGGAGGATGTCTTGTTCGTGATATTTCATTAGTGTGCCTTGTTCAAGGAACAGTGTAGTTGTGATTGCTGTGTGATGCTCTGCTGCTCCCAGTTCTTGCTGTCCCCCCCCCCAAACCATGTTCTTATGCAGTGATTTCTGAAGCAACTCGTCCAAGGTTGGAAAATTCTGTCCCTCCAGGTATTGTTGACCAGTCAGTATGGCCAGTGGTCAGGGATGATGGGAGCTGGTCCAGCAACATCTGAAGGGACATAAGTTACCCATCCTTCTTTGCTTTACAGAGTCAAGGGCTGGGCCTCCCTGAAGTCTTTTTTTCATTAATATATAGCAAACAGTTTTGTATCTGTTGAATTGAAATCTTAAGTGCCAGGGCCTACAATTTAAGTTCCCACTTCTTGCTGGCCTTGCCTTTCAGGCAAGGCATTTCAAATCTCCATCTCTCCCAAACCAGCTCATCCGTCCCAAGGGAGGGACAAGTGGGCACAGGGCATCTTCAACCAGGTACACCCAATACCTTCAGGCCTGTTCTAGACAGAAAAGATAGGCTTCCCTGTTTGGCTCTGAATGGCCAAGTCTCTGTAAACACTTCGATTATGCATCTGCCAAATAATCCCCAGCCTTCCTCCAAACTATGGAGCTATAGAGTTGGGAAAATGCCAAGAATTCCTGCGCAACTGCTGTGAAGTTTCAGAGTCTGGCTGATTGTCATACATGTCAGAAAGCAGTGGTCAGAATGATTGAATCCTGGTGCCAGTTCAAACACTGGGAAGTCTTGTGGGTTAAAACTGGTTAGGAAATGTAAGGAAGCTTGAAATGATTAGAGCACCAATACGGTAGTGGCCTAGCTATATTTAGGGCTTAAAAAAACAAAAAACACCTGTGTATCACCAGCCAAGCAAGCGGAAGTGACTATTGCACACAGCTCTTCTTTGGCTTTGGCATTAATTCTGTTCATAAGCATTTAAACTAAGCTTTGGGAACATCCTTATTGGAAAAAGTCTGAGACCCTTGTGACCAGTTCTGACAGAGGGAGCTTTTTCACGACCCGTGCTTTCTCATTTTCTCCTCCTACAGCAAAAGCCAAATCTAAGTGTGGCTCCACCTTCTTCCCCTGCGCGAGTGGAATTCACTGTATCATTGGCCGCTTCCGATGCAATGGTTTTGCAGACTGTCCTGATGGCAGCGATGAAGAAAACTGCAGTAAGTATCTTTCTACCTGTGGGGAGAAGGTTTCCCCCCCTTTTTTGTAAATAAAGTAATTAAAGATATTTTATTAATACCCCCAAGCCCAAATTCAGCACCACAATCCTTGCTGCTATTTACAAGTACTGTATCTGCATTTGGCTTTGTTAGAACCCATTTGGCTTTGTTAGAACCCATCTGAGCCAAACTAATTTTGTAAATTGAAAACTCTCTAGAATAACATAAACCCCAACACCTCTGGAGAATCCTGGAGTTTATGTAGACGAGTAGCTTATCTCTATTGCAGCTTTGCTTTTAAAATCCATGGTTGTATTCCAAGTTTACAAGGTACTTCTCTTTGTAGCTGATCTCTTTTAAATATTAAGGTCACAATAGGGCAGCTCGTGAACAGGTGGAGTTCAGAATGATAATTCATACTATTTAAGTTACCTGTAAGGAACATTTCTTTTATAAAATAAGATTATTCATTATTTTACAAAAGAAATGCCACAGTGTATAAAAGTGCATGTTGTTGGCAGTGGGGTTTTTTAAAAGCCTCATTTATCTTTGCTACATAGGGGTCTTAATGACTGTCATTCTGTGCAATTCTATATTGCTATATTTCATTCTCCCCTCCCTCATCTATCTCTGTTAACATTTCTTTCCACTGCATCTTCTGAGATGTCTCCTGAGTCATATTGTTCCTTGACCTTGTCAACTAAAAAGCAATGTATGTTTTTGTTTAGCCTTACAGAGGCAGCACAAATATGAAATACATTTTCCTCATGCCCGTTGTTGTTGTTGTTAATATTTTTATTATTTTTATTTCGCTTTATATACCACCCTTTATCTAAAGATCCCAGGGGAGTGTGCAACATTAAGAGCATAATTTATGCAACATAATAATAAAATAATAATAATAACAGTCCCCCCCCCACGCACACACATTTAAGAAGCCATAGTTTATTTAGTGGCCGAAGGCCTGGGTAAAGAAGAATGTTGTTGCCTGGCATCTCAAGACATGTATAGATGGCATCATTTTATGTCATCATGCAGTCTTCCTGCAGCTGTGGTTGGTACAACTGTTGCCACTGTATGATGTATGTATGTATGATACATTTTATGTACTGGTGAAGTGCAATTTTGGTTTGGTTGGGGGGCAAAAGCTGTTTGCCTGTCTGTTTATATATTTCTCCTCCCATTCTGTTTCCCCCCAATTGTTTTCTTTTAAATATTTGTTCTCTTGGGCCTCAGTCTCTGTCCTGTTTGCCATTTTGTTGAGCAATGGCTTTCTAGCTTTTGCTACGGCCTGCTGCTCACATTGCCATGCATCAGGAAAGTGCAGACAATATAAAAAAAATGACATAGGGAAAATACAAGAGGTGGAGGCAGGCATAGAGAGAGAGAAATATGTGATTGTTTCAGATGCACATATTATGATTTAGTTGCTGGGTTGGTTGCAGTAGGACAAAGCTTTCTGTTCTGTGGAGCACTGTGTTTCTTGAAAAGTGCCTTTCCCTAAGGAGCAAATACTGACTGTATTAAAGTGTTGTCCTATGGAAACAGACAGGTTAACATTTGACTCATGTATAGTGGTACCTCAGCTGTCGAACGCAATCCGTTCTGGAAGACCGTCCGACTTCCGAAACGTTTGACAACCGAGGCGCAAAGGACGGCCGGCAAAGTCAATGGAGAAAAAAGGAAAACATGCAGCGGAAGCCGTTCGACTTTCGAGGCGTGTTCGAAAACGGAAGCAATTACTTCTGGGTTTTTGGCGTTCGAAAACCAAACGTTCGGCTTCCAAGACGCTCGAAAAACAAGGTACCACTGTAATGTATGGCCTATCTGGGCGAAGTCTCAAGATTAGAGCAAAATGCTGTTCCTTTTGTTTTTACAGCAGCGAATCCCTTGATATGCTCTACTGACCGATTCCACTGCAGGAACGGCTTGTGCATTGATAAAAGCTTTATGTGTGACAATCAGGATAACTGCCACGACAACAGTGATGAGGATAGCTGTGGAAACCCTTCTGGTAAGTAGAATATGATTTTCACAGCCAGGTACTGAATTCTCTCAACCTCATTCTTAATTAACATTATTGCTTTCTTTGAATTTTAGAATTTGAATAGAATTTTAGCATTCTATTATTATATAAATAATATTTAGGGAGTTCTGGACAAAAATGTCTATCATTTTTTAATTTTTTTTCAGAGCAAGCCTCAACTTTTTTGTCAAAATAATATACTATTTATCTCCCGTAGTGTCTTCCCTGTGAATGTCACAAATTCTTGTAAGTACTGCATGGGGTGTAGCAGAAAAGTTGCCAGTTCCATAACCACGGTCATTTCAGACCAAATCCCCACCAGGAAGTTTCTTGGCTTCAGCAAGAGTTTTGGGAACAGTACACAAGGTGTCACAGTCAACAAACCCAGTGGCTTGTTAGTCCTTAGGATGTCAAAAAACAACATGCCCAAATGCCCCTGGAAGTTCAAAAGCAGCAAGGCATTAAGACAACAGCATTCACCTGTTTGTCACCAGTATTTGGTATTCAGAGAGAGAGAGAGAGAGAGAGAGAGAGAGAGAGAGAGAGAGAGAGAGAAAGGTTGTTGACCAGTGCCTAACCTTCAGAAAGCAATATCTAAGAGTCTGTCATACCCAGTCAGGTGTTGTGGAAGTGCAGTACAACTCTCAAATCAATGCCTAACCCTCAAAAACCCACGTCTATAACCTTTTGCGGGCAAGTGGCATATATGAAAGAAGGAGAGGAGTTGGGTAGGACTGTCTTCAATAATTTTTAAAGGCTAAAACCCATGTGTTATCAACACAGGTGCTGTGGAGGTGTGTACTGTCTTTAATATAACTCTAAAACCAATATTGATAAAGAAGTGTGAAACTGAATAAAACAAACTGTTCCATATTAGTGCTGCCAGATTCCTAGTTCTGAGGATTTTCTGTTACTTTGTGTAGGTTTCTAAATGTGACTCTAAGCAACAAAACATGTGCACACAAATTTAAAAGGGAAACAAACAGGTGTGTTTTAAAGATGCTTTATAATGCCACGTGCTATCCATGTGAATTCTAACATATACTTGCAGAATTTCTGAGACCCTGCGAAGAGAATTTTTTTTAACAGTGGTAACTAATTCACAGAAAATAACTTTGTCAACTTCTCGTGGGGGGTTGGCTCAGTTTCACCATCTACAAAACCAAGTTGTTCACACTCTCTTGACTGTTCAGGATTCTCAGATGGAATACATTGCAATATACTTTTCTAAAGTCCCAGTCAAACATACTGCAGAGAATCACAAAAGCTTTGTGGTTATGTTTATTAAGGTAGTTAATTACTTCAAAGCCATATATGGTCCCTTTCAAGCCTATGCTTCCTATGTTCGTATATGTATTGGTATCTTAAATTGTATGCTCAAATGGACTCTTTTCTGAGAAGTCCGTAGGTTTGCATTGTAAATCTTTTCTTTTTCTTTACCTTGTTTAAAATGCAGCAATTGTGTGTTCGCATTATCCATTCAAGTATTTCCTTAAATTTAACAGTAATTCTGTAGCCACTTTATTTTTTGCTTCTCAAATGTTTGCCCTGCCCTGTTTGTGTGTTCTGGAAATAGTGTGTAAATAAAGTACACTGCAAAATCTGCTGTTACATTAATCCCAACTTTCTTAGTGGACTTCTGTGCCCTCTCACATGCTTGTTAAAAGCTCTTCTTTCTTTTAACCCGTTTGGCTACTGTGAACTCATTTTCCTTTTATTGCTGTGCTTATTGGTTCCTTAACTGACTCTGAATGATGCTTGCAAAGTGCCAAAGCATGGTAATATCCCCACAATGCTGTTATTAGTTTAATGATAGCATTGTTGCCCAATTACAGGCTGGGTGGTCTGCAAGCCTCATTAATTGTTAGTTCGAGTGTTCTATTACCAGGCATTGAAGACATTCGCCTTCTGATTAGCATTTTGTCTGCACTCAAACATTTTCCAAGGAAAGAAGAAAAACCTGGCTATTAACCCCACTTGGATCTGCTGAGACTGCAGTCTGGCCTTCAGTGACTACCTTCTTTTAGCCATTTTCCAGTTGCTTAAGGCAGGAGGGATAAGTGATCCATTAAAAGATGCAAGTTTAGTATTTGTGATTACGCTCGAGTCAGCGGTTCTCTAGTCTCATGCTAACAGAAAGATTGCAGGATCTGATAATGGTTATTGCAGAGCCCTCAACCAATTTGCATGTTACCCATTCAGGCAAGTCCTTCAGCGTTTGATTTTCAACACAATCCATATCTCTTCTATTTCTCACATCTTTCCCAATACCAAAAGTAGGTGCCAAACTTATTAAACTTTTCCTGAACACATACTTTCATTTTTGCTTGACAGCGTTAAGAGGAGATAAAATATGAAATTAAATTTCAGAAGTCAGACACATTTCCTTCTATCTTAATACTTATGGAGTATCCCAGCCCAAAGTCTTGTGTTTTCTGTTGAAGATGCTTATGGTCTGATGTTGGCCTTTCTTAAGGGCCATCCATCAAGATCTCATCTCTAAATTATTTTATTTACAAAAGTATTTCTATAACTCCAACTTGCATAAAATGTCTTGTCTTGTATATATATATATATATATATATATATGTATCCTTTATACATATATATATGTGTATATATGTATCTAAGGCATGTGTGGGTTAAGTCTTTTAAAGCTGCATGGTTAGTATCATTTTCATGATTTGAAACCAGAACATTTTAAACCTCTAGTAGCTGCTATATTTTATGTTGGCTTTGGTCTCCAAGAGCAGGCACACATGCTGCACTGTGATATTCTTTGATTTTTTAGGACAAGAATAATGGTTTCTGGGTTAAGACTGTTCAAGGTATGAGTATGCAGCCTTCTCACCAGAAGGAGATGGTGGGAATCATTTCTAGCTGACACTGGATTTACTCAAAGGAGTTTGCCAAGGGAACCAAAACCCTCCCTACAAATCTGGGCGCCTTTTCATTTATTTTTCATCCGCATGAGCAATCTGATCTTCCCTGATAATGTGCTTATGTGGGCAGACCATATGCATGACCTCCACATTCATCTAGTCTCTGACCACTCTGGACACTACAGGATTGGTGCCAAAGGTTTTGATTGTGTCAAAGTATTACCAAGGTGAAACGAAGTGCAAAGAAAAAAGACCGGGATGATTCTTTGAAGAATGATGGACTGTGTGCTTTGGAGAACATTTGACACCTTACTTTCTCTTTAGTTTTTCTCAACCAAGAGCGAAGTCAAGCAAGAAGTAATTACTTAGTACGTTCCAGGATAAAAAGTACAACTTATTGAAGATAGACACTTCCTATTCGTTCACCTAGGTGGCGCTGTGGGTTAAACCACAGAGCCTAGGGCTTGCTGATCAGAAGGTCGGCGGTTCGAATCCCTGCGACGGGGTGAGCTCCCGTTGCTCGGTCCCAGCTCCTGCCCACCTAGCAGTTCAAAAGCACGTCAAAATGCAAGTAGATAAATAGGAACCGCTCCGGCGGGAAGGTAAACAGCGTTTCCGTGTGCTGCTCTGGTTCGCCAGAAGCGGCTTAGTCATGCTGGCCACATGACCTGGAAGCTGTACGCCGGCTCTCGGCCAATAAAGCGAGATGAGCGCCACAACCCCAGAGTCGGACACGACTGGACCTAATGGTCAGGGGTCCCTTTACCTTTACCTATTAGTTCACCCAGTGCAATACTAGTTTCCTCTTCAGCTCCTAAGATATCAAAAGTGAATGGTTCAATCCAGAAACTTGACAGTTTACTGAGAAGAAAATGAACCAGGATCAGAACCCTGCTGTGCGGTGGATTCTAGAAATGCCTGCCAAATGGTGCAGGCACATCCTGATTTGCAATGAAATACTCCAGTGTCTTATTTCTAAAATGGAAATGGCTTCTAGCGCACTCTGCCTCACGTTGAGCCTGTAACCCGTCCTTTACACACGGCAGATTGAAATATCCTTAAGCTCACATGGCTGCAATATTGCTTAGACTTCCTGATTCCTTACAGCCCAATTCTGGCTGTGCTAAGTTTCCTTTTATTGAGTCTGTCTTTGGCTTGTTATTTACGTAGGCTGTAAACTGAAGCTTAACGTGCAATTACTGTACATCAGCTTAGTCCAAATGCAAACTACATCTGGAGCTTAATAGTTAAAAGCAGACTAAATAAAAAGCAAGAAAATTCTTGAGAACAGATACAAATGAAATGACACCAAAAGCTTAATTAAAGCAAGCCTGTGCTTGTGCATATTTTAGTAGCCGCAAATAGCTTGCTTATAGCATCTGGTGCTCAGAAGTAGCTTCCAAAAAGTTTAATCAACTGGATATAACTTTTCCTGATAATATTCTCTTGCCTATTCCACTATTTTTTTCCCACAGTAAAATGTACTTCAGTAGTCTTTAAAAAGAAGAAGTGATTTTATCATTTTAGGGGACATCTTTTACAAGATGCAAAGCAGATATGGCAGTTGTTGAGGCCATTTAAAATGATGCCTAGGATGAGTTAGTAATTGAATACCATTGTGCAACTGTCTTGCACTTGGAGTTGTTTTATTTTTTGTTTTACAAAAACTGTCAATTATGCATTCAGGTTTGCAATCTTGCTTGATTTAGAAGGGTGAATAGTTCCGTGTTAATTGGAGAAAAGTGTTTGCTGAAAGCAGGAAAATTTTGATTTGATGGCTCACTTGTCTTGGATAATTCTTTATGTGGTTTAGCACAAATAATTCCATGCATACTTTTTGTAACCTGTCCTCTCCCCTCAAAATAATTCCTCTCCACAATGCTGAATTTACTTACTCCTTTCCAGTTCATTATTTTCATAAAAGATCAAAACAGAGCTCATTGAGTGGGGCACACCCACCCCCCAGTTCCTTATTTGTAATTGTAATCTGAGTTCATCATATACAAACACTGTGCAAAAAATATGGTTTTGATTGGAGAAACTTATTGTGGATCTCAAACATGTGTTTATTATATGGGTTAGATTAAAGCTTATTTTGGAGTCTTAGTTCCTTAGTAACCACACAGCTCTGTTTCAGACTTTTGTGTTAAGCAGGAACTGAGAAGTAGAAGCCAATTTCTGCATCACTTCTCTCCTAGGTTTTGTAATTATCTGCTCTATCAAGAGAGTAAAGGGAAAGGTTGATTTGTGTCTGGAGATGAATGCTGGCCCCCTAATAGGGTTTGCCACATGTGTTGGTTGCCCACCTGTGTGCCCCCAACAGCCTCCATTTGTAAGATGGGTGTAGCAGGCTTGGAGAACTGCTGGGGCTTTGATATCCCCACATCTATATATGTATGGCTTGGTTCTCTGCAGCCTCTTCTCTCAAGCCCTTGGAATCGCCACGTGCAAAAATGTTAAACAAAGTTTATTCATGTAGGACGGAGTGCCTTAAGGGGCATTATGGACTGAAATTCCTCCCGAATGATGTCACCTACACTACACAAATACTCAGGGATTGGGATTTCCCGAAGGCCTGCCATATGTAGGCTAGTTTTCAGCAAGCCTTTTTTCAGCTGAAACTCACTGGAAATCAGTACTGGCACCTCTCAGGTGAGCGCCATTGCCATTCTAAGAGAACGACGGTGTTCATGGTGTGTTCCGGCACCTCTTTTTCTAGAAAAAAAGCAGTGGTTTTCAGGCTTGAGCCAACAGTGAATTGTGAACACCTGACCTAAGGTTGTCAGGTGTTCACCATCTAGCTCTTGCTTTTAGGGGGTAACTACAGAGAGGCCTGCTATGCCATTCACAGACTCCTCCTTATCCCAGTGGGTCACAATGAATCAAGTAGTGCTCTTCAACTCCTCCTTTAAAATCCTCATTTCAGACGTGCTTGAACACCTTGGCAGCAAGGTGACCTGCTACTGCTAAATAGAAATCAGCTTCAACTTCTTTGTCTTGACCCACCCTCACTGTACAGGAGCTGGGTTTGATACCATGCAGTTTGCTGGATCCTTCTGCTCACCACCAGGTTTGTTAAACCATTTAGAGTCTTACTGTCAATGGAAGCATCAAGCTGGTCTTCTGGCAATTAGTAGTAGTCTTTATTACTTTGTTTTACACTGAAAATAAACTGTTCCGATCTTCCCTTATGCATTCATTGAAACGTGTAATACGTACATTTTATTTAAATTTGATTCGGCTTTCCTCACTTGCAACAATTTTTCAAGAACTGTTTTAACTAAGGCTACCGCTTCAAATCTAGGTTGTTCTTCAGAAGACAAAGCAGCTTTGAGCCTGAATCCAGGTGCAGTTGGCAAAGAGCCATACCACAAAGCTGACCACTGTAGCTATCTGGGTGCATTTCACAGAGAACAAAACAGAGTGGGCTACTGTGCTTCCTATAAGTGAACCCTGTAGACTAGCAGTCAGGGAACAGAAAGCTTCCAGAGCAGCTGCCTGCAAGGTACTTATGATCTCATAAGGGGTTGTCAGTTCAGACTTTTCATTGCACTAGATTTCACACCAAATAAAACCTAAGTGGATTTTAATATATGCAATATATTAAACTGATTTGTGCTAATGTAATTCTGGTCATTGTGTGCCGATGGGAATGAGTAATTGTTGGCATCCAGCATAAAATAGTACTATCTCTCCCCCTCCTTTCTGGTTTAGAAACTTGCCTTAAATATAGGAAGTAATAATAAGAATCTACTACTTGCATATTATGGTTTTCCCCCTTAGGGAGCTTAGGATCTGTATGCTGCCATACGACTTTGAGAAAGATAGGAATTCAAATAGTTCCTCCTTTTATCATTTGCTTTCCCCCATTTAGTTTGGTTAATTGGTAAATCAATTAAAAACCTCTTGATATATTAAAGTACCTCTGATTAATTAGGAAATGGGCTTTTAAAAACAGTTAATACAAGTATGTAGGGGGGAAATGCAAATGTCCCACACCATTTTCTAGTTCACGCAGGAGGAAATGCCTCTTTTGGTATGTTTACCTGCTGCATTGCAGGAATGCATAATATAAAAACAAAGTAAAAATGTGTTTTACTTCAGAACTGTTTTATTAACATGCATACTTATGAGATATACTCAATTTATTATTCATTCATTAATCTCACACAGGGTGCAGCCCTGCACCCACTGGCTCACTAGCTGAGTGGTCTTAGGATAAAGTAGACTCTGCTAGCACAACCACAAATGGAGAACTGCCAGAAACCTTCTGCCAGAAACGTACTCATGGAAATGACACAAAGCACCCATGGGTCTCCCAAAATGGAGTGAATTAATGGGTGGCATTGGAGAGGAACACATTCATAGACCAGCTGATTGCACAAACACACCCACAAGAGGAGTAAGAAGGTATGTCTGGATAGACCTGGCATAAGTGAATGCTTCTCTCTGCGAGGGAGCCTTCCCAGACCCGCTAAAAGAGGCGGTTATTAAACCGCTTCTTAAAAAACCATCTTTGGATGCGGCCAATATGGCCAACTATCGCCCAGTCTCAAATCTTCCATTCTTGGGCAAGGTGATTGAGCGAGTGGTTGCTGAACAACTCCAGGCACGCCTGGAAGAAGCGGACCATTTGGATCCCTTCCAATCGGGATTCAGACCCCATCATGGGACTGAAACTGCCTTGGTCGCACTGGTCGATGATCTCCGGCGGGCTAGGGACAAAGGTGAGAGCTGTTTCCTGGTTCTGCTGGATCTCTCAGCGGCCTTTGACACCATCGACCATAACATCCTTCTGGACCGTCTAGAGGGTTTGGGAGCTGGGGGCACTGTTATACAGTGGTTCCACTCCTTCCTCCTGGGCCGTGTTCAGAAAGTGGTGGTGGGGGATGAGTGTTCAGACCCCTGGGCTCTCACTTGTGGGGTACCTCAGGGTTCTGTCCTCTCCCCCATGCTTTTTAACATCTATATGCAGCCGCTGGGAGAGATCATCAGGGGGTTTGGACTGGGTGTTCATCAGTATGCGGATGATACCCAGCTCTACCTCTCTTTCAAATCAGAACCAGTGAAGGCGGTGAAGGTCCTGTGTGAGTGTTTGGAGGCGGTTGGAGGATGGATGGCGGCTAACAGATTGAGGTTGAATCCTGACAAGACAGAAGTGCTGTTTTTGGGGGACAGGAGGCGGGCAGGTGTGGAGGACTCCCTGGTCCTGAATGGGGTAACTGTGCCCCTGAAGGACCAGGTGCGCAGCCTGGGAGTCATTTTGGACTCACAGCTGTCCATGGAGGCACAGATTAATTCTGTATCCAGGGCAGCTGCCTACCAGCTCCATCTGGTACGCAGGCTGAGACCCTACCTGCCCGCGGACTGTCTCGCCAGAGTGGTACATGCTCTAGTTATCTCTCGCTTGGACTACTGCAATGCGCTCTACGTGGGGCTACCTTTGAAGGTGACCCGGAAACTACAACTAATCCAGAATGCGGCAGCTAGACTGGTGACTGGGAGCGGCCGCCGAGACCACATAACACCGGTCTTGAAAGACCTACACTGGCTCCCAGTACGTTTCCGAGCACAATTCAAAGTGTTGGTGCTGACCTTTAAAGCCCTAAATGGCTTCGGTCCTGTATACCTGAAGGAGCGTCTCCACCCCCATCGGTCAGCCCGGACACTGAGGTCCAGTGCCGAGGGCCTTCTGGCGGTTCCCTCGCTGCGTGAAGCCAAGTTACAGGGAACCAGGCAGAGGGCCTTCTCGGTAGTGGCGCCCGCCCTGTGGAACGCCCTCCCTTCAGATGTCAAAGAAAACAACAACTACCAGACATTTAGAAGACATCTGAAGGCAGCCCTGTTTAGGGAGGCTTTTAATGTTTTATAGATTACTGTATTTTAATGCCCTGTTGAAAGCCGCCCAGAGTGGCTGGGGAAACCCAGCCAGATGGGCGGGGTATAAATAATAAATTATTATTATTATTATTATATTAAGTAATTCTCCAGTAGGAGGCTACAGGGTAAAATGGAGGTTACTCCTCCTGCCACACTTTCCCTCTGTTTCTCCCTTCTGAGCTGGGGATTACTTGCAGTTGCAGACATTCTGCGGCTGTAGTTACAGGGATTTCCCCACCCCTTCCAGTGGAAAATATGACTACAGGATTATAGGATAAAATGATTCTCAAGGAGCTGGAGTTTCCTCCCGGATGAAAAGTGCACAACACAATGGCCAATACAGTGGTACCTCGGTTTACAAACACCTCGGGTTACAAACACTTCAGGTTACAGACTCTGCTAACCCGGAAGTAGTACCTCGGGTTAAGAACTTTACCTCAGGATGCGAACAGAAATCTCGCGGCGGTAGCGGGAGGCCCCATTAGCTAAAGTGGTACCTCAGGTTAAGAACGGTTTCAGGTTAAGAACGGACCTCCGGAACGAATTAAGTTCGTAAACAGAGGTACCACTGTACTAACAATGTTTTGCATTGTTTAGTGTTATGTCTGAACCCAGACAAAGCTGGTTATTCTTACCTATCGTTGCAAGCAGCCAACTTTAAACAATGATTTATGAAGCTGACATGTTTAATGAAGCACATTCAGACATGTAGATGTTGATGTATTTTAATCTTTTTTTTGTTTACTGTTAATTTTAATTAGCTTTTAGATGTTTTAAGTTGTTGTTTTTAATAATTTTAAACTAATAATTCAGATATCCTTTGGAAACTGCTTAGAGGTTTTATTCTAATCAAGTGGAATATACAGTTTGTTCAATAAAAATAAACCAAGATTAACCAGTTTTTTAGGATTCAGATGTGGACTTTGCACCATTAGAGGTAGGGCTGATATCAGCCCTACCTCTAATTGTGCAAAGTCCACATCTGAATCATAAAAAAATTGGTTAATCTTGGTTTATTTTTACCTTTATTGAACAAACTGTATATTCCACTTAATCCTTAGTTTTGCTTTGTGATAGGCAGCAGTTGCCCCATTCTTCCCAGGCAGTGTCAACATCCACATTACACCTGCTAGTATATTTTGTTAAGACATCTTCCTTTGGTATAGGAGCATTCATACTTTTTAGTAAGAGGTTGCTATAAGTTGAAAGCTCCAACTCTCACATGCAAATAGAAGTTTGCATATTAGGTTGCCTAACCTAACATCTCAGAATGCAACACATATTTCACCATTTAACAAAGATGTAGAATGGACTTGATTATGGGAACCCTTGCTGGAATTTTCTTGATATTCTGATCTCTTAGATGACACCTATGAGGACTGCTGTCTGTGTTAGTGCAGTCTCTTGGTTAACAAATGCACATCACACCACAGGTTTCCCTTTGGAAGAGAGCTGGTTCTCGGCAGGAGAGAATCCAGTAATAGAAACTGTGAAGCCATTGAGCTTTTCCACTTACTCCCAGTCATTTATCAAACCAACAGTCACACTGAAGCTATGAACACAAAAGGGTAAAGGTGGGGGTTCTTTGCTTTATTGCTTGTTCTATTCCTTACCCTTCTCCATCACTTCTAAGCAACGGGAGATGAAAGCATGATGCATGGTGATTAATGTTCTGTGTCCTGCCTATTTGGTGACCTCAGTAAGGTGTTTTCTGTCAAAGGCCGGTGGCATGTAGAATGCTTAAATATTCCCGAGACTGTATGATCATCTGTGTGTGAATCAATCAGCCAGATTCGTTCCCTTCCAATGCCAGGCAAGAGCAGTCAAAAACCTGAATGGTTGTCTGAATGGCTCTAATACACCAGAAATATTATGTGGTAGCTATTTCAGTAAGTTAGCTGTCGGAAGGTTGCTCAGAAGAGTTGTGGGCACATAGTGTATAACAGATTGGGACTGGGTGTCTCCTTTCAGTCTTGGGCAGAACAGGCACTCTTCCGTTTTAAAAAAGACCTTGAAGAAACTCACCTATCTTTCTTTGTCAGGAAAAAGAATATGGTCCACTGGTGCACTAAATGCTTACGGCTATTCAGTACATTCTCCTGCCACAGTGCCCAGTCTCTCCTGAAGTAAAGAGGGATTAAATGTCCTCTTGCCATGTGGTATACATTGGCGAGGATGGGTGCTTGCTGTACTATAATTCCTGCTGCTGTCAAAGCAGCCTGTGTGCTGGATCACTGAATAATACTGCTCATATTTTCAACATATGTTCTGAAGTCTTGATGAAGCGCCATAGGTGTATAAATTTCTGTTTGAAGATCAGTTGTTCACCATCTGACCTGCACAGCGGGAATGAAATACTGAGCTGTTCCACTCGCTTTCATCATGACTCATGCTTAATGAGTATAATTGAGAAGGAAGTAGACTGGGTTAAGAATAAAAACAAAATGAACAGTGGAATAAAAGAGACAATTGCAACTCAGTTCTGACGGTGTCATGGCCTTTGCTTGGAGAGCTTGGAATTGGAGGAGGAGGATGAGCCAGCTGAGTCAAAGGCAGCTGGGTTGCTGGCTGGGAACATGGACCAGGCTTCCAACATTGAGCTTGAGGCCCCTGAACCTGGATCTGGCAGGCAAGATTCTTCAGAAACAGCATCCATTGAAACAGAGGCATGACATTCAGGAATCCCCTTTCCCTGAGCCCCAAATGCAGTGTGCCTCCTGACTATCATATCTATCCAATGATGCTAGGAGAATGCCAGGTGGGAGGTCAGAGAGAGAAGTGCCAATCTGCAGGCCAGGGGGTTGGCCCTTTAAGAATTGACACCCTTCAAGCAAGTGGGTGGTGCTTAGGGAGGGTAAACTGGAGGTAGGTCTCAGGTCTCTTCAGTCTGTCTTCAAGTTGTTTACTAAGAACTTTCCATGGTGCTGCAGCCACTGGCTTGCCATGCTTTGTGAGTTCCAATCATCAGTCAGATCAGGGCTCATAATTATGGTTTGGCATGATGTCTGAATTGACAAACCATGGTTTGTATTTGGCTAGCAACCCAGAAACTGGAACCATTCTTTTGCAGACGTGATGTGATGCTCAAATTGACAAACTATAGCTAAGGCTAGAGCATCATTTCTCAACCGTGGGTCACCAAATTCTGTTTGACTACAACTCCCATCATTCCTTGTAGTCCAACAGCATCTGGTGACCCAAGGTTGAGAAAAGATGTGCTAGAGGAGCAAGAGAATTGCTAACCAATATCATCTGGTTGCGTATGCAGGTCAGATGACCCTTGGAATCAACCCTCTAGCCCAACTGTGGTTAGGCTTTCGTTTCTCGCTGCCATGATTTCCTTTTTGCTAGGTTTACCATGTGAACTTGGAATGTTATTACTTTGATTTACTGAACGTGTCACAGGTAATTCTGCTGATGCTTCTCAGTATGCAGTTAAGACAGAGGGAGTCATTTCCTGAACAGTTTTGGCATAAAGGGCATGTTTGGCAGCAACATTTTCCTGTATGACTCCACTTTGAACAGAATATTATGGGAAGGGGAGGGAATTTTGAGAAAAGACTAAAAGCATTTATTCTTGGGTTTGACTTGATAGCATGAGCAGATTACTGAATTTAACAGCCGAGTTATAGAGTATGCTTTTAAATTTTCCACCCTCGTGTGCTTTTGCTGGAACTGGATCCCAGTCCAACTTAGGATGTGGCTGAAGACTCTTTACAGACAGCGGAGGGTTAGAATCATCAGGCTTCAGATTCCTTGTGTGACATTTATGGATTTCCCCCAGAAAGACAGGTTTTGGAGTGCACAACAAACATGTGAGCATGTACTAGGATTGTGTTTGTTCGTCCCACTGCTGATCTTTGTGGATCCTGCATGTTTATACTTCCTATGCTCAGTCTCTGTCCCGGCAAGCATACTTCCTATGCTCAGTCCCGGCAAGGCTTTTTTTCTTCGGGCCGTTTTGGCCCAGGGCGGCTTTTTGCCGCGTCGGGGGTGCTCCGCGCGGCTTTCTGCCGCCTCAGGGAAGCCCCCCGCACCATTTTTGCCTTGCTGGGAGAACCCGGCAAGGTTTTTTTCCCCCGGCCGTTTTGGCCCAGCGCGGCTTTTTGCCGCCTCGGGGGTGCCCCGCGCGGCTTTCTGCCACGTCGGGGAAGCCCCCCGCACCAGCCTGCCGATCCCACCACCACCCCGCGCTGCGCCAATCCCTGCGAACAGCAGGCAGCGGTGGAGGGGGGGGGAGAATGAGCAGCATCTCCTCCGCTACAGCGGAGACGTTTCTTGCTCCTCCCGGCCCCCCCCGCAAAAGCCTTCTTTTTCGGGTGGGGGGGTGGAGAAGCAAGCAGCATCTTCCCTCTCTCCTCTCTCTCTTTCACTCCTTCCTTCCTTCCTTCCTTCTCTCTCTCTCTGTCTCATTCCCTTTTACCCCTCCCTCCCTCCTTCCTCCCTCCCCTCTCTCCTCTCTCTATCTTTCACCCCTTCGTTCCTTCCCTCTCCCTCTTTCTTTCACTCTCTCTCACCCCTTCCTTCCCCCCTCTCTCACCCTTTCCTTCCTTCCCCCCTCTCTCATTCCTTCCTTCTTTCTTTCCTTCCTTCCTTCTTTCCTTCCTCCTCCCTCCCTCCCTTCTCTCTCTCTCTCTCCCTCCCTTTATTTTTCTTTCTTTCCTTCCTTCCTTCCTTCCTTCCATCCATCCATCCATCCATCCATCTCTCTTTCTCACCCCTTCTTTCTTTCTTTCCTTCTTTCCTTCCTTCCTTCTCTCTCTGCTTGGCAGGGGGTTGGACTGGATGGCCCTTGTGGTCTCTTCCAACTCTATGATTCTGTGATTCTGTGATTCTTCCCTCCTTCCCTCCCAGCCTTTTAGAGGAGGAAAACCAGAAAAAAATATTTTTTCCACACAGTGGAGAGGGGGAGGGCGGCCCTTTGAGGGTGACCAAACTGCTGATGCGGCCCCCGATGAATTTGAGTTTGACACCCCTGCCTTAGCTGAACAGCTCATATACATCTGAATAGGGTGACTGTATTCTCAGGGCTGTTGCTGGAGGCTGGATACCCTGCAATCTGGCATCTATACAGGTGTATTTTCCTCTGTCGCCAAAATTGTGCACTACTGTGTTTTGCTCCGTGTCTTGTTTCTGGGAAAAGATGTAACCAGATACCTTCAGCAATGCCAGACAGCTTGTAATCCTATTAATATGTTTCCTGTTCAACTCTGGTCATCTTTGTTTGAAAAAATATCATACAAGAGAGTGAACATGAGCTTGGAAATACCTGGTTCAAATCTCACTGTATGGTTTTAGGCTAATCACTACTTTTCAGCCGCAGCCCCCTGCCCCCCAAATCTGTTATTTGGAGGTAGTTATGTTGGCCTACTTACCGTGCAAAGTTTTTATAAAGATGGCTAATGTAGTGTATGAGAAGAGCCTCTCCTCATTTTTGTGTGGATCAGCAGTAGTCTCTAATTATTATTTTTTAAAGTGCAGCACGTCACTTAACCAAGCAGCTGCTGTTCCTCCTTAGTAGGTAAAGGTGGCTGCAGCACATGAAACTCGGAGCAGCTGTGGCATCTGCTGAGCCCTGGGCTGCTGTTCTTTCCTCCAAAAGCACTGCTTCCAGCGAAGCAAACCTGCCCTGCAAGCTGTTCCAGTCTCATCCTTTCTCCAGCACACCAAACCGGGCAGAGGATTACAAAAATACACCTGCTTCCTTTCTGAGGAGGAGGATACTGTGTGAATTGGTCCTTATTCTAGCCAGTAAATATTTTTCAGTGATACAACTCCGTAAATGACCTATTCAACGTCCTAACTCAAGGATGGGGAATCTGTGTCTCCTCCCCAGCTATTGTTGGACTTCATGTCCCATCAGTTAACAGCCAGCATGGCCATTGGTCAGGGGTGATGGGAGTTGCAGCTCAACAACATATGGGTGGGTAGGTCACAGGTCCACCCCCCAAAAAACCTAACTACATGCAATACTTTGCCATACCATTAACACAAGCATACACGCAAACAGCACGGGTGCAGCCTCTGTAATTCTGATTGTTTAGCTGGCATTTCCAGCCCATTCTCAAACACAGTCAAGTGAAAACATGTTTTCAGGATTCAGGGGAAAGTATTAGCTTGAGGGAGGCATGCTGCTTGTGGCATATTAGCTGTCTCTACTTTGGGGGTGGGGGTGGGTTACAGTGCTACCAGGTATGTATTTAGTAGTGGGTGCTTATGCCTGGAGTTCTAGTTTCGAAAATAAAGTCTGACTATGGTCCCTTAAAACCTCATTCACCCCATAAGTGAGGTTAAATTTAGCCAACCAGTAGCAAATGGACAGAGAGACTATTAAGGTACAGAGCATTTTTGCCATGCACATTTAATTTGTGCCTCACTGTCAGATAAGTGCTGAACTTCTGCTGTGCATTGGAGCATCACTAAATTGTACGTTAGAGATAGTTGCCTGTACTAATTGTTGCCCAGGGGCTTATTGATCGATATTGCTTTATGTTTGTTGGCAGTAACGTCCAAACCTGTCTAAAATGATATATGCGTTGTTAGTTGTTGAAAATTATTGTTAATTAAGGGTCACTGAGGGTATATACATATTTAATATGCTCCTTTCATACTGCAGTACAGCCGTCTTAAAATCTCCTAAGTTAACATTAAGGCAAGCCAGCCAAATTTAAGCACTATGAATTGCTGTTGGTTTTAGTGAAACAAAATTAAGCACATAAGGCTTAAACGGGCTCTAAATAGACATAGTTTTCAGTTTAGCTTGTAGTTACTGCTTAACTTTTGGTCTTCCTTTATTAGTGTAAACCTGTTTTGTTCCATTTTTATTTCACCATGGCAACCAAAGAGACATTAGTTAGAGAGGCTTGTCAACAATCTCCAGGTCTAATAGGTTAGCTGTTTCTCAGCAATGCAAAAACTGAGTCGGTGAGCCTTACTAAACTAGTGCTATTCATATTTTGTTTTCCATTTTGATGACTAGTTTCAATCACTGCATTCATTCTTGCACAGAGAATCCTTTCTGGATTTTTTTTTTTCTCTCTCTCCCCCAGTTTCTATAAAAGCAAGCTCAACAGATATGTAGCAGGAGCTTATGCTTGCTGTCCTTTAAATCATTCAGTTCTTTGAATATATTCACAGTGTGCTATTATTTAAACCTCTCACTATGCAAAGGGCTAGCATTCACCAATATATCGCTAAGTGAACTTAGTTATACATTTGTGATTGCTGACCCTTTGTATAGTGGAAGGTTGAAATAATAAGGATGGGAACTGAAAATACTCCATCTTGTGGCACATACAAAGGCTTTTGTTATCTCTCTGGATGAAATCTTATCTCTTTTTCCCTGTGCACATTTTCTACCTGAAACATCATTTTGCAAATGGGTTTCTTAAGAGAGAGAGAATTAAATACTGTTTCCCTTTCAAAATATTGGATAGCTATTTAACTATCCATACAAGCCTCTCAAAAAAATTGAGACAGAGGCAGTTTTGTCAACTCTTTGAACTCTGCTCTATTACCAGTTGCTAGTGCCTTGAAATCTGGCTTGATTCATCAAGCAAATACCGGTATGTAACAAGTGTAATTATTTTAGTTCTGAAGAAGACAGTTTTAATGCTCTTCATTCATTTTTGTTTTATTCATTCATATATTCTCTCTTCAGTATAAAGAAGACCCCTCTGATATAGGTTTTATTTGTGCAGTGTCTTCCAGTTTCTCTGAGTAGCACTGCTGGTAGTGAAAGGGCACCAGTAGTCTTCCTGAATTAGTACTTTTTGTCACAACAGCATTTCTGCCAGATTGAACATCTACTCCTGAACATCTATTCTTTTCCACCTTACAGCACCTTAATGGTGGATATGTGCGTGTGCGTGTGTGAAAGAGAAATGGTTTGTGTGACAGTTTATGCCTCCACCCCACCAGATTGAAAATACCCACTGCCACTGAATCCACACACAGATAAAATTACTCTCAGACCATGGATGCAGTACTTCTAACATGCATAACCTAGGATGCAAAGTCTTTCCTCAATACCGTTTTACTCTGCTCCTATGTTGGTTAAATTTGTATTCCGAGACTAAATCTTGAAGCCTAACTTAAATGTTGTTGTTGTTCAGTCGTTCAGTCGTGTCTGACTCTTCGTGACCACGCCAGACACGTCTATCCTTCACTGCCTCTCGCAGTTTGGCCAAACTCATGTTAGTAGCTTCGAGAACACTGTCCAACCATCTCATCTTCTGTCGTCCCCTTCTCCTTGTGCCCTCAATCTTTCCCAACATCAGGGTCTTTTCTAGGGAGTCTTCTCTTCTCATGAGGTGGCCAAAGTACTGGAGCCTCAACTTCAGGATCTGTCCTTCTAGTGAGCACTCAGGGCTGATTTCTTTAAGAATGGATAGGTTTGATCTTCTTGCAGGCCATGGGACTCTCAAGAGTCTCCTTCAGCACCATAATTCAAAACTTAACTAACTTAAATGGTCACATGTAAATACATTCCCTCCCATATTGCCAAGGTTCCTGGGAAACTAAGTCTGGAATTTTGAAGAAACTTTCTTACTGTAAGACCAGAGAGCACAGAGTCCCGGAGTTCCTGCATTATCTTGCTCCAGCTTAATATAGCTGGTGCTAGTGAATTTTCCATGGAGATTTGCCACACTTTTCTTCCCTTTTCCTCCTGCAACTCACTCAAGGATGGCTGGAGAAAAGCCAGCAAAATTATTTCTTGCTGAGACTTTAAGGCTCCCCAGAGCCACTAGGTCTGTGGAAAAGTGATCTTTGCCTAACAGCAAAACTGTGTAAAATGTCTTTTAGGCCAGTTCCCTTAGCAGTCAACTGATACTTCTTTCTGTTTCATCACTTACCGTTATTTCCTTGCACGTTTGGTCTTTTATGCATATGTTAACACCTCTCTGTATGCTGCTTTTTCTCCTTGGCCTGTCTAGAATCCTATTCTTAAAGAAACTATATCTATGATCGGAAAGATGTAGAACAGGCAAACCTAAATTATTTCAGTTTGTGTACTTGTGACATGTGTGGGTAAGTGAGTTGATGGACAAAGAGTTGTAGGTGTGAGGCCCCTGGGTGCTATTTAGTTCTAGAGTCCTGGAGGAGGGAAAGAAGGGTTTGCAGACTGAAGATTTCATGCACCTCTTGGTTTCTGACCTGTTTAATTTTCTAGAAGGTCTGCTTTTTGATCTTCATCGTTTGTAGACTTTATGTAGAAACCTTATAAATGCCATCTTATTCGATGAAATGTTATCAAAATCCTGAGAGATACATTGTTGCTGGAAGCTTAAATGCAGCTGCAGCTTTGCAAAATTCTAATGTCTTCAGTTCAGGTTAAGTTTGTCAACATTGCTAAACTTAATTAGAATAGGAAACTAAAAGCATAACATGCATTTAAAATGTATAGATTTTTTTTGGGAAATACTGTTTAGTGAAAATGTTGCATATCTAAGAACATGTTTCTTTTCATGCATGCAATGTTCTCATTAAAATACCATCTAGTAGTTTCCATTCTTAAAAGCAAATTCACTTATTCACTCATTTATTCATCTCTTCATTTCTCATTCATGCACAAGTAGGTTTAAGCAGTCTTGAAGAACATCCCTCTCACTCTCCTATTCATTGAAGAGCTTTTCATTTTCCCTCTTAAGGGACAGTATCTAGAAATAGCTGTGTCTCGTTAGGTGGCCTTCATTTACTGAATGATGGAGGGAGGTCTGTAGTAAATTGGAGGAATATTTTAATGGTTGAATAGTTCAGAAAGGGCAGATTAATGGATGGATTGGTTTGTTCTTCATGCTGTTCAGCTCCTTTCTATGTTTCCCTTTAATTAGGAATGTATTCCTAGTCATTTTCAATGTTCTAGCAGCCTGAAGAATAGATTCTGATAATCAAAACAAACTCCATTGATGTAACCAATCACTTATATGAACCGCCTATGAGCTTAAACTTACGTTTGCAATGAGAGAGAGAAAGGTATTATGAGGGAACAAAGTGGGGGTTTCCCTATACTATGAGAATGGTCCCTTTACTTTTTATACATTTCTTAGGAGCAACATTATAGGTCTTTGCTTATATACTAATTGTAGAAGCTGCCAAGCCAAAATCAATTAAATAAACAGTGCTTAGCATTAAAAGAGCATAGGTATAGGGTGCATATATGAAAGGTGATAGGACAGGGATACTTATTTAGGTAGAATTGTCCATGAATATAAACCCTATGGAAAGAACAAGTAGAGGTGTATTGGAGTTGGTACTTTTTTGTGTTTTAAAAATGTACCCAGGAACTATTGCTCAACACAAATGTTACTGAGATACTTGGGTATACCGGTATGTTAAAAATAAATGGGGCAGCAGAGTTGCCTAGAAAGTCCAGCAGAGTCATATTTAACTACAAAAGAGGGAGCTTTTCAAACATGAGAAGATTAGTTAAAAGAAAGTTGAAATGAAGAGTCAAGAGGGTAAAATGTCTTCAGGATGCTTGTGGTTAGGATAAAAACATAAGAATAGAAGCTAAGGTAGAAATATATATATACTGTATACTGTATATTCTATGTTTTTAGGAAAGGTACAGTGGTGCATGGTGTAGTTAAGGATTCACAAAATTTCCTTTTAAGAAGTGGTCCTACTCAAATGAGAATTATTATTTGTTTGTTTGTTTGTTTGTTTGTTTATTATACCCCACCCATCTGGCTGGGTTTGGGCATCTCCCAACAGAATATTAAGATATACAATAAAACATCAAACATGTTGCAGCCCAAATTCTGGCAAAATTATCCAAATGCCCTCACCAATTTAGCCAATCTAATTTGGCTATTTGTTACCATCGGTGCAGTAAGTTCCATTGCCCACGTTGTTCCCCAGTCCAGTGAGCACATTTTGATGATCACCAAATTATTCATAAAGCATGACCTGCCTGTTCAGTTTGACCCCAATTAACCTAATTTTTAATTGAAAATGAATCTCTTCAAAAAGAGTTTTGCAATTCTTAAATGGTAAGAGGTGCTGAAAGGTCATATTGTCAGAATGACTTAACTTTGCTTTGTAAATGGCCTGTTTGAATTCCTTTATACTGTAGTGTTTCAACCCAATATTGACAGACCTCTTCAGGAGAAAACTTACGTTACTATGTTATATGAAGATCAAATCTATTTGTAAATGCATTTAGAACATGCTGCCAATTTCCATATGCCGGGGTGTATACATGTGATACGATGCATTGCATACCCTTTCTTCATATACATGTGAATGTGGGACTGGGACATGTCTTGCAGCAATGTGTCAAACATACACTAAGTAGAAAGATTCGTGATTAACTTGTACCGGTACCTTCCCTCCCTTCTGTTTGGTGAGGAAAAGGCAACCAATAGAATAAATATTCATGAGTTTCATAACCCCACATTTATATCTTAGATTCAAATTTCAGTGAATGCATGAAAATATGGAATGTGCCTCTCATTTATTTCCGCTTCTGTGTATTTTCATACAGTTTTAGTCTTACTCTCCTACCCAGCAACAAAACTTAATGTATGCTTCTTTAGATAGAGAAACAAAATTGGTTTAGTGTTGGCTGAAAACTGTAATTTTCTCCCTAACCTTATCCATTAAGCCTCTGTACAGGGCATGAAGTTGTTAGTTTAATGAAAGCTTCCAGCTGAGTATTAATTTTGCAGATTCTTCGTCTAATAGCAGTGCTTGTTGTCATGAAAAGTCTGGTTGTAGCCTTAAGATAATTTATCCGGATTCCTTTCTTTCTCTATTTTTCAAGCCAGAGTCACATAAGACCACTGAAGCGCACTGATTCAGCACTGACTTCTCATGTCAAACTCACTAAATATAGCTTCATCATAGCAGAATACTAAGGAGTCAGTGTTGTAATAAGAATATTCCCTTACATAAAAAGTATTTTCTTACCTAAGGGCTCAGCATAGATGATGGTATATCAAGCCAGAACAAGATGCAACCCCTTTGCCAGTTTTCAACCTCGTTTTCAACTTTGTTATGAGCATACAAGTTGGTAATGGAAAGTAGCTGCTATGGAAGTTACTTTCCGTGTGACTCGAAATGGATATACAGTTGTACCTTGGTTTTTGAACGCCTTGTGAGTTGAACGTTTTGGCTCCCGAATGCCGCAACCCCAGAAGTGAGTGTTCTGGTTTGCGAACGTTTTTTGGGAGCCGAACGTCCGCAGCTTCTGATTGAGTGCAGGAAGCACCTGCAGCCAATCGGAAGCTGCGCTTTGGTTCTTGAACGTTTTCGGAAGTCAAACGAACTTCCGGAACGGATTCTGTTCGAGAACCAATGTACGACTGTGCAGTAGTGTGGCAGTCTGTACAGAGACAATGCTGAATGCACACACACATTAAAACAATGTTTCCTTGCTTCCAAATGTTGCATTTCTCAGATCAGGTACATCCACATTTATTTAAATTTAATAAATGAATACAGATCAACCAACTAAAAAAACCCAAACATTTCTCAGATCATAATCAGTCTTATATTCATACCTCCTTTCTTAACATGCTCTGCTCCATGTGGATTAAATTTGGGAGCCAACAATGCAAACCAGTAGTTTCTGCAGACCTCACTGATCCTCTCCAGTGAAAAGAGGGCACCACCTAAATTTCCAAAAGGAAGTTAGATTTCATGATGCATGTCTTTTGCCTCTTGGGAAGAACAAACTGAGGAAAAGATGTGGGCCTTTTTAATACCAGCCAGTGCACTTCCATCTCCTCTCTCTCTGTGTGTGTATATATATTTTCTGAGCTATCCAGTCCCATGGTAGTTAGTTAGATCTTTAATAATTGTCTCCCTTGATACATGGTCTCTCCCCCCCCCCCGGGATCAATCTATAGATGTTTAGTCAGCAGCTTGTACATTGAATGGCAGAGTTTCTATAGCACACAGGTTTAATTGATCTGGATTCAGTCGGTAGCTGACTGGTTCAATGCATCATGTGCATTGAGAAAATTTGCTGACCTGTAATTTTTTTCCAATATTATTAATGAACCAAAGAACACACTGCCCAATTTTTAGGGGTTTTAAAGGCTTGTTTCTGGCTCTGTGGTAAATAGTGTTACTGGTTTAAACATATGTACCCTGTTCATATATGTGCTGTTGGGGGTAATATGCACAAACTCTAGGGAATTGGGAGCTTATGAGGTCACACCTGGCCATCTCAGGATTGCCTGCTTAGTCACAAAGCTTCCAGCCCCAGTTCTTCCTTGGCATCTTATGCTTTCCCCAAACCAAAGCCCTGTCCCCAGCTAGTGGGTGGAGGAGCATAAAAGGGGAGATGAAGAGCTATGCTAGGGTACATCTAAGTGGGAGTGGGGTTAATATACTACACACACAGGCATTGGCAGCAGTTCTTATTTTTTTTAACTTATCTGATTTCTGTGTTGGTCTGCCATAGTCAAAACAAAATAAAAAATAAAAAAATTCCTTCCAGTAGCACCTTAGAGACCAACTAAGTTGGTCTCTAAGGTGCTACTGGAAGGATTTTTTTTTGTTTGTTTTTTATTTTGTTCTGATTTCTGTGGAAATGGTAAACTTACAAGGAAAAATAAACTTCTTTATAAGCACCTGGCCATTATGGTAAACAGCCAGTAGCAAATGTAAAGAATGAAAATCACAATTGAATAATCATTTCAAGAGCTTGTTAAATAGATTTGTTATTTGAACTGAAGCAACATAAATGCAACTTTTTGAACAAAGGAAAACTGATTTGTTAACTATGTTGTTTGCCCTCTGCATCACATAGATATTAATCCCTGTCTTCTGTCCAGTGTTTCTGAACATCTAATATTTCCATGGATCTGATTGTTGACAGCATGTATATACAGACGGTTCCTTTGATGCCATAGGGGCGTGGTAAATGTAAAAGGAACGGTGAAGGTATCACTCCTATAATTTCAAGCTTGAAAGAAAATCTGTCATGATAGGAAACAGACAGGGAAGGGCAATAAAAAGCTATTGGGGTTGGAAGCAACCTGCTGGTGCTCTTCTCTTGAAGGAAATATTAACAATGCCAGTGGCAAACATTATTTGTTATTGCATATTGATATTAACAGTTCCTGAACTGCAGAAGCTATTAAAATTTAGAGAGCCAGAAAATACATTTGAAGAACAAGAAAAAACCATATCACGTATGTTGTGCCTATTCCATACCCAACAGCGGCTGAAATGGAGCTTCAGTGGGTCTGAAATCCTAGTAGAAAAGAAATGGACTAGGGGAGTAGGAAGGGAAGATACAAAAGATACTCCCAATGTGGATTCCAGAAGTGCCACAGATCCCAGAAGGCCATGCTGGCACATCCACCAGGCTCTCATTGCTTCCTGGCACGGAGACATGCTGCTGAGACTCTGGCTGAGGAGAGATGGTCCTGCATTTTTACCATAGTTTCCACTCTCATTTTGTCAAGCCAAGCGATATGAAAATCTTGTTTGAAGCATGGTATGAAAGTCTCGCATGCCGGGTCAGTTGCTTTAAAACAGTTTTACCTTTCAGCTCTTAGGCATTGCACTTTCTACCTGGCTGTCATTCATCCCTTGCATAGTGGGGCCAGCAAGGCAAGGTTTCCAGCTGAGAAGCAGTAAGTGGAACAAGGCCACTTAACCCTTCCCTTCCCTCATTTTACTCTGTGCCTCTCTGCAGGGTGAGTTACATTTCCATCATATGCAGAGGCCTAGAGCTCAAGGTGGGCAGAAAGTGTGGAGGGAAGAACTGGAGGAGGAAGGTGGTGGGCAAGAGAAGGGTCCATTGGTCTCCTTTCTGCTGCCAGTCACTGCTGTGCAAAGGCAGAGCATGCAGCCCTGCCTTTGATTTCCGCGGAAAGTACACTTGCATTGGACCTTGACTGACTGACTGCATTGGACCTCTACTCATCTTGACATCATGAATTAAAATTAAGTAGCTACTTTGCAGACAAATAAAAGCTCACAAATCCTAAACCTATTTACCGAGGAACTGAGTATCATTGAAGATATTTCTGAGTTAGCATACACAGGATTCCTCAGCAACTTGGGTTTATTTACTACTCAGTACTCAGATGGTCATTTTTGTGCAGCATCACATCTTTCCTCATTTTGGCTACTGATCCCAATGTCCCTTTCGTGAAAACATTAAATTGAAACAAAGGCAGAGGCTTCAAATACTTGTCAGGCAAAGGTGGTGAACTTCAGGCTTGGGAGCCTAATGTAGTGCTCCAAGCCTCTCTATCCAACACTTAGGACTATCCTTAAGCCACGCCACATCTCCTCTCCAGTGGCACACCTTCGTCTAGTGTTTTTGGCTGACTGCAATGTGTTCTTTTGTGGTAATAATGCTTGCCTTGATGTGGGAAACATGTGGGATGGCTGAATGACGGTGTGGGTGTAGAAACTTCTGTGTTTTGCATGTCTGGAATCTACAAAGGTAAGAGTCACTTCCAGTGCTATTTTTCTAGAAAAAGAGGTGCCAGAACTCACCATGAACGCCTCCCTTGTTCTCTTATAATGGCAATGGAACCCACCTAAGAGGTGCCGCAGCTGAGTTCTGGCAAATGCCAGCTAAAACAAAAAGCCCTGGTCACTTCTGTTGCTCTGCCCACTTTCATCACTTGTTCCTGCTCACAGCTAGCATACATGCAACCCACAGAATGTTCTCCACAAGGGCTGTTTCTTGCTTAATTTTTTTCCTCTTTCCAAAATTCCTTGCCTGGTTGTCACAGAAAAAAAAAAAGTGTTAGTAGCGGAAGATTTTGCTCTTTTGCCATTTTGTTGTGCCTTCTGGCAGTGGATGCAGGTAATTGGTGTAGGAGTTGGCCCAGCTGCCTGTACACTGTTGGAGATTTTCTTCTCCCCTCACTCTCGCCTGGTGATGTTCCCAAGTGGCCAGCCTTCTGTCAGACAGTTCTGTTCTTCAGTCCCTCTGGCACAGGAGAAAAAGGAAAATGAGGCTGGAAATCTAACTTGAGATTTCTGTGGCTTTTCCTCTCTGTTCAAACAAATGGGTTCGGTCTGAAAAATGCATCTGTCAGAACTAAAATAGTGTATCGGTAAGCATGCTGTTATCATCCACTGGGATTTGAAGGAATGTGCCCTTTTGAATATGAATGAAAGTTTACATAATCCTCAGAGACTGCTGTATAGCAGAAGACTCCTAGTCTTTTGGTGAGCGGGTGGTGGAGGAGAGAAGTGTTCACGAAAATAGCTTAAGTATATCCTATTTTTGGTGCTCCTATTTCTGTCACAATCAGCAAACATTTCTGCATAGCATCAGCTGTTCCTTTTCAGCCTGCTTAACTCAGATTAACTCACTTCTACTTCAGGTATAGCTAAACTAAAAGGCCGGACCAGATTAGAAATATTGTCTTTGGGTTGTATCTAACGGCGACTTCGCTTTAGCAGAAATGTTTCTGCTTAAATGAGTCAGGGCACCCAATTTTTGTCAGCCCCCCCCCCCGCCCATAAATTCTTTCTTCCTGTATTGTCAGGCACTGCTATTTTGATGTGAGTTGTTTCTTGTGATTTTTATTTTATGAGTTTAATTTATTACATTTTTTGGTAACTTGCACTGGGACCATTTGGTGGCAGTCTGTAAATACAAATAAATAAATGATGGTTGTGTTTGGGGTCGGGGGGGTGTCTGCAAAAATCAGGTGCGCTGATGGAAATTCTATGATTGATTTAGGTAATTTATAACTCTTCATTAAAATCAATACCGGAGTGCAGTACAGCATACAAATATAAGTAATACATAGTAAAAGTAAGCAATTGAAAAAACTACTCTTCTAATAATTATTACTGGTAATTATAATGGGGGTAAATATTTCCTTTTACTTTCCTTTGGTTTTATTTTCTCGATCCTCCTTTGGCATTCCAGTGGTCAAAGGTGCTCAGGTATTCATATGTAAATGAGCTGGTAGGGTAGTTACAATGTTAATGATTGTGGTCATTTTGACAATCTCTGAACCAAATGTAGCTGCAGGGAAATGGTACTTTCCCCACTTCAAACATAGGCTTAAGATAACAGGCAATTATTTTAATTGTGCACCATGTGTCTTTTTCTTCCTATGCATATCAAAATACTATTCCTATGAGTCTGTGTATATATATGAGTAGTAGCATCATGATATTTTATGGCTGACTACCTACATAAAAATATTAACCTAGTTAGAATTAATTTCTATAGCACCCTTAAATGAGTCAAAATGTTCTTAATTATTCATCCTCTTAACATCATAATGAGGTAAGAAACTCTGCTTTCAATGGACTGCTGAGCTGCAGTTGCAGCTGCAGCCAGTGACTTGCGCAAGGTCTTCCAAATATTCCAGGGCAAAAGTGGACTGTGGACTTGTTTCATGCAGGTTTGAATTTATCAGATGGAATTCAATGCCACATTATAGCGAACGTCCCTTCAGCACAAGCATTACAGCTTGCCAGATGGAATGAACTCCTCTTCTCCCCCTGCACACTGTTATGAGGGTTCTTTCAACACACACATTCCGAGCTGGTTTCAGGGGACATGATGGGAGCAGATAAGGGGGAAATCCATAGTGCAAGTGGAAACACTCCATATGGGAGTGCAGGGTACATGCCTACTCTCCTAAGCCCTACATCAGGGGGCAGCAAACTTTCTCAGCAGGGGGGTTCAGGTCAAAGTTGTTGAGCTTTTTTTAAGGAAGGAAGGCCCTGATTTTTGGGGTTCATGTACAAGTTATTGAGCTTCTTTAGGGAGGAGGAAAGCGACATTGAGCTTTTGTTAGGAAGGAAAGCCCTGTTTTTGATGGTTCAGGTCATTTTAGGGGTGCAGGGTGAAGATGTTGAATTTTTTTAGGGGAGCCAAAGTTTTTTAGCTTTTTGGGGGGAAGCCACTGATGTATCGGTGATCTACCACAGACGTCCAGTGATCTACCTGTTGGACATGCCTGCCCTACATGTTTGCTAGGACAAGCAATAAATTTCCTTTGTCACAAAAGGTTGCATAAAGTGGGGTATTGGGATTTTCTCTCCTAAGGAGAGAAGTTGAGGTAGATTGGGTGCAAGAGGGAGAATGTGACAGCAGTGAAAGAAATGGTTTTAATGCATTATTATTCAAGCTTATTCAAATATGAGTTATGAAATGAGCAGCAGGCTATAGCAAAGCTCCCCCATATTGAAAGTACCAAATTCTGATTATGAAAGGAATTGAATCCAGTAACAAGCCATCCAGGGTGCTTCCAGATTGGGACTTAATTTGCTAACAGATAGTTGACATACTGCAAATGGGTTGTTGCCAACAGATGGGCAATAGGTAAAAATTAAAAAAAAATGGATTTCCCTGTGAAATAACAAATCCAGATTAAATGTGGGGGGTAGTGGCATTTTGATACCAATGACATCATGTGGATGCTGCAAAAGTTATTCATGCTTGAGTAGTATAAATCCTACAAAGAATACCTACCTGAACGCATCTCAGACCGTATGTGTGGAGAAACACCCATTCCTTTCTTTGGTAATGTAGTTGAATCTCTCTCTGAAAATTTGTTTATATCTCGCATAAAACCAATCTTTAAAACCACACACAAAAAACCCTGTTGAAATTAAAATAGCTTTGTTTTTCAAAAGACCTCACTGCTAACCAAATTTGAATTTAATACAAAATCCATTTAGTCTGCAGCATTCTTCAAAAGACAGTTTGCGCTTCAGATGTCACTGCTTCATACATTTTCATTCATTTCCTGCAAGATATGTAAAGGTGCAGTTCCCCTCTTGCCTTTCTATATTTGCATGTATTTTCAATTGACAAGAGTATGAGTAGTGAATGTTGCTGAATGTTAATGCCAAAAATATAATGTATTCATTGTTTTACTCCTCTGCTGTAAGTAAACAAAGATAAATAGAAGTCAACTGCATTTCCACCTTTTGCATTATGTTCTGTACTTTTGTAGGAAAAACTTGAATAGCCAGATTCTAGAAATAGGCTTCCAAGTCCCACAGAGAGAGATAATTCTATTTTGCAAGCCCAAGTTAAGCATGGCATCCTGAATATCAACTTGCATTCGAGGCCTTTGGGGGCTGACGGGCCTGAAAAAGTATTTATGCACTACCAATTGCTGCTTTTGAGTAGAAAGTCACCAACTAAAAGAGAGAGAAAAGCAAAGTAAACTCAGCTACAGATAAAGGGGTGTGTGTGTACAGTTCTGAGATTGCAGATCCTGAATCTGCAAAGTCCATTCTACTGGCCACCAGTGACCAGACATGAGATAATTGGCTAGCTTAGCGAAGGTCCTGGCACTACATGGCCTACTCAGTGGTTTCTTCCATCAGGTTAGACATCTTGGATAGCCCACACAGTTTTGTTTCTGCACTTTCATTTTATACATCTTTGGGTGAACGTTTTTGATAGTCTGTTGTATGGATATTGTGCTGTATGCTTTGCATAGCTTTCTGCATATCTGAATGTTTATCAAGCTGATAGATACAGCAGACTCTGCAGCTTGAAATGAAAACTCATACCCCATAAGGTAATTGGGAAACTTGAGGGAATAAACAAACTTTTAAGTGAGGAAACAATAGCATTTGGATATATTTTCCTTAGACCAGGACCATGAATGGAATTCCTTTTTTAAAACAGCAACACCCAAACAATAATAATGTGAGCAAAACTGGCTGGGAAAGATACAGGAAGTATTATTAAGGTTAAATACCAGATATCCTCTCTAGCAATTTTCTGCAGCCACTACATTTTCTGTAGATAGAAATAATTTATTAATTCTATAAAATCCAGTACGGTAGTATCAGCTAGCAGTGGAAGAAAATAAGGTCTTGGATGAGAAAGAATTGATGGGGCTTCTTTCATACATCAGACTGTTGGGTGGGATGGACTTGGCATAGTGTGATTTGTAGATTTTTAAAAATGATTTATGCAAATCATTATTTTTGAAATTTCTCTTCAGTATTGGTGTTAGAATATAGTGTGTATCTATTTTGAATACTTGAGAATTGAAGGTTTTCAATTTCCCTTTTGAAATCTGATAGTTGTATCTATCAAAAGATGGAAAGAAGTTGGTGATTATCAGCCTGAACCTTACAAAATTTATTGTATTAGTGCAATTTTGTGTCTTCCTTTCAAGCAAATGACTTGAATGTATCTTCCTTTCAAGCAAATGACTAGTCAGGCAGAAAAATCACAACCAATGGGGTCAGAAAAATTACCTTGAAGTGTATAACTTCCTCAACTGAAAAGGCCAAGCGGAAAGAACAGAGACTGGAAAAATTATTGAGTTCTATAGTTGTCTCTGAACAATAAACCACCAATCCATTTCCACACTTCTGCACAATGATTGTGCTTTTAAAGTAATTATGATTAGCTAACTGAAAGCTTTGCCATGCTGAAGTCAAATGTTGATGAAACACAGAAAGTGCTAGGAGGCAGGCTCAGAGTAGAACAAGGAATCTTTTTCCCTGTCTTTGAGGGGGGGGGAATTGCTATTTAAATGTTTTGGAAATTTCAACTGGTGTGAATATTGCGGGCTGATTATTAACCAGAAGAGGCTGCAGAATCATAGAATCGTAGAGTTGGAAGAGACCACAAGGGCCATCCAGTCCAACCCCCTGCCAAGCAGGAAACACCATCAAAGCATTCCTGACAGGTGGCTGTCAAGCCTCTGCTTAAAGACCTCCAAAGAAGGAGACTCCACCACACTCCTTGGCAGCAAATTCCACTGTCGAACAGCTCTTACTGTCAGGAAGTTCTTTCTAATGTTTAGGTGGAATCTTCTTTCTTGTAGTTTTAATCCATTGCTCCATGTCCGCTTCTCTCCGTTTCCGCTTCTCAGAAAACATATGCCAACCTTCTGAAAGTCTTATGGGCTTCCACTTTGTTTCCAGTTGTACTTCAAAATGCTGGTCTCAATCCACTTGGCACAAGCCTATGGTACTTAAAGGGAAAGGCTTCTTCTGCAATAGTTCCTCGCCCTTTGCTGACAATATCAGCTGAAAAACCTGCTTCAGGTGCCATAGTCTAGTGAGGCTGAAATGTGGTGATAAGAAGTGGAGCCTTTTTGGTGACAGGACCCCTGCTGATCCTCTCTCTGCCCAAAGTGGCCCGCCAAGAAACCTCTCTTCTTGTTTTTAGACAGCTTGCGAAAATATGTCTGTTTCAGAAGGCATTTAAATGTCTTAAGCTGAATTGCTGAGTTAAACTTTTATTTATGGATTCTACTATATTTATGTAGGCCACTGAATAAATAATGCATATTCCCTGGGCAGCTCACAGAAAATTAAAATAATAAAACACAATGCAAAACCAAAACCATTGAAATGTATTAAAAATGGCTCTAGCATTAGAAGAATGTTGTATTAAAACAGTATAAACAGTGTGAGAATTATTTTCTCCAGTAGAAAAGTGGTTCCCAACTTTTTTGGTATGGTGATCGTCAAGTCCATTTTGGAGGGAGGGTATGGCAGTGCTTCATTTTATTGTCACATGAATTTTCGCCCTTAGGTCTTAAGCAGCCGTCAGTATCCTGACATTTAACTGCAAGTTTGCCCATTTCTAACCATTACTTGAGGAGTCAGAGGGTAGCCTCCCCTTTTATGTAATGTAATGAGCTCTGGGCTTGCCAGATCCCTTCCCCTCCTCCAGTGTGGCTGCAAGGAAGTCAGCATTGCAAAGTGTGGTTAGTCTTAACCATGGTTTCCTAAAATGATCCAACATCAAGCCTTGCTTAATGTTTCAATAAACCATAGTTAAGATAAACAAGTTGGTCTGGGTTGAGACAGAATGCTAAACTGTAGCTAATTGAAAAATGGATGTTAAGATTCTGATCTGACAGCTGCCCCAAGGGAGGAAACACAAGGTTGCATGATCTTGGGATGTATCTCACAGGCATAGTTTATTGTTAGTGAATGCAATCACTGATGACGCAGCAGGAGAAGTGAAAACTAGAAAACAATTAAGTAGATCCAAGGGGAATGAAATTTTGAAATAAGTTGAGAGAGAGAGAAAACTTACTGAGAATGTCTGTAGGCTTGTTCTTTTTGTTTTGTGGCACAGCTCATATTTGAGCAGATTTTGAGTTCTTCATTTGTCATGTTTGCCTTCTCTGCCCTTAACAAGCCTTGCCTCTCCTGATCTGGTCTGGAGCAAAATGGACAGTCTCTTTCCATCTAGAATAGATGTGCTTTGACTTGCTCAGCCAGCCAGCTTCTGCAGCCACATCTGTCAGGCTCAGGTTTTCCCTTGCATCATTCATTCAGTTGAAAATGATTTTACAAAGAACAGGCTACAAGGTCAGAATCAGACAGTGATTGAATTTTTATTTTATTTTTTAAAAAAACAACTTTCATGTGGACTTGAAAATGAAACTATTGGGACATCAACATATGTTGCAGAAAATGCCTGAAACTCTTTATCAAATAGTGTTCAATAAAGCAGAGTTTCTAGGTGCTTAAAAAAAAAGAAGATGTGTGGGGGGGAGAGAGAATAGGGGCATTAATTGCAACAGTGAAAAGAAATAGTAAAAACCTAGTGGATCAGTATAACATGGGTCATTGTGGCTGAGAATTTATTTCATTTTTCTATATGAAAGAACTTTGGTGCAGAGGTTGGACTAGGAACCACATGCTCAGCAGGAACACTTTTGGATACAAGAGATTCTGATGCCAAAGAGGCAAGCTGTTGTTTAGTATCGAATTGTGTTTCTCTTCTATGGAAAAAAAAAATACATTTCCTGCTTCTGCACATACATTTCCTGGAGCTCCTTACTATGATGTTGAGTTACAGGCAAAGGATATATGCAAATATACTAATGGGTTGATGGGAATGATTGCATTCTGACAGGCCTTTTCTGAAAAGACCTCACCCATATTTTTGTGTGTATCTTAATTTCCTTGCATTCAGACTGCAATAGAACTGCTTGACAGGTCAAGGGAAACTGCATTTGTTTTTATTTGAACAAGCTATATTAATGAAAATGTCTCCCGGTGGGATAGCAGTTTGCTATAAGCAGCACGTATTTCATTAGCTTTTTTTTAAAAAAAAACACACCAACAAAAACAAGTAGGATCATAAACTTAAAATTGCTTTAGCCTGAAAGCTTTCTCAGTTTAATAGGTACAGTATAACCCAACAGCAGAACAATAAACATGGAGGCAAACCTTTGAACAGTTCAGAAGTGTGTGTGTGTGTGTGTGTGTGTGTGAGAGAGAGAGAGAGAGAGAGAGAGAGAGCAACATGTTGACAGCAGACAAAGATTATAAGAGGTGAGTTAAATTCATTCTAAGTTGTGCTATTATAAAAGGCTTATAGTGATCATGATGAATGGTGATGCAGTAGTACTTGATATGAAAAAAATGATATAAGTATTTTTGGAAGGTTTCACAGTTCTCACCTGTCAATCATGAGAGTAAGAAATGGTTACGTGGAAATATCAAGCCCAAGGCCTGAGGCATTGGATGTATTTTTAACTACATGTGATATTACTTTGGGGTTTGTTTCTTGTGCACATTTTTTTTTAATCCTTATAGTAATAGGTAGCTTCTTGATGAGGTTTGTGTACATTACACTTTCTGTTGAATCCTGTGCAGGAGAGATTGCCAGATACAAAAAGCATTTACTCCTGGAAATGGAGGTGGGGGGGGGAGTGATGGAGGAGACTTGAAACAGTTTCCTTCCCTACATGAAGTTTTCAGCAATCCACAAAACCACATTTCATTTCATTTTTAATGTATGTACCACATTTTTAGTTTACTGTACCCAAGGCAGTTTTCAAAGTATTCAACAAAAATCACATTGCCATCCTATGCCATCTTAGCAAAAGGCAATAGCGTAGAGCATGACCAAACCACACCGTGGTATAAATGTTTCCAGCGGGGTGGCAATGTTGGTCTCTTGCAGTGAGACTAACAGATATCCAACATTACTCAGCGTCGATCCATTGAAATCACTGGACTTAAGTAATCTAAGCCTGTTGATTTCAGTGAATCTGCTACTTTAGTATGTCGTTGGGTTATATTGACTGTGCAGACTAAAATCAGCTATAGAACAAAACCAGCAAATTATATGATAAATGAGATGAGCCAAGAACTAACCAACTGATTAATAGTGGTGGTAAAGAGCTGTTTGATGATACTGTTTGATGATACCTGCAGCATTAGGCTTCAGGTTGCTACTGGAGAGAGTGTACTAAAAGAACATGTATTCCAGGTAGTGAGTCTAAAAAACACAAAGCACATCCTCATAATAACACAGAATTACTAAAATGGGAAACATAACATAAAACACAGCTATAAATGGGACAGTATTAAAATAACAAGCCAAAGAACCTTCAGCCAAATGCCTTTTTGAACAGCCTTGCTTTTTTCCTCCAAATACAGAGTTGGTTTTATGTTTTGGTTTAGAAACTGATATTGTTTAATATGAGCCAGAGGCATATGGTTTAGCAGTACAGACCATGGGGCTATCCAGTGTATATTTAACCCTCACTTTAAAACCATTTATAATTTTCACTGCTCATTTTATCAGGCTATATAGTTCATGAAAAGGCTTTATGTTAATTCCATTAAGTGGAGAGAGAAGAAGAAAAAGTATAAATTGTGAAGGAAGACAGGAAGCTATCAGATTTCAGGCGGGAAGATTAATTTCCAAAAGGAATTTTCTCAGCTTGCATACCATGTTAAGAGACGTCTAGAAAAATTCTTCTCTGCTGCTGAACATCTCAGAGACGGAATATCTCAATTTTTCAGATAGTGGGTTGGAAAAAATGAGAAGGGGGGGGACCATTTTTTTTTTTTTTTTAACTGTTTTCACCAATAGGTGGAAATACATCATAGTCATTCTAACTGAGATAAATTTCCAGTCAGGATACCAAGGAAGAGAATCAGGAACACTAAATAGCGGCCTAAAAAGAAAGGCATAAAACTACCCTTCACTTTTATAATCAAATATGGTAACTTGAACTTGTGTTCTGGTATTAAATGGCTAAAGCAGCACTCAACATTAACCTGTTTAAATGTAGCTGTTTGGGGGTGCTGAAATGTTCCTACCCACCACATTCATGTATACACTTTTGGGTGTGACTGCTCATTGCTTATTCATTCCCCATTGGTTCAACACTTCTAGTGAAACATAGGAAGCTGCCTTATATTGAGTCGACCCATTGGCCTATCTAGTTTAGCAATGTTTTCACTGACTAGCAGCAGCTCTCTAGGATTCCAGGCAGAGTTCTCTTCTAGCCATCACTAGAGATGCTGGGAATTGAACCTGGGACACTGTGCGTGCAAAGCAGATGCTCTACCACTGAGCTACAGCTGTCCCTCCATTGATACAGCAAATTGGTAGCAATATTCCTACACTATCTAGCCAATCTGATTTGGCTATGTGACTTGTTTCTGAATGGTCAGAGACTCACATATATCTTCACATTGCTACTTGATTTTAAAAAATCATAGTGGAAGGTGTAGTATGTCACTATCATACCTTTTCACGAAAAGCCACACACTCTACTTACTCAATTCAGTAATGGCTTCTTCCCACATTACTGTCAGGGGATCTCGTCTCTCTCTCTCTCTCTCTCTCTCTCTCTCTCTCTCTCTCTCTCTCTCTCTCTGCAGTACCTTCTTTTTATTAGATTGAAGCTTAAGTCATTATATGGCAGGAGTGTCTGAGGCAACAGGAATTATTGGAGTAGTAGAAGGCAAGAGCCAGATGAGCTGGGGATTTTTTTAGCTCACTTTGATCTACCATAGATCAAAGTTTCCCAGGTTTTCCAGTCTTCCCATTCTGAATTAGGCAAGTAAGGGAAACATCGTTTTTCTGAGCATCTCCCCTTCCTTTGGCCTGATGCTCTTGGAAAAGCTGTATTCAGGTGATTACTTTCCAGTTCATAACAATAATGTATAAGGACAAATGGCGTGGGTATGTACCGTCCAAGTCATGGGTAGGCAAACTAAGGCCCGGGGGCTGAATCTGGCCCAATCGCCTTCTAAATCCGGCCCGCGGACGGTCCGGGAATCAGCGTGTTTTTACATGAGTAGAATGTGTGCTTTTATTTAAAATGCATCTCTGGGTTATTTGTGGGGCATAGGAATTCATTCATTTAAAAAAAAAAAATAGTCCGGTCCCCCACAAGGTCTGAGGGACAGTGGACCGGCTCCCTGCTGAAAAAGTTTGCTGACCCCTGGTCCTAGTTGTACTTGAATAATTACCCCAAGTGTGTGATAAGCTTATGGTAGAGAAAGCCATAGATGAGACTTCCCCAACCTTGTCCCCTCCAGGTGCTTGGGAATCCAACTCTTATCAACCCCAGGCAGTATGGCCAGTGATGAGAGTTGTAGTCCAAACACAACTGAAGAGCACCGGTTTGGGAAAGACAGCCAGAGATTATCCTGATGAAATGATTTGCTTCATGGAAGAAAAGTTAAGTTGTTAATGCACATTGTAAAAGGAGCTCCCTGTATAGCGCCTGGGAGAGCAGAGTGAGCAAGTTGGATTCATAGATAAATGGTTGACCCTTCGACTTAGTCAACACAATTTCAAACCTTTCTGCTGTGCACTCATTGCAGGGTATTGTGTGAGTTTCTAATGCAACTGCAGCTTAAAAATAAAATCTTGCAGAGTTGTGAGGGTTACAGCTAAAATTGTAAAGCACTTTGTGAATGAAAAGTCATCTACTCTTACCAGTTGAAGTCATCTACTCTTACCAGTTATGTTTTAATTAGTGTGTATGGTTTTAATCAGTGTGTATGGTTTTAATCAGTGTTTTTGTAGTTGTTTTGTTTTTGAGTGGAGTGCCCTATCTGGGTGGATGGAGCAGCCAAATAATTTCGTTGTCCCCGAAGGGGACAATGACAATAAAAATATTCTATTCTATTCTATTCTAAAGCGACACTGTTGTAGTCATAATAGTAGCTGCTTACCTGTGTGTAACAGAGTTGGGGGCAAAAGGATGAGTGGCATATTCAGATCACCAGTTTTCTGGTGCCTTTTCCTTCTGGGTCAAGTCAGGATGCCGAATTGTGAAAACAAGCAAGCATTCTGTAGTTCACATTGTGGAGAGCTCATCCTCGGCTCTTGTTCTGTAAGGCATGATTTTCACTCCACAGGAATCTGATTTATGGGCAAAAGTCCCCATAGGAGCAACTAGATAAAAGCTGTTGACAATGAAAAACTATTATGTATTCTGGTCTTTGTTTTTTGTCTAGACAGTGTAACACCCCAGGATAGTTCTAAAAATACAGTGACAGGTGGTTATTCTTTCTGGGGGTAAGCAGGGGTGAGGAAGGAAAGAGTGGTGTTTTTATCATACGTTTTCCTACAACTACTTCTGGCTGAATAGAGCCCACAGCCACATTTGAATGAGTGAGCAAGCAGAGCTTATATCACTGGAAAGGTTACAGCATTTCTCTGGTTATGCCCAAAGCCTGGATAAGGAGTTATCCAAAGCACTCTGTGAGCTCTACTCAGATGGCCCATGCAGATGTTGTAGAACCATCAAGAGCAATTGTAATTGACCCTGCACTTGATTGGGGGTTCCCCCCCCCGAAAACGGAGATTGAGGCCATTTGTCAGGACTCCCAGCTGGAGTAACAACCTGAACTTAGGCTCCAGAGAAGAAAAGTCCAGTAGGATTTGTCACTTGTGTTGTTGACAGATGTCAGGACCCTTGCCCTATGTAGCAGCCTGGGTTGCAATTCTTGACTAAGAGGATCCAATCTATCATTCCAGCATTGTGACTAGACCTAAGCTGCAGCCTGAGGATCAAAGGCTATTGAGGTCAGGACCTATGGAGCCAGCCCCCACTGAAAAACTGCCCCTCTCCATACCAGTGACTCATATCCTCATGTCAACTTACTAATGTACCTGCAGGCCTTGTCAGTATGGAGAGTGCTAGGCTCCAAATCAGATGCCTGCCCCCCTTTAAGGCTTCCCATTCCCCCAGAAAAGGGGTAGAACCAGGAAGAGATGCTCTGGTCCTGGATGTATGAAAGCCATCACTCTCACAGAATTTAAAAGAGCAAGTTGCTCACTGAGACCTACACTTGCTATTCCTTCTCCCAGTGCCCTGTGGGCCTCTTGTCAAAACAAGAACTGGACCTATCAAACAGGCTAACAAAGCCTTGTCTAGGGTCTGCGATTTTTGCAGTATGATGCTGATGTAGTCTAATTTCCCTTATAAGTTGCAAGTTCCCTGGTAACAGTTAAAGTAGCCCTTCTTAGCAGCCTGGCTTGGTTCCCATGATTTTCATAATACAGTGATGGTTTTGACAATTTTGAAGAAGAAAAGTGTTTTAAGTGGTCCACCAACCTGCCCCCTGCAGCAGCAGCCCCCCCCCCCCGAGCGGTGTGAAGGGGGACAAAGTTGGAGAACTGCTGGCATAAATGTTTGAGTTAACATAATCTTATGAATAACATAATCTTATTGAACTCCAAAACATTGCTGAAGAAAATAATGACTCAAAAGTAGCACAAAATACTTGAATAGGGGTATATAGAAGCTGCCCACTGTGGTGTCCCAAACACCAAGGCCAGCAGCAAGTTTGAGGAGCATCAATTGCCCTTTGCCCTCTACCCAGGGCCGGAGCTTCCATTTAGGCGAACTAGGCAGCTGCCTAGAGCGCCGAAATGGAGGGGGGCGCAAAACAGCCCCACGCCGGCGGTCGGGTGCGCCCGACCCAGACCACGCGCGCCCTGCCACTCTCTGCAGAAGGGGCGGATGCGGAGCGAGCGAGCGCCGGGAAGGGCTCGCTCCGCATCCGCCCCTTCTGTGGAGAGCGGCAGGGTGCGCGCGGTCTGCGCCGGGCGCGCCCGACCCAGACCGTGCGAGCACCGTCGGGAACTCGGGAAGGGCGCAGCGAGCTTTTGCCTCCAAAAGCTCGCTGCGCCCTTTTTGAGTTCCCGGAGGGCGGCGCTCGCTCGCTCTGCATCCGCCCCTTCTGCGGAGAGCGGCAGGGCGGTCTTGCGCCCTGCCGCTCTCCGCAGAAGGGGCGGATGCGGAGCAAGCGAGCGCCGCCCGTCGGGAATGGAGGGCACGCTGGCCAGCCTGCCCCTCGCCCCCGCCGCCGCCACCCCAAAAAAATCAAAAATTGCAGCGGCGCCCGGGGGCGGGGCCACGTGACGTCATCACACATGACGTGCAGTGCCCCCCCCCCCGCCTAGGGTGCGAAAAGCCCTAGCACCGGGCCTGCCTCTACCCCAGTAAACTTAGCAAGCAATGGAAACCACGAGGGGGAGCTGACATTTCTTTTTCAAAACACTTTCACAAAGTCAATTAACTGATGGCACTCAGGCTAGTAATGTGAAACAAAGCTCCAGTGAGGCTGCATCACCTGCCACCTAAATTTCACCATAATGCCTCTGGGCCCTGCTACTCTAGGCTCAGAGCATTCTGGGAAGATGAAGATGGTGGGTGACTTCATCCCTGCCCGGTGCTTGACTTTTAAAAAAGAAAAAGAGATGCCAGCAACCAGTGTCAGCTCCAGTAGACTTCCTGAGGCCCACGGAGCCTGGCATTTGCACCATTGTGCCAAGTGCCGCAGCTGAGCCTGCCAAGCACACACAGATTTTCATTACCATATGTTACGAATTGTTTGAGCAAATAAGGAGCCCCAGAGATGTCTTCAGTTTCTGTCAGTTCTGTGTGTTTGGAAACAAAAAGGCTTGGGTCCTAATTCACACTCACAAAATGGGGCATTCGCTCTGTGGTCCCCATGGCTCATGCAAGTTTGGGGACCCTTGTAAATTGCGTGGGATAGAGCGAGGGATGCAAATTGGGGAGTTGCAAGAACCCCCACCCCCATGATTGCATAAAGAGAAGAGTAACTTAGGATTCAAGCCATGTAATCTTAAAAGAGCCGATTCACAGAAGAATTTTATGGGTGGCTCTGTGCTGTGAATACGTACCTCATTTTATATTTATAACTATTCCCAAGCCGTTCTTGCTAATGTATCTATTTGCATTGCATTTAGAAACTTTATTTAAGACGAGGAATCAGTGTTTGCTTGGTACATTAAGAAACCCATTTGTTTCCCCTGTCATGGCATTCTGTTTGGGCGACCACTCTTGTCGTTAAAGGACTTGACACATGTTTGTAGCTGGACTTTATGGTACTCAGGGATACTAATGGCATTGGAGGTGTATTCCCAACCAAGCAATTTTACTGCATCAGGTTTGTTTTATGTGGCTTGCCAGCACAGGTCAGTGTCAGTATGGCTCTTGCTGATGAAAAAATACAAAACAACTAAAAAACTATCTTTCATTGCTGGTGAAGGAGGATGCAGCCTTGTACTGTTAAAACGGAAAGGGGTTAAACCATCACAAGAGGTGTTGAATTTTTGGGAGGTTGGATAGTTACAATGGAATGGTCTCGGGGTGGGGTGCATATTTTTATTCTTATTTATTTATTCTTATTACTTTGTCAAAATAAAATTTTTTTTAAAAAAAGAAGTATGCAGCCTTCTTAATTTCATGCACCATACATGCATTTTAAACATCTGCCAAGCCTGATAAAATCTCCCTCCATCTTACAAATGATTTGGTGGAGATGGTACAGCTTCCTTATCTTTCTTTTTGTAAACTCCAAAGGTTAAAAATACAACCAAAAGCCCAAGATCCTGACAATGGTTTTCCCTTTAAGTTGCAGCCTCTCGCACCACATCCCGAGAGGGAAGAACAAGGTAGTTTCAAGCCATGTCAGTCAAGCAGTAGAGCGCTATAGGAATTTCAACAAGAGGGCCAGCGACAGCATGACTTACAAACACTATTGTATTTTATGAAGAGCACTATGTTGAAGTTTACAACAAAGCACGTGTCTTATTATTGCAAGTAATTAGAGAGTATATTGGCATTCACTGTTTTCTGGTGTAAACAGTTGTGTATGACTTGGGCAGGGGAGGGGGCACCAAATTTCAAAGAAGCATGAAAGGACAAAGTGCAAAATTAACTAACTTGCAATTAATTTCAGTAGTAATTATGCAAAAAATTCCAGGCATGTGTAGAAGACAAGGAGTATGGCATAATTAGTTGTGGGATTTTTTTTTTCCTACTGTAATTACAGTGATGAATATGCATGAGGCAGCTTGGGAAGGCAAGCACAGCAAGCAATTGTATTTAATTAAACTTTTAGCTGCCTTAGCTATAGAAGCTGCTTTTTTTTTGTTTTAATCCCCTCAAAACTATTAGAAAATTTCCAGGAAAATAAGCTGTATGCCAGGATATGGAAATGACATTTCATGTTCCATTTTTCACAAGCAGAGTTCTTTGGAGCCATATATCATTGCCTGTGCCCTTGGTAGCTATTGTAGTTTTATACACTCAGTTCTTGGTGTTTTTTAATGTAAAGCTCTCTCAAAATCAGGTAAACTTAATGTCTGTGGCATTTAAAAACAAGTGTCAACTTTTTGTGCTTGTGAAATGCAGCTAAGAGCAAGGAGTCTTCTGATATCAACAATGCAGCATTAAAAGATATGCCAGCATGGTTGGCCAGTTGTCCTACACCAGAAGGAACCCTTAATTATATTTTTAAAAAATCAGTCTGTGGAAACTTTATCCGAAGTCCTATGTGATTTATATATCAGGAAAGTGCTGGTGAGCCTAGTTTCAGAGATGTAAGTAATGAAATTGCTCAAATCTTAATGGATTGGGGATACGTATTCCCTGCCTCTCTGTTCTTTCTATCCATATCTGAATTTCAGCTCAAAAGTTGTTGCATGTACATTTTAAGCCAGGAAAAGCAGACTTCTGGAGCAAGAGGGTGACATTCAATAGGTAGTACTTACTACTACAGTGTCACCAGTTTATATTCCCAACTCCGCATAATTAAACCATTGGAGTTTAATTGGGTTTGTATGCTCTTGGAGTGCTTCAAGAAATCTGTGTTAAAGAACCTTGCAAATGACTTATTCCAGTACACACTAATATAGATTTGTGTGTGGTGAAGATATGGGCACATGCTCTCTTTATGCTTGCCTATTATGACTATCATGCTCTAGCTGGGAGGGATCGATTGGGTGGGTCCAGGGAGGGGTTAATGCCTCACATAAGAAGCAAAGGTGCATTGCCACCTGAAGAAGATTTCCCTGGACCCTGATGTTTCCGATAACGACAGCTCAGTTGTGAATATCTCTTTTCTGGACAAGGTAATAGACAGCTTGGTGACTGGTCAGTAATCTAGAACCATTTCAGTCTGACATAGTATTGACTTGTTCTTATTGCTCAGGAAGAGCCCCGTTCGATCAGACCAAAGGCCCATCTAGTCCAGCATTCCATTTTCATAGTCAACAACCAGATACGAGTGGAAAGCCGGAAAGCAGGACATGAGTGGAACAGCACTTGTTTTCTCCAGCAACTGGTATTCAGAGGCATACTGACTCCAGTACTGGAGCTAGTACACAGCCATCATGACTAGTAGCCATTGATAGCCTTGTTCTGCACAAAGTTGTCTAACCTCTTTGTAAATACAGCCAAGTTGTTGACTATCCCTGCATCCTAGGTCAATGTAAGTAGGTGCTCTGTGAAGAGGTGCTTCTTTTTTTCTCCTCTGAATCTCACACCATTCAGCTGCATTGGATGGGTTTCCCGACTCTTGAGCATAGGTGACCATATTTTCAGGGCAGCACTAGGAGACATTCTCAGAGTTCATATTAGTCAATGACTACTCCGAGCCAGGAAACTAGTGCATACTGAGAATGCATCATAGTGAAAGGTTAGTTCCTACGGGACCGCCTCCTCTGGTATGCCCCACGGAGGACCTTACGGTCTGCAAACAACAACACTTTGAAGATCCCAGGCCCCAGGGAAATTAGACTGACCTCGACCAGAGCCAGGGCCTTTTTGGCCATGGCCCCGGCCTGGTGGAACGCTCTCCCACAAGAGACTAGGGCCCTGCGGATTTGGCATCTTTCCACAGGGCCTGCAAGACGGAGCTGTTCCACCAGGCCTTTGGCCAGGGTGCAGTCTGACCTATTTTCCTTTGTATAAGAACAAGCATGAAGGAGGCCTCCCTGCCTGTTCACAGGTCCTTATATGATCAGTGAAAACAGCTGGTCCTGGCAAGTATTAACCACTCTCAATCTTAACCTGATAATATAATAATATAATAATAATTTATTATTTGTACCCCGCCCATCTGGCTGGGTCTCCCATTTGTCCCATTTGTCATAACTGCCATTTGTCCAGATTTTAATTTGTCTGAATTAATTATAAGATGTATTTTAATTAATTGATGCCTGTTTTTATGTATACTGTGTTATTTATATGATGTTAGCTGCTCTGCGCCTGGCTCCGGCCAAGGAGGAAGGGGTACAAATAAAATAATTCATTATTATTATTATTATTATTATTAGCTAATTGTGGGGCAGAAACTTGCATTGATCAATCTGTCAATCTCATTAATTAAATTCTGCAATCTTAATAAAATTGTAATATTTTTGTACAGTTCTCGATATTTTCCCTTTAGTTGCTCATGCACTGGTTTCACATTCATCTTTGCAGCATCTCTTTACCATACCCACTTTTCCTTCAGATAAAATGCCTCAAACTGGACACTGTACTATAAATGTGGTATTACAAGGTTTCATAAAAGAGAGAACATGTTTTTCTTAGGCTTTAATAATACACCATAGTTACGAGGCAGAATCCTATTAAGTTTCTTGGTATTAATTCTACACACTGAACCTGAACCAAGAATGTGCCAGAGTGAAGGTTTTCTCCTCTTGTGTGTTAATAATTCCTAACCTTTTAAACTGGATTTAGCAGTGAATTCGAAACATAAGTAGGCTGCAAACGTATACTTTAGAGCACACTCCACCAATTACTCCTACTAGGCAATTTTCTCTAGTTTAAATAGGACTTGAATGAATCTCCTCCCCAAGTTACCACTGAAATGGTCCGAGAGCAGGCCACAACACTTATCAGTAGGTTTGCACCTGTTCTATGTAAGATTTACTATTATGTTGAATATATTAGTCATACTGCTTTTTAATATAATGTTTTTCTCCATATTCTTGATTAGGCCCATATAAATTGTGACCCACAAAGCCAAACACAGCCCATTAAGGGCTCAATAAATCATGACTGATATAACCCCATTATATTTAGTGTTCAGAATGGGTGGGTCACAGGTTGTTCAGATCTGTTGTAGTTTTGAATCTGTTTCTATTAACAATACAATAGAAGTCTTGCCATACTGAATCAAAGTTCCATCCACTCTGTCGAGCATTTTGTCTTCAATGGTATCCGGTTAATTTCATGGCCCAAAGGGAAACCCATTTCCCTGCAAGTGGACAAGCTTGATATGGTCACTTCAATCATGCATTTGTTGTCAGGAATAGTTTTTTAAATGGGAGTGGGGTGTGGGGAGGAGAAAAATTAAAAAAAAGGAACTTCCTGTCAAGTGAAGCAGTTTTCTCCGTTTTGTAATTAAAGCAATCTTTTGCTTAATTTATTTCTGCGAAAACTTGCTGAAGTGAGACTGAATCTTTATGCAATGTGTACATCAAATGGGGAATAAGGCACTTGGATAGAGTCCCAGGGATTGTAATATCTTGATTTACTGCCAGACATGCTTCACTGAATCAATCTACAAAAGAAATCCAAGTTAACTTTGCACATCGTTTCAAAAGGCAAGTATTTTTATGTGCTTGTGATTTGCTTGTAAAGTTTTAGAATTTATAGAACTGCCAATTGTGTATAAGTGGTCTAATGAAATCACCTCTGGGATGAGATAATACTTATGTCAAGCACTTGGTGTATTGTATTCCTTTCCCATTTAAATGGAAGACATTCTGAACTTGACCTAACACTGGGTCCTCTTTCTTGTGACAAGATGAATAGAAACATGAGTCATTTTTTCTAATATGTCATTTGTGTGTTTAACTAGCAAAATGAGAATCTATTAGAGAAAACTGTCTTTGCTATCAGTATATAATTAATTATAGTTGAACACACACATAGCGGTGGCATGTTAATGGCCTTACTACATTGCCAGTAGCCAGAAATTCACAATGCATTCATGCTGATAGAGGAATATTTGGAGTATCTACTCTTTGCATTTGTCAGTGGGATGTGACAGCTTTGCAGGTGCTTGGGTGAATTTGCTAATCTATCTAGTGGCATCCATTCAGGAAGAGGGGGGTGACTTATGCTTGAATGGAATTGTCTATCTTCCATGAATTCCATGCAATAATAATAATAATAATAATAATAATAATATAAATTTCTATTTATACCCCGCCCTCCTTGGCCAAGACCAGGCTTAGGTGGCTAACACCGAATATAAATACAGTAAAAACATTCAAAACAAAACAAACAGTTGATTAAAATGTAAGTTAGAATACAGTTTAAAATGCAGCCTCGTTTTAGTGGTAGCCTATAGATCAAAGCCATAAGGGGAGAAAATGTCAAATATTCACCGGGGCCAACTATCCATGCTGGTGCTACATGGGCCAGCAAAAAGAGCAGAGGGAAAATTTATATACAAAATCCCATATAAGGGGTTCCATTTTTTAAAAAATGAGAGGGGAGGTTAGACTGAGTCCAGCCCAAAGGCCAGGCGGAACAGCTCCGTCTTGCAGGCCCTGCGGAAAGATGTGAAATCCCACAGGGCCCTAGTCTCTTGTGACAGTGTTCCACCAGGCTGCGGCCAGAGCTGAAAATGCCCTGGCCCTAGTTGAAACCAATCTAACCTCCTTGAGGCTCAGGACTTCCAAAGTGTTGTTATTTATGGACCTTAAGGTCCTCTGCAGGGCATACCAGGAGAGGCGGTCCCATAGGTAGGAGGGTCCTAGGCCTGTATGTATGATTAATAAATGGGAATGGATCTGCTATTGACTGGGTTAGGCCAACCTTAGCCATCTACCCCTTTCCCATAACAACGAATGAGCAAGTTTCACTTGGAGAGAGTATTGGACAGATGGCACAGGTTGCTGGCAGGGTTTGAAAGTGATCGATTTGTTGCACAAACTGGTCGGAATGGAGGCAGATTGCAGCACTTAAAGATGGTGGCAACATCTAGAAGGATTCTAAACCAAGTCATTGGCTTGAAAGCATTACTACCGGTAATACTTAGCCAGCTACTGCTATAGTACTGTTTCAATCTGTTTGCAGATATTAATAATAATAAAAGACACATGGAAGAAATGCTTTTAAATTGTACACATATTCCCTAAAACATACTTGTATGGATTTCCCTCCTAACTTGTATTAATTTCTCTCCTTGAGTTTGTGCTTTTGTATTCTTTTCTATGCATTTCACCCTAAAATGCACATCTGTGTACGCTTTCTCCCATAAAATAGGTATTTTTGTAAATATTTTTCAAATGACACACATTCAGAGAAGCAGGCAGTCCAACTGATAACTGCATTCTGATCCATGTGTAAGTCCAGGAACTTCACATTTAGGTTGGGTTGCTTTTCATTGTAGACCAACAAAATTCTCCTTCCTGCCTACTTCTGACACTAGAAAAAAGAGAAATGTATAATAGTGCCTTAGCTGGTAGATATGAAAACAAGGGAAGTACAAGGGAAGGGAAGTTACCAACCACTTAAATCAATCAATGAGAGTCACCAGCATCACCAGTGCTTGCAACAAATTCAGACAGAAGAAGTGCACTCAGTAGTTAGCCAATCCATTTCCATAGAGGCACAATAAAGCACAGTTTGAATTCTCTTCTGTCTGCTTTATGGCTTTTTATTTTGTATTACCATCAATACTTTCTATGGATTTGAAATATTTTTTTCTGCTTCCCCTCTCCTCTTTTCTTGGAGAAATATTGATAATGTTAAATTAGTACACCAGTATTAATTAGGGCATTAGTAAAGGTAAAATGACCCCTGACCATTAGGTCCAGTCGTGGATGACTCTGGGGTTGCGGCGCTCATCTCACTTTACTGGCCAAGGGAGCCGGCATACAGCTTCCAGGTCATGTGGCCAGCATGACAAAGCCGCTTCTGGCGAACCAGAGCAGCACACAGAAACGCTGTTTACCTTCCCGCTGCAGCGGTACCTATTTATCTACTTTGTGGTCAAAGCTCCATTGTGGCCAAAGTAATATTTGCTACTCCCTGAGATTATCTGGAGGATTTAGGGCTAGTCAGTGTTGCCCATATTGCTTTTCTGTCCCCTGGTTATTGTGTAAGATGTTTGATGAACTTCCTCCCTTGACTAGTGATATGTGATACCTATTAGCATGTACCTGAAGATGGCAAACAGTTTTGACTTCACAACCTGTATATTGCGACCCAATTCATGAGTTCGTGAATGGCAGGGTGGGTGCAACTTCTTGGGTAAAGGAGTTGCTGCTTTAGGGCAACTGTAGAATCTCCCCTTTTGGATGGTACCTGAACTGGAGAGGGACATGGGCAAGGATGCAGTGTGGGCTACTTGCAGCCTTGCAGCATTGGAAAGTGAGTCTTTATACAACTCTTGTTTGTGGGAGCTATGTAGATAATAAATAGTATACTAAAGATTAGATGTTGGAGATAATGTCTGAACATGCTCTGCATGACCTAACGGGTCTTTTTCATTCAGCTTTCTGGATTGATTTTTCTGCCTTGGTCAAAGGGTCCTGCATATTCTAAATCTTCTGGACACTATCTTTCAGAGAATTAAACCATATGGACTGCTTATCTGACAGCATCTCTTCTCTTGAGCATTTCTTTAGAGCAACAGTGTGTTCATTAAAATAATATGCCGGAGTACATAGATGTTGTGCTAGCAGTTTTCCAGACTGCCACTTCCTGAAAATAAAGTCTTTGAATGACTGCACTACATTTAAAAGTGGATTAAAATACACTTTACAGTATATCTAAATCACGCTTAAGCTAGCAGTATTTCTTGCCAACTGCAGCTGACTCTGCAGGCTCATTAAACCCTTGGATTATAACGGAATCTTATTATCGCCCTGCTTTCCCTCCCATTCAAACCAATAGCCTGTAGTATTAATGCAGTATCTTGCTATAAGTTAATTTGCTATTTCTAGACAATGCCAAATATGTTTTCTCTGCGTCCACTCAGTATGCTTAATGTTGCTCCCAGAACTTGAAGTGGCATGCTTCCTGTTGTAGCCCAAGGATCAAATTGCATACTAGCTTGGAAAATGTGTATTTCCAAATGTGTGTTTCCTGAAGCGACACGGAGCACAGGGGTGAGAATAGCATTTGCAGGGATATGCAACAGGCAGGAATTGGGGGTACTCAAGCCTTCCTATGCTCCCTGATTATCTTCATTGCCATCTTCTTCCAAGCGAGGCTTGGAACTTGACTTGGCTGAGAGGGCTGGGCTACAGGTGGCCTGAGTAGGCAATTGGAGAATTAGTGGGCAGGGAACAGCTAAGCAGCCACCCCTCTTGCCCCCTGAATTTCTCCTAAAGATGTTCTCCTCGCCCCTTTATGAGACATGTATTTGGTTGGAAACTGTGCTAGCCTTATAAGGTGCATTTGTATCCCAGATTTAATCTGGAAAGCCCCTGCAGGTTGGTCAACTGTCAAGGTTCCCTACTGAGGAACACATGCTTTGCAAATGAAATTGTACCAGTGGGTTGCAGTTGATTAATAGAGTGTTCATTGAACTTGAAAGAACCAGGTGCAAAACCTGGCAGCCATGACATTCTCTGGGTAGCCTACATAGTAAAGACCAGTTTGCACAGTGTTGAGCTGACACCATCCTTTTGCAGCAGATGCACACATCTGGGTTGGCAAGCAAGCAAGCATGGATGACCTTTTTGCTGCAAGTATCAGGGTCTGGTATAGTTGTGTGATTTGTCCCAGAGGCACTGTGCTGCCCTAGCCTACCTTTTAAGGTGATAAATCATTTAAGCTTTGTAACGTGTTTTGTACATCATGAACAGCTCTTGATATTATCAAAGCCCATCCCTTTTTATAGCTCTTAAGATTAATTTTAGAACTTAGTATTCATGTGTTCTCGGCTTATTTTCTCACTTTGCTGATTATGTCCTTTTCAGCCCTTTCTTTTTCCCACATTGAAACTGGGACAGGAGAAGTGCTCTGGGTAATTATCCAGCATTGTAAGAAATAAAAAGGAGAGAAGGTGAGAGGTGAAATTCTGGGTCTTCTGTCTGATGAGTCAGTGTGCAGTTGTCCTGCAGTGCTAAGCAATAGCTGAAATGAACTATGCAGCCACCAGCACTGTTCTTGTGAAGTGTCCCAAGTTTTGTAAAGAAAAGTTCTGTGTGCTAAGGACTAAATTAACGGCTGGCAATAGATTGTGAAAAGTGTTCCTTTGACTCTGTAAACCTCACACTATATATAGCTTGGTCTTACAGATCCCATTTTCACTTCTACCTACTTGTTAATTGCTGTGATAAAATTTAATTGCTGTGGCTTAGTTCAAAGTGGGCAGAATTTAGTTTTAATTTGGTTTTGAAGGTTATCATGCTTCATACAGAATTCTGTACTTTGGTTTTGGCAGTTGTGCCCCAAAAGGCAGTTTATAAATCACTTAGTAAAATAAAATAAATAATAAAAACAATTAGACAAATTTATAAGACAAATTTATGGAAGATGGATCTCTCAGTAGCCACTAGCTATGATAGCAACATGTTTTGTTTTGTCTTATTTATTTAAAATATGTCCCTATTGCCTTCTGCCAAAACTGGTCCCAGAGCAGTTTACCCTTGTAAAATGGAAAAGAGGATTCATCTCCAACGTTTAGACAGCAGAGAGTCTTGTTTCAAAACTCTGTCAGTAGACACCTTCACTCTGGATCCCTTTCATGCATGTGCTGTGACCTTTCACTTTGAGGTCAAGTGCTCCCACCCCCTCACTGAATGATGCAGCTCAAGTGCTATAAAAGCATGTTGCCCAGCACAGAGGCAGGTTCTCTCTTCCTTCTCACAGGTGGATGGCTGAAGATCTACTTTCAAAGCCAGTGTAGCTTAGCCAGACTGATGAACCTGTTTAGCAGCCATCCCCAAGATACTCGTCTAGCACAGTGATGGCTAACCTTGACACTCCAGATGTTTTGGGACTACAACTCCCATCATCCCTGACCACTGATCCTGTTAGCTAGGGATGATGGGAGTTGTAGTTCCAAAACATCTGGGGTGTCAAGGTTAGCCATCACTGGTCTAGCACCTGTCTACTATCACTGGGACGAACTGAGTTGGACTCAATTTCTCTGAGCAGTTACAGTGGTGGCCAGCACCTTATGGGGGTAACAGATCTTCATGTACAAATGTAGTTTGCAACTGAATACCAGATATGCAGGTGGCGCTGTGGTCTAAACCACTGAGCCTAGGGCTTGCCGATTGGAAGGTCGGTGGTTCAAATCCCTGCGATGGAGTGAGCTCCTGTTGCTCGGTCCCTGCTCCTGCCAATCTAGCAGTTCGAAAGCACCACAAAGTGCAAGTAGATAAATAGGTACCACTCCAGCGGGAAGGTAAACGGCATTTCCATGCACTGCTCTGGTTCGCCAGAAGCGGCTTAGTCATGCTGGCCACATGACCTGGAAGCTGTACGCTGGCTCCCTCGGCCAATAAAGCGAGATGAGCGCCGCAACCACAGAGTCCGCAACTGGACCTAACAATCAGGGGTCCCTTTACCTTACCAGATACTGGAAAAAATTAACAGGACAACCCCTGCCAGCAACCCTTCAGAGGCAACCAGCTGTACCAAATGGATTTTTGTGTGTGGCTGTCACTGTTCAGGTACATAAAGGAGAAAGAGTCTATAAGTGCATGCATAGCTTGACTTACTTTCTGCTGGAATGCCTTGGATAACAAGAGTAGCAAATTACTATATGTATAGTAAGCACTTGTATAATGTTAAAGAAAACCTAGGTGCACACATCATTCACATGGTTGGAAGAGGGGCTCAATGACACTTCTGCCTTTTACTCATTTTCCAGCATGCCAAGAGGTGAAAGCCACTCTAGGTAATGGCATCTCCATGTCAATGGCTATGCTGTCACTGCTACTAATGCAAAAAAAGGAAGATAGGGGATCCTACATTTACCCATCAGCTCTTAAGCAGCACTGCTTCTGAGAGGGGGATTGAGCATCTGTATCAGCAGTGAAGTACACAGAGACAAGTAAGCATGCTGGCTCCTTCCTAAGGGTTTTTTTGAGGTCAGGCTCACTTCTTCAAAATTCCACACTTCGTGGCAGTAGGAAGACACCCTGAGAGCCTCTTTCATTTCCTCTGCCAATCACTTTGCCCAGTGGCAAGCAGATTCTGACCAGGGACCTGGAGGTGAAATTAGGGCTGGCTTGATTATTTGCAATTACCAAGGTGGGACAAACAAACTTAGCCCTCTGTCCCTCACTCAGCTTGTAACGCTTGGGGTTCTCATACAGTGCATTATGCTGCACATACTCCAGTACTCCTTTCATGGAAAAGACATGTCCAGTGGTGCTTTAAACGTTATCACAGCACTGTGTCAGAACCTCATTTTCTACAAGTTGTATCAAGGACCACAGGGACTTCTCGAAGATCTGCCATACAACCAAGCACTTTATTAAAATAATAAGCTGAGCTTTGCAACAGGAGGCTGAGCAAAGCATCCTCTCACAAACCCTTCTTGGATATCTGTTGCCTGCCCTAATCAGTACCTGCAACTTGTACATTCAGGATTCACAAAGAGCTTGTTTCCACCTAAGTCTGATAATAAGATGAATGCAGTGCATGGAGCCTTTGGTTTATGTTTGAAGTTATTCTCACAGTTATTCAAACTGGATCTGGGGTGGGATTTTGAGCAGAAGCTGCCTACACCCTCACCCCCCCTCACTCACACACACCTGTTCTGAAAGCTTTCCCATTAGAACATATATACACACACTTTACATGGTCTTACTGGATTATGAGGCAGCACAGAATTAAGGACTATTGGGCAGCACAGAGCCACCCTGAGCTCTTATCCAGCAGCTCTGAGTTCTGTACAAGCAGTGTGTGCTAACCAGCAGGCTTGGCGATTTTGCGGCTGCCGCATTTTTTTTTTTAATCTGCTGGAATTTAAATGTGATGTCAAAGTGCTATCTTTTGTTGGGAGATGGGCAGTTGCTTGTGTTCATTAAAGCTGCAGATGCCTGCTCCGATTATGTATTTCAAAAGCTTTTAGCCCTGATGAAGTGTGAAACAGCTCGGCTGAGCAAAGGCTCAGGAGAGACAAAGTAATGGCCTCTCCATTTCCCATTGTCTTAAGAGGCCTAATACAATTGGTCCTAGACCTTTTTAATAATTTTAAGATGGTGTAATTTCTTCATGGATAATAAAACGGTCCTTTGAGTACACCCCGTAATGTTTTTCATTACCATCCCTCTGTTCAGCCATAACTATTTGGGCCTTTTATATATACTTTTATCCTCAAAGCTTCTAGTCTGCACACTCAGCATGTTTTCTGCTAATGAGGTTTAATAGGCGAAAGTGGCATTGATGAACTATCTCTACCTAGTGCTGTTAAAATACATAGATCCTGCAAAGAAAACCAGAGAAGAATGGAAGCCTCATGAATCTGAGTTAATTCAGCTTGTCCACTCTCTCCGTTGTTATGAAACACAACAAACAGTATTCTAAATCTCCCCTTGTCATCATACCTGGCTCTTCAGAGAGAAATGTTCCCTTTGCATTATCAGGAAACTTAATTCAGTAGCTTCATCTGTGATGCATAAGTATTTGCTGAAAGTTATTAGAGCAGAACTAAAAAGCCATAAATTTATCTAAAATTGTAAACTGAATATCCAGACAAAATGCTGCCTTATTTCCACCTCCCTGCCATAATGAGTGAGAGCAGTCTTGTTTCCAGGTGTGGATCTGCCCTCCCCAGGGTTGCAAAAGGGTGGTGCAAATTGGGGAGGGTTGTATTTAGTACCTGGGACAGGTGTGGGTACAAGAAGTGTTACACCAGTTCTCCATTTTTCATCCTAGCTCCAGGTATAGTGAACATCAACTGATAGCACCATATCATATGCCAATTTTTTCTTCTAACTGAATGTATCTGAAGAAGTGTGCATGCACACGAAAGCTCGTACCTAGAACAAACTTAGTTGGTCTCTAAGGTGCTACTGGAAGGTATTTTTTATTTTGTTTCCTCTAACTGTTGTCCTAAGATATTTAGCTTTATTGTAATAATTTTACTCCCCACTACTTTTTAAATCTTCAGCCCTGTGAAAGAAGCTGAGTTGAGATATGGTGATTTTCCAAAATCCTCCAGTGTGTTTCATAGTGGAAGGAGGATTTGATCCCACCTATTCCTGATACATATAACATTCAATGCGCTGGTTTTCTTATGCACAGTATACACACTGCCTGTCGTATCATCACTCACAGCTGTCTGTTCTGACAGTGCCAGTCATTGCTGAACATCAAACTCAACCAGCGGGTGATCTGCCCTATCCTAATTGTTAGTGCTTATCTATCCTAGGCATGGGAGCATTTGAGCTCCAGCAGCAAAGTAGCTATTGCACTCTCTTCTGCTTCCTTGGATCACAGCATCCAGGTAAAGTTCATGCACCTCTGCTTACCATCGTATTGAATCAAGATGGTTGCTGCAAAAGATAATAATAATAATAATAATAATAATAATAATAATAATTTATTATTTGTACCCCACCCATCTGGCCGGGTCTCGCCAGTCACTCTAGGCGGCCTCCAACAAATATCAAAATACATAAATATCACAGATTAAAAACTTCCCTAAACAGGGCTGCCTTCAAGTAATTTCTAAAGGTCATGTAGTTGTTTATCGCTTTGACCTCTGATGGGAGGGCGTTCCACAGGGCGGGTGCCACTACCGAGAAGGCCCTCTGCCTGGTTCCCTGTAGCTTTGCTTCTCACAGTGAGGGAACCGCCAGAAGGCCCTCGGTGCTGGATCTCAGTGTCTGGGCTGAACGGTGGGGGTGGAGACGCTTCTTCAGGTATACAGGTCTATTAAGATGTCTGCTTAATAGTGTGGGCAAGTGCATGACTTAATTCCTTTTGCAAATAGTATGTGAAAACTGATTTGCTGCTTTTTCTCAAATACTCGAGTTTCAGGGATTCAGAAGTTTCCATACCCTTGTTTCTAAAGATGTATTTATGATGTAGTAGTGGCTAGACTGGACAGAACTGGGAAGTATGTCCTGGGACAAAGCTCAAAAAATGCTAGTTTGCTGGAAGTAAGAGACGATGCAGCACCCTAAAGATAGCAGCACTTGTGAATTCATCCCCCACCCTTACAGGGCCTTAGTTGCGCGGCATTAGATGCCAGTCTGAATCCCTGTTCCATTTTCTCTTTCCCTTTTTCCTCTTCAAATTTAGCAGGTGGTGGTGGGAGTATAAGCAATAAGCCCAGAGGCAGCAATAGCAGAAACTGAGTTCTGCTGAGATAAGTGGTTGCCTCACATTGGCGCTTCTTTATTTTAATTTGCTTCAAGTTAAAAGAGGAGAATGTCACGATCAGGTAATCCTGAGTTCCTTAGGAAGGTTTTGACACGATATGCAGCAGGTTAAAAAACAACAACCAGTAATAAAATGCCACAGGGCCATTAGTGGCTCTTATTTCACATTTTTTCAAACAGACACACAACAGAGCAGTGTGACTTATGTGTTCCCTAACCGTATTCTCTCATTTCTTTCTTAGCTAGCAAGGCAAGCACTATTTGAATAAATGTTTGGCTTTAAATAATTGAATACATTTAAAATCTGCTATCTTTCTTGACTGGGAAATTTTTGAAGTTGCCCTGGAATGTGCAGACTGCATTTAACAATGTAAGGGGTTGCTGTTTTGAAATTTAAAACAGAGAGTGGAGTGCAAATGTTGGCTTTAGGATATTTGGGCAAAGAGCTTTGTGTTGAATTCCAAAAAACCATTTTCATTCTTTACAAAACCATAGAAACGTTTGATGTTTAATACCAGCTGATATGTTAATCATTGGTATCATGTGGCCTGTCGCTTTCCAGCATAATAAAGGGCTTTAACAAAATAAATTGGTAGTCCCATTCTCCTATTGCCGCAACACAACATTGTGCTAAGCAAAAGGTTCATTTAATATTTTATGATGGTTTCATTTTCTTTAAGAGGCGTTTGGTTTTGCTAAGAAACAATTAATGGCGTGTATCGTCTTTATGCTTGTTTCAGATTTGCAATGAAACTGTTTGTTTTGAGAAAGATAAGAGAGATGGCACAGCATGGTCAAAATCAGTGGCTAACAGAATTGTAAATAGTCGCTCACCTGATTGCCTGTAGCACAGAAGATTCGCCTCCAGGCAATTACGCTAGGAAGCTATACAAAAGTTTTCCCTTCTTTCTGCACACAGATAAGCGGGGGGGGGGGGGAGTGGACAGCTGGTAATTTTTGTGGGCTTGTCAGTTGGATTAGCATTGCACTGGGATTTAGGCAAGACATATTCTGTTTTAAGCCTTACCACATGGAAACGGGACGTGACTTTTTCCATTCAGCTGTTTACGAAAAAGTTAAATCATAAGTGCTGATACAAGGCTAAATAAATCTTCTTGTCTTTCCTGTTGACTTTTCTTTCCCTCCACAGTCATGGAGCACATCTGCACAAAGCAGAAACATCTGAGGCAGGCAAAAGGAAATGTGCAATTTCTGTCAGCTGGTCTCCATTTTGGGTGCATATGTTCTTGATAAGCTCATTTTCCACACTTCCTAAAGGAGGAGGAAAACTTGGTGGGAAGCCAGCCAGCGGTACATTACCAGAGAATGTAGCTAGGGAACAGAAGTGCCGCTTCCCTTCCACAGGGACTGATTTTCTCTTTCTCCTTTCCTCTCCCTTGCAGAAGCTGGCAGCGACCAGAATTATGTGACCTCGGAGCCTCAGCTGATCTTCTATCCCAGCATCACCTATGCAGTCATTGGCAGCTCTGCCATTTTTGTGCTGGTAGTGGCCCTCCTCGCCTTGGTTTTGCACCACCAGCGAAAGCGCAACAACCTCATGACGCTTCCTGTGCATCGACTGCAGCACCCCGTCCTCCTCTCCCGGCTGGTTGTCCTCGACCACCCACACCAGTGCAGTGTCACCTACAATGTCAACAACGGGGTCCAATACATGTCCAACCAGGCCTACCACAGGCCACCAGACCTGGACTCCCCACCATCCTATTCAGAAGCTGTACTAGACCAAAGGTATGTGCACTAAGCATGCGTCCCAGCACTAATCCAGTATAGAATAGCTGCCGCTTGTAAACTCTGCGGCACCATCACTTTTGTGTATCGCAGGCATGGGGAACCTTTTATATCTGGGTGTTGCTGAACTAGAACTCCCATCTTTCGGGAGTTGCAGTTCAGCAACATCCGGAGAGCCAAAGTTCCTCACAGCTGGCGTATGGTGCTATTTCTACAAACAATACTTCACTTTTATAGGATACAATGAGAAAGACTGCTTTCTCATAATAGTGGAGTAGTGCATTGTTGTTGTTTTAACCAAGAAAGTCACAGGCACTTATGATGGAAATGGGGAGTGCAGAACCTTCAAAGCACTAAGTATTTTTTTTAAAATGTGCATAATGGCAGGCCATTGTTGGCAGAGGTTGGGGGGAGGGAGGCAGACTCCACTTTTTCTTCCTGTTCGCCATTTTTCCTTTAAGGGGCTACACAAGCACTTTTGCACTCAAATGGTACAGTAGGGGAGTGTTCAACCTTTAAAGAATAAATAATTCAAAACAAAATTAAACTTTCAAAAGGTTGCGCACAAGGAAGGGGGCAGGGAATTGTCATTCGCCATTAATGGCATCGCTAAGTGCCATGAGGTTCTTGAAACCTTGTTCTGAAGCGCACTCACAGTCGCAATTCCCACATGTGGGAGGGGAAATTGCATTTCCCCGACACAAAATACTTAGGTTTGTTCCCTAGGAGAATGCATCATCTCTGTATGGAAGTGCTACCTTGAGAGAAGACATCTGGAGCCCCTGAAAGAGATGAGTACACAAAGCTCATTTATTGTGTAAGGAAGGAAAAAAGAAAGAAAACTCACTTTGTAAAAGGCTTTGCCTGTAGGATTCTTTGTTCATAGTTAATTGTGTTGACTAACAGTTAATTAGTGACTTCGTGTATTTATTTTGAAATTTGCCTTGGATTCCCCAGATTTTAAAATGTAGCTCTTGAAACTTGCTGGCATGCCTGCCGCATCATCAGACGCTGATCCAATAAAAACATTATCTGCCCACAGTCTGTTGTGGGAGATATGTGGCTACAACAGTGCTTTGTAGGAATAGGAAGCCAATTCGTTCATTTCTTGGCTTTACTACCATGGCCGTCATGGCTTCAGTAGTGTTTGTGGTGATTGGTGGCAGCAGGCAGCAGCTTTGTAATGTTGATAGATTTCCAGCATGCCTTGAACTTAGGCCAGCAGTCCAGTTCTTCTTCATTGCTGTCCTGGGGCTAGGAAGAATGGCCGGAATCACACAGAATGAAATGTTCTGTAGCCCAATATCAGCTTGTGCATTTCATTTACCATTTTCATATAGGGGAATGGGAGAATGAAGGTCCTAAATATTCCTTGCCACATATATGCCAAGCATTATTCATATTGGAGTGCTTACAAAACTACATTTATATAGGACTTGCTATCCTCTCTTGTTATGCTACAGAGTAAGTAAGCCCAGCGCTCTCTCTCTCTCTCTCTCTCTCTCTCTCTCTCTCTCTCTCTCTCTCTCCCCTCCCCAATTTGACAGATGGTACTTAACAGCACTTCGAATGCTGATTCGGCCATCTGTCTTGCACCCCATTTTTCTGGCAGGTGGTCCACTTTTTAAAAACATATTAAGTGCTGCCTGAAACGTATTCATTTAAACTTTTAATTTTTCATTTTACAAAATAAAATTTTAAAGATTTGCAAAATCATTCCATGGATGGGGCAGATTAAAGTCTTAATGTCCCAGGAGTCAGTCAATCAATCAATGCTATGCATAGCCAGAACCAAGTTTTCCTGCACGGAAAACAGTTTGTGTATAAACAAATACACAACTGGCTTGACAACTAAGATAATATATATATATGTAGCTAGGTATCCTTTCTCCAGTACATATAAGGTTAGTGTGCTTAGTATACAGTGGTACCTTGGTTCTCAAACTTAACCCATTCCAGAAGTCGGTTTGACTTCCAAAATGTTCGGAAACAATAGCCAACAACCGCATCGTTCGAAAACCAGAACACTTACTTCCAGGTTTTCAGTGTTTGGGAACCAAGGTGTTTGAGTACCAAGGCGTTTGAGAACCAGGGTGCCACTGTAACAACAATCAGATACTTCATGTTCTCTTTGCACCTTTAGTAATATGCCATTTCATTTATACCTTGCAGCAGACCACCGTGGTTTGATCTTCCTCCACCTCCTTATTCCTCAGAATCAGAATCCCAGAATCACATAGAACTCCCTCCATATCGCTCTCGGACTGGGAGTGTGGCGAGCACAGATGCTACAGGGGCAAGAAGTCCAGGGACTGTGGACAGTAGTCGAACGAGAAGCACCGCTGCCAGTGTGGACTCTCGCGGCGCACCGTGTGAAATTACAGCTGAGCAGAGTGACTCTCTGATCAATTCAGATTCTGTCAGAGCGCTGTAAACAGTAAGGTTCCTATGGATCGACTGCTTGGGCTTGGACTGGACCTAAGAAGTCCAGGGTCACTTGGACTTCTTCTACACAACGACTGCAGTGTATTAGGGAGATTCTCTAGCGCATTCCACACTGAAACAAACCGGGGCTTTGCAAACACCGTTAACAGCTTTGCCTCATGGGAATGTGAATGACACCAGTGGCCTCGGCCACGTTAGTCTCCAGTGTTTTGTTTTGAGCTTGTGGGAACAGTTCTGGAATTTCAGTTCAGATTTAACTTTGACTTTCTGTAACTCATCGTGCTTTTAAGGTATTTCAAGGGTATTGACTATGTGCATGTGTCGGAATATAATATAATATAATATAATATATGCACATGTGCCTAGATCTATACCTACATTTCAAAACATCTCTGTGTTTTTTCTTTATTTTTTAAAAAATGTGTATTTATGTCTTGTAAGTATGTATGTAATATGCAAAACTTGCATTATGCAAGTATTGATCTGTATTGCTGGGGGCTACTGGAATCACCACAATGGGTGGGGTGGGGGTGGGGAGAATCCAAGCCTGAAGAGGAAGTAGTACTGCTATAACAGCCCAACATACCTTTGCTACATCCAGTTTGACTTGCTTACTTTGTGCTGGAATACAGAACCCAATTTTGAGGTCAACTTTATGTTCATGTTTTGATGGTTAAGTGTCAAAATGGCCAGTCTGCAGACTCATCTAGCAGCCGCAGAGTAATTTATGTCAGCCTTTTCCCCAGCACTTAAGACTGTTAAGAAGTTTCTCTTTCAGGGTTTTGTAGCAATAATTACGGTGTCTTGGGATTTCAGCATCCTATCCAGAGTGGGAATGGCTTGACCAGGCATAGGCAAACTCGGCCCTCCAGATGTTTTGGGACTACAGCTCCCATCATCCCTAGCTAACAGGACCAGTGGTCAGGGATGATGGGAGTTGTAGTCCCAAAACATCTGGAGGGCCGAGTTTGCCTATGCCTGGGCTTGACCATTTGGAGGATTCTTTTGATAGATATATGAATGTCTGTCCTCTCAAGATTTTAGCGTGTTTCAGGCTACATGTGTGCCAAAATTAATCTTTCTGGTTGCAGTTAGAGGCATGCTTTATTTCCCATTTTAAAAGAGTGAAGTAACATTTTCCTCTCTCTTTTGCCCCCTTCCCCCCCCCTTTTTTAATCATTTGAAGTGCCTTGGAATATGCAGGTACCAAATTTCAGAGCTATAGCTCATCAGGAAATAACTTTGATACTCTATGAATTACAACTGTTTTGATACAGGGGAAAAAAGAAATCACATTTACTCTTTGGTGTTGGCTGGGTGAAATTATGATTCACGCTCTATACAGCAAGCTTCATTTGCTACATTCGCACCAGCATTTTCAGGCAAAAATGGAAAGTGCAAAGTGGAGGGGCATGTTAGCTCTTTTCTTTGCCTGCTTGCAAACATTCAACTGTGCTGCACAGCATATACCACTGCAAACACCGGCGTACACATGACACTCACATTGCTGCATGGTGTGACTCCGTCTTTAAAATGATCAGTACTTGGGCATCATTCAGCCCCTGAAATCAAGATACTGTGTTTATAGGCTTTAATTGGCTGCAGTGTCTCCTCTTTTAACAACTGCCCTTTCTACCCAATGCATTTCTTTAGGCTGTATATTTGTACATTTGTGTTGAAATATTTAGTTTTGGACTTCTCAAATAAATACTTTTTTTTAATTGTATGTTGGCATCCCTCCCTCTCCCCACAGGTCAAAATCAGAAAGCATTCCCCCCCCCCTTTGGGAAACTAAAAAAAGAAAAAGAAAGAATAAGCCTGGATAGCTCAGTTGGTTAGAGTGTGGTGCTGATAACGCCAAGGTTGCAGGTTTGATCCCTGTATGGGACAGCTGTATATTCCTGCCTTGCAGGGGGTTGGACTAGATCCCTCCAGATATTTTTGGCCTACATCTCCCATCATCCCTAGCTAACAGGACCAGTGGTCAGGGATGATGGGAATTTAGTCTCAAAACATCTGGAGGGCCGAGGTTGAGGAAGCCTGGACTAGATGATCCTCGGGGTCCCTTTCAACTCTACCATATTATGATTCTATGATTCTAGGTATAAATAGGGCAGTATAGGAGTATAGTGTGCTTGTCCAGCTCACTGCAAGGAACAGTTTGGTAACAGGACAAATACACTAGCATGTCTCGGAACCGTGCACATTTGGTAGATGTTAAAATTTCCTTCAAAGGTAGCCTTATTTTCATATTCATATATCTTAAAATTATGCCCTCTAGTGTGGTAACACTAAACCCCTGAAGGGGCTATAACTTTTGAAGAGTGTTGAGAATTTGAATGTTTTCTGACTGAATTTAACACAAAATGAGGTTTTAAACCTTATTTTAAATAGTAATGCTTAAATAGTACATTTCCCCCCTACGGTGCATTAGCTAAGATTCTTCCTAAAGTGATGCAGTTATTTACATAAGCCAGGATCCAAAGAGCTACTTTAGGCACACCTAAGGGCTTGGACATTCCTTGGATAGTTTTCTTTTATTTTCGTAGTGTCTGCTATTCATTCTCACATATTTGTCCCTTCAGTTTGACGTACCATAGGAGCAGCTCTTTAAAAAACACAAGCCTGAAGCCTCCATGACCACGATTAACTTCAGATCCCAGTCAATAGTATTTGCCTAATACAGGGAAGAAGGGACGCGGGTGGCACTGTGGGTTAAACCACAGAGCCCTAGAGCTTGCTGATCAGAAGGTCAGTGGTTCGAATCCCTGCGACGGGGTGAGCTCCCGCTGCTTGGTCCCTGCTCCTGCCAACCTAGCAGTTCGAAAGCACGTCAAAGTGCAAGTAGATAAATAGGTAGCGCTCCGGCGGGAAGGTAAACGGTGTTTCCGTCCGCTGCTCTGGTTCGCCAGAAGCTGCTTAGTCATGCTGGCCACATGACCCGGAAGCTGTACGCCAGCTTCCTCGGCCAATAAAGCGACATGAGCGCCGCAACCCCAGAGTCGTCTGTTACTGGACCTAATGGTCAGGGGTCCCTTTACCTTTAATACAGGGAAGGGGAACCTTTGACCCACCAGATTTTTTTTTTGCTGGCTGGGTCTGATGGCACTTGGACTCCAACATTTGAAAGGGTGCAGTTCCCACATCCCTAGTCTAATACATGTTCATCTCTATCAGTGGAGCAGCGCATATTCCAGGAATAAAAGTTCACATTCTGGTGGTTATATTCCAAATAGGGATGCAATCCAGCAAAACATGGGTAAGCAGACTTAAGGTGTCTAATTTGCATTTTACTAAAACTCCCAAGATCCATGCGTTGGAGTTGGGCACAAAAGACTTACACTCAGTGCTATTTTTCTAGGTGCCAAAACTCACCCTGAACTCCTCCCTTGTTCTCTTATAATGGCAATGGCATCCACCTGAGAGGTGCCGGAACTGACTTGCAGCAAGTTCCAGCTGAAAAAAGCCCTGCTTACACATAGAATTAAAGAACATGGTGCACCTGAGCAGCTGCTGAGCCCAGGGACTTGTTTTGAGTCCCAGAACTGAGCTGATGAGTTCACAGTCCTTCCCCCCCCCCTTCACACAAAAATCCATTCCTGGTTATACCCCCACCCCCACACCCCTCATTTCAGCAGTCTTAATTTAATGGTGTGGAAGAGTTTTCTTGGCAATCAACCAATAGATTCTGCCCACTTCTGATGTATATAATTGAAATGTATTTTGGTTCCCAGGAATAAAAATGGAGTATTTATTCATTTTATTTTATTTAACAATGCATATATACCTCTTGATTGTAAGTCAATCCTCTAAGTGGTTTACAAGAAATAAACTCCAAACGAATAGTTCAAAACTTCACCAAAACTTTACCCTAAAAGGAGCTTAATATTGGGCAGCAAAAATTAAAATGGCAACCAAGTTGCAGCTTCTGATTTTTAGCTGCGTATTGCTTTTATTGCCTGTTACTAGAATACTGAGTTTGTCTCAAATCTGCGGAATTGCCCTCATTATTTTAAAGATGAAACTGCTGCATGAGCAAGTCTGGTTTTGTCCCTGAATGGACACCCACTGTTTTGCCACGGCTTTAGCTTAATTAAATGAGATGGCAAACATATCTGAGCTGTACAGCTTCAAAATACAGGGGGAGCACACAAAACTTGATGCCTCCCCCCCCCAAGAACATCTTGTACATAGAAAAAATATATAATGGAAGCTACAGTCCTTCTCCCTTACATTTAGGTTCCCTATGTGCACCCTCTATATGTGTCCATTTGTATGGACTTTTTAAAAAATCTGAAATGGACTTAAGTTCCATACAGCAGAAATAGGAAGCAGATTATTGATCAGTTCTGGGACACTTGATGTGCAGACAGCCTTGTGCTATTTTCACTGTCAGATCATAGAGATTCGTGTTTATAAAAATGTTTCATTGCTAGCCACTGGCTGTATTACTTTTACATTAACTTTAAATTGTGATTTTCACAGGCTTTATAGAATTGTCTGTACATCGCTTTGGGAGCAGTTGCTAAAAAGTGCCCTAGAAATCTTGCAAATAAAACAGATCTGGTACAGACATGCCCTGAGGCAGCTGAGCCTCCACTATCAGCCTCTGCATCTTACACCTTGCCTCTTGAGAAGGTGCTCTATCCATTATGCCCTCCCCGATTACAAATTAAACTCTTTATATGATCATAGAGAGATATTGGCCGTGATCTGGCAGGTCTTGTAAGTTATATGCTTAGCAGAAACTCTGCATTTAGAGGGTTTCTTCGGTGCTCTGTTTCTTCTTTGTTGTAGTGGTCCTGAGAAACATTAAACTGCTTTTGAATACGTCTCCAGTTTCCCCCTCCTTCTTTAAAGATCTGAAGTTTGTGGGCAGAAGAGGTAATTATGATATCAAAAAACACAGCATATTTTCAGATACTGCTGCATGCTGTGGCCAGCATATCATACAATTTAAAGGTTCTCCCAATTTGGGCTTAGATTAGCATCTTGGTAGCCTCAGAAGTAAGGGACCCAGGTGGCGCTGTGGGTTAAACCACTGGGCCTAGGGCTTGCTGATCACAAGGTCGGCAGTTCGCATCCCTGCGACGGGGTGAGTTCCCGTTGCTCGGTCCCAGCTCCTGCCCACCTAGCAGTTCGAAAGCACATCAAAGTGAAAGTAGATAAATAGGAACCGCTCCGGCGGGAAGGTAAACGGCGTTTCCGTGCGCTGCTCTGGTTCGTCAGAAGTGGCTTAGTCATGCTGGCCACATGACCTGGAAGCTGTACGCCGTCTCTCAGCCAATAAAGCGAGATGAGTGCCGCAACCCCAGAGTCGGACACGACTGGACCTAATGGTCAGGGGTCCCTTTACCTTGTTTTAGCCTCAGAAGTGCCCAACTCAGTAATGGCAATTCATCCATTTCACCCTTTTGCCTTTGAAGAATGTAGTCTAACAAAACAAAAACCAGGTCCCTTACACCTTGCAGTAGCAGCGGTGTTATTGAGAAGGTGGGATATTTATCCAGTTGAAAAGAGCATTGTATCTTTTCAACTGGAATTACGACATTAAACCTATATGAAGTCTCTAAACTCAATTTGTACCCTGAACATTTTAAAACTGAATTGTATCTAAGTATACAATGCCGTGGCATCCAGGGTGCAGCTGGGCATAGAAGAGATGGCTGTGGGCAGAGGTAACTTCCCTCCTTAGCCGAAACCACCACACAGCACCCTTCAGAAACTATAGTTCCCAGAATCCTTTGGGGGGGGTGCTTAAAAACGTGTGGTGTGTGCACAATCTTGAGTCTCATGCTGTGCTCCACTTGTACCCTCTTTCATTCCCTTTCCATAGGAGTCCTGGTACTTAAAGGGAACAGCACACCAAGAAATATCCACTCTCAAATATAGCATTCAACTTGTATTGCAAGCTGGCAACTACACAGTTTTGGTTCAGGTCTCCTTTTCAAGGAATGCAAATGCAGGGTGTATTCAACCCTCCCTACAAGACTCATATTGCAGCCCAGAGTCTCACTAGCTACGTTTGATTGGTGTATTGGCAGCTTAAGTGAAAATGCTGAGAATTTTATCCCCTGAACCCTTTTATTTTCCATTCTCTCCATCCCATGGAGACAGCCCCCCCCTTCCCCTTTAAATCTGCTTGGTTTTCTTTTTCACTTTGCTCTCCCAGTTTTATATAAGAAACAAAGTAGGAAGTTGGAGATTTTAAACCCATGCCTGGTTAATGTTACCTGCCAAAAACTGGAAATGTTTCAAATTATAGTCTGGTTTGTTGTCACTTTTGTCAGCTCATTATATAGCTTGGACCATTTTCGCAATATTGGAAGGTCAGCAGCAGCAGCTTAGCTGAGTTCTGATGTATACTTTGTACATTTGACATGCTCTTTTGGGGTTGTTATTGTTCAGCATCATTAAATCTTTTAAAAATGTTGGTCTTTCTTAAAGCTGTTTGTGAGTGGGGAAAGGAAATTAATCTAAGTTATCTGCAAAATGCAGAGAAGTCTCCTTTATTTTGCTTTCCAGCTTTCTCAGTCTCACGTTATTGTCACAAAGGCAGCCTGAAGCCGCGTGTTCTTTTGCCTTTATTAGCTTTCAGCCTTGCCCCCTGATGGCCCCTGTCAGATGCAAGACTTCATTATGTGCAACGAAACTCCTTTAATTGTCTCTTTCATCATACGCTGTACATAAGGGCAAGAAATGTTTTTAATCAAAACTTCTGCGGTGAAATAATTTGGGGAGGAAACGTCTTGATGGAAAGGAAAGTTCAGAAATAATAAGGCTTTTGTTGTTTGCTTGATTGCACAGTAATGGCTCCGAGTTCCAGTTTTGCTGACTTGTCTGCAAATGCTCCTCTTTTTTTCTTTCTCCTGGTGAGTTATAACTTAGCAGAAGCTAATATTCGCTGGCGTGTTTGGAGCTCTTAAACCTGGTCTGAAATGCCATTTTCCAGCTTTACTTTTGCAGGTAGCAGAAGGGAAAGGGAACATTTCAGCAATTTTGAGGGATGGGGGCTGCCATCTTTCCCACAGCCGCCACCAAGCCTCTGAAACGATACAACATCGTGATGTAAAAAACATCCAGCTTAATGGGGAGTGGTGGGTGGCAACACACTGGGATACTGAGTTTTGGCACCACAAGAACACATACAAAAAACAACAACCCTTCCCATCACTCCTAAGCTAAGCCATGAAAATCTCAAGCAGTCCTCCTGCTCCCCGAGAAGCTTACCAAAGTGTTGCTTCACTTGTACGGCCTGCAAATAAGAACATAAGAAGAGCCAGAAGGATTAGGCCATTGACCCATCTAGCCCCACATCCTCTTCTCACAGCGGCCAACCAGGTGCCTTTGAGAAACTAGCAAGCAGGATTTGAGCACGTCTCCTGCAGTTTTCAGCCACTGGTATTCAGAAGCATGTCTGTCTCCAACCTGTGGGGGAAGAGCATAGCCACCGTAGGAAGTGGCTGCAAAAGTCAGGTAGTATTTTTTTTTTTGTCTCAGGTGATCTATTCACATAAAAACATTGGAAATCGCCTTAGACCATTGGTCCATTTAGCTCTGTACTGTCTACACTGGCTGGCTACAATACTTCCCTGATTTGTGCAAATTTCCTCCGATTTTGACAACTCACGGAGATGTGGGAAAATAAGTATGTAGAAATGTTTTCAAACATGAGCTACGGAGTTCGGCATCATTTGTCCCCCTCAGCCCAGGTTAGGATGCCCCAGATTTCTGGACCTAGGTAACATCCCCCCTTCTTCTCTCCTCTGCAACCTGCCTAATGGCAGAGCTGGTCCTTGTTGACCAGAAACCAGTTCCTGAACCAGTTCCTGTGTGGTGTGAAATGGCAGGGGGTGGAGAGATGATCCCCCTGTGATCTCTGGTAATATACCTGGCTGGCTTTTTTGCAATATAGCTTGGAGTATTGCAGACATCTCTCTTTTCATGGAGAAACTATTTGATGCTATACCATCAACTAGGCTTCCTAATACTGCTGAATATGTAACTGTTTGACCTGTGCTGATAACATAACAAAATGGAAGAGTGCCAGAGGTTTGGGTGAGTCTCACTTGACGATTCAGTTTTGACATTTGCAAATTTATATTTCACTTTTGCTTTTTTAAGTTGTGATGGTTACATTCCATGTGATAAGCTCAGCATTGTAGACCGATGAGCTATTCAAGTTATGTCTAGAAAGCTGCTCCCAATCAATATAATCTTTCAGGCTAGATTACCTGTCAGTCAAAAGTGCTGAAAGTCCCACAAGCTTTGATGTGCTGGATTCTCTGGAAAGATGGTTTATTGATTGCAAGTAAATCAAGGGAACGCTTTCGTAAGGAAAATTTGCAGCCCTCTATTAAATATCACTTTTAAAATCAAAGGCAAGGATTATTTTATTTTTAAATTGCGTACACTTATTCATCAACAATACCAGAGGAAGTAATAATCCATTTAACAACAGAACACAGACCGAGGTGCAGTTATATAGCTTTACCAAAGTGCCCCAAAGAGACTTGAATGGTCCACTTTTAAGAAGGGGGAAAAAGCATTGTGGCATTTGTGTCACTCGAGTGATGTTAGAATGCATGAAGACAGATTGCATACTTTCCCCTGTAACCTTTTTATTAATTCAAACAGAGCTGGGAGAGACTCCCTGCCAGAAACCCTGGAGAACCACTGCCACACAAAGTGGACAACACTGAGCTAGAGGGACCAATGGTCTGGCAGTATAAGGCAGCTTCCTATTTTTCTAAACTAAATTCTCAATCACGCACTATTTTCGTATACTTTTTAAAATTCTGCTTTCTCCTTTGGTTAAGGCTAGATATTTGTTTTGGTTTTGTTTAATGCTTAAGGTGTCATTTTTTATTTTTTTTTTTGGTCATCTTTTTAGCCCCATGTGAATAACCTCACAAGGCTCTTTGTGTTTCAGTGGTATCATCCAAATTTGGTGGCAAATGTTCAGATATTATTTCATTGTCTGAAAGTTTATGCAATCAGTAATATTTTTGCTGGGTTGTGGTACTTACATCAGGCGGGGAGGTTGTATATTACATATTCCCCCTGGAAACAAACTCCCTGGACTTAAAACAAAAAAACAAACAAACAAAAACAAGCAAAACATATCAGGGGAAATGTCAAACCCAGCCTTCTGTGATGTGCTTTTCCAGTGCACATAAGTTTGTTCCAGACTTGGATAGTGACTTACTAAGCAGTACACAATTTGAAAAGCCAGTCACAAAGAGACTTTGGGGCCAGCATTGCTGGGGCTGTTGAGGATCCATCTGCAGCCTGGTAGGGACTAGTTTGGCTATTTAGCAGGCAGGGCAGCTTTGAACAGACGGAACTGATGCAGACATAAATCTCAACCTCAGTCATGCAGGGCTGTTTGACTATTTCGTACAGCTTGAAAGTAAAAGCAGAGAAGATGGTCCAATGCCAAATGTGTGGACCGCTGTTTAGTGGACCACATGCAGCATCCTTAGGCAGCCTATGGCTACTGATGCCACTGTGGCTTCCTTTATATATTTGGTCTATGTGAATACTGTACTTATAAGTGCAATCCGGAGCATGTTTTTCTTCAAGAGACTTCTTTGTCATGCCTGTGTGCTAATTCATTAAGTTAAATAGTGCCAACAGTGGTAGCCATTGGCATTTTTGCTGGAAGGATCCAATTAGAGAGTTGCATCCAATGGGTAGATTGCGCAGAGAGCTCCAATGTTAGCGTCATCCTCCTTTTATGATCCATTCCATGACACTCAAGCGTTGCAGGGAAGCTGCGGCCATATTGTGCTGATAAACATCTGGCTTTGGTTCTTAGAGAAGTCACTATGGGAAGTGTAGCTAAAAGAGGTATAATGCCATTGATCTCAGGATTGCACAGCACAGTGTTAAAGTCATTGGCCAAATGATGGTGAATACTCACAGGGCCCAATGTTTAAGGTCATCTCGGTACAGTAAGTACGACATCCCAAAGCTCTCTTGAGCATCACCTAAAAGGCACCTAGAAAGGAAAACCATTAAAATCCAATTGTAGTTCTACAATGTGAAAATCACTTCAGAATAACTTTTAATTTTCAATGGCTTGGAAAGAGTAACTGCTTTAAACTAGTGGCCTTAAGGTAGATAAAGCTCCATAACCCATTTGCTGGCCATAGCAGAAGTTCTTACTGTGACCCGCAAATCCTCTGGATTTAAGTGTGACCAATCGTTCAGTAGCAAAAGTATGCCCATCAGTTTTTCAACTCAATAACAAGATGTCTTGCCCCCATTCCAACTAAGACAAGTTTTTATTTTTTTAGCAAAGCAAATAGCCTTCATTTTAATTGCAAGTGCCACCCACCACCTTGAATACATTAGCCTTGCAATGATAATAGTAATGGGAACAATCCATCAGAACCTTCTCCTGCAAGGAACTTTTTGAAATGGACATAAGCAGCCAAGCGCAAAAATGGTTTCTATTGCGCTCACATTCATTTCAATATAGCTTGTGTATCAGAAATTCCTAATGGGTTATACACTAGATGTGTCTTTGCTTAAAAAAAGAAAAGAAACCTCTCTAAAACCTAAAAATATTTCTCACAGGTGCCCGTGATAGCTTGAAGTTAATCTAGGGCTGTACTACCCCTCCCTATTATTGCTCTGTGACCAGACTTTCTGGAAACAGAGGTACCGGTATATACACAGTGGTTCACTAGCTTCTGATACACCTAGAGTCTACCATTCATCCTTCAAGTTCCCCTTTCAGATGGTTAGGTCTTAAAGAAGCTCTCTGGAAACCACAAATGCAGTTAATTTCCATTATCATAAACAGGGAGATAAAAGAGCCTTATAATCATCTCTGGTTTGCTTTAGGTAGCACAAGAAATCTCGAAATCAGGCATATCAGGAGTCCATTTGGAGTTGGCTTCATCCATCTCATCTATATTTTGGTTATTAGGTGTTGGGCTGCATACACACCATCTATCTGAAGCACATTTAAAACACATCCACCAGAGAATTGTGGGAACTGTAGTTTGTTAGAGCTGGTAGGAATTATAGCTCTGTGAGGCACTACTGTTCCCTGAATTCTTTGGGGGAAGCCATGTACTTTAAATGTGACCTTTTTTTTGTCAGCAGAGGCCAATCAAGGGAAGAATCAAATTACTATTGTTGAATAGTCTCTAAGCTCTTTTTTTTTGTCCTAAAATTACTGTATCTCTCTTAAGTCAGTCAGAAAAAGCAGACTTTTCATAGTTAAGTGTCCACTGACAGCATCTGCATCAACACAAAAGACAGACCCACAACATTAAAGGAGTTTGATGCAAGCAAGAAGTCGCTCCACTGGCCCTGAAAGCTTGTCTGGAATCGATACAGCCTGCATTGATCCTTCGCCTTATAAGACGATATCCGAAGCTTGCGAGAAGAAAGTTGTTAAGGTTGCTTAATTGATATTAATGTAACATCTCAGTGGTGTTGGACTAACCACATGCAGATGCCTGTGAGATTTTCACAGACTGTGGACTAATTATATGTGTCTCCTGTTGTCGCCGAGCTGTGTTGATATCCAATCTACTAAATGTTAGCACCACACTGCTAATAAACAAAGGACACATTTGACATATTTGTCATCAGCTTGTTCTTCAAATACCTGAAAGGCTGTCACATAGATATAGGACATAGGACAAAGAGCATAGGCAGCAGCCTTCTACTGAATCAGACCATTAGTCCATCTAATTCAGTACTGTCTGCACCAACTGGCAGCAGCTCTTCAGGATTCCAAAGAAGGGATATTTCCTAGTCCTTCCTGGAGATGCCAGGGATTGAACCAGGGACCTTCTGCATGCAAAGTAGAGACTCTTCCATTGAGCTATGGTCCTCCCTCATATAATGGGCCTAAGATACATGTGGTGGGTTTCCATTGAACCTTAGGAGCAATTTTTGGATGGTAAGAGTGGTTCAACTGAAGGTGTCGAAGGCGTTCAGGCAGAGGCTAGACATCCATTGCTTGGGCGTTCTCTAGCTCTGGATTTCCTACATTGAGCAGGGGGTTGGAGCAGATGGCAGTCAAGACCCCTTCCAACTCTACACTAGTGGGCAAAATTGTGGAAACCTTTTGGGGAAAGTGTATTTCTGAGGTTTAATGGCTCATAATACCACTTTTTTGGAGTAATACCATAAAATTATATATCAATGGAAAGACAATTGAATGAAGAATGTAATGCAATTATCTGTACAGTGGTACCTCATGTTGTGAACCGTCCCCTTTACGAATTCTTCAGGTTACGTGCTCCGCTAACCTGGAAGTAGATGCCCCTTCTTGCAAACTTTGCCCTGGGATGCGAGTGGAAATCGCACTCTAGCGGTGCGGCAGCAGCGGGAGGCACCATTAGGGAAAGGGCGCCTCATGTTACGAACGGTTTCTGATTACAAATGGTACTCCGGAACAGATTAAGTTCGCAACCGGAGGTACCACTGTATTATATAAAAAGTTATAGCCAAATAAGGGACGCGGGTGGCGCTGTGGATTAAACTACAGAGCCTAGGGCTTGCCGATCAGAAGGTCAGCGGTTCGAATCCCTGCGACGGGGTGAGCTCCCATTGCTCGGTCCTAGCTCCTACCCACCTAGAAGTTCGAAAGCATGTCAAAGTGCAAGTAGATAAATAGGTACCGCTGCAGCGGGAAGGTAAACGGCGTTTCCGTGTGCTGCTCTGGTTTGCCAGAAGCGGCTTTGACATGCTGGCCACATGAACTGGAAGCTGTATGCCGGCTCCCTTGGCCAATAATGCGAGATGAGCGCCGCAACCCCAGAGTCGTCCGCGACTGGACCTAATGGCCAGGGGTCCCTTTACCTTTACCTATAGCCAAATAACCAGAAAAAGAGAGCACAACTTGCTTAGGTTGCTTTCCTTCATTTGAATGTAGCCAATGAGCATGAGTGTTTAGAGAGCCAATCAGGTGTTATGAACCATCAAACCTCAGAAATACACTTTTTCCAAAAGGTTTCCACAATTTTGGCTACTAGTGTATGATTCTAAGTTCAGCCTATGATCAGCCATTAGTTGCACTCTTAACATTGCTGTGCATCCCATAGGTTATCGAAAAGTTGTCACTACATGTTTTCTATTGCTTGCCAATTCCAGGGTGTTCCTTACCACATCCCATGTGTTTCTTGCCACACTTCCCACTTCTATCCCTAATAGGGATAGTTATTTTTGGTCTACCATATGTGGTCTTTTGTGGAACTCTCCTGACACCTTTAACCATTTATTTGAAAGCAGAACAATTCTTGGCCCCAAACCTTTAAAAGAATTTCTGAACATGGATCTAAGTTCCGTGCCAGGGAAGAACCTCACAGTCCTTTGCTATGGATTTGCAGTTATGTCTAGAGGCGAATATAACAGCAGGGCTTCCTCACGGCCATCTGCTTAGTTTATGAACAATAGCTCAGTCCTTCTGAATGCTCAGCCAATCTAGACCCAATCAGGATAAGGGTCGTGACTCCAAAACCGAAGAGAAAAGCTTGCAGAGCTTTGCTTCCTGTTTCACCAAAGACATAAATTTACTCAGTGCTAAACTTCACCAGACCCATAAAAATTTGATGGGTCACAGAGAATCCAAACTTTATTTTGAAGGCCAAAAGAGATGGAAAACATACCACTCTCAACGCCATCCAATCCCACATGATTTGTTGGCTGGCTGATCTCTTTCTTTTAAAAAATCCCATAATAATTCCATTTACGACTCTGAATTGGAATTTCCAGTTAACAAAGGTCTTTGTGAGGATGATCCATGCAGACCAAGGCCAACTGAATTACTGTAATGCTGAGCGCATTTAATTCTCAGAAATAGTGGTTCCAGTATAGCTTTCAACTAAGCAGAACCCTTTACATGGGAACATAGGAAGTTGCCTTATAATGAGTCAGGTAGACAAACTGAAGGAAGAAGCCCTTCAACAACACAAGCAAATAACCAAGTCAAGAAACAAAAAACGCCCCCCTCCGAATAATAAAATAATAATAAGACACCTAAGATCATAATTGTTGTTGATACAAAACATCTCTTTCTTTGTGGTCAACAATCCAAGCAATATACATTGCTATGCATCGTTTTGTGTCTGTTAAAACTGTGGGTTTTTTGGTATATACACTTTGACATAACTTTGTTAGTGTATCTGGAGACATTTCTCTTGAGTTCTCAGGTGGGCGCCGTTGTGGGCCGCCTTCCTGAAGATGATGGTGCTGCTTTGTTTACAAAAACCACGGCCTCAGCAGAAGCTGGAGGGAGCACTCCAGCTCCCTCGTGATACAGAGAAGCAATGGTCAAAGCTTGCTTGTCCTCAAGGGCGCCTGTGCAGCGCAGGCCAGGCTGATGCTGGGACACATGCCTGGAGGCCGGAGGATGAAGGTGGTGGTGGCTGGATGTTGCCATGGCCATGCGCAACATGGGGGATCTGTGCTGCATGGCAGCACCCACAAGTATTGCTGCTTCGCACAGTGAGTGGCCTGCAAAGAAACAAGGGTATAAAACAGCAGGATTTCAAGATGCAGCCTTGAAGAGTACGTAAATGGGGAGTAAATGGGGAGTACTTTGCTCCCCATTAATGAGAGAAGGTGCTGGGGGGGGGGAATCTGAATCTCCCTATAGAAGAAGAAGAAGAAGAGTTTGGATTTGATATCCCGCTTTATCACTACCCGAAGGAGCCTCAAAGCGGCTAACATTCTCCTTTCCCTTCTTCCCCCACAACAAACACTCTGTGAGGTGAGTGGGGCTGAGAGACTTCAAAGAAGTGTGACTAGCCCAAGGTCACCCAGGAGCTGCATGTGGAGGAGTGGAGACGCGAACCCGGTTCACCAGATTATGAGTCTACCACTCTTAACCACTACACCACACTGGCTATAAGATGGTGTAGCCCAGTATCTTGTCACATGGTTTTGGTTTCAAGATGGTGGTGGTGTCAGCGTCTGGGTTGGTGACTGAGCCGATGAAAAAAGCATTGATTATAAATATGTGCCAGTAAACGGTAAGAGACCCATGTGCCAGTCCAGTGAAAATGCGAAAAAAATGCATAACTAAATCTCAGCAAGTTTGAACTACGAATGTGAGTCATTAAGGTTCATATTCTACGGTTGCCATGGGTCTGGAATTTCCTGGATATAGCAGGAAGCACTGTCCGGGTTGAAAATGCATGGGAAAATCTGAATGTAATGAGAAAAATCACATAATCTTTGCCAAAAGCTTAACAACTTTTGTGTCTGGATTTTCACTTTTGAAATATGGCAATCCTATCATATTCATATCAATGAAATGAATACCATATATAAAAAATACCATGCATCTGTAGAGTTAATGTACAAACTTAAAGCAGAACTACAGTTAATGTTGCAAGGCAGTAGTACTTAGTAGATTGAACCTGGGATCTTTTGCCTGCAAAGTAGATTCTCCACCTCTAAGCTGCAGCTCTTTCCGTTTCCAGTACGCTCGAGTGCCCCTGTCGTTCACATATGCTGAAATTGGCTTGTACTCGAGCCCTTGTGTGATTCAAATTATATTAATTACTATCCAAACAGAGGCAATTCTTCTGTATCATATGTTAAATCATTCTTTAGTACGTTGCTAAACAGAAATCTCACTTATATTCGCAAGAAAGCCATGCCAGGGAAAACGGTAACTGTGCCAAAGCCACCCGTCATAACTGATCACGTAAATTCACTCTGACATCTAAACACATTTTCTTGAAAGCAGTGATGGCATTAAAGTTCAAACATCTCTGACTGGCGGTGCGCATTTACTTAGCTTGCAATCTGCACATGTCGTTCAAAGCGAGTGCCCTTCCCCTGCTCACATTTTGAACTGGGAATATTTTAAGGTTCTACGACTTGAAATTCCTCCAACAGGCACAAGGTGGTAAGTGCTTTGTTAGCAGTTGATATGTCTGTTCGTTGCTGAAACTGACTTGAACTTTAAGCAAATGGGCATATAATTTACGGAAGAGCACTGTGGCTACTGCTCACTCAGGCCCAGAGTGAAGCATGTCGCATGTAAATGGGATCTTTACAAAAGCAAATCAAGTTAATCCAGTTACAGGTAGATAGCCGTGTTGGTCTGTCATAGTCAAAACAAAATAAAATAAAAAAAATTCCTTCCAGTAGCACCTTAGAGACCAACTAAGTTTGTTCTTGGTATGAGCTTTCGTGTGCATGCACACTTCTTCAGATACACAGAGTTAATCCAGTTAATTGCAAATTAATCCAGTTGTTGCAGAGGTAAAAAAACCTCTGACAATTGGGGGATAAAAATTTTCCTTGGGAACAACAGGCCAACCAATGCCCAGCATGACTAAACCACTTCTGGTGCAACATAACACTGATGAAAGCCAAAGTGCACAGAAATGACGTTTACCTTTCCACCACAGTGGTACCTATTTATCTACTTGCACTGCCATGCTTTCAAACTGCTAGGTTGGCAGAAGCTGGGATAGAGCAACAGGAGCTCACCCCATTGCGGGGATTCGAACCACCGGCCTTCTGATCGGCAAGCCCAAGAGGCTCAGTGGTTTAGACCACAGCGCCACCCACGTCCCATTGATGAGAAGTCTATCCATGATGTTGTAAGATCTGTGAAAGTCACCACTTAATGTCACTTTATTTATTTTTTTAAATTAATTTTTATTAGTTTTACAATATTTGTCTGGCCCCGATTCAGGCCAGCTCACTTATATTACAATCATTGTCTTGCTTCCTCACGTCCACTCCATTGTTTTCCATCTATTTGCATATAACAATTTTTAACAGGTTCCTAATTGCATAATCAAATAATTATTTTCCTAAATATCAATCTTCAATCTTCAAACTTCTCATATCTTAGCTCACTTATATATCTTCATCTGCATCCCTCTTGCCTCCCCCGGTCCCTGGGAACACAGCTTTTATTTGCAATATTAACTACTTATCATACTTATCATATTTAAAATGAAGAATACTTATCCTTCACTATGTTTCATAGTATTTAATCAGTCCCTGGCGTGTCCATAAATCAAAAACCATAAGTCCATAAATCAGGCAATATTTTAACAGTTCTTATCCTATACCTGCTTGTTCTGAAACCCAGAACCAGAGTGAGTCCTGCAATGTATCCTCCAAAGTGGCATTCTCCAAAATCTGCGGCCAGCCTTCCCATTTCATATTCAGATCGTCTCGGCTTCTCTTCCGCTGCTTGTCAGTAGGTATCAGTTTGCTGTTTTTTCTTATGATTCTTCTCTTACTTCTTGAAGTAGCAACTCCTTTTTTCTTCCGATTGAAAAATCTCTTCTTGCAGCTGGTATTTGCCAAAATAAGCTTTCGTTGTCCAGCCTTGACGAATCCTGTCACTTCCTTGGTTGTTTGTACATCTGGTTCAGCCGGCACAGTGTTTGGATTTTGCCTTATCTCATCCGCCGCCTTTCCCATAGCATTCCTCTCTCTCAATTCTGCAATATACTCCTGCATCTTTTCCAGCACAGTTTGCCATGTAATTTCCGGTTTCATCGCCATTTTCTTTGATCACAGTTCAAAAGGTTTTTTTATACTTTTAAAACTTTTAAAACTTTTCACAACTTTTTCCTCTTGAAAGACTTCACAAAATTTTTAACTTAAAAATAATCCACAAATCTGTCACAGTTCCTTCTGCTTCCCCCAGGACCAGGGGAGGCTCAGGGGTTAATTTAAAGCCGTATAACAAAGGATTCAATTCAGTCCTTTTCAATGCATCTGTAACTATTTCCTGTTTCACTGTATCAATGGAAAGGAACGGACCTCCGTGTTTTCGTTCCAATCCAGTCCAAATTTAGTCCCAATTTCAATTTTATTGCATTTTACTCACAGTTCCAAATTGCAGGTCTTGGAGAAATCAGCGCGCTCCAAGGAGACGGTCTCGCAGCTTCGCCTGACGGGGAGTTAGCGGACCCTGAGGCTCCGCCGCCCGCTCACGCTCGGGAGCCCTTGCTGTGGTCTCCCGGGGAGCAGGACCGGCGTCCGAGCCTATGCAGGTCCTTTAGACCCCGGGACGCCCTTCCCGGGGGTTTTGGGGGTCGCGGCGCTGGCGCGATGTCCCCTTTTCCCAGTCGGACGGGGGAATGTCAAGAGCGACATGTCCCCCCGACCGTCCCCTCCGGCGCGCCGACCAGAAGACTTAATGTCACTTTAGACCAGAAATTCCTAAACTAAATTGGCATGCTGCCCCCTTTTCAGAAAAAAAATTACTCCATGCCCCCTTACCTTCTTTAAGCAAACAAACTGAAAGATGCAGTGATAGATATGCATTCTTTTGTGTATGTATATTTCTTTCTACCTATGTCCTACAACATAGTAAAGCTGAAATCCACTTCCTGGGCCTGGGTGAAGCTGAAAAGGCCAAGCCCAGGAAAACCCCTCGCCTTCAGCACAACCACCAGATTCAGGGGAGGTGTTGTTGCCATCCTGTAACGGTGCCCAACTTGGCGGGAGGTGTCATTACACAGCAGATGAAACATGTACAAATTGTTTTTCAAAATTTTCCTCTTTCTTTATGCTTCCACTGTGCCCATATTTTCATTCAACGCCCTTTAATTGCACCCAAGGCTACTACTGCCTTGCTGGATCATTCCAGCACCCCCCAAGGAACAGTATCGACCACTTTGGGAAGCAGTGCTTTACACAGTTGTTGAATACACATGAACGAACTAGCCTACACCGACAACTGGGAAACACTGGCCTGAAAGCGAGATGAGCGCCGCAACCCCATAGTTGCCTTTGACTGGACTTAACCATCCAGGGGTCCTTTACCTTTAGACTTCTCATCACTTTATCATCCACTATTTTTGTTTATTTGTTTGTAAAACATCTGCATTGGCTGCGCATTTCTATCGGACCAGTTTCAAGGTTCTTGTGTCAATACACAAAGCCCTGAAGAACTTGGGTCCAGGACCATCTGAGCCCATATATCCCACCCCAATCACTGAGATCATCTGAAGCAGCGCTATTAGTTGTTCCCCATGCTGCAGAGGCCCAACTAGTTTCAACCAGAAGTCAGGAATTGGATGGTGTTGGTCCTGTGCTGTGGAATGCTCTTCCAGCAGAGATTTGGCAGGGATCTTCGCTTTTGGCATCTCTTGAATACCCTTTTATGCCAACAGACCTATGTGTTTGTTTTATTTTTACTGACTGATCAATCGATTAGCCAGTTGCTTGAATGATTATTCATATTGTTTTTAATGGTGTTTTATGTTCTACACCGCCCTGATACATGATGATACGGTGGTATAGAAATACTGTAATAAATAAGAGAAATAACTGTTTGTTAATTGCCCAATAACTTGAGTTCTGTATCTGGCATACAACCAAATCCTTTAAAAACAATTAAAACACTAAATCCATAATGACAATATACATTTTTAAAAATAACACAGAACACCTCGTGTTTGCCTGAAAATGACTTCAGGAATTCTCTTTGATGATATATTTGGGGTTCGGGAATTAAAGAATCATCCCTGCTACCTCTATATTAGCAGAGCATCAAACGCAAGATGACTAGAAGTGTGCGTTGTTGGGGGGGGGGAGCAGAGAAAGTGGATTGAAATTATTTTCAGATCTTTTCCCCCTCCTTCCTTTGAAAATTCAGGTGAAGTTAATTAGATGGAATAGTAGCAGCTTCTGATCTGCAGCAGCTTCTCTTTCATCTTACCTCTCCATTAAAAATAAATGTATTCTCATTTCTAGTTTGAAGAAAGAGAAAAGGGGAGGGAGGAGCGAGGGAATGAGGGAGGGAGGAGGGTAACCTGGGCACCCAGGTCCTGAAGTTCCCCAGATTAATTAAACTTTTCTGGTAAGATCTGAGGGCACTGGGAACTGCAAGTAACAAATTAATGAGAATTTAGGAACTAATGGTCCATTGTGAGGATGGTCAGTGGAAGGAATGGTTCACAATCTCAAAGAAATTGTACAATATTAATACGCTTCGTAATTTCATTAACATCCTAAATGTGTTCGGCTTAAAACGTTGAGAGCAGCAAGGATGTGGAGATATGATAGGTGTTTCCCTTAATCACGTCTGACAATCTCAGTCAGTCAAGACTCCACATTAACCCTACAGCTCATTAATCACATTTAAGTCACCCCCATTCATCATGATTAAGAACACCCTGCTGCTATCCTAATGGATATTAAAATATTAATAAAGTCGAGTTGGGCAAGGATCGTAGGCTGCCTTTTTAGATTGCATGTGCCTTGGGACAGAGACCTGTCTTCTTGTCACACTGTAAAGCACCATGCATACTGATAACACTTATATGAATAAATGCAGGCCCATCCTTTATTTCCAGGGAATGGACGATGAAACATTTCTGGTGCAGGAAATTTAACAAAATTAACTGGGTCTTTTGTATCAGAGATTTGTAAGATGGTCACCTCCTCGTTCTCAAATTATACTACTGCCCTGCAGAGCCTGAATAGAGTAGGTAGGATATATTTTAAGGGTGCACACGAGCCCAAAGATTCATCTTGTACATGTATCTAAAAATTCTGATCTGTTTCTTAGCCACTCTCTTTGTTCTCTCCTCTTCAATCTATGCTCTGGGTTCCAAGCCACTCTATATAAAAGCTGTGGGTGCCCCATTCACTATATTAGGGAACCAACTGGCTAGAACTTTCCCCCCTTTTGACCAAAGTGGTTAAAATCAGGGCTGATCCGCTCCAATTAAGTCTGCCAAATTGTAAGTACATAGATACATGCAAGGGATTTTATGCAAGCGTTCAGATCACCCCCAGGATAGGGGATACAAGTCCTTGCCATTCGCATGATGATATCCCATGCTGTGCTAATTACAAAGGAATGGAACACTTTATTTTTTAAAAAATTTAAAAAAATTATTTGTAAGTTTAACAAGGAGAAAGGTGAAATAAAATGAAAGGAGAGAAAGGAGGAAGAGAAACAGAAAAAAAGCAAGATACAAATAATACAGTACTATTAACAACACTAGACTACTACCAGTTCACATTGTAGACATGATGCCCATCAGTGCACAAATCTTACAGAAAAGTTCATATAAACCCCCCAGATGTCCAATAGGTATCCGCATCCGCATGAAATTGATATCTATATGAAATACGTTTCAATGTCGCCAGGGCAGTGAGGGCCTCAGACCATGGCACAATAGACAGTGGGTATTTATCCTTCCAGGCTCAAAGTATAAGTCTCTTAGCTACCATAAGGACTCACAAAATCCACTTTTGTTGTCAATCTGTTAATCCCCATGCTACAGGAGGGAACACATTTTCCCAGCAATGAAATGTTGTTGCTGAGCCCTAAGAAAATATGATTTCCTAAAAAAAACCCCACCGTATTTACTAGCTGAAGGAAATTACATTTGAGTCCTCCTTCAAGTATAAGAGAAAGGGCACACTCGTGAGGTAGAACAGAATGAGAGAGGTTTGCTTCTGAATTCCATCGCTGCTGCCACCATGTTGACTCTTCTGAATCTGAAACCAAATATGTGGAAAAGGGGGTAAACCTGTTAGCAGGTTGCCTTTAATTCTCCTTAAAAGCATGCAGCATGGACAACCGATTAGGCAAATGAGAGAGTCAGATCCTGAATGAACAAAGTACTGAGTTACCTCCAAAGTTCAAATTCCAGACTTTTATTAAACAATTCAAAACAGAGGGAATGAAAGAAAGAACAGTCTGCATTGAAAATAAAACGAAGAACGGTATCTAAACTGATATATTCTCCAAGGAAGATTCAGTAACTTTCAAGCAGAATATCTTTCATGGATGTTCATCCAGGAAACAGACACAAGGAAACATCTGAAATATATTGGTGTTATGTATGCAGGCATTGTATGCATGCAATGCAGGCCTAGGCCTTCAGGCCTCCTGGTGCTCAGGAGCTTCATCTGCATAACAAAAGACAGAGAGGATTCTAAAACCCTCCAATGACATTGTTAGTAGCTGGCAGGCTGCCAATCCCTGCTGAGATAGGACCAGTGTTGCGATTCGCTAATATACCTATATATATATATTTTGCCTGGGCTGGCTTAAGGTATATATACTGGGCCATGTCCCTGTTTGTCAGTCTTTTTCTTCTTGTTCCTGGTATTCCAATAAATCCTTTTGGAGTTGGATCTCAGTCTTGGGTCATGCCTGAATCCACCTACACTTCAATTATGTTCAAGGGAGAAACGATATTCAATCAAAATGCAGTAAAAGAATACGTGTGGTGTCTGCCCTTTTATGGAAATGGGTACTTAGTCCTTGTCATTCACAAGGTTTAGGGGAGGAGAAGTGTAAATTGGGTTCCTGTTAGACAGAAGGAAAACAAGCCTCTCGATTTTCCTTTTGAATGAGCTAAAATATTAGGGTAGTTGTTGGAATCATCCAAATATATTGATAGATTAAGGGTTTTGTGCTCCTTTATTCATTTTAAGCTGGACAAAAGCTGTGTACACACCGTAATATTCATGTGCACAAATCTATTTTTCCCCTTTCATTCACACGTCAGCACTTTCAACTGAACTCGGTCTCAGTGTTTCCCATCCACATTATTAGGCGGTATTTGAGAGAGTGTATTTGCCCTTTAGTTGTTGTCCCCTCAGTTGGTACTTCCTTGCTCTCCCTGAGTTCCAGAAACGTCAGGTCCATTGTAGACCTGCTCACTGGTATTTGTTTGCCTGTGCACAAGGGCAATCTTTTTATTAATTTTTGAGATAGTAGTTTTCAAGTATACCTGACTTGCACAAAACAGTGGGCTAAAAAACAAAAATGTGCCTGTGTTGCTCCTGGTCCCACCAGCAGCCTGCTGAGGAGTACATCACCCACAGAAGTTAGGATTGTAGTGATATATAGCATCCAGCAAGATGTCACCACACAAGTAGAAAACAACAACAAACCCACACAAAGTGCTTCAGCATGTTCACGGTTGGGTTACATGCAATTTTACATGCCTCTTACCATATTACCTGCTGATAAGGAAAATACAAATTAAATGGGGGAGAAATGCAGGCCACCACATCTTGCAGACATGTAAAACAAAGCATGCAAGCATGGGATGCATCAAAACTGTGGTTTGTGTACAGTCACAGGAAGGGTTTTATATTCCACCCAGAGAGGTGGACCTTGAGAGTTGATGCAATAATGGTTCCTTTTGCCCTAGTGTCCTATTGCGCCAATATCACTCAATATATTGTGAAGTTGGCCTTGCGAGTGGTGGCCGTCAGCTCTCATTTTGTCTTGCTCTGCAACGTTCTACTTTAGTGTTCTTATCTGGACAATTTGTATACCATCCACTTCCTAAATAATCTGATTTGAGCCTGTCCTCTCTTACTGATTCGATTTTGGCTCCTCCGCCGCACTGGCAGCCTCTAGATCTGCAGGTGAATGCAAGAACTTCTCTTCCGGGCCTTCTCTTTACTTTTCCAAGATTCATGTTGAAGCACCTCACTGCCGAATTAGGCTTTGGGAGGCAGAGCTCTGAACGGAAGACACTTTCCCTTCCAGCTCAGCAAGAAACAGCTCTCGGAGCCCTTCTTAGTTCTCGGGTTGCTACTGCGTCCCGTGGATATCTGGCATTTTGTGGTGAAGGCATGAGAAATCTCTGCCTTCCACCTCCCTGCTCAGCAGTAGCACTGCGGGTGAAAAATGTGCACTTTTCATGCCTGCTTACCCACTGCCTTTGTGCATTCTCAAGATAAGCTGCATCTGCCAGCGGCTGCTCGTTAATCACATCCACAGCCAGCCTGTGGACTAAAGCAGGCCTGAAGCGGGCCTACCTTTTCGTTTCCTGGCATCTGGGCACCACCAAGGGGCCCGGGCAGGCAAGTGTGGCTGGCTGAATGGCAGATGTGGAAGAGACAGGGGGGAGGAGGCAGAGAGGAGGAATAATCTTGGCTACTTTTGTACCCTGAAAGCCCATTTCAACTGGAGTTTCTCAAGCGGAGAATGCAGATAAATAAACCCACCTAGGTTTTAGCCCAGTTACTTTGACGACAGCTCTTTGAAATGCACCAAGTGTTCCCTTGCTTTATTTATTTCTTTTCTCTTCTCCTGGACTACAAGCAAGCCAGTGTTTTCCAATTAAAGCAGGAGGCAAGGGGGAAGGGATTGGGGGAATCGCAGGAGAGGCCTTGCGGCGCATCTTCCTCTGACAACAGACAAATCGCGCCTCCTTTTTTATGTTCCGATTGGATATATTAGTTCCAAAGCGTTGATACGCATTTGTATTTTGAATGCTCTTTTGAACAGTTGACTTAGGCTGCCAGCTAAGCACGAGAGCAGAGAGTTCGAAGATGCGGGTGTATTGGAACAGATCCTGTCAGTTAATGGACCCGGATATTGTGAAAAAAAATCCCCAATTGATTCCCACAATGGAGAGCTTGCTCATGGCCCCAAACTTGGGTGTAGAAAGTGATCGGAGAGGAACACAGAGCTGTTGCTGTTTAGTATGTCAGCATGGACCCGTTTTGTCTCATTTCTTTTCCCACCATCCTCTTTCTCCAAAATTGATTTCTTTCAAGCTTTCAGGGCCTGGTAGCAGAGCTTTGGCTCTGACACTCTGAGGGAATTCAAAGTGTTATGCAAACATTTAGGATGGAATTAAGACTCTAAATCCCCGTGAAATGGAGATGGTTGACTTCGCCACTTTAGATAAAAATGCAGTGTTTGCACAGCCTGTTGGAGAGATGAGATGTTTTATCCTGGACGGTGTTGGCTTTGAATTAAGTGTGCTTATGTTGCGATAATCGGGTACAGCAGCAAGTTCAGGTGCCAACGGTGCTGGGCAAAAGACAATGTGTAGGTACAAGCAGCGGGCAATAAGTCCCAGGAGCAGGAAGAGGATAGTGGGAGATGGTACATATTTACAACGGTCATCATTCAGATATGTGGGGATGCTTCCATTGTGAGAGAATCACAATCTGAAAATGACAAAAGGGTGAGGTGGGTTAAAGGGATGGAGGCAAAGAAGTGGGACAGAAAGGGAAACAATCTAGCATGCACAAAATTTCCTGAGGCAAAGGCCTCTCACTTCTCCTTAGCTCCCCTGTCTCTTTGCCTTCAGGGAGCCTTGTCCAGCTTGGTGCAGAGATGGGGGGGCAATTTGCCTCCTGAGCTTGAGGTGCCCCAGATGTACACTGAAAGGTTGTTGTTGGACACAGAGGCTTAAGCTATTGTCAGGCCAGATTTTTAAGCCGATGAGCAAATTTAAAAAAAGAAGAAGATAATTTGGTCCCCAAATCAGCAGCCCTTCATCATTATTAAGAACACATCACATGGCTTATTGCACCAGCTGTCCTAAATACTGATGCTGCCCCAATTTGTTTCCTTTCTGCTGGTTTCTCACATTGCATTGTAAACGCTGCAGCCAAAACCTGGAAGCGGTGGGAACTACAGCTAGCTTTGCTGGGGTTGCAAACCTCGCTAGAACTCCAGGCAATTAGAGTGCTGAGAGACTGCGATCGAGAAGGTTAAAGGGAGTAGGGAAGAAGAGAATCAGCCAAAAGCTCTGAGGGCCTTCTGGCGGTTCCTTCACTGCGAGAAGTGAGGTTACAGGGAACTAGGCAGAGGGCCTTCTCGGTAGTGGCGCCCGCCCTGTGGAACGCTCTCCCACCAGATGTCAAGGAAATAAACAACTATCTGACTTTTAGAAGACATCTGAAGGCAGCCTTGTTTAGGGAAGTTTTTAATGTTTGATGTTTTATTGTGTTTTTAATATTCTGTTGGGAGCCGCCCAGAGTGGCTGGGGAAACCCAGCCAGATGGGCGGGGAATAAATGAATGAATGAATATTCTTATTCTTATTCTTATTATTGCTGGGGAAACCCAGCCAGATGGGCAGGCTATAAATAATAAATTATTATTATTGTTGTTGCAAACAGCTTCGTGACCGAAAGCACTAGGCATGCTGGCCAAAAACATATATAAGGCTTATATTATCTTATGGTGATAATATTTCTGGAGGAATTTAAGAAATCATGAGGAATTAAAGAAACAGTAAGTGGCAAAGAAGCAAACTTGCCTAAGGTAACAAAGCATCTTATGACAGTGAAGGTGCTGAGGTATAATTATATTGCACCTTTTTTACTTCCGTGAGAACTGCCTGCATTAACCTTTTCTGCAGAAAGAAGCACGGCCTCCCCCCCTTTTTTTTGGCTGCAAATCTTTATCCAGTTCCTTTCACCAGGACCAAAGCTGACTTTGACAAAGGAGAGATCTTCTGACCCTGCGTAATAATAGAAAAACTGGATATCATCCTATTGCAAAATTAGATCTTTGCCCTCAATCCCCTTCAGGTTTGAGGCTGTCTCTGTCAGCAGAAGTTATATGAAATGTTATTGCTCTTTTCCCTCCGCAGAATAGACATCTCCCCCCCCCCCCGTGATGTTTCCTAAGCAACGGGGAAACGGCTCAGATTCAAGCTAGGAAACCAATAAGGAAAGCGGTCAAGTCAATGAGGCTTAAGCTATTGTCAGGCCAGATTTTTAAGCCGATGAGCAAATTTTTAAAAAGAAGAAGATAATTTGGTCCCCAAATCAGCAGCCCTTCGTCATTATTAAGAACACATCACATGGCTTATTGCACCAGCTGTCCTAAATACTGATGCTGCCCCAATTTGTTTCCTTTCTGCTGGTTTCTCACATTGCATTGTAAACGCTGCAGCCAAAACCTGGAAGCGGTGGGAACTACAGCTAGCTTTGCTGGGGTTGCAAACCTCGCTAGAACTCCAGGCAATTAGAGTGCAGAGAGACTGCGATCGAGAAGGTTAAAGGGAGTAGGGAAGAAGAGAATCAGCCAAAAGAGGAGAAGGTGGGTGGAAGCGACAGTTTTCTCTCAAGGGTGATTGAATTCCTGTTAGGATTTTTGAGACAGTGCTCGGATTACAGGGGTGCCAGGGGGTCTCCCTTAGGTGCTGTCCTTTGAAAACTACAAGAAAGGTGTGATTTGGGTGGGGTCAGGGAGTGGGGCTTGTGGATTTCATCGCATCTGCACCAGGCTCTGCTCAGACCTTGGTGCACATGGGACCAAGCACTCCCCACCTCCCCCCGGGAAAAGTGCCGCACCATCTCCAGAGGAGGAAAAACCCCTCAAAGATAATAATAATAATAATAATAATAATAATAATAATAATAATAATAATAATAATTTATTATTTGTACCCCGCCCATCTGGCTGGGTCTCCCCAGCCACTCTGGGCGGCTTCCAGCAAATATTAAAATGTTACAGATTAAAAACTTCCCTAAACATCCCTAAACAGGGCTGCCTTCAGGTATTTTCTGAATGTTATGTAGTTGTTGATCCCTTTGACCTCTGATGGGAGGGCGTTCCACAGGGCGGGCGCCACTACTGAAAAGGCCCTCTGCCTGGTCCCCTGTAGCTTTGCTTCTCGCAGTGAGGGAACCGCCAGAAGGCCCTCGGCGCTGGACCTCAGTGTCTGGGCTGAACGGTGGGGGTGGAGATGCTCCTTCAGGTATACAGGACCGAGGCCGTTTAGGGCTTTAAAGGTCAGCACCAACACTTTGAATTGTGCTCGTTGCAGAATTCCCAAAAAAATAGACCAGAGGCAATTGTACTTCATCCAGCAGAGCTTTACTGCTACTGAAGGCAAATGAGCATAATGGTCACAAATCCAATGCATTCAGGATTGGCACAGTCCTTAAAAATCCAGTTGCAGCACTTACAATAAAACTTACAATGACTTATAATAAAACTTAAACTTAACACTAAGCATACAGAACAGAACACATCAAAGAGATAGAAGAGAAAGTAAGTGAAACCCGGCTCCTCTTGGACTGATTATTATAGTCAGCATGACCTTGACAGAAAGATAACAGAACCAGTGGCGGAGCTTCAAGCTCCGGCGGTGGGGGTGGGGGGGCGGAGAGCGGGCGGGGCTGTCACGTGTCCCAGGACCGTGGTGCGCCACCTGTAGCGGCGTGGCGCCCAGCGCCGGGGGGGGCAGCTGCGATGGCACCCCACCGGGATCGTGCGCTCCCCCCACACCCCAGTTCCTCCGCCAGTGAACAGAACCAGTTTAAACCAGATGTACCCAGCTTCCCAGAAGAAATAACCCAAACAAGAACCTTCTGCCTGTTTCTTTCATATAGAAAGAAAACTTTCCAGAACCCTCTTTAACTAAGCAGAACAGGAAAGATCTCTACACATCAGATCAATACTTTCTGTACTAAGAAATGCAAACTGACACAAAGAACTGGTGCAATCATAGGAACATTGGAAGCTGCTTTATACCAAGTCAGACCTCAGGGCCACCTAGCTCAGCATTATCTGTTGGCATCTGACCTCCACAGATCTGCCCGGAGATGCCAGGGATTGAACCTGGGGACTTCTGCATGCAAAGCAGATGCTCTACCACTGAACTATTGCTTGGTTTTGAGTTTTTCTATTGTTGTAAACCCCTGCGATTTTTTTTAACAATACAGCAGTATATGAATATTTTTATAAATAAAAAATAAAACAAGCTAAGGTCCTTCATACTGTTTGGATCAATTTTTGTATTTATCCTTTGGAAAGGGGTAAGTTCACTCCATCCAATGTGGTGCTTATTTTGTGGAGGATTCATCAAATTGCATTGATTGATTGATTATTTAATTTCTATTCCACTTAACATATTAAAAATACCTCTAAGCAGTGTACAAAACACTGAAGCAACAACAGACAACTTAAACAAAATGTTACAAAAAATACAGCGTTAAATACAAAAATGTTACTAATATCTATAAAAATAAATACCAATTTATTTTCCTTCTGATGCACTCTCCCTCTCAGCCTCCAGGGTCTAAACAAACTCTCACCCACAAAAGTCTCACTCCTGGAAACAGCGGACATCACTCTAGACTTGCATTTTATGGGCAAGCCCAAAGAAGATGGTACTTCCTCAGGCTTCCCACAGCTGTGTCCCATTCAAACAGTTCCAGGTGCAACAGGTTTGTTGAGCTTCCCAGGGGATCCAAAGGACAGGAAAGGCCTCCCCTCTACTCTCACCTCTTTCTTCACCCTCTGTCCTCTCCTCCTCCTCCTCCTCCATGGAGTTGCAGTTCCTCCTGACCGGGGTTTCCCTCAAGCTGCAAGGGCCATCAAAATGAAGGCATGATGCACTCTCAGGAGCTCTGTGTGAGAGCAGGGCTCTTAGTGCTCCCGTGTCAGGTTCAATTACGGCTTCTCTAGATGTGAAAGCTTAAAATACCCTCTTGAACAGCGGCACAGGCCCTTGGGGCAGGGAGAGATGTTTGGGAGATGGGCTTCTTAACTGCCACGGGTAAAGACTTTCCCACTTATGTAAGACAGACTGGCAGAAGATGGAATGCACTTCGTTGTTAATGTCAGACACAAAAAATGTCCTCTGAGAGATTAAAGGAAAGACAAATAGATTTGTTGATACCCATTACAGGAGAGCTGCTGGATGTGGAAATATGTAAGCTCTCCCATCTCTGCCCAGCTCTTTTCATTCTACTTCACATCCTGCTTAAATCAGGGCTCTGAACTTAACGGCAAGTGTTTCACACTCTTGGCAACTGATCCAACAATGTGCTTTTCACTCTCTTGAGTGGTGTATGTGCCCATACACTTATCAAAAGCATTTCATCCTAGTCTTCAGTCAAAAAAGGCCCCCAGAGCAGTTTACTGACTGCCATTGATAGGACAGTCCCTGCCCTCAGGTTTAAAATCTAAAAGACATGACAAAAAGGAAAAGGGATTGGGAGCTGGGAGGGGAAAAGGAAACTCAGGCACTGTTTCTTAGTTACAAGGACATGGGTGGTGCTGTGGTCTAAACTTCTTGGGCTTGCTGATCAGAAGCTCAGCTGTTTGAATCCCTACGGCGGGGTGAGCTCCTGTTGCTCTGTCCCAGCTTCTGCCAACTTAGCAGTTTGAAAGCATGCCAGTGCAAGTAGATAAATAGGTGCCGCTGCGACGGGAAGGTAAATGGTGTTTCCGTGTGCTCTGGTTTCCGTCACGGTGTTACGTTGTGCCAGAAGTGGTTTAGTAATGCTGGCCACATGACCCAGAAAGCTGTCTGTGGACAAACGCTGGCTCCCTCGGCCTGAAAGCGAGATGAGCGCTGCAACCCCATAGTTGCCTTTGACCGGACTTAACTGTCCAGGGGTCCTTTACCTTTACCATTTTTACCTCTTAGTTAGAGTTCTTGTAATGACCAGCTGGTATTTAAATGTTTCAGTAAAAGAAGAAACAAAAGGTTGCTGGCTTTAGTAGCTCAGTGCTAGAAACAAATCTAGAGACCAGTCGTCACCTATAATCCATCATATATGTGGCAGCTATTTCCTCTCTGTTCTCTGCCTAAAGCCTATGTCATGGGTAGGCAAACTAAGGCCTGCGGGCTGGATCAGGCCCAATTGCCTTCTGGATCCGGCGCGCGGACGGTCTGGGAATCACCACGTGGATCGCCAGAGCGTGCGTTATTTCCCTCTCCCTCTCCTTCACACGGCTGCGATGGCGCCTCCTCTCTCCCTCCCTCCTCCTGGCCCCCAATTTTCAAACTTCCCAGAGATTTCTGGTAGACCATTGTGAGAAGAGGATGCTGGACTAGTTGGGCAATGGGATTGATCCAGCAGGCTCTTCTTATTTTCTTCCTTACATATTAAAATTTGGTAAACTATAACGAGAGGAATTTTTTTACATACAAACAAAATTACAAAAAGCACCAAAAGATTATGTAACATAAAATCCAGCACGAGAAGACAAAACAATTACAGTATTTTTCCATGCAAGGAGGCATTTACTCAAAACAAGGAAGTCTTGCTTTATGGAAGAGTAATAAACAACACAGTTTAGCAATGCTACCAAGCTTTCCCTCAGCACTAAGCCCTTTAATGACCTAATACCACAACGCAGGAGGACTGAGAACGGGGCTAGATTTGGGCTTCAAGGCAGACAGAAATTCAACAGAGACCTGGTGGGCAGAAATACAGCAGGAGGTGCATTGCAGGGAAAGTGTTTCCTGATGGATTTCTGCCTGTTCGGGATACTGGAGCCCTGCCAGAAACAAATCAACAGTGATCACTCAGAGGTAGAAAGGATTTTGATAGATAAGCTAGCTGGGAAGAGAGTCCACTGAAACTGCTCTGTCCTGTCCTGAGGACAGAAAAGGGAAAGCAAATGAAAATTAATTATCCTGGCCTTATTCTCAAGGTGCATTGGAACATAGCAGATTGGTATTAAAGCTCACTATATTTATAAATATGTGTGTGTGGAGGAAGGGACTAGGCAAAGTGGGGTAAACATTATTTTGCTCAGTCCTATCTGGAAAACCCTTCAGAGAAGTAAGCAGGTTTTTTGGCACTGGATTTTGTTAATGCCTCACTTTTAAAGCCTCTGAGCTCTCAGGATAGATCTTCAGTAGATTATGTTGCCTGGCATGGTTTAGACTGGAGTGAGGCAAGAGTGATTAGTTGGGAGTTGGGGCAAGGTTTAAGCACTAACTGGGACTATACTGTGAAAGCACATTACCTGATCAGCTTCTGTTGAAGAAGACAACCCACCCTCCCCCGTGGACCATCCCAGAGCACTCTTGGTCCTATGAAAAAGATACCCGTTTCCCCCCTCCTTATCATACAACGCAATCTGTAAAGCAAGCAGTGTTTTGCACATGTGTGTTTAGTTTGTATAAGTTAGTTTACGTCAAGAGAAACTTTCCAAAAATTTGCAGTGTGGAATATTGAAAGCTGGGGTGGGGGGGTTGTAGTGGTAATGGAGGAGTCAGGAACTAAACTGCCAGCGGAAGACTCAGCTGAACCTTTTTTCCTGACATACTAGCTTTCTTTGAGCAGGAAGGTGTGTGTTTATGTGTATATTGTCTCCTCATCCATTAATTGCTTGCCAGGAAATATATTGGAAGTGATTTCACAATAAAAGCAGTTGCACATTTTCATATATATAAACAATTGTAATGATTAAAAAACTAAAAACACTTTGATATGTAAAGTCAGCCTCACATTGACTGACATAATGTAAATCATCTTTAATGCTTATCAGCTATTTATTTCCATAATCTGCACTAAGAAAAGGGAAAAAAGGCTTTTCTTAATCCAGTCTTATATCATCAATATTTAACAATATTCTTGCCCCCCCTCTTCTCCTGCTTCTCTTCTTCCATCTCCTCTTCTACTACAGCTGTATTTTCTTCAGTCTTTCACTTCACTTTATTCTGTGTTATTTATACTAAGTAACTTCCTCCCATAATAAAAAAGATTGTTTAAAGGTGCCATCAGTATTGAACTGAGGGAGGGAGGGATTTACAAACAATTGTGCCAAATGTTGCAAACTACACTTTAGGTTGGGGACCCAGGTGGCGCTGTGGGTTAAACCACAGAGCCTAGGGCTTGCTGATCAGAGGGTTGGCGGTTCGAATCCCTCCCGTTGCTCGGTCCCAGCTCCTGCCCACCTAGCAGTTCGAAAGCACGTCAAAGTGCAAGTGGATCAATGGGTACCGCTCCGGCGGGAAGGTAAACGGCGTTTCCATGCGCTGCTCTGGTTTCGCCAGAAGCGGCTTAGTCATGCTGGCCACATGACCCGGAAGTTGTACGTCGGCTCCCTCGGCCAATAAAGCAAGATGAGCACTGCAACCCCAGAGTCGGACACGACTGGACCTAACGGTCAGGGGTCCCTTTACCCACTTTAGGTCAGGCCTGGGAAACCTTTAGTCCTTCAGATGCTGTTAGACTCCAATTCCACCAGCTCCCTCCAGCATGGCCAATGGTTAGGGATGACGGGAGTCCAGGGCCATTTGGAGGGCCAAAGGATGCCCAGCGCTGCCTAGGCAAAAGCCGCCATGTCCCATTCCTGCCTTGGAAACTCAATCATTTCCCCACATCTTACTGCCTCTTCCCTCCTTCTCCCTCTCAGCCACTAACCAAAATAAAAACTGTGGTCATCTGAGCATTATTGATGGTGTCACTCGCTTCGCAGCAGTGCCTGCCAGGTGATGGAGAAAACACCAGCCTGTCCGCAGAAATGTCATGTAGACACATAAAGCCGGGATTAACATCAAAGGGCTCCAGTGTGAGGCTCCTGGTGGCAGGCCCGCCCTTCAAAGCATTCTTCAAACCGGCTGAAAATGCGCTAACAAGGCATGAAAAAGGCCCCACTGAGACAAAAGGAAAACACCAAGCCCGGGGAGATGAACTGGATTATTTTCAAAGGCAGGCGCACTGGTGTGAGGACTGAGTGATAAAGCGGCCATAGCACCTCAGCCTGCGAACGTGTCAGGTTTTTATTCCTGAGCCAGACTGGCACTGGGCTGAATATGGGTAAAAGCATTCATAGGACTGGTGTGGATGACTCAGGATGCAGCACACTGACTGCCCTGGGATACAGCAAAAAGAAACAATTTTCCACAGCAGAAGCCCCACAGAGCCCTGCCGCTGGGAAGGCTGCTTTCTTATTACAAAGAACGTGGGCAAATGCATTCATTCATTCATTTGTTGAAATGGAATCGATGTTCTATACTTCTCTCTCAGCTCTCTCTCATTCACTCATTCATTCATTCATTTATTTTACATACATACATACATACATACATACATACCCTGCCCATCTGGATGGGTTTCCCCAGCCACTCTGGGCGGCTCACAACAGAATATATAAAAAAGCAACAAAATATCAAACGTTAAAAACTTCCCTAAACAAGGCTGCCTTCAGATGTCTTCTAAAAGTCACATAGTTGTTTATTTCCTTGACATCTGATGGGAGGGTGTTCCACTACCGAGAAGGCCCTCTGCCTGGTTCCCTGTAACCTCACTTCTTGCAGTGAGGGAACTGCCAGAAGGCCCTTGGCGCTGGACCTCACTGTCTGGGCTGAATGATGGGGGTGGAGACACTCCTTCAGGTATACTGGGTTTAGTATCCTCCCTCAAAATACCTATGTGAAAAGACATGCTTTCAGTTGCCACGTAAAAGCCATGAGGGAACTGTATCTCCAAAGAAGGGACCACCATAATCTGTGTGCTTGGATTTCTTCTGCAAAATATGGGGTCTGAAGCCCCCCCCCCCAGTCCCTTGTCTTTTACCTTGTTCTCAGTTCAAGCAGTCTCCTCACTGTTCTCTCTATTGTTGGCCTTGATCCCTGCCTCAGGTTAACCTCTTGGCATTTTGATTTGCTTTGGCTTCTAGGACACTGGCTTTAATTTCTGGCCTCCTGCCTTTCTGACCCATCTCTGGCCCTTGACCTTAACTGGCTTGCTTTCTCGGTTCCTAATTCCTGAGGCCTTTCAACTCTGGCTAGCCTCAGCAACCTTTCACTGATGATCCCTGACAAATTGCTTTTTCACGCCGAGATTTGGCTGTTAGGTAATCTCTGCTTTATTCCTCCACAAACACTACCATTACGCAGGCTTGCCCGATGTCTCCTCATAAAATGGATTTGGATGGGCCTCTGCATTCCGCTGAAATCTTGCTGCACTCGGGTCAGGAGACCTTCAGTGGTGCGATGGCGTTCTTAACGGGACTGCGTAGAAACTGCCCCCTAAGTCTACCCATATGGAGTGAGCATTGCACATAAGAATAAAATCTGGAGAACAGGGTAGCCCAGCTGTAAAAACAAAACTCTGCGCCAGTTAATCCCGCTCCAGCCTTGATCCATTTAGTAATGCCAAAAATTCCTTTCTGCTCATGCAGACACATTTGGAATAGCTAAGAAATATGCAGAGAAATCGCCCCCATCCCTCTTCACTTTCATTTTGCCCCCTTAACGGGTCTATAAAGAAGAATGTTAAGAGCACTGAGCTTGCATGCCATCTGAGGAGTCACATTCTTTTTATTAATGAGGAGTCCCTGGTGCCGGCCGTCACCGGATGCGAAGCATGCTGAAAACGTACGGAGGACAGCTATGCATTCTCAGAAATTGCTGTCCTTTCAGGTGTTATGACGGAAGGCCACAAATGTAAGAGACAGCCTGTGATCCTGTGTGCTGTGTTGTAGGAATTTCGGGGGGGGGAGCTTCCCTTCAAAACACCCCAGTATGCTGTTTGGGACATGAGCAGAGAGGGGTGACTGGGACCCCAGTATGCTGTTTGAGACATGAACAGAGAGGGGTGACTGAAACCAGAATGTCTGAAAACAGCACAGAAAGACAGGCCTCACACCATTTTGACTCCTGACACCATTTTTGACTCTCAAACTGACCAGGTGTCTCTCTGCAAGGGGGTGAGAAAACCTTTCCATTGTCTCAGAAATAAACTAATCACAATCTCAAAAGGAATGGCCAGACTGCCAGGAAAGGCAATCACAAGACATTATCATATGAAGTGGCAGACAGGAGGTAAACAACTAAGATTTCTGCTGGGCTGGAGACCGCCTTTTTCTATGATGTAGCTGTGATGTATCTGAGGGGTGGTCCTGGGTTACACCCCTTTTTGTGATGTATGTATGATGTATAGGGGGGTGGTCTTGAGGGGAAGGGGGGGGGAATTTCAAAGTCTATATAGGAGCTTGCCCACCATTGTTCTGGTTCCTTTTCCTGCTCCTGTGTGAGAGGAAAGCACCCTGTTGCAACAGTGAAAATAAAGGCTTTGCTTCTCAATTTTCCTCTGGTTGGCCTCTGTTTTCACTCCTACCGATGGAGAACCTGCAGGGAACTTGCAAGGGCTCTTGTGTACCCCATAAGGGAATAAGGGCAGATTTTTCTACAACAGATGGTGACTCTGGTGGGACTTCGGTTACCCGGACTCTGGGGGCAAAGGAAGGATTGGTGATCCCGTGCACACCAGGCCATTTGCCAGGAGGAGCAACCAATCTTCCATTGATCCCAGGGTCTGGAAATAACTGGAGTTCTAGTGAGGCTTTAACCAGAGGGAGCAAAGTTTTATCAGGCCGGCCTTAAAACAACCAGTTGGAAGATCCCAGGATCTCCAGGAAACAGCGTGTGCGTTGACGTGAGTATAAATAGGAAAATTTGGTCAAGGGTGGGCTCTGCCACAGCAACAAACCTTACTGTCTTTCTTCCTGTCTGTCTGCCTTAACCTATCCTTTGCCCACAAGCTCAACATCCCTCGGAGGTTGGCCAGATAGAGAGCTTTGTGATTCCTCTCCCCTCAATCTACTCTGAACTCCCATACTATAACTCCCAGGTGCAGCCGCAAACCTGCCATGGCGATTCTTGTTGAAAATGACCCATGACCAGGGATAGCAAGGGCGCCTGTTCCTTTCCTCCTTTTGATTCCAGGTTCCGATCTGACATTGCACCCGCAAGCGTTCAGTAGGAACTCTGTTTAGATCGTATGAGGCAGGGGGTTGCTGTGGTTTCTAAATTTTAATACTGCGGGTGGGTTAGATTAGGGTTCCCTGTTGGAGTTGGGTCCATCTTCCCTGTTGGAGAGTGTCCATCTTCCCCTTTGGAGTGTGTCCGCCTTTCCTAAATCGTCTAAAACCCTTTTCCCTTCGGAAATTGACCACTTACCTATTGGAGAGAAGCCATCCTTCCGGTTGGAGAGTGTCCGTTTTCCTTTCAGAGTTAGTCCATCTTATAGAAAGGTACCCCTGGTTCCCTAGTTCCCCGGTTACCCCTGAAACCCCAGGTTCCCCGGTTTTGAGAGCTCTGTGTAGATTCCCTTGTTAGAATGGGTGCACCCCTATCAAAGAGACAAAGTTTCCAGGCTCCCAATGAGAAAGAAGCCCAAACTGGTGCTTATTTATCATCTGGACTCTGAAAGACCCCTTGAATTTGTGTTTAAGAAACTTTGTGTCTGTGTTTAAAAAAATTGGTTTGTGTTTAAAATTCACTTAAGTGTGCACAGTAAAATAAAAAATAATAATAAAAATTGCAAGCTTGCTTTAAAAATTTCATGTAAGGGCTTGATCAACCCAGAAACATGGTGAACATTGAAAAGTGTGGAAGTGATGTGTACATTTTTTTAAGAGGCTATAGAAGGCCAATTTTTCTCCAGAGAGTAAAAAGTGTGTGTGTATACTTATTTTTTTCCCCTGCAGTAAGGAGAAGCAGGACAAAAAGGAAATGGGAGATTGGTAACTTTGAAAATGGTTCATTTAAACTTTGAATTTGTGAACTCACAATGTTCGAGGTCTGCATAAAAGGAAGGCTGTGCTCTGTACTTAATTTTTCCTGCTGCAAAGTTTTAAAAGTTAAGCACAGGATGCTTTTCTATGTAAAATGCAGTATCTGGCTTTACTTAAAGTAAAAGGCCTTTTGAGAAATCTTAAAATGCCCCTTCCCATCTTCTATGCTTAAACAGGAAAATTTACTCCCGAATAAGCTTCCTTTCATAAGGCCAACTGCAAAGGAGGGGGGGCAGTGCTTCCTAGGAACTCCATTTGTTGTGAAAGGTACTCACCCTGTCTCACTTCCTGTGTGTATTTACTATTTTTACCCTCAAATTACTCCTTTCCTAGGCTTACCATGCAATTCCAGGAAAGTGTTCACTCTTTATTATGATTTTATAACTCTTCTCTAGAAACTTTGCCCAACCTTGGTATTTTGTGTGTGTGTGTGTTACAAGCACCCCTTAGGCTCTTTAGTTTAAGGAAGGAAATTCCACCTTGAGATCTGCAAAAGGGTTCTGTATAAAGTTAGTACTTTTCTTTTACTCTTAGTACACGCATGATAGTCTGTGCATAAGTATGTGTCTCTCTCTGGTAGTACAAATCTTGTAAACCCTGTATTTCAGGGGTTGGACTAGGTGACCTCTGGATCCCTTCCAACTCCCAATTTATGGCTATGTGAGAGGTGCAAGCATTGGAGAGGCGACAGCCAAGTTTTGCTTTTGGTACAGAGAGATGGAAAGATTGGTTTCAGAGTTTAGAATAGAGTGTGCGTGTTTTTTCCTTTAAGGAGTAATTATCTAAGTTTTACCATTTAAAGTTTTATCTAAGTCTATCATTTAAAGTTTAAGCACATACCGTACAACATTAATCAATCAGAAATGGTAAAACTTTAATGAACAATAAAATATGAATTCTGACCCGCTAGCCATTTATTTGACTCTGGGCCTTTGTTACTCATAAATAAGAGAGTGGGGATTTCCACTAAAGGCCAGAGGGGCAACAAAACAAAAAAGATAGCCCACATTTTAATAGAAATCTGTACCCCAAATCCTGTAGATAAAGGATGGAAGGGTTGGGTTGCCTGGATTAAAAAAAAAATAATAATAAAAAAATTTCTATATATATATATAAAGTTTCAAGATTTTATAAGCCTACTTCATAAGCAATAAGAAACAGGAAATAATCTGTATCAGAACTGTCTTAGGACACAAAACTAGGAAATTGGATTTAAACTGACCAAAAGCTACTTTTGATAAAAGCATAAATTGCTGGGTTTCTGTCTAACTCTGTTCTTTAAATTCTACTCCTCAAACTTCCCTTTTTCATTCAAATGGTAATTTAACCAACAGATGCAATTCTTTCAAATGGTGCAATAGATTTCTGAGTCATGAACTCTGTACATGCACAGAGGCTATGTCAACTTTATAAAAAAAATAAAAAAAAAAGAGAGGGAGGTTTTAACTAAGAGGTGATAAAGTCATGCTCTCAACTCGAAACTTAAATTCAACTTTATGTAAAACTTGGAACCATTGAGAAATTGTTAAATTGTTGATGTTGCAAAGTTCCAAATTTACTCCTGACAGAGATTTCCACATGAAGCAATTTTCCCTTCAACAGGATATGCGGAGAAGGACTTTGCTGTTCTTTCAAACCTTTCATGCAAATTCTATCTCCGAAGGGGGGGAGGAAGAGGAATGGGGGGATTGTTCTCTCCAGGTGACAGACTATGCAAAACCAAGATTCCATTGTTCTATCTCAGTGGGTACTCAAGATGTATTATCTCACATTTGCATTGCAAGATTTCCCCCCACAACTTTTAACAGGATACTTGAGAAGTCTCAAAACGACTTCCCTCTATGACTTTTATGTCTATTTTGTGTGTGACTTTTATGCTTCTCTGTTGGTTACAAATAATTTGCTTTGTTCGCTCTAATATTTCCTATTAACATCCTAGCTGATAAAGAAACATTTCCCCCCTATTCTTTTATGTGAGATGTTTAAATTTTGTGTGTTTTAGTGTTTATTTAATTTTGGTTCCTCAGGCCATGTTTTATATTTTGAGTACATGTGCATCACATGAAAAATAAATAAATAAATAATAAAAACTTCCCTTTCAAACAGGATATGTGGACCTCTAAGAAGACTCTAACCCACATAAAGAAAATATTTAATAACTTGCCAATTGTGTCCAAATTAACAAAATCTTTGTCCCATCTTTCTTCCACAGCCAAAGTGAAGGAAAAAATTAAACAGACTGAGCAGGAAATAACAGTAGTGATTAAATGTAAAGGATAATAATATTTAAATGAATAAAATGCTTAAATATGATTTTGTATTTACAGCTTCCCAAGAAGAAATTTCTAGAATATTCTCCCCTTTCTTGTCTATTTCTTATCCTCCTCCCTTTTTTTTTTAAACTAATTATGTCTTCAGACCCCAAACCCCCCTGCAGGCCTATTTTCGCAGGAGACCAAATGATAAGACCGTCTCCTCACCAGCTAAACACGCCTGCCAATGCATCAATGGCCACAACAATTTCCTCCCAAGACTTGAGGAACTGAATAACTGAATTATGAAGGACATTTTATCTTCTTGACCACAACCTAAGAAGGAAAACACACACACACACACACACACACACACACACAAAAACTAACTTTTCAGCAAGGTTTGGAAATGCTATCTTCCTCCCAGTGATTCAAAGGCAGGCAAGAAATGCCCTTGTGCCCAAGGTTGGAAATTCATTTAAGAGTAGCAAGAATCACAGATCACAGGATTGCCTCAAGATATGCAATTGGTGTAGAGTTAATAATTTGTATGTTTTGTGTATTATGTGTTATTTGTGTATTATGTGTTATTATGTATGAATGCTGAAACGTGTCTGATACTGTGATTTTTTGGGGGGGCAATTTATGTGAGCAATGGTTTCTGTATAATAATAGAGTGCCTAACTATGAACAACAGAAGGGTTTGGCCTACACCCCAAGTTTTCCCATGGAAGATTCTCATATACTACATGATTTCCTTGTCCCACCTGGCACTCTGTACCAACCTTCTCTATCCATTTTATTATATTTATTTTATTTTAGTTTTATTTTATTTGTGCTACTTCTTTATTTCTTTGCAGTCACTTTCTTTCTGTTCCAGAAAACTATTTGAATCCCTTCTATGACTTCTCTATCTCTTGCGGTTTCAATACTGTCCTTAAGTAGCAATTGTTCTGTGTTATTTATTAATCTCAGTTTTCTTGTATATCTGTGAAATTAGCCTAAACACACCCAAGTATTATTTTAGAATCATACTTTATCAGGTAGTTTTGAACCAATCCCACCCTCTTTTATCGTGTGAATGCCAAGTAGGAATGCTTCAGGTTTCTTTATGAATACGTGTTAACATTTGTTTGCTTGTTTTTTTTAGTTCCTCATAGATCATGTCCCAAGTTTTATTTATTTGGGGACACGTCCGCCACACATGGAATAAGGTTCTTTTTCCCCCAGATAGTATGCAGTGAATTTTAAGGTTTCCCCATACTTTCTCTCATTCTTCCCCTCATTTTCCATCTAAATTGGACAACCAAAAAAAATTGTGTGCCCACTCTTCTCTACCCAATTTAATTTTACCAAGGAGAAGCTTAGGGATCCATGAGAGCCCAGACAACAGGAAAGTGAATATGCTTTGATTTAGCAGGAATGACCCCTTATAGAATTAAATTACCAATTTGCACAAACTGCCCTTTTTAGAGAATGGTTTTAACAGATTGGGTTGGAAAGAACCATGGGCCTATATAAATTCTGATTGGACTCAGTTTGAATTTGGCAAGTGTATCCAAGGTGCCATTGGCTTTCGTCCCTTTAAACAGCGAAGAACACCGGCATACCCCTTTGTGAGCCCAGAACCAAAGCGAAGAGGCCCCAAAGGTGGGCAGGTGGGGCATTTCCTCTCCAGGGAGTGTCACACCTAACCCCATGGGGTACTGCTTTAGGTCAAAATGCAAGCCCATACCAGGGATGCATGTTGATGGGTGTTGCTGTGGTATGCTGAAGGTCAAGGGACCCCAGAGGACTGTGAGCTATGACACCTGGGAACACAGAAAAAAAAAAAAAAAGGCAGAAACCAAACAGACTGCACTTTTCAGTCACTTTCCTGCTGAGTGTAGAGCATAAGACCACTATTGAGAAAATGTTTATCCCAAAGTCCTGGACTACCACAAGTAATTTAGTAACAAAATGCAACATGTGTTATTTTTATGTCATATGTCCAGCTATGTGCACTTGCAAATATCCCTTAGGGGCTTGACTTGCAAGACTTCAGATTTACACAAAGGTATCCATTTCATTTTTCCCGCCATGATGACAACCCTCCAAACAGCCCCCACCTTTCCCGAAGTTGTCCCAATGTACTACCTGGGAGAAGGCGAATACGTGACCATGGATTGTGTGAGGCAATGATTGATTGTTATACAACAATCTTGCCTCAGAGAGGGGGATTGTTGTAGGAATTTCGGGGGGGGGAGCTTCCCTTCAAAACACCCCAGTATGCTGTTTGGGACATGAGCAGAGAGGGGTGACTGGGACCCCAGTATGCTGTTTGAGACATGAACAGAGAGGGGTGACTGAAACCAGAATGTCTGAAAACAGCACAGAAAGACAGGCCTCACACCATTTTGACTCCTGACACCATTTTTGACTCTCAAACTGACCAGGTGTCTCTCTGCAAGGGGGTGAGAAAACCTTTCCATTGTCTCAGAAATAAACTAATCACAATCTCAAAAGGAATGGCCAGACTGCCAGGAAAGGCAATCACAAGACATTATCATATGAAGTGGCAGACAGGAGGTAAACAACTAAGATTTCTGCTGGGCTGGAGACCGCCTTTTTCTATGATGTAGCTGTGATGTATCTGAGGGGTGGTCCTGGGTTACACCCCTTTTTGTGATGTATGTATGATGTATAGGGGGGTGGTCTTGAGGGGAAGGGGGGGGGAATTTCAAAGTCTATATAGGAGCTTGCCCACCATTGTTCTGGTTCCTTTTCCTGCTCCTGTGTGAGAGGAAAGCACCCTGTTGCAACAGTGAAAATAAAGGCTTTGCTTCTCAATTTTTCTCTGGTTGGCCTCTGTTTTCACTCCTACCGATGGAGAACCTGCAGGGAACTTGCAAGGGCTCTTGTGTACCCCATAAGGGAATAAGGGCAGATTTTTCTACAACAGCTGCAGGCATGAGGACAGGCAGTACAGAAATGGTAGTTCTCCAGAGTCTTGGCGACACTGTTGTTGAGTATCATTCCCTATGGCATTCAACGGTGCTTAATTTTTTGTGTCCCTGTATGATCATACGCAATGCCTTTGTATGTATAGGCAGGGGAGGCCCATCCCATGTCGTCACCTGAGGAGAAGCAGGAATTGCCACCTCCTGCCCACCACTAGGGAGAGAAGAACTGATGCTATTTTTACTGCCAATTGTGAGCCCCACTGAGAAACTGCTGTAGAATTCGTTCTTTGTCCTTAAAGAAATAGGGTAAAATTGTCCCTGAAATTTATTGGTCCACAAAGAGGTTAAGCAACTTCAAGAGGTCATTTGCAACACAACTCTGAATGCAAACACCTTGGGCCAGGTAAATGCAAAAACACATTTTGCCACCGAACACACTCCCAGCTTTTGGAAACAACCAAAATAACAGCAAATCTCAACAAGTCTACACAACTACATAGTATAAAATTCAAGAATGTTATAGAACATTGAGATTCATGAGAAACCAGGCAGGGATTTTGTCCCCCTTCTCATTCTCTTATAAGACTAGAACCAGTGGACATCCGGTGAATGTGAACGTTGGAAGATTCAGGACGGACAAAAGAAAGATGCTTATTCAGTGCATAAATGATTGAATTTGCACCCATAAGATGTAGTGATGGCTAGCAACTAGGATGGCTTTAAAAGAGGCTTAAGACTACGGTAATTCATGGGCATGAAGGCTATCAATGGCTATCAGCCACAAGGGCTATGTTCTGCCTCCATAGCTGTGGGCAGTATGCTCCTGAATCCCAGTTGCTGGAAACAGCAGGAGGGGAGAGTGCTGTTGCGTTCAGGTCCTGCTTTCAGGCTTCCCACAGACTTCCAGCTGACCACTTTCAGAAAAGGATGTAGGACTAGATGGGCCAGTGGCCTGACCCAACAGGCTCTTCTTATGTTCTTAAGTAATAGAAATAGAAATACTTTATTGTCACTGTACCACTTGTTTACAGTGAGATTAAAACGAGCCCCCCCCCCAATCTCTCAGTCCTTGTTACACTCTATGTGCTGTCGTATGACCACCAACCCCGAACGTCAGCTGCAATCTTGCTGTCTTCCATTCAGCAGCCTCACGGCCCATGGGTAGAAACTGTTCTTTAAACTTGGGTATCACAGGTTTGCCCCTCATATATGTATATGTGTATGTACAGTGGTACCTCGGGTTACAGACGCTTCAGGTTACATATGCTTCAGGTTACAGTCTCTGCTAACTGTGTTTCAGGATGAGAACAGAAATTGGGCAGCGGTGGCACAGCGGCAGCGGGAGGCCCCATTAGCTAAAGTGGTTCTTTAGGTTAAGAACGCTTTCAGTTTAAGAACGGACCTCCGGAACGAATTAAGTACGTAACCAGAGGTACCACTGTAATGATACTTGAGCTTAAGAAGCACTGGCATAAAATCAGAGTTATAAGGGACCCAAAGGATCATCTAGTCCAACCCCCTGCAATGTAGGAATATGCAGCTGCCCCATACTGGGATCAAACTTGCAACCTTGGTGTTATCAGCACCACACTCTAACCAGCTGAGCTATAGCATGTGTATAGCATCCCAGGCCCCTAATATCGGAAGTGCTCACGCTGACTGACCTTCGCCCCTAGCACAGCTGATACTGTAAATGGGAAGCAAGGAAGAAAAATGCACCAATGTGGCAGCCTCTCTTGCTAAGTAGCAGTTGGCACATGTAACAGGATCCTCTAATCATTCACTACAGAAGGTTTTTACATCTGACACCATTGTCTTTTTCCCAGCTACAGGCGACTAATTTGTCAAGGCTGTGCGCGGCTTTCAGAAAAAAATATGCTTAAACCAGTACAAAGCATAACTTGCCCTATTTCCCCTGTGAGGCATGCAAGGAGTAATATTGCATCCATTAGATAAAAAGGGAAATTGAGGACTCCCTCCAGGGATCACATAGCCAGGAGTGATGTTGGGAGTCTGAGTCGCAGTTCATTGGGAGGAAACAGAGGGTAATATCTGTGGTCACCCCATTGTCCTTTCCTTCCCTCCAGCACCCCTGTGCTTATCACAGAGGGGCAGTTATCTGCATGCTCAGTTAAGATACAGCTTGCGATTTGGCTTTTTCCTCCAAGCTGCCTTGCCCAAGAACTGTGACTGATCGGATTTCCTTACCTGAAAGTCAAATTGTCTTTCAGGCACTGGTAAACTTTGTGGCTTCTTAGATGATTTCAGCAGAGAGGCGTAATGAGCTTATAAAATTGTTTCCTACACTCGCCAGTCAGATACAGCCGGGTTCATTGTCTCCATAGTAAAAATTCATTAATTAAGGTGTCCTTTTGGTACTGATGAAATAATAAAGCAGCGACGCCTTACAAGCAAAGTTCAGCCATCCCTGTAGACAAGCGTGGAAACTAAGTGCATGTTATGTGATTCATTTTTGCCTTGTGTTTCCAATTTATTTTCCCCACCCAGTGCCAGTCTTTTAGATGGGACTCCCCACAGTTCTAATGGCAGGGAAAAGGAAGATCAATGGGCTAAAAATGGTAGGGAGAAATGTTATTCTTTCCAAGCATCTTCCTAGTCTCTTCTGTAGCCTGAAAATAGAGATAAGCCTGATAAACAGGAGTACTTTGGGGCTAAAATCCAGAGGCAACTGTATACAGTGGTACCTTGGTTTAAGAACAGCTTAGTTTATGAACAACTTGGATTAAGAATGCTGCAAACCCAGAAGTAAGTGTTTTGGTTTGTGAACTTTGCCTTGGAATAAGAACATGTTTCGCTTCCTATTGAGTGTGTTCCATTTGTAAATTGAGTCCCCCGCTGCTATGGGAAAGCACGCCTTGGTTTAAGAACGCTTTGGTTTAAGAATGGACTTCCGGAATGGATTAAGTTCGTAAACCAAGGTACCACTGTACATTGTTCTATCTAATACATGTGAACTGTATTAGGCTACTATTCTAAACACACTTACTGGAGAACAAGTCCCACTGAAATCGGAGAGACTTGTTGCTGTGCGTACAGGTATAGGGTTGCAATGTTGTTGTGAAAGATAACATTTGCCTCACCATTCCTAAGAAGACGTGAGTGGCAACATTTTCAGTACTTCCTGTCCATTGATTCTTAAATTATTTTGTGATGGAAAAGTCAGTGTGGGTTAACTTACATCTTCCTGACAGTCTTCGCACTTGATCATTATTTTTCTCACCACCCGTGTGGCAAACAAACCCTGAAGGTTCAGTTGCTGGCTGGGGCTCAGTGGTAGAGCACATGGGGTGGTATCCAAGTAACATGTTCCATTAGTGCAAGACTTTGCAGCCCTCTCCTCTCCCCCCACCCCAAAATCTGCTCCAGAGGGTTGGGAAAACCTCTGGAACAGATATAGAGGGTGCACAAGGTGGGGGTGAAGCCACAAGTGGAAATCGCTGTGCTGATGGGACTGTGACTTGGAATAAAACCCATGTTTTGTGTGGAGACGGTTCCCGCTTCCGTCCCACGCTGCTGCCAGTGGGCTGGGGCTGATGGGAACTGTAGTCCAAAACACAAAGAGTGCACCAGGATACAGAAAGATGGTGTACACCGAGGAGGACAGACCAAGGGTAGCTTCCAATATCCCCAAGTCCCCTAAGCGAAAAGTGCCTTGCTGCTTCAGCATCTCTGCTATTCCGACTCTCATATCACCAGTTGATAGCCCTGTTTTCTGAAACAAGGGAAGCAATTTGTGTGGAATTATGCACTCCCTAATAATCCTCCCGTGCCCTTCCTAAGTATAGCTAAGCTTGGTTATGAGCAACAAATGAAAGCCTTTCCTCCTTTGGGAATCTGGCATCCTCTTGTATTAGATTCAACCCAATCTGGCATGCTGACCCATTGTGAAAATCAAGGTCATGGGAAAACCCACGAGTGAAAACCTCTGTCGGTGAATGCTCATATTACTGCTGTTCTACATGGGAACACTTTCAGTGTTTGATGTTTGCCATCTGTGCCCAGTAAAAAAACAAAAAAACACAAACCTATCCTAAGAAACAGATGGCTGTGCACATCCCAGCCCTCCCTCCCTCCAACTGCTCCGAATGAAGAGATATGTGTTGATTTAAAATGCATTCATCAATTTTAACATCCTTAGCTCTGTGGATTTCAGCACAAGCTGATCTATTATTGATCTGTTACTGCGTCTGTTTGAATGAAGCATGCGTTCTCCCAGGTGATGTCCTAGCAACATTTTCTAACGCTTGCCAGTGCAAACTGGGAGACGCTGGCCTTCGAGCGCTCCAGTTGGAGAACAGCCTTTACCAAAGGTGTCATGGGCTTTGAAGACGCTAGAACTCAGGACGAAAGGGAGAAACGTGCTAAAAGAAAGGCACGTTTGGCAAACCCTCACCGTGATCAACTCCCGCCCGGAAACCTACAGTATTTCCCCACTGTGGAAGGACGTGTGGATCCAGAATTGGCCTCCATAGTCACTTATGGACTCACTGTTAAGACCATGTTCATGGAAGACAATCTTACTCAGCTACAAGTGATCACCAAAGAAGAAGAAGTGTGCATATCTGAAGAAGTGTGCATGCACACGAAAGCTCATACCAAGAACAAACTTAGTTGGTCTCTAAGGTGCTACTGGAAGGAATTTTTTTTATTTTATTTTGTTTTGACCAAAGAAGAAGATATTGAAACAACAGAGTTTAACAGTGACCATTGTGCTAATGCCTCCAAGCACAACCAGTATCCCCACCACTACCATTAAGCAGAAGAAACACCCAGGCATGTGGTTCAAATAAGTTAGTTAGCACAATGATGCTATTGCACAAGGAAGCTGGTCCTGCAGTAATTGTCCCCACCCCCCATTTTATTGAAGTTGCCCCAATCCAAGAAGTCTAGGGTAGGGTAAAAAAAAAGGGGGGGGAGTGAAACTACTACATAAAAGCTCTAATTGAAGTTACATAAGAAAGGATAAACAAAAGACCATTGCTAATGCCTTCAGCATAATGGCCAGGAGAATGCGATTCTCAACACAGATTGTTGCTGATAATATTTAATGCACAATCTATGTACATGTTGTTTTATGGAATAAAGGACCACTGGACAGTTAAGTCCAGTCAAATTCGACTATGGGGTGCAGCGCTCATCTCCGCTTTCATGCTGAGGGAGCCGCCGTTTGTCCACAGACAGCTTTCCAGGTAACGTGGCCAGCATGACTAAACCACTTCTGGTGCAACGGGACACCGTGATGAGTGAAACGCAGAAATGCAGTTTACCTTCCTGCCGCAGCGGCACCTATTTATCTACTCGCGCTGGCATGCTTTTGAACTTCTAGGTTGGCAGGAGCTGGGACAGAGCAATGGGAGCTCACCCCGTCGCGGGGATTTGAACCGCTGTTGTAGAAAAATCTGCCCTTATTCCCTTATGGGGTACACAAAAGCCCTTGCAAGTTCCCTGCAGGTTCTCCATCGGTAGGAGTAAAAACAGAGGCCAACCAGAGAAAAATTGAGAAGCAAAGCCTTTATTTTCACTGTTGCAACAGGGTGCTTTCCTCTCACACATGAGCAGGAAAAGGACCCAGAACAATGGTGTGCCAGCTCCTATATAGACTTTTGAAATTCCCCCCCTTCCGCTCAAGACCACCCCCCTATACATCATACATACATCACAAAAAGGGGTGTAACCCAGGACCACCCCCCCCAGATACATCACAGCTACATCATAGAAAAAGGCGGTCTCCAGTCAGAAATCTGAGTGTGTTGTTTACCTCCTGACTGCCACTTCATATGATAATGTCTTATCTGATTGCCTTTCCTGGGCAGTCTGGCCATTCTTTTGTTATTATAACCACTAATTCCTGAATCTAAGTCACAGGTCACAGGCCCACACCCTGTCCATATCTTGAGTGTGCCCTTAAGACAGGATTTGTGAGGACAGGATTTCTGAGGAAAGAGACAATGGGGAGATTTTCCCACTTCCTTCCTCCTTGCAGAGAAACACCTGGTCAGATTTTTGAGAGTCAAAATGGTGTCAGGAGTCAAAATGGTTTCAGGACTGTGCTCTTCAGACATGAGGCCTGTCTTTCTGTGCTGCTCCCAGACACCCTGGCCCCAGTCACCCCTCTCTGCTCATGTCCCAAACAGCGTACTGGGGTCCCAGTCACCCCTCTCTGCTCATGTCCCAAACAGCGTACTAGGGTGTTTTGAAAGGAAGCTCCCCCCCCCTCGAAATTCCTATAACAACCGCCAACCTTCCAATCGGCAAGCCAGAAGCGGCTTAGTCATGCTGGCCACATGACCTGGAAGCTGTACGCTCGGCCAGTAAAGCGAGATGAGCGCTGCAACCCCAGAGTCGTCTGTGACTGGACCTAATGGTCAGGGGTCCCTTTACCTTTACCTTTAAGTCAAGAGTAGCCAAAGTTTGCTTTTCAGATGAGGTGAGACTACAATTCACATCACCTCTGACTGTTGGACATGCTGGCTGGGGATTTATTTATTTCATAAAATTTATACACTGCTTGATTGTAAAAAAAAAAACCTCAAAATGGCTTACAAAAAGATAAAACCAAGAAAAAATTCCAGCTATACTTTAAAACATACAAATTTTAAAATACTAAAACAGATTAAAATTACCTAAACTTTCTAAGCATCTTGTCTAAACAAGAATGTTTTTAATAGGTGCTGAAAAGAGTACAGTGAAGGATCCTGCTTGATCTCAATAGGCAGGGACTTCCAAAGTTTGAGATGCTGCCACGCTTAATGATCAAGTTTTTACAAATGATGAGAGATCGAACCTAACAACATACAGAGGGAACCATAATGCAGTGTTTTTCAACTACTGTTCCGCGGCACAGTAGTGTGCCGCAAGATGTTGCCTGGTGTGCCGTGGGAAAAATGGAAAAATTCGAAAGATTCCCCGAGAGCGGGAGGAATCCCCGAGAGCGGGAGGGGAAGCGGGCGGCTTGAAAAACGGCCCCGGCTAAGAAGGGCGCTCTAGGAAGTGAGCCGCCTTTTATGGTTAGCTGTGGTCTACGCGAAGCCGGGAAACAGGAGGAGAGCGGCATAACTGGGGTTGGGTCGTAGCGCGAGCTCAGGTGGTGCTTGCAGCTCGGGTGAATCCCAGTAAGGTGTGCACGCAGGGAGGGAGGGGGTCGTCGTCTCTTCACCTGTTGAGTTTCTGCTGGTTGCTTCCCCCCTCCCCCTCCCCGTTTTCACCTGGCTCAGGCTCCTCGTTCCGCCCGCGTCCTCTTTGTGACCGTGGCCCAAATGGGAGACCCACAGATCCCTTCCTTTACCACCCAGCCCTCGCCTAAGGGCCTGCAGTAACTTCCAGCTCCTCGGCAGAGTCCGTAAAGAGTTTCGTGCCTGGGTTTTCCCAGCTCACCCTCCCCGAGGAGAGGAGGCGAGAGCAATTCTGGCCACAGACCCACAACAGTTCGCTTCCAAGTCCACCCTGGCGAGCCAGAAAGAATATGCAGGCAAGCGAAGAACACTAAACCTGTAGCTGTTTTTATGGGAGGGGAAGGAGGAAGGAACTATTCTTCTCATCATCATCATCATCATCATCATCATTACCACCCCCGGGCGGACACAAGAGAGGTGTTTGGTGGCGGGGAAGGGGGCATCCCTGAGATATTCGCTGTATTTGGCTGCAGTCTTGCACCCACACATACCTCCTTGAATTCAAGGCAGCTTGCTTCTGAGAAAACACGTGTAGGCTTGCTTTTTAAGGCCTTTAAAACACACCCCTCCAGGACTTAATCTTTTCACTTTAAAAAGGAGGGAGAGGTGCTGGAGCTCACAAACCAAGGCTTCAATTCAGCTCAGGTGTGGATGCAGGGATAGGTGACAAAGTACAAGAGTGTAGTAGCTTGCAAACTGATCTGTCCAATAAAAGGTTTTTTTTTTCCTTTCAAAAACATGTTTAAAGATATCTCTGACTTAAGTGTCTCAATCCAAATATAAAAATTATTTCACCCCTAATTGTCAACCTAAAACAGAAGGATTTTTTTTACAGCTACTGGCTGAAATTCTTTCCAGTTGTCCACCTGCCCCTTGCATAGCTACAGTACTGGGATTACAAGGCCTATTTAATATTTGTACCAATGTAAAACAGTTTAGGCTTGTTTGCAGCAACACTGCTGCACCCAATGAAAACATTTGGACAGAACCTGTCCAAATGAGCATTGTTTTTGCATGTAATATTGCGTCCTCGTTTGTTCTTTTGATTTTCCATAGTTATATACATGCTGCTGCTAGCTGAAATTGGGTTTTAATGGTTTTCCTAATAAATTATTACTTTGTGCAAATAAAGCTGTGTGCTCCTACACTCTTGGTAATATACTTATTACTTGTTGAACACCTAAACATTGGTCATTTTACATAATATGTAGGAAGATGGACCCTGCAGTACTTACTATTTCATAATAAAGTAATTATAAAATACTTTCTTTGTGTTTATTTGATTCCTATTCAAGAGAATTACTTTATATATAGTCAATATAGGCACAGAGTTAAATTTTTTAACATTTTCTAATGGTGGTGTGCCTCGTGATTTTTTTCATGAAACAAGTGTGCCTTTGCCCAAAAAAGGTTGAAAAACACTGCCATAATGGCTATTTGTGCCATAGATAATGAACCCTATAAAATAATGAACCCTGTATCATTATCATTATTTTCTCTTTTTAAAAAATCTGCTGCTAGGGTGGCACCTTTTGAATTGCTAAAAAGGTGTTTAATCATTTAATTATAGTGTACGGAAGTGATTGGCATATCAGGCCAGGAGTTGGGAGACCCAGGTTCAAATCTGTACAATGACTGGTTGACCTTAGGCCTGTCTCTAACCTTCAGCCTAATCAACCTTCCTGCTGGATGGTGCCTTTGATCACTTTCCCATTTTGTTAAAAACCTCACTTGAGGGCTCTGGTTGTTCTTCTTTAATTATGCAGTTTGTTTCCTGAATCTTATTTGCATAGCTGAGTTATCACCCTTAAATTACAAGAAGAACCAGTGGCAGATTCTACTTAACAGCCCCTAATGGATGCCATTATAATTCTGTTGCTAGTTGTTGGCACTGAACTTCCACTGTCTCATCAGCATAAAGGGACACTGTCAGCCTGAAAAACAAATTGCATAGAAAATGAACTTGCCACTGCTGCTATTACAAGCCTTCCCTGAAAGAGATGACGAGGGAGAAGAGGATAAAGATTCCTCTTATTCCGAGGAAGGAAGCAAAAATAAACTAGAAAAGCTATGCAGGCCAGCAGCTGCATTAAAGAGAGAAACGAAAGTAGGGGTGAGATTTTGCTCCTTTTAAGGAAAATATTGGGACAAATAAATCTTCCTTTATTTAAGGTGCTTTAAAGGGTGTCTTTTTGCATGGTTGAACACTGGGGTGGCAAACTGGAGGTGTTAGGGCCACAAAGTTATTTATTTGTTTGTAATTTTATAGGACAGATTTCCAACCATACACTTTAAAGGCATAATAAAGCAAAGTGAAATACAATCGGCCAAATGTAGTCACCATACCTCATCAATGGGTCTGAACTCACCAGAGTGGTGCATGCTCTAGTTATCTCCTGCTTGGACTACTGCAATGCGCTCTACGTGGGGCTACCTTTGAAGGTGACCTGGAAATTACAATTAATCCAGAATGCGGCAGCAAGACTGCAAATGCTTTCCGCATCTCAGGTATACAAAAAGCAGGCAAAAGGCCTTTTTCTTAAGCAGTAAATAAGTTCTGTTTTCTTTCCTCTTTCACAATTCAAAAGATGGAGAGGCAACTGGTAGGGGAAGCGCTGTAGCTCAGCAGTAAAACATGTCCTTTGCTGCAAAAGGACTCCAGTTCAGTCCCATCATCTCTAGGTAGGGCTGGGAAACACACCTGCCAAACTCCGAACAGCCATTGCCAGTGAGTGTTGACAATACAGGATTAGGAAGATGCTTGGCTTAGCTCTGTGTAGGGCAACTTCCTATATCCTCACTTCACCCTACAGACGCACTGTCAACTCTGCTGCTTCCATGAGATTATGCAGTTAAAATCAAGAGTCCAGGGGTGCCATCTTCTGGGGGAAACACGCAAGGCACAAAGGGGCTTTGCAAAACTGCTGTGGGCTCTTCCGTTCCCATCCTCCACTATCCAGTTCACCCATTCTCTCCTGGAAGATTTGTGAGTAACATACAGTCGAAGCGCAGGACGAGATCAGAAGCATAGATCAGCCAAATTTGTGGGCCAACTCTGACACCGAGCCATAACATTCAGAAACAAATTGCCCATTTGTAAATGGGAACACCGGACATTTTCACAGAAGTACATATCTCACTCGATGGCTCGGCAGAAGAATATGAGAAATGCCTCCTTCCAAACGTATTTCATTGGGAGACAAGATCAGGCAACAGGAAAGTACCCTCTAACAGGGCATTAAGGTCATTGGGTGGTGGAGGTGTGAACTCATCCTGACTTTGGGCCAAAATTAGATGGGGCACAAGAGATCTGTGATTAAGAACGTCTGGCCACAGATGCATCTTGTCTAGCATCCTGCACAATGGCCAAACAGATGACTCCAGGTAAGTTAAAAAGGCACATGAAGGGAATAGCTTTCCCATAGTTTTACTCCCCCAACAACTGATACCTTTTCGTTTTCACCTTATGCTGCAAACATCAGTGGGAAGTGCAGGGGGAGGGCAGCTTCAAAAGGGAAAACACTTTCCCCCACAACACCACAGCCCCAAGCCATTCCAACGGCTTCTCCTGAGGCAGCTGCTAGACACATCTTAGAGCATGCAGGAAATCCTAACCACAGATTGCCCACATTAACATCTAGTTGCACCTGTTGTCGTTGTTTCTTCATTTTGCATCTCGCTCCCCACTGAGACTCACCAAAGTCTCATTGACTGAACATTGGAGCAGTGAGGGGACCTTCATAAGTGGGAAGATAGGACGCTGCCTTATACCAAATCAGACCATTGGTCCATCTAGCTCAGTATTCTGTACACTGATTGGGTTTCAGAGATCCTACCCAATGCTCCCTGCAACATTGGAGGAAGGCTCTTTTGCATGCAGGAGGAGGTATTCTACTACCTCACCATGAGGTAGTGCAATCCGATCCACGTTCACTCAGACACAATCTGTGCTCAGTGGGGCTTACTCCCTTGTTACCACGTTTAGGACTGCAGCCTTAAATGCTTCATTCCTGTTCATTTCAATGGGGAACTTTTAAGCAAATGCCTGTAACATTTAAGAAAAATCCCTATAAAGGGACTTTAAAACATTGGCCTCTGAATTGCTGGATTAAAAAAATAAATAAACAGCTGTGCATGCTTGCTATATTTCCATTTCTTAAAAAGTAGTGATTGCTCCCAGGTCAGTCCATGTCATCACACCTGTACACCTGCCTGGATGACAGGTCTTGCACTCTCTGGCAGCTGCTGTACGAACAATCCTTTAAGAGCTTCTAGAGCTGATAATTTGAAGGCCGTAAGAAAAACACTTGAGCCAACACAGTGCTGCATGAACACATGGCAGCACTATGAAACCAACACACACATCTTTTGAGGAGAAAAAAGTGGCATGTCAAGACAGCAGCAATGGACACTTCTTGTTGCAATTTACCTCAGGCCAGTAGCAAACGTAATGGCTGAGAGCGGGGAAAGAACGCTTTTCTTAAAAAGAATGAAAAACAGCCTCAAACAGCTGCACTCATGAGCACAGGAGCATTCAAGAGAGCATTCAAAACTGCTCCTCAGCCGCTTATTTCCTAAGAAGGGGAAAAGCAGTGTTTGGGGTAGGTTGGGGACAGAAAAAGAAACCAATCAAAGCAGAAATGATTCTGTGCCACCTTTCTCTTCCGCCCGCCTCCTGCCAGCCAATACTTCCATGTAAGATGGCAGCCAGACGAGATGGTTGGACAGTGTTCTCGAAGCTACTAACATGAGTTTGGCCAAACTGCGAGAGGCAGTGAAGGATAGGCGTGCCTGGCGTGCTCTGGTCCATGGGGTCACGAAGAGTCGGACACGACTGAACGACTGAACAACAACAACAACAACAACAACAAGATGGCAGCCTCTCACGTTGCCATTTCGTTAAACCCAAGTCCAAACTTCATCACACACATGCAGCTTGCTCCTCATAATATTATTGGCTGATGTGCATGCATGCATACGAAGATCGCTTAAGCACAGCGCAGTGCCATAAAAGTTTCATGCATGGAGCTTCCTTTTCCAAGATCTTAAGAAGTGCCAGCAACCTCCTAAAGAAATGAGCGGACGTCAGCCAACTGTTCTGCAGTGGGAGGAGGGAGGCACAGACAAGGTGTCTCTATCAGTTCCATAACTATTTGCAAGCGTGGCATCACTATGATCTCGTTTGTGAGGTGCTGCACAGGAACACATCACGGAGCACTCTGAACACACTATGGAGTTCCCTTGAAAAGGAGTCTAGTCCGGAGACAGCATTATTATCAATTTGCGATGGGGTGGAAGGCTATGAAGGCCTTGCTCACAAATTTATTGACAGCTGCACGAATAATAATAGCTACAAAGTGGAAGATGAAAGCAGAATATTAAATGGAAGAATGGTATAAAGAAGTGTGGGATACAGCTATTAATGATAAATTAACATGTGCCATTAAGGTAAGACGGGGAATATGCAGGAGAAATGATTTTGAGGAGATATGGAAGGCATTTGCAGAATTTGTACTGTTAAAACGGAAAGGGGTCAAACCATTGCAAGAAGTGTTGAAATTTTGGGAGGTTGGATAGTTACATGGAATGGTCTGGGTGGTAGGGTGCACATTTTTATTCTTATTTATTTATGATTATTACTTTGTCCCAAAAAAAGTATTAATGTGGTCACTTTTTCCCACGCTTGCTTATTTATTTATTGTTTTATTTTATTGAGATTAGTGGTATTATTGTAAAAGTAAATAAGAATAGGAAAAAAACAAAAGGAACAAAAGAAAGAAACAAAAGGAGGGATATCCATGGGGTATCAGCAGGGGAACAGAAGGCACCAAGAGCAGGCATCCCCAAACTACGGCCCTCCAGATGTTTTGGCCTACAACTCCCATGATCCCTAGCTAACAGGACCAGTGGTCAGGGATGATGGGAATTGTAGTCCAAAACATCTGGAGGGCCAAAGTTTGGGGATGCCTGACCAAGAGGGACTGGGAAGAGACAGAAGCCCCTTACAGATGCTCTCTTCTCCTTACTGGAACATTTGTCGACAGGTCTTTGGCGGAAAACTATACCCTGGAGCAAACTGCCATGGGCATGCCAAGGAAGAGTGCAGAGTTCCCTTCCTGAGTGCATGTCTCTTGGGTTAGGCTGGCGCTGTACATATGAAGAGTCCTGCTGCATCTGGCCCAAGGCCCACCTAGTCCAGCATCCTGTTCTCAGTGGCCAACTGTGTAAGGTTCACAAACGGCACCCAAGTGCAACAACCCTCGCCTTACCTGTGAGACCCAGCAACTGCAGCCCTCTAAGGCACGTAACTTTTCTGATCTGCGCTTCCCAATTCTGCCTCTGCGATGCTGCAGCTGATTTACAGGAACAGAGGCTCTGATAAAGCACTTCGCAGCTCCTGCAGTTCGGCTTCCCCCATTTGTACAGCGGGCTTAATAGTTGTTGAATGGGTGCCATATAAACACAACATATTAGTGCGATTAACCGCCTCTAAAATTGCCGTAGGATACAGATAGTATGTGAAACGGAGAGAGAGACCTCCTTGGGAAGGAGCCGAGCCTGCCAGCCTGACGGTTGGTATCTGCACTGTGGCTGCTGGAAAGCAGCGAGCCCATCGGCAGCTGAATTATTAAACCTTAATCAAGTTACATTGAGTGGGCGACAGTTATTCAATAACGCTCGAGCAATTCCAGCCACACAAGGCTTTGCAGAAAATAAATCAGCCAGCCGTTTTATGTACAAAACTGTCCACAAAGAGGGAAGGATGCAGGGAAAACTGTGTAATTAATAGCGTAGAATTAACATACTGAATGCCAAAATAAAAGATAAAAACATGAATTTCAGGTGAAGGAAACAAAACTTCATGTCTTTGTTTAAAGGAGTGGAGACAGACACCTGCTTGCTTTTAGGCAAAGGGTGCAGAAACTGTTTTTTGGCACAAGCGCCACATTTCCTCATGAGTAACTTTCTGGGGGCCAAGCTCCAACAGTGGGTGGGGCCAGAGACAAAAGTGGGTGGAGCAATGGTTGTAGCTCTTCCTTTTAAATTATTATTGTTTATTTATTAAATTTATATACTGCCCTTCATCCAAAGATTTCAGGGCAGCTCACAATTTAAAAATACAGGATAAAGGCAGTAAGCTACATTCCAGCCATTCAAAAGCCGGTTGTCCACATGCATGTGCGGACGCGTGTGCACACAGGCCTTTCCATTCTCTGTCACATCAAGAAGAAAGATGCGAGGACACCTTTGAGTTGGGCAAAAAGCAACCAGCAAAAGCTGCAATAGATTCACTCAGGAGGTAGTGGACTCTCCTTCCTTGGAAGTTTTTATGTTCTACAACTCTATGGTTACCTAGTTCAATGCTAGTTACATGTAGGTAGCCATGTTGGTCTGCCGTAGTCGAAACAATTATTTTTTATTTTAGTTCAATGCTGTTCATGTAGCAGTAAAGAGGTGGTTAAAGGGTCAGTTAAACACAGCTTACAGAAGAAAGAAAAGGAGATCCAGGTATACCATGAACTTTAAAGATGTAACCCAGGGGTTGAAAGGGAAAGAAAAAAGAAGAATAGGAAATCCACAATAGCACACTTCAAAGTACCGAAGGAAAACGCTAAACTTAATCACCGGAAGAAAAACAAAGAGAAGGCCCTGTTTTTTTATTATTATTTAAAGCAAACATAAATCCATCTAGCACAATTGTTGTATTTTAAATGAAGCGCTTAATAATTCATAAGTGTGTGCAGTGATTTTGTTGCTACAGGAACCAGTTGCCATTAGCAACCTTTCTCAGTACATCCAAGTCTATCACGGAGCCTCCTGTTAATGCCAATACGAAGTGACAAAACTTTCTCTCCTCCATCACCAGATTGGTGCTGCTTGCTACTGAATTCGTTCCAGCCGCTTAAACTTGGAACTGAAAAGCTCACCCATGAGGTATGTCTGCCGCACGAGAGAACGCACTGCAGCCTGGATGTTCTGTTTCAAAAGCTGTGCCTCAGCGAGGAGGAAAAGACCAACATCCCACACTTCTCAGCAAACACCTTTCAGGAGTGCGCTGAGGCTGCAAGTCAGACTATTAGCTGCGTTCATGCTTCTTAGTCCCCCATTTCAGAGGAAGAAGACACAGTCCGTTTCATCGGTTGCTCTTCGTTCCTGCTACAAGCTGAGTTATGAGCCTCTCTAGGACTATGTACAAGAGGAGGTCCTGATCGTCATTACAAGCTTATGTCAGGCATCAGACCAAGAAAGTGTTGAAGTCTTTGCTTCTGAAGGGGGAAAAAACCATGCCATTTCATTGAAAAGTAAAAAAAAATAACAATGATGTCTGGTTATGAGGAGGAAGAGAAACCCAAAGATTGGCTGTTGGTAAAATATCACAGCCAAGTTGGCAAGACAGGAGAGTTATCTTCTGCATGTGAAAAGCTGTTGGAATCCTTTAGCCAGAAGGCTTTATTTATTTGCAACGGCAGAAAGCTGGTCCCGTATCCTTCCCAGGCCATCTAACATAGTGTCCAATGTTTGCTTATTCAGCTCTACTGTCAATGCTGAGGTTGTGAAGTCATTCCCACACAAGGCAGCGTCTTCCTGAATCTGAAAAAGAAAAAAAGATCCCAGAGCTTGAAATCACCATCAAAACCACCTTTTTGGTTTAATCCCAGCCCTCCTTCTCTTCTGGCAGATTCCTATTTCTACTGACAGAGAATAGGGATATTTCCCTACCCTTAAGGAACACAAAATGCCTTTTCCAATGTGCAGCTTCTACCAAACCCAGCCATGAAGGATGGTTCGGTGGACAAGCCATAAATTCTAAAGCAGGGCTATTCAACAAGATGTCCTCTCCAATATTGCTGGACTACAACTCCCAGCAGACCTGACCACTAGGCTCTGCTGGCAAGGGCTAATGGGAGTTGGATTCCTACAGCATCTGCAGGGCTTGGCAACATCTGCTTTATCTTCTTAGCATTCTTGAATTCCAGCTTATCTAGTCACCTTTCAAAAAAAGGAGTCCTACCCAGAGACCAACCCAATGCTTTCCCTCTTCTGGGTTAGCTGACTCATCATACCTCCCAGCTATGTCTGAATGCAGCTTTGCTGTTCTTGCATAAAACAAGGTATGCACAAAAAGCTGGCACTTCTGCTTTGCGGTAGATGCAAAGTCCCCATCACTGAACAATCACCACTCCATCAATTAAGACTCTATCAAGGCAGTGGGTTGGATCCACACTAAGTAAGCTACACTTAGTATGGATCTAGCCCACTTAAGTGTGGATCCAACCTAGTTTATGGGATTTTCACCACTGAAATAAATGGGACTTTACACTTAAGTCTTGGTGATAATAGTGTGACCTGGTAATAGCGTGAGTAAGCCATTGTACAAATAGAGCTTCAGAAGGTGTGGGGAACTGTCTAGAGGCCGGGGGGAGCGGGGGGGGGGAACAGTCACAGGCAATCAAGTGTCATCACAGATGCTCACAATTTGCAACTCTCCTCATTGTGCTGTGGCTTTTCAGTGGCTTCACAATCCCAGACAAGCTGTAAAGCGAAGATATTTTCTCAGCCTCTGATACATTGCTAATAGGTAGGACTGTGTCAAGCATGGTAGGTCACAAGCTACAGTCTTTGAAGACTCTGGAGGGAAAATATTAACGGGGGAACATAGCTGGGGGGGTGGAATAAGGAACTGCCTGTTTGTTTCTCTTCATGAAGTGGGAAATGAATGGCTTTCTCTCAAGAAGCAATACCTTCAGCTGCAGCAGGCAGGTAGGGACAGCCATTCTGCTGATACTGTCCGAGGAGGTCTTGATATCTACCCTCCAGTCCAGATCCACAAGCCGGGGCAGAGAAACTGGAATTAAAATGGAATGAATGAACACACAGACCTTTGAATTGTAATTATCAGGATAACGAACTCACGGACCTCACTCCAAGGGTCATTTCAGAGCTATTCCGGGGTTATCTCTGTGAGCAAATAAAAAAAAAACAACAACCCTGGAAGGATTCACATGCTAATGGTAAAACTGTAGCTTTTATATAAAACCTCACCCTCATGTAAGGTTGGGAAGAAGTGCAGCTCATCAGTAGAGCTTATGCATGTCGAGGGGGACCAGGAGTTCAGGGTCAGAACGCCCCAGGCGGATATGGCTCAAAGGATCACAGGACCAAGTCAGACCATTGGTTTTGTCAAGCCCAGTTTTGTCAAGGCGGACTCAGTGGCTCCCCAGAGTTTCAGGCAGGGGTCTCTCCCAGGCCTATCTTGAAGATGCTGGGGACCTTTTGCAAGCAAAGCCTGTGCTCTATCTCAAGAAGTGTTACATTTTTGGAAAGTCAGATAATTATGATAAATAATGGTCTCGGGGCGAAAAAAGTCTGTGCTCTGTCAGTCAGCTTTGGCCTCTTCCTAATCAGGTGGCAGGTGATGTGGGTGACCTCTACCCAAGACCCTGTTTCATGCCGGTGTTTGGAAGATTTAAAATATGTTTCCAGCATTGTTTGCCGTGTATGTTCTGGCTCTGAAAAGAATATATTGGCTCTTGATCCTGCCAAGATAGACAAGCCATAAATAAGAATCAAGCTGGCTAAAAAGAGCCCTGTTTCCCTTGAGACCGCTAAAGGTCAGACAAGGCTTCTCTTCAAGCAGAGACAAGAAGGGTCTGGCTCAGCCTGTTAAAATGACAACAGCAGCAGCAGCAACAACAACAGAGCATGAACTCTCCACTTTAGTCCCCAAAGCTGTGAAGAGAATTCGGACTAGGCAAGGTGTCCCCAAGATCGCCATGTGGTTGCCTGTATGTAGTTACTGGAAGAGGAAGGGAAGCCGCACCAGAAAAGATGAAGGACCCCGTTGCCTGCCACAGAGCAATGTGGTAACCATTCTCTGTTTCGGCAATGCTTGAAAGTCGTCCTTAGATTTCTTAATAAAGTTTATTTAAATCTCATTTCCAGGTAATACTGAAGTGCATGTTTTGAGAGCTCCAACACAACGTCATTAAGAAATCCAGTCCCAAGGTTATCCATGCAATGGAAATTTAGTACTGATTACATGCGAATACTCACTACGATGACTCAATGAATTTAATAAATAAATAAATAAATAAATGACGCGCAACATTTCAAGCCCATTTTCATATCCATAAGAGCCAGAAATTTTGTTTTTTTTTTTTAATAAAATAAATCAGTTTGCAGGGTGCCAAATTCCGTATCCTTAACCTTAATTCTGCACTTGAATAGAACAGAATTAAAAGAATGTTGGCGAACGTTTGAAAAATTGACGGAGGGAGCACAATTGTGACAGTGATCTCAGAGTCTTCGCAACTATTTACTAAGTCCCACTCCATTCAGCGGGGTTTACTCCCAAATAAGTGTATACAGGATTGTAGCCTCCATCCTCCATCCAATCTGGCCGAACTGACTTGGAGCTACCTTCGTGCGTTTTTTTAACATCTCTTTCCACCATCCCCCTTCCCTCTGACAAGCTTCCAGTTTGAGAGGCGCTGTGGGTAGGCACTCAGCAGTCACAAGTAAATCAGGTTCTGAAAACCAACCATTGGAAGAACATGACTGCAATTCTGGTGCCTGCTAAGAAAAGGATGCCCTTAAAGTGTATGGGATATCAGCCCCTGGGTGCCCCAGGGACACTTCTACGTGATTGATGACACCCGGAGCAAAACCTTGACCTTACTCCTAACAGAGCTGCAGAAAGCAGCAATCGTGTAAATGTTTAGGAAGCAAGAAATCCCAAATATTCTGCAGATTGCAATCCAAAACAAACTTACTAGGGAGCCAACTCTCATTGGATTCAATGGGACTTGCTTCCAAACAAGCATACTTGGAATCAATTTATCTAGCAAGTCATTTGAAAAGCTGCTGTTTAATTCAATGCCACAGCTGAAAACCAGCAAAGGATTTTTAACATGGCCTTTATTAAACAACCACCACCAAATCCTAATATCACTACATTTAGGGTTTCCATCTTTATTTTATTGTAGTCACATTTCTTTTGCTGCTCAGTAACGCTTGCTGAAATCTCTTGCTGGGAATGTCAGTTGGAACCAAAATGGGCAGAGAACAGAAAGCTTCTGTCCCAGAGTATCGTAGAATTGTAGAGTTGGAAAGAGCTATGATTACCGGTACATATTGCCAGCAAACCTGGTAGCTGCTAATAGACTTAAGCTTCATAAATCTGTCTTAACTCCTTTAAAAGTCAAGCTGGGGCTCATCAACAAGTCTGGTTGCAAGGAGTATTGTGTACCTGTGATATGAAGAAGCATTTTCTTTTGTTTATTTGGAATCTCCTGTCTAATCAGTTTCATTGAACAACCCAAAGTTCCAGTAGCACAATACACAGAGAAGGGGAAAAACCCTTTTCTATCTTTTTTCTCCATATAATGCATAAAGCAGTTCAGTGGTGGAACAACTGCTGTACATACAGAAGGTCTCTTGTTCAATCCCCATCATCTCCAGGTAGGTCTAGAAATGTCTCCAGGTAGGTCTAGAAATGTCTGCCTGAAACCCTGAAAAGCCACTGCCCGTTAGTGTTGACAAAGCTGAGCTAAATTGACCAATGGTCTTACTCGGTATAAGGTAGCTTTCTATGCTTCTCTTATCATCTATTGTGTGAGAACAGACTCAAATAAGTTTGTTCAGGTTCTCTGCACACCTTTTACTCCCTTATCCAATGGTGCAATAGCACCATTTATTGTTGAATTTATTGTTGAAATAAATTTTTATTGTTGGTTTTTCTTTATTAAAAATACACTCTGCAAATTCTTATTCTTCTTTTTACTTACCTTGCTGGCAAAGCAAACATAAGTTGACAGTGGATGTTCATTTTTTTTCTCTTTATTTGGATAAGACTCCTATTGTCCAAATATTTCCCCATCCTAACTTTTAAAAAACTCTTTAGACTACCATGAACCTTAAAGGCATTATATAAACAACAATAGATTCCTTGCCACGAAAAAGCATCACCTACAATAGTCCACTTCTCTCTCTCTCTCTCTCGTCTCATGCAAAAAGAAAAAAAGAAAAAAGAAAAGAAAAAGCCAACACAGCTGTAGGACAAGGTGGGGAGAGGAATTTATCCAATACGGTGTTTGAAAAGAAGTCAGCCTTGTACTGGCATAAGCTACCATTTGTTTTCCCCCTGCCAGAATGAGATACCAGTCCTCTCGTCCAACATCACAAAGACACCATATGTGCGAGCTGGAAGAGCCAGAGGCAACATAGAGGATGCTCAAAAATTAATTCCTTCCACAGCCAAAGGATAAACTTTGTACTGGATAATTGCTAACAAGGCTGCTACATTATATGGTGAACCAAGACCAAGATTCCCACGCCCTACTAATAACTCCGCTGGTAAGTAAGCATTTAAACTGAACAAACAAACAAGCAATCACATCTTGCTTTCCTGTTTACTCTTTCCTCCACTTCCTCTGTTTCCTATGTTGATTTTTAAATTGTAAGATTCATGGGACAGGGGCCAATCCTCTCATAACATGCACACCGATGGCACAGTTTAGTCACTGAGGAGTTCATTCCACACCTTTTACTAGTGAATAGCATGTAGATCCTTGCAACTCGTTCATACAGCACAAACTTTCCATATAGAAGGTTGCTAGTCAAAGGTTAGATAAGTAGCAGAGCCAAAAAAGATGGTTTCATACAGACAACATACGAGGAAAGAAGTTTCCACTACTGACACTACCTAAGTGTGGTGGTGATGTTTATATTATTATTATTATTATTATTATTATTATTATTATTATTCCGAAGATCACAGGGCAGTTCACAACATGAAACCATAATATAAACAAAACAAAAACAAACCAATAATCCCCCTCTGGCAAACACATTTAAATGTCCACAGAATGCTTAATCAGCCAAAGGCCTGATTATAGAAAAACGTTTTTGCCCAGCACCTCAAGATATGCAATGAGGATGCCAGGTGAGGATGCCCTGGGGAGAGCATTACACAAATGGGGAGCCACCACAGAAAAGGCCCATTCTCTCGCAGAAGAGGCATATGAAGAAGGGCCTCAGATTATGATTGCAGGGTCTGGGTTGGTTCATATGAGGGTAGGGGAGATGGTCCTTGAGGTACTGCAGTCCTGAGCTGCTTAAGGCTTTATAGGTCAAAACTAGCACTTTTGGCCTGGAAACTAATTGGCAGCCAGTGCAGTCGGGCCAGGATCGGTATAATATGCTCAAATAGTATTGCCCCAGTGAGCAACCTGGCTGCTGAATTCTGAACCAGCTGACGTTTCTGAACCATCTTCAGAGGCAACCCTCAGAATATAGTGTTGGAGTAATCTAACCTAGAGGTTACCAGAGCACAGACAAGAGAAGTTAGGCTATCCCAGATAGGGGCGCAGCTAGGCCACCAGCCAAAGTTAATGGAAGGCACTCCACACGACTGAGGCCACCTGAGCCTCAAGCCACAGCAAAGGATCCAGAAGTTTCAGTATGGTGCCTCTCATCCAGTCCATTCCCGAGGCAAGACAATCTAATAAATACCCCCAATAAATGTCAGGGTAACCATTTCAGAAATGCAAACTGCTCCTCCACAAAGCCCATTACTTACTTTGACTGGCTTGTGCTTCATTTCTCCAGGCAGAGCTGAAAAGAGCAGAGAAAACACAAATATGCACCATTTGTCTTTGAAACACAGAGTGGCAGCAGGGACTGAAAGTGGATTCAGGAAAGCTATTTTCACCACATGAAGTACCATTTTGCAGCCATCAAGTCTGAAGGAGTCCAAAGCACAAGGTTTCAGCCCCACCAGTTTTAATAAACCAAAATTTTGACAAATTCCAATATGCAACGGATTCTATGGAGGGCAATTGATCTGGCCCCAGTCTGGTGGAACGCTCTGTCACATGAGACCAGGGCCCTGCGGGAATTGACATCTTTCTGCAGGGCCTGCAAGATGGAGCTGTTCCGCCAGGCCTTTGGTCTGGGCCCAGTCTGACCCCCTTCTTTCCATGAAACCCTGTATGTTAAGTGGCCCCCTTGGCCCTTTCTATCGGCCCATATGGGACCAGCACGAGTGGCCGGGCCTGGTGAAATTTTAATTCCTTACCCCTACGGTTATGATTCGTGGGTTCCCACTTACCGTAATTTATTTTGATTTTAAATGTGATTCGAATTGTATTTTAAACTAATCATTTGATTTTGTGTTTTTAATGTATTTTATATATTTAGTGTTAACCACCCTGAGCCTGGTCTCAGTCAGGGAGGGCGGGGTATAAATAAATTATTATTATTATTAATTATTATTATTATTAATATTTAGAGTGCAATCAGATCCATGTCTACTCAAAAGTAAGTCCTATAGAATTCCAATGGGGCGAACTCCTGGGTATGTGGGGCTATGGCTCCAGCCTTATTTCACCATTCAGGGCATGCAAAAGTCACTTCTCATTGAGAGTGACAGGTCATCGCTGCCTGCCTTTAATCCTAACACATGGTGACCATCTAATTGGGGAATCTGGTGTTACCACACACCCAATGACCAGCTAGAAAGCAGGGACAACTGGATAATAGTGTGAAGCCTGACTAACCTACCCATCCACTGCCTTTGGGATTTTTTTTTGTCCAACACCACAAACCTGACGGGAAGGGCTGCAGCTCAGTGTCCACAGCATATGTTTTGCATGCCAAAAGTCCAGGTGTGATCCCAGGTATATCCAGGCATGGCTTAGAAAGACTCCTCCCTGAAACCCTGCTGGTCAGTGGAGACAATGCAGAGCTACACAGACCAGTGGTCTAATTCTATGGAAAACAGCTTCAATGACACTTACACATTTTCCAGGATTATCTTGGTCAAAAGGTTTTTTAGATTCTGGTGAAATCCTTCTGGAAAGAGGGCGAGAATTTCTTCTGGTGACGTCAGGCCATGATAGACTGTGTGTCTTGTAAGATTGTGCAAAGATCGGATCAGCTGCAAGAGGTACCAGACAGATCTTTCAGGTACAATGTCAACAAAACGTGGCAATCTCTCTCTCTCACCTTCAACCTAGCACCAATACACTATATCATATATATGCACTCTGCTGCCTGATTCCCATCAGTCAAGTTCACCATTTGGCCTCTGTCCTTTAATTCTGAACCCTGATCTCTCCTTGCCCCCTGAGCTAGACGCTTTATTCTTCCTGTTCTGAGCTCTTGCTGCTCAATCTTTACAGCCCCCTCCTTCCTCGGGATCCATCAAAAAAGCCAACGTGACTTAAAAGTGCAACACATGTCTGCATGTTTACAGCCTAAATCTTACCTGACTTGCTTCATTTGGCGTAACCGAGAGACTGGAACACGTGTTCTCGATCAGTTTGTCAGAACCACTTGCAGAGCTAGAAAAACACTCCTGGCATAACTGCCGAACTACATCCTTCGATGAAGCCTGGCAAAGAGAAATGAACAGTGAGCCTTTTCAAAACACAGGATGTGGTGCAGCTCAAATTTATCTTTGCACAAACTAATGAAAACTAGCTCTCATCAGCTGCCATTAGCCATGTAAGCTGAACTGGATCCCATCTACAGAAGTTATACTTCTTAATATCATAAACTGAGGGTGGGGGTGGGGAACTAGGAAAGGCCATCAATGTCATGTCCGGTTACGGTTATCTATTCTCATTTCCTTTTCAGGCATGGCTAACTGATAACTAGCGATTTAGCTGTGCAACCTTATTATTTTATAAGTACTTAGAAACTGCACGTTCATATATTCTGGAGCTGCAATGCAATGGGACTTAATGAACACAATTGTGAACATAGGATTGCGAATGTAAGAAGAGCCTTGCCGGATCAGCTCAAAGGCCTATTTAGTTCAGCATGCTGTTCCCACAGTGGCCAACCTGCGAGCAGAACCCGAGTGCGAAAGCACTGTCCTCACTTGTTACTCCAAGCAACTGGCATACATTGGCATACTGCCTCTGACAAAGGGTGGCAGAATGTAGGGCTATCAACAGCTACTAGCCATGATGGCGCTCTTCCATGAATTTCTGTAATCTTCTTTTAAAGCCGTCAAAGTTGATGGCTGTTACTACATTTTGTGGGAGCATGAAGGAAAATGTTAAATCTTCCAACATTCAGTGTCATTGGATAGCCCTAAACAATCCAAAGGATATCACCTTTTTTGGGAGGGGGGGTATTTAACCTTACATGTCAGCATCAATGAAAAATCCCATCCATGTAGTCTATAAAATGTGACACAATGTTTCTAGACATGCATCCTGGTTGATTTTCAAACAGAAGATTGAGCCTGTTGAAAACACGATTCTGCTAATTAACAGGTTCCTTAAAAGAGGAGAGGAAATAAGTGACTTCAGCGAACTTCAATCTGATCAGAGCTCCAATTCTGACTCCACCATGACCTCATTTGAAGAGCTTTCTTTTCTTTTCTTTGTTATTTATAATTTTCAATTGTATACATTTCAATACTTTTGCAATCATTTTAACATTTTAAAACTTGACTTCCTTCCCCCTCTTTCTGCGGTTCCTTAAATTTATTTTTTTACATTTTCTGCATATTCCAAATTAACTTAACTTACTCATTTATTCATCTATACTCTTATAAAACTGCAGATTATTATAGTAATCCTGCCAATGTTCTTATCTGTTCACAGTTTATTTGTAAATATTCAATAAACCATTTCCATTCTTTTATAAAAAGTTTGTTATCTTGATTTCTTATTTTTGTATCCATTCTTCTTTCGCTGGGATTTCTTCAACCATTTGAAGGGCTTTCGACAAATCTCTTTTTAGCCACCGTCCCTGTCCGACCTAACTGCCAGGGTTATTGTAAAGATACATTAAAAAATGTGCAGCACTTTGGACGTTAGCAGTGCCATCATGGTCGAATGATCTAAATCACTGATTTTCAATATCACCCTTTCACCCCCACAACGTGCTTGAAACATCATTAAAAATTATCAGAGCTGAGAGATCTTGCAGTAAACAACTGCCCGCAAATAAATAAATATGCACCTACTTTCAGCAAGATCTGAAGAGCCGCAAAGTCCTCTTCGCCCACTGCAGCCATACTTCCTTCTCTCATGTGACCTGATGCCACCCAACATCGGAAGAAGAGATGGTGATTGCAGTCACGTGGCAGCTTGTTAGGCCGCTTTGCATTGTGGGAGCTGTAGTCCCTTTGTGACCCTGACGGAGGAGGAAGCTTGTTAGGCTGCTATGGGAAAGTACAGTACTGTACTACTGTATCTGTTTGGCAACGTAAGTCCTGAAGCCCATTTCCCAGGCGCAGCTCGTTCGTTTTTCCTTAGCCTGCGCAAGAGGAGCTGTGTGACCCTGCGTAAATTTTACAGGGCTGATGAATGGCGAGATACTTAGTCTGATAATTAAAATTCAGGTTGCACCAATGGATGCCTGCTTCGCAAGATGCAAATCAAACCACTTGCTTAAAACCTTGACCGAGGAGAAAACGAAAGATGCACGCGCGTGTGTTTATGTAGAGACCGCGTATCTCCAGAAAACAAAGGGACTATTAAAGAAGGAAGAAATGTGGAGTTAATTTCTCTCATAGAAACAAAGGAGGATGCTTCTGCGGTGTAATATCACCGATTTATCAAGTTCAGTAGTGGCTCGGCATTATTTCTCTCCGGAGTCCGGGATTCCAAAGCAAGGAAACCACATTTGGAGATGCTAAGCCAGGGGTCGGCAACCTAAGGCCCATGGGCCGGATGCGGCCCAATCGCCTTCTCAATCCGGCCCATGGGTGGTCCGGGAATCAGCGTGTTTTTACCTGAGTAGAATGTGTCCTTTTATTTAAAATGCATCTCTGGGTTATTTGTGGGTTATAGGAATTCGTTCATCCCCCCCCCCCCCAAAAAAAAAAAAGTTTGGCCCACCACATGGTCTGAGGGACGGTGGACCGGCCCACGGTTGAAAAAGGTTGCTGACCCCTGTGCTAAACTAAGGATTGAATCTTTTGCAAGCAAAACATGCACACTTCTACAATGTTGCAACCCTTCCCAGGCACTAGAAAATGATGACATGCCCAGCGCTTCTAACTTTCTTTTGGGTGGGCCCTCATTTGAGCTCCCGGCTGTCATTATTTTGTGGGAGGGATTCAGCAGCATCCTGACAGAACGGGATTGCACAATTGAAGTCAGATTCTGTGCTCTTGTTCAGCAAAGGCGTGTAAAGAACAAAGTGACTTTTTGTAGTAGAAAGTGATGGGGAAATGCACTAGAAAGGGTGAGGTAGCCACCATAGATAATAGAATCCTAGAGTTGGAAGGGACCCTGAGGATCATCTAGTCCAACCCCCTGCAAGGCAGGAATATGCAGCTGTCCCATACAGGGATCAAACCTGCAACCTTGGCATTATCAGCATCGTGCTCTAACCAACTGAGCTATCCAGGTTAGAAATCGTATAACTTCAGCGGAAACAAATTGGGATGAACCCTCAATAAACAGGTTGTCTGAAGGCAACCCAAGAATTTGTTTTCTAATTTGTGAACTACACATGTGCCTTAAAACAGTCCCCAGGAACCTCTGCCATATGCTGGATGAATCCGGCAAAAGGTACCCTACAGTGGGACATCTGAAAGCTAGAGGTTAGTGGGTAAATCTTCCTATGCAAGAAAAGTTCAGATCTCATTTCTGTGAGCAAGATCTTCTGCCCTATTTAATTCATCTCTCTCCCACCCACAGTGCCTTATATATTACATATTCCAAAGGCTTCTTTATTTGTGCATATCTTTCAAACTGCTGGCAACACAGGTTTCATTTGCATTTTTCTCCGGAAATAAATCAAAGAATGCATCTAACCAAACACACAAAAGTTGTTTGCACTGCATTGGAAATGCAGGACTTTCCTAAGGGATGGGCTCCTGTTTGCAGAAGTCCTGGGTTCAATTTCAACTTTCTCTAGATCAGTTACAAGAGTAGAAGAAATGTTGAAGAAAGTATAATTTCTCTTCTGTTTTTTTTAATGAGCAGTAGGAAAAGAGATTCCTGAGGGAGCTGTTTGAGAGTATCATTTTACCATCTGTGGCCTCTTGAAATTAATTAAGATTGATCAGCTGTGAGGAGGGACCACTTATATGGATTCCTTTGAAACATTAAAGAGACTTTAAGGAGACTGTGTAGTAGAGAGCATTATCTGCAATGTAAAAGAAAAAGGGCAGACATTTTCTATACAGCTTTTTGCACATAGAATTTGCTATGTAGTTGGTTAACATATTTCTGGATGTGCAGGCTCCTTGATTTCTCAATCAAAAGTGCATGTGCAGAGTGCATCTTTCTAAACCTTGGACACATGTAATATTGATTTGCACAGTCTGAAGTTGTGGGTTATTTCCTGACTCTGAATTGTTCTGTCTGGAATAACCCTTGCTAAATTCCTTGATTGTCCTGTGTGGTATACTTCTAATGGTTGCTCAGTCATTAGAGTTCAAAATTATTTTGTTCGTCAGGGGTGGGGGTGTATGATAGCAACCCTGACACTTCTCCTGTTAAAAGGATTAAGCGATTTTGAAGTGAATTTGCACACAGACAAGGGCTAACCATAGCTTTGGCAGCTGTGGGCTTGGTGGATGCCAGCAGAACTGGCTTTGTATATATAGCAATCAACTTCTTTTAAATAGATTTAGAGTTAACCAAACAGCATAAAAGTGTGTTGTATAATATTGGGCTGCATTCAATCAACCTAAATCCTGCTCAGAGCAGAGACATTGAAAATAAAGCACTTAGTTAGCCATGTCCATTCATTTCAATAGGTTTACTCAAAGGAGGACTAATGTTGAATACCACTCATTGTGTCTATAATTATCTGCACATCTAGTGAATGCTTTACTTAACTCTGCTTAAACAAGTACTTTGGTTAAAAAAGCGAAAATTCTGGTGGCAGTGTTGGGCACTTTTATTATGTGGTTGATCTTGCCTCAACTGCATTATACCCTACCCCACCCTGCTATTTTTCTAGAAAAAGAGGTGCTAGAATTCACCATGAACAGCTCCCTTGTTCTCTTATAACGGCAATGGTGCCCACCTGAGAAGTGCTGGAACTGAGTCCTGGTGAGTTCCGGTGGAAAAAAGCCACACACACACACACACACACACACAACTCACACACTCATACACACATACTCTCCTGAATAACTTTTAAGGACATTGACTGAGACTGCTTCCACACTCAGATACTTGGCTTGTTCAACAAGGATGTTTTGCTGCCACCATTATCACTTTTAATGTGCTACTATTGCTATTTTCAGTGTTTCCCCTAAGGCATTGGTGTTGCTTATTAGTACTAAACTAGCCACCACAAATATTTCCAAACTGAAGGGTTATACAAATAGGGCTAGTTAACATCATGGCTAGAATGCCTATTGCAGAGAAGAATATTTTTGTATTTAGCATCATAGTATGATGTGCTTCTTGTTGGCATCATTTGGACTCATTGATCAAGGTTGTGTCATTCCCAGGGATGCTTGCTTATTGATTGGCTGACGTCTTTTTCAAGGTCTTGGGCTCCCTCCGGTTCCCCACTCTCACTCCATTCATCTCTTTGGACTATGTTCTCTTTGTAGTGATTACTGCAGCTCATTGCCTGATGTCCGTTCATAGGAAATGCATTACCTTTTATCTTGATCGGATCACTCAGTCCTTGGGCTATTATCTAATTGCATGCTCTCACTCTGAAGGCTCTCACCCATCTTTCGGATATTATCTCCCTTCCTTTGTGGGTGGGATTTAGAGGCAGCTCGACCCTCCTATAAGGGACAGCAAGGCAGCAGCTGCCTGAGATGGCAGATTTTGGATGTCATGAAAGATAGCTGATGGTTTTGCCCTATGGGGCACAACCTACAGGGAAGTGCCTACCAAAATGAAGAGCACTTTTGGTTTTGCATAGTCTCCATGCATTCCAATGTTGCTTGCCTAGGAGAACTTCCTAATGGACTGTATAAACCAACCTCTCACAGACCATCCTTTAAAGATAATTATTACTGGAAATTTGTAGCTAAAGATTTGGGTAGATAGTTAAAATCACTATCTCCATCCCGGAGCCTGGATTTTAGGCTGCATAAACCTTGAAAAATGGGCATTCTGGGAAAGTGGCAGCTGTAGGATTGGGCATGGGAGACATATACTGGGTCTTAACTTTGTTCAGCTCAGTCACACGAACTGGCAACCCAGCTGAACTTACACTGGCAAAAAGGGTGGTGTAAGTCAACATCTATTTGAAAGGTTCATGGGACTGCATTTTGGTTGATTTGGAGCTATTGAATGAGAACTACTATTTGCGGCACAGCAACCAGGGAAGAGCAACTATCCTGCCTCCACACAGCTGTCTATGGTGTCAATGGGTTGGTGTTTTTGTTTGCCCCTACAAAGGACAGCTTTTAACTGGTGACCAGCTTACAGCAGTAGAGTCACTTTTATGTTCAATCTTAGCTTTGCTTATCTCTACGAGGCACACACTGGAGAGTCAGGATCGCCAAAGGCAGGACTACACATTTCTGGATCATTGATTGGTTTGGGGAGGAATGTTTGTGTTCTCAAAAGTGGCTCCAATGCTACTTTCACAGATCCCCAGCTAGATGATGAAAATTGAGAGTAGATGTAATATCTGGCATAGAATAATATCAGACCCAAGGTGGTTCTTTGGTCATCCCATATTAGGCCAACCATTTAAAAAAATTGCTTTCCTAAGAGGAGGCTGAAAAAAGAGTGGCCTTTGCTGTTTCAAATGGTGACAATGGAACCTGTGGTTCTAGGAGCACTCAATTCCCTTACACTGTTATTGTGAGCAGATGTAACATTCCATAAGAGCTACCAGATGCCAAAATTTGGCAGAACTTCAAGCCCTTTATTTTTGTGCAACAGGGATCTGATCCACTTAATGTCATCATGAAGAAGAGATACTCTAAAAGTTAATGGCTCTCATCTAGTACAAGGACTGGCTTTCCTCAAATGTGTTAAATTCTCTGCAATAGTACCTTTCAGTTTAGGACCAGCCATGTTCTTGTGGCTTTCCAAAACACAAGATGTCCAGAGATGAAAAGGCAATTTACATTCGTTTTCAGCAACTCAGTATCCAGTGAACCTGCCCATGGCACGAGATCAGTCCCAAATCTAAGTATGGGTCCTTGGGGGACAATTTCACAAAGCAAAGATGAAAAGGCAGCATTATCATTTGACAAAGAAGGGAATCTCATCGTTCTCAGTGGGTTTATTTCCAACTAAACATGTCCATGGGTAGGGTAGCAATTGCAGTGAACTTGCAGTGGGCAAATCCCCATATTTGAGCATGGTCCACTCACCCATCTTCACCTTATTGGCCTGTTTTTGTCCATGATAAATAAAGTGAAAGAAGCTAATGGTTGATTATGAGTTTATTACCTCATGTGAGGAAGTGTCAACTGAACTGATCATTGTAACAGGCTCCATACAACTATGGCATCATTGAAAGGAAAGATAAACCCATCTAAACTTTGTAGATGAGGATGATACTGAAATTTTATTTTTACTGTCCATGAAATGTAAGGTTTCTCTGTCCTTCAACTGATTAACATTTGGAAAATTTAGAAGAGAGATGGCAATGATGATCATTTCCCGTGGCTTCCAGATGCAAAGTCAGATGTAGCTCACTTTCACTTTAAATATGATAATAGCTTGTGTCAGACAGGTAAAAGAAAAGAGAAAACTGCTATCAATATGGACATGCACCTCTTGGTTTAAGACAAAGACAAATATCATGTAGAAGTAGCTGGAAGGAATTTCCTTTGCTTGACCGTGCTACATCTAAGCTACCAGATCACCTAAAGGAAAGTCAAGACACCTCTTGATATTATTTTGTCACCTAAAGGACTTGAGACTAGTGTCAACATGCAGCAAATGTTCAGCACAAACTATTCCAGTAAGGATTTAAGCTAATTGGGAGCACCATATTGGTGCTGGTTTATAAAGTATCTAATTATGGTTGTAAAACATCAGCACTGATAGCATAATTCAATGCCAGAGGTGCTCCTAGGAATGCCCCCTCTTTTGAGGTAACTGAAAACAGGAACCTTCCAAATGGCATTTTACATGTTTAATAGCACTTTCTCCTTTTTTTATGCTCTCAGAAACCCTGTGAAGAAGACTAGGCCGAGACACAGAGCATTCAAACAAAACCTCCCACAGGTTCAACGAAAGTGTGATGAGGAAAGCTCCTGCTGACTACACATTGACACTGATGCTCCCGTTGATTGTGCTCTTCCTTGTACCCTGTTGCAGCCATGCATTCAGTGGTCTGGGGGAAAGGGTCATCTTATCACCACCGACGGAAAGATCTCAAGAGAGAAAGAGAGAGAGAGAGAGAGAGATGGCAGAAAATGGCTTCAGATCCTGATGACTTGGCTTGTTTCAATATCCGTTTATTGTGATTTTATTCATTTATTTAATTTTATTTGTATGCCACCTTAAAGGCAGGAATATACATAAATAAACGTGTGCCTGGCCAATCAGGGGTCCCAGTTGGGTGGAAGAATCTGACAGCCTCCTTATCTCTAGTGCACAAGTTGTCAGCAGTGATGGCATTCCAACTACTGTACATGCTTATGTGTTCATTGCATGTGTGCATTCCTTTTTGAGGGGGTGGGGGTAAAAATAAGGTGCTGATACTCATATACATAAAAGTGTGGTGGGTGCCATCACAAACCAGGTCTCCCCAGTTCACATCTGATTTTTCTACCGCTACCTAACACTGGCTCCCTGTTGTTGCTTTAATGAAATTAACCATTTTACTTGCTTTTTGATACATATCTTCTCTACTCTTGTTAAATCCAACTGGCCAAATCCTTTAGAAATTTTAATTAATACCCAGAACCCTTGTAATATCATGATTCTTTATAGAAGGGTAAGACACCGTCAGGTCGATTAAGCACCCAATTGAGCCTGAGTTGGGGAAAATTGGTGTAGCGGTCTCTGATCAATGGAAACACTTCAGTTTAATAAAAGGTGAATGAAAGCAGGTTTCTGTTTGCCTTGGAACATTTGTTGTTGTTATTGCAGCCCTTTGCAATTGGCAAATTAGGGAACTGAGCCAAGCTCTGAGAAGGAGGAAGGCAAAAATCGACTTGAAACTGAGGCAATTTTTAAACTTCCTCGCATGGAAAACAGAAACAACAGAAGTGAACAACGTGAAGGAAAAGAATGTGATGGATGCTTGCTTTGAAGAAAGGTTTAAGAGTGCAATGTGAAGGTTAAGGGTGGTGGGGCAAAGCTGAAGGTGTTTTAACCACTCATCTAATGCCCTGCTAGGGATGCGGGTGGCGCTGTGGGTTAAACCACAGAGCCTAGGGCAGGCATAGGCAACCTTGGCTCTCCAGGGTGAGTTCCCGTTGCTCGGTCCCTGCTCCTGCCAACCTAGCAGTTCGAAAGCATGTCAAAGTGCAAGTAGATAAATACCGGTAGGTACCGCTCTGGCGGGAAGGTAAACGGTGTCTCCGTGCGCTGCTCTGGTTCGCCAGAAGTGGCTTAGTCATGCTGGTCACATGACCTGGAAGCTGTACGCCGGCTCCCTCAGCCAGTAAAACGAGATGAGCGCTGCAACCCCAGAGTCGTCTGCGACTGGACTTAACGGTCAGGGGTCCCTTTACCTTAACCTTTAATGCTCTGCTAGGCTGTCTGACTGCTGCAATGGAGGTGATGTTGGAGGTGCATTCTTCTGACCCTCAGTCCATTTTGCAGTTGCTTTTTTTTTTTTTTAATTACTCCTGGTGGAAACAATAGAAAGGAAAGAAGAAGGGGAGATGTAAACAAGTCCTTGAGCCAAGTTCTTGAACTGTTCCCAACATGCCCCCCCCTTTTTTACTTAACTGATGTTAGAGACTGATGTTACTTAACTGATGTCAGTGTCACGGCCATGGTACATGTGACAGTAACTCACTTTCCTCAAAATCACTTACGATCCTAGCAATGCAGAAAGAGCGCTCCAAAACGTCAGCTGTCAGTACTACAAATGTCTTCAGAACAGATTTCAGAGGAAGACACCACATGGGAAAGGAATAAAACCTCAGAAAGTGACATGGCTATAGATTACCTTGAGCCCATCCAGATTAGCATTCAATGAAGTTGGCGCTAGTTCACAAAAAGCCCATAACAGAATTTGTACATCTTTAAGGTGCCACAAGACCTTGTCATTTATATTTCTTATACTGTGACTCACCATTATTCCAAACAGTGCAGTGCAGGGGATAAGGAGAATTGGGGATACCTGGGTTCAAATCCGTATCCTTTATTTTAATTATTTATTGATTTAACATATTTCCATCCCGCCCTTCCATTTAAGCAAGAGAAACACCACCACCACCACTTAGGGTGAAACCAATTTTGAAAACAATCGCAAACATCTCAACAAGAATTTAAATACTAAAAGATGGCACAGCAGATGAGCACAACCTGGGCTAGTTCTATAAAAAGTTATCAGAAATACTTTCAGTTTGGCCTGCCAAAAGAGGAAGGTCCTCATCAGATGACAGAAAACCATCAGAGAGGAAGCAAGACAACCGCCCCAGGCTGGCTATTTAGGGGTGGGATTCAACCACATACCAGCAAACTCAGGTTGCACTATTACAGTTGAGTGATTTTTGTGCAATATAGACAATTCCCTGCAAAGCCAGACACTTTGTGATTGGGAAACTGATGGGGAAATGCACTGGAAAGTGTGGGAGGACAATAGTAAGACACAGCATTGTCTAACATCCCCATAAATCGGAACGCATGCTCAATAAATAGCCTAACCTTCCTGTAACTTGTGTGTAAAGAAATCAGGAGCAATGCTCAATAAACAGGTTGTCTGGAAGCAACCACTGAGTAAGATGTTCCAACCCCCTAGGTGTTGCCACAGAGAAGGCTTACTGCTGTATACCTGCCAAAATTATCTTGGATAACAGCAGGATTGTGAGTAGAGTCTCTGTAGTACAGGTGTAGGGGACCTTTGGCCCTCCTGATGCTGATGAATGACAACACCCATCACCCCCGACGATGCTCACTAGGACTGATGGGAATTGTAGTTCAGCAACATTTGGAGGGCCAAAGGTTCCCCAGTCCTGTTCTTGTGGATCTTAAAGAGCAGGCAGGCAACCAAAGACAGTCATTTTGGTGTCCTGGTCCTAATCTGTGTTTCAAAGCTTCATATAGCCATGGCGCTCTTGGGTCCTTCATAATCTCTCCGTTTACCCTTTCTCGCTGTGAGGATAAAATGGAATTGTGCCGAGAAATGTGCGGGTTGCCCTGAGCCCCTTGAGAAAGGGCAGGCAGAAATGTAAAATATATTTTCGGAGGTAATATAATTTCAAAAGTTATTCCACCACATTACTCACTGTGTGCTTGTATAAACTTTAAAAAACAGTAAAAACAACAAGAACAAGGTTTTGCATCCAGGCAATTTAAACATAATCAGAGGGTCTGTTTTCTGTAACCAATATATATTATGTAAATTAAGAGGGTGGGGGAAAGGTATAATTACATTTATCTAATAATAATTCTGCTACCATAATTTGCATGTTTTAGGCTTCTGGGTACACGCACACATCAGAAACAAATATAATAATCAGTACATGGAAACAGAAACAAAGCTGTACTAGAGTCGGGAATTAGGCTATGTGAATGAAACACAGCATTTAAAATTCCATTCTCATTACGTTTGTCTTTTGAAGGCATTCCTCTCCTTGTGACTTACCAAACTTCTTTATTTGTGAACTTCATCGCTTCCAGTCTTTGCCACGAGGTGTCACTCGTTTGCCCATCCAGGGGACTTACACACTGCTGTCATCTTGCTCCCTTCCTGTTAAAGAGAATTGAATGCCATTGCTCATTCTGATCAAAGTTGGAAATAAACAGCTAGACGTGGAAATGAATGCGACTTGTGGAAATGTTGATATGGAGCTGGAGGGAACGGTATCCCGTAAACATCAGCTGCTTAATTCTTTTTCAGTTTTGAAAATAATGAATTTAGCCTGTGCTTGAGGCTCTGCCACACCATTAGGCAGCTGCTCCAGATGGCAGATATTGTGAACCATTAAAGAGCAGCACACTGTTAGTTATTTAATTGACTATGATATTTTTTACTTCTGGTAGGTGCCATTTGGATTTTCTACCTCAGGCACCAAGCATCTCAGAATTGGCTTACAGATGCGGACAGTGAATAGGGACAAGAGGCATAAAGAAGAATTCTCTAAAGGTGAGAGCTCGCAGCCTGCGCTGCATATATCGGGTCACCAACATGTTGCCCGCAGGCACACATGTGCCCATAGAACCACCTCCCTCCCTGAAATTAAGCTTGGAAGAAGCATTCTGTTACTGCCAAGAGAACAGGCTGTGGTGTGAGTTGCAGGGCATGTCAAGTTTTCAAATGCCTCTCCCCCAAAGTTAGCAACCCCTGGCATAGGTCAATGTCATGGATTGGCTGGATGTAGAGGCACCAGCTGGGGAACCCCCAAAGGAACCCCCAGGGGAAGAAGGTCAGAGCCAGGGGACTGGTGGTGGGACAACAATGAGTGGGCAGAGGAAGAAGAGGGAGCAGACTGGAAGGAAGAGGTGTCAGAAGCAAAAGAGGGGTAACAGGGTTTAGTGAGCAGGAAGAGGCTGGGGCAGAGAGCAGGACAGACTCAGATGCAGAAAAGGAGGCTGGAGAGGAGGGGGCCAAAGAGGCAGTGATTAAGAATCTAGGGAGTCTCCCCCTCCTGCTGAGACCAGCTCCCCTCTCCTTTGGTCTCCTAGAACACACAGAGGAACGAAAAGGGCAGAGGAGAGATTGGTTGCATGCAGGCACAATCTACATCTGCTTGGAAAAAACCCTGGAGGGGAAGGGACCTAGGAAGTCCTTGCAGCTGCCTCAATGGGGCAAGAACTACTGGGAAGAGTTTCTGGGTTTGCATTGTTTTGATTTCTGTGAATAAAGAGTTAACTTCACAGACACCAGTGGTTTTTTTATTGCAGACCTTCACCTGACTCCAGCTCCTGACATTTAAACTGTGCTGATAAGGCTTAGTCTAAAAATTAAGAAGCAAACAGATGAAATCAATGTTCCAAAACTCTTCTGGCCTCCGACCAAACAGATACGTACAAAATATAACACCAGATGAAACAATTCCCTCTCTTTTAAAAGGCCATATATTTGGGTAAAAATTCCATCTGAACCACAGTCTATTACGTGGTAAATGAAGCTTGCTTAGCAAAAATTAATACAGGCATTTTCTCCAGCAAGCAAAACAGTTACCACTATGTACCAATTCATTATTCTAATTCCCATCCCTGGATCAGGAATGTTATCATAATTAACAGCAGCAGCTGTCTGGGGCCTGAAACTCACAGAGAGGCATAGAACGGAAGAGATGTGCTAGAGACATCAGGAGGAGAGGTTTGCGTGGCAGAGCCATCTGTCAACCTGTCACTCCTCTGCTCTTTGGGGGATGAGTCAGAGCTGTCTTCAAGCGAGTGTCTGAATGGCAAATGCTTGACCATTACTCCTCTGGCAGATTTTGTAGCTGTGCCACTCTTGACTGAGACCAGCAACTGCCACTGTGCTGCACCAACTCAGAAACAGCGGAGTGTCATCACAGCTGCCTCTATGTACTCCCTCTCATTGCTTGCCCAGTTGGGGAAGCATCATGGGATGCAGTCACAGTTGCCAAATCTTGGCCCATTCCATATATCCCCTGAAATAGCACCATAAATCCTGCTGCAGTGATTCTTTAACACGCTGTGAAACACTGAGGCTGCCGGTTCTGAATTCTGCATCACCTTCTGGCAGGCGAGGTAAAGGGAACTTGCAAATTGTGGTGGAAGGAAGATGGGGGAAAGAAGTGGGAGAGGAGTTGTTGGTTTGTTCTGTTCTTGTTTTTATTATGTATTTTGTGTTGTTATCTTGTGTTTTTGTGCTGCAAACTGCCCTGAGATCTTCCAATGAAGGGCAGTATACAAATTTAATGATAAATAAATAAAGTAGAGAAGACAAAGAGGGGTAATCAGAACAAGAATTCCCTCCCCATCATTTTTGTGTAAGGTTCCACTTGGATCTGGTGGAGGCTAAGATGCCTAACCACCCCCTTATTTATGAAGTCATTTATTTAGATTTTTAGCTGGCCAGATCTCAAGGGGCCTGAGCAGATCTACGAGTACAGTATGTTAAAACACGTAAAACCTAGCCAGTTAAGATCAGTGGAAGAAACAGATAACTATTGTTATCTGAGATAGTAAAGAACACATTATTTTCAATGACTTGCCCAAGCACATAAAGCAAGTTGGTGTCAGAAGAAATAACCGCCCTGGTTAGGTAGTGCGGTGGTGCAGTTCTTTTGTACAAAGACCTCAACTCTCACCTTACCATCCTTTTTCCTGCTTGGAAATCCGCATGTAAGACTAGAACTTTGGGAATCTTCCTCAGTTTGAGCTGCGCCAAGGACTCTCCCTGGGATGTTGCGCTCTTGTTTTTCTCTGGCTGGTACACTGAGCAAAGAAGCTGATTTCATCCCTCGTTGTCACAATGAGGGTATTATACTCTGAACTTTAATTCAAAACACCATTCAACAAAGAGAATCTTGTCACGCAGTGCCAGGGCCTGTATTGAGGGAGATCTTAAGGCACAATCAGTCCTAACTTATGCTAGGTGCATAAATGGTTTCCTTGCTGTCTGGTTAAGTACCGCTTCCCACTTAGGGTCCCATTGCTTTGATAAGAGAATGTCTTTCTGGCATGCCATCTGCATTATAGTGAAGGTTTGCTGTTTATTTTACATATCCTCTGGGCTATTGCAAGAAGTATTTCCCTCCAACAAGCTGAAAGGCAATATAGATGCATCGGGTTTTTGGTGTTAAGTCAGGACTGGGGAATATTTGACTGTGTCAGATATTACTGGCTTACAATGCAGGCTGGCCATTCTTTTTCTCAATTCAGCTGGTTTTTGGCAAAATGCAGTATTTCATAAGAAGTGACAGGATCAATACAAAATAGCTATAAAGGTAAAGGTAAAGGGACCCCTGATCATTAGGTCCAGTCGTGTCTGACTCTGGGGTTCCGGCACTCATCTTGCTTTACTGGCCGAGGGAGCCAGCGTACAGCTTCCGGGTCATGTGGCCAGCATGACTAAGCCACTTCTGGTGAACCAGAGCAGCTCACGGAAATGCCGTTTACCTTCCCGCCAGAGCGGTACCTAATTATCTACTTGCACTTTGACGTGCTTTCGAACTGCTAGGTGGGCAGGAGCTGGGACCGAGCAACAGGAGCTTACCCAGTCGCAGGGATTCGAACCGCCGACCTTCTGATCAGCAAGCCCTAGGCTCTGTGGTTTAACCCACAGCGCCACCTGTGTCCCAAAATAGGTATAGATTGTGACTAATGTCGTGTGGACACTGCTTCCCAAACCAGCGATGGTAGTGCACTGGATGCAGTGTAAATGGGACGGTGCTCATAGGCCACATTCACACCATACATTTAAAACACTATGATACCACTTCAGATGGTCATGGCTTCCCCCCAAAGAATTCTGGGATATGTAGTTTGTCAAGGGTGCTGAGAGTTGTTAGGAAACCCCTCTTAATCTCACTGAGCTACGATTCCCAGAGTTCCCTGTGAAAAGGGATTGATGGTTAAACAGCTCTGGGAAAGGAATTGGCATTTCCTAGCAACTCTCTGCACCCTTAACAAACAATGGCTCCCATCATTATTGTGGGGGGGGGGGGATTCATGATTGTTTAAAGTGGAAGATGGCATGGTGTGAAACTGGCCAGAGTCTTTTATCAGCCCGGGGGCCACATTCCTCATGGATATCCTTTCAGGGGCTGCATGCCAGGGCTAGACAGGGCCAGAGGCAATGGATGAGGCTCTTGCTTTCGTGCAGTGGGCTACATTCCAGCCCCACAAAAGCCAGAGGTTCCTACATGTCCCCCTCCATCTCTCCATCCAAGCAGGCAGGAGAAATTAGCACAGTTGAAGGACAAATTCAAGCCAGGCAAAATCACTTGAGGGCACAGAGCAGGGGCAGAGAGGGGTGTGGCCTAGAGAGAGCCCTGAGGGCCAGGCAGAGAAGCCTGGAGGGCCACAGGCAGGCCTGAAGTTCCCTCTGTGTTAAGTGAACCTGCAGCTTTGTGAGCAAACCATTTAAGCACTATCCGTTTCAATGTACTGATTGGATGATGTTCGTAGAGAAAAGCGGGAGGTTAACAGTACATGCAAAGGAAGCGCTGTGTTGGAAAAGCATGCCACATTTTCATGGAGGAATATTTCCACACAAACACACTCACCTTTTTTTGCTGATGTGGGCATTTCAGGGAGCAGAGCTCTTAATAGACCTGCATCCTATGTTGCTTAGTTTAGCTCAGGAAAGCACGACCCGCAGTCATTTTCCCTCTTTCTTCCTGCTAGGAAATGTGAAAACAGTTATGGTGTTTCTCAACTTCCTACAAATGAAGGTGACCATATATAGCCCGTCCTTTTCCTTCCTCTCAGAACCCTCTGATTATATATTATTTCCACTACAAGATGCCAGTGTTGCTGTGAAGGAAATAATGTAAACTCATTAGTGTAATGCAGAATAACTTGAAACGGGCATGTGTGCAAGTTAGGCCTACGTGACACACGGGGCCAGGAGCTCCTCCCACCCACACGGCACGCATGAAGCTAAATATGAAATTAGCTGCCCAAACCACATACCTACAGTAGTGCCAGATTTCACAAATGACTGTAAACTCATCTATAAACTTACAGGAAATGGCTATAAAAATGTGTCACATAATCGTTAGCTACACCCCTCCCTGGCCCTCCTTTGACCTGGCTGGAATATGTCTATGGACTGTAGTATTGCCATTTGCCTGGGTGGAGAGATATAAGTGTTGAAACCTCCAGTGTTTCTGTAGCTTGCTATGCACAGGGAAGAATCCCCAACCACCATTGGCATGTAATGCCAATGGGTTGCCCATGTTGGAAAGCACTGAAAAGTGTTTCCCCACCCTGGAGATACGGCACTCTCAAATTAACCTTGGGAACTGTAGTTCTGCCAAGATTCCAACACGTTTGTAAAGTCCCAGAAATTTACTCTTAATTCAATTTTATTTTTGTTTAGTGCACCACTCAGTTTTTATATCATGTTTATCTTATTATTAGGAAATTTTATTGAATGTTGTTGCATTTTTATTGTTTTTTATGTAACCACTTAGAGACTTTTATTATCTTAAGCAGATAAATAAATAAGTAACTGATTTAATCGATCTAGAATAATGGACCAAGTGGAGCAAGGTGTTTCTAAATCAATGAATACTTTAATAATAATGGGCATTTTCTACCTTTGTTTGCCTAGTAAAATCAATGCAAAATGTCACATAATTCCAGTCATGTTGCTTCTCCCATCACGGTACTGCATTGTTAAAAGACGTCTCAGTCCGTCAAATTCCTTTCCGCACACAAATTGTTAAAGGCATGGGAGCTCTGGTGATCCACATTAATTCTGGCAACTCTGTTCTCCACAAAAGGCTCTAGTCTGCTCCATTTTCCTGACGCATGAGACAAGTGAAGTAGGAAGCAAAAAAAGAAAAAAGAGCCACATACAGGGAAGGGATTTAGCTCAATGGGCAGAGGACGTGTTTTGCATCCTGAAGATACCAGCTTCAGTCCTCAGCATCTCTCAGGGAAGACTATCTGTTTGAGACCCTAGAGAGTTGTTGCCAGTTTAGACAGAAGGGGGCTAGTTGAATCAATGGTCTGATTCAGTTTAAGGCAGCTTCGCATGCTCAGTCTGCTCTGCACCCCAAACGTTAATTTCTGAGTTCCCCTTCATTTTTCAGACTGTGCAGAGGAATTCCAGAGAAACATTTCCCACTGTAATTCTGCTTAGAATCTGCAGCGTCTAACATATGCAGGAAAGCAGGGCTAGTATGATTAACTGGAACTGAATCTATGCCCTTAGACGGAGAACAGGACACAGGATGACTATAGTACGGCCTGCGCTTCCTGGATGGAAGTCTGGTCAAAGGGGGTGGCATGCTTTCTTCCGGGGCTATTGTTCATTCTCAGCCTTAAAGCCCTAGCCTTTCTTATTTACCTATCCGGACCGACCATCTGCTTGCATATTAGTTTTTGTTTGTTCCATAAACAATGGCATCTCATTGTGATGATAATATATGCACTCTAGCTATGCACTTCCTTATCTTCCTAAGTTTATCTGGCACATTGGCTTTTTTGTGCCATTGCTAGCAGAATGTGAAATATTGCGACATTTGATTTCTTTGTGCAACACTAAATAAAGAACGCTCACCCACAAGGAAAGCATTCGGATTATACACATGGACCCAACATGTCCCAATGTTGAATTTGGACCTAAAATATGCAGGCACACAGTTCATGGAACTTGTAGCCCCCTGTGCCATGGCCTGCCCCATTCAAGATGGTCTGCAAATCTCAGTTGCCCCAGGGGCTGGAGGACATTGCAGGGGTGAGAGGCATTCTAGGAAAGTGAAGATGGTGGGAGCCTCAGCCAGCATTTCACTTTTCTCCAGGTACCCCTGGACCACTGACCGTTAGGTCCAGTCGTGGATGACTCTGGGGCTGTGGCGCTCATCTCACTCTATAGGCCGAGGGAGCCAGCGTTTGTCCGCAGACAGCTTCCGGGTCATGTGGCCAGCATGACTAAGCCACTTCTGGCGAAACCAGAGCAGCACACAGAAACGCCGTTTACCTTCCCACCGGAGCGGTACCTATTTATCTACTTGCACTTGACGTGCTTTTGAACTGCTTGGTGGGCAGAGAGCTGCGATCGAACAACAGGAGCTCACCCTGTCGTGGGGATTCGAACTGCCCACCTTCCGATCGGCAAGCCCTAGGTTCAGTGGTTTAGACCACAGCGCCACCGGTGCAGGAGAGTTTGCTGTGGGAACTGCTGTCAGCCCCAATGGGGCTCCTGAGCTCCTGACCATGCCAGGTGCTGATGCTGGGTCTGCATTAGGGATGTGTAAGAGATTCAGTTTGGTTTGCCTTAAAAGGAGAACTTACCTAATTCACACTTTCTGAAATAATACATGAACTGAAACTTTGCCACCCTTTGAATTTTGCACATCTCCAAATTTTGCAGTGTAGTTCTTCAGCAAAGCAATGTCTACAAAAGTCCCTTTTTTAGAAGTTTTACAGAATATACAACACAAATAAGGACCCAGATATCAGTAGCGCAGAAGGATCTACAGAGTCGGCTTCTGATACTGCAGCGTAGTTATATAAAACTATAATAACTATAAGTCATGTGGGGCTGGGGGCTGGGTCTGCACCCTTGGTGGGGGCCAACTTCACTAACCCCTAGGGATGCCTTTGGACCTGTAGTATCCTGCATTGCATTTTGATAGCCTATAATATTCTGTTATAAAGCAAACAAACCCAGCATTTCACACAGAGCTGGAATTATGAGAGGCACTCCCTTAAACAGGGCAGTCTTGAAATAAAGTTCATCTGGTGAATGCAAGACCATTATGCAAGGCCAAGCGACTGTGTGTGTGACCACTTAGGTAGGCTTGGGACTGGCAGGCCAAGTCTCTTTATGGAGTGAATAAAACCTGGGAGTTCAAAGGAACTATTCACTTGTAATGTGCATAATTGCTGTAGGTGAGTGTTCTTTGTGTTGTAAAGGGCAGGACAGTCCTGTCACGAATAGCAAAAGGGCATCATTTTCCCATGGGAACTCAGAGTTGTGGAGTAACAGTGACTTAGTCCAGGAAGCTAAGTTCAGGGTGAAGCACTTCTGGGGAGCACCTTGTAAAAAAGAACAAAACCAGAGAGCAGCCACCCAAATTACGTTATGCAAGAGTGGCAGAAAATTCAAAATTCAGGCTCCAATCTGCTAAATTTTATATGATGCTTGCAGAAGCAAACGTTATAAGCTGTTAAGGGAATGGGAACAATCAAGCTAGTGAAGCAGATAAATTTTGAAAGGGATACAGTCTCCAAACCTGCCTACCTTTCCTAGTGTATACATGCAGAATATCAGTTTAGATAGGTACACAAGTAGGTAGCCGTGTTGGTCTGCCATAGTCAAAACAAAATAAAAAATAAAAAAGTAAAAAATTAATAAATAAAATAAAAAAATAATAAATAAGTCTGTGTAGTTAGGTACCAAGTCTTTGCTCAACTGCGGTGCTTCAGTGTATATGTTGTCTTCACAAGGGAGAGAAAATCAGAACAACTTGGCCACACCTCTGTGACCCCACCAGCCATACTCTCTAGCAGCCCTGCCAAGTCCAGTAACCAACAACTACCACGTTACAGAGGGTTCGGAGATCAGAGCTTGTTGGATCTGGGCCTTGCACTGATTGTGCTTTGAGCCTGTAAGACTGACACTCCTGCAAACAGAGATTCAACAGATTCTTACAAAAAGTGTTTTTGAAGACATTGGCACTCTGTTCCCTTTGACCCTGCATAGGCTGCCCTGAACTTTTCACCACTCGGGGAAGGAGGAGAAAAACAAACAATATTATCGTAAGGAAGGTGTGGGTGTTTTGACAATTAACAGGAAAGGCAGCGGTTCAGATGTTCCTAGAATTCAGCGTGGATGGCTGAAACCCATACCAGCACTTCGACTCTTGGAAAGGAGAACAAACAAACAAAAACGGGGAAGCCAACATGTGAAAGAGCAGCTACAGTGTCAACATCAGGAAGAATGAGCCATCTTTCAGCAAAGGTAAGGCAAGTGGGGAAAGAAGACATCCTACAGGGGTTCCCTCTTTTAAACACTCTGGTTAACAATGCCCTGAAAAACTACTGCAGTGCTCTTAGGCTGCGTACACACCAAAGGATCATGGGAACTGTCGTTATTAAGAGTGGTTAGAATTGTGGCTCCATGGTGCATCACAGCTCGAGTTCCTATGCACAAGAAAAGCAAATGCCATTGTCTTCCATTTAACCTTTCATAAAAGGAATAAAAAAGAGGCAGAGGCGTTGTAGGTTTTCAATGTAACAATTTTAATGGTTTCCAAATAATTCTGTATTATCGAGTTGAGACACTTTACACTCAAATATACCACAGCATCTGATGACGGTCAAACTATCTTGTTCAGACCTGTGTCCAAATTAGAAGAATAAATGATACAAGGTAAATCGTAAAGAGGAGCAAAGGAAGCCCTGTCAGGAACAAGACTTAATAAAGGAGTCTGTGATTCAAATTCTCCTGGTTGATATCTACATATTAATCAGAATAGTTTCATTCCTGGTGATTCACTGGTGACACTCATCCACAAAGAAAAGTACTATTGTGTCCAAGATACACTTTATTTCTTATAAAATGAGTCAAGGCTTGCTGGCCAGCTGCTTCGACTTGCTAAATGCCAAGATGTGTACCAATGGATAAAGAGCAGTTAAGGCTGTATGTGTTTCTCTTTGTGACTGTATGATCTTTACATAGTCACTGTATGATTTCATCTTCATAAGTGTTAGAATTAAACAACCCATCCCTGAAGTTGCTTTCGAGCATTCCCCCCAGTAAATGTTGATGGGAAGTGTGAATGCTGGGATACAGGGCTGTGTTGGCGGGTCAGGCAAAGCCCTGGGTGTTGGCAGTGGCACAACGGAAGTGGTCAGCTCTGCCACCAGAAGCAAATGGCTTCACCTTGCCCAATAGACAGGCCGTCCCTGGGTGTCCCATTCATCTCACCCTCTGGAACATTCTAGAACTATTCTGAAAGTATTTCAAATGTTTGATGATGACCCACTTCTCAGTTAGTTCATCCGCTCTTGAACTAGTTCTGAGGAACAGAGCAAGATTCCAGAGTCCAGACAGATGTACCTAGTTCTTGAACTCTTGGGGAGTTTTCAATAACTTGGCTGACTAGGGTGCAATCTACACACATATAAATCCCTTCTGAAAATGCTTTTTTTTAAAAAAAGCATTTTTAAAAATACTGTACATTGAATTTTCCATAAGTCTCACCATCGCCATCTAGTGTCACATTGTATATTGCACTTAAAATACACTTAGAACGTTTTATTTGCAGCTGTATAGCTGAGTCCTAGTACTCTGGTAAGAGAATTTTGGTTAGATGTCTATTGCAGTTTGTAACAAAGACCTGCAGGATTACATTATGCAAAAGAATACCCCCTCTTAATACTCAGAAATCCATATCCTTTTTTTATGTGTCTGTCTCAGTTGCTGATATTTCCGTAGTGAAATAATCATAGCTACCAGCATATTTTGCTAACTAAGGGCAACAAGAGATGTGATTGAGTGAGAGGGTGCAAAACTTTTAGTACAGTAAAGCTAGCACTGATAATCTGAGCAATCTTTATTTATAAACCCACAGCTCAGTCTTATGCAAGCAAATCCCACAGAGAGTTTGTACCCAAATAAATGTGGATAGGATTGCAACCTAAAGAAGTGCACACACATATACAATAGTCTGTGCTGCTCTGGCTTCAGATATGTTTTGCCCTTTTAAACTCCTTCCCAATCCATCCTCTTTAGATCCATTTTCTTTTGTTATGTCACCCTTGAATGGTAATATGAAGCAAGTGCAAGAAGCAGAATGAAAGAACTGGACATCCCTGCACCCCACCCCACCCCTCAGATCTGCTGAGAGACAGAGGGCCCCGCTCCTGCCTCTATCCACCTGGCCCAGGGCAGGGCCAGACAGGTTCTATGAAGACTGCTGCTGCTGCCCAGCAGAGAGGGCTTCTTCTTTTAAATTGCTTTTAAATTGTTTTTATATCCTTAAAAAAAATAATTGGTGTGTGTTTTAACTGTCTTTAACTGAGTTGTAAGGGCATTTTGTGGGATGTGCCTGGGAGGAGAGGAGCGGGGAGACCCAATTACAGTGGTTCTGCATAGAAGAAGAAGAAGAAGAAGAAGAAGAAGAAGAAGAAGAAGAAGGCAAAACAATTTCAGCAAGTCTGCATGCACTTTGTATCATTTTCCTTCTGGAAGAAGGGTCATGATTTTATTACTTGTGAATAGCAAACTGTGCTGTGATTATGTTTGCACTGGGAGAAGTACATCTCGTTTCCTCAAGGCATGTATTTGTTGTGTAAAATCTGAGCAGCTGTAATCAGATATGGTCTTACCACTCTCTTTCTTTTTTATAGAGTCAGACAGCAAACTCCAGAAGCTGTGCATGTCCTACAAACAGACACTCTAGAGCAGAGCTTTCCGAACTTTTCATATTGGTGACACACTTTTTAGACATGATCATTTTGTGACACAGTAATTCAGTTTTGCTAGCAAACCAGAGGTTAAATTAGCCCCTTATAAGAGAAGAAGAAGAAGAGTTTGGATTTGATATCCCGCTTTATCACTACCCGAAGGAGTCTCAAAGCGGCTAACATTCTCCTTTCCCTTCCTCCCCCACAACAAACACTCTGTGAGGTGAGTGGGGCTGAGAGACTTCAAAGAAGTGTGACTAGCCCAAGGTCACCCAGAAGCTGCATGTGGAGGAGCGGAGACGCGAACCCGGTTCCCCAGATTACGAGGCCACCACTCTTAACCACTACACAACACTGGCTCTAGGGGGACGTATGGCATGGGAGGAGGGGCAGGTCGGGTAAGGGGCATAGGCAGTTAGTAACTGTGCCGTGTGCCAGCCCCTCCTCCAGCCTGGGGAACTGTGGTTGTCATATCAGTCAGCCCCTCGGGTCTGCAACTGCTGCTGTTGAATGCCAGGTTGGCACAGAATAATATCTCCCTCATCCATAATCCGAATATGGATGAGGAGGCTGATCTGGCACGTATCACCTGGGTGGGTGAACAGGGTGGAGTTGGTCTCACCCAGCTGTGCCCATCTGGGTACTCAGCACAGCATCAGGCCAGACTCCAGGGCTGGGGAGGGGGAGTTGCTGTGGTCTCTAGAGATTCCCTCTCTATCTCCAGGCTCTCTGTCCAGTGGGGGGGGGGGGAGAGATCTAGAGGGTGTGTTCCTGGCGTTGGGCAATCAGTATTAGGGATTCTAAAAGTTGGAAGGAAAGCTGCGGGCTGGAAAGGCAGAACAGTGGTTGATTTCTGTTTGAATCAAAGGTTGTGGCTGTGGGGGAACAAAGGCCCTTTTGGGGTTGTTCTGCTGTGAAATCTTCCATTGCAGGCTCAGGTTGTATATATGTATAAATAAACCATATATCATAAAAAACACCACGGTTTTTGCTGTGCCTCATTTCCAAAAGGAAACACTAACCCTGATCAAGTTCCAGGAACCCCTGGAATCTCATATCACTCAGAGATTAGAATGGCATACAACCATATTTATCTCTTTCTCTTAATACCAGATACTGGGAATAAATCACTGGAGAATACTGTACTGTTGTTCTCTGAGAAACATTTGGCTGATCACTGTTAGAAATGGAATGCTGGACAAGATGGGAGGAACTTGCTTACTTAAGACCAAAAATACAGTACTGGGCAGAGGTGCGTGATGAGCCTCAGAACACCAAACCAATTCTTGAAGCCCCTCATTTACTCTTGCAAATTACCCATATCACCAAAAACCCTTTAAATCACAGAATTGGCCTTTAAAATGCATTCAGATCTTGACTCACCTGCCTCTCATTTAATATAGTGTTCTACATCCATCACCCAGATCTCATCAAATGATGTTTCTTCAATTAACCCCCACAGTGCTGATTTTCACCTGCCCAGTCCAGCCCCCAAAGAAAGCAAATAGATCTCTGTCTCTGCCTTTGTTTTCCTGCCCAGCTACTGCAGGCCAACCCAAAGAAAGGGCACCCAAGGAAAGCAGGTGCCACCAACCAGCTTCTGACAGAGCAGGTGCCTTCCTGACACCCTGCAAAGGCAGTGCAGAATCCTGGAACCTTTAATGTCCCTTATTCCATTTCTCTGGAGCCATCTCTGTTGGAACCTTGTTTATGTGAAAGGAAGTTTAAAAAACAACAGACACGCAGCTGGAAGCACATGTGTTTGTTGATTTTAAGTTTGCTTTTGAGTTTTTGCCCTCTTCAAGAATGGCAAGTGTCAGCAGCAAGCATGAAAAAGGATGAGCAGCTGCTGTAAAATTGAGGCAGACACTGCAAAAGAAAATGAGAAAATAACACCTTGGTCATTTAATCTGCTATTGATATTCTTCTCTGTGAATAGACAACACAAAGGAGGCAGAAATTTTAATTTGTTAGGGCAGGGGAAAAAAGCTTGGTTCATCTCTAAAGGTTGCAGTTTGACTTGGGAGTAACAGCCTGAATGCGAGGATGCCACTAGAATATGCCTTTTCTGTGGTGGCTCCCCCTTTGTGGAATGCTCTCCCCATGGAGGTTTGCCTGGCACCTTCACTCAGGACCGGTGCCACGGATTTTGGCGCCCTAGGCGAGGGGGCGGGGCATGTGACGTCATTGCGCATGCCGTACGGTGCCCCGCCCCCTGCCCTGCCGGGCGCCCCGCGCCGCCGCGGTTTTCGCCGCTGGTTGGGGCTGCACCGGGCGGCAGCGGGGGGCGAGGGGCAGGCTGGCCAGCGCCCCCTCCATTTTGGCGCCCCCGCCGCCGCGGTTTTCGCCCCAAGCTGCTTGCTCTGCCGCTGGTTGGGGTGGCACCGGGCGGCAGCAGGCGGCGGCGGGGGGCAGGCTGGCCAGCGCCCCCTCCATTTTGGCGCTCTAGGCAACCGCCTAGTTCGCCTAAATGGACGCGCCGGCCCTGCCTTCACTACATATATTCAAGCACCAGGCAAAGTCATTCCTCTTTTCCCGGGCCTTTGGCTGGTTGAACAATCCATGGCCTCTTAAACTGTGTGTGTGTGTGTTACTGTTATGTTGGTTATGCTATGTATTTTTGTGTTTTTATATTGCAAACTGCCCTGTGATGAAGGGTGGTGTGGAAATTTAATAATAAGCAATACTTGGAAGCGATCTATAGTTCCACCATCGGGATGTACTAGAATACCTGACTCTTTACCTGAGGCTGCATTCCTCAACACCTGTGGGAAGGAGCCTCAGTGTGGGCGGAATGCAAGGAACACATTCTTCCTTCCAAGTAAACACGCACAGCGTTGCTCTGACAGTCTCACTGAAACCAGCAGCAGGAATAACGCTGCTGGTCCACTTGCATCCACTGACCTGGGAGTATAAAGCAGGCAGCCCCACCGAATTCACTGGGGCTTACTTGTGAGTAGACCGCTGCATAGCCTCTCACGAACACCAACCGGGTTATGGCTGCTTTAAAGCTTTGGAAACAAGGGGAATCGCTCCCGGCCGAGGAGTTAAAGCAAACACAGCGAGCAAGAAAACAAACAAACACAACCCTTGCCCTGGCAAGAAAAATGAGTGGGGGCGAAGGAAGTTTTTTCCTTCCCCCATCCAGCTATTACCGCTCCATTAGTCATTTCTTATTTCCCAGTTCGCCAAAAGTGGCGCTCGAGTTCCATTTAAAGGGGGGCGAGTGGGAAGTTCCGCTCTCTCCCGCCGCGGGTTCCGAAATGTAAAGGGGATGGGACAGAAACGGGATGGCAGCAACTTCCCCTGAAGTTGAAAGGGAGTTGGGAGGAGGGTTTTTTTTTGGGGGGGGGGCGTTGAGAGAGCTCGGAGCCGCCGCGTCTCCACAGCAACGGCTGCAGATTGATTCTCCATCAAGTTGTCAGCGCGCGTCTTGTTGGCGAGGAGATAATTGCAAGGTAGCCGCTTTCCACGCGCGCTCTTTCGGCTGGGCTACACTGATCGCGGGCAGCTGAGTTCTTTGCCCCCAAAATAAAAGGAGAGGAGATCGATGTGTTCCGCAATGCCTGATCTGGTAGGAGAGAGCGAGCGACTCCCTTCCCCCACCCATCCCTTTGTAGGTAGAAGCTTGTTGTGGCGGGAGGCGGGAGCGACGCGCACGTTGGCTTCGCCGTCAAAACAAAACGCAGGGGCAGCTTCTCCTTTGTGCGCTCCGAGCCAACGCAGGTTTCCTCGGAAGGAAGGGGGAATTACTCCGGAGTAAATGTGCGCAAGATCCCGATCCCACTGTCCCTTACTCGGAAGTAGTGCCCTCTTTGCTAGGAAGGAATCCCGCCTCCTCCCTTTCGAAGTGGGCTTAAGATTCCAGCCTTAAACGCGGCAACACGGAATTTGTAGGTGGGTTTATTTATTCAAAGCGTCTTCGAGAAGTGTCCGCCTCCGCCTCCGACAAGCACGCCTCCGGTTCTCCGGCTCTATTTTTCTTCTTCCCTAGGGAGCTACTGAATCCCGAAACCCCAGAGTGGGTGGGGACGGCGGAGAGATAACCCCCCCTTTTTTTTTTTTGCTAAATGACTTTAATTAGAGAGCATAACCGGCTGCGCCCAGACTGCAGACTTTTCAGTGAGTAAAGGCGCCTGGCGGGCTCCCTTCCTCCTTCACTTTTATTTATTAAAAAAGAAAGAAATTCTTTTCTCAATCGCCTGTGAATTCGCTGGGCTGGCTTGTGATTTGGTGAATGAAAGGTGGAACGTTTTTTGTTAACTAATGAATCGCCTAGAGGGGGATCTCACTGCTCGGAAGAGGCTGATAATTGGAGGGTTTTATCCCTAGCAGGACCATATACATCTATATTTATTTATTTAAAAAACACACAACTCTTCTCCTTCTTTTGCAGTTAAGTACGATCAGTGATGGATCTTCTCCTGGTCCTTTTCATTTCTTCCTTTGCTTGTTGAGAGCTCCCCATCGTTTGCAAGAGTTGCATCTTTGTGTGAGGCTGAAATACATGCAAATCTTTTTTATGCAGATTCTGTGGCTGTTACAGTTTCAACAGGCTTAGAAGGGGAAGAGTATCACAACACAGAGTGGTTACCCACCCCGCCCCAGCGCAGCTCTCTAAATGACTAAACTTGTGCTGAAGTTTCAGCTTCTCTCCCATGGCTTTTTGTTTGTTAGCAACAAGTGTGGGTCGTATTTATAGACAGCTCTGCTATTTTGTGGTGTGGAAGGTTTCAATTTTGTTCAGCCGGTAGCGAGCCACATTCCCCGGCACAGCACCTCTCTAGGGCTTACATTGTGTGTACATGAATAGCAACAGGTTATGTAATGGGGAAGGCAGTGCAGAGTTGAGCTGCAGCATTTTGGCACAAATCCAAGTAGAAACCCTTTGTGCTCTTTGCTATAGGTTTCTGTGCAAAACTGAGACACGTCTTGGCCTCCTGGGAAGTGTTTGTGTGTGCTGCTTTTGGGGGGTCATCTTCTGTGCACCTTGATCAAAGCCAACTGTGTGGCCTGCAAACCCAGATTTCTTTATTGGTTATCACTTATAGCCATGTCAGTTGGGAGATGGGGACACATGGGTTCAAAACTCCTGGTGTGTTTTTGCAAGTTGGAACAGGTGGAATGACTGTCAAAGATGGGTACACCAAATCAGGTGCAAGTAAAGAACCACACGGGTGGCGCTGTGGGTTAAACCACAGAGCCTAGGGCTTGCCGATCAGAAGGTCGGCGGCGTGACGGGATGAGCTCCCATTGCTCAGTCCCTGCTCCTGCCAACCTAGCAGTTCGAAAGCACGTCAAAGTGCAAGTAGATAAATAGGTACCGCTCCAGCGGGAAGGTAAACGGCATTTCCGTGTGCTGCTCTGGTTCGCCAGAAGTGGCGTAGTCATGCTGGCCACATGACCCGGAAGCTGTATGCCGGCCCCCTCGGCCAATAAAGCGAGATGAGCGCCGCAACCCCAGAGTCGTCCACGACTGGACCTAATGGTCAGGGTTCCCTTTACCTTTGCCTTAAAGAACCCCGAAGTGGCTGGAGTTGTCAGATGGTCTTATTAGACAATAGGACTGCCAACCAAGCAGAGGGAAGAAAGTGTCCTGATCTGTCTTTTGACAGCAGGTTGATGTGTAGGAATGAGAAAACAGAGGTTTTTTGCAGCATGGAGTTGTTGTTGTTATTTATTGAATTTATATACTGCGCTATACCTGGAGATCGCAGGGCGGTTCACAGAATAAAATCAAAATATAAAACCACAAAATACATAATCAAAATAAAAACAACAACCCAGTAAACCCCCTCCCCCCCAAAAAACCACATTTTAAAAGGGCATAGGATCCTCATAACATTTAAAGTAAGACAATTAACAAACGTGGACAGGAGCCACTCGGAAAGACCATGATGTCAGAAATGTCTGTGGCAATATTTATTGGCAACCAAATTGGCTGGGTGCCTTTCTGATACAAAGACAAAAATAAGAGTGGGAGGGAAATTAGCTTTGGTTGCTGAGCAAAGTTGGGCATAATTGCTTTCTAAGCCTAGGTGTTGCATGTCAAAGGCACGACAACAGTAGCCAGCTGAAAACCTGACACACCTTTTTGTTCTCTGGTGCCTGCATAACTGTTGCACTGCATTGCGGGGGGAAGGTGTGTAAACCACCCACCTCCATGCCCAGGGGTTGTTGGTGGGTGGGTGTGTACTGTGAGAATCTGATATATTGGGAAAGTGCATAATCAGGCTGAGAAGGAGGCCTGTTTTGACCCACAAAGCCATTTCCTCCAAGCCATTTTCCTGTGCCATATATCCTTGTGTCATATAAGATGTCAGATATGAGGGCAGATAAAGACACCATCTCTGCTGTCAACTGATAATCAGCACCTGCAAAGCTTTGCCTTTGTGGTTTGCTTTCATACCACACAGGCAAAGGGAAATGCTTCAACTGATGTCATGGTCAACATGTGGCCCAATGGCTGGATCCAGTTTCTTATCCTTGTTCCACATCCACCAGCAGTGTGGTGATGAAGGACCTTGGCAATATATTTTGGAATGTTCTTGGTAGATTGAGCCCTCTTACTAATGTGACCTTGATGGTTGTCAGAAAGAGGACTGAACAAGCAGATGAGAGATCTGTAATTTGGACAAATTGTTGTTGCTTTGATAAAATAGGCTATCAAATCAAAAAAGGTCAACCCACCACATAACTGTTGAATAAAATTGTCCTATGAATCAACTAAAACATTCACCACCTTATAGAAGATTTTTTTTAAAAAAAAAATGATTGAGTGACTAAATCAACTGATTATGACGTTGCAAATCAGCATCATAGCTGTCAACCTTTCCCTTTTCTTGCAAAGAATCCTATTTGGAATATGGGAATTTCCCGCAAAAAAAGGGAAAAGTTGACAGCTATGATCAGCATATTACCAAACCGTTAACTTTTTCAGTAATAGTTGTGTAGAATGAAGCATCGTGTCTAGTTGAACTGCACATGAGCTGACCCATTTTTCTATTTTGTTACTTAGCTAGCAGTTTGCAACAAATATTTCCAGCACACTAGTTGCTTAACATTTCAGGGGCAACGAAGCGAGATCTGTGTTGCCTACATTTTGGCAGCTCCTTCAAGATTCTGATGTCACAGGCTGACCTAGTCCTGCTTGGGAATGTAGAAATGTTGTCAATCAACAACTTAAAACACAATTTCTTAGTAATCAGAGTTTTAATCACATTGTTTAAAGATTGCCATCTTAAAATTAACCCTGAGGAATGGCAGTGGGTATATCTACTTTCTACTAGGGCTGCCATAAAAGGTAAAGGGACCACTGACCATTGGGTCCAGTCACGGACGACTCTGAGGTTGGGGTGCTCATCTTGCTTTACTGGCCGAGGGAGCCGGCGTACAGCTTCCGGGTCATGTGGCCAGCATGACTAAGCCGCATCTGGCGGATCAGAGCAGCGCACGGAAATGCCATTTACCAGTACCTTCCCGCCAGAGCGGTACCTATTTATCTACTTGCACTTTGACGTGCTTTCAAACTGCTAGGTTGGCAGGAGCAGGGATCGAGGAACGGGAGCTCACCCCATCACGGGGATTTGAACCGCCGACCTTCTGATCGGCCAGCCCTAGGCTCTGTGGTTTAGACCACAGCGCCACCCACGTCCCTAGGGCTGCCATAGTAGGGCAATTATTATTAATTTTTAATGCTTTAAAAATCCCCCCAAAAAGCTCAACAACCTTGTCTGGATTTTTATTTTTGGGAATATGGCAACCCTATTTCTACTTCCCCCAATTGTGTCGCCAAAATTTGTTGAGGTTCCAGAACATGCATCTTTACTTGGAAATGTAGTATTTAATTATCAAATGTATTGTTAATATGTTAACATTTGACCCCATTTTAAAGACTTGTAGTCACCTTTAGAAACTAGTTTAAAGAGATGTGTAAACCATGTGATTGGATGGTTTCAAATACTGGTTAGGTTGACCTAGTCTTGCCAACGTAAAAATGTAGGGATTGTGGCAAACTTTATAAAAGGCTGGTGCGGAAGTAAACTAACTCTAGCTTGGAAAAGCTGAGCCAATTATGAGCCGATTCAAATTTGGTATGTGACTGGGTCTGGCTGTTCCAGCACTGCCATTATTTGTTTCCATATTCCTTTCTATCCAGGTAAAATTAGGAAAAGGGGGGGGGAGACCTAGGTGAAGACAGGGGGTGGTAGAACTGAGGAGTGGGAAGCAACTTAGACAGCTAAGTAATCTTTGACAGATGACCATTCAATCTCTGTTTAAAAACCTCCAATGAAAGTGTGTCAGAAAGTTCTTCCTTACGTTTAGTCCGAATCACCTTTCTTGTGATTTTATTCCTTTGGTTCCATTCCCGAAGCAGCAGGAAACACACTTTCTCCATCTGACAACCCTTCAGATATTTGAAGATGGTAGAGGTTGACAGAACACGCCTTTCCTAGCTTCCGTTCAACTTGCCAGTTCCTTTTGAGGATTCTCCAAAGAGTTTGGAAAGACTGAGCCTATTCCACATCAAGACCGGATAGGCATTTTGTTCAAAAAGAAGTTAAAAGTTGCTTCAGAATGGTTCTGACAGTGACAGAATGGTGACTAACAAGCTGGTCAGCTGAGCATAGGATGCTGTTGTAGTGCAAGATGGTTTGTGCATAATTTTCTCATTAGCTCTGTGCAGTCTGCTGTACGTAGCTTCTGCCATTTCAAGACAGAGGAAATGTGACCTAATTAAATTTAGTATTATGGGGCTGGGGAAAGTATTTATCCACTTTCCTATGCTGACTAATACGAAGGAGAGCTCTAGGGGACTGTTACTGGCACCGGTAGCCTGATCTCATGCAGACTTAGCCATTGAAAACAATGATCTTGGGCATGCCTAACAGTGCAGTCATATGCATGCATACTTGTGAGTAAATCACAGTGAGTTCAATTGGGCTTATTCGCAGGTAGCTGTGTGTAATTTTGCAGCCAGTTTACAAAACTTCCAACTGACCAGTAAAGCACTCAAACAATGTTAGGTTTCGGGATACACTGAATATAGTTCAGATGCAAGATATGTGCTCTTGCTACACTGCAGTGACTCTTTGATCTTGTGCAAACTTTTTCCTAGTACCCACAGTTGCAGCTAAAAGTTCTGCATTCCCCCTGCTGTCGCCTACTACCGGTAGAAAAGTGCTGAATTTACTAGCAAAGGGAAGATGTGCTTCCAACTACTTTGAGATTGGTCCTGAAGCAGGGATCATTGGATCAATCTTTGAAAGATCAATCTTTCAAAAAAATGAAAGGCACAAATACAGGATGGGTGACACCTGGCTTGAGAGCAGTACATGTGAAAAGGATCTAGGAGTCTTGGTAGACCATAAACTTGACATGAGTCAACAGTGTGATGCAGCAGCTAAAAAAGCCAATGCAATTCTGGGCTGCATCTAGATCAAGGGAAGTAATAGTACCACTGTATTCCGCTCTGGTCAGACCCCACCTGGAATACTGTGTCCAATTCTGGGCACCACAGTTCAAGAAGGATACTGACAAGCTGGAACGTGTCCAGAAGAGGGCAACCAAAATGGTCAAAGGCTTGGAAACGGCGCCTTATGAGGAACGGCTTAGGGAGCTGGGTATGTTTAGCCTGGAGAAGAGAAGGTTAAGGGGTGATATGATAGCCATGTTCAAATATATAAAAGGATGTCATATAGAGGAGGGAGAAAGGTTGTTTTCTGCTGCTCCAGAGAAGCGGAACGGAACAATGGATTCAAACTACAAGAAAGAAGATTCCACCTAAACATTAGGAAGAACTTCCTGACAGTAAGAGCTGTTCGACAGTGGAATTTGCTGCCAAGGAGTGTGGTGGAGTCTCCTTCTTTGGAGGTCTTTAAGCAGAGGCTTGACAGCCATCTGCCAAGAATGCTTTGATGGTGTTCCTGCTTGGCAGGGGGTTGGACTGGATGGCCCTTGTGGTCTCTTCCAACTCTATGATTCTATGATTCTTCTTTTAGTCTGCCAGTTTCTTCATGTGTTCACAAGTCTGTTCTGTCTAGTCTCTGTATCAATCTGCATTTTTAAAAATCAGCATGAACATTTGTATTTTAATATGCATCTTTCATAAAATAGGCATTTGTAAATGTTTCTGATGAAGACCTGCATCACAACATTTTGGGAAGTACCAGTGACACTCTCTCTCTCTCTCTCTCTCTCTCTCTCTCTCTCTCTCTCTCTCTGTAGGCCATGAGACTCTTAACTTTAGGGTTGTGGGTTTGAGTCCCACATTGGGCAAAAGATTCCTGCATTGCAGGGTGTTGGACTAATGTCCCTGGTGCTACAATTCTATGATTCTAAGTGCATTCAGAGCTGTACATTAGATCAGGTGGTGAGCATAAGTCAGTTGGTATTGGCATTTGCAAAGAATGAGTTTCTCAACCATCCCTGTTCTGAAGAAGTTGGGAAGCTTGATGCCATGCCTGTGATACACAGCCCTTGTGCCTCAGGAGGCAGATATGTCTGTTTTCTATAGTTTAATTAGAAGTTCTTGCTGTTGTTCTTTCATCTTAACAGTGCTCCAGCATCTGAGAACACGTCTTCTAATCTGTTTCCTGTGTTGCTTTGATGAACGCCACCATAACATTTCAGATCATAAAGAAATCTTATTTACCAGGTTTTTCTTTTTTAAAACAAACAAACCCAAAAATGGCTGTAACAGCAGGAGAAATATTGCTGCACCCAACACCTATCAAGATCTGTTTTCTCTGAAAATTTCTAGGTGGTAAGTGTAGCACTTGGTGATGAAAACAGGGCTGTGACTTGTACAGCCCAGTGCTTTGCTTGTTTACTTGATGATCAATTTGTCTGCAAACTGAACCCCAGTTAATGGAACAGGAACGGTAAGCTGGCAGCCTAATGAGCTTGTGTGCCGATACTTCTGCATTCCTTAGCTCCATGCCAGGTTTTCAACCTACCCTCATTCCCCTGCCTTTTAAATGAGGGTTTTGATCTGCAGACATTAGGGCAGGCATCCCCAAACTTCAGCCCTCCAGATGTTTTGGACTACAATTCCCACCATCCCTGACCACTGGTCCTGTTAGCTAGGGATCATGGGAGTTGTAGGCCAAAACATCTGGAGGGCCGCAGTTTGGGGATGCCTGCATTAGGGTGTGTTTGTGTGTGTACCACTAGATTCCATGCAGTGAAAAGCACTATCTGCTGATTTTGACAGATGGAAGTTCTTTTAAAGGCACAAGAACAGATTACGCTGTCTCCACCCCTCAGCCCATTCATCATTTGGCAGATTCGATGACTGGCCTGCTTAAAAATTGACAAGATACATGTTTTGTGAGCCATTTGAAATTGGATGATCAAACTTACTGTTATAACCATGATGCCATGTACAGTCCATAAATATACCTTAACACTTAAAAGCTTATCATAGTATCTCACTGTCCTTCCAAATGGGGTATATTCCATTTGTTTGGAATGGCTTTGGGTGATAACAGTCCTGAGAGGAATAAATTTTTATAAATTCCTTATTGCTGTTGGTAGTGATATCATAGAAGTCATATTGTAGAGTTGGAAGGGACCACAAGGATCATTTAGTTTAACCCCCTGCAATGCAGGAATATGCAGTTTGTCCCATACAGGGATCGAACCTGCAACTTTGGCATTATCAGTACCGCACTTTAACCAACTGAGCTGTTAATTTCACTGCTTGTTAAAAAAAACACCACCTCCTAAGTAGAAGTTGTGCTATTCACAATGTTATATGTTCTAATAGAAAAAACAGATGAACTGTTATTACTAGGAATAATATTACTAGAAATACAGCCTCCCTGGTGTCTAAATTTCTTTTTTTAGCTTTTAAGCGTCGCAAGATTTTAATTGATTGTATCGATATGGGGCTATTTGTTTAGTTCCATTCTATTGTGGATTATGTTTCCTTTTTTCAAAGTTCTCTCAGATGCTTTTAATTCTGTACAAATGTATTCTTCTGACTGACGGTCAAATAAAAGAATGATGATGATGATGATGATGAACTGTTAAAAAACAACCACCTTCTACCAGAGGTGAGGTTTTTTTTTGTTGCAATAAATGGCTTCTGTTACTAAATCTTTCCAGGTGGTGATGAGTTGAGCAGCCACCCCGTACCCTCTTAAAACTTTTTACTAGATTTCCCCTAAGTGACCAGAAATTCATTTATCTGTCACAATCTATTCTCAGTATCCAATCAGCTCATTTCATAATTCAGCTGCAATCCTAGGTAGACTTACTTCGGAGTAAGTCCAGTTGAATTTAGTGTTGCTTGTTTCTGAGTAGACATGCACTGTTAACATGTAAATTTATGTACATTTTGGTTTTTCTACATGCCTCCTGAAACTAGTTTCAGTGCTGAAAGAGTCAAAGTGAAACCAGGATGATAAAACAGAAATTCATGTTAGGTTTCTGTATTTTTAGCTGTGGGGACAATTTTGTTGCTACTTTCTTGGACTATAATTTCTCTTGTTGACCCTATAGTGTGTGTGTTTCTCTCTCTCCAAATAGAAAATATGTTCTCTTATCTGCATTTCTTTTAGACTAGGTTTAAACTCCCTATCTAATATTAAAGAATTTTGAGTGGAAATGTTTGTGTTAAGGCTATATCAGAGTTTGCTAGCTGTCAAGGTTTTGTTAAAACCATTCTTTAATACAGGCTTCTAAGTGCTTGGAATATTGCATTTTCCCCTAAATTCACATGGCTATCTCTAATATAAACCATCCATATTGCAGGGACGTCTCCAGGGGGTAACATCCATCCAAAACATTTCTTATGCTATCTTCTCTCTCTCCCTCTCTCTCTCTCTCTCTCTCTCTCTCTCTCTCTCGTTCCTACTCCATTTGACAAAGTCCCATGGCTTCAAGTATTGCAGCAAATGAGTGACCAGAGATTTCCAGTTTGCTAATCTCGGCACTTGATAAAAGTCTGCAGGTGACTTTAAATAAAAATGTTTCGCTTTTTCTCCAGCTCAATGAAGTTATGTTCATTACATATCTTTAGGCACCAGTCAAAAACATCTAGGCCTTTGGCTAATTAAACAACCCATGGCATTTTCAACTGTGGGGGCAATATTGTTTTTGTTTGTTACTATGTTATGTATTTTTGTGTTTTTATATTGTAAACTGCCCTGTGATCCTCGGATGAAGGGCAGTATAGAAATTTAATAAATAAAATAAAAATAAAAAGTAGATATCTGGCAGGGATTTCCAGATTGAGGTCAGATCAGGCACCTTCAGCAAAGAGGTGATAGCATTAAAGAAAAACTCAGCATCTTAGACTTCTAGTCTCCAAGATGGAGTATTCTAGAATCAGCATGGCCAAGCATTAAGGGCTTGCTTCCCACAGAATCCCATAAAAGAGCATTTCTACACATCAATCTCACACTGATTCTGATGTAGTGCTCATGAAGATCTGCTTTCCATGTGTGCAAGTTGATACTGGAGGCTGCTGTGTATAGATAGGCTAACTAACAGATGCAGATCCACAGGGATATAGATGAAGAGGAGTTCATATCTACATCCAACTGTGACAGCAGAATCCTCCTACCAGATGGCTCACTCCTCTTCCAGTGTGCTATGTCCCTATGCTTCCGACGAATGCTGACGTCATGAGCGGTTTTATGGCATATAGTGCTACTCTCTCCCAGTGCCTTTTGAAGTTATATTGACTAAGTGGGATGAGCCAGCTGAGAGCAAGAAGAAAAGATGAAGTCACAACAGCTTGTTTGGGCTGAATCACCCTCCCCCCCCCCCAACCCTGACAGGGCCAGCTACCACCAAGCGTCTTGCTGCCTAGGGCAGCAAAAAGGGCAGAGGAGTGAATAATACAACCTGCTTCTGTTCCAGCTGGACTATGACTTCTTCTTAGAGCAGTGTTTCTCAAACTTGGGTCTCTGGCTGTTGTCGGACTACAACTCCCATCATCCCTTACCCCTGGACCTGCTAGCTAGGGATTTGTAGTCCAACAACAGCTGGAGACCCAAGTTTGAGGAACACTGTCTTAGAGGGTTATCTACTGCCACCTGCCCTGTGGGAAGGATCCTGAGGACTTGTTGTGCTTGATACTGCTTATTGTGGTGGTGCATCTAGATGGTATCTAAATAACTATTAGAAAGGTGTTTCCGTTGTTTTAGCATTTATCTTTTAAATGAACAGTTTAAAACCACTCTTATTTTGGGTTTTAAAGGCTAAATTCTGTATTCGATAAGTCACTTCGAGACATTTATTAAAAAGTGTTGGATTAAAAGAAGAATAATAAAAAAACAAATTACAGCAACATCTGAAGGTTGAAGAACACAGGAACGTAGGAAACTGCCTTACATGGAGTCAGGCCCATTTAGCTCAGGATTGCCCATACTGGCTGGTAGTGGCTGTCCCAGAATTTCGGGCAAGGATTGAACCTGGGACTTGCTGCAAGCAAAACAGATTCCCTGCCACTGAGCTGTGACTCTTCTCCATTTTGGTTCTATGCTTTTTGTGAGATGTTTTGTAAAAAGCAATGGATAAACCTTAATGATCCAAATGGCAAAACAGCTGAAGGTATTACTATTACAAATGTGGCTTGTGATAAAGCACCCCAAATTTCCTCCAATGAGGATGGGAAAGGGAAGGGAAGGTGAAAGGAAGCTGCTGCCACAGGGCTCTAATCTTGCATCATGACTAACTCACATCATGGTCCATTTGATGCCTGTTACAGTGAGGCATGGGGGACCCAGGTGGCGCTGTGGGTTAAACCACAGAGCCTAGGGCTTGCTGATCAGAAGGTCGGCGGTTCGAATCCCTGCGACAGGGTGAACTCCTGCTGCTCGGTCCCAGCTCCTGCCCACCTAGCAGTTCGAAAGCACGTCAAAGTGCAAGTAGATAAATAGGTACTGCTCTGGCAGGAAGGTAAACGGTGTTTCCGTGTGCTGCTCTGGTTCACCAGAAGCAGCTTAGTCATGCTGGCCACATGACCTGGAAGCTGTATACCGGCTCTCGGCCAATAAAGCGAGATGAGCGCCGCAACCCCAGAGTCAGACACGACTGGACCTAATGGTCAGGGGTCCCTTTACCTTTACCTTTTACAGTGAGGCATTGGCCAAGAGTTCCTGCCCCCCCCCTGGAAATTTCTGTGTGTCTCCCTATGGACACCTGCCTCTCACTTTGATGAATATTGTCTTTAGAGAATGTTTAAAATACACAGAAGGGTATGAACCCTAAGCATGTTTACTTGTAAGGGAATTCCACAGCAATAAATGGGGCTGACTTTCCAGTAAATGGGCTCAGGACTGAAATCAGACTATCTGAAGGTGGCAGAATCTTTCCCTCTGGTTTCATTTTGTATCAACTTCCTTTTTTTTATCTTGGCTTAGTTTGGGCTGAGCTACATAAAGTAAAACTTGGTGGATGCCAATGAAATGTGATGGGCGCTTTGCATGCTAGTGCCCAATTATGTGTACAGCTGACAGTGTGTTTCGCTGATTTTATCATTCCGTTGAGATCAGTGAGAGTTAGTTCAGTCTGATAGAGAAGGGTTTAAGATGGATAAGGCAATAGATTTAGCTATTGCCACGGACTGATGTACGCTCACTTGATTCAGTGCTTTTGTTTCGTATCATGCTGGTCCTCTTCCGTATCGAACCAAGCATTGTTGCATAATGTTTTAATTATAGCCTTTTGTATAACTCAGGGGTAGTCAACCTTTCTGTACCTACTGCCCACTAATGCATCTTTCTTGATGGTAAAATTTCCTTACCGCCCACCAGTGCTTGATGGAAGGAGGATTCAGCTTGTGCCATAGAACCCCCTACCGCCCACCTAGAATCCTGAAACACCCACTAGTGGGCGGTAGGGACCAGGTTGACAACCCCTGGTATAACTGCTGATAACGCAGAGGTGTGGCTCCTATTGGTTTTACGAGGCTATTCGTTTGCATTTTTGTGCTGCTTTTCTGATCTAAATGAGCAGCCAAGATGACATCCATATAATTAAATAATGAAACAACAAATAAAATACTGTAGCCCATACTGCTATTAATAAAACACACTAGCCCATAGCAAACATAAAACAAACATAAACCACCTGCTGCAAAACAAACCACCATATTAGCAGTAGTAATAATGAATGAAGCTATATCAGAAGCCCAAGGTCTCAGATAATACTCCTCCCCAGTATTGGTCTGAAAGAAAGAAAGAAAGAAAGAAAGAAAGAAAGAAAAAAAGAAAGAAAGAAAGAAAGAAAAAGATTTTCTACACAGTTCCAGTAGTGAGCTCTGCCTATGGCTGGCATGTCTTGCTTTAGTAATAGAGCTCACACATCTTTTAACAGGTACCCAAGAGGACATTCAACAGGTGAAGCCATTTGTAGCATGGGAATGCTTCACCTGTTGAATTTTTCCAACTGTTGTTGTTTTTCCAACAACGACACTTTGGTCTGCAATCTTTCCTGGCCCTTGTCGCTTCTAACCTGAGCCTTTTCACATTCTTATTGTTGGTTGTTTGACTGTGTCTCGTCCCGGTCACAGAATGCAGAGCTTATCTTGGCTGGCTGCTCCAGCATTCTTCTTGTCTTGAAGTCCAGCCAGTCTTAACCTTCTTCTCTTCTTGGCTGCCAGCTGGCACTTTGCCTATAGTGACAAGTGAGGGGAGGAGCTGTGGACAGGGGGTGTCCTACTTTTGTCCCGTCTTGCTTGCAGTTCTTGTGTGCCACCACAGTTCTTGTTCTGATTCCTTGAGAGGCAGAAGTTTTGCTCTTTGGTAGGACCTAAAGGTAAGGGACCAGCATTAGCAGGTTTTATCAGAGAGTGTTAGGAACGAAAGGTGTTTTGGTATATGGGATTTTTGTGTGTGCTTTTAATTTACACCTCTTTTGAATGGCTCAACCCTTTGGCTAATGTGCAGCATTATCAGCAATGATAACTTACCAAGAACTTTATTGCACCTGACTTTTCTTTTCTTTTTAAGAATAAAATAAAAATAAAGCAGTACTTTAGGCTGCCATCATAACCACATACTCAGAAATAAGTCTCATTTAATTAAATGAGGCTTACTCCCAGGTAAGTGGGGTTAGCAATTCAGCTGAAACCATTGTAAATGTGTTACATTTTAAGAAAAGAATTCAGTTTTTGCATATGGCTTTTGGTACTAAACCAGTCTTTTGGATTTTATGGAAGAGCATACACTTTTCAAAGAGAACAAGCACTACTTTAGAGAAGACAGTGATAGTGTTCTAATAACACCCCAGTGTTATTTCATTTTTAATTATCATTTCATAATAATCATAATTTTAATATCCAATAACTATTTTGGCTGTCTTAAGCACGCGTTCTAGAGAGCAAGCTCCACTGAAAAGAGGGGATTTACTTTAGGGTACGTATGCTTTAAGTCTGGACTGTTAATTCTTGTAGTTTGTACTACTGCTACTCCACTCAGCTCACTTGGGCTAACAAGTTTTGGAAGAGATTGGAAAAATAAAATGTAAAATTATAAAAGCAAATTCAGAACAAGCAGAACAGGACAGCTTGGCAGAAAATTAGAAGAATAGATTTCTGTAGACTTGCATGTGCAGTTGCTTCTCCAAATGCATTTCCCAGTCATGTTTTTAATAAAGCTCATGTTTACATACCTTGCACCTTATGAGATTTCATCGTATTTTCATTAGAAAATGTGTTAATGTTTTCAGATAGGTGGACCATGGTAGAAGCGATGTTTAAATTCACTGGCTGATGCATTCTTACTAATCAAATGGCAAACATTTATTTGAATAGCGTAGCTGTGGTAATACAACAACACTAGAAAATAGAATTCAAGCAGATTGCGTGTGAGAATATAATAGCATTTCTTTTTCTCCCTACAACCAGATTTTAAACATATCTAAAATGCTTTTCAACCTTTCCAAGACATGTCTGGAAGATAAACAAAACAAAGGATGTAACAAACCAGCTTAAATTTTAAAATAACCTTTAGATTTCCAGTGTCCCTGCTACATATAGATCACCCTTCCTATTTTTAGCGTGCATATATGAAGTAGAAAGAGCTGTGTGTAGTTCTTCAAAAGTTGCAATTTGCGGACATGTTTGTGGATTGTCTAGAATTGCTACATGTTTCTTATTTTACATGCCATTTCAAAATATCGTGCAGCAACAGACTTTGACTTATTTTGGGCTATGGCAACATGCTAGAACATCTAGTGAAATTTACTGACAGGATCAGGACAAAACAAAATAAATTTCTTCATGTAACAATTTACTTAAGGGATTCAGTGGCACAGTTTCTGGCTACTAGCTCAGGGCTACTTTTCATCATGGAGCTCCTTGAGGCAAGCTGTCCTTTGTGTCCCACTTTATCACTCAGATTGACCCATTGTTTGCATCCCAGTGCAATCTCTAACCAGGAATGTTTTGTAGCTCTGGTCTGGATGAGGACAAGCACAGTCAATTCAGAGAAAGTGGAGGTGCTATTAGCTGCTGATTCAGGTGGAAGTGGGCAACTTACTTTGGTTTCATGCCGCTTGAAGAAACAAGTGTATAGTTTGAAAACCATTAGCCTTGTCTGTCCAGGTGATGCCTTCGGTTAGGAGTACCTTTTCCCAGCTTAATCCAGTGCACCAGCAACTGCAAGCTTGTCTTCAAAAAGTAGATCTGCTCTCAGTCACTTGAGCAGTGGTTATATCCAGGCTGGATAGCCAAAATTCCCTGTGGGGTTGTACTTTTAAAGATCATTTAGCAACAGGTTCAAAATGCAGAATCCTAATAGGAGCTATCAGAATATTTCAGGGGTGGGGAATCTCTAGCCTGTGCACCTAATTAAGACCACCAGTCCTCCCCATTTGGTCCACAAACTATGCTCACCTTCCCTACAGGTGTGTGATGTCAGGTGTGGGGCAGGTAAAGATGGTGCCAGGCCAGAGTGTGTGTGTTTGGTTATGATACCATATGAGATGTGCAAATGCTTAGAGAACAGTCAACCAAACAGCTTCCAGAATAGGTAGTAGGTCTTCAGTGTCTGAAAATCAGTGAGCATATATGTGCTTTATAAATATACAAGTTCCAAGTATACATGGGTGCACATAAATGCCTTTGTATAGAAGATGCCCATAATGAAAATATTAAAGTTGCTTCTTTCTGCTGGATACAATAAAGTCAAAACACACACTCATATGTTTAGGAAATGAACATGTTGTCTTGAGTCGGGACCTTATCAGTGGAACCCATATCAAGGATTTCACTAATCACAAACCTAGTTAAAGATTTACTTGATTTGAAAGGGAAGGAAGGAGCAGCAGCATAGCTTCCATGCCGATTCTTTCTCTATCGCCTGTTATAAATGGGTGGGAAGGAACTGCATGATATTTTTTAAAACCCAGAGAGTTTGATTGATCTTTCTTGGACGGATACTTTTGAAAACCTCCTCCAAAATATCTAAAATATTTCAGGCACTTGCCTTTTTGTGGAATGGCAATCCACAATAGAAATCTAAACACATTAATTTATACCAGGCTTGTAAACTGGCACTTGCCCAAGGCAAGTAAAAATCACCTGCAGGTGGCTAGGAAGCGGAATCATGTTAAAAATAACCAAATTTACCGTAATGAAGTTTCAATACATATCCAGCTGATAAAGTCCAGAATCCACTAAAGCTAGGTGTGGAGGAAAAATGCTTCTGGAACTGTTCCTTGGCCAGCCATATTTGAACCATTATTTGTAAGGCTGTTACAGATTTACCATTCCTACAGCGTTATTCATCATCTGTGTTTCAGGATGGTTTGCTTGCGTCAATGTCAGCAGTTTCAGGAAACCTGTGTGTGTTAGAGCTGAACGAGAATTGGATGCTTTGGAAGTTCAGGTATTTTATACCCTTGGGCAGCCATTAGAAATATAACCCAGAGCCCATCTATGAGAATGCCTAAATGGCTTCTGCATTCCTGATGGGACTTTTGACCTCTTCCTTGCGCCCTGCTTTTAATAGCATTGCCTGTTCCTACGTTTCAAGAAGTTTTTTTGAAACTTTTCCAATTTCGGAAAATGGTTTGCCATTTGAGGCTACACTTCAAAACATACTGCATGGGTGAAGCCAGTGATTCCTTTGGATGGTGGCTTTAGAGCTCAATATGTTCTTGCAATTGGCTGCCTCTGGGCTTCCAAGCAAACACAAAAGATCAAACACAGTCAGTTTCTTTGCTATGAATGCAGGTGATATTGAATATTACTTAGCACTGTCTGCCTGCATGCTGAAGCATAGGAACTAAAAAGAGTATGGTGAATTGTTAACGAGAGGAGGGAGAAAGAGTTTCAGCATCAAGATTAAAAGTAATTGTTCATGTGATACAGAAAAATGTGTAGCATTTCTTATTTTCCTGCTGCAGCAGCCTCGGGGAAATTCCTAGTCTCTGTGGCAAAATTCGTAAGGCTCTGTGAAATTTGATTTGGTTACCGCAACGGATCTTAAACGTCTTTTTCATCTTATTAGCACCCCTGTGCATTCCTGCCTTCGAGCTAGCTGCATCAAACCTGATAGGATTTTCTTCTAAATTAACATATATAGGTATGGGCAATGTTTATGTTCATTTATTCGGACCTTACCAAGGACTGCAAGAAGTCTTCTATCTTTATAGTAACCCTCAGTCCCTGCCTATACTGCTTTCTGAATAAACTGTTGTTACTTGTCCTAACATGGCAAAGGGAATAAGAAGGGACAACTAAAATATGAAAAAGTTATCATCTCTGCTTTTTGTGGGGGAAGAGAAGGGGAAGCATAATTTGGACAGATAATGCTAAAACTTGCCTTTTCCCAAAGCTCCTTGTTTGAAATAGTGCAGATAAAATTTTCTGTTTTGCTTTATTCATATATGTAACCTAAACAAAAGATCGCTTTTGGTGGTAGTTGACTGTTTACCACTATCTGGGAGAAATGGCTATAAGGAGCTTTCGTGTGTTTGTGTGCATGTTTGGTAGCTTGTTTCATTTGCTCATGAGTAGGTATTGTTTCATATTGCTCCAATCTCCAAGTGGTGTGAGATTCCAGGCACTTTGACCAAGGTTCGTGTTTGCTTTTGGAATTGAGGCACAGTAGGAGACTGTGGTGTCTTTAAGATATATAGTTTATTTACACATATACAGTATACAACCTGAGCCTACGATGGAGGGGTTCACAGCATCGACAACCCCAAAGAGTCTTGTTTCCCCCATAGTCTCAGGTTTGGATTCCAATAGACACTATTGCTCTGTCTCTGTCTTCTCCCAGTTTGCTGTTTTACATTTGGCCCATATCACAGCAACTGTCTCCTTCAACTCTGGCTTTGCCTGTTGAGGGAGGGGAGGCACCCATTTGTCATGTCATACCAAGCTCCATAATCCCCCATCACCTCACCAGGAAGCTAGCTTGGCTATTCCAGGAATTAGAAGGCTTGGGTAGCTTTTAACACATGCTGGATCCAGGGATTAGAGGGGCCTGGCATACAGCATAGTATTTAGTTTGTCAGCTCCTTAGGGACAGAGACCTATCAACCCGTTCTTCTTTGGCAATCACTCGTAGCCAAGTAAGATTGTCTTCCATGAACACGGTATTAACAGTGAGTCCGTAAGTGACTGTGGAGGCCAATTCTGGATCCACATGCCCTACAGTATGGGACATAGGTTTCTGAGTGTGAGTTGATCATGGTGAGGGTTTGCCAAACATGCCTTCCCCTTAGAACGTTTCCCCCTTTCGTCCTGAGTTCAAGCATCTTCAAAGTCCATTACACCTTTGGTAAAGGCTGCTCTCCAATTGGAGCGCTCGCAGGCAGCTGTTTCCCAATTGTCAGTGGTTTTTTCCTACATTTTTTAAAGATTTGCCTTGAGAGAGTCTTTGAACCTCTTTTGTTAACCACCAGCATTACGCTTTCCATTTTTAAGTTCGGAATAGAGTAGTTGCTTTGGAAGACGATAATCAGGCATCCTCACAACATGACCAGTGCTACGAAGTTGATGTTGACGAATCCTTGCTTCGACACCGGTGATCTTTGCTTCTTCCAGTACACTGGCATTAGTTTGTCTGTCTTCTCAAGTGATATGTAAAATTTTTTGGAGACACCGTTGATGGAATCTTTTGAGGAGTTGGCATTTATAAGTGGTCCATGTGTCACAAGTGTACAGTAAGGTTGGTAGTACAATAGCTTTGTAAACAAGCATTTTGGTTTCCATGCGAATATCCCGGTCCTCAAACAGCCTGCACTTCAATCGGGAGAAAGCTGCACTCGCCAAGCTCAGGCAGTGCTGGATTTCGGCATCAATGTCGGTCCTTGTGGAAAGATAACCAGAAATAAACCAGTTAAAGGTAGATAGCCGTGTTGGTCTGTCATAGTCAAAACAAAATAAAATAAAAAAATTCCTTCCAGTAGCACCTTAGAGACCAACTAAGTTTGTTCTTGGTATGAGCTTTCGTGTGCATGCACACTTCTTCAGAAATAAACCAGTAATGTATAATATATGATGATGCTTTATGCATAATAATGAAAAAGGTAGTCAAACCACCAACAGGACCTGAAAGTTTGTGCATGTTTTTCAAAACACCAAACCCAGGAAGTGGAGCTATTTATAGTTTGGGTGGTAATGAGGATGAACTTTCACTCTCTCACCTAGTTCCTCAGGATTTAGCTGAATTCTCAAGAAGTACCGGTAGCTTCCCTTGCAGTCAGGATCATCCTTGCATTGTACGGTTGCAACATATCTGGAGGCTCTTTCTTACAGCCTTCTGTACTGCAGCAGGATCCTAATTTGCTCACAGGCCAGCCCCTGTTGTCAGACTGGAGTCAGCACAAAATCGGGTGCTGGTGAGAGGAGAAGAGGGAATTCAAACAAAGAAAGCTAGGCAACACCTACCACAGATATTTATTCCTCGCACAATACTGGTACCTTTAAAAGTTGCATAAGCAGTCCTGTGAGAAGCATTTTCTCTTTCTCCCCTTCTGCTCTGGGTACTCTGTTCATGCAAAAGGAGTTGCATGAGTTGCATGGGTTCACATCCCTTCCATGCATTGGCTGCACAACCCACAGGATCCTTGAGGACAGTGCAAAAGCGTGTGCGGTTTGAATGCACCGAATTGTACAGAGAATACTGTGCAAACCCTCATCCCATGGTTTTTGCATCATCTGGTTGGACAACATGAGCGAATGGATTGGAAAGCTGGTCTGTTACAATTTAATTACTTCTGGTTCTTTTGCTTTAGCTGTGTCCTCCTCCTTTTCCTCCTCCTGCTGTGATGGGCTATCTGGTCAAGGTTGCTGCTGTGGCTGCCTCTGTGACTAACAGCCTTTAGGCTCCACTGCTTTCATTAGTGCTGTTGTGGTTGCAGGAAGCCGAATGAGGGAACATTTGAAAAGAGTAGTGATGGAAATTACCTTTCCTAAAATGTGTGTGTGCTTTAAAGAAGGCTGATTTATTTTACTTTCCCCCTTTTTTACAGCAATAATAATAATAATAATAATAATAATAATAATAATAATAATAATTTATTATTTATACCCCACCCATCTGGCTGGGTTTACCCAGCCACTCTGGGCGGCTTTCAACAGAACATTAAAATACAATAATCTATTAAACATTAAAAGCCTCCCTAAACAGGGCTGCCTTCAGATGTCTTCTAAAGGTCTGGTAGTTGTTGTTCTCTTTGACATCTGAAGGGAGGGCATTCCACAGGGCGGGTGCCACTACCGAGAAGGCCCTCTGCCTGGTTCCCTGTAACTTGGCTTCTCGTAGTGAGGGAACCGCCAGAAGGCAAACAGTTACATGCATACTGCTCTGTGCTTTGTTTATATACTGTAAATTCCTGATAGCTGAAATGGCTGGAATCCCCAGCAGATTCCTGAAAACCCTATTCAGGATTTCCAACCCCTAGTATAATAATATATTGCAGGGCATGTGGAAATGGCATGGCCAGCAAATGACTAAGAGCTGCCTTGGTAGACAAAGCAGCATTCAGAAGGAAACCTGGGAACTCGGGATGAGAGAAACCCCATACTGTGAAGGGGAAAAGCTGTTGTCATTCGCGTGTGGGAAACACAGCTTTGTGGGCCTTGGTCTGTGGTAGGTGCTTCAGAGTGGATTTGAAGTATTCTGCAAATGTATCCAAGCTAAGCATAAGCTAAACCCAGTGGATTTCAGTGGCTGGTGTGCCATCTCTGTGGTCTGAAAAAGGGTTTTCCTTTTTATTATTATTGCCGTCATGATTGAACTTTGTGGATGCCCACAAGCAAGCACCTGTCAGCTAACTTCTATCTGGTGCGAACTTCAATCCAGTGGCATTTTTACACATGCACCCACAAATGGTACAAGGGTGTGCATCTTTAGTAACACTGGCTGGAGTGAAGAAGGCAGCATTATGTTTCTAAAATTAGGAACATAGGAAATTGCTGTATACTGAGTCGGAGCAGTGGTCCATCTCTGACTGGCAGCATCTCCAGGGTTTCAGAGGGCATTCCCAGTCCTGCCTGGAGATGTCACTGGGAATTGAACCAGGACCTTCTGCATGGAAACAGATAGAATCATAGAGCCCTGAAGAGTCATTTAGTCCAGCCCCTTGCAATGCAGGAATCTTTTGCCCAACGTGGGTCTTGAACCCATGACCTTGAGATTAAGAGTCTTGTAAACGTAACTTAAATGTGAAATGATGGCCCATCTCCTTTCACATGTTCAGCCTAGAGAAGCTGATCAGAAGCAGACAATTTTTAGCATGCCTGGGTTGGAGCCAAAGGTTGGTTGTGCACTAGAGAGGCTGTTCATGCAGCCAATCTCTCTCAATTACTTCTTGACTTCTTTACTCTCCCAAAGGTTCTTTGGGGGATTGTGTGACCCTCAAAACAGCTTTGGTTACATTGTAGGGACAGCAGCGTCAGGAGGAGGGAGATCTCTCCAAATTGGGCAGACATCTCTTGTGAAACCAATGTACGAGGAATCTTTTTTTCTTTTTTTTTAAAGAAGAAAACTGCTTTATGCTGAGTCAGACCATTGTCCCTCTAGTTTAGTATTGTCTTCTGCATGGACTGGCAGCTGTTCTCCAGGGTTCCAAACAGGAGTCTCTCCTAGCCCTGTGTGGAGATGCCTGGGATTGAACCAGGGACCTTCTGAATGCAAAGTAGATGCTCTCCAGCTCAGCTACAGCCTTTCTCCAAAGATTAGTTCAGTCATCGTATATAGTTCTGTGTCTGGAATTTCCCGTCCTCCATCCCTTTTCTATTTGTTTTCTTTGTATACTATTTTTTCACTGTACATTACAATACAAACTTTAGTTTCTGAGGGGGTTTCTGTTTTTCAGAGTACTCTGAATCCTTCAGTATTAGTGTCTAAAACCAAAACCTCTCAATAAAACTGAAATTTCCCAGTGGAAGGGGCTTTTATTATTTCTTTTAACATGACCCTTCATGAACTGTGCAGCTAGCATAGCAGTGCTGATACAGACTTTCTGGTTTTTTTCCTGTTGTGCTACCAAGAGATGCTTTGGGAGCGAGTATCATTCTGTAACATTTTTTTGTGGAAAATTCCTCTGTTTCCACCCATTCCTTTTTTTCTTTTCTTGCTACAGGTTGAATTTTGCTTTTGAAAGGTGGGGGGAAAGGCATTATCTCTGGCATTTTCTATTGCCCCCCACCACAAGCTGCTTCCTGGATCCTTTCCACCTGAACTTATGACCAAGGATTCCACCATAGCCCCAGCTCTTGCTTTCCAGTTCCAGAAGATGGGCTCATTCCGGAGGCCCCGGCCACGTTTCATGAGCTCCCCAGTACTGACTGATTTGCCACGGTTCCTGGCAGCTCGGCAATCTCTGCAGCTTAGCTCCAACTCTGCCTGGAACAGGTGAGCAGCACTCTTTTCACTCAGAAAAGCTGCCTTTGCATAGCTTAATTGAATTTAATTGAGTAAATGTGTGTACAGTATGTGGGAGAGGCTCCATTATATTCCATCATGCATCTGCAACTTGCCTACACAGGCCTCCCCCCCCCACCGAATGTAGTAAGTGCATTAAAACTAGATGAATGGATTTGTGTAATGCCTCTATTTTTGTGTGTTTGATGGCATCTAGTTCTGTTTCCCCAATCAACCTTTTAAGTTAAACCACAGAGCCTAGGGCTTGCCGATCAGAAGGTCTGTGGTTTGAATCCCCACGATGGGGTGAGCTCCCGTTGCTTGGTCCCTGCTCCTGCCAACCTAGCAGTTTGAAACACATCAAAGTGCAAGTAGATAAATTGGTACCACTCCGGTGGGATGGTAAACGGTGTTTCCGTGCGCTGCTCTGGTTCGCCAGAAGTGGTTTAGTCATGCTGGCCACATGACCCAGAAGCTGTACGCCGGCTCCCTCGGCCAGTAATGCGAGATGAGCGCCACAACCCCAGAGTCGTCCACGACTGGACCTAATGGTCAGGGGTCCCTTTACCTTTACCTTTAAACAGTAGAAGCCATCCATACTAGAGAGTCTTCACCGGTAGGTATGGTACATATTTTCAGAGTGTATAATTTTATATTTGTTTTTTTACAGAAATTGTAAAAAGCAATCAGAACCAAATGTAGCTTTCTTTTTTTTAATTAAAAATAATTAAATCAGTTATACAAAGAGATATAGTCATATATTAATAGATATCTTTATTAGATTTTAAAATTAAAACGAACAAACAAAAAGAAAACATACAAACATATAAACACGCATATCTACATACATGCATACCTACATACACATACTTCTACCTTCTTGGCTTTAATCTTATATTAGATCCTGTTAATTAAATATTATCACATAAAATAATAACATCTATAAATAGTTATATAAACTGCAATAACAGAGTGGCTGGAAGTGAGCACCAAGGGGGGGTATAGATTGTTTCTTTTATACACATAAATTTATGTATATATGTATGTATGTATGTATGCGAACATTAATTGCCTTGATTTTTATGTTATATGTTAATATGTTATATTATGTTCTATTTTATGTTTTATTTTTGTCTGTTTTCGTGATATATTTGCTTTTTGTCTAATATGTAGTATTTTTCAAAATTCAATAAAGTTTATTTTATAATAATAATATAAAAAAGAACCATATGTAGCTATCCTGCCTCTTGGTGCATGTGTAATCTCAAACCATGGCTTTCAATTCTGGTTTGCAGGGCGTGTGCAAACCATAGCTTGCTTATTTAAATGTTGAGACGGTGGTTTGTTTTAAACTGGAAGTTAAGAAAAGAATCTGAGCACTAGCTTGGCAGGAATGCAAGAGCCCAAGGCTCGGTTGTATAATGTCAGACAAGGTTTGATGTTGCAGCTTCTGACATTAGATCAGGAGCCAAAAGCCCATTCCTAATCTGATGCTTGCTGTTCTCTGTAGACAACATCAACAGTAGTCGAAACAAAATAAAAAAATTCCTTCCAGTAGCACCTTAGAGACCAACTAAGTTTGTTCTTGGTATGAGCTTTCGTGTGCATCTGAAGAAGTATCTGAAGAAGTGTGCATGCACACGAAAGCTCATCCCAATAACAAACTTAGTTGGTCTCTAAGGTGCTACTGGAAGGAATTTTTTTATTTTGTTTTGACTACGGAAGACCAACACGGCTACCTACCTATAACTAGATCAACAGCAGTGACTGACTCCAGTCACATTTTACTCTCAAAACTGTGCTGTGGAATTTCTTTGCTAACAGCATTGTTCCACTTTGTGTAAGCAGATGCCCACACAGCTGAACTGAGTCTATTTCCAAATTCAGTGAAGACTCTTGTTCCCTTGACTATGGTGTTCTGTTTACCCTATCTTTCCTGGGTAATACCCTTGCTGGAATAGGGATCCTTGGTTCCTTGCTGTGATGGACCATGTAGTAACACAGGTAGGAAATCTGCAGTCTGGATCATACACAGTACTTGATCCCTCCCCCCCCCCCTTGTTATAGCTAGTACAAGCCTGTGAAACACAGTCAATTTTCTTAAGTGTCTAGCCATCCATTATATTTCTACTCTCATATTTCCAGGAGTAAATTGGAATATAAGATGGCAAATTTCACAATGCGTTTTTTGTTGCTGAACAAGATGATGCAGCGGTCATGAAAAATGGCACTGAAAATGACCTGTGCCACTGGCTACTTGCCATGATGGCTATGCTCTACCTCCACTGTCAGAGGCAGGGAAACGCAAGTGGAAAGAGTGTTTTTGCACTCTGGTCCTGCTTTTGGCCACCATGAGAACAGGATGCTGGACTAAAAGGTTCTTTGGCCATCAGAGCTCTTGTTAGGTGGCAGTACTTTAATAGCAGTAGCTTAGTGTGGGTCTAATAACTTCTACTTGTTGGTGAGTGAGTGGGTATTAGTCCCTTGGTGTGTATAAACTGTGTTTTCTGCTCTGTTACTTATTGGCAGCCATTGGCAAACAACTCTGATGATTCCGGGGAGAGGGGAGAAAAAGCAGAAGCAATTTAAGGACAATTAATCTACTTCTCTGCTTACTGATATATTTACATGGCTCCTGACTGCCGTTTCATTGCTCTGTGTAAATCATACTGATGTAAGTTATTTATGGCTGCCCTAACTGTCTTGCTTCTATTTGGCAGTGTTCAAACAGCCGTGATCAATGTGTTCAAAGGGGGAGGCTTGCAAAACAATGAACTCTACATCCTCAATGAAAATGTAAGGTATGTTGCTCTGACTCTGTTGTGTAGAACTGCCTGTCTGAGGCAGAACAGGTGGTGCAACTGAGACCTGTGTGTATATGACCATGGCAGTTGGTTGGTTTACGAGATTCACAGCCTGCCTTTTTTATTTTTATTGGCAGTGGTGCAGTAACTGTTGCTTGAAGCTTTTCTTATATACCAACACAAAAATGCACTAAGCAGTAGCTGGTGGAGTGGTGGTGCTCTCTCCTGACAGCTGAGTTATTGCTTACCAGGAACGAGAGGGGCGAGGCACTGGGGAGGTTGACATGGTGCAAACATAGTGTCAGGTTCTCTTATCGATTGCTCAATAGTAACACCGAGCCGTCTTGTCTTTAAGTCTTTTTATTTCAGTGCAAAGCTATTTACAGTGCAGAGTTCAATTTATCATGTCTGCTCAATCACTAGCAGAATCCGGAAGTGCCTCCCTTCTGTTTGGCGCCAACACCAAAGCCTTGGCATCCGGAATTGCCGCCTTCTCCTCCTACGTGGGATATGCGCTGGAACTGACGCCTCCCCCTCCGAGCGAGTCTGCTGGGTGGTGCCAGGTCCCTCAGCAACTCCCTGGACACCTGGCACTCCCTGGCTCCCAGCCACTAACTGCTCCTCCCCCGAAAAGGGGCTGCTAGATTCACTCGAAGATGAATTGGCAGGGGGTTGGACTGGATGGCCCTTGTGGTCTCTTCCAACTCTATGATTCTATGATTCTATGAATCTGTCGTTAACAGAGACTGCGTCTCCCTGTAAGCACTCAGAGCTGGACTGGCAGGGGTGGGCAGATCCCTGACACATAGTGTTGGGAGCACAGGATTGGCTGTCTCCCTATCCTTACTGATGACCACCTGTGACTCAGCTGTTGGGGGTTAGGTGAGCACTGCCACCCCAACACACCGTCTCTTCTACTGGCACCTAAGCATAAGGCTCATCATGTACAAAATGATTCTACATGGGGAAAATGAGTGCTGGATCAGGCCCATATGCCGTTTGATGACATCAGGCTCTTAATAGGCTGCTTTGATTTCTACTGTACCCCAATCACACACACACCAAATTATTGAACTCTCTGTGGAGCCAGGAAGCTAACAGTATCGCAAATGTTCTAGTTTACTAATGGCAACAACTCTGTACATGGTCAGAGATGCTGTTATACATAGTTATATTTGCAGGATCCAGAGCAGAGATCCCCAAAGTTAGGGAATTTCCACGTACCTATTTAAGGTATGGTTGTTACTGAGCTCCCGTCTTCTCCTCTTGCTGCTTCAGGAAAGAGTGAATGTGTGTTCTTTGTGGTTTGATTAAATAAGCTTGAACCAGGGGTTGCTGCCCATTCTTCAGTCACTGTGATTTGTGGAGGTATATTTCAAAAGGTGAAATCAGATTTCTGCTTTGATGGTTGGATTCTAGCGGCACTGCGTACTTGCTCTTTGGGTTCTAACTTAGGTGAAATTAATGAATGTGTGTGTGTGTGTGTGTGTGTGTATGTTATAGGCATGGCACCTGGGCAACAGCTGGATGGGGGACTCTGACCTCCAACATCTTGACATATATTTCAATGTTCATTAACTTCTGAGTATCTCAGTCCACTGGTGAAAGCTGAGATACTCGCAGTGTGAAAGACAGACTACTTACTTGCATGCTAAGTTCATTTAAACAAAAGCCCTCATCAGATAATTATGCTAAAAGATTAACTTCCTAGAGAAAGACTCTACAAAATGAGCACTGGGTAGAGTTCGTTTTCATTTCCCAGACTTGGGTTTCTCTCTTTGCAGTGCCAATGATCATGGCTTTTCAAATACTACTCTTAACCTTAAAAGGTAAAGGTAACGGACCCCTGACATTTAAGTCCAGGTGAACGACTCTGGGGTTGCGGCGCTCATCTTGCTTTACTGGCCGAGGGAGCTGACGTTTGTCCACAGACAGTTTTTCCGGGTCATGTGGCCAGCATGACTAAGCCACTTGTGGTGAAACCAGAGCAGCACATGGAAACACCGTTTACCTTCCCACTGGAGTGATACCTATTTATCTACTTGCACTTTGGTCACGGGGATTCGAACTGCCGACCTTCCGATCGGCAAACCCAAGGCTCAGTGGTTTACAACCACAGCACCACCCGCATCCCACTCTTAACTTTGAGTAACCATAAAGAATGACCTCCTTGTCTTTTCTCATCCTTCAATGTCCTCTCCCCACCCGCCTCTATGAACTTAGTTTGAATGTTGTCAACACAGAGGAAGCCAATCTGTTTTGACAAAAGGTTATCAGTGTTTTGAGTGCCACTGTTTTGGGGGTGAAACTGCTGAGGTTACGCAAAGTTACGCATTAAGTTAGAAACAGTTTTAACATTCTCCATGGCAGTATAAAAGCCTTTTTGTACTCGTCTTCTTCTTTTTCAATATTCTACTTGAAAACAAATCTATAAGGCATGAAATTCCTCCCACAAGGTTTGATTTAAAAATGAAGGCTCCTTAAAATTCTGTTCACTGATTTTTATATCATCGGAGTAAGACGATTGCTTCTGCATGCTTTGACAAATTACTTTATAAGTTGCCTCTGGAATCTGATTCCTCCCTCCCCTGCCACCCATCAAACTGTTTTCTTAATGCATTCTCCAAATTTAACCTTAGAAAGATAGGTTGTCCTTTAAATTGTGGAAAAAAGTAGTACAGTTGATCTTGCTTTATGGATTGACAGTATTACTATTATCCTCATCTTCATCATTTATTAGATTTATATAGCCACCCCTCAATAAATGTTCTCTGGGTGGCTTACAACAAAATAAAATCACAGTAATATATAGAAATGACAATAACCGCAAGGCAAGAAATGGCATTAAATAATTTATAGCCAGGATTTAAAAGGCACTTGAAAAACTTGTGTGAATAAATATATATTCACCTGGCACGGAAAAGGCCTTCAGGATGATGCTGAGACACCCTTTCTGGGTAGGCTATTCAATAGCAGAGACACTATATTGAAAAGGCTCCCCAATGTCATGGACTGGTTGGACGCAGAAGAATAACAAAGTAAGTTGGAAGATTGGTAGATACTGCAATTTCCCTTGGACAATGTGTGGCTGCTTTCTGCTTTCCCCCCTCTCATAACATTCTGTGACTTTTTTATTTATTTGTGGTCTGCAAACTGTAAATTATATTCATATTTTGGAAGTTAGGGATAGTGGTCATGCATTTTATTGAGCAGACTGGCTCGTAGCGAGAACACAAATAGTAAGTGTATTGGAGTGGTGGGGGTGGAGAGAAGGGCTGGAAGATGTCAGTCAGTAACATGATGGAGAGAATGGCATTTTTTCATCTTCATCTCACATGCCCAGATAAGAACTCTGTTGGCAAACTAGTTTGCCCAGTGATTAGGATGATTTTTTAAAAAAGCAAGGACCAGTGACTAGTGAGAAAAGGATTGACAGATGGCTTGGAAGTGGTTGCTTATAATTTGCTAAGCACCATCATAAGAGAATTTAGCACCAAAACACGTCCCTTGCATCTCTTTTGTGGATCAACTACATCAAAATGAAACACTGTGAACCATAAAGAGAAAAGTGATTTAGGACAGCAGCCCCTCCCTCTCTCCCTCTGTGTGTGGGTGTCAGGGATCTGACCTCACGCAAGGCTCTTGAGACGGGGAAGGAGGGGTGGAGGGAAGTGCAGCCTCTCTTGGGAAGCAGCTCGGAGTCCAGCGGGGATAGCAAGGAAAGCCCCAGTGGTGAGGAGCAGGAACTGCCAGGCAGTGCGGTGGAGCTGAGGGTCAGAGATGCTGACAGAGCCTCAGCACCACCTGAGTGGTCTGAGAAGCAAAGCGGTCAGCTACCTTCGTCGCCCCAAATGCGTAGGGGGAAAAAGCGTAAGGAACGGAGGTGACGCTTTGGAATTCCAAAGCTTCTATGTTGGGGGAGGAACCAGCGAAAGCCACTCCCGGATTCTGGAACCGACTCAAGCGGATATGAATCTTAAACACTCCGATGTACATAGTTTGTAAATAAAGTATTAGCTTTAGAAGAACGGATGTTTCTGGCTCTTTACTCTCGAGGAGACAACACCGAGCCCTTACAGTACACACGTGATGTCACAGTAGTTGACATACAAATGGGTTCATTAACTGGGAAGTCTTAGATAAGGGTTAACTTTGTTGAATATCTATTTACGGGTTCGGTTTAGTTCAGGCGTTGTATGAATTTGGCATAGTTTGTGATCCTGTAGTGGTCTAGCACTCCTTATCACCATCCTGAGCTTCGTTTGGTACTAAGCAAAATTGAGGATTGAGATGTACCTAATTCTGTTCAGGGTATTCCTAAAAGCTGTTTAGGTAGGGTTGCTATATTTCAAGAGGTAAAAATCTGGACATAAAAAGTTTTTGAGCTTTTTTAGGGCAATTGCCCAATAGCCCCTCTGCCGCTGCTGAGCCCAGAGCCCGGGCCACCTGTGCCAGAACCAGAGCCACAAGCACACTTTAAAAAAAACAACAACCCCCCAAATCCAGGACATTTGCTTTAAAATGTAAAAATTTCCCCCTGATAGGCATGTAAGAGCCGCCAAAGAGGGCATGTCCAGGAATTCCCAGACATATGGCAACTCTAGTTTAGGTATCGCAGGGCAGTCCATTTATGCTGGACCACTCCCAGAAGCTTCTTTGCCAAGCTCCTTGCTTTACAAGATGCAGACAAGAAGTTTGAAATTGCCCTCTCGGGTCCAGCACTAATAGACATGAAAAAGCAAGGCAGCTATAGCCATCTGCTCAGCATATGGGGGAAATGTCGGGTCACATGCTGTCTCCCTGTGCAGTCAAACCAAACACAATGGATTGGAATATGGGATTGGCCTAAGTCTGAAAAGAAACCCTGTCTCCCATGGCAATTGCTCATGCTACCTTGGAAAGTGGCTTGGCAGAGAAGAAGGCCGCCTGATCAAATTCTCTGCCTAAATTCAGCCTAGTCCCAAATAGATCTGTTTTTCTAATCCAGATCACCATATGCTCCAAGGAGATGCAGCAAGGAATAAAGCAGGTATGGGGAACCTGTAGCCTGCCTGATGTTCTTGAACTACAATTCCCATGATCCCTATTAACCATGCTGTTGGGCTGATACAAGTTGAATCCACAACATCTGGAGGGCCACAGGTTCACCATCCCTGGTGTAAAGCAAATGGTTCCATATGACTCTCAAAAGTCAGTCGAGCCAAGTTAGGGAAATTACTTTAGCTTTGAGGACAATGTGTGCCTGTAAGAACTGTTCTGGGGTTAGGCAACAACCCCACAAACCCAGTGCTGTTTCTCTGGTCAGTGGCCATATCAGAAGCATCATGGGAAACAGGAAAGGATTTAAAACAAAAATAATGCTTCAAAATGGTTTGCAGTCCTTGTTGGTACACCTATGTTTTATAGAGTTGATTTTTATTGAATGGGCTCTGGGAAATCTGCCTGTAAAACATTTTTTATGACATGTGATCCATTCCTTTTCAGGCGATTGTTGAAGAGTGAACTTGGATCCTTCATCACAGACTATTTCCAGGTAACATCTGTTCCTTAACAGGACAGTTAAAAGTTTTCCAAAGTTGTTTTTGTCTTATCTTTTAGTTTGTTCTTATGATGCTTGCTTTGGCTTTTCCTGTCCCGTAATGTAAATTGGATGGATTCATTTTCATGAGAAGGTTTTGCATACTGTTGTCTCTTCCAAGCAAAATCTTGGATTTTGAACAAAGGGTTGCATAGTTTGTATGAACAACATTGCTTACATGGTAATAATAACTGAAATAAGGGTGGACAACTCTATTTAAATTTGCCAGGAGATACACATTGGCAGAGCCACGGTTTTTATTTAATTAGCTAACTTAAGGAGGCCTCACGAGGGGCTGGTTGTAGTATTTTAATATCCGCAAGCATTTCCTCCCCTTTTCTTTATGCATTTCAGGGCGAAGTCCCGGCACTAAAAATCAGTGTCAGGAGCAAAACTTTGTTTAAATTGGCTTATGCCCCATCCCAGTTGCTGCTAATCCACACTTGGTGTAGTACACTTAGAATGACCAGTTGCATCAAAGCAACAATGGTAGCTCAAAAGAAATGTCCCATTCCACAAAATAAATTACTTTGGGAGGCTCCTATTTTCCCATTCCTGGTGCTTCTTGTCAAATGGCTCTAGGTGCTGTTCTAAAACAAGAGGTGCTCGTTGTGGGTCTGTGCTATGATGACAACACTTACCCCATGCAAGACGTATGCGATGGTGAGACGAGATGCTATGCAAGTACAAATTGGTGGCATTTATATGTGGGATGGAAATGAGATAGGTGGTCAGCCCATACACCCCTAGTATTCCATTGTGTGAGCACACATTCTGTGTCTGGCTTTGAAATGGTGAATGGAAAAAGCAGCAATCGTTCACATACTGGAGGGGAAATGATGCATTCGTCAAAGTGAGATACTATAGCAGGTGGGTCACCTTTAATCACAAGTTGGGAGCTCTCACCTGCAGTTCACAATGGTTCAGTCTAGATCTAGACTGCATTCAGGGATGAACAGCTCCTAGCCACAGGCTTATGGGCTTACTCCGCCCCTTCTTGTGTGTAGGAGAGGAGGAGATTAGAAGCTTCTGCTTCTGCCTACCAGCAAATCATAGTTAGCCGTTAATGTCTAGATGCAACAAATTTCCCAAACTATGATTTGATCCTGGTGGGTCATCCTGGTTTGTGGATAAGGAGAGAATCGGGGGCATAGACCTTAGTCTCCCTGGTGCCCATTCCCAAACCTCCAAACCATGGGTTTATCATGTGAGTAACAAACCTTATGATGCAGTCTTAAACACACTAGGGAATAAGCTGCACTGAACCACAGTAAGCATGCAAAGAATTTCACTGAGTCCTGTTGCCCTTTATGCAAGTGTAAAGTACTTGACCCAGGTGGCGCTGTGGGTTAAACCACAGAGCCTAGGGCTTGCTGATCAGAAGGTCGGCGGTTCGAATCCCTGCGACGGGGTGAGCTCCTGTTGCTCGGTCCCTGCTCCTGCCAACCTAGCAGTTCAAAAGCACATCAAAGTGCAAGTAGATAAATAGGAACCGCTCCGGCGGGAAGGTAAACAGCGTTTCCGTGTGCTGGTCTGGTTCGCCAGAAGCGGCTTTGTCATGCTGGCCACATGACCCGGAAGCTGTACGCCGGCTCTCGGCCAATAAAGCGAGATGAGTGCCGCAACCCCAGAGTTGGACACGACTGGACCTAATGGTCAGGGGTCCCTTTACCTTTACCTAAAGTACTTGAATCCAAAGAGATGCTTGTTGCTCCTGGTTTCGCAGTTGCACACTGTGCTGTGCATTATTATGATTGTCGTGGGAAACGAGGTTTCACCAATGCCATCTCCAGTAAAAATGTGATGCATGGGAGCAGTATGTGCATTTTTTAAACAGCCATGTACATGCATCAGGAAGATCTGGGCCAAGTGGGTTTCTCAGAAACCCAATATGGATGTCTAAAGATGCCTGAGCATGCCTATTTTATGTTGAAATGTTTGCTGCATAGTGGTAACACACATGTTTCCTGCAGCCATCATAATGTCACAAGTAGCTCTGTTGAGACAGGGCTTCTCATAGCAACATGATTTCACTGTGCCTTATTTCTCTCCCGGTCAAAAAGAGAGGAAAGAAAAGCTATAAAAATTCCTGAACTTGCCAAAACTGCCTGTATGTGTGCCAGCACTATAAAAATAACTGGATGTGATCGTTTCCTGTAGATATTTTATTGCATGCCATTTTGTAGTACAAATTTGCAATGGCAATCCTCAAGGCGAGCGAGCTTCATCATGGTAGATTAATCAATGAAAGCTTTAGTGGATTAATTGAAAAGGATTTGAGTTAAAGGTACTTCTGTTGACCGTTTGGATCTGGCATGCTTCTGTGTTAGAAATGAAAATGGGAATTGAGGGAAGATACGCAAGTTTTTCTTCCAACGGCGACTAGTAGCTTTGGTTAAGTGAATAGTAATCTCAATACTTTCCTCAGCATCTCAAAAAACACCTAAAAACATGGATTTTCTCTTGGCCTCTTTTGAGAAGCGCCCCCCCTGTCAGTTCAGGATAGGAGATGGGGCATTGATCCAATGTAAAATTATAATAATCAGCTCTAACTGTATGGGATTTCAACCCATTTAGCTCTTGGAATAACCAAAGTTTAAAAGTGGGAACTATTTTCAACACAAGGGCCTCCTTTATTTTTTAGCAGCATTTGGGGGCTGCGTGACCATGGAGTCAAAAAAAGGATGCTGTAATAGATTTGACCCTTACCTTTGTACAGTAGGCTACATCCTAGCCATGTAAAAGTCGATAGGTTTTCATGAGGCCACTCCTCTCCACTGTCCATCTATGGAGAGCCAGATGGACTGAAACATCCCTCTAGGCACACAAAAGGCATCGCAGTTCAAGGCCTAGTTTCAGTCAGGCAAAAGCACCTGAGGCAGAGCAGGGTCAGTGGATGGGGTTGGTTAGGGCCATATAGGTCTGAAGGGCCACATCAGGCACCTGGACCCTGACATTCCCCTTCCTGCCATAGTTTATCTCTGAACCCCAGACAATATCTGGTTTGTGGCTATAAGTATAAACCAACACAAACCTTGGGGTTGTGCAACCCTTATTCTCTTCCGTCCATACTCCTGGGGATCAGAATGCAAGCTTTCTGTTTCGTTAGTGTCAAACGGTAGTTGGCTCACAAATCAGGATACTATAGTTGAAGAATTTTTTTTTAATAATCTATTTATTGAATTTTCCAATACAAATCACAGCAAATCACATTGAAATTATTCCCAATTACATTTCAAATTACAATCCAAATAATTATACAATTCCCAATTAAAAGAAACATTCCAATTATGCCTAATTATTATAATAATTTTTTTATATATGGACTTCCCATGCCTCGGACACCAGAGCTTCCCCGATCACCTCCATAGATTGCTTTTCAAAATTCTTTCCAATATTTCCACAGCCACTGATATATTCCAGCAAGCAGGCTAAATTATAATAAACAATGTCTCTGTGTGGATGAGGTCGATCTTCTTAATTCCAAATGCCACATTCCGACCATCGCCATCTTCTCGTCCTGTTGTTCACCAAACTTCTTCACACTGCTACTCCCCCCCTGCTTGCTTTGCAATACTCCTTTCCAGGAGTGCCAGTCTCTAATATAAATCAAACTATAGTTGAAGAATCCTGGCTTGTGCTCATAACAGCAAGCCATGAATTGAGTTGGTCTGAAAGTCTACAGGACACAATGTTTGATGACAGGAGAAAGCACTTGAGGAATGAGTTATGGAGAACCAGACGGATTGAAACACTATTCCTATCTGCATTGTGTGAGTGCTCTATCATTCCTGCTCTGATCTAAGAAGGAGGGAGTGCTTAATAAAAATTGTCTATGCTTCTAGATGTATTCTTCTAGTGATGGATCAGCATCCAGGAGAATATATTATTGCATGCTGTAGGAGGCTGCATATATGCGCTGAACCAGACCAGACCATTCAGACCAGACTTCCAGAGGTAGTGGAGAAGCTGGAGAATGAATTTCTGCTCAAATAATACATGTATATACCTCAACAAACTGCCACTGATTTGGGGGAATCAAATCAGGGGGAAGCTGAAATAGGACTCCCATCATCCCTGACTATTGATCATGCCTGCTAGGGCTGATGGGAGGGTTCCACACACCTGATCAAGACTGACACAAAGCATAAACACTGTTCTACAGGAACACTTGATCTGCAACAGATGTAACTTTTAAAAATAACAACAGAAAGAGCTATTGTACTATGGGAAATGGCGTGTGTGTTTGTTTTAAATGTCTCAGCATTTAGGAATGAGGACTGATGAACATCTACAGCAGAAGAGGGTAGAAAAAATGTATCATCTGTGGTACTTTTGAAAGTTCAGTTAGTTGCTCAAGAATAAAATTCCTTTGTAGAAAAGCTCCAGGAAGATACTCTTGAATTCTTTTGCAATGTCGTTTCTTGAGAATTAACTGAAAGGAGACCAATAAACAAATCTAAAAGTCGACATTGGCAACAGTGGGTGAAGCAATGAGAATTTTACTTTTTGTACAGTACACTGGTTTCTCCACATGCTCCTTTCTAACCTCCATCCACTAACCTCTAACCAGGGGTACTCAAGGGTACGCAGTACCGGCACCTTTTGTTTTCTAGAACAAAAGAACTGGTTAAAAATGCGGCGCTTACTTTAAGAACTTCATGGTGAGTACCAGCCCCATTTTTCTAGAAGAAAGGGCACATTCCAGTCAGCAGGAAAAGCACTCAGACGGTGTGAGCTAGGCTCCTGAGGGGTGGTCTAGGAAGACTGGGGGTGGTTGGGGCAGAGTCCCAGGGATCAACTAGAGAGGTGTGGAGGGTTGCATTCTACCTTGACTCTTGACGTTCTTCAACCCCGATCTAATAGAGCACAGCACAAGCATGCATATTATTTGCCATTCTTTATCACCAGTTAGACTTTTATTAATCTCTGTATACAGTTAATCTCAAGACAATGTACAATGTAAAGATAACATACACTGAACAGAAAATCATATAAATTCACTTCAGTTATCACATCTATAGAGTCATCATACCAACAGTAAATTGTTCTCCTAAAAGCAGGATGTGAATTGCCAAATAAATAAACAAACATCTCTCTCCTAACATTGTATTTAACTGCAAGCATAAACTGTGTCCACATGTGCACAACACAGCCACAGCTGCTTCCTCATTCACTTCAGCGGTGAAACGAGGTGCATAGAGAAGATGTACATACGGCACAAATGCGAGACTTTGCCATTCACTTTAATGCCGGAGGTTTGTTCCATATACACACCTCATTCCACCATCAAAGTTAGAATGCTTTTGAGTCTGGGTCAGTTAAAGTTACAAATGTAGACCACAAAAAACTGCTGCATTAGTGATTACGGGAATTCAGATTGAATGGGAACCGTTTCATGTGGGAGATGTATTTGAGTGCAGCCGCTTGCCACGTGGAGCCTCAGATATTTTCTGTGCTTTCACAAACCTGCAGGAGGGGAGTTTGCAGAGCTGTGGGGAAGATCAGAAATTTCAAGCGATGATTATGGCAAATGTACACATTTGCCCATTTGTGGTGCAAAAAAGGTAGTTTTTCTTATCAAGACACAATTGTGCATGCTTTTCCTCAGTGTGCTGCTTTTGATCAAGGTTTGGTTCCAGATCCTGCTCTCCTCAAGGATGGGTGTGGTTAGTTGTTATGTTTGAAAACCCATCCCTTAATTAGATTAGCCAATTACACCTTTTCCTCCCCACACCTGCCCCAGGTGAAGTAAGTGGTAACCACAATCTTGGTATATGTCCACCTGCAATGTCAAGTGTGCCACATTGCTGGAGCCGCCTTCATCAGTTTTCAAATGGGCACACTGTTCGGCGGGCTAGGCGGTAGTATAGAATCAATCTGCATTGAGCTTTTATTTTTGGAATGAAAAAGCAATTTCCAGGAGCATAGAGCATGCAGTAGGTGCAGTGTGTGGACTAGAAGAAGAAGAAGAAGAGTTTGGATTTGATATCCCGCTTTATCACTACCCGAAGGAGTCTCAAAGCAGCTAACATTCTCCTTTCCCTTCCTCCCCCACAACAAACACTCTGTGAGGTGAGTGGGGCTGAGAGACTTCAAAGAAGTGTGACTAGCCCAAGGTCACCCAGCAGCTGCATGTGGAGGAGCGGAGACGCGAACCCGGTTCCCCAGATTACAAGTCCACCACTCTTAACCACTACACCACACTGGCTCTCAGGTAGAACTAGGTAGAAAAACAACGCCGACAAGATTCAGTAGGTATTGACTGTAGCATATAATGTTGCTTGTATGCAGCATTACTGGAGTAGACTATTTCAGAAGCAGAATAGGCCCAAACTCATGTGCTATTGTAGCTGAGATGACAGAAGATCAACCCCCACATCATTTTCTTCCTAATGCAAGGCAAATGAGCTAGCTGACCCTTGTCAGCTGTAGGAGGGATATCCGTCTTTCCTTCCATCCTTTCTTCTAGTTCAGCAGGCTGAAATGTGCCACTTCTACACATCTTTACTTAATTGTTGAGGACTGCAGGATTGACAGATTGTGCAATATGCCTTTCCTGTGCCTTAATTGGACCTGTGCTACGGACCTTCTATAACTGCATATGCATGCAGGTTAGATGTTCCTATATTGAGTTAAATCTGCCCTGGATTTTCCTTGGAGATGTAGGTGGTAGAATGAAAGCATATTTTCCACCATTCTGAGTTCAGAGCAGGACATGTTATTCAGCTAGACCACTGACTGTTGTGTATATATGGCTACTGTGTATGGAGAAAGAAGTCCTGAGGAAATGGAAAGCATAATAAATTAGCGTTCCTGATGTGACCTGAGTGGTGGGCAAGGTTCCCTCAGAAACTTGATTTCTAAAGAAAAGTTCTGGAGAGAGTTTGGCCTAATTTTGCCACCATCCACCTTGGCCTGGCTTAAAATGTCAGTGGGTCTCTGCCAGCTGAGCTTTTTCCTGTTGCTTTACCTCAACCTTGCATTTTCATTCAAGCTACTTTCCATTACATTGAGTACCTGAGACCTTTTGGGGATGCCAAATCATTTTTCCATGGGACATGTGAAATGGCATGAATAATGGGTATTTGTCTTCCTATTCTGGAAAACACAACAATATCTTCTTTCTTGCTGCCCTAGGCTTATTTGAGGGGAACGGCAGGTCAAAAAACTGAATAAATTAAAAAAAACCACACAAAACTATTACAGCATTGTTTGTTACTGGCAATTTCTTAACTAATTCTAAGCACCTAGTTCTCAGGAATGCCCTGCCATTAAAAGGAGACACAGACCTCCATGTAGCAAGAAAAACGTTCAGTCCCTGATTTATTTTATGTGTATACTGCCTCTGGGAATGTCTTACTTTAATCCTAAATCCTTTAATTAGGGTGGCATAATCTTTCTAGTTCCACAAAATAAATATAGCACTTTTGAAAATAAGGCATTGCAAGCAAATTTATGATTTGTCAAAATGAGAATATCTGCTTCCCCACCAATGCTAAACATTCAGAATGTCTGTGTGATTTTTTTTCACTTTCCTGGCTCCATTCCTCTCCTTTTGGCTTTTTGTAAAAATACAGGGAAGTGGTTGTTTACGTAGTCAGATGTGACTGTTCCTCCTTGATTTTCTTTTTTAAAAAAGCAAAACCCAACAACTTTGGAATATTAACTGACAAATCTGTTTTGTTCACTGCCCCTCCCCCAATATGTTGGCTTGCATATAGATTAACCATTGATAATTGGAATATATGAATAGTCATGAAACCACAATGAATGGATGCATGTATACTCAGAGCAAAGGAGTGAAGCCATTCCTGTTTGAGGGATCATTGCACTACTGCAGAACCTACACGCCTAGGCGGTTTGAGTTTGACTTCATCCCCAAAGGTACAGTCTTCCGTTGTCTTCTGAGACAGATGGATGTCAACAGACTGTGTATGAACCTGAAAGTTAGAAAGAATAACCTGCCAGTAAATTTAGAAGCAGGGTGTAACATTCATTACGCACTGTGTCCTTGTTTATATGCAGTGCTATGCAAAGTAATTGCTTAGGGTGAATGAGCAAATGGACAGGCTTCTAGAGAAGAGTTTATGTCCGTTTTGCTCCTCCCCAGTCGTTCTGTGTTGTGCTGACCTAAACCATGGTTTAGATTAGTGTTATGCCAGGTTTGCATGTGCTCTGCTCCTGTTTGAGTCTGTTTTATTTTTCCCCAAACTTGAGGAAAGCAGTCCTTTGAAGCTTAAGTCTTTATTCCCAACTTTAACAAAGGGCAAATATAATTAAACAACTAGCTAACTTACTCAGTTAGAAAGTAGATAAAATGAAGTTTTTATTATCAGTTCATAACAGTAGATGATGGGGGTCATCAAGTTAAGCTGGTTGTCATATGATCAGGAAAGGCAAAAGGATAGGCAATGGATGAAGTTTCTGCCACATTCATGAGATAAAAACATTTGTTCTTTAATTTTTGCTTTTCTTTCCTCTCTTCACTACCCAACTTGAGGTTGCTGGTTTTATGCAGCAGCTTGTTCCATAAAGTACTACATATACACTGAAGATGTCATATGCAGAATAAAAATTGTATTGTACTCCTAATTCCTGACATAGTGGAAGACTAGCTGGGTAGTCATAGCAATGTGCTTTATTTTTAATTTTAGACAAACAGTTAATTTCCTGAGACTGTCTCTTGCAGCTCCAAAGAGATTGGCCTGTTGTATTAGTTTTCTAATTGCAGAATTTGGTGGAGGCTGTTGACTTTAACAAGAGTTGTGGTTATAATATGGGACCTTCAAGGTATGCATGGTGTGCTACTGTTGTAAGGAATATTCTCTACTCCATAATTCTGGTGGTGGTGTGTTGATTAAATTGCAAGTAAGCTCACATCGAAGGCAGACGATGTCTGCCTTCATTATTCATTATTCTCAGGAACTTGATAAATGCACAGAATGGATTTCTCAGTTGTGGAGTTGTGGTTATTGTCAAAAGCATTGCATGCACATTCTAACCCAGTTTAACTGAATTTAACTACCATGGTCCTACTTATGGGTTTGTTGGCAAGTTGAAAAATAAAGCATGACTGAATTGAACTGTAATGCAGACCCTGCTTCTGAATAATCGCATGAAAGAATAGGCTAAGGGCAGATTTCCTGGCTGTGGTTTTTGAGTGATAATTACTACATCATTTGACAGCTTAGTTATATGAAATAGGTATTACTGTAAGTGTGTGCTTTGCCATTAATGCAGAACTGGATGACCGAGAGCGTACTGGGTTGAAAGCATATTGCTACCTGGTTGGGTGAATCCACTATAAATAGCATTCTTAAAAATGGAAATCATCACATGTATGTTCAATCTGTTTCTCTTCTCTTTTTGGTAGAACCAGCTCCTTTCGAAGGGCTTGCTGTTCATGGAGGAGAAGGTTAAACTTTGTGAAGGCAAGTATAGAAAGTCTTCTGCACTTCGGGAAAGGGCTCTGGACTCCCTAAAAGCCCTGTGAGTTATCTTTTCAGGCTTGGGTCACTTAGGTGGTTTTGTGGAAAAAACAACCCCTGTCAGTCACATGACTAAATATTATAAGGTCCTGTTATGTACAAGCAATAAACTGAGCCCTGATGATAGCACAGAGCAGAAATTTATTTGGAGCACAGAGGAAGTGACTTTTTCTCTTCCTAAAAGAAAAACGCTAATACAAATAATCACTTATAAAGTGGGAATTATTACATATACCGGTAGCACTAGTTCATGGACCCACTTCTCCTTGCCCTTATTGTCTTGCTAACATCTAGGTTAGATCACTGCAATGTGGTAAATACATGGGGCTGCCTCTGAAAGTGGCTTAGGAACTTTAGCTGCTACAGAATTCAGCGGCCAGGACCTTTTAAACTGTGTTTGTGTGTTATTGTTTTTGTTCGTTACTATGTTGAGTAATTTTGTGTTTTTATATGGTAAACCACCCTGTGATCCTTGGATGAAGGGCAGTATAGAAATTTGAGAATCTTGTGACTTCTGGATTTCTAGCTGGCAGAACCGTGGCAAGATATTTCTCACATCTTAGCAGAACAGTTAGCAGAACGATCCAATTGTGCTAGGCTGTCAGGGAGCATTTGGATTAAGTGGAGGCTTCCTGGCTGAGCTGACTTCCCCCTGGCCACTGTCACAGTAAGGGACGCGGGTGGCGCTGTGGGTTAAACCACAGAGCCTAGGGCTTGCCGATCAGAAGTTCGGCGGTTCGAATCCCCGCGACAGGGTGAACTCCTGTTGCTCGGTCCCTGCTCCTGCCAACCTAGCAGTTCAAAAGCACATCAAAGTGCAAGCAGATAAATAGGTACCACTCCGGCGGGATGGTAAACGGCGTTTCCATGTGCTGCTCTGGTTCGCCAGAAGCAGCTTAGTCATGCTAGCCACATGACCTGGAAGCTGTATGCTGGCTCCCTCGGCCAATAATGCGAGATGAGCGCCGCAACCCCAGAGTCGTCCACGACTGGACCTAATGGTCAGGGGTCCCTTTACCTTTACTGTCACAGTAAAGCAAGCATCTCTCCATTGGCACCAGCCTTCTCCTTCCATCCACTGAATGTGCAGGCAGCTGAGGAAGAGATCCTTAAAAAGGGCATCCTGAGGGTGGGGAGGGGCTGAGTCTGCCCAACATCTGCTCACATGATGTTATTGGTGCCTGGTCATTGGCCCAGTGATCAGTCCAGATCATTCAGCTCTCCCCCCCTTTCCACTATGACTACTGTGAGTTGCTTGGACGGTGGAAGTGATGGCGGTCCTGCTGCTCTGCAAAGGGCTGCTAGCAGGAGGCTGTGGATTCTGGATTTCTCTGTTCATATCCTATGATTCAGATGGGCAGTTTGTGACTGTCAAAACGAGGAAGAGCTGGGAAGGCTTCCAGTGGTCATGGTTTTTTCACAGACATGCAAATAAACCCAGAATTTTTTTTTACTAGCCCACAAAAATGTTTATTAGCTTGCCTGTACATATGTATGTCACTCACTGATGTCCCAGAGAAAAAGAGAAATAAGAAATGATTGCCTTCTAGTTTTGGTTCCCAGGAGGCAATTGTGACTTGTCATAGGTAAACAAGCAAGATTCAATTATGGGCCTGCTTTATCATGTATGGCTCTCTCGTCTAGTTTCTTATCACTTGGATCTGACTGTTCCCAGACCTGCAAAAGTAAAGGAAGAACGGAGCTCCTCAAATAACCCTTTGCAGCTCTTATGCTGAGATTCCTTCTGTTGATTTTTATTTTTTTATGGACCGAACCTGCTCCTAGCAAGTAATCAGCAGGCAGATTGGGTGTGATACAGCAGCTCCAGAGTTTGATATGCTGTTTGCTGCTAAAATTCAGCTTGTAAACTTAATTCCAGCTGGTCTAGTCCTGGAAAATGCTGGCTTCCTCCTTGGGAAGAATTTCACAACCTGAAGTTTAATTTTGAAAGCAGTAAAACTTTATGTTGAAAATCAGTGGGGCATAGGTTGCTCAGACTGTAATTCTAAGAGCACTTATTGGGAAGCAAGCCTGAGCTACATTAGGTGGGAATCTGGCTGTAACATTGCAATATCCAGATCTACAGTACTCAATTTGAGGTCTGCAGTGTAAGTCACACAGTCCCTTTGGAAACCATGTCCATATGTGGGTTAAGTCAGGACATACAGCTATCTGCTTGTATTGCCCTCTGGCCTCTGAGAACATCCAGAAGCTTAAAACTAGAAGTTCCAGATTGGAAAGAAAAGCTCATTTTGGCAGCTTCTGGGTGGTGAGTCTCTGAATCACTCACATTTATGTGGAATGCAAATAGTGCCAGTTTGTGGCTGCTGAAACTTATTTTTTGGCAGGGGGAAATGAGCGATGCTTATTTTCCATGGTTATACCAAAGATCACGTAGATGCTCCTTTGCTTCGGCTTGGGCATGTGAACTGAGAAATGTTTGAAAACCTGGTGACCACAGGAGTTACCATATGACATCGGTGGTAAAGATGAAAGCTACTTGGTTAATCAGATGGTGGGGCATTTGATGTTGCTTGCTCTGTGTGACATGAAGATGCCTTCCCTGCCCTTTTGAAATGCACCATGCTGATAGGATAACAATAATAACAATAACAATAACAATAATAATAATAATAATAATAATAATAATAATAATAATAAATTATTATTTATATCCCGCCCATCTGGCCGGGTCTCCCCGGCCACTCTAGGCGGCTTCCAGCATACATTAAAATACATACACATGTTACAGATTAAAAACTTCCCTGAACATGGCTGTCTTCAGGCATCTTCTAAATGTCAGATAGTTGTTAGTACCTTTGACTTCTGATGGGAGGGCGTTCCACAGGGCGGGTGCCACTACCGAGAAGGCCCTCTGCCTGGTTCCCTGTAGCTTTGCTTCTCGCAATGAGGGAACCGCCAGAAGGCCCTCGGCGCTGGATCTTAGTGTCCGGGCTGAACGGTGGGGGTGGAGACGCTCCTTCAGGTATACAGGACCGAGGCCGTTTAGGGCTTTAAAGGTCAGCACCAACACTTTGAATTGTGCTCGGAAACGTACTGGGAGCCAATGTAGTTCTCTCAGGACCGGTGTTATGTGGTCCCAGCGGCCACTCCCAGTCACCAGTCTAGCCGCCGCATTCTGGATTAATTGCAGTTTCCGCGTCACCTTCAAAGGTAGCCCCGCGTAGAGCGCATTGCAGTAGTCCAAGCGGGAGATAACCAGAGCATGCACCACTCTGGCGAGACAGTCTGCGGGCAGGTAGGGTCTCAGCCTGCGTACCAGATGGAGCTGGTAGACAGCCGCCCTGGACACAGAATTAACCTGCGCCTCCATGGACAGCTGTGAGTCCAATATGACTCCCAGGCTGCACACCTGGTCCTTCAGGGGCACAGTTACCCCATTCAGGACCAGGGAATCCCCCACACCTGCTCGCACCCTGTCCCCCAAAAACAGTACTCCTGTCTTGTCAGGATTCAACCTCAATCTGTTAGCCGCCATCCATCCTCCAACTGCCTCCAGGCACTCACACAGGACCTTCACCGCCTTCACTGGTTCTGATTTAAAAGAGAGGTAGAGCTGGGTATCATCTGCATACTGATGAACACCCAGCCCAAACCCCCTGATGATCTCTCCCAGCGGCTTCATATAGATATTAAAAAGCATGGGGGAGAGGACGGAACCCTGAGGCACCCCACAAGTGAGAGCCCAGGGGTCTGAACACTCATCCCCCACCACCACTTTCTGAACACGACCCAGGAGGAAGGAGCGGAACCACTGTATAACAGTGCCCCCAGCTCCCAACCCCTCTAGACGGTCCAGAAGGATGTTATGGTCGATGGTGTCAAAGGCCGCTGAGAGATCTAGCAGAACTAGGAAACAGCTCTCACCTTTGTCCCTAGCCCGGCGGAGATCATCAACCAGTGTGACCAAGGCAGTTTCAGTCCCATGATGAGGCCTGAATCCCGATTGGAAGGGATCCAAATGGTCCGCATCTTCCAGGCGTGCCTGGAGTTGTTCAGCAACCACCCGCTCAATCACCTTGCCCAGGAATGGTAAATTTGAGACTGGGCGATAGTTGGCCATATTGGCCGGGTCTAAAGATGTTTTTTTAAGAAGCGGTTTAATGACCGCTTCTTTCAGCGGGTCTGGGAAGACTCCCTCGTGGAGGGAAGCATTCACCAGCCCGCGGAGCCCATCACCCAGCCCTTCCTGGCTAGCTTTTATTAGCCAGGATGGGCAAGGATCAAGAAGACAGGTGGTCGGTTTCACTCGTCCAAGCAGCCTGTCCACATCCTCGGCAGTAACAGATTGGAATTGATCCCATGAAACATGACTAGACAGGGCTCTAGCACTCTCCCGCCCCGGCCCTGCTCCCACGGTGGAGTCTACCTCCTTCCGAATCTGAGCGACTTTATCTGCAAAAAACTTTGCAAAAGCATTGCAGGAGATCTTGGGGTCCCTACCAGACCCCGGGGACAAAGGTGGTTCTGATAGAGTCCGAACCACCTGGAAGAGTCTCCTGCTGCTGTTTTCTGCAGATGCAATAGAAACGGCGAAGAAGGTCCTCTTCACTGTCGCCACTGCCACTTGGTAGGCTCGAAGTTGAGCTCTAGCCCGTGTCCGGTCTGATTCAGAATGAGTTTTACACCACCGGCGCTCTAGCCGTCTCAGTGACTGTTTCATCGCCCTCAGCTCCGGGGAAAACCACGGGGCTGTCCGGGCTCCATGCAATCGGAGAGGGCGCTTCAGAGCCAGACAGTCAATAGCCCTAGTTAACTCCACATTCCAGCGGGCCACCAGGGAATCAGCTGAAAGGCCATCAACATGGGATAAAACATCCCCTACCACTCTCTGGAAGCCAATTGGATCCATTAAGTGGCGGGGGCGGACCATCCGAATTGGTCCCACCTCCCGGCAGAGGGGAAGGGTCGCGGAGAAGTCCAGCCGCACCAGGAAGTGAACAATAGTGGGAAGGACACATTTCTGCAGGGGAAATCTCCATACATATGCATCTGTGCCGTGAGCCAACTCGAGTTGTGGCTGAAAGTAGTATTTTTGTGAAAGCTGCTGTGCCAACATCAGAAAATAGTTGGGGATGCACATTCATGTTTACATCCCACTGAAAACAAAATCAGGTCCAGATGGGTACCAGTATCAACATTCAGTATCAACATTCAGCTTTGCATTATAATGCAAATTTGGATTTACACCAATGGTTTTACCCTGAGTAGATACAACCCACTATAATGGTGACATAGCTTACTACATTCCATGGGTACTGAGTGGTTCTGCAGTTACAGAACATAGGACTTGGTAGGATTTAGGGGAGCATCTGAATATTCATGCCCTGAAATCAACAACAAGGAGGTCAGTTCCTCAAATTAAACATTTGGCTGTTACTTTTGCCCCCTCTTTCCCATAAAGTGTTCATGGTTTTAGTTGAAGGCTAACTAGATTTTTCATGGCTTTGGGCATTAGGGTCCTTCTCCTAAGGAGATTTGCAAGGTTTTTCTTTCTTTCTTTGCTTTTTACAAAAAGGATAAACCTTGTTTTATAGGCTTCATATGACCTTTGCCAAAGGCTGTGTGGTACACTGGTTATTTCTGGACCGAAGCTAGCATTTCCCCTCTTTTTGCATGTGAAGACCCCCCAAACCACCCCCAAAATAAAGACACAATAGACATAGAATTTAGTTTAAGGTTTTTGGCATTAAGTTTGGCCACAACTTTATTGATTACAGCATGTGAGTGGTTGCGTAGGCATTGGTTCCAGACTACCTGAACCTGCACAGTGGCAGGAACAGGACTGGCACTGGGCACCACCATATGTCAGTAAGGGAAAGCATCCTGGGGGAGTGAGAAGCTGGCTTCGCTCTCACAGCTCACCCCTGATGCTCCCAGGGGTTCTGGCATGGCCCTAGCCCCTTGACAGGGTTCAGACAAAAGCAAGGTGAACCCCTGGATTCATTTAACGGAATTCTCTAGCAGCAGCGATGGAGGGGCAGGCACAGCCAACCACTTCCCCTCCACAAAACATTGAACCAATGCCTAACTGTCAACCTTACAAAGTTGCCTACATGGTAGGCAAAAACCAAGTGGCACCAGTCAATCAGCCAAATGGCAAAATTCCTACCAGGCCCCGCTCCAAAACAGACGACCCCTAGACAGGCATAACAAGGCCAAAGAACAGCCCTAAATATAGGGTGGGAGGGCAGGTGATCCGATGCATGTCGCAGGAAAGAGAAAGCTCCCAGCAACGTGCAGCAGCTTAAATAGCACCTCGGTAGCCAATAGACGACCCAACAGGCCAAATTTCTACCTCAGCAACCGAGGGGCAACCAATGGGGTGTTGTGGCTATCCAAATGGTCCTGCCCCACAACAGGGAGGCAGTTTAGGTGATCTCACCATAACACGTGCCCTCCATGATGGAGGACACGATATCTTGGAAAAGGTGCAAACATAAACTGAGGTACAGCTGCCAAGACTTGTCTGCCTTTACAGAGAATTAGGCAATAGTTGGATGGCTTGCTTTGGATAGAGTATAGCTGAATATCAGAGACCAAGTTCTAAAACAAGGTTCTTTTTCTCCACCCCACCCTCTGTTTGCTTAGAAGAGAATCGCATTGACATACTATCTGAAATCTGGGATCACTTCTTCACAGAGACTCTTCCCACACTCCAGGCTATATTTTACCCTGTTCAGGTAAGTCTAGTTAAAATATAAGCTTGGCAGGGAGGAGAATACAGTTCAAACCTACCACAAACTACCTCTCTGAAAGCTGTTGAGACACCCAACACTTAAACTGTAAAGAAATAGATTTCAGGTATAAACCACAGATTTCTTCAGATGTGCTGCCGAACTTAAAGTAAAGATATATAGAGGAGGTCTTAGTATTCTAATAGGATACAAATTCTGCGTGACTTCAAATGTACCTTAAAACAGACTTCCTCAACCCATGTTTTGAACTGGTTTCCACCAGTTCTAGTCATTCCGCTGTGCGTTGCTGAGTATTTTGACCCCATTTACATGGGCATACTTGCTAAAACACAGGCAGAAGAAATTGTTAAAATGCAGATCCAGACAGTTAAAAGGGTGTGCATTTTGCAACAGTTAGCAGTTCAATTTTTCTGCTTTTTGTGGATTCTCCTTCTCCTTGAGCAGGGGAACAACATAATTTTTGTTGGCCTCTTACTCAGTTGGCTTTAGCAAAGGACCAATCATTCTATGTAGCCTATTCTTTGCTTGACAGACCCTAACAATCCTAACTACTGAATAACTTCTAAACGGGCATTTTAAACTAGCTACTTTGAGATAAGAGGGCAGAGAATACCCAGTAATTCCCTGCTATATTCATTATTCTTGAACTTGAGGGACCTAAAAGATAATATCCATACACCCCCACCCTATGCTATCCCCAAGGAGTTGAGTCACCTAAATGAGAGACAGCTACCTTGTGAACCAAAGAAGAAATCTTGTCTGGGCATGAGAAGCTTCTGGCAGCACAAATTTCCCACAGAATGAAATTCTTATGAAGGTCACATGCTTCTATGTCTGCCCTTGGCAATCTAGTATTGGCTGGCTTATCCCCACCCCCTTCCAGCTCCAAAATATCTACTAGAGGCATGATATAAGCCTCCTACTCAGTCCCCAACCTGGCAATTTCCAAAAGAAGAAGAAGAGTTTGGATTTGATATCCCGCTTTATCACTACCCTAAGGAGTCTCAAAGCGGCTAACATTCTCCTTTCCCTTCCTTCCCCACAACAAACACTCTGTGAGGTGAGTGGGGCTGAGAGACTTCAGAGAAGTGTGACTAGCAGCTGCATGTGGAGGAGCGGAGACGCGAACCCGGTTCCCCAGATTACAAGTCTACCGCTCTTAACCACTACACCACACTGGCTAAGGTCTAGAAGAGTGGAAATACTTGCTTTTTGCTATGTATATACTAACTTCCCATGATGTCTGTATTAATTCTCTCTCTTCCTCCTTTCCTATCCCTCTTTATTTCCCATACTAGCAGCAGATGATAGACGGTATGTGTGAGGCCCAATACCCGTTTTAGAAGGCTATGGTCTCTCTCTTGGTGCTTTTAAAGTGATTTATGCCCCAATCCTTAATATATTAAATGGAAATAAGACTTTTAAAAAAGTGAAATGTCTTTCCTTGTAATGTATTCAGAACTGGAGTGTAAATCAGGTGAGAAGTCAATTTCACCAAATGGTAGATCTTTATATACTGCTTTTAAGGTAGGCATCACAATGTGGTTTTAAACAATAAGCATCAATTTAAAAATTCTACGACAGTTTTTTTCAAAGTTGGACCCCCAAATGTCATGGAATCATAGTATCATAGAACTGTAGAGTTGGAAGGGACACCAAGGGTCATTTACTCCAACCCCCTGTAATGCAGATATCTCAACTAAAGCATCCATGACAGATGGCCATCCAACCTCTGCTTAAAAACCTCCAAGAAGGGGGAGTCTATCACCTTCCAAGGGAGTCTGTTCAACTGTTGAACAGCTCTTACTGTCAGAAAGTTCTTCCTGATATTTAGTCGGAATCTCATTTCTTGTAACTTGAAGCCATTGGTTCAAGTCTTACCCTCCAGAGCAGGAGGAAGCAAGCTTGCTCCATCTTCCATGGGATGGCCCTTTAGATATTTGAAGGTGGCTATCACATCTCTTCTCTGTCTTTTCTTTACCAGGCTAAACATATCCAACTCCCTCAACCGTTCCTCATAAGGCTTGGTTTCCAGACCCTTGATCAACTCCCACCATCCCTCAACATTGGCTACGCTGGCTGGTGATGCTGGGAGTTGTAGTCCAACCCCATCTGGGGACCCCAAGGTTGAAGAACACTGTTCTACGATAAAAATGTTTTATTACAGAGTCTGCCAAGCCAAACCTTTTGAAAGACTGAGAGCTGAATGGTGGCACCTAACCAGGCAGTTCTTACTTCCTTTTCATGGCAATATGGTTCTTCAGAAACCCCATTGTTGGGAGGGAAGTGCCAACTTAGGTGGGAGCTAGATACTATCAGCCCCCTTGAAACATCCCTCCAGTCTGAAGAGGATTCATTTATGAGAACACTTATGAAAATAGTTTTCCAACCAGCTCTGAATCCCCCTGATAGTATTACCACTTAGGTAAAGGGACACGGGTGGCGCTGTGGTCTAAAACCACTGAGCCTCTTGGGCTTGCCAATCAGAAAGTCGGCGGTTTGAATCCCGTGACGGTGTGAGCTCCCATTGCTCTGTCCCAGCTCCTGCCAACCTAGCAGTTCGAAAGCACGCCAGTGCAAGTAGATAAATAGGTACCACTGTGACGGGAAGGTAAATGGTGTTTCTGTGCTCCCTGGCTTCTGTCACGGTATTCCGTTGTGCCAGAAGCGGTTTAGTCATGCTGGCCACATGACCCAGAAAGCTGTCTGTGGACAAATGCCGGCTCCCTCAGCCTGAAAGCAAAATGAGTGCTGGAACCCCAGAGTCACCTTTGACTGTATGTAACCGTCCAGGGGTCCTTTACCTTTTTATTTTTTATTGCCACTTAGTAATACCATTTACCTATTTAGTTATGGGGCAACTTGTCAAGTACTTGACTAATATAAAGTCTAAATATTTGAAAGCTTCATAGTGATTTTTCTCAAGTTATGTCATACCACTTCCTCTCTCTCCCATCTTTCCTTCATAAAGGAATGATAGTGTAGAATCCTGTAAAACCTTTGCACCAACACTTTACTATAAATGAGATCTTTCATCAGGATCTCCTTTCCCACAAATTCAATAAAGGTTTTGATTTCCTTAAAACAACATGGCCAGCCAAACATTAAATTTGGTTCAAGATTAGAATATTTATGTAATCTATAAAATAGAATTCATTATTAATTTTAAACTTGGTTTCTGTAAATTCATGCAAAGTCCAGAGTTAAGCTTGTTGAACTCTGAACTTTTTTTGGGGGGGTGGAAGGAATACAATTGAAGTGTCCGGACTTTCACCCCATTATTGTGTATGTGTGTTAAAGGCCATTCTGAGTTATATGTGCTTTTAAAGCATACATAGTTCATGGCACAACTTGAAAGCCTTACAAAGCTCTTCACAAGTCTAACTTCACAATGTTTACTTGGAAATAATTGTTTCGCCAAGTTGGTTCCTGAAAATGGACTAGAGAGAATGCCAAGTGTTTGTAACACTGAATGACATGAGGAAATAGACTCTATGAGGGAAAGAGGCTCTAGGGAGATGCTTAATCCTTTTCCAAGCACTTATCCTCCCTAGAAAGTTCCCCTTTGTTCAGATACATTATCTCCCATGCCCCACTTCCAGCTAGACTTCCAACACAGAAGCAGTAAAAATGGTCTTGGACAGTTGGTTCATTTGCAGGTAATAATTGATGTGTGTGCAAACCACTTCCCCATTCTGTTCTGCAAATGGCCACATATCCCTGCATTCCTGTTATTTCAGCAATGGATTGAAGACACCCATTTGCAGAGGTAACACTTAAACTTCCATCCTTGGTAAGCCCTGCCATTGATTTAATATGTGAATAAGTAGATTTTTCACAGCAGGTTAAATTTGCAAGATAAACTATGTGCTTGCTTTAGCTTGTTTACACTTACAAAGGTAATGCTGCGATCCTGCAGAAATCTCATACTTTCTACAGCTTTATCTTGTGTGCCCATAAATACCCGCTCTGATACCCAAAGGGGGCAAAGCATTTCTTTGGAGCCATTGGCTTTTGTTCCTATTTTGCATTTTGATGAAGATGTTAGCTGCATCATTAACCACGTTATGAATTGATGATTAACAAACGTGGATTCCCTCCAGTCAGAGATTTGCTTCAGTGGTTGCGGAGCGGTTACCTATATAACTATTCCCATGGAGAATATAGGGCACAGTTTAACTGGGTTGTGGCAGGGGAGGGGGAGGGAAGAGATAGATTCATCGCTGGAATGAAGCATTGGGAGTTGCTTTGAATCTCCTTAATTTCTATTTTATTGTTTTTATACTGTTTTATTGCACTACTAAACATTGTTTTACTGTTATTGTTTGTTTTTATACTGCACAAAATTTAGAGATTTTTAAAGTATTCAACAGTTCATAAATGCCATTAAACAAACAAGCACTAGGAAAGCTACCACTTATGGAATAATTTACCTGCTTGTGTAGGAAGTCTTCCTTTCCCCAGATTCTTTAAGCAGCCCCTGTAAATACCTCTCCATCCACATGCCTGTAGTGGCTAGGTTTATAACTTCATGTGACCAGTCACATGCTGTATTATGTTCTTTGTCCCTCTTCATTCCCCAGTTCTTACGTGAAAGCATAAAATTAACCCCTGGCATTATTTACAGCTGCTCTGAAATTGGTGGCGGATGGAGTTAAATGTACCCCAGCACCAACAGCCACTTATTCCCCCACTGTTTTCTGAATGTGTGTACAGGGCCAAGAATTGACTATTCGCCAGATTGCGTTGCTCGGCTTCCGAGATTTGGTCTTACTAAGAGTGAATTTGGATGAGATTCTTCCTCGGGTCCAAACCAAGCTTCCACCTTCCATTGTCCAGATGCTGCTGATTTTACAGGTGGGGAGCAATGTGTTTCTTCTTATCATATGTGCCTTGTTTAGTGACTAGTGAGTAGGTGGCCTGGAGAGGTTTCTGTATACTATGAAGAAAGAGGAGAACCTGTGCAGAGCAGAAAAGTGCAATTGAGCAATTGCTATGAATGACATACCTGTAGACTAAGGCTGCTGTCCTAACCCCACTTACCTGAGAGTAAGCCCCATTCAATTAAATAGGACCTACCTTTATGTAGACACAACTAAGATTGTGTTGTAAGTTACTAGCTACAAAACCGTTTAGTAAAGGGATACCAATAAGCAGATTTTGCCTTTGATCTGAACCCACTAAGACTATACCCTCTGTTTTATCAACTATCTTCCTCCTCACTTCCCTGTCTCATAGCAAAATAAAATGAAATGAAATAATAATTAAAAAAATCAGTCTCTGGTACGTTTTATGCATCTGATGATGAAGGGTTTTACTCTCAAACCCTTATGTCACAATACAGTTGTTTTCTTTAAGTACCATAGGATTTTTGTTTGTTTGTTTGTTTGCATTTTCTCACTTTTTTTTTACTCTGGATAGCTTAATCATGCTCCCTGTTCTAACTTCATAGGAGGATTGTTCAACATTTATTCACTCTCTTATTTCCCAGGCTTACACCATCCATTTTGGTGCCTCCATAGCAAGCACTTAAATCCATTTTGGTGCAGCTGCTTGAAAAGCTTGCACCACTCTACTTGTTCAGCCTTAGAGGGCTTTTATTTATTTGTTTTAGCAGAACAGGTCTTCCCTTGGGGCAAGTCCTATTCAACCCCATTGACCCACTGCATCCTAGCCATCTTCTAGGATGCTCTGTTAAGTTACATTTGTATACCAGGTTTGGTTGATCTGGGCATTCTCAGCAGTGGGTCCTTTTTACCTCGGATAGCGTACCATAGCCTGAATCTGCAGAGTTATAGAAAGAGGTGTACATCTGTAAAGCATTAAATATTTTTGAACTGCTCTGAATGGTTGTCTTAAGTTTTTCAAATCCTCAACAGTACTGCATTGTAACATATATCAGGTGGCCAGACATCACCAACAGTGAACTGAGCGCTAACAGTATGGGAGCCAAAATGGGGTCACTGAGAAACAAGTGGGGTGTGACTGCAATGTTGGAGGAACCCTGAGGTTTGCAGAAGTACAAATATTTCTAACCCCAGACCTCCTTCAAAGAGGTACCCAAGCCCAATGATGACTGAGCATATTCAGGAGCTGCAGAAAGCTGACTGTCCATTGGAATAGAGAAACAGAAAACCAGGATATGGGGGGAAACGAGTGGCTTCTTTGAGCCACTTACGGAAACTTTATAGTATCCTGAAGAGGGTTGGCTGGAACCCTGAAAGCAACATGCATTTTGTTGCAAGCTCCATGTAGGATAAATAATTATGTAACAGGCTCTTTTTTCTTCATTTCCACAACTTTTTCCTGTGTGCACAATTACATTTCTTCTGAAAGTATTGTAAAAGAAAAGATATGTTCATATGCATATCTGTTGGATGCTTTTTTTGTTACAGGGAGTACATGAACCTACAGGTCCCAGTAAGGCCTTCATGCAGTTGGAGGAGCTTGTTAAACTTGTGGTCTCCCCATACCTCGGTTTGTGCGAAGAACACTGCTTCCCTGGTAGTACGTGTGCTCTGGGTAAGATGCATTGTATTGCAATGCCATTCGAGTCTCTCCCCCCCCCCCCCAAGATCCCTTCTTAAACCAATGTAACTTGCATCTGTGTTGGTCAATAGTTTGCTTGAGGGCTGTGCAAAAAGAAAATTGGCACCCAAAATGTGTGTTCTCGTGTCAGTGCTGCTTCTGCATTGTTGCAGAACACGTTTGACCAGAGACAACACAGCGCGACAAAAGAACTGTACATCAAGAGTGCTGCCTCTCGCATACCACTTGCAACTCTCTTTAAGAAAACAACATCTATTGTCTGTCAGCAGCCAGCACGGTCTAATTAATATGCAGCTTTGTGCAAGACAGAGATGGGAGAATAAAAGCTTAAATCATCCCTGAGTAGATACCAATCAATGAAGCCTTAAACATAATTAGTTTGTATGGAAACAGCCTTCATTTTTTTCCTTCTTGAGTCTTACCGAGTGATAATGAGAGTTCAGTATTCACAACCTGGTTCTGCAGGTGCTTAAAATCTGATTTTTTAAAAATGATAGCTGAAAAGTTTTTTGCTACAAGTTACTAGTTTAGTTTCTTTCCCTTCCTCTCACTGGTGTAGCAAGCCCAGATGCAAATGCTCTTATAAGGGACTAGTTTAACCTCTGGTTTGCTAGCAAAACTGAATTACTGTGTCACAAAATGATCGTGTCTAAAAAGTGTGTCACCAACATGAAAAGTTCGGAAAGCTCTGCTCTAGAGTGTCTGTTTGTAGGACATGCACAGCTTCTGGAGTTTGCTGTCTGACTCTATAAAAAAGAAAGAGAGTGGTAAGACCATATCTGATTACAGCTGCTCAGATTTTACACAACAAATACATGCCTTGAGGAAACGAGATGTACTTCTCCCAGTGCAAACATAATCACAGCACAGTTTGCTATTCACAAGTAATAAAATCATGACCCTTCTCCAGAAGGAAAATGATACAAAGTGCATGCAGACTTGCACGGTGCTGAAATTGTTTTGCCTGAAAGTTAGCCACGTGACTCTTGGGAAACTTCTCTGCTATCTTCTTGTCTGCCAATAAAACAAGGGATTGGTGTCATAAAGCAGTTTTATGAACTCAGTGGCCTTGAAAGGACTGTAGATTCAAACCCGTCACATTTGCTTTCTGTTTAGAAGTTACGTGTGTGCTATTCACTGTGCATGTAGGTAAATACGCAAAGCACCTGTTTCCCATGTCAGGTTTGTGGGATTGGGATCATGTTTCAACCAGGATTGAGGAATACTATAATAAATGGATATAAGACCTACTAATTTTTATTTTAATGGGCTGTAAAACAAACACTATTGGGCACTGTATTTATTTGTAAGAATATTTATAAACATCATGGTGGTGTATAATAAAACTTTTTAAACATCTTAAAATTTTAACATATAAAATGCAGAACAACTGACTAACATGGAATCAAATTAATTCAACAACACTTGGTGAAATGAACAATTTCAGCAGGCAATGGCATTTCAGAATCATACGCACCTGTCAGATTTCAATAGGAACAGCGTTTCAAATCCAGTATGCTAAAAGCCTTTGTTCACTAAGAAACTAATCAAAGATTAGATCACAGTGAATGCATTATACTTCCTCCCCCCCACAACGATCAATCTGTACGTTGCTTTGAGACACTTTTTGTGAAAAAGTGACTAAAAATTAATAATAATGATGATGAGGCTAAATGAGCCAGCATGAGTTTTGTACTTTTTCTATTGCAATTAAAATATGTGGGTGGAAAAGATCTGATGGGCTGAGGACTGCTTTCCTTATGTTGCCATGCTGCAATAAAAGGGACTGCAAGAGCTTAATCTAGAGACAAAGTGACAACAGAGCTAGACAAAGGCCTCAGCTCCCCAACTCCCAATTTCACTGGCATTTTAAGAGACTAATTAAACACTTAAATGATTTCCGCTGACCAGCATCTTCCTTCCTCCCCCATCTCCCTGGTAACAGTTTCCTAAAAGCAATGTGTGATATGACTTCATTGTTTCCAGTATTTCCTTAACTCCCTGCAAGCAGCCAGCGAATTGAAGTTGGCGTGGGGAAATGCTGAGTATGAGGAGGACACCTCCTGTGTTTCTTTTCCCAGAGGATGCTGGAGGGACTCCTGAGAGACATCATTAGGCCCTCAAAGCCATTGACTTCAGCATCACAGGCAGCAGAGTTAAGCAATATCTCCACCTATTGGCAGTTATAAAGGGGGAAAAATTCCACTCCACTTTCTCGTGAGCGCAGAACAACTCATTGTATTTTGAATGAAAAGCTCAGAAAACTGATGCCGTTGTGTAAATTTTTGAACACCTCAATCCCCAACGCTCAGGCTGTTCTGACTGAGACAGTAGCAGTCAAATAAACTGCATTTGCATAAGCCTAACCTAGCAGTTCGAAAGCACGTCAAAGTGCAAATAGATAAATACCTCCGGCGGGAAGGTAAACGGCGTTTCCGTGTGCTGCTCTGGTTCGCCAGAAGCGGCTTAGTCATGCTGGCCACATGCCCTGGAAGCTGTAGGCCGGCTCCCTCGGCCAGTAAAGCGAGATGAGCGCCGCAACCCCAGAGTCGGACACAACTGTACCTAATGGTCAGGGGTCCCTTTACCTTTACCTTTTAAATGCTTGGAGGAACAAAGAAAACTGGTGCTGAAGACCAATATTTTTTCACTACATTTTCTCCACCCCCTCTTAAAGGGTCATGCTGTGGAAATCTTGGGTAGTGTTCTATGTCTGGACTCTAGAAATCTCTTCTTGTTCCTCTTTGGTTGAGCATATTCGGAGCTGACTTTTTGTTAAGCTTTTGGCAAGAGAGGATGGTATTCAACTAAACCTTATCCAGAGGAGACCCAGGGAAATTTATGAACCCATGTTAGCCAGGCCCATTAACTTCAGTGGGTCGACTCTGAGTAGGGGTAGCATTTCTTAGTCTGTTCCCCAGTTCCAACACCAAGTTCATTTTGCTCCCCACCCCCTTTCCTTTCGCCGCATGATTGCTGGCTTCCAACTTTTTACGATGAGTGGATATTTTCTTAATTTCCCCTTCCTTCCACTCAAAAGCTTTTCTGTCTCCCATTCCCTTTTATGGTTTTTCAACTGTTTTATGACTGAGTTATTCATGATCTCTTCTTTGCACAAAACATTTTCATTTTCTCGCTTTTACAGCCTCTCTTTGCCTTTTTATCTTGGTTATATAAAGTTTGATGCTTCCACTGCTCTTCCTGTGATCTTGCCTGGATTCGTGGGCTTGTGTGTGAGATGATTACTTCTGTGAGAAGTGATTTGTGGACATGAGGTGGCAGCTGAAAGTGAAAACAAAAAAGCTGAATCAGCTTCCTCCCCTCGTATTGTTTCCCACCTCAGCTTCATTCTTCTAGTTTGTAGGCCTTTTGCTTGCAGCACCATCTTACTAACGTCGGCTTTAACTTAGTTCTCTCAGAAACTCATTTGCATCTTAGCCTACTGTGCAGAAGCAGCATTGCATTGTACTACATACTGGTTGTCTGTTTCTCATGGTGCCTGATGTGGACGTGTAGTTTCCTTCATACTTATATCTAAGTGGCCTAAGAAGAAACCTGTGGCCCTCCAAACGTTGTTGGCCATGGGAGTTGGAGTCCCAACATCATCTGGGGGACCAGGGGTCCCTCAGCCTAGCATTAGGCAAAGTGAGGCAACCACCTCAAGAGGCAGATGGCTAGGGTGCAGTAACAGTTCCTGCCTGTTCCTTCTGAGTTCCTCAGCTAAGAGGGGCCTGTCCTGCCCCCCTCTCAAATCTGACCTACTGCCTGAGGTACAGGGAAGAATGCTATTCCACCATTGGTGTTGGAAGGAAGGTGCTACTGGCATTCCAGTTGGTTTCTGGTTGTGAAAGCTGTGTGAAGACACCATCTTACCATTTGCCTCAGGCGGCAAAATATCCTGAGCTGGCCCTAGGAGCTGGATGTTCCCATGCTTTTTAATATCTATATGAAGCCGCTGGGAGAGATCATCAGGGGGTTTGGGCTGGGTGTTCATCAGTATGCAGACGATACCCAGCTCTACCTCTCTTTTAAATCAGAACCAGTGAAGGCGGTGAATGTCCTGTGTGAGTGCCTGGAGGCTGTTGGAGGATGGATGGTGGCTAACAGATTGAGGTTGAATCCTGACAAGACAGAAGTACTGTTTTGGGGGGACAGGGGGCGGGCGGGTGTGGGGGACTCCCTGGTCCTGAATGGGGTAACTGTGCCCCTGAAGGACCAGGTGCGCAGCCTGGGAGTAATTTTGGACTCACAGCTGTCCATGGAGGTGCAGGTCAATTCTGTGTCCAGGGCAGCTGTCTACCAGCTCCATCTGGTACGCAGGCTGAGACCCTATCTGCCCGCAGACTGTCTCGCCAGAGTGGTGCATGCTCTGGTCATCTCCTGCTTGGACTACTGCAATGAGCTCTACGTGGGGCTACCTTTGAAGTTGACCCGGAAACTGCAATTAATCCAGAATGCGGCAGCTAGACTGGTGACTGGGAATGGCTGCTGGGACCACATAACACCGGGCCTGAGAGATCTACATTGACTCCCAGTACGTTTCCAAGCACAATTCAAAGTGTTGGTGCTGACCTTTAAAGCCCTAAACGGCCTTGGTCCTGTATATCTGAAGGAGCGTTTCCACCCCCATCGTTCAGCCCGGACACTGAGATCCAGCGCCGAGGGCCTTCTGGCGGTTCCCTCATTGCGAGGTTACAGGGAACCAAACAGAGGGCCTTCTCGGTAGTGACGCCCACCCTGTGGAACGCCCTTCCAGCAGAAGTCAAGCAAATAAGCAGCTATCCTATTTTAAAAGACATCTGAAGGAAGCCCTATTCAGGGAAGTTTTTAATATTTAATGCTGTATTGTTTTTAACACTTGATTGGGAGCCGCCCAGAGTGGCTGAGGAAACTCAGCCAGATGGGCGGGGTACAAATAATAAATTATTATTATTATTCAGGTGACATTAGTCCTATGCAATAGCATAAGCAACTAACTCAGATAAAGTGAGTGTAATAATTCTGGCACTAGCCAAACAGGAACTTACTGGTCTTAGCATGATTCCATGCTAATTCTCCCATCTGCCAAAACTGTGGTTCCAAGTTCCACCCTGCTTTCTATTTTTAGTCACATCCCTTATCTGCTTAGCTGAACCTGTTGATCTCTCTCTCCTTGTTGCTTTAGTCAGCCTGCAGCAATTTGCTGAGTTGTCTGGCCGTGGCAGAAGAAGATTATGGGTGGCTTGTCGTAGTAGTACAGGGCTGTGGAACAAAGCCTGCAGTGTTTTGCTTTTTTGCTCGCTCAGTTGCTTCCATTTCGCCATTATTGGATTTTGGAATGCATCACCTTCAAGATACACTTTCAGCTGCATTTTATTGCTGTTGCTCTAAGTTGGAAGGGACTGTTGGAGGCAATGAGTTGAGACCGCCAAAAAATGAGATACAGGAGGAAACCATTGCAAAATCTAATTTTGAGAAGTGGAATCATATGCTGGCTAGCAGAAAGCATCTATTCGGATGCCTCCTCATCTCATCTGATTTGGAAAAATAAATCCAGAAATTTAAATGAGCTTTGGCCTAGAAAAACTGAACAGCATGGAGAGACCTGAGTTTTGTAAGCTGGAAGCTTCTCTATCAAAGTCCATAGAGTTTCTCCAACCATGTTTTTTTCATAAGCTTCCTGTAAAGCTTTTTTTCATAAGCTTTACCACAGTGGTCCATGCATGGGTAACCTTAAGGATGCATTACTGCAACACATTCTATGTGACGCTAACCTTGAGGCTTGGCTGGAGGCTGCAGCTTGTGCATAATGTGAAGGCTAGGATATTTGTGAGGCCAAACTACCACCAGCATATAGTACCTTGCTAGGCCAAGTTCAACGTTTTAGTATTAATGCATAAGGTCTTATATAAATCAGGACCCCAGGGTACTTGAGAGATTAAGTGTGGATCTAGACACAGGAGGGGGAAATGCTGTATTTAAGTCAGAAATTAGATCATTATAACAAAAGAAAAAAAAATCTGTATGGAAAATTGTGTTTTGAAATTTCCTGCTCTCTGGTGCAGGAAACATGCATGTTTATAGCATGCTCAAATCACTGTTTCTTAATGTAGCTGAGTCCTAGGTCACTGTGGTCTGCAAGAAAACTTCTCCTGCAAGTCTCCAAAGATATTGGAAGTCTCCCCCATATTAACTCTGAGCTGGGCTATCAGTATGGCCGCCCATGTTCTGTGATGCAGCCATTCCTGTTGAGAAACTATCTGCACTTTCTAGAAACAACTGAATGCATTTTTGTTCAGACAAAATTCACAGTCAAAGAATTCCTGCAATGCAGTTAAATCATCCACGACAAATTATGCTGGTATTTTGTGTTTTTAACTGTTTTCATTTCATTTCGTTTTCTTTTTTTCTTTTTACGTTGCCTTGAGGTATCTACGTGGAAGGCAATTAATAAATAGCAACTGCAACAAGTTCCACAGCAACAAATTGATTGATTCCACGAGCTGGTCTGCAGAGTGTCCAAATGCTCTGTGGTGCTAACAGTCAAACTGTGCATTATTCACCATTTTAGAAATGTGTGCTCAGGCTGACTGTTTTTATTTTGAAGGAGAAACGGCTGTTCAGGGATGTGATCTGGTCCCAGGTATGCGTCTGTTGAAAATCACCCCCCCTTCCCCTTCATAGTTGCTACTTGTTCCTGAAGGTGATTATAGCAAACTGTACCTTTCAAGAGAAAGTGCAATGGGGAGAGGATTTCTAAGAGAAACCAGCATGGGCTCCCAGTCTGGATCAGGAGTACATACCGAACTGAGGCCCCACATGGCTGCTTTGGAATAAAAAAAATGTCATTTGCTTTCACCTGCTTTCATGATACATAACATGCTTCTACTGTATTGCAGAGGGGGGGAGCTGTCTTTCCCAGTTGCTCAACATTCCATAACAGTGGTAGGGAACCTCTGGTGCCCTCCAGATGTTGTTGGACTCCAGTATCCAGCAGCCCCAGCCAGCATGGCCAATAGGCATGATGGGAGTTGAAGCTCAGTGGTGGAGCACCTGCTGTTCCCGGTTCAATCAATGGTGTCTCCAGCTAAAGTTGGGAGAGATACAGATATGAAATACTGGCACTGCAAATCAGTGTAGACAGTACTGCGTTGGATGGTCCCAATGGTCTGATTCAGTACCAGGCAGCTTCCTTTGTTCCTGTACAGCAACATCTGGAAGGCTACAGGTTCCTCATCTGTGCCTCACTGACTTTTGAATTTTTTGACCATCACTAGGGCATTCCCTGGACTAGTTATGTCCCATCGTTCGTGTGTGTGTGTGTGTGTGTTTGTGTGTGTGTGTGTAATTCTGGCAGCTATCTTGGATCCAATCCACTTGCTAGGAATACATTCATGCTTTGGCATCAGCAGGGCAGGTTGCTAGTTTAGCATGGCAGAGGCGTACTTTGCTCCATATCTCCAGGCAGTTAGAGCTATTCGCCTGTTGCCTTTTGCCGTCATGTTTCCACCCCTGCCCTCCATACCATTATTTCAGCCGGTGATAAGTAATTGCTGAAATGCGGCCTTTGCCATGATGGAATGCAGAAATCTGCTGCTCCAGCGGCACCGCAGAACGATTTCTTAGCGCGGACAATGAAGCAGATATTCATTTCCAGCTGAAAGGCCGGGAGGGGAAAGAGATGCACGACACAGTGACAACTGGAGGAATATCTTCCCTTTGCTGCTCTGAAAGATAGACTGCATTCCAGACAATGCTGCTATCAGCCTCGCTGTGCGCAGCTTTTACCGTACCAGAGGGAGAGCCTCTGCGTGGGAGCAAATGCTCTAACCTTTTTTTAATGTGTGTGTGTGTGTGTGCGAAGCCAAAGTGCAGTAGACTTCTTATGATTTCACAGCATAGTTATTGATGCTGGAAAGCAAAGTCTTGGTAGCGTCTCACTTCATAACCCTTCATGGAGAAAAGGGCAAGTTCTCCAAGGTTCAATTTGAATTGGGACCAGCAATTACAAATGGCAGCAGGGAAACACTCAAAGGAGTTGCTACCACCCCCATGCTCTGCCGTGAGCCCCCGAACCCCTTTATCCAGTAGTCACAGCTCTGGCCAATATTGCACACCTGCCTTTTCTCCTGCTGCCACCCCAGAATAGGGAGGGAGGCTGGAGTTTCTCTCCTTTCTGTCCTCCGCCCAGTGGGAAGTACAGTTGGAAGCACTGAGAAAGCGAAGGCTGTGTACACAGTAGCAGCTTAAAACTCGGCAAGGTCACTTCCCCTTGCGGCATTCCAAGTCGCACTGATGGGACATTCGCCACAGTGGGGTGTTTTTTTGTCGCCCCCCCCCCCACTTTAACATACACCAAAAAGAAAAAAACCAAATAACCATCAACATAAAGCAAAAAAGAAAATTAATACATCAAATCATAATCTCAAAATCTTTAAATAAAAAGAATTTCAAAGATGAGGTGCTGCCTTTCAAATGAACCTCCCATGAGACACTCAGGAGCTTTGTTAGAGCTTTTAAGGGTTAACTGCTACTACTATTACTACTACTACTACTACTACTACTACTACTACTTTATTTATACCCCGCCCATCTGGCTGGGTTTCCTCAGCCACTCTGGGCGACTTACAGCATATATAAAACATAGGAAAACATCAATCATTAAAAACTTTCCAATACAGGGCTGCCTTCAGATGTATTCTAAAATATATGTAGTTCTTGATCTTCTTGACATCTGAAGGGAGGGCGTTCCATAGGGAAGAAGCCAGGGAGGGTTAAAAGTAACAAGCTTGGCCTCCTGTATGGATGTACAGTGGTACCTCGGGTTACGAACTTAATTCATTCTGGAGGTCCGTTCTTAACCTGAAACTGTTCTTAACCTGAGGTACCACTTTAGCTAATGGGGCATCCCGCTGCCGCCGTGCGATTTCTGTTCTCATCTTGAGGTAAAGTTCTTAACCCAAAGTACTATTTCTGGGTTAGCGGAGTCTATAACCTGAAGCGTCTGTAACCTGAAGCGTCTGTAACCCGGGGTACCACGGTATATTAATAGTTCTCTGTTGTATGTAATAAAGGTAAGAGATGATAGGGGAACAACTTGTTCATGATTTCCCTGAATTACTTAGGCTTCAATCCAATGGTTTCCATGCATGAGTAGAAAGGACTTCTGCTTGCACAGCAGGACTTCCCCTTCCTCTCCTCCCATGTAACTCCAGTATCTATTCTTGATGGTTGGGGACCATCCTCAGCAGATTTAGGGGTGCTGCAGTTGAGAGGAAGGAGAATGAGGCCTACGACATGAGTGAAAGTCTGAGCAAGGCATGCTGGATTTTGCCCTCCCTAAACATGTGAGTAGTCATATTCAAAAGCTATGTATCCTTCTGCCACATTATTGTTAGATACCGTGCCATGTAATCTGTGTTGATCTTAGTGCAGCTTATTACTTCATCAAACTGTGTATGTGAAACACATTACATTAACAATGAAAAGAATCAATAAGGATTTTGCTGGAAAGAACTGTGGCTGGGAGTCTATTTTGGTGCAAAACCCAGCTGATGTAATGTTTTGCACAGGTAGTCATTGGTTACAGGGAAAGAAAACATTGCACAACCATGAGAGCACTTACTTAAGATAATTTAGACAAATTCATGGGGAATAAAAAGGTAATGACTGCACAGTTACCTCCAGTATGGGAGACAATATTTTATTTAAATATTTTTTATTCCACTCTTCAGCCAACAAAGTCTCAAATCGCTCAAAAGACCAGTCCCTACTCTCAGGCTTACAATCTATGAAAAAGACACAACACAAAAGGAAAACGGATTCGGGGGGAGGAGGTGAAGATATTAGTTACAAATTTCTCTAATAACCAGCTGCAATGGAAGGACTCCAACAGAGGTGTCAAAACTTGCTGCTCTCTCAGTTGTGTTGACTGAGTGGCCCTGCACACCTTTCTTTCCCCCCTGTCCTGCAGCCTGGTGTAATAACTGCTGCCAGGTGAGTAGTATGCCTCTGAATACCAGTTCTTGGGGATACTAGTGGGAGAGTGCTATTACAGTGGTACCCTGGGTTAAGATCTTAATTTGTTCTGGAGGTCCGTTCTTAACCTGAAACTGTTCTTAACTTGAGGTACCACTTTAGCTAATGGGGCCTCCTGCTGCTGTCGCGCCGCCGCCACACGATTTCTGTTCTCATCCTGAAGCAAAGTTCTTAACCTGAGGTACTACTTCCGGGCTAGCGGAGTCTGTAACCTGAAGCGTCTGTAACCTGAAGCGTCTGTAACCCGAGGTACCACTGTATGCTCATGCCCTGCTTGTGGTCTTCCCATAGGCATCTGAGCAACTAGGTTGGCAGAAAGGATGCTGGACTAGAAAGGCGTTTTGGTTGGATGCAGCAAGTCTCTTCTTATTTGTTTTCTTAGCTCTACAAGTTGAAATTGTATTTTTAGGAAATCTAACCTCTCTTTAAATCATACAATTCAGACTTTGAAGTCCTAATTTGACACGTTTTCATGTTCAAATTTCAGAAACTAAACTTTAATTTCAATTTTTCAAATAACCACCAGGAAATGGATTGAAGGAAATGTTTCCCAGGTGCATTAAGTTAGTATGGATATTACTAAATGCTTAGGTGCACTTTGCCATGCAGATACTGGTCTGGCTGGGACAAACTTCCCCATTTTTCCAGCTATGGTTTATGAAGCTAGGAAGTAGCACCAAGGCATATATTGTGGTTCAATTGCTGCTGATAAAAGAGAATAACTCAGGCTCTGATCCTGGCTTATTGGTTTAACTGACATTAAGGTAGAGTTTCCCAGTTTGGATGCAACAGACAACTGAAGGCAGCATGCAAGGGGACAGATGAGGGAGGAGTACTTGGTCCCAATCCTTGTTTTTATCTTCATAAACCATGTTTATTGTTGTCAATTAAATACTGGCTATCAAAATTTAGAGATGGTAATTTGGAAGATTTTTTTGGGGGGGGGGTGGAAGGGGAATGCAGGCTAGTTTATTCAATACTATTTAACAACCTTTTATATTTGGAATTAGGGTGATAGTTGAGAGAATAATGGGATATTAGCTTGGAATTGAGCTGAGCTTCAGAAAGCTTAATTTTGGTACAAATAACATTGAACAAAAATGTTAAAGATCCAGGATAATTTTCTCATTTAAGGGTCCTATCTGAAGTCCTCGAACTCCAGGTCTGCCTGTCCTTAAAATCTGGTGTCTCGTACAAATCAAGTTCACTTTTGTTTTTCTCCAGGGAACAATTTCTGAAGTGTCTGTGGCCCAGCATGAAGAATAGTTGGCTGTGATTTTCTCTCTGTGTGCTGATTGCCTCCCATTCATGCTTGCTGGGAATGTGCCAGAAGACTTTAATATAAAGAGCTTTATATTCCTCAACTATTTATTGCAACTTATTGCAGTAATAAAATTTTGCAATAATTATTTTGGCTTAGAGCCAGAGTTCCCGTCAGTGTTCCTCTGCTTACAGAACACTGAAGGAAGAAGGGAAGAGGTGACTTTTTCTCTTTTTTTGCCGATTCCTCTCTTCCCCCCCGTACCCCCTGAAAATCTGCTCTGGAACAGTTTGGGGGAGGTGAATGGAAAATCAGCAAAAAGAAAAGGCTCTTCCCTTTGCAGTATGGCAACTCTGGATCCAACCTCTTGCCATTATAATCTTCAATAATAATAATAAAGCTGTTATTTTATAAGCATTGCAAATTCCAACACTGAAAATACTGGCAGCCCAAAAACCACTGTTTTCCATCTTAGCTTTATGGCAACTTTTTGCCATCTTCTACAGATTGAATCTGGCAAGGGATTGGAGGAGAGAGCGAATGCTTGACCTGGCCCCGAGAGGACTTAGTCCCTCGAGGCTTCATTAGATAACTTAGCCATACCTGTGAAGTTGAAGCAATGGAAGATTACTGAATTGAGTAAATTTATACTGGCTTTATGTAAATCCCTAGGGCTACTAATGCAGGTCGTTTTAAGCTTAGAGGCTGTTTGCTTATTTTGTGGTGTTAACATTTAAAGTGAAGGTGGATTATATGGCTTTAAAAACATTGTACAATATATCACTCTAATACACCCAAGGGTTGGCGTAACATTTCAAGAGATATACAAACAAAGCCTTAGCCAGACACCTCTTCTCCTCTGTGTGTGTGTGTGTGTGTGTGTGTGTGTGTGTGTGTGTGTTGTAATGGACTTCCTCTCTTTGTGTGCCCCATACTTCCTAATCTGTTATGAGGGCTTCCCCAACTCCAAAAGTTTTGGGGAGTAGAGAGAGTAGGGTTGGCTGCAACCCTCAGTTTCTCCCTAGCTGGCACCTTTAGGTTGTGATTGTTGGCGGTGCTCAACTGTGTAGTATGACCAGCCAACTATCAGTCCTCCCATAGTAGACCAGTGGATAAACAAAAAAGACATCCTGTACATAATGTCTCAGACTGGATTCCTTCCAAGAGGACACTTTCATCCTTCTAGCCCATCTCACAAGCATCCTACCATACTTTCATGAATGATTTGGCTGATCATCATTATCTGTACCTTGTAATTAATCTCCCTTCGCCTCCATTTCATGGCAGCATTTCATGGTGGGTGGGTAAAGAAGCAGTCCTTGTGGGGTTGCCATCAACTAATGTTTACTCAGAGTTAATCCATTGAAATTAGTGGTCACAGCTAACTTAGATCTATTAATTTCAGTAGGTCTACTTTGACTAAAAGTTGAATACAACACTGGGGCTCTATATTTACTTGGAGCAGCTGTTTTGTTGTTGACAGGGGAGGCAGGCCTACAACTAGAAGAGGATTGGAGCCCCAACTAAATAATCCACTTTTACTGCTGTGCTCTATTCACAGATCATGGTCCTTATTCTCCACATGTAGGGGGAACTGGGACTATCTCCATTCCTGACATTTGCACATTTGGTATGAGCGTCTGAAAACAGGGATGCTACATATGGATGGATGGATGGATGTGATCCTGAACCCAAGGCACAAACAGCAGTGCAGATTAAGGCTGTCTTTTTTCAGATTCTTGTTAACTCAAAGATAGGATTGCATGGTTAGAAAATACAGGATTTAAAAAAACTGCTTCCCCATTGCGTAATTCAACCCTATTCCTTTGGTGAAAAGATTATAAACTAATATTATGCAAATAAGTACAACCTCTGGAGTCACTTGATGCAAATGTTTGTAAAAAATTACCAGTGCTGGAGAAATAATTATATATGTACATAAAACAACAATCATAATCCCTTCCCCATTCCTCCACTGGATAACAATATTGAAGGAAAGATTAAATAGTTTTTTTTATTCTCTCTCTTGGTGTGTGCATGTATATGTATATATACATTCACATGTACATACATGACTATTCCTGCCTGGGCAGAATGATGCACTTTCTTATGTTCCTTTGTCAAAGATATGTCACAGCCCACATTGGAAGAAAACAGCTGGGTAGGGATGGTACCCAGTCTAGGGAAGTTTTCTGAAAAATTGCACTGTCGGTTGCTCTTGGATTTGTATGTAGTCCACAATTAATCTGCATGCCTTCCTTCTTATTTTCCAGAGAGAAGGTATCATAGACCTCGTGCCAAACCCAATGGGCTGAGCTTCTCTTCTCACGCTGTGGCAGACCGACAAGTCAGCGAGACTGCCTTGACGCCTCTGACTGAGCAGGAGGGTGAGGCATATCTGGAGAAGTGTGGGAACATCCGCCGCCACACCGTTGCCAACGCTCACTCTGATATCCAGCTGTTGGCCATGGCTTCCATTATGCACTCTGGGATGGTGGTGGAGGAACCAGACAGTGGCGACACATGCCTCCTCCTGCAGCCCAGCTTAAACCACAGGCAATGTTCCAGTGAGCCCACAATAGTAGATGGACCGGAAGGGCTGGGGACAGCATCCATGCAGGAATCCACAGAACTGAACTGCACATCTGTCTGCTGAAATGCTGTGCGGAGAGACAAAGGATCAAGTGTGTTAGGCAAACCATTGTTTTGTCATATGCTGAGAACAGTTGAGGAGTCAAACTGCAGAAATGAGATCAACATGCCATGTCCTAACTGAATATTGGAAGACTTTTTGGAAATAATAGTTTCCAGGCCAGGTTCTAATTTTATGTGGCTTATATATACTGTTTTCAAGGTACAAAGCTGCTACGTTCAAGCATTCCAACATCACCTTCCCTTTCCTTTTCTCTGGATTTTTCAGACCTTTTCTCCTCCTGAGTTGGTCTTTCACTCTTTTGTCGCATCTTATTTGTGGCGTCCTATGAAATCAGGGGAGAATGATCAATAGTATTAGGCACACACTTTCCCCTAGCGACAGTCTGCGGCACATACAGGAAGCCAGCTATGAAGCATGCTGGTTTTGCAGAACGCAGATGATCAGTACTGAAGTACTGTGCAAGTCTGAACCATCAGGATGGGTGAAACTGCACCCAGTTTCCAGAGTTAGAACTCTATAATATACTGAATGAACATTGCCTCATTCAGCAGCAAAAGCTGGTGACCAGGTTGCACAAGCCATTTCTGAATATTGCGGATTTTGAGGTTTTCTTTTCAGCATTGCTCTTCTCAGGGATCCCTTAAGTATATTCCAAAGAAAAATCAACTTCTACAGTCTAGTTCCTTCCAGTTGTTGGACTCCAATTCCCATCAGCCCCAGACAGCATAGTCAATGGTCTGGTGATGGGAGTTGGAGTCCAGTGACATCTGGAAGGAACTAGGCTGGGAAAGACTCTCTAACTTTTTAGATTCCAGGAGACACAATTGGAGAAGAGGCTGTTTTTAAGGATCTCATGCTAAGGAACTTGTGGGTGGTATTTAAGTTATACTCAGAGGAGACCCACTTAAATTAATGAACCTAATTTAGTCATGTTGGTTAATTTAAGTGGGACCACTATGGAGTGGCAATGGTGCTATGCTACTGAGGGTATTAACATGTAGAACTTAGAACTGTCCACCCTACCCATTGTTTCCGTGAATACCAAGAATGAAAGAAACCCAGCTTTCTTACTAAACGATGGGATTCCATTAAATATGGGAAACTTTAGGCTGATGGGGATCTAACCTCATTTGGGGGCAACACTCCTCCTCTTGTAAAACAGAGTCATTTGTTGACTGGTATGGAGAACGTGTAATGCCTTTTATACTTATGTTCATACTTCTGACACAAAGCTCAGCACCAGGACAGACTTGCTTTCTGGAGGCTGTGTAATAGTGTCTTTCTTGAATCCAGGGTTCCAGTTTCTAGAAACCTGATGCTTCAGTCACAAGACAGTTCTGTTACCAAATATCTTTGGTAATCCAAGTTATCATGGGGGTGGTTAGGGGTGATGTTCCTCAGGTGCAGGGCTGTTCTCCTTCTCCCAATGAGGGTGATTCCAAGAACCCGTTAGCAACTGAAATAGCCAGATTTTTCCTTTAAAAATAATAATCAAGCATCATAATAGTGTGTGAAAGTTGTTCTGCAACAGTTACCTCTTTATGGAAGTAGAATGCAACCCAAGGAATTAAATTCAGTCTTGATAAAATTAAGGAGCAGGGTCTGGGATGGTCATGTTAGACCAATAGGTACACAGACAAGAGACAATGCCTCTGTGATGATTTGACTTTGGAGGTCCACAATGATGAATGAACTTTAAGCTGTGAAAGGGCCAGCTTAATAAAATGAATGGGGTTGTGGGTGGCCAGGCCCTAATGGCTCCCAATGAGATATAAACAAAGGCTAGGTAAATTCTAGTCTTAAAGCCTGATTCTCAACCGCAAGTGTATAGGCTTACAGCCTTCACTCTATAAAATGTTCCAAGTAACTAATTTGGAATGAAGAATAACATTTCCCCTTTATCCTTCCACTACATGTCCATTTCTGGTTTTGATTTGAATGTATATGTTAAAATGCATGTATAATTTTCCAAGTATGCTTGCCCCTGTGGAATTGTGCCAAGCCACAGTGATGGTTACCACTCAAATCCATGGCAAGGATTAACTTGGTAAGAGAGCTTTACTCTGAATATCTAATGGAAGCTCACAAAGAAGAAAAAAGTTAATGTTTGGAAATGAGGTAGGAACTGGTGTTGATTCCTCAAATAGAAATCCTTTTATTTAAATGGAACCTTTGTTGCCTGCCTTCATTTTACATATTCATTTTACATACATAAGAAACAGCTTTGATGAAGCCTACTGCAGAGATGTCTGTGTTTTCTCATGCCTATCCACTGCATTGTCTTCTGCTTGCCTTAATTTGCTGAAATCCCCGTTATATTACACCCACTTGGCCTTCTCATCCCCATGTGCGCGCACAAGTGTGCATTCTTTCTCTGTTGCTCATAGGTATAGTTCCCGCAGACATTCATTTCTTTCTTCTTCCATCCAACCACCAATTCTCCCAATCAAGGGTGTGTGCTTGTGGGTCCATTAAACCTGAAAGTACTGTAAACATGGCAGTGAAGGAAGTCAGCTGAAAGGCTGACTAAGCAATAGTCTAGCAGAGCCAAACTTCATGCACCATCTTCTCAGCAAGTTTTGTGTTACCAAGAACAGGCCTAATGCATAATTACAACCATATTAGTGGATCTGTTGTGGGACCACACATAGCCAGAGTTTTTCCTCTGCTAAAACCTTGCATCTACCTTCTTCCAGAACGAAAATCTTTGCTGCCTTCCAGGAAAATGTGGCACAGGTCAGTAATAGGGCACATGTTTTGCATGCTGAAAGCACTGAGCATCTCTAGTTAAAAGATCAGGTAGGTACCGGTAGTTGAAGAAGAAGAAGAAGAAGAAGGAGGAGGAGGAGGAGGAGGAGGAGGAGGAGGAGGAGTTTAGATTTGTTATCCCGCTTTATCACTACCCGAAGGATTCTCAAAGCGGCTCACATTCTCCTTTCCCTTCCTCCCCCCACAACAAACACTCTGTGAGGTGAGTGGGCCTGAGAGACTTCAAAGAAGTGTGACTAGCCCAAGGTCACCCAGCAGCTGCATGTGGAAGAGTGGGGATGCAAACCCGGTTCACCAGATTACGAGTCTACCACTCTTAACCACTACACCACACTGGCTCTGATGATGGGAAAGACTCGCTCTGGAGAGCTGCAACCAGTAGACAATATTGGGCTGACCAGACAAACAGACTGGCCTGCTATAAAGCATCACATCAGCGAGGCCAAGAGGGGGGTCTTGTCATCTGGGCAGCCCAGGACCTCCATATGCACTGCCCAGGCTTGAGCCCCGGGGTGGTCACTTTGGTGCTGCTAACACAGCAGTTTGACTTCACCCCTAGAGACATGCCCCATTGTCTCTTGAGAGCAACAACACAGCAAGCAGAAGGTGCATTGGAATCACACCTGGAATACTGTCAACCATATTTGCAACTGTCCTTTAGACCCATGTAGCAATAACCCGGGCACCCACTTGCCTCTCCACTTGTGGCAGCCCCTCTGGCTTCTGCTTAATCCATGGTCTGTGCTTTCTCAAGACACTGCCATGGAGCTCCAATAGATTTCTTTAAAAGGGGCCTCCCACTGCATGCCGTTCTTTTTAGTGAAAATTCTCCTCTCTCCCTCCTGAGCAGTATGAATTATTTTATTGAAAACAAACGCCGCCTCCCAAAATTGAATGAGGCCAGTTTCTATATTAATTTTTAATCTGGGCACAGCTCATAAATCCCTCCCTAATAATGCTCTGTCATTGGTAGCAGCAGGTGCCTCGCAGCAGGGGGAAGCATGTGGAGTCATCATTTGAAAAGGAGCTGCTGCCCTCCCTCCTTTGGGTTTTTATTCACCCTGGTCTGAATAAAGAAAGAGATATCAGATTTGGACACCCCTAATAAATGAATCACCTTGATCTTACAGACAGAGGACTTGTGAAAATTTTATGGAGTTTTTTTCAGGGGAAAAGGGGGGGAGGGAAGAATCAGATTGTTTTATACTCGTTGCTTGCATCCAAATTCTAAATTTATATAAGATACTGTTAGTCTGTGCTTTTGTAACACAGAGACATCTGGTACATTGTTATAGAAGATTTCATTAGCTTGCTCATCTCAGTTCAGCATTAAAATATCTTACGCCTGTTCATGCCAGACCCTCTCAGTGTCCCAAATTTCTAGGGACAGTTCTGGATTTACAGAAGCTATCCCAGTTTCTGATTTGATCCTAGAATGTCCCACTTAGGATGTCCCTATTTTCATTGGAGAAATGTTGGATGGTACTCCGTGCCAATCACCCCCACCCTGCTTTTTTGCACTTTGGGATGGTGGTGTTGAAATTTCCAGCACAGCAAACCACTTGCATAATTGGCCAACAATAGAGAGACACTGCCCATGGGATATCTTCACTGTGTGCTGGACCAGAACATCCCTAGATATGCTTCAAGGCATCTCTACAACTGGGCCAATGTAAGCTTCTTAGTAGATGATCACACTGTTTAATCCTCTGAACAGAGACTCAGAAGACCAAGTCCATTGTAAGGAACCAATAGTTATATGTCAAATTAGCTGTGATCACCCAAATAGTTGACATAAAGGCAAACTCCTGCTGAAACTCCTGTGTCTGTGTGGAAACTTTCTCTGTGCATCCCTTTTCAATTCCCTCCTGGTTCTGGGAGACAGTGGTGCAGGAGAGGGTGGGGAGGCACACAGTCCTTCACTTGCCCGACCTGCCTCTTTCTCCTCCTCTCCTTACCCATCCTGTGCTCCACTTTCCAACTCTGAAGTTTCCCCTGCCTCTCATCCTTGCCTCCTGGTTGATACAGGTTCCCACAGACCACTGCTACCCTCTCCAGAGTCAGACTCCAGCCTCCATGTTCCCCGCGCAGTATTGGCTTGATCTGCATCTTCACAACTCTTCTCAAGGGGAAAGGATAGAATTCAGCAAAGGGGGTCAAGTCCCTGGGCTGGACCTAGCGCCCAGGCTGTAAGTTTCCAACCCTTGCTTTAAAGCCAGATGGGGGAGTGGTGGTGGTAAAAGGGAATGAAATACTAATAATACTAATACTACTACTACTAATAATTTATTATTTGTACCCCGCCCATCTGGCTGGGTCTTCCCAGCCACTCTGGGCGGCTTCCAGCAAACATTAAAATACATTAACACATCACAGATTAAAAACTTCCCTAAACAGGGCTGCCTTCAGGTGTTTTCTAAAGGTCATGTAGTTGTTGATCGCTTTGACCTCTGCTGGGAGGGCGTTCCACAGGGCGGGCGCCACTACCGAGAAGGCCCTCTGCCTGGTTCCCTGTAGCTTTGCTTCTCACAGTGAGGGAACCGCCAGAAGGCCCTCGGCGCTGGATCTCAGTGTCCGGGCTGAACGATGGGGGTGGAGACGCTCCTTCAGGTATACTTGAGAACCAGAGGACTTCGCCACACTAAATTGTCTCCAGTAGCAAAGTTCAGAACCCACTTTGCATTATTTTCCCATCTCAAATTGAGATCCGTACATCGGAAGACGAGAGGGGCTTGCTTACGCATGGAAGACAATCCGCTGAAGGGGACTGAGGCTTGTTGCCAAGTCCTTGCCTCAGATGTGTCAGGAGCAGAATCTGGGTTGCATCAGGGCAGCTGCTGCATTCACAACTTCTGTGGCAGTTCTGTTCCTGTGCTGCTAGGTTTTAACCACTTCTTTTCATATATATGTAGATGTACAAACAAACCACCATCTGCTCTAGTTTAAGTGCCCGTTAACAAGGTGAAGAGGTGGTGTTACTGAAGGGTTTCCTGCAGCGTTCACAGAGTGTGTTTAAAGATCGCTTCCTCGTGCTGTAATGCTTATATATCTCCTCACTAGCTAGCTTTCTATTTACTATCTACCATTAAGTTAAAACATACAGTCTTAATGCGAAAGGAAAACATTAAAATTCTAACTACTTACCACCTCTTTGCCAAGTGCTGCAGGGGGGAATTTCATGGTTTTCAGCGAGAGCACATGTTTAGTTAAACAGGGTTGCAGTTAACTTACTGAACATTTTTTAAAAAACCTTTCTTTCAAGCTGCCAGATCAGCATCACCCAAAACTCTGCAGTAAAGCCCTCTAATTTGCAGACACAACTGCTCCAGATTTAATAGAGTAACACTGCCCCCTGGCGTTACCTTTATTTACAGCAAGGACACCTCTCAGATGGGTGCCATTGCCATTCTAAGAGAACGACTGAGGCTTTACATGGTGAGTTCCGACACCTCTTTTTCTAGAAAAATAGCACTAGGTGCCTGCTCTTAAAACAGGTAATCACCCTTTATCAGAACAAATAAGAGTGAAGTCTGAGTTAAGGCACCGATGAAGACTTGCTCTACTCTCACAACAATGAGGGATCAGATGTGTTCTTCAAGCTGTTTGCCTTGGAATATTTAACATAGGTGCGCTGAACATTTGGTCCTCCAGATGTTGGTGAACTACAGCTCCCATCGGACCCAACAAGCATGAGCAATGGCTAAGGGCAATGTGAGTGGTGGCTCAGAAACATCTGGAGGACCAACAGTTCCCCACAGCTGATTTAACAGAAGGTCTAATAATAAGCCTTCTCCGCTGTTTCCCTAACATTTTAACTTTTAGCCTTGTTTATATGTTCATCTGTGTAGAATTGAACAAATGGAAGCTGAGGGGTGAAAGCGCTCTCCCTCCCTCCCTTCTCCCTCTCCCTCCCTCTCTCTCCCCCCCCTCTCTCTCTCTCTCTCTCTCTCTCTCTCTCTCTCTCACACACACACACACACAAACCATTTCTATGTAGTATGCATATAGGTTCAATTTGTGGAGACTGGGATGTGGGCAGTGGTTGTGATCTTAAGCCACATTCACACCATATGTTGAAAGCACTAGGATACCACTTTAAACAGCCATTATTCCCTCCAAAGAATTCTGGGAGATGTAGTTAAGGGCGCTGAGAGTTTTGCGCCAAGACCCCAGCGCACCCCCAAGGATAAATAAATACACACTGACACAGAATTTTAGTTTAAGGTTATTGGGCAAAAAAATTGGCCACAACTTTATTGATTACAGCAATGTGAGTGGTATTGGCTTAAAGGTAAAGGTACCCCTGACCGTTAGGTCCAGTTGTGGACGACTCTGGGGTTGTGGCGCTCATCTTGCTTTACTGGCCGAGGGAGCCGGCGTTTGTCTGCAGACAGCTTCCGGGTCATGTGGCCAGCATGACTAAGCCGTTTCTGGCGAACCAGAGCAGCGCACGGAAACGCTGTTTACCTTCCTGCCGGAGCAGTACCTATTTATCTACTTGCACTTTGACGTGCTTTTGAACTGCTAGGTGGGCAGGAGGTATTGGCTTAGGCATTGGCAATAACTCTATCTGACTCCTGCCCGCCTTGCAGGAAGTCTGGAAGGGTAAGCAACCAAACGAGGGAGCTCTGTCAATGGCAACTAACTGAAGCTCACCCCGGGGTTCCCGCTGGATCCTGGCATGGCTCTAGCCCCTCAAGCGGACTTTGGATGAGATCCAGACCCACGGATTCCTTTACTGGAATACTCTTGTACCTGGAGGGGCAGGTCATGGCCGCACCTACTTCTCTACCTGTGAAGAGAGAGAGAGAGAGACAGTTAAACTACTCTGGAAAATACCTTATTCTGCAGGCGGTGGATCCAACCCACTGAGGGCATGTCATTTGCAAACTGTTTCCCTTTGTATGTGGGAAACTGCGTTTGGCATATGAGTCAGGGGAAGTACCAAATATTTCATGAACAAAGTTCCTCTTTAACATCAAAGAATTTTTCTTCCTCCTCTTCTACAACTGAAGTGAAAGGAGTCAACAACATTTAAGGACAGCTTTGGCAAGAGAAACAGTAATTCGGGGCTGTATAGCAGGCTATGTTCCTTGATCTGATCTTATACCCACAGATTTGAGCTATTCGAATATTTCTTCTACACAGGCTATTTTTTAGTGCAGTTGGGTGGATGGATTGGAGTGGACAAAACCTCATGCACCACTCTATACTTGGTAAGGTAAAGGTAAACCTGGTACACAGTAGACAGTATATATTGCCAAACAATGACTTTGAATTGGAAAGTAACCAGTTATTACCAAATAACCGAAAAGAGCCTCTACTTTTAGGCTTTAGTCTGCTAAATTCACAGCAGCAGTCAGGCAGGGTGAAATATTGGAGTATTGCTTTTCAGTTAAGGGAAAATAGGAAGCTTACATTCAAGATTAAATTAGTCAGCACAAGTCCACAGCACTGCAACTAGAAGGAAGCAGACTTAATTCTGAACCTCAAGAGGAACTTGCTGAATGTGATTACTTTTTTTCAGTGGAATAGGGACTATGACTCAGGAGCTTGCTATTGAAGAAGTGGAAAAACAAAGCAGTTGGGAACTGTTTCTGACCTTACAAATTCTATTACAAATATCTGGTTTATAATGCAGCTCAAGTAGCTGTTGGACCACATTTGCTCTAACAGAAACCTAAGTTCCAGTTGCAAAAGCCGCACTGTAGCTTATGTTTCATTCATAATCTATATCGGGGGTCAGCAACCTTTTTCAGCCGTGGGCCGGTCCACCGGCCCTCAGACCATGTGGTGGGCCGGACTATATTTTTTTTGGGGGGGAGGGGGGAATGAACGAATTTGTATGCCCCACAAATAACCCAGAGATGCATTTTAAATAAAAGCACACATTCTACTCATGTAAAAACACCAGGCAGGCCCCACAAATAACTCAGAGATGCAGTTTAAATAAAAGGACACATTCTACTCATGTAAAAACACTCTGATTCCTGGACCGTCCGTGAGCCGGATTGAAAAGGCAATTGGGCCACATCCGGCCCACGGGCCTTAGGTTGCCTACCCCTGATCTATATGGACACTTTCAAATGCCAAGTTTAATTAGCAGAAATTGGTTTATTGTTCTTTAACTCAGCCTTTCTCAACTTTCGGTCTCAGTTGTTGTTGGACTACAACTCCCATCATTCCTTGCTAGGGGGATGGTGGGAATTGTAGTCCAAGGAGATCTAGGGACCCAAGGTTGAGAAAGGCTGATTTAACTGGTATAGTCAAGCTTTATTTTATTTATTATTATTTTAGTAAACTAAACTGGTTTATAATGCTACAACCTATACAGTACTACAACGAAGGATGGGTATAGGAAGCACCTGGTTCTCTGTACAGCTTTGTCTTCCAGGGTTTAGGACTTGGGTATCTGAAGGACCACTTAGTTCTGTACAAACCTGTCTTCCTATTATGATTATTATCCTCCTGCATGCTCCAAAATCCCCTAATATATGCTTAGATGGACCAAAGAGAGGGTCCTTTAAGTGGCAGCAGTACAGGTACCATTTTGGGCAAAGCAAACGTATTGCAATTTGAAGGAAGAGAAAACTCCCCATGCCTCCAGGATCTCACATCCATTATTTAATAACTGATCAATTAATCTTTTGCACTGATCGTTTCTAATGGAAACCAGGAGCTAGCATACCAACAGCATGTAATAATCAATTTTAAAAGAGAAAACAACAGCAGCACACATGGAGAGAACGGTGTAATGTTAGACACCCAAGGAAATTAACTGCAAGAAGCCAACTTTGACTTCTCTTATGATCTGGTGACTGTAAATTCTTGCAAAGTAGCTAGGGAAACAAGGCTTCCCAAGCAGGCAGCTTGGAGCACTCCTGCCTAAGATTTACAGTTGCCATTCCCCTGATACTTGTAGCTTTATTTAAAAGACAGGAACTTCAGCTTTAACTTTTATATGTTTACGCAGGAAATCTGTGGCAGAGACATCAGTGAAATGCACGTTCCCATCCTAACAGCTGCACAACCTTGATCTGTATGTGCCCAGACCTTACACTACATGGTAAAAGTTTTCCTCCTCAAATCCTAGGGGTATTGGAAGCTTCAACTGAAGTCAATGTGCAAAGTCGTATCTGTAGTGGCTGTGAGAAAAAAAGAGAGATCAGCTTACACTTTGGAGATGGGATTCAAACACAGTTACTTTGCTCAGTGCCAGCATACTGGTCTGTGTTTGTATCTGCTGTTCGCCATTTACTCTGAGCTTCCTTTTTGGATCTGGATGTTTGGTTCATGAATAGTTTTGAATAGATGCAGGTTTTATAGGGTTTTATTCCCCCCCCAATTAATTTAATTTTGATATTATCTTCTGCTGATTTGTTTGAGAGGCTCAGACTCCACCATTCCAATTTTTAGGAGGATGTGATTCAGGACTTAGTAATCCATAAATTACTCTCTCATATTTTATTCATATATTCTTTTGACTCTTATATTTCTGTTATTGCAGAGTTTGTATATTTCCATCATTTCTGTGTTTTGATTTAAATGTATTATATTCTTGGTCTGATTCTGATCCCTTTTGGATTACAACCAGTAGCTCACCAAAGCAAAATTTATTTTCATCTCCCACTCTTGCTGTCCTGCCATTTATTAATAAAACCGGGTGGTTGGGAACTTTAGGTTAGATTACTGCAATGCGTTATACATAGGGCTGACTCTGAAGACGGTTCAGAAACTTCAGCTGGTGCAGAATTCAGTGGCCAGGTTGCTCACCGGAGCAAGACGGTTTGAGCAGATTACACTGATCCTGGTCCGACTGTAAAAAAACAGGTAAAGGAACCCCTGACCATTAGGTCCAGTCGTGTCCGACTCTAGGCTTGCGGAGCTCATCTCGCATTACTGGCCGAGGGAGCTGGCGTACAGCTTCCGGGTCATGTGGCCAGCATGACTAAGCCCTGCAGCGGTTCCTATTTATCTACTTGCACTTTGACGTGCTTTCGACCTGCTAGGTTGGCAGGAGCAGGGACCAAGCAACGGGAGCTGACCCTGTTGCGGGGATTCGAACCGCCAACCTTCTGATCAGCAAGCCCTAGGCTTTGTGGTTTAACCCACAGCGCCACCCGCGTCCCTGTACTGTACTGGTCCGACTGAACTGGTTACCAATTAGTTTCCGGGTCCAATTCAAAGTGCTGGTTTTGACCTATACAGCCTTAAACGGCACAGGACTGCAATACCTCAAGGACCGCCTCTTTCCATATGAACCTACCCAGACCCTGAGATCATCTTCTGAGGCCCTTCTTCATGTGCCTCCTCCTCGAGAGGAGGGTGGCAACACGAGAACCGGTCTTCTCTGCAATGTCTCCCTGTCTATGGAATGCTCTCCCCAAGGAAGTTTGCCTGGCGCCTTCATTATACACCTTTAGGCACCAGGCAAAAACGTTCCTTTTCAACCAGGCCTTTGGTTGATCTGATTTATATCCTATGCCCTTTTAAAATGTTTTTTTTGGGGGGCGGGGCTATTGGGTTGTTGTTGTTATTTTTATTAGGTATTTTGCGATTTTATATCTTGATTTTATTCTGTGAACCGCCTTCAGACCACCGGGTGTAGGGTGGTATATAAATTCAATTAATAATAAAAATAACTTCTCCTTGCTGATGTAATGCATTATTCCACCATGACAGCTAATGTTGCTCTTGTGGAGGATCAACGAATGAGCGTTTTAAAAGCTGAAGTTGGAGGAGTAATAAACCTGTTCAAGCCCTTATAAAAGTATGTCACAACATCCACGTTAGTCATTATTATTTTTATTAGTTGCTGTTGCTCTTTCCTTGTTAGTGTTGCCTCAGTGGACAGCAATGTGACCCCCCCCCCCGCTCTGCTTCCATAAACTCCCCCTTCATAACACCACCAATTAATCACTCCATCAGGTGCAATGTCTACTAGCCATCACTGTGTTTTTGGACAGTCTAGGAAACCCAGAGGCGTAGCCAGCCCAGGTGGTACCCGGGGCGGAATTTTTTTTGTCACCCCCACCACCACTTTGCCAGGGCACTGGCAGAGCTGCACCCAGTGGCATAGCAAGTCACCCCCACCCCCCCAAAATGATGGTGCCACTTTGCGAGGTGTGGGGTTTTTTTTGTGTGTGTGTCTATTATCTCTTTTTTCAATAAAGTTAAAATTAATTTAAAAAAAATAAAAATAAAAATAAAAAAATAAAGAAGTGTCACCCCCTCTGATGGTGCCACTTTGTGAGGTGTGGGGGGTTGTGTGTGTGTGTGTGTGTGTCTATTATCTATTTTTTCCAATAAAGTTTAATTTTTTTTAAAAAAAATACATTTAAATTTTTTTTTTAAAGTGTCACCCCCCTCTGGGGTGGAACCCGGGGCGGCCCGCCCCCATCGTCCCTCCTTGCTATGCCCCTGAGGAAACCACAGAATTTCCCCCCCTGCATGCTATGTATAGTAATATTGTAGAACCAGCCCCCTATATTGCTTCATGTCCACAGCACTGTTCCTGTGCTGCTTTTACTGGAGATTGCAATAAAACCTGTGAGAATGAGAGAGTGTGATGTTCTCAACTGAAGGCAATAAATCAGGAACAAACGTTAGGAGTGAACTGGAGGACATAAAGTACAGAAAAGATGGAAAACTCAGGTGTCTCTTGTTAAGAAAAAAAGAAAAGAGGAAGAGTTATTCTTTCCAAGCACTTCCTTGAGACAACAGTATTGATATTTCTGAACCCAAGTAACACCAGTCAATAGCAGCAATTACTTGCTAGCATGAGATTCCGAAGGGGAAGAGAAGGTTAATGTTCAAATAGAAAAATGTTCAGACACCAATAATCACTTTGTAAAACCATAATTGTAGCTTCAGTTACAGTGCTACATAGGAGTTTCCTGAACAAGGAGTTTCTGTTTTATTTTAAATGGTGGCAATTTTGACTCCATGATTAATTCTATTCAGTATTTTGAAGAAGTTGGAAAATCCCATGGCTGCACAGACAGAGTTTTCCCATTAATAATGCGTTGATTATCTCAGAGCCGCACCTTTCATTTTATCAGATAAACAAGTTCTGTGATCTGAAACTTAGCGCAAGAAATGCAAGAATTTTCGCCGGCTCCCGGCCAATAAAGCAAAATGAGCGCCGCAACCCCAGAGTCGGACACGACTGGACCTAATGGTCAGGGGTCCCTTTACCTTTACCTTTATGCTGCCCTACATCCGTAGATCTCAGGACAGTTCACAACATAAAAATTCAAGATGAAAAACACTAAATATATAAGAAAAGTAAGAACAAAAACAAACCAATAACCACCCCTCCCACAAACAGATTTAAAAGGTTTATTTTTAAGATACTGTCTTCAGTTCAGAAAAATTATATGAGGCCCTCTATGTTTACTATATGTGGTAGTCAACTATGTTTTACTCAAGAGAGAGCCAGTGTGGTGTAGTGGTTAAGAGCAGTAGACTCGTAATCTGGGGAACCAGGTTCGCGTCTCCGCTCCTCCACATGCAGCTGCTGGGTGACCTTGGGCTAGTCACACTTCTTTGAAGTCTCTCAGCCCCACTCACCTCACAGAGTGTTTGTTGTGGGGGAGGAAAGGGAAAGGAGAATGTTAGCTGCTTTGAGACTCCTTAGGGTCCTAAAGCGGGATATCAAATCCAAACTCCTCCTCCTCCTCCTCTTCTTCAAGAGTAGGTGCATTGAAATTAATGGACCTAACTTGGTCATATGCATTCATTTCAATGGGTCCACTCTGAGTAACAATTAGTTGAATACAATTAAGAGTGCATTTATCCTTTCCACAAGCAATTGTCACCTATGCCTTCATAACCTTGAGGCTTAGCCACTGAAATACATTATAGTGCTTCTGATAACCACTCTGATATTGACCTTGGAGTTTGCTTAGAAGCTGTAGCCTATACCTTTGTAAGTAAGTATACTATTACTTTCTGACATTTCAGGAACAAGTTATACTGGGCTCCAGCATCCAAACTGCTTTCTTTCTTGAAAGCCCTAGGGGCACCCTGAGAATGCTGATCACAAACTAAATTCTAGACACAAATCATACCGTGTTTTCCTGGAAAGAAGACATACCCCGAAAATAAGCTGTAGCAGGGGAGCGCAGCTATCGTATACCCTTGACCGAAGAACGGTACACACTCCTTCAATCTGGGAGGGTCGTCCTCTTCCACCGAGCGCACAGCTTCGGGAGGGACGCACATGGAGCGGTGAGGGAGGAAGGGGACACCCGCCTAGCCAGCCAGATCAGCCGAATCAACCCTGGCGATCAATGGGGTGACAGATGTCGCAGCCAGATCGCCCTCACATCAAAATATACGACAAGAAGAGGAGGAGCCCTTTACGCAGCGTTCATAGATTTCAAACAAGCATTTGACCTAATACCACGTGCCAGACTCTGGGAAAAACTTGGTGCCTCAAATATGGACAGACGCCTATTGTGCCTCATTCGCAAATTGTATGAAAACACCCGCATCCGAGTAAAGTGTGACCGGCAGGGCCACCTCTCTAAAGAAATCCAAACCCATCATGGCGTCAAACAAGGATGTGTTCTGGCTCCGATTTTATTCAATCTTTATATCAATTCTCTTATAGATAATATGGAAAAAGTAAATGCCCACCCACCAAAGTTGGTGGATACACCTCTCCCAGCCCTTTTATATGCAGACGATGCCGTCTTACTCTCCTTCTCGGAAGTTGGCTTAAGAAAACTCTTAAGATCTCTTACCGATTTCTGTAAAACTGAACAACTAACAATAAACTACAGTAAATCAAAAGTTATGGTGTTTTCTAAGAAAAGAAGGAGACACAGATGGAGAATTGGAAATCGCCAGATCGAACAAGTAACAACTTTCAAATACCTAGGAATAACCTTCCAGGATAAGGGCTTATGGTCCCACCATCTTAAAAACACCATCATAAATGCCCATAGATCTACCAAAGCCATCATGAGATTCTTCTATGGGAGCGGAGGCCAATACATACCAGCAGCCCTGCAAGTATTCGCTGCAAAAATACTAACACAAATAACATTTGGCTCACAGATCTACAGCCCACTAAATTATGATTCCCTAGAATCACTCCAAACCAAATTCTATCGTGGCCTGCTGGGCATCCCCACGTGCGTGCCCAACACAGTGATCCGTCTGGAGGTTGGGCAAATCCCTGTCAGCGCCAGGATATGGATATTGAAAATCCACTACTGGTTAAAACTTATCTTCTTTCCCATCGGGCTGGCACCCCAAACTCTTATCGACTCTTACCATTCCAAATGGAAAGCCTCATTATATGAGAAGCTAAGAGAGTTGGGCTTTTCGCCTCAATCTCTGTTAATGACAGGCTACGAGAGAGCAAGAGAAAGCATTCGCCAACGAATTTGGGATGTCGAATTCCAACGTCATACGAGTGATGCAAACAAATATCCAATTATAAAGGACAACGGAAGAGGTTTCTCCCCAGCTAAATATTTGGCAAAACTACAAATACCCAAATACAGACAGGCATTCACCCTTGCCAGACTCAACGTATTACCGTCCGCCCTTTTACAGGGAAGATTTGCAGGCAGACCGTATATTGAACGAACTTGCCCTTGTGGCTTACCTGAGGTGGAATCTATTGCCCATGTTTTACTAAGCTGCCGCTTTTATAATGATATACGGCGAGTTTTTATTTCCCCCCTTATACAAAATGTCCCAAATGAATCTCTGCGCCTTAAATGTCTTGTTGAAGACACAAATCCCGAGATCACAATGAAAGTGGCCAAATATTGCGCAGCAGCTATAAAATTTAGGGAACAAGCGCTGTCACTGACACGATCGAGACAAAATGGCGGCCTCTAACCATAACCACAAGCCCGATTCCCAATATATGCGTGGCAAACGCTGCAGCACACCTAAACTCATATGTTTTACTTTGATCGGTAATTTTTAATGTGTTCTGTGTAACTTTTTATCTATTGGTCTATGACCGTTAAATAAAGAATGAAAGAATGAATGAATAAGCTGTAGCAGGATTTCTATGCATTCGCGCAATATAAGCCATACCCCGAAAATAAGACATAGTGATGCGGCGCCTCCCTTAAAATGGCCTGGATAGGCGTGGCTATGCAGCATACCGACGCGGAGCGGTTAAAATAAGACATCCCCTGAAAATAAGCCATTGTCTTATTTTCGGGGAAACACGGTAGGTACCATCTATGCCTTATTCAGATCTGAAAGACTTAGCAGGTATGTTCTCCGTTAAGTCATTTTAGAAAAGCAGTTGCAGTCTGCTCTGTATCTCTGTGGTCTCCCAGAGACAGATCCTTGACATCTTTCAGGAAAAATAGTTTAGTCCTAATACTGTTGATTTTAATTATTATATATTATTTTAAATAATATTTTGCTTGTAAGCCATCCAGGGGGATATTTATTGATGACACCTCTCTCTCTCTCTCTCTCTCTCTCTCTCTCTCTCTCTCTCTCTCTCTCTCTCTGTTATTTAAGGTGCCTCAAGAATGGAGTAGACAGAGAAACAGCAATTCTATAAGCTGATAATGCCATCTTGTGGCACTTCCCTTGAAAAACACTGTGAATAATTGGCAAGATTACCTGAGTTTGACATAAGAATAAATTGTAAAGGTAAGGGGAAAAGCATTATTAATCAATAGAAATTTCTCTCTGGTAGAACTTGGGTATGGAAGATAAATAAGAGAGGAAGATAAGGGACATTGCACATTTATAATATTATTAATAGGGGCTGCACTCCTGCTTGCTTCTCATGCCAACTCCCTACACATTAACCCCCTCAAGTTTCCCCCTCAAGTTTCACCTTCACCTTCTGAAGCCCCTTCCCTGTTGTATTTTGCACCACTGCTTTGCACTCATTTTCACTTTCACGCCCATGCCTCCTCCTCCTTTTGTAAAACTACCATTGCACACAAACTACCCCCATGGTAAACTTCTGCATCGTCATCCTCCCATGCATTGCAACTACTAAGCACCTTTGCCACCTTCCATGAAGCCACTTTCCCCTCCTATTCTGATTTTATCATCATAATCAATTAAATTTGTATACCACCCTATGCTTGCAGGTCTCAGGCACTTCACGAGATAAAATCACAATATAAAAAATAAAAACAAGAACAACCCAATAATCCCTCCATTCTCCCCAACACATTTTAAAAGGGCATTAGATGTCAATCAGCCACAGGCTTGGATAAAGAGGAATGTCTTTGTCTGGTGCCTAAAAGTGTATAATGAAGATGCCAGGAGACCCTCCCTGGGGAGAGCTTTCCACAAATAGGGAGCCACTCCAGAAAAGTCCCGTTCCCATGTTTGCCACCCTCTAGACCTCTCGTGGAGGAGGCACACAAAGAAGGGCCTCATTTGATGACCTCAGGGTCTGGGTAGGTTCATATGGAGAGAGGCGGTCCTTGAGGTATTGAGGTCCTGAGCCGTTTAAGGTTTTATATGTCAAAACCAGCACTTTGAATTGGGACCAGAAGCTAATTGGTAGCCAGTGCAGTCAGACCACGATTGATGTAATATGCTGAAACCGTCCTGCCCTGGTGAACAACCTGGCCACTGAATTTTGCACTAGCTGAAACTTCTGAACAGTCTTCAGAGGTAGGTAATGCATTGCTGTAATCTAACCCTGAGGCTAGCAGAGCATAGACAACAATAATTATTAATCTATCCCTGTTCAGATAAGGGTGCAGCTGGGCCACCAGCAGAAGCTAATGGAAGGCCCTCTGTGCCACTGAGGTCACCTGAGCCTCAAGTGACAGCAATGGATCCAGAAGTACTCCCAAACTGCATACTTGCTCCTTCAGAGAAAGTGTAACCCCATCAAGGACAGGCAAACACCCAGCCATCTGGTCCAGGGAACCAGTCACTCAGTCTTATCTGGATTGAATTTTTGTTTATTTGCTCTCATCCAGTCCATTATCGAGGCAAAACACCGGTTCAGCACTTCCACTGCCTCACCTGCAGATGTAAAGGAGAAGTTGAGCTGAGTCTCATCAGCATATTGCTGACAACGTACTCCAAACCTCCAGATAACTTCACTTAGTGGTTCTATGTTGAACAGCATTGGGGATAGGATTGAGCCCTGCAGAACCCCACACTGAAGGCTCCACTGGGCTGAAAAACATTCCCCAAGCAACACCCTCTGGAAAGAACCATATAAGTAGGACTGGAACCACTGCAAAACGGTGCCACCCATCCCTAACTTGGACAGTCACTCCTGAAGGATACCATGGTCCATCAAAAGCCACTGAGGGGTTGAGAATTAACAGGGACACATTTCCCCTCCCTCCCAACAAAGGTCATTATACAGGGTAACCAAAGCAGTTTCTGTGCCAAAACTGGGCTTAAACCCCAATTGAAATAGATCTAGAAAGCCACTTTCCTCCAAGAGCACCTGGATCTGGTCTGCAACCACCTGCTCCAATATGTTTGGCAGCAGCTTGGCTGCAGGAGTTGTGGAAGGAAGCATACAAGGTGCCTTCAAACCACCTTAAGGGCTCCACTCAGGATTTGTATAGGGTTTATTCCTTAGCCTTTTTTGGTTTCGTCTGCTCAATTCACTGGAGCCTGCTTATGCATGCAGGGAAAGTCCCTATTTCACTAAGGGTTTGAGACCCATTGGCTACCCTCACCTGGTTTAGCTGGTCAGTCAAAGCTGTTGCTGGGGTATGGCCACTGTTGCATGCTGACAGCTTCTAGGAGCCACAGGTGAGAGCTGAGTGCAGGGTGGGAATCAAAGGTGGACAAACTACCCCAAAAGGAGCACGACATGTCCCCTACCAAAGGTGGTACTCCTCCCCTAACACTTCACACATCCCAAAGAAATAGGTAGCCCGTATATTAAGAGAAGAGTTGTATACCCAAGTTGATGAGCCCTAGATAGGTCTCTGGCAGCTTCATTTTGGACCAATATTTTGAAAGGCAGGCCCACATAGAATGCACTGCAGTAGACCAGCTTAGAAGTAAATATGAGTGATTGGTGCCAGGTCCAAGTCCTGTTAAAAAGGTTGCAACTAGCAGACCAGACACACCTGTACAAGCAAACTTTATTCTCTGACTTGCAAAACGGAATGCAATTTCATTCCAGCTATCTATATATCCGGACTACAATTCTGAGATTTTCACACTGAGCAGCAATTTACAAGCGCACTACTACATACTGAGAGCTCCACACCAAGCAGATGGTTGGCATGATCACCTTTAGAAACACTGATTACCAACTGGTGTGAAGCTGGTGTGGGGTTGCTTGGAATCATTCCTACAAGAAGTGATTGGTGAGTTGTCAGAGCTGGCAGGACAAACCATCTGTTTGGTGCTGAACGCAGCCCAATCTAGCAAAATAAGCTACGTGTACAGGCCTAGAACTGGAACTCTTTCCCTGTATAACATGCCTTGCAGAAGATCTGATCAGGAAGTGGGATCTGTGTTTCCTGAATAATAATAATAATAATAATAAACTTTTATTTATACCCCGCCCTCCCCAGTCAGAAACCGGGCTCAGGGCGGCTAACAATCATAAAAACCTCAATAAACTACAAACAATCAATTAAAACACCGAAATTAAAATACAATATAAAATTCCAATTTTAAAATGTCACCTCATATTAGGCAGTCCACCAACAGGCCAACAGAATAACATAACAAGGCAATTAAACTCCACCCAACCCAAAAGCTTGGCAAAACAGTTCAGTCTTGCAGGCCTTGCGAAAGGATACCAGGTCCTGCAAGGCCCTCGTCTCCTGTGGCAGACTATTCCACCATGTTGGGGCTATGACCGAAAACGCCCTGGCCCTAGTAGTTGTCAACCTGATATCCTTATGGCCCGGGATCTCCAGGATATTATTATTTGAGGACCTCAAGGTCCTACCCGGGGCATACCAGGAGAGGCGGTCCCTTAAGTACGAGGGTCCTAGGCCGCGTAGGGCTTTAAAGGTCAAAACCAGCACCTTAAACCTGATCCTGTACTCCACCGGGAGCCAGTGCATTCTGCACTCGCTGGAGTTTCTGGGTCAGCCTCAAGGGCAGCCCCGCATAGAGCGAGTTACAATAATCTAGTCTGGAGGTGACCGTCGCATGGATCACTGTGGCCAGGTCAGGGCGAGAGAGGTAGGGGGCCAGCTGCCTAATACGGCGGAGATGGAAAAATGCCACCTTTGCTGTAGATCCCTTTCAGGTTTGGATCACCTCTTATTAAGTCTAATCCACAGTGACAGGAAAGTGGATTTTTAAAAAAATTATCTTGCTGGAAAACAACAGATCTTCCAGTTCTTCTGGGTTTTCTTGGACTTTGCCAATGCCCTTGTTCCACAGTTATGGGGGCCAAGCCACCAAGAATGCCTTTGAGCATATTCAATATGTTCTTACTTGGTGTATGGAGATAAGCACAGATATAACTTTTAGGTGTGCTTAAAGCTTGTAAAGGAACGTGATAAAAGGATACAACTTTTCATTAAAAACAATTTAAATTAAAAATTAACAACAGCAACAATATTTCATCATCAACATATTGATCAGACCCAGTGTCACCACCAAGTATAGATGGAGGCTGCCTATTGGGGCAAAGGGGGCACTGCCCCACCAACCTCAGTCTGCCCTCAGCTGCTGTCAGGTGTGGAGAGTCCCCCTCTCCCATTGGTAACATCACAGATAAGAATTAATGAGCAGCTGATAGATTGATAGTCCTTTTATTTCAGATTAATGTTGCAAGCACAAATATACAGCTCTCCGCAAGGAGGGCAGTTGGCTACTCTAAATCCTGCTTCTGACTTCCGCAGCAGGTAAGGAGCCAATGGGAAGTTCCTCCCCCCCTTCTGCCTCCTTTGCTCTCTGATATGTTCAGACCTCTGAGTCCATAGTGGTGGGGGGAGGTCCCGCACACTCTCAAGTGACATCTTGATTAGCTGCCCCCTCCTTTCTGGCTCCCTTATCATTATCTTGTAACTGGGTAACTCCTCCCTAAGCTGTTCAGCTTCTGTCTCTCTCTCTGCTTCTGGACATGCTGTGGACAAGCGGGGGGGGGGGGTGACTCTTCATCCTCCAGCTCTCCATCAGAGAGAAGCTGGTCTGCCATAGAATGCATTCCCCAGTCCTCGTCTTCAGACCATTCCCTGACAGCTGCCCCCCACTTGCCTGCCTTCTTACTCCTATCAGCTTCCTCATACATCTTGTTTTTGCCCTAAGAGAAGGAGATGGATGGAGACAAATCTAGAATTGGCTGACGTCCTCTATCATTGGTTTTTGGCTCCACCTGCTGTTGACCTCTGTTTTCTGCCCTACAGCTCCCAGTGGGCACCAACCTCCACTGATCACGATCCCTGTCTGTCTTACCCGTGAAAGTCATGAAACAGGGTCCTCAATGCCCTTTCAGTCCTGAAACTTGGTTATGAGCTCCTGGAAAAGGCACTCCTGATAAGAGCAGCTATTGAAGGTATAGGCATGGCAACCTCCTTTCATGCTGTCTCCAGGAGAACAATATGCCTGTAGCCTTTCTACAAAGATACGGTCCGTTATGAGATATATCGAGTGGACCAGCTGTGCTTCCAGGCCTAGAATGTTGGTTTGGAGTCAGCTCAGTTTGGCAACAGGTTTGTTATGACCTGAGAGCTGTTCAAGGGATTTTTATGAATTGGCAGTTTCATCCAGCAGCTTTGTATCACACAGTTGCAACTGGCCCTTTCTGAATTGTGTGGACTCAACTCAAAAGGTCCCAAGTGGTGTCCCTTTAACAGCAGATCTGAAGTACGTAGACAAAAGCAGCTTATCTGGAAAGCATGGACCACTACTTCTGGTTTCAAAGATAAGTGTCCATTCCAGAGAGGCACTCTGATGATACAGGGAAGAAAACAAGCAAGTGTCTCTCGGAGACAACAATTCTACTGCTTCCATTTGTGGGGCACCATTTCTCTTCACAAAACAATGGCTTACGGAGCATTCCTCTAGGTTCGAAGCCTGGCTAGTGAAATGGAGACTCAAATTTGCTCAGCATCTGAGACTCTCAACCTCACACTTTGAATTCAGAAGAAGAATCACCATCAATTTATAAAGCAGAACAAAAAATAAAAATAAAAATGGCCTCCTTAAATGTATGCATGTATATATATTATTTAGGCCACACTTTTCATTATTTACAGCAAGGCGGTATACAATGTACAAAACTGCAGTAAGATTAATAAAAAAAAACTAGTTGGGAAAAAGAAAGGTGTTTCAAAGGCCTGTCAGAATAACCGAGTTTTGAGGAGAAGTCTAAAGGTTCTTCTTTTGTCCTGCCACTTTGTCCTGCTGTTTACTGCTGAATCAGAATGAACACCAATGGGGTTTTTTTTGTGGGTTGTTCCAGTTAAGCAGTAAACATCAGGTTTCCCCAGGGAAAGCGGCGAGATGAAACTAAAACTTCTTGTACCCATAACTAGAAACCATGGGGCAAACAGAAGTGTTGATGAGCCCTAAAAGTAGGCAGGGATGATTTCTGCCAAGCTTCTAGTGGCAGGCAGTTCCACAGGGCCTGCCGCACTAAAGGCTCAGTCCCAAGTAAAGGATGCTTGAACATCAGGGGCATGAGGAACCACCAGAGGATCTCAGTGATCGAGGTGGTACGAAAGAAATCAGACAGTCCTTAAGGCATACATTGTTTAGAGCTGTACACTGTTTGCTGGCAGGAAAATGACAGGCACCATTTTGCCATATATTACTGGAGGAATTACTATGGGCGTGGTTGAGTCTACCGAACATATCCTTCTGTCTTGTCCTCTCTATGTAGAACTTAGGCAAAATCTTATTACTCCACTTTTACGTCAATCTAGCTTTCTACCCAGAGAAAGACAGGTTTTATATTTACTGAATAATATTACTAGAAATACAGCCTCCCTGGTGGCTAAATTTCTTTTTTTAGCTTCTAAGCATCACAATATTTTAATTGATTGTATTGATATGGGGCTATTTGTTTAGTTCCATTCTATTGTGGATTATGTTTCCTTTTTTCAAAGTTCTCTCAGATGTTTTTAATTCTGTACAAATGTATTCTTCTGACTGACAGCCGAATAAAAGAATGATGATATTACTGGAGGAATCGAAGTTCTCCAACAGCTTTTTTGGGGGGGTGGGGCACTAAATTTACCCACACCTCTTTCTTGTGTTGGTTGTAGTGCAGTTCTGACAGCATAAGCGCACACACAAGATGACTGGAAGCACAGGAAAATTGGTATTAGTGATACAGTTAGAAAACTTAGCTGTAAAATGTCTTCTAGTAATTATTTGTTATGGAAGATCTATGCAGTAGTGATGGATAACTAACCATAAAAGATGGTAGGAAGGGGCAACCGTAACTACCATAGCTACCTATTCCTATGGAATGTGATGTACTTGACATGCCGTGGTAACAAAATCTGTTCATTTAACAAATGTCAATAGCAAGATAATAATAAGAATTTTTTTAAAAAAACTAGCTGAAATTACCAATTTAAAAAATCTAGTTAAAATTGCTATATCAAATCAATGTATATTGTGCTGTAATTAGTAACCAAAAACTGAACTTCTTGGCTTTTACCTGCTAAACACCATAAATATATGTTGTGACATTTCATGATGCAGAGATGCTATCCACCACATGATGGTGCTAACAGAACACAGAAAGCAAACAGACGCTGTGTATCATCAAGCCTGTGGTAACCGTTGAAGCGTTCATGGTTTTTGTGGTTTAACCCAATTGTGATCAAAGTGATAAAAGATAGACTTTCATAATCATGTCAAGCAGACACACGAACTGGGATTGATTGCAGAATATTCCCGTATATACACATACACTGTAAGGGCAGAATTACTGTACTTAAAGGAAATATGTGGCAGGTAGGTTGTTTCCCTACATCTGAAGCAATGTGGCATAACAAAGCACAGAAGTGAAGTCTCTCAAAGAAAAGGCGGGGAGGATTGGAGATCGTGAATCTGACCACCCTATGCATGGAACCTGATTTCCTCCCACCAAACCTGGTCAGAATCCTGGATAAATTAAAACCACGGCTGATTTCCCAACACCAGAGCTGAGAAATCCTGGGACAGATGATATAATAAAACAAATGGTGTATCTGACCATGTGCAGAGTGCATTTCCCTCAACACAGAAGTGGCCACAATCAGACCCCAAACATCTGGAATTAAGGATTAGTTCCCTTATTGCTTCCTGTAGACTGAACATTGTAATTTTTTCCCCTTGCATAAATCTGGTTTATAAATGCTGCTGCCATTGGGTATTTATCAGTCACTCATATTCCCCCCCCCCTATTTAACAGGCTTCCTCTTTCTTCTCTGTTTTCAGCTTCTGAAACCTGCTTTTAGCTTTGTTCCTGCCTATTCTTCTGTATATCACTTGGAAAGACAGGCAAACTAATACTGGTATACTGGTACTGGATGAAGCAAAGATCACCAGTGTCGAAGCAATGGTTCTTCAACATCAACTTTGTTGGACTGGTCATGTTGTGTGGATGCCTGATGATTGTCTTCCAAAGCAACTACTCTATTCCGAACTTAAAAATGGAAAGCGTAATGATGGTGGGCAACAAAATAGGTTTAAAGACTGTCTCAAGGCAAATCTTAAAAAATGTAGTATAAACACTGACAACTGGGAAACACTGGCCTGCAAGTGCTCCGGTTGGAGAACAGCCTTTACCAAAGGTGTCATGGGCTTTGAAGACACTTGAACTCAGAACGCAAGGGAGAAGCGTACTAAGAGGAAGGCACGCTTGGGAAATCCACACCGTGATCAACTCCTGCCCAGGAACCAATGTCCCCACAGTGGAAGGATGCGTGGGTCCAGAACTGGCCTCCACAGTCACTTACTGACTCCTTGTTATAACCGTGTTTATGGAAGACAATCTTTCTCGGCTACGAGTGCTCACCAAAGAAGAAAGAAGAAGCTCTTCTCTTTACCTTATTGGTACAGATGACCACTCCATTCCCTGTCTGCAAGTCTCCTTCCCCTTGAAGTTCTCTGCCATTGGCAGGGCTGGCACAGTACATTTTGGCACCTGAGGTGAACCACAAAATGGCATTTCACACCAGGGGAGAAGGGGTGAGTGAAGATCTACATTGAGAACAAGGAGGGGTGGACATCAAATCAACCATACTCAATGGCTGAAGTGGAACTCAAAGGCTGTCACAGGGTGGGGGGGGGGAGCAGTGGCGTAGCAAGGTCAGGTGGTACCTGGTGCGGAAAATTTCTTGCCACCCCCTCCCACATGGAAATTATTAAAGGAAGGAAAAATAAGATACTTAAAGTTGCAAGTGTTATTTTCTGGTTTATTTACTTAACATTGTGAGCATAAGCACTCAAAGCACCTTTTTTCGCGATGGGAATTTCTTATTTTAAAACCACATATTTTTGCCCCCTCAGTGATGACACCCGGGGCGGTCCGCACCCACCACAACCCCCTTCCTACGCCACTGGGTGGAAGGGGTCCACTCTGAATCATGCCAGTCAGGTACAGACCCCAGTAGATCTCAGAGGGCAGCTTCCCCCACTTCCTCCCTAGGGGCGGGAGGAGACCAGCAGTGCCTCCTATTTGCCAAGAGGCCGCTGTAGTGGAGGCAATGGAGAGGGCTGCTGAGGTAGCAGCAGATCTGGCCTCCAAGGATCATGCCACACCCATTACTGCCACTGTGGCAGTAGCAGCAGTAGCAGCAGTAGCAGCAGCAGCAGCAGCAGACAATGCATTATGTAGAGGACTGAGCTGCTGTTACTGTGGATCCTGCCACCTGAAGTAGGGTTTACATGCACACATGGGTAATGAAACACGTGGAGAGAGAGAGAGAGAGAGAGAGAGAGAGAGAGAGAGAGAGAGCAGCTACTGTGGTGGCAGTAGCCACCTCATCACCAACCCTACCCGATCGCCAGCCCACCTGTACTGAGACCTTTGATGGATGCTGTAGAGTCTAGAGAGGAGTCAGTAACCACAGCAGTCAGCAGCTGAAAAAGCAAGCTATTGAAACCTTGGCTGCAGCTCATGCTTCGTAAGGAGAAATCCTAGCCGTGAGCCCACGTTCAGATGACAGTGGCTAAGTGTGACACAAAAAGGACCAGTGAGGAGCTAAGCAGCCACAACTTTCTCTGTGGGAATGTATACATCCATGTGGTCCTGGTAAGCCATAGTTTGGTTTACTGCATCGTGTAAACCAGACCATAGGGATCTCAAAGTGGCTTCAATGACACTCAGCAAAAAAGCAACAACAAAATGCAATAAGAATGTAAGAAGAGCCCTTCTGGATCAGGCGAGTACAGCATCCTGTTCTCATAGTGGTCTACCCAATGCCTATGGGAAAGATGAAAGGAGGACCTGGGTGCAACAGCCCTCTCCCCACCTATGATTCCCAGAAACTGCTGCTCAGAGATATGTTGACTCTCACAATGGAGGCAGAACGTGACTAGCAGCCACTGATGATGGGAGTTGTTGTCCAACTACATAGAGAGGACAACAGGTCCCTCTTCCCTATGCTACCTCCACTGTCCCATCTGTCCATCTTTTGTACTGTCCTCTGACTCCAGATTCAAATTGGGAGGCAAAGATAACTGCAACCCCATTATTCCAGCAAGGCCTCTCTTTTCTCTACACTTGGGCAAAAAAAAAAAATGAAAAAAAAAATGAAAGGCACAAATACAGGATGGGTGACACCTGGCTTGAGAGCAGTACATGTGAAAAGGATCTAGGAGTCTTGGTAGACCACAAACTTGACATGAGTCAACAGTGTGATGCAGCAGCTAAAAAAGCGAATGCAATTCTGGGCTGCATCAATAGGAGTATAGCATCTAGATCAAGGGAAGTAATAGTACCACTGTATTCCGCTCTGCTCAGACCCCACCTGGAATACTGTGTCCAGTTCTGGGCACCACAGTTCAAGGAGGATACTGACAAGCTGGAACGTGTCCAGGGGAGGGCAACCAAAATGGTCAAAGGCCTGGAAACGATGCCTTATGAGGAACGGCTTAGGGAGCTTGGTATGTTTAGCCTGAAGAAGAGAAGGTTAAGGGGTGATATGATAGCTATGTTCAAATATATAAAAGGATGTCATATAGAGGAAGGAGAAAAGTTGTTTTCTGCTGCTCCTGAGAAGAGGACACGGAGCAATGGATTCAAACTACAAGAAAGAAGATTCCACCTAAACATTAGAAAGAACTTCCTGACAGTAAGAGCTGTTCGACAGTGGAATTTTCTGCCAAGGAGTGTGGTGGAGTCTCCTTCTTTGGAGGTCTTTAAGCAGAGGCTTGACAGCCACCTGTCAGGAATGCTTTGATGGTGTTTCCTGCTTGGCAGGGGGTTGGACTGGATGGCCCTTGTGGTTTCTTCCAACTCTATGATTCTATGATTTTATAAGTCCTTCTCAGACTTAAATATCTGGGAAGCAAATTGTGAGCGTTGACTAGGTGGTGCAGGAGTCAACTCCATTTTCAGCTGGACCTGAATTTGGAGGTTTCTGGACCTGGTTTTGAATGGAGGAGTTGATAATCTGAACTCTCACAACTCCAATTTCCCCCCCATCACTAACCAACATGGTGTAATGGCATGGCTTCATACTTTCTTACTTGTCCTTGAAACCTATTTAAAACATAAATGTACCATTGTGCATTGCCTTTAATAGTATAAGAATGACAGTGTTTACAAAGATTTTCTCGAAGTGCTTCACATAAGCCTTAAACTTGAGATAGTTTTGTAAGGTTGGCCCATAAAATTATCCCCATTTCAGGAGGGAAGAATTCTGAAAAATACCAGTTAGGCAGGGTGGACTACAACTCCCATCACCCTTGACCACTGGCCATCCTAGCTGGAGTCCATCATCTGAAGGACAGCAGGTTATCTATCCATGCTCTAATATCACCTACTGAGTGAGATTTTTCAGGGGCAGCAAATTCTTGCCTGACAGAATGCCTGTTTTTAATCATCATTTTAGCTGTGTGATGCATTTTATTCTGTTTTTATTCTGTTTGATGTATTTTATCTCTTGTAATGGCTTCAGCTGGAAAAATAAATAAATAATAAAAAGAGAGTGAGTTATGAAGCAGGAGCACATGCTCTTAACTATTGCCCTAATTCAGGAGTCTATTTTTTGACCTCCTGCAAAGGCCCCAATGCCAGAACACAGAAGTGGATTGAAAAATAATGGCAAAATTCAATTGTGTCCATGAACTGTGGTGGTCCCATGGGAAGGTGTTGTTTTGCTAAGCTGTACAGCATCGACACATAAAAAACAAAACAAAAACAAAACAAAGCAGGTGTCAGCTGGAGCTGGGCCTCTTCAACTGTGGATGACAGTAAGCAACTTGTGGTTAGTAACCAAACGGTACAGGGAGTTGGGAGGGACAAGGCGAGGGCAGAATAACATGACAAGGAGCTTTAAAAGTGCAGTGGGAAGCATGTCTGTGTTTGTATGAGAGACCCTGGTGTCAACAGAGCAGACATACATACGAACAGCCAACGTTAGAAACTGGGAGCGGAAACAAGGTAGGCTTCACTACATTATTCCATTGTGTTATGGGCACTCTAAGGCTGGATTAAATTATTTTACTTTCCCAGAGCTTCTGTTGATTTTGTTTCTCCTCACCAGATGCACACAGCAGCATCTCCTCTACAGTACAGCGCTCATTTTATGGAGACAACTGACAGAATATGTCAGCCTTTCCCAATCTGGTGCCCTACAGGTACCATCAGGCTCAGGCAGTATGGCCAATAATCAGGGATGATGGGATTTGTAGTCCAACAGCATCTGAGAGGCATCACATCAGGAGAGATGGAAGGGTTCATGATGAGCGTGTCAGATGTGTGTGTCATTTTCCACAGCAGAAGTAACAGAAAAACAACAGCTTTCTATGACCAGTTTGAGCTATTGCGATTGAAATGAACTTTGCGTCAGAATACAAATCTGATTGTGCCTTTCTAAGCAATATGCAGCTGCACGTCAAGGTAAACACCAAGGGCACTGGGCAGTCCTCTTGCTGCAGCTCCTATTCCTGCAGAAGGAGTTTGCACAGGAGGTCTTCCCCGTGGCTTGTGCCCTTGGGTAGGATTACCTCACAGAGCTTAATTAGAGCCAACAGAGCACAGATAAATGCAGATGTAGTAAGTGAGAGGAAATCCCTCACGGTGAGACCTTTTGAATAATCTCCTGAGCAAGTAGATGGAAGTTACATTACCTGAGGCCTTGAGACTAGAGAAAGTATTTGACGACGAGGCCAGAGGGATTAGGAAATCTTCTCCTGGCATTTTAGTTTTGAACTTTTCTTAGGCAGGAGATGAAATCAATCTCATGTAGCACCTGAGCTGCATAACCGCAGCAAGCACTAGGCCTAGGTGTGTGATATGGGATGAGTCATTGTGGAAGGTTGAGACAAGGTGAGATGACGTGATGAACTGCTTTGATTTAATGTCATCCACTGCAATCTGATTCTTTACTATGAGCCCCCCCTCTCCCCCCTATGCCAGTTTCTTATGTGTAAGGAATAGCTCTGCATTAGCAGGACTATTAGCCGCTGCAAGGCAATTCTAAACAATCTTACTAATTCATTAAATCCCATTTAATTCAGTGGGACTGACCTTTGAGTAAACATGTTTAGGACTGAGCTCTAAGCTCACACTTTGATACACTTAACAGCACCGTCCTATGCATGTATCTGAAGAGGTACATTCCTGCCACAGGTTTACTGCCTTATCTGTTATTTGTGATATCTAAATCCTAGGGATCTTCCAGTACTGAAGGAGGATGGATGAATATTTGTTCCAATGATATTGTGAAAGGGAATAGGTTATATGGCACTTTATTTTGCAATATAGATGTGTCACTGATTTGAAGCTGAAAGGATACAGATGATGGGCCAGATGCAAGTAACATCTGAATCAGGGGAGGCAGTAAAAACTTTGGATAGGTGTCTGGATGCTGGGTGGTGGTGGGCGAAGGCCAATAAACTGTTTGAATCCTAGGAAGATGGAAGATCTTTGGGTGGGTTCCTCCCATGTTCAGGAGATTGACAAGTTACCTGCTCTTGATAGGGATGCATTCCCTCTGAAGGAACAAGTGCACAGTTTGTGGGTACTCCTGGATACATCATTGTCACTAGAGGCCTCAGCGTCTTCTGTGGCTAAGAATGCCTATTGATGATTTTACTGTCTGGTCTTATGTTTTTATAGTGTGGACCATTGTGATATATTTTTATGATGTAGTGGTATATAAATATTTTCATAAATAAACAAATAGTTGTCCTAGTGGGAGCCAGTGTAATGATTCCTGCTGGCACAATGGGGCTTTCCTGCATGCCCCCCAAACCTTGGCTCTGGGGGGGGGTCAGGAGAACCCCTGTAGCAGTGTGGAGGGGAAGGACAGAGAGATCATTCCATCAGGCAAGCAGAAACAGTTGTGCTGATGTAGCGATCTCCTTAGCATTGTGTTGAATTCCATCCACCATTTCTTGTTATGTTCAAGCAACACAGTTAGAAGCAGACTATAAAATAGCTTCATTGTGAATCTATGGTGCTGGAGGTGGGCAGCAGAAAGGACAGGTCTCCTGCACCTTTAGTAGTTCTATAGAAGCAGGGATTTCAGCAGGTGTGGGTTGCACAACAAGCCACACTTGTTGTGGTTCCTGCTTCTGCACAGCTGTTGAATGTGTAAGAGCCCTGTCCTCTTTTTTTGCATCTGCCCCCCTGTGTGGATCACACAGCATTCTCAACACATCTGGTAAAGTGGATCAGGGAACCTGTAGCCCTTCCCCACAATGATGTTGAACTTCAACTCCCATTAACCTCAACTAGTAGGCCAATGGTTAGGACTCCCCATTCCTGATGTGAGCTCTGTTGAAAACAATGAGACTAAGAAGTCCTAAGTGTCATGTAAACTAGCTTGAATCATTTGCAGAATGCAGCTAGAGTTGGATTGTTGTTGTTGTTGTTGTTGTTGTTGTTGTTGTTGTCATTATTATTATTATATTTATATGCCACCTTCATCTTCCAAGGATCTCAAGGTGGTGTACCTGGTTCTCCTCCTCTCCATTTCATCCTCACAACAACCCTGTGAGGTAGGAAAGGCTGAGAGATGGTGACTGGCCCAAGGTCACCCTGTGAGCTTCATGACTGAGTAGAAATTCAAACCCCAGCACTCTAGCCATTATGCCACACTGGCTTTGGATTAAGTGGTATGAGAATTGTGACCCAAGGGTGCAGCCAATATATACACAAGCACTGGGGAAAGCTACTCTGAACTCTGTTGCTGTACCTCTATGCATGCTTATCCCACTGAACTCAGTGAGACTTGATATGAGTAAGCAGTATGTACAGGATTGGACTGCACAGTCTTAATAGCAGTGATGTTATTCAGAGAAAAAAGAGGCTTAAGTTTCTACATTGCGACTATCAAAGTCATTATGCTTAGAATGTTTTGTCTTGGAAAGACTTGGACACTCCAGTGCCTAATATATTGTGCTTGTTTGTCTTCTGTAACAAAAGGCATAGACTGCAGGGTTTTATTACGGTACTTGTTTTTTCTAAGACATTGTGCTTAAGATCACCAGCCGATTTGCACGTGTGCATTTAATAGCAATGTTTTATGCACAAACCAGCAGGTAAATGTTAGGCCTCTGCTAATGTGCTGAGACTAAGTACAATATCTCAGGGACAGGGGTTAGGATAACGCTCACTGGTCCTGCCCTCCAACTATTATTTATTATATGTTGATAGCTCTTTGTGCACACAGGCCTGCAGGAACAAATCTGTGGACAGAGGCATAATATACCCACTGTGTACATACATTGCGAACACAGAGTAGTCCATGCATGTAGTTTGTGTTTGGCTAATAAATGTAATTCTGGTTGCCACACCACATGGTGATTTCAGGCCGACAGAGCCGATGTCACCTGCTAATGGCTATGAATCAAAAAGTAATTTTAAAGGGGCCAGTTCCAAAGCTGGCAAGTCTACACACCTCTAGGACAGCACTCAGTGGGACACAACATAATCTGGGTTATATGGATCTATATATTAGACTATGGGGCCCCACGGGGCAAAGAACCTGGCCCCTGTTCCTTTTAGTGTGAATTGCAGCAGATTCAGCTTCCCTTGTATGTACATGACAAACTTGTACTTGCCAAAATGTTCTCCTTCTGCACAGCTGTCTCCTTTGCATTCTGTCACTCTGGTTTTCTTTTTATTTTTAACAAAGAAGCTGGTCTTCTAATGTACATCCTGCTAAATTGGGATATTCTCTGGTGTATCCATATGCAGACTACACACCTTGATGAAGTAGTCTGGCAGCTATAAAAGTTCAAGTTAGTCTCTAAGGTGCCACAACATTTGCCCTTCAATCTGGCAACTCTCTGTAGACACGGGATCGGCAGCACACAGTCCTCAGAGCTGCTGGTGGCTTTCTTTTTGTTGAATATAGACAGAATGCACAACGCTAATCAAAGGTTGTAACTTCTCTACATGGAAAACAGATGTACTGTCTGAAGGAGCCTTTTCCCAAATCCAATAAGTTTAAAGTAAAGCATGTTGCTCATAAGAGCATTACTAGTGTAGAGTTGTAAGTATAAATTCCATGCATTTTTAAGTTGAGCATGTGGGCAGGGGACCGAATCCAGGGAAATCCTTCCCTTTCTTTCAAATAATGATGGAAGCTTATAATATTTGCTATCTGCTTACTGGATGCATCCTGGGTGCAGGCTACTGATGTATGTGAGAATCTCTGAAGTAGGACCAAATTCTGAAACGTTCAGGCTGCAGCCCTGGGCAGAGTTGTATGAGGATGCACATGTTAAACACAGCAGGACTTAACTCCTGAGAAAATGTGCATAGGAGTGTGCTGAGTGGCTTCAATCCTATGCACAGGCTCATAATAACAAGCCCCATTTAACACATTGGACTATACTTCTGAATATATACATATTCAAGACTTGTCTGCCAGTCTATGTACATGGTCACAACTGAATTGGCATGGCATTAATAACTGTGAGGGCATGCAATTGCTTTTAAATGTTGTTGGGTGCTCTAAATGTTCTTAAGTTTAAGTTGTTTTTATTTGTTTTTTAGATTGAATTGTTGTGTGCAAACATTTTTCTGTTTGCTTCCCTGGGCTTCTTTATAAGTAAATTAAATATTTCATTGTCATTTTGTTAGCAATCAAATAATGTGCATTGGCCTTTTTAGGAATGTGGGATATATTAGCATTTCCCCCCTCATTTGTCTTTCATCATAGCATTCACTTTGGTGAACTGAAATTCCTAACCCTCTTCTTTTTCTCTTTCTCTTTCCCTCATCATAGGAAGTCAACACCCGCCAGCATGGAGATGCTGCCACCACCAAGCATGAACTTGTGCTTTGTGTCGGAGCAGCTCCAGCCGCCCTCTATGAAGTTTTCTGAATGGAAATTCAAGCTGTTCAAAGTGAGATCACTTAGCAAACCGCTTCCTGAAGACGGTCACCTGGCTCGCAGTGATAAAGGAAAAGAGGCAGCCTCTCTGGACAATGTCACCGAGGAGCAGGCTGATGTGATTACTTCGGTGTCACAGGAACCTTCTGAAACAGTCACGGAAGTCAACAGCACTGTGCAGGCAAGAGATAAAAATGCCTTTCCTGTGAACCAAAGGGAGATTGAAACTCACCAAACCAAACTCCAGCACCTCTGTCGCATCTGTGGAGGCTCATTTAAGACTGACCCTTACAAGCGAAGCCACCCAGTTCATGGGCCAGTGGATGATGAGATGCAAGCCCTTCTAAGAAAGAAGGAGAAAAGGGCCACATCCTGGCCAGATCTTCTTGCCAAGGTTTTCAAAATAGACGTGAGAGGCGACATTGACACAATCCACCCTACTAATTTTTGCCACAACTGCTGGAATGTTGTTCAAAGGAAATTCAGCAATTCTCCATGTGAAGAGTATTTCCCAAGGAATGGCACCATGGAATGGCATCCCCACTCACCAAGCTGCGAGGTGTGTGGCACTTCCTTCCGTGGGGTCAAAAGAAAGAAGCAAGCCCTGAATCCACAGATGAGTAAAAAGCTCAGGATTGCAGCTGGACGTGCTAGAAAAATAAGGCGTGCAAGGAATACGAAACGAGTAAACAGCAAGGCTTTAATGAAAAAGATTGCCAACTGCAACAAGATACACCTCAGTACCAAGATCCTTGCTGTAGATTATCCCGTGGACTTTGTAAAATCGATCTCTTGTCAGGTCTGTGAGCATATCCTGGCCGATCCAGTAGAAACGACGTGTCGGCACTTATTCTGCAGAGTCTGCATCCTTAAATGCCTCAAAGTGATGGGAAGTTATTGCCCAGCCTGTCGCTATCCTTGCTTTCCAACAGATCTGGTGAGCCCTGTTAAATCCTTCTTGAGTATCCTCAACAGTTTGGCTGTGAGATGTCCAGTGAAAGGGTGTCATGAGGAGGTCCTCCTGGGAAAATACTGCCACCACCTTTCCATCCACAAAGAGGTGGAAGACAAAGAGGGCTATGTGTATGTAAACAAAGGTGGCCGACCAAGACAACACTTACTTTCATTGACCCGGAGAGCACAAAAGCACCGCCTAAGAGAACTCAAGCTTCAAGTGAAAGCTTTTGCTGAGAAAGAAGAAGGGGGAGATGTAAAGTCTGTGTGTCTAACTTTGTTCCTACTGGCTCTGAGAGCGAGAAATGAACATAGACAAGCTGATGAGTTGGAAGCTATGATGCAAGGGAAGGGATCAGGCCTTCACCCAGCTGTTTGCTTGGCAATTCGGGTCAACACCTTTCTCAGCTGTAGCCAATACCATAAAATGTACAGAACTGTAAAAGCAATAACAGGAAGGCAGATATTTCAGCCATTGCATGCCCTCCGAACTGCTGAAAAGTCTCTCCTTCCAGGTTACCATCCATTTGAGTGGAAGCCACCCTTGAAAAATGTGTCCAGTAACACAGAAGTAGGCATTATTGATGGGCTGTCAGGCATACAGCGTTTGGTTGATGACTACCCAGTGGACACAATTGCCAAGAGATTTCGATATGATGCAGCTTTGGTTTCTGCCCTGATGGATATGGAAGAAGACATCCTGGAAGGGCTGAAAACTAAGGACTTGGATGACTATTTGAAAGGCCCTTTCACAGTGGTGATTAAAGAGTCCTGTGATGGAATGGGAGATGTCAGTGAAAAGCATGGCTGTGGCCCCCCGGTCCCCGAGAAAGCAGTTCGGTTCTCTTTCACCCTCATGAGCATCACGGTTGCTCATGACAAGGGAAGCTCCAATATCTTTGAAGAAAGTAAGCCCAATTCAGAACTGTGTTGCAAACCTTTGTGCCTCATGCTGGCTGACGAATCAGATCATGAGACACTCACAGCCATACTGAGCCCCCTTGTGGCAGAAAGAGAGGCCATGAAAAATAGTGTATTGATACTTGATATGGCTGGGATCCCCAGAATGTTCAAATTTGTCTTTCGGGGCACTGGATATGATGAAAAGCTTGTCCGTGAAGTAGAGGGCCTTGAAGCCTCTGGCTCGACTTACATTTGCACACTTTGTGATGCAACACGCCAGGAAGCATCTCAGAACTTGATCCTCCATTCCATAACGAGAAGTCACACTGAAAACCTAGAGCGATATGAGGTGTGGAGGTCAAACCCTTTCCATGAGACTGTTGAAGAACTACGTGACAGAGTGAAGGGTGTATCTGCCAAGCCTTTTATTGAGACTGTTCCTTCGATAGATGCATTGCACTGTGACATTGGTAATGCAGCCGAGTTTTACAAAATATTCCAGTTTGAGATTGGCGAAGTGTACAAAAACCCTGACACATCCAAAGAAGAGAGAAAGAGGTGGCAATCAACTCTTGATAAGCTCCTTAGAAAGAAAATGAACTTAAAGCCCATGACAAGGATGAATGGAAATTTTGCAAGAAAGCTCATGACCAAAGAGACTGTGGAAGCAGTTTGTGAATTAATAAAGTGTGACGAGAGACAGGAAGCCCTTCGAGAACTCATGGACCTTTACCTTAAGATGAAGCCAGTATGGCGGTCCTCATGTCCCACCAAGGAATGCCCAGAACTTGTTTGCCAGTACAGCTTCCATTCTCAACGTTTCGCAGAGTTGCTGTCCACAAAATTCAGTTACAGATATGAGGGGAGGATCACAAATTACTTTCATAAAACGCTTGCTCATGTTCCTGAAATTATCGAAAGAGACGGCTCCATTGGTGCTTGGGCAAGTGAGGGCAATGAATCTGGGAACAAGCTATTCAGGCGCTTTCGAAAAATGAACGCCAGGCAATCAAAATGCTATGAAATGGAGGATGTCTTGAAGCACCATTGGCTGTACACCTCAAAACATTTGCAGAAGTTCATGAATGCTCATAATATGTTGAAAACCCAGGGGTTCACATTAAACCCAGAGCAGAGTATGGGAGATTTCATGACACTGGAAGACTCATTAGAAATTACTGATTCCATGGAATTCTAAGTGGAAGGTAAAATTGCATTGGTCTTGGGGCTGAACTGCCTTTAGTGCAGGAAGATTTGGAAATAGCATTGCTGTTTACAATGAGTGGTAGAGAGTCCTGCCTTTGATGGCATTTTATGGTGGGCTGTCCTGGGTAACATATTCCAGAATATGATAAGGTGTGTTAGTGGACTGGTGTGAATTACTGACCAGTTTGTAAGAGGAAAGTTGGAAGGTTTTAGGAATCTTATTCTGATTTCTTTCTATCTTGTAGTAAGTTTTGCCAAAGTTTTGGAAGTTTAGAAAAGTTTGTGGAGGCATCAAAGGAAGATTATAATGCAGAGAGAGAATAGAATGCTTGTTTTCATAGCTATATTTTATCCTCCCCGGGGATCCATTTTATAGCTATATTTTATCCACCATGGGAATCCATCTTAAGGGTAGAATACACATTCATATAAATATTTCATTTAAAAGTTTGAATTTTCTTTATTAGTGGCCAGTGGCCCTTAGTTTCTAATAGCAACATGAAGGGAATTGGCCCTTATTGTCCATTAAATGTTGCTAATATTTAGATCTGAGGCTGTGCTTTACTGAGGATAAAGTAAAAACTTATAGGCTTCAATCCAGAGAAAATCAGTTGTTCTTATGTCCTTGTAAGAACAACACCAGAAATTGAAAACTTGAAATCATCACATTTCAAGTTTCCTTGACTCTACAAGCAAAGACCAATGAACTGGAGCAGGATGGAAAAACTTGAATTGTGATGATGTGATGTCACAGCATGCACACAGACTCACGTGAGATCATGGGAAGAGGGCAAGAAGGAGACAATGGGTTGCAGGTTGTTGGTAGGCACACCCATCTTTCTGTTCTTAACACCACTCACTAAATCTTCTATAGGTTTGCAAGAAGTCCCAGTGAATTTATTGTTAATGATTTCAGCATGCTTCAATGTAAGCTTTTGTTTTAACTACCTTATTGGATTGTGATTAGTTTAATTTACACATCTGCAATGCTGCTCATCTATTAGCATCAGTACAGTATTTATAAAATTGTTTGCACACTAGGATAATGCCTATCCAGGCTGTTCAGATAACTACAGCATATGCTTTTTATGACAGTCTCTTTTATATTTTGCCAGCAAGTTATGTGACAAGTAGTTTTATTGATACAATAGTAGTGATTTTATCTTTTACTGTTTTCTGAACTAATCTTATGTTTCTTTTAAAAATGTTTGCTTAAGCGTTACGATTTTTTTTAAAGCCCTGAAATGTTTTCCTTTGTATTTTTACTTAACATATTTTAGCTTTTTAACAGATTGCAAATTGTTTTTGGGAATGAGCAAATGTTATTATTATATATGTAATTTCTCTTGCAGTATGTATTTCTTTGAAAATATGAATCTTTCTATGCTTTGGGTACAGTTTTGGAGCTGAGAGCGATATTGCAAAATTGGAGAGGTGCAAACTTCAAAAACAACAACTGCATTTTGGTCCAACAGTAGTCTGGAAGGTGAGGTTCGAGAGTTTTGCAAAGAACACAATTCCCCAAGCATCCCATTGCTGAGACTCTCACAATCAAGAGTCTGCTTTTAGGACCATCTGTAGATGGCTCTTAATAAATTTGATGGATTATAAATAAACTCAATTGATGCTTAAAGGGATCTTACTGCCCACACTGAAAATTTTATTTACAGACAAGTCCAGAAGGCTCAGTAAAATCTGCACCTTTCCTTTGGCACAACTCTGAAGTTCTGAACTATTCATGCTGCTGCTTGTTTGCTTCCTACTTGGATCTGGAACCTGACATTGCAGGTTTTGTAATCTGCTACCGTATGCCAAATCTGCTTCAACAATATATTTCTGTCTTCTTTTGCAATGCATTGGCAGTACCTGGTACATGTAAACTTCAGTGGGAGGGGGCTTTTTTGCTTTGTTTTTGCCTACATGCCAGTGTTGGGCCTGGCAAATAGCTACCTCATATTCTCTCACACATTCTCTCTCCTACACATACACACATAGGGGCAGGCACACAGCTGATCCATGCAGCTCCAAATAGCAAAGGGACTATTACCATCTTTCTGCTCATCAGATGACCAGGGACTTGAAGGGGGCAAATTAGGGTGCTGGGCTCTGCCCACCTCATACTTAATATTTTCTCTACTGATTCTAAAAAGTCTCAGTTAGGATTTCTTCTTTTGAACAAGGTGACTCAACTCAGTCTATATATGCCTTAGAGATATTCAAGTATTCTGAACTTTGCTCCTGTTGCTCTGTCCCAGCTTCTGCCAATCTAGCAGTTCAAAAGCATAGCAGTGCAAGTAGATAAATAGGTACCGTTTCGGCAGGAAGGTAAATGGCATTTCAGTGCGCTCTAGCACTCGTCACGGTCCTCCGTGCACCACTAGCAATTTAGTCATGCTAGCCACATGACCTGGAAAACTGTCTGTAGACAAACGCCAGCTCCCTTAGCCTGAAGCGAGATGAGCTGCGCACTCCATAGTCACCTTTGGCTGGATTTAACCATCTAGGGGTCCTTTGTTGTTGTTGTTTAGTCGTTTAGTCGTGTCTGACTCTTCGTGATCCCATGGACCAGAGCATGCCAGGCACTCCTGTCTTCCACTGCCTCCCGCAGTTTGGTCAGACTCATGTTGGTAGCTTCGAGAACACTGTCCAACCATCTTGTCCTCTGTCGTCCCCTTCTCCTTGTGCCCTCCATCTTTCCCAACATCAGGGTCTTTTCCAGGGAGTCTTCTCTTCTCATGAGGTGGCCAAAGTATTGGAGCCTCAGCTTCAGGATCTGTCCTTCCAGTGAGCACTCAGGGCTGATTTCCTTCAGAATGGAAAGGTTTGATCTTCTTGCAGTCCATGGGACTCTCAAGATTTCTCACTTCCATACATCACTACTGGGAAAACCATAGCTTTAACTATAAAGACCTTTGTTGGCTAGGTGATGTCTCTGCTTTTTAAGATGCTGTCTAGGTTTCTCATTGCTTTTCTCCCAAGAAGCAGGCGTCTTTTAATTTCGTGACTGCTGTCACCATCTGCAGTGTTATTGGAACCCAAGAAAATCCTTTACCCCCCCTTTTTTTTTTAAAAAAAAAAACACCTTTCCTTATTTTACCCTGCTTCCTTAGTCGTGTGCATTGTTGCAAATAGTCTCATTTGAGATAGTAGTCTGGAAGTTACACTATTTAATCCCCCAGACACTTAGGGGAGGGGGTTGACATCTGATATCCTCAGTGCACGCAAGCTACCAGGAAAAGTTGAGGCTGGTTTTGTTTTGTTGTCTTTCCCCTGTACAAACTTGAAATTAGTCTTGAAATTAGTCTTGTGTTCTCTTTGTCTCTGTTGCTGCATTATTTAAATAAAGGTGTCTGTTTGGTTGAGAGGCTTTGAACTCATTTAGACAAAAGGAAGTCTCCTGCAACTGATTCCTTTAGTGAAGTGTAGAGAGAAAAACAACAGAACAAACTGCACAGCCTTGCATCTGAATGAGAGTGATTTTTGTTATTTGCCAAGAGATGCGCAGTGTTGGCCCACGGCTAGGCAAATGGTTTATTGTGAAGCTTTTGGGGGCTTTGAAGCAGCTTTAAATAAGTGGAAGCACTTACATTCTTTCTCTTCTTCAAAATTACATTTCCTTTCTACTCTAAATTGATATAAATACCTCAGATGCTCGTTCTGTTGGTTGGGAAGCTGTTTTTTTCTTTTTTTCTTTTAAATCGTTCTTGCTAAATTGTATTGAAACTCAGCTCTTGGCAATTATTTTCTGTAGTTTTATTGTCGAAAGACTTGTGCAAGGTGTTTTAACAGGCAGTCTGAACCCCAGCCAAGAAACTTGGAGTTCAGCTAAATATTAATTCATTGTGTTAATTTAGCTGACTGGATCCTACCAATGCAACTTTGATTTAACTGGGGTTTGGTTCAGGAGACCAGTGGTTGGGACCTGACATGCTGGGCAGTTTACCAACGGACATTGCTTTCTCTTGTTTCACCATATTCTTTGCTTACCTTATTGCTTCAGACAAAAAGGATTTGTGCTTGATTTTGAGGTAGCCAGTTACAAATGTTTTAACTCAGGACTCGGCCATGTGTCCTAAACTGTGACATTAATGGTCATTCCAAAATTAAAGGAAATGTGGATGCCCAATTTATTTGATTGTCATTTTCTATGGATTTAGAGCATACTGCAATTCTGTAGTCAAACACTGGCTGTAAAATCCAAAAATCTAGAAACAGGGAACCACTTCCTGTTACTTCAGTAAATGAAAACAACAATACATGCCAAAGTGGGATGGATGTCCTTGTAATCATATACCCTGCAACTTTAAGGTATTTCTTTATCATAGCACTATTTTATTTTTTAAGAAAGCATTACATGGGCGTAGCTAAGGGGGAGGGCATGGAGGGGCAGCTGCCAATCCCTAAATCAAGAAAAATCAATAAAAATACATAGGAAACCGAGGTCCTGCCGCCGCCCTCAACAAAAATCCTGGCTATGCACGTGAACCATTAGCTTATTCTGTGATTCGCGTTGTCTCAGCTTTTTAAAGCAATGACTTGTATCCTAATCTTGGAGTTATAAGAGTTAAGGAACATCTCGAGATGATAACATCGTGAGACTTAGCAGAAGCTCTTTGCTTTGCAGTGGAACCAGAAAGCTGAGGAGGCCACCAGTGTCCTATTTTCTAATAAAATGCTTTCAAATGTTATATCAAGGAATATTATTTCTTGTTCTGTTCATTTTATGTTATTGTTAAAATTGTTCTTAAAAATAAACTCTTTGAGAAATATTTAACGTTTCCCTTTCTTATGGTTCACTGTGAAATTGTATTCGAGATGCTCTGCTCTGGTTATTCAAGGCAGTACGCAGTTGAATACCAGCTGCTGGGGACCACACAAGGGGAGGGTGCCCTTGGGCCCAGGTCCTACTTGCAGGCTTTCCACAGGCATTGGGGGGGGGGAGCAATGTAATAACAGGATGCTGAACTAAATGTGCCTTTGGCCTGATCCAGCAGACTCTTCTTATGTTCTTATTGGGAGAGGGGGCAAAAAGGAGAGTTAGGGTTTCAGCCAATGCTGCACAAACAGAGTTCCACTCACACAGCTGGACTTCCACTTCCTCTCCTCCTTCCCAAAATCTGCTCAGTGTGTCTGTCTGTCTCTGAACCCCTTGGAACACTTTTTGGGGTACATTGGGGACTGAGACGAGATATGGGGGAAGTTCTGCTGCACAAGCGTAAGTTGGCTGTGTGAGCAGAACAGGAAACCCATCACCCCCAGTCCTCCCATAGTCCTCCTGACACTGTAGTCAGCAGGAGCGAGAGACAAGGAATACAGTCAAACCTTGGCTCCCGAATGGCTCCATTTTTTAATGTTTCGGCTCCCGAACGCTGAAAACCCGGAAGTAAATGCTCTGGTTTTTTAACGTTTTTCAGAAGCCAAACATCTGACGTGGCTTCCGCTTGAGTGCAGGAAGCTCTTGCAACCAATCGGAAGCCACCCCTTGGTTGTCGAATGTTTAAGCTGAACGGGCTTCCGGAATGGATTGCGTTTGACAACTGAGGTTTGACTGTATTAACTGCACATTATTACATAATGTCTAACAAGAGCCTGATTGGTGGTGTTCCTATGCAGAAGGCCTTATGGAGAGGAGAAGCCAAATGGAAACATAGGATAAAAATATAATAAGTAAATAAATAAATGCAATATGATTGCAATATGATCATGCCCCCGAGTCCTCTTTGAGGGCCAGATCTCCTTCCTTCACCGGCCCTTGTTCTCCTTCATTGGCACAACACATTCCTCCTTTCTCCTCAGCTCATCCCACATAATCAGGCGAAGAGGCCTTGCCAGCTATGAGAGTGCCTCAGAGGTCATAACTACACACAGTGGTGGCTGCAGAGTCTCACCTCTTGCACAGCCTGTCTCTGTGAGAAGTCATCCCAGGGTTGGAGTCAAGCTATGTAGCTCCTTTCTTGCTTGGTGGCAAACTGAAGTTCAAAAGAACATGTCCCCACAGGTATGTCTGGATTTTGTGCTGGCCTTCACAGAATGGAAAGGAAGCGATGGCACTACTAGCACCTGCTTCAGAGCAATAACATCCATCCTGTTCCCACACGAACCCCACAGCAAGTCACAGTCAAAGAGGTGCTGCCTGATGGATTGCATCCAATTACATAATTCTCAGAGTAGGTCCATTGAACTCAGTGGACAAAGTTAGGCCTGTTGATTACAACTGTTGGGTCTACTCTGACTTAGTTGGATATCATTCAATGTTTCAGTAGCGGGGAGGAAAATTGAATCTCAATTTGTTGATCCGAAATTGGCCCAGTTTGGCTTGGAGTGTTTTGGAGGCCACCAGCTTTGTGTCAGGTTCGAATCAGAACCTTTCTTAGGAAAATTGAAGCTTTGTCTTCAATATTCTAATATTATTATTCTTATTAAAAAGGTTGTGACTCCTTTCCCTTGCTTCTGTGCTGTGTGCCTTTAAAATTCTAGTATTGTTGCACATCAAAAAGAATAGTGCCATTTTGTTCTCTCAACAATCCTGTGAGGTACATGAAATGGAGAAATAACAAGTGAGCTTCATACCTGAGTGGGGAGATAAGCAAAGGCATCCCTGCTAAATTCTAACACTTTATCAGCTCTAGAAAACTAACGCTTTTGCCATCCCTGTAGAAAGCTGCATGCGCTTTAATATTTAGTCATTCATTAATTAATTGCCGGTATTTATCCAGTCCTTCCTCGAAAAAGAGCCCAGGGCCAACCATTCAATTTTGAATAAATTAAAAAAGTATTTGAAATATCTGAAAACATTAAAAACACATAAAAAAAGAAACTACTTGCAAGTTTCATGTAAACTCCTACATGGAAGTGAGTTCCCTCAGGGAGTTTTGGAGCAGCTCAGGCAGTCTTGAGTAATCAGCAGTGCTTTTGATATCAAGCCATGCACATGTATCAGTGACTACAATCCTAAACACATTAAGTAGTGACATTAAGGTGGCGCTGTGGGTTAAACCACAGAGCCTAGGGCTTGCCGATCAGAAGGTTGGCGGTTCAAATCCCCGCAACGGGGTGAGCTCCTGTTGCTTGGTCCCTGCTCCTGCCAACCTAGCAGTTCGAAAGCATGTCAAAGTGCAAGTAGATAAATAGGTACCGCTGCAGCAGGAAGGTAAACGGCGTTTCCGTGCGCTGCTCTGGTTCGCCAGAAGCGGCTTTGTCATGCTGGCCACATGACCTGGAAGCTGTCTGCAGACAAACGCCGGCTCCCTCGGCCAATAAAGCGAGATGAGCACCGCAACCCCAGAGTCGGTCATGACTGGACCTAATGGTCAGGGGTCCCTTTACCTTTACCTTTAAGCCCCCACTGAATGCAATGGGATTTCAGAGTAAACATGTATAGGATCTAGCATCCTTTTAAAGCATTCCTTTTTGGACGCCTTATTAGCATGTTCAGTCCTATCCATGTTGGTGTTGGTTGTCAAACCTGTTAAATCCTAAGCATGGTGGTACTGGTTCTCAAGCACATTTAAAAATGTTTTTTAATGCATTTATTGTTATTACAAAAACCATTGGATATTCTTGCCAAAAAAAATAAAATACAAATTCAATAAAAATGAAGTGCCAACTTCCAAAATACATGTCACCACAATACATTGAATAATCTCCACATTTCTAATTTACAAAGATTCTAAGTAATCACAGCATTTCCTCATACAAAATTAAAGCAATTTTGCATTTTTGGAAGTAAAGCATTCTGTGCACAAATTTGTATGTATGGTTCCACTTAATTACAAATAAATCTAATGTGTGGCATCTTTCACTCAAACTTATTATTCTGTGCTGAAAAAAAATAAAGGAAGATTTCTGCACCATTATGTCTTGTTTAATGCCATGTAAATTCACTGCTGATTGAATCAGGTTTACTGATTGTTTTTATATGAAAGCTGAATAGATAACATTTTTGGATTTTCTGGTTAAGCTTTAAAACTCTTCTACGTAGTAATATATATGCATACAGAACAAGACCTTATGCAAATCACCTCTAGCTCTGGGCAGTGCTTTTTTGGGTAAGAAAGCTAGGTGCTGGTATTCATATATTGATAAAAATGCCATGGGTGCCAGCACAAAATGGCTGCCAATAATCCAGCTGAAAACCAGAAGAGCCACCACCAGTCAATGAGACAATCGTATGCTAGATGGTAGATGGGCCAATGGTCTGACAGTGGAGATATTCTCATTTTATGCTGTACCTGGACACAGGTCATCTGTTCAGCTACTTGTGAGAAAAAGTCAAGATATGGTGATCCTAAATGTCACCACATGATTTTGTCCCCTGAATAAACTGGAGTTCTTCTCATGAGTTCATCTGTCCTCTCGTTCTCTCCATGTGGTTTGGTTTTGAGTGTGTGTAGTTTTCACCCCTGGGAGAGTGTAGCCATTACTGTTTAAAGTGGTATCATAGTGCTTTAACTGTATAGTGTGAATGTGGCCAGAATCTTAGAAGAGATAGCATTATTGGTCATACCACACATTATATTAATACAATCATTGCTTTGCTGAATTTAAGCAAAACCATTTCGATCCAGTAAAATGCATTTCTAATGACGTTATAAAATGATGCTATAAAATGGAGCAGCATTTGTCTTTACTTTTTATTTTATTTAAAAATCTTAGAACGTAAAAAATACAGAAGCTATAATTACAACAATGGTATAGAGCTGGTGTCAGGGGCTGGGCAGAGGAGGTCACAGCTCAGAGGCAGATGTGCAGAAAAGTTGGGAAATAATGGGAGAGGATGAGCAGGAAGAGCCAGAGCAGCAGCTGGCTGACACACTGTCACTAGAAAGCATTCCACCATCTCCCGGAACCCGGAGAGCCTTAAAAGTAGGAGAGCAAAGAGCTCAAAGACAAAGGGCATTTAGCGGAATCCATAGAGGAGATGATGATGATGGTGAATAAGGAAGTGGAAGAGAAGGTGGGGTGGAGATTTACTTAGGACAACGCCACTATCCAAGAAGCTGGGTTCTATAGCCTCTCTCTGTAAAGTCTGAAATAAAAAAAGGACTGTAAGAAACTTTTCCTTGTATTGATACTTTCCTGGGCAACCCGCTGGGAACACCCTGACAACTAAACACAATCACAACCTTCACCCTTGGTAAAAGCCAAGAAAAACACTTAGCCTACCATCTCTAAAACATTTTATCCACAGAATAAGAAGTTAAGAAGCTAAGCCAAGAAGAATATTCGTCTCAAATATGGAACTATACAGGAAATTGTGGATTCTTTTATACCATAAAGTCCCAAGTGCTGTGATCATCATATTAAACTGAAATAAATCCAAATAATTACAAACAAAACAAAAGAAGTTAAAACCAAAGCATCACTATGAAATCTTAAAACTATTTTGATTTGTTCCTGGTCACTGAATTGGGATCTCAGAGTTTTTCATACCAAAATGCCATTCATTACTGTTAGACTATTGAAATAGCTTCCGGATAAAGGACTTTTTTGCAGGAGTGAATATTGTCATGGGTTTTTTCCTGTGCAATGCTTTCATGGGTGGCTTTTCCACTGGAGGAGTCTCCTTGGGAGTTTGCAGTCCCCTGGCCAAACTGGTATGCTCAGGGCAGAAGTACTTGGTGTTTACCTGTGAAAGGTGAATAAGCATGTCTTCAGATAAGTCCATGCACTGAGCGTGGACCCAGTGACCATCTCCATTTGAACAGAAGATCATTGCTGGCTTGTTGAGCTCTGTTGAGTACAAGGGCACCCAGGTGTTGATATCAATATCACAGCCTGAAGAGCAGGTGATCCAATAGCCTGTTTCTGACTCATCTTCTTCATCATCTTCATTATAGGTGTCAATGTCAAAGCTGAAAGTGAACTCCTCTGAATCTTCAAAAGGCGTAGACTCTCCTGCATCTTCTGTAGAACTCTGACTGCACACTTGTGCCATCTGTTCTGGGTCCTGATCACTTTCTTCTCTGCATCTCAACAAGTAAAAGTAGTTAGCATCTGAAATTAGCTGCCTGTTGTCTCCAGGTATACCAAACAGTATGGCTCCATTTCCCATATCACTCCCAAACCATATCTTGCAGTGTTTGATATCTGGGGTCCATTCTGGTGCCTCTCTTTCAACTATCTCTATCTTGTTATCTTCTAGGTTGATTGTATTACAAACCATTCTCTTCTGGTTATCAGAGTGGTAGCCCCCAACAATGACAAATTCCTGGTCTCCAGTCTGGGTCATGATGGCACTTGATACTGAGATCCCACCAGACAAAACACTACAGTTCACAGCTGGGCTTCCTAAGGGAAGGTCAACTTTTATTCTATAGAGATTTGGGGGTCTTGTATTACTTTCAACGGAATGGCCTCCTATGATATAGATGGTGTCATTTCTAGCAAGGGAGAGATGAAAAGAGAATCCCCCCATAAGCTCTTGGAAGGCATGTGAGGTGCAACATCCAAATTCAGGGTCAACCAGAAATATATATGGCATACAGTCAACCACACTGTTCCAGTTTTCAGTTGTCCTCTCTCCGAGGGCCTTGTATGATCTCCCCCCAACTATAACAATTATACTTTTACCTTGACTATGAACCACATTAATGGTATGGCCATATCTGGCTTCTGGGACCTCCCCAGCTAATTCTTTCTCAGTACACCTAAATGTGAATTTCTTGCTATTCTTGCTGATTAGGCTCATGATGTACAGCTTATCAGAAAGTTCATTGTTGGGTGTTTTCCCTCCATGGATGAAGTATGGACACTTCTCAGACTGGGCCATACTGCCTTTGGGAGTGCAGATGGCAGGGTACCGCAGAGGGGGAAGGTAGCAAGAATCCTTAGAGAAGTATGCCGGCTTCAGTTTGAGCGCTTCCTTTTTGAAATCAAGAAGGAAAACTCCAGTCGGACAGGACCTCTTTGGCCAGCCTTTCTGTCCAAACAAGAAAACACGGCCATCAAAGTTCAGCAGTGAAAATCCTGGCTGGATCAGTGAAGAATGGTTAATGGTCGATATCATCTGAAGAGGCATCTTCTCAGGCAAACAAGTCATGGTATTGTCAATATCTGAAAAAAAAGAGAACGAGAAGGTGAGTTGCAGGGTGATTAAATAAGTTACTGCTTGGCTGTGTGACCTTGAACATATCAGGTCACTGCTCTTCACCCTGTGTCTCTGCCTGTCAATGGAAGTAATTCTCTGAGATAAATGCTGTGAGAACCACAACATGAAAAAGAACGGTAGAAAAGGCAATCAAAAGGCTAAATAAGATGTGACATTTGTTTTATATCTTCTCTTGGAGGGAGCAAGGCCATATAGCTCAGCACTCATCTAGAGCGGTAAACTTTCAGAGGTCTGGCTGCAAGTGCATGTAAGCCCGTAAGGATGTCATTTCAAGCCAGCCCTTGCTCAGTGTTAACAACAGAGCAACAAGGCGGAAGAGGTTGGAAACAGGGACCAGTTTCAGGATTAATTCATCAAGTGGTATCAGTCCTTCTGGAAAGCCTTTTGAGAAATGAAGCGTTTAGGTGGGCTACAAAGAATCAATATCAAGTCAAAGGCCTTGGCTAACTTGGGGCAAAGTCCACCTGGAAATATTCTTGCACCAGCTCTGTTGAAAGGTGCTAAGGAATTCTCATGCTAGCCACACCTCTTTTCATTTCAACACAATGTTCCCCTGAGGTTTTGGCTCCAAAGGAAGATGGCATGTGATCTAGGCAGCAGCAAGAGCAGCACATGCATATCGCAGGCCAGAAACCCCAAGTCTTCCCTCTCTGATGTCTAGCTGACCAACACTACTATCTTAACTAGAGCTAGGTGAGGAAATTAATCTTTAAATGCAGTCTGGGGGACTTCTGACCTGCAGGCCAGATGCACCCCCTGAGAGGTCCCTATTCGGGCTTCCAGCTGGCCCCAATTAGATGCTGTTTTCAAGTCTAACACTCTTGCAGGGGGCATATCTGGGGGGCAAGTGTAACTGAGTGGGGACTAGTTGCTCCTCCTCATGTGCAGCAGCAGTTAGGCTTGACAAAGGCCTCCCATTGGCTTTGCTAAATGTTCAGACCAGCTGCATTACACAGAAACAAAAACAGCACATTGCTAGCATACTTCAACAGCATTTTTCAGTTTAGAGATGTATGACCATAATAGAGGTGCCATAGTTTATTATGAGAGGCATCATGATCCTTGACAGGATGCTATCATTTGTGTGTTATCATTTATCTCTTGGGATGCTGATAAGAAGAAATTGTGATGTGGCAAATGGCATAGATTTGCCAGTTTCTTTATTGTTTGCTTAAAGGCTTCCCAGGTTTGCACTGGCCAAATACTTTAGATTTTATTTCAAAAACTTGAGCCTAGGGCATCTATCTCCCATATAGCTAAGATATATTTTGTTTCTGCATTTTCTTTGTGTGTTATCAACATAAATTATCTTGAAATTTATATGAAAGGTTGCAAATATGCTGGGAAAATGTGCATGGAGGGGGTGCATTTCTTCTTGTCTCGCAGACCCTATGAAAATCAGAAATGTAGGTTACAACTGTATACACAATTACCTGGGAGTAAGCAGCATTACAGGGCCTTGGGTCCTATCAATGTCAGTGAAATTTGTTTTCATGTAATGATTCATGACTGGGAGGTTAATGCTTTTACACTGGGGGATTGGAATTAGTTCACTTTGCAGAATAAAACGGCATTGCCCTCTAGCATACCGTACACTACAACAACAACAACAACAACAACAACAACAACAACAACAATTTATTATTTGTACCCCGCCCATCTGGCCAGGTCCCCCCAGCCACTCTGGGCGGCTTCCAACAAACACTGAAATTCATTAAAATATCACACATTAAAAACTTCCCTAAACAGGGCTGCCTTCAGGTGTTTTCTAAATGTCAGGTAGTTATTTATCCCTTTGACATGGGATGGGAGGGTGTTCCACAGGGCGGGCGCCACTACCGAGAAGGCCCTCTGCCTGGTTCCCTGTAGCTTTGCTTCTCGCAGTAAGGGAACCACCAGAAGGCCCTCGGCGCTAGATCTCAGTGTCCGGGCTGAACGGTAGGGGTGGAGACGCTCCTTCAGGTATACAGGACCAAGGCCGTTTAGGGCTTTAAAGGTCAGCACCAACACTTTGAATTGTGCTCGGAAACGTACTGGGAGCCAATGTAGATCTCTCAGGACCGGTGTTATGTGGTCATGGCGGCCACTCCCAGTCACCAGTCTAGCTGCCGCATTCTGGATTAATTGCAGTTTCCGGGTCACCTTCAAAGGTAGCCCCACATAGAGTGCATTGCAGTAGTCCAAGCGGGAGATAACTAGAGCATGCACCACTCTGGCGAGACAGTCTGCGGACAGGTAGGGTCTCAGCCTGCGCACCAGATGGAGTTGGTAGACAGCTGCCCTGGACACAGAATTAATCTGTGCTTCCATGGACAGCTGTGAGTCTAAAATGACTCCCAGGCTGTGTACCTGGTCCTTCAGGGGCACAGTTATGCCATTCAGGACAAGGGAGTCCCCCACACCCGCCTGCCCCCTGTCCCCCAAAAACAGTACTTCTGTCTTGTCAGGATTCAACCTCAATCTGTTAGCCGCCATCCATCCTCCAAGTGTCACTCTTGGTGGATAGTCAATATAAACACTGTGGGATCTTAGACAGAAGTCCTTCACAGTCTTTTTTCTTGAAATCTACTCATAGGGAAAGTTAACAATTTAACATGGAACGTGGTATGTGTATAACAAGCCATTATACTAGAAGTACAGAGGACACATCCACACTGCTCATTTAAAGCACATGACTTTCCACAAAGAATCATGCAAACTGTCATTTGTTAAGAGTGCTAAGAATTATAGTTCTGTAGTTCCCTCCCAGGATTCTTTGGGGGAAGCTGTGTGCTTTAAATGTGCCTTCTTTGGCTCCCAGTACATTTCCAAGCACAATTCAAAGTGTTGGTGCTGACCTTTAAAGCCCTAAATGGCCTCGGCGCAGTAAACCTGAAGGAGCATCTCCACCCCCATCGTTCAGCCTGAGGTCCTCCTCCGAGGGTCTTCTGCTGGTTCCCTCATTGCGAGAAGTGAGGTTACAGGGAACCTGCCCTGTGGAATGCCCTCCCATCAGATGTCAAGGAAATAAAGAACTATCTGACTTTTAGAAGACATCTGAAGGCAACCCTGTCTAGGGAAGTTATTAATGTTTGATGTTTTATCATGTTTTTAATATTCTGTTGGGAGCCACCCAGAGTGGCTGGGGTATAAATAATAAATTAAAATATTATTATTATTATTATTATTATTATTATTATTATTATTATTTCTACTGAAGTGTACATTTTTAGAGTCCGTTCACATGTTAAAAGTCCCATGAGGAAGTCACTTAAAAATGCACTACATGGAAGCAATCAACAATTCCTGGAGTGGTTTCACAATCAATTCCTCTTCCCAGGGAACTCTGAGAATTGTAGCTCTGTGAGGGGAAGGGAGGGTGTCTCTTAATAACTCTCAGCACCCTTAATGAACTATAGTGCCCAAGATTCTTTGGGTATAGACATGACTATTAAAGTGGTATAACAGTGGTTTAAATGTAAGGTGAGGATGTGACCTGAGTGGTAAGCTGCTGATGTGCAGCTGATCACTTAAAACATCCAGAAACAAATATTTACATTGGTGTGGTGCTGTGTGCTCGCAACAATGCAGTTCATTTTATTTATTTATCATGTATTCAGCACCGTCTATCAAGGGAGAGCTCCATATTTCTTTGCACCTGTGTGCACACATATGCGTGTGTATGTTCATGCTAAGTATTGACAAGAACAAGGAAACATCTGGAGGGATGCAGTAAGCCAAACCTGGTGGCTTCCAGATGTTTTGCACAACAACTCTCATCAGCTGCAGGCAGCATGGCCAATTGTGAGGGGGAAAGGGAGTTGTAGCAGTGAACATCTAAAGAGCACCAGGTTGAGGGAGGCTGTATTACACATATAATGCTTGATATTTTTTATATTAAAAAAGAATCTCATAAATGACAATAGAGTAAGGCTTCAATCCTATACCGAATTACCTGGGAGTAAGCTCCTCAGCAGTCATATAAGAATGCACTCTTTATCTTTAGGAACACATCTTATTATTTATTTATTTATTTAAAATAGTGACTATCCACTCTTCATCCAGACAGACACCAGGGTGGGGCACATAACATAACATAACATAACATAACATAACATAACATAACATAACATAACATAACATAACATACATAACAACATAACATAACATAACATAACATAACATAACATAACAACATAACGATTGATGCAATGACCAACAATAAAACGTATCAGATACAAATAAAAGGATGTTTAAAAAGACCAACGGAACAGGGAATGTATTGTTTTAGTTAAAAACAGCAAATGTAATGCCCTCCAGATGTCATTGGACTAACACTTTTTAACTTAGCTAGCATGGACAATGGTTATAGATGATGGCACCCCCATTGACTACTGCTGAATCAAAACATCCTATTTGTAATATAATTGTTTTTCTCTGTAAACATGGCAAATTGGAGACAGATACAGGGTGGGGAACCTGTGACCCACATTAACATTAATGTGTTCAGTTCCCATCATCTCTGACCATTGACCATGCTGGCTGGGGTAACTCCCTTGAAGCCCAACAATATATGGAAGGCCACAGGTAACCTGTTAATCATCCCTCAACATCAATTCCCAGTTTTAGTTCTTATGATAAGCCTCCTCCACAAATGCGTGTATATACTTGTGTCCCATGTATACTGGGCATTTGATAAGACTCAATAAAGAGCAGAAACACATCAGTTTTGAGTTTCTATTAGTCCGCCAGTGTCGTCATTTGACACTCAAGATTCTTTGCTATAAACCAGCAAAGATGGGATACTTGCAGCACCTAATAAGTTGAGCCAGAGCCTGCAATGTGCATGTGAAAAAATAGAAAACAGCACGAGTAATGAAAAATGTGAAACCTTTAAGGAGTGAGGTGGGTGCCGTACAAAATTACTCCTTGCTTATCAAGAACAGGGAAGAAGGACAGAGAAGTGATTTACAATGAGCAGCCCTCCCACTCTCCAGAAAACAAACAATCACTTGCAAACAATGACCTTTCAAAGTACTTAATTTGAAGCATGTACTAAAAGTTGTGTTTCCCCCCCTTCAGCTTTAGGACCCTAGTTCTGTGGATATCTGCTCAGAAGTAAGTCCAGCTGAGTTCATTGGGAGTTACTCCCAGGTACATCTGTTTAAGACAATAGTCTGATTTATCTTAACTTTTAAAAAGTTTTGAAGCTACTGATGGAACTAAAACACACCCAAAGGGTATAAAAATAAGGGGAAACAACTAGTATATTGGTGGCGAATGCTAGTGATACTGAAGTCACTGGACTTTAATTACTTATCCAATGATTTTCATAGGTCTACTATGAACTTGACTAACATAACATAAGGGTCTCTTAACTCTATTTTAGCAGATTATTTGTGTCCTGCGGTGGTTTTACAGAGCTGAATGTATGTAGATGCCACATCCCACAGAATTTTCCTGCACTGAACCACTACATGACTGGCATGCTTATGTATGTCATCTTCTGCTATGTGCAACCATGAAGAAACAACATAGTCCTACTAATAATACATATAATCAGAGTTACCTTTAAAAAGTCCCCCCCCCCAATTTATTCAGTATTTGTTTTGTAAAACTTGAAAGATCCACTGTAGGCAATTCGGTATCCAAACACTTTACAACCTGGTTTCTGTTCTACTCTAGTCTGCCTTGCCTATCCTAGTGCAGAAATATGAAGATATGATTTCTCAAGAAGGAAAAATTAAAGAAAGACAAATAAGCAAACCCCCTTGCATTGGGGTATATATGATAGCACCGGGACCTACCTGGACGATGGAGACTTTTGCTTCCTACTGATACGTTTGTATCAAAATAGGGATTCAAATGTCAACACTTTGGGACGCTTCTTTGACTGCTTTGTGTCACAGAAAAGAGGCAGGCAGGGGAAACTGTTGGCTTAGCTTACAGATGTGCTTCTGTGTTCATTGATGTGACTAACTGACTGTGACCATTTCCCCCACTTCAGATGATACAAAAGGAAACCCAACACTAGCTTGCAGTTTTAACCCTTTCAGGCTCTACCAGCTCCGAATAATAACAGGAACTTGTTTTGTTTTAAGCTACAGTGTGTGTGCATATATAGAAATGTAGCTTTCCTTTAATGTCAACGTGGAGGCCCAATGATTTGAAAAATTGTAGTGTCTTAGAGAAGGATTTCTATAATTCCTATTTTATGCTATATAAGTATATATGTAATTTGCATGCTGCCTTGCCTCAATCTCATATAACAGGTGGGGAGGGGGGAGGGAAACAAGAAGGGATAGAAATTCTGACATCTCCGTTGATTATTTTCTAAGGTAGTTAAGAAAAGTTTGACCAGCCACCAAATTCTACCCATATCACAAAGTGCGAAATATAATATTTTGCCTACTGTCTTTCCACAGTACTGTTTTATACATCCCCCAGGACGCGAGGGACTAGCTACATTATACTGCTAAAACAGAACTGATGCAGCTATGCAAAATATGGTTGTGTCTCATTTGACTGCAGGCCATTGACAAGGACTACCTTATTTTATAAAGAAGATTGCAGCTCAACACCATGAATCATCTTATCCAAGGGCTGTTTCACATATTGCACACAGGAAATTTGGTGCCTTCATTAGAAAGTTGAAGTCGACCACAGTAGTGATGTTTATACATACAACAGACACGTTATACATACAACAGACATGTGTCTGCTGCATCCACACTTTGATGTACACTTAAAACATCTTAGCTTTCACACCTAAAAAAAAAAAAAAAAGCAATGTGTGAATTGTCCCTGAACTAGCTGTCCATTGCTGATAATGATGCAAGAGGAACTGCCTGTACTCAAAAGGCAGGATCCTCCTGTTTTGAAGAAAATGGTGCTCTTCAGAGCTAGGAGAGCAGCAACAAATATCCCTACATCAAATGCAAGAAGATTGCAATGTAGCATCCTCTTTTGTTGTTTTTCAAAGATGCCACATTGACAGGGGGAGAGTTCACCTAGGTGTAGGCCTAATCATCTTCTTTCTCTTGGTAATTTGTAAAGCTGAAAAGCAACTTAAGAAGCCACTTGGAATTCAAAACGGCGGAATTAAATTGGATACTGTAGCTGCGCAATCAAGAGCGATCTGTGCGGCTGATTGCAAGGTGGGTTTTAGTACCACAAACATGTACTACTACCACAATGCCCACAAAACACCTGCACTGCTGCACCTGGCCACCTGTGCCCACTTTCCCACCCCCTTTAATGGACTTTTATTTTGAAATAACATTAGACATAAAGATACAATATCACTAATCAAGGGGGAAAAAGAAACTCCCTGATTACAGTCCAAAGAACATAATGGGGAGGCTGGTGGGCCAATGAGAGTGAAAAAGTCTAGGGCTGTATTCTCAGACATGTCTAACTCAGAAGTCCCAACGAATAACTGACTCTGAGTAGAACTTAGGAGGAAACGGGCGCCACCTCGCCCTCAGGTTTGTGTGTGTCCGCTGCTGCACACAGACGTGTGATGTCACACACGCCTGCACGTAGCGCATGTGATGTCACGCAGCCAGCGAGGAATCCTTTTATCAGAGGCATAGAGAGTCTGCCTCCATGCCTGAGCCACACTTCTTTGAAAAGGATCCCATGCTGTCTGCGGAGGACAGAGCTGAACTGCTTCTCTCTCTGCAGGCCCTTTCCATTGACTTTGTGGGTGCCCAGCCCCCACAATTATATTATTGTGGGTGCCCAAGCACCCACAGCCCCCTGGAGTTGTCTCCTATGGGAGGAAAACAACGCAATGCATAGGGTTGCAGCTGAATGTTTCCCCTCCAACTTTTTGGGTAATGAGTGAAAAGTCCCTGCTTCGTGATGCGGTGTTGATGAATTTCAACTATTTCAATGAAACGTCAAATGAACCTGATTTTCTCTGGATTGCACCACTGGTTGGAATCCCTGCTTGCTCTTTATTAGGGAAAGGGACTATGCTGGTTTGACCACCATGCTTACAAGGCTATGTGGAACTACTTTGTGCAAACAGTGGCTTACGTATGGGAGGAATGTATGCATGGAACAACAATCCTCTGCCACATGAGTGTGTAAGCTGGTCCTTTGCTCAAAAACACATAGATAACAATGGCATGTGTGCTTTTGCTGCATAGCTGTGTGATGCTGCTGCTTTAGCTTGTAAATCCGAGTGTTTATTTTGCTCTTTGCAGGTTGCGGGGGGAAACAACATGGGATATAAGAATCACAGTGTAATGTTCAAATTCACCGTGCCTAATGGGAAGCCTGTTGGCAGGGCCACACTACATTTTTCATTGTTTAATGGAATTAATAACTGTGTAATTGAAAGCATGCTAATCCTCAGCTGACCTGCCTCCATGATTCAGCGGTGGCATTCCTCATTTGACTTAAACAGTGGGGAGGAAGATTCCCATTTGGGGAAGCATAAATTGATTCTGCACAATCTGCTGATGATCAGCAAAGCTTAATGAATGATAGCCTCAAGTAACCTCATTACAAGGAACTTGGATGGATGAGCAAGAAAAATGCATATTTTTCAAAGGAAAAGAAAGTGGTTTCTGCTTCAATGAATCATTTTCGGAAACTTTCTTTAGATCATTCAGTATTAGGAGAAGCAGTCCAATCTTTGGCATTCTCTACACCTAAGAGAATCTTCAGGATAGGTTTTGTTATTAATGGTTGCTGGATTTTTATTTTTATTATTATTTGATTAATGTGACTCTATGCAGAAACCAGTGGTGCAATCCAGAGAAAGTCAAGTTCATTTGACGTTTCATTGAAATAGATGAAATTTAAATATACAAAAACCAAAAAACAAAACCCCAACCCCTAGGGCAAGATCCAGAATGTGACGTGACTGTGATCTTAAATGCACTTACCATAGAGTAAGTTCCCTTGGGAACAATGGTGCTTACATGTACATATGCACAGGCCTGGTGGATGTAGACAAGCCACAGAAATGCTCCTGACCTTTATCTCTGCAGTCCATGAAGTTAAGCAGATAAAGGGGATTTGTTTGGGGTTTTGGTTTTTGCCCACGGTTTTGCTGTTTTGGCCCACAGTTGCCAGAAAAGCAGGGTACAAGCCTATTCTCCCTCTCCGACTGTTTATTCTAAAGCTCCATTGAATTGGTTCTGCACCCAGACCCATCCTGAATTGCTGGTTCCTACTTTTGGTCCAGAAGGCTCTGTCAGGGTACTATTTTATTTTATTTTTTATTTTCAGGGTAGGCAACACAACAGGCCAGGGATAGGCAATGAGGTGCCCTGCATTCCTCCTCAGTCACTTGGTGGCCTGGCTTAAATTGGCAGAGACCATGCAGTGGTTGTGATGCCCCAAGATATAAGCTTTCCCTCTAAACACAGGTCACCCATCATAACAATGGGCATTTTTTCCTAATGAGAATCATAAATGTTGGCATCCAAGAAACAGTTCAAGATATCATTTTTCAACAGCACAGTGCTCTTTCACATTCTCTAATGGGAGGTGATGTAGAAGGGCAAGACGTGGCAATTATTGCTTTGATTATTTATTATTGCTTGGATGCACATATGTTGTTTCTTTTAAAAAATGAGACTCTTTCATAAAGGTCTTATAGTGTACTCCAGCCTACCATGCAACGAATGGTGCTTAGAGTAATGACTGCAATAACGGAACGGTAATGAAAAATAAAACAACGTTTCTTCCTCTTGAAAAACCACTAGAATTTGCATAAACCACTCTGATGGTCTGGTAAATGATTATCTGCACAGTCAGTCCCTAGAGAGATTTATATTAGCTATGTTTTTGCGAAAGCTAAAAAAAGAAAGAAAGATTTTAGTGTCTTTTTTAAAGAAAAGTTCAAAACAATGCTCTGTTTTTGCTATCAACATCACCACAGAGTAACAATGGCATTGAAGAAAATAGACCATTTTCTATTTTGGGGCTGCAAGCAAAGCTCTTCTTCCGTCTATTTTCAAAGCAAATTCAACCACTGTGCTTCAGTAGATAGGTGACTAAATTAAGATTAGGGCAGCTTTCCTCAACTGTATGTCCTCCAGATGTTCTCCCATCAGCCGTAGACAGTGTGGGCATGCTGCATGTGGAATGGGGCTGATGGGAGCTGCAGTCCAAAACATCTGGAGAGCACCAGGTTGAGGAAGGATAGACCAGGGACACCATGTTTTATGTCCCACTCAGCGATCAGGCTCACTGGATGTCTGAGGGCCGATCTCCTAGCTCAATATACCTCAAACTAATCCAAATGAGAGAAGCTTTAGAAAAAAAGGTAGGGCATGAGTCTAACAAATATATAAATAAATATCCAATGTGTTTAATGGATTCCAATGGCTTCAAGTTACAAGAAAGGAGATTCCAACAATCCATCAGGAAGAACTTTCAGATGGTACGAGCTGTTTGTCCGTGAAACAGACTCCCTTAGAAGCTGGTGGACTTTCCTTCCTTGGAGGTTTTTAAGCAAGGCTTTGGACTAGGTGACCATAGGAGTCCCTCCCAACACTACAATTTAATGAATTCATTGATCCTTTATTGTTTCCACAGTTTAGGGAGTTCAGCATTATCTATCTGCACTGAGATCAGGAGCAGGGAATAGCAGGGAGATGGACCCAAGTTTTTACTGGGTGAGATCTTACACGGGAACATGGGAAGTTGCCTTATTTAAAGTCATACCACTGGTCCATCTCATTCAGTCTACAGTGATTTTCAGCTGCTCTCTAGCATACCAAACATAGGACAGCCCTAGCCCTACCTGGGGATGCTGGAGATTCAAACTGTGACTGTTCAAATGTACTGTTCAAAATGTACAAAGCAGATGTTTGGCCACTGTGCTATGGTCCTTCCTCCAAAGACAAGAAACTTGACTGGCTAGATAATTATTTATATCCATTATGATAGACTCTATTTTTAATAACTTACAATAATGTCCATGTACGTCCATAAATTGTGGCAATTGTGGGTCAAACTAAGTTTTGTGCTTTGCCCATCCAGGTACTAATACCTCTTCTTGTGTAACCCAATTATCAAGCTATAGGAGTAGAATTCCATATTATACAACTCATTGCGGAAGGATTATTTATTATAGTGCAAAGTGTGATCTCAGTCCAACACTGCACTTACAAAAAGCCACATGTTGTCTGTGGGGAGGCAGCTAGAAGATTGTTACACTAAACTGAAGATATTAGCCAATGAGTGAATAGAAGGATGCAAACAACATGCAAAGATGCAGAAATATCTCAGCAGGTTTGTAATCGTCCAGCTGATTAAGGTACAATAACCAAAGTGATTGTGCTGTAGTAGTCACCCATGGAAGTATGCGGCATTGCAAATAACTGTCTTGTGGACTGCTCTGAAAAATAACAAACTGATTTTCAAATATACTGGTGGCATTAAGGAGCACTCACACCCCAAGGCACATTTGATATGTATTTGTTTATTGATCAGCAGTGGTGATCTTTTCATCATAAAAGTACCAGAGTTCAAGCATGCCTGGAAACCAACATTTTTGGAAATACAGTGGTACCTCTAGTTATGAATTTAATTCGTTCCAGAGGTCCGTTCTTAACCTGAAACTGTTCTTAACTAGAGGCGTGCTTTCGCTAATGGGGCCTCTTGCTGCCGCTGCGCCGCCGGCATCCATTCTCATCCTGGGGCAAAGTTCTCAACTCGAGGTAACTCTTCCAGGTTAGTGGAGTTTGTAACCTGAAGCATTTGTAACCTGAGGCATTTGTAACTCGAGGTACCACTGTACTCTATTACCCTAGAAATTCATACCTTGAAGATTTGTACATACAATGCCATTAAGTTGTTGGAAGACACAGCTGTGGTGGCCTTTGACCCCAAAGCCAGACTACTGGTCACAGGAGTGGTGAATAATGCTGTCCCATCACTGGCCCTAAACTGACTCTACTGTTGACTTTGTGTTGAATTTTAGATTGCAGGGACTTGTCTACTTGTGCAACTCTGTACACGTCTACTCAAAAGTAATCCCCACTAAGTTCAGTGAGGAAAGTGTGAATTAGGTAGATTTGCCTTTAAATGCAAAGTGAATTGAAATTTCCCCATCCCTCCTTGACAGACACACACTCTACATTGTAGGTTCGCACTTAAAACATCTTAGGTGTATATCTGAAGAACAGGCATCCTTCTTAAGCCTCCTGAACCCTGTTAGATTGTGTGAATGTGTGAAGAGGCTCTCAGTGTCAAACAAGTCACCCACCTCTGATCTAAAGCAATATCATAAATCAGAATACCTTCACTTGTGAGCCAAGTTCTGGTCTGGATTTGAGCGCTGTAGTCCAGCCTATCTCGCTGGCAAGTGCTAAATAGATAGGTACTTTACATCATTCTTTGGAAATGACCATGTCAGGTTCATATTGCCCAACTGCATTCTATTAAGAGTAATGACCTCATCTTATTGCAGAAGCAATGTGTTTTCCAATTACACCACGTGGCATGCTCCACTGAGTGGCGCTTAGCATCTCTCTTGTCCTTGTCCTTCAGGCAGAATGAAGTGTCCGTCAGCCACAGGCACTGGAGCTAAGAAAGCTAGTGGGAAGGGAAGGAGGGAAGGGAATGGGTGGAGAGAGAGAGAGAGAGAGAGAGAGAGAGAGAGAGAGAGCATCAACACTATCAGCTCTGCACCCATGGTGACATTTCCAGTGTCAGAAACAGGAAAAGGTAACAATTTAGACCAGAATGACAAGTAAATAACTGGACCCTGTATAACGCCTGACCAATTCCCTTTCCAAATACATCAGCTAATGCAGGATGTAGCCCAGCTGATTTGCTTTTCTACAGTGATGTCCAAATACACCTGTATTTGTATACATACATGTATACATACCATATTGGCCCGGTTATAAGCCGCACCCGCAAATAGGCCGCACCTTTAAAATCCAAGGCTTATTTGTGGGTGCGGCCTGCCTCCCAGCACTACGGCACTGAACGGGGGACCGGGCGTGGCCAGACGCTTGGCGCCCCACTCCTCAAGCCAGTGCCAGTGCTTGACTCCAAATATAAGCCGCACTTTAATTTTTCACAGTTGGAATTTGGAAAAAAGTGTGGCATATTCAGGTCAATACGGTATATTTGCTGCCAAGTGAAAAGAAATGGCTGCAACAGTTTGGGGGGAGGACTATAGCTCAATGGTGAACACATATTTTCTTGTAGAAGGTCTCAGGTTCAATTCCAACATCTCAAGGCAGGGCCAGGAAAGATTCCTGCCTGGAATCCCTGGAGGGCCATGGCTAGTCAGTGGAGACAATAATACGCCAGATGGACCAGTAGTTTGACTCCGCATTAGGCAGCTTCCTATGTCCCTAGGAAACGTTGTTCCTAAACAAATTACTCACTTTGTGCATATGATTTCTGCATCTGAAATACCCAAAGGCTTCGGTTCACATTATGAGCTAATGGCCTGCAAAAATTCCACTTTGGGTGCAGAGATTTTCAGAGCAAAAAAAATGGCCTTTTAGCATATCACATTACAGTTTCCTTCATTTTGCCTACACAAACTAGCCGTTCGGAGTTTAATGAAATATAGGTTTGAAAAGGGAAATGGGTGAGATTGTGGGTTTATTGGTAAGCAGGGGAAGAAGAGCTTTTCATTTCCACAAGCACGACAAATTTAACATGATTTTCTTCTCGCTACGCATGTCTCCCCCAGGTGTGCTATGTATGCTTACTGTGTTGATGTGCTGGTATGAACCACTCATTTGAACAAAGTGTGTGTACATTTTTAGATATCATTAGATACATATTGATGCACACTGAATCATGCTGGCTGGGCTAATGGGAGTTGGAATCCAACAACATCTGAAGGGTACCACTTTTTGTTGTTGTCTGCCTCAAATAAAGTGGTACTGTGCTGGCAAACCTATATGTTAACTCGTGGCTGGCTCATGTCCTCATCTCCCTCTCTATCTAGCACCAGGACTCTGAATCCTGAGTGTGAATGATTTATTCCTTATTGGATGTCCTTTCTCCATCCTTTCTGTGACCTATATCCATCTACCCTCTCCATCAAAGGCCCCTCTAGTCCAGCATCTTGTTCTCACAGTGGCCAACCAGATACTTAGGAGAACCTCCAAGGAGGACATGAGTATAATTCCTAGCAACTGGCATTCAGAAGCATACTGCCTCTGATACTGGATGCAATACACAAGGTATATATCCCAGAGGCTATTGAAGATGCACAAGCCCCTTAGCATGTCCGAAACAGCCCCTGAATTTCCACTCCCTTCCCTTATAGTCTGGTTTGGTGACCAGAAGTCTGCCTTCCAGTTCTGACATGGTTTGCTTGTGGTCAGCTAGGCTATTCCTCAATACCAATTCCAACAAAGTCAACCTGTGTGTGCAAGGACTCCTGCTTGCACAACAGACCTCCCTCTTCCTCTCCTCCTCCTGTTCCCCACACCAAATCTGCTCCAGGGGGCTGGAAGGAAGCCAAGAATAGGTTTGGAGGGGGAGGAGTGTGGGGTGAATTTCCACTGCTCCAAGCGTATGTCATGGAGTGAATGCGAGTCATTGCCTGCAACCCTCTGGTTCTAGTCTGAGTAAAAGTTGGAAACAACCCCAATGACACTGCTTCATTGTGTTTATGCTCAACTGTTCACTGACCCTATGGCCCTTGGTTGGGGTTATCTCCTCTATGCCAGGAGAAAGAAATTGGGTGGTACAGAGAAAATCACTCCAACCACGTGTTGAGCAGCTGCACCAAAAGACATTGGGATGGACTATGCAAAAATGGCACAACTAACAGGAATAATTAGGAACCAGGAAGACAAAAAATTCAATAAGGAATGGGGGAAATTTATAGTTCACTGAAAAAAAAATCATTGTGAACAATTAAAACTATTAGTAGGATTGGAATGATGCTTGTACTGGTAGTTAAAAGTTGGACTGTGGTTTGATCGGAGATTTAATAGAATTGGATTAACAAAGAAGATGCAGGAGAAAAAGTTGACATAAGGACCCACAAAAGGGGAGGAGGGAAATCCAGGAGAACTTATGGAAATTGTTTTATTTGTTTGCTTGATGATTGCTTGTAAATCTGAAAATTTAAATAAATATATATATATATAGAATCATAGAATCATAGAGTTGGAAGAGACCACAAGGGCCATCCAGTCCAACCCCCTGCCAAGCAGGAACACCATCAAAGCATTCTTGACAGATGGCTGTCAAGCCTCTGCTTAAAGACCTCCAAAGAAGGAGACTTCTTGTGTTTGTGTGTGTGTGTGTGTGTGCGCCCACACACACACGCTTGTGCGCATGTTGGGATGCACTAGCCACTACTTATTTGTCACAATTCCCACCTTGCACCCATAACATGTATGTAGGCAGATACTATGCTTTAGGGTGGTTTAGGGGTATCACTGAGACTACCATAATTTGAGTGGTTGCTGTCTAAATGTCAGGCAGCTTGTCTTTCGTTTCAGTGGGGGAAGCCTGTATTCTTTGATTTGAAGTGATAGGAGTGTAACTCTGTGTCACCATACCTAAGAAACCGAAGTTTTTGTATGCCAGTTCAGCCCTCTGATGCTGTTGTTTTGCACAGGCTGTTTTAGTTAAAAACAAAACAGGAAGCTGGAAACTGACTGACTAGTCTTGTGCTTCCAGGTGGCATTCAGCTGGCATCTGCTGTGCTGTTTAGGTCAGCGTCATTTAATTCCCCAGTGAACGCTGAGCAGTGCTTTTAGTTCACAGTCCATTTGGCAATATCTATTTGCTTCCTATTATTCGTTAATCATGCTGGGGACTGGGAGGTGGCAGAGAGCAGCGAATCAAACCTTAAACTTCTCAGTATAAGTGGCCATGAAGGCACTGTACAAATGTGAGTTTAATGGCACAGAGTACAGCCGAAAATAACGCAAGGCATGGCAATAAATTTACTTTAATTTAAAAAATGGGCCAATAGGATGGCGCTATCCTCCAGAGAAATTTGTAGAAGGCCTCGTATGAGTGGATTTGCCAATAAAAGCAACTAGGCAGTTCAATAAAACTAATTAAATTAATCTGTCATCCCCAGGGAATTTAAGCAGGGCATGAAATAAGGAAACAGCTTCAGTTCACACACACACACACACACACACACACACACGTATTTCATTGGATCATTGGAAAGAATCTGTCAGGAGAAAATGAAGGTTTTGCCTTTTCTATTGATCATAAATTTAGTAACCATCTTGATGCAGTCTCCTTTCCTCATTATATAAAAATCAAGTAAAAGTTTGAGATGTGAAATGAAAATCAATGTTACAGTACCAAACCAGCTTCAGGATTTGGAAGGCCTCTGGACAAAAGACCATAAATGGGTATTCATAACCAGCAGAACAGGAAGGGCCAGCAAATTGTGGTTGCACCCAAGAAGAAAACCAAGCCACATACCAAACTTTTTTTTATTTCAAGCCAGCATCCCTTAAGCCAGCACCAACATTCTCCATTCTACTGCTGGTCTTTAGTGCTGGTTAAGACTAATGTGAAAGGAATTTTAGTTTGCTTATGATGCCTATTTATGAAAGTTTTGTTTAGGTTCTATAGAAGAGGAACAGGGCAGGTGACTCTGTTAATACTGGAACCACTGGGTAGATTTTCTACCTTTTGCATACTGAAGTTAGGAGGAAGCTGGGCTCACACCATAGCAGAAAATAATTGTGATGACTGCAGTTGCAATAAAATTTTTATGAACTCAAAATGTTCACCCAGATCTTATATGGAAGTAGGAACATACATGGAAGAACCATATTGTATATGGAATAAAGTCCCACTGGATTCAAAGGGTCTTGTTCCAAGAGAGTGCATATTGGATTACAGCCTTAGTAAAAGTAACTGATGCTCATCTAGTCTTTTCCCATACACAGTTCTCACACCTACCATACACAGAAATGCTTCCAATGATTAACCCACATTGCAGAAATGACAATGTGCTACAAAGAGACAGAGGAACCCTGCTCATCTGTGGATCTGAATGCATGGAGACGAGTGTGAACATGGTCACTGCCTCTATCCTGATCTCTGTGTGTTCATCAGAACAGAGATTCTGCATGTACAAATGTATGCACATAGGTTCTGTATGGGTGAACAGGAGACCTGCAGAATGCATGATCCTTGCTTGAGTAACAAAATCCAATAATAATAATAATAATAATAATAATAATAATAATAATAATAATCTATTATTTATACCCCGCCCATCTGGATGGCTATGGCCATGTGAATAGGATTAATGCACACACAAGATATTCTACGTTAGAAGTGCTGGTGTAATTCATTGTGTGGTTTACTTATATCTACAATAAAATTAGTGATCAGGTCTTCTGCCCCTCCCATGCAGAAATAGCAATTGTCAGATGAGCAGAAGCTCATGATGCAACTGAGGGGGTGCATGTATCCAAATATAGAAGGTAAGCAACAAATACTATTGCTGAACCATGGAAGAATCATATTTTTCTCTTATACGGCCAGATGAGCAAGGAGTGGCACAAACAGGAAACATTGCGTTGGATCCAGACTTAGCCATGCTTAGAGTAGCTGCAATGAAGTCACTGGCTTTTATGTTAGACACTCCTTCTTAGGTCACATTTATTTCAATGGGTCTACTCTAAGCATGACCAGCTCAATACCTTGCTGTTTTCTAGCTTGAGAATATAGGTGAACAACAACAACAAAAAAAGGCTTTTAATGTATTGTGTTTATTCTAAGATAAAATACAAGGGCAAATTTGGAGATATTTATTACCCTTTCTCACACCCTAAGGAAAGAGTGCTTTGAACTGAGAACAACCGTGACAACTGTGACAGTGTAATACTCTGTCCTGTGGCATTGTAAACACACACTTATTGACAGAAGGACCCCAGCCCCCTGGTAATTGGGGTAGAATGCCTTCCATATATTGGGCTCAGATAGTAATCTATGGTTAGCTCAGATGTGAGATACAACCCTGTACATAGTTAAAGATAAAGGGACCCCTGACTGCGGATGACTCTGGGGTTGTGCCGCTCATCTTGCTTTACTGGCCAAGGGAGCCGGCGTACAGCTTCCGGGTCAGGTGGCGACATGACTAAGCCGCTTCTGGCAAACCAGAGCAGTGCACAGAAACGCTGTTTACCTTCCCGCACCTTTATCTACTTGCACTTTGACGTGCTTTCGAAATGCTAGGTTGGCAGGAGTGTACATAGTTAGGCTACTTAAATTTCATGGATAGCAGTGTGTTTCAACAGTCTTTGTGCAGGATTAGAGCCTTACATTTTAACGTAGAGAAGGGAATATTGTCAAATGCTTCTTCTCAGTCACATCCTAGATTTTTAATTTTACAAAACTCCGAGTGAGTATACAAGAATCAGAATACAGGTTGTCTTCTTTTATGTGGTTTGCATTATTTAATGGGCAAATGTAATAAGGGAGCAAGGAGCTCAGTCTGTGGCAAAATTGCAATATCTGAGGCTCCAAAATGAATCATTGACGTTGCTCTAATCCACTTCTATTATGCACTTCTATCCTCCCTGCAAAACACTGACAGACTGGAAGCACCCAAAATATTCTGGAGCTGGGGGACTTTATGGGCTACTTCATTATGTTATATGCCTCCTTGGATAAAAGGAGATTTGTTAATACTATCTTTTAAAATGGATATTTTAATCAATCTTTTCACAGCGCTCACTACTCTGCCCATACACAGATTTGAAGATGAAGGCTTAAAGAAACCTCACATCTGCAGGAATTCTGATACTGCCTTGTGCTGGGTTGTGGATGAATGACCCCCATTAACTTTTGAAATCAGGGATGGAACAGGTGAAGATGGAAGACCAGAAAGGAGTTTCAGCAAAAAGATGGACAGGTAAAGGGGCAAACTGGGTATGTCAGATTGGATGTGTTTTTGGAAGAAAGGCATCTTGCTGGCTGAAACACAGTTCTGAGTGACACTTGATTATGAGGCACGGTACATACATTCCTGGGAGACACAAATCTACTTTGTACAATCCCTTCCATCCTGTTATCACTTTGTTAGCTGCCTTGAGATACTGGCAGCAGAAATTCAGAGCTGTAAAACTGAACACATTTTTTTTTGGGGGGGGGAGTGTTTTCCAGCTGAATGATCTCACATCACTGAAACTTCTTTCCTTGGCTACTTTTCTTTTTCTTTTCTTGATCTTGTGTCCTCTGTTTGGGGCCTGCTTTGTCCCATGTTCTAAAGGCTAGTACTGTGCATTTGGCGCTTGGCAAGTTGAGTGCTACAGCTGCGAATAATGAGTCAATTATCACCTAGCCAGGGGGAAGGTAGGACAATTCCCTTTGCTGGCTGCACTGAGGTGATTTTCTCCCCCTCGCCATCTCCTTCAATACGAAGGACAAAAATACACAAATTTGCATTCAAAATGCAGGTAGAATACTTTAGCAAAAAAGAAAAAAAGTGCTCCAGAAGTATTTTTAAAAATACTTTGTTCAGTTATTGAGGGTGTGTTATAAAATTATTTAGGATAAAACCCTCCAGGATGTCTCTTGCACCACCTGCATATATTTCGTTGAAGTCAACCTAGGAGGCCATTTTACCATTCTCTCCAGTGTGGAAGCCATTTTGAGCAGGTGGCTGTGATTAGGACAGCGGCCAAGGAATCGTACATTGGTCCAAAGGAATTCTTTGCTATTATTATTTATTATATATTTATTTATAGACAATCTTTCTTCTTGACAGGGACTCAGGGTGGCTTGCAGATAAACAGAGTCTGCTGAATCAACGAAAGGGCCTTTCTAGTCCATCATTTTGTTCTCACCATGGCCAACTAAATAGCCATGAAAAACTCACAAGCACAATCTGAATGCAACTGTGCTCTCCTAATCTATGATTTCCAGAAACTATATTCAGAGGCATAGCACCTCTGATAGTGGAGGTTATATAAACCATAAGAATTGTGGTTAAACTCTGAAAATTCAATGCCTGAAGGAAAATTGTTGACATCCTCTTGATTTTGATATTTCTTCCATTTCACCCTATCAGTTTTGTCTAGCTTCTTATACATGCTAAGTATAATGGGAATGGTTATCTAAAGAGTGAAAGGCAGCTCTTTAATATTTTAAAGGCTGATTTCATTTTATTTTTCAGTAAAAACCTTCATATTTTGGCAAGCTTAAAGCTACAGTGCTGAATGGGAATTGACAAACATGGTTCCTCTCCCCGAGAAACTATTAAGCAGACAAAGGAAATATTACATTAATAATAAAGGGTTTAAATGAGATACACTGTGCTACACACCTTATTTTGCTTGGAAGAGATTTCTCTCCCTCTAATATGATGTGATTTCTTTTTGTGTGTTGTAGACGAGATAATGAAAAGTCAAGTACCCCAAAATGGATTCCTTTGGAAGCGAGGGGGGGGGGAGAGCATTTTCTATGCTTGAGTTATCAAGCAGAATGCTTCTCCTATGAGATACCAAGAACTATCAGTGTGTTTCCCATCATAGCCTCTGGATGAAAAACAGGAAGCAAGACAAACATTAGATTATAGGGGGAGAACCATGAAGCTATGCTATGTACAGGTATGTACAGAAAAGCAGGGATTCATGGCTTTAGAGGGTGGTGGGAATCAGCGTCCCATAGGCAGAAGTGGACAGAGAAACATATTCAAATGTTTACCTTTGTACCATTAGCTAGTTTCTATATGCATTTACAGGAGACTCTTGAGAGTCCCATGGACTGCAAGAAGATCAAATCTATAAATGCTTAAGGAAATCAGCCCTGAGTGCTCACTAGAAGGACAGATCCTGAAGCTGAGGCTCCAATACTTTGGACACCTCATGAGAAGAGAAGACTCCCTGGAAAAGACCCTGATGTTGGGAAAGATGGAGGGCACAAGGAGAAGGGGACAACAGAGGACGAGATGGTTGGACAGTGTTCTCGAAGCTACCAACATGAGTCTGACCAAACTGCGGGAGGCAGTGGAAGACAGGAGTGCCTGGCGTGCTCTGGTCCATGGGGTCACGAAGAGTCGGACACAACTAAACGACTAAACAACAACAACAACAACAACATATATATTTACACACTGCATCCAAGAAGGCAAGAAGCAATATCAGCATTTGCAGATGCATTCTGGGCAGCCAAAAGCATCCAGGGAAGGCAGAAAGCAGGGTTGTTGAGGGGTGTGGCCTGGCAAGAGTCTTGAGGACCAGATAGAGAAGTCTTTAGGGCCTCATGCCCCACCCAGCATGGGCGTACCCAGGGGGGGCAGAGGGGGGCAGCTGCCCCCCCTAGAAGGCAGCCCTAGAAGCAAAAATGATCAGCGTCCATTCAAAGCAAACCTGAACGACCATGGCTTGCCCCCCCCCCTAGTTTTGATCCTGGGTACGCCCCTGCCACCCAGGCTTAAGGTTCTTGAAATATACTCGGAGTCAAGTGTGGATTTCATGCTCTTTATTCAGCTCATAGTGCGAGGAATGAAGTTTCCCCAAAACGTCTGCTTTATATACATTATTTACACAATGGGCCCCACGTGATTGGCTAATTCCGGGATACTCCTGTAGGCCAATCAGGTTGCAGATTCACTTCTACCTGGAGCTGGATTGGGTGGCTCCTGTGGAAAAACCAGACTGCTGCATTCTGGATTCTATTGTTCTAGGACCAATCAGACTGCTGCATTTTGGATCCTATTCAACTCAGTACATAACAGTTCTCCTGGACTAGGGAAAGTAGATGATGTCACCATGGAATGTGGAGGAAGACTGAAGAGGAGAAATGAATTGTGTTTGGACATGTGCAAAGGCCAAAGACCTTTCCCTCAGACAAAACGCATAGCTGCTAGGGTGGCCAGTTATGCATTTCCAAAAAAGGGACACAGATTTGCATATGCTAATGCATATGTATACATCCATATTGAGAAATAATTACTATAGTCTAAAAAGAATTGAAATAGAAATGCAATGCATCTCAGCATACAATCATAGAATCATAGAATCTTCAAGTTGGAAGGGACCCCAAGGGTCATCTAGTCCAACCCCCTGCAATAAAGGAATCTCAGCTGAAGCATCCAAGACGGATGGACATCCAACCTCCAGCTTAAAAACCTCCAAGGAAGCAGAGCCCACAACCTCCTGAGGGAGAATGTTGTACTGTCTCCCTCGGGAGGAACATAGCGAGGAACAATATTATGGCCAGATGGCCTGCTCAGTCTGCTGCCCAGATGCTAACCGTGGATGTGCAGCTTTCAAGGTCTTCTGTCTTGTGCTTATTTGTCTTCAAATCAGTCTCGGTGAGCTCTTCAAATAGAGGGCCCCTTCAAACACAGGAATGTGTTTTGACAGCCCTTCGGATAGAAGGCTCTCCTCTGTACCGCTGCTGTGATGGACAGAATGGCATGTGCTGACATTGTCAGAGTGGCATCCAACATTGAGAATATGAGCTTTGCCTGTCCCTCAGAGCTGCCCTTCTTTTTCAATATGTTAGGCTAGTAACAGTTGTACCAATCTCACGTCCAGCATGGAATGAGACGACCCGTGAACCAGGGTTCAAATCCCTACTTGGTCATGATGACCACTGGGTGACCTTGGGTTAGTTACTGCCTCTCAGCCTAACCTACCTCACAGTTTTGTTGTGGGACTTAAAAGAGGAGGTGGAGAATCCTGCACACCACCTTGAGCTCCTTGAAATACAAATGCAATAAACAAATGAACAAAGTTATCTTCAGCTCTGTGTGATGTAACAATGCTAGATGTTACACCCTGCCTTTTATGTGCTGGAGCATAATCTGTACAGTGAGTTTACTCTGCCTGTTTTATACTCTAAAACAACCTTTCTCTGCTTGGCACCCTTGGGGTGTTTTGGACTATAACTCCCAGGCAGCATGGTTGTAGTTCAGAATTTCTGGAGGGCACCATGTTGAGGAAGGCTGCTCTAAAGGGCATTGGTGGCCCTTGACTTTTGGAGGTGGTGTGGATCATGGAGTATGGCTCAGAGGGCAGATCTCCATGTTTTGGGCAAGATGACTAAGCATGTGCTTGAAGGGAATCAATATACTATTTCCACATCTTTCTGGTTTCTAGCCTGGGTCCATAATGGGAGCTGCATCAGTAAACCTGGTGACTGACTGTCCCCTAGTGGTTGACAAGAGATCTGTGCATTCAGACCTTCCCCCCCACACACAAGCAAGCATCTGGAAGAGGGAGAGGCATCATGATGACAGCCTCACCCTGATAGGGCTGCTGGACACATTACTATCAGCTGTGCATTTGGCAGGAGTGTGGAATTGGGGGGGGGGGAAGCGTCCATTCAACAGAAAGGTTAGTTTTCCCACTCATGTGGAAACGCCCTGTGCAAGTGCATCTGTGCCTATGGAGGGCCCCATCACATTAACACACCGAACATGTGCTCAGGGGGTGACATGGCTTGTGGGGCAGCACAACAAAGACATAAGAACTGTCCCTGGAAAGAGGGACAACTGAACGGCATGAGATGGGCTCTTTTATAAACAGACCAGGGCCACCCTGTGGCCTACTTTGCCACTTTGCTGAAAAGGAACAAGGCTTGAAACTAGCAATGGACTCTCCTTGGTTCTCTCTCAAGCTTTCCTCCCCATACTCTGCGACAAACACCTCAAGATTTCTTATGGTTTTGTGAGGAGAGTCAGGAAGAAAACAAAACCAAATTGGTGACGCTATCTTCTCCGCTTCAATTTTGAATTGTAGTTCGTTGGGGGGTGGCATAGGGGTTTCCTAAAAACTCTCAACTGCCCTAGAAAACGGCAGCTCCCAGAATTCTTTGGGGAAAGCCATGCCTGTTTAAAGTGGTCAGATAGCACTTTGAATGTGGTCTATGTATAAATGGTGTGTGCTGCAAAAGTTAGATGCAAGACGAAAGAAAGAGTAGAGTTAAGGGTGGTCCTGTTTCAAAACTTCACTCTCCTAAATCACCAATTTGACTTTTCATTTCTTGGTGGAAAAATGGTCGGGCCCACACCAAGCATCAGGCAGCTTATCTGGAGTGTCATGAAACAGCAGCAAATTATTAGTTGTTTAATTTATTATTATTGTGTTTTCACTACCAGGAAGGGAGAGAGGCACTTCTAGGATTTTCATCCAAAATAACTTGATCAACCTTGGGTGCTGGGCATCTCTGCTTGAAATTGTGTAGCGGGCAATGCAATTTGCTGCCCCAATGGCAACATGTCAACTTGTCATAAGCAACTTGTCAACACTGTTCCACAGCAGGTGATGCATGCTTCAGTTGTATGAAAATAGTATGCAGATGGCACAAATATACGGCACTGTTTAACAACCCCACTCTTTTATGACCTATTTCCATCAAGCCTCACAAAGCTGAGCTAAAGAAAATAGACTTATGTGATTTGAAATCTGTTTAACGGGGCTTAATCCAGAGGAGACCCAGCTATTAGCTTCCTCACCCAAATATGCCTCTGGGGCTGAATGCACTTTTAAAAAGGAAATTACTCTTTACAATACCTTGAATGCTACTGGTGACAACAGAAGGTTTGTGCTGTTTTTCTCATTAAAAATATGGCCCACTCACTGGAATAAACTGCCTTTTGGACTTATTTTAGCAACATAGGATTTAGATTTCTGCCTCATAAAGCACCACAAGGCTTCCATTATCCCTTAGCTAATAGAACATCCTAATATTTGTCTTTGTTACTACAGTACAAAAAGTTTCAGGCATGACCGCACATTTTTGTCACATTAGTAGCTGGCGAGACAACGGCAGCAATAATTGGATGCGCTGGAGAAATGGCTGAAGTTATAGCAGGAAGAATGTGCTATGCATTGATCCCTACAGCCTTTATTCCTTTCCCTGAAGGAAAAGGGTGTAAAAAAAGAGTCCAACAAGGACGTTAGTCAGTTCTCTAAACATTTCTTGGGCTGTTATCTTCGCTAAAACCTTCGCTCCTCTCACTGAGGGTCTCTCCAGACATCCTTTTTATTGTCCATTCATGATGATTTCAGCTCATGTATCAGGCTGGTTATACATGCTCCCGCTTTCAATACTGTTTGCACCTCCAAATTTTCTGGGGTGGACATTCTGCATCATTTCCAAAGAGTGTATGTCCTGTAGCTTCCTGAGGAAATCCATAACTTTTTATATGACAAATGTTCTGGTTTACTTTTTGCCCTGTAGTGGTAAGATTGTCCCTCCAGATGGCAATAATGCAACAACATGGGGTGGGGGGTGGGGGTGGGGGTGCGGGAAGCATCACAGGACAACGAATAAAGCAGACTGGTGTGTGGACAGTCCAGTATAAATCCAGCACTAACACACCATTATTGCATCAGTGACATGCTGAAGAATGCACTGGCACCCAAACACCAGTTTGCAGGGGTTCTCAGCCTGTTCAGGTGCTCAAAGATTCCCACCTTTGCTTGGTCGGGCAGAGTCCCCCCGAACCCCGGGCAGCCCCTGAGGGGAATTACGACACGTGACAACTTTCTATGGGATTAAATTGGCCACAACTTTATTAATATTAAACACCTCCCCAACCGGGATTGGGCGGCTGCTGGAGTAGGTGGAGACCACAGATATCCAACCTGGGAAGGCGGTGCCAGACCCAACTGCCAGGAGCTGCAACGTGATCCCAGGGGGCTACTCGTGACCACGCAAAATGCGTACCCCATTTGATGTGGGGAACGGTCATTCTTGAAGGATTTCTTCCACTCTTCCTTGTAGTCCCTTGTGTCTGGATTTCTTCCATAACCACCAAACACATTCATGGTGCCAACTCACTGTCTTACTTCATATTTCCCCTCAAAACTAACATTTTATTATTTATACCCCGCCCATCTGTCTGGATTTCCCCAGCCACTCTGGGCGGCTTACATAATATATAAAACATAACAAAGCATCAAACATTTAAAACTTCCCGACACAGGCTTAGTCTCCTCAGCAAAGGAAGCAAAGGAAATTTGCTCAAATTGGTTGATTGTTACTCTTGTTCCACCTTTGCCTTTCTTTCTCCCTTACTGTCAGCATTTGGATTGCAAGCTGTTCAGCGTATCCTTCTGTCTCTGTCTCTCTTCTGAAACTCTGCAGAACTCCATGCACAATTATTTTTATTTTATTTTATTTTTTAAAATTTTTATACAGTACAGTGGTACCTCTGGTTCCGTACTTAATTGGTTCCGGAGGTCCGTTCTTAACCTGAAAATGTTCTTAACCTGAAGCACCACTTTAGCTAATGGGGCCTCCCGCTGCCGCCATGCCGCCGCTGCCCGATTTCTGTTCTCATCCTGAAGCAAAGTTCTTATTCCGAGGTAATATTTCTGGGTTAGCAGAGTCTGTAACCTGAAGCGTATGTAACCTGAAGCGTATGTAACCCGAGGTACCACTGTACTGTCCTTCAACCAAAGATCACAGGGCAGTTCACAACATAAAAATACAAAACGAGAACACAATGAATGAGAAAACAATAATATATAATAAAGCAAAAACAAATCAATAACCCTCCCCCTCGCCAACAAATTTAAAAGGGCATGGAATATTAATCACCCCAAGGCCTGGTTACAGAGAAATGTTTGTGCCTGGCGCCAGGAGAGCCTCCCTGGAGACAGCAGTCCATAAATGGAGCCACCACAGAAAAGGCCCATTCTCATGTTACTGCCTGAAGAAGGGCCTCAGATGATGACTCTGATCACTAGCCATATTGGCTGGAGTTGATGGAAGTTGTAGTCCAAAACATCTGGAAAGCACCATGTTGTCTACCTCTTCTATATGTCATAAGAAAGGCAACACACATTGCCAAAGTCAAATTCTGCCCAAGCGGCAATGCCTCACTATTTTGTGAACTTCACTTTTTACTCTTATGTTGCTGCAGGCTTTCCAGAACCAAAGCATACATCACCTATGGTTTTGTTTTCTGCATCTAGTCAATTACTTAATTTTATCATTCGCTAATCAATTTCACCTCCTACACACCAGGGGTTGGTTAATTTCTCAGGTGCCTGTCTGTCTCCTCTGGAAGAGCATTACCACTTGTGCATGAGCACATTATTAAGCAAAATTGTTCACACCCACCTTCCCCTGAGACATTGCAGATGGCTTAAAAACTTTGCTGGTTCAGAAGCAATGCTAATTTGTCTGAATTTAGCATTTCCTTGTAAAAATAAAACAGACTCGAAACTCAACTTTTGAAATTTCAATAATAGCACAGATGTCAATTGTTTTAGAACTTAGATGATTTGCTTTCATCACTGAAGAAGAAAAAGTCTTTCTGCTTTCCCTCTTAGATAAATGCCTGCAGTTGTTTTACATTATGAAATTAACGTTATTTGTAATAGGTTTTCTGAAACCTTGTGTTTGCATTTCTGTAGTTCCCCTTACTTTAATTACTTTGTAATATTGTCTGAAGGTCTTTGCTTTGAGCTACAGGAGAACAATTAAGCACACTGTAGCTTATTTCCTTATGATTTTTACTGGGCATTTATCCAGGTAACCAATTACTTCACATTAGAAGATTTTTTGGCACAGCTGAAGACTCTAACCAAGGAATACGTAAAGGTATGTTTGTCTTCAGTTGTGACAGTTCACTGTCTCTTTGAGGCAGCATATGCAATTCTCTCTCTCCCCGCCCCCCAGATTTTCAAGGAGACTTTAGTTTGATTTTTATAGATAGCCATTACTACTCAGGGACACAGTCCCACAGTAGTTGGTATTCATCTGAATAACTGTGTGAGAATGACTTCTTCTTGCACAACAGGACTCCTACCTCGCCCATGTGCCCCTTAAATTTGTTTGGGGGTTTCCCTTCAACCATCCTGTTGGGCAAATGGAAGTCTTTCTCCTTGGGCAGTTATTTAGTTGAATACTGCACAGTATTGCTCTTGCTTCCTATGAACCATAGAGCTGGAAGAACCACAAAGGTAATCAAGTCCAACTCTTGGTGGATGCCAGAAACTCACTATTACACAGCTTCCCTGAGAGGTTATCCAGCGTCTGCTAAAAGAATGGAGAGCCCTACCTCCTTTTAAGGCAGTCTGCTCTACTGTTGAGTAGCTTGTGCCATCACATTAGGTTTCCTAGAATGGAATTCAACATGGTGCATTTCTGCTTGCCAGACAGAACAATCTCCACCCGCTCTCCACTGGCATGCACTGGGGTTTCTCCCAACCCTCTTGAGCAGATTGGGGCAGGACATGGAGGCAATGGGGGTGGCAAGTCCTTTTGCACTGGCAAGATTCATTGCACTGTCTTCTGCTAGTGCAACAACTTAGTTGAGTCTGGCCCCTAATGTTAAGTCTAAATCCTTTTTCTTGTAATAAGAACTTGTTGGCCTTTGGTCCTGCGCTTTGAAACAAACTGGTTTGCTCCAACATCTCCATGAAATCCCTTCAATATGGAGTTTCTGTCATATGCTAAAGAGACTCCTCTTTAATCTGGCCATAGGCACCTCAGATGTACCGGTATATATTTTTGGACTTGTCCTGTTTCTTGTAACTGCAATTGTCTTAAGCTGCTTTTAATTACCTAGGGCAGGTAATATATTGAATTAATAAAGATGATGATAATATTGGCTATTTCATCAACTCTTAATCACCTTCTCAACAGGAGGAACATACCCAATTCATCCAACTTTTCTTCATGGGCCTTGCTATCCATGTGCCTTTTTTCATTGTAAACTCTACGATGACCTCCGTCTGCAATTCCTGGACCGGTTCTGCATCCCTAGAGGGAGACCAGTGCGGGAGGTCTTACAGTTCCTATTATCAGGGAAAGACCAGGAGCTTACCAAATTGGTGGCTCAATACCTACATTTGCTTTTTTCTCGTTGTAATATTCTGCAGACATCTGAGTCATCAGGAGTCCCAGAGACGTGACGGCGGACAGCGGAGTCTTTTATCTTTTATCTTTTAGCATAGTTTGTGCCACTATGAAAGTGTTAATCCAGTTCTGTTTTGTATGTGTGTTTGTTTGATGCCAATAAAAAGGTTGATGATGATGATGATGTGCCTTACCATCTTTGACTCTGTGCTCTGGACATGCTACATTCCTCTCAAATTGTAGGGTCTGAAACTGGACACAGTTGTCTAGGTGAGATCTGACCAAAACATAGCAGTACTACTATCATGTCCTAAATAAGATAGGTATCAATAATGCAAAGCCATATGCAAATGTGTGCTAACCCTAGTGTCTCTTTTTACGTTGTGCTACCTGCTCCATCTTCTCGCTCTGCATCAGACCTGCTCCAAATATTTCTTTGCCTTGTCAAATCACAACAAAGGGAGCTAGCTAATTCTATTTTTGACAAAAGTTAAGGAGTGGCCTTCTATTGCATTGGACCAGCTCAGTATTGGCTACCCCAGGTTTCCCAGCCTGGGTCTGGTGGGAGTTATAGTTCAAACTATCTGGAAGGCACCAGGTTGGGGAAAGCTGATCTACATTGAACAGCAGAAGCATTCTAGAGTTTCAGACGGAAGTTTTTTGCCAGCCCTGTCCGGAAAAGCTGGGAATTAAATGCTGGCAAAGCAGTTGTTTTACTACTGAGCTATGTTTCCCATTCTACTTGGTTCATCAGAGTATTTTTTTAATATATATAAAAAATAGTTCATCATTAATTCTGTCATCTTGTCTGAACTTTGCGTAAAACTTCCTTGGAAGAATATTGCAAATGCTCATCTTTAATTGTATTTCTAAGCTGAAAAATAAGCAAAGGTCCCTTAAGAGGGTGGTGGAGAAGCAAAACCTTCTCCCACATATGCTCACAGAGAGCATGAGATGAGAAAAAAATAATCTCAAAGACTAGTCTTTTGAGTAACCTGCACAGCTGCATCTGTCAACAATTTCAGTTCGAGGGCCCCCTTGTAACTTTCATGGCATGAGTGCAGCTGCTTCTACAGCTGCCAGGAAAAGCTCATGTAAAGGCTCCAGTCCATGCAGTTTGTTATGATGCCTTGTTTATGTACCATGCAAGTAATGCATGCTCCCCCCATGTCTTCTGAAACATTCAAGACGTGGATTACAAACAGCTAGATAGGGAGCAGCTAAAGGTACATGTACAGTGAGCTTTATTTGACAGTAGTTCAACAAATTGACTTTACACCTTTGACCTGCAATTAGCCACAATGCGGACAAGCTCTTCCCTGCTTTAGTTACTTTTGGGATTGTCTCATTTGATGTTCATGTAGCTATCTCTCGCTGAAGCCCAATCCCTTCCTGACGGTTGCTACTTTCAAGAGGCATTCAATCACATCCCAGAAAATTCAGGTTGTGCAATTCAGGTTTAATTTGGAGATCTTGCACAACAAATCTGCTTCTCCACCCCCATTTCCCCAAAATCAGACTTTTCTCAATAAAGATAGTGACGGGGAAATGCACAGAGAAGTGTAGGATAGCATTCACTTGAGGCAATGTTGTCTAACCTCTCCGCAAACAGATCAGGATGAATGCTCAATAAACAGGTCATCTGGAAGCAACCTCACTCTCCACCCTGCCGCTGTTAGGTGACAAAGAAGTTAGACTTCAGTTGTAAGCATGCCATTATACATCTTCTTTCTTTGAAGGTCTGGATTTAGATGGAGATGAGGCATATGTCTTGTTTACAAAGAGCACTGACTTCTTGAACTCTCTACATATTATGCTCAAGCTGCATAATTTTTCTGCAATTTTAAATGTCTCTCAATTGTAACACATCGATGACAAGGTTTTGACCACTGCTTCAAGATGATGGTCTACAGGCTCGGCACCTCTGTGACAAGTACATGGCAATTAACAATTGGTTGAATGCACATTTTTTAAATGAATAACAGACAAACAAAATATTATCACAGAAATATAGAAATGTGCATCCATCGTGTTTCCAATTAAACAGCCGCATACCATGGAAACCATAAACTGGAGCATCCATCAGAGGTTTGGAGCACAGTATCATCAGCATCTTGAGGCAGTGCAAAAGCTGAACTGATGTAGCAGTGGGCTAGATGAGGGCCAATAAACTGAAACTGATCCTGAGATCAGCTGTGGGTGAATAGCTCCTGGGTCCAGGAATTGGGCATCTTGCCTGTTCTCTATGGGGTTGCACTCCCTCAGGTATGCAGTTTAGGGATGTCCTTGAAACCATCTTTGTTCATGGAGGTGGGCCTCTATGGTGGCAAGGTTTATATCCCCAGCGTCGGTTGGTGTGTCAACTGCATCCTTTCCTGGGTGGGGATAGCTTGGCCATTGTGACTCAAGCACTGGTAGCTTCAATGTTTAGAGCTCTGTAATGTGCTCTGGATGGGGTTCAGAGGCTTTACAGCTGGTTCAGAGGCTGCAGCTGGCACAGAATGCCACAGCATGGATGGCGAGTGATGCCTCTTACTGGGCACATATCATGCCAGCACTAAGGGATCTGCACTGCCCGCCTGTTAGCTACTGAACCAGTTATGTCTTGCTACTTGCAGGCAGTGCAGATCCCTTAGTGCTGGCAGTGCCTGGAGGGCAGCGACTGAGGAGGGAGCACAAGGTGAGCTGAGCTTGTAGGTTTTGTGGGTTTGTCTTTTTGGGGCTGTGTGTGATTAAGTTTGTGTGCTTATTTGTTTCCTTATTTGTTTGTGTGTTTCCCAGGCTTGTGTGTGTGAGAGAGTTTGTTTCTGGCTTGTGTGTGTGTGTTTGTCTGGTGACTAGCTGTGGGCGGAGCTAATCAGTGCCTAGAGGGCAGCGACTGAGGAAGTAGGCAAAAGGTGAGCTGAGCTTGTAGGGCGGAGCTAATCAGTGCCTGGAGGGCAGCGACTGAGGAGGGAGCACAAGGTGAGCTGAGCTTGTAGGTTTTGAGGGTTTGTCTTTTTGGGGCTGTGTGTGATTAAGTTTGTGTGCTTATTTGTTTCCTTATTTGTTTGTGTGTTTCCCAGGCTTGTGTGTGTGAGAGAGTTTGTTTCTGGCTTGTGTGTGTGTGTTTGTCTGGTGACTAGCTGTGGGCGGAGCTAATCAGTGCCTAGAGGGCAGCGACTGAGGAAGTAGGCAAAAGGTGAGCTGAGCTTGTAGGGCGGAGCTAATCAGTGCCTGGAGGGCAGCGACTGAGGAGGGAGCACAAGGTGAGCTGAGCTTGTAGGTTTTGAGGGTTTGTCTTTTTGGGGCTGTGTGTGATTAAGTTTGTGTGCTTATTTGTTTCCTTATTTGTTTGTGTGTTTCCCAGGCTTGTGTGTGTGAGAGAGTTTGTTTCTGGCTTGTGTGTGTGTGTTTGTCTGGTGACTAGCTGTGGGCGGAGCTAATCAGTGCCTAGAGGGCAGCGACTGAGGAAGTAGGCAAAAGGTGAGCTGAGCTTGTAGGGCGGAGCTAATCAGTGCCTGGAGGGCAGCGACTGAGGAGGGAGCACAAGGTGAGCTGAGCTTGTAGGTTTTGAGGGTTTGTCTTTTTGGGGCTGTGTGTGATTAAGTTTGTGTGCTTATTTGTTTCCTTATTTGTTTGTGTGTTTCCCAGGCTTGTGTGTGTGAGAGAGTTTGTTTCTGGCTTGTGTGTGTGTGTTTGTCTGGTGACTAGCTGTGGGCGGAGCTAATCAGTGCCTAGAGGGCAGCGGCGCGCGCCTAACGGCGCGCGCAGTTTGACCTATCTTTTGATAGAGGAGAGCTAGTCTCAAACGTTTACTTGGGGAGACCTAGGCTTCTTTTTTGAGTGTCCTGACTTCAAGCTTCAAGATGGAGGGTGAGGGAACAACTGTAGTCGCCTGCAATTCCTGCGCAATGTTTGCCTTCTTGCCAAAGGATGTAGGCAGCTACACCTGCAGCAAGTGCAAGTTGGTTGCCCTACTAGAAGACAAGGTCCGGCAACTTCAGAAGGGGGAGGGAACAACTGTAGTCGCCTGTAATTCCTGCGCAATGTTTGTCTTCTTGCCAAAGGTTGTAGACAGCTACACCTGCAGCAACTGCAAGTTGGTTGCCCTACTCGAAGACAAGGTCCAGCAACTTCAGGCCCGTGTATCTACGCTCCAGAAAATTAAAGAGCTGGAGCTTTTCTTGGATGCAGCAGAGCACACTGTCTCCACCAAGCAGGAGACAGGGCACATCTCTGAGGAGGAGATCAGTTCCCCAACTCAGGAGCCAGATGTATGGAGGAATGTGACTCACAGAAGTAGAATGCCCAGGGATCGCTCTGAGTGTTTAGAACTACAAAATCGATTTGAAGTGCTCTCAAATCTGAAAGATGAAGAACAGACTCCATTGGAAGATCTCTCCCTCATCACAGTTGATGAGGTATATGAAGACGAGCAACATAGTCAGTCCTCTGGGAATGTGCAGGCGACCTTGGAAGGGACAGCACATGTAAGAATCCCGACCAAGCCTAAGAGGAGGCGTGTAGTAGTGATAGGGGATTCACTACTGAGGGGTACGGAAGCAGTGATCTGTGGGCCTGACAAGATGTCTCGAGAGGTATGCTGTCTCCCCGGGGCCAAGATCCATGATGTTACAGAACGGCTGCAAGGAATAATTAAACCCACGGATAAAAACCCCTTCCTTTTAGTCCATGTGGGAACCAATGACACCGCAAGCCATAGCCTCCAGAAGATCAAAAGTGATTATGAGGCTCTGGGCAGGAAGCTGAAGCAATTAAATGCACAAATTGTCATCTCATCTGTCCTCCCAGTTGAACGCCGTGGCCCAGGAAGAGAGAGGAAAATAGGAGAAGTGAACAACTGGCTTCGCAAATGGTGCCGGCAGGAACGGTTTGGTTTCTTAGATCACGGTCTGCAGTTTCTTGAAGATGGACTTCTGGCAAGTGATGGGCTGCACCTCACAAGGGTTGGGAGGAATGTTTTTGCCAACAATCTCAAAAACCTCATCAGGAGGGCTTTAAACTGACTTATGTGGGGGAGGGAGACAGTGGTCCTGAAGGTAGGAGTCTATCAAATGCTGAAGATGATCATCCAAATGTCAAGGACCAAATGGAGCAAACAGCGCACAGACCTAGTGGTGGGAGGAAAAAATCCTTAAGTAGGAGACTAGGGGGAATGATCAATGGTTTTCAATGTCTGTATACAAATGCACAGAGCATGGGAAATAAACAAGATGAACTTGAGCTCTTGGTACAGCAAACTAAATATGACATAATAGGCATCACTGAAACCTGGTGGGATGAGTCTCATGATTGGAATGTAGTAATAGAGGGATACAATCTATTTAAGAGAAATAGACCAAACAGGAAAGGAGGAGGAGTGGCGTTATATGTCAGGGATGTGTATACCTGTGAAGAGATCCATGATTTAAAACTTCAAAGCCAAATTGAGAGTATCTGGGTCAAAATTAAGGGAGAGAAAAATAACAGTGATCTCATGGTGGGAGTTTACTATAGATCCCCAAGCCAAACTGAGGACATAGATGATGCCTTCCTGGAACAGATGACCAAGCATTCAAAAGGAAATGAGATAGTAGTAATGGGGGATTTCAACTATCCTGATATTTGTTGGATGTCAAACTCAGCCAAGAGCATAAGGTCGAACAGATTCCTCACTGGCCTTGCAGACAATTTCATTGTCCAGAAAGTGGGAGAAGCAACAAGAGGATCAGCCATTTTAGATCTGGTCCTAACCAATAGTGATGACCTGGTTAGTGGGGTAGAAGTGGTAGGATCATTAGGTGGGAGTGATCATGCTCTTCTGGAGTTTATTATACATCAGAAAGGAGCAACCAAGCATACTAAGACTCAAATTCTAGACTTTAAGAAAGCCGACTTCAGAAAACTTAGGGAAATGCTGGGTGTGATCCCATGGTCAGTAATACTAAAAGGGAAGGGAGTTCATGATGGATGGGAGTTTGTTAAAGGGGAGATATTAAAAGCACAACTTCAAGCAGTACCAATGAGACGAAAACATGGAAGGTGCCTAAAGAAGCCAGGGTGGCTATCTAATGAACTTTTAACTGAGTTAAGATTTAAAAGGGATATGTACAAGAAATGGAAAAAGGGGGAAACCACCAGAGAGGAATTCAAACAAATAGCCAGCACATGTAGAGACAAAGTCAGAAAAGCTAAAGCACAGAATGAACTCAGGCTTGCTAGAGAGGTTAAAAGCAATAAAAAGAGTTTTTATGGGTATGTCCGTAGCAAAAGGAAGAACAAGGAAACAGTGGGGTCACTTAGAGGAGAAGAAGGTGAAATGCGAACAGGGGACGCAGAAAGGGCAGAACTCCTCAATACCTTCTTTGCCTCAGTCTTCTCCAAAAAAGAAAACAATGCCCGACCTGAAGAATATGGAGCAGATGATTCAGCAGGGGAAACACAGCCCAGAATAAGTAAGGAGGTAGTACAAGCACACTTGGCTAGTTTAGATGTATTCAAGTCTCCAGGGCCAGATGAACTACATCCCAGAGTATTAAAAGAACTGGCAGAGGTGATTTCAGAACCACTGGCAGTAATCTTTGAGAATTCTTGGAAAACAGGTGAAGTCCCAGCAGACTGGAGGAGGGCAAATGTTGTCCCTATTTTCAAAAAGGGGAAAAGAGAGGACCCAAACAATTACCGCCCAGTCAGCCTGACATCAATACCAGGAAAGATTCTAGAGCAGATCATTAAGCAAACGGTCTGTGAGCACCTAGAAAGGAACGCTGTGATCACTAAAAGTCAGCATGGGTTTCTGAAAAATAAGTCATGTCAGACTAATCTGATCTCATTTTTTGACAGAATTACAAGCCTGGTAGACGAAGGGAACACTGTGGATGTAGTCTATCTTGATTTCAGCAAGGCCTTTGACAAGGTGCCCCATGATATTCTTGTAAAGAAGCTGGTAAAATGCGGGCTAGACAATGCTACCATTCATTGGATTTGTAACTGGCTGACTGACCGAACCCAAAGGGTGCTCATCAATGGCTCCTCTTCATCCTGGAGAGAAGTGACTAGTGGGGTGCCACAGGGTTCTGTCTTGGGCCCAGTCTTATTCAACATCTTTATCAATGACTTGGATGATGGGCTTGAGGGCATCCTGATCAAGTTTGCAGATGACACCAAATTGGGAGGGGTGGCTAATACCCCAGAGGACAGGATCACACTTCAAAATGACCTTAACAGATTAGAGAACTGGGCCAAGGCAAACAGGATGAATTTTAACAGGGAGAAATGTAAAGTACTACACTTGGGCAAAAAAAATGAAAAGCACAAATACAGGATGGGTGATACCTGGCTTGAGAGCAGTACAAGTGAAAAGGATCTAGGAGTTTTGGTAGACCACAAACTTGACATGAGTCAACAGTGTGATGCAGCAGCTAAAAAAGCCAATGCAATTCTGGGCTGCATCAATAGGTGTATAGCATCTAGATCAAGGGAAGTAATAGTACCACTGTATTCCGCTCTGGTCAGACCTCACCTGGAATACTGTGTCCAGTTCTGGGCACCACAGTTCAAGAAGGATATTGACAAGCTGGAACGTGTCCAGAGGAGGGCAACCAAAATGGTCAAAGGCCTGGAAACGATGCCTTATGAGGAACGGCTTAGGGAGCTGGGTATGTTTAGCCTGGAGAAGAGAAGGTTAAGGGGTGATATGATAGCCATGTTCAAATATATAAAAGGATGTCATATAGAGGAGGGAGAAAGGTTGTTTTCTGCTGCTCCAGAGAAGCGGACACGGAGCAATGGATTCAAACTACAAGAAAGAAGATTCCACCTAAACATTAGGAAGAATTTCTTGACAGTAAGAGCTGTTCGACAGTGGAATTTGCTGCCAAGGAGTGTGGTGGAGTCTCCTTCTTTGGAGGTCTTTAAGCAGAGGCTTGACAGCCACCTGTCAGGAATGCTTTGATGGTGTTTCCTGCTTGGCAGGGGGTTGGACTGGATGGCCCTTGTGGTCTCTTCCAACTCTATGATTCTATGATTCTATGATTCTATGATATGTGCCCTAAACAACTCTGGACCAGGTTACTTGAAAGACAGACCACCACCTTTTCATTGCCCAGTAAGGGCATGAAGATCTACCCAGGGGATCCTGTGAATCCTACCACAGCCTGATAATTATTGGCTTGTGGTGGCACAGAGGGGAGCTTTTTCACCGATATTTAAGGCACTCCCTGCTGAGATACGAGAGGTGCCATCTGTACTGGCATTTTACCAGCTCTTGAAGAGGCATAGAGGCATTGCCTTGATCTCTTGACCAGCGTCACCTGTATTAATCATTGTGTTTTAAGGGGATTATTTTATTGCGTATTTTTATGATGATTTTAAATGTTTCAGTCGAGCTGTGTTATTGTCTATTTTAATGATGGTGTATTTTATTAATGTGCAATTGGTTTTTATATTTCGTAAACCACTTAGAAGCCCTTTTTTGGCATTTAGAGATATATAAATCAAATGCTCATCACCATCACCCCGATTTCAAAAGAATTCCACATTAGCTGGTCTCAGCGTGACTTATGAAAATGCTCTTGACTCAATTCACGTGCATTCCTGCAGTAATTGGCGATATCTATTCATGGCAGGCCAGCTCTTAAGTAAATATGGGCATTAACTGGTCTATTGGTCAGGACTGAAATGTAGCATTGCTGTGTTGTCAGTTGATATGGCAGCTTCCCATTCTGCCTTAGCAGTAGCCGGGATGTCAGGAAGCATTAATGTTTATCACAGACATTTAGAAACACCAACTTGAGCAGGATGCACGTTAAAAGAAGGGAAATCGCTGCAATGATTACCTCTTTTCACTATCCATTGCTTGATGGATGGAGCTTGGAACCTTGGAGGGATACATTTTCAATTACTCCTTTATTGGTGATTATAAAAATGATAATGATCACTGTGTTCAGTATAAGGCTTTTATGAGATGCTCCATTTGATTTGCTGTAGGGGGGGCTCTTCCCTGTTCCCTTGCCCCCCTCCAAGAGGTTCTAATCACTATACAGAGTCCTCAGTGCTGAAAAAAGAGTCCTTTTTGACCTCTGAAAAATCTACAGCAAACATAATAACAATAGGCAGCAGTACAGTATATCGTGCCGCAAAGCCCGACTGCTTCGCGCACTGAACAGGTACTGCCTAATTATTGCTCTTAAGAGTCTTCTGAGTAAAGCAAGATTTTCTAGGGCACGGGAATTAAGTGGTTTGTCCCATGCTATAGGAGAGCTGCAGCTAAATATTTGAAAGGGTACCACACATATTATTTAGTTGCCCCTGGACTTGAGAAGAAGTTGATGTAGAGGTCAGGGATGCTGACAAAATAAGTCTTTCAGAAATCTAGGCTGTCATATCTCGCTGACACTGGGCCAGAGAGGAGTCAGATAGTTTAGTCATTCAGTTATGAGGCCCAGAGGACTAGAAACTCGCTCTTTCTAGCAAAATAAAAGCAGAAACTGCCTGAATGAGTTGGATGCCATGAGCGACTCTGTACTCTTACTGAGTTCCTTGGTGCTGCTGGCTTTGTGAGGGGAGAAGAACTTTATTTTGGGGCTGGATGCATAATTTTATTATTAGTTTTTAAATTTAATATTATGAGTTTTATGGGAGCTTTCGTATTGTATTCTATTTTTATCATTATTGGAATCGTATTTTTCTCTGCTATTGTGTAAGCCACCTTGAGTGAATTTTATTAATAGAGGTGGCCTGAGAATATTTAAATGAACAAATAATAAATGCCATGCTGGAAAGCAAGTTCAGAAAACTAAGGCTCCAATTCTGTGCACATTAACTGGGAGGAAGCCCCATTTAATTGTGAGCAAACATAATAATAATAATAATAATAATAATAATAATAATAATAATAATTTATTATTTGTACCCTGCCCATCTGGCCGGGTCTCCCCAGCCACTCTGGGAGGCTTCCAACAAATATAAAAATACATTAAAATATCACAGATTAAAAACTTCCCTGAACAGGGCTGCCTTCAGGTGTTTTCTAAAGGTCATGTGGTTGTTTATGGCTTTGACCTCTGATGGGAGGGCGTTCCACAGGGTGGGCGCTACTACCGAGAAGGCCCTCTGCCTGGTTCCCTGTAGCTTCGCTTCTCGCAGTGAGGGAACCGCCAGAAGGCCCTCGGCGCTGGATCTCAGTGTCCGGGCTGAATGGTGGGGGTGGAGACGCTCCTTCAGGTATACAGGTATAACATGCCTAGGATTGTGCCATGTGTCAAACGTATGCATTGCAGCATATACATTGTAGTATATGATATCCATTCTGCTTGCACTGGAAGTTACTAGCTATAATTTTACCCTTCAGTCGTATTACCAGCTAATTGGCTCAAATGCATACCAGAAAGGATAAAGAGTGTTTCACACCACCCCAATATCTGAGTGTTCAGAGACTCCAGGAGTTCCAGCACTTAACCAGGGTTTGGTTTCTTTGGAAAGAAAGTCAGCGGAGACTGTGGTGTGTTTAGGATGTATGGTTTTATTTACACATCTATGCAACCTGAGCATAGGATGGAGGAGCTCACAGCATTAGCACCTCAAAATATATTGCTTCCTCATTATTCACAGCTTTGGCTTCAGTACAGAACAAAACATGTTTCTCTGTCTCCAGTTTCCAGCCCAATCCACCTACCCACACCTCTGCTATTGTTCTTCTGTCTTGCAGCTAGGTGCTGGGGCAGGTTGTGTGTGTGTGTGGGGGGGGAACAAAGACCCATCCATCTGCTGTAGGGCACAAAGCAACTTCTTTGATTGTGCTAATCATGGTACTTAACTAGTCAGCCAAAGCTATTATTTTGACACAAGATTTGGCAAACATGTTATTATATCTTCTACCCCACCCCCAGATTACAGGTTTGGGAGGGGCACAGGGTATCATCCAGACCAGGGGTAGGCAACCTAAGGCCTGGGGGCCAGAGGCGGCCCAATCGCCTTCTAAATCCGGCCCATGGACGGTCCGAGAATCAGCGTGTTTTTACATGAGTAGAATATGTCCTTTTATTTAAAATGCATCTCTGGGTTATTTGTGGGGCATAGAAATTTGTTCATTTCTCCCCCCAAAAATATAGTCCGCCCCACCACATGGTCTGAGGGACAGTGGACCATGGCTGAAAAAGGTTGCTGACCCCTGATCCAGACTGACCCCCGCAAGTATGGAAGGAAACTAGAGTTGCCACGGCAAATCACTGGGCTAGGTGATTTGCCATGGCAAATCACTGAGCTACTGATTTTGAATCACTGAGCTACTGATTTTGAAGCTTTCAACCCTTCCTTCTGCTGCTCATAATGATTCCAAATTACATCATTAGGCAGGGTTGCGGGGAGAGTTGCTTTTCACAAGAAACACACACTGTGTTTTCTGTATATGCACCTCAATTTGGTGCAGTTTTGCAGTTGACCTTGACTTGACAGTGTTTGAGAATGACAACTTCCCTGCCTTCAGAACCATCCACCCTGCCATTTGGATTTCATGTCAAATGGAGTTCCAACATAGCCAAACTTGCTCAGTCTGAACTGAGAGCAGCCCCTATGGAATGGGGTAAGGAGTGATATGGCCAAGATGGCCTGCTTTATCACTTTTATAAGTTTCCAGTGGATTCACAGTATCAGCTCCTTCCTTCCTTCCTTCCTTCCTTCCTTCCTTCCTTCCTTCCTTCCTTCCTGCAAAAAGAGTGTTTAACAAGTGTGTCGGTACTGCAAAACTACCTAATAAAGTGACTCAATTAACAATGCTCACTGATTTAGTAACTGCCTGCAGCTCATCATAGTGTATATATTAAAAGAACTGAAGATAACAGAAAGGCCTGGTTTCTAAATCTGCTCTGCTGGGCTGTTAGTAGAATCCCAGGATTACATCAGCATATCACCCAAAGAGTTGTTGCTCTGTGGCAGTAAACAAAGTGGAATCCAAATCCTTCTCAGCCTTTTCATATCAATGCCTCCTCAATTATATCTCCCTATATGGCGCCACTGGCAACATCTAAGGCAACCCTGTTTCTAATTAATCACCTCCACTGAGAATGTAATTAGCAGTTTAATTAGGATCATCATCCCCTAGCACTGTTTTAGCAGCCTCAACCAGCTGTGAGATACTGGCTAGATCTTCACGAAACCCTACAGCTCTCGCGCAATCTCCCACTGAGGCAGGAGGTTGTCAAGCCCTCCCTTATTTTTATATCTCAGAAAGAGCTTCTTGATTAACCATTACCGGGAACAGGAGTGCTTGCTGATTATGCCTGCCTGCGATGCCACCTATGCCAGGTTGGGAGGGGCAGCACTCAGTTTTTGATGTGTTTTTTTGACTGCCTCCCCACACGGGTCAGCTTCCACCTTCCTACCTACATCAATGATTGAAAGGAATGTGACACATTGTTTGCATGACAAATAAGCTTCAGAAATAGGAAGCAGCGGAGCCCTTACATCTCCTTCTGCTGTCCTACTTCTGAAGTAAGGATAGGAGAGAAATTCAGCTCAATTCAGGTTTTAGTCTGAACCTACCAAATCCACACTTTCTGATACAGATAAAAATTGAAGCACTGCTGCCCTTTGAAATTCACACTTATCTGAATTTTGTGATGTGGTTCCCCAACCAGTTACTGTGTACAAAGATGTGTATGTTCAGGGAAAGTATGCGTGGAAAGCACATATTCGTGAAAATAAAATATACAATGTGTTATATTAGGGGAAATTGCTTGCAAAAATATGCAGATCAGGCAAAAGCTGCATACCTAAATGTGTCCGTTAGGAAAAGTTTGCATTAAAATGCTGATGGATTTTCATGAGGACCTTTTAAAACAAACAAACAAAAACTGATTCAGAAATGTGGAGAGTACTAAACAGGAGACTGAAAAAAAAAAAAAAAAAGAAACAGAGAGAAATTGAAAGTGACAGATTTGTCCATTATACAGTGGTACCTCAGGTTAAGTACTTAATTCATTCCGGAGGTCTGTTCTTAACCTGAAACTGTTCTTAACCTGAAGCACCACTTTAGCTAATGGGGCCTCCCGCTGCCACTGCGCCGCCAGAGCACAATTTCTGTTCTTATCCTGAAGCAAAGTTCTTAACCTGAAGCATTATTTCTGGGTTAGAGGAGTTCTTAACCTGAAGTGTATGTAACCTGAAGCGTATGTAACCTGAGGTACCACTGTAGTGGATTTTGGAGGCCATGAGATTTTGGTGCTTGAAGCAGAGCTCAAACATCCCACCACTGCTAGGACTAACTCTTTACAAAGTCTTGCTCCATTATTAGGAAGACTATTCCTGTTTTCCTTTATTCTCTTCTGATGATGCTACCTGAAGCAGACCACTTCACCATGTTCCATGGCAGGGCTCCATGTGTTCGAAGGTTTTGCTGGAGTGTTGCCTACCAGTTCTGCTCTTCAACTCCTTCCTTGCCTCTTCTGTCCACACACTAACCCTAAGCACATTGCTTTCTTGGATGGCAATAATCAGGGAGGCACCTATGTCTAGCATACAAAAGCATTTGGGGACAAAACTCAGAAGGCAGCCTGATGAGTTCTACATAGGCAGCAACTCAGCTTTCAGTGTAGAAAGGAACAAATGATCTTTTTCTTTTGAACTCTAGGATACTTCAATACAGCTGAAATCAGCCTTAGCCTACATCTTCAATGGTGCCAACCATAGGATACTTCAATACAGCTGAAATTAGCCTTAGTCTTTGCCTTCAGAGGGGCCAATTGGTCTCTAATCAGAATATCAGGGCTGGTGGTCTGCAGACAAAGCAAGCACTAAACAGGCAAGCAGAGTATGGCCAATCCAAGAGCAGCTTGAACTGGATCATTCTAAGAATCCATACCTGAATCTGAGCCATTCACTATTCCAGCATTTGAAATGTGCTCTATTAGAACCTGCTGCAACTCCTACCTACTATCTTGGTGGCAATCAAGCCCAGCAGATAAACACTTGTTATGACATAGTAAGCACAGTGCCTGATTCTGGTTCCCAAAGTCTCCAGTTTGAGACTGCCCCCCCCCCCAAGCTTCATCATCATAAAACTATAACACAGAGCTAGAAGAAAGAAAAAGGCCATTCCATACAAGTTCTGGCTGCAAAAGCTAAATAATTCTCCTTGTCCCTCATGTAGATCAACTGCTTCAATCCTGAACACATTGCATATTAATCAGAGACCAATTAAATAGTACAGAGCAATTAGATCTAGGTAATTTAAGCTACTCAGCCATGCACTACTGGGAAAATGAAAGTATTTCTTTGGATGTCTGGCTAGCTGTCCACCAAACATGGTGAACGTTCAAATCGTGAGTGGGAGGAAAACCATACTATTGTATCTTCTGAAAGAAAATCTGATGGCTGCATTCTGTATGAGGTGAAGATCCTGAATGGTTTTCAAAGAGGAATAGACAAACTCATGGAGGTTAAGGCTATCAACAGCTAGTAGGGGTGAAGGGTTTGTTCGACCTCCACTGTGGGAGGCCAGTCTCTGAATGCCAGTCTCTGGGAATCAAAAGTGAGCAGAATGCTGCTGCTTGTGGGCTTCCCATGTGCATCTGGTAGGAGTGCAGACTAAATGGGTCTTTGGTGTTCCTCTCCTCTATATCCTCGGCTCTGTTGACTAGATGAAGGAGGGAACCAGATTGCGGGCCAAATTCAACTAAGTTGCAGTGCTAGCAGAAGCAAGTGCAGTGACTCCCACTAGCACTACGGGGCTTCCCTCTCTCTTCCTCCCCATGCAACCCTTGCACCTTCCCCAAGGGTGGTGAGAAACTCCAGAACAGGGCACAGTGGGGGAGGGGAGATGGTTCTGTCTGAGAACCATAATTGCTTTTACTGATAGATCGATCACTTTGGCATGATGTTGAATTCCATGCAAAAAGTCAAGACTCCCCAAAACTATAGAGAAATATGAATGACCTTTTTGGTTTATAGTGTTCCAAAGCCACCTTTGATTAGCTGGCTTATTTGAATCCCAGGAGCTTATCTGCTCCTTTGTATAGCAAAACATAGGTGATACGAGGCCACACATTTGTTTAAGCCTGCTTTTCTGATTTCTTTCTTCTTCTCTCCCCCCTCCCTCTCCCACTTACAGGAGTTTTTAATGATGCTTCCATAGAGAAACACAAGGTTGTAGAAAGAGCCTGCGGGGAACTGTTTTGAACTAGCTGTTCGCCATTTTAATTATATTTTAAAAATAAACATGTTACAATAATTATGCTCTTTCCTAGAAGAGCTTCACTTCATAATGCATGCTATTATATAATGTAATAAATCAAGTACCAAAAGTATATCACCTTTATATTTGTTTCTAATCTTAGCCTACATTGTTCTTTTTCTTTTTAAGAAATTGTTGCCATCACTTATTGTTTTAAATAAACCGGTGCAGCTCTTGTATTGTTATAGATATAAAGACGCCCCACGTCTTTTCCTGATGGGTCTGCTATCCTGCATCTCACATGGGATGAAATGCTCCTCACACTAATGAATTTTTTAAACGAGCAATTCCATTATAGATGCTTTTTAACTGCCTCTATTTCAGGAACCCTTTCTACATCAATTTGTGTGCCGAGAAACTATCGACCATCTGCCAAGGAAATCCAATGGGCATCTTCTAGGGGGCATGCCCTACTCATGCAATCACCCCACATCAACTGAGGGTACATTATAAGAACATAAGAAGAGCCTGCTAGATAAGGCCTCTGGCCCATCATGGAGGGCACGTGTTGCGGTGAGATCACCTAAACTGCCTTCCTGTTGTGGGGTGGGACCGTTTGGATAGCCACAACACCCCATTGGTTGCCCCTTGGTTGCTGGGGTAGAAATTTGGCCTGTTGGGTCATCTATTGGCTACCGAGGGGCTATTTAAGCTGCTGCACATTGCTGGGAGCTTTCTTAGGCATTGGTTCAGTGTTTTGTGGAGGGGAAGTGGTTGGCTGTGCCTGACCCTCCATCACTGCTGCTAAAGAATTCCATTAAAGGAATCCAGGGTCTCGCCTTGCTTTTATCCGAACGCTGTCAAGGGGCTAGGGCCATGCCAGAGCCCCTGGGAGCATCTGGGGTGAGCTGTGAGATTGAAGCCAGCTTCTCACTCCCCCAGGATGCTTTCCCTTACTGACATATGGTGGTGCCCAGTGTCAGTCCTGTTCCTGCCACTGTGCAGGTTCAGGTAGTCTGGAACCAATGCCTGAGCAACCACTCACATGCTGTAATCAATAAAGTTGTGGCCAAAATTAATGCCTAAAACATTAATCTATATTCTGTGTCTATTGTGTCTTTATTTTGGGGGTGGTTTTAGGGGTCTTTACACGCAAATCTACATTCCATGTAAGAGAACCTCTCCTTCCACCCTTCAGCTGAAGATTCATTGTCTTAATGAAGCTACCATCCTACCGTAGGTTTTGAGATCTTTCATATAGCCCAACATGGCACACCTTGGCATCAAAATGTACTTCAACTGCATCTTTTGCAAGCGAACTATGTAATTCACCAAACAGGAGCAGAAGAGATCAGTCAGCAGCAATCAGGATATATTTCCGATTAAAATTTGCTCCCCCCCCCGCATCAAAATTTCAGTTCCCAGGGAGTAAAAGCAACCCAGAGATAAAAGCATGAAATACGCTCTCAAGCTTATTTCATCTCATTAAGTTTCATGACAAATGAATTTGAGCCAGTGTTCATTTGGGAGCAGAAGGGTTTTGTTTTAATTTAATCTGTGAGAAAGTTGCAATTTGAAGATTTGCTGAAATCAAGCAATAGCACGAGATTCTAATGATCTGTGCGGGGTAAAGCAACATAACAAAATAAGTTTGCTGAATGAAGGATTGCAGCTTAAAAACACACATACTTCCCTACCAGGTGCTCAAATAAGGAATGTTTCCCATGCTGTGATTTTTGTTTACATAATGAATATTGTAACGTAGGAGGATATATGCCTATATTTCCATGTCAGACACATATCCTTAGGTTAGATCTTATAACTTTAAGAAGCAGCAATGGCTTCTGATTTTGAATAGAGCAATGGCACCATTTCTCCAGTCTCAGCACCCTTAAAACCACTATTATCCCCACCTGGAGGGGAAATTATGATACTTTTATCATGCTTGTATTTTTCCAGCTGCAGGGATAATAGTAACTTTCTGATGGCTGTGTTTAGATAGGAAAAACATCACGGAGGAAGTGCTGAACATGCCTTCTCCCAGCATCACTGATCCTATCACAATATAAGCCTCTGTGGCTACTCTAAGGGTGTGTGTGTGTGTGTGTGTGTGTGTGTGTGTGTGTGTGTGTGAAGGGAGGGAAAGAAATGGAATATTTGATTATGGATAGCCTACTTTTCAACTTGATTGGCCTTGAGGTTTTTGATATACTACTATCTGACTTGAGAAAAGGTATATGGACTGCAACCCCACATGTGAACCTGTCCAGACCCTGAGACTGTCATCTGAGGACCTTTTCCATATAGCACCTCTTAGGGAGGTCTGGAAGGAATGGGTCTTTTCTGCAGTAGTAGTAGTAGTAATAGTTCCTCATTTATGGAATGCTCTTCCTGGCGTGGGGGTGGGGGTGGAGAGAGATGGAGATGTAGCTACATTCTGTGCATTAAGGATAGCATATTGCTTGTTCCTACATCAGAAGACTGTGAACTTGATCTGAAGCAACATAGTGCTTAATCTTCAGCTGCTTCCTTATTTTTGGTGCTGTGGCCCCCGCTGTGGCAGGCATGGGCATCCTGATTGATTGATTGATTGCCTTTTGAGGAGAAAAGCAACTGGGAGGGTGATTTTAACTTTGATTCAAACAATGACCTGCAAAGAAGTGGTAAGCGCACCTTTCCCTTCCTCCACTGCTTCCACTGCAGCATATGAAGCAATACATCGGGAGATTTCTCACATGTCTCTACCATCTTCTGTAGTTTAACCCTTAGCAGAGATTTGAACACGTCTCCCCAGTCCAGGCCCACCATTCTAATATACTTAGGAGTGGTTCAAATGACCTCACATATTCAAAAAAATATGTGAATAAAACCACGCACTGTAAAGACACCGCAGTCTCCTCTGACTTTCATTTCAAGAAAACTGAACCTGGGTAAGTGTTGGAATCCCAGAAGTCTCTCATCACACAAAGTTTGGGGAATGTGCAACAATATATTCATGGAGCTCCTGCATGTGCAGGGGCTACCAGTTGGCCCAGAATCCACCAACACAGAGGAGCCATACATTGGTACATGCAGAGATACCCTTTTCATATGTGCTGAATGTGCCATCACTGGCAAGTCATGTGGGGAAACTGAGGGCAGTAATTTGGATCCCCCTTTTCTTGATCACCACACATACTAATGTTTCTCTTGCTTTTCAAGTGTATTTTTCCTGCATTTTCTTCTGTTGTCCTCATGTACTTTGCATTGGCCACTTATTCCTTTAGGCTCCCAACAGCTTCAACAGTTACAGGAAGTTGGGAGATGAGAGTGAAAAAGCCCCCTGAGCCTTCATATATATTAAGTGAGTTGCAGATAGCCTCCAGTTATGTAAAGATGGAGGTCAAAGAGTGGCAGATTCAGCCTTTTAGTCCACTCTATCTGCCCATGTATTAAATAATGGGACAAAATGGCCAACGTTTAATAGCCTTTTGGAATTATCAAGTGAGGGTGTTTTATTTACAGCATTCCCTTCCAAAACAGCCTCTGGCAAAATGTTCCGGTTATTAATATGAGCATTAGATTCTTTGCCCCTTTAATTTGAACGTGCAGTGCTTGCAAATGAAAATGATTCCCCCTTCAGAGGTGTCTCTGCTCACGTAAATCACATGGGCAATCTTAAGGAAACTGGCAGTTCTTTAATAGAGCACAAATTCTATTCCCAGAGTGCCTCCAAAAAAGATTTCAATTAGATGTTAAATTAGACACCTGAAACTCACATATTTCTTTCAGCTCCTTAGGCAAAAATAACACGATAATAACTTGACTCACTGTAGGTTTTCTTCATCTTTGAGGGATTCAGTGTTCCATAGCGGAACTTCTTTCTCTTGAAATAAATTGGAATTTCACTTTCCAATTGAAAGAGATCGTAGGTTGGTTTCTATAGTGGGAATAAGAAGCATGCATGCATAGGTGCGCAGAGAGACAAACCTTTCTGCCGTAATCAACCATCTTACTAGTTATGGTAGTGGCTTGGAAAAACCACCATGCAGAGACTGTTTTTCGCTTCTTCTTCATGCTGAAAACAATATGCTGACCATCTTTAAGGCACAAAAGGTAAAAAGCAAAGAGCCTAGATGTCTGTGGTTACTTTAAATCTTGTGGCGCATGAGAACATCACAGTCATCAGTTTCTCAGAGTAGTTGAGAAAAAAATGGGGACAACGCATTAAATATCTCCAGGATGTCAACTGAAGGCTCCTATGCTCTTCTTTACATGTATCACTGATAGTCTGGTTGCCAGTATATTCATGATTTATCCCAAGCTGGATGGAAAGGCATCTGCCTATGTATGATTCCTACCAGCATACTTAGCATATCATGCGAGTAATGCGTCTATCAAGAGTCCAGCACAGTTTGCGTAGAACCCCAAACAGTATGGAAGTAGCCAGGGGACAGTAGCAACCATATTGCTTGAGAGACATCTAACAAGGGTCTTAGATATCTAAGAGAGACATCTAACAAGATATGAGATTTGTGAGAGATCAGGACTTGTGTGCTCTGCCCATCTCCCCTTTCTTCCAGTGTATCTAATAACATTAGAAAGATAGGGGTATAGGAAGCAGTCTTATACCAACTCAGACCATTGGTCTACCCATCTTAGTATTGCCTACAATGACTGGCAGCAGTTCTCTGGGGTTTCAGGCCGGGATATCTGGAGCCCTATCTGGAAGATGCTGAGGACTGACTCTTGAACCTTCTGCATCCAAAGATGCTCTACCACTAATGCTCTGCCAACTTTCCATCACTACAACTATTAGGGTGCACAGATGAAAAGGAGGACAAGGCCCTTGTACTTTTAACAACCATGTAGAAGAGGGTTTTTGTTTTTTAAAGTGTGGGTAGCCTCACTCCAACAAGCCCATCTACCTTTTTTATTTTTTACAACAGATAGAATGTGTAAGTAGGATCCTAACATATGTATTTATATGGATAAATCTTGCTTTACACTGAACTTTCTATCCGCGGGCAGGGACATCTGCCTGAGTCTTTCCTCCATGCTTTGTAACATGGAGAACGTATATGCTGGCTCAATGAACCAAGCCAAAATTCATGCCAGATTCTGTAGGCTTTGCAGAAGCAGTTCAAATGGACACAGGACTGATGACTGGGAAAATTAGTGAAAAAATTACATGAGAATGAATTTTTCTTAACTGCTTTGCACACCCATACTATTACAGCAGTATTTGCAATTCATCATATAGGGTTTCATGTGTTTCCCTCTTTCTTAAACAATCTCTTATAGGAATTAATTGCACCACTGATGTGTTTATTATTTAATGGGAGTGTAATTATAGATGTTTAGGCTATCATTCCAGGCAGCTTTGTTTTAATAGGCTTTAATAGAATAGGAACAGTGTAAGGCCTTGCGGTTTTCCTTTTCAGAGGATGCAGTATCAAACACACTAACAGGAGAGTAAATCCCATTAGTGGGGCTTGCTTAGAGGAAAGATGTTTAGTAAGGAAGCATTTTCTTTCTTTCTTTCTTTCTCTTTCTTTCTTTCTTTCTTTCTTTCTCTTTCTTTCTTTCTTTCTTTCTTTCTTTCTTTCCTTCTTTCTTTCTTGCATAGCTTTTGTGTCCTAGACTGAGATCCTTGAAAAGTCACACTGACTTTCAGGCATCTGAAATGTATCGGTAATGATATTTAATTAAGGGTAGTGTTCCATGTCCACCCAGTCACAATCTATTTAGGACTCCTAACTTCATTCTGTGTTATTTCTGCATGCCCCATCAATACTTTCTGCTGGGGTTATTATCTCGCGGAAGGGCCAGGAAGGTACATTTTTCTTCTTCCTTATGAGGTCATTCCCACTGGGATGCTGATCGGCTGAGTCCTTTCTTAGACGATAGCCAGATATTCTTGCAGGTGCTTATGGCACTCTCAAAGCCATGGGCCAATGTATTCCTTATGTGGTGTGATGATGGTTGTTTGTAAAAGCCTCCTGAGTAATCACAGGGAATAATGGAAGCTCCAAATGGAATCAATTGGGAACACAACTGTGACATTCAGATTAATTGCAAAATTGATTTGGGGTGGCTTTCTTTCTTTTGAATCCCTTAGGATGGTCTCATCATCTCCATCATTCAGGTTTGCTTTGCAACTATGGTAGGATCGCCTGCTTATTATTTTAAAAAGACCTGGAGATGCTGGAGAATTCTGACAAAAATGGAAAAGGGAGCAGAAATCATTGCAGCTTGCATGTTCATCAGTCAATCGGTCAAGCGAATATGACTGGTATTCATTCACATTACTGTTGCTGTTTTAAACAATACTTAATTAAAGGTTTTTTTTCTTACATTGTTTTGATGATTCTTTCATGTTGCAGTGAATGTAAGTTGGATAAATAGTTACATAACATACAATAAATAGCTGACAGTGAGATGAATAGCAAAGTATTTGGCAGAAGCCAAACTGCACCAGGACAGAAACAGCACCAATTGCGACAAATAAAGCTTGAAATAGAAATTGTTGCCTTCTTATATCCCTTGGTATTTAGTGTGTTTTTATTCATCTCATTCGCCACGATTGCTGTTGTTCTTTTTTCCTAATAGAAAGTGACGAATGTCTGCCCATTGTAAATAAAGATTTTAAGAGAAATGCAAAACATCTCATCATAGTAATCAGTGTGCCTGCCCACTTTCTGATCCCTAACTGTTGATGGCTAACTGCAAGTCTCAGTCGTTCTTACCTAGCCTCCTGGAAGGTGAACCACTACTGCTTACCGGTGAGGAGGGGAGCAAGGCAGTGGCAGTACCATCCAAACTGGCTGAGTCAATCATGTGCTCCTTGAGGTAGGCATTTTGCAAAAACCTTTTTTTTTTTTTTTTGCAGGCCAGGGCCATGTATGCAAAAGTGCAGCCTGACGAAAAATCTGATAAGAACCAGTTTAGGAGGAGTCTAACATTGACCTTTGGAGTGAAATACAACTCAAGGTAAGTTGCAAGGCTGTGCATGCAGAGTGAAAAACGTGAATTGAATAAGTGTTTTCAAGGGCTGGTTGGATGAAGAGATGTCCCAGGGTGACAGCAGGTGGTAGGCTAGAGGAAGAAACTGCCAAGAAGACATATTTTCCCCATTTGTGTTGATGAATATGCCCTCACAGAATCTTTTCGACTCTCTCTTGTAATGCATTAGTAAGTAAAGTCTGACTGAATGGGAAGCTGGTTTAATAATAATAATGATAATGATAATGATAATAATAATAATATTTCTTTATTTATACCCTGCCCTCCCCGACCAGGGCTGGGCTCAGGGCGGCTAACACAAAATATGAATTACAATAAAACATAATAGAAACAACCGCAACAACAACAACAACCAGTTAATTAAAATACGGTTTTTTTGAGTCTCCGTATTGAAACCCCAAAGGCAATTTTCTCCCACATCCTCCGGTGCATCAGGTAAACTGCCTCTCCTCCACCGTGCTACTTGCTACTCATAGTAACCTAAGTTAGTCATAGGTGACAAAAAACAAAATGAAACAGAGACACTGAATACCAGACACAGGTACATAAAAATATATTTAGTCCTTTGTAAATATAGCTGATTTGTTTGGGGGTGGGCAGGGGGAAAAGGTATGCAATCTGAAGAGAAACGAAAACATGCAAATCAAGTGTGTGCTGCACTGCAGATCCAGATCCCTTCTGGTGTGTATGCATTTGCAATCAAACACCCCTAAGTCCTATTAGGCTCTGGGCATAGCTATTGCCAACCATCTGGCCCACTGGCAGTTGCCTGATAGCTCGCCTGTCCAATTTGCCCTCGTACGAGGACAAAATGGGGCCTGGTGCTGACTGTTGACTATGCTCACTTGTTTCCTTTCCATGCTCTATCTACAACAAACTGTAGCCCTGCGCTTGGATGGCTGAGGGCTTATGACTAGCCAAGACCTTCAGGAGCTGGGCTGTCTGCTTGTGGTTTCACAGAGCTCTGCATAATTTGTACTGATATAAGGGGTAGAAATATATTCAGTGTGTGCCAAGGAGGCTTTTCTGATTCCTTGCCTTGAGCAAAATTAGTTAATGATATTCATTCAGTTACAGTACAGTACAAATGGGGCACATTAAATGGCTTAAATTAGGTCAAATTGAATAACTGAATTTGTTCTTTAACTTAAAAAACAGCTTAATCAGCTCAGAGTGTGAGGGTCTTAAAATAGTTTAATTAAATATTAATAGGAGGGGGGTGCTACATTTTTTGAACACCGACAGCAGCAGTTTCATTTGTATGGCATTATTTTTTCTTGGACATGGCCCCGTTGGTGATGAAGTTCAGCCATTTGTTCATGATGGTAAACTATGGATGCTGGCTGAGGTAAAAATGCCACCCTTTCCTAGAAAAGTGTGGTGGTCCTTCTTTTGGAGAAAAATGTCCCCTTTCCTGTTTGGACTTTGAATAGGACACCTTTTCCATGTATTTGAGCTTCTCCTCCTCCTCAAAACTGCATGGGCAGAGCGTGAGTCCAGTAGGAGGAGGAAGAGAGTGAGAACCTGAGGGGGAGTTTGTGTGGGAAGAGGGTGGGTCTATGAGGAGGAGAGCCGAGAGTGAGAGTTATCACAGGACACAAGGGACTCAGCTATACATCTGCAAATAAAACATTTTAAGTGCAATATACAATGTGACACTAGATGACGATGGTGAGCCTTATGGAAAATTCAGTATATATATATTTTAAAACGCTTTTTAAAAAAAGCATTTTCAGAATGGTTTTAATATGTGTGTGGATTCCACCAAGGAATTTGTTGGACCTTACATTATTAGCAGAGTTTGAATTTCAACAGATAGAGTATCCAGCAGGTTGAGCATCTGCCTTACACATAGACAATCTCAGGTTGAATCCCTGGCATATCTAAGGAGGGCTAGGGGAGACCCCTGCCAGAAATGCTTTAGAGCTTCTGCTAGTGCGGACAATACTGAGCTAGATAGATCAATGGTCTGATTCAGTATACTACAGCTTTCTGCATTCGGGGAGCTATAAAATTTGAGTAGCTGTTCCATGACTGCTGCAGGATCAGTGCCTGTGTGACAATAGAGCTAAGGGGCCACTTTGGAAGGACCTCCAGCAGGAGGTACATTTGGTGACTTCCCTGTATTATTTTTGGCACCAGGTAAAAACGTCTTCATTTGCCCAGGCATTTTAAATTGCTGGAATGAATGGTTTCTGTTTCTCTCAATTTTGTTGCATTTTTGTTGAACGATTTCTGTTTTGCTTTCAATATTGTATTGTGGATTTTAAATTGTTTATGCACACCGCCATGAAATCAATTTTTGGATTAAGCACAGAATATAAATTCTTAAAATGCATAAATGAGAAAGAAAGCAATCCCCCTCCGAAAACACAAATGTTTGTACACAGCATGCGTAGCAGCCAGAGTAGGCCTATTGCAGCAGAGCAAATGGCTGCAGTTCTGTAGAGAATAAGAAAGAAGACATGACATTGGAGTCTTTTTATTGTTTTGCTAAATCAGGGGTTTTTTTCGGGGGGGGGGGGGAAAGAGGCCAATTTGGATTGGAGTTGTGATGTGGGAGGAAGAGTCTACCCTCCCTAAGCCCATGCTCCAGTTCTGATCCAACTCACACCTCGCTTTGCATTCACGCATCTCTAACATAATGTCTAGTTTGGGCCTTAGAAGGGTCTCGCCCCCGTTCAGCTGCTGTTTATATGAGGTATTTCCCTACATTTCAGAAAAGCACTTGTCTGTCTCTTAGGAGACAGTGCACATTTGTCACTGTCAAGGTTAGAAAAGCTGCACCTACTGAAATTTCGTCTTCTGCATAGCTGTTTAGGGGGACAGGTAGTCTGTCCTACTTTGCACCTGGTCATCCAAGATATATCCAAGTATTCTCCAAGATATCGTGTTGCTTTGAAGGACAAAAACATTGTGAGGAAAGTTGCTTAGCCTTAACTGGGGCTCTGTGAACTCATTAGTTTACTTGGGTTGTGGTGAATGATGTACAGCATTAGGTTTACATACTATTAAAGCTGAGCTCCTGACACATCAAGGAGCACCTGAAAGATGAGGGAATCCATGATAAGGACCTTTGTCAGCCTTTCAAGATGGGTTCCCTGCACCACAGAGATCAGCAACTGAGATAAGTCAGGGCATTCCCACCACTTCAATCTTTGTTTTGGTAAACTGTCAGTTAGCACAGGTGGGTGTGAGACACCACATGTGTCATTTTCTCTTGAAAATAATATGTATATTGCTCTGATTGGCTGGCTGCCATCTCAAATGGCAGGCTTCTGAAGCTCTGCCAGGTGTTCATTGCCTGCCTGCTCTTTATGAAAAGAAAGCAGTAAGTGTTCTTCAAGGTGTCAATTAAGTTCTAATAGTCTTCAAATACTCGCACGCGTTTGGGATTTTTCAACTGTTTGAGGAAGCCTCTTGAGATTTGGAACACTGGGTGTTCATGCTAGTGGTGTGTGAATTCTTAAACGATAAGGAAACAACCTATAGTCAACGACCTATAATAATAAATAGGATCTTTAATACAAATGAGAAAGGGGGGAAAAGCAAGCATAATTGTTTTAGCAGCCCAGATAGTTTGAATATGACCTTTTCTGATACCAATTTATGAAACCAAAGATGGTCACAGGTGAGTCAGGGCTACCTGTGCTATGAGGTAGTGGTGCAATATGGTAGATGAAGCAGATGCACAGCTCCCAGCAAAGGATGTATCGTGCAAATTTTAGGAAACAGTCGTTTTGGGTGGGAAATCGATGCACATGAACGTCATGTGATACAGGTAACAGCTGTGCATCTAAAGACACAAGAATGAAATAAAAAAATATGAACACAAGTGTCTAAACATCTGCAGCTTTAAAAAAGAGATTCCTGAGGAAAATATGGTTGTCACATATCATTTTTATTTGGTGTATAAAAATGAGTAAAAATCAGTAAATTATAGGCAGTCAACCTGAAACTCAGGTGCCATAAGAAGCAGAGACAGTTTATGGAATATCTTAACAGCTTCTGGACCTTCCATGATCTTGACTGTGGAATATACAGTCAGGGTTACCCTTTTGCTGCCTCTTCAGTGCTGTATTACTCCTGCTCTGGGACTTAATACACTGCTGGCAAAAGCCATGCCAAGTCAGGGGCTTTGAGTGGACTCTAGAGTATCTTATGTGTTCATCAGGACAAGACTGGTACACTCACCATTTATATCATTAACCCACACACAAATTCCTGAGGCATTTCATTAATATTCCAGTGTTACAGGTGGGTAACTGAGACAAAGGCATCCAGACATCTTCAAGACCACCTGGAGATATGGTGGCCTAACAAGTTTTGAAACTGAGTTGTTTTAGTGCAGGTCTCATGTTCTCGTTCTCAGCTCTCACACTGTGTATGTGGCATGAGAAAGCAAAGTGATTCCCTTACATACAGTCGTTATTGTTCCTTCATATAAAGCACTATCGTTGTACAGCTGCCTTTGCCAAACTGGTGCTCACCAGATGTTCTGGACTACATCTGTGATTGAGTGAGCCGGTTGGGGCTCAGTGGGAGTTGTCATCCAAAAAATCTGGTGTGCATCAGGTTGGCAATGGCTGCTGTACAGTGATGGTGCTATATAGATGAAACATAACAACAACAAAAATTGAACCCTGCCCTGAAGACCTCACAATCTGAATTTCAAAAGTGCAGGAAATAACAAAGGGGAGGGAGGAGAGGGAGAGGCAATTGATGCATTTGAGCAAATACAGATACATGCCATAAGGATTGCTCACCATCTTGCCAGTGAGCGGCAATTGCGGACCAACTCAGTGCCTCCTCTCTCACCCGGATGCACAGCACCATTTTAGAATGTTTTCCCACCCCCTCTGCCCGCCATGGAGGCTCATGGGTTCCCACCAAACCCATCCTTCAAATAAGCCAATTCTCGGCACCCCTGGGGGGTGGGGCATGGCTATCTACTCAGCCCAGCCGACCACTCAACACAGCACCCAGTTGGCCGGGAGTGTCACCCACCCTTCATTAATGGTTGGTTATAGCTCTTGCCGCTTCTTTTCAGCTAGCCAAGCTTTCTTTGCTGTGGTCTTCTGACGGCTGCCGTATTGAGAGCTGGGAAGGAATTTCCCCTGCTCTGCAGGTTTCGCCTTCCCCATAGCACTAGTCCTGACTTTGGTGGTTTAGGCCTTGGGCGGAATCATAGTCTTTCATTTAATTGGGATGTGGTGAAGTGGTGACTCACCCACCCTCTGTTCCTTGTGGTGGCATTAACAGTGTACCCCATTAGAGGGGTCTGGAGGGAAGTCTCTGTCCAAAGAGCCAAGTGCGTAAGGTTAGCGGGCATAGACTTCCCTCAGTGTTTGGGGGTCATCCACATAAAGCTGCATTTTGCGATGGATTCATCCCTGAATAGACCCTGTCATTCTTCAGTCCTCCAGCTTGGGTGGGGGGTGCTGAGAGAGGTACACGCCCAATGCCTATGCCAAAGCTTCCTACATCTGTAATCAATAAAGTTGTGGCCGTATAATCCCAGACAGTTGTTGTGTACATTCATTTTACACTCAGCAGTTAGGTGTGCCGGGAGAAGGGACTCTGCAGCTGGGCACGCAAAGCTTTTCTTCCATCAGCAGCCTTTCCCAACTTGGTCCCTCCAGACTTTTAGGACTATAATTCCCGCCATCTCTGGCTGCTAGGCATGTTCACTGGGACTAGTGAGAGTTGCGGAGTCCAAAACATCTGAGGGGCACCAGGTTAGGAAAAGCTTTTCCTTGAACAATAGGCTTCAAGGAAGAGGTGAATTCTGAGGTGAAAAGGAAAGAAGGAAGACAGGTATTATTTTGGTGTTCTGGGTAATTAAGTGAATTGTTGTGGTAAACAAGGACCAATCTAATCTACTGTGATATTATGTTCTGAATAGGCACAAATTGCTGGCCCAGATATCCACATGGCAAAGATCTAAAGATTAAAGATGGATATAAATCAATGCTGAAAGGCTGTGTTTTGTGATTTTTTTTAGGAACTAAAATAATGTACGAGTCTCAATATAGCACCAAATATTGGAATTCATTCAGTTTGAACAGGATAGTCAAAATGTTTAGACACTTGATTGCTTGTTTCTCTAATTACAGAAACAGTTGAATTATAACCCAACAGATATGTTTTTCTGTGACACTGTAGCTGTGAACATCTTCCCTCCAACTGGGTCGTTGTTATGTGGAATGGCCTCAACTGTACATAAACCTTAAGATTCATGGTTACTGCTGAATTCATCTGCTGTTTTGTTCATATGAATAAACCTTTTGCATATCTAATATGGCTAACCCTTAGAAAGATGCAAACACTATTTATCATATTACCCATATTCCTCAGAATAACTTAGCTAGAGAATGAATACCACCCATTACTTTGAACTGTCAGTTCCACCATTTAGACTTGCTGCAAATTGTGCATTCATTCTTTAAAAGATGAATGCTGAGATGCATTTTGTGTGTCTGTGTCTTGCCTCAGTTGGATTTACAACCAACTCCCGTAAACGCGACAAGACATTGCATTAATCCAATGAGCCACTTTCTTGCTGGGTAAAATTTCTCAGTAAAGAAGATGGAAGGTTGGTGCCTGTTCCAAGCGCCAATGGTGCTGTGTTAGTATTTTTATAAACCTTTCATAAACAAACCAACAGAAAAGAAAGATGATCACAGACCCTCTTGCTGAATGAAAATTTAATGCGGGTTTGTTAAAGGCCTGTTTCTTGTGTACAAGTAATACTGCATGTCACTGTCATACAGACATTACCAAACATATTTTTCCTGTGTGCTGAGGTAGGAACCATTCATACCATACATTTTTATCCACAGGAAATTCCATGATGGAATTCCCGTGAACTATGCTATGAGACTGAAAATGGCATGCTGTGTTCCTGAAAAGTTTTTGTGAACTGCTTTGAGGTTGTTGTTTTTACAACCAAGTGGTATACAAATTTTATGAAATAAAAAAGGGGGGGCTCTGGTTTCAGATAATTTATATTCTTGGAAATGCTGGTTTCTCCACTCCAACACTATTACCACCATTTATTTTGTTAGGAAGTTCAGTTCGTTAGGAAAATGTGCCGTAGGACTGCTTTCCTTCAAAACACATTATAGAGAGGTTGCAACTTTGGGGCTTTCTTGCTTCGAAAAAAGTGAGTAAGGGTCTTTTCACCTCCACTGTGGAAGACAACATGCCTCTGAATACCAGTTGAGAGGCATCACAAGAGGAAAGAGCGCTGTGGCACTCAGATCCTGCTTTCAGGATTCTATAGGCACTCTGCTGGCAATTGTGAAAACAGAACTCCAAATTTCTCTAATCTTCTTTTTAAGTCATCCAAGTTGGTAGCCATTCACTGGAGGAGGAAGGTGGGTACGGTGGGTGCGGTGGGTGTGGTGGGTGCGGTTTGCCCCGGGTGTTATCCCTGAGGGGGGTTTCGCCGCCAGAGACATCTGGTTTTGCCGCCATTTGGAAATGATTTAAATAAATAATAAGAAAATAATCAGCCAAAAACCTCTTGCTCTCTGTCATGAGTCTACCAGTTCTCCCTTGAAGTCCCAATGTATGAAACTATCTCCTTGAAATGTATGCGGTACAACCTCGCTCTCTTCCATAAATCATTCCTCAAAGTTCACCTTGTTTGCGAAGCCCTTGCCTTAACTGCCTAGTCATCGTTCCAAACTGTAACCAAAATCTAAACATGGCATTTGGCCTTTAATTCTTCCAGCGTCTTGTCTCTACTCCATCGGCTGACCATTTTTGGTTTGTAAGCTCCTTGAGGGGAATGACCTATCTGTTCTTGGGTCTTGCCTGTGAAGTGCTGTAAAATGCCCTATGGACTGATGTAATTGTGTAGGTGAGGATACCACAACATATTGATGATTTGCTACATTTGGCATGGTGGATCACATGTTGTGCAGGCTTGTTTTAGGTTGTCTCAAGGATTCCATCCCATAGTAGAGGAGTGGTGTGCACAATCATAGTGCATGCAGTGTTGCTTTTAAAATATATATATATATACTTGTGCCAGCTCCCTGTATATAGCAAATGGGTTGCCTGATTTGCTTGCTATGAACAAGGTATGGTTATTTGCATGCTATCACAACCTCTCATAATGATGATTGAGTTTCTATGCAGAAAACTGACAAGTCAAAGAAATGACCTATTAGCCAGAAGCAAGGATTTGCCACTGCACATGTAAGGTGGTTGTTTTCACTGAACCAGACTACAAAAACTTCAAAATTCCAGACTGTGTTGAAATGAATCCATTGTTCATTGGACCTCCTTGAAACAACCTCCTTCCTTGTGATTCCCACCATATGGCAACTTAAATGGCAATGCACACTGGGGGAAATTAGTTCTACACATCAATTAAAGATTTCTTTAGTAGTTTTGGCTTTTAATTAATGCAAGACCAAATCTTGAGTTCTTTTGAGGAAGTAAGTATGAGAGAGCTCACAATTAAGTTAAACAGATCATTCCCTGTTAGATGAAAAGGCCATCATTAATATTTTCTTTGTCATTTCTCATTATAGCAATATATCCAAGCTAGACATCACTTGTACAACTGAATGCATCCTAAATTTACCCCACTGAATGATTAACCGAAATTTCAGTAGGTTAACAGAAAACAGTAGATTGTAACTCCAGAGCACTATAGTGATAATCAACATGCCTGAATTGATGTAATTGAATCCATGCTATTTTATGATCTGATAGAAGTTAAAAATGTCCAATCTAGACATTTAACTCAGGTGTGGTCCAATCATATACAAAGTACAGGTGGGCTTAGGTATGGGAGTTCAATTTTTTTGAGGGGAGCCAAAACCTTCATTACATTGATACTTACCTCCACATAGCTTCTCTTTGCAAGCCCTTTTATCCCAGGTGAGCTCACTTCAGGTACCAGAGCTGAGTATCAGAGTTCACTTTTACTATCAGAGTTCAACTGAGAAGAAAAGTGCTTGGAGGGCAGACACATTGTGAGGAAATTAGCTTTGGGTAAATGGAAAACATAAGAAAAGCCTTGCTGGATCAGGCCAAAGGATAGACTGGTATCCCGTTCACAGAGTGGCTAACCAGAAACCTGTGGGAAGACCACCCAACAGCACCTGAGTTCAACAGAGCAATCCACACTTTTGATTCTCCTCAGCTGGTATTCAAAAGCATAGGGCCACAGACCATGTAAACATTCCATACCATAATGCCTTGTAGCCAATGGTAGCCTTATCCTTCATAACTCCATATAACCCTCTTTTAAAGCTATCCAAATTGGTGGCCATCACTGCCTCTTATGGGAGCAAATTCCATATTTTAACTATAAGCTGTGTGAAGAAGCACTTTCTTTTATCAGTCCCATATCTCCCAACATCCAGCTTCATTCTAGTATTATAAGAGCATCAGAAAAACTGCTCCCTATCCACTTTGAGAAATTATCCCATTCCATCTGCAGGTTCCTTTGGCCCCAAAACAATCAGATCCATTCATCACCACTTTACATATTCTTGGAGATGGATCCATTGTGGTCAATCCTATTTAGGAGACCACCGGTGAAGGCAAACTCGCTTTTGGATCTGTTTCTCTCAGCACCTTGCTTGCTCTACCTTGCAAAAGACTAACAGGAATTTACAGACAGGGAATTAGAATTTTTTTTGGAAAGCAGCATATCTTTTTGTGGTTCCCCCAAAGCTTAGCCGACAGGCCCCATTGTAGGTATGGCAATAGGCAAATTACATCCAGCCTTCGAGATCTGATTCTACAAATGGGCCAGATTTCAGCTCGGCTGTCAGTTTTGTTTTGCTCTTCACCTTTCCTAACCTTTTAATTCCTATATGGAATTTCCTCTGTGGTCCAAAGCACAGATGAAAACAAAAGGCTGTGAGTCTTCCAGCAGTCTCCTGCCTATTTAGCATTCAGAAAAGGTGCATGTTGCTGAATTCAGAAAGGCAGAGGGTGCTGATTGCCACCGCACAGTGAGGTTTCTTTTTCTAAAATGTTAATTGTTTCACCCGGCACTCTGGAGTTTTTTGTAGCCTCTAGGTCACTTTTTTAAAAAATGAAGGCTGATGCAATCTCTCCCAAGATAGGGTGAAAAGTACCGGTAGTTTGTTCACCGATTTTCAGGTAACTCTCCAAGCTCAGGAGTACCAATTACACATAAAAGCACAACATTTTTGTAAAGCTTTTATTTGAATCTCGCAGAAGAGGGGAAGAAAATCAGACACAGAATTCAATTAATTTTCCACATTAAAAAAATTGTTTCGTATCGGTAAGCTCTCCTTACACAGTTTCTCAAATATGCTTGGAAGCAAATTGGCTTGATTATCCCTTTGATGGAGAGGAAAGCCTTTTAATTAATTTCCTACATGCTTTGGTTGTGCTAAACCACAGGTAGTGCTGAACCTCCATTTCCCTCTTGCCGAACATGGATCAATTGCACTTCAATGGCTCCCCAGCCATAGCAATGTGGAGATCCATAACTCAGTGGTAAACCATGTGCTTTGTATGACAGAGGACCCAGGTTCAATCTCTGGCATGACTAGGCAGGGCTGGGAAGAACCCCTAGCTTGAAATCTAGAAAGTCACTGCCTGTCAGTGTGGAGGCAACGTGATGTCCTCCAAATGCTACTGGATTACAACTCCCATCACCCCAGACCATTGATTACACTGACTCAGGCTGGTAAGAGTTGGAGTTCAACAACATCTGGCTGCTGTAGACAATACTGAGCATTGGTCCAATACTGCACCAATGTGCTGATTTGATATGAAAGAAAATATACTGGGACATTCTAGAGTATGTTGTAGTGAAGGAAGAGGGGAAAGAACACCTGCAGAAAACTGCTCTGCTTCTTTGTTCTTAAGGGGATACATTCACTCTGCTCATTTTGTGGGGGGAGGAGGAACCCAAACACATGTGGGAATTTTGGCCAATTGCTTAGAAAACAGAGTGCAGGCTGGGCAGAATGGGAAGCCACATTCTCCAAAATTTTCATTGCTTTCTCATGCTAAATGGCTAAAGGCACATCCTTACATTTATAGAAAGCATGGTTGCCCCTTTTCTACTCTCTCTCTCTCTCTCTCTCTCTCTCTCATCCTGCTCCAGTCATTTTTACATTTTTATATACCGTATTTCATATGGGACAGGCCAGTGACTTAGATAGTGTGGGGATTGTCCAATTGACCTGCTTCATATGGTTTCTTGTATACATAATGGCGTCATTATACAGGGCAGCACAGGGATTCCAAATAACCTTCTTCACTTATTGACTTTTTGGAGGTAGAGCCACAAAGGAAGTACAACTATACCCCCGACTCCAATAACATAGGAGAGGCAAGTGAGTATCTGGTTATTTGTTTGTGGAGACACTTACACATTGGTAAAAAAAGAAGTGAGAAAGAAAAAGAAAGAAAGAAAGAAAGAAAGAAAGAAAGAAAGAAAGAAAGAAAGAAAGAAGGCCATAGGATGCCATAGGTTTGCATAATAGACAAAAACTTAGAAATAATTAGTAGAATATAAATATGATGCATCTCACTATACTGTGTGCCTGCTCAGGCTGTGTGGCCACCATTCATTAAAGAATGGGAACTGTAGTTTGTACTGGGTGCTGAGAATTGTAGTGGGGCTAAACTACAGAATTATTTGGAGATGTGTATGCTTTAAATATGGGACGCGGGTGGCGCTGTGGGTTAAACCACAGAGCTTAGGGCTTGCTGATCAGAAGGTCGGTGGTTCGAATCCCCGCGACGGGGTGAGCTCCTGTTGCTCGGTCCCAGCTCCTGCCAACCTAGCAGTTCGAAAGCACGAATGCAAGTAGATAAATAGGTACCGCTCTGGTGGGAAGGTAAATGGCGTTTCTGTGCACTGCTCTGGTTCGCCAGAAGCGGCTTAGTCATGCTGGCCACATGACCCGGAAGCTGTACGCCAGCTCCCTCGGCCAATAAAGCGAGATGAGCGCCGCAACCCCAGAGTCATCCGCGGCTGGACCAAATGGTCAGGGGTCCCGTTCCCTTTCCCTTTATGCTTTAAATGTGCTTTAAAAGTGTAGTGTATATGCGGCCAGACGCCCAACACTAAGCTGCCTGCTCTCCCTGTTTATGTTTCTTTATCTTAAACTGGTCTTGGACCACACCGTCATTCAAACAGAGGACTATTTTATGACAGTCCTTTAAATAGAAGACTGTCTCTTAAAGCAGGGCACACAACAATGCTACTGATCAGACCCAGGAAGCCGCAATCCAGAAGCAATTGCCCTATGCATATCCCTGCACTTCCTAGGTGGACACCTTTTTTTCTAGTATTTTTTTCTAGATGCTGTATATGGCTCAGCTGGAGTTCATAAGCAAACTGTCTAAGGTGACTGAGAAAAAAATCATAGCTCCAGTACACTATCCAGGACACCACAAGGATAGTGTATCCTTGTGCTATCCATAGCACCAATTGGTGCTATCCATAGCACCAATTATTGCCCTGTTTTCATAGCCTGCTAAAATAAAAGGACCTGGCGCAGCATAAAATTGGGTCTAGGAAGATATATGGGGTAGACCTCTGATGAATCCTGTTTATGGTTGCCATGTAGCTAGCAAGTCTCTCCAATGCCTCTTGTTTTGCTTCCAGGCCATGTTAGAAACAATATAAGATACACCATTTGTGCTAACCTGGGGCTTTCAGCTCCTGTCTGTTTCTGGAGTGTGCCTTTGGGGATGAGGTCAAGCTGTTGTGGCTGTAGAGACCAACGCAGGAGAGACATGTTTTGTTGCCTCTGGGGCAGATGAAGACATCCGGTTGTGCTGCTGCAGATGCACCATGGCACTTCTTCTCTCTGTGCTCCTCCCAGCAGTCATTCCTCCTCTGTTTACTGCTATGGGCACACAATCTGACTGTCTGCAAGGGATTCCCTCATGGCAGAGTTGGTGCTGTCTGTCTTCATGTCACATTTGCAGACATCTTTATAATGCAGAGTTAGTCCGCCAATGGGCCTGGTGTCTGAAGCCCGCTCCCTGTAGAGCACGTCCTTGGGGATCCTACTATCTTCCATTCTGTTGACATGACCAAGCCAGCCTAGCCGTCACTGAGACAGGAGTGCAAACATGCTGGGAATAGGAACACTGGCCTACCCAGCTCAAGCACTTTCCACACTGAGGGCAAGTCCACACTTTGCTTGTCCTATGCCTAGAAAGCCTGTGTTCAAGAGGTTTTCTGCTTGTCCCGAGCTTTCTACACACGGGTCTGAGTGGTTTTCCATTTGCACTGCTTCTTCCCCCAGGAAAACCCTCTCTTTACCACTAAATCCATGGAAAACCCCATTGACATTTGCTCTGATTCAGCGATGTTCCCTAGGGGAAAGTGGCAGGACAAGCAGAAGATTCTGGGATTCTGTCCCAGCCCTACCGGGACATGATGGGGATTGAACCTGGGGCCTTCTGGCTAAAAAACACATGCTCTACCACTGAGCTATGGGCTTTCTGTCTGCAGGTGGACAGTGTTGTTGGTTTAGGGATGATGAAGAAAGAAAGGTGAGGAAGAATAAAAGAGATGCTGAAGTCCTTCAAAGCAGCCTACAATGGATTTTGGCAGTTTACTCATATTCTTTGTTCCTTCATGTTAGAAGAGCAGACCCTCCAAGTTTCCCTATTTTCCAGGGATGTCCTTGATTTGGAGAAGTCATCCCGGTTTCTGATTTGATTCCAGAATGTCCCACTTTTCCTTAGGGTGTCCCTATTTTCATTGGGGAAATGTTGGAGGGTATGGAGTTATCCAACCCCCGAACCATCTGAAGGCAATCCTGTATAGGGAAGCTTTTTTTACTGTTTAATTATATTTTTATATATGTGGAAAGCTGCCCAGAGTGGCTGGGGCAACACAGTGAGATGTGTGGGGTATAAATGGTAAAATTATCATTATGGAATGGAACGTCCCTATTTTCATCTGAAAAATGTTGGAGGGTATGGAAGAGCCTGAGGGCCTAGGGCAGTGATGGCTAACCTTGACACTCCAGATGTTTTGGAACTACAACTCCTATCATCCCTAGCTAACAGGACCAGTGGTCAGGGATGATGGGAGTTGTAGTCCCAAAACATCTGGAGTGTCAAGGTTAGCCATCACTGGCCTAAGGCATGAACATTAGCAACAGGCTTAATTTCAAGGAAGGATAGTGAAACCATTTCTTCATTAGGCTTAAGAAGACATTACACAGAACTATTCTTCAAATTAGAAACAAAACAAGAATAGCAACATATGAGATGAGGGAAGGAAAGAAGTATTGCTTATAGAGAAATGGCATGACAAAAAACTCAGCATACCGAAATTGCTGGGGATGTTAAATCCGGAAGGTCCTTGCAGAGTAATGTCTAAAATAAATTGCTTATTGCTGTAACCTTCATATGTAAACTGCTTTTGGAGGTAGAAGAAGAAGAAGGGTTTGGATTTGATATCCCGCTTTATCACTACCCAAAGGAGTCTCAAAGTGGCTAACATTCTCCTTTCCCTTCCTCCCCCACAACAAACACTCTGTGAGGTGAGTGGGGCTGAGAGACTTCAAAGAAGTGTGACTAGCCCAAGGTCACCCAGCAGCTGCATGTGGAGGAGCGGAGATGCGAACCCGGTTCACCAGATTACGAGTCTACTGCTCTTAACCACTACACCACACTGGCTCCTCCTTAAAAACAGTATATAGTGGCTGCAAACAAACAAACAAACAAAGCTTTATTGCAAAAGATAAGTTTAAACATACTTTCTGAATTTCTGGATTTTTGTGCCAAAGATAATTGGCTTGGTCCTAAGTGAAACTGTGAGTAGAGGAAAGAAAGAAGAGACTCTCAAATTTGCACAAGAGGTTAATGGATGATGCAGAGGCTTGAAGAGGCTGCTGATTGAAAGGGGACAACACAATGGACACTAACTAGAAAACAGAAATATTAAATGCATGCCAGAGAAATCAAGAAAGTGAGTGTGGGGACTCTGATGGTGTCCCATTGCTTAGTATCATTTAACAGGCTAATCACTGCCTCTGTTGATATCCAGCTTTGACGTTCAAATGGGTCACAATAGGCCCTGCTATAGGATCTGTTGTTAATTAGACAAGCCTAATAGGCCATATCAGGGGAAGCGTTTGGAACCTGTGACTTGCTGGGTATGATGCTATTATAAATACATCACAAATCCAGAAGAAACCTAATTCTTGTCTGAGGACACATGGGGGCAATGTTGTACCATTCTTGAAGAGCACTGTCCCTCTATGCTTGTAGCGGCCATTCATTTAGCAAAAAATAAATTATCCGATTCAATACAAAAGGGGTTTAACTAGAGAACATTAGGCCTCTACTTGGGTATACTGATTGCGCCTTCTGCTGAAGCATCTTGCAGAGAATGATGAAAGCAACGAGTTTTATCATTCAAAAATATGTTTTATACTTTTATATATAAACATTGTGTGTGTGTGTGTGTGTGTGTGTGTTTTGTGTATGTGTGTGATAAAATTTCTATATAGTTCTGTCAGAGTAATGTATACAGCCTGCACCAAAACCTGCAGGAAAACCAACCACAAGACAAAAGAGGGGAAAAAAAATCTAACTAATTAGTTTTATTCTATCATTCTAACAGCACCTGGCTGAGAAAACCACTGAATGTCGTAAAAATAACCACACAGCACGAAGAGCAGTGGGGATTTCACTATATGGATATGGTGAGTCAGAGTTTTCTTTCTGGTTTGGTTTGGGGAGAGGACAGAATTTTATCAGAGTAACATTCTTGCCGTGAGTTCTCTGCTCCTCTCTTCCATTAATATTTCTTTCTGAATAAAAGGTTCCTCATAACTTCTCTTTGAAGAGATGATGTGCTACCGTTAGCTGTTTAATGCACTATAGTGGAGAAGTCATCAAGGAAGACATTATCATGTATTTGCTGGCTGAGTGGCTCAAGCAGAAGTGTTGCTACTGAATTACTCAAGTATTTCCTATCCCACCCTCCTTGAAGATATGTATTGAAGCACCTGAGGATTCGGCTTTGTGGTGGCAATGTGTGTATATGGGACAGGTTTCATCCAGGTGTCAGGCTTCCAGGTAAAAAAGGAATGATGAATTCAGTCTGCATACAAGTGTGTTTCGAGAGAGATTTGGTGACCGAGATTTCAGTTGACTGAACTCAGGACTAAATCTCACTGTCAATTCTGTGGCTCTTCATTGTTTTGTCTTCATTAAGTTAATGCTAACTCCTGATCTGGTCTCTCCCCCCCCCTTTTTGCCTTAATTAACTCTGTGACTGGATGAAGTTTAGAAATCTTATCCGTTGAACTTGTCTGTGTCTTCCATTTATTAAAGGCAAGGGGGTTACTGTTTGAAGAAACCGACCCTATTTAACCCAGGGGTAATCAAAATGGTGTCCTCCAAATGCTGTTGAACTGCAGCTCCCATCATCCCTGAGCACTGGCCACACTAGTTGAATCTGAGCATCTGAAGGACACCGTATTGGCTACTCTTGATTTAACCCATACAGTAAATGATATCCACAAAGTATGGATTTTTGCAGGGGTAGCCAATATGCTGCCCCTCCAGAAGTTGTTCAATTACAACTTCCGTCACCCCTGATGATTGGCTATGGTGGCAAGGGCTGATGGGATGCGGAGTCCAAGAACAACTCCTTCTCCTTTTCCAAGAACAACTTCTAAAGAGCACCATGGTTTCAAGAGCACTTGGGCTTCAGAGAAGCTGACTACTTCCTCCCTTACACTCACTTTCCACATTCAGAATCTTAGTTCTTCACATTTCTTTGACCCTTCATTAAATGTCTGCATTATATATATATATATTTCCTGGCTGTGTACTTTATCCTAGAATGTGAATACTTATTTATTGCTCAAGTGCCTAGTTCTGTTCAGTCATTCCACACACCCATCCCTGTTTACCACCATGTGTGTGTGAAAGTGGGGATGAACCTCATGGAGAGTTTTAAATCATGTGAGGAGTCTATTCTTGTAGAGCAGACATTCTTGCTCCAACACACGGGGTGATACAAGGCTTATTTCTGCTCTTCCTCTTGCATGAGGGCAATACAGTGGTACCTCGGGTTACATACACTTCAGGTTACAGATGCTTCAGATTACAGACTCTGCTAACCCAGAAATATTACCTCGGGTTAAGAACTTTGCTTCAGGATGAGAAAAGAAATCGGGCAGTGGTGGTGCAGCGGCAGGGGGAGGCCCCATTAGCTAAAGTGGCGCTTCAGGTTAAGAACATTTTCAGGTTAAGAACGGACCTCCGGAACAAATTAAGCACGTAACCAGAGGTACCACTGTATTGTGGAGGAGGGGAGAATGAAAGAATGGGCCTTCAATGTCCTGCTAATGTAGAATTCACCCTTATCTGGTAGTGTCAGATTTAAGTCAGTTGTTGCTAGAAGATAAAGCAGCACTTTAGGACATCTCTAGACTTCTAGCAGGATGGTGTAGAATGGTTGAGGGCATATTTATAGCTAGTGTTCCCCCGCCCAAGTAATTTTATCCGATTCCACATATGTAACTTCTAGTCAGTATTTTTTGGCCACTCTGCATATTACTACAATGCTATTTATTCATTGCGTTTATATCTCACCTTTGCTCCAAGGGGCTCAAGATGGCCTACACAGTTCTCCTCCCCATTTCACAACAACTCTGTAAGGTAGGTGAGTGACTGGCCCAGTGAGTTTTATGGCTAAGTGGGGATTGGAACCCTGGTCTCAAACACTCTAACTGCTATACCACACTGGTGTAACCACTACACAATCATTACAAAATTAGTTACCTACATTACGCAAGTAATTTTGTATTTGCACTATCCCATTATTCCTTCACTGCAAAGGAAACATGGTACAAATGCTGGGGGAGTAATCAATGATATATTGTTTGCAGAATGAAAGGGAGCAACAGCAAATACCAACAACAGACATGGTTGCAGACTCAGGATGAACATGCAAGCATTAGCAATTCCCATTCCTGTTTCTGTTGGAATTCTCAGACATCCCTAATTTCAATAAAAAAATCAGTAGAAATGGAAGTCAGAAACCTGACTTCCAGGTTGTGTGTTCAGTACTCTAAAACAAACAAATCCTACTTTAATTAATGTGGTTAGCTTTATTGGGTTCTTACTATAGCTGGTAGAATGTAAGCTGGACTGACACCTTTCTGTTATTAGTTCAGATGTCTCATATCCTATTTATAGCTAGATTTTTAAAAAAAATGAATGTCAAGAATTGTTGGGTCCCTCATTTAGACTCATTTTAAGTATGCCAGGATATGCCAGACGAGGAATAGAAAACTTCCTGCAGCTAACCTGGAAATGTAGGGTGGGCTGCAGGTGTTCTTCCTCTGCATTCTTCTCCTCTCCACCTAAATAAAGGAAGGCTAGAAAACTGAGCATTGAAAAGCAGACCGCAGGCTGCCCAGGTGCTTAGCCCCATGTTCTGGAACAGTATGTTATCAAACAGTTTGCGCAGCTTGACATTTATGAACAATCAATACCCATATGTAACAAGTTTGGGGAATAAACAAACATTAATGTCAAATTTTGAAGAGGGTCATTATAAATAATAGCTATATTCACTGCCACTAAGTCTGCATGGCAGTAATCACAGATGCGGCAGTGAGAAACCTGGAGAAATGTGTTTATAAAACACTTTGTGTTTGTGGGAGGGGGGTTATTGGTTTGTTTTTGTTTTATTATGTATTTTGTGTTCTCGTTTTGTATTTTTATGTTGGGAACTGCTCTGTGATCTTCAGATGAAGGATGGTAAACTAAGACTGTATACTGATACTAATAATACTAATACTAATAATTAATAATACTTCATTTTTGGTTGCTGAAGAGAATTATCTAAAACTCTTAGGGCACCAACCCCTCTTCAGAAAGCCAGCAAAATATTTGCCCGGACAGTAGAGATGGAAAAATATCATTGGCTTCTAACTAAGTGGCTTGTAAATAAGCTGGGCCAATTTCAATTGTCAGTCTGAATTTTGTATCACCCCATTCCTTCATTTGATCATCATGGATGATTCACAGGCTATCTGCAGCTGTGGCTGTTGAATGATGGCTTTGCATGACTAGAAGAGATCTTGGTGCAAAGCATTTGAGGTAAACAGGCTGACTTGGAAGGGCGGAAGTCTGCACCCTGTAGAGGATCTTTGGGGAGGGAGCTTTCTCCCTGATTGGTTTTATGGGTGCATGCCAACAAGAACACTCCAATAGACTGAGGGGGGGGAGAGAAACTGCACCAAAACAAGTGGGGAGGAAGCCTGCCCTGGTAGAGGACCTTCCTGGCCCAACATTCTTATGGTTGCATTTGGGCAGGTCTAGCCTTGTTGGGCAGACAGGCAGGGATTAGTAAAGCCTTCAAACATCATCCAATCCCAGGCTGTTTTTGACAGCTGCACATTGTCATGAGAGATCACCTTGGGATTTCTCCTGAATTTCTGAAGCTGTCATTGCAGGGCAGCAGGGTTAGGACTGGGTGGTGGGAAGGGCATGAGTCTGGAATTTTTCTCTGAATTTGGTTCATATCTGAACAAAGTAATTCAAGAATTTGCAATGTATGAGGTAAGCAGTACAAGCCTCCGAAGTTTGTGTCCAGGCCTAAGACTGGTCAGCTTCAATAGCACCTCTCATTAGAAGCAACAGAAGCCTGCCTTCTCTTCTACGACTCTACTCTAGACTTGGTTAGTTTTACTAGAAATGAGCTAACTTAGTTATGATCAATTGCATGCAGGGCTGTCTTAAGCATATGTGGTGCTGGGGTGCAAAGATCCACCCAGCATTCCCCCCCCCCAGGTTGCCCAGTCCCAGGCACGCAGGAGGGCGGAGCTGGCCGGACGCCTCAGCATCTCACTGGCTCGGTTGCCCCCAAACTCGCAGCACAGAGCTGCCTACAGCAGAAGAGGCTGCCGCAGTGCTCTGACTGATGGGCGGGCTCTTCCCCGGACTCAACTCTCAGGCCCTGGACTCTCGGCCTGGTGCCCCTGAGAGTCCAGTGCCTGGGTGCCCCACACCCCTAGCACCCATGGGTAAGACGGCCCTGATTGCATGCACATAATTTACCTTCTTATTTTATTTTATTTTATTTTTGCTTTAGTTACCTCATTGAGTGTTGGGAATTTTGTTGGGCAGAGTGGAGTGTCCTAGTCTCCATGTTCTGCTGCCAAACTCACACATATGCCTAACTCACATTGACACTCTTTCAGCTGGGGCCGAGATGCTTTGTCAGCCAAAGACACTTCATCTGATACTTTCTCCTCTTTTGTTTCAGTGTCCCACTCCATATATCGGGGTAGTGGTGCATGTTACAGACCAATGCCAGCAGCAACTATTTAGTTATAACAGATCTGATCATGCCACAGAGCAAATCTCCTTTAGCACTAACTCTGTTGCAGCGTAACCTGCCACACCTTCCTTGAAACGATGCCTATATCTGAATTAAATGAGCAACAGTGCACTGTTAGCTAAACCAGTTAAGCCAACAACATTACACAGAACATCCCAGGTCTAAGGGCATATAAAGCCACTACCTTGCTGGAGCTAAGCAGGTGTGGGCCTGGTTGGTACCTGCATGGGAGCCACATGGAATAAAGGCAGGATACGAATCTAAATAAATGAATAAACAAACTCAGAACTGAAGGGGGGAAAGTCTTCAAACCAAGTATTTCAGTTGATTTTTGGATCTTGGAACTTCTTTTAGATCTTACAAACATCCAGCTGTCTCCTGAGTGAACAGTTCCGGCCAAAATCCTGCAAGCACCTTGATTTTAATGAATCGGGGTGAATGGCTGCCAGATTATATTTGTACAGGGCTCCAAATGGCCTTTCTACGGTAAATACACTTGATCAATAGCTAGTATGGTTAGTTACTGTCCTTGTATTCAGCCAGTCCCATGAGGTTTCGCTTGGTTCCCTGAAAGTGCTATTTGAAACATCTTGCCTTCTTTGATGAAACAGCATTACATCTCCTCCAGTTCCTTAATCAAAGATATTTTTCTATTGTTTCCCCTATTCAACTCACACCAAGTTCCAACCTGCAGTACACTTCCATAAATAATCCACTGTGATTGGGTTACACTGTGCAATTTTCAATACTTATTGCCTCTCTGGCTGTTCTATTGGTCTTATGAGGATAACAGATCAGGTGAAGCTTCACTTTGTGCTGTTGATCTCAGTACACAGACACTGGCATGGTTTTTTTAAAAGAAAGAAAGAAAGAAAGAAAGAAAGAAAGAAAGAAAGAAAGAAAGAAAGAAAGAAGGCAACCCACCCGTTATCTCTCAGTAATTTGATTTTTTCCTCTCATCTTCTTTTATTGAAATCTGGGTTTAAATTGATTAGAATATATATATGAAATGAAACACATTCATTTCCATGAGCAAGCATGTATGCATTACCTTTTTGTAAAACACATGATGCCTTTTAGGGACTGAAATGGTGTGAGGTTGAACATTTTTTATTTAAAATAAAAGTGAATTTGGAGATGAATTTCTTGCTACTTCAAAACCGATAGCCTTTGGCTGTCCCTCCGCCCTGACACACACATTCACACATGAGTGAAACATATTAGTTATGTGGTCTCAAACAAGAGTTAAGAAAAGAAACATTTATTAAGTGCCCCATTATTGATTAAAGTAACAAATTATGCTCTCAGGAGTTTATATTAACCATGAGATGATTTTCCACAGCAGTTTCTGACAGTCTTGCTTTATGGATAACAGAAGTAAAAAAATGTGTGTTTAGGTAGTAAACTCCCACAACGTTGTGCAAGGATTCAGTTCAAGTTGTGTTTATTTCCACTATGGGGTGTGAAATGTACTAGTCAGGAGAGGATACCACTTGGAGGGGAGGCGCTGTGAAGATCAGTCCAAGGGAAATATAATTATTGAGACAGTAGTATTTGATTTCAAATATTAACAAATAACTGAGGTACTGTCCCTTGCTAGTGCTATTTTATTTGGCTACTTTTCGAAGGGTAGGTGGGAAGAACCACTACTAAGGCTATTTGTTGTATAAGAACATTTCTCTTTTCAAAACATAATCCATAAATGGGCTTTCTTCAACCTTGGGATCCCCAACATTGTTGGACTACAACTCCTATCATACCTGACCATTGGCTAAGCTGGTTGGGGATGATGACAGTTGTAGTCTGGCAACACCTGAGGCCCCATAGTTGAAGAACTCCATCGAAGATGACTATAGAGGGGTTCAGATGTCACCCTGTGTGTTGAAAGAATGCATGAAAAGGGCATCACAAGGTCCAAAAGGCTAGCCTCACCACACTGCTCTGGTTTCCTCATGTATGTGTAGGGTTTCGTGCAAAGGGGAAGGAGGAGAGGTCAGTTTTCTTACTGCAGAGATGAAAAGTACATCTCCCTGCTCAGCTTCAAAGGAAGTAAGAGTCACATGATTCGCTCTCTTACTGCTTCTATGAAAAATGGAACAGGTTTATTCTGAAAAGCCTACGGTCAAGAGCAATCTGAGGTTTGATGGGCTTATTACAACAGCAGAGAAAACTCAGTAGAGTAACCTGGATTGCCTGAAGCAGATCTCTGTACATTTCTTAGAAATGAGACAGAAGGCAGATGGAAAAGCGATGGTCAAGGTCCCTTGTTGACTCTTTAGTGGAGGAATTTGAGACACAAAGCCTGCAAGGTTATCCTCAGTCCCCTGGAAGGTAGGTGGTGATAGTTAACGCTTGTTGAAGGAGTGCAGTCAGATATAGAGGCAGGACTGCTAAAAAATGCAGGAGCTAGAACGATATGGGGTGGCCTTTTGATTATCACCACAGGATGACTGAGATATAACAAGGCCTCATATAAGTACACTCTGATGCCAAATGTACACAGATAAATTTCTCTCCTTACCTCATGTGGGAAAATGAATAGGCGGTCATATCTGAACATTCACAAAAAGCATGTCACTTTAAAAGACGCGGGTGTGAATTCTGCTGATCCTTACTCAGTCAAAGAAAGGTTTGTGCATTTTGTACTTGGGTATGCATACAGAGGGGAGGGACCCAGGTGGTGCTGTGGGTTAAACCACAGAGCCTAGGGCTTGCTGATCAGAAGGTCGGCGGTTCGAATCCCTGCGACGGGGTGAGCTCCCGTTGCTCAGTCCCAGCTCCTGCCAACCTAGCAGTTCGAAAGCATGTCAAAGTGCAAGTAGATAAATAGGAACCGCTCTGGCGGGAAGGTAAACGGCGTTTCCGTGCGCTGCTCTGGTTCGCCAGAAGCGGCTTTGTCATGCTGGCCACATGATCTGGAAGCTGTACGCAGGCTCTCGGCCAATAAAGCGAGATGAGCGCCGTAACCCCAGAGTCGGACACGACTGGACCTAATGGCCAGGGGTCCCTTTACCCTTTACCTTTATGCATACAGAGTAGGAAAACGTTAATGCTCTCCTTAGTTTTTGTCCAGAAATGGTTCAGATTTGAGGCAGCTATGTGTATTCCAATCTCCGCTGCGCCAGTGAACACTGTCAAATATGACAGGGAGATGTGCATTGGCATTAGCCAGAGAACTTGGGCTGATTCCAACCTGCCATTGTGTGAGCACTGGCTGTTCCTGAAAACTTACAGACATGGAGCTCTGCTTATGGCACTTCACCATGAGACATGCAGTGTATCCATGGTAAGCATGTCCAAAATTCTCCTTGTATAAACAAACCATTTCCATGGTAAGCATGTCCAAAATTCTCCTTGTATAAACAAACCATTTCCAACAAAATGATCATTAGAGCTGACTCTACCGTCCAATGAGCAAGCATGTCATTCCTCAAATGCCATGCCTTGAGAATGTAAGAGATTTGCTGGATCAAGCCAATGGCCCATCTAGTCCAGCACCCTGTTCTCACAGTGGCCAAATGGATACATGCAGGAAGCCCACAAGAAAGACACATGTGAACCAGTTATTGAGGTCAAGCACTCTCTCGTGTCTTCCCTGCATTGTGTCGCATCTTAACTGAGCTCAGTGGTCGGATAACAAAATGTGCATAACAAATAAATCTGGCATCACTTTTTATTTCCATGGTATTTAGACATATAGAGGGAGAAGGGAAAGAGCAACAGTCCGTCATGAGGTCTGATCCATTTTGGCCTCCCATTTTGATTTTTGGAAATGTTATCCCTCGAGGTGTGTGCAGATATTTCAAAATAATTGCAAATGTCACCACTCAGCTTTAGCTCTCAGGCTGGTTGGACTTCAGGGGTAAAGGTACTACATTTGCCAGTTAAACTTTGCTTAGGAGTACTTTGTCCTTTTCTGACTCTAATGCAGCATTACGTAAATAGCATTTCTTTCCTATCCTGCAGCAAGAAGAGCTGACATTTATATATTGCCCCCTAAACCATGATGTCCCGAGATGCTTTACAATTAACCAATGTACGCATCTGACTTCTAAAATCAAAGGGCTCATAGCAAAGCCCTAGAGGTGAAATAAATAAATATATAATGCACCATGAATATTTATAAAGGTTTTCTCTGAATTAAGGGGAATGTTTTACCCTAGAAAGCACCCTATGATTATATACACTGAAAAACATGTTTGTCACACCTCAGCATGATCTAAGGTAAGGGTGGGGAGCCTGTGGCCCTCCAGATGTTGTTGGACTGTAGTGCCACCCCCCTTGATCATTGGTCATGGTGGCTGGGGCTGATGGGAGTTAGTGTTAATAATATCTGGAGGGGTCACAGGTTCTCCACCTCTGGAGATGGAGGATGCAATATGCAATGAAGCCCAACTCAACTGCAGTGTACTCATTCTAGACATGGACAGCCTCCCTTTGCTCAATTTGGAATTCAAGTTTGCTCATACAAGCTCCCCTCCTTTTCCAAATCATGAAATAGATTGATAGAACCCCAACCCCTTCCCTTTCAACTCTCCCAGTTCCAAAAACACTAAGACACCCCTCCATCTCCTTGAGAGCAGAGTGCTTACAGTATTACACTGGTGGATACTTTCCTTGCTTCTGTACTTTGTATGGTTTTATTTGTCATTTGTAATGTTTAATGCAAATAACAACAACAACAACTTAACTTGCAATGGTTGCAACAGCAGTGACCAGGAAGTGTTTCTGTGAAGTCTCCATTTCTGCTTGGCACCTGGAATGGCAGTACACCAGGTATCTAGGACTTGGGCATGTTCCTTTCCAGGGCACCTTACTCCGCTGGGATGCAGGTGATCTGCAAATGACATGTCCCAGGCTTCCTTGTGCCTGCATTGTTGCTGCTGCTACTGTCCCAAGCACAGGGAAACTTGGGGACATTTATTTCTGAGGATTCCTGAAGACTCTGGTGGAAATTTAACATGTCGATGGCTGCTTGCTGATCTGTACAAGCTGATCTGTACATTCAAAGCAGGAAAAGAAGACCGTGAAAAAAGGGAGTGCAATTCACAGTGCAGCCAAATATTGCAAACCGGAGAAATTCGCATTATGAACCAGATAAACTTGAAATTTGGTGACATCAAACATTCATTCTAAGACAGGGATTAGTAACTTGTGGCATTCCAGATGTTGATAGACCACATTTCCTATTGTCTGTGACCATTGGCCATGTTGGCAGGGGCTGATGGGAGTTGTAGCCTAACAGTATCCATAGGGCCCTGGGTTCCCTACCACTGCTCTCAGGATTCACTTCAAACTAATTCAACTGAATGCTCATGAAGCTAACAACCCAACTTAATGCACATTTACATGGAAGAGAGATGCAGCAATTTTAGCCAGACTTACTGTTCCCATCTAATATACTGCTTGCAGTGGTTTGATTACTACTCTCTTCTAGATAGACCCACATCACTCCTAGTTAAATAGACAGCGTCTGCAGCTGTGGTTAGGGAAGATCCTGTGGTGACATTTTATTGCCACACCATCAGTCTTAACCACATGGACACACATTGGAGCAGGCCTGCCTCTGTGGAAAACATATGAAACAAGCTTTCGTTAAGTTTGCTTTTCTGTAACTGGTCAGTGTTGTACATCTTTTGGGTTGTATTCAACTTTTACTCACAGTAAACCCATTGAAATTAATTGGCTGAAGTTAACCATGGTCATTATTTTTAATGGGTCTACTGTAGTTAAAAGTTAGTTGAATACAACCCTTTATAATTGGAAAAACCTGCTCCTTGGATTTGATGGAATTCCTGTGGCCAGAATATACTCAATGATATGAAAGCATAACTAGGTGGGTTTCAGCAGTGTCAAATTGTTTCTGACTGTGCTGAGGGGCAAGGGAGCAGGACCTCTAAACCTCAGGAACAGTGCTTTCTTATTAACTAAATGCCTCACCACCCTAATAGAGTTATGTATTGAAAGATGACAACAATGTCTTCTTGCTTTTGACTGACCTAGATTATTTTGCCAGGCATTCAATAGATACCATCACTAAACATGCTGAAAATAGCCCCAATTTTCTCTTCCTCCTATCACTCCTTCAGCCTGACCTTTGCACTTAGCATGTGGTTGCTGCAACTGGATCTGTTGAATAAGCAGAATGATTTTTTTCCTGTATGATCAGCTGTTCCCCTGTGCTTCAAACTGGCCTCAGTCCCAACATGTCTTTCTTGTCGCCAGAAACCTGGACCCTGGGTTCATACAAAGGACAGCCAGATTTGAAAGAGAAATGGGTCAATTTTCGTAACAGAATAAGGAGTATTATGAAGCAACATGAGCTGAGTTTAATGTAGCTGTGATCCTTAGGCAATTGTCAGCCAGGACAGCCTGATGGAAACCGATGGGATCGTCATAAATAGCTGGAGGACTTATGTGTGTGACCACAATCCAGAAATCTAGGAGAGAGCACATGAGGCTATGATTGCAAGCTTACGTAGGAGGCCCGTATCTCAGTAATAGAGCACATGTCTTACACATAGAAAGTCCTAGGTTCAATCCCTAGCAATTTGGATTAAAAGGAGCAGAATTCTTATTATTCTTATTGTTAAATTTCTATACTGCCTTTCATCCAAGGATCACATTGTGGTTTACAATATAAAAACAGAAAATACATAACATTTGTTGTTGTTTAGTCGTTTAGTCGTGCCCGACTCTTCGTGACCCCGTGGACCAGAGCACGCCAGGCACTCCTGTCTTCCACTGCCTCCCGCAGTTTGGTCAGACTCATGTTGGTAGCTTCGAGAACACTGTCCAACCATCTCATCCTCTGCCGTCCCCTTCTCCTTGTGCCCTCCATCTTTCCCATCATCAGGGTCTTTTCTAGGGAGTCTTCTCTTCTCATGAGGTGGCCAAAGTATTGGAGCCTCAGCTTCAGGATCTGTCCTTCTAGTGAGCACTCAGGGCTGATTTCTTTAAGAATGGATAGGTTTGATATTCTTGCAGTCCATGGGACTCTCAAGAGTCTCCTCCAGCACCATAATTCAAAAGCATCAATTCTTCGGTGATTAGCCTTCTTGATGGTCCAGCTCTCACTTCCATACATCACTACTGGGAAAACCATAGCTTTAACTATACGGACCTTTGTCGGCAAGGTGATGTCTCTGCTTTTTAAGATGCTGTCTAGGTTTGTCGTTGCTTTTCTCCCAAGAAGCAGGCATCTTTTAATTTCGTGACTGCTGTCACCATCTGCAGTGATCATGGAACCCAAGAAAGTAGAATCTCTCACTGCCTCCATTTCTTCCCCTTCTATTTGCCAGGAGGTGATGGGACCAGTGGCCATGAACTTAGTGGCCCTGCACGGCATAGCTCATAGCTTTTCTGAGTTATTCAAACCCCTTCGCCATGACAAGACAGTGATGCATGAAGGAGATACATAACATAGGAACAAACAAAAACAATACCCCCACAGTTTAAAAGGCCATAGATTGATTAATTAGCCAAAGATACAAGGAGATGTGAATGACTTTTGTCCAGTCAGAGTAGACAATATTGGGCTTGGTGGACAAGCAGACTGGCTTGGTATAAAGAAGCTTTCTATGTATGCACACTGCATATTCATGCAAAGTAACCTCTACCCATTCAAATGGGCTAGCAAGACTGGCACAGAGTCCAAATCCCAAATCAGTGAGTACTGCACCAAACCCACCTGCTAGTTCTTGATAGTTCTTCTGAGATGTAACTTTGCTCCCTTACCTCCAGCTGAGTTCTTACAGTAGGGGAAGATGCCATCTGGATATAAATTTGTGGTCTTCAATACGTCACAAGGTATTTACAGTGGTGTATGGGGCAAGGGGAAGGGGCAGTATTTCTAGTGGGAGACATGCTCCTTCTGGGGTAGTTTGTCCACCTTTAGTCCCCACCCTGAACTTGGCTCTCACCTATGGCTCCTAGAAGCTGCCAGCATCCAACAGCAGCCATACCCCAGGAATGGCTCAACTGCTGGCTAAATCAGGTAAGGGTAACCGATGGGTCTCAAAGCATCAGTGAGTTAAGGATTTCCTCTGCATGCAAAGACAGGCTCTGGTAGATTGAGCAGATAAGACTAATAGTGGGTCCAGTGGTCAAGAAGATGATTGCTGAACATGCTGCAGAGGGGAATGAGGGGCAGATGGGGCTCATCAACCTGGGAAGGTAGCCCATCTAGGAAAAGGAAATTGCTGGTTCTAAACCTCTGCTGCCTTGCAGGATATCTTTGCAAGAGGAAAAGGCTAAGCGGTAAACTCTTCACAAATCCAGAGTGAAGTCTTGAAGTAAGACACTTGCATTCCTGCTTCCAGGATCTCGTGCAGCCAAGCTGGTGCCAAACATATTGCTCTGCTTCCCTTTTGGATGGCATCAGCAAGGCCAATAGTGTGTGTGTGTGTGTGTGTGTGTGTGTGTGTGTGTGGTTGTTGTTGTTGTTGTCTGGGCAGCCCAGGACCTTCACATATGCACTCCCCTGGGGGGCATCACTTCAGTCCTGCTAATGCAGCAGTTTGACTTTGCCCCTGGAGTAAAGAGTAAACCCTACACAAATCCGGAGTGGAGTTCCTAAGACAGTTGAACCTTGCAGATTTTTCTTGGCTTCCCAAGAGGGCTGCATTCCCAGCATTTTTGTTCTCGAGAATCATTGACGCCTTCTCATTAGTTTTGACTCCATTGATCCAATACAGAACTAACCCATAGAAGAGTTCAAAGAATCATTAGGAAATATACCCGCGACAGTGGTTGTGACTGAAGTATGCAAAGCCACTGCAGTACAGTGGATGTAGGACACCTCCATGCCTATCAGTAAAGGAAGCAGGTGGTGTTACAGAAATCACTATCTCTCAGCAAAACTTGACTCACAGGAACATAAGCTGCCTTATACTGAGTCAGACAATTGGTCAGTCTAGCTCAGTGTTGCCCACACTGATTGGCAGCAGCTTTCCATGGTCTCAGACAGAGAGTCTTTCCTAGTCCCACCAACAGCCCTTCTTTAGGTTGCTGGAAGCCTAATTTGCCACTTCCATCTCTTTGGACTACAGAGATAATATCTAAATAATGCACATCTGATTTTGTTAAAGTGCTGTCATTTCCCCCTACTTCATATTAATTCCACTTTTCTATTTCCTTGAGCCGTGAACCATATTTGCTGTACTGTTTTAATAGGATTGCTTTATAGCCTATTTTAATTATAGATGTTTGTGTAACTGGTTTTATACTTTGAAAAATTCTTATATTTTTTGCATTAAGCAATATATGAATCATTTGGACTCATTTGCCCCTTTATGCAAAACACCTGCTTTTTACTTGTGGGGATACATTGCTCCAGATTGGCTGGCGGTAGCTAATGGATGGTTGTTCCTACCTTCTGTCAGGTGCAAGCTTAGGTAGACGATGAGCCTTTCACTTTTGTGAAATTGTGGCACATTAGCAATGGACTTACCTGCTGGGGAGATAGGTCTTGCTTTCTAAATGAGTTAAAAAATAATTTATCTATAAGATCTTTTAAAAATCCCCGCGTGTAAAACACATGAGGGTCAAACTAGCTGATGAACAAGATAAGAGAAGCGAAAGATGATATGCAAAAAAAAAAAAAAAAAAGGCTGAAGGGAACAGAGCAGAGGTGAGCTCATTTACATGGATATTTTCTGCTTCAGAGGTGACCTTACAATGTAGCAAGGTGAGTCAGCTTCTTCAGACAGTGGAGTCTGGGCACCATTAAGGAGAGCAGAAGCATTTGACCGATGGGGCACAATTCCTCTCTCTTCCTTAGATGATCTCACTTGCAATAGTGTTTAAATGAACAGGGCCTCATTTCAACGGAACTTGTGCGAAAAAGCTTCCTGGGGACTTGGGCACAAAAATAGTTTGTGCTGATCTACACCAGGACAGTTAGATCAGATATATTGCTGTGCCAACAGAGCCCCCAGAATATCAACAATATACACCCCTCCTTTCCACCTGCCAGAGTAGGGCTCAAGGTGGCTATCAATGTTCAATATACAATCAAACCACCAGCAGTTGAACAAAAGCCGAAAAGCACAAAAGGCAAAAGCAGATAATTAAAACAGAGCTTAAATAGAAAGAACATGTAAGGCTCTTAAAATTACGCACAAATAGGGGATAAAACAAAGGATAGATGGAAGCCATTATGCCAGAGCTTGTTGTTCTAAAGAAAGGAGGAAAGACCTTCACTAGTGATGCTGAAAGTTCCTGCTCCTGTATCACTGAGATGATGACAATGGTTTCCATTGACATAATCATTGGGGCAGAGAATGGTGAACTTTGGGGGCAATCCGAGTTACTAGTTCTGAGTGAGTTTCCAGGATAGGGAACAAATAATAACAAACAACACTTTGGCTCATGAAGCCCGACCAGCAAGGCTTTGTTGTTATTGAAAGAAAATTGAACAGAAGTAAACAGAGTTTAAAATTACTCCTTTATCTCAGTGCCACAACGTTTTGTCATACTGATTATAATTTAAGACCAGAGTGCTGGTGAGCTTGTTTATTAACATCCAAAACTCTCTGGAAACTTTAAAGTGCCATCCTTTAGTTTATGCCCACCAGATTAAAAAGAAAAGAAAAGCCTTTATTACTCTTTTATTTGCAAGCGGGTCTCTTAATGTGGACATCATTTTGCAAGTTGCTAGCAAGAGAAACAATCAAAGCAGCTAGGTTTTGAATGACGCAGAAGCTAAGAGGAATATAGCAATCATTTGTGGATAGGTATACAGTCGACAGCATGGTCCCGAGTTTGCAGAGATTAATGCAAGCACCAAATGCAAATACATCGATGTAGACAAGTATCCAGAAAGTAAGCTTAACAAAACCCAAAAATTAGCATGACATGGATACAGTTAAGAGAGTGACAGGGAGACATTTGTAGAGAGCTGATTGCTAAAAACCAGCAACTGTTGACAGATCAAGATTCGCCAAAACCAATTAGAGGCTGAGAAAGCAAGCAAGTTGGCAGTGCAAAGCAGGCAGGGATGAAGCCAATTGGAGCTCACTTGGTCAGCAGTACTAAAGAGTGAGCATGAGAAATGTAGAGGCCAAATCTCAACAAACAATGTTGTGGGTTTCAGCACTTACCTTGTTAATTAATGTTGCAAGGCTGAGAGGAGTGAGTGGTTTGTTTGTTTTCCTGGCCAGGGAGCTAGAGGGGGGCCTGACAGTAGCATGAGAATTCACCTCAGCCATTTTGTAATTATGAAGGTAAGTGCTCAACAGCCCAACTCTCACCTCCACAAAAATGCCACCATATTTCAACCACTTCTATACAGTACTACTTTGTGGGCATTTTTTTTTTTTTTTGGCTTCTTCACAAATGGCTTGGAAGAAAACAAAACAAAACACCTCAGTTGAAATTGTTGGGACAGCTTTAGTGCAGAGCTTGCTATGGGTTCTCTTAAGTTCTTTCACTAGAAATGGGTAAAACACAAAACCAGGCCACGGCACATTGCCATCACATCCACAAAGCAGACACCATAACTGTGGTGGTAAAAGGTTATATTTATTTAAAATATAACAATGTAGAGGATCTGCAGGCAACCAATTAACCAAGATTAAATAAGATTAGCTGAATCAACATAGTCCAAGCAGGAAAGTTCCTTAATGAGGGAGGAATTAGCTACCTCCCAACATTTACCTGGAACATTTTCTGGAAAGAGTAAATCTGGAGCAAACGGCAGCACAGGGCATGGAGAAAATGCCAACATGCTTTTAAAAACATTGCATGTTTGGTGCATGTGTGAGGAGCTGCAATCCCACCTTAAATACCTGCCTGGAAGCTTCCTCTTTCCTCTCCTTGTTCCTTAGCCCTGAGGACCTTGCAAAACTTTTGCTTAACCTTCAGTTAACACCAGCAAATCCTAGACTGCACTAAAATCATAAGATTTGCTGACATTCCTTTCTCGCACCTTCCATTATGCCATTCTTTTTGCTCTCTTTCCCCCAAACATCAAATTTTTGATTGGTACTATGCAGTAAAACTCCATGTACACTGATGGTACCGTATGAATAAATAATATCAGAAGAGAAGGGAGAACAAAAGCCAAACGACACACGAGCAGATCAAAGATCCAAGCCAGTCTGAAGTTTAATATTCTGCTCTATGGGGAAAAGAGACAAGCAGAGTGGAGGAGTGAAAGGAATCTGGAAGAGCAAGTGAAATCTTGAGAGGCTGGTTCCCTCCCCACCACCTCCAGTGCACTATGGCAAAGGACGGCTAAGTATCCTGCTCATTCTTTTCGAGCATCTTCCAATGTTACCTGAATGTCAAGAAGCATAATGTGCAAGTAAGCGTCACTTCCTGCTTTTGCACAAATGGGATGCACAGTCTCTGAATGCAGACACAAGCTGTGCCAAACGAATAGCTGCAAGTTCCAATGTTATCCCGAGGAATGCATAAAAAGAGGGAAATGCCACTCACACCTCTTCTCTCCTGGCATTGAACTAGGAGGTGAGGCTCGCCAGCCACAAGATTTTCTTACTTCTGGCAGTGCTGCCACACTAGTTTACAAGCCCAGGTCACTAACAAGGAAGCAGGCAGTGTCATTCAGTTAGGAGTCAGCCTGTGAGTACAGCAGCATATAGGCAGTTCAAGTAATTGGGGTAGGTTGATAGAGTGCTCTTGTTTTCCTGAGGATTTCATGATATAACTTTCTCGGAAGCTGTTCTTCTCGGCATCAAGAATCAGAAAGGCAGGCAAACAAGGATTATAGCTGACAACTAACTTTGCTCTTTGTCTACGACTTGTCTGGTGAAGTAGGGAAGCAGAGGAAAGCAGAAAAAGATTTAGGTAGGGCCTGGTAGTGAAACATAGAAAGTTGCCATATGCCAAATAATTTAGCTCACAATTGTCTACACTGACTGGCAGCAGCTCTCCAGGGTTTTGGACAGGAATATCCCCCAACCCTATCTGGACATGCCAGGGATCAGACTTGGGACATAAAGCATACAAAGGAGATGTTCCACCACTGGGCTCTGGGTCCTGTCCTTCAGGTGTATTCTGCAAGAGGTGTTAGCTACCAGGAAAGGGACATAGCTCAATAACAGAGCACCTGCTTTACATGTAATGTGTCCCTCTGGCACTTCTGGAAGGTGCTTATGAGAAATACAGCCAGTCATTGTAGACAACACCAAGTTAAATGGACTTGTTATGCAACTTTTTTTGTTTCAATTAAGAGTCAGCGAGGAGTTAAATCAACCAAACTCTTTTACAAAGCTGAACATGCCTTCTTCATTTCCTTTACCAGCAACATTCAATCAAGATTAGGAGGATGGGGGAACCCTAGATCTGACTGGCACCATTAGAGCTAAAAGCAGTGACCATAGCCAGGCCTTGAAGCGGGATGCAGCCTGAATCCATTGTACAAGTGTAATTTTCAGTCCAACAGAGGATAGCTATTTGGATCATGGTGAATAACTAATATTAGAAATGCTTCTCGTACAGAACAAGTATCTGAAAGATCCTAAAACTGCTTCAAGGTCTGTTGATGACAAGCAGTCTATAAAATGGACTGAATAAAGGCAATAAATATTACACACACACCCGGCTTCTGATGCCTCTATTATCTATGATTCTTACTAATTTCATGATGAATTGATATGTTTTGTTTTACACTGTTATTGTTAATTGTGCTTTTAATGTCTATTGTGAGCTGCCCCGGGAACGTTGGGCAAAGGAGGATGTCAGGAACGTCCCTTCCCAGAGCGACAGCGAGGACTCTGAAGGGTAGGGGTGGCAGGCTGGGGAGAACAGAGGCTTGCTTCCTTCCCACACTCCTGTCCTGGAATGCAGGCTGTAAATTCCCAAGATAGTGTAGGGCAGACAGAGGCAGGTTCAGAGGAACTGCAGCTTTTAGACATCGCTCCAAGGGGGTGGGGGTGGAGATAGCTCCAGAGGGGGATGGACAAACTGCCCCCAAGTCCCTACGGACACGGCGAAGGAGTAGGGTCCAGGCTTGGCATCAGTCCAACAGGAGGAGGGGCGGCCAATGGAGGATATCCTGTTGGAGGAGGACTTGCCCTTTAGTGAGCTTTGGCAGATGATTGAGCTGTGAGCTCGGACTGAAACTACTGTGTAAATACTTATAAATCTAAGTGCAATTAAACCAGCAGCTTGCCGTGTTCTTGGTGTGAGAGGGAACATCTTTAATCCTGACAGAGGAATTGCAAATATGCTAAATCAGGAGCGGGGAACCTCAGACCTGGGGGCCTTAGGACTTTCCCCAGTCATACCCTCTTTCTGCAGGCAACACAAACCTTGGCCTTCCTTCACATCCTCCTGTTTTGCTGGGCTGAAATGTGTTATTGAATTCTGATACTGCTTTTTGCATGCTGGGATGGAGGTTAGAGAGTGATGTGTGAATGTGTGTAGAAACAAGCCTATCATAAAAAGGTAGAATTTATACTTATTGCTCCACCCACTTTTGCCTCTGGCTATGCCCGCCTCTGTCCCCCACCTCTTCCCTAAATACATAAACATTTCACAGATTTCTTATCATAGAATTGTAGAGTTGGAAGGGACCACATGTAGTGAAACTATATTACATTCCCTGGATTTTTTTTTTAAATTCTTGATTTAAATAACCAATAAATGGCAAATTTTGTAATAATTAATTATGCAACATCTCTTAAATGGTTTGCATTCTCCAATGATGTGCACTCATGGCCTTTGATTGTGTCTAACGAAAACTTTAATTGGGTGCACGGTAACCTTTGACAAAGGGTAATCACTTCCATTTATCCTGATCTATATGCATCTGGAGCATGTCTTAATTAATTCATTTTCTCTGCATCCTAAGGATTTGTGCCATCACACGTTATAACCAATCCTAACGTTTATAAAAAACAACAACATGGATTTTTATAATGACTATTGCAGCAATGTAAAGTTAAGGTCACATCTTCTCATTGGGTTAAATAATCTTTTAGTTCTTGCTGATAGTTTGCTGAATGTTCTAATTTAATCACTTGGATTTGGTTTTCCTTACGCTCTTTCATACACCGGTCCCTTTTGATTTCATTTAAATATATCTGTAAATGTCACTGCATTCCACTTTCCTACTGCCACTCATAATCAAATATCTATTTTCATGTCATGTATCTTATAACCAGAAATCCAGCCATATTTCTTACTTGTTCCAGATCATAACAGGACTGATATTGAAGGGTCTAAAATATACGATAAAATATATTTCACATAAAAATGTGTCATGTAGGACAACTCTCTGATAATGATGTCAGTATTTCCATAGAAATGACAAAGGAGAGAGAAGAGCTGACATTTACCTTGTGGTAGCTGTGATGTGGGGATGCTTTTCACAAATAAAATTACTCTCTGTGGGGATCATGCTCTGATATGGAGGAGGATTGTGTGGGCTCTGTCAAGAAACCAACAGTGTTGGTGGAGGTCCCTCAACTGTACAAAATAGCTACTGGAGAGTTCCCTCAGTCTCCCTTTTGCTGTGGCCCTTTATGTATCTTTCCCCCTCTTTATTAACTTCTAAAATGGGAGGTGAAAGAACTCAAGCCTGCCACAAGACCAAACCGTTTAGTGGCTTTGGTTTTCCAGGAGCAAGCTGAAATCACATCCTCAGAATTGCTCTTGGCAGTCATGGTGGATTAGAACAACGATCCAAACAGTGCAGCATTACAGTAAGGTAAAGGGACCCCTGACCGTTAGGTCCAGTCGCGGACGACTCTGGGGTTGCAGTGCTCATCTCGCTCTATAGGCTGAGGGAGCCGGTGTTTGTCTGCAGACAGCTTCCAGATCATGTGGCCAGCATGACTAAACACTTCTGGTGATACCAGAGCAGCGCACTGAAATGCCGTTTACCTTCCCCCTGGAGCAGTACCTATTTATCTACTTGCACTGTGTGCTTTTGAACTGCTAGGTTGGCAGGAGCAGGGACCAAGCAAAGGGAGCTCACCCCGTCGCAGGGATTTGAACCGCCAACCTTCTGATCGGCAAGCCCTAGGCTCTGTGGTTTAGACCACAGCGCCACCTGCATCCTTCCAGCATTACAGTATGTTCCCCTTAAACCAATCACATCCCTCTGGGAATGCCAAGAGCAGGGCCTGAAGGCAGTAGCTCTCTCATTCAGGACATGATGAGGGCAGTAGGATCTCCTACTGTTGTTCATATATAACTGGTAGTCAGTGACACCCTGTCTCTGATTCTGGAGGGAGCATACAGCCATAATGATTAGTAGCTGTCGATGGAACAGTCCTCCGTAAATATGTCTAAACCCCTTTTTTGAGCTGCAGAAGTGGCCATCTCCATTTTAAAGTAACCTGAAACAATGGTAAAGACTGAAAATAAATAAGACACATACATGGACTGTTCTACCAGGCTGTTTTACCTTCCACTGTCCCAACTCGGCTGAGTCAGCCACAATGCACAGAACCCACTCAGGGAAGCTTGTTTTGTTTTTTAAAATAAAATCTCCCTCCCTCCCTCCCTCCCTCCCTCCCTACTTTCCTTCTGCATGTCTCTTTTTGAAGCCTGAAAGTATGGACCCCAAAGGAGTTGCTCACCACCTTTGTTTTTAAAAGCACATTTTTTATTACTATAAATTTTAAAATTACATAACCACAAAAATATAGTAAAAATAAAGCAGACACACCTTTGTTATGCACACAGCAGTAGAGAAGAGGGTAGGACTCCCTTCGCATTATAGAATTTTTTGTCTGATATGATTGTCAGTCAACTGGAAGTATAATGTAACAAAATTTGAATCTCTGGGGGTGGGAGGGTGGGATCTTGCTGCTCACCATTTTTCTACATAAACTTCTATATTATTTCTCTTACGATGAAGCCAAAAACTAATTGTTGATAACAGAACCATGTTATGTGCTCACTGAGGCAAGCAAATGCTGTTTTCTTTTCTTTTGGCCTTGATTATGATGCCTTTTACCTTTTGTCCTTTTTACATGAGCTTTTGCATATATTTATACTATAGATAGTAATTATTTTAAAAACTGGTATGAGATGCATTCTTTTAATGCAGTTGAGATGCATTTCTTTTAATGCACCTGACCATAAGATGCACCTTCTCCCACTGGAGCCTTGGCAACGGGACAGCGCCTGCAGCTCCGTCAGCCTGCCTCCAAAGGCAGCAGCAGCAGCAGCAGTAGTGGCAGCGGCGGCGAAACTGAACTCATCGGCTTTCCCGGCGGCTGCACCAACATCCGCTACTCTTCTCAATGAGCCTCATTCTCCAGGTGCAACATCTATCTCCCTGGGCAATGTTTACTCAGACATTACTCAGCTCTGCCGGTAGCACCTCTCTCTCTCTCTCTCTCTCTCTCTCTCTCTCTCTCTCTCTCTGGCCTGGCAGTAAGTTGCAGTAAACTCCTGCTGCAACTACATCTGCTCCCCAGGAGAGAGGACGTCAGGGAAGGAAGGTGGAGAGAGAGAGAGAGAGAGAGAGAGAGAGAGAGAGAGAGAGAGAGAGCTTGTCTAGATCAGGCATTGTTGTTGTTAATCTGCATACTGCCCTCCATCCGAAGATCACAACATAAAAATGCAAAACAAAAACAGAGCAAAAGTGAAGGTCGCTGCCTCGCCTTGCAAACAAAACCCAAAAGTGTTGCCTGCCAGCCTTGCTTGCTCATCCAAGGGATAAAGAGACCCGTTCCCTCTACTTCTGGCAATGTCTCCCTCAGAGCCTTCAGACACACATGGGCATCTGGCAGCTAAGCCTCGGGCTAAGAGGCGAATATATTGCTTGGCGGGAGCTCCCCGTCCCAATTTGACAGAGAACGCGAGGGAGAAAGATCCTCCTCCATGCTGGCTCTTGGCTGCTCTCATGCAAGTCACAGAGCCCCTCGGACGGAGGGAATGCTAAAGAGTGTTCTAAAGCCCTCTTCCCTTGCCTCGCCTCTCCCCACCCCCTCACGTGGGCAGGGGATGCTTGTGCAGGCGCCTCCATTAGGACGCTCGCACGGACAACATCCCCGCAGCTCCAGGAACCAAAATCCCCAGCTCCGCCGGTGCCAGGGATCACACATTCGCTCCTTAAGATGGACAGACATTTCACCTTACTTTTTAGGAGGAAAAAAGTATGTCATATGGAGCGAAAAATACGGTATCTGTTCCAAAGTGAAATCAGGAGTTGTGGACCCAGTAGCGGTATGGGAAGCAGTAAAAATGACATGACAACATTTTAGGATCAAAATAACCACAACTTTATTGATTACATATGTCAGTAGGCTTTGGTGTAGGCATTGGGTATGTATCCTGAATCAAGCAACCCAATTGCTGGCTGATTACTTCATCAGGGCTGATGCTGGATTGCAGATTCCCTTATGACGTACATCAAATACAGGTGATCCCCCAGGACACCATTTGGGAAGTTCTATGGCCCACTAGCTGGGCATGCAGACAAAACCCTTCCTCCTGGACCCCTTTACCAATGGTACTCTGTGGGTATAGGGCTGTATATAAATTGAATAAATTAGGGTTGCCATATTTCAAACAGTGAAAATCCAGCGAGAAAAGCTGGGTGTGTGTGTGTGCAAAGTTGTTGAGCTTTTTTGGCAAAATTGCAAAAATGACATTTTTGAGCTATTTTTATGGGAAAGTGGAAAAACAATGCTGCTGACATGGTTTGCCATATGTCCAGATTTTCCTGGACGTTTTTTGTCAATTTCCGCCTGGATTGCAGTATTCCGGATATGTCCAGGAAATTCCGGATGTATGACAACCCTAAATTAATAATAATAATAATAATAATAATAATAATCTGATCCTTTGACCAAGAAGAGGATCCCACCCCCTCTGTTTAGACTAAGGATACAACCCAATGACAGTTGCTATAAAGAAGACAAAACCCCTGCCAAATGCAAGTGCAGCCGATTTAAATCAGTTTGAGGTGGACCTGAGAAAAGCCAGGGAAGGATGGGTTTCATCCAGGTCCACCCCATAAATCTCACCTCTTTGATTGCCCATGATTGGCCATCTGAATTTAAACTGTGGTCGCACTGGGCTGCAAGTGCCACTGCCGCCGAAACAGTGAGCTGTCTATATCATGCTTGAGTGAAACGACTTTATTTCAGAAAGCAGGTAGCCATTGCATATGCAGCTCATCCCAACTGCAGCAAAGGCTGTTCCGACACAGTCTTCATTGCGATCTGTCCTAGAAGAGCTGATGGGTTTTTAAAGAGTAGTTTGAACTGGCAGCGCTGTGCAAACAGGGCTGAATATCAAAATGCCAAGTCTTTTATTCAGCTTTCCACTTTGCATGAAATTTGGAGATTTCGCAGGAGTAGTTAAGGTCAGCTCCAGCTGTCTATAGACGTATAGGCAGGGCCATTAATACCCTTTCAGTTGCCTGTGCATTGAGATATCCTGCTGAGTTAATGGTTTGGACTGACTTGCAGGCTGTCAAGGGCACATGTTGAAACACAGGAACCCAACAGGCAATGAAGTGGTGAATCTGGGGAGGGGGAGGGGGAGATGAGATGCAGCAAGCATTAGACAGCAAATGCACTTCATTTTGAGTTTCGCAGATCATCACAGCTTGGAACAGAGCTGCTGAAATATTTTAAAATTCCCTGTAAGATTGAAAGCAAGGCTTGTGAAGCATAGGAAAATCATGTTTCATTAAGTTGAAACCCGTCTCTCCTCCACCTCTGTTTTTAACAGACAGAGTCAAGGTAGAACCTTTTCTGCCACTTTAAGGAAAATGGGCAAGTAATGCAAAAATAGCATGCCTAATTGCTGCTGAATGGGCTTTTCATTACAGCTCTCCTAAAAAAGAAACATATAGGAAGACAGATGTACAGTTGATAATTATTAATTATGGGCTGGATACAAAGGTGCCCTTTCGTTCACAGCAGAAGTCCTTTCATAAGCTGAAGGACATTTGTTGCTGTGCTAAAGGAAGGGAAGAGCTGATTTTCACTATCTCTCTGCAGTCTCCTGTGACCCCCCACCACATTCTGGAGAGTCCTCCAACCTTCTGGAGAAGATTTTTTTGGTGGGGGCATACAGGGGGCTGCAAGAAAGAGGAGGCAATAAATGAAAATTGCTTCCCCCTGCCATTAGCCAATGCCAGGTACACTTTCTGATCAGAAGTCCATTCACAAGATCTTAGGTTCCTAAGGATTTATGGGGGCTTCATGAAGCAAATTTATTCCAACAAGGTCCAAACAGATTCCAATTCCTGAAATAAATTATTACATTCTATATAGCCTCCCATTTTGAAAACTTACCAAATGTGTGAGTTTCATCATATGTAATATATGCTTGATCCTTTTTAGTTTATCCTCTAAGAAAGACAAAAGAACCAGTTCTTCCTCCTTTTTTTCCAGAATTCCCTTTTCATCCATAGTCCACAAAGTAAACCACTATGTATTATTTATTATTATTATTATTATTATTATTATTATTATTATTATTATTATTATTATTTTAATATATATACCGCCCTATACCCGGGGGTCTCAGTGTGGTTCACAGAATAAAATCAGGATATAAAACCACAAAATACCTAATAAAAAGAAAAACTACAACCCAATAGCCTCCTCTCCCCCTTCCGTATGTCTGTAAAAGAAGGAAGAAAGACATTGTCTTAAGTTTACACCTATTAAAGCTATTTTAAACAAGGTGCTAAGTATACCTTCTTGTGTACTTGATTTTCCCTTGTCAATCACCACACTCTCTTCATTGAACAATGTCAAAAGGGATCTGTTGCCTTTCAGAGCACTGGGCTGTTTGAAGAGTCAGCTAAGGTTGCTTTCCTTGTAAGTTGTTGAAACTATCGTCAATACTATACTAGTCCAGGATTAGTCAGAAAACATATGACTATTTCCCTTTTTGCACTGCACCACCATATTTTGAATTAAAAATGGGGAGTTGATTAACAGGCTTTCCCCAGGGGTGATTTTGCTTGCAGGTGGTCTCTCTGCCATAGGCTGATCCTGTCCATTGCCACAAACACACACTTTAGATCACCGCCACCTGGACAGAGAGCCTGGAGAGAGAGAGAGAGAGATGGAATCTCTATAAACAATAGCAATTTCCCCTCCCTGATCTTCTAGTCAGCCCTGATGCTGCACCGAGTACCCATGTGGGCACAGCTGGGTGAGACCAGTGCCACACTGCTCACCCACCCAGGTCTCAGGGGTACAGACCAGATTGTGGATGGTGCTTCTTCTTCTTGCATAAACAAAATGCTGGGAAATATTTCTGCCTGTTCTGTGAAGGAAGTAAGGTGGGCGTATGTACCTGTCTATTACAGGGCCCCAGACAGATTTCCTTTTAAGTTATCCACTTGCTGTGAGGTGGAATGCTGCATCAAGCTGAATGCAAAACAGGTTGCTTCTGCTGCTTACATTTGTGAGAAACAATAATACTTGCTTATCTCTGTAGCTCATGCTTTGCATGCAAAATGCCACAGATTCAGTCCTTGAGCTCTCCAGGGCTGGAAGAGAACCCTGGAGAGCCACTGCCGGTCGATGTAGACAATATTGAGTTTGATGGACCATTGCTTCATATAAGTCTATAGGAATCCCACAGGAATATGGTAAGGATCTAGCAGAGTTCACCAATGAAATTGAAAGTGGGTGTACCTTTCCCTTTTATCCCTTTCCCTTTTGTAACATGAAAAACTTTAATAAAAATATGAAAAAATATTTTTTTAAATTTTATTCTGGCACAATGAAAAAGTGATTTTTTAATAAAAAAACCAATATAAGTGAGGCATGTGATTGAGATTTGGGGTACAACATCTAAAAGATTAAAAAAAAATCATTGGAGAATTTCGTGTGCTCCTTAGCCATGTCCAGTAGATAAGTTCTGGATATGGACCAGGCATTTCATTGTTATCTCAGATAAAGTCCACACATCTATTGTCATCAGCTGAAAACTGCAACAATCAATGAGTTGCGATGTGAGTTAGAGTTGGAAGTGATGAGTTGCAGTGTGAGTGTGGGATCATAGCACGATGATACTGTTGGTGATACTTCATATGTGGTGCTTTTCAATAAAGTCAGTCCATACAATAGCTCTGAGTAATCAAGGGTCGAATAATTTTGCGGAGAGAAATAAAGGTATACACATAAATGCTTCATTTTCCATTTCCCATCCGTAAAATGGGATTAGTTAAAATACAGGATGTAAAGATATTTGCATACAAAAAAAAAATGCTGCATAAAAGATATTTATTACTAACAACTTGTGTGTCTAGTGGGAAATAATCAGAAGTCTTTAAGTGGGCAATGGTTTATTTCCAAAATGGAATAGTTACTGGGCGATCAACACTAGCTCCAAGCCAATTCTAGAAGTTTTCAGAACCCTGTGACTTGGAAATTTTTGACTATTTTATCATAGAAACACTGAGCTGACAAGTCACCTTCAGGTGGCTTTGCATCTCTAATATGGTGCAAGTTAGATTTGAGAACAGATTGAATGTACTCCTTGAGGGAAAATGAGATAAACAAAGCTTCTGTATTTTGTACTGGATTGTATGGTGCAATAGAGGATTGTTGTGGAAACAAGACATATTGTCCTATCCGTCTGTTTGTTCTCCAAATAGTAGCTCTACTTCTTTGGAGCCTGATCTTTACCGTAGCAAAGTTCACTTTCTGTATTAATTTGGATCTGAGCTTGAGTGAAAGCTCCTGAAGATCAAATTTACCAGCTTGAAGGACAACAATGCCCTCTGAAAAGAATGATTCCATTTTGTACTTTTCCCACTGACGTTGGGACATTTGTTGTATGTGCAGAGATTATCTTCAAGAGACTACATAGGTACGATTTCTCTTCCATACTCATTCCTATATACCTTTAGGTTTTAAATTGTTACACAGTAGGCAGGTAAGACCTCTTGGCTCTTGTCCCCCAAACCCCTGCAACATATCTATGAAACTGAAAGACAAATGTTGTCTGCCACATACCGTTCATGATACCATTGGCAGGGACACAGGTAGCGCTGTGGTCTAAACCACTGAGCCTCTTGGGCTTGCCAATCGTAAGGTCGGCAGTTCGAATGTGCATGATGGAGTGAGCTTCCATTGCTTTTTCCAGCTCCTGCCAACATAGCAGTTTGAAAGCATACCAACACAAGTAGATAAATAGGTACTGCTGCGGTGGAAAGGTAAACAGTGTTTTTGTGTATTCTGACTTCCATCGCAGTGTTCCGTGTGCTAGAAGTGGTTTAGTCATTCTGGCCTCATGACCCGGAAAAGCTGTCTGTGGACAAAGCAGAGATGAGCGCCACACCCCATAGTTGAATTCAACTGGACTTAACCATCCAAGGGTCCTTTACCTTTTACCTTCCCATTAATGGCAAAAAATTGTAGCACAGTTTGCATAGTTTGTGATAGGCCATGCTAACCATGCACTGCTTAGCCTATGTTTGGACATAAGAATAAACTGGTTTACTGTTACATGAGAGATCCTTGGGCTGATCATCCCTCTCTCCTCTCCTCCTCCTCCAGTTTGGCTGTGAGGAGAGGTTTTTGCTTCAATTTTCAACTAACCTCAGTTTGTCATTTTGTCTGAACACAAGCAAACCATGGTTAGTAGTTAGGGAAGCAAGGCAGCTTCAAAGTGTGGTTTCTAACTTGGCTAATTTAACCACCTTGTGCCTAGGAGCAAGGCTCATACATGTGAGACAGAAATGTAATTTAATGGTTATGTGGCCTCCCAGTACTGGCATTGTTGCAGCTTCCTGGGAGGGATGGGGTGAGGCAGCTTGGAAGCCACTGCAGTGCGAAAGCACCAGTGGGAGTGACAGATTGGCTCTGTTAGGGCAGCTGCACCACACCAACCTCCCTGCTGCAATGTTTTTCCCCTCCCCAAAAGCCACAGTGGCAGGAGTTTGCTCTCTGATGCAGCAGTTCTTCATGAGCATTCTGTTTCGCTTTGTTTTTTCTTTTAAAAAACAGGGGCAGTGTTCAACATGGGCAGTACCATTCTGAAGTGGTACTATTCAGGAATGACTTACCATATGGTGTATTCACATACTTGAATCAAAAGTTATCTACTGGAGTTTGTCTCATTTAGTAGAAGACTTTCATATTGTTGAAAAGAAAGTTGTCAGACTTATTTATTCTTTGTGCCAATTATTTATGTTGCAATGTTATTTAACATATAAAGCCTTGAACACGTCAGGACCACAATACCTCAAGGACCACCTTTTCCCATATGAAGTTCCCTGGACCCTTCCTTAATAATCTGAGACCCTTCTTTGTATGCCCCCTTCATGAGAAACCTGGAGGGTTGCGACACGAAAACGAGCCTTTTCTGCACTGGTTTCCCTGTTTGTGGATTGCTCTTCCCAGGGAGGATCACCTGGTGCCATCATTAAATATTTTTAGGTGTTAGGCAAAAACTTTTCTCTATAACCAGGCCTTTGGCCTTTAACTGTCTATGGCCTTTTAGAAGTGGGTAGGATTTTTTTAAATGTATCTATATGGGGTTTGGGGTGTATGGGGTGTTAAAGGAGGGGTGGTACCTCTGGTGGAGGACACATCATGCTCCTTCTGGGGTAGTTTGTCCACCTTCAGTCCCCACCCTGCACTGATCTCTCACCTGTTGCTCCTAGAAGCTGTCAGCATGTGACAGCAACCACACAGCTTTGATTGGCTCACTGAAAGAGGTGAGGTTAGCCAATGGGTCTCAAACACTCAGTGAGTTAGGGACTTCCTCTGCATGCAAAGACAGGCTCTGGCAGATTGAGTAGATGAGACTAATAGTGGGTCCAATGGTCAAGAAGGCAGTTGCTGCTTGTGCTGTAGAGGAAGTGAAGGATAGATTGGGCTCATCAACCTGGGAAGGTAGCCCATCTAGGAGAAGGAAAGCTCTGATCCTAAACCTCCACTGCATTGTGGGATATCTTTGAGAGAAGAAAAGGCTAAGGGGTAAACCCTACACAAATCCAGAGTGAAGTCTTGAGGCACCTTGCATGCCTCCTTCCAGGATCTCATGCAGCCAAGCTGGTGCCAGACATATTGCTCCGTTTCCCTTTTGGATGACATCAGCAAGGCCAATAGTGGGGGGTCTTGTTGCCTGGGCAGCCCAGAACCTTCATACACACTGACCAGGCATGTAACCAGGGGGCAGGGCAGGGTCACTTCAGTCCTGCTAATGCAGCAGTCAGTGGTGGAGCTTCATTCTCCGGCATCGGGGGTGGGGAGCAGGCGGGGGTGGGGCTGGCACACATCCCGGGGGCGGGGTGCACCACCCAAAGGGGCGGGGCATGCATACTGGGGTGGGGCGCGGCGCCTGGAGGGGCGGGGCGCGGCGCCTGGAGGGGCGGGGCGCGCGTTCTGGGGATGGAACGTGCCGTACGCAGGTGCTGGGTGCACAGCCTGCGGGGGCTCCCATTGCCCCCCCTTCCTCCATCCCTGGCAGCAGTTTGACGCTTGGAGGTGCATTCCATTGTCTCTTGAGACAGATGGATGCCAACATGAACAACATTATCGTATTGTATTTTGTTTTTGCTTTCAAAACATTGTAGCTCACTCTAAATCGTAAGGATTGGCAGAGCAGCAACCCAAGGAAATAAATTTAAAGAATCCACAAAAGACTGCAGAGAGTTCAGGTTTTAAAAATAGCTAAGGCTAGCAGAATTTTGGAAAGACCACTGAGCCCTCTGATTGCTATAACATTGAGAGATTAATTTCACTCTCTTTGGGGATAAACGGCAAGAACCATTAAAGCTCAGGTAAATCCTAGGATGCCTTCCTTTTAATGGTGTATATTTCAGGAGCTATAATGGAATATAGTAAACGGCACTGTGTGAAGGAAGGGGGAGGAGCAGAGTGTGTGTGCATGTGCGCAGAGGGAGATAAGAAGGAATAGACACATTAAATTAAATGTCAGAAAAGTGCAACTTTAACTACAGAGCTGAGTTTTTGAGGAGCCGTATTTCCTGTCCCTAAGCACAGATATAGGGGGGAAATTCAATATGGTCAGCAAGTGAACAGATGAATCTCAATACACTGTGCATGCCGGCAGAAAGTACTTCCAAAGAGAGTGATGTGTTTTTTGTGTGGCTTGATAGTTTCAGGAAGAGACACAGACTGAATCGTAAGCAGGAGTGGCAGCTCATGGTCCTCGGGCCATATGATGTGGCCTTCTGGGGCTGTTTATCTGCAGTCGCCGTGGTATGGCATTGGGACCAGCCAACAATACAGGCTTACAGGCAGCTTGGATATTCTGCTTGTGGCTCATCTGCAAATTTCCTCTCCCCATTCAAGCAACAGTTGAAGTCTTCCTAAGTGGCCAGTGCCTGCTGTTGATGCTCGGAGGCCCTGGGGAAAAACACAAGGTGTCTCATAATGAAATAAAATGCCTGTAGACCAGTGGTGTGCCATCTGCTTTGCATGCAGCAGGTCCTAGGTTCAAAATTCCCAGCAGGTAGTGCTGGGAAAGACCTCTGCCTGAAACCCTGAAGAGCTGCTGCCAGTCAGTGTAGGCCAGTGTTCTGCAGCCTTGGGTCCCCAGATGTTGCTGGAGTACAACTCCCATCATACCCAGCCAGCTTAACCAATTGTCAGGGATTATGAGAATTGTTAGCAGCAACATCTGGGGAGCGACTGTTGAAGAACTGTGATATAGATAATACTGAGCTCATTGGACTTAGAGATCTGTCCAAGGCAGCTTCCTATGCTCCTAGGTTCCTAACCTTATGCTCAACATAGGGCTGAGCATATGCTCAACACTATCGTTGCTGCATGGGATTTATTTGAAGCTGGTGCCCCCTCCAAACAAAATAGGTATGAATTTCACAGACTTAAAGTGCAATGCTATGAATGTCTACTTGGACTTATGTCCCACTGTGTTCAGTGGGGCATACTCTCTAGTAAGTCGGTTTCAGGTTGTAGCCTGAGTGCTCTCAAATGAGGCAGGGAGAGCATGGAAGCAAAAGAACAATTGTTAAAATACCTGAAAAAGTAAAAGGCTTCTGCCACCCTTGCCCATCCAAGCAGCATTTTAAAAATATTGTGTTTAAACTCCTGGTTTTGTGTGAGAATGTGTTGAATTGGAAATTCTGGTGCACCTGGGAACAGGCTGCACTATGTCTGTAGATCAGGGGTGGGGAAGATTTGACCCTCCAGATGATGCTGAACTTAATCTCTCATCAGCCCCAGTCATCATGCCTAATAGTCAGGAATGATGGGAGTTGTAGTTCAGCAACATCTAGAGGTCCTCAACCCCTGCTCTTGATCATGGTTTAAAATACGTTTGCGTACAGATTGTGGCTTTCTTTTTCTATTCTAAGCCACACATTTTTATTTATTTTGTAAATGTGTAGACCACTTGCTCAAAGAGATTCTCCAAGTGTTGCACAAGTCCATTTATATATCTCAAACATGACAAAATACACAAAATCAGTTAAAAACAAATATGTATAAAACCATAATTAAAAAACAGAGATAGATTCAATAAAGCATTTCAAATAAATGTAACTGAATCGTGTGTCTGGCTAGACTACATGAATCAAAAAAGTTTTCAGCAGATGGCTAAAACTAGATAGTGAGGGTCCTTGCCTAATGTCAATATGTGAAAAAATGTACAGAAATAGCACCATGTTGAAAAGCAGGGAAAGAGTCCTTTTGGTTTCCTAAGAAAGGTAATGAAATGGGGCTAAGACTAATTGTAAGTGAAAGGGAGTAGAAGAGAAAGTGTGGCCTCATGCTTATAATAATAATAATAATGATAATAATTTATTATTTATACCCCGCCCATCTGGCTGGGTTTCCCCAGCCACTCTGGGCGGCTTTCAACAGAGCATTAAAATACAATAATCTATAAAACATTAAAAGCCTCCCTAAACACTTATTTATTTAAGTGATTGTTGTGCCACTTTTCAGGATTGTAGAGCCCTCAACAAAATGTTTTGGAGGAATGAATACACACACACATTTCTTAGATTTCATGCACTGACAGTCTTGACTGAAGCAGACAAAGGCCATTTGTATTATAACTGTGTGAGGCACAGACAGCGGAAAGAACTGACCCTGCCTTTAAAGTGTTAACAGCCCCTAGGTGAAAACAGCCAACTGGAGTGCCAAGTGATACACATACACTCACAAATCCAGTAATTAATCCTTGGAGGGAGCTATGCGACTAATCAAATGCAATATGGGGGCCATTTCTTGGCACTGCTAATGTCTCATCCCTAGCTGCAGCCTGGAATAAATTGGCATTGCAGGCTTGCCAGGTTAAATGTAGTCAACATCCACCACACGAAATGAACTGCTACTTGTCAGTAAGTCTGTATTTTCCCCTATTAGGATTAAAAGGGAGAGTGCATAATGAGGATGTGGAGACTTTTGGAAACCTCAGACCTTCTGCTAAGAACTGGAGATGTTTCTAAGCCGAGGGGGCAATGACTCATTGCTATTCATCTCACATCCTAAAGACTGGGGTGGCACAGGGGGGGGGCGGGGAGAGATGAATGCAGGTCTCCAGTTACCTAAACCCTTTGATCACTGGAAATTGATCTTTGCTTCCTCCTGACAAGAATACCCCCCCCCCCAAATATAACCCCTGGATTCTGTGAAAAGAAAGCTGCCACAGACAGTTTATCCCTGAGGGAAGTCATTTATTAACCCCAAATTAAAGGATCAATTTTCAATCCTCACTGAAGGTGAGAATAATTACAGTTAGGTATCTAATCCCATTAAAGATGCTGAGGTACCATTAATAGTAAGGGAGGACTCATTCTTCCTGGCTATTGTGTTCAGAAGGCTTTTGGTGAATTTCAGCACAGAAGAAAGAGGGACAATATTTTACCTTTATGAGATGAGGAAGATGTGTGTGGCTTGGCATCCATCAGATAGGATAAGGAAGGGCAACTGCTCTACATCAAACATGTTAGAGAGGTCAGAGAAGCAGGATGAGCTACTTCATTCTCTAATAAACGAAGGTTCAAGCAGAAGACATCTGCTGGTCTTCTGTATTCTCCCATGAACAGTCTAGTTTTCTGACTGGATAGGGGTACCATGTAATGTTTGGAGAAACAAAATTGGAACACAGAAAAAATCAAAGGCAGTGGTTGTAACCAGAGAAGTGGACAGACTAAAATATTGCAGGACCTGGGGCAGCTTCTAGGAACGAAAAGTATTTGTCTTAACATTTGCGTTCCTAGCTCAACCAAAGCCTGCTGAATGCAGAGCCCCTCTACTCAGCTGAAGTTGCAAGACATCTAAAGGGGCTTTGCCAGTGCACTATGGCACTATTTAATGTCCTTGAATCCTGCCTCATTGAAGGCAGCAAACATTGGTTGAGTTTGTGGGTGTATTCAGAAATCACACATGAAAGGCCTTTCCTGGAATCTGCTTCTATGTGTTCTCAGAGAGCCAGTGTGGTGTAGTGGTTAAGAGCGGTAGACTCGTAATCTGGGGAACCGGGTTCGCGTCTCTGCTCCTCCACATGCAGCTGCTGGGTGACCTTGGGCTAGTCACACTTCTTTGAAGTCTCTCAGCCCCACTCACCTCACAGAGTGTTTGTTGTGGGGGAGGAAGGGAAAGGAGAATGTGAGCCGCTTTGAGACTCCTTCGGGTAGTGATAAAGCGGGATATCAAATCCAAACTCTTCTCTTCTTCTCTTCTTCAGAGAACGTTTGCACAGATGCACAGAATTCTATCCAGTCCTGCTGGATCAGACCAAAGGCACATCTAGTCCAGTGTCTTCTTCCCACAGGGGCTAACCAGATGACTGCAAAAAGCCCACAAGCAGAAAATGAATGCAACAGTACTCCCCACACTCATGTTTTCTGGTAATTAGTATTCGGAAGTAATAACAACCCTAAGATCTTTGGATGAAGGGTGGTATACAAATTTAAATGAAGAAGATGATGTTATTATAAAGTGTGAAGAGGACATGGATCTTAAATCAACCACATGAGTCCTTATGTTGTACTGGAAAAATGGGAGCTTTTTGGGACAAATATTTCAAGTATCTCTTTGACCACTGCTACCCATAATTAATTAACATATTTATCATGGTACCGCTATTTACAGATACCATAAATTAGTGCAGAACATCCTTGTTTTTTTGTAGCGTTAAGATATATTTTTTAAAAAATGACATCAGAATGCAGGTTGTTTTTACAGTGAGCCTATGCTGGCATACAATGAGCACTTATCTTAATTAGCTCCAATGTACAAGAAAACAATTGATAGATATGGATGTGCTATGTTTCACACTGCACAGATAAGGCAGCTGCCAGTGCCGGAAATAACTTTAGTGCCTTTTATATATATTGCATTTCCCTCTTTTTGGTGACTTAAAGAAAAAGTTCTAGCCCTATACATAAGCAGCAGGAAAGTGATAAAAAATCTGAGTGTGGCCTTGAGCTAAAAACTACTTTATTATATTTGACATAAAGTTAGGTTTTCCATAACAACTTCCTGAATTTTTCTTGTACCTCTGAGTGGGAGCTCGCCAAGATTTTTTTCTTCTCCATGAATGTCTAGTTTTCTTGATCCTTTCTGGGGGAATTTTGACTGCAGCCTACTGCAAGATGAATTGTTCATCTTGACCTTGTTTGAAACCTGGACATAGTTATAAAATAATACTGGTGTGCATTATACTCAGAGAACCACTTCTCTGAACATCGTCCTAGCAAACACTGACTACACACCCACACCCACAAACACACCACTAGTAGGACCATAAACAACAGAAAAAGCAACAATGAGGAACGAATGTCAATGAAATATTATTGGGGTGCAATCTAAACTCTTGATCTAGCTTCCTGTAGGGTGCTGCATTTGCTGGAGGTCTCTTTCTGCCCAGATTTATCATTCTGTTAAAATGAAATAAATATACACAAAGCCTTAAATAAGGGTGGGGGTTTTTTTCAGTGCTTTATTGGCCAAACAATCCTAATCCCTGGTTGATGAGTTTAAGGACTGCACTATTGGAAGTGCTCCTCCGCTATTGTAGAACATCTCTGCCATTGGAGGAGCTATGTTCACCATGGCATATATGGATTGATGATATTTAGCCAGTATTAGGCTAGGCAATCAAGTCAACTGAGGCAGGGGACTAAAAAAGCCCAAAAAGGTAAGGCCATTTCCACCCTGCCTTAACTCCTGCCCCAGCTGGTATGAGCTGGTAGGTCTTTGGAGATGGTGGACAACCCACCACCCTCTCATCATGAGCCACTTAGGATTGCACGCTAAAGCTTTTTCTAGGCATTCACCTGAACATATGAAGGGTTAAACTGGGGATAGCGGCCAGGGGCACACACACTAGCCCCACCACCAGTGTCTTCAGGTGTGCTGGCTGCCCTTAAGATATTTAAGGATTGGAAAACTCACCTGTGCTTCACAAGAGTCAGTTGGTAGTGGTGGGGATCCTACCTTGGAGCCTCATGTCCATCATTACTTTCCTTTGAAGAAATCCTGAAAAATGTCAATGAACCTGTAATGGTCCATACCAATCAGAACTTTTTCCATGGTTTATTTTTGTAGATTGTGGCAGGAATAAAAGCTGGCATAACTTGGTGTAAAATACACCCTGAAACATAGTATTTAAATTGCTTACACCACTGATGATGAAACTCAGGGCTTGGGGGGTAAATTCCAGCTCTCCAGATGATGATGATGATGATGATGATGATGATGATGATGATGATGATAATTTATTACTTATATCCCACTCATGTGGCCGTGCCTCCCTAGCCACTCTGGGCGACTTCAAACAGGATATTAAAAACACAATAAAACATCAAACATTAAAAACTTCCTTAAACAGGGCTGCCTTCAGATGTCTTCTAAAAGTCCAGATGTCTCTAGTTGGCCTTCAGGACTCGTCCTAGGCCAGCTCGCTCCTCTCTCCAGGCCACACCCCTCACCTGCCCTGCTTTGCACTCTCCTTGAGTGTTTTTGCCTGACTAGGATGTACCCTTCTTCTAATTTCTTGCATGCCTGGTTTCAGGATGATATCATCAGCTCCCAGCTGGTTGCCCAGGAAAGTATAAAGACAAGGAAAAGTTTCTTACAGTCCTTTTTTATTTCAAACTTTACAGAGAAAGGCTATTGAACCCAGCCTCTTGGGTAATGGCATTGTCCCGAGTGAATCTCCACCCTCTGTCTCTCCCACTTCCTCATTCGTCATCACCATCATCTCCTCTACGGGTGCAGCTAAGTGCCTGTGTCTTCAAGCTCTTTGCTCTCCTACTTTTAAGACTCACCGGGTTCTGGGAGACAGTGGGTCTGGAATGCTTTCTAATGACGTGTCAGTCAGCTGTTCTGGCTCTCCCACGATTTCCCAACTTCCCCCCTCATCTGCCTCTGAACTGTGACCTCCCTCAAACCCTTGTTGTAAATCTATACTGTCTTCCTCTTGCTCCTCCCTGGAAGGGTCAGGATGGGGAGGTGTTTTCCATCATTCCCCCTCTGCCCAGTCCCTGACACCTGGATGGAGGATAAAGATGGGTGTGGGTGTGGGTGTTCAGAAACTAGTCTACTGTTCAAGGGTAAATTTCATATTCACAGCTCTGCCCATTTTTGCCTCTGTCATTGTCCATCACTGGTATGTGTCTCCCCAGAAGTTAGTCCAGAAGGAAACATGGTCCTCAAGTTGAAAAAGCTTCCCCATCCCTCATGCACATGTACTAAATAATCATTATTTGACTACATTTCTGATAATGATAACAGAACGAAGAGGTGTGGAGGGTTAAAGGATGCCAGAGTTCACAAAACATTTCTGCATAAGCTGGCCAGCAGTCTCAAACTTGGGTCTCAGCTGTTGTTGGACTACAACTCCCATCATCCCTGACCACTGGTCCTGCAAACTAGGGATGATGATGGGAGTTGTAGTCCAACAACAGCTGAGACTCAAGCTTAAGAAACACAGGTGTAGAGGCTCATCTACTCCAGAAGCTTTTACATCACAACAGCCCTTTGCTATTAATCTACCACATGTACTTAAAACTATTGTTTCTGGGCATCTATGCTTCCCCTGCTTCCAAATAAATAAGTAAAAGGAAAACTATACATTTCACATTTACGCAAAGATGAGAAAATTGAAGCTGGGCAGGGGGAGGGTGGAGAATGATTCTGGGATTATTCTTGTGAATAAAACCTGCTTTGAATCTACTCACTTTGATGGTATTCATGACCCATTTATTCACCTTTCTGTGATCATTCAGGTGAGCAAGGCTTTGTTTACAAAAATGCTAATGCACATTAGCATCACAAATACTGGCGTGTATTAAATATATTCATGAGAATGTTTGCATTGGAGGTGATATCTTAGCCATTTTTTGGGGAGGGGGTGGGACACACATACCCTGCAACCTTTTATTATTCACACAATACCTTTGTGGAATAGCTGCAAATATTCATAGATAATTTGCAGCATAAAGGACCTATGTATGTGAACAAAGCACAGGCTAGCTAGTGAGCAAACAATAGGAAAACAATAACAAGAAATCTCTGTGATATGAATCACAGACTACATGGTTGGAAATAACAAGAAGCATCCTCTCCAAGGAACAAAGAACAAGCATAGGCATTTGTTCTGCTGCTTGAATGTTGTTCTTGCCTCTGCATAAATGTGATAATTAGGCACCATAGCAAAACAGTCAGTTTGGGTAGTATAAAATGGCATAGTTCTCCAGGTGGCAGAGTACTCGACTCGGACAGCTGCATTCAGGTGGGCTGCAGGTAGATGGACAACCTGCCACCTTTACCTTGATGATTCACTGGGGTGTAAGCAGTGCTTTAAAATGTTTAGGGGTACTCTCATTTTGACTCAAGAAAAACACCATTTTATACTTCAAATCGGGGGAAATAAATACAGTAAATGGACAAAAGTACAAAGTACAAAGAAAATGAAGCTGCCGTCAGAGGTGGTAACAACGAAACTGACCAATCACCATGTTAGATTCCAACTCCTACTTCACACATTAAGCGCTCGCTTCTGTCTGAGACTCAGAAAACACTGTGACAGGAAATGAGACCGCCATCGGGGGTAGCAATGGAACTGATGATTCACTGTGCTAGAGAAGAAACTAAAAAAGTTATTGTTACAGGTAGGTAGCTGTGTTGGTCTGCCATAGTCAAAACAAAATAAAAAATAAAAAAAAATCATTCCAGTAGCACCTTAGAGACTAAATAAGTTTGTTCTTGGTATGAGCTTTCGTGTGCATGCTCAGTAACTGCATATCAGTTATTATTTTTTTTAGTTTCTTCTCCCGTTAGATTCACAAAATGTTTAGGGGTATGTGTACCCTGCATCCCCCAAGAAAAAAAAAACCACTGGGTGTAGGAGAGACCCATACTACCTGGAGCCAAGGAGCTGTGATTCAGGGGTAGATACTTTATGTTCCCTGTAGGCATGGCTTTTTTGCAGAGCTCAGCCAGCCTCTCTCTGGTGGGTGCCATTGCAATTATAAGAGAACAAGGGAGGCATTCATGGTGAGTTCTGGCACCGTATAAGAATAGCACTACCTGTAGGAGACATTTCTGGGTGGAAGAGGGATGGCTAATCTATAAATTGCCATTGCCTAAGCTAGAGATGTGTGGAAGAACGGGTGTGCAGAACGGGTGGGGGAAATGAGAGCTGCATTCTTCCATGGGCAACCTTCTGTGGGGAGATCAGGTCCAGAGGCAAAAACAAGTATGGCAAGAGACAAAAGTGAGCTGAGCGCTGGATGTGACTTTATGCCTTTGTGCTACCTTCCAGCCATGCAAAATCTAGAGGTTTCCATATCCCACCCCATGCAAGAGATGCAAGAGACCTCATCACCCAACACTTGGAGGGTTACAGGTTCCTTCCTGTCTTATGCCACTGAGCTAGAGTCAGCAACCATCCTATAGACATATATTTGTTTAGAGGCAAATGCCTATGTTAGCAGCCTTTATTTTATTTTGTATCTTTGCTAGGTAGAGAAATCTCTTCCCCACCCCCCACCCCCGTCAACAAGAATTTGCCACATGATTGACAGGGTTTTGAGAATTTAATTTTCTTGGCACGTATTTCTTTTGTGGCTGTGGATACATTGGAATTCATAGGACAACTTTTTGTTTCGAGCAAAAAGGGGGGGGCCTCTAACTACTCTGGTTTCATGCAAGAAAATTCCCAGGCTGCTAAACCCTTCCCGGAGTACCATGCTCGTTCCCATCATCTAGGGCACTGGCATATCAGACTAGAAAAGCCCCCTTGATCAATCTGTACTAATTTGCTGCTTGAGATGCAATATGAAAAATGCATCATATTAAGCCAGGAGCTTTCCTTTTCTTTTGATTACGTCTCGAGAGCCAAGTTAAAATGGAATACAGTCATTAAAAGGTTATCTAGTGTAACAACCTATCTGGTAAAAGGCAGAGGCAGAAGGCTATATTCCTCTGTGAGTTGTTTTATGAAGTATCTCATGGCTGACAATCAGTGAACTAAATCCGTTGACAAGGAGAGATTTACAAGGACTTGTCTGCAGAGACGACATGTTTCCACAGACTGCAGGCAGCAGTGGGACCAGGGATTAACAGAACTACACATAAATACAACTTACAGCTCCTGAATGCTGCAACTGGGAGTTTTCAGGAGGGATCTATGTGTAAATATGCTTGTGGAAATGGGCACTAAACAGTGATAAGAAAATGCAGTGTGTGTGTGTGTGTGTGTCCCCATAGTCTTTGGGTTGCTCTTTTGCACCATTAACTCATAATACTCAAGTCATGTCTCCCAAGCAGTCAAATAAGGCAATTCCATAATATCAGTTTGGGAGGAGGCTGTAACTCACCCTTTTGTGAAGTCACACCAAGCCTTTCTGCTTTGAACCTGCAGCAACCTGTACTTTTATCCCCATCAAGCACTACCGCACAAATAAAGCGTTTAAACATTACAAGCTGTTTAATATTTAACACTCAAATGCTACTTAATTAAGCAATAAGGCTCAGTAGGTAGTCTGTTTCAGAACGGTTATTGCATGCCTTGGGTGGTATTACAGCAGAAAAAGCCCAAAGTCTGATTACCTTTATTAACCACCTCAGAAGTGAAGTAATCAACTAGGGGAAGAAATGTATTGCCTGAAGAGTACATTATTATCAAATGAAAGGAAGACAAAGGCATCAAAGTTGTGCACAAAGTTGGCCCTATTGCTATGGGTGAGGTGTCCTTGGCAGATTGTTAAGTATCATCAGGAAGAGCCGTTTAAGGGCATTTTGTACTGGCGAGTGTACTTAGCAGCCATTTATTGAGATGCAACATCAATGAAACTTTCAATGTTTGCAGTGAGCTTGGCTCCAGAGACGAGAGTTTGGTGTCTGCATTCCTCGTGCTTTGAGACTAGGAGAAGTGCCTGACCTGGTAGAGTTTTTATGTGCCACTTCTTAATAAGTGGAGAAAATATTCAAATGGATCTTGTGCAAATCCCAGCAGCCACCCTCAGAAGATGGGCTCAGATAAGCAGGTGAGAGGGTGATTCATCTGGAAATTTACACTTACCCACAATCTATCAGAGCACCTAAATAAAAACTCACCACAAATAAAACCAATTCATCCACTTCCCCCTATTATTTTAGGGTTAAGAACCTAGACTAACTAGTCTGACTCAAAAGAAATCCATGCTTTTCATCTCTTTTCCTTTGGCGGGGAAGTTCAGAGGCCACTGCACTCTAACTTTCAGTAGCCTTGGTCAGCATGGCCAATGGAAGGCTGAGAATGAGCTGAGAAAGAAGGCTGAGAATGAGCGCTCACACCTTACACTGTGGGCACCCTTTGTGGGATTGCGCGTGGCGCCTTGGGCTCCTGGGGACGTACCAGCTGATTGGGCTGGGCTGCCTCTTAGTGCTATTCTTTGGAGGTTCCCACCATACCTCAGTTAGTCATTTAGCGCTGCTGGAGGTGGGGCCAGTCGCATAAATAGGAGGCGGAGCTAGCAGCAGCCATGCAGTCGGCTCAGGAGCTTCACCCACCCACCCAACCCTCCCTTTGTTTAATGTTTCTTGTTTGCAGGTTAACTTTTTCTTCCTGTTTAGTGGGTGCTGCTATGGTCTTTTGACTGGTTGCTGTTGAAGAGCCGGGAAGAAATTTCCCTGCACTGGCAGGTTTGGTCTTCCCCGTAGCAATTCGTCACAACTTGGGCGGTTTAAGGCCTTGGGCGGAAACCTTTAGTCTTTTCTTCCCTAAAATGGGGGTGGCGTGAAGTGGTGACTCACCTCCCCTGCGGCGGCGATTCCAGGGTCCCCTCTTAAAGGGGTTGTAAATGGGTGTCTCTGGCCATACACTGAAAGGTTGTCAGTGAACTACCCTGCGTGCGGGGATATGGAGTGGGCCGCCTGCATACGCATCCATCTTGCAGTGCACCTCCCATATCCCATTCACCCTGAGGAGCCCCAGTTCCCCCGGCTGGGGGCCTGGGAGGGATACAAGCCCAATGCCTAAGCCAAGGTCTTCCTACATTTGAAAGCTTAATAAAGTTGTGGCCAAAATTTTAATTCCATAACACGTTGTCATGGTTAAAGGTAGATAGCCGTGTTGGTCTGTCATAGTCAAAAAAAAATAAAAAAAAAATAAATTCCTTCCAGTAGCACCTTAGAGACCAACTAAGTTTGTTCTTGGTATGAGCTTTCGTGTGCATGCACACTTCTTCAGATACACGTTGTCATGGGTCCTTATTCATTCTGGTGGTCCCTGGGGGTGGGGGGCCCTCTGCCTGGTCACACAACTATACTTCAACAACATCTTGTGGGACAAAGCTCCTCCACCCTGATTCATTTCATTTCTAGAAAGAATTACCTTTGTTTTTAGAAGAAGAAGAAGAAGAAGAAAGGAGCTGTTGGGAATCAACTTGGTGATAGCACTCATAGATTTGGAGATTTGCCCCCCAATGGATGATGTGTGAAGACTGTTGTGTTGGGTCGCGGGGAAACGGGCAAGGACCAAGCAAGGACCAAGCATGCTAGCTTCCCTTTATCACTTTATCATAGGTCTCAAAATATTTTGCCCATCAGCTTCTGTAGCAGGAGAACTCAATAGCCATAACCTGAACCTCAGCATCTCCTGGTAGACATACTCACTCAGTGGCTAGAAAAATGTGCTCTGAACCTGTTCAAAAGACATATTCATCTATTCATGTTGTATAATCAAGCCCTGCCACTGAAAATAGCTGCTGGAACAAATTAAGCCCTAAAAAATGAGACTTCTGGTAGTTAAACTTGCATGCTGAAAGGTAGGTGACCTAATTAAGAAAAAGTTAGTTCAAGTCCTGTGAGGAATGGTTGAAAATGCTGAGTTTGTTAAGCTCAGAGAGGAAACAATTAAGGGGGCCCATGATGGTAGCTTTTTTCAAATATTTGAATGGCTGTCAGGCAGAAGATGGCTGGTGCAGACTTATTCTCTGTTGTGCCATGTTTAAGAATGTGCTTAGGAGGGAGGACTAGAGCTAATGGGTGGAAATTTCAGGGGAGCAGGTTTCATTTAAATATTAGAAGAAATGTCTCAATGGAAAGAGCTGTTTGCTTTTGGGGTAGGCTCTCCTTTGCTGGAGGTATTTTAACATCACCCAATGGCAGTGAGACCGGCTTGGAATCCAACAGCTCCTGGGCCACCTCAGCCCCACCCCATCCTCGGAAAATGCAGTTCCAGAGCTTTCCACTTGTGGGAATAGCACCAGTAGGCCTCCTGCTTTCCACCTTGTTTGGCAGTTGGCGGGAGTCTGGCTCAGCTGGGAGAGCTGAGTGGAGGAATACCAGCTCAATCCACACCCACCCACCAGCCCAGTGTAAGGGCTTTGGATTGCATTGCCTGTTGTTCACTCACTTTTGTATTTTCTGAATGCATTTTTAGTGGCATAGCATGGAAGGGGCACAGGGCCTCTGCCTTGGGTGCAAAATTGTTAAAGGTGTATAATTTCAACAGCTGGTGCTGCCTCAGCACAGCCACACACTTCCATCACTGGGCTCTGTTCAAAATGGCTTTGTCATGTGAACCAGGAAGTGGTCTCTCCAGACAACGGAACAACTCTTATTTTCTTATCTCTGTGGCTTCAATCTCCTAGGTGATGCGGATGCCATTAGACTGTGGAATGCGCACGCATACTCCATCCGTTTCCCTCCCTCTGTGCGGCCCCAGGCATTGGCAACCCATGCTATGCCACTATGTACTTTTATATTTCTTGGAACAATCCATTTTTTACCTCAAAAAAGTATATCAGAATATTTTTTAAATGTATATTTTTTTGTCTTGGAAGATGTTTAGTAAGACCAATTCTGGGGTGATTTCTAGCACTTCCTTGGTTATCTTACATATTTCTCGTATGGTTGTTGTCCAGAATGGTTGGATTTTGGGGCACTCCCACCACATGTGGAAATATGTGCCTGTTGAGGTGCACCCTCTCCAGCATTTTGGTGAGGTTCTAAATGTATATTTTTTAATGTATATTTTTTTTGTCTTGGAAAATGTATATTTGTAACTTAAAAATGATTACTAAAAAGCCTCACAAAATACATGAAGATTTGGGGAGGACATGTGTTTAAAATATGTATTTAAATGGGAATCTGTATCTGAATGTATTCTACAGGTTAATGCAGAAATGGGACAAATGTGTGAGGGTGTGCAAAAGTGATGCATCTAAAAAAGAAGAAGCTGATTTTCCAAACCATAGTGTACCATCTGTGTTCCTGAGGCCCATTGGGCTAGTCAGTGGTCACATGTATTGTTAATGCACCCCTTGCTGAGCCCAGAATAGCTTTTCCAACAGGTAAATGAACAGCTTGCTGTTGCTTCATAGCTAGACTGTGTGGATAGAATTCCATGAGTTCAGAAAATCTGAAGAACACCAGAACAGCTAAAGTTATTAATACATTTTATTTCAACAAGCTCCACTCCCTAGCATTGACTTACTAATTATTACAAGTAATATGATGGTGATTTTTTAAAAGAAGCAAAGTGTGGAGCTGGAAAAAATTATTTTTTTCCCTTATAGATACAGCAAAGTTTAAAATGTTTGCCTTTGGTAGTTTTATTTCTCTGAAACAACCACGTTGCTTATTAACATTGTGCAAGTGTGACAGAGAGAGGGCCTAGAGAAAGTTTACTATTTATAAAAGGTTTCATTGCACAGGAATAAAAACTGCTCACACTCTTATTCCCTGTGACACAGTGAAGGCATATAATGGGAAGAGAGCAACTCAATTGCAAGCAACTTGTCTTCTAAAGCAGGCAGGGCTGCTGCAAGCACACAAGAATATTCTTCAGATGAAGTAGATTAAACACTTTCAAACTACCCCAACCATTCAAAATGCTATGCCATCCTTACTCTTTCAAAGATGGAAGGCAATCATATAGAACAGAAAATGGGATTAACAACAGTGTTTCGTTTTGTGAAGCCTGGAAATCCAAACGCCAATGCAGAAGGTGCACTGAAAATTCAGGACCGCTCTCTAAGGAGGATGGAGGAGAAAAATGGATTTGGACTCAATCAGATTATACACTTTTCCAATTTTGTGATGCATTTTCAGCTTCAAAAGATACGCACCAAATGTCAGCATAAACCCTGCCTGGGGCAGTTTGTGAGACTGCCCCAAAGCCAGAGCAAAGCCGTGTGCGCACATCCTCGGCTACAGAGAGTCCGGTGGCGCAGTGATATGTGATTGTTCCCAGCATGAAGAACAACACACACAAGCCATTAAATAAGGCTAAACTAATTTATTGTAGGAATAGTGCAGAGAAGATCCCTGCTGCCAGCTCTAATACAGAGCTGCCATATAACCGTCTGTCCGGCATCACGGTTTGGCCAGAAGAGAGAGCACAAAGGCTAGAATTACAACAGTACAGTAATACATAAACATTCCATGCAGGAAGTGATAAGGCAGCTTTCTCACGGTTCAGTGAGACAGGCAAAAGTGAAACGAGTCCTTGCTGCAGCTGGTGCCGCTCGGCTTGGACAAAAATCACAGCCCCCAAATAATATTTTAGGGGAAGGATGTGTACAAAATTGCATACTAAAATGTGTATTATAGAGACCAGCGCATACAAATTCGATGTGAATTTTGCACCGTGTGTGTCTTTAAAAATCTTTTTAAAAACAGGATGGATGGATGATTGAACATACATGAAACAGATTGAGCATACATTGAATAGAAATAGGCTGATCCACCCATCTCTCACTCTCTTCAATAATTACTATTTCCTTTCCTTTTTATTTTTAGATAACTACCTCTTATCAAACTGTCTGGTGAGAATAATATCAATAACCCTTCTTGTTCATGTATATTATTACTTCTGAAATAAACTTTCTTCATGATACCTCTCAGTGTTGCTCTTCCTCCTTCCCTGCCAAGTCCCCATTTCTTCAACTATAGTCCTCTGATAGAATCGTGGTGTTCTCCTTCCTTGTGTTGCTTTTGTAAGCTCAATACACTTTTAGCTTTGTAGGCAGAAGTCCAAAGAAAACCTTTTCAGGCATGTAAGGCTACATACATGCCATCTGCCGCCCTATTTTTTCATGACAATATGAAGAATATTGGAAGGGGCATGTGTGCGTTGCTTGTTCTCTGTCCCAAATGAAGACTGAAAAACATATGCAAAGCTGTGTGTGTGTGTGTGTGTGTGTGTGTGTGTGTGTGTAAGAGTGTGCACATTTGTGTTTCAAGGGAAAGTTAAGATGGCAGCTTCCCTGCACAAGTCAAGGATCCTGCTCATCACACAACTGCCATGACTGTGATTGCTGCTCTTCTGCACAGATAAAAGTGTGGACAGGCCATAGGGATGGGAATATATATCTTTTATTACTAGGATTATTCCTTTCAGGTCAAAGTTGAAGCATACAGTAAATGCAGAACAGTATGAAAAGTTCATGTTATTTGATGTGCTTTTCCTTCTGTTTCTATAAATAACCAAAGCATTTGTCAGAATTGCTAGCATTCAGCCTGGGGGAGAAAGGAGGGAGAGAAAACCCCGAAACGTAATTTTGTTTTGTATAATTAAAAAGATTGCAATTTACACTATGATGTTCGCCTGCACAGCCATCTTCTTTCAGCAAATTTCTTGGTCCTGTGCACATTCTTTAAGTGCTGCTTACTCCACCTCTCCGCAAAAACTTCCCAGGGCACTTTACTTAAAAAGAAATATAAAAATTAAAATAGTGAGAAAATGGATCCAAACACTTGTAAAAATACAAGAATAAAACAAAAGCATGATCTTAAAATGACATTAAAACAATCAGAGGACTGAACCCATGTCTTAAAAACATGGGGAAATCACCAATCACTGAAGGACAACAAAGTCATTACCAGGTAGACCTCTCTGTGGATAACACCCCAAAATTAGAGTATATGACTACAAAGGCTCTCTTGATGCTCACCGATCTGCAACTGCTGTCCTTTCTCTACTGAAGATCTTAAGAAATGAGTAGGCAAAGAAAGAGAGTTCTTCAAGTACCCTAATTCTAAGCCATTAAGGGATTTAAAGGTCAAGACCAGCACTGTGAATTGGGCCTAGGAATATACTTGGGACCCGTGCAAATGGTGTAGCACAGGCTTAATATGATTATCTCAGTCCAAGTTATTACCCAATGGATTAGTCTGGCTGCTCTTCAAGTACAGTGAAATATCTTGGCCCATCACATCTAGATCCAAACTTTGAATAACATTTGCTGAACAGCTTAGATTGTGACTCATAGGTGAGCAAACATTTGCCAACAATAAAGTAATTGTGGCTTTCTGAATTTTCTTCTCCAATACAGGAAAAAGAAAGATAGCGTTTGCACCTGTCAAGGCTACAGATGAAGTTGGAAAGGGCCATCATTAATATTTTTATTGGCGGTTTTTCAAGGAGTGGCAGGTATCTGCAAGTGCACTCAGGAGAGCCTTCCATCTAGTTAGCCATCCTCCGAATTGCTGGTAGGCATCCAGCTTTTGTCCTTAAACATTATAATTTAGTGCCTGAAGCAGCACTTTGTCTTTTATTTAGACAGATGCTCTGTGCAGAGGTAATGTCTCCATTTCAACGAGAAAAATTATTAAGATTGCACTCTGCTTTTGTGTTTTATGCATCTCTTCATTTGCTCCCATAATAATGCCACATCTACCAATCTCATTAGCTCTAATAGACCTTTTAGCTCTTGGGTAGGTTATAGGATTCTAAAGGACTGCATAATAATTCATGTCGCTGTAATTTAAGCATGATGTTGTTGTTATGGCAGAGTCTATTTTATAAACTCTCAGACACACACCAAACTTTTCTGGGTGAATGAAGAAACGCCAAATTCTACATTGCAGTTATGTTTATCATTTAAAAGGAGAGGGTAAAAGGGCAAAGCCTTAGGTAATTACTGATGATGAATGCTAGCTTTTGAGATCCTGCATTCCTAGAAGAACCCCTTTTCTTTAATATCCTCCATAATGGGAGCATTATTGTATTGAATCCCCATGAAGTCTTTTACACAGAGAGTGCTTAAAGGTAAAGGTAAAGGGACCCCTGGCCATTAGGTCCAGTCGTGTCCAACTCTGGGGTTGTGCCGCTCATCTCGCGTTACTGGCCGAGGGAGCCGGCGTACATCTTCCGGGTCATGTGGCCAGCATGACAAAGCTGCTTCTGGTGAACCAGAGCAGCGCACGGAAACGCCGTTTACCTTCCCGCCGGAGTGGCACCTGTTTATCTACTTGCACTTTGATGTGCTTTCGAACTGCTAGTTTGGCAGGAGGCTTAAAAGGGGCCTAACCTGTGAAAACACTTAGGTCCATTGACAAGTGCCACATCAATCAATTCTGTCAATACTGACAAAATACAGACCACATGAGATGTTGGATAAAACCATGATGCTCCATCTATTAAGGCACAGCAGCCAGTCACAGGTGTGGACAAGGGACAGAGCAGATGAGATGTTGGACAAAATCAGTTTGCTTCACCTATTAATGCACAGCAGTCACAGATGGAGATGAAAAGTAGACCAGATGAGATGTTGGACGAAATCAAGTTGCTTCATCTATTACCACATAGCAGGTGTGGATGCAATTCTGTTCACTAAAAGAATACTCCTGACAAGTACTGGATCAAGAGAAGGCATTGCTTTCTAATCTGTATTCTACTTAGTCATCAGAGAGTTAATGAAGGGGGAAGAAATGACTCTTGACTTCATCAGCATAATACTTTGCAATTATTCAGACCTTTTCTTTCAAGGATCTCAAAGCCTCTTTTCCAGCATTAATTAATAAAGCCTTCATTTACATGCCGAAGGGGAAAAAACCACAAACCTACTCAGAATCTCCATTACCTCTTCTTCTATGGAGTTTTTTCTTCCATTTCCCTCAACCATCTAAGACGGACGCCATCTTTCCCAGAGTTCCTGAGCAAAGATAGAGTGGAGAACAAGAGACCTACTAGGAGAGATGTCCAGGAAGTAAATGGTCATTCCAAGGCCAGGCCATTCCTTACTTAACTGGAACAAAAAGGAAATGAATAGGACAAACTTTTAGCCTTGGGTATACCTGGGTGGGTGGGCAGGGAAAGGTGCCCATGTAACGGAGGTTGGAGAACCAACATCCAAGCTTCTCTGGATTTGACCTGGAGGGTCTGTTTGCTTAGTATACATTGAGCTGGTTCCTGTACAAAGGTCTAAGGAAAGCCCTAGGCAACTCTCACTTTCTTAAAAAGAAGGTAGTGAAAAGGAATGGTCACAGCCCCAGTACTGTAACTCTGGGAATAAAGGACCATACTAGTACCCAGAGAGACTGTCCTACAATGGTATGTAGAAGACACTAAAATATAGGACTGGCGCAGCTGTTGTACGTGAGCATTGTTGAGGTTCATAGAAATGGACTATTTTGATGTATACCACTCAGACCCTTTTACCAGTAGCCTTGCTCAACGAAACGAAACAAAACAAAACAAATGCCTCTCTTTTTATATCTGTCAGGACTGAAATGAACTCTTTTCTTGAATACTTTTACTCCCTGCAAAAATTGCTCCTCTTCAACAGGTTTTTGTGGGGGTTTTTAGGTACAAAATGTTCAACCATTCCAAGTGAAGGAAGGAAGCAGTGGTATTTCTGATTGGCTTTGCGACACCTAGCCAATTTTTGTGATTGGCTAAGGGGCATGGTGATGTTGTTGTGCTAGCTGTCTGTGGCAGGACCATGTAGCCAGGAAATATTTTGCTTGCTTGAAAAAAAAAATCACCAAAGAAGCTTCTGAATGGCAGCTAATATAAGCAAATGAGAAGCATTTGTTGGTCTTTGGGGGAGGGACATTTAATATCTTTTGCACAGGAAATGTTGCCTTATAACTCTAAATAACTCCAGTAACGTCTGCTTCAGCAATCACTCACAAGACCAGATATTTTCTCCCCTGATTGCAATATGTGTTCATGAAGTCCAGCATGAAATTATTATCAAGAGTTTCATTTGTCTTCTTCATAGATTCCTATGGGATAGAAATAAAACCCGAATAGAGGGCTAATATAATTAATTATACTATCATGCTAGCTTTTCACAACTCCTTTGCTCAGTCTTGTGTATAAACATGGGTGATGTAGAAAGAAATATTTGCTAGACCTCTGGCCTTGTTGGTATGTCAAAATGTTTCAGGATAACAATTGGATTATTAATCATTGGAAAAGACTACACTGAGAAACCCTATAAATGATTAATGGTTCCCATTTCGATTAAAAGATCAATTTAATTCAGACTGGTAGCCCACAGCCAACATGACAACTGCGAATCAATAACAACACCCATAGATGAAGTAGGTTTTGAAAAAGTTAAACTGAACTAGGGACAGCTCTATAGAGAACTATTACATCATTGAGGTTTTCTTAAGATACTTCATATGTCAGTGTTATAGGGTAAATATGAATCTAATACACATGAGGCAGTCAACATGCATAAGCCGTCAGGTAGCAATTCCTGTCATCCGGCACTACCCTTTTGCCAGCAAATGGTCTTCCTTCTCCTTTATTGCACAGAAACACAGGCCACATTCACACCATACATTTAAAGCAGTATGATACCACGTCAAACAGTCTTCCCGCAAAGAATTCTGGGAGTTGTAGGCTGTGCCCCCTGCACAAAGCTACAATTTGGAGAGTGGTTTAGCAATCAATCCCTCTTCACCAGCATCTCTGGGAAATGTAGTTCTGTGGGAGCAATGCCAAGTTTTCTAATAGATCTCAGCACCCCTTAAAAAAAACTACAGCTCCCATAATTCTTTTGAGGAAGCCATGCCTGTTTAATGTGCTTTGAATGTAGCTTGCATACCTTCCAACATTTCTCTGATGAAAATATTTAAAACATTTAAAACATTTAAAAACATTCCTATACAGGGCTGCCTTCAGACGTCTTCTAGTGGTTGTATAGTTACTTATTTCCTTGGCTTGGGGGGGGGGTCGCATAACTCCATACCCTCCAACATTTCTCCAATGAAAATAGGAGCATCCTAAGGAAAAGTGGACATTCCAGGATCAAATCAGAAACCAGGATGGCTTCTGTAAATATGGGAATGTTCCTGGAGAATAGAAACACATGGAGGGTCTGAACTTGTGTATAAATGGTGAGTGCTACAGAAGTTAGATGAAAGATGAAAGAAAGAGAAGGGTTAAGGGTGGTCCTCTTTAAAAGCTTCACTCTGCTAAATCACCAACATGACCTTCCAGTTCTTGGCAAAAGAACTGTAAGGCCACTATGCAGTGAGGTAGCTGCCTCATGCAGATGACCTAGGGTGTTATGAAACAGCAGCAAATTCTTTATAAAATATTATGCTTCTAAATTGTTCGGGGAGTCTACTGTCATGGACGGCTTGGAAAGAGAGGAATGCTGGGAGGAACCAGCTGGGGAGCCATGAAGGGAAGGAGGCTTAGAGCCCGGGAACTCGTGGTGGGACAATAATGAGTTGTCGGAGGAGAAGACTGGGAAGAGGAGGTGTCAGAAGCTGAGGAGGTAACAGGGCTTAATGAGCTGGAAGAGTCTGTGGTAGAGAGAAGTCCAGAATCAGAGGCAGAAGCTGAAGCAAGAGAGAGGCCAAGAGGCAGAGATGAGTAAGGCTGGTGTTTCCCCTCCTGCTGCGATAACTCCCCCCTCCACACTTGTCTCCCAGAACCAGAAGATGAATGAAAAGGGCAGAGGATAGATTAGAGACACACATTCTCTGATTGCTTGGAAGACAACCCTGGAGAGGAGGGGACTTAGGCAGCTTGTGGGGGGTTGCTGAGTTAAGTCTCAGCAACTGCTTCATGAGGGCAAGACCTACTGGAGATGGGGTGCTGTGCCCATTAGGCCTGACACTCCCGTACAGAGTGTTTGCGTGTTGAGGTCCCCAAATCCACCCCAAATAACTCACGCTTCAGACATTATTTTAGGTTTTGGTTTTTGGCATAATTTTTGGGCACAACTTTATTGAATACATGGTATGTGAGTGGTTGCATAGGCATTGGTTCTGACTATCTGTCCCACTGAGGACAGAACTGATGACCATCAGTAAGGGAAAACACTTAGGGGAGAGAAAACGAGGCCGGGGGTTGAGCCCAACGTCTCTCCCCAAATGCTCCCAGAGGCTCTTGCGTGGCCCTGGCCCCCTACCGGGGGATACGGATTCCTTTAACGGAATTCCCTGCGCAGCAGCTCCTGTACAGAGTGTTTCTGCTAATAAAGAGTTAACTCCAAGTTTCACAGTGCAATTTACTGCTGGCTCTCTCCTGACACCTCGTGTTGCAGAAGTTACTCTTCAACACACGAGGGACTGGAAGGGGCTTCATGACTTCAAGGGTGTCATGCATGGTCCCACAGCCACTTTGAATTTACATTTCCCTTTTGCATTAACAACATGTAAAGAAAGCTTCATACTGATTAGACATTAATTGACAGATTTAAGATCATCTCTTCAAACAGACTCAGATCATTTTATGCAACTGTGATCCTTCCACAGCTCCTGCAGTACATTCATGATCTCTCTAGCCTCTGAGACTGATCAAAAGCTTTGGGAAGAAACCAAAAGCAATGATGCATCCCTCAGCACTGCACAGAGATGGCTCCTTCACCATAAGAAATATAATCCTCATCAAATAACATGACAGAAGAAAGTGGCAAAGGATGAAAAATAAACCATTCCACTTGGTTTCAAAGAGATTAAAAAAGTTAAGCAACTCTGTTCCTCAGCAGCCTGAGCCTGGTAGTAACACACAGGGAGAGCAATAAGGCTGGGAAGCAATTTCGCTATAGGGCAAACTGGCTTGTTCAAGTTGGCAAGGTTATTATAAGATTGTGAGTAGAAGGCACTGGCTTTCAGCAGAACTGCACATTGACTCTCTCCACCCAATTACACATATGGCTCAGATCCACTTTGCATCTTCCATATGACGAGCACCAGTAGTTCTAAAACATCCATTTACATACAGTGAGATAAAGAGAACCTGACTTGTAGATCTTGAAGTATCGTGGCTGCAAACAGTTGCAGTTCAGGGTTGATACAGGAGCTTTGTAGTAACCAAGGGTGCCATCTCATGGGGGGCCAAGCTATGTTGGGCCCCCCAATTATGTTTTGGGGTCCATGCCCCCAATCAGGGGTGGAGGAGTTTGAGTGTGGAGCCAAGCGCAGTGCAACTTCTGTGTCCAGGTCCTCCTCCTCCTGCTGCTGTGGAAAGATGCCCCAGCTGCTCCTGATGTTGCAATGTGACATTGCGCATGTGATATCACTTGCACATGCTGCACAACACGTGTGTGATGTCACTCATGTGCATGCCACCATCCCCCCAATCTGCAATGCAAGTTGGTGGCTCAGATAGTAACCTGGGTTCCTAGCATATATAGCTGGAGTAGTCAGCACAATGCCCTCCAGATGTTAGCATGGCCAGTGGTTGGGAATGATGGGAGTTGTAGTCAAACAGCTGGAGAAGGACACTGCATTAATTATCTTTGGAATATTGATTGCTTCTCCTCTTAGTAGGGTCAGTCAACTTCTCAAGTTCTTGAGTGGTTTGGGAGCAAATGTCCTGGGGCAAATTGCAGTGTCAGGTCAAACTTGCTTGTGTCCCTCTAAATATGACTTCAGGCATGTCTTACTGTGCATGAGTTTGCACCTTGGTTTGCTCATTAAGGAAGAAATGATCTAATGGAGAGAGTCATGGTGGCTCCACATCATCAAGAAAGTGTCGAAAAGCAAATGTGCAAGCCCCTTTTGTGCTTTCAGAATATTGATCACACAGAGAACTCCAATATTTCTTTTTCAGGTAATGAACAGGCATTATCTGTATTCTGAAGGTATATGGTACATGTTCCCAGAGATCCAGCATTGTGTTGGCCAGAAGTGGGAACCTGCAGTCCTTCAGATGCTGTTGAACTACAATTCCCATCATCACTAACCCATGCTAGTTTGAGCAGATGGCAATTGAAATCTGACATCTGGAAGACCACAGGTTACCTATGCCTACTTTCGTGGATCTACTCTTGGTTCCCTTTCTTGTATCTTCACAACACATAGAATAAATTTTAAAACATGGACTAATGGTATCCTTACTATGTTGTTTTGTTTTTTGGATAGTATGTCCAAACTGGGAGATGCTGCTGCTAGTACCATGACATCTGTGTAATATAATTGAAGGCATTCAATACCAAGAATATTATTTGATCTCTTAAGCTGTACACCACACTAATAACTTCAATACGTCATCATCGCAAGTTGGGCTTTTTAATGAGACAACAGAATTCTATCATTATAGGTCAACTATTTCAGCAAGAGCAAAGCCTAAGGATGGAATCCTATGCATGCTTACTCATCTAGAAGCAAATTCCATGGATCACAGTATGAATTGCTTCCAAGTAAGGATGTTTACTTAGGATTGTGCTGCATATGAAGTAGAGAAGAAGACAAGCTTTGTCCCTTTCTGGACAGTGATTAGTCTCTGTTGGATTCAGGCAACCATTGATAACTCTGGTGCATCTGTGCTGATAAGACATGGTCCTATTTTGGCTGCACCTTTTATTAAACACTACCTTAAAAAATTGTCATCTTCAGCAAAACTGTAGTGCACTGGCATTTAATCAAGTAAATTAAACAAAATGAACGAATTCTCCATTAAAAGGCATCAGATTAAGAAAACTGTGCTGTTAGATCTGCTTAGTAAAAATGTTCATCTTTCTTTAAAATTATTATGTACTCTTTCAGAGATGACTAAAATCTACACAACTATATTTGAAAAGCATTAGTGGACATTTAAATGCCACACTGGCACTTGTTTACTGCTATTTTCTGTCTTTTTATAAACAGTAAGGCACATTTGGCTTAATAAAATGTTAGTAGCCAAGCAGGAATTATTTGAGAGATTCTGAATCATTTCTTTAAAATAATACAATCAACAACTCTATTTCAGGGAAGTTGGTCCCTTAAGCTATAAATGCATTCTGATTATTTATCTGCAAGGTAATGAAATGGAACAGAAGGAAAGTGGGGGAGGAGGGGAATGATTCTCTGTATATGAATCCTAAGCACCAGGAAATGACTAAATACATCTTGAGAGGAAATAGCATCTGTGAATACAATAAAGTTTGTTAAAGTACCTGAGCACCACCATGGAATGGGGTACCTGCTTACCAGTTCCTATGACAGATGATAACATCTGTAAGGTAGGGCTGGCCCACCCATGAGGCAAGGTGAGGTGACAGCCGCAGGGGGCAGGATCCACAGGGGCAGCAGATCCGACCTCCAAGGAACGCATTTCCTTCTTCTGCTGTTGTGGGGCATTCCTTGGAGGCCGGATCTGCCTCCTGTCCAACAGCGCCACCTTCTCCATGATGCCTCTACAGTCCCCAGGGAAGAAATGGCAGGGGTTGTACTCTAGGGTCTCCTGGACACTGCAGCTGCCCAGCATGATTCAGAGAATCAGAGTGGACCCCATGATTCAGAGTGGGAATGATTATGGGCTTTCCCCCAATTCAACCATCAGGGAAGGTCGATTTGATTCCCCAATTGTTCCTGATGTAGATCTTCATTCACCCTCTTTTTTTTTGATTAAGATCTTTACTTCCTCTCTGGTTCTTGGTGTAGATCTTCACTCTTCTCTTCTTCCCTGGCAGGAGGGACGCCATTTTGTGGTTTGCCTCAGGTGCCAAAATGTCTCAGGCTGGTCCTGCGATAAGGCAATTTTCTCTCCTCTGTTCCGAACTGAGTATATTTGTGTATACCCATGACTGAAGAGTCTTGTGTAGGTAGCGGTGACTGATACCCATTGGGGCTGGTAGGGTGGAAGGCAAGGAGATCAACAGTACGCACAGCCAGAGCCAATGGCAGCCAGAGCCAGCTCATTCTAGTTTTGTCCCTATCCTCCATGCCGAGTTGTGTAAGTGCAATACCATGACTAAGAAGGAGGGAGGTGACAATCCGTGGACTGCTTGCAAGGAAGAAGGCAGACAGGTAGGGGCTGATAGAAGGCAGATGGACATTGAGTGGGAAAGTGCCATCGTCACCCTCATGGACCAGCCTCCACTGTGTGTGTGTGTATAACCAAAGGGTATCCAAGTACTTTTTAAAGCTAATAACCTATAAACTCATTAGTTTTCCCTTAAACCTATTTATATAAAAGACCTTTAACCTGTTTTTCCTGTGTGCCCTGTCCTCAGAACCTGATTTATGAAACTCTGAAACACATACAAAGATTGCAATCTAGGAGTAGGGAGCCAGCCCACATGGCCAATGGTCGAGGACGATGGAAGCTGTGATTCAGCAGCACCCAGAGGGCCACAGGCTCCCCATCCTAAAGTTAAGACATAGATTAAAAACGATCATTTTTTTACTGCACAGTTCTATAAAATGCACTGGGCCCCCCAATCCTGGGTGCAACCTGGTGCCTCTGTGGGAGAGTCATGCTGAGGTCACCCAAAGCTTGTAACCAGCCCCACTTGATATGAGATTATCAGCAACTGGCTATCTCTGAGGAAGTCCAAACATCTTTTATTCACTTAGAGAAGTCCTCAAGACAACATTTTGGGAATCGTTGCCTTAAAGGATCAGGGAACATATCTGAAAATGATATTTTATTTGCATAGGCTTTTAACATAATTACTTAAAACTCTTTCATAAAATGAAAGTCAGAACTGAAATACATGGGCTGTACACCTGACACAGGAGAGATGGCTGCCCATTCCCAGTTCTGCATTGAAATATTTCCAGCAGCTCATTCAGGTGAAAATTAAATCCTCTGTAGTGTTTGCAAGGTACATCTAGAGAGTTCTGTTAAGATCGACTAATTAATTAGTTAATTAGCTCTTTGAAGAAGGTATTACCTCAAAAAGTGCTATAGGCTAAAGTTAGAACAACTTGAGTCTTCATTTTTTTTTTAGCTTTCATTAAGGATTTCTAAATGTATTGTCTGCACCAAGCTAAATCACCAAATTGACTGAGCATTATACCCATGCGATCTGCTCCACAACTAATTGAACATGACCTTTAATGCATAAGCCTTAGAAACTTGGTATTTAGAACCTTAAAGTGCTTCTTCCAGTAGAGCAGCTTCTCCCCTCACACTTTCATTTAGGAAGAAAACCCATCATAACCACGGATATAATAGGAGATGACACATTTCTCCATATCAACCTGCCAGAAGTCACATCCACACCATACATTTAAAGCATACTTCACTCACATGGCTTCCCTCAAAGAATGCTGGGAATTGTAGATTGTTAATGGTGCTGGAAACTGTAGCTCTGTGATGAGTAAATTACAGTTCTTGGGATTCTTTGAGGAAGCAACTCACCAAAATTCCAGTGTCTCTTTCCACACTACCTTCTTTGAAAATACTGAACTCTAGAATGGAAATATTCAACATGGTGCTCTGCAGATGCTGGACTCCAGTTCTCATCATTCCTGACCTTTGACCTTGCTAGGTAGGCCTGATGGCAGATGGAATCCAACAACACCTGAAGGGCACCTCCTCCTCTAGAAAATATTTATGTTTCATCTATTAAGATGGCTGCTTTTTAAAAGCATCTATCAATCTTTAGCTTGAATGCTTTTAAAACTCTGTACATAAACTAGTTGAATTCATTTTAGGCTTTAGGAAGTAAATCTTCAGATCTTTAAAAATGTATAATAGGCATACTTCTTTTTTCCAGTAAAAATTCTTTAAAGAGCATCTGATAGGGCTATGACAAAGATTTGAGATTTGAAAGGGAAAGGTTTCTAATAGTGAATGTCACCCACAAAAGCACAGAAGATTGCTAAAAGAATGGTAAGCATCTAAAGGTCACCTATAATAATAGATAATAGCTTTATTTATATAGCACATGCCTGCACAAGGGGCTGGACGCTGTACATCAAAACAATATAATCAGGTTCAATAAAACTGCATTAACATTTTAAAACTTTTTTTATAAAAAAAAGCAAGAACACACTGAAGGGAAAAATACATGGAAGCTACAATCCTGCAGCCCATCAGTTGGCCACTGACAGGTTGTAGAATTTTGCAGAAGGGTTGTTCCACCAGTAGAGAGAAGCACCAAAGATTGCTAAAAGAAGATAGCACTTGTGGCCCCAGATTGCCCCTGACATTTCATGCTAAAACAGTGGAAACCTCCTCTGGCAGAGTTTCTGTGGCTGTATAGGGTAGAAAAAGAGGCATATACAATTCCATCTAGCTTGGTATTGTTAACAATCATTGGCAGCATCTTCCAGCTCTACCGGGAGATGTTGGGGATTGAATCGGGGATCTTCTGCATGCAAACCAGATTCTCTACCACTAAGCTATGGGCCTCGCCCAAGATCCAAAGACCTCAAACATGCTCCAAGATAGGCCAAACATAAAAATACAAAATGCCAGTCCCGGAGTTGGCAAAGTTATTTTCACTCTCATTAGTATTCATGGGATAGATTTCTTTTTAAAAGGCCAAATGGGAAAATTAAAAAATGGATCCCCTAATGTTTTCGCCTGGCCAGCATTTAGCTGGCAAGGTTGAAGAACGGGCAATTTCACCACCATGCAATTTCTCACCACCTTCGCAAGTGGTTCTGATTAGCTGAAATTCTAATTCCACTTACCTGAGAGTAAACCCCACTGAATTCTGTGGGAGTGATGTGTATAGGATTGCATTGTGAGGGAAACTAACAGGTTCTTTGAAAGCCCCTCCAATGGCTCTTCTTCTTCTTCTTTAGAATTAAAGCTGAAAAAACAGAAATGGACTTCTGGAAAGGTCCACTAAGAGGTTCAGCACACCAAAGGGCTGATAACTGGCCTAGACACTCTGGCAAGCAAGGCAGGTCAAGTGAGGTGCCTTCTTTTCCTTGGATGCATATGTAAGAGAAGCAAGGTGGGGAGATCTCATAATTTTGCTTTGAAAAAGTATTCTTGGAAATTTCTAAATGAATACACTTCCATACTAAACATAAACAAATCTCTTCACACAGAAAACTACATGTGGATGAGGAGAAGGCTTCAAGGCTAGCCTTCTCCCTGAAATCTTCGCTTTATTTGTTTTTGTAAATTCCACATTACATTCCCCCCTCCAGAGTGGTATGGTTCAGATCCAGGTTTATCATATTTGTCAGAACAGCACCTTAGGCTGCAATGCTATACAGTCAAACCTTGATTCTTAAACGGCTCCACTTTCGAACGTTTCGGCTCCCGAACGCCAAAAACCCGGAAGTATATGCTCCGGTTTTCGAACGTCCCTCGGAACTTGAACGCTTGACATGGCTTCTGCTTGAGTGCAAGAAGCTCCTGCAACCGATCAGAAGCCACGTCTCAGTTGTCGAACGTTTCGGAAGTCAAACTGTCTTCTGGAACAAATTAAGTCTGACAACCGAGTTTTGACTGTACTCACTTACCTGGGAGTAAGTTCCTTGGCCCTTAGCTTCTGAGTAGACATGCACATAATTGCACTGCTGGTCTTAAAGCTGCAAAATGAAATAAGAGTGGAAAGGTTCAAGTCAGCATTATAGTTGTGTGGGTGGGTGGAAAGAAATTTCAATTGACGGCACTAATGTGTCCGTTACCAATCAAAATAGGATTCACACAGCTATATCCTCAAAGATTGGAAACAAAAAACACACAAGCACACACACAACCCAACACACCAACTTACTGATGATGTGTGGCTGTGAGAGCAGGAGGGTACAGGAAGAAAATGACACTTCATTTCCCCACTCTGTGCTGCTTGAATAATCGCCTTGTATTTACAGAGAAAGTGTGACAACTTCCTTTAATGTTTGATTTTTAGGACTGGCTTCTATTAGTTTTGTTTTTGGAGAATGCATGCGGGTGGGGGGTGGGGGGAGGTGGGAAATGAAGGCTATGAAGGGGGAAATGGTGGGAGGAGGAAAGGATTAGCATGGTCTTCATAAACAATAAAAACCTGAATCTTGATGGCTTAAAACTCCAGCTAATCCTAGCAAGTTGTGAGCAGTGCAGGGAGATAATTTGAAATGTAAATGTGACATTCTCCTCCATGGTAAATTAACAAGACATGACTGCAGGCTCTCCTTGTCGCTGCTGTCACATTCAAAGAGTCACTCGCCATCCTCCTCTCATCTAATGCTATGACAATAGACAATCACCAGGAGCCTTCTTCAAATAAATATCAAATCAAGCCTTTTCCTCTATAGAGGAGTGACATATGCACTGAATTATCTTTTATTCATGCTTCTCAGAATCATGTTTCTATAAACACTGCATTACAGGATGATGCAATGGGAACAGCTTGCCTTCCTCCTCCTCCTAGAAAGGAATGAATTCAGTACCAACGGGGGACAAGTCCCCCCCCCCACTGCCCCGCTTGCCTCTCACAGAGCAACACAAGATCCATTTCAGAACACGGAGGCAATGATGCTGTTTTATTAAACCAATTCACATTCTGAACAAAACAGCCATTGATCTCATTCTCTGATTCACCTTGGATTATTACAGATGTAAAGCAAGGAGCCACTTCAGAAGGAAGGAAACACAATGAGGCTCGCGCTATGCTCCTAAACCATGTACAGGAGCTTGATTATTCTTTTTTAGGAGCCTCTTCTCTCCTTAGTACAATTGCTGTTTTTTTCTTTTTCTTTACCTGAAACATGACATTTGTTCCAGCAAAACAATTGTTTGAATCTTGCTACAGGAGAAAAGACTGTTCCTTTTGTTTTTCCTCTTTGAAGAAAGGTGATATACACGAAAGTCCAGATGAAGCCAAGGGGAAAATAGCAACTGCAGAAAGTTCTTCCCAAAATCCTTGTGGCCATTGTTTCCAGGGAAGGAGGGAGCCTTGCTTGTGTTCATTGCTTTTTAAAGAGCTGCATAAATGCACTCACAGACTTACGATGTGTGGAGGCAAACACATCTTTTTTAAAAAAGGAAAAAGTAACTCCTCCAAGGTGTCATACCGGTAATTTTTGGAGCAAGGGAATATGTCCCTTGCCCTGATCCAGTGAGTTCCCATGACAGATGGATCACTAATACAGAGAAATCTTAAAATTAATAGAGGCACATTTTTCATGTCAGTTTAGAGTAAGCATACATCTAATGGTAAAATGTGCTTCCCTAACTATGTACTGACAGCATCCTGTATGCATCTGATGGGCCACTGTTGAAGACAGATTGCTAACACCAAAGATGCTTCAACAAGTTTCTTTGTTCCTCCCATCAACCTTTAAAACACAAGGCGTGGTCCATTCACCAACAAGATTCTCTCACTGGACTTTTGCTTGGGTCCAACATAAATTATTGTCAGTTACAGGTAGGTAGCCGTGTAAGGGTCTGGTGACTTCTGTTTTAGTGTATCTGAAGAAGTGTGCATACACACGAAAGCTAATACCAAAAACAAACTTAGTTGGTCTCTAAGGTGCCACTGAAAGGAATTTTTTTTATAAATTATTGTCATAAGCCAGAGATTGCCAACATGTCATTCATGGGCATCTATGCACCCAAAAAGTCCTTCCTAAGCACCAACAATGTCCCCTTCCCCACTAAAATCAGGCTTGAAGAAAGCATTCTATTGCAGCTAGGGATGAACTAAACCTGCAATTTCAGTTTGCCAAGTTTGCCAGTCATTCCAGGCATTTCCTCAAAGTTTAATTCAGTTCTCCACAGTTTCACAACAAAAATCATGATGACGATTTGTCAAGATTCTTGCGTTAATTTTTCATAAGAAACATGTCTCTTTATTTGGCTAATAAACACATTTTTTCAAAGTAGTTTTCTATAATATAACGTATTTTTATATGTTATTTTCATCAATATATGCATTTTTCAGCAACCTTTACCTCAGTATATGCATTTTTGCACACATTTCTTGGCTGGAGAACGGTACTGCAAAATTCTAAAAAAGAAAAGAAAAGTGAGTTTTGAAGGTTGGCTGTGTTTCAGTTCATGTATTGTTTTGAAAAGCACAGATTTGGTAAGTTCGCCTTTAAATGTGAACTTTAAAAGTTGTCTCCCCCATCAGAGGTGCTGACTTGGCACCCAGATTGTGGGTACCCAGCAGCGTGTGCAACATGATGTGACATCATGATGTTGTGTTGTGTCACGTCGTGAACATGCTGCTCGGTCTCATCGAGGGGCCCTGTTTCAGATCTCAGTGGGTGAGTAGGGTAATATGGATGCAAGTGGTCCAGCAAACAGATTTGGCCCAAATACCTGAAGGCATTCAAGGTTAAAGCCAGCACTTTAAAATGGGACCAGAAATGCACTGGAAGAAGCCAGTGTAATGGGTAAAACAAAGTTGTTCCTAAAACTAAATTTAAAAAAATCCTTCCAGTTGCACCTTAGAGACCAACTAAGTTTGTTTTTGGTATGAGCTTTTGTGTGCATGCATACTTTTTCAGATAAGTGTGCATGCACACAAAAGCTCATACCAACAACAAACTTAGTTGGTCTCTAAGGTGCTACTGGAAGGATTTTTTTTTATTTTGTTTTGACTATGGCAGACCAACACAGCTACCTACCTGTTCCTAAAACTGAGAGCCTCACTGTCATCAGGATACTAGTGGCTGTGTCCTGAACCAGCTGTACTTTCCAATTCACCTTTAAAGCCAGCCCCACATAGAGTGCATCACAGCAGTGAATTCTGGGTGTGACCAGGGCATGGATGACTGTAGTTATACCAGGCCACAATTGCCATATCAGCCAAGGCATACAGAGCACATCACCGCCGGCTACCGACGCCAGGAGTATGTTAAGCAGTACTGTTCTGACAGAAGTTGACATTGCTCAAAACCTAACACAAAAGAAATGCAGACAGGAACAGTAAATAGCATTTTCCTAGACACAGTTGGAACATGAAAACTAGGGAGAACATAGTCAGGCAGGGTTTTAAAATTTGATAGGTATTTCATCCTTGGTGCTCACTTGATGCATTCCCTGTAGCTGATTTGCTGCTCTGTTTACACATCAGACTTTCAGAGATTACTTTTTCCAAGAGCAAGAGGCAGCTTACAGTAGGATTGATGCAGGCAGGGGGTGGAGGGAGGAAGAGGAAAATATAATGGCCTGGTAACATGACAAACATTGCTAGGGAAAAAAGCCAATTTTAAAGTCAACGGAAGATGAAATTTAATAAATATTGAAGTGTAGTGAGTGCAAGAAGTGTAGAGATATTTTCAGTGCAACAATGGAGTATTTAAATACAGTAGTTTGCTACTACAACTGGGGAAGTAGTTTACACCCTACAACTGGGGAAGGGCATAGCTCAGGGCTATTTTGCAGGCAGAAGGTCTCTCCACATAGACCTGGGAGTATTCCCTGTCTGGAACCCTGGAAAGCTGCTGCCAGTCAGTGCAGATAATACTGAGTTGGATGCACTAGTGGTCCGACTCAGTATAAGAGAGCTTTTTGTGTTGCTACTACTGTTATGCCCCTAACATCTTCAGTAGAGACTCCAACAGAAGCCTGGCTATGCCAATACTAATTAATTCTGGTGATAAGTTGCCTCTTAATGGGAATAATCAATGGCAGAAAGTGGTATGAGTGAACAGACCAGGCTACAAAAAGTAATGTGTGAGCAGGTATGCATCCTAGTGACCTATTTCCAAGCACAAAATACATGCAGAGCCCCTTACAGGCATCCTTTTTATTGCACAGGATTGGTGCACATGGTGCTACTAGGGCAATCCCACTTTCAATCATTTTTGTGCTTGCAAGTATTTTTGGGGGGGAATGCGCATCACACTGCTTCATTTGCAACCAGTGAATCTTCTGTAACTTCCTGCTGAAATACTGTAGCTGTTTATGCCACAAATATTACGGTTTATATTTGTCCAACTTCTGTTTCACTAGAGCACCTCCAGACAGCAGTAATGTGATAGCATTGGAGACACATCACATAACAAACTAAAGCAGAATGAATTCTTCACTAATGCAGTCTGGTGAGGCCCAGAGTGCCCTTTCTGAATGCTGATGACATAAGCAACTATTTTATATTAACTCAGACCATCTAATTCATTACTGTCTACCATGATCTCTGCAACTGATATCCTTCAGTGACGAAACCTGTAGTTTAGGTTTGAAAAATCATGTGCGCTACACGGGAATATGGCCAGACCCTTATGAGGCTGCTGCTTGACTGCCATTTATAAACCATGCCATCTGCTCATGCAACATGTCTCTGTAAAACAGGCTTGGGGAACCTGTGGCCCCTCCAAGCACTGCTGTATTACAGCTACCATCCTCCTTGACCATTGGCCATGCTGGTTGGGGCTGACAAGAGTTGGAGTCCATCAACTGGGGAACTACAAGCTTCCTATTTCTGATGTAGAATGAATACATGAATGTGGATCGGAAATGTATGCTGGTTTTGGTCTGTCCTCCATATCTTCATACTTACTTCTTTGTAGAGCATGTTCACATACAAAGTGTGTGTGTGTGTGTGTGTGTGTGTGTGTGTGTGTGTGTATAGAGAGAGAGGGGGGGAGGGAGGGAGAGAGAGAGAGAGAGTTTATAGCACAGCACTCATAATTTTTCCAAATTGCTGAATTGGTGCCATATTTTTAAATAACACCTGTGTTAAACATGTGTGGATGAGGACATGTGGTATGACTTCGCTCATATACTGCATCAGATCATTTCAGACAGGGGTCCCCCCTCCATGCCTAGCTGAAGACATCAGGAAATGAAGCTGATCATAAGAAAGAATCAACCCAGAGTGAAAAGTCTGGTACAATCAGAAGGAATGTAACTCATGTTTTCCTGTTTCCTAAAGATCCACAATAGTATCACTTGATGCTGAATTTCAAAAGAAAACTGTGCAATGTCCAGATAATAATAATCCATATAGTCATATCAACTGTACAGAAATGATGCACTGTGTGCATGTGTGTGTGTGTGTGTGTGTGTGTGTGTGTGTGTGTTTACATCATGCCCAAATGAACCTGTGTGGTGGAAGTAATGGGTGTGTTATTTGATCAGGGCTAACCGCAAGGTTGCACTAATAGTGAAGTAAGAAATTCATTAGCTACACTCAGGAAGGTTTCAGACGCATCATTTATTCAGCATTTGAAGAGACCATCATGCACATCAAGGCAGACTTTCAGTCAGTTTTATGATTCTATTTTTCCTCGTAGAACATTTATCTCAAATTTATCTCCATGCTATATTTCATGCAGCACACAAATTGATGAACCCATCTCAGAATATCAAGGGTCCATTTTCATCATCCTTTACAGAGCTTTAATATTGATACGATTTCATTCAATCCATCTCCCTTCAAGCTCCCACCACCAACCCGCCCCCAAAGTATGAAGATTAAATGACAGATTTAGTGACCACTGGGCAAAACAATTGATTTGATTTGACAACCATATGTCAATAAAATGTAATACTATCAATATATCTTGCCTTTGACAGTTGGGAAGAAATATGTTTAATATTATGGCACATTCTTATGGAGTGATTTAGCACATACAAGATCACTGTGTCTCTGTGAGTTGTATCAAGAGCAACAAAAGAGAGAGGATAGGCAACCTTTCCTAAACATGTATCTTTACAACAATAGTCTTCAACCTTTCAAGATTCATGATCCATAATTATTCCCAACTTGTAATGAGAGATCCATCCATTTATTTCTGTTTGCCTGTCTACTCCTATTTGTTTTCCTTCTCTATTTTTTTTTTTTAAACACTTAATGGGGGGAAGTCATTGGTACAACTTAGGGAGTTGATATACAACCTGAAGTTGAAGATGATTGGCTAAAATGGCATAGGGTTGTATCCAATTAAGACATTGAAATTAATCAGCCTAAATTAGTCATTCTTGTTAATTTCAACAAGTTTACTCAGAGTAGGAATAACATTGAATGCAACCCATAAAGATCAAATCTTTATATCCCTAAATAATGCTTTAATATCTATATCTATCTATATCTATATATCTATATCTATATATCTATCTCTATATCTCTATATCTATATATCTCTATCATCTATCTATCTATCTATCTATCTATCTATCTATCTATCTATCTATCTATCTATCTATCATCTATCTATAAGGTAAAGGTACCCCTGACCGTTAGGTACAGTCGCGGACAACTCTGGGGTTGTGCCCTCATCTCTTTCTATAGGCCGAGAGAGCCGGCGTTTGTCCACAGACAGCTTCCAGGTCATGTGGCCAGCATGACTAAGCCGCTTCTGGCGAACCAGAGCAGCACACGGAAACGCCATTTACCTTCCCGCCGGAGCGGTACCTATTTATCTACTTGCACTTTGACGTGCATTCGAACTGCTAGGTTGGCAGCAGCTGGGACCGAGCAATGGGAGCTCACCCCGTCGCGGGGATTCAAACTGCCAACCTTCCGATCGGCAAGCCCTAGGCTCTGTGGTTTAGACTACAGCGCCACCCGCATCCATATATATATATATATATATATATATATATATATATATATACTGTATATATATATATATATATATATATATATATATATATATATATATACACATACATACACATATATACGTATATGTATATGTATATGCAAATCACTACATGGGATTCACTAGGGTTTACTCCCACAGGCACATTGTTATAGGATTGCAGCCTAAATTCGTGAGTGCAATCCAGCACAATCCTAATCATGCCTGCTCAGAAGTGAGTTGTATTGAATCCAATGGGTCTTACTCCTAGGTACAGGGATTAAGACTGCAGCCCAAATTAGGATATTTATCCCCACATGCATTCGAAGGCACATCCAGCCAGCCAATTCTGTGGGTGCTTGGATTAATAGCAGAGGATTGCTTCTGCATGTGAATTTATCGTGTTAGTTCAGGGCATGTAGTACTGCAGTCTCTATCCATTTCAGTGAAACCAGTGTGGATGTTCCAGTGAAATAAATGGCTATTCTGCAGCAGTGGTGATTGGTAGATTGCATGACCCACCTGTTACTCTTCCTAACTCCGTTCATGCAAAGTGTGCAATCTTTGGCTGGCTTCTGAATAACTTCAATCAATTAATATTGATTTTTGTACGCATTTATAAAGAGCTGTAACAGAAATGGGAGTAAAAAAGGAAAGACTAAAGGTCAGTGACTACGAGTTTAAACCAAGGCAATTAACCAAGTCAAAATCTCTTTTCAGTCAATTAACTGTCTGCCATTTAATTGATTGATCAATGAAGTAGCTGGTTAAGGTAAATCTTAGAATATCCCAAACCAAATGACATATTGTAGACATACTACAAATATGCCTGCAGGTTTTTAAATTCAGTTCTGTTTTTGAAGTTTTAACTCATTTTTATTCATATTGCATTGGGCCTCATACAGACTACTGCGATTCAGCAAGTACACCAACGGTTGAAGTTAGTTAGTTAATACAACAGTTTCTTTCCAATTATAGCAGCACATATTTGCAATGCTTGAGAATGCCAGCACATTGTCCGAATCAAGGGAGGAGTATAGATGTTTTATGAACTTCACATGAGTGCATGCAATTATTGTATGCTGGAGTTGACAGGCTAAACTGGGAGAAAGGGTCAAAGAGCTACCTGGCAGATACCCGGCGACTACATGCAGAAAAAAATTCACCCTACGGTTGCCAGATTTGATGGGAAAGGTGAAGTAATGGGGACACAAATTGGTGGAAGGAATGGTACATAGTTGGCAATGGGGGAAGGATAATGAGGCTTGAGGAAAAGGCAGCCCTCTATTGTTCTGTTAAAGAAATACACTATGGAGCTCAGGGAAGTGGATCTCAAAGGGAAGATGTCTGGGAATAATCTGAACATAAAATACCTCCCCTGGATAGGACCAAAGACATATCTAGTCTGTTCCCACAGTGGCCAATCAGATCCCCAGGGGAGACCTGCAGGCAGGACCTCTCCATCCTGCTATTCCCAGTGACTGATATTCATAATTTTTCATCACCATATTATTTTTTGTACCCCACCCATCTATTTGGGGCAGCTTCAAAGGCACACTGCTTCTGACAGGAAGAACACAACCATCACCATGGTTAGTAGCTACTTATCTTCCATGAATTTCTCTTTTAAAACCACCCAAGTTGGTACTATATGGTACTAATTATGGCAGTTTGGGGATGTTAAATTGTTGGTAGGCCTGTGACAATGCAACACTATGCAACAGTGTTTCTGCTTATCTGGAATCTTCAGCATGCCGACTTCTTGGTTATCTCTTGGGCTGCATCCTCTTGCATACTTGCATAGAAGTAAGTCCTATTAAATTAGTGGGATTTGCTTCCAAGTAAGCAGACATATCATCATGCTGTTAGTTGCACTTCCTTAGGAGCACAGAAATCCAGAGTTTATCTAGGGGATATGGAATATATTCAGTTAGGGTTGCCATATGTCCAGATTTTCCCAGATATATCCAGAATACTGCAGTCGGCACAGTGTCCGGGCAAAAATCAGGAAAAAATGTCCAGGAAAATCCATACGTATGGTAGGCCATGTCGGCAGTGCCGTTTTCCCATAAAAATACTGAAAAAAAGCACAACAACTTTGGCCCAAAAGTTTGAAATATGGCAACCCTATTCAGTCCTGCTGCTTAAATGCATCTGCCTGTTGAGTCCCTACTAAAGCAGGCTGGTAGATGATTGTGGTATCCTGTGTCTGGTGGTGTCTGTTGAATTTATCGGAAGAGGGTTTAAACTCTTACAATGCAAATAATTGCATTATAAATTCCCATGGGGGAAAAGTGTATCCCTGACTCAAGCTGGAGATCAGCTTATGCCTTGAAGCATAGGGACTGGTAGACCTTGTAATTTTATCCTGTCTAGTGTAACTGCAGATGTTTTTCTTACAGAATTCATATGTGTCTAATCCCCCTTTTTCCTGAAACTTGCTAAGCTATTTGCCTCAATAATTCACTTTTCGTTTTCTTGAGGTTTTGATATAGGTGACGATTTGTAATATTCAGAATAGTTTCCAAAGCCCAGCTTCTTGGTTCTTCAAAATTCACAAAGAACTCTGCCTCAAGGATATTAGTCATGGGTTCTTGGAAGTGTTGTGATTATACATAATAAAATGAGGACATTAAGCAGCGTCTGAAGTTTGGCAGTGTGTCTACTGTATAATACAGTGCCTTGTTTACAAGGTAATACAAATGAATAAACATCTATTAACAAAATTAATGATGAACAATTGCCGTAATCTAACTTTGCTTAGAAAACACCTCCTGTAAATGAATTGGGTTAATAGCAGCCTTCTGATTGGGTTTATCTTGTAAACAAGACAATGAACTATGTATACAAATTCACTCTAGGAACACTAAGACTGTAAAACATAAACTGGGAAATGCAAATTGAGGGAAAGTTATGAGGAGCAGATATAATTAAAAGTGTGTGTCACTGCAGTTCTGCGCAATGCATCACATGGTGTTTAGAAACCTCTGCAATAAACTCTATAATAGAGGAAGGAGTTTCAGGCTAAAAGAAACTGGAGAGAAGAGCTCATGTTTTGAGCCAGCCTTCCCCAACCTGGTGCCCTTAGACCTAGCCAGCATGGGTGAAAGATGGCTCCAAACACAAGGTTGCAACAGGTTTTTCCTCCTGGGTGTGCCACCTAACCAACTTCTTCTGTCACTGATGCCCTGTCAATTCTTTCCATATTATTCCTCCCCCCCCCCCATCATTGCTATTTTCATGGCTGTAGCCCTGTTCATTCATTCACTCCCCATGCAGTTAGTCTCATGTGAGGGGGAGAATGGGGGTGGGCTCCCGTTGCTGGTTCTGAGCACAGCAGCAACCACCACTCCTGTGCTTCCCAGCAACTGCCTTCAACCATGGAGACAAAACATAACTATCATGGCTAGAAGCTATTGATAGCTTTATCCTCCATGAATCCCAAACACATGAAGGGGCCTTTGGGAATTTGAGGGCTAGCCCCACTCCCCTGACACCATCCTGCACTCCAGCCATGCATCCCAGATAGTGTTCAGGTTTATGTTTGGTTTTATGATGCTTTTTGGTTGTTTTATTCTCTGTCCGGTTTATTTTCATGTGCACCCCTTGGAAATGCTAATGCTTAATCTGTATATAAATTTCTGATATTATTTAAATAAATGGCTCTACTTTTTACGCCCATATGTCCCTGATTGACACTAAAAGATGTAGGCATACTTAGAAGAGCTGCTCTTTGGACCAATGGTAATAATAATAATAATAATAATAATAATAATAATAATAATAATAATAATTTATTATTTATACCCCGCCCATCTGGCTGGGTCTCCCCAGCCACTCTGGGCGGCTTCCAGCAAATATTAAAATACATTAACATGTTACAGATTAAAAACTTTGATTGGCCATGCTTTGATTGGCCAGTATGCCTGTATGTGTACCATAATTAAGGGTTGTGTCATGCCCTAAAACCCCTTCATATGTTTGGTGCCCATGAGCACTGAAACCTAAGTAGGGGTTCTACAAAATGCTTGTATCTGTACATGTGGCAATGAGCAAATACAATTCCATTCTATGGAACCTTTCCTTGTGAGAAATTGAAAATATTATAGTGAAGTAGGAAGAAGAGGAAAAACTACTAGTCTTTTCTTCCCGTTTCTAAGAACGTTTCCTTGATGACATTTATTTCTGTAGCAAATGTTTTTTTGTGTACCTTTTGTCAAGAAAATGGAAAATATATCTTAATGAAGCTGTTTACTATCAAAAGCACTCGGGATTAGTGATAAATCTGCCTTAAGCTTTCAAAGGAAAATGGGGGGTGGGGGGGATGGAAGCTGTACAAAGTCTCCATACACAGTCATCTTAAAAAGCCGGGAATTATATTTGTAAAATCCCATTATTAATATCTTCACCATAATCGTTGCTTTTGTACAAAGAATGTAGCAATGTGTTATCTTCTACAGGACTTGGCGCATGCCTTTGGCACCTGGGTGCATGTTGCTTGCCACTCTTTTTATTTATTCCTGGCAGTGTAATATTTAAAGAGGAATATTGTTATAAAGGATTATCCACATAAAATAATTCAGCCGTGTTACTGCTCCAGATCTGAAGCCTGATTTATCAACGGCTATTACCTATTAGCCTCAAAAATACAACTTACGTTGGAGGCCAAACAACAGAGAAGCACAGTGGTTCAAGCACTGCTTATCAGTTTTGCAGAGGCTTCTGTCCACCTGCATTGGAAACAGACTGTCAGACGAGATGGAAATTTGGTCTGAAAAAGCACAGTAATTCTTATTAATTAGCAGTAGCAGAGAGTATGTTGGGGCAGTGGTGCTCACCTGACCTCCTGACAGCTGTGTTGCTACTGCATATTGGCAAGGAGGAGGAGGAGGAGCCAGGCAGTGGGGAGGTCAGCGCAGTGCAAACACAGCAGCAGAGCCAATCGTGCACCGCTGCAGGTGTTGTTGTTTTTACTCCACTAACCTCCCCACCACCTTTCCTCTCCCCCTTCTCTTCCCAGTAAGCAGCAATGACTCCATGACTAGGAGGTCAGGTATGTGCTGCCAACCCACTATTGGTAATTCATCAGCCCAATAGAATATCTCACAACTCCTACGTCTTCAGAACAATATTAGCATGTATTCCGAAAGGGCAGATGTCAGTAATAGTTGGGAGACTAAAAGGTTAGTTGTATAGAAGGAAGACCTGCAGCCAAACATTGCAGTGAGAAGCACTCTTGTACAGTATTCCAACTCACTCAGTGCTCCCTCCACCAAGTTTTGCATATTCCCTGGCTCCAATGGTGAGTTAGCATTCCATAGCCATTGAGCATGCTCAGTCCTCATTGTGCTGTTATTTAAATAGGTGCGTGGGGAGCAGTGGCATAAGAAGGGTGGGGCATTGGGGGCCCTGGACCCCAGGTTCCAGCCTGGGGGGGTGACACTCTGCGCCACCCCACCCCCCACGAGTGCGACTCCCCAGCCGCCGCCCGGCAGCCTCACTGCTCGAGCAGCTGCCACACGGAAGGGCTGCCAAGCCGCCCGCGAGCGGCCCCCCATCCACATGGCTACCTGCACCTGGCGCAAGCAGCCGCACAGATGGGGGGCCGCCCACGAGTGGCCCGGCAGCCCGCGCTCCAAAGCGCATGCGTCACGACGCATGCATCGTGATGTCACGACGCTGTTGTAGGAATTTTAGGTATTTTATTTATATATATATTAATTCTTAGTGTGCCAAGCAAAACAAGGCCTCATGTCTGAAGCACAGTCCTGAAACCATTTTGACCCCTGACACAATTTTGACTCCTAGCTGGCCAGGTATCAGATGGCCCAATTGACTTACAAAGGACAGTAGTTAGTCTGCATATGCCATGCCCTGCCAAGGCAGGGAACCTTTTGTTCTCCAGAAATGTTTGTCTGGGAGGGGTCGAGGAGGGATGACCAGGTGTTTCTCTGCAAGGGAGTGAGAAAAAACCTTTCCATTGTCTCAGAAATAAACTAATCACAATCTCAAAAGGAATGGCCAGGCTGCCCAGGAAGGGCAATCAGATAAGACATTATCACATGAAGTGGCAGACAGGAGGTAAACAGTGCATTCAAGATTTCTGCTGAACACCGCCTTTTCCTATGATGTAGCTGTGATGTATCTGAGGGGTGGTCCTGGGTTACACCCCTTTTAGTGATGTATGTATGATGTATAGGGGGTTGGTCTTGAGGGGAAAGGGGGGGAATTTCAAAGTCTATATAGGAGCTGGCACGCCATTGTTCTGGGTTCTTCTTCGCATCGTACCTGTTACGTTGGGGGGAACCTCTGTTGCAACAGATTCAATAAATGGGAAGCTGTGCTTTGCTTTTGATAACTCTGGTGTGGTCTCTGTCTGTGGCACAAGGGGAAAAGCTCTAAAATTCCAGCTCTTCCCAGGGAGAAAAATCCGGACTCCCCCTTGGGAAAACCGGACCCAACTTTATGCCTTTCCTAGTGAATTTTGCTTATAACATTTGGCGACCACGAAGGGACCCAAGTTTTCCAGCGATCTTTGGGGTCTGGGCATAGGGGGCCTGGTGCACACCCAGCCATTTGCAAGGGAGGGCATCCCTCTGCCTCAGGAACCAGGATCTCTGGCAGTAATTGGGAGTCCCAGCGGGACACACCAGAGCAAAGCAAACCCCGGGAAGGAAGTTTTCTTTTTCTTTTTTGTTTTGTTTTGTGGTTTTGTTTGTTTGTTTGTTTGTTTTGGGTTTTTTTACAGGTTAAAGAAATCCCGGATAGCAATCCCAGAGGGCGTGAAGTGAGTATAAGGAATTTTGGGGACACAGTGAAGGGTGGGTAAGTGACCGCAGCAACGAAAAATTCTTGTCTGTTCTATCCCTTTTCTATCTCTTGGACCTTGGTTAGCAGCATAGCTGTAAGGCAAAATTATAAAGTAGAACCAAGGTCCTGGGTACAGTGCTTCACGTTACAACGTGCCCGCCGGGAGGCAACTGGCCCTTCGACACCCTGACAGCTCTTGTCACCCCTGCTGCATTTCTCTTTAACCCTTTAAGGCGTAGCCGCAAACCGCCTCATGGAGACCTTAATTGGACATGACCCATGAGAATGGGAACGCAAGGGCGCCTTTCCCTTTCACAACTCTATCTGGACTTACCGCTTGGCATTGCACACGCAAGCGTCCTAAGGCTGGTGGTCCTTTTCTTTAGTTTGTAAGAGGCAGGAACGTTGCTGTCGGGCCCTCAGCAATCTGATTGACACTAGTAAGGGGGGTTCCGATAGGGACTTGATCGCACCGAGCCACCTAGTAGTAGCGCAGCGAACGGTAGGCAGGGCACAGCGGGGACTGTGCGGGCCCAAGGTCCAGGGTGTTAGTGAGTGTCCAGAATTGGGAGGTTCTACTTTGACCCCGACTGCAGTATAAAAGGCCAATCCGTTAAAAGACATAGGTGCACCCCAATCAAGGAATTCCTTTCCCAGACTCCAGGTCAGAACAAAGCCCACCTGTGGCTTGGTCCTGGCCAGGACTCTGAGTCCAACTCCAATTTGTACTTTTAAATTGGTATGACAGGCTTATAAATAAATAAATAAATAAAAATCGCAATTGGTACAGGATGAAGGAAAAATGAAGGGTTGTAACTTTAAAATGTTTGCTAAAAACTTTGAAATTGTTCTGTAACTTGAGTGAATAAGTTTTGTACTTGAAAAAAAAAAGGGAGGCTAAGAAATGTTTCTCTTTTGTTTAAACCAACTAAAGGATGGGAAATGTGTTTACATGTTACGTTTTGTTTGTTATGTGTGTGAGAGGTTGTTCCTTGTGTAAGGGGTTTGTGTTTAAATTAGCTAAACCACCCACAGAATGCCTTTCTTGAGTGTGCATAGTTTAAACTGCAAGCTTGCTTCAATTTTTAATTTAAGAAAACCATGTTGGACCTGATCAGTCTTAAACATGACAAATATTGAAAAGGGTGGAAGCGATGTGTACATGTTTCCCTATTTTTAAAGAGGCTATAGAAGGCCAATTTTTCTCCAGAGAGTAAAAAGTGTGTGTGTATACTTATTTTTTTTTCCTGCAGTAAGGAGAAGCAGGACAAGAAAGGAAATGGGAGATTGGGAACTTTGAAAATGGCTCATTTAAACTTTGAATTTGTGAACTCACAATGTTCAAGGTCTGCGTAAAAGGAAGGCTGTGCTCTGTACTTAATTTTTCCTGCTGCAAAGTTTTAAAAGTTAAGCACGAGATGCTTTTCAATATAAAATGCAGTATCTGGCTTAAAGTAAAAGGTCCTTTGAGGAATCCTAAAACTGCTTTTAAAATGCTTTCCCACCCCTCTTTGTTCTATCTGAATTTTTTTTCCCTTTCCCATCTTACTTTTTTCTTTCCCATCTTCTTCTATGCTTAAACAGGTAAATCTACTCAGTAAGCTTCCTTTAACAAGGAAACTCCGAAAGGGGGGAAATGTTGTTTTCTAAAGGTACCCCCATCCCACTTTCCTATGTGTGGTCATTTTAATTCATTGGCTCACCAGGCTTTAGGAAAAATTGTTCAATTATTCTCTTTTTAGCTTTTCTAAAATGTACTTCTATCAAATCTATGGCTTTATATTATTGTGGGTGGTTATATCAACTCTTAGTCTTCCTTATAAAAGACTCTCTCCCTATCTAATTTTAGGAAAACTGTATTCACTTGTATCTTCCTGTAAGAAAATTTCTCTAGTAACTTGCACTCTTTAAGGAAATAAACTCTCACTCAAACTATCTTTAGATCTGCTAAAGGGTTCTGTGTAAAGTTACTAATATTCTTTGCTCTTAGTATGCGTATGTGCTTACATGATAGTCTGTGTGCATAAGTATGTGTCTCTCTCTGGTAGTACAAATCTTGTGAACCCTGTATTTCAAGGGGTTGGACTAGGTGACCTCTGGATCCCTTCCAACTCCCAATTTATGGCTATGTGAAAGGTGCAAGCAGTTGGAGAGGTGATTTTAAAAATCTTGATGTGGTGCGGGGTTAACATTCAGCCATGGTTTGCTTTTAGTACAGAAAGATGGAAACACTGGATTTCAGAGTTTATTATAGAGTGATTGTTTCTTTGTTTGTTTGTATTTGTTTCTAAAAAGGAGATTTGTAACTTTGAAATATCTCAGTCTTTACCATTTGTCTATTATTTAAAGTTTAAGCACATAAAAATTCATTATCAAGTAGAATGAGCCTTGACCATTCCTGTACATAAAGGGCAGAAAATCTTTGTCTGCAAAATGGTAAGGCTAAAATGAATTAAAATGTTAGAGAATATGAATTCTGACCCTGTAGCCATTTTCCCATATATAAGGGGGGCAAGGAATTTCTGCCCATGGCTGAATTTGTTAAGAATATTTGACTCCCTGTGCCATTCTTACTCATAAATAAGAGGGTGGGGATTTCCACTAAATGGCCAGAGAAAAGAAAAGAAAAAGATAGCCCACATTTTAATAGAAATCTGTACCCCAAATCCTGTAGATAAAGGAGGCGAGGCATTGGTCCCAATTTCTTTGCCTGGGGTGCAGGTATTTGTGTTTGATGCAGTAAGCATGAGTCATTAAGTGCTGAGACTTCAAGTTGACCAAACTTATATCTCTGGTTTTGGTGGATGTTGAAGTCCTATATAGTTTTAAGATTTATAAGCCTATTTCCTAAGCAACAAGAAACATGAAATAAAATGTGTCAGAAATTGCTTTAAACTGACCAAACCGAAATTTAATTTGACTAATTTATTGCTGATTTTGATAATAGCGTGAACTACTGGGTTTCTGTTTAAAATCTAAATTTATTCTTAAAAAATTCTACTCCTCACACTTCTCTCCCTTCATTCAAATGGTAATTTAACCAACAGATACAATTCTTTCAAATGGTACAATAGATTTCTGAGTCATGAACTCTGTACATGCACAGAGGCTATGTCAAAACGAAAGGGGGTTTTACTAAGAGGTGACAAGGTCACATGCTCTCCACATGGAACTTAAATTCAATCCTTATGTTAACTTGGAATTGAAGGAAAACACCCTTTGTGTCCTTTGCCCCAGGGGCTACTTGAGGAATAACAAAAGAGTTAAGTATTGGGCCATAAAAATAACATGCCAAAATCTTTCCACAGGTAAAATGGGAGGGTAGTGATTTAAATGAATTTTATAACAGGTTTTCTTAAATGCATTTTAGGAACATCTCCTGACAGAGATTTCCACATGAAGCAATTTTCTCTTTCAACAGGATATACAGATCCAAAAGGGCGGAGAAAGAATTTACAGTTGCAAATTCTATCTCCGAAGGGGGGGAAGAGGAATGGGGAAACTGTTCTCTCCAGGTGACAGACTATGCAAAACCAAGATTCCATTGTTCTATCTCAGTGGGTACTCAAGATGTATTATCTCACATTTGCATTGCAAGATTTCCCCCCCACAACTTTTAACAGGATACTTGAGAAGTCTCAAAACGACTTCCCTCTATGACTTTTATGTCTATTTTGTGTGTGACTTTTATGCTTCTCTGTTGGTTACAAATAATTTGCTTTGTTCGCTCTAATATTTCCTATTAACATTCTAGCTGATTTTGCCACATAAAGAAACATTTTTTCTCTTGTTCTTTTATTTGAGATGTTTAAAAGTTGTGCGTTTTAGCATTTATTTTTGGTTCCTCAGGTCATGTTTTTATATTTTGAGGACATGTGCAAAACATGGAATAAGGTCCTTCATTTTATTGCATCTCCAAAATCCATTTTACTATTTTTTGGAGAAATTTATTTAACTGGTGATCTAATTTTTGTATTTTGTTTCCTTTTAATATTTTATCTTTGGAGTAATCTAATTTTTGTTTTCCTTCCTTTTAAAATTTTTATCTTTAAACAGCAGAAGATCACAGAAGTAATTATATAGAAAATTGATAATATTGGCATACGCTTAACTCCAAATTTTATTGTTTGCAGCTTACCAAGAAAAATTCAAGGATATTCTCTAACTGTCTTTAAGTCCCCCAAACCCTGCCCCCTTTCTACAGATGTGTTACTACAGACCCAATGATGGAAAGCCCTCAGCCCAATTCCTTGTGACCACAAGACTATCACCTGCAACAGCAACAGACACCAGAGTTTTAAAAGTGGCCACGGAAATCTCATTCAAAAGGACAGACTGGGGGGGGGTGAAGCTGACAAAGGGGGGAAAGTTGCTCTTTAAGGACATTTTTTCTCTTTCTGACCTCAAGCCCTTGTACCTAATGGTTAAAGATACGTGAAAAAGCAAGAATTGTCTCGAAAATCTCATGACTTCCTAAAGGACATCCAAATGATCTGGAATTAATAATTGTATGTTGTGTGTGTTATGTGTTATAATGTAAGAATGCTGAAATGTGCTTGATAATATGTGATTTCCACAAATGGGGGAACAATTTAATTGTAAAGGACATTTTCTCTCTTTTGACCTCAAGACTCTACCCTAACCTATATATAATTATTATGTTTTACGTTGTGTGATATTATGCAGAAACATTGAACCACGTCTGACAGTATATGTGATTTCCACAAAGGGGGGGGGGAACCAATTTTGTGTTTGTTTTATGTCTAATGTACGGCTTTATTGTTTACACTAGTGGGGGAATGCTCATACATTTTATGCTTTCGAACAGATCAGGCTATTAGGTAGTCCCACATTTAGATTACTGTAGATCAATCTATGACCACATTTCTTTGTCCCACTCCAACCTTCTCCATACATTTTAATTTTACCAAGGAGAAGCTTCAGGATCCATGAAAGCCCAGATAACAGGGAAGTGTCTATGCTTTGATTTAGCGGGAGTGATCCTTTATAGAATTAAATTAACCGATTTGAACAGACTGCCCGTTTATAGAATGGTTTTAAGAGGTTGGTTTGGAAAGTAACAACCATGGGCTAAATAAATTCTAATTTGGCTTAGGTCTGATTGGGCATGTATCCCAGGTGCAATGAACTTTCTTTGGTCCCCTTAGAACAACTGAGCAATTTTCCCATGAGTGCAAGACCAGAGCCTATAAAAAAATAAAATCCCATAGGAAGGTTAGGCAAGGACATTTCTCTCATGACGTGTTCAAAGCCTGTCCAAATCTATGGCAAATGCCAGGCGAAAAAACGGTCAAGAGGAAAGCCCTCCGGGGATTCCCCAGGGATTGTTGCTGCTGTGCAAATGGAGGTGTGAGACCACATGAAAGCTGGATTTGCCACCTGGGAACACATAAAAAGGCAGCAGCAGAACAAACTGCATTTTTCAGTCATTGGTGATCCTGCTAAGTGAAAAGCATAGGCCACAATTGAAAATGTTTCTCCCAAAGTGCTGAAATGCCACAAGTAAATTTCTTCAGATTTATACGAAAACATCCATTTAAAACATACCTGGTTATTATTTGTGAGGCAATAATTTTTTTATCAAAAAATTAAGCCTCAAATGGGGGAATTGTTGTAGGAATTTTAGGTATTTTATTTATATATATATTAATTCTTAGTGTGCCAAGCAAAACAAGGCCTCATGTCTGAAGCACAGTCCTGAAACCATTTTGACCCCTGACACAATTTTGACTCCTAGCTGGCCAGGTATCAGATGGCCCAATTGACTTACAAAGGACAGTAGTTAGTCTGCATATGCCATGCCATGCCAAGGCAGGGAACCTTTTGTTCTCCAGAAATGTTTGTCTGGGAGGGGTCGAGGAGGGATGACCAGGTGTTTCTCTGCAAGGGAGTGAGAAAAAACCTTTCCATTGTCTCAGAAATAAACTAATCACAATCTCAAAAGGAATGGCCAGGCTGCCCAGGAAGGGCAATCAGATAAGACATTATCACATGAAGTGGCAGACAGGAGGTAAACAGTGCATTCAAGATTTCTGCTGAACACCGCCTTTTCCTATGATGTAGCTGTGATGTATCTGAGGGGTGGTCCTGGGTTACACCCCTTTTAGTGATGTATGTATGATGTATAGGGGGTTGGTCTTGAGGGGAAAGGGGGGGAATTTCAAAGTCTATATAGGAGCTGGCACGCCATTGTTCTGGGTTCTTCTTCGCATCGTACCTGTTACGTTGGGGGGAACCTCTGTTGCAACAGATTCAATAAATGGGAAGCTGTGCTTTGCTTTTGATAACTCTGGTGTGGTCTCTGTCTGTGGCACAAGGGGAAAAGCTCTAAAATTCCAGCTCTTCCCAGGGAGAAAAATCCGGACTCCCCCTTGGGAAAACCGGACCCAACTTTATGCCTTTCCTAGTGAATTTTGCTTATAACAACGCATACGCCATGGAGCGACGCATGCCCCGTCCCCGGGGGGCGCCGCTTGGCTTGCGGGTCCTGGCAGCCAAGCGGCTTGGTACGCCCCTGGTGGGGAGAGGGGTTGTACATCTGCAAAAGTTGGAGTTCCCCCAATCCTTGTGATGCTTCCCTCTTGTATGTGTGTGGTGCCGTTTTGGCTAATGTGGTGTAGCAGTTACAGTATCAGACTAGGACTTGGGAGACCAGGGTTCAAATCCCTAATCAGCCATGAAGTCCACTGCCTCATCCTGGGCCTAACCTATTACAGGGTTGTTGTGAGGAGGGGCAAGACTCACCACTGAATAACTGGTGACTGTAATCTAGCTCTGTGTACAAAGACATTCTCTGCCTAGAATAACCACTGTATTCCATAGCAATGGAAAGGCAACTCTGTACATGTATGAGCTCAGATTGTTGACTGGCGAATCCTTGGAATGTGCGCACACATCAAACTAGCATGAATGCATCTATTTTAATAGCCTTCGTTACTATGAAATTACTATCATTTGTGATATAGGACTTTCCATCTTTTGTCTTCATTCTTCCTCATTTACAGTATCAAATGATTCAGGAACTAATATGAAGCCGAATGCTGCCAACCGCACCTCACTTTTTTTTCCTCCTTTGTGGTCAAAGAAACTTTTCTTATGTTTGAACTCTGGCAGAGGTTAAGGAGATGAACCCATTCAGGTAAAAAGTATGATCTAGCAGGATTTCTATGATAATGAAGTTTCTTTCATTACGTGTGGCCTGATGATTTACAGAGAGCTCACGACCAACAGGGGTGACATTAAAAGGGGGCAGAAATATTATATTTTCCATTAATGGTGGGTAGATGTACCTTCCAATAAACCCAGGGCAACAAGGCAATTTCTTGGGCAGATTTTTACTGCCTGGAATGGGATATACAAAGAGACAGGCAGCAGATGATTTTTTGAAAAGTGCAATTAAATCAGGATTGAAAATGAGCAGAGTTGATCAAAGAACAAAAGAAAGAATTGCATTAAATTAATCATCCCAGGGCCATGCAATCTAGTTGTAAACCCCTTGCCATAAAAATTAAATGAAGAGGAAGTTAATGTTTTGAAGAGGTTTAAATTTTCCAGAAGAGAACATTTGAGTTTCAGCAGGTTTGGCCTCTTTCAAGATTTAATGGGGGAGTCAGGCAAGTCTAGTCACAATAGAACCTTATGTGATGAAACAATTCTATTCATCTCCACACACAAAATGTTTTTTTTTTTTTAAATAAAATAAAAACTTATGTTGTCATATCAAATTATTTAATTCTGGGCAGAAAAAGAAGACTGATGTAGACTTATGGGGAAACAAGCCAATGTAAGTAAGTGGAGGAAAAGAAAGCCAATATTGTAATTCATGTAATTTATTCTTATTTCAAAGTAAGGAAAGGAACATATACCTGTGGCAGAATATATGCATTGTATGTACTGTATTGGCCCAAATATAAGCCACACCCAAATATAAGCCGCTCCCTTAAAATTTCACAGGCACTCACACCCGTTCCGTTTTACCGTATGTCTGTTTCAGCAGCAATATCATAAGGTCGTCAATTTAAGCCACACTTCAACTTTTCACAGTTGGAATTTGGGGGGGGGGAGTGTGGCTTATATTCGGGCCAATACTGTAAAAGGTGCCAGAATCAATCCCCTACACATCCATGTAGGGCTGGTAAAAATTCCTGTCTGAAACCCTGGAGACCTACAGTTACTGACTGCTAAGTCAGGGTTGGCAATATTGTACTAGGTCAATGTTGACCAAACCTGGGTCTCCAGCTGTTTTGGGACTACAATTCCCACCATCCCTGACCACTTGTCCTGTTAGCTAGAGATGATGGGAGTTGTAGTCCAAAAGCAGCTGGAGACCCAAGTTTGGCCAACACTGTACTAGGTGATCAATGGTCTGGTTCAAAAATGTTATATGTTGCTTTCCTATGGACCATTGTTATGATAATAGATTGGATCTCAAGAGCTGCTGGAAGGTGACTTTCCCATCTCCGTTTTCACCCCCAATAAAAACCCTGCACCTTCCTTGACAATGTGGGATGTGGCATGGTGGGTGCAAAGCAAAATGACCAGATTTGGGTGACTTTGTTGGGGGGAGGCAATAGAGTCGTCCTTCCCATGAACTTTCATTCATTCACTGTTCTCATGACCCAGTGTAAACAACTGGAGAACAACTGTATATCCACATGCAGGCAATTCATTAATTTATCTGATTTATCCTGATATTTATTTGTTCCATCCTAGTAACAATGCAGTCAGATTGATACCAAAGAACCTAAGCTAATAAAACATAACATACAACCAGCATTAATATATTCTGTGTTCCATAATGGGGAAAAATGTGTCAGATGATGTGGGTTCCCCCCCCATTCGTCACATTTGAAGACTGTCACGCAACTTGCCATTATCTAATGGATATATGCTGAATTGTCCTCTAGAGAGTTAAAACTTCCTGCAGAATTTACCACCCCTAACAATCAGACTGTGTGAATAGCAGTAAGCACATCTGCATTTATTCTAATGAAGTGATAAATGCAGGAAGATTTGTGCTGAAGTCCTTAGCTGCTGTTCTGGAAATAAGGGAGGGAACTAAACCTCAACAACAAAAACAACTCTAGAGACGGAAGGAAATTAATTTCAGAAGTAATATAATGCCATTCCAGGCCTGGCTCTCACAACAAACCATCAAGTTAATTTAATTCCACAAACACCATTGCTCCAACAAAATGTTGTTTAAATCAATTCATTCTTTCATTACGCTGCTTAAGAGCACCATGGAGTGATGAGAAATTACTGAGATGGCTTTCATGTATCAGAATCCCTTCAGTTTCACTTCAGTTTCCATCCTGACATGGAATTAATGTGCTGCATTTGCATGCTAAAACACTATATTTAATTGTAAAAGTGATGTTGTTAAATTACCTTCCAATGAGTTTATTGTAAATGGTTCATTAAAGTTTTGAAATTGCTCATTGCACGATTGCGTCCCTGGGCTGCTTTTGATGCATTGCATCTTCCACCAATGGTTGGCACCGAGACGGTGGCAACCTGATAGGCTGTTTTTCCCGCTCCTCAGGTATCGCTCTGCAAACTCACGCCAAACCCTCCTGCTCAGAAAACACGAGTCAGCAGATTTGCTTGCATATTCTGTGAACCACCCTGGGACCTCCAGGTATAGGGCAGTATATAAATTCAAATAATAATAATAATAATAATAATAATAATAATAATAATAATACATGACCTAATCAGCATCTGCATGTTTATTTATTTAAGTATTTATACACTGTCTTGCCTCTCATTGCTGGAATGCTTAAGAAGGTTACCAAAACATGAATTAAATTCCTTGAAATGCAATAAAAATGAGACCACATATGAAAACAACTCATGAGTTTTTTCACCAGGCCTCCAAGCCAAAAGCCCACTGGAACAAGTGTTTTGTAGCACAATCCTAAACACTGAGTGTAGTCTACTCTCAGAAATAATTGAATTCAATGGATCTTATTCCTAGATAAGTAGGTATAGGCTTGCTGCCTAACAGAGCAATCCACACACACTCTTTACGCCAGGCTGAGGGAAATTTAGCCTGAATGGAGGCATCCTTCCATTCTATACTCCAAGTCAAGCCAATTACCCCCAAGCCAGAGAACATGTGGGAAGACATTCTGGTGGAATCTAGACACATATAAAAAACATCGTGAAAATGCTGTAAAAAAATGTTGTGAAAAATATATTGAATTTCCCTTAGCTCACCATTGCCATCTTGTGCCACATTTGCATAATCCACTTTATAACACATTTAAACTGTTTTATTTGCAGCTGTATAGCTGGGTCCTCTGTATGCGTGGAGGGAGCGAGGCTGAGCCAGTCCAGGAACCATTAGATTTTGATCTTGTCTTACTACCATCATGTGCTGGCATATGGCTTCTTCTGGGCCCAAACACTGCACCAGCTCTGTGAGTGGCATGTCTGCAGATCTAACAACCTAGGAGGAGATAGTTTAAACTCTTGCTCAGACATGCAGCTCACTGGGTGACCTTGGGCCAGTTACTCACTCTTAGCCTCACCTGCCTCACAGTGTAGGTGGTGAGGATAAACTGAGTAGGAGGAGAATTATGTAGACCATTTTGAGTTACCTGGTAAGTTATAAATGTAATAAATAAATAAATAAATACTTCTGCAACCTTATGTGGTGTTGTTTTGGCACAAATGCCTGACTATCAGAAACAGAGGAGAGAAGTGAGATTTGCAACAAAATATCACAATACAGAGTGATCCTGTTCACTGTTTCACTGTTCCAGCCAGCCATACCTTTCTCTACCATACTCCATTCCATTGCTTCTCACATCTGCTTTTCTGCCATTCAGGAAGCATTCTGTGGCTACCAAATAGTTCACATTGACTATTTGGGGGTTCTTTGATTTATGCTCTCCCCCTGCAAAGACACTGGTTACAAGCACTCATTCACAACCCTGAAATTAAGGTAAACACAAAGAAAGTCAACGCTGAATTTTCACTGAAATGTTCCCACCTCTTCCTCCTGGCCCCCATCTGGTTGTTTCTCCTGAGCCACCACCAGCCATTCCCATCCTTCTAGGACAATGCCCTGGTTGTGACAATGCTTGGTCTGGCCAGGGCTTTTTTTCAGCCGGAACTCACCAGAACCTTGTTCTGTCAGCTCTCAGATGGGCGCCATTGCCATTATAAGAGAAGAAGGGAAGTTCTGGCACTTCTTTTTCTAGAAAAATAGCATTGGGTCTGGCTGTCTTGCCAGTTACCTTCACTAGTTTTAGTGGGTGGGACTTGACCAATTGCCTTTAGAACATAAAAGTACCAGTGATGGAAATACAAGAGAAGGTCTTCAGAGCACAAGGAGACTGAACAGTAAGGAAAGAGAATTATGACTTGCAGGGAATTAAATATGATACTCCCGTGTCTACACTTAATATTATTATTAGGAATACACCTAGGTTTGAAATAAGACAAGAGGTGACAATAGAGTTGGTTTTCTGTATGCCAAGCATTCATTTGCAAACTTAGATGAAGATTAGTGGAAGTGAACAAAGACTTTGGTCACTTAACCCTTTTGGACTCAACAGAGCAGAGGTGTGTTGAGAGACACAGTGACAGAGAACTGGGGAAACAAAACTGATGTAATGTTTGGAGCCTACCACATTATGCACTATGTGAAAAGTCTAATATTAAAAAGCTATAGCCTTTAATAATAAAAGGAGGAGAGTTAAAGTCATGGAATATCCAAAAAGGTGTTAGGAAAACATGAAGATCGTATATTATTAGGGTCTTCAGGCATATGAGGCAACCTCTCTGAATTTCATAATACAGTTCTCCAACCAAAAAGAGCATGGAAAAACCACATATATTAAGGGAATGAATGCTAAAATGCACGTATTAGTGAAAAAAATGTACAAAAATGATTAAGGGAAATTATTTGCAAAATGCATATGTTAAGTAAAAATTGACTCCAATGCTAGGTGAAAAGGACATGAAACTGTGCATGAATATTCATGGCAACTTAAATTTTTTTATCAAACTGATATGGAAATGGGGAGAACTGAACTCAAGACTGAAAAATCATAAACTCAGAGAAACCAGAATTGACAGATTCATCCACCCCAGTTTAGATGCACCCTTTCCTCACTATAAATGCAATCTTGCCAATAGTTCTGTGCAGTACAATCCATAGGACACAGTAACACATAACTGTTGGCAGGATTTTTCAGCTAGCCTAGCCAAGCATTGTGTACACGGTTTACTGTCCATATAGTGGATTGTTTCTTGTACCAATATGTAATTTCAAGGTTCATTTTTTCATATTAGCATCAAAACCTGACAGATGGATGTCAGCAGGATTGTCAGTAATTGATGATAATGTAGAACAGAGCTGCTGTTTGTATGGATTCATTGATTTGACAGCAGCTCACGAAACCTTTCCCCAGATGTCAACGCAGGAATACATGCCAAGGGCAGAAAGATGGTGGCACCATTTCATATACAGTTTTGGATCTTTTGTGAAGGCTGCAGTCAGCAAATGAGTGGCTGGGCCTTTTGTACACATACCCATGTTGCTACTGCTTACACCTCATGTTACCCTCTCTTTGGCTCTGTGACATTATATTGATCATAATGCCGTGAGATAAGCCCATGGATTTAAGGCTCAGGCATCATCTCAGTTTTTTAGTTCCTTCTCAGAAAGTTTATGACACCAGATAGAGTTCAGCTTCCATGAGGGAAATAATTGCCCCAGCTGGGATTAAGCAGGAAACTGAACTTGCTATAGCACAGGGAGAATAAAAATGGTCATTTTATTTGCTTTTGTTACTTGCTTAATTTTTAATCACGTTATATTTGAAATTTATTCAAAAAATGGAAATAAACCTTAAGAGTAATAAACAAGTGAATTGAAAGCCAACACCACAGAACAAGGTAGTAAAACTCAAGAAATTTGACAATGAGAAGGCATGCCTATGAGTCAAAGTCTTCAACATGTGTCAACAACGTAACCAGGAGAGCATTCCACAAAATGGTTGCTGTGACGCTGAAGATCTTGCCCCAAGACACCATGGAATAGACATCAGAGCACAGGGACTAAACATGTATATAGGTGGAAATTCAGGTGTGGAACACTCACACAGCCCTCTTTAAGCATTCTGTAAGCAAATGTTCCTTGGAGGGTTCAAGCAAGATCTGAAGGGGGTTGTAAGCATGTTCACTTGTACATACTTGCAAGTCTCCCTGAAACTGGGAACTCTGTGTTTTTGGATTCCTGATCATGGGGAGGCCTTTAAGCTTGTTTGGGTGAACAGCTTTACAAGTTCTTTTCAGACCTTCATGAATAGTAGTAGTAGTAGTAGTAGTAGTAGTAGTAGTAGTAGTAGTAATTTATTTCTACCCCGCCCATTTGGCTGGGTTTCCCCAGCCACTCCAGGCAGCTTTCAACAGAACATTAAAAACAGAATAAAACTACAAACATTAAAATCTTCCCTAAACAGGGCTGCCTTCAGATGTCTTCTAAAGTTGGATAGTTGTTTATTTCCTTGACATCTGATGGGAGGGCGTTCCACAGGGTGGGCGCCACTACCGAGAAGGCCCTCTGCCTGGTTTCCTGTAACCTCACTTCTCGCAGTGAGGGAACCGCCAGAAGGCCCTCGGAGCTGGACCGCACTTCTAGCTCACATTGCAACCAGCTATGAATTCTGAATACTACCTCAAAGGCACGTCTGCCTGAGTTTAAAGTATAGGTGGTTCCCAGTATGAAATATGAAATAAAATAAATAAAAAGAAGAAGAAAAGTACAAAACAAAAGCAAAAAAGAATTCATAACTATTACATCATCACATAAAGTACACCCTCAAGAGAGTACAGAGTGAATTAGATGTTACATTTAAATTTTATTTTATTTTCTATTTCCTATTTCTTACTAAATTGTTATTTTAACTTCATAACCAAGTCCTGATTTAAAAAAAAAAAAAGATGTATAGGGTGGTCCTCATAAATATGGATAGGATGCTTGCTAATGTGCCTATTGGAGGAACAAAATGGACCATAGCAGAAAGACAAGCTGTCAAGTTGCAAGGTAGGCTAATTTAGAAAGAACATTTAATTCAGAAACACAGGAAAGTGGGGGAGGAGTAAGGAGCCAGAATGAGAATGAACAAGTTTCAGGGAGAGATTGGCAAGGTATGATGCTTGCATTTAGGACTTGAAGAGCATCTGGTGCTCACGTTCATTTCTGAAAAGCAAAGATGACACTTCCACAGCCTGCACCAAAGGGAGAGATGTGATGTGTCACACGGTAGAGCAGTAATTGCTCGCTTCTCCAAAAGGTATTAAATGCCCAAAATGTCAACTTTTATGCTTGTCCTTGCCTTTTGTTTAACTAAAAGTAATTATGTTTGCATCAGATTAAACACTGGATTTTATTCATTTGCAGCACAGTGGAATTCTTCTCTGTCTCTCCTTCAGTTACCGTTTGGTCCTTGTTTCATTATCCAGTGTATATTGTGCCCAAATTGATTTTTGCATGGAGTTTAATTTGACGACGGTTGAAAGTGCTAGGCTGAGAGCTCTGGAAATGAATTTTTTTTCCTAATTAAAAGGTTAGGTAAATTCCAGGCAATAACAATAAATTTGGGGCACTTAAGGACCCTAACACACAACTGCTATGAGAGAGACAACTGAACTGCCTATATTGAGCTTAGGTGATTGGCACTATCATATATACCAGACATTCTCAAACTTTGGCCCAGGAGTCCCATACACTTTAAGGGTCCCCTTTGGGCATTGGCAGCTGCGTCTGTACCTGTCCCACACCTGACTTCACATTTGATTTCAGGAGTAGGGCAGGTGGGTGTGTCTTTGGACAAATTTGAATCCTTGGTGAAGAAGAAGAGTTTGCATTTGATATCCCGCTTTATCACTACCCGAAGGAGTCTCAAAGCGGCTCACATTCTCCTTTCCCTTCCTCCCCCACAACAAACACTCTGTGAGGTGAGTGGGGCTGAGAGACTTCAAAGAAGTGTGGCTAGCCCAAGGTCACCCAGCAGCTGCATGTGGAGGAGCGGGGATGCGAACCCGGTTCCCCAGATTAAGAGTCTACCACTCTTAACCACTACAGCACACTGGCTCTCTGGTGGGTCATGTTTTCCCTGTCCCCGATGAGCAGGGCTTTACAAGGATGCAGCTGTAATACTCACAGCTGGGGTAAGACTGCTCTACATTATGACTCCTGCTGTCACATTTTAGGCCTTCTCCAGGGCTACACAAATTCCTGTTTCTCTGCATTTCCCACAGTCTCTTTCTAGAGATTCTTCTATTACTTCTTTGGTTCCTTTTTAGAATGCATGGCTACCAATGCCACTGCTTTCTCCTGCTGTGCTACCATGTTTGGATAGAAAAGGAAATGGAGAAGAAGAAACAACAGCAAAATAGACACTGCAGGTTTCTTGTTTTAATCCAGTTTACTTGCTTTAGCTTCCCAGGAACTGCACAAAAGCTGTCTGTGGTTCATGAGTTACATGTAGGAAGTTGATTTGTTTGGAGTCAGACCATTGGCCCATTTACTTCAGTATTATCTAACCACAGATTGATGGTGATTCTCCAGGTGTTCAGGCAGTTGTGCCTCCTAGCCCTACCTGGAGATTTTGGGGATTAAACCTGAGACACCTGACCCTTCCTCAAAAGATATACACATGAACCAAAAGATGTGTGGATGGTTGCATGCTCCCACTCTGCCTGCAGTGTAATTTCTGAAGTGGGAACCATTTGATCCACAACAAAACAAAAAACCCATTCCCCCAGGAAGGAATTCTAACTCAAGAAGACCAAGTTGATCCCCACAGATGATACAAGGCAACTAATACATTATGCCAAATGAAGCCTCATCTCAGGCCATGACTCAGCATTAAGCACCAAGGTCAAAAGACAAGCCAAACAAACTCACGACCACAAAAAGTCTGAGGTGTTCAGTGGCGTTCTGTGGTCTCACAATGTATGTGTTTATAACATTTCGATTCAAATTAAATTAGAAGAAACTGAACATGAGTTTTATAAATATTTCTACTGCTTATGGTTAACCTGACACAAGCAAAAGGTTAAATCCAGAGGTGCCAAGATACTTAGGTAGACTGGGCCCAACCTTAAAATAAATAGATAGGCCAGCACTGTCCTTCCCCATTATATCCCTGGATGCAGACACCTGCCACTGTGTGTAGAGAGGACCTAAATGTGTGGCTCAGACATTTTGGCCACACATGATATAGCTAGACAGTCACTATAGGTAGAGAGACAGGTGTTTTTTTAGTCCTGCACCTTGTTCATGACAGTTCTAGTCATTTCTGTCTGTGGTGATTGCTTTCCCATTTTGACTCTTGGCCACTAAGAAGCTGAAAAGCTCATTGCTTATTGCACATAGGCCACTGGTGTTAAATAACTTTCAGCTGCTGTAGATTTTTGCTGGATTAGTAAAAGTAACCTTAAGGCCAAAGGCTCTATATCCCATTACCCTTGTGCTACCCAATCCCTCAGCTATAACTCTTTTAAAGAAAATACATTTTGAAGCAGAAATAGCTAGTACTCGATGGCCTTGTTGGATATGTATCTCCCTGAGCCAGATGACTGCAACTAATATAAATGTTTCTGTGTGTGGCCTTGCTCACCGGATGACTGAAGGATGTGCAAGTTGTCCTGACTCTTCTCTGTGGCTAAGAGCCTTGAATTGTGGTGCACATATAATTTGGGAGAAAATATATCTCATGCGTTAAGATATCCACATCTGAGCTAAGGGTGGCATTCAACTGAGTTTTATGCAGAGTAGACCCATTGAAATTCATGAACATGCCTAAGCTGGGTGTGTTAATTTCAGTATGTCTACTCTGTAAAACTTAGTTGAATACCACCTAAGAAGCTGAAATGTATTGTGTAAGTCTCTGACCCCATCTGCACTATCCAGTTAAAGCAGTATCGTACCACTTTAAACAGCAATAAAAAAGGTAAATGGACCCCTGACTATTAGGTCTAGTTGCGGATGACTCTGGGGTTGTGGTGCTCATCTTGCTTTATTGGCCGAGGTAGCCAGCATACAACTTCTGGGTCATGTGGCCAGCATGACTAAGCCGCTTCTGGCGAACCAGAACAGCACACGGAAATGCCGTTTACCTTCCTGCCAGAGCAGTACCTATTTATCTACTTGCACTTTGACGTGCTTTCGAACTGCTAGGTTGGCAGGAGCTGGGACTGAGCAATGGGAGTTCACCCCGTCACAGGGATTCGAACCGCTGACCTTCTGATTGGCAAGCCCTAGGCTCTGTGGTTTAACCCACAGCGCCACCCGCTTCCCTGTTTTAAACAGCAATGGCTTCCCCTAAGGGTGCTGAGAGTTCTTAGGAAACCCCCTATTCCCCTCCCAGTGTTACAATTGCCGTAGTTCCCTGGTGTCCTGCCAAAGGCAAGGTGGTTCTTTTAAAATGAAATTCAGAAGCAATACAAACTACACAAGTGAGTGAGAAGATGAAAGATTTTATTCTAAAACAGCAAGCAAGGTATACATACCAAGCAAGTACTTCAGTCTGCCACTTGGAAGCCCTCAAGAAGCGGTGAAGTGACTCCCCCAGGTAGCCTCAGTTTGCATGGCCCTGTGGCTGATCAGTCCATGCACAACCATCAAATAAACTCTGCCCAAACCGTCTGATTTTATAGATAGCCAGCCCCTCCCAATGCCTCACTTTTTCAAAACAATGTCCATCATCAAAGAAGGTACCCAGCATCCTCCTCTGCAACTGATTAAGGCAGCTGGGGGGGCGGTTCACCTCCTCCCAACATTCTCAGGACATTAAAGACTGTTCTCACACCATCGAAAAACTTAACAAGAACAAGGGAGGGGGAAGGAACAGAGGCACATTTTGTCTTCTGGATGCATTTCCCATACACCTGGAAAGAGGAATTTGTTGTTACACTATTATGAAAACTGTAGCTCTGTGAGAGGAATAGGAGTCTCTTAACAATTCTTAGCATCCTTAACAAACTATACTTCTTTGGGGGAAGCCATTCTAAAGTGGCGTGATATTGCTTTAAATGTGGTGCAAGATGGGGACTCTCTGATTATAAAGGAGGGAAAAAATGCAATTTCATTGTGACAAAAGGGGAACACCAACTGCACCTCCCAATGCTTACCTACTTCAATCTAGACCAGTGATGGCTAACCTTGACACTCCAGATGTTTTGGGACTACAACTCCCATCATCCCTGACCACTGGTCCTGTTAGCTAGGGATGATGGGAGTTGTAGTTCCAAAACATCTGGAGTGTCAAGGTTACCCATCACTAAAGATTCTAGACCAACCAGAAATCTGCCTCATACATTGTGACCTGGACATGCCAGGGTTTGACCTTGGGACCTCTTGCATGCAAAGCACTGAGTTACAGCACTTATCCATGAAAATAAGCCAGATCACCCCCACCGTAAGGAGTTAACAGTCATTAAATTGGAATGCAAAGCTTGCTTTTGCTTTGTTGGTTTAATGTTCAAGCAGGACACATGTCTGGGTTTTTATTTCCTTTCATGAAGGTCACCTTCTTGCATTCCCAGAAGGATTCATTAGCAGCTGAACAACTCTGAAAGTCATTTAGCGTGATGGTAAACATATATTGTTTGCCATGGCCAAACATCCATCTCTGTTCATTATACGACTTTTAAACCCAATTCTACCTCATTTGTGATTTCAGCACTTTCTCCAGGTAGGCTTATAACCTCCTTTCCTCTACCTAAGCTTCAACAGCAGGGATAGTGTGCTAAAAAAAAATGGTCACATTTCTTCAAATTTCAGAAGAATAGAATATGGAATTATGTCACTCAGTGGGGTGCTTTGGGACTATCTACAGCCTTGAAGGAATATGAATACCATTTGCTAGCTGAAAACTCAAATAGCAATGGGCCATGGAGACCACAGACATCCATTTTGCTTGTGGCAATTCAGTAAAATTTCAGAAGCCTGACTTGTTTTCGTGAATGGTGAGGAGACCCACAACACAATGCTATTATAAACATAGGCAGCGCCGATCATGTAAGAGCTGTTTGGATGGGACATCACTGGGGAACCACATGCTCTGAGCAATTTAGAGGGGAAATGAATATGAGTGTAAATAAAAACAGCCGTTCAGGACAATGAACATTTGCCAGAGGGGTTATGGTTGTGTCCATGTTCATCACATCCTTTTGGTGTGGGGGTTGTACCAGCCAGCTAATAGCCATTTCATTTAGTGAACCACTTGATTCCAGGAAACATGAAATTTTGACATTTGCATGAATTTAACAGAATTATGTCTGCAAACAAAGTGAAGGCTATTGCGTTTTTCTGAAAGATACTAGACTTCATGCATAGGTAACACTATCTGTGAGGGTTGCTAATAGCACTATGGCAGCATGCACTGAGAATGGACATGGTCCTTCCTTGTGATTGCTAACAGTCTGATCTTAAGCACATTACATGGAAGCAGGTCATGTTAATTTCAGTGGAAGTTGCTTTTTCAGAGATATGCTTGGGACTAAATTCTAAGTCGGAGTGTATATAATTAGCCGCTCTCAAGGATTGACAGTTCCCAACTGAAGGAGAACTCCTGCACCATTAAGAGATCCAGGAAAATTGTGGTTGATGTTTTTTCACTTACGTCACTGCAGTTGAGCCTCTTCTTTTCTTGGACCTTTGCATGCAAAGACCCATTTATTCACATCATTGTAAACAACTGCACAGAAGCCAGTGCAAATGGGTTTGACATTGAGCCAGCCGTGTCAATAACTGCAGCTCTTGATGAAACCTCACCTTCCATAGTAATGGAGATCTATAGCTCAGTTCACTGCTTTCCTTCAACCTTCTAGATTCCAACTCCCATTATCAGCCCCAGTCTGTATGGACAATGGTCATGGATGATGGGTTCTGTAGTTCAGCAACATTTGAAGGACACCGGCTTGAGGAAGACTGATCTGTGAAGTCATGTATGGAGCAGAACAAATGGGGGAAACTCCAATTGCTGTTTGCTCCTATTGAGCACTAAAGAGTGGCTCCCCCTGGGGGAAAGCAGTGGGACAAGAGGAAGTGTGGCTAATGTTTCTGTTTGTGCAGTGAGACTTCCCTCCCTCTCCTCTCCTTGCACACCCCTTAAATTTCAAAACTTTTCTTCCCTTGTGAAAGAGGTTTCCATTTTATCTTTGACTCTTTCTCGGGGCTCTTTATAATTTATTTAAAACTGGGTGGTGGTGGTTGTTTTTTTGGCAGAGATGCACATAGCTTCTTGTTGCAAAGAGGGTGTTGACATGATGGTGTCTGGGTGTTTTTCCTTCTGTGAAACATGTATCCAGTGCTCTGCAGTCTCCTTGATAGCCTGCACTTCCTGGCCTGAAAAAGCCTTGTGGGAGAAGTCCTTGTCTTCCCTTGACATGAACCAACGGAAGCTGGCAGCTGATTCCCTGATTGGTGCACTCACTGACTTTTTATGGAAGTCCTTTTAAACCTAAAAATAAATAAATATTTGCCTACTTTCTTTAGGTGTGTGTGTGTGTGTGTGTGTGTGTGTGTGTGTGTGTGTGTATCTCAACAACTTCACTTAAATAAACTACACTTCTATTTGTGAGTTGGTGTTTCTCATTTTTCCCATTAAACATTTATTCAGCCCTCTGCAGCCTCCACAGCTGCCCATGCTTCCTGATCTGAAAAAGCCCCATGGGAGAGGTTGCCTCACAACATCTTCTCCTGAATTTAATTGAAATATGGGAAGATGGGTGGGGGCTGACTACCAAATACTTGAGATTGGTGCACTCATTGTTTTTGTCTTCAAGGCCTTCCTTTTACCCCTTAAAATATTTCACAATGATTTTCTAAAAAGTAAAAAGTCTTCACTTAAAAAATAATAACAAACAGCCACCAGGCACAACAGCCATCAGGCACACCAAGAGCAGCCTCTTCAAGTTCCTGTTAAAGGCTAGCCGATATGTCATGGAGTTTTCAGGAAACATGGGCACCCAGGTAGGCTGCAAAATGCAGGCCAGCAGAGAGACTTGAAGAATGAAATAAAGGACACTCACATACATCCCACAACTACCTTGGGGAAACCCTGCACCTCATCCAAGAATCTCACCAACATTTTCTCCCCATTTGGAAATTCTCAGATTCAGTTTCTTTCCTCATTAGTTGTGTGTCGAGGTCCCCAAACCACCCCTCAAATAATTCACACATCAGTCAGAATTTTAGTTTTGGTTTTTGGCATGATTTTGGCCACAACTTTATTAAAATACAAACAATGTGAGTGGTTGCTTAGGCATTGGTTAAGACTATCTGTCCCACAGGGGACAGAACTGATGACCATCAGTAAGGGGAAAACCCTCTGGAGAGATAAAGGGAGCTGGGTGGTCTGACCCTCCCCTCTCCCCTCAGGCTCCCAGGGCTCTTGCACGGCCCTAGCCCCCAACCAGGGGTTCGGACAAAAGCATCGAGCCCCTGGATTCCTTTAAAGGAATTCCCCTAACACCAGCAACAATTGGAGGGGCAGATGCACTCAATCTTAACCTCTCCTCCAACCAACATAATAACCAATGCCTAAGCACCAACCTTACAAGTTGTGACTATTTGCTACGCAGTAGGCGAAAACCAGATGGCACCAGCCAATCAGCCAAATGGAAAAATTCCTACCAGGCCCCTGCCCCAACAGCAGACGACCCTATGACAGGCATAGCAATGTCAACGCAGAAGCCTAAAATATAGGGAGGGAGGGCGGGTGATCAGAAGCACGCAGCCAAGAGGGGGATCACGTTGCAAACCCACCAATATATATCCACTGGGCTGTTCATCAATAAATTGCAACATACAATTCTCCCCAACAACATCCAGGGTCCAATCACAACAGTGGCCATCCATACGATCCCGCCCAGCACCAGAGGGGTGACTTGCTGGCCCCCACCGCAACACGTGCTCTCCATGAAGGAGAACACACTTTGCTAGACAATGGGTGAAAAAAAATGCAAGAGACATTTTTGGCCCGGCCCTTTTGTAGAAGGTCTATTATACAGAAGCCCTGGCTTAACAATGTATCTATCAGATGAGACTGTGAAGTTCACGGAGGGAGGCAGGGGCAAGGAGAGTGCTGGCATGGTCGCCTACAAAATCTGTGGCATTATTGAGTAGCAACATTAACTACTTGCATCTGATCCTTGAACTGAGCAAGCTGGAACGATTTGTTTTTCTTTTGCCCTCTCCTCCGCTGACTGATATGTTTGTACTTTCATATGGAATACCGAAGCAGAGTTTATTATAGGACTGTGGCATAAACACTGTGGCATGGCATGTACTCAGAGCAAGCCTGCTGTTCCCTGTACAACACATGTTGTACACTACAAACAAGGTGTTTGTCTCCTAAATTGGAGTAATGGGCTAAACGGAGATAATTTCTCTTCACTGACAAGAACCCATTACCCACTCATATGAAATATAATTTCTTCAGTGTATAATTGTGGCCTTTGAAAATAGGGATAATTGCAAGACAGATAACTGGGATCAAGATACACATTTAGGAAAGCCATATCTGATTGATGTACTTGACATGTTAGTGATGAAATTGAGCTCTGTTCACTGCAATTTGGGATAATTAACTTGGCTTTTGACTTTAACCATAATGTAGACTAATTCAATGTTGCTTCATATTACAGTGGGATAGGAAAAAAACGTTAATTGAGGGAGGTTTGTTAGGGAAATGGTAGTTAGTGTTATGATTTACCCTGCCTGGGGCAAGTTCTTGCAACTGCCCCAATAGCAAAGGCAATCACTGCAGCTCATCCCTGCTACACAAGAGTCAGGAAGCTGCATTCATAAGTGATTGTTCCCATATGGAAAACAACACACTCAGCCTTTAGGCTAAAGACTTTTATTCTCAGCAGCCATGCCTGCTGCCGTCCTTCTCGGTACAAAGCAGAGAGGAGAAAGGAGAAAATGAAACCAATCTGAGTGCGCAGGCTCAGTACAGAAATGTAGACATAACAATTTCTCACCCCACTGTGTGAGAACCAATAGTTATACTATTCCAGCTTGTAGCTGCTGCCACGTCACTGGGAATAGAATCTCAACATCCTCCCCCGATTCTGGACAAAGAGAGAGTGGCAAAAGCTAAAGCATCATTAAGAGAATTAAACAAACAGTTATCATATACAAAATATGAACCTGTCGCCTGTGTTCCACCTGTGGAACTCTCTGAGACTGGATTTACCAGATTGAGCCTTTGTTTACCAATTCTCCAGGGGACTAGAGCATTTTCTCTTTTGGTGTTGGAAAAAACAGTGTTAACCTGTTGTTTTGGCTTGTTCACTTGTGTGAGTGGTACTTGTATGCCTGCATATTTTGTGTGAGTATGAGCAACAGCTATATTGGCTTTCGCTGAGATTGCAAACTCACTAGAGTACCTTTTGGGTGCTTGTCCCTTTGTGACTCTTTCAGATCTGCGCAAATCTTCTTTAGAGTGTGTCTCCCTTTCAGGACTTTTGGGAGAACTCTTACCAATAGTGAACAGTGGTTCTATGGATTCTAGCATATCATCTGCATCATATGTATCTGATGGCCTGTGAACTGTCTTGACCACTGTGTCATCTGTGTCAGAACTACTTGCTGTGGAACTAGCACTGCTATTGGAATCAGAATATGTATCAGCATCAATAGGAAAGCTTTGAAGTACTTGTGTCTCTTGCTTTACAGTATGTTCTACTTCATTAGTTAGAATTACTGTGTCTGAGGAAGGCAACAGAACTCTGTATTGACCTTTCTCATATCCTAAGAAAATGCCTTTGGTAGGAGTATTGTCCATTGACTCCACCCAAATCTGAGAACCAAAAACCTTTAAATGCTTCAGATAAGGTTTTTTCTCAAACAGTATCTCATATGGGCTTTGTTCCATACCTTTTGGAACTTCTCTGACCCATGTATAAATGAAACTGTATAGGCTTTCAGCCCAATTCTTGTCAGGCAATTTTGAACAAAGCAATTGTGCCTGCATTCCAGCTTTCAATTCAGCATTAACCTTAATACAAATGTCATTATCCCATGATGACTGGCTCACAGCGACTTTGTGCTGTATGCTCTGCTGGTTTAGGAAATCCTGAAATTCCTGTGAAAGAAAGACTGGTAATTCATTAGTATACAAACAATCAATTTTTCCATCATGCATGAATTTCATCTTATCACAATATTCTTTGAATTTGGCTAAGACTTGCTGCGGACTTTGCAACACATAGCGCCATGCAAACTTTGAAAATTTGTCAACCAATAACAAATAATATTTGGCGTTGCCACGTGATTGTGGTAATGGGCCATAAACATCAGCATAAATAAGCTGGAAACAATGTGTGACGCTGTCTTTGCTGGGCTGTTTTGAAGTCTTCTTGGACTTAGCTGCACCTGCAAAAGATTTGTCAACAACATTATAAATACAATCATCAGGATCAAAAGATAGTAAGAATAGTCTATCTTTGTTCTTCTGTGCTCTAAGGACCTCTTCTCCATCCTTGGAAATCACACACTGGTCTTTGTGGAATATCAGTTCCAAGTCCAATTCAGTAATCTTTGGTATGCTGAGCAAATTGTATTTTAGGTCAGGCACATACAACACATTATTTATAGTCAGCTGTAGACTTGTCAGAAAAACCGTCCCAATTCCGGTTGATTTCAAATGTGCGCCATTGGCCTGCGAAATAGTACTTTCTTGCCTTTTAAAGTCCTTGAATAGACGCTCGTTACAGCTCATGTGGTCTGTGGCCGCTGAGTCTAGGACAAAAGAATAGTCTATGTCTGGATCCTGCATGCCTTGGGTAAGCAATGCAAATGGTCGTGTCACTGTAGGCTTGGCACGCCCCTTTTCTCCAGATCCACTGGCCTGTTGATTCCGTGCAGCCTTTCTGGGTTTTCTGCACTTCTCAGCTGTGTGCCCCTTGAAGCCACAGTTTGCACAGTAAACAACTTTAACAGCATGCACTTGCTCAGTTGAAACACTAGATGGAGATACATAGGTTTCCTCTGTGCTCCCCCTGTTGTTAGCCTCATGTTGAGCATTACATCTGTCTTCCTCGTTCAGCAAAGTTGAAACAACCCTTGCAACATTTAAATTCTGGGGGTCGATGGTCCCCAATTGACTGGCAACTGTTTTGTATTGATCATGCAGACTATTTAGCATCATGAAACAATATATATCTTCTGGCATATGTACATTTCTCTGCACCAGTTCAGAGCGTAGCTGCTTCATGTGGTTCAAATGAGAACGTAAATTCTCTCCCTTCTTCAAGCGAAGGTTTGTTAGCCGCTGAAAATACAGCATTGAGCTGGCTGTCTGAATTCTCAGATGCTCTTGTTCCAAAGCAACCCAATAGTCATTTGCATGATTTACGTCTCTGACGTGAATCAACTGGGAATCGTCTAAATGCAGTATTATTGTGGCCTTTGCCTGAGCATCCCGACTTGTCCATCGGGCACTTGGCATCGCGGGTGGTGGATTAATAGTGACATCTAATAATCCTTGGCGTGTAAGCACTGCCTCCATTTTAACTCGCCACGTCTGATAATTATTGTCCGTCAATAGAGGACACAGGGAGCTGCCGATAGATTTATCTTTGCCAGCCATAGTGAAAAATAAACTTGTCTCTGTTCTCAGAGATCAAGGTTTTGCAGCAGAGGTTTAATTGCCTCGTAAATCTTGCTCGGTGTACTCACAGTCTGGTTTACAGCTTCTCCCTCTCGGCTGGAATCGGCCGCTATCTTCAGCTCGACCTCCCCCGGAACTGTGGAATGCTGTTTTCAGACGCTTTTCTCACCGGCTGAATGTAGCTGCAGTCGGCCCGTCATCTGCTCTGGAATCATTCATCAGAGTCCAATGGAATCGAACCGAACCGTCGGATGCTACCACTGTTATGATTTACCCTGCCTGGGGCAAGTTCTTGCAACTGCCCCAATAGCAAAGGCAATCACTGCAGCTCATCCCTGCTACACAAGAGTCAGGAAGCTGCATTCATAAGTGATTGTTCCCATATGGAAAACAACACACTCAGCCTTTAGGCTAAAGACTTTTATTCTCAGCAGCCATGCCTGCTGCCGTCCTTCTCGGTACAAAGCAGAGAGGAGAAAGGAGAAAATGAAACCAATCTGAGTGCGCAGGCTCAGTACAGAAATGTAGACATAACAATTTCTCACCCCACTGTGTGAGAACCAATAGTTATACTATTCCAGCTTGTAGCTGCTGCCACGTCACTGGGAATAGAATCTCAACAGTTAGAACATTCACTGGGAGGAGTTGAACACTACTTCTTCTGCCAAGTTCACAAACATTTGCACAAATCAAGGGAAATTATGCTGTTGGGCCATTCTGGGTCTAATTTTTTAATTCAAGCAATTGAAACCATTCTACAAATCTTAGTTCATAATTCAGAGTAGGGACAAAATTTAAAGTTCTTGATGGGAAGGTTTGGTTTTTAGGTTCGTTTATATATGTGCAACAGTGAAGGTTCTGTACTTTACTGCTTATTCCATGTTTTGACAACCGTGTTTTAATTTTCACACACACACACACACACACACACACACACACACACACACACACACGTGCTCCATCCCCAATACAGAAATGCATCTGCATTGTATTCAAATGGTTCCAGATTCAAATCCCTGGCATCTCTAGGTAGGACTGGGAAAATCTCCTGTATGAAAACCTGGAGAGTTGCTACCAGTCTGTGTAAAAGGTAAAGGTACCCCTGACCATTAGGTCCAGTCGCGGATGACTCTGGGGTTGCGCGCTCATCTTGCTCTATAGGCCGAGGGAGCCGGTGTTTATGGCCAGCATGACTAAGCCACTTCTGCTGAACCAGAGCAGTGCACGGAAACACCATTTACCTTCCCGCTGGAGCGGTACCTATTTATCTACTTGCACTTTGACGTGCTTTTGAATTGCTAGGTTGGCAGGAGCTGGGATTGAGCAACAGGAGCTCACCCCATTGTGGGGATTCGAACCACCAACCTTCTGATCGGCAAGCCCTAGGCTCTGTGGCCCTAGGCAAGCCCTAGGCCACAGCGCCACCCGTGTCCACCAGTCTGTGTAGACAATACCAAAGTAGATGGCTCAATGGTCTGATTCAGCACAAGGCAGATTCCGATATTCCTACTGAACAGAATGGCTTTCCTTCAACCCAAAACGCTTTGCTGCCTTTGGCAAAGGAGAAGAGGGCCTCTTTAAACCCACAAAGAGAAGCCAATCAGAACAGCAGCTGAATTTTAATGCGACAGTGCTGATGGGACAGCGTCCTCCACAGCATCCGAGGACAGCAGGCTACCCTAGGGAGCACAGGACAATGTGGCACATGAGTCTGTGCTCCAATATCTTGCTGCTACATACACACCATGCTCTCTGATTGCTACCTGCTCAGACAGCTTTGGTGGCACCAGTCTATGACATGTGAGCAGCGCAATGAATGCACATGTGCAATATCTGCTGGTGGGTGCATGGCCTGGGCTGCTGCTGCTCTGTGTCTGCTCACTTGGTTAAGAGCCTTTCTCAGCTGTTTTTTTATTGTTAAAAACACCAGCCAGCTCAGGCCAGCAACAAGCAAGCATTGTTGATTCTGGTTGCTAGAGGAGAAGTATCAGGGAAGCTCAGAAGGAACAGCTAGGGGAGCCATCCGCCTCCACTCACATCCCCCAAAGTGAGGCAGCCACCTCACTTCCTTGACAGTCGGGTTGGCCACATCTAGCATTAGGGAGACATGCTCTCAGCTCAGATAATAGAACTCCTAAGCAGGGTTGAAACTTGGTGGCTCTCATCTTAAAAACTGCCACAAAGAGGTCTATAAACTTATTACTGTTTCAGTATTGAATTCCCTGGTTAGAAGGATTAACAGTTTGCATCTGCTGAGGAACAAGTTAAGCACTACATATTGTTATGAGTTTTGGGGTGCCAGAGTTCCCTAGATTCCTGGGTCCAGTAGGTGTTAGAATTTAATTTAATTTTAAGGTTTTAAAACTGGATGACAACCCATGTGTATTAGGCTGTGTGCTGGACACTTCTAATCCCCTAGAATCAGCAAGTATTAAATGCTAATGAAGATCCATGTATTGAGCTGATTACTGAATCCTGTAATCAGCAAGTGTTGTTGTTGTTGTTCAGTCGTTCAGTCGTGTCCGACTCTTTGTGACCCCATGGACCAGAGCACGCCAGGCACGCCTATCCTTCACTGCCTCTCGCAGTTTGGCCAAACTCATGTTAGTAGCTTCGAGAACACTGTCCAATAATCTCATCCTCTGCCGTCCCCTTCTCCTTGTGCCCTCAATCAGCAAGTATTAAAAGCTAATTAAGCTAGGCTAAGCTTCCCGTGTTGAGGTGATAGCCTGGGTGATGGGCCATTAATGGGTCAAAGGAGCTCTGTGTGAGATGGCAAATAGGTGGGGCCCCTTTCCGTCAGCAGATAAAACCAGAGTTTAGAGAGGTTAGAGTTAAGAGTTAGGTTAGAGTTAAGACCAAGGTGCAAAGCAGCAGACATGTTTGATGTCTGCCTGGATCCAAGGCTGTGCATAGGGTGTTAATGTTGTGAACCCCTCCTTCATAGGCTCAGGTTGTATATCTGTGTATATAAACCATATATCATAAGACACTACGGTCTCTGCTGTGCCTCATTTCCCAAAGGAAACCGGAACCCTGGGTAAATGTGCCTGAAATCCTTGGAATCTCGCACCATTTGGAGATGGGGGTGGCGTGCAGTAATATTGAAAGATGTCAAGGTGTAAACCAAACCCAACTGTTTGGTTTAAGTAGACAATCATTCAGCTGCTAAGGGATAATTGTAATGAGTGCATTTTAAAATCTCAGTAAACAGCTATATACTGAGTACTATACACTAATGACACCGTAAATCCCATCTCTGTGACACTTGATCTAGACCTGAGCTAAAAAAACTTGGATGCAGAAGCCAGAAAAGCTTTTGCAGCAGCTGTTCTGCAGATAGTAAGTACAACAGTAGCCCGAAGCTTTACTGTGGAGGAATGGGATTATAAACATTATTTTAAAGGGAAATCTTATTTTTAAAAGACACAACCATGAAGCTGATATCACAACCACAAAGAAGAGCTAGGACTGAAGGCACTTCCAGATAAGAATGTAAAAAGGCATGCATTGCCATTCTACCCCATGTGCACCAAATGCAGTGCTGTTTCTCTTCTGCTGCAGTTTGGCTTCTGAAAACCCCCCAGCAACATTACCTGTCTCACTGTCCAATTTAATGTAATGATGTAATTAATTACAGTATTATTTCATCATTCCACACCATTCATTTCTAGGCACCATTCACAATGCAAAGGGGGGGGGGAGTTATCAGTTATGCAGAAATTGAAAACAGCAATGAATACCAATTGTATTGGTTGGCTTGATTTCCATTACGGACATGGGATGAATAACTGAACATTGGCAAGTCCCCCTCCTGCTTCCATTTTCGTCGGAATTCCCTGACATTCCTACTTCCAGATGAACTGTTTATGGAACCATCGTCCCAATTTATTTGCAAATAAACTAGATGATGCTGGCTATTTAAGGAGAACTCATTCTGATTTGTTTGCAGAGAGTTTAGAGGATGCGGCCTCAAAGTAAATGTTATTCCACACTTTCCAGTGAGTTTCTCCATCGTTTTCCTTATTGCAAAAAAGTTAGATTTTTGGGAGAAGTGGAGTTGTTCAAAAAGATCTCTGAATCCACTAAAATTGATGGTATATGCCAGTCTGGAAATGACAGTCTGGAAGCCTGTCTCGTGAATGGTCTGGGAGTTCCTTGTAGAAATATCCAAGCCAGGGGGAGACAGACTTCTGGCTTGTAGATTCTGTTTTTTGAAAAAATCTTGAAGCCCACTAACTAGAGCCAAGTATAAAATAACAACGGGATGGTAGTTGAGATAACTTAGAATTAAGCTTCAAAGCACATGCTCGGTCAAGGAACTTGTTTTCAGGGTCACAATTAAACTCACAGCCTTGATCACTCCCAAATTGCCTCCTGGTATCTCCCCAAGTTTACTCTAGCACAGGGGTCAGCAACCTTTTTCAGCCATGGGCAGGTCCACTGTCCCTCAGACCATGTGGTGGGCCAGACTATATTTTGGAAGAAAAAAAAAAAAGAATGAATTCCTATGCCCCACAAATAACCTAGAGATGCATTTTATATAAAAGCACACATTCTACTCATGTAAAAACACCAGGCAGGCCCCACAAATAACCCAGAGATGCATTTTAAATAAAAGGACACATTCTATTCATGTAAAAACATGCTGATTCCCGGACCGTCCATGGGCCGGATTGAGAAGGTGATTGGGCCGCATCCGGCCCATGGGCCCTAGGTTGCCTACCCCTGCTCTAGCAGCACTCTAATTTAGAAAAGAGGGGAAGGTTGTTGCTATCTTTAAACATAGAATCATAGAATCATAGAATCATAGAATCATAGAGTTGGAAGAGACCACAAGGGCCATCCAGTCCAACCCCCTGCCAAGCAGGAAACACCATCAAACCATTCCTGACAGGTGGCTGTCAAGCCTCTGCTTAAAGACCTCCAAAGAAGGAGACTCCACCACACTCCTTGGCAGCAAATTCCACTGTCGAACAGCTCTTACTGTCAAGAAATTCTTCCTAATGTTTAGGTGGAATCTTCTTTCTTGTAAACAGCTGGGGCCCAATAACTACTGCACAGCATCCAGAGATCCTGATCTACTTTCTGCTTACCCCCAATCCAAGCTAACCAAGTGTGAACCCAAGAACCCATATGGGTGAGCAGCGCCAGTGGTTGGTACAATGGGGCAACAGTTGTGGGTCAATGTTCTTAAGAGAGCTGCCCATAAACATAAGTGGAGATATTCAAGCTTTCTGTGTAGCTGTGGCTGTGCCCCAAGTGTCATGTCTTCTCTCTCTCACCCACCCACCCACACCACTGTCAAGCAAAAGGTCACAGCAAAGAGAGGAGTTCCTGCTCTTTCTTTCTTTCTTTTTTAAATGTATTTTTATTAAAGAGTTCTTGATTTACAGAAGTATGTGCAATGTCTCTCTCTCGTATTTTTTCCATGTATCATTTTTACAAATCAGTTTCATTTGTTGAGACATTCTAACTCAGTTTTTATTAAGTGTGAAGCACTTTGTTTTTTAATCAAGTTCATTATCCTGCCAATGCAAATTCCAAGGCATATTGCAGGATGGAAGTGGCTGTGCCTGGGAGATAATGGCTTCATGCTGAATACAGCTAGTTGAGGGTCAGGCTGAGAGAGTGCTTTACAACCCCCCTGTAGTGTTTTCCAGTACTGTTATTCCCTATTTCATGTCAGGGGTGGGTGTGCTATGAGAGTATGTATGCTACAACCTTGGAGTATCATTTGCTGTTATACCTTTAATACAGCTCCCTGTGGGGAAGGCTATGCTTTGAGAGAGTAGCTTAAGGCAGTCCTGCAGCCCCTTTGAACACCACAAGTCAAAGGTGGAGCTCATGCTGTCTTGAACTCCCAGCCTCCATACTAAGCACCCCTCAGGATGCAGCAAAAGTCAACTTACTTAAATTGTGCCTTCAAAGCTGCCAAGTCAAATCTAGCACTCAGTTGCACACAGAAGCCTCATGCTGCAATGAGTTTCCTGGAGATTGGTTGTTCGTTTTTTAAAATTTCTAGTACTAGGGTGGCTGCTTAAACACAAATCCTAATCACACTGCAGTAGTGGAATGGGGGAGTTTAACCCTTTTCCCCAAAGAAAAATTGGCACACACACCCAGCCATTACTCTCATTGGTACGAATGAAGCTTCATTTTCAATGGATGCAGCAGTTGGGGGTGAGATTTCTGTTGTAACTACAGAAGATGGGAGAGAGGTTTAAACTCTCTCTCTCCCTATCCCAATGTGGTCCAAATATTGCTCAGACTCCTCTGTGGCTGCTCTTTTCTTTTTCTTTTTTTAATGTACAGGTTGATTGTATTCATTCAATTAACATCATGTCTAGTTTGTTCCTGGGATCTGTGTGCTCTTGGTTCACAGTAAGGGATAGGATAGTCCCATGAGGGAGTAAAACATCAATGAATGCCTCAGTTATGATAGTCCAGCCTTAGGGTAGATCGATGGGAGATCAGAACTGAGGAGAGATTGATTGATTGATTGATTTCTATACTGCTTAATATATTAAAAGCACCTCTAAGCAGTCTACAGAAAACTGAAGTAACAACAGACAACAAACTATTACAACCTCATCCACTCACAATGAGAAGAGAGCAACACACATCATCCTAGTCTCTCACTCTAGAGTTGCTTTTTATGGGCAGGCTCAAAGTAGATGGTACTGCCCACAGCTGTGTCCCATTCAGCTGCCTTCTCCACACCCAGTTCCAGGTACAGCAGGTTTGTTGAGTTTCCCAGGGAGTCCAGAGAATGGGGAAAGCCCACCCCAATACGCTCACAGCTCTTTCTTCACCTTCTGTGCTCTCTTCCTCCTCCAGAGAGAGCTCTGATGGATGCTAATTTATTTCTCTTTCAATCTAAAGGTGTCAGTGCTCAAGTTGCCGCCATGCTCGATATATGGCCCTGGACGGGTTGCCTCTGAGTCTGACAGGCATACCATTTCTTCTTCGGTGAAGGAAATCTGTAATGGGATATACATGAAAAAAGTGTTATGCAGGAATTAACATAAATAAATGTAAGCTGTGCAGGACGGATACATGATTAGTGGTGGACATGAATTCTTCATTCTGAACAGGATTTGTTTATTTCCTCACAAATATTCTGCCGTGGAGCAAATAGATCATGCTGGAATAGGCCCTACGATTGAGAACTTGGGCTTTATTAAAGTATAATACATATGATCTCAAGAAGGGTACAACACATATGATGTCATCATAGAAAAGAGATATAGTTTGGCCCTCAGTGAAATAATGAATGAATGAATGATGAAATAAATCAAGGGAGCTGGGCCACCTACCTCTCCCTTCCCACCCATTGTTTCGACCATCTTCCCTGCCAAGTTGGAAGAAAAGAATTGGATTAACCGTTCTTTATGGCAGCTGGGTCTGTTCAACAAGCTTTATGATTTATTTTGTTTAAACATTTGGAGGGCAATAGATCTTGTGAAATATTGTTCTGCACAGGAAAGCACCTTGTTTTGTTTCATTTAATTGAATATCAATAAATAGCTACTTTTTTTTAAACAAAACATCTTTCACCTGTCGCCCGCCAAGCCTTCATTAAATAACAGCTTTATTTATTTTTCCTCATTGACAGGATAAAGAATTACTTCTCTTGTTGAAATCTTAAATCAGGGATTACAAGACATGTGTACCATAATGCAATTATTTCTTCACCCTGTGGAAAGACTTACACCCCAGCCCTTAAATTACACCCCAATGATTTCAGTCCTGGAAGTGTTTTCCTTTAAGTAAACATGCTTCAGGTGGCAGCTTTAAGAATGTTTGGGCATTAATATTATATGTAAGTAAACTAAGGGCTATCAATGTGAGTAATTATACTCCTTTTTCATGTCCTTTTAAAATTTGAAAATGGTCAATATATCCTCACAAAATCTTCATTTTCCTGGCTAAATATGTTCCTTTTTCTTTAGACTTGCTGCACATATTTTTGTCTTCTAGACTTTTTATGATCTTTGATATGCCTGTCTTCTAGAGCATTAGCCAATATTTGCTTTTTAGTCATTTGTCTTTGTATTTCTCCTAGACCTTTTATTGCTCTAATATGCTTCATTGCCCACATTCACTTGAATGGACATTCTTCCATCTGTGAATGACTAAGAAACACATTTGATGAAGGAGAGGTTGCCTCTGCTGGGGCTCTTGCCATAGCCAACAATTTACAGTGCAATCTCAAAAGTGGGACTTACTCTCTAGTAAGTGCATTCCCGATTACATGGCTGGGCTGCTGTCCTAGGCACACATCCTGGAGAGTTAAGTCCTATTGAACACAGTGAGAATTTATTTCTGAATAAACATACATTAGATTGCACTCATAGCTTCTCAAAAAGAAATTATGGAACTGTTGCTCTGTGATGAGATTAAGATAGGGGTGGAGAAATTGGGTTTTTCTAAAGAAAATTTCCCAACTGTATAACTTCCTCATTAGATACCTCACACTAAAAAAAGGAAGACTGTTGAACAAACATAAAGCATGGTTCACTCTTTGCTTACACCCTTTATCAGTAGTGGTTTCTCATAAGTAGATCTACTATACAGCAATGCTTCATTTATGAATCTGTCTTAATTCAACAAGTAGCAGGCACAATAAATGAGTACTTTAAGGATGTTTAAGGATGTAACAAGGATGTTACCTGGCTGAAGATGAAGGTGAAGAAGAGGACATATTGGCCAAAAAAATGTGTTTTATATGGAATGGGTATTTTGTTTTATGTAAGGAAACTGATAGCATTCTACCCTTATATAATAATTGGTATACCTGCTGTCCCTGACACTGCCTGTCATTTATGTCCTTAATTTTAAGCCTCCCGAGTCTAATCACCCTTGTGGAAAACCTGTGGCAACCAGATATTATTGAACTACAATGTCCATAACCCATGACTATTAGCCATGCTTTCTGGGACTGATGGGAACTGGAGTCAAACATCTGGAGATTCAAAAGTTCCTCATCCCTGAACTAGGGAAATGTTAGCAGGTGTTTTCAACAATTGCACAAAATAGCGATTTATTGGGGTCCCTGGATCCTCCTCTGAGAACTCAATCAAATTAAAACCAATTCATATTTGTAACATAGATGCACTTTTTGTCTTTCACCACCCTTAGAGATTTTTTATTAACTACAATTTTATATGCTTCCATTTAATAATAGGCTAATTCATGACATTTGCTGCTGTGTGCATGTTGGGTTTCCAGACAGACTGAAACATGAGACTGCTTTATGAAGGGGGTGCGGTGGGGTGGGAGAATGAATTACACTTTTCCAGCCTCTGAGTAGTTGGAAATACAATCTTTAAAAAAATTGTGGCAGGAAATATGGAGAATAGAGAACAGGTAAAGAAAAAGAACAAGAAATTGTGAAGGACATTAACCTATTATTTATTTAAAACATTTCTATCTTGTTTTTCCAAATAGGCGCAAGAATATGCAGCCCAGAAAACAAAAGAAACTACAGATTAATCAATAACTGCAGAATGATTAAGTTCAGTCAAGTGACTGTTGGAAGAGAAAGGTCTTTCAACCCTTTTGGAAACCTAATGTTAAGTTTTCAGACTTGTTAGCAAAGATGGTGAGATAGGAATGTAGGAAGCTGCCTTAATCAGACCATTGGTCCATCTAGCTTAGCATTGTCCACACTGACTGGCAGTGGCTGTCTAGGATTTCAGACACGGATCTCTCCCAGCTCTACTTGATGCTGGGGATTGAACCTGGGCATCTGTATGCCAAGCAGATGCTCTGCCATAGAGCTATGACCCTTCTCCAAGTATTGCCTGATGATAAGTCCACAGTTGTGTGGCGGTTGGGTGGGAAGGATTATATAAGAAGGGATGTTTCTTAAGATATGAGGCCATGGAGGTCTTTTACAGTTAATACCAGCATCTTGAATTGGGCCTGGAAGTAAATCGGGATGATAAAAAAAAATGTTTGGCACTACGTATGAATATTCCAACAGGACAGGAGATGTTCAGCTGATTTCTGTACTTCTTAGTGGTTTTCAAGGGCAGAGTGCATTGTATTATTGAAGCCTTGTAGTTACAGACACATGGATCATCCTAGCAAATCTATGAAAGGACAAAGCTAGAATAGAATAGAATAGAATAGAATAGAATAGAATAGAATAGAATAGAATAGAATAGAAAATATATAAGGCAAATAGAATCATAGAGTTGGATGAAGAAATGGCTGGTTGACATTGGAGAGTCAACTTGGTTGAAATTATTTATGCCTGAAGTTGTCCTTGCAAATGAAGACTCTGGGGGTCAATGGAACACCTTTCACCTGAATGAAATTGACTTTAAAGCAAAGGAAACCCACCGGTTCCCCCTTCAAAACGTAAAGTGTTACAGTGTGCAGTTCTCTAGTATTAGATTCTAGCAGCGCGACAGATTACAATAATAAAATGACAAAGAAAAATATGCTTTCCACTTTGCAGGCACAAAGAAGGCATCAATCAAATATAATTCTTAGAGAAGGAACAGAAGCTGGGCCTTTTTAAACATAAAGATTGGCTGAAAATATTTAAAATGCTTCACACACACACACACACACACACACACACACACCAATGAAAATATGCACCAGGGAGGCATTCTAAATACATATTCAATAGAGAGGCACAAAATAGTATGATTCTTTATTAAAGTTGACTTTTTACTTTGCCACACAGATTAACAAGGCTCCCTTGTGTCAAGGACATTTCTGATTATTGATTGATTATGTAATTTCTGTACCACTTAATATATTTAAAATATCTTTAAGCAGTGGACAGAAACAATAGACAACTTAAACACAATATTACAAAAATACAGTTACATATAAACACATTACATATTACACATTACACTGATACATATTACAATGTTACATATCACACTGATGCAAAGTTACTAACATATATAAATCGACATTAGTTCATTTTTCTTCTGAAACACCCTCCTTCCCAGCCTCCAGGTTCTCATCCATGGATCAAACAAACTCTCAGTTCACCTGAAAAAGTGTAACAATGAGAAGAGTTCCTGGAAACAGCAAACATCACCCTAGTTTCTCACTCTAGACCTGCTTTTCAATGACAAGTCCAGGGTGGATGCTACTTCCTCAGGCTGCCCACAGCTGTGCCCCATTCAGTTGCACTCACCACACCCAGTTCCAGGTACAGCATGGTTGTTGAATTAACAGAGTCTCATATACCATCCTTCCGAGCTTTGCTACTTGGCATTCCTTAACTGAAGATGCCAAGGATTGAGTCCACCCAAAACACATGTCCCAATGTTCCAGGCTTATCCCCTTCAATTTGTATGGGAGGGACTACAGCTCAGTAGGTAGAACATGTTTTTCATGCAAGTGGCCCCAGATTCCACCCCACATCTCCATGCCAAAGAATCTGGTAACAGATGATGGGAAAGATAGTCAGAGTAGGACATACTGGGTTAAATGGACAAATAGTCTTTCTGTTCCCTAAATTATTTCATTGTTCTAATTGCAGAAATGGTACTAAGGGTTGAGTACATGTGCAACACTGTTAACAACTTTTTACCTCCTGAAGGAACTCAATATGGTCTTATCATGTAAAGGATTTTCAGCCAGTTGCCTCAGTGCACATTGCTAAGATAGCTAAACACTGTGACTTATGCATGCCTCCCATTCTCTTGATTGCACTCAGCGCATCAGCATCAGCAGTGCTGGTGACATCTCCCACTGATTTCAAACAGCCTTAGTTAGATGGGAACAGATAAACAAGGGCCCTTTTGCATTTATATCAATGCAATATCCTGTTTCCTGAGAAATGCTGGTCCAGAAGTCAGTGAGTGAGTATTGATTTGATGTTCACATTCAGTTCCTATTTCCTTACAAAGATCTGTGGGTTGGATCCTGACTTAGCCATGCTTTGAGTAGATGCCATGAAATAATTAGGACTTACATTTCTCACGACTGATTTAAGTCCCACTGAATCCAACACAACGTGGATTCAACCATCGCTATTTTTTGTTATACAGGTACATAGCAAACTGCCTTATACTGAGTCATAACAAGGATTCATTTCATTCAGCATTGTCAAACACAAGGTTTCAGGCAGCGGTTTCCCCCAGTCCCACCTAGAGACACCAGGGATTAAACATGGGATGTCCTGCATACAAGCAGATGCTCTGCCACTGAGCTGAAACTCTTCCTTTCCACATCACCATCTTTCCATTGTACTTTGGGAAGCCTACATCTCTCCTTATAGTTGTTCCTTGAAGGTGATTGAAGCAGGCTCCATTTGGATTGAACACAGTATTATCATCATTACATGTGTGATATCTGAACAGTCTCATAAACCCCTGAGCCACTCCAAGCATATATCTCTTCTTATTGTGGAAAGAGTGTACTGCTATGAGCTCTAATTACAATTCTCATTAGGAAAGAAAGCCATCAGTAGTTCATAAAGTACCACCACGGTTTCCCTCGGCGCCTCAGGCCAAACACAAAGTTTTCTAACTGCCAGCACTGCAGGTTTTCTCAGCCTGGTGCCTTCACTTCCAAGCTGCTTTCCTCCCGCAATCCCAGCTGCCACCCTCAATAACATTGTCTGTAATCAAGTCTCTAACTGTCAGTTCGTATGGTGAATTTTGAGGTGGCAGAGAATTCAGCTAGCTGTACCTTAGCGAGATTGACTCTGAAGAAGTGACAGCGGTGAAGCCTGGTTTTGTCAGCATGCTGTAAGAGACATGACTTGGAGGAAATATGGGCAGAAGAGAGGCACAGTAACAAGGTGACACCCAATGCTATGTTTGCTTTACTGTCTATTTCTAGAATCTGTGAATTCCTGAAGAGACGGAGGGACGAAGCCACCAAAGGAAGGCAGGGAGGGCCCATATGCATACTGTAGAGGAAGTGGATAGAGAAAAGTTTTCCTCCTTCTCTCATAACACTTGAACTTGTGGACATCCAATGAAGCTGAATGTTCAGAACAAAGCAAATAAAGCAGCATAATGTAGCAGCACTTAGCTACTAGCCATAATGGCTATGCTCTGCCTCTACAGCTGGAGGCAATAATGCTTTTGAATCCCAGTTGCTGGAGAATACAGAAGAGGGGAGTGCTGTTGTGCTCAGATCCTGTTTGTGGGTTCCCCACAGGAATGTGTTTGGCCACTGTGAGAGCAACAGGACGCTGGACTAGATGGAGCATTGGCCTGATCCAGCAGGCTCTCTTTATGTTCTTATTGTTAAACTGATAGAAATTGCTTCCACAAGAAACCACCAACAGAGATGGCTTTAAAAGAGGAGTAGGCAATTTCATGGAGGATAAGATTATGCTCACTTCTTCAGATTTGTTGAGTTATTGGCAGGTATAAAACATTTGTCATTTTTTTACCGCTGGAGTAACTAACCTGTAGCCCTCAAATTGCTGTTGGACTACAACTCCCATAATCTCTGACTATTGGCCATGATGGCTGGAGATTATGGGATCTGGAGTCCAAGAACATCTGGAGGGCAAAATAGATTACCCCCCCCCCGTGTTACTGTATGAATTGGAGCACAATGGCCATTATGTGTGTATAGATAGATAGATAGATAGATAGATAGATAGATATAGATAGATAATAGATTTTCCAGATCCCAGGGAAAAAAACCAGTAGATTCAGTACATTTTAAATGTTTTCAGTCATCCCCCAAATAATCTTGTTCTTCTTAGGAGTGGGAACATTTTGATTTTTCACTATGTGTAAACGTGTTGAAGACTGACACAAGTGGAAATTTTGTAACTTACAAGAAGTTTTTAGACATGTTCTAGTTATCAGTAGGGATTATTAGAACCTTTTAAGGTCAGCTGCTCATTTGTATGCACAGAGTATTGAAGGAGAGAAAGGAAAAAAAACAGCCCTTGCTTACATTGCTAAGGCAACGACAGACTTTGGCCTCAGTATGGCCCAGCATCAAGTGGCACTAATTAACAGCTGCTGTCTGACCTCAAGAGATCAGCTGGGGAATAGTTATTTAGCTCAAGTAAGCATTAGCAAAGCTTACATCACCACCCTTTTCCATTTAGTGCAACTGATAAGGTTCTTATTAAATCTATAAGGAGATATTCCTCAAGAAGTCACTTTAAGCTTAGCAGAACTTCGAATTTTCATCAAGATTCTGCGCTAACATATTTAAGGGAAGGGGGGAAAAACTATAACCAAAATTTTGACTGTGTTTATAATGGGGGCTGCATGCCTACTTGTTTCACTTGTAAACCCCATTCTCTTGCTAATTCACCCCCTCCATTTACACCATACTAAACCCACCTGCTCCCTTTTGTGTTGTTCCTCCATGGCTCAGCCGGGCTGCTGTTGTACCAAGGGACAAAGATTCTTTTAAGATTCAGGACAAAATGAATACATAAATGGAATGAAGCATAAAGATTTTATTAAATAGTCCAAAGGAAGTTGCAAAGCTTTGCCATTATCCTCGGTTTCTCCAGTTGCTGGAAACTCCGTCAGCAACAGATGTGACCTCCTGCAGATGGAGATGAGGCTTCAGGCGGTTCTAAGCGCTTTCTGGATAGCCTATGCTGAAGTTCAACTAGCAGGAATATTCTTGGGACTTATAAAGAGTTGGGGTTACATAAGGCACATCAGGTATGCCCCATCACCTCGCCAGGGAACCCCCAAGCTCCTTTTTAGAATATATGCTTGGGCAGCCTGGAGAAAAGTTTAAAAGGCCTGTCATTAAGCAGGGTGAATCAGTTGCTTTAGGTGGCAAATGCTGGGCAGCAGGTCACCCTATACTTGCTAAGCCCATAAGCTAGCTGTCTCCCAAAGCTAGCATGATGTCCCATTACAATGTAAGGATGTTGTTGTCAGGAAACGGCCTCTACTCACAAGTAGGACCCTGGCAGAGGCACATGCCTGACTGGCATGTTCCCTCCTTTCTGGGTGATCGTTCAGGAGCTTCTCAGCTTCTTCAGTCCGAACATCACAGTGACTGGTGTCAGAAGACATCCAGCACACTTAGGGATCCACAGAGTGTGCACAGTTGCTTAACAGACCACAGCAACTCAGCATGTAGGCTAAACTACTTTATTACGTATAATACACATGAGGAGCATTACATCATGGCTCCCTCTCTCTCTAGCATCACACAGCAAAGAGAGAGAACAATGGACAATAGTCCTACTTCAGGGAAACACAGTAAGACAAACATCCTGTCTACGTAACTTCCCACTTCGTGGAATGAAAACACATACCCAGTCATGTGATAAACAATAAACCCATGACTGCACACAGGGGAATGAATCTTCCAACAGTTGTCCCATCACCAGTACTGAAGTAAGATTCAGCTGCCAGTCTGTTGGGATTATGTGTGTGGAGTGTGGGGGAATCTTTCCCCAAGGCAGCAAAATTTCAGGTCCCAAAGTGTCCCTGATTAGCAGGCCATGCCATTTCTGCTGATGATACCATGAGCCCTTCAGTTATCCATGCCACTCACCCCCAGTGAGCTGCTATAAGTTGCTGCCATTCCTGATTTCTGCTTTGCGGAGACACATCTTGCCTCCAGGACCGGTGCTAGGGCTTTTCGCGCCCTAGGCGAAAATTGCGGGGCGCCCGGTGAGCAAGGGGCGGGGCACCGTACGTCATGCGCAATGATGTCACGTGCCCCGCCCCCTGTGCGCGGGCGTTCTGCGCCGCCGCGATTTTCGCCGCTGGGACATTTGTCACAAGTCAGCTTTGTGTTAGTGGCACGATCCAAGTGGCTGTATGTGCCAGAAGAGAGGCTTATGGCATTCTGTTCAGATGTCAGCTTTGATAGTGAGCACTTCACACTTCACGCTCACATTGATGGTGATTACAATTAAATAAAGTTTGCAAATAACCCATATACTGACCCCATTTCCAGTTCTTCCTTTGTCTCTAGCAGCTCTGCTGATGTCTGAAAAATCAATCGTACCTTTCCCCCACCAAGCCCATCTCTCATAGGGCTGTGACATAATAAACATATAAATAAGCTTGGGAGCTTTTCTTTTCTTTCAGCAGTGAGAACTCATTGGCAAACCTTGAGCTTCCTGCTTTTTAGAAGCCACTATTTCAAGAGTGCATTTTGGGGCTTTAGCAGAGACTGTGGGTCTGGGTACTTTGAAATATGTAGCAGTAAATTGATTCTGATCAGAGATACTTTTTATATAAAAAATGATTTTCCCAAGGACAATGACAAAGCAGTCCCTCTTTTGTCCCCTTTCCTTTTAAAATGTGGACTTTAGGTGTATTATTAGGAATTGAAACCTGCAGTCCTGTGAAATCTGGATAACAGGATTTTGAATGCTCTTATAATCGTTCAGTTTTGGGCAGAAACTGGAAGAATTGCCTAATCCTAGATTTATGTGGCGCCTTTTATAGCAAAGGATTAAGATACAACTATGAATAGTTTGCAGTATCCTATATACTTTATGCCATTATTTCATCCACCACGACCCCACCCCTTCATCTGTGCTAGGCAAAATAAATTCTTAAGAATGCAAATCTCTTTCATGTTATTACCATCACAATATGGGCCCCTTTCATGGAGATTGCTATATCCACAATTGGAATGAAGGAATCTGTCAATTTTTGGTCCTCTCATTTTCTCATTTTCCCCATCTTAAATTCATTTCTCCATGTTTCTGCATTATTATTATTATTATTATTATTATTATTATTATTATTATTATTTTATTATTATTTTAAAAAAACCTATAAAATTCACTAGTGTTTCAGTGTGAATGTCCCCTAATGGAAAAAAGTGGTATGCAGTTTTGACAAATGTGCACTTTTACAAGCAATTTCCCCTAATATTTTTGCTATTTCACTAATAAATGCATTTCTATGCACACTTTACCCTAATATATTAAATTCTTTTACACATTGCTTGGCTGGAAAACTATATTGCAAAATTAAGTGCAGATGTTTAAGGATCACTGTGTTTTAGTTCACAGGCTATGTCAGAAAGTGAACATTTGGTAAGTTCCCCATTAAATGTGAACATAATCAAATTTCTCCCACCTCCCTAATCCACAATAAAACATCTTTGAAATGACTCTTCCAAAACTATGCATTTCCTTGACTCCAAGCAACCACAGCTGGATCAAAGCAGGTCTTTGGATTCCATCTTGCATTTTCCCATTTTGCTACCACCAAGTTTTTCCCAGAGAAGTTCTCACAGAGGAAGATCAGCATACTGTAGTTTCTGCAAAGGAAAACCTTGCTTCATCAGCTATTTTTCATAGCATCAACAAATGTTGAGATGATCTTATACAGTGGTACCTCTAGTTGCAGACACGATCCATTCCGGGGTGCGGAGCACGATAAAGCACTTCTGCACATGCGTGAAGCATGTTGCAGAACTATTCTGCACATGCACGCTGGGCGAAACCCGGAAGTATACACTTCCAGGTTTGCCGCGTTTGCAAGCCGAAAAGACACAACATGAACCTAACGCAACACGAGGTATGACTGTATTTTTTTTATTTTTATTTTAATGAACAAACTGTTTCTGAAACAGAGCTTCACAGCAAATCCAATCTGGGGGGTAAATATATTTTATGCTGACCGTAATGGAAAACATTTAATTAATTAGCTGCCTAACTAACGGCACAATCAAGCCAAAGTTAAGCATCACTAAGTTCTGCAGAGTTTCGTGGTAAAGTTAAGTCACTACTGAATTCTTTTCCTCAGTGGATCACATATCCTTCAGCATTTTGAAGATGGAAATAAGGAGAATTGCTAATGTGCTCACATCCTGCTTCTGGGCTTTCCATAGGCATCTTGTTACCCATTGCGGGAATAAAATGATGGACTTCATAAACCTCTGGTTGATCCACTGAGGCTCTTGTTATGCTTTTATGGAGACATAAAAAGGTAAAGGTAAAGGACCCTTGGATGGTTAAGTCCAGATAAAGGCAAATATGGAGTTGCGACGTGCTGCATCTCACTTTCAGGCCAAGGGAGCCGGCGTTTGTCCACAGACAGCTTTCTGGGTCATGTGGCCAGCATGACTAAACTGCTTCTGGCACAACGGAACACCGTGATGGAAACCAGAGCGCACGGAAACACCGTTTACCTTCCCGCCACAGCGGTATCTATTTATCTACTTGCACTGGCATGTTTTCAAATTGTTAGGTTGGCAGAAGCTGGGACAGAGCAATGGGAGCTCACTCCGTCGCAGGGATTCAAACCGCCAACCTTCCGGTTGGCAAGCCAAAGAGGCTCAGTGGTTTAGATCACAGTGCCACCCGTGTCCCTTATGGAGACGTATCATCCATTGGCCTGTTTTCATACCAGACTACATAAATATCCCCCTTATGCATAAAGCCTCATTGCCTGCAGAGACCTGCGGGTAGAAGGTGGTATACAAATTTAATAAATAATAATAACAATTCTATATTAATTTAAATCCAGGTGGTTGTTCTCTGTTTGCAAAACCAGCAAAAGTTTGTTCTCTGCACATGGACACTTCTGCTGAATTCAGTGAGACACTGAGGTACTTAACTTTTCCTGGGTTGCAACATAACTCATTGAACTGTCCCTTCTCTCTTGTTCCTCTTTGTTGGCTAATACATTCGATACTTGGGCATCATGGAGGACAAGGCTGTCCATGGCTGCTAGCCACAATGGCTATGTTCTACCTCCACTGTCAGAGGCATTATGCCTCAGAATACCAGTTGCTGGGAATTGCAGGTGGGAAGAGTGCTGTTCCACTCATGTCCAGTTTGTAGGCTTCCCACAGACATCTGGTCAGCCACTGTGAGAACAGGATGTTGGACTAGATGCCCCATTGACCTCATCCAGCAGGCTTTTATTGTGTCCTTAATATTCTTATCCAGATTTCACTCTCCCAGCACATTGATTAATTTTTTTAAAAAAACGTAAATGCAAGCTTAGTGGGAGGATGTGATTTTAGCAGAGGCAATGGCAACAACTAATTATATATATATAAAGCCTATGCCAATTTTAAGAAACAATATGTTAAACGCTGCCATAACCTTTTGTTCCAAAAGAAAGGCAATACAGTAGATATTACACAAGCAATGTGATGTAAACTGTGGTGTGTTTTCATGCTGCTACCTATTAAACTGCTCCTATCAATTTTTAAAGAAGGAATTTATCTGAAGCCATTTGTGGAAAACACTATGCCCATGTAAATCTTTGCATTCTGGCAGTCTCCTGTTGGCTTTAATATGCGAAAGCAATGGTACGCCAGACCTCAAGGGGAATGGGTGTCTTTCCAAAAAAAGAAAAGAAGAGGGAAAAGATCATCACCGCAGCATGGATAGTACTATTTAACAAAATTGGACAGTGGCCAGGTGGGGAACAGCTGGTTCTGCCTTTTATAAAAATGTGGCTGTCTGATATATAAAGATGGAGAAAGAGACTTTGCAATATTTTACATATATTTATGTGTTTATATTTTTATTTGTTCAAACCATTTCTACACTGCCTTTCTGCCAACATGTTTTTAAAGTGGATATCTCCTCATCCCACCAGTTATCAATGCACAGCCAGTTAACAATAACACCGTAGTATTTTTAAAACCAAGTTATAAAATGCCAAAACCAATCACAACCCCAAAAGTAAGTAGAACGGCAAAGGCAGGAAAGACAGCATCACCTAAAACTACTAGTCAACCAAATGCTCTTTGTTAATCCCAAAGAGGAAATCAAGTTCCAGGTCAGGTGGGTGTGTTTAGGGAACACTCTCCACAACCTTGGTACCACTGCTGAGGAGACTCTCTATGGATGTCACCCACCTCAGCTCTGATGGCAGAGTCACCTGGAACAAGGCCCCTGAGGTAGATGTGGCCCTGAAACTTTATAGGACAAAAGCGAGTTGGAAGCCAGTGATGTTCCATAATGACAGGAAAAATAGATTTGCTATGGGTCCGTGTTTCAATCCTGAGAAGTGCAGGCATGAAAAGTGATGTGGGAAATTTCCCATAGACCCTAGTGGCTCTCCCCTCTAGTCACCTCCACACATCACGCCCGTTCAATTTCTGCCAAGGCTCTTCTACATCCTTTCTCAATCAGCCTTTCCCAGAAGAAGCAAGAATAGAGCTTTTATGCTATAGGAACATCTTTCAGAGACATTGATACTTCCTCACTTTCAGAAATCCTCTGCATTAAACCTCTGGTGTCAACATAATGTGCCAATGAACTGCACGATGAAATAAATCATCTTAGGTTTAAAGTGTTCCTGTACCTGCTGTTCTGAGGCAGAAGATGATCCTGCCTGTCTCCTTGAGAGATACATGATAGCCTTGGGGATGAGATTGGCTCCTACTTGGATTTGGGCTCATTAGTGAAATTGCTAATAAAGATCCAATTAAATGCTATGTCTAGCTGGAGAAAGAATGTGGAATACAGAAAGGACTTCAGGAGAGACTTTCAAATATTGGCTTTAAGAAGCTGGTCCAAAAAGGAAAAAAGGAAAGTTGTTTCTGCAAGCCTGACAAAGTGTGTTGGATGCTGCTTAGGGAAAGACAAAAGCAGAACAGGCAAGCTCACCTCTTGCCCAACTTTATCACAGAGCACTAAAGGCTACCTTTGAAACACCTTCTCACACTAATGAGCTCACAATAGGATAAGGAAAAGGATGTAAACTCATTGCGTGCCCAGGCAACATGACCCGCCACCCTCTTAACCCCTGAGACAATTAAAGAAGCACTCAGTCAAATATATTGTGTTCAAATTCGGACACAACGTTATTGATTACAGATACAACTCCTAGCAACCGAGTCTTTGACCTCCCCAATAAAATATTTGAGGGGGCTGCCCCTCAGAGTTGATGAATATTGTCATTCAAATGGTGTGCATGCACTGCGTCATGTGATCAATTATGTGGGGCAGGGCTTACCTGCCCTCCCCCCCAATATTTTGTTCAAGTTGGGACCCCTGGATGTAAGTGAGTTTGGCATGGGGGTGACCTATGGCATACATAAAATAGGTACAATCTGACAGGTTTGCCATGCTGAGGAGTACATCTGAATGCCATGCCTGGACATACAGACAGAAGCTCCAACCCCAAAATAAATTTAATGGAATTCTGTGCTGCCTGACTCACTGGTGAGTGTGCAGATTTTTTACTGATCAAAAACCAGTGTTGTCTATCCCTTTGTCTTAAATAGAAAACAAAATCACCTTAAGGTCCTTTTTTAGATGTTATGACATTCAAGTCTCAGAATCACAGAATCATGCCCAATTCAGAATCATGTCCAACTGTGCCCAAGGCAGCACCTATTTAAGCAAGACCTTCAAATCTCCATGCTCCTATTGGAGAAGATTGATTCATGCCCAGGAAAAATGTAATTGCTGATTGCTTACAAATCTGCATGGCAAGTTCTGAATCAGCATCTGGCATCTGGCCAGGATGTGATTGTCCTGGCTATATAAGGAGTGGCTAGACCAGCAACTTCTATCTGGTGCTGGTGACTGGGAGCCAGTGTGGTGTAGTGGTTAAGAGCAGTAGACTCGTAATCTGGTGAACCGGGTTCGTGTCTCCGCTCCTCCACATGCAGCTGCTGGGTGACCTTGGGCTAGTCACACTTCTCTGAAGTCTCTCAGCCCCACACCTCACAGAGTGTTTGTTGTGGGGGAGGAAGGGAAAGGAGAATGTTAGCCGCTTTGAGACTCCTTCGGGTAGTGATAAAGTGGGATATCAAATCCAAACCCTTCTTCTTCTTCTTCTGGACTATTGCTGGACTATGTGCTGTGCTGGACTATGTGCTGTGCTGTATTTGAACCTGCAACCTGGATCTGGACTTTGCTGTGAGTTTTGCTGTGCAGGCCAGGAAGGTGGCAAGTCTCTATCTAAAGGAGTATCCCTGCAAGGGCTCTTGCAGAAGACTGTGTAAATATCTGTAACTGTGCGTGCTCAAGCCTGTCAGTAAATGAAGCCACAGACTGAAGTTTGCTGTCTGACTATTTTTCCTTTTCAACGGCACAAAGTGAACTTGGTCAGACCTCTCACATTTGGGAACTGTTTTCTGACCATGCTCAAGTGCTCAACAGCTCCACCCTGGTCCTTTAGAGCATCATACAGCAGGCATAGGGAACCTGTGGCACTCCAGATGTTGTTGGATTCCATCTCTTACCATCCCTGACCATTGACTATGCTTGCTGGAGAGCCATAGGTTTCCCATCCATGCCAGAGGCATGATGGGTATCAGTGGAGACATTTTCAGGTGAATCCTAAGTAAATGAGGGAGCAGAATTGAAAGGGAAACCCCGTGAAAAAGAAAACTGCCTGACATCAAGACCTAATACTTGTCTCTTATTATGTTTTATGAGTCTCCGTTTCTTACAAGCCTAGCTTCTTGCCACATCACTTAGCACTAATGAAGTACATGTAAAGGCAATCTAATCTCTTGCACTGCAAAGAGATGATGTCCATAGAATTTAACTATCCAACGTTGGCATCAGAAGGCATGCCATTCATTTATGGGCATTGTGCATTTTAGACAAACAGCTGACTTTACCTGGCAGTTAATTTGAAAATCCATTATTTAATTATTAGCTCGAGGGACAAAGTAAATGTACAGCATCAGCACCCCATTTACATGTTTAATCGGATTAATATTTTGCTTTTCAGATTCCAGCAATTAACTTGGCTGGGCATTTCCCCCCAGTAATGAAATGATTAATTGTTTGTATATGGGTGCGTGGGTTCCTACTTACTCTGCATGGATTTCTTTAAAAAAAAAAAAGTTTGAAAATTAATAGTTCCTTGGCAATAGCATTCTGTTCACCATGATGCATGAGCTGTTGTGCCTCCTATTGTCCTAAATAAAATGTACTTCTTAAATTAGTTGTGGTGCATTTTGGGATAATTAGATCTACATCACCTGCAAATGTTCTGTCTCCCTTCAAATATGAAATCAATTAAGCCGTGTAAGATTAAATAGTCAACATTATGTGTGCATAAAGCCAATAAATAAAGCCACCATTCCCACTGTGCTCGGTTGGCTTGATAATTAACACAGAACTTGAAACAAACTGGGCAGAACCTTCACACGCCAGAGTGATTTGTCTTTTTCAGCATAAAAAAAATACATATCTGAGTGTATCAGTTGTAGGTTGCTTGGAAAACTCTCTTGTAGGCTACTTACAGCCCACCTTCCTTCTGTCCAATACATCCACTGCCTGTAGTAGATAACTACAGTACGCCAGTGGTTCCCAGCTCCACCCACACTGGGACCACTTGACAATCGAAGATGGCCTTGGCAAACGATCCTCTTGTGGAGGATAAGGCTACCAATGTCTACTAGCTATGATGGCTGTACTCTCCCTTCACGGTAAGGTGCAGTGATGCTTCAGGATGGCAGAGTGCTCTTATGCTCAGGTCCTGCAGAGCCATTGCTAGTAGGCATAGATGGATCAGTGGTCTGATCCAGCATAAGACAGCTTCTTATGCTCCTGTGTCTTCAACACCCAAGCCATTCATGAGCTCCTGGTTTCTGACTCCTATCAGGGGCATCCTAAAACCTAGCATTGACACCTCTTCACATTCTTTAATGATTCCTGAATCAGGGTGGGGGGGGGGAGAATCTAGCAGCTATCAATGTCACTATGTTTGATTTGTTTTTTTTAAAAAAAAAACTATACATATTTATAGACAGCTTCCCAGAATTAGGCAAAGGGGTTTCCCAGTTCTACCATAGATCAAGTTTGTGTGGACATTCACATAAATACACAAACACACATGTTTGTGCCACTCAATTACCATGAATTGTTTTTGGCACAGATGTGCCCATTGCTGTCAACTATGGAACAACATCTAAGTACTTTGGCGGGTGGCACTGTGGTCTAAACCACTGAGCCTCTTGGGCTTGTTGATCAGAAGGTCAGTGGTTCGAATCCCCGCGACGGGGTGACCTCCTGTTGCTCTGTCCCAGCTTCTGCCAACCTAGCAGTTCAAAAGCATGCCAGTGCAAGTAGATAAATAGGTACCACTGCAGTGGGAAGGTAAACGGTGTTCCCATGCGCTCTGGCTTCCTTCATGGTGTTCCGTTGTGCCAGAAGTGGTTTAGTCATGCTGGCCACATGACCCGGAAAGCTGTCTGTGGACAAATGCCAGCTCCCTCGGCCTAAAAGTGAGATGAGCGCTGCAACCCCATAGTATTTTATCCACTGCATCAAATCAGCTGTCTCTCGCGGACCTAATGAAAAGTACTCTGGATGCTTTGTACAGAAATACAAGCCTGCCAAATAAGTTTTAACTGAAGCTAATGACACTGAACATGACTCCTGAGATTGGTTTGTGTTATGTAAGGTATCCAGAGTTAAGCAGGGATCTTATTTATTTAAGCATTTATAGACCAGATTTCTGCCAAGAGGTGGCATTGCAAATTGTTACACAACACGATTTAAAGCCACAAACAACAATAAAAAGTATTTTAAAAATCCACCATCATCAATAAACCAGTCAATAAAAACCGGACAGTACAATTACAAGTGGAGTGCACTCATCATTGGCTCTATCACTGCTTGCAAGGGAGGGTGGAAGGACCCAAACTTTCTGAATGAAAACAAATAGAATTAAATCAGGTTTCTGTTTTTCCATGCTCCCCATTCATGTTTTTATTCTTAAAATTAATTTTACATAACTTCAGTATAAAATGAACATGACAGTAACATTTCTAACCCAATTCTTAAAGGTAATTAAATGGAACCAAGGGCTGTAAGTGGAATAAATGCACACCTTGGTACTGGACATCAAATTGATGCTAGTAATTTCAGGTAAAGGTGGAAGATGAGCAATGCCATGTAAAATTTCACAAGCCTGAGGGAGGGCTGAGTAAGCTTCCCTGTGGGCATTTGTGTCAGGGACTGTCGGACATTAACAGCAACCTCGCAGTGAAAGCCTGAGATCTATTCTGTGAGCTGCATTCACACAGCAGCTTCTTCCATTTTCCTAACTGTTAATTGCCATATTATATCTGAGCTTTCACATGACGTAAAGGCCACTTCCGGAACTATACCACAATATAGTGGAAGTTTAGTGCTCATTTTCATGTTATTAACTTCTGGGGGGGGGGATCTGTTTGCTTGATGCATATGAGGGATACTTGGGTTCTGATATTCCATGCAAATAACATGGAAATTAGTACTGAAGCCACACCGTGGTCAACTCAGAGCTTTCGGAACATTGAGCCCCCCCCCCGGCCCTGATCCCCAAAATATAAAACAGGGGGATGGCTTGGGCCCCTGGAGCTGGCACCCCTGTGTCCACCCCATCTCTTCCCTGCTTTTCAAGTCTCTTTCAAAATGCCACAATTTTCCTTTAGCCTACATCATCCAAGCTGAAACACTAAAACTTTTATACACACCACTGTTGGAGGAGAGCCAAGCTTCCCTGTCTCACACAGACATAGCCCTCTTGATGGCTTCTCTGATGAGTTGGTGATTGGCCATCATCAGCCTTTGTTCTCCTTAAAGGCTTATCTCCTGGCAATGCCCTGGTTCTGAAACACATTTCACCTGCATTTTAACACTGTTAACTCCAAAGTCTGTCAGCCTATCTTAGTTCTCAAAGCACTGCTTGAACCCCAGCGTCCAGGAATCCGGGGGGGGGGGGAGTCAGAGAATCCACAAACCCATAACAATATCTTAATAACCACAATGAGAGGAGACCAAGGTCGATGCAGCTATATAGAAAGAGTAACTAAGATAAAATTAACATTAGACCTTTTAATATTTTTTGGTCACGTATCCAAAAAATAATAATTGACCTATAAAATGTCATGGCATTATATTATACATGACTGTAGGTTCTCCCTGCTTCTTGGGAGAAAAGCAATGACAAACCTAGACAGCATCTTAAAAAGCAAAGACATCACCTTGCCAACAAAGGTCCGTATAGTTAAAGCTATGGTTTTCCCAGTAGTAATGTACGGAAGTGAGAGCTGGACCATAAAGAAGGCTGATCGCCGAAGAATTGATGCTTTTGAATTATGGTGCTGGAGGAGACTCTTGAGAGTCCCATGGACTGCAAGAAGATCAAACCTATCCATTCTTAAAGAAATCAGCCCTGAGTGCTCACTAGAAGGACAGATCCTGAGGTTAAGGCTCCAGTACTTTGGCCACCTCATGAGAAGAGAAGACTCCCTAGAAAAGACCCTGATGTTGGGAAAGATTGAGGGCACAAGGAGAAGGGGACGACAGAGGATGAGATGGTTGGACAGTGTTCTCGAAGCTACTAACATGAGTTTGGCCAAACTGCGAGAGGCAGTGAAGGATAGGCGTGCCTGGCGTGCTCTGGTCCATGGGGTCACGAAGAGTCGGACACGACTGAATGACTGAACAACAACAACAACAAGGTTTGAGAACCCATCATGCAAAATACCGGTACTGGGGAGTTGTTATTAACCCCTTTAATTGCTAAATACGAAACAAAATGTGTGTGTGTATTTCCCCAAAAGGGTTGATATCATTTTCCAATTGAGTTATGTCTAAATTAACAAATTACAAGAGTAAAGCAAGCGAGTCAACAATGCAATATATATTTTTTGAATCCAGAGTTGGGCTTTATTTATTCTTTACTGGGAAAGCAAAGCACATTCATCTTCTGATGTAACATATGTGTTTACTTTATTGTAGTGATTTGTTATGCTGGGAGCACTGATGTGACCTTTCTTGGGAAATGATTGCTTGTATATACACTACCCTTTTGTTTTAAAATACCTTAGTAAAACATTAGAAACGGGAGGGGACTATGAGTAACTTCCAGAACATGATCAACTAAGTTCAGAAGGGATGCAGGCTTTGCAAAGGGCTTTGCAAGCAACTAAGAGTCATGGAATAATAGAATTGTAGAGTTGGAAGGGACCCTGAGGATCATCTAGTCCAACCCCCTGCAATGCAGGAATATGCAGCTGTTGCATACGGGGATTGAACCTACAACCTTGGTGTCATCAGCACCATGCTCTAACCCACTGAGCTATCTCCTCTTAGCACTGTAAAATAGACCTTGGCTGCAAAAGGCTCTCAGAAGACTCAGAAAAGGTCTGCCAAACATTACCATGATATGATCTTTGGGGACTCGTTATGGATGGTATGTATGTGTGTGTGTGGTTGTCAATGTATAAATGTGTATATGTGGCTGTAAATGTGGGATGGCATTCAATTTCGTTGTACTACGTAAAATGACAGTAAAGTATCTATCATCTATCTATCTATCTATCTATCTATCTATCTATCTATCTATCTATCTATCATCTATCTATCTATCATCTATATCTATCTATATCTATCTATCTATCATCTATCTATATCTATAAGCTTCCTTTGCCACCAGCTGCTCCAGTATGCCCTGCAATAGATTTCAGAATGCATCTTGATCAAGTTTATCCCATATCTTCTGTTCTATACCAGCTTTGCTCCTGTTGTTCCATTGCCATTGTGGTATGCAAAGGAGTTAAACAAGCTATGTACAGGGAGGGATGTACAGGGAGGGATGTAAACCAGCCATCTCTCTAGGGGTGTAGCTTAGTGGTAGAGAATCTGCTTTGCATGCAGAAGGTCCTAGGTCTGATCCCTGACATCTCTAGGTAGGGCTACAAGATGACCACTGTATGAAACCCTGGAGAATTGCTGTCAGTTAGTGTAGGCATGCCTGTTGTCTTTGTCAATGGAGTTTTCTTGGCAGGGATACTGGAGTGGCTTGCCAGTTCCTTCTCCAGGTGGATCATGTTTGGTCCAAACTCTCCACTATGACCTGTCCATCTTGACCTGTCCATAGCTTCCCTGAGAAATTCAAGCCCCTTCGCCACGACTAGGCAGTGATCCATGAAGGGATCCATGAAGGGAATTATGGTGCTGGAGGAGACTCTTGAGAGTCCCATGGACTGCAAGAAGATCAAACCTATCCATTCTTAAAGAAATCAGCCCTGAGTGCTCATTAGAAGGACAGATCCTGAAGTTGAGGCTCCAGTACTTTGGCTACCTCATGAGTAGAGAAGACTCCCTAGAAAAGACCCTGATGTTGAGAAAGATTGAGGGCACAAGGAGAAGGGGACGGCAGAGGATGAGATGGTTGGACAGTGTTCTCGAAGCTACTAACATGAGTTTGGCCAAACTGCGAGAGGCAGTGAAGGATAGGCATGCCTGGCGTGCTCTGGTCCATGGGGTCACGAAGAGTCGGACACGACTGAACGACTGAACAACAACAACAAGTGTAGGCATGATTGAGCTAGATGGACCAGTGGTCTGATTCAGTATAAGGCAGCTTCCTATTATTCCATCCCTATTTCTTTGATTAACTGGGGCTTCAACAGAATTCCCAGCCATGTTTTTTTGTGGTGATGGTGGTGGGGATACAGACCTGTTGTCTTGGACTGCTTGGAACATCCAGTAGCATGGTCAGACCACAGCTGGAATAGCATGTCCAGTTCTGGTGCCACAATTTAAGAAGGATATTGACAAGCTGGAATGTGTGCAGCGAAGGGCAACCAAGATGATCAAGGCTCTGGAAACCAAGCCTTATTAGGAATGGTTGAAGGAGCTGGGTATGCTTAGCCTAGAAAAGAGGAGACTGAGAAGAGATATGATAGCCATCTTCAAATATCTAAAGGGCTGTCACATGGAAGATGGAGCAAGCTTGTTTTCTCCTGCTCTGGAGGGTAGAACCTGAACCAATAGATTCAAGTTACAATAAAGGAGATTCCAACCAATTATCAGGAAGAACTTTCTGACGTTAAAAGCTGTTTGACAGTGAAACGGTCTCCCTCAGGAGGTGGCGGACTCTCCTTCCTTGGAAATTTTTAAGCAGAGGTTGGATGGCCATCTGCCATGGATGCTTTAGTTGAGATTTCTGTGGTGCAGGGGGTTGGACTAGATGACCCTCGTGGTCACCTCCAACTCTACAATTTTATGATTCTATGATTGTGTGGTGCATAAGCGTCTGACGTTAGATCATCCTAGGTGGTCACTCATTGCTACAGGAGTCTTTGAAAGCCTAAACCTGACCAGATGATGAAGATGGACTCATAATTAGTACCTGCTGCTCTTAAAACTCCCGTCTCTGTGTTCTTTTCAGGCCAACATTTTCTACCTCCCTGTCCAGATCTGGAGAAAGTGAAGCTCCAGGAGCTACCTGCCCCCAAAGAGTGGCTCTTTGCCTTCTGTATGCAACATGAGAACGGGTCTTTTCTGTAGTGGCTTCCTGCTTGTGGAAAACTCTCCCCAGGAAAGCTTGCCTGTCACCTTTGTTACATATCTTTAGATACCAGGCAAAAACATTCCTCTTCTCCCAGGCCTTTGGCTAATTAAACCATCTATGGAATTTTAAACTGGGTGGGGGTATTGTTTTTGTACATACAAACATACACTAGGGAATGTATTTTTGCGTTTTCCTTTTAAACCGCCCTGTGATCTTTGGATGAAAGGTGGTATAGAAATTTAATTCATTCATTATCAATAAAAATAATTATTGGATTAAATTATGCCAAAGAAGTAAATATATACACATGTGTATGCCAAAGAAGTAAATATATACACATGTGTATATATTTGAGCAATTTATACAGACTGTATACATTGTTTTTTCTCGGTACATTTTTGTTTTAACAGCCACATGAAGTCCAGAGGGATCATGGCTGACTGACCTTTTCCCTTTGTGAATAATTTCAAAAGTTTGCTGGTGCGAGGCATATTCAATAGAAGAGCGCGATATGCTGGTCTCCAGCTTCCTTGCCCGCATGCTGACTTTCTGGCAACCTCTTGCTGCGTCCATGGACAGATGCTGAGTGACTGAAGCCGACCTTCTTCTGCCCTGCACATCTGCTTGACTGACTTGTCTTGCCCTTGTAGAGTCCTGTCCACCTGCTGACTCTCCAACTTTGCCTACCCACAAAGAGTTTGGTGGTGTTGTCTTCCCGTGACTCCCACCTGTTTTGAATACATCATTCAAATTAATCCCATCTCTCCTGAGCCACCATTTGCAAATATAAAGCTTCATTTCTCTTCTCACAAATTCTTATTACATTCCCTACCTTCAAGAGGCTCGACAATGTGAAATATATTCTTATTAATAGGCTTAGTGGCAGGGATGTAGCAGCTTACTGTTGTTTCATTTCTTGAGGGGGGGGGAGGAGGGAATGAGGATGACTTAAATTAACTTGAAGTGCCAGTCTGTCTGGTATGCGGAGTAGATAAATGGGAATCATAGCTCCTGGGGGAATGATTCCAAGCTTTGCTGCGTAACTGTAATCCGTGTGCCTTATTCGACACATCTCTGCACAAAAGAAACGGCAGTGCCCACTTTGAAAATGATAGATGTGGCAAAGTCCACCTAATTATGATTACAAGCACTTTTCCGGCTGGATCAAATATGCTGTGGAGACAAGGAGTTACTTAGAATGTCATTCTGTGCATGTCTACTCCAAAGGAAGTCCCACTGAGTTCAATCAGACTGACTCCCATGGAAAGTTCCAAGTATCTATAGCAGGGGATAAGAAACCCGCAGCCCTCCAGATGTTGCTGGAGTACAACTCTTCTCTCCCATTAGCCTGATCACCAGACATGAGAGCTGAAGGGATCTGGAGTCCTACAACAGCTGGATGGACAGAGATTTCAGACCTTTGGTGCATAGGATTGCACCTGCAGCCTAAAACATGTTCAAGTGAAATAGATGAGTTTCAAGTCCACAAGACAGAGGCAATCAAACATGCCTGATTATGTTGGTTGTTAGTTGAAAAGATTACCATTTTATTAACTTCTCTCAATTAATTTGTAGGGCTCCACAGACAATACAACATGCAAGAGTGGTGACTACACTGGTGCATCATTATACTGTATGCATTTATTGGGGCCTTGCTTGGTTATTTTGGCATCCTGGGATACACCCATGAAAATCAGAAATCTTGCCAATCAATGCTCCAGTGGCAAACCAAGCTTAATTTCACCCTAAACTTCTAACTGCCACTGAAAACATCGGCTCTGAGTCTCACTCTCCCCACCCTCCTCTGAAATATGTAGAAAAATTACCCATGTCCTGACATTAAAACATTCTGTATTTTTTAGACTTGGTCACACCTTTACTTCTGGGTGTCATTTTCCTTGTCAAAATCACCCCATCAAATAAAATGAAGCAAGTCTCTCGCTTGATTGTCTTCTGCATTCTCTGCTTTCCTCTATGCTGATCTGTCACAAACCGACTCGAAAGCCTCACTGTCACCTCCTTCACTTCCTAGAGGATTGAAAAGCTGTCCATTTCCCTGGCACTCTGAGAGATGATGTCATTGCTGCTGCTCTAAAAAAATATAGTTCTGGAGCTGCACTCCCCTGCATGTCCTTTCTATTACACCTGTGAGTATAACGCAGAGAAAAGAAAGATCATGTTATGCAAAGGATGAGGGAGCGGCTGCCTGGCAGATAGACGATCACTAGTGACTTCTGAAACCTCCATTGTCACACTGTTGTATGCAAGGCAATCTAAAGAAGACTCCAAGAATGAACAAGACACTACTCTGCTGCTAAGGCATATTGAAATGTACAAGAAAATCCAATTTTCTCACATTTTTTCTTACCTCATTCAACGTGCTTTAAAAAAAGTAAAGCCATACAACCCATAAATACACTCAGAGAAAAATATTAATTCTGCTATGAATTATAGGCAGTCAGCCTATTACCAGAAGCGCTGAATGAAAACCTAGTCTCTCTGTATTAAAGTAAATCTTTTTTATTGTTTCCCAGGCACTCCTCAATTAGGGACTCAACACTTCAGTAAATTTCACTTTGCTTCTTTTGTTCCCTAGACTAGATAAATGCAAAGTGCCAACATCTGTAGTCCATAGCAAAAGAAAAGAGAACCACCCTGAGTGACTGCGGTGGGTGTCGCACAGAGAGTTTCAAGCATCCTTAAGGTGGCAGCAACAATCAAAAAAGTATCTTCAAGGAGGCTGCCTTAAAACACAGGGAGGCGTTGGGGGGGGGCACGGAATGGAGAAGAAATTCTTCCCAAGTTCCTTCTTTAATCCTCCATTTTCTACTCAGCAGAATCATATTCATAGCCAGATTATTCATTATTAAGAGCTTATTTCAGATCAAAACCTGTATGTCAGTAGATTAGGACATGGAGGAAGATTAGCTTCTCACTGTAGGTGGTGGGAATAAGTTTTTTATCTTATCATTAGCATGGACTTTCATGGTTTTTGATCATAATTATTAATTCTGCCAGCAGACTTTTGCATAAGGATTAAAATGCAGATAGGTGTCATTTAAATAACGCAGTCAAACTGAAAGTAAGGTTTAGTGATGGGAAAATCCTCTGTTTCATGACAGCCAATTTCCTTTTTGGAGTTGTTTTTTTTTAAAAAAATGCCATTTTATTGCTTTCATGATTTTTTATTAAGAAAAAGCATTTTCATAGGTATGTGAGGTACTTTTAATAGTGTTTTTTTTCCTTGATCCTCACTCCCCTCAATTTGTGCAATTAGCACTTGAAATTCTTAAGGCTGACAATGTCCAAATACATGAAATGTTGCTGTAGGTTCCTGATTGAAAGAAGTCGTCAAACATAAATCGTTTTGGGGTGAATTCAAACCAAATGGCTTTCTTTTTTTTACTTCAGTTCTGATCCACTTCTTGATTGTTGTTATTGTTCTCAGTTTTTAAAAAGTGGAGATGGGTAGGTAGGTAGGTAGGTTACGAGTTTGGGACAGGGGTTAGGCTGTATGCTGAAACCTTTCTAATTACTGGATCCAGCAAGTATTGAAGTCTAAGCAAGGATGCAAAGTGTTGAAAAATCCAGACAAGGTCTCTTCATGATGTCCCTCTAAATATAGGTACCAGCGAGCACATGGATGGGTCCCCCTCCTTCAACTTGCTGCTAGTTAGTTAGAAAAGACAAAGCCTAGAGTTGGGAGTTTTGAGTTATTTAAAGTAGAAGCTGGAAGCAGCAGGCTGGAAAGGCAGAGTGTCAGGGCCATGCCTGATTTCTGCTGGAATTGAAGGCTGTGGCTATGGGAGAAGCAAGGCTCTCATTGGGTGTTAATGCTGTGAACCCCTCTATTGTAGGCTCAGCTTGTATATATGTGTAAATAAACCATATATCATAAATACACCAATCTCCACAGCCCCTCATTCCAAAAGTAACAAAAACCCTGGGTAAGTGCCTGGACGCGGGTGGCACTGTGGGTTAAACCACAGAGCCTAGGGCTTGCCGATCAGAAGGTTGGCAGTTCGAATCCCCGCGACGGGGTGAACTCCTGTTGTTCCGAAAGCACGAAGTGCAAGTAGATAAATAGGTACCGCTCCGGCGGGAAGGTAAACGGCGTTTCCGTGTGCTGCTCTGGTTCACCAGAAGCGGCTTAGTCATGCTGGCCACATGACCCGGAAGCTGTACGCCGGCTCTCAGCCAATAAAGCGAGATGAGCGCCGCAACCCCAGAGTTGTCCGCCACAGGACCTAATGGTCAGGGATCCCTTTACATTTACCTAAGTGCCTGGAACCCCTGGAATGGCACTTTGTTTGGAGACTGGGGTAGTATATATCCAAGAATCTAATCCAACCACAATGAGAACCTCAAAAAAGGGAGGCAAATCATTCTGACTGACTCCCCTGCCTCTCTGATACGTTTTAGACACACAGCTTACAAATTGTTCCAAGCTTTATCACAAACATGATGACACACACAAAATCAGCCAAACTCTTTAAGAGTTGAGTTTAACTCCTTCCACACGGAAAAGTGAAGTGTACATTAACATTAGCTCACTGTTCCACACAATGCATGCCAAAGTCATAGTTTAGCATTGTTAGTATAGCCTGCAGCAAATTGCATGGTCAGGCGTCACAGCATTGACAGCTGAATCCTTGTCACACTCTTCTCCCACCTGCCAAGAACATTCAGCATGACAGGTACTTTCTCCCAAATAACCCATCTTGAAATTTGAAACGGGAATGAAGTTTGTCTTCTCGGTTGCTGGCGCTTGTGAGATGCCATTGGGATCTACATCTAATCACTAGGAATACTGGGGAAGTAAATCAGAAATGGAAACATGAGTGGAAATGGCTAACATGCACAAGTTGTTTGAAGGTCAGAAATGGAAATCACGAATTCGAGTGGTATTTGCAATCTTTAGTTGTTGTTTTTTAGTCCACAAACGGTATACAAATAATTATTTTCTACAGTTTTATGTCTCCCTTCCATTGAATTTTACCACATATTTAATTATGTTAATCAATTATATTTCCATAGCAAATAGTAGACGGAAAATGTAGGCTTTAGTGGAAGTTGAACTGCAGCAGAATGGAAGCAGTGTAGATTGTGATGAACACAGGACAGGATGGAAATCAGTGCCTCCTTACATGCCTACTAATCACAGAGGTATTTGTTTTATATGCAGCTGCCAGCCTCTGTATAGAATTGCAAGATCACTTGGAAATCTGGGGAAATTTTAGTTGTGGCACCATAGCCGTAGCCTACAGAATCTCACAAGATGGTGAGCCAAAGATGGGCATTTTCTTCCATTGGCCCGCATGAAGCCACATGGGCAGAGGAGAGGGGAAGAATCCTTGCTGAGCTGGTGAGAATCCTTCCATTGCTTCTGCTAGCAGGACTTTATTTCCCTCTACTTTGGGGGAAAGGTGGAAAATCCATAATGTAATTCAGCGTCTTCAGCCATAAAAATAAGATGGAGAGAGAGAGACAGAACTCAAAACGAGACAACCCCCAGCCTTCCTTTCTCCTCCAGTCTCTGTCTCTGTAATGAGCAGCACCCATCTTATGCCCCTTTAATAATAATAATAATAATAATAATAATAATAATAATAATAATAATAATAATTTGGCATTAGAACACCAATCTGGGGAGCAGATCATGGCTTCATTCAAGAGATCACCCTCTCTCCATAAATAAAATTAATTCCTTCCTTCCTCCCTTCCCAGTCACGGTCTGATTTGTACTTTAATGTCAGCTAAAATACTCCTCTTTCAGAGCTCTCTCTCTTTTCCTCCCATTTTTCAACCACACCGGTGGCATCCTAGCTCTTGTGAGAATTCGTCACAGCTCTGAGGAGGCAGCAGTGCATTTTATTTCATTGTACTGTTTGGTCCTCTTTTTTTTAACGGTTAACTGTTTGTTTTGCCTACCTGCTTTATAACTTTGAGGCACCATAACATGAGAGATCATTGCAGATTGACTAATAAATAAAGATGCCATTAATGGACAACAGTGGCTTAGGGCTGTTTCGAGCCATGTTCTGAAGAGAAACAGAAAACCAGGCGGTGAAAAACAAAAACCTTGCTTCGTTACAAATGCTCCTGTTAAGGGACTGTTGGATTTTATTGCGTGGGCAATAAATGATTCTATTTGTTTGTTTATTTGTATATTTAGGCCATAATAGGTTGATGCATCATTGGGGAGCTGGTTAGGAGAGGATAAAAAGAAGAACTTCCCATCGCCCACAGCGCATAGTTTAACTATGGCCTTCCTTGCTACAAGATGTGGCGATAGCTAGCAGCTAAGGTCACAGTCCTAACCCCATTTACATGGGAGTAAGTCAATTTGAGTTCACTGGGACTTAGCTCTGAGTAGACAGTGTTGGGAGTGCAGTGTAAAATGGCTTTAAAATGGGATTAGACACAGCCATCAGTTTAATTATTTATTGAATTTATATTCCACTCTGGAGGGCAACAGGTGCTTCATTTTATGCTGTGGTCTAAACCACTGAGCTTCTTGGGCTTGCTGATCAGAAGGTCGGTGGTTCAAATCCCCGCAACGGCGTGAGCTCCCGTTGCTCTGTCCTAGCTCCTGCCAACCTAGCAGTTCGAAAGCATGCCAGTGCAAGTTGATAAATAGGTACTGCTGTGGCAGGAAGGTAAACGGTGTTTCCGTGCACTCTGGTTTCTGTCACAGTGCTCTGTTGCAGCAGAAGCGGTTTAGTCATGCTGGCCACATGACCTGGAAAGCTGTCTGTAGACAAACACCAGCTCCCTTGGCCTGAAAGCAAGATGAGAGCTGCATCCCATAGTCACCTTTGACTGGACTTAACCATCCAGGGGTCCTTTACCTTTACCTTTACCTACTTGGGAGTAAATCCCACTGAATTCAATGAGGTTCACACAAGTGCTGTAACTGTCCATATATTTAACATATATAAGATTCAATGAATCATCATGACTATAGCTGATAAGTGAAGGGGCACAATGAAGGGATTCCTATTGGAAAGAAGAGAAGAGCTACAATTACAAAGAGAGCACAAACAGAAAGTTATGGATTAGGTCAGGATTGTGGTTGTAATCTGCACTGATACGGCCATGTAATCTGAGGAGCCAAAGTTACAAGATCTGCCTCTAGCAATCCATCTTCCAGTGACTGGCTATTGCGTGTTACCAGTATGACAGATATGGATAAGAATGTCAGGAAGAAAGAAGGCTTAAAGTGGCAGAACATAAAATAAACAGAAATGCCTGATAAGAGCAGAAAGAAAATAAGGCATTTCATGAATGATAACTGGGTACAAGGACTAGGTCTGAATAAAATGTCTTCAAAGTTTGAGCATACTCCAAGAAATAAATGTTCTGGAGTCATAGCTTCTGAAGGTCTGATGACTTTTAAAAAACAACGATACAACCATTTTTAGTGATCACTTCTGCTGACTAGGCACTCTGTCACTAGCATGTTTGTGGCCTAATTGTTTCTGAAGTGCTCCAAGATCTTCGGGCCTTTGAGAATGATGGGATCCATTTTAAAGACATTTCCCTAACTGTTAATTTCCACGTTATATTTGAGCTTTCACATGACATAAAAGCTGCTTATGGAAAATGAATAGAGTATGTTGAGTGCTCATTTTCATGTTATTTGATTCCAGAAAAACCCATTGCAGCCCCACCGAACCCAGAAAATTGTGGGAACAATGTGTCAAATTTGAGGCAGCAAACCATTCCTTTATGGGGGAATTATGGGGGAACAGAAACACACATATGCAGAAAGTGTTGGGAGTAGTGATGTTGTTGGATGGTGGTCATTGTTGTATCACACCATGCCCACTGGGGTGAATGATATTTGGAAGGACATGATGGTCTGTTAGTCAAAAAGCCACAGTTCCATAATGCAACAGGTAAGACAGTGTGAAAGGAACGTTAGAAAATAGGACAGATGTGCTAGCACAATAAGCAGGAAAACTAATGTAGTATTCCTCATGTCTGACTGCATCCCTAGTTGGAGCACAAACCAGTCACGGTAGTTGTGGACCTGGGATGGGAATGGGCATGTTTCACTATGGACTGTGGTTATTCACCTTGGCACAGACTCACAGTCCATTCACAACATCACCGTGAGGACGAAATACCAACACATGTCATAACTAAGTGAAACAGATTAATGATCTAAGAACCCCAACATCCTGCTTTTGCCAATGGGTAGCAGTAGCAAAACGCCTCAAGGGTAGTACAGATTAAAGACCAGGCTCTCTCTACATCATTTTAATAGGCTCCCAAAGTATCAGAAAGAAAGACATTACTTTGTGCAAATGGACAGAATTACAATAATATAGCCTGTCCTGAACAGCTATGCATCACGATCTGGGATATGATTGAGGAAAGATACTGGGGTATGCTCTGAGTAATGGGTATGCTCTGAGTAAAACTTAGTTGAATACCAACCAAAGTTTGAGGATTGTGACCCAAACAGTATGATAGCCCTTGGACCAGAGTGGAACCCAAAATTGTCAGAAAAGAATTTTCTTTTTAGGCCTTCCTCCAAACTGCTAGATAACTTTGAGGCCAAAATCCCTCAGGGGAAATTTGACCTGTTGGGAGAATTCATTTCACTTCCCCCTAGAGATTATTCATTGACCACCTCTGTCCTCTCACTGCCACCCTGCAATTCTGTAAATAAAGCTGGGAAATTTTGACAGGCAATTCAAGGGCTGAAAAACATTTTCAATGGATTTTGGAAATGGATGACCCAATGAAATGAAAAAATCCCCTGAAGACTTGTGACCTCTTTTGCCTTTTGGTGATTCTGCCTCTTTCCAAATGAATTCAGGTCTTGCACTGCTACAATGCTCATAAAGGATTATTGCCTCCTTCCATATTAGTAATCGGCCTGGTGACAAAAATAAGCTTATGTCAGATATGTGACAGATTTCTATTAATCCACCAGGGAGAAAATGTACAATTTTAAATTTAAATAAACTTCTTTCTTGCACTGGAAAAATAAATAAAACTTTGAGGCGGAGTGCGGTGGGGAGGGAATAGGAAGAGGGTAAAACAAAAAAACCCACCCTGAACCAGCAGTAATCTGGAAGATAACAGTTACTTTAATTTCATTACTGAAAGATCAGGGTCACAACAACAGCAATTACCTGTAATTTCCCATTCTGGCAATTATATTATTATGAAAATGATCACTTGCTAACTGCACTAAAGCTTCTAGGGGCACTAAAGTGAATTCTTTTTGCTTTAGCATCCTTGCTAATTGTGTCGGGTCTTTAGGGTAATGTGATTACCGCTGCTTTTGTTTCCCTCTCAGAGCACACACAGAGAGACAGAGAGAATAACTGAATGATGGCCTAATGCCGCTTTTGAAGTACATCCTCTGTCACAACAAAACCCCTGGGAAAAGAAGTCCTGGTCTGTGCCCTCATAAGAGTATCTAATATCTGGCCAATTTATTTGGTTTTCATTAATCTTTTTGAATTGTTTACTGTTCCTATCAGCAGAAGAGCCAGAGCTCAGTCATAGAGCATCTGTTTTGCTTGTCGAAGGTCCCAGAACCGACCCCCAGCATTTCTAGATTGAATTGGGAATGTCCCTTATTTGAAATCACAGTGTCGCTGTCAGACAGTGTCAACAGCACTGAGCCCGATGACCCAATCGTCTGATTTGGCATAACATAGTTTCCTATGTCCCTTAAAGGTAAAGGGACCCCTGACCATTAGGTCCAGTCGTGACCGACTCTGGGGTTGCTGCACTCATCTCTCATTATTGGCCGAGGGACCCGGCGTACAGCTTCCAGGTCATGTGGCCAGCATGACAAAGCCGCTTCTGGCGAACCAGAGCAGCGCACGAAAACGCCGTTTACCTTCCCGCTGCAGCGGTCCCTATTTATCTACTTGCACTTTGACATGCTTTCAAACTGCTAGGTTGGCAGGAGCAGGGACCAAGTAACGGGAGCTCACCCCGTCGTGGGGATTCGAACCGCCGACCTTCTGATCGGCAAGCCCTAGGCTCAGTGGTTTAACCCACAGTGCCACCTGCGTCCCTCCTATATCCCTTAGACATCAACTAAAAGAGGAAAGCAGAAAGTTGTAAAATTTAAACTGTCCCTGCCCTGCAAAACCCCTCAAAGACAACTGTGGGCTTTAACTTCTGCATATTCTCAATAACTGCTTCAGTTCTCTGACAAAGCAATTCTATGGTGGGCATTGGGCAGAGCTGAGTGCAGGTACCACCACTTCCTATAGCCTGCTGGGTTGCACAGGCCAGGAGGTGGTGAATAAGTATATAAGCTTTTGGCATATTCTGCCTCCCTTGTGGGAGTGTCTTATGGGAATGGGTGGACACTGGGTCATTCAGACCCAAAGCCTCCCTCAATCCATCTCGTGACAGCCCCCCTCCCTTTATCACTGTTGAAGCACTAGCAGTGGCTGGCTGCGGAGGGTGTGGGGGTGGAAAGAGAGAAGGATGAATTATCTACTTTTTCACTTATGTGAACTATGTGTCTCTTGGGATGGGGGAAGGAACCTCTCACATTTGTTACTCAAGTTTAAATTAAGGCTGTAAGCAACTATTTTGAAATGAAAACCTGCTGGAAGGACTGTTCTTTTTGATAGCAGTGCTCAAGTTCAAGGATCTCTGTGGATTTCTTTTGAAAATGGGAGGTCTCTATATAGCATCAGACACCAGCAGCCCAGAAGGCTTGAATAGTTCCAGTGAAACAACCCCCCACCCTCCAGAACCAACCAACCAAGGAAATCAAAACCCACAAGCAAAACACAAAACTCATCAATATTTTTTTTTTGGGGGGGGGATCTATGAAGAGACTGTCATATTGGAACTATCAGTCACAGGAGTTCTAATTTTACGTGCCATGCTTCAGTATCATATAAAATATCTATTTGGTCGGGAAAGTTTCTGCTTCCATATATTGGACAACAGAAATTGAACTAGGGATATACCAGCACTATCTTTGTTCTGTGGCAATTACATGGGCCCATGGATTAACAGCCCCCAACCTCTTTTGTCTTGTTCTCTCAAAGAATCTTGATAAATAATGGTTACTTCCTGCATCTCCACCAAATGCATTGTGTGGTCACACTTCATCTTTGACTGGTTCAGCATGGCAACGGGGAGGAAACGGACGCGTGCACTTTAGAAATCCACTTTTTATCCAATAGGGCTCTTTCAATGTTGTTATGATAGGTTAACCATAACATACTATGCATTGATGATATGATAAAACAGAAAAGCAAATAAATAAAATAAGAAGCTAGGTTAACTAGCTGTGTGATGTCCATCCTTGCTGTGGCTTCCCTCATGGGCTACAAACAATGGAAGAAGGTTTAAATGATTTTCTCACCTGTCTGCACATATTGCCTCAAATCTGTGAAACTAAGGACTGTTACCTAATTTGTACATTCTGAAGCAATACATGAACCAAAAGTTAGCCATCCTACAAAATTCATACTACTCCAGGAGCCCTAACTTGCCACTGTTCCTGGACTGAGGAAACCAACGAATCCACAGGTTTACTGGATGAGAACCAATAAACTCAAGCTCAGTACAGAAAAGGCAGGGATAACCTAACTTTTGTCATCCATGCTCTGGTAATTTCTAGGTTACATTACTGCACTGTTTTATACGTGAGGGTGCCTCTGAAGATGGTTTGGAAACTTCAGCTGGTGCAGAATTTGGCAAAGTGTGTTCTCCTTCATGGCTGTAGCATCTATTTCTATCACTACTTTTTATTGGAATGGAAAGGAATCACATTAGGACCACTCTGAACATGTTTTTCCTCTATGGAGGAACAAGAGATAGAGTAGAGAGGAAAGAATGAATATTGGAGTACATTACTGATGCTCATTTCCCCTCTCTGCTTGCCAGGCTCAGTGTGGTCAGTTGGGCTGGGCTCTGGCTAATGACTCCTGGACAGGGTTCCTGAGCAGCCTGACTCAGCTGCAGCTCTATTCATTGCTTCCTTACCAGACCTCTGGATGCCTTTTAGTGGTGGCTGGCAGTGCCACTTTTTAACAGGAACCAAGCTCAGCTTGTGGGATATTTACATGCCTTCCCATTAGCAAATTGTTCACCCCACATTTTACAGCTTCCAACAAATTAAAACAAAGTGCACTTCCTTGTTCCTTTCCTAAAATGTCAGCTTTTTAAAAGTTGATTTGCTAGACTGGGGTAACAGTGCTATCATGCAGAAACCTAAATCCCTCCCACAGTTAGGGTCTGGAGGCACCCTTGGAGCAAGCTTATCTAACTTACCTTGCTCAGCTAATCTAACTTAAAAGGGTCTCTGATAAGCACTCTTCAACAATGGAGATATTTAGCTCCAGGTTGTATGTTAAGGCCAATATTTGCTTCATCTTCATGTTTCTCCCTTGATTACAGAATTAAACTTGCTTGAACTTCAGAAATATTTCGTTCCTGTCTTTTGAAGTCATACTTAAAACAATGAACTGTCTGAAGCCCAGTCTATCAACTACATGCCAGCATTTCCTAAACAAAGACTTTCGACGTATGAACAAGACATCCAAGGATGTTTCCACTATGTTTTCATCTTATTATTTTAGCAAACAATGTTAAGAAATATAGCTTAAACAATTTTTTCCACCTAGACTTCATTATCTTAATTTAGAAGGGAGAAAATGTCTTTTTGTTGCCATTATTATTAAAATCAAAACTCCTGCTGACCTAATGCAATTACCCAGTGGAAGTTTGTAGGCGCTGGAGATGATGGGGGTTCATTGGTGACCAAAACGTCAGAGGCATGGCTAGGCTGCTCTGCTTTCCTCCCTATCCACCTCCCAATGATACTGTGCTCCCAATCTACCTTCTGCTCACTCCTCTCTTAGGAGACATTGTGCCCTAGAATTTTCTGAATGTGTGCAAACATTTAATACATTACTAGTTCTGGGGTGTATTGCCAGATTTTGCATGGAACCCTCACAATCATCTTGACCCACCTGGAGTATTAACAAAATCCTGTCACCAAAAGTTTTAGGGTTTTTGTTATGTGTTACTGGGGGGAGGATGAGAACCCCCCCCCCCCACAAAAAGTATGTTTTCTCAGCAATCAGAAAATAAGAGACTTATTTTTCCTGTTGTGGAAATTGTTTAGCTTGTAGAATGTCAGAACACATTCTGCAACGTGGAGGATTCTTAGAAACAGGTTCAGCCTCAAGAGTCCTATATGGCACAGGGAGCTACAAGTCCAATATTCTGTCCAGTGTTTGCTTAGATAATAGGAATGCTGGGGCATGGATGTACATTCAGAATTCTAAGGTAAAAGCAACAGTGTAAAGAAAGCCCAATCACAGCTGCTTTTCAACTGCACTTTCAAGCTATGAATTCTATTAAAAACTAGAATGCAATAAAAATCACATTAAAATTCTTAAACACTCTGTAATTTTCACCCCAGTCTCCCACAAGCATCTTCAGGGACGACCAGAATGTATCAGACTCATGAAAAACAGCAGCATTCCTGCAAATAATTTGCATGCCAAATTGCCTCTGTATTGGCCCCAGTACAACCATTTAACACTTCATGTTTAGCTACCGCTGTGTGTAAAACACATCTCTGAATACTATAATACTCAAAAACCCTAGTGGCTCCCTTAAGGAAGAAACATTTTATAGTCCCTTCCCAGAGCAGCTGGAAAATTCAGAATGAAAAAACAATAAGAAGCTTGCCTCAAATAATCTTCAGGAAAAAGAAATGATAACAGACATTTGTAAATCAACTCTTTGATGTGGTTTAAAAACTAGGCATTGTTGTTAAGTGTTGTTAGAAGAACAGAAGTCAGTGGAAGTTGTTTTTTAAAAAGCAAAACAGTAGCGGTAGCTAATCCTAGGCTTTTTCTAAGAGCAGGAATAGCAGATCAGCCTATCTCCAGTCCATGCAAGATTTGAATGTACATAATCAGAAATCGGTCCCGTGTGGGTATTTTTTTAATGCAACAAAAATTGCATTAAAATTGTACACCGTTTCCACTAAAACAAAGGCTTTGTGTGCCTTTCCCCCCTAAATTAACAACAACAACAACAACAACAACAACAACAACAACAACAAGGTATCTATTGTCTTTTCAGCATCTGGTAAAAACATCCCTTTTTCAACAAGTCTATTACAGTATTTATCCCAGTTGGTTCTGTCTTGGATTTGTATTGATTTTATGTACTGTATATGCTAGTGTTCAAAGATAATGCCACATGATGTGTCAATGACTACTGGCTAAAGCTGTGACAGAGCATTCAGCACTCTGCTGATACTGGCCATACTTGCAAAATGTACAAAGGCGTGAAGAAAGCCTTTTTACCAACAGTCAGGAAAACTGAACCGCTGAAAACTTTGTCAGATGAGATCATTACAGACCACAGCAAGCAGATGAAGCAATGGTAGGATCCCCAAGGTCGTGCTCTACAGGGCCTGTTGCCAGACTAACTCTGCATTACAAAGATGTCTGCACACGGGACATAAAGGCTGGCGACATCAACCCTGCCTTTTGGAAATCCCTTGCAGATGACTACAGTGCCTAGAGACAGGCAGTCAGGTCATTCGGCCATAGCAGTGACCAGAGGAGAAATGACTGCTGTGAGGAACACAGAGGGAAGAAACACCATGCTGCATCTGCAGCAGCACAACGGGATGCCTTCATCTGCCCCAGCTGCAATAAAACGTGTCTCTCCGATATCGGACTCTACAGCAACAGCAGACATTGTAGCCTTCCAACAGTTTGACTCCACTCCCAAAGGTGCACTTCTCCATTCTCTCCCGAGACAGAAGGATGTGAACAACAAGAGCTGGAAATTTTGCGCCCCACCCATGAGAATCATACCAAAATTTTCTGCCCCCACTGATAATTTTAACTGCAATTTCTTTTCTCTTTAATTGGTGGAGAAAAGTCAAAATATGTGAGGTAATTTTTCCCCACAGCACTAGCAACAACAGCTAAAGCAGGAACCAGGTTTGGGCTGTCAAGACCTTTGGCTCCACCTCAGTTTAAGAATAGGAGAATTTGCAACATCCTCTCTGCACTCAAGATCAGCGATGTTTGCCATGTAGAGGACCTACATAAAATTCTCATTTTTCCTTTGTTTCTGTGGCATTTTCTAGGGTGTAATCACACATGTGAATATACACAGAGAGATACACACTGATTTATACAAGATCCCAAGCTAAATATTTGGTAACTAGCCCTTTTAAGGCAAAAGATGTTATTTACAATATTGAGTTATCACTGTATTCTGTCTGAGACTGTAAGCCACACTAGATAGACGGGAAATCAAACCGTTTAGTGCTCACGGGGTAAACATGAGGATTTGGATCAAACCACAGCACTTAGTCCATAGCTTATCCAGATTGTCCCCCTCCAGCTATTTTCAGAATTCATCAGCAAGGAAGTTATGTAAAAAGGCCTTAAACCATATGTTACAAAGTTGTACTCACATCAAGTGCATTAAGATTGACTGTAAAGGGTTGCGGAAATACACTCCATACAGTGTTTTGTCGGATTTTCTCTCTAACAAAACAGATTTGGGTAACCTGAAGTGGAGAAATGGATGTGTAATGCATGCAGCCATTATGTTTTGCTAGCAGAAACACTGATAGAGAAAATGGAGGTACTTGTCTGCTACAAGAGACAAGAGTTCAGACCTATCCAAAATATAATCAACAGAATGCATCTGAGAGTGAATTACTGAGAAGCAGAAAAACTAATTTAAAAAGAAAATTAAAGTCAATATTGGTCTGCATTACATAGTCCACACACACACACACACACACACACACACACACTCCAATTGAATGTCAAAAAATAAATACATTGCTGTTTCTTCTTGATGGCTGAGCTGAAGCCATCGCCATGTAGATTTGAATTTGAATGTTGTAAAAAAAATCTAAAGCCATGTCAGTCAAATGCAGAGGATGGAGTTACTTTGCAATATTGTCATCTCTTCAATAGCTTGCTAAGAACCACACCACTTTCTGACGCGGTGCTTGCAAAGGATCAGAGGCCAGAGATACTCTTTGTTGTACCAAAATGAAAAGTTGGAGGTATAAAGAGAGACAGGGAGCTAGGAAGGAGAGACAGAACGTCCTGTCTACCGCGTTCAATATCTCATTTTCACTTGAGGGTGAGATGAGATGGATTTGGTGGTTTGTGGTTGTTGTTTTTCAATGACAGAAAAAAGGAGCAGAGTGCTTAGGTAAGAAACACTTGCCATTCTGTGCAAAGTAAGATGCATAGTACATATGAATGTGATTTGCCTTGTGCAGACATATGACAACCACTCTCAAACTTACATTTATTTCCTGTTGCGGGTACTGCTGAGATACCGCATGCAGTAAGGAAGCTGCCATGCACCAAGTCAGACCACTGGTCCAGCTAGCTCAGTTACACCAGGTTTGGGACATTTGACCCTTGGCCTTATTTCAGGAAAACCACAGCAGGGGAGACAACAGACCTTAAAATGGAGGGAACGAAGGTGGGGAGGGAGAATAAAGTCTTCAGTCTAGAGCAGGCATCCCCAAACTCGGCCCTCCAGATGTTTTGGGACTACAACTCCCATCATCCCTAGCTAACAGGACCAGTGGTCAGGGATGATGGGAACTGTAGTCCCAAAACATCTGGAGGGCCGAGTGCGGGGATGCCTGGTCTAGAGGATGGGTGATAGGTAGCAAGGATGACAACTTGAATAAAATATTACAGGGATTGGGGTACCTGCCCCATATAATCAATCACATGACGCAGAGCATGCACACAATTTGAATGGCAACACCCATCAACTTTGTGGGAGGGCTGGCCCCCTCAAATATTTTAGGGGTGTGTGAAGGGACCTCAACCCCTAGGAGTTGGCTTCTATGGTGGGTAAACAGAAGGGTGTGGTAGGAACGTTTACCTTTTCTTTTCCCTCATTGCATTGCTGGATGTTGTGAGGGGAGGTCCCATGAGGGTCAGCTCTGGGTCTTTAGGGATCTCCTTTCCCTCTTTTTAAAACCTCTTTTTTAAAACTTTGTTTACCAGGCAACTGCGCATGCTGCAAATTGCAGTGCTGGTTACATTGCAGTCCCACACTGGCAGTCACCTAGAGCAGGGGTAGGCAACCTAAGGTCCGTGGGCCGGATGTGGCCCAATCGCCTTCTCAATCCGGCCCGCGGGCGGTCTGGGAATCAGCATGTTTTTACATGAGTAGAATGTGTCCTTTTATTTAAAATGCTTCTCTGGGTTATTTGTGGGGCATAGGAATTCGTTCATTTTTTTCTTCAAAATATAGTCCGCCCCCCCCCCATGGTCTGAGGGACGGTGGACCGGCCCACAGCTGAAAAAGGTTGCTGACCCCTGACCTAGAGGCAGCATATGCAAATTTTATGCACATTTCAGTCACAGGTGTGGGTCCTGAGTACCTCACGGCTCCTTTGGTACTTTTCCTTCTCCCACATCACAGGCTCATGTTTTATAAGAGGTATGCTTCTGGATCTGATCAAAGGCCTGCCTTGACTAGTTCCTGTTTTTCACAGTAGCCAACCAGACGCCTATGCCCTTTTCATCCATCTTGGCTTCACAATTCTTATTATCTGGTTTTTCACACAGTAATCTTCTCTAATGGGCATCTGTAGAGAAAGCACATCCTGCAGCCTGACAAGAAAATTTACTATAGCAAAAATCAGTGCCTTCCTTTTAGTATTCCTATTAGCGATGCTTGAAAATCACACATCTTCACCCAACGTGTGCCCAAGCACCGTGGTTAATTTGCTAAGCTGTCTCCGAACAGGATTCGTTCTTCCTTTAAATGTGGCACTGAGAGCTTAGAAGCCTATGTTTTTAATTTTTTTTAAACCCACTAATTTCATTGTGCCTGACACAAAGCAGCATATCTTTAGAGTAATTACTGTATAACAGTTATTTCCCCCCCTCAAAGTAGTAATTTTCCTAAAATTAACTGGACGTCCTCAATTATGTAAATTGAATATCTTGAAAATGTAATGGCTGTGCTGGAAAGAAGACAAAAGAACACAATGGGAAGCTAACCCCAAAAGAAAAGAAAACCCCAAATGTAGAGATTCATTTCGGATAGAATCAAGGGCAATTACTGGCCCTGCTGTTAAGCTGACTGACACAACTTTTCCTCTCGGATGCATTCGGTTTTGTCTTGAAGTCACCATGGGTTACAGGGAGGCAAAGCTCAAATTTTGAAAAGGGAATTAACAGAATGAACAGCATGAGAGAGGGATGAAACATAGGCTTATTTCCGAGGCCTCCTTAATATTGCCTAGGATTCTCCAGATCACACCTGCACATTTCATTTCATTTCTTTATTTCACAAGTGTATAAAATGCTTCTTGGCCTAAGGCCATTGAAGCAGTGTGCAACATGATAAAAAAAACTTACAAAAATAATTTAAAATAATACAAATTCTTAAAAAACCAGTGTAAACCATTTCTACCAACTCAAGAAACAATAAAACTATTCCTACAGGTGTGCAGTTAATATTCCATAAATGACTGGGCTACCCGTCATGGAAAAGCTCCTTAAACAAAAACATCTTCAGTAGGTAACTAAACCTCATGATGCTGGGGCTTGCCTAATTTCAGTTGATAATACATCTGGAAATGTATTCCTTCCTCTGGCTTTAGCATTTTTAATTTATCCTTATGTGTTTGATTTATTATCATTACTACTATAAGATTTATATGCTGCTTAATAAAAAATGCCCTGTGGTTTACATAAGAGAGTATAAAATATAAAACAAAATATTCAAATGAAACTACCAATAAAATAAACAGACTTTGAAAAAGTAAACATAGCAAAATTACTTGCATGTGGATAAAATCAACAGTATTCCTGATATTTTTCTAACTTGCCTTTATTTGTTTTTGGTTTTTTTTAGAAGATTCCCAATCCATTCCAGGATACAATTGCATAAAAATCATGAAAAAAACAACATGTTGCCATTTAGTGAATATTCAGCAAATGTGGTATTGTTTTGAGGATGACATCATTGGATAGTAACAATGGCCTATACGAAGTGGACACAGTGAGTATCTTCACCAAACCCATGGGATAGTACAGAAGAAAAGAAACTTGCTCTCACCTTCTCCAGTTCTCCCCCAAATTTCTAGTCAAGCACAGCTAAGGAGGAGGCATGAAAACATCAATATTTCAGCTTCCAGCAACAACTGCAGGCTTATCGTTAGAAAAGTGTCTAGTTTATTGAAAGTGCATGCCCACTTCTGACACCATGTAGCATCCCGTGGGTTTGGGAAGGATCGTTGATCATTGTGTGCAAAGGGTGTCCTCTAATTCCAATAAGCAGTGGAAGTCGTGAGAATCTTTATGAATGACAGAACAACAACTCAACATAGCAGCAAAGACTTGCTACTTAGGCAATACTAAAGTTCCAACTAGTTCTCCTTCAGCTATGGGGGAAACCACACCCAAAGAGGGGAGGGGAGCTTCTCTTATAGTTCTGGTAAGTCTCTTAAAGAGACAGACCAAACACACACTATAACTATGACATACCCTCCAACATTTATTCGATGAAAATAGGGATGTCCCATTCCATAATGATAATTTTACTATTTATACCCCACACATTTATTGGGTTGCCCCAGCCACTCTGGGCAGCTTCCAACATATATAAAAACATAATTGAACATTATTATTATTATTTTTTACAAAACTTCCCTCTACAGGATTGCCTTTAGACATTTTGGGGGTCGGATAACTCAGCACCCTCCAATATTTCTCCAATGAAAATAGGGATATCCTACTATATCCTCCAACATTTCTCTAATGAAAATAGGGACATCCTAAGGGACAGTGGGACATTCTGGGATCAAATCAGAAACCGGGACGGCTTATCTAAATCAGGGATGTCCCTGGAAAATAGAGACACTTGGAGAGTTTGCTATGATCTCACTTTTAATTACTTATGGCAAATTGGGCTGAAAAATGTCTGACTTGCCCAAGGGCATCCAAAGTGTCAACAGCAGAAGAGGCTTAGAACTTGACTTCCAGCCACTGAATCACACTTGCTTTCAACAAATCCTACTGTAGAATGAGAATGGAAGCTTTGAAAGCAGTAGAAGCCTTGGGTGATTATAAAACTCTCGGTGTGATGGGCCTTGTAAAATTAAATTGAGATTGCAGGAACAATAGATGAAAGTTCATCACCAGACTGCCGCGTTGCAAGGAGGCTATTAAGTTACACAATGTACACTGATTTCTCCCCTTATTGATAAGAACGAAGCCTTCAGAGGGACATTATAGGCTTTGAACTCTCTTATACTTTCTCAAACTGCAAGACTCAACTAAATGGATGGTAATTATGTCATTTACTACACATGGTCTCATCTGGCTCACTGTGGACATCTGTAGGAGGGATCTCCAATTAAAAACACAGATAATGAAGAAATTCTGCATCACAACTAACTCTGAGCACCCATGGATACATAACAAGAATTCAAAGTTAATGCAAGGAAACACTTATTATTTCTCTGATATCTCACATCTTTGATGTGCATTTTTATCATTTGGGCCACAGCCAATTAACAGTATACCAAAGTTTAAAACCTCAAAGAATCTTTAGATAACACATACAAGTTTAATTTTGGACTCCCAAAACTATCAAAGGGAACTTTTAAAATATGTTTCTCGAATATTTTTAATTGATAACAACAATAATAATATAAAAAAAGACAAAGCAGTACAGTGATCGTATCTCATGGAATAACTCATTCCACAAGCATTAACATACTGCTATAGTAAGTGTAACTCAAAACATGGGTGTATATAAGCTTTGCCTTGTTCACTGATTTTGAGCTATTCAGTATGGCTTTTCTTAGTGGGCAAATAGCATTTCAAATCAGGAAATGTATCTGCAGTGGTACCTCGAGTTACAAACACCTCAGGTTACAAACGCTTCAGGTTACAAACTCCGCTAACCTGGAAGAGTTACCTCAAGTTGAGAACTTTGCCCCAGGATGAGAATGGAAATTGTGTGCTGGCAGCACAGCGGCAGCAAGAGGCCCCATTAGCAAAAGCACGCCTCTAGTTAAGAACAGTTTCAGGTTAATAATGGACCCTCAGAACGAATTAAGTTCATAATTAGAGGTACCACTGTATTCCTGCTTTCTGCCATCACTGAAGATTTACCTGAACAGCTATATTCTTTCAGGATGCACCTACCTGTATATGTAGAATAAACATCTTCATCTTGAAATTGGCTTTCATTTCCCTCCTTGAACTTCTTAGTGTATGTGTATGTGTGTGTGTGTGTGTGTGTGTGTATCCAAGAAGTATCAGCCTCCTTTACCTCTTTCAGGTTTAAATCGGTGCTGGATTCTTATTTAAATGTGTGTTTGCTGTCATAGCCTTAGGAGATACATGTTTCAATTCCACGAGCATCCTGGGAGACAACGAGCATATGGTAAGGGCTCAAGTGTCCTACTGTAAACATTCTAATGCAAATTGCTCAGAGTAAAACTGGCAGCAGCAAGCAGGATTGTGTGTGTGTGTTTGTGTGTGAAGAGAAGTGGGGTTTTGCTTAGTTCCTGAGCTGAGGTAAAGCTCGTGAGTTCATTTCTCATAGTTGCCCCTCCACCAACCTAAGCCGCAGACAGTGTAAACCAGGGGAAAAATAAATAAAAAGCAAGTTGCTGATTGTAAAGGAGTGGAATATTAGCCTCCTGGACCAATCAAAAGGGATCAGGGTTGTTCTGTTTTTCCCCCATTTTCAGCCAAGGGAGAAGCTCCTTCCTAATTTAAACCTAATGTTTCCATGTTAGACAGCAACAATATAGATTTGATACTGTACAATAGACTTTGACCAGTATCAATTACCCTAGACTGCCCCAGTGCTTCCTGTGGCTATATATTACTTCTTCCTGTTGGTAAAATGTGATAGTCATAGTTGTGTTAAACAGTGAAGCAAACTTGTAGAGCAGAGGTGGGTAACCTGTGACCTTTCATATATTGTTGGGCTTCCATTTCACTTCAGCCTCCGCCAGCATGGCTAATGCTGAAATAGGATGATGGCAGTTGTAGTCCTCCAACTTCTGGAGAGCTGCAGGTTCCCCACTGCTGTTGTAAAGATTTTGCAGTTTTCAGAAAAAGAATGTCTGGTATTAAGAAACAGTGCGCTTGTGTGTGTGTGTGTGTGTGTGCATGCGCGCGCGCGCGCACACACACACACACACACACACACAGAGAGAGAGAGAGAGAGAGAGAGAGAGAGAGAGATTCTTCCTTTCCTGTAATACTAGAACCAAGATTCATCCATTGATGGTGCTGCCAGGGAGATTCAGGAAAGACAAAATGAAGAATTTAATCACACAGCTGTGGTGATATCCATTAGCTTAGGTGGCCTTAAATAGTGATGACATTGAGATTCATATTTCTCCTCACGGTGTCTAATAAAACAATTATAACATTCTAAAAACAAGCAGAAGGGTGACAGGTAATAATGAAAACCAAGAATTGTAACAGAAGAAAGCCAATACAGTCAAAAGCAATAAATACTCAGGCCCATGGCTTAACACTCCAGAAAGGGTTTCAGGTGGTAGCCAAATGCCATCTCAGAGGGCTGCTAAGCAAATCTCTCAAAGCAACAGTTGATGAAGCTCCATCTTATTTCGGGCTGGGGATGTGTGGAATGGCCTCCTTAGATGAACTCAGTGCATAGTCAGGATCAGACAGGGGGAGATGATCCTTTAAGTATCCTGGCCCCAAGACAGGATCCAGTCAACAGTTCACCAGCTACATTATTTCCCTATCTGCAGCTTCTGGGCAGTTACAGTAGTGTTATATTAGTCCAAGCTTGAAGTGACTAAGACATATCTGACCACGGGCAAGTCTACCTTTCTCAGAACTGGGTGCAGTTGGTGCACTCCTGGTCAGAGAGACTAACTGGTATTCCGGGAGCAAGGTCATTTACAAGACTCGCCCCCCCCCCCAAAGCTGCAAATGTGATTTGTCAAGAGGCCAGAATGAAGCCCTATCATTGGATCAATGGTTCTTCTAGCCAGGAACATTTCCATCTTTCCAAGGGTCCTGTTCTATTCTTCCAAAGGCTGCTTTCAGACAACTCTGGATAAATGTTAAGTATAATGATAATATTATGGCAATTTTGCCTTGGCCTGCTATACAGCACTGAATGCTGCCCATTTCATAATATTGTATGCTATAGCTATATACTGTATGCACTGTCAGGCAGTTGTAATAAATGTGATTTGAGAGCATCAATGTTTACTTTGTTTTAAATACATTAAAGATGTTAAATCAAATTCATATAAAAAGTAAACTGACCAAAAACAGCACAATAGCCATAAAATGGTAGGCAACACTGTTTCCCTTACTCATTCTATTTACTATTGTAGATGCCATGGAAATATCCTGGCAAATTACAATTCATCACAGCTTTATAGTAGTATTTCCCCCTGGGTATCCTTGAGATTTTATGCCATTTCACTACATATCCGAGCCGTTTACAGTATTCATCAACAAAAGTGATAGCAAAATAGCCTTCTGATGTATGATTCACAAGATTATAGCTGTTAAAACAATGTATCTTTCCTTCTATTTCTGATTAGCTGGTTTTCTTGAACACACATAAGGGAAATGGTATGGTCATAACACTGAGCAGAGAATAAAAATGAACAGCACATGAAAGTTACCAAGCAATCTTTTAGAATGCTAGAAATATCATCAGCTGCCCTCCAAAGAGAGAATAAGAAATTTCTACTCAGAGACTGCCTTTATTCTGTAAGATCCCCTGATATGGTTATGTATGCCTAAGTCGTTTCCCCACAGTTTCCCAATAATTAACAATTTTAATAATTGGAACATGAAGTAATAATAATAATAATAATTTACTATTTTTACCCCGCCCATCTGGCCGGGTCCCCCCAGCCACTCTAGGCGGCTTCCAACAAATATTAAAATACATATACATGTCACAGATTAAAAACTTCCCTGAACAGGGCTGTCTTCAGGCACCTTCTAAATGTCAGATAGTTGTTAGTACCTTTGACTTCTGATGGGAGGGCGTTCCACAGGGCGGGCGCCACTACCGAGAAGGCCCTCTGCCTGGTTCCCTGTAGCTTTGCTTCTCGCAGTGAGGGAACCGCCAGAAGGCCCTCGGCGCTGGATCTCAGTGTCCGGGCTGAATGGTGGGGGTGGAGACGCTCCTTCAGGTATACAGGACCGAGGCCATTTAGGGCTTTAAAGGTCAGCACCAACACTTTGAATTGTGCTCGGAAACGTACTGGGAGCCAATGTAGATCTCTCAGGACCGGTGTTATGTGGTCCCGGCGGCCACTCCCAGTCACCAGTCTAGCTGCCGCATTCTGGATTAATTGCAGTTTCCGGGTCACCTTCAAAGGTAGCCCCACGTAGAGCGCATTGCAGTAGTCCAAGCGGGAGATAACTAGAGCATGCACCACTCTGGCGAGACAGTCTGCGGGCAGGTAGGGTCTCAGCCTGCGCACCAGATGGAGCTGGTAGACAGCTGCCCTGGATACAGAATTGACCTGCGCCTCCATGGACAGCTGTGAGTCCAAAATGACTCCCAGGCTGCGCACCTGGTCCTTCAGGGGCACAGTTACCCCATTCAGGACCAGGGAATCCCCCACACCCGCTCGCACCCTGTCTCCCAAAAACAGTACTTCTGTCTTGTCAGGATTCAACCTCAATCTGTTAGTCGCCATCCATCCTCCAACCGCCTCCAGGCACTCACACAGGACCTTCACCGCCTTCACTGGTTCTGATTTGAAAGAGAGGTAGAGCTGGGTGTCATCCGCATACTGATGAACACCCAGTCCAAACCCCCTGATGATCTCTCCCAGCGGCTGCATATAGATGTTAAAAAGCATGGGGGAGAGGACGGAACCCTGAGGCACCCCACAAGTGAGAGCCCAGGGGTCTGAACACTCATCCCCCACCACCACTTTCTGAACACGGCCCAGGAGGAAGGAGCGGAACCACTGTATAACAGTGCCCCCAGCTCCCAAACCCTCTAGACGGTCCAGAAGGATGTTATGGTCGATGGTGTCAAAGGCCGCTGAGAGATCCAGCAGAACTAGGAAACAGCTCTCACCTTTGTCCCTAGCCCGCCGAAGATCATCGACCAGTGCGACCAAGGCAGTTTCAGTCCCATGATGAGGTCTGAATCCCGATTGGAAGGGATCCAAATGGTCCGCTTCTTCCAGGCGTGCCTGGAGTTGTTCAGCAACCACTCGCTCAATCACCTTGCCCAAGAATGGAAGATTTGAGACTGGGCGATAGTTGGCCATATTGGCCGCATCCAAAGATGGTTTTTTAAGAAGCGGTTTAATAACCGCCTCTTTTAGCGGGTCTGGGAAGGCTCCCTCACAAAGAGAGGCATTCACCACCCCGCAAAGCCCATCGCCCAGCCCTTCCCGGCTAGCTTTTATAAGCCAGGATGGGCAAGGATCAAGGAGACAAGAGGTTGGTTTCACTCGTCCAAGCAGCCTGTCCACATCCTCGGAGGTAACAGATTGGAATTGGTCCCACACAACTGGACCAGACAGGACTCTAGCACTCTCCCGCCCTGGCCCTGCTCCCACAGTGGAGTCTACCTCCTTCCGAATCTGAGCGACTTTATCTGCAAAAAACTTTGCAAAAGCATTGCAGGAGATCTTGGGGTCCCTACCAGACCCCGGTGACGAAGGTGGTTCTGATAAATTCCGAACCACCTGGAAGAGTCTCCTGCTGCTGTTTTCTGCAGATGCAATAGAAACGGCGAAGAAGGTCCTCTTCGCCGTCGCCATTGCCACTTGGTAGGCTCGAAGTTGAGCTCTAGCCCGTGTCCGGTCTGATTCAGAATGAGTTTTCCGCCACCGGCGCTCTAGCCGTCTCAGCGACTGTTTCATCGCCCTCAGCTCCGGGGAAAACCACGGGGCTGTCCGGGCTCCATGCAATCGGAGAGGGCGCTTCGGAGCCAGACAGTCAATAGCCCCGGTTAACTCCGCATTCCAGCGGGCCACCAGGGCATCAGCTGAAAGGCCATCAACATGGGATAAAACATCCCCTACCACTCTCTGGAAACCATTTGGATCCATTAAGTGGCGGGGGCGGACCATCCGAATCGGTCCCACCTCCCGGCAGAGGGGAAGGGTCGCGGAGAAGTCTAGTTGCACCAGGAAGTGATCTGACCATGGCACTTCTTTAGTTTCGCTTTTACTTAGTGTCAGATCACCAACATCCATAGAGGTAAACACCAGGTCTAAGGCATGTCCGTGGCTATGAGTTGGGCCAGACTTATTCAGGGACAGCCCCATGGAGGCCATGCTTTCCACGAAGTCCCGAGCTGCCCCTTGTAAGGTCGTGTCGGCGTGGATATTAAAATCTCCTAAGACAACCAAGCTAGGTGTCTCCAGGAGCACATCCGCCACGACCTGAAGCAGCTCGGGCAGGGAATCCTTGGTGCAGCGGGGAGGTCGGTACACCAAAAGGAATCCTGTACTGCCCCTATTGCCCAACTTCCAGAACATGCACTCAGAAAACTCGGTCTTTCCAATAGGACGCCTGGTGCAAACTAATGACTTCCTAAAAATCACTGCAACCCCCCCTCCCCGCCCAGATGGCCTGGGTTGCTGTGCGTAAGAGAAACCTGGTGGACAAGCAGCAGCAAGGACTGGCCCATCTGCCTCATCCAACCAAGTCTCTGTCACACATGCCAGGTCAAATCCTCCATCCACAATCAAGTCGTGGATGGCAGTGGTTTTGTTCATCATTGACCTGGCATTACACAGCAGCACTTTCAGGTCATGTGGGTATCCCTTGTTGATTCCAGTACCCGTCCAGTCAGGGCCAGACCCGGAGGCAGGGATAGTCCTCAAACAACGACTAAGCCTGCCTCCTCGGTAATGACATGGTCTGGTCTTAGCGTAACTCCTCCTCCTGCCCGTGATCACTGAGATCGGATGTCCTACTGCATCCCCCCCTGTGGAACCTGCCCCAGCCATTCTGTTGACTGGGGCCCACTCCCAGGCAGCCCTAGTCCCCCCCTTAAAACAAACCACAAACTATACAGCAACCAATTAAAACAAAACAAAACAAAACACAGAACAATTATACTAAAATTAATCCCCAACGAAATATCCACCCCCACCCAGCCACCCCCCAACAACACAAAAAGGAAAAAAGAAATTGAAATGCCATCGACAGCTTAGGACATTTTCCAGTCCCACTCTCTAAGCACTAGAGAGTCATTTTTATGGCTGAGAGTGGTTGGGCCTGGGCCCCGCCCCCTAGGCCAGCTGGTGGGAAAAGGCCTTTGAAGGGAGCAGGCCCTGCAGTCCTCACCACAGCGATGGTCCCAGGTCCCTCTGCAGCAGGAGGCCTTCTTATAGCTGGAGTGTGAGGCCTTGGGCCCCGCCCCCTAGGCCAGCTGGTGGAAAAAGGCCTTTGAGGGGAGCAGGCCCTGCAGTCCTCACCACAGCGATGGTCCCAGGTCCCTCTGCAGCAGGAGGCCTTCTTATAGCTGGAGTGTGAGGCCTTGGGCCCCGCCCCCTAGGCCAGCTGGTGGAAAAAGGCCTTTGAGGGGAGCAGGCCCTGCAGTCCTCACCACAGCGATGGTCCCAGGTCCCTCTGCAGCAGGAGGCCTTCTTATAGCTGGAGTGTGAGGCCTTGGGCCCCGCCCCCTAGGCCAGCTGGTGGAAAAAGGCCTTTGAGGGGAGCAGGCCCTGCAGTCCTCACCACAGCGATGGTCCCAGGTCCCTCTGCAGCAGGAGGCCTTCTTATAGCTGGAGTGTGAGGCCTTGGGCCCCGCCCCCTAGGCCAGCTGGTGGAAAAAGGCCTTTGAGGGGAGCAGGCCCTGCAGTCCTCACCACAGCGATGGTCCCAGGTCCCTCTGCAGCAGGAGGCCTTCTTATAGCTGGAGTGTGAGGCCTTGGGCCCCGCCCCCTAGGCCAGCTGGTGGAAAAAGGCCTTTGAGGGGAGCAGGCCCTGCAGTCCTCACCACAGCGATGGAGTGAGGCTCAAGAAGCAAAGTCTATTCAACCAGGCAAAGTCAATATTTTCTCAGAAGCCAATATGGCAAGCCCAATTGGTCTGGTACACAGACTAGCAGAGGCCCTTCCATGAATGCATTGATACGATGTGGGGCTGCTGCTGACATGGAGATGCTGAGAAGCCAGGTACCTGTGCATTGAGAACAATCACAAGGGTTGTTGGTGGGATAATGCTTTTCCAAGTAGAGTGACAACGGAAATGTGTCCTTGTTAATTCTCCTTGATCCCCTCAGCAGCTTTCAGTAGCATCAATCATGGTATCCTTCTGGAGCGACTGTCTCAGTTAGGGTGGGTGGCTTCACTCTGTGGTTGTTCTGATCCTACTTGGATAGTTGTTTCCAGAGGGTGATGGTTGGGGAGTGCTCTTTGGCCTGGTGAAGCTTTCAATGTGGGGCTCATCAAGGTTCATTTTTATCCCCCAAACTGCTTAACATCTGCATGAAACCGCTGAGTGGGGTCATCCAGAGTTTTGGAGTACATTGCCAGCAATATGCTGGTGACACACAGCTCTACTTCTCCTTTACATCTGCAGGTATGGCAGTGGATGTGCTGGACTGTTGTCTTGCCTCAGTAATGGACTGGATGAGAGCCAATAAATTGAAGCTCAGTCCAGATAAGATTGAGGCACTCATAGTGGGTGGTTTCCTAGACCAGATGGCTGGGAAGTTGCCTGCTCTGGAGAAGTGTGCATGCACACGGAAGCTCATACCAATAACAAACTTAGTTGGCCTCTAAGGTGCTACTGGAAGGAATTTTTTTATTTTGTTTTGCTCTTGTTGGTTTACACTTCCTCTGAAAGACCAGGTATGCAGCTTGGGGGCCCTTCTAGATCCATTACTGTTGTTTGAGAACTAATGCCTTTCATCAGCTTCAGCTGGTGGCATAGCTGCACTCCTATCTGGTTAAATGGCTCAGGACCACAATACCCCAAGAACTGCCTCTCCCCATATGAACCGACCTGGATCCTGAAATCATCTTCTGGGGCCCTTGTTCATGTGCCCCTCCACGAAAGGTATTGTTTTTACTTGTTACATCGTTATGTACTTCTGTGTTTTTACATTGTAAGCCATCCTGTGAACCTCGGGTAAAGCGTGGTATAGAAAGTTAATAAATAATAATGTGATTATAATAATATGTGTGAAGCATGGAATCATAGAATTGTAGAGTTGGAAGGGCCTTCTAGTCCAACCCCCTGAAAGATCGCTATCTTTCACCCAACATGAAGCTTGAACCTATAACCCTGAGATTAACAGCCTCATGCTCTACTGACTGAGGAAAGTTTCTTCTTTGTTCATGGAGAACATGTAACAGTCCTACAATGCCCCTAGTTGCACGTGGTATGGTCTGGAACACCTTTCTATCATGGCCTGAAATGTGGACTCTCCACTTGGCCCTAAAGATAAGCGAGAGCAGGATCCTCAGGTGGCCAGAACCTGGTGCCATTTCCCCAGAAGACATCCCACCCAAGCAGGTCCTTTGTCCCATCCCAAGTTCATATTCCTTGCAGGAGAACATGAACAGGATGTTGGAAGTCAATTTGGAATACATGCGGATAGGGGATGGAGTGGTATTTGGGCAGCAGCCCTTGCCCCAGATTTATTTGAATTTAATTGGGGTTTAGAATGCAGCCTGCATATACAAAACAAATTACATGGAGGGGAACCTATATACATGCATCTGTTCTATCCTTGAACTGAATGCATATAGATGGCATGTGGGGCCTGCCATGGTTCTACCTCCTGCTTTATGTGCATTCAGTCACCCTGGTCTAAACCTTAGGAACAGGCTCCTGAAAGCCCTTAGGAACAATAGGTGACGAGCTGTTTATTTAGAGTGCCTCTTCAATTAGAATTTTAATAGCACAACTGTGTGCAGGATTGCAGCCAACAGTGTTCTCTCTTTCACTTGCTACTTAATTTTATGATGGGCTGAGAACTATTCTACTGTTTAACATAAATATCTTGTTGCCTGATCATAAAAACTGTGGAAAAACAAAACAAAACACAAAGTCATCATTGGAAAGTTAATGAAGGAAAAAAGATGACAAGGAAAAATGTTACAGACCTGATTCACCTTGAAAGACATGGATAGGCACGGTTGAGCTATTTAAAAAAATGGAGAAAGTTATGAGCCTGGCAGATCTATTATTATTGCTATTTATCATTTATATAGATCCTTTTAGCAGTGCAAAGTGTGTTGCAGTCTTTATCTAATTTAATTCTCTAACAACCTTGCAAAGTAGACTAGATGATCATCATCCCCATCCCCATTTTTCTGAACTGAAGCTGTGACCACTTCATACATTACTTTTCCTGACATGGAAATTATATTGTATCCTTTTAAGAATAGCACAAATATTTTCCACAATGAATGTATTGTGGGATCTGCTGCATGTTCCAGCTGCTTAGGGTTGAGAGTTCTTTCTTGCTCTGGATCCTGGGTGCCAGGGAAGGACATCAACATTTCTGCTCTCAGATTGACCCATCAGCCCTTTATTCGAAAGACAAATGTTGACAGACCTTTGAGCACAAGGGATGGCCATGCACTGGTGAGATTGCCATGAAGCTAGGCAGAAGCCAAAACTGAAATTTGAACTAGTGACATTCTTGTTCATGCTCTTAACTCCTGGGATATGTCAGTCCAAGGATTGCCAAGCTTTTAAGAATGATGGACACAACTGGATTTTCAGTGAGTGCCATGGGCACCACCTCCTCTGGTCTCTTGTCATATATATATATATATATATATATATATATATATATATATATATATATATATATATACATATACATATATACTTTTCAAATTTATACATTTCATTAATTTTGCAATCCATTTAAAATTTCAAAATTTGACTTCCTTCCCCCTCTTTCTGCGGTTCCTTAAATTTATTTTTTCATATCTTCTGCGTATCCAGATTACTTTAGCCTACTCATTTAATTATCTACTATAAATATATACGCTTATAAAACTGTAGGTTATTACAATAATCCTGCTAATGTTTTATCTGTTTATGATTTATCTGTAAATATTCAATAAACCATTTCCATTTTTTTAAATAAAAAGTTTGTTATCTTGGTTTCTTATTCTTCCGGTAAGTTTCACCATTTCTTCATATTCCATAAGTTTTTGTATCCATTCTTCCTTTACTGAGACTTCTGCTTCTTTCCATTTTGGGGCAAGTAACATTCTTGCTGCTGTAGTAGCATACATAAATAAATTTCTATGCAATTTAGGTAGTTCTGTCCCTATAATTCCCAGAAGAAAAGCTTCTGGGTGTTTTGTTTTGTTTTTATAAAAGTTATTTTGAACATCCTTCTCAATTCATTATATATCATTTCCCAGTAATGATGGGAAATGGTCTCTTGTCTAAATTGCATCGTTTGGCTAAACAGTATTTGATTTACTTCCATCTGGACGTCGCTACAGGACTTTATACGCAAAATCGTCCAGGCACAGGAACAGTTTTTTCCCTTGTGCCATTAAATTGTTAAATTCGTAGTTGTGTAGCGGAAGGGGAGGCCAGTTATGGGTGGGGTTTCCTTGCTGTGTCATTGTATTGTTAGTGGAACAGTGTTTATATAAGGTATGTTTACATTGCAATGTAGCCGAAGCAAAATTCCAAGTATGTTGGAAAATGTACTTGGCCAATAAATTATTCCTTATTCCTTATTGAGGAAACTGTACATCAGATCAAGTGTTATGCTCAACACAAGGCAAGAAGGGGAGACTGGAAAATGCATGAATTGATGCCATCACACAAGTAAATGTGTCAAAATGACAGGGGGGGACTCGACATGGGAATGCCCATTTTGGCAGCAGGCCTGTGTCCAGTGTCACATCTTTTCCCATCCTCAAGGGAGGATCCAACCAAATGAGTCCTGTCAGGAGAAGCCCTGAACAAGAACTTCCACTGGCACAGCAGGTTCCCCTCCTTTCCCCACTGCGCACACCCTGCGCTCCCCAATATTGGCAAAACCAGCATCCCAACATCGAGTTCTAGCTCTGTCTCTGTATCATTTGGGCACACTTCCCTGTGTTGTGATGACATCACATCGCCCTCTCCTTGTAGGGAGTCATTGGGAACATCCTCCCATTGCAAATGAGTGCTGTGGGTAGTATGGATGTGATTCTGAGAGATCTGACTGCCCCTCCTCCTCCTACACTGGTGATTTATTTATTTTTTAAAAAATAAATAACACTAGGGCTAAAGACCTGGAAGACAGGCGTGCCTGGCATGCTCTGGTCCATGGGGTCATGAAGAGTCGGACATGACTAAATGACTAAACAACAACAGGGCTAAAGACATGAACAGTGCCATTGTATAGCAGAGGTGGGCATCCTCCATGCCTGTCTATCTGCCTCTGGGGACTCTGCCCATCCACACCCTCTGCTTCATAGCCTCCTTGGATATTTTAGCCTGGCTGGAATGTGTCCTTAAACTATGACAACCCCTCCTGCTTCCTTGGATGGAGAATAGGGAGTGTGTGTTCATAGAAAGTAGCCTACTGTACAAAGGTAAAATTTGCATCCATCACTCCACCCACTCTTGCTTCTGGCCCTGCCCGCCACTGGAAGGGATTGTAGTGCCCAGGCTGAAAAAGATTCCCCACCTCTGGGATATAGTTTGACCCCAACTTCCAATAGTCCAAATAGAAGAGAACAAGAGAAAGAGAAAAAAAAATCTGAAGCAAACTGATGAATGTCAGTGAAAGGAAAACTATGCTGACACACAATGTTTCGGAAACAGACCTAACGTAATAGAATGTGAACAGCGGAGCTGAGATTAATTGTTTATTCTTCTCCTTTAATTTAAAGTTAACCTATGAACACATGGATGGCACCGAGTGCAGCAACAGTGACTCTTTGCTTTAGATGCTGAACAATTGATGTTCAATTCCTGCTAGGTAGAAAGGTTATGGAGCTCGGCACCTGCGAACTCCAGCTTATATTGAGCACTTGAGCGCTCCCACAGAGGTGACTACAGGTGCATTTTTGATGCGGTCAGAATCGAATGACACAATGAGCTTCAGCGCACTGTGTTATTGTCATGCAGTGGGCGAAAAGGAAAATAATAAGAAACAAACAAAAAAACCACCGCCATGCAAACAGACCAAAAAATTCAATTTTTCACACAGTTAAGTAAATCAGTCCAGTGCCCAGTACCAAGAAATAAACCATTAGGGGGACCTCCTGTGATACAGAAGCTGTTATAAACTGATATGCTGCAGTATTTTTATATTACTTTCAATAGAAATAGAACCAAAGCTGTATATCTTACATTTTTAATCAATTTTCCATTTTATAGCCTCATTTTCTGAAGAGGCAGAGCGAGGGCTCTGGGAAGTCATCCCTTCGGAAGCACCAAAATGACCTCTGGGATATTCTTTGATGTAATAAAAGTCATAACTAGTAAATATGTCACCCTTATTTGGTATTGATTGATATGTGGCAGTTAAACATGTTTTTATATAGATGACAATCTTGATATCCTGTTAAACTGTAAATAGGAAGGGAGGAATCATTTTGCCCATCTGTGGTACGATGCGTACAGGTGGATTCTGAGCCGAATTATTCTCCTCTCCTCTGCATGCAGAGACTGCAGCTCTACTCAAATGAAATTGCAGCCCTCAAATAAATTTCTCTAGAGCAAAGGTGAGGAAGCCTTTTCAGTCTCAAGGTCACACACTTCCACAGATAATGTGTGTGAACAGGGCCAGATGCAGGTTTGAGGATCCACTTGGCAAAGCAGCCACTAGTGACCCCTGTAACAGAAGGGTAAGGCTAGGAGAGCCTGCTTACATTCCTCCTTGAACAACAGTCCTGTAGGGTTGGCCAGCTTTGTCTGAACTTTAGCTGACCTCACCGCTCCCTTTCAAACTTATAGCCTCCAGACAGGAGAGAATTCTGAGGTGCCCCAGGAAATACTTGAACCCAGGATCCTGAGACAACGCACCCTGCAATTCCTAGGTAGATCCTTCTTAAGTTTACTCAAGGAGTAAAGTCAGCACATCACTCTCTGCCTCATCCAGAAATCAGAGCTGCCAGCTTTTGTGTGTCGAGGTCCCAAGACATCCCCAAATAAATTCACACTTCACACAGAAATTTAGGTTTAATGTTTTTGGCATAATTTTGGCCACAACTTTATTTAAATACAACCAATGTGAGTGGTTGCTTAGGCATTGGTTCCGACTATCTATCCCCCGCCCTGGGACAGAACTGACATCCACTAGCCAGCGAAGTAAAGGGTAAACACTTTGGGGGGAGAGAATGGAGCTGGGTGCCAGGCCCTCGCCTCTCCCCAAATGCTCCCAGGGGCTCTTGCGTGGTCCTAGCCCCTTGCCGGGGGTACGGACAAAAGCATGGCAAGCCCCTGGATTCCTTTAACGGAATACCCTTGCAGCAGTAGCATTGGAGGGGCAGGCACAGCCGATTCCTTACCCCTCCACCAACCAATTTTAAACAATGCCTAACCGCAACCTTACAAGTTGTGACGATTTGCTACACAGTAGGCAAAACCCAAATGGCCCCAGCCAATTAGCCAAATGCTCAAAATTCCTACCAGGCCCCTGCCCCAAAGCAGGCGACCCCATGACCGGCATAGCAAGGTCAAACGCAAAAGACCCTGAAAATAGGGAGGGTGGGCGGGAGATCTGATGCATGCAGCGAAAAGAGGAAGCTCAATGCTACGTGCAGGGAATATAAGGCCTATGGCTGTCAATCAACAATTCGCAACATCAACATCTCCCCAACAACAAGAGGAGCCCAATCCCATCAGTGGCCATCCAAACAAACTCGCCCAGCAACAGGGGGTTGTCTTGTTAACCCTTCCGCAACACATGCTCTCCATGAAGGAGAACCTGCTTTCTCTAACAACCCCAGTCCTTCACCCAGTAGGATGCACCCAGGAGTCATGCACATAGGAAATTATCAGCATCCCAAGGTTTGGCTTAAACACACTTCAGATCCCAGGAGAGGCCATGGAAAGGCAACAGGGTGCTCCCTTCCAGCTGCCACTGTCACTCAGGACAAGCACTGGCTCATCCTCCTTGCTGAGCTTGGCGGCAGCAGCTCTGGCAAGGGAAATAGGGACATTCCAGGATCAACTCTGAAGCCGGAGTGGCTTTTGTTATTCCTGGAAAATTGGGACACTTGGAGGAAATGCATTCTCTCTTTCTTTCTCTGCTCCAGTTGGAAGGGCTGTAAGAAACAATGCTGGAGGGTTTTGCCCAATCCCAGCTCTCTTGCCACCCAGCAACTCTTTTACAAGTTAGTTTACAGGGCTTGTTGGGAAATGAAGTCCAAGTGTGGAAAAGGAAAGCAAGGCAGCAGTACCCATCAACTTTTATTTTATATTTTATTGCAGAGCTCGAAGGGACCTGGGCTCCTAGGAGTTTGCGCCTGTGGGGGCAGGGGACCTTTTTCAGGCTGAGGGCCACATTGACTTCCAGACAACCTTCCAGGGGCCACGTGGCAGTGGTGGGCAGGGAAACATGGTTTACCTTTCTACAGTAGGCTACTTTCTGCACACATGAAGATACCTTCCCAATCCTCCATCAGGCAAAAGCCATCATCAGAGTTCACAGACACATTCCAGCCAGGCAAAAATTATCAAGGAGGAGGCAAAAAGCAGGGCCAGTATGAGCCACAGCCCTGGGAGATGAGGTGTAGCTGGAGAAGGAGCATGGCCTGGGGGAATCTCAAGGGCAAGACAGAAAGGTCTGGAAGCTGCATTTGGTCCACAGGTCTGACGTTCCACATACCTTGCTTACATGGATATTGTAAGGATGACTAAGATAAGGTAAAGGTAAAGGTAAAGGGACCCCTGACCATTAGGTCCAGTCGTGTCTGACTCTGGGGTTGCGGCACTCATCTTGCTTTATTGGCTGAGAGCCGGCGTACAGCTTCTGGGTCATGTGGCCAGCATGACAAAGCCACTTCTGGAGAACCAGAGCAGTGCACGGAAACGCTGTTTACCTTCCCGCCAGAGTGGTTCCTATTTATCTACTTGCACTTTGACGTGCTTTCAAACTGCTAGGTGGGCAGGAGCAGGGACCAAGCAACGGGAGCTCACCCTGTCGCAGGGATTCGAACCGCCGACCTTCTGATCAGCAAGCCCTAGGCTCTGTGGTTTAACCCCCAGCGCTACCTGGGTCCCTAGCGCCACCTGGGTCCCAGATAATGTAGCTGATGCTTATTGAATATTTAGAATATATTATTATTACCAAAATGTAATATGAGTTGATTGTGTCCTTTCCAATGCAATTCTTTTTTGTTCTGAAGATTCTTATGAGAAAAGAAAAGATCTTTTAAAAAAAGAATATTATCTGCTGCAGCAGTTCTATTCGATTGCAACTTTAGTCCAATCAATAGAATAGGCCTGGCATAAAATTGGTGCAGCACAGTGATGAATCAGACCCTTTATTATTTACTCACTATATTAAACTGTTATGTAGTGTTGCAATGGACTGTTAAACATCTGATTACTTTTCCTCTAGTTTAGACAGCAAGGCTAGTTTTATTGCCTTTTACCAACTCTGAGAGCCGTGATGTTTACTTGAAAGATGTAGTAACTGACAGCATAGATCATAGAGTTTATCTGAAACAGGCATAACCATTTCTGTATTAGGAACACATTGAATTAAAATACTCTGATGAACACACTACAATGCCGTATTGTTTGGGCTGGAGCCAGAGAAACAGCAACAACACCCCTTTTCTGCCCCCAGTCCCACCCACTCACAAAGTTTCTCCCAAGGGTCAGAGGCTCACATTGGTTTTGATGGGCTGTAGCACATGGCGTTGATTCACTGAAAATTGGGCAAAAGCATCTTCCTTGAGTCCAAACTGCTATAAACTCTCTCTCTCTCTCTCTCTCTCTCTCTCTCTCTCTCTCTCTCTCTCTTCACACACATGTATGCATACACAGAGGATCGTATTAGTATGCTTTCTTCACAAGATCTCAGCTAGCAATCTTATTCTTTAGAGCACAACGGGGATATTTATTGACACATACACCATCACAGCAGTTGTCTTTTGCAGCTGTCATGACACCTCAAAGTTGCATCTGCAACACTGATACAATGTTGGTACTTTTTTAATATTATTATCCCCCTGCAGAAGCCTCACCACCACCAAGTGCATAAAATTCAGCACCCTGACCTATTTTACCTTGGAAGTAAGAGATAGAAATGCTCGTTTTCACTCTGTGCCTTCTCAAAGCCAAAGTCAAAATTCATGTGGCTCTACAATTCTGCACCGGTCTTTTGATGATGTTGGTTGGAATCCTTTCCCTCATTTTAAGCACTCTTGCTGTGCATCAGAAAAACCATTTCCGGCTGTGTTGGAAGATTGTCTTTCTTTAGGCAAACTGTCAAAGATCCTGAAGTCTCTGAGTGCCTGCATCCTTTGAGCTCCCTATCTGGTATTAAGCTTGTGTGGCATCTTAATTTTTGCACACTTAACTGCTAATGCATTATTTCATGTTTCTGCTTAGTAGCTGTGTGGATTTTTGAATGAAAGTCAATTTGATTCACAGTTTATTGACAAGTGATGAATAAGAGGCAGCAGCCATAGCTCATAGGTAGAATCCAGGCTTTGAATGCAGAATATCTCAGAATCAATATTTATATCTCTATTAAAAGGATTTTGAGAAGCAGGGTTGGGAAATATCTAGTGCTTGAAAAGTTCCTTCTTTAAAAAGGAACTAGTTCCAATTCCAGTTCATTCACAAAATGAAAAAAACAACAACCCAAAAACCCCAAAAACCTCAAAGCACATCTGAAGTCCATCCTCAGCAAACTAAAATATCCAGCATTCAGAATGTTATAAGCTGCTCTGCTGAAGTATAGGATCCAAAAAGCAAATCGGGGTTCCACAAATGTAATATGATGCCTGACTGACAGACAGAATGTCAACAAATGAAGTATTCCACGTAATGGAAAGACTTACCCTGTTAACTTTGTGCCAGCCAAACAGATGCACAGGGCTCAAGACATCATTTAGTTTCTTCCTGTACATGCTACTATTGAAAGAGAGCAGATATCATCAGCAGGGATGATACCACATATTTATTCCTTCTGATTGCTTAGCAATGGTGATTAAAAGACTAAGCATGCTTTGCAACAGCTCCACCTCAATATCTGCCTAATAGGCTTGGAATATTGCCCCCATGTTTTGTTTTCTAACTTTCTTTATTGGCTTTATTGGAGGAGGAAGAGTGGGGGCAGGGAATGAACACGATAAACTATGATTTTTTCAGAGTTCTACGCCAAAATGAACTTAATCAACCTTTTGTTTTCCTGGCAATTACGGGAATTAGTCTCAGGTGTGTAGAGATTTTGAACTAGTTCAGTGAACTTTCTTCAGCTGAATTAGCTCATTCCAAGCCCTGGAAATATCCCATCTTGGACAGCCATGTCAAATTGGATTATACAATATTGGCCTTGATGGTCCAAGGGTCTGGCTCAACATGAGGTAGCATGTCATGCTCCCAAGGTTTTGAGATATAGACAGTGATTCTTTTGTGAAGCTATGGTTAGAAACATACAATACTTTACAACTCATTGACCTTGCTCTAAGGCCATATTTACAGTACAGATTGACATCGTTTTAATAGCAGTTTACCTGCCTTCTTACAAAGAATCATTTAAACTCCCACAGCAGAGCACAGATACCACATCACAAACATCCAACGATATTGTCAACTCTGGCCCTCAATAATTCTGTTATTATATAATTGTGTCTAATGGGTGGCATACACTGCTTACATTGGGTCCTGTTATTCTTGAGAAAGAACCTGCCAAGGTAAGCACATAGAAGTCCCATTCATTTCAAATAACTAAGCATGTGAATAACTCTTCTACTGAAATCCATGAGATTTTAAAGTACTTAACTTTGACCTTTTCTCTCTTATTTCAGATTACCAAACATATTTCTCCAGAGAAGGGTTACTGAATAATTGTCAAAAACAAATGAAGGCCTTGTGCAAAAACCTCCTTCCATTTTTTTCTCCAAGCACTAGCTCACCCTTTTTCATTTTTAAAAAATTCAAAATTGTCCTTCAGCATAATAATTCTTCCTTAAAGATTTTCTGTTCTTGTGTAATTGGATTATGAACTACAAGAGTCTTTACTCCCTGAGTCTCAATATTGTTACAATTTATTATGCTGCATGCTAGACAGGATGGATTGAGCATGATCTGCTTTCTAAATTCCACTGATGTGTTTGATCTTTGTATTTTGCTGCTATAATTTGTAGTGGAAAAAATTGCCCATGTCATTTTCATCCTTGTTTCTTTTTCCTTTTTATCAAGATTGGATTATTATTTTCACTGGAATACAACCTCTGCTGATGCAGAAAATGAAACTGAACAAAGCTTAAACTTCTTCCAAGTAGCAGTGAAAGGACGCAAGCTATTTCTTTTCGGCCCATGACCCAGCTCATTATTCTCACTTTTCAAAAACAGAAAACTGGGTACCATTTGAGCGCTTGCCCATTCTGAAGATTCATCTTACTAGATGACTCAAGTGCTGAATTTCCCATTATTCTTAAACTGGATTTTGTCAGTTTTTTCAGGTGTTCCAAATGACTCAAAATGTGTTAGGCTATGTGGTTATGTGCACACCACATCACCCTCAATATTTCCTGTACACCAACCCCATCCCCTTCTTTCACAACCTTTCATCGGTTGAGCACAAAGGTCTGTAGGAGAACCACATTCAGCTGAAAGCATTTAGAATCTCTTGAAAAACCTTTGTTCTCATATGCAAAGGGCTGGGAGAGGAGTGGGTGGAAACAGCAAACATGGGGAAATTGGGGACAGGACTGGAAATTGGGGGCAGTACCCCAATTTCTTTACATAATCTGAGCTCTCATGCATTCAAATTTCCAACCCAAACTTGAAACCAACATCTTCTCCTGTGCACAGCCTTCAAACAGCAATCTTTCAATCCCACACTATGATTGTCAGACAGATGACTGGAATCAGTACTATTCATTCTTTTATTTAAATTTATACACTGCTTGATTGTAAAACAACAACAACAACAACAAACCCAAGAGGTTTACAAATATAAAATAGTAAATTCAGGAAAGATTTACAACTTTACTTTAAAACATATGACACTTAAAATACTAAAACAGATTAAAATTGCCTCAACTTTCTATACATTTGGGTAGGCTTGTTTACCTGGGAATGTTTTATCAGGTGCTGAAAAGAGTGCAGTAAAGGTGCCTGCTTTAATTTAGCATTAGTAGGCAGGGAGTCTCAAAATGTAGGCACTGCCACACTAGACAAATGTGAAATCTACTGAATGTGAAATCTACTGAGATGTAGTCTGAAACTGACACCCTTTTCCACCCCATAATGTAAATGGACAATTTGGGTTATTTTCTTCAGCTGGTGGATGTGGATTTTGTGGTGATGACGGGGATGCAATATTACAGCACACTGCATTGAGGGTAAAGATGGTGACCACGGATGGCAAATAAACCACAAGAGTCCACGGGAGCAATTTGCTTGGCTTTTTCCCTTCCCTGAAATTAGCCTTCCCCTCACCCCCAATTTGGACTTAATTTTCATATTTTCATACTGTTGGCCAAGAATTATCTTAGTTACACACATTAAATAATGCTTTTGATTGGTTGAAGAACTGATGTCACTGTTAGGCACATTTATCTCAGCTCAGTCCTTTGCTTTATTTCAGGCCAATTGTTTTGAATGCACTTCTGCATACCCAAGTTCCTAGTAAGTATATTAGCAGCTAATGCTGGTCTGCCGCTGTGTAGTTTTATAAAGAGAATCAAATTCCCAAACACATAAAGAATATTTAAGAATATTTTTAATGTGGCTCTGAACTAAAAAGCATAATGGTTTTCCTTTGCCCAAAGCTAAATCCCTTCCATTTGGCTGTGTGAAGAGAGCGATATCAAATTATAACCACAGCTAGCTGATTATAGAACAGATCGTTAAATCCCAGAAGATTTAGCACTCAGTTCAGCAATTGTCTGTAAATCATATTTAGAAACATTCAGAAGTCTATTCATGTTTTCACAGATGTCTTTTGGGTAGATTAAATGGAAGTGGGAAACACCATAACCCACTTCTAACAAAGCTTTTCTAAAGTATAGTTGAGAACTTATTGTCCTTTACATTGTACTTATACAGAAAATTATGTGTAGTAAATGAATAGGATGCTGCAATCCTGTACTAGTCAAGGTTTCAGGATATGTTTGAACTGTGACTCTTGCTTGTTGATGGCTTTATGATCATTTTTTGTGTGTTTTGTGAATTTCTTTTGCATACTGTTCTGATAATGACTGAACGATAAGAATTTACTACTTTGTGGTATTGTCAAGGAGGAAAGAAAAACCTATAGATGTTTCTGAAAACAGGTTGAAAGCATGAATCAGGGCTATTGACCAGAACATTTAGGAGACTGTGGTCATATTCTGTTTATACCCTGATTTTTTAAACACTCTCCAACATGGGTATCCACATTTCTTCCTCTTTGTGACAATGAGATCTGAGGCTCTGCATTAATCTTGTTGTGTCCCCTGCTGCACAACTGTGGCTGAACTGCATGTTCCTTGCCCTGCTGTCTGCACCAAAGGGTGAAATGGCGGGGAGGCAGTGTCTGAATTCTCTTTTTGAAGCACTGAAACCCATTTCATCTTTTCGAAGCTTGTCCCTAGTATCAACAACAGGTTTACACAGGAGCGTTGCCAGAGACTTCTTTTAGGAATCAATGAACTTTGTCCTAGAGCTTCATTGATTCCTGAGGAAGCCAACCGTGCCTCTGTTAAGTTTTTAAGCTGTTCTCTGGTAGATGAGGGCTATTTCAAGAGGAAGGACAAGGAAAAGAAGAAGAGAGTAAGGTATTGTACACTTCAGCCTTAACATGTGGAGTATGCTTGTTTAGGAAGCGGAATAGGCCTTGTATGAGTGAGTGCATGCATCCAAGAGAAAATAGCTAGAGAGAAGAATCTTGTTAAAAATGCATCTTTTAGGTGCAGCCTCCCAATATCCGAAAAGTCATGGTTTTGTGTGATTTGCTGGCTATCCTTAGAATAGGTGTGCAGTGCCGAAGTCCTGGGCAGCAAATGTGGCGTTCAGAACTCCATTTGGCCCTCAGAACTCTTCCTAGGCCCCAGTCCGAGTGTGTGTAGATGCTAACCCACTCTACAAAAGTAAAATTTACATTTCTAACTCCACTTTCATTTGCTTCTGACCCAACCTATCACTGGCATGTGGCCCTTGGAAGATTATCCAACAGAGAATTTGATATTCTGGCTGAAAAAGTTTCCCACCCCACAAGGTAGTCACTTTCTGAAATAATGATTTCTCTTTGCCCTCATTTTGTTGTGTATTTTACGTTGCTATCCTATACATCGGCCTTCCTCGAACTTGAGGTTTTGGACCGAAACTCTCATCATCCCTGACCATTGGACATGATTGTTAGGGTTGATGGGAGTTGTAGTCCAAACTCTCCGTGGGCACCAGGCTGGGGAAGGCTGCTGTACACCCTCATCTGGGAGTAGGTCGCATTGAACTCCTTGGGGCTTATGTTTGAGTACATATGCCTCGTTTTGCACTGTTAATCCTTCTTTAAACGGAGATAGCTTTTCATGCCAGAACAGAATAGGTGTACTGATTACTAGCAATCTGAGGGGTAGGTACCACCAGTGAGATGTGTGCTAAATACATATTAAGAAGACAGTATGGACATGGCCAACAATTCAGTATGACAGTTTGCTCATGTCTAGAAGAAAAAAAAAGAAATAATCATCACCAATTCAGAAGCTAAGCGCACAGCATTCTTTTAATCCCCTTGGACAAGCTTGAATATTCGAAGCACCTGATCACAAGGCAAAATGTTCTTTGAATATCTTCATCAAGATGTGTTGTTGTTCATTGCTGTTGAAAAATCCTCCTAATTATACATTCAACTGACAGCTGGTCCTCTGTGCTTGGAGCAGTGTTCTTACTCCCTCCCCCTCCTTCTCAAAAATACTATTATCGGTCTTTTTTATTATTATTTCAAAGCAATTTCTTCGGCCTTCATTCTCTAACCCACAAATTAAACTTGACAAAGTTTTTGGGGGGGAGTTGAGGAGATGTTCGTGTGTGTGTGTGTGCGCGTGTGTGTGTGCAAGAAGATAATTTAACTTAGGACTTTGTGATGCGAAAGGGGGACACAAATGAATACATCAAATGCCAGATTAGCGAACACCATGGAAGTACATTTTGTAACTAATTTAACTGACTTGGCGCAGGTGCGTCACCTCAGGGAGCACTAAAGGGAGCAGCACTTCTCAGAAAAGAAGGCTTAGTAAAGGGAACAAGATGTACTAACTCTTAGCCATTTGATGGGCAGCTTGAATCCAGTTTCAAGTTCCAGTCACATAACTAGTGTGAAGTAATAGGGCATCTTCCACTCATAAGGATGATATATTGATTAATATGAATTTTCACTGCTCATAACATTGAGTTATATAACAAGGCAGGTACTCTTAGCATGAAACTTTTGCTGCATTTGAAATTACTGAAGAGATGTATTTTGAACTGGGATCAACATGGGGAGGGGGAACAACACCACTTTCGCAATGTCCGTTCAGCAGGAGAAGTTGGCCAGGCTCATAGCTGTTGTTGCCACATGGTCAGAAACTGATTACATTAATGACTTACTTGGGCTCCATCTGTGCTATACGGTTAAAGCAATACCAGGCTACTTTCCAGGAAAGACTACTTTACCAGGAAAAAATTTCATTGAAACACTTTAACCGCCACTAGGGCCACCGTGACCTCTGATACCAAGAATGACAAACACTTGACCCGCATTCACAAAGGCAACTCCAAAAAAAACCTAAAGCATTGAAAGGAATTCATTTTTGCAGACTCTGAATATACGGATCATTGCACATATTTAATTAATATCAAAGAAGGTTAGTATTGTATTTTTGAATTTCTGTGATATCTCTAATGGTGAGGAATGAAAAACCAGGAGCTTGTTCCTGGAATAAGCAGCACAACCCAATAAGCCTTTGTCTTGAGCAGAGCAGATAATCCAGCCCTTGCCAAGCAGAGTTGCTTGACTTTTTGCTAATTGCCAGAATAGCTCCTAAACTGTCTTGTGTGGCAATGCCTCGCTTGCAAAATTGTGTGGCAATGCCTTGCTTGCAAAATGAGGATTCATACTTAGGGGGGAAACACTGAAAAAAATGACACTGGGGGGGGAGTGGTGCAATGTGGGCTTCTGCAGAGCCTCATGGAAGCACTGGAGCTTGCTCAGCTTTCAGCAGCTGGTCCAGGAGGGCAGATTAATCGAAAATAATCTCAACTCCCTTGCACCCTAGAAGCTGATAGCTACATGCAGCATGCCACTCACGCTCCTAAATGGTTTAGATGACATCATCACAAGTTGCTATTTCCAGTTTCAAAAAGTCCATCATGTAAAGAGGCTTATGAGATTACAGCTCTAAGCGCATAACAAGAATGGGTTAAATCTCAGTTCCCATTCTCATTACCATCATTGCCACAAGATGGGATTAATGTTGTGCCGTTTTTCCTGCTTCCTCTAAGCCCATCATTATGAGAATGAAGATGACAGCAGAGCAGGTGAGTGAGCTATCGACGGTGGGCTGCTACACATTTGCCTCCCTTGTTCTTGTTCGGTACTGATGATTGGCTGGTTGTTCACTGACCTTCCACCTCCACCTCCCAACTCCACCATCTTTAAACTGTTGATAGAGATGGTTGGCATGCTTGTTGTTCACAATACTAAAAATTAGAGTGCTACTGAAATCAAACCAATTGCTACATTTCCCCCTATGAAGACAGCACTGACATACCTACATCACATTTTAAGACAAGCACAACATAGTGCATAGGAGGTAAAACAATCTCATTTCCAAGATGTGGCAGATTCCAGGTGCAGTTCCCTAGCCAGGGGTGATGGCTGTTGTACTAGTCCACATCCAGGGAGGGAGAATTGCATTGTTTATCCCTAGTCTACATCCTCCTACAGTGATGTAGCCATGAAAATTCTGTAGGAAGGCGAATTCTACAGAGTAAGGAGTCACCACACTTATGGTATCTCCTTGTACTGAAGCTAGAACTGTACACAAAAGTGAGATACCATAATTTAGTGAAATGAGGGGCCACGATTGAACAAGGTCTCACTCACCAATCTCAGGAGATGGGGAGATAGAGGCAGTACCGATCACTGAACAGCTTCACATAGTGTTAACTGTGTGGTCTTTCATTTTAAGACTGTGTATGGCAAAGGTTGCTTTGACATCATCTGAAAAGTCTCTCTTCAAATAAATCTTCATTAGTTGCATATCGTTTTTTAACAGAAGAGGTCATAGGGGATATAGTAGGCATAATCCGGAGTCCTTTGGTGTCTAAAATAAATTCTGAATATAAGATGAATAAGAAATAATGACACAATATTTTCAAGGGCACAGTGCAGTGCTCCTTATTGGAGGGAATCAAGTGATGCCAGGTTGCTCATAAAAGTTGGATTCAATCTTAATTATGACCTTTGTAAGAAATTAAATGTTATTATACCATACGGATTAGGAAACTAAGGGACATAGAAGTCAAGGTAGTTAATGGGAATAAAACCAAGACATCCTGAGAAATTCTATTTTGCAGCGATCACATTCTAAACACAATTTCTCGGGCTCTTTTTAACTCGCCCCCCTTCTGTTTTTCTCATGTCCTCTAGTCTAACAGTCCAGAGACATCTATATCTCTTGTTTGGCTAAGTCCTATAAGATAGGAACACCTATCTTATCTTAGACCTCTAGGGACCCTCAGTGGATGTAACTGAACCATCTTGCCTTAGAGTTTGCTTTCTGGAAATGGAAGGGTAACAAAATGTATTATATGTATTTTAGGTCTAGGAATGTATGAATCTGACAAGTTTCTCACAGTATCTCATTCCTCCAATCTTAAACTCAGTTCTCCACATTTCCACATCCATTTTCATTTTTTAAAGTTCTTGTGAAAATTCACCAGCGTTTTCTCCCAATACACACATTTTTATATCCAAGTTTGTCTAATATACACATTTTTGCAAAGCAGCTTCCCCAATGTAATGCATTTTTGTACATTATTTTCACTAACAGATGTGTTTATATGCACAATTTACCCTAGCATATGCATTCTTTTGGAAACTACTTGGCTTGGCGAACTGCATCGTATAATTCAGAGAATTGCAATTTTCGATGGATGGCTGTGTTTTCGTTCATGTATTGTTTCAATGTAAGTTCATCAGGTTCACATTCAACACTGAATTATTGGGTATACTATCATTCCTGCAGTTGAGAATGCTCTGCCAGCTAAGGGGATGCAATTGCCTCCACCGCTCTGCTTTCGCTGCTGCTGTTGCTGTGGTTGTTGCCGCTGCTGCTGCAGTTGAAAGAGACCTTTTGTTGTCTGTTTCTCAGGAGGATGGGGCTTTCATTTCACAAGAATCAGGGCATGGAGAAATACAACATTCAAAATAGATAAAAAGTAGGATTTGTTCGTTTTTAAGTGGCAATGCTCACAAAATGAAAAAATGGGGAGGTGGAGGTTTCTTGCTCAGACCTCTCACTGCTCTGCTCTATTTCCCTCTGTTAGACAAAGGCCTGGCTGGCGGGAGAGGGGGGATCAACCAGATACACTTGCCCTGAGTCTTAGAGGGCTAAGCCAGCTGGGGCCCCCGCCGGATGTACACTGACATGCCAAGAACAAGACTCCTGCCTCGGCCCTCAGACAAACTCTGCTCAGGCCTGTTTAGACTTCCAAAACAATTCTAACCATGTTGACTCAGAAGTAAGTCCCACTGAACTCCCAGGTGAGTGGGGTTAGGTTTGTAGCCTTACTATTCAGTCAACACTTGGAATGAAATGCAAGCAGAGACTGGTGTGGGAGTACAAAGAGGATCCTGAAAAGCTGTTGAACTTGTTGAGTTACTTGACTATATTCCTTGCCAGAGCACACTTTCTTCTGAACCTCCCCGTCTCTGAATCACCACCTCTCCTTAGGGCTACCTGGTCAAAGACATTCAAGTGGTACACACTACTGTACTTTTGAAGAAGTGGTTTGTGTAATTTATACTCAAACCAAGTAAAATGTAGGAAAGATATGGGAACACTCGGAACTAATAAAGCTAACAATGGTGCTGAAACTGCAGGATGAGCAGAAGGAATCACTGACTGGCTGGCTGAGAACTATAGTTAATTATATTAAATAATAGCTACAGATTTCAGGGGTAGCAAGTGATTACATTTTCCTGTGAAAGTTGTAAGACAACATGGAGATTATTAAATTGGAAGTGCCTGTGGCATATTGCTTTGTAATAGTAAGCTATTCAGCTTGCTAAATGGTTGTATCATCATTTTCTTATTTATTTGTTTAGAAGATTTATTACCCCGACTTCACTATACAGTCCCAGGGCAGGTTACAACAATATAGTCCATATAGTGATAAAACAACAGTAAAACAGTTTTAAAACACAGACTCACAAATGAACAAATAAAACAAAAAAATAGAACAGGATAGGCAAATCCACACCATAAAGTTAAAATACATGACTTCCCTCAAGGATTCCTGAGAATTGTAGTCCCCCCCTGCTCTCATATACCCTCTGCAAAATACAGTTTCCAGGATTCTTCACACAAAAAAAAATCAAAAAAATCATAGGAACTATAGTTTGTTAAGGGTGCTGGTAACTGTAGGTCTGTGAGGGGTAAATCACAGTTGCTGGGATTTTTTGAGAGAAGCAACATGTTTTAAATGTCTTGTGTGTACACAACCTAAGTTTGATAGGTGTTTTTAGCTTAACTCTCTGCATCAATACAGTCTGTTATCACTAGCTTCTTAGAAAATAAGATGGTTAAACTTTTTAATTGAAGAACTGCTTCCTATATGCTGCTGATATTTCACCCATGCATGTTCTAGCCAAGAACATTCCTAATCATGAAGAAAGTATTTGATAAGGGTTATACCAGAACAATGCAAAGGAACTGCGGGTGTTGAGATGGGAAGAAATGATGGATAGAAATGTTTTAAAGATTGACTAGCTCCTTGTGGAATCAGCGAGAGAGGAAGTGGAAACATTACAGGAATGAATGGGAAATGAAGTCACAGAGGATGGCAAAATGAGCTGAAGCATTAAATGAATGCTTTACAGCAAAAGAACACTAAAAATGTGCCATCTGAAGCTGCCTGTTGTATCCACTCTCACGGATGACTTCCAGGCTAGTGAGGCAGAGATATAAAATAAGTTGAGGAAAGTTGAAACCAACAAATCATCCACACTGTGTGAAACTGGTCCTCTAAAGGAGCCCAGAACAGAAAATGGCACAGATTGGCACTTTCCTATCCATCATCTTCCAAGGTACAGATTTTACACTGGTTGGTTCTGAAGGAGACAAGAAGCTGCAGACAAAATGCTTGACGGTAAAGAAAGGTCCTTTAGGTCAGGTTCAATGGGGTCGACGGACGCTTCCATATCCATGCACCCATGACACTTTTAGCAGCACAGTTGTTTTGCATACCCCTGAACCAAAGGTAATAGCCATCATGCATCTTTCCTTTCCAGTGTTATGAAAATGTGATTTACAAAGGAGGAAAAAGGCTGGCCAATAGTAGTTGGTGAGGCTGCGCAGCATGGGGAGCACCCTGGCCATTTTATGAGCTTTTCCCTTTTAGGAGGAACCAGCCCACCATCTTCCCAAATGAATGTCATTCATTGCCCAACAAGTACAGAAGCCATGACTGTTCTAGGACAGTTCAGCCAAGACATGTCTTTTTCTCTCCCATTTAATGTCCATGCATGTCATAATAAAATATGCTATCATTCATCTAAATGCCTATGGTATAAATGTCACCTGAGGAGTTTATGTCTTAATAAATCTGAAAGATCATTTACCTTGTTGATGTTAACTGCAGTAAGGGGAGCAAAAAGAAAAAAGAGGGGGAAAGAGAATAAATGCAAAGCTATATACCTGCAGGAGCTGCTGAATGAAATATAGGTACCATGGGAATTGGGATCTTGCAGAATGTAGGATAGTATATAGTGTCACTTCCCCTGAAAGAAACTCATTTAAATCTTAACTGTCAGACCCCAATTGCACAACCCTCCGTAGAAAATTGCTTGTTGGAAACATTAGTTTCTGCTACATGGGTGCTAATTCTATTGATCATCACTTGGATTCATTTAGAGTTTATCTTGAGGTCCATTTTGATGACAAGCTCCTGGATGTTCCCTATCCATGCTCAGTAAAGCATGTAAGAAGAAATGGGTAGTATTCAGTGCTAGTCCTACTCAGAGAAAACCTAATGGGCACGACTAATTTAGGTTAATTGATTTCAGTGGGTCTACTTTGAGTAGGGCTCAATTGAATATAACTCTCACTCAGGGAAAGTATGTTCTGTGTTATATATCTTTGTCTTCCCCAAGTGGCAATGGATCAGACCACATGGGTCAAAGTGGATCAGACTGCATGTTAGCGTTAAGCACAGCTTGCCCTTTCAAGATTTTTCTTTCACTGAGTTGTTAGGAGGCCCCGATTCCCCTCACAGGGCCACAGTTCCCAGAGTTTCCTCAGAAAGGGAACTGATTGCTATATCACTAGGGGAACTGTAACTCTGTGAAGGGGAAAGGTGTCCCCTAACAGCTCTCAGCACTCAAAACAAACAAGTTCCCAGGATATTTTAGGGGAAGCCATGACAGTTAAAGCGATATCATATTTTGAATGTATGGTGCAGATGAAGTTTTGGTGTCTTGCAGTGGATGTCAGCAAGATATGTTGGGCCAACCCTGGTGCTCGAGGCTTTGATCTTTATATGTATTGAATCAAGTTCTGTTTCATGCAGTCTCACATCACTATTTTTCCCCCCTCACAACAGCTGAAAACAAAGCAAACATGTGGTGGTAAATCTCAAAGCATTTCTATGCGGCATATTCTAAAGCTTTTATTGAAGTGAAGAGCTTCTAAATGGTAACTTGGCTGAATGCATTTTTGCAGCAATATTTAGTGATCAAAATCCATCAGCCAGAATTTTATGTCCAAAATGCTGCTTCCTCAAGAAAGAACTATAACATCATTAATCTGATTTGTTCTTTGGATTTAAAGGAATTGCACATGCAGAGAGAAACTCTTAGCTCTTTATAATATTTTCATATAGGAGAAGCTTCCCTCTCAGCCTTTGTTATGCATTTGGCATCTTCTAACATAGGGAAAACAAGCCAGGAATACTTTAAAGGGATTAAACAAACCTTCTGTCCTGCTTCAACTTGCTCTTTTAGGGGAGATTTTCAATTGATTACAATCCACAGGTATGGGGGGGGGAATGCTGATATTGCTGGAGTTTTTCTGATACTGTTAGGTAATATATAATTGCATGAAGTAGGTACTCGGTGTAATCTAATTGCGTGTCGAGGTCCCCAAGCCACCCCCCTAAATAACTCACACTACACACAGTAATTTAAGTTTAAGGTTTTTGGCATGATTTTGGCCACAACTTTTATTAAAATACAAAATGTGAGTGGTTGCTTAGGCATTGGTTCCAACTAGCTGCCCCCTCCTGGGGGCAGACTGACATCCGCCCTGTTAGCGAAGTCAGTACAGGGGAAAACACCTTTGGGGAGAGAATGGGGGTCGGGGTCCCAGGCCCTCGCCTCTCCCCAAATGTTCCCAGGGGCTCTTGCGTGGTCCTGGCCCCCGACCGGGGGATACGGACAAAAGCATGATGAGCAGCAGCATTGGAGGGGCAGCCACAGTCAATCCTGACCCCTCCACCAACCAAATTCATAACCAATGCCTAACCGCAACCTTACAAGTTGTGACTAATTGCTACGCAGTAGGCGAAAACCAAATGGCAACAGCCAATCAGCCAGATGGAAAAATTCCTACCAGGCCCCTGCCCCAAAAGCAGATGACCCCATGACAGGCATAGCAAGGCCAACGCGCAAGCCTAAATAAAGGGAGGGAGGGCAGGTGATCCGATGCACGCAGCAAAGAGGGCCGTGTGCTGCCTGCACTGGGAATATATAACCTCTGAGCTGTCCATCAAAAATTGCTACATAACATTCTCCCCAGCAACACGCAGGGCCCAATCACCTGCCATGGTCATCTATCCTAACCCGCCCAGCAACAGTGGGGTGACTTGTTAGCCCCCACCGCAACATGTGCTCTCCATGAAGGAGAACCCACTTTGCTGTTATGTGATCAACTTCTAATGATTTTTTTACTTGTTCCTATTAGTCCATATCCACTGTGCTTCGTGTGTCACTGAGAAGTTCAGTTCAGCTGGAACTCTGCACATGCCCTGGAAATATGCATTTGGTTTGGCTTTCTCCTGAGTAGTGAGCATTGTGCCACTGTAAAGAAATAATAGAAAATAGTGATATTTCAAGGTAAGTATATTCCTGTCATAGAAAGCTCGAATGGCCCCCTCCTGGTATCCTTTCCATAGTTGCTCCTGTACAAGGAATTTATTGAATAAGCTGGTGTGCATAGTGACAACATGAACAAGCCTTATTAGTTCCCAGAACCTCTACCCTATTTAAGGTAAGTAAATGTCCTTATTCAGATATTGATCCTAGTACAGTACCAATAAGGTATTCTTCAGCAAGCATTTTCTACTGATAATTAAGTCTAAATTTACATTTCCTGGGAAATCTTTCTACTTTTCCCCACAACGAACACCATAGTCATCTAGCTGACAGTTCTTCTTCTTTTAATTAATAATTGTACTAAATTTTAACAGTAAGAAAAACAAAAATCATATTTCCAAAATAGAGCTGTAAAAAAAACACCAAAATTGGCTGAGAGGTCAGATTGGTCAGATGTAAGCATTTTGCTGCTTGGCAATGGGAAACTCCTATTGATATGTTTTAATGATTCACTTAGTTAACATTTAATTTCCTTTCATCCAGCCTTTTTGTGTTGCATCACCATTTGTGTGAGTGCTTACACCCTCCAGGAAGTAAATTTTGTATACCTGGATATGTCTCAGTCCATCAGTCCCTACTTTGATCAGTTTTTATCTTTCTCCATTCTTCTCTCCAGTTTTATCTTTCTCCATTCTTCTCTCCTTTAAGACTCACTGGGTCTAGTCTTGTGTCCGAACCACTATGCTCATTCTCATGAGAATATGGATTCCTATAGCACAAAATGGATCTGAGTGGGTTTCTTCAGATCAACTCCTAACACCAGCGCCAGCAAATAGAGTTGCCTGGTGGATTAATCTCGGTAAAGATTTGGAAGAAAGATACAAGATGTCATTCTTCAGAGCTTTGCATCTCTATAATCTATCTTCTGAGAAAATACCCCTCCCCCCCCAAAAAAAGAATCAAAACATGTTGGTGTTCAATGAACTCTTAATAATATACTTCGCTGGATAAACTGTAGGTGGAAATCTAATATTTTATTGTGATATTTCATTATTCTTGAGAATTTGTGTTTGGTTTGCTTAAGCACTGCATTAGCTATAACAAAAAATACAATTTTGATTTTACTCTATTATTCTGTATGAGATTTACTTATCAGACATGGAATGAAAAACTGGAAAGATGAACCAAAATGGATTTTTAAATGAAAGAAGAGTACTACTAGCAGTTTAGCACAACCTCACTTGTCGGCAGAATATTCAGAACCTCATCAACGTATAGGAAGTTTGTTGAAATCCTGCAGAGTATAATTGCTGTTCTTCTTTTCAATCATTCCATTACATCCTTTGACTAATTGGTTTAGGGCAGCAGTGTGCTGTTAAATCCTATGCATGTTTATTCCATGGATTTCATTAAGGCTTGCTTCCAATTAAGCACACAGCCTTAAAGTTATTTGAAAGTTCTGCAGGCTGCAGACTTTTTAAGTGGCAGGTGCAAGAATCTGGTTCAGGATTTGCACAAAAAATGTGCACACACATACATTCAAAAACTTTTCATGTATGGAATTCGCTAGCCTATTTCCACCCTCTAACAAGATGGTTTTCATTGTCTTGCCCTGATATTTGGTCACTGTAAAATGGAATAATATAGTAGAAAGCCATGCGAAGAAATACTCCAGATTTCAATATTCTTCCCCAAGGCTATATTACCCCAGCTTGTAATCAAAGCTATATTACTTGACAGAGGACATTGATGCACTTATCAAATTCACACTAATGCTGCAAAATGTAGGCTTCAGCTGAGGTAACTGATGGAAAGGTTGCTCGTTTTTCTGTGCAAAGCAGTAATTACTGTTAAAACAAATGTCAGTGAAGAAATTTTCTCCAAATGCTGCTTTGTCCAGCCTTAATTCAAAGATCTGTAATCTGGATTTAAAGAAATTGTGCATGTAGAGAGCAATTCTATCCTTTTATAAGATTTATTTGGGATAAAGGATATTATGTTCATGGTTTTCATCACACAAAGTGAACATTACTGGATAATTAAAAAAAAGCATTCTACATAGAGGACAGCACCCAACATGACAGTAAGAACAACTATTGCAACCAAGTATGGGCATTTACCTATAGATGCTGGTCACACGGAAATAAATCCACTAAACACTAGAAATTGTTCCCCTCAAAATGCTGCTTAGAAATGTGGCCTTACCATTGAAACAAACAGTGAAACCAGGAGACCCACAAATTCTGAGTAAAACCCGAAGGAACTGAATTTTTGACAAAACGTGTATGATGCTTCCATGGTCATGCTTTGCTTCAGCTTCAAGTCTAAATTAAAACATTATTGATCACTTGGCAACAAGCCATGGGAGAGAAGCAAAATGCTTACTAATCATATATAACTTTAAAATCGATGGCAGAGTGTTATGAAAGCCTGTGGGAATGGTTCATGGAAATCAGCCTCATTTTGCATACACTGCATGCATAGATTTGGGGGTCAAGAGAATGATCTATCAATATCATACTTTCTGCCTTTTCCAATGGGATTGGTAAGAACTTCTGCACATTTGCACCATAATTTCCATAGTTACGCTTCACATGTGGAAGTCAGGGTGAATGAAGTTATTATACAGAGTACAGGTGGACTGTAGGTAGGCTCAGATGGTTTCCGGTATCCCCCCAAACCAGCACACATCCTTTCAGACATTGGTTCCTGACCCAGAAAGGCATAGTTTATTCATTTGTATCCAGCCTTCTGGAAGGAAGCCCTTGGAATGGGTCACATAGGTAGTTCACTAACGTCACATAAGATCAGATTTCTTTATTGTCATTGTACAAGTACAATGAAATTGGATGCCATCCCATTAAAATAAAACAAAATAAGTGGAGTGGTTCTTTTCCAAGTTTACTTGGAGCTGGTGTACTAGTGACGGCCTTGGTGCCCTCAGACACGGTGTGCTTGGCCGGCTCCCCAGGCAGTAGCAGGCGCACAGCAGTCCGGATCTCCCAGGAAGTGATAGTGGATTGCTTGTTGTAATGGGCCAGGCGGAAAGACTCAGCAGTGATGTGCTCGAAAATGTCGCTGACGAAGGAGTTCATGATGTTCATGGCCTTAGACGAGATGCCCTTGTCTGGGTATACCTGTTGAGCACTTTGTAGACATAGATGGAGTAGCTCTCCTTCCTGCTCTTCTTGCTTTTCTTGTCGCCCTTCTTATGGGTCTTGGTGATGGCCTTCTTCGACCCCTTCTTAGGCACAGGAACGGACTTTGCAGGCTCTGGCATCTCGAAAAGATTCCAGCCACCGCCGAGAGAGAAAGAGAAAACAACTGCCTTTTGTCTCTGTGCCGCCTTCACCTTCTCCCTAAGGCAGGGGTAGGCAACCTTCGGCTCCCAGATGTTTTGGGACTACAACTCCCATGATCCCTAGCTAACAGGACCAGTGGTCAGGGATGATGGGAGTTGTAGTCCCAAAACATCTGGGAGCCGAAGGTTGCCTACCCCTGCCCTAAGGGGATATTAATCCATGGGGAGCCTGGTGCCCTGGCTGCTCCCACAGTAATGTTGTTTGGCGTCTCATGGTTGTTTTTTTTGACACTTCCCTCACAGCCTTGTGGCTTTGTGTAGAAGGATCGGGCAGCATTTCCTCAAGAGGAGCTCTTGTGCCTAATCTCTAGAGTGGTGGTGGTTGTAGACCTCTTGGGTTTCTTGGGCCAGATCTTTATGAGGATTCACCTCACAGGCCAAATTTGACAGGTGGGTGGGGCTGACTGCCTGTCGATCCCCTGACACAGCAATGACATCAGGTGCAAGGTTCTTTAAACTCCTAGGACTTCATAGCATCTTGAAAACAGCAGAGGATTCCAGTACAAACCCTGAATCCCTGGCTACAGGGTAACTCACAAGTGATAACTTGTATTTGACCCTATACTCCTGCCCATCATATTATGCCATTAGTGACATCAGCTGATGGGTGGGTTGGTGTGCTTCGAGGAAAATACCTTCAAGAGCCATGATTGCCCTGTGGGCCAGAGGTTCTCCGTCCCTGCCCTAGAGCTGCACAGCTTTGAGGGTGAGGTTTGAAGAAGCCTTTCTCCACATTTTAACAATGCTTTGCTATGCTAACCAAAAAAGTCTCTTCAAAAAGTCACTGTATTTTCATAGCTCCAGGCTTGGTCATTACAAGCCACAAGCCCTACACTTAGTTATTCACCCTTGTTCAGTGTGGAATAGTTGGGTGGGATAGCAGATATTGGTCGGCTAGAGGAGAAAAGAAATGCCATGCAGCCTTGTAAGTAGCAGAACTCACACTGCACCAAGATTGCGGGGGGAGGGGGTATTTAAGAAATGGCTGAAGGGGGAAGTTATCACTTGTGAGTTACCCTGTAGCAAACATTAAACTGTCTGGCTGGGATCAGGTGAGGATATTGCTGATTTTTGTGGCAACTGTGACTGATATAGTATATACCAACTCTCTGTCCTTTTAGTCATGATTACAACCAATCTCCATTCTGATATCCTCCGTGTATATGAAAATATATTTAGTAGTAAGCTGAGAGGCGGAAATGAACATATATGAAAAAATAAGCTAAAAAGGATATAGCAGCGCACCATACAAATTACAAGATTGCATCAATGGATCAGAACAATGTCTTTCTTTTCCATTTAAGCATGGCGCAAACCCAAAGCGATATACTTCCACGTCTGAGTTTTGAATAAAAGCAACTTCACCACTTCAAAATATCCCCTTGTCTAATCCAAATCATGTTAATAATTACAGCCTGCCCAATTTAGCTGCTTTAATTGATATTTTCCTTTCATCACCATGCTGCTGAAGTGATTTTATCAAGGAGAAAAGGACACTGCTGTCAAAACACTCCCTCCCGGCACCCCCATCCTCAAGAACTGATTTCTTTAAACATTTCTGATATTCCTCAACTTAGCGTTCAGCTACATTTTTGCAGACATCATGGTTCAGGATTTACAGAAGCATATTCCCAATTCGCATTTCCCATCAGTCAAGAAAGAAAGGAAATGGGTCAGGAGAGGGCAAATCAAAGGTGGATGAACCAACAAACCCAAAGCTCTTATAGGCTCATGCAAGATAGTGGTGTGTATTCTACTATTTTTTTTTCTGCCTTCCAGGTAGACAGATGTTTTGATGCACAAGTCTAGCTTTTAATCACTGTGAATTATTTTCTCAAGGCATTCCAATCACAGGATTTGGGTGAAGTATTAAAAACTTGTTTGCTTTTTTTTTTTATGGCTCTCTGCCTTCCCGCGTAATCAGTAGAAGAGATCTTCATTGTATCCTCATAAATATCTGTGGGGGGACAGAAGCCCATTCGACAACAACCATTGCGATAACAGGGCTCTTGCTGGGTGCTTACATTTCCCCCACCACATTATTTCATGGGGATTTATGCCAATTTTACACACAAACATGCAAACCCTTCTTCTGCGCAGGTCAACAGAAAGAAATCTCTCTCCCATAAAGAAGAGGTTTTGTCCCCAAAAACCTATTGTGGTGGGGCATATGCCTATCTCCAACCAGTGACTCTTGGGAAAATAAAGTTGTTGGGTGGGGGGGGGGCATGTATGACATTTTTACTACCTCAGTCTTTTCTGGGGATCCATGCTGTTCTCACACACCCCACATTGTATCTGCCCCCAAAGTGGTGAAGTCTCCCTTGTGGGGGAAAAGCTGCAACTATCATCTTGATACTTGGCAAATATCCTTTTATATGAAGGGCCTTTGGCTAGCGCAATAAAGTTTATGAATGAATGAATGAAGGGGTCAATGTGTGTGCAAACTGCTCACAAATTCTGTATGCCATTTCTTTTGCTTAGAATTCAGTCTTTCAAACTGCGTCTCATAGGAAATTGCCAGTATTCTCTGTAGTTGTAGTTGTTGCCAGAAATGGGTAATAGACAATATTGGTCAGCACTTGTTTAAGTTGGAGGGGGGGAGGGACAGTATCATATTTATGCTTGTTGTACATTGTACTTGTTTGGAAATGCTTACCTCCTGAATAATTCACATCATGGCTTTCAAATCTGAAAATAAATAATAAAAAGGGCAAAGCAGCGTGATGCTTCCCTGGAGCAAACAGTGTGATCAACCCCATCTAAAATGCTGTTTGATAACCTTGGAAATAACCTTTGGAATGGGGAGGGGGGAATGTTTGTTTTATCTATTTAGATGTCTAAGTGATGTAGGTGGCTTTTGTGTCTGCATCTTTGGCTTGTCTAGCCAAAAAGTAGAATTGTAGGTAGAACGCTAGTTAGGAACCCTGCTGGATCAGACCAAAGACCCCTCTGCTCTAGCACCCTGTTTCTCACAAGGATTGACCACATGTGAATGGGAATAAACAGCAGGATATGGGTGCAATAACATTCATGCCTTGACTCCTGATCCCTAGCAACTAAAAGTTTTTTGAATAACTATGAGTCGGTTGCAGGGTGAAAGGGGCAGGGTGTACTTAACCCCAACCCCCATATTTTCAGGGGGACAAGCCACTTGGGGGTGATCTGGAATCTGGAGTCTTGCAATGGCGGGCTGGAAAGAGTTGTCTGCCCTCCTATGTAAGTTGCCTCAGCCTCCAGATTTAGGGCTCAGATTAGGGGGTTATGGGGGTGCAGGGCAAAGCAGAACTTGCTGAAAATAGTTTCCAGCCGAGCAACATCACTGTTTAAAATTGTTGGAGTTTCTCAGATAAAAAGAAGCAAGGCAACCCACACGGTACTCTGCCCCAACAGTCAGAGAACAAAATAATAAATGTGATATAATATAGTAATTTATATTTGAGTTACAGTACAGAGAAACCTATTAAGGGAAAAACAAAAGTTACTGACTTATTCTATACATGGCAAGACGTTAGATATTAAAAATGGCTCATTTTGAAGCAGTATGGCTTCACAATTCACATGCAGCAATACGTTGTTTGTTTATTAGATTATGACTTTGATTTATGAAGGCCAGGGATAAACTTTGCTTAGTGCTTGGATTTTTGATAGGCATCACGTTTTAGGATGAAAAACTGTATTTTGCGAATTTTAAGTGCTCTCCCCCTTTCTTTCTGAACATGCTCCCCTTTCACAAACTCTCAGGAAAGGTTTTCTATTCTCTTGTAAGCTTCAAAATAATGTCATGGTTACAATAATGACGGTATAAACATCATAGAAGCAAATAGTAATATTGTTAATATTAATATTAATAATAAGACACCTAGAAGCAACTCAGACTTCTGCAAATATTACTAAATATACTTATTGAAAATATATACCAATAAACAGCCATACACACAGGGTTTGCTGGTTGGTTATCAGCATCTCCATCCCATGCCACTGGACTGGAATAGCAGTGGTTGGAAATTGCAGAGTGAGCAGAGTGCTATTGCATGCATGTCCTGCTTTCAGGCATCCTACAGGCATTTGGTCAGCCATTGGCCTGACCTAGCAGGCTTGTCTTATGTTCTTGTTCCACTGCATGGGGAAGTGGGGCACATTGCCCTTGCTAGAGCGCCAAAGAACTATTGGTTGAGAAGCCTGGGTGACTGCTTCAGCAATGTACATACTTGTGATTACTAAGTAGGTAGCAGGGCCTGGCATAGGCAGACATGAGCTGTGAAATCAGCTGATCTCATGAAAACAGAAAAGGGAGTACAGTGGTACCTCTGGTTATGAACGCGTCAGGTTACGAGCTCTGCTAACCCGGAAGTAGCTGCTCCTGGTTGCAAACTTCGCCCCAGGATGCGAACGGAAAGATGTGAATAGAAATCGTGGGCCAGAGGGAGGCCCCATTAGCGAAACTGCGCCTCAGGATAAGAGCAGTTTCAGCTTAAGAACGGACCTCTAGAACGAATTAAGTTCATAACCAGAGGTACCACTGTATAGATGTCATAGGAAAGCTCGGAATGAAAAGGCTGGGGGCGGGGGAAGAGTAATGGAGTATAGGAAGCTATCTTATACAGATTCAGACCAACAGTCCATTTAGTGCATGGTTGTCTACACAAGGGACAGTGCAGAGTGAATTCTACTTCAAAGACTCATAGAATCGTAAGTTGGAGAGTTGGAAGGGACCTCAAGTGTCATCTAGCCTAATCCACTGCCATGCAGGAAATAAAATGAACTTGAAATGAACAATATTGGACTATTGAGCGTGGTCGTCTGACTTTGTATAAGGCAGCTTTGTGTGATCATTACTGATTTATTTATTTTTAACGTTTCACTTCTATTTTTTCAGCCAGGAACCATCATGGTGTTGACATCTGTATTTTTTATTTAGCTTTTGGCCAGCCCAACATAAAAGTGGCCTGTTTTGCTTTCTGGGACTTACCATATGCTGAAGTCTATAAGAAGATTTGTTGGCATTTGGCTCATTAACTATCCTGCAATGGTGAGTTCATTATACATTGCATGAAATACTACTATTTCGGGGTAATCAACCATATCTGTCCTATGCTTCTTAACAAAAAAAAAATCAGAAGTCTGTAGTTGGAATAAATTGCAAATAAGACTGGCTCATTTTACAGTATTGACTCTGCTTCCATGATTCAAGTTATGAAAAGAGATAAAATGCTTTGGCAAGAACCCAGGTAGCAGAAGTCATGGATGGAGGGAAGGACATGGAGGTTGAATATAGCTACGTTGAATGCTGAATGGAGTGGATTAATTTTGTGAAGTGTTATCAGGCTTGTAGAGAAAATAAATAATAGGATATTGATTGGGAATATTGTGTTTCATGGTTGTATTTAAATACCCCCATTAATAGAATTTAAATTCTACCTATATCTATATATTTAATGAATTGTATTTATTTATAAAGTAATTTATATACTACCAGTTCATAGAATACAATGTGGTGATGTAAAACAATATATACAATAAAATACAAAGCTATAAAAATGGTACAAAATGACTGGCTAATAGAAATCTAAACAGGCTTGTTACATAGGCCTGTCTAAATAACAAAGGTCTTAAAGGGATGCCTACAAAGATGACTTCTGAATCTCTCCTAGAAGCATCTTGTGCAGCATGGGATTGGTTAAAATGCCCGACTTTTAATGGACTCCAGTTGTGCCTCTGCAACATGGGGAACATCTAGCAGTGTACCTCTGGATTACCTCCATGATCAAATTGGGATGTACTTGTTATTTCCTTCTGTATTATAAACGTATAAGATTGTTGACATGCCCATAGAGGACGCGGGTGCTCTCCTTTCCACATTCTCTTCCCCCTGCTCTTATTAAGTGGTCTGTTCTGTTGGTAGTAGGTGGGGGAGAGCAAGCAGGGGCAACCAGTAGGCCTGGCTGTGACTTAGAGAAGCAGGAGGCTGCGTTGTCTTCACCCTCTCCAGGGCCAGAAAAGAAGCCCTCCATCCCTGACCACAGCAGCCTTGCTTTCTCTCCCCTGCCACCTACCAACAAAATGGATTGCTCAATAACAGCAGGGTGAAGAGAAGTACTGTAATGCCCTGACTCTGTCTTGCCTCTGTGGCTTTAATAGATGCTTCCCTATGTGTTTCTAAACTGAGCACCCCGAGGGCTAGAAACTTGTGTCAATATTAAATACGAGAATCCCAAGATGCCAAGCTCTGTCTCTGAGACATGATTTCATTCTTCAATAATACAACAGTGGGTTTCCTTGCATACCTGTATTTGTCACTAAGAGGTGAGGACAGGGAAACACAATCCATCCAGAACATGTTTAGAAGGCAAAAAAGGGTAACTCTCTTTGTTGCTTTTTTATCTCAGCAGATTAACATGGTTACCCCTCCAGAAATGGTAGAATTATGGAAGTCCTGTAAAACTGATGCCTCAGCCCCAATTGGGACTCTTGTTTCTTGCTTCAAGAGACAAACTCAGATGCCACTTTGGAAGTTGCAAAGCAGTTTAGGAACACAGGAAGTTGCCTTATGCTGAGTCAGACCACTGGTTCAGAATTGCCTTCTCTGATTGGTTGATGGTCTCCAGGGTTTCAGGCAGGAGCTTTACTCAGCCATACTGGAAACATCAAGGATTGGACCTGGCTAACTTCTGCCACTGAGCAACAGTTCTTTCCATGCAGCAGAGGGCTCATTCATCAAGGGAATACTGCCTTCTGCAATGCTGGATGAACTCTGATTCTGTTTGTCCATATAATTTGTGTTCTGTGTCATTCATCAAGTCCACTTCTCACCAGTTAGATATTACTGCTCTACAGGGATGAATGGATGGCTGCATTTCAGACTACATTATCTGACGGCACTTCAGCAATGCGCAAGTTGTTCCATATTCATGTCAAATATCTTAGCTTAAATACATTTTTGGTCTCTTGACTGAATTTGGTTTATATGGGCATGGGATGCCTCCACTGACCTCAATGGCCACAAAGTTAGGTCTCCTGGAAACAAGATGCTATATAAACAGGAGCCATTTTCTTTTTCATTACCAGCATGGGACTCCAAATTTCCAGATAATTAATAGAAGATGGCAGTTAAGACTGAGTGATGGGGAAGCCCTGGAGATGGATGAATAATGAATGCAAGCATTCCTACTCATGTTAGCAGATAATATCATTGCCTACTGACTGTTGCTAGATTACAGCATGACAGGTTCATTTGTAAAAGCCTGTACTGGCTTTAAGGACAGGTCTGGGGAAACTGAGCAGGAAACAGTCAAAGTGAATAGAACTGGTTGGGAGAATGCTGGGGTCCGAGCAGGGATGGGTGACTCTCATAATTCTGGTTTCTCTCTGTTTCTTATTTTTCTACCTTTCAGTTTGCCCCATTTGCACATGGCACTTTTGGCTGGAGAACTACACTGTGAAATTCAGAGAAGTGTGAATTTCAAAGGCTTGCATTGTTTTGGTTTGTGTATTGTTTCAGAAAGTGTGAATTGGGTAAGTTCACCTTCAAATGTGAAGCTAAGCAGATTTCTCCTCCATCCCTCGGTCCCAGAGGGCCCCCATCGCAATTGACACCCATCAACTTTGATTTTTATTTTTAATGAGGAACAATATGCAGCCAGACATTGAGAAGAGAAGCACCTGGCCAGGTGCTATGTCCAATACCTCCAGTGGCTCTGGGATCCTCACCCTTGATGGAGCCAGAGCAATTCTGGGAGAATGAATATGGCAGCAGCTATAACTGCCTGGCTCACTGATTCTCTTCTTAGAGCTGGGATGAGGAAGCACAGGATTTCTGTAGCTCCTGGTCCTTTCAGTAGTGGCTGACCTGATCTGTCCAAACTCTGCTGCTGCTTGCCACCAGCAGCCTCTGTTGCCTGCCCCCATTGTTGCTCCTACCTGCTACCCAGTAGGTTCATTTGGTGGATCCACTAGGATGGTGCTTTGGGGTATGAGGGGGATGCCTACCCAGGATTTCTTCAAACCTTGTACAAATACTGCATATAAAGCTACTGCACACATTCTGAAGAGTTCTGTTTGTACAGAAACGGTATTTGTTGTTTGAGCCCCAAATCAAAAACTGATCATTGTGATTATTAATATTGCCTTGGATCATAAGAAAAACTTCTGCCAAGGGGCAGGTGGAAGGAGAGATTCCCATTTCCGTCTGCTGTCCCCCCAAATCACATCTTGAATGCCTGGGAATCCTCCAAGGTGGGGTCATGGTGCAGGTTGCTGAAGGGTTCCTTAGGAATAACCCTAAATTAAGCAAATACGTCTTCCAGTTTTAACAATTTCCCTGTCTCCGATTATCCCCCAGGACACACAGTCTACATCATTAAGAAAGAGCAGCCAACCCCCATAACATTTGAGGGTGAATAAGTCTCCTCCCGCCAACCCCCTTTTCAGCAGTGGTTCTTAGTATCCAATCAATTATTTTGTCAAAGTGCAAGTAGATAAATAGGTACCGCTCCGGTGGGAAGGTAAATGGCGTTTCCGTGCGCTGCTCTGGTTCGCCAAAAGCGGCTTAGTCATGCTGGCCACATGACCCAGAAGCTGTCTGCGGACAAACGCCGGCTCCCTCGGCCTATAGAGTGAGATGAGTGTTGCACCCCAGAGTCTTCTGCGACTGGACCTAACGGTCAGGGGTACCTTTACCTTTAAGTCTCCTCCCGCCAACCCCCTTTTCAGCAGTGGTTCTTAGTATCCAATCAATTGTTTTGTAAAGGGTTGCCACAAAGGTTTGTGCCATTTGCCTTTTGGTTCACCTGTTGTGGAAACACAAAATCAGCAGCTAGTCAATATTGGAATATTGAAACTGATGCATCAAAGTCATCTGAAACTGGCTGAGGAAGCAACACAGAGAAAGATTCAGCAAACATAAAAGCGGCTTTCAAAATCTGTACTTTATTAGGATCTGGTGTATACAAACTAGATTCTTCTCTCCTATAGAACTAGCAGAAGTAGATAAAGTAGACTCTAAGACTTCTGATTAGTTGGGAGAAACAGTTCCATATCAGGATGTCTGTTTCTTTGTAGCAGTGCTTGTGCCAAGGCAGAGCTGTCCTCCAGACAATGGTGTCATTGTTGCTTAGCTAAACGGGACCAGAGTAGGATAGGGTAGTGGTAAGGTTGGGACTGCATAGATGCACCAGCAGAGCCAATCTGGCAATCTTATAGGTTTCACTTTCACATCCTTGACCTTGCCACAGCCCAGGCCCATTCAGGTAAGCAGCAACAATGGTGTCAGAAGGGTTTCTCTGTTGCTCTACCCCACCATATAATTGCTGGGTACTGTCATATCACAGTTAGATTGTTGGATTTCAAGGAATGCTGCTCAGGATCTTCTTATTGGACATCAACTTATGCTCTTTCTCTTCAGCCGTGTGCATTTCGAGAAATTGCTATATGTTAGGCTGTCAAGACCACTTCTCCATAGCAAACCTGTCTACTTATCAGTAGCTTATGCTCATGTGCCTATGGGAAAGATTTGTGAGGTTCTATGTTTTAATTTCTTTTTCAGGGCAGGTTGGGGGGGGGAGAGTTCATTACCATTGTACTTCCAAATTACTGTTCTTTTAAAATCCTGTTTATGTTGGATTGGCTATGTTCTACTCCTGGACAAAGGCTGTTTATACTGTGACTTTACCCAATCACAGAAGTTTTATTTGGGCTCTACAATAAGCATTCAAAATGCGAGAAGCTGGAAATGTATGATGGAAAAGTCCCTTCTCTAGAGTGACAAAATAACCACCACCATAATCTCTATTAAGTGCTCCAAAATTATAGTATAACAGCTCTGAAATTACATGTGACATCTGCATGAATACCAAATTGATTCATTATGTTCAGCCCTATTATAAAAAGCACTTACTGAATTTTGTACTGATTACAACTCTTACAAATTAACAGTTACCCGAGCAAACCTACTGCCAATATACATATATTATTTAAAGATCACAGTTCAGTTAAAAGGAAATAACAGGGCAAATAATCTTGCCACTTACTGAGGAGTGCCATTTTAGTTGAGAGTACCTTCTACCCCCCTTCTACCCCCCATGTGTTTGCTTTAAGTTTAGGTAGAGAGGGAAACACTTTTTAATGTGCATATAAATGTGCCAGGCAAGCAGTGATGACTGGTGCCCATTGGAAGTGGTAGGGTGGGAGGCAGGGAGTTCTACAGCAGGTGGTGCTAGAGGCAATGTCAGGGAAGTCAACTAACTCTAGTTTTGCCTCCATCTTCCTCCCTGACGAATTCTACAATGATAACACCATGAGGAGAGGAACCTAACAGCTAATGCCATCCCTTGGACTGGTTGTAAGTAAGAGTACAGGCAGGAAAATGCTGAGGGCAGCCTGAGGTTGGTTGGGCAGTGTCCCACTGTGACGAAAAAGTTGGTTTTGCTGGACAGGTGTTTCTTTCTTTCTTTTTCTTTCTTTCCCTGCCAGCAAATGGTTAATGAATGGCAGCCTCTGATTGGCCATGGAGGGAGAGTTTAAAAGGAGAGGATTCGAGGAGAGACAGTTAGTTAGGAGTTGGGGGTTGGTTAAGGAGTTGAGGGAGTTGAGAGGGTTGGTTTTGGAGGGTTGGAATTGAGGTGGGAGAGGTTAGGAGATAGGTAGGGAAACAGGTTAGGAGACAGGTTGAGGTATAAAGAGTGAATGGGAGAAAGAGTTGGTTCTGGGTAGAAACATCCACTCTGAGCATATTGTGAAGGACAGAGTGTGGTGTCCTGTCGGAGGAATAGACCAGAAGTTACTGGGAGGCCAAGGTTGAGCCAGGAGAAACAGGAGCTGGAAAGGAACAGCCTACTTGGGACTCAGATCTAGTCTGGAGGGGAGAGATACTTCTAAGGAAAAGAAGAAGCTCCCAAACCCAGTAAGGGAGGATGTGTGGTAAGCCCTTTGGTCTATTACTTAAAGTACCTCAGGAGCAGGAGTGTTAAAGGGGATGGGTACCTGAAAGAAAGTATCACCATAAAAAGGAAAACAAACCTATAACTCAAAAACAAATTAAAGTGGAATCACACTGTATTCTTGAAGTAACCTAAATTTAATCCATGTGTGTTATATGCTATCTTGCCTTAAATAAATCTTTATTGTTTATTTAAAGAAGACCTGTCTGAGACTCCAACTTACTAGTTATCCCCTCACAAAGGACCCCCCCCCCCGGATACTCTGGACTAGAATTTTAAGAGGAAAGGAAAAGAAACCTTCGGGTAAAGGGTTGTTCAGTAAGGTTGGGACAATTTATCTGAGTGAGAACAGACCCACTGGCGTGAGAGGAAAAAGTGCCGACATGCCCGATGCACCCACGTGCTCTAACGGACTGGCCTCCACTACAAGCATGTATTTTCATCCTCTCTCTCACTTGGGAAACAAAGTAAAAAAGAAAGAAAGAGTGATAAATGTCCACTTTATGCAGAATTTGCCTTTTTTGAAATCCCTTTCCCCATTGCACAAGTTGGAATTTTATAGAGATATAAATCACAAAGAAATAAGAAGCCAGTAATGAGATAGAAGTATATGTGAAATATGGATGCAAATCCTCACCACCTGCTGAGCCAAAATAGTCTGCAGAGACTGTCCTCAAAACTGAACTGCCATTAACATCTTGTAAGCACTAAATCTGAAGGTGAAGAAGAGGAGCTGAATTATATGTCTGCAAAATGCCAAAGGCCCACCTGATTTATCTCTCAGCAGAATGTTTCAGCCACAGCTACATAAATATTTTAACATGAATTTAATTTTCATTGGAGTCACATGATAAATCTTTTCATTGTGTGCTATCACTCTGCCCAAAATGAGGTGCCACTTTGTGTGTGCATTCACATGCAATTGGTCTACGTTTGGATTCAGGGCCTCAAACATGCACCAATGGCTTCATTTATACATTTCTCATTGCTTTGCTGTATAGGTACTTAAAATACTACCCTTAAAACTGGGTGTTTTGTTTCACAGGCACCTACCATTTATATCTAATTTAAACTTCTAAGTTTAATGCATATGAAATCATGAAGCGACTGCAAAGACATTTCCCCGCAAATATGGACATGATCCATCCCTTTCTCTTTGGAAAAAGAGCAGCCTGTGCATGCACAACTGGGCAGAAGTGGGCAGACTCATTATGTGTGGGAAGTACATACTGGCCTCCCATAATAGGTAATGGGCAGTATATTGAGGAGCCCTTTCTGAAGGCTGGTAGGGAAGGTAGAAAAGAAACAATTTCCATTGAGCTTTATGGCAATCCTTTCACATGCATACAACTGTACTGTACTCACCCCCCAAAAATGAGTGTACATGGTTGATGTCACTCTCTGGAATACGTGTTCACAAGAGGTGTTGGATTGGACAGCGGTTTTGGTGGCTGGGGTGGGGTGGGGAGAGCTGAAATAGCTTGTCTTCTAATAAATTAATGAACCAGAGGTGTAGGCTATAGAACATTAGATGCAACAATGCATCACATTATGTTCTTTCTGTAACCAGGATCCCTAAGCAAATGGGAACTCAGCCAAGACCAGGTGTTAAATTATGTTCAATAAAAAAGATCAATAATGCTGCAGTTGTTGAATTATAATTGCAAACCACATTAACTGCTTCCTGTAACTAATGCAAATGCACACAGTCTCCTATATCACTTCTATAGTTCTCCCTTTCTCGGGAAACAAAAATATGGGGAAGATGAGTTCGTTGTTTAAAATACCACAAGCAACCTTTCAAATGCCATGCTTTCCAGTCATCACGTTAAAAACAAAAGCTAGCATAAATGCAGATGCTGTTAAATGTCCAAGTTGATGGTCATCTGGTTGGGCCACTGGTTCCCTATCTGTGAATTGGAGCAAATGTGTAGAAAACTAGATATTAATAAAATAATAATAATAATAATAATAATAATACTGCCCTTCATCCGAAGTTCACAAGGTGGATTATAATATAAAAATGCAATAATATATACCATAAAAACAAACACCCCCATTTAAATGGCCATGGAATGTTTAATTAGCCAAAGGCCTTTAAGAAGAGGAATGTTTTTGCCTGTCGCCTAAAGATATGTAACAAAGGTGTCATGTGAGCCTTCCTAGCATTCCACGAACAGGGAGCAACTACAGAAAGGGCCTGTTCTCATGTTGCCACACTCCAGATCTCTCATGGAAGAGGCACACAAAGAAGGACCTCAAATGATGTTCTCATATACCCTCCAACATTTATCTGATGAAAATAGGGACGTCCCATTCCATAAATGAGTTGAAGAAAGAGTTTCTCCTTGAGTGGTTTCATATTGTCTAATGGCATGCAAAACAAGTAATAGTGGGAAAGAAGGCCTTCTGTAAGTATGGAAGGTAGATTATTCAAATTTCATTTCCAGAGGGTAAATATGCCACATTAGAAATACTGAGGAGTTTGAGATAATTAAAAGATATTGCATTTAGACATTTTGAAGGTGGTGCAATGAGCCCTTCAGTTTTAGCATTAGTACACTTCTACAAATTAGTAACCCATTAGTAAAACTACAAATAAGTGGACACCAGTAAAGATCAGCATCTCTGGGCATCTGTCAATGTTCACTTTTGAGCAGGACTTCCATTACTACCACCCAAAGCCTTGTTTCTCTTTCTCCTTGCTGTCACTGCCTGGTGCACTCCCTAAGCATGTGGAGAGAGACATGAATGAGGAGAATCCTCCACTTGCCTCATGCTCTCTGTTTGGGTAGGTGTCCATAGCAGTTGGTTGGGTGGTACTGGCAGGGTAGGGTTGCTCATCTGCCTTCTCAAGTCTGACCATTACTTCCATTTCATGAGAGGGGAAAGGTAAGGCACGGGGAGCTCAGTAGGTGGCAAGAGCCCACCCACACTCCTCTGAGCTCTCTGCTACTGGTTGTGCAAACTGGGCCCATAGCGAGAGAGCCCAGTGAAGGAAGCTTGATGAGGAGCTCCAACACAGGAAAATAATATTCAGTAAGGAGATTTAAGCAAGACGGGATGCAAACACTTTTCTGTGGTCGGATCATATCCATTACCCCTTCACACATGTGACAAGTTATTCACATATTATGCAAGTCTGGTATGCAGGCTGGGATGCATTGAGAAATTCAATCTTTGTGAACTATGATATCACCTGTCCTAATCTGTACTTCTTAGACCAATGCACACATTATAATTTACCTATGCAATGCCATTCACGCTTCCTGAATGTTCTGATGCAGTTCTTAGCTCAAAAAAAAAAGGTATCAAAACAAACATTTTGAGAGAACACACATTCAAATGTGATTTTTAAAAAAGGTAAATAGTTCACATACTAATGCAGGAAGCAGAAAGAAGAAAGCTTAGGGGTGAGCAGGTGCAAAAGTGACACAGTGATTTCCCCATCCCCAGCTGCAGTTCACAAAGGAGGAGCATATGAATGAGTGAACCAGCCCAATGGTGAGGATTCAGCTGTCAAGTAATCAAATGTGAACTTCTGCCTGCATGCCAGCCCTCATCACACCAACCATGTGAAGGCATCCATTTGTAGTGTAGCATTTATCTTCATGTACCCTTAAAGCTCCATCTGTCATAGCACCGAAACTCTTTTGTATCTTTGGCAAAGGGAAGGCTCGAACAGCACGATTTGTTGAAAGACAGCTTTCAGTGGGACCATCTTAGAACATCCTGCAGAGTCCCTATTAGCGGTGAACTCTCACATATCTGATGCAAGATATTATACATGCTTTTTTCAAAGGGTTACAGGGCCATCTACACTTCAAAAGCAGGGCAGTATGTTTAACTGTGACAGGGAGCATTTCGTTTTTAACTGCTGACATAATTTGCTTTGCAGCCTAAAAAGGAACTTTATTCATGAGCCAGGCTTCTTCAGATGAGTTCTGCTAGGGTTAAACTGTGCAATCATCTTCTCCCTGCTTAGTTCTTCTTGGGTCTTTTTTTCCCCTAGTCAGAATCTTGCAGCCCATGATTCTCTGAGTTTCCTGCATTTTGCCAGTCTATCACTCAATTTTAGATGATGCATGAGCTGACAGTTGGAATAAGGCGAATCCCTTTCACCTTCTTTACTGAGTCTCCTGATTGTTGGTGGTGAGGGAGGGAATCTACCTTAGACCCTGCAGTTTCTCATTACATTTGTTTTCCAGTCTATTGGGCCACAGAGGGGGTCTCACCCACTGTGGAAACTTAAATGTTAAACTTCAAAAAGGCTGTGCTGATGGCATTTGATGGCACTTCTGCTTATAGCCAACCCACCAACACACTATCAGCAGCACTGTTGTAAGTAACTGGTCACATTTGTAGTACACCTAGGGGTGTTCATTGACTCCGTACGTGCCCTGAATTACAAAGCATATCAAGGTGATATGGGGAAAGTTCTCACATTTCCAAGTGAGTCAGATTGCAATGGTAACAATGCATTTTCAGGCAGAGTCACTAAGCTTCCAAGTGGCTCTGTGCTTTTGGCTCCACACAAAAATACATGGCTACCCCCCTACTCCCATCCCCAAAGAAAATTTAGCTGACTGGAGATACACCTGGAATTCCTGAGGGGAGAGGATCCCTTAGCCGGCCTGTTAACTTCTTGGCCAGGGTTATTGTACCATCTTGATACAGTCAAACCTTGGCCAGTTTTCCAGTGCTTGCTAATCAACTGACATCTGAAGGCAGCCCTGTTTAGGGAAGCTTTTAATGTTTGATGGATTACTGTATTTTAATATTTTGTTGGAAGCTGCCCAGAGTGGCTGGGGAAGCCCAGCCAGATGGGCGGGGTATAAATGATTATTATTATTATTATTATTATTATTATTATTATTATTATTATTATTATTAAGCAACCATAAGGAATATTACTAAATTGTTGTAAGGCAAGTCCAAGTTAGTGTTGTCAAAAATGTAAAGGCATTTTGACAGGAAGGTCTTAGTGAATAATTTTCCAAGGCCGTTCCAATAAGAGTGATTTTGGGAGGGATGCTGAAGTAAAGAAACAAGGATTGTTCTTCATGTAGATTGTCACTCTACTCTGAGATTTGGCTGTGCAAGCAGGACATAAGGAATATTACTTATTACAAGCAGGACAAAAGTTATAGAATTCAATTACTAGGGTCAATCTTTGCATAGAATCATAGAATTGTGGAGTTGGAAGGTAGCCCTAGGGTCATCTAGTCCACCCCCCTGCAATGCAGGAATCACAGCTAAAGCATCCATGACAGATGGTCATCCAACATCTGCTTTAAAACATCCAATTAAGGAAAATCCACTGTTGATACAGCCTAGAATAGCATTACCTTTATTTGCTGCATCACACTGTTGACTCATGTTAAGCTTGTGCTCTACTAAGATCGCTGGTTCCTTTTCACATGTACTACTGGTAAGCTAGGCATCCCCCATCTTATATTTGTGCAGCTGGTTCTTCCCGTCTAAGTGTAGAACTTTACATTTGTCTCTATTGAATTTGATTCTGTAGTTTGGGCACAGATGTCCAATCTGTCATTTTGAATCCTGATTCTGTCTTCTGCGGCATTAGCTACACCTCCCAGTTTGGTGTCATCTGCAAATTTGACGAGTATCCCCTAAATTCATTCATCCAAGTCACTTATAAAGATGTTGAACAACAACGGGCCCAGGACAGAACCCTGCAGCACCCTGCTTGTCACTTTCATCCAGGATGATGAGGACCCATTAGTGAGCACTCTTTGAGTTCGGTCAAACAACCAGCCACAAGAACATCATGGGGGACTTGGTCAAAAGCCTTACTGAAATCAAGATACACAACGCCCATGACATTCCTGAACGAAAGGTGGCCCACTTCTTTCCCAAGCTTTCTTTTTCTTAACAAACAATTAATAATAATCTCTCTCACTATCACCTTCAATTAAGGTACTTTTAGGAAGGAAGAGGCAAAGAGAGAGAAAAAGCTATGACTTTCCCAGTTTTTATAACAAAGGGAACATCATTTAGCATGAAATCCCCTGGACATTTTGTCTGACTTTAGGCAGGTTTCTTACCCAAGAACATGCCCCTTTTCCTCCCAGTTTCCTGACCCCACAAAGTAGGGGAGGGAATGTAACTAGGGGAGGGAATAGTAAAGTCTGCCCTTGAGGCAGACCTGCAGCTATTTTTCTGAATTTCAGCAGCTTTTTCTGAAATTCAAAAGCCTTCATCCCCTCAGATGGGGCAGCCAATCTTGAAGTTTGCATCCAATTATGGCAGAAAGTGGGAAAATTTAAGAGACTTTGCTTTTTTTGAAAACAGTCCACTTTTAGTCCACCCCCTAGCAACTCCTTTGTCTGCAAATTTCATCCTCTTATGCAAAAAGTGGGGGTAGTTCTAATTATTTTTAGATTGCCCATTATAGACAAATGGAGTGAAACGGCTTTGGATTTAACAGAGCATATTTGAACCCAAATAATGAATCAAATTGGATTGACACAGAGCAGATCTAAAACAGATTCGGCTGTGTTCAAATAGTACAGATACCAGATAAAAGGCGAACCTTGAGGTCACTGCACACACCTAGTAAATACAATTTCTGGAATCATTCTAAGGCACTTGTAAAGACAAACTTTAATAAATGCACCTTTGATGACCCCTGAAAATGTTTCTGCTTTTTGGTATCATCACTGGTACATGGCCCAGCTCATAAAGGGAATTTATGAAGCTAAAGAATACTAAGAATTCTGTCTCGCTAGACTAAAAAGAAGGGATATTACTTTAGTCAGCCATCTCACTAATGGTGGCTCCTCTAGGAGATGAAACATTACAAGGGGTACTGCTAGTAATGAGATTGTGCACAGGTACCTAATGTTCTAGAACAGCCATTATGAAAAGCAAGTACATCACTGTTTCATTCTGTAGAGAGACTTCCTATTGTTGTATCTGTTGAAGACATGTGTTTAACTTGGCATCAGATAATTTTAGTTTGAAAAGTTCATGCCCACCCCTCCCAGATACGATACGGAAGTAGATAGTGAGCAGGTGTATTGTCTGAGCGACTCAAGGGGGTCGGATAACTCCATACCCTCCAACATTTCTCCAATGAGGAAAAGTGGGATATTCTGGGATAAAATCAGAAACTGGGATGGCTTCTCTAAATCAGGGACATCCCTGGAAAATAGGGACAGTTGGAGGGTCCGTACTCACACAATATCAAATCCAATACAAACACAGATGAGGATAAAAATCCCCAATTAGTAGGCTGTTGAAAAAGGAGGGTATTCAATGGGTGCTGAAAAGACAATACAAACAGTCCTTGCCTGATATATGTAAGTTCCAAAGAGTAGGTGTCACTGCACTAAGGGCCTTGATTCCTACACTGTACAGAACAGAAGTCACAAAGAATTGCCCTCTTTAAGCTCAGAATGCATTATGACCAAATTAGTAAAAGCTTAGAATTGCTACTGAGTGTGGCTAGTGAATTCAGAGACCATTGCACCCGGGTACCAGTTACTATCTGGTACATTGGAAGGGAGCTGGAAATCATTTCGCACCTGCCTATTTCAGTAGATTCTAGTGCACAAACATTAAATTTATGTCATATTTAATGGAGTTACACTGCTCCGAGAGCTCCTCCCTGACACAAAACATTTCACTCTGTGACTGATCCTTCCGGCTGGACTTTTCTCCCCCCCCCCCCAATATGCAAGGAGGTGGTTTTGCTGCCGTTGTGGCACAGGCCATATTTTAAGTTGTTAATTTCTCAGCAGGGCTGGTCTGCCTGCCTCTCCTTTTCCACTTGAGCTTTAATTTCTTCCTGCAGATATTAAGTACAAATCCCAGATGACCTAATTCCCCCACAATGCCAGTGATTTGCGTACAGCTTTCTGCTGCAGCTCTAATTACCTGACTGGCTGGGGTCTACCTTCCTCTTGAATTCAATGGGAATTCTCCCGAACCCTTGCAATAGCTTTGATTTCTCTTTTTAAATGACAAAAGCTCTGAAATAGAACAGAGCGCAAAGAAACAAATGGTGCCTCGCTTTGATTCTGCCCCGCACCTTAGAAACTGCTGACCTGCCTTCATTCTCGCTGAAAATTCGTATCTTGCTCTGCTCTTAATGAAACAGGAGTTGCTTGACTTGGGGGAGGAGAGGAGATAAATTACATTTGGATGTGGGAGAATGGGGCTTGTTATTAACAGTGACTGTAATTTCACTCAGGTTATTATTGTGAGCTGGCTTTATGTTGCTAGGCAACAGCTTCATGTGGCCTCACTAGGAAACTTGGTGCTAGGTGGCACATAGGCTGCTCATAGATTTCTTTGAGGCAAAGGCTCTATGGTTTGATGTATTTTCCAGCCATAATTCCGGGCAATTCTGTGCAATGTCCCCCAAATGCAATTTTTCTCAGATCACTGGCGTTAGTGACATATTTTTGTGATAGGGTACAGGGGCAATAGTTGGGGAAAGAAAAAGTTATGTTAGGTATTCATCTATTTAATAATCGTATTTGTCACATTTCAGGACAAAGCCCTCTCAAGGCACTTTGGAAACATAATTGAAACTCTATCATCCATCCATCCATCTATCTATCTATCTATCTATCTATCTATCTATCTATCTATCTATCTATCTATCTATCATCTATATCTATCCACCCACCCATCTATTTATCTATACCAACTGTTAACAAAATTACAAACAACAGCAGTTTAAAGTAATACATTTAGAAAAAGGAAAACACAATGTATGATGACCATAGGCACTAACACCTATACATGGTCTCACTAATCATGCTGTGGACTAGTAACATGCTTTACTGACAGTAACTTCGTTCTTCATGATTGTGGTGAGAATTAGGTTGTTGAAAAGGTACAGCATAGATTTCTCCTCTAATATTCCAAGATGAAAAGAAAGAAAGTTGTACAGGCAAGAAATGCTTTTAAATATACAAAGAATCTCCGTGACAAATCAGGTTTATTCAAAGAACAGACACTGCGATATCCTCCACATACTGCAGTAATCACTCCTTCATACTGATTTGTTAAGAACTCTGGGGAAAATGATCCCCTGAAATTCTCCAGCCTATTCAGAGATCATTTCACCAAAAGATTCTCAGGAATAGGGTCACTATTGGCAGTGGAAGAGCTTCATTCTTATATCCTAAGGTTATTGTTTTTGCTCTGCCACTAATGGCTGTGTTTGTATCATGGCCACCATTTTGTATCCTCCACAATGCCCCAGACCTAGGGCCATTTTGGGTAATTCTTTGTGTGCTGCAGGGGAAAAGGCAGACAGCCCCGCCCCCCAAAAAACCCACACACCTGGTGGAGGAGAGTCTAGGAACTTTCATACTCTACAAAGATCTTTTGTTGCACTGCAATGAAGGTTGAAAACTACCTTCCATTTGGACCTATAAAAGATTGTTCTCAAAACTAATGGTAAAGTGGTTGTATCACATTGATAGCAGGGGATTGTTAACTCATCTCTTCAAAGCTGTGATACCTTCTCCTGCATGTACCCCCTGCACCACAACTAGGCTTGGAAAAGTCATTCTACTAAAGAAAACATGTGACATTTTTCTATCATAAAAGGCAGTGAAAATGGAATGGTGGCAGCCAAATCAGGTGGACAGATAGGCTCTATACACCCTACAAGCCATCAGTTCCTCGCTCCTGATTCAGTAATAATATTCACTGGAATTTTATTTGCTATAGTAGATACAGGGCCAGTGCTTGGCTGCCAAGGACATTGAAGGATTCTTCAACTTTCCCTATTAACTGCAAGAAGTGTTTTGAGGAAATACTTTTATGGGTTCTCAGAGATCGGTACTTCCTGAAAATGTCATTCTGACTTCAGGAAACACACTTTTCAAAAGACAAAGATGTGGCAGTGTGAACCCACATGAATCAGACAATGATCTAATCTTATGTCCTTGGAAAGTTCATACTGCTCCCTCAATTCCTTGACCAAGAAAGCTGAGATTAAGGTCACTGTGCATGGGTTGAACTCTATTGTTTTTCAATATACTGTGTCTAAAATAAAGGTAACCGAAGAGCTGATTTTTCAATAAAGCTTAGATGTCCCTGAGGCTCTTTAAATACCTAGCAACTGTAATGCAATAAATGTATTAGAAAAACCAGAGGGGAAAGAAACTAGATTCCTTCAGACTTCATCAACATTTAATGGATGGGTCTTTCATCCGAAGGCTTTCAAAACAAAGAGTAGATTTCTATAGCAAAGAGATATGGTTATAATGGCTGAGGCCACAATACCTAAGAAGACAGCTTCTTCTGTTATAATTGGAAAAAGGGACTCTATTTGTTGCCCCACCTCCCTCAGAAACTCAGAGTGATGTTGGCCCAGGAAAGGGCATCTTCTGTGGCAGCCCCTAAATCAGTGATGGCGAACCTATGACACGCGTGTCAGCACTGACACGCATAACCATTTTCGATGACACGCGGCTGCATGCAGCCGCATACAGAGAAGTATGGGGCCGAATGCCGAGAAGGACATTTCATCCTCGGCTACTGCACGGCCAGGTGCACTAGCCGAGGTTGAAACATTTGCTGTAGTGTAGACACTCTGTGCCAGAGGTCTGTAGGCCAAAACAACAGTGCTCCGGCACAGAGTGTCTAGTTCTGGGACTTCTGGTTAGGCCGTTAGGGGATCTTTGACCTCACTTCCCGCGGGCGGAGCAGGGAACAGCGGAATGCCACAGAGGACGCATCTCTGGGGGCCTTGTGATCGCCATTAGCAGCAACCACATAACCACAGCGACCATCATCCAATCTACTGTTCTGGGGTGTCGTTGATTTCTAATTGACCATCATTACTGAGATAAGTGAGGGGGAGGCTGGGAGAGGCGAGGGCCTGTGCTATAAGTGCCGTTTCCTGCTATTAGAAATAGCGGCAGCCATCTTAATTTACATAAGGAACACCATCCTGCAGCATAGTGTAGACTCCATTTCACCACTATTACTGTTGTGCATCCTTGTTAATACAGTTATATATTACAATTATACATTTTTGTTATTTAAACTATAAATATCGTGAAATTATGGTTTTTTTTCTCGAAGTGACACACCACCCGAGTTATGCTCAGCTTTTGGCGAATTTTGACACACCAAGCTCAAAAGGTTGCCCATCACTGCCCTAAATTGTGGAACTCCCTCCTCACAGTGGTGCGCTGGCATCTTCATTATACAGCTTTTGGCAAATGCTGAAAAAACATTTATTTTTTCCTGGCTTTGGATATCTGAGACCCACCTTTGGGACCCACCTTATTTTTGTGATTGTAAGTTGTTTAGAAACATTTTTAACATTGTGATTTTAATTGTTGTAAGAGTGGAATTAATAATAAAATAATAATAATAATAATAATAATAATAATAATAATAATAATACTACACTGCCACTAAAGCTTCTCTCTAAAAGCAAGAGTCTGGTGTTAAAACAAAGGCCTACTACTCCTAGTAGGTGTGTGGGTGTCCAGGAACAACATATTATAATCATACAATGTCTATACAGGCAACTAATCATGTAGTTGATACCATCTAAGATGCTCTTAAGAGCTAGGACTCAAAAGAGAACAACACTGTCACTAGATCTTTTTGTGCTCCTGTTACATTGTGCACTATTTCACACAGATCAATGTAAAGAGAGGTGGGTTAAAGTAGCTCAGTTTGTGTATATATATATATATATATATATATATATATATATATATATATAGTATGCTGTAATTGACCTGGTTACCTTTGTGTGGAAGGGTGCTGAAGAAATGAAATGAAATTAGTTAATTTATAAGATTTCTTACCTGCCCTTAACTGTAAGGTCCTAAGGCAGGTTACAGCAATATAATCATACTATTACCAACCAGGAAAACAGTTAATGGTTGGCATCTGTATGTCTCAGGAGAAAATGGAGGAATGCGCCTTTGGGGGTGAAGCCAAACTGTTGTTAAGGTTACAGTGCCTGCTATGCCTGTAGATACCAATACAGGAGATGCATGTTTTGTTGCGGATGAAGGCATCCAATTGTGCTGCCACAGGTGTACCACGGTGTTTCTTCTTTCTGTGCTCCTCCCAGTGGTCATTCCTCCTCTGGTCTCTGTTATGGTTGCACAACCTGACTGCCTGTCTCCAGGCACTGTGGTCATATGCAAGTGAATCCCACATGGCAGGGTTGATGTTGCCAGCCTTCATGTCATGTTTGCAGATATATTTGTAATGCAGAGTTGGTCTGCCAATGGGCCTGCTGCCTGAAGCCAGCTCCCTGTGGAGCAGTTAACACTTAAACAGTTAATGCAATTATAAAAACAAATAAAGCATTTCAGAACAAAAGCATCACAATATAGATTATTATTATTTTAAATAGAATTTGTCTTGCATTTTTATTATACATAAACATAAATGCAAAATAAACAAACAGGACAGTATATATATGGTGGATGAAACGAGGAAAATATATCTATAAAGGCACAATAACATCTGAACAGAACACTGTCTTGAGTTCCAGATTAAAGCCTTCAGTAATACACATTTAGACATTTCCCATTTCAGTGTCAATTAAACAATTATACTTAATGTTCCCCATACTTCTAAGTGTGGTGGAGCCACCAGGAGAGTCCCCCTTATGTTCTAGTAGATAACTTTACAGGGTTCCCCTACTTTTTTTAATGCAAAGAAAACAAATATCTATAATTTTATATGGGACAATCAGGCAGAACTAGTTGAAGAATTTTGACATCTCAATCCTGAAAGCATTTACTCAAAAGTAAGCTTCACTCAAATCACTTGAGGTATAAATATGACATCTCATTCTCTGTATGTTACCTCCAGCAGAAAACAAATACATTTTCAAAAGGAGGAAGCTGCCACCAGTCTGAGGTGAAAAACATTAAGTTGTCAACTGAATGCATCTCTCAACTGTCAGCCTTCATCAGAGCCTGGCTCTTTTCAGTTTCCAGGTTAGTCATCTTAGAATTTGGCACAAAAAAGTTAGAAACAAAAACAGCCTATATCCCTTGAAAAGCCACAAGCCAGAAACAGTAAATGAAAAAGTTGTCTGTGGCATGAGTGCCCTGAAGCCATGACAGCTGGCTGGGTACTAAAAGAAAAAGAAAAAGAAACAGTTCAATGTGAGTTCTTGTTTCATTAATGTGATCTGTGTATAGTCCACCTAGCAATCTGTAGTAGCCTTAATATAAGCTCCAAATGCAGCTCATATCTTGGTTATAAAAAGAGATCTGTATTACAATTAAAAAATGATTTTTATGAAGCTGCCCTTTATTGAGAAAAACGGACAATCAGAACGACCAAGGCTTCCTCTTATTAGAGGCCCATGAGTGGTGTGAAGGAAGTGGATAGAGGGTTTTTCTTTCTCTTACACCCGAGATCCTCCAGTTAAGTCAAATGCTGGGAAATTCAGGATAGAAAAAAGGAAATACTTCTTCACACAGCACATAGTTGAACTATGGAATGTGCTACCACAAGATGCAGTGCTAGTCACCAACTTGGATGTATTTAAAGGGGGATCAGAAAATGGAGACTACTCACAACGGTTGCACACTACATCCAGGTTCGGAGGTAGCATGCCTCCAAATATTAGTTGCTGGGAAACAACTGCACAAGAGGACTCTTGCTTCCCACAAGCATCTGGTTGGTCACTGTGGGAAACAGGAAGCTGAACTAGATAGGCCCTTGGTCTGATCTAATACTGTTCTTCGTATCCATTCTGATGCTGCTGGGATCATCTTGTGTTCTTAGACAAATATGTAACCTCATGTATGACACATGTGAGGAATCTGTGGTCCTTCAGGTATTGTTGAAGTCCAGCTTCCCTCATCCCTGATCATTGGTCATACTGGCTGGGGCTGATGGGAGTTGGACTCCAATAATAACTGGAGGACAACAGGTTCCCCATCCGTGTCCTACGGGATGCATTAAGCACATGTATTTTTGCTCCTTGTTGCAGGGATTGAAAGGTTTTCTGAGGAGATGGCGAGAGAGTTATGATGAGATTGTGAGAATTGGCTGATGAACTTCAGGCAAGAAGCAGGTTTCAAAAAGAGAAAAGAGGCAATAGGTGGTGTTCAGCTATGTTCTACTCAGAGTAGGTCTGTTTAAATGAATGAATGACAAAGCTAGATTCATTGTTTTCTATGGCACTATTCTGAGTAAAACTTAGTTGAATAACACCCATTTTTCTTTCTTTACAGTATTGCTTTTGATTTCAAGGTAATGCTATGTAGCCAGTCAGATTTGGGAAACTAAGTCAAAGATAGGACAGCATCTCTAGAACTACTTTCCCATCGCACTTTTGAGAATCAAAAGAGGATGGTATTTGGTGTAGCCCTAGTTAATACAGGGATTGGAAGAGCAGATAAATTGCTGAGGCTGGCCCAGGTGTGTGAAAGAAGAACTGGAGAAATCTTATTGATCTCTTTAATTGACATGCCTTCTAAGAGGAAGAATCAAAACTTTCAGTCTTTAAGACACTGACAAAAGGTAATTAAGAAGAACTTGAATTGACTAGGAAAGGAAGTTAACTTTATAGATCTATTGCGATTTCTCTGTATCTCATTAGACCATCCTTTCTCTTTAACTTTTCAAAGACTCTTCTCTTTCATGCTGCCTTATGATATTCCATACCCACTCTGTTCATACTTACAGGTCTTTCTGCAGTTAAAAATATTAATTCTCCCCAAGTATGCTTCTTCTTCTTCTTCTTCTTCTTCTTCTTCTTCTTCTTCTTCTTCCATGCAAATAACAGCAGTTCAATTTCAAATCTGTTTTAGAACTTCTTTCTAAAGTAGTGACAAATCACTTTTTCAGTACCACCTTCCTTTAGTAAAAATAAGTTAACCAGTTTTATCAGTTGGAAATAAATAACAATCCAAGAGCTGCCAGCATAGACCCAAATTAAGAATTAATATAGGTCTATAACCCAATAATATCCAGACCATGCTGGCTCTATATTTAATCATCAGTCTATATGTTTTCTCAATGGTTTGTTTAAGAATGAACTATGCTAGGTCATTTATAACAGTTACTGGGAATCACAAATGAGGAGAGCACTATTGTTCTTGGTACCTGCTTGCAAGCTTCTCGTAGACATCTGGTTGGCCACTGAAAGAACAGGATGCTGGTCTAGATGGGCCTTTGGCCTGATACAGAAGTGCTTTTCTGAAGCGCTTATGAACTGAAATAGAATGTCAGTTGATCCACATGCTTTTAACAAAGAAACCTGGAAAGTTTCTTTGTTACTGGTACTGAGTAGATCCCAGTACCTCTTAACTAGAAGCCTTTACAAAACTCACAATGCAATTCAATATATGTCTACTCAAAGGTAAGCCCCATTGAGTTATTTTACTGGGACTTACTGCAGGTGAGCATGAATAGGATTGCAACCTTAGGGTTATATCCAGTTGTGTTCCCTTCATTGAAGTGGAGACTTCTGTGAGCAGAAAGTGGGGAAGGTCAAATTTGCACCTCTGCTGCTGTTTCAAAGTGTCTCCCAACCTGTGAGGCAGATATCAATACGTGTAGGGGCTGCAAAGGGCATGGGAAATAAGCAAAAATTGCTTTCAATTCTGCCCTCAAGCCCCACTTTTGGGGGGATCAGTTACACTCAGAAGTTTCAGTGTTTAATTCAAGACCTGTTGGATTCAGCCACACTCCGCAGTGTCCAATTGGGAATGGCTGGGACCTTTCTTTGTAGCATAGCTAGAACTCATGCCGAATGAGGGTTGTATAATAGGGAAGGGCCATCACTCTGTGGTACATCATATCATTACAACAACATAGTTGATTATAATATAACAAATGTATTCAAATAGATGTGGCAGAATGTGATTATCTGCTCAGAAAATTCACATATCTATGTTGTTTCCAGGATTTCAGTCAAAGGGACATGTGAATTATAAATAATGTTGGATAACAAGGAGGCTTGATTGCAAAGCTTCAGAAACAGTGAAAGGCTTATGTGTCATTTCCACAAAACAGACAAGTCATGACAATACTGGTGCCAATTGCTCTATGAGAGCTAATTGATACTGGGGAATATGGAGGACTTTGCTTGCCATCATCTCATTGGGGCCAGGATGTTGTCGCTCACTAGAGTGGCCAGTTTTAGCTAGACTTTAGAAAGCAAGGATGATGCAGCTGCTACACTTCACCTTGTCACCTTGGCTGGGGAACTCTGCAAAATAGCAGATGGTCCTGAATTTGCAGCCATGAATCACTGTCAACAGCTTGTCTCTTCAGACTGTCTACAGTACAAAGAGCTGCTGAAGCCTTCCGTGATATTTTCATTATGATTAATGTCACTGATCTCTAGTGTTGATTTTGACATAGTATTGATTATTAAAATTATTGTCTTGATTATTGAGAAAGGAGTAGCGGGGAAAGAAAATCAGAGTGATTCAAAGTGTGGTAAAGATTTCTGTCATCATCTCTGATAGGAGACAGTGCAAGGATAAATCAGTATCATGCATTCATTAAAACTTCATACAGTTTCATGAGTTTACAATAAAAAGTATAGCTATTTAAAAGTTGTTATTAACAGGTTTGAATGCTTTTAAATATAATATAAATGTGACCTTTCAAATGGCAAACTGTGAATCCAACTGCTGAGAGAGCAAGTGTGAGGGAGGTCATTGTCTCATAAAAATCAAGCACATTTTTAAAAAAATCATCAAACAAACCACTAATTAAAAATGTAAATATACCAAGACATATGAACGAGGGTGATCTACAACATCTTCCATTCTCAGTGATGGTTGGACACTTGGGACAAACGTGTTTGCATTGCTTTGATGCTAACAGGCTAATGTACAAATGCCCATGGAAAAAAATCACATGGGTCATGACAGCCATTCAGAAAATAGCAAAGAGGGCAACTGAGGCTGAGGACAGTGAGGTCAAATAAGAAGAATGGCTTCAGGAAATAAGGCACAAAAGGGGGACTCAACTTTATCAAAGCAATGTGAACATTTAGCAAGGCAACTGCTTTTTCAATAATCTTTGCAGCTATAGTGTGAAACAAGTGAATACTTAGCATAGCTCTAAAATTTCTGCCTGGTGTTTAAGCGATGGAAGCATTTTATGCACCCATCTCAAAAGCCTGTTCTGTCATTGACTTTATCCACTGTATGTCTGAAGAACCAAGTGGCTTCGCTGCCAAGGATTTCTTTGTATGTTTGTGTTGGAATGACCAGTGATTTCACTGATATTGGGTGCAGTCTAGGAACAGAAGTAACCATTGGTATTATTCGCCCGACTTTAGTTTTCACTTCTTCCTTCTGTGTTCTCTAACTTTCCTTTCTTTTGTGTATTTCATGAAAGTGACATAATAATGTTAAATGTTGTCTATTCTCCCCATTTTTGTCAGAATAATGTCAGGCATGTTGTAATCACATGTTTCTGATGATAGGATTATCCCAGCCTAGGTTCCAGAGGTCATTTTAAAGAGCTTTTTCAAGGAGCACATTTGTAACTTGACAGGTGGTTCTTCAAAAGCACATTCATACTCCCAGTTGGTATCTTCAAGCTTAGTAGTTATGCCTTCTGAAATAATAGGTGTCAGCCAACACATAAAAATGTTTTTGAAACTTTGAGGGCACTTTCAATGATTGACTTCTTTTTTTGTTCCAGAATTTCCAATGCACCTTGGTTTCTGTAATTAAATGTCTTATGAAACGTCTTTATTTCTGGAACAGAATATTATTTCACATCATGAAATTGGCTTCAGATCAGCCCAGCTATGTAGCAAGAGAATTTTTTCCTAGGGCCGAATCTATGGAGCAAGTATGGTTGGAGTCAGATGGTGAGTTAATGGTGAATGGGCACGTAAAATTGCAAAATATGCAACAAACCTTCACTGCCTTGTCTGTGTTCCTAGCAATCAGAACAAGCTGACGCCGTATAGACTGCAATAGTGTGGTATTATTGTACGTAATGGGAACCTTAGTTATTAAAATAATTGCCAAACACAGGTTTAGGAGAAATTGAAAGTAAGTTTTTATTGCTGGCAGCAATAGGCCCAGAGGAGTACTCTCCAAAGTCTGGACATCGAATCACAGGTGCCCAGAGGTTTTATAGGTACATTCAGATATTACATATTCATATATTGCATTATGCGTCAAGCCAATAAGCGTAAGACAGCACCCCAGATCCCTCCCTTGTCCCCAGAAACCTCCTCCGAACTTTACCCTAGTTTGTCTCACTGAGAAGAATCACTTCTGCTTTCTCGTAACAACCTTCTATGGACACTTAAACTTTCCCCAATTACTCTCATTAGGCCCTTGATTTAGCAGTGCAAGCAAATAAATCTACTGATGTCAGAGTACCTTTGTCCCAGTTATGTCTTGAGCACCCAGCACCCAACTGCAGACATCCTGTTTCACCCAACATCCTGTTTTAGTAAAACACTTGGAGACATGAGACTCAATGACATAATTGATTTCTTCCTTGGTCAACCTGCTTAGCTCAACTGTAAACCACAGAATTACATTGTGAGATCAGTTCTCACAAGGCACAATCTTTAAATGCATAGAATACAAAATGCAAGCATATAATGATCAGAATAAGGCAAAAGTAAGATTATATGTTTCCTGCAGGTAGTCTTACTACAGTATTATTCAATGCAAGCACATACCTAACTTTTTATAGAAACCAGTTCATAATGCCTAGTCTCTATCTAAACCTGGAAAAGTTGCCTTTTCATGTCACACAATTATAGAAATCTGATTAAGGTAAGAGATTTGGGACTAAATCTGAAGCAAGTAGATGTACTGCCACAATTTTTATTATTTAGAATTTGAATAGTTTGAAGAATATCACAGGTCCCAAAGCCAGCAATATGGGCTGCCGGCTGCCATTACTTATTTTGATTGTGGTGGGTATGCATTTCTTCATCATTTTCACATACAACACAAATACAAACACAAACTGGACTCCTTCCAGCAATTTTTCAGTTCCTCTTGCAAAACTTGATGAAACTCCTTCAGGACTCATTTCAGGGAAAGGGAGCATGTTGCCAAGGAACCAGACCAATACACCCTCATCCTGATCCTGTTACACATAACTAGCTAGTTGGTTAGACTATGAGTGTGGATACACATCTGAATTGCACACCCTATTGAAAGTCTTATGAATCACTGGATGCTCTCCTCCACATTTATTTACTTTCAATATAATGTATATCCAAATGCACACTCTCATATGAGATATATGCATGATTGCGGTGAGAATCTAGCTGTGCAGCACTAGTGGGTAATGAAACCACCAGATTACCATAGCAAGACAGTTACATGACACAGCAGTGTTGGCCCAATTGCTTGGTTGCATTTCATCTCCCTAAATTCAGAGCAATGGGAGGGCTTTTTTTTCTCTCACCTGCTATACCACCAAGTCTGAAGCTGATAGAATTTGTTCACTGTGCAATCTCAGTCATTCAAGTTTGTTTGTTTGTTTGTTTGCTTAAAAAAATAAAAATAAAACATGTTAGGAGAAGCTGTTCAGGAACCAAGGCTGAAAAAATAAATACATGACTTGTGTGAAAGAATAGGAATCCCATCGTACCCTTTCACACTTTTTAAAGCCTGCTAGTAGCCATTTTGCAGAACCTCACACAGAGAAACACTTTTCTCCCTGTTAAAAAGTAGTTTTCACACCGAAAGTTCAACAGAACAATTTAATGCAACACCATTTTACATAACTTGTCACTATTAACACAACACTATTTTCATAACCTTTCACTGTTAGCTATCAGCAATTTGACCTTGATGGCTAAATCATTGTAAAGACCAGTAAAGTCACAGAATTTGTTGCACCTGGACAGTCCTGAGGATTATTTTAGCAAAGCACAGAATAATTGTGGAGACTTTCTGATGCATACTGAAGCAATATTGTCTTCCCCATAATACTTAGTCTCACCATTTTCGGACTCAGTTTTGATCACTGAATAGAAGACTCAACTCAATGTATGTTGATGGAAGATGTTGGCCACTGACTCTCTATAATTGTCTTTTACTTTGCCCAGTCAAAAGTCTTTCTTCTTAGTTTATCACCATGAAAACAGATATTGACAAACAGGTTAGAACCGATTTCTTTTTATAACTGTACAGTGGTACCCTGGGTTGTGCACTCAATTCGTTCCGGGGTGCCGTTCGCACCCCGAACAGTGCGCAACCCGGGCGGCGCTTTTGCGCATGTGCGAACTGCGCAGAATGCTTCTGCGCATCCACGGACCATGCGGACATGCGCAGAAGCGTCCATGCAGCGAAAATCTACTTCCGGGTTGCCGGCGTTCGCATCCCGAACGTACGCAACATGGAGCGTACGCAACCCGGGGTATGACTGTACTTCCGTTGCTATCTTTTTATTTCACCCCCCCACCCACTCAGAAAACAGTACCAAGTAACAAATACTGTCATGACAATCTTGATATACTGTATGCAGCTAGCATCTATGTTACATTGTTACAAGTATATGAATGAACTGAAATTGCCGTCCCCTGTAGTGATGTGGTAGATTTTGCAGTCTAAAATCACATGGTAGAAGAAGAAAATAGTGGATTTTGTTTGTTTGTTGTTCCTTTCCATCTCCCCACCACCACCACCCCTTTTGGTTGCAGGATATAATTTTTCAACTAATATTTGGTGTCTTGTTATAAACCTCACAGAGGATGTAGGGAAAATAGAGCTGTGGTTCACTGAACATCAGAACCCGGAGGATCAAATCACAAAATCTCCAGGCTGCTCTTAGATATGAAAAAAGAAGCCAAACTTCAATTTCATTTCTCCACAGCCTTGTGAGATGTGACGCTGGAAAAGCATTAGGAAGAATTGAGCTGTGCAGTGTGAGCCCTAACGGAAAACATGAAGCAACTGAACCTGAAAAGACCAAGGATCTAAGTGGTTTGTTTTCAGACTATGTCCTCCAATCAAATAGGCTGTGTGTAATATGATAGTCTTATATTGTGGCTTTCTTAGAGCTGGGAGCACAACAGAAGCAGCAATGAAGGTCAGTGATACATCAGAACAATTTGTCATCTTCAGATATGCCCTACCTTGCCTAATATTTCATACTCATATGCCCTGCACACAGGCAGAAGCACAGCTCCTTAGGAAGGTCCATAGGCAGACGCAGCAAGATTGCACAAGACAATCCAAGACAATAGTTGATAACTTCATATCCTTTAATGATACCACCAGATATTTCACCAGAGGCAAGCAACAGAACTATGTCAGTAGTAGAGCCAGTCCTGCTGACAAAGCTGATGGTTTGAGTGCATTGGGTGATATTCAACTACAGTGGTACCTTGGGTTAAGTACTTAATTCGTTCCGGAGGTCTGTTCTTAACCTGAAGCGTACTTAACACCACTTTAGCTAATGGGACCTCCTGCTGCCGCTGCGCCGCCAGAGCACGATTTCTGTTCTTAGCGGAGTTCTTAACCTGAAGCGTACTTAACCCGAGGTACCACTGTACTAAGTTGTTGCTTGTGTGGAATGAGGGATCCACTTGTGCAACAGGACCTTCTTCCCTTTTACTCTGCACCACCCACACTCTCTAAGTCAGCCCTGGAGGCTTGGGGGATCTTCAGAACAGGTTTAGGAGGCACCCAAGCCCTGTTGCATGAACAGACTTCATTGCCTCCACTCATAACCCTCTTAGCATTATGTTTAATTCTACCTACTGTATAGGGTCCCGGGCTCAATAGCTGGGATCTCTAGTTTAAGGCTGGGGAAGACTTTGGACATTCACTGCCAATCACATCACTGGATAAAAGAGACAAATGGCTTGACAGCAGAAGGCAGTCTGATACCGGTATTTTCAAAGAGAGGAGGAGGAAAACAGTGGGAATGGAGCTTAAACTCTTTCCACAAAAATATATGGAACATTTGAAGCTGCCTTATTCTGAGTCATCAGACTATTGGTTAATCTAGATCAATATTGTTTATAGTGACTGGCAGAGGCTCTCTATATCCAGTCTACACACTGAACTGGGTGGTGAGGTCAGATGAGTCTTGTTTGGAAGCTGAGTTTGCAGATTCTTCCCCCTCTCTACAGGTAACTGGAATGCTTCTTCAGCTTGGCTAATTATTGAAGCTGGAAAAAGACTCTGGTATGATGACGCTTGCACAGAATAGGCAACTATCATGCTCCACTTGTGAGCATGGTGAATAATGTTAATTTCCAAGCCAAGGAAGTACAAATATGTCAACAGCATCACTTGGGAGAACTGCTTGCATGATCAGGTTATTTCAGTGCAAATCAGCTGTGGGTCAGCCTTAATTGAGGATGAACACCAATAGCTAGAACTCTGTTTCCAGTTTAAACCAATCCACCTGCAAGACTTTTCTTTTTGTTTACTCTTTTCTTTTTATTATTTTTTAGAAAATACATTATTAACCATGCTTTCAAGGTTAGATCCAGAGCTCCTGAGAGCAGAATCAAATTCAGAAAGTCTCGATCAAAACCTCTCCGGCATACCAATAAGCTATGAAAGGGTAGAGGGTAAAGAGGAGATGTAGGGGTGCCTTTAAGAATTGCGATGTGATTTTATACTTTCAAATAATAATAAAAATAATAATTTAGGAGATGGATCATGTAATTATTTAAAAATATGAGACGCAATTGCCATCTATGCAAAGAAAAAGAAAAGCCGGTGCCATTATAGCCTTACAAATCTTCACTTATGAAAGGAAGACAAACAAATTTATTACCCAAGTTGGGGTTTTATAAAATATTGAGTGGGATTATGTGTTCTTTGGAAGCAATATTATTTTAATCTGTCATTAGAGATTCAATCCCTATTTATATGAGAAGATCAATCATGTAATATGATTGACTGACAGGTGGAAAGAAGTCCAAAAATGTGAATGCTTTTCTTCTTCATCTATAAAGTCTTTATTTCTAGACTATTTGTTTTATAGAACTGCAGTCATCACAAATGAGTAAAACACAAGGGGGCAGGCCCATGGTGCCACTACTGCGCCAATGTGACCCTCTTCATGTGCCAGCTGAAACAAAAACATAGCCCAGAAGTACCTGGAGTTAATACTGTACAGTCCTACTGCAGCCTTGAACCAACTTCATTGCTGGGAATGATCAGAGCAGCTCTAATAAACCCAACTCCTGTTCAAAAACAGCACCAGAAAACCTGCTGAACCTCATTCTTTCCTCCACAATGGGATGCAGCTTTATGCACGAAAAGGAGCACCTGTTTTGGGTAGTGGCTTTTATACATATTCTGGGACCATGTGGTGTCCCGGTCCTCTAAATGGCTAGAGTTGACTGAGGCTGATCTGCCTGAGATAGCACTGGAGGTAAGAGCACAGGGCTGTAGATTCTGCATTTAGGATACTATCCCTTTAGGAAAGTAAGACCATATGTAAGCAAAAGGGAAAGGGGAGAAAATGTTTTAGTATTGGAAAAGGTTCAGAAAAGGGCAGTCAAAATGATCAAGGGGATCATAATGATCAAGTGACTCCTCTATGAAGAGAGCTTCTTCTTCTTCTTCTTCTTCTTCTTCTTCTTCTTCTTCTTCTTCTTCTTCTTATTATTATTATTATTATTATTTTTATACTGCTTTATATTTTAAAGAAAAAATCTAAGCAGTTTACAACCTACATTAAAGCATCAAATAAAACATTCTAGAACAAAGCATTATTGAAGAAAGTCAAATATAAAGTATACGTTCAAAGCAACATATAGTGGTACCTCTGGTTACGTACTTAATTCGTCCGTTCTTAACCTGAAAGTGTTCTTAAGCTGAAGCACCACTTTAGCTAATGGGGCCTCCTGCTGCCGCTGTGCCGCTGCTGCCTGATTTCTGGTCTCATCCTGAAGCAAAGTTCTTAACCCGAGGTAATATTTCTAGGTTAGCAGAGTCTGTAACCTGAAGTGTCTGTAACCTGAAGCGTATGTAATCCGAGATACCACTGTAATTAACAACAGGAAGCTAAAATATTCTCTTAAAGATATCAAAATAAAACATTACAAAGGAGGTCAACTACAGAATGCACATTTAATGCAGCAAAGTTAATATATCTCTATCTCTATCTATCTATCTATCTATCTATCTATCATCTATCTATCTATCTATCTATCTATATTGTTGTTGTTCATTCGTTCAGTCGTGTCCGACTCTTCGTGACCCCATGGACCAGAGCACGCCAGGCACGCCTATCCTTCACTGCCTCTCGCAGTTTGGCCAAACTCATGTTAGTAGCTTCGAGAACACTGTCCAACCATCTCATCCTCTGTCGTCCCCTTCTCCTTGTGCCCTCCATCTTTCCCAACATCAGGGTCTTTTCTAGGGAGTCTTCTCTTCTCATGAGGTGGCCAAAGTACTGGAGCCTCAACTTCAGGATCTGTCATTCTAATGAGCACTCAGGGCTATATATATCAAACATTCCAAAAGTAAACATTAATAAAGGAAGTCGAATATAAAATGCACATTTAAAACAGTACAATTAACAAGAGAATGAAATATTATCATAAGCATGGAACGTATCTTCTGCTGTTGCTGCCAATCCTGCCAATGGTGGTTCATGATGGGCAGTGGCTGCAGAAGCTCAGGCTCGATAACCTGGGTCTGCACTAATCAACAGCCAAGATGGTTGTAGCATTTGGGACTTGAGAAAAGATGAGTAAGGAATGATATTATACACGTTTCTATGATTATGCATGGCATGGATAAAATGGCGCGGGACGTGCCCAGAATGAAGCTTGTAGCATGAGCATTTTCAGGTGACATCTGACCACTTGAAAAGTCATCATAGTGCAACAAGCTACAGACTTGGATAGATGGGGTGATGAGAGATGGTATGAAGGGACAGAATAGAAGCTGTAGTAATCACAAGAGGAAGGGGTGGTGATAAGTCAGGAGAATTCAGGGCTATTTCACCCTATGAGCTTCCCACCCACCTGTATTAGCATTAGAGCTTCAGTGGGTTTTGGGAGTTACTGGTTCACGGGGCCAGAAAGGATTTTTTCTCCTCCCAAGCTTAATTGCCTCCCTGTGGTTGTTGTGATGATTGCCTTTCCCTCAGTGAATTGAGGCTTAAACATTAGGCATTTGATAGAGCTTTGTAGAATTTGGTAAAAATGACATTGAGTAGTAAAGGAGGCCCTCATAAGGGGCCTGAGGGGAGGATTGGCTAAGGCATGCCTTAAACTCAGGTTAGGACTTCTGCCTGGTTGGAATCTCTCCCCTGGTTGCCCAATAAGACCCTGGATGCTTGGCTTGCACCACATCAGAGTTCAAGTTTGGGTAACTCCCTTAGAGGAGGTTTGGCCACTTCCCCAACCCAACAGAGATGCCATTCCATCAGCAGGGGCTGAGTGAAATGCGGGAAGGGAGCCTTGCCCTACTGCCACGCCAACCCCATTTCCTGTTGTCGTCAATAAAGATTTGGCCCAATCTCGCCCAACAGCTGTGCCCTGTCTCAGTCATCTCAGTGCTCTCTCAGGGCTGCAGAATGCACCTGTCTGGGCAATAAGCCAGCTTCTTAAGGCACATACCTTCTGTGGTCTCTTTTGATATAATTGGCCCAAGCTAAGTGCTGTCAAAAAAAACCCTTTCATTGAGTTAATTGGATTTTGAGTCAGGCTTACAGATGCTATAACTGCCTGTCAAAGGAAATATGGCATTTAGTGATTTGCAAGATGCTAAGCATGGGGACAAATAGCCTTGGACTCTACTTCATAGCCTGCTACTGAATTATCACATAGCCTTAAGCAAGTTACTTTTCTTTTTTTGAGGTGGTGGGGCATCTGTCTGAGTTTCTTTTTCTTGGGGGGGGGGAAGGGGAATGCAGCTATAAACATTTACCAAGCTGCTGTGGAACTTAATTAAATGATGTTTTCCATAGAGCCTTGAAACTTTAATGCACGATGTAACTGCCAAACACTATTATTACTGTGGCACTAACAATAGCATCTGTCAGCAAATGGTCTAATCTATATAACTAAAAATATCAGGAGATAAAGGCTTCCAGTAGCTTCAAAAGAAGGCTCCACCAAAGCAAACTCTGAAGCAAAAGATTGCTTGGCAGCCTACTTGAAGAATTTACCAAAGAATCTGCACCCTTTTCTCATCACAAATGGCCTCACGTAGGATATTCATTAGGCTTTCTTTTGAACAGACAGAAGATCTTTTGAAAGTTCTTGTGTAAAATAAAGCTAAGGGAATTTTTCTATACAAAGAACACACAAAAGCTTTTCATCTTACTGCCATTCATACTTTGATCCCTTCGCGTGGGCAACCAGTGGTTTACCTTACCCTTTTCATGGATCTTATATGTAATTATTTCAGTTTTTCATACCTCAATCCCTTACGAAACTTTCAGTTAGACTGATATATATATGTGTTGACAATTGTAAAAGAGGGGGAAATGAAATATGCTCACGTGATTATTCTCTATCAAAATTCTCAGGTACTTCTGGTATAGAAGCTTTCACAGTTCACGGCCTTAGGATGCTTGTTTTTCCATATGCCATATAGGTCTGTGCTGTTTAAATAACTTCTTGAGTGCCTCCCACCCAGCACTTAACCCGGTCAGGAACAAGCAGGTTGGAAATGGAGAGGAGAACAAGTTTTATAGGCTTAATGGTGAAGTCTCAATAGACCTCATATATCATAACATGAGAGGCTGTAGCCTTTCTAAGTTACCCTCTCAGTTGAGATAAAGTGAGGTAGCTTCCCACACCTCTGATATGATGGGTGGCTTCTTTTATCTGCCTAGGTACGTAAAGGCAGAAAAACACATGCAAATCTTACGGAGCAGCTGAGAAATGGAAGAGGGAGAAGTCTGAGAACAGCAAGAAGGGAGAGATACCAAAAGAGGGAAGTGACTGTTTTAAACAATGGCAGTGATTTGAGTAAAGCAGGGGTTGATGTACAATGAGAGGTAGGTGCTGTAGGGTGTTGTTGTTTTTTGTTTTGTTTTTTTCAAATAAAAAAGAAACCAGATTTAACAAGGAGAAATAGCAGAAAAGGGTACAGCACAGAAACGATCATCAAAAACCTAACACAACAGAGCCCTTCCAAGTGCTCTTGTTGTTGTACTCTAATTTAGACTGCCAATCATATAAAAACTGACATGGCAATTGGGAACCACTGAATTCAGCTTGAGAAGACACAACACCAGATTGTACTGTTAGAGCTCATCCAGACTTCCTTTTGTGCCATGTTTTTAGGCACAGGACCGCACTTTAAAGCTCCATGTCCGAGCACTCTCCCCCCCCCCCCCCCCGCTTTCCCTGCAAAAACCCGCTGTTTACTGCTGAGTCAGAGCAAGCAGAAAACCTGTGTTGCCATTTGTTCTGATTCTGTATCAAAGAGCAGGTTTTCTAGGGTAAAACAAAAAAGTGCTCAGACACAGAGCTTTAAAGCATGAACCTGTGCCTAGAGAGAGCAGGGCAAGTGCTTGGCCCCGGCAGCACATATACTAAAATTGGAACGATACAGAGAAGATTAACCTGGCCCCTTTGCAAGGATGAGAGAGCAGGGTAAAAGGTAAGTGTGGATGAGCCCCTTGGTCTGCACAATTCCTTCAGCACTCAGTTACAAAATCACAGATTTTATAGTTTTAATAACATGCCAGTTCTCTCTCCCCACTGCCCTGTTTTGCTGTCCAGATAGATGAGGAGTTCTAAAGAACTTGAAAGGTGGTTCACAATTTTGTGACATTTCTCTTGTCCCTAATAACAGTATTGTGCTTCTATGATTTTCGGGGGCTTTTTTTTCTAATGGATGGTCATGGCTATGTATGTTTCTTGTTTAGCTGCTCAAATAAATCCCCAGCTTGATTTTTGTACATGTTCCTTCAGCTAATTTGATGAATGGGAGCATGAATCAAAAAACAATGAATCAAAGGGTAGACAGCCATGCATTGTACAGTAAACAATACAACCTTTTAAAAATACATTAGAGTCAATATATGACGAGCGGGCCGCCTATGTCTCTAAGCGGAAAGGGGAATGGTGCTCAAGGTGGGTAATTAAACTGACAGCAGAGCAGCTGAGAAGTTGCTGTGAAATTTTTATGTCAACTTCAATGTAGAAAGCCAATGGGGAAATTCTGATTCCAAGGACACTTTTTAATGGAAATCAGTGTGTGGCCTTGACGAAAGATTGAAATCTCCGAGGAAGCTGTTGTGGAGCACATCAGCATCTAGGACAGTATAGTATTCTTCGGAGAGTGGGGAAAGTCTTCTGAGGAAGATTTGCAATTTGTCTTCAAAGAAAGACTTTTTCCTCAAGTTGGGGGGGGGGGGAGAGGGAGAGAAAATCACGTATATGGTTCCTCTTATTCACACTGGAGCTAGGGGACAGTATGAGACTTTCAGCCTGGCAAGCACCAGAGAGTCTAATTAAGGAGCAAAGTAAGCAGAGCCTGCTATGGTCAAGCCATCCTGACTTATGGAGGGAAGGGGAACACCCGTAATGCGAGATGGGCTCTCAAAGCTATGCAGAATGGTTTATTAATAAGGGAGGGAAAAGTCATCCATGTGGAGAAACATTTTGACTAACTTTTATCATCATCTCTTGGAGGGGAATATTACATAGAGAGTGTGCTTAACTCTCTCCTGATTAAATCAATGGGCTTCAAAGGTGCTTACCTCTGGCTAGTTTTTGCCGCGAGGTTTTTGCTCCCTTTCGTAAGACCCTTGTACATTTATTAATATAGGCTAATCCGTCTCCCGTGCAGAGCCGGGACCTGTGACACACAGAGTCCACTTAACATTAACACAGGAGGTAAAAGTGGATGGTTCATCTAGATTCTCCTAGAGACTGTATGTTACAATATATAAAATCGCATAGTATCACAGTTGCTCTGGGCCTAATGGAACACTGAACTTTCAGCTGCTGAACATTAGCAAAGGACAGTTGGGAGTACAGCAGAGAAAGGTATTTCTGCTAGGTCCAGTGGCATTAGAAACAATTGTGAATATGGGTACCAACTGCTTCATTTATTAAACTGTTTATACCCCATATTTCCATTTAAAACCACTCAAGGTGGGCTGCAAGAAAGAACAGCAGACTAAAACAATGAAAAAATAGGGAAAAATATAGAACGAGAGCATGGACTAGCAGACGATAATACATACTTTTCTTTTTTTTACCTTTTAATTGTATTTTCTGGGTTTTCTTGTAATTACTTTGGATGTGTTTTATGTACAATGACATATTTTGTTGTTCCCTTCACAAGTGATTTCTCAGGCAATTTTGACTCCAGCATAGAATGTTTGAGGGGCATCTGACAGGGCTCTGGTTTGGAAGTAACCAGGGGCGGAGCGATAGAGGAGGGGGGGGCGGGCCGCCCCAGGTAGCGCCCTGGGGGGTGACACTCGGGGCGGGGCCCCGCCCCCCGCGGTCGGTGCCTCCAAAGCCGATTGTGCGGCGTGTGGCGGCGGCTGGCTGGCTTGCTCGCTTGGCCTGCCGCCGGCGCCTGCTTTTCTTTCTTTTTTTTAAAAGGGCTTTGCTTTTTTCAGCGCTGGCCTGCCCTTTGCCTCCGTGCCGCGGCTCCGCACAACCAGGGCCAGCCCCAGCCAAGTGCTGGAAAAAGCCCTTTAAAGAAAAGGAAAAGGAAAGGAAAGCAGGCTGCTTTCCTTTCCTTTTGCTTTTTTCTTTAAGGGCTTTTTTCAGCGCTGGCCCGGGCGGAGCCGCAGAAGCGAGGGGCGGGCCAGCGAGGAGGGGCATCACACCAGCCACAAGCATGATGCCCCTCCTTGCTGGCCCGCCCCTTGCCTCCACGGCTCTGCCCGGGCCAGTGCATGTCTGTGCGGGGCGTCGCTCCGTGCGCATGCGTCATGACGTCACAACGCATGCTCACAGAGCGACGCCCCACCCCTGGGGGTGCCGCTTGGCTTGCCGCCCCCAGCAGCCAAGCGGCTCGCTACTCCCCTGGAAGTAACGTTGACTTTGCAGATACTGGTGGCATAAGCAGTATTCCGGATGGCACAATAATGCCATTCTGGTTTTCTTTGTTTTAACCCTGCTTGGCAGAGGGTTGGACTGGATGGCCCTTGTGGTCTCTTCCAACTCTATGATTCTATGATTCTAGGTGTCTGAGGGTATTGGTGGGCATTGTAGTAGTGTCACTGTTATGGGCAGATAGGATTTGGAGTGAAAGTTCAGGGGAGTTGTCTCAGCAGGATGTGGGTTTCCCAAGGAAGCTAGAGGTATCATTAAAGTAGTGGGAAGATTGGGGTGGGCAGTGGTGACCACAGTGTCACATTTCTGCAGCAGGGTCTTCCCAGCTGCTACCAGCAACTCCCCACTATGAGATCTCTTTTGCCACATACAGCACTAGGAAGACATCGCCACACATGGGTTAATTGCTATATATTTAAATAAGCTGTGGCCTATTTAAAATCAAATTATGTCACTAGCAAAGTGCAAAATCTGGCTATTAAGATTCAACATATTTACTTTGGAAGATGAATATTTGAATCTATAGCTTCATATAATTTAACCAAGCTATATTGCCCGAGTTCCTTGCTAATACTGACTGGCCAGCAGGTCATGGAGATTCATCTGATCTAGTAAGATCTTATCTTAATACTGTTAAAAAATAGCTTGTATTCCACAATCCACATGCAGGAGCCTCCAGATGGTTAGAGATGTGGATCCAAAAAGTTGCTGAAAAATACATTTGTCTGATAGAATCGGTTCCATGTTATTGCTAACAGTTCAGCTGTCTTTCTCAGGCTTGTCATCTTGCTGCTCCACATGACTACCTATTTCTTCTCCAGCTCACATCTGCAATACTGCCCAGCGTGAGACCACTTTTTCGCTGGGATTTTAATTTCAGCATATTAAATGTTTATGAATTTCAATGATAAAAATCCTTATGAGTTATTTAGCATGCATGCTAGAGCATTTAAAATGGCTTATTTTGTCTCTGGCTGTGCCATCTGCAATAGAACTGGCTTCACATTTATACAGCACACATAGGGTAGTGAATTGAAGGACTTTATTTCACTCCCATGATGGACAGAAAGCAATGCAAAGCAAACATACTTTGAAAGTCAATATTAAAAAGGTGCTTTGAGGAGTTTTTCACAGCCATATTTTTCATAAACCAGAGATCTGGCTAATAATATAATAGCACTGAGTATGACTGATGTGAGCTATAAGACAATCTTAGCAACCAACTAGCTGGTTCTTAAGTAGTCCAAATACCTTGTAACTTTCAATACTCACAACTGAAGAGGGAACAGATAGACAGCAACAAAGAGCAACACTTCTAATCATAATCCCGTTAATCTTTAGCAAATAGGAAATTATCCTATAGGAAATAGGAAGGGACAATAATTTTCCTGTGCAACAGTTACTTGGGGGGCAGTTTCCACTGATTCCATGTGCTTGGGAACACTGCACGTTGTGAGACTTGCTTTTAGGTTTACATGACTAGGACTGGATTACAAGTAACTGTATTTTTAACGTCAATTTATTTGACTCCTGGAAATGTGTGAGTCCTAATTTTTTAGCAAGGCTAAGAAATTTTTATTTACTCAGGCTTTTAGGGGTAAAGTTAGGGCTTACCCACACTTCCTCTTCTCCCACTGCTTTCACCTGGGGAAAACTGCTCTTTAGAGCTCAGTTAGAGCAATTGGTAATTCTGGTTTTCTCCGGACTGATGTTCGCTTTGATTTAACAATAAAGAATGGGTTTTACCTGGGAAAGAAGTGGGGCAAGGGAAAAACTGCTTGCCCTGTGTCTAGAAATCATGGGTGAAGCATAAAATTGCTTGGACCTATAAAAAGTACGTACATATAAGTGTATGCTAAACAAAATGGCTCATTGTCAATAATGAAATTGGTGTGGTGTGTGTGTGTGTGTGTGTAAAAGAATTCACACAAATGAAATATGCACAGACTTTGGTGGATGATACAAAGTGAAAGGTCACATTTAGGTTGCTATAAATCATCAGAGGAAAGTAAGAAAAATATGAATGAACTGTATGAGGGAGAACAATATGTACTTGAAACTTCTGAGGATGTTTTTTTTGAAAGGGACTGTATTTGTTGCAATAGTAGCCTTTTCCTTTTCCTTACTTCTGTGGAAGTGCATACCTGGTCTGCCAGGTTATGGAAAGGTGAAAAAGATGTGTCAGTCTGCTGGAGAACAGGGCTTCTAATGTTGTTGAAAGCACCTTCCTGTGTCACTTTACTATTGCTGGTGACCAATATTGGAAGTTGTGGAGAATGTTTTCAATCAGCTAAACTGTTTAATAGGCTTCCAATGATGAGAAATGCAGCGCCCTGTTTACAAAGCATATTTGGGTCACACAATGCATTCCACCTAATCTTACAGAACAGCTAATGCCTGATGTGCTTCTCGCATCTCCCTCTAGTGTTTTAGAAGATTTTGCAGAAGTAAATGAATGATGGAAATGCCTGAAAACAAATGAAACAGTAATATAATCTTTCCATGGATGTAAATTGGAGAAAAACAGAGTGTCCTTGGTCTAACTCTTTTCTTGAGTGCTGTGCGTGTGGTGTGTGTGCATATACACCCACAAATTCAGTCTCACTTGGATATATATATATATATATATATATATATGCCTTAAAAAGATTTGACAAGCATATAATTTAATCATGTCTGCTACCTTCCATAATCACATCAATTTCTTAATATGTAAAGGTGGGGAGGGGGGGATTTTATATTTTAAACCCAAACATGTGCTACAGATTTTGACAAATTGACACATTTTGTGGGAAGAAAAATAGATATATATATAAAACTCCGGGGCATTAAATATTTCATGTGATGCTGAAAAACAAAGCATCATTTTGGTTCTAAGTAGTAGCCTTCTTTTTGATTGAGAACCAGTTGATGTGGCTATGTCTGCTGTGCTTTGGCAGAGTTTGGGGCTCAAGGAAAAGATCAGAAACCAGAAGGGAGGTCTGCTTGCAGTTAATCTTGGTGAAAGTAGATGTTCCTCCAATTCCATGTGGCTAAATGAAATGTGGTGAGGAAACATGGATGCAAGTTGTTGTTGGTAAAAAAAAAAAAAAAAAGTTAGTCAACAGCAGTGTAGGATAAATGAACAACAAATAGAATATGTCTTTTGGACATGTTGCTGTTATAAATATAATCTGTTTTGGCTGTTGACTTCTCCATAGGAACTATGGCAATGGAAGTCCTGTGGTGGAAGCAGGGTTCGTTAACAGAATTTGCTTCACCCTTGTAGTTCTTAAAATTATTTTCTTCTCTCCAGAGCAACAGTTCTTTCCATACCAAAACACTTGTAGGAAATGTGGTAGTGTGACACATTATAGGCTGGTCTGAATATGACTTTTCTCATGCGGATGACAAAGAGCTGCTGCATACAGTGGTACCTCCGGTTACAAACTTAATTCGTTCTGGAGGTCCATTTGTAACCAACCCAAAGCTCTTTTCTTGAGTGCTGTTTGGCGCGCTTTTGCTAATGGCACCTCCTGCTACTACCATGCCGCCAGCGCGCGACTTCCGCTCGCATCTCGGGGCAAAGTTCACAACCGGGAGCATCTACTTCTGGGTTAGCGGAGATCGTAACCCGAAGCATTCATAAGGAGGACGGTATGTGACCCAAGGTTCCACTGTACAGTCTTATGATTTTATCACAGTATAAACTCCACACCATCATGAGTTAGCATCAATTGCAATAACATGGAGGTCTTTATCCTGATGTGGAAGAACAATGTAATGTCTGAGTACTGCATTGTATGGTGACAACAGCAATAAGACACCACGCTGAAGCAATTTCAGATCATCTCTGTGTGTGATGAAGGCAACATATAGCTCAACCCTCAAACCACAGATTTAAGTGCATGAGAGTTGTAACTGCTTATCACTCAATATTGATTACATACCGGTAGCAATGCACTTTATGGGAGTCACGCCAAGATATCTACTTATTTCCTGGATACCCAAAGCCATTCAAAATCTGTATACAAACAGTTGGTCTGAAGCAACAAAAACAACAACAGCAAATAATTTAGTTCTTTTAATACTTGGTTATATTGTGCCTGGCCTCCATATTCAATGATTCCAGAAGAACAAGGAAGATTTGTATCCATTTAGAGTACATTCCAGGTCTACTTCCTCAAAGACAGGCACATTATAAACTTTTGTCAGCAGTGACACTAATTGACACCCATTTCACTGCCTGGAGTTGGAGGAAGAATAGTTGCAGAGACACAACTTTCCCTCTCTTTTCCTAAGGTGAATTTTTCAAGAGTGAAGATTGAGAATCCTGAGCTGTTATAGTCCACACTGCTTCAGAGTATATTTTATAATAAGGTTATCAGGCATCCCCATTTCCCAGGGACAGTCCCCGGATTTACAAATCAGTCCCCTGACAAAATCCATCTATTTAGTAGGAAGTTGAAACATGTCCCCGGATTCATTGAAAAAAATCTGGTAACCTTACTGTATAATAGGCAGTTCAGATTTTCCAGTGCAAACCACGAACACAAACAAGTAAACTTTGTTACACTCTAGTAACATATGCAGTGTTTTCCTGATTTCTGCCTGCAGCATAAATTCTTTCTCTAAATCGTTATGACAGGAATTGGGACTAAATGTCTGGCCACAACTATTAATTACAAGAGTGTCTGCAGAGGGAAACCACAGTGTGGGGAGCTAATCTAATCTAAACAAGTTTAACTGTATTGGGGAGACGCATCAATGTATCCTATGCCCCATAGCCCTAATCGGGTAAGGCAGGTAGGCCTCAAAGGCACTTTGTATCAAGCCCACAGGCCAAACAACCCATAGTAGCTGGTCTCAGGTAACATCGATCACCTTCAAAGATGCTTACCAATTCTCATCTCTACTACTTCAGTTTCCCATACCTTCCTGCTACAATGTTACTGAAATAACCTAGTCAAAGCCATCCACCTTCTACTCCCTTCCCCTAAAGCATCCAACCCACAATGCACAAGCAGGGAAGAAGCCTCTACCTAGCCACAAAGAGACCAGTTAAATCTGTAGGATGCATGCCAATAACAGATAAAGGCCTGGTGGAGCTTGACAGAGGCCTATATATTCCACACCCCTCAGCAGTGTATGTGTGCATGCACATACATGCTACATACACATGCTACATACACATGTTTAGCCCAATCTCCAGGGATATGGCATTCTTACCCCAGATGCATCTGTCAGTCTTTTCTGTTTCTTGCAAACATAGAAGCCAGAGGCATGCTTCATTACCAAATGCATAATGTGAGATGGGCTGGATCTAGACCAGGGATCAGCAACCTTTTTCAGCCGTTAGCCGGTCCACTGTCCCTCAGACCATGTGGTGGGCCGGACTATATTTTGAAAAAATAATAATGAACGAATTCCTATGCCCCACAAATAACCCAGAGATGCATTTTAAAGAAAAGCACACATTCTACTCATGTAAAAACACGCTGATTCCCAGACCGTCCGCAGGCTGGATTGAGAAGGCAATTGAGCCATATCCGGCCCCTGGGCCTTAGGTTGCCTACCCTTGATCTAGACACATCAAAGAAGTGTTTCAGTTTAAAGCCTTGTAAATTTAAACAGGGAAAACAGGTAGAGAGAAATGGGACTCCACTTCGCCATCTGGTGGCACAATGTTATATCACACATACAATGCAAATAAATCACTTTTTCTTTACCAGTCTAGCTGAGTCCACGGACTCAGTGAAAACAAGGAAGGGGGCTAGGCTGTGGGAGTCCCCTACAAGAGGAGGGTATTAGCACACAGTAAAGCAGCAGGAGGATAGAGGGTAGTTTTTGGCCAAATTCACACCATACATTTGAAACATTATGATACCACTTTAAAAAGTCATGGCTTCCCCCAGAGAATTCTGGGAAGTTTGTTTAGGGTGCTGAGAGATGCTAGAAACTCCGTGCATGTTCCCCTCACAGAGCTGCAATTCCCAAAGTGGTTTAACAATCAATTCCTCTTCACAGAATTGTAGCTCAGTGAGGACAATATGGGTCTCCTAAAAATTCTGTGCCCAAATCCAAACTGCAGTTTCCATGATTCTTTGGGGAAGCCATGTTGCATTATATACATTTAAATGTATAGTACAGATGGGACCTTACTAAACATTGCACAAAGAGAAAGAAAAGTGGGCACATGCCATTTAACAAGTTTATACTCATTATAATTTGAGTCAGGCTCAAGAAGTATGTGCATATGATGTTTGGGATTAGGGTAATCTATGAAACATAAAGTTTCCTTTCCATTGGCCTACAACAGGTATAGTTCCACAAATACACAGCATTGTTTGCCTTCCTATTGGGAATAATAGTTCATTCCCATTTTCTCAAACAGAACTTATGCTGAGGAATTATGGGTAAAAAAAGAGTTTGGCCAACTGAACAAAAAATTCGCTTCGCATAATCCTCATTTTGAGCTCAGAGATTGCAAATGTCTTTTCACAAAGCAATAAATGAAAAAAAACCAGAGTGTGTTGGCTGGAGAGTTGGAAGGGATTTAACATTGTTCTAACGATATATATATATATATATATATATATATATATATATATATATATTCATATAATGTGGATCTTTTTGCTTGTAAACCTCACCTTGGGGAAAATAGATCGACCTTGAATTCTCTCCACTCTTTAGATTTCACTTGCCTTGGTGGCAGTTATATTGCAATTCAAGCTGTAGAGTCCAGTGGGCTGCATAATATCAAATGTTATTGAGAACTATCTCCTCTTGGAACATAAAATGAAAATGGCACTAGTGCCTCTTTTGCAGTATTACTTATGTGACTTTCTCCCTGAGGGTTGTAATTAGTGAAATGTCATTAGAGGTAGCTTTATGTTTTGTGGTTAAACTTGCTCTGCTCAGATACAGAAGGGTTTAGAAAGAAAGAAACGAAGGAAGGAAGGAAGGAAGGAAGGAAGGAAGGAAGGAAGGAAGGAACAAATTACTATACATAGACTTTTGTGAATTTTCAGAGAATGAAAACTAGTTATAAAATAGAACCCACCTTTATGAGGAAAATAAAGAAGGCTATTGTATGATTTATGGAGCAATCCTATACATAAAATGTAAAGTGTAAAGCAAGCCAGTGTAAATTAAGCTGGTGTAAAGTCTACCAGATCCAAACTCCATTCAGGAGTGGAGCTACTACTGGCTGAAACCTTTTTGCCAGCTTAATTTACACCATGCTGGATGGGCCTAGCAGCCAGCCTAAGCCCCCCATCCCCAGGCTTGGCTCAGCTAGCTGCGTGCTGACAGGAATGGGAGAAACAGGCTAGCTTATCTCTGGCTGAACTGAGGATGGGGAGTTACACCTGGCTGAGCTGGAAATTCAGTGGAACCTAACTCCATGCATCCAAATGGATCTTGCTATGCTATAGGATTACTCCCTTAAGCCACCTGAGATTTTTCACATTTTAACCAGCACACAAATTAAGTGCATACTCATGAACAAGACTGCAAACTGATACACACTATAATTACTCATGAACAAGACTGCAAACTGATACACACTTATCAGTCCAGGCCATTCCTGGTGTGGCCACTGTTGCACACTGAAAGCTTCCAGGAGCCACAGAGGAAAGCTGAGTGCAAGGTGGGGATCCCAGAAGGAGCATTACATTCCTCCACCAGAAGTACTACCCCTCCCATAGCTGTCAACTTTCCCCCTTTTTTAAGGGAAATTCCCTTATGCCGAATAGGATTCCTCGCGAGAAAAGGGAAAAGTTGACAGCTATGACTCCCCTAACTTGGGAGAAGGCACAGGTGAATCTGTCAATTTCAGTTTCTCTTGGTTCCCACACTCCCATCTTGAGTTCAGTTCATTAAAATTCCTGAACTTTTTTGACAGCATCTTAGTGTACATTTAGTGTACCTAATATACATATTTGGTATGTGCTTTTACCTGTTATACTCAGTTTTTGTTTTTGTTTGCAATAAACTTCCATAATATAAAGTGAGGACATTCAACCATCAAGGGACAAGGAAAATAAAAGACTCTGTACCACCATATAACAAGCTCCCCCTATTGGGTATTCACGAGTTCCAGTCATGTTACTTTGCTTATTTTAAAATGGTTTATAACTCACCCTCCAACAGCTTCCCAGGAAGGCCTACAAACCGTATGGCATGCATTTTCATAACTTGAAATTTGCATGCCAGCAGAGTGAAAGCTTAATTTGTGTGGAGGCAGGAGGGGTGGGTGTGTGGAAGACACCTGAGAGAAGTAACATCCTGTGGTTGATGTCTATACCTAGGTGATCAGCTTTCCTTCCATTTTATGCTCACTGTTATCTTGTTGCCAAGCTTCTTCCAGAGAGTTTGTAGGAAATCAGTAACCTGAATTAACTACTAAATTATAATGCAGTTCAACAAAAAGCTTTGCTGAACATTCACAATTGAACATATTTGATTCGAAATAATAATTTCAGCATCTTTAACAGTCCCTCTCCCTATATCTTTTAGGCTGGTTTGGAGCATTTTTACTAATGCTCCCCTTGCCATTAACAATAGTCATGTAGTTCTTTATCTTTTATCTTCATTTATTTTGCAGTGTATGTGCATCTTCTCTCTTTATGCAAAGGAGAGCAGATTTCTTTTGATTTTAAATATTGGTTAGTGCCTTTCTCACAAGGTATCTTGTGGACCATATTCGCACACAAGTTTGGCAGTCTGAGGTCTGCATGGCCACCTATCACCACCTCATAAAAATTGTGGGAGGGAAAGCGAGGGTGGAGAATGATCCAAAATTGCTTTCGCAGGCTCTTCAAAGTCACTGAAATTACACACACTTAAAGTACTGCAAAGACAGTGGGGAGATCTGTGGTTCAGCTTGTGTTCATATTTGAGTCTACCATAACATTGTATTAAGTCTTATTTTGCCCTTATTTTGATAGGGTTGCCATATTCTGAATAGCAAAAAAGAGGACACATTTGCCGAACTCAAACTATGGATCGCTATGATGACTCTAATTTTACATACCCATGAAAAAGAAGATGTCTCCTGGAAAAAGAAGACATATAGCAATGTCTGTTAAAAATGAAATTGCTTCATCCAGGGCCGAAAACAATGCTCTGACTCTTCAACAGCCTCTTTTACTGCCTGAGACTGTGTTCCTGGAAAGAATAATTTGCACACCTTTTTCTTCAGTGGCTTGAGAACAAAGAACAACTCACACACTGAAAATGGAGATTTGAAACCGAGTACTCCTCATGCCATCCAAGATACCGGTAAATACCTCATGACAGACGAGCAAAGGTACATTCTTAGTTAATTGTCAACTGTTAAGCTCTCTGCTGCTCCTGCTTAGCTTCAATGGAATTTTCCATTGCTATGCTTTCAGCAGTAAACATACAGACACATGTAGAGTTATTGTCCATTCCAATGTACAATTCAACAATTATACTTCTAAGATGCTCATGATATTATGCAACTATTTGCATGCAACATTATTGTTTTGAGTGTCTGTTTTGGAACAAGTTCTGTTAGTAAAGTCTTTTAACCATATTTTTGGACTGGACCATTTTTATTCTAAGAGTCAGTTTTTATTTATCCTATTGCTTCCACATGCACAATATTAATAACCACAATAATGTCTACTTAGGCTTTTAAAAATGGGTCTTTACATTTCATTGAGGCTTGCCCTGGAATACTTCATACTTTTTGAATTGACTCGATCTTCCAACTAACCCCCTTTGATGAGGCATCTATTATTAACAGAGACCATTAAAGCATCTCATTAATTTGCCCACTTTTTCAGCTGTGATTCAGTTGTGATTTAAAGTATTTGTTTTTGCAATCTTACAATTTTACAATGACCCTTCCATACTTTTTCAAGAAAGTGATAAATAAATGATGCAAATCTAGAGTAGCCCAAAAGTTCAGTAGTCCTCCCTGGCAGAACATATATGAAAATCTCAAACTGGATTTCCCAACCTGTGGAGAAGGATATCCTAAGCATTCATAAGATGCTGTTCATTCATGAACTTTATTAACAAGTAGGAAACTCTTCATTGCTTAATGCTTTTCTGTAGAAGATAAATCTGCATTTCTTTAAAAGAGAGAGTGATAGGAGTCCCTGGTTACTTTTCAACTAAGGAAAGGGCCCAGTCAGAACATGACAAGTAATATTAGCAGGACATAATGCTATCAATGACCTTTAAAGAGAATTGTAGTTATTACCATACAATACTCTCTCATTTATTACCTGTCCCTTCATTGAATTCCAATGCCTTTATGTAACAGAAATTTAGATGCTTGCCTTCAAAGTATAGAAATATATTTTGACTATTATAATGGCTCCAGGCACTCAAATCTAATTCAATTTTTTTCTCATTATGTGGAATTTTTTTTGAAGATGATGGTGGTTACTAGACCAAGCAGTTCACTTGAGACAGTCAGACAAGCTTATATCTTGCGGCAAAATTGTCATAAAGGAGTATTTTCTCAGATCTGGCAGAAGTTCATTAAAGTGATTATGTGCTCTCCTGGGATAGCGATCTAAGTAATTATTGTGGGTAAAGTCCTTTATATTCTAAGTAAAATGATAGCCATCAAGACATATACAATTTGGAAGATTTTCATCCTCTTAGGCCTAGTTACAAAAATTCTATCTTAAATGTAGCTTGATTTATTTCAGATATATTAATTCCCTCCTTCACTTCCTGGTCCCAAGTGATGTACTTTTGATTTCACCTTCCTGGTTGCTCTTCTTTTGTAATAGGTGCTAAGATATACTTCCCAGGCTTTACACTTCAGCTCAAACTATATCATTATCACCTACATCATTCTCATGCATTATTTCTTCCATCCATTCTTTCAGATATGTTAGAGGTTGCCCCTCGTTTTCTTTTCCTCAGGCTATTATATTTTTTTGGGGGAAAGTCTACTTATGCCAAGCTGTCCATCTATATTACTTGATGAAGTCTGTATATGTATACTACATTTTTATGTAATATGGCAATGTGACTTAATCACTACCAAGCTGAATGGTGCATTGGAGTGTTCTCTCTGTCATTTAAAATAAAGAAAAGAAACTAAGCAAACCTCTGGTAATAATAATAGACAAATAAAACTGTCACAAAAATTGGAGAAACTACAGAAGCTAAAATAATGAGTTTAGTCCCTGTTCTGAAAGTATATAATGGAAGAACAGTTTCCCACAAAGTAAGTCCTGTTGCCAGTTTTCAGTATGAAGTCACCTGGAATCATGCTAAAATGAAGGTTAAGATGTGGTTTTGAAATGGATCGTACCAAAGAGTGTTTGTGGCCAAAGCAACTAAAAAACAGGCAAGACACAAGTATATGAGCTTGAACTAGGATCACATTTAATTCAGTACTGATCTCGGCAGAGGGTAAATACTAGGTGGGACAACCATAAATCAACCAATCCCACAGTTCATACAGCTCAGAGCAGCTGGACTCAAAATACAACCCATCTCATGTACCTACCTGCCAACATGTGACCAAATTAATCTATTTAGCTGCACCCACCACCAATACCTTTAGCCCTGCAGACAATCAAAAAATTATCACTCAGCCTTGTACTGGTTGGCACTGAAAACTGCATTGCAACCTGGGTTTGTGCCAGAAATCAATGGAGGATGATGCTGGTTTAAATAGCCCGCAAAACCATGTTCCAGTCCTTCTGCAGTGTGCAGACAAATGCAGCAGTTGTCCCACCCAATTTCCTCCTGTCTCCTCCCTCCCATCCAACTACTACTAATACTTCATGCTAGTGATCAAAGTGGATCCTAAAGTCCATGGAAGTTTTGACAATATGCAAGGTGATTCACTGCAACTTCTAAAGCAGAGGTTGGAAACCTGTGACCCTTCAGATGTTGTTGGACTCAACTCCTATCATCCCCAGCGAGCATAGGTGTTCGGCAGGGTGGTGGTAAGTGTAGCTCAACAACATCTAGACAGTCACAAGTTCTCCAGTCCTGTTCTAAGGGAACGAAGTAGCACTGGGAAAGATGAAGCTTTGTTTGGGCTTCTGCTGTTTATGTAAATCATTGTTTTAGTTTGAATGAACTTTTATTGTGAGCAGCCTCATTGACCCTATAGAATAAGGATCAAAAGACAGGATATACATGTTGTAGTAAACAAAATAAGGTTTAAAGTTTTGCATATCCCTGATACGCTCACATTATATGCTTTATACTAATGATTGCATCACTCAACCAAATGTCATTAGTTCTGGTGGTGTGTATAATGAGCTGATGCAATAGGATGTCATATGTAGCAATCAGGAATTTGAAATACAGTGTTGCCAAATGAAATTATGTACTCAATGTGGACTGGTAGTTTACACATGACCCCCTTTGTATCTCCTAAGCAGAAGCCAATCGATAAATTTTATTGTCATTTTTCAGCACCTCAAATTTAGTAAAGATTGGCTATTTTCATTTCAGAGGCATTTTGTGTGTTGTGCAGTGTTACCATCAGTTGTTTTGCATGCATACAATATAGTATGAATGTCTACATAGGGCATCCTATATATGTTATGAGTCTGGATAATTTCTTACATGTATGGCACAACCTGTCCAATATGGTATGGCTAACTTAATTCAGACCATACACTGTTTCGTGCAAGTGACAGGTTGCATATTTCTCAACATATCTTCTGCTAAAGTTTAATGCCAAAACTCAAATCAAATGATTTTTCCGGTGGCTGGCCAAGCTGATTTAAACTGCTTCTTGACTGCTCAAGGTATCAGTACTGTGCAGAGTTGAAATACAAGCGCTAATCTGACCTATTCAAATCGCATTACAACCTCCCAGCTAATGAGCCTTGTTTTGATTCTGATGAGAATTTCCCTTCCGAGGCCAGCTGAAGTTTAGCTGAAAATTATATTAAAAGCTACACAGAACAGCAACTTTCCTTGGCCTCCACCCTGCATCTTTTAATAAAGAATCTCCATAAACTGGGTGCTGGTGGGACTACTTCTATATGGCCCAGGATTGTCCTTTGGATGACCGCTTTTTGCTCTAATTTCTTTATTTTTAAAAAATGCATTTATTTATTGAATGGCTTTGAAGTTCGAGAAGAAGAAAAGCCAAAGGTTGCTGGTCTCTTCTACGCTGATGAAGTAGTCCTGCTTCCCTTCTCTCCCCTCCTCCACTGCAACCTGACATGATGTCTGCTGCCAGGTGACAGCTGATGGAGGGCGAAGCCTGGTTTCCCAGCATTGCTGCTGATGGCCCTATCTTCCTTTTCAAAGCCAAGAAAAGCTAAGGAGGGGATTCTTCATGTTTTTAAACAAGGGGGGTGGGGAAAGAGTTGCTGACATTTCAAGCAACAGCTTGGCTGCCCATAGCAGCTCAGCAGCGTTCCCTTTGAAATTTGGGACAGAATACGCTATGAAATCAACGCTACATGATGATGTAGTGTCATTCCCACGGGGATTCTGTCACAAATTTCAAAGCCTTATGCTGGGGGCTGCCAAGCTGTCATTTGAAGTGGCAGCAAAATTCTTCTTGTTGTTGACAAAAGAAAAGAAAAGCTTGGCTACCTTGTATTTAAAAGGTAAGCCTATTGCCACCTGGACATTTTTGTTTTTCTTTTTTGACTTCTGGTTCTCGTGCCGGCGCAGCTAGCTGGGTCTCCGTCGCGCTGCGCGGGGATCAGCTGAAGATCGGCTGGGGGTTCTGTCACCGCGCGACGAACCCCCATTTAAACTTCAGCCAGGGCGGGCTGAAGGCTTTGAGAGCCGGCGGCGCCCATTTGGACCTCTCCCCACCTTCGAAGGACCCCGTAAAGGGTCTGGGAAGGAAGAGCGGATTGAGGTCTGGGCGCTGCGGCTCCGAGAACGGCCGCTTCAGTGAAGCAGCGTAGCGGGCTGCGACGAGCGCAGAACACCTCCTTCAAAAAAAAAAATCAATTCAAGTTTCAACGGAACCGTGAGTAATTGGGACAATTAAAGTTGCTAATTAGGTTATTCACAATTTGGCCACGGGAAAGGCTGAAAAAAGGAGGTCCACCTTTCCCTTTTGTGTGACTGGATAAGCAAGTCGCCAAGTATAAACGTTTAGAGGCTTTCTTTTGATTTTAGAACTTTGACATTTGACAGCTGTCAAAAACCTCCTCTAGGTTTCCTGGTAGGAGGACTAGAAAATAAACTGTACAGTTAAGTAAAAGACATTAACGTGTGGATTAGACCCACTGTCACCTCTGGATTGTGGATGAGCCGGGCAGTACAGGGGTCGAAGAATTTACAACTCTGCTACTTTTCTTTTTTTTTCTGGTTACTGTTTCTAAGTTTTGACAATAGGCAACTTTGTAATAGCTACAACCCTGTGGATTACAATTTATTGGATTTTGTAACTCTCTTACATCCTTGTCAATAGTCAGACTGCTATTCCTTTAAAAGTGAAACTAACTTTAAAGATCAGAGTGGAATGTAAAATCCTTTGTTCCTTTGGCAAGCAAGTATCTGCTGGAAGCGCCTGCTGTGAACTGACCTTGAGCAGCAATTGTTTTGGCTACATTAGGTGATAAAGGAAACAGCTGCCAGGGAAACCGTGTGAGCTGCAGAGAATTAACAGGAAAACACATTTCCATAGCAACAGAGGCCTGGGCTATTAGACTGAGTAGATTCTGAAATAGCAATTGACTGCAAAATTGAATTTAAATGTCTGCAGGAGTAGGAAGAGGAGTTTCAACAAGAAGTGCGACTAAAGCATCAGAAGGTGCAACCAAGGAAAAAAGAAGACTGTCACAGCAAGTGGACCCTGCAGGCATGAACCAGCTTCTTGAACATTTTGAGGCATTAAGGAAAGAGATTAAAGACAACAACGAAGATCTCAAACAGGATATTGCAGGAATTAAAATGCAACTGGACCAAATTGGACAATTTCAACAAGATTTAGAATCAACAAAAGAGAAGGTTGGTAAAGTCGAGGCCCAGGTTTTAACTTTGGAGCAGACACACATCAGAGACCACTACAACACTCAGGTATCTCTTGCCTTTATGCAAATGAGGCAGAGGGCTACCAATTTGAGATTGAGACACCTGCCAGAACGGGAAGGAGACAATTTAAAAGCCTACATAGTCAAGGTACTCGGAGAATATTGGGGATTGGACCAACAAAAACTGGAAAGTACCATCGTTAAAGCATATCGTTTTGGACCAAAGGATAGGAAGAACACAAAGACAGTTAATGATTGTCTAATTGAATTTCAAACCAAAACTCAAAGAGACGAGATCTTGAAACTCCACTACGAAAAGAACTTGGAAGTGGAAGCAAAGAAGGTCATCCTATACAAAGACATCCCCAAATTCTTCCTGGACCTAAGACCTAACTATACTGATTTGACACAGGCCTTAAGCAAAAAGAAGATCAACTACAGGTGGGAATTCCCTCAAGGCCTAGCTTTTGGATTCAAAGGAAGACTCATCAAAATCAAATCAAAAGAAGACAAAATTAAGTTTATACAGAACAACCTGGATGAATTCCCTGGAATTTTAGCGGAAAGCCCTACCCCAACACCAGAGGAAGAAGCCGAAGGAGCAGCAGGAGGAAGTGCACAATAAAAGATGGCATTAAAGATCTTAACTTGGAATGTTCACGGTTTGAACATTAAATCTCAGAGAAACCAGGTCTTTCATACATTGAAGAAACAAAATTTGGATATTATATGTCTTCAAGAAACCCATGTAACAAGATTACACAGGAGAGTTTTGGAAAATAAAAGAATAGGCCTGGAATTTATTTCTTCAGCAAAAGTGAAGAAGAGAGGAGTAGTAATCTATGCCAAAGAGAAATACAATCCAAAAATGAAATTTAAGGATGAGGATGGAAGATTTGTAGCAATAGAGATCACAGTGGAAGGCGAAAACTTCTTGATACTGGGACTGTATGCGCCAAATGATGCGAAAGCGGAATTTTTTAAGAACATCCACGAAAGGCTGTTGGAATACTTGGATTACAAAATAATAGTTCTAGGAGACTTCAATGCGGTAGCCTCCACGCTTATGGACAGATCACAAAGAGTAAAATTTACAAATGAGGGAAGGCTACCGAAAACTTTTTTTGATATGACTGATAACCTAGACCTGATAGATGCTTGGAGAACATTGAACCCAACCGACTTAGAAGCAACTTTTCATAGTGAGTCAACCAAAGCCTGGAGTAGGATCGACCAAATATGGACATCCAGGGAATTAACACCCAGGATGATCCAGTCGGAAATACATCCAAGGACATGCTCAGATCATAATCCGGTACAACTGGATTTAAGATTAAACCCGAAGGGTTCCTTCAGATGGAGAATGGACGATTCACTGGAACAGCAGCAGAAACCAGAGACCTAGCTCCAGGAAGCTAAGCACTCTTGTACAGTCCATTCAGCAGCAGAAGATGCACTATAGAAACTGGCAGGAGTGTTATATACAAGCATTTATTAGGCAAACATGAGGACAAAAGAATGCACACGTGCAGTCACCTCCATGTTCGGAAAACGAAAGAGAAAGTACAGACTGAAGAATGGAAGTTCCCAGCAGCACACTGGAACACTATACAGACATGTGACAAGTTCCTGTCCTCAGTCTGTTATTAAGGTGGAATGGGAATTACAACAGGATCCAGGGGGGCAGGAGATCCAGTCTTCCAGGAATGCATCACCTGCTGCTGCTGCTGCTGCTGCTGCAGTGGCAGCAACAGCTATGTGTGCTCCTTGTAGGTCAGGTCTGCTGTGTCCATCCTCAGCAGGTTCCTCTCCATTTTGCCTCTACAGAGGTGCTGAATAAGAAGTGCTGTTGGTCTCATCCCATCCCTAGGAGGAAATGCCCACTGGCACACCCTCCCGGTGTGATTCAAAGCAGGCCTTTCTTCTCCCTATCCTCACAACAGCCTTTAATTCCCATTTCAACCTTTGGGTAAGGCTGATTTGATTCCACCCCCCTCCCCATTCCTGATGTAGATCTTCACTCCCTATGTAGATCTTTATTCTGTGCTTGTCCCTCGCTCACCCATTTTTCCCTGGTGGGGAAGGCACCATTTTGTGGTTTGCCTTAGGTTCCTCTGGCTTGGACTGGCCCAGCCAGAGATTCACCTCAATTGACTGTTGCTGAATCTGGTCCTGGAGGAGAGAAACACCTTGCTGATACTCATGGCCAAATAGCAAATGATGCTTTATTCTTTCAAGAGGAATGTTATCCCTTGATCATACGCTGTACAGAAATTTCTGGAAATAACAAGATTGGTGTGATGCATCTTAGCTGAAGTGCCCACAGAGAGATAATGCAGTTTGGAAGTATGTGAGCATTCACACCTGTCAATTTTAACAACAATTTCAACAGCATCTTTTTAATGTAAGCTACTCATAAAACTGTAATATATTGTAGTTGATACAAACACAAACAATCCTGCTGCCAAAAATCATGAACTGTAGACATAATAATACTCATAAAACCAATTTTATTATGGTGTTGGCTATGTTTTATATTGTATTTGTGTATTTTAAATTCATGTGTGTGCCACCCCGAAATCTATTTTTTTGGATGAAGGTGCAGTTCATAAAAAATTAAAATAAACCGTAAATCATCTTAATATTTTTGTACATTATCCATCCTTTCACTGCAAAGATCCCAAAATACTCTCTGAGATGTATAAACATTAGACCAAATGTTATTAAGTGTTCTGGGGCAGGGTTACTTTGGAAGGAAATAATTAATATCTTTGTTAATTGAAGCTGCAGGGGGAACTTTAGGGAGGCAAAATATAATTAAGCAACTTGGAAGCTGGCCAGCAAACTTATGGATAACACCACTTCAATGTTAAGGCAAGTCCCATGAAATTGTTAATAACCTCAGCTTGTAAGTTTTAAAACTGCCACCTGGCTGGTTTAAAACTGCTCTAACAAGTACTTAGTGATTCCTGTTGTTGTGGGGTGAATATTAAGCACTATCCACTAGAAAGGTATCTCATGTGACTCCCAATAAAATAATGAGAGCCATGCAGGAAAGCAGAATGCTAGCCTTGATTTCAGTCATGCTTGCACAGAAAACCTTCCCACAAATGTTGTCTTTTGAATTTCCCCTTCTTTCTAATGAACTTATTTTCCAATTCACTATGGACAGGGATAAATGAGGAGCTGTCTATGGAAGCTGTGGACTGTTATTCCTTGAAGGTTTCAGACAAATGCTGGGCTCAGAAATGCTTTATGTAGCCTTCAGGATCAGTCCCAAACATATTGCCTTTTTGGTGGGAATATCTAAAGCATCCTGCAGAATGGCTGGGTAGCAGCAAGCATGCTTTAGCAGATGAACCTGCAGGTCTGAACCATGCCTCTGCTGCAGAGCAGAAGGTTCAATCTTACCTGCTCTGTTTAGATCAGTTATCTGGGATGGTGCTCTTGCCATCCCTGTTGAGTTCAAGCACGAATGCTCAATCTGTGAGGCTGGCAACCCTTCCTCCTTGTGTCCCAGTGACAGATTCCAGAGAGGTACCAAGAAGGAACAAGCAAACAAGAAAAGGTGGAATTGCAGGCTGCCTCTCCCATGGGTGAGAAAAGCCAGTAGCGCAATAAAAATTGGTGTGTTGAACTTTTCCTGATTAGCCATCCCAGAAGTCTTCTTGGGTATGTCCAGCTCCTGGGTATGGCTAAAGTGGATCTTTCCCCATATAATGAAATACCTTTCTCATCTATATCACACCCTAGAGTTTCTTACACATTCTTTACTTTTACTAGTCAGAAATGCATTTGTGTTGCATAGAGAAATTTATGGTGGCATTTTTTGAAAATGAAGATCTCCTTCAGATTATACAATGAAGATGTATAGGAAGGTAACATGGCTGACCATAGCTAAATTTGTCAGATTAAGATCTGCCTCAGAATGTATCTCTTTCTTTCCTGTTGATATGAAAAAGCCATGGGCTGAGTTTATGTTTACTGTTGAAGAGAAACTTCTCCATCAGTATCCATGGAAATGAGGAAGGTGCAAAATGAGTTTAAAAATGAACCTCAGAAATGAGTTCAACTGCGCCATCAAACAAAGTGGAAGCAACAAACTGGAAAGAAACCATGCTCCTTTTGCACTCTCTTATAGAATTCACTCTGAGTATCTTTCCACAGCAACCCATTTGCTTAAAAATCCCAGTCCAGAGCTGCAGGTTTTTACAGTTTTCTGCATTGTCTCACACACAACAGGATTTTCTTGAGGTGAGGAAAAGGAAATCATGTCAAATTTCATCAGCCTCTTTGGCTCATCTAGCTTCTTTCCACTCCTCTTCCCATTCAAAGCTTTTTGTTTGTTTGTTTGTTATTTTATTAGAATACAACATGATGTTTGGGCTATTTTCGATGTCCCTAAGGTTGAGAAACAGAGCACTGACATTCTTTTGAGAATATGGTGTTTGCCTATAAGTTTAGTATTAAAGTAATGGTCCGAATTGCACTATATCTAAGAAGTCCAAAAGAAAGGCAGAAGAGCTTGGCTAAGCTGCAAAAGGTACAGCTTTCCCAAACTGGTGAGACAGATGTTTTCACAAGTTGTCACTGTTTTCCTCCTTTTCCCCTTGCCTGTCAGTAATGTTATGATCTCTGATCCTATCCATATGGATGCTAGCTCAGCCAGTTCCAAATGCCTGAAGCGGATTTCATGTTTCTCATCGCAATTAGGAAGACTCCAGCCCCAAATCCTTCCATCAAGGAATGCATTAAGAAACGGACCAAAATGGGGTAGAATCTCTTCATGAAGTTTTTTGTAAACTGCAGGAAGCTTACAGTTTTGATTATTATTATTTTTTAGCAGGTTTTGTTGAAACAAAGGTGGTGGAAGTTTGGGTTGTCATGCAGGGCACTCATTTGGAATAGGTGTGAGGGGAAGAGTAAATATGTCTAATTCCTCAGCAACTGGGGGGATGGCCTTTGCTTTGTCACAGTGGGGCAACAAGGATATACTCCACTCCTCGACCCTCAATTGACACCCTGAGGAAAAACCATTGGCTTTGTTTGACCTTAGTGATAAACCTTGTTTTCACTATGTGATCCTTGATTGGTTGGATTTATTCATAAAGGACTGAGGGGAGTCCTAAAATGGTGCTGAAATAGTTGCAGATCAGGGCTGTGAACACGGTGAAAAAATGCAAAGAAACACCAAAAGATAGATCCAAGACCAGGCTTCCTCAACCTCAGCCCTCCAGATGTTTTGAGACTACAATTCCCATCATCCCTGACCACTGGTCCTGCTAGCTAGGGACAATGGGAGTTGTAGGCCAAAAACATCTGGAGGGCTGAGGTTGAGGACAAGACTAAATTAAGGTGGTTGGGGCCCCTGCTGCAGTTCCCCAAATAAGGGCCCTTTCCCTCAAAAGGAACACATGAACAAAGTACTGTGGTATCTTTTGTGATAAGCTTTTGTGGATGGCAAAAAGACATGTGGAGCTTGACAACTCTCAGCAAACAAAGATCAGTTTGCAAAACAAACAAAAATGAACTATTTGAGCATGTGCAGTTTCGTTCATTCTTGGCTTTGCTCACTTGCTGCCTTGGGCTAGTCCAAACTCCCAGCCTAACCTTGGCTGTTGTGAAGATATAGAAGGAGGTGGGAAATGGGTGAAAAGAATGAACTAGTGTTTGTATTAAAGGCACCAAATTATGCGGGCAATTCAGCATCAGACTTTTCTGATTGTTCAGCCAGCACAAGCATTTCTGCTTGCCAGCTGGAACTATCTCCTCTCTCTTTCCCCTTCCATCATATGCTGCTCTGACCCTCCAGAGCAAATATGGGTGACGAACTGGGGTGGGGCGCATGGGAGAAGGAGAAGGGATCCATTCACTCACACTTACTTGCATAAAATAACCCATAAAGTACCTGATCTCAGATAAACCAACCACAGGAAAGATGAATCCTAAACAAACAAATAAAGGGCAAACTACAGCGATTCCAAGGACTAAAAAATGAGGCATAAAGGAGAAGAAAACTTCAGTGCTTTAGGACCACCAGCACCACCACCAGCAGCATAGAGGCTGATGTTTTCTGCCAGTGTGTAAAAGAAGAGCTATGATTGACCAGTAAGTTGTTTGCCTAAAAACGCTGCGGTGGGAGCATGTTGGATTTCACAGAAATCACTTTGAAAGTTACCACACATTTTGCTTTCTAATTTTCCTTCCAGGAGGGCTAGAGACTTGCTTTTCTAAAAGAAGAAGAAGAAGAAGAAGAAGAAGAAGAAGAAGAAGAAGAAGAAGAAGAAGAGGCAGCTTAATGTCTGGAGCCCTTGCAGGCATGGACTCTGGTGCAGTTGTTCCAATTGCATCATTATAATCTGACCACACACCCCAGGGAGTTTTATTTATCCCCTAGAGACCCATTTTTATAGCCCAAAATATTTATAAGCAACCATTTGTTGGCAGCCCTCTTATGAAATATGTAAATTCAATGGGTTTTTCTTTTCTTTTCTTTTTTCTTTTCGTGAGCACAAGGAATTTAATCATCCCTTAGAATGACTCCAACTAAAGGTGTTTTTCCAGGAATAAATGTGGCTAAGTGTATTGGAAAATGTAATGTTTTGCTAAATCAGTTTAAATGGATTTGGCAGGAAAGGGCCACTTGTCTGAATAACATGTATTTTTTGTTAAGGGTATTCAGTCTCTATTCATTCACAGCCTAATTTTCTTGTTAGCTCCAGGAGGTCTTGAGCACGTTTGCATAATTCTCACTGTGAGCTTGTGTCCAGTTAATTTAAATCACATTAAAACTCATTATTGTTTTCTTCCGGTCTCATTGAAATTATGTTCTAAGGTTTTAGCTTTTAAACTGTGACAATGCAACTCTAATCCGTTAGCCTTTCAGCTGGCTTCCTACTCAACATTACAGCCTGCAGAGAGTTGAAAGCGTCACCTAGTCACATCATTTAGTGGGAAATGAGATCTCTGCTTTCTAATGATGATTTCATTTGCATTGCAAAACTTTGCCTCCATTTTAATCTACAGTTTTGGAAAGAAGTATTGGAACATTCCCTCCCCCCCAAAATAATAATAATAATAATAATAATAATAATAATAATAGTAATTTATTATAAAAAAACAGACATATGGGTGTCTCTATCAAAACCAGTATAGCACAACTTAGTATATTCCCCACTCCGTTGACTATAACAAAATGAACTATATAACAACTGGACAACCTGGGCACCAGGTCCAGGGGGCCCTGGGTGCTCCAGCCCCCACAAAATTCCCCCTGAGGGGGCTGGGCACCCACAAATTTTGGTGGCAGGCATGCAGGGTGAGCTGCCACCACCCTCTCAAGCACCTTGCCCCCAAAGAGAATATTCATCAGTGGGCAGCATATGTTAAATACTAGATCCATAAAGGTGCTCTTCAGAATGTGTCATCTCCTTCTTGCATTATAAGAATTGTGTTATTTTATATTATCTATCTATCATCTATCTATATCTATCTATATCTATCTATCATCTATCATCTATCTATCTATCTAGCATCTATATCTATCATCTATCTATCTATCTAGCATCTATATCTATCTATATCTATCTATCTATCTATCTATCTATCTAATCTATCTATCTATCTATCTATCTTTCATCTATCATCTGCCCTGTGGCTTGTGCAAAAGGCAGTACAAAAATAATCTAAACAAACAAACACAATTACAAAATGTCAGGAAGCCCCCAGGGACCTTGTTTCCAAGGAACCTGAATCCAGGTGAGCACAATAACTCATCTACTCGGAGACTGTGGACACACATAACACTATTTTACAGTTGGCAGATGTTGAGATTGAGGAATGACTTGCCCAAGCAAACATATGAATCCAAGCCAGATCAATCAATTCAAAACAGGGGGAGATACACAGTAGTACCCAGATGGAGAGAAAGGCAGAGGGACAGAACATCAGAGATAGACAGGAGGGCGAGAGAGAGAAATTATATACAGGCGAGCCACCTACACAGTTAGGCAGGGCAAAGAAGGAACTCACAAAAAAACAGCACTAGTCCCAGATACTCCATCAGCTATCAGTGGTGACAACCTGCTGCTGCTATGCTATCAAGTGGCATGGCTTAGCCAGGGAGAAGGATGCAAGAGTTAAGGACCAGTACATGGCTGGTTACATGAGGGCTACCTCCCACTGCCTCTTCCCTTAATTTCACTTATTGGGCCAGTTGTAATGAAGTAGCTGCAGAAGACCATGACCAATCATAGTGTTCCTAGACATCTGCCACCATCGCATCCCAGGCTGAGCTAAGTGGTGACAAGTGGCTCTCCTCCTCCATTGTGAGCCCTTGCTCTTGTCTGGCCGTAAGTCTAGACATACCATAACTGACTCTATGGACACCCGTGATCTAACAGTTTGAGATGGCTAAGTAGATATCAGGGAGTTTAGATTTTGGACCATCCAACTGCAACAACATACCGTATTTGCATTTGCAGTCTCTTATTCAGATAAGGATTACAGATTGAATGAGATCTGATAGGTCAGTTGAGTAACACCTCAGATGGCAACTGCTTTTCGGTTCTTGGGGGCTCTTGAACTCTGGTTTCTGTTAATCATGTCTCAGATAAATATGCCTCCATCACCATCTGATGTGCCGCTGTAGCTTAAGTGCTGTCTGAGTAATCAGTGCCTGCAACTACTGCCATGCTGTCACACTACTTCTAGACTAGTGACACATTTCTAAGATTTCCACTATAACCAGTATTCCTTCAGCATGCCGGTTTGCCCCTGAAGAGTAACGTTACTTCAGGGCCACTGTCCTACACAAGCAAAACCACATCATTAATTTGTGCCCATTTTTACTTCAGCTCTAGATAAAGGCTTGTAATAGCCTCTTAGTATCATCCTCCCTCCTGGGCTCCATTGCCGACATATGTCATTGTAGGAGCTTGGTGCATCGATAATTGACAGTACAGATTGTCTACTACAATGTTAATTGCAGTTCTCTTATCTGCCTTATACTGAAAACAACTGTAGTGTATACTTTGCATGGGAAGTAGCGTTCAAAATGAGGAGGAATATGTATCTCTGACTAAAAGATTATGTTATTGTTGTTATTATTATGATATATTTATCTACACCCCTCCTTTCCCCCCTGATGGGACTCAGGGCAGTTTAGAGATAAAAATAAGAACTGCTAAAAACAGAGAAAAAATACCAACCGTTAAAAACAATTAAACAATTGGTAGAATTAAAACCATATAGATATATAAAATCTATTAAAACCACACAAACGATTACAATAAAAAAGTAGAAAGCAAGCCCAATTTCAGTTTGGGGGGATTAGAGTGGGTGCTAATCTGAATTTGTCACTCCAGACTGGTATTCCATGGCAGAGGGGGGCAGAAATCTGAATGTGAAGAGCTGTATTACATGAGAATTATACATAGCATTAGAGCAGCTGCGTACAATTGTTTCCATCCCATTTTATGTATAATAACTATCTCCCCCACTCACAAAGGAAGCAAATACTTATTTCCCTCTAATACAGTTGTTATCCCTAGGGGATATAAAAAGAGATTGGATGTTTGGAAAAGGGATGATCACCCCTTATATCATCTTTTGACAATATATTAAAAAGGAAGCAAAAAAGAGCACAAACTTCTTCATCATGTACAAGCAACAAATCCTTCCCATTAGCAGAGCCCTGGAAAAAAGGAGAGGACTAAACGGTTTGTCGCTGGAGGTGCTTGAAATTCTATGCACAATGTTTTTCCCTCTGTGCTTCCCTGATTGTATCATTTTAGCAAACAAATGGCTTGTGTTGTATGTTTTACAAGAAATGATGGTCTGATCTCAGAGGAGCTCAAACAGTCCATGAATTTATACTTGCTTTAACTGTGAGGTGAGGTGAGACTCACTATGGAAAACAACACATTCTGGAACAACACATTCACTCACTCTCACTAATTATTTGGGGGGGGGGCAAGTGTGAATGAAGAGAACCTTGGAATAGATTGCTGTCACAAAAACCAAACCACAGAGCCTAGGGCTTGCTGATCAGAAGGTCGGCGGTTCGAATCCCCACGACGGGGTGAGCTCCCTTTGCTTGGTCCCTGCTCCTGCCAACCTAGCAGTTCGAAAGCACATCAAAGTGCAAGTAGATCCTCTGACAGGAAGGTAAACGGTGTTTCTGTGCGCTGCTCTGGTTCACCAGAAGCGGCTTAGTCATGCTGGCCACATGATCCAGAAGCTGTACGCTGGCTCCCTCGGCCAGTAAAGCGAGATGAGCGCCGCAACCCCAGAGTCATCCACGACTGGACCTAATGGTCAGGGGTCCCTTTACCTTTACCTTTATTCTGCCCCAGGTCAAAGTATGTGGAAGAAACATCCTCTGAACTCCTTTCAGTTAGTAAAGAGGTTTGATGCAGGGATGGATGTACGGATTATGGCTGGATTGGCACTGGCAAACCACGTCGATCCTGCCAAGGTTAGAAATGCAGCGCTGGCAAACCACGCTGTCACTGTAACGTCAGGATGGTAGACACGAGTCAGCAGCACAACAGAACAAAGGAGTGGTGGAAAAGTACTAGAAAGTCACAAGATGAGCATGGGAGGGGTACATGAGGGGAGCATGTGATGGGAGCATAGAGAGTGAGCATGTACGCAATGGAGATGTCATGTGGGGAAGTTTTGGGGTGTCACTGTTTGTAAGCATTTCCTTATATGGTGCTATGTACCACCATTGGGTTGTATGTGCCCTTATTTGTTTCCTTGAGCTGCTCCTGTGGGGCTAATCATTAACCGATGTGTGAGATTGTCAATAAAAGGGAGCCCTCGGGTGTGACTCGTGGTGGCCTTCCTGTTCATACCATCCTGTCATTGCGTCGTTTCTTTGCCGGTGCAACAGATGGAGAACCTCCCATCCCACTCTGCCTGCTGAACAGAAGTCATGGGTGTGTCCTCAGTGCAATGAACTCCTGGCGCTCACAGAATGAGCTTATTCCCCTAAGGCCAAGGTAGTTGATGCAGAAAGCTGAAAGGCGGAGAGTCTGGTGGATGAGGCCTTCAGGGACATGTCCCTGCAAATGTAGCATATGTTACTTGCTGTCTAGATAGCTTGGAAGTCAGAGGTGGTAAGAAGTCAGTAGCCATTTCCCCAATGGCATGGAGAAATGTAGCCTGGGAGCTTTTAATTTTGTTCTACCACTGAGCTATGGTAGATTCTACTCTATAGAATCTTAGCAAGAAAATTTTGCTACCTCTTCCTGGAGTTTTGAGTCTCATACAAAGGGAGTTGGTGAGGGACGTGAGACCCAGAAACATGTAGAGGGAAAGTTCAAGTGAAAGAAGCTCATGACATATTTGGTAATATGACACAATAGGAACTCACTTGGAGCAGAAGACAGGATGCAGATACATAAATAAACTCCCCAGGGCCACTAACCTCTTTGGAAATACATTTTGTGTATATGGAAGACAACATAGGACATTCATCTTGATTAATTGGGGAAATGGATTGTGCTCAGAACAGATTGGGAATGCACAGGTCAGAGGAATTAATGTGCAACTTGTCAATAGAATCTTAATATTGTAGAGTTGGAAGGGACCATGAGGGTCATCTAGTCCAACCTCCTGCAATGCAGGAATCTTTTGCCCAATGTGGGGCTCAAACCCACAACCCTGAGATTAAAAGTCTCATGCTCTGCCGACTGAGCTGAGTTTAATCTTACTGTTCTCTCACTTGTCTTTTTCTGTTCCAGTATCATGAATTCAACCTGATCAAAAAATCTGCATTTCCCTGTCATTGAAGATAATTGGCACACATTTGAATGGAAGTAGTGGGTTCCTCCCAGTACCTTGCTATAAAACATAAATAAAATAAAAAAGCAATAGGATTCAGTGAGTCACAAGAGGGGGATCTTGTCCTTTGCTTCTTTGTCAGCTGATAAAGCTAGTTTCTGGATTCATTTTATGCACTCCAAATAAAACACTTCTCTGCCATTCAGATGCTGAAGTAAATAACGTAGCAACTTTTGACCTCCAAGATGAAAACTCATTTTGTCCTAATGTGAGCACCTCATTTCTGAAAGAAGCGAGTGAGGCTTGAACAATCCGACTTTTCAAGTGTCATTCCATGTCTTGCTGCTTATTTACAGAAGTGGTTTTAGCTTTTACTGGCAAAAAGAAAGTGAAGGCAAAAAATGGAGCGAGTGAGAAAAAAGCACCCTAAAACAATAAACGAGTTGCAGAGGATGCTTTTTTTTGGGGGGGGGCACTTTTGGGGAAGCCTGAATGGGATAAGTTATGTGCATTGAACACTTAGCTGATGGCTTCAAATTACTTGCACTGGAAAATCCACAAACTAGCTCTATAAACTGATGCAATAACATCCCCCCCCCCCATATAAAAACAATCTCTCTTTGTTTTGGTTTTTCAATCTCAATGTAGTTCAGACCCATTATCATGTATTCTCGGTGAGGGGGAAATCTAGATACTGAAATTCAGGAGCAAAACAAATACACAAACAAAAGGTCGATAGTCCATCTAATGCCATGCAGTCTATTCTGAATGCCGTGAAACAGGTAGGGCTACAGTTCCAACTAAATAAATACATCATACAAAAAACTAATGCTTTGCATTAGCTCCAGGAAAAAAGCACAACTATAAGAAGTAAGACTATACTGCATCTGACTGGAGACTCTGAAATGCCCTCCCCTATGAAATGAGGTTGCTTTTTGCCTCATGGCATTCCAAGAAGGTTCTAAGCCCCATTCAGAAGGCGTATCTGATGGCTTATCTTGTCATTTGCTGTGTTGAGGCTTGGGTTATTTTAACTGTTTTTCATATGCACTTTGAAAACATATTGTTTTTATTTTGTTAGTTTTGTGTTGCATTATGTGATTTTTCTGTTTGACTTTGTGAGGGGTCTTGAGCCTTGGAAAGATGGAATAAGTACCGGCATGCTTGGCGTAAATGTGCTTGGAATAAATAAACAGATAAATGATTCTGTTAATTGTTCAATATCCCTTGTTGTCCTTATACCAAGCAGTTCAGGGGTAATTTTATCCTGACAACAATCCAGTAAGGCATGTTGATTTAAGAGACAGGAATTTACCCCTGAGCATCCATGGAACTTCATTACCTGACTGGGTATTTGAATCCATATATCTCCAGTTAATATACCTGTATGGTAGAACTATCTATACCAGGCATCCCCAAACTGCGGCCCTCCAGATGTTTTGGCCTACAACTCCCATGATCCCTAGCTAACAGGACCAGTGGCCAGGGATGATGGGAATTGTAGTCCAAAACATCTGGAGGGCCGAAGTTTGGGGATGCCTGATCTTATACTGTTATGAGTTTGTGGGTGCTAGACCACCATGATCTCTGAATTGAGCAAGTGTCAGAATTTAATCAATGCTTGAAATGTTAAAACTGGGAAATAGACAGACCCATGTGTATTAAATTCATGTGTGTTGAGCTAGACCCATGTGTGTGCTTGGTTGTGTGTTAGACACTGCTAATCCTCTGGAATCAGCATGTGTTAAGGGTTAATTAAGTAGGTCTGGCCTCCTGTGTCAGGTGATGGCCAGGGGATGGGCCATTAAGAATAACATCAAAGGGAACTCCATGTGAAACAGCAAAGGAGTGAGGATCCTTTCACTCTACAGATAACGCCAAAGATTAGAGAAGTCGGGGAGGAGTTATGTGGCAGAGAAGCAGAGAGCAGGAGTAGAGCCATGGCTGATGTCTGAATCAAAGGCTATTAAGGAGGCAAGACCTCTTGGAGTGTAATGCTGGGAACCCCTTCAGCTCAGGTTGTATATATGAGTAAATAAACCATACATCACAAAGACACCACAACACTGTGCCTCATTTCCAAAAGAAAACACGGATCCTAGGTAAGTGCGCTTGGAATGCTTGGAATCTCATCAAGGAGCTGCATGTAACACTGCCCTCATACGGAGAAAACAGAGTTCCCAATTACCTCCCCTATGAAATGCACCGTCAAGGAGCTGTCAGGCGAGCGCAGGTCATCCACAGGGCAGCAAAGAACGTGAGGCATGAAATGCAATTAGCTTTTGTTCACAGAAAGTAACAGCACTGTAGAGTTCCGTTGCTGAAACAGGCCACTGGCCCTGCTTGCCCCCTCTAGCCTCTCATTCTGGATCTCTTCCAAGCAGATGGAGACTGCGACAAGGGGGTGGGCTCCTCCTCTGAGTCTGCCTGGCCCATTGCTCAGCAACGTGGAGGACTCTCCTCAAGTGGGATGTCAGGTGGGGAAGAGAGCCAGCAGAACTGGGACTGTCCAGCTGCTGGGTAGCAGGGGGGATCTCTGAGTCCTCTCTCTCTGAGTCTGTGCCGACACTGAGACATTCAGCCTTCAGCCCTGTCCTGGAAGAGCCTCCTCCTTCTGACCCCACTTGATCGCTTAGGCTTCCTGCTTCAAGCACCTCCCACTTTCCCCAGACTGCTCTCCAGTGTCCCACAGTTGTTTTCTGTGTCATCCCTGGGGGGCCTCTAGGGCAGGCAGCCTCAACCACTCTTCCTCATACAGCCAGTCCCTGACATCCACTTACCTTCCTGGTGATATTTTGCACCCCTTTGTTAGCATGTATTTTATGGAGAAGAAGGAATGCATCCTCATTGTTGAGGCAACTGACTGATGTGGCACTTATCATGCCATGCAATGCAAACTGGAGCAGAATGTGGATAGGAATAAACTAGTCATGTATGCAGCTGGAGCTGGAAGGAGATGAAAATCTTGTTTAGCTATACCAGTGAGCAATGCAAATGTTGGCATGCTATCACAAGGGCCACCCATTACATGCTTGTCATGCAATTCTGTTTATAACCCCTCTTGCTAATCTATTTGTACACTATTTGGAATTATTTGGATGAAAATAAACCCACTGACTGATGAAACTGCCATACACCATAGCCCTGGCTTTGATTTTGTCAACTGCCCGACACACATAAAACATCTGGACAAACAATATAAATGATTTTATAATACGGTGCACACTGCCTGCACAGTTAGCTGGGGGACTATGTGATGTGGTGCTAAATGGGGCATAGTACAATGCTCCTTGCAAGAAAGTAATGTGTGATCAAAATTGATTAGCCGGAAACTGTGGATATTAAAAGAGATTGTTGCACCCAGCCACTGGTAGCCCAAAAATATCTCTGTGGACATGTTTATGCTGAAAATGGGAATACTAGAAGTATGGAAAAGAAAGAAAGAAACAAGAGAGGTGAGATACAGTTAATTCTTTTTTTTTTTAATGTTCTTTTTAATGACCTTAGAAGTCAGCTCACCTGTGCCACTTGTTTTGTTCATCATGTGAGCTTTTCGTCTTCACTATTTCTTCTGCAAAACTAGGCTTCAGATTTCTTCCTTGGGGCAGAGGTCATCTTTGTGCCATGTGTCTGTGCCATCTAAATAGCACCGTGATGCCTCAGGATGTAACTGCAAGTGTACAAACTTACAAACAGTAATATCTAAAACACAGGTGTGGTGGGTTCTTCTTCACTGGAGAAGCAGAAGGTGGAGGAACATCTGTCAGGGATGTTCCTTCACTGCAGATCTTGCATCAAGCAAGAGGGATGAAGGAAATGACCTCCAAGGTCCTTTGGAGTACTATTTGGTGTGGGAGACTCCCTGGTCCTGAATGGCATAACTGTGCCCCTGAAGGACCAGGTACGCAGCCTGGGAGTCATTTTAGACTCACAGCTGTCCATGGAAGTGCAGATTAATTCTGTGTCCAGGGCAGCTGTCTACCAACTCCATCTGGTGCGCAGGCTGAGACCCTACCTGTCCGCAGACTGTCTCGCCAGAGTGGTGCATGCTCTGATTATCTCCCGCTTGGACTACTGCAATGCGCTCTACGTGGGGCTACCTTTGAAGGTGACCCGGAAACTGCAATTGATCCAGAATGCGGCAGCTAGACTGGTGACTGGGAGTGGCCACCATGACCACATAACACCGGTCCTGAGAGATCTACATTGGCTCCCAGTACGTTTCCGAGCACAATTCAAAGTGTTGGTGCTGACCTTTAAAGCCCTAAACGGTCTCGGTCCTGTATACCTGAAGGAGCGTCTCCACCCCCACCGTTCAGCCCGGACACTGAGATCCAGCGCCGAGGGCCTTCTGGTGGTTCCCTCACTGCGAGAAGCAAAGCTACAGGGAACCAGGCAGAGGGCCTTCTCGGTAGTGGCGCCCGCCCTGTGGAACGCCCTCCCTTCAGAGGTCAAAACGATCAACAACTACATGACCTTTAGAAAACACCTGAAGGCAGCCCTGTTTAGGGAAGTTTTTAATCTGTAATATTTTAATGTATTTTAGTGTTTGTTGGAGGCCGCCCAGAGTGGCTGGGGGGACCTGGTCAGATGGGCGGGGTACAAATAATAAATTATTATTATTATTATTATTATTATTATTATTATTATTATGAAATCCTAGTCAATATTTTTTGAGATGCCTACAATTTATTTAGATTTTATACCCAGAACCAGAGCATTTGCCCTTCAGAAGTCTATCAGCATCTAAAATTGGTGGAAATGAGGATGTGCAGAGCGGTAAGATGCATTATCGCTCCTCTCTGAAACTATCTATAAGGCAGGAATGGTATATGACAACCTTCTTTTCCTGTTCAATTGTGTGGCTTTCTGAGGCACATAGCTCATTCAGTATAGACAGTGGAGACCATAGAGCAGGGACCATGTTGAGTAACATGAAAGCAGTAATGCTTGAAGAAGGATAGGTGGGTGCAGAATTACTTGGTGTATCCCGTGCCCTCTGCTCCTATGCTGAGTAACATGGACGCATTAATGCTAGGGGAGAGAGAGAGAAGCATTCTCTCATCTAATGGAGCATATTTGTGATCATCATTTTCTTTGCCAAAGTTTCTTTGTGCCAAAATATATGCCTCTCTCTCTCTTCTTTTTTTTTTAGTTGTGAACAAAACAAAATCAAATCACACTCTAATACCTCCTTCAGCATTAAAGTGCCATTAGCTACTTCCCTTGGCAAATTTTTCTGGGTTGTTTTCCTCTCCAAATTTCCTGACTGATGTGAAGGCTCATGAAGTGCCATATTAAGATGTTTCATCATGCATTCAAATATGTGTACCTAATCTGACCTATACAACTTGAAATGCTACATCTTTCGTATAAGGCATCAAGCAGTAAAATCAACACAGCGGGAGACCTGGAGATAGAAATACATTAAGAAATAGTTTTGTGTGCATGCAGAGCTTCAAAAACTGTATGGAATATTCCATAAAAAGTAATTCTGCATGTCCCGATAAAAGGTGTGTCTGCAGTCTTGACAAAAAATAAAATAAAAAAATATACGGTAAGACTGCCCTGTTTGAAGAGCTGATGATGGATCTTTGGAATCCTGATTGCTTTCCTGTGCCTGACAACATGTCCCACTTCAACATTGCAGCTGTTCCTTTGCCTGGAATAATAATAATACTTAGTGATATTCATCACTACCATGTTCTACAAAGTAATAAAAGTAATAAAAGTTTTAAAGGGGCATTCTGGGCCCCAAACATTTAACCCATTAACCTTCTGTTGCTGAGTGGACTGTATGCACCCAACTGGTGAACATAGACGAAGAGGGGCTCTGGCCCCAAATTTCAGTGGTAGTAAAGACAACAAAGAGCTGGGAGGAAGAGAAGTGGCAAGACTAGCAAGAGATGAATACACTAACCAAATACCGGTAGCATATCCTACAAAAATAAAATAAAAATCAATTTGCTCCAGGCTTTATTTTCGGTCTGCTTCACCCCATGCAACTCTATCGTTTGATCTGAAGATAACCGAACTTAATCTGAGTTGGACAACGCAGAAGAAGGAAGCCAGGAAGCATGTCATGTTCAGGAAATATCATAGCTGGCACTCAACTTCAAAGGAAAACACATGTGAAACAGGAAATGGGGAGAAACAGGTTGTGATAAGAATCTTTGAAGATATTTTGGAATTTTGTGAATTATTGGCAATTTAGGCCACATCCACACCCATACACTTAACACACTCGTACACTATGCTTATGGTAATGGCTTCCACCAAAGAATCACAGGGACTGCTGTTTATTATGGGCGCTGGCTGTTATTAGGAGACCCCTTTTTCCCTCACAGAACTGCAATTCTCAGAGTTCTCAGAAAGGGGGATTAATTCTTAAATCACTCCGGAACTTATATCTCTGTGAGGGAAATAAGGTTCTCCTAATGGCTATTAGAAGGGACGCGGGTGGCGCTGTGGGTTAAACCACTGAGCCTAGGGCTTGCCGATCTGAAGGTTGGCGGCTCGAATCCCCGCGACGGGGTGAGCTCCCGTTGTTCGGTCCCAGCTCCTGCCAACCTAGCAGTTCAAAAGCACGTCAAAGTGCAAGTAGATAAATAGGTACCGCTGCAGCGGGAAGGTCAACGGCATTTCCGTGCGCTGCTCTGGTTCGCCAGAAGAGGCCTAGTAATGCTGGCCACGTGACCTGGAAGCTGTACGCCAGCTCCCTCGGCCAATAATGCGAAATGAGCGCGCAACCCCAGAGTCGGTCACGACTGGACCTAATGGTCAGGGGTCCCTTTACCTTTACCTAATGGCTCTTAGCTCCCATAACATAGTTCCTAGGAGTCTTCAGAGCTGTAAATGTGGTATAATATGGCTGTAAATGTAGTATAATAGTGCTAAATAGGTGTAGTGTGGATGTGGCCCAAATTAGAGAAGATATCTAACAGTCTTGAGGGGAATATGAATATCCAAGGAGAAGCTGTCTCCTCTGCTCAAATATCTGAATTGTGTTAGCTTGGTAGAAATGTCTCCCTCTCTAAACTTGCTAGCTGAGTTGCATAGAGTTAGATTTTCTCTGTCGGGTTCATTTCTGTTTTATTAGATTTATCTTAACTAGTTCTATTTCTTTTATTGAAAAGTATTGTTATGACATACATCTATCTCCACATTATCTATTATTATTATTCCATTTGCATAACCATTATGACTTCAGAATTTATTGTCACCATAGATATGCAATTTTCATTTTTCAGTGTATTGTATTCTAGTTCCTTATGTTAATTGGAAACATTTGTTAAAATCTATTCCTGGCCTATTACCTAAACCAGGCATCCTCAAACTGCGGCCCTCCAGATGTTTTGGCCTACAACTCCCATGATCCCTAGCTAACAGGACCAGGGAATTGTAGTTCAAAACAACTGGAGGGCCAAAGTTTGGGGATGTCTGACCTAAAGTATGAATTTTTTTAAAAAAAAATAATAAAACAAAAGAGAAGAGGAGGTAAAAGGCATCTTTCTCACCTAAGAGAAGTCAAAATTTATCAGAAGGTATTTTAATGGTAACTGCCATTCTCCCTCCAGAACCACACTAGATCCAAGACTTTGTGGAGAATAAAAAAACACGACCAGGTTGTAAACACAGTTCATATACAACAAAAAGAAGGAAGGTATGATCTGCTGCCATAGCTATGGCAGAGCCCCCATTTCTTCAACAGAAATATGGTGAATTTATGCTCCAAATTTCTCTACCCATGAATAGGATAGGGAATTTCTAGAGGCCATTTGACCACAGCTCTATATGAAATATTGTGCTCTCAAGCACACACTCCCCTGCCAACTGGCTGTAGAAGCTTGGACCCTCTAGCTTCAATGATCCTGAGGGTTGGGAGGTGATTCAACCTTCCCTTCTGACTTAACTGGAGGTTCCTCTGCTGCAGTTTCTATACTGGAGGTTTTGGCTGCGCCTGCTTCCCCAGATGTCCTGACTTCAGGAGATCTGGGTCCTCAGAGGATGAGTCCACCCGCTCAGCATGACAGGATTCCGTATTAACCACTTCCTTCCCATTCCTTTGTCTTCCAAGCAAACATAGACTTACAGGCATCTAATAACATTTGCTGCTGTGTCTTTGAGATTTCAGGGGTACTGCCTTTCATATTGAAAGAGACTGCAGCTTATTTGTAGAGCTGTAATGAAACATCAATATTTCAAGGACTTTGCCAAGCCTTTAGAATGAGTTCCAAATGTTCCACCAAGGAAGCAACAAGATGATCGGAAGAGTTTTAAAGTGTTTAAGTGGCCTGGTTTGGTGCTGGTCACCCAACTCACACTTCCTAGAATGATGTGCAAACAGAAACAGAAGAATCCTTTGAACTTTACAATTCTTGCACCAAAAATTAGTGCAAAAATGTATACATTAAGAGGGAGAGTGTGCATATATTGGTGAAAATAACATACAGAAATGTATTATATTATGAGATTTTTTTAAAAAAAGTGCTTATTAGGCCAAAAAAAAGAAAAAAAAAGAATGAGTATTTTAGGGAAGAGCATTAAAATACTGACAAACATTTAGTATTGAGAGAAACCCAAATGGACAGATGCATATTAGGTGGTAATCCCATTTGAGTAACCTGATCAGTTCTGTTACTTTCTCAAGTTTGATATGCCAAAAGACCAAAATCTTTCAACTCTTGTCCAAATAACCACATTCACAGTACTTGTGAACATTCTTGTTGTAGTCTCTGAAAGGCCTCTTCAGTTGTTCTTCCTGCCTACACAGCTACTATCAGGTGAGAGCAAGGGCCCTGGCCCCTCTATCATGCTTTCATTGCTAGCTTCATTGCCTTCCTTATGTTGGGGAGGGAACTTCTGTACTGGAGACCTTCTGTTCTCAGGTAGAGTCTCCACCCAATTTAGAACCCTGATCCTCCAGGATTCTAGATCATGGGGAGACCCCACATGATTAAAGAAGGCTTCAGTCAGACCCTACAATCAGAAGGTTGTTGGTGTTACTGCCACTGAAGGCTGCCTGGTTGGCACCGACCCATTACAGGGCCTTAATCCTTATCCCCACCCTTCAAAACATTCTGCCAAGGAGCTTCCAACTGGCAAGTATAAGCACATTCATAGACTCACAGGAAGAAAAGTCACTGGAAGTATGTGGAACAGAGAAATAGCAGGATGATAAAAGTGATATGCATGAGTAATGATTTTGTCCTCTAAATGGGCTCCTCCCTATGCAACTTTTGTCTCTCTCCCCCCTCCCCAAAAGAAACCCATAAAGGGGAACAGATTTGCATTTATAGATTCATACTTAGGCTCTTAGATTAAACTGCAACAATCTCAGATGCCCTGCAGTGAAGCTGGGGTGACCATCATAATGAAATCCTGTTCCAGTTTGGCTCTTCCTAAGCAAAACATTTATCAGGGCTAACACGAGCAAACAGCATCCAATCAAAACAGAAAGCAGCAACATAACTTCTTGCCAAGGAGTCGTTATCACAAATTTCAATTTGATAAGACAAGAAGCAACGAGGCTTTTTCTGTTTAAGAGGAAATCGCCGACACACTGCTAATTACCATCAGTGCAAACAGAGCAGCTCCATTGGAAACATTCTGGAGCTCAACGACAACCCCAATGGGAAATGCAAGGAAAAAATTCACAGGCAAGCAACATCCAGGTGGAAACAAATTGGAAACAGTGAAAATGAAATTCAGTGCTCCCATAGACACAAAGGAGGGTAGAATTCCAACTTAATGCCTCAGCAAATAATGGAACACCACCAAATGCTCCGACATGGAGCCACAAGCCCGCTAGAACTTGCTTTACAACTGTTTGCTACATACCACTGTTTGCTTCAGCTGTGTCCCAGTTGTGAGAGGTGTATGTTTATGTACGAAGAAACCTCTGCCTTTTGCATGGCTATAATGTACAAAGGTAAGTTGTCACATTCATTGCTTTGCCCACTTTTGCATCTGGACCCACGCACCACTGGTATGTGCCCCCTGCCCAAAATTTGTCCAGGAGGGAGTGTAGCCCTTGGAAGGAGAGATTCCCCTGCCCTGGTCCAAACTGATCAAAGAACATTCTATCTAAATTTGAATTTTGCCATGTTCAAATTAAAAAACCAGGGTTTTCTTTTCCTTTCGGCAAGTTTATTACAAACAAAGGATTGCCACAACCCAAAATGACCTCTCAAGTTTGCCAAAGAGTAATCTGCAGAAATTGGCTGAGCCACCTAGGAATTTAAAAGAAATTAAATGAAATAGGGGTTTAAAACATAGATAATTGCCTCTGGAGTTGTTTTGAAGGGGGGAAAATGGACTCTTAAGTGAGCTTGTGGAAAATCTAATTCATATTAGAGACCCAATCACCATTCTCTATGCACAGTGCTGGTACATGCTGATGTATTAAAAGAACCACAGTGCAGCCTGCATTTAACACACTCTATAATTGAGTCTTTATTCATTTCTTTGTAGGATTACTTATAATTGGAACAGGGCTCTCGGTCATTTGGTTGTGGCCCGCTTTGGGAGAGAACATGCATCCAATTGAATTAAGGCAAATGTGCAGCAGGGAGGGAATTAAACCACAGGAAAGTAACAGAAAATGAAGAGAGCATTATCTGAATTTGGGAGATGAACCTTCTTTTGCTGTAGGTCAGACCCATACTGAATAGGAAAAAAAAATATTTGATAGTGATAGATAGCTGGTTGCAGTGATTCAAAAACTGCAAGGAAAGAATAGAATGCATGGCTGAAGGGAGCCTTCTAAAGTACTAATAAGACCAAAGAGTGGTTAAATAGGGAATGAATAGGGGACAAGTATGAAACCATCTTTAGGGTGCCTTCAATTTGCCCGATCTCAAAAACCCTGTACAGTACAGGCATTCTAAATTTGTGTAACCTTGCAAGGTGGGGAGATAGCTATGGGGAAGGATGAGAGTGCTTTGCTCTGCCCCTCTTGCCATTCTGGTCACTCTCCATGAGTTGAAGGGTGACCTTCTGAAGTGGGAAGATTACTATAATCCTGGGTGCTTTCTGGGTGCTTTAGAACCCAGGTTTGAAAGTGCTTGGGGAGCCTCCATGAATACAGAAGACTGACCCCCCCCCCACAGATTGTCCTTCTCCAACTCATTGGAGGTGGGTGGATTTGGAACTAGCATACTTTCCCTTCCACACACATTAACTAAATTCAGATTTAGAAGGCTGGAAGGGGACTTATGTCTCTTTGTAGATTATCTAATATGTTACAGTCATCTGTATGTAGGTTTCCTGCAAGTTTCCATGCATAAGCAACCCTGGAAAAGCAGCAGTAACCAAACATGCAACCTTCACCAAGTCTTAGCAAGATCACTCAGATAAGATGCCCTTTTTCACAATCCCAGACAAATCGTTCACTGATTATTTGCTGCTTTTTATTTTATTTTATAGCCGTTGGTTATGAATTCCAGCTTTATTTTGATCTCAGAAAATGTCATCAGCAGATCATTGCAAGCTAAGTCAAGCCTTGTTATGTTATTATTTTAAAGTGCGATCCTTGACATATCCACCCAGAAGCCCCATTAAGTTCAATGGGACTGACTCAGAGATGTGAGTATATAGGATTTTAGCCATTTAGTGCAATCACATGCATGTTTAAACAGAAGTGTTCCATGAGGCTCATTCCCTAGGCTATATGTTTTAAGATTTTAGCATTAGCTTCCTAACATGCAGTGACCAACTTGAACCAATGGCTTCAAGTTGCAGGAAAGGAGATTCCGACTAAACATTCAGGGAAAAAGCTTTCTGACAGTTAGAGCTGTTCAGCAGTAGAACAGACTCCCACGAGGGGTGGTGGACTCTCCTTCCTTGGATGTTTTTAAACAGCGGTTGGATGGCCATCTGTCATGGATGCTTTAGCTGAGATTCCTGCATTGCAGGGGGTTGGAGTAGATGACCATTGGGTACCTTCCAGCTCTAAGATTCTATGATTCTATGGCATAAGCAGATGGTAGTTCGTCACCTTTCTGCAGCTTGTTACTTAAAAGTAAAAACAAAAGTTACTCTCACACGCTTTTATCCACCGAGCAGCCAATGGTTTACGCCACTGTGTAACACATCTAAAGAAGTTATTCCTCTTCCATTCAGCAGCTCAAGTATTTAAATAAATTGCACAGCAAACAGTAGCATGAGTTTTGCACGTGTAATTGGGATTGGGATTACAGGCCAAGTAATTAGCTGGCCCTCAACTCAACATTGGTTAAATCAGAAAGTGTTTCTTGTATGTTTCTAGTGGCACAATGCATTAAGCTAAAAAAATATAAATCATGCGTTCTATTGTCGCAAGCTGAACATTTCTCATCTAGTCAGCAGATGGAGTTCATCACCATTTGGATAAATTAAGCTGAAGATGAAAAGGAGCTTTTTTGCTGATTTTTCTTGGAGCATTGATAATGGATTGGAACAAGAGATGCTGCAGCAGTGAATTATCAAATTTAGGAAAGGTAAAGGTATTGAGACAGTCAATCAATGCTGAAGGATACTTAAGTAGGTTCAGTGAGGTTTTTTTTTTTTGCTGGGGGTACTCAAGGAAACACAGTACCAGCACCTTTTATTTCTTAGAAGAAAAGCACTGAGTAGGTTGAAGTGCTGGAGAGACTGTTGTCTGCAACTACCTCTTGTACACTGACCAAAAAAGAATAGTCTGACTACATGCATATCCTATGAGGATTTACTTAATCATAAGTGGGACAAATTTGGTGCAGTGAAAATTCCATGTAGTTTATGATGGTTTAGCTCCTGCTTTGATATTCTAGAGGGGTGCTTTTCACCAACTACTCCCTCGTTGCATATCCTTCCACATCATTCTCAGATGCCCCTCCAGCCCCAAGCCCAAGGTTAGGTTTTTCTGTGGTTGCAGCCAGGGACTGAAGAGGAAAAGGAAAAGTCAGGAAGCCTTGTTGCATGAATGGGAATGGGAAGAAAGTTAGAATCCAAGCCCATATGCTTCGTCTACTTTGTACTTCTCTGATACAAAAATTAGTAAAGACCAATTGTTCTATTGCCGTTTATTCTTTTATTTCCTTAGTAGAATAGCTCTCCAAAGATCCAAAGTGGCATGGTGAATCTGTGGCCCTCTCAGTGTTCCTAGACTACAATTCCCATCACCCTTGACCATTCTTTATGATGGCTGTGGCTGATGGGAGTTGGAGTCCAACAACAACTGGGGAGGGCTACACGTTCCCCATCCCCGGTATAAAAAGAGAGGCTATGACAGCACAAGCTCAAAAGAGAAACATTCAAAATCTGGCCAAATGCAAAAACATGACAAATTGTTGGCATTTCTTCGCCCATTGCTCATGTGACGCTGACTGCCAAGCAGGCACGCTGCCTTGCCCCCGCGATTGAGGGGCCCTGGGCCATGCGATGTCACCATGCTGTGCGTGCATGATGGCATCACGCCCCACAACATGCTGATGTCACTTGCGCCTGTCGCGAGGCATGTGGATGTGTTGTGTAGATGCCCTGCAGCATGTGTGTGTGGCCACACATAACTGTGAGGGGCCCTGACCCCTTTATTGAAAATTTGGGGGACCTCAGCTTCCACGGCTCTGCATAGATGGCACCTTTACCACCAAGCCTTCTGATAAATCGAGTCCTCCTCACAGAGGGCATGTGTTGCGGTGGACTGACCTCACTCTTTGTGTGGGTGGGAGCGATTGGATAGCCACAACAACCCGATTGGTGGTCCCTCGGTTGCTGGGCGGATCTGGGCAATGGGGAATTTTGTGTATTAACCGAGGGACCTTTATATACTGCTACACATTGCGTAGAGCTTCCTCTTTTCGCTTCGTGCACTGGATCACCCGCCCACCCTCCCTATATTTAGGGTCTTGCTATGACCTTGCTATGCCGTCATGGGTCGTCTGCTGTTGGGGCAAGGGCCCAGTAGGAATTTTCCCATTTGGCTCATTGGCTGGTGCCACTTGGGTTTCGCCTGCCGCATAACAAATCGTCACGACTTTGTAAGGTTTGGCAGTTAGGCATTGGTTCAAGGTGGTCTGGAGGGGGGGTTGGAACACCTGTCCCCTCCAATGTGCAAAAGGATTCCGTTAAAGGAATCCAGGGATTCGCCATGCTTTTGTCGATCCCTTTCAGGGGGTAGGGCCACGCAAGAGTCCCTGGGAGCATTTGGGGTGAGCTTGAGTCTGATCCTGGATCATTGCTCCCCCACGATGTTTACCTGTACTGACGATATGGTGGGGCCCAGTCGTCAGTGCTGCCCTGCTGAGGTCAGGTGCAGCTAGTCAGGAACCAATGCCTAAACAAACCACTCATTGTCTGTAATCAATAAAGTTGTGGCCAAAATCACGTCAATAACCTAAAACTAAATTCTGTGTCAATTGTGTCTTTATTTATTGGGAAGCTCCTGGGGATCTTAACACGCAAAATACTTCCTCAAAGTGCTCCACTTACAGAGAGTCTTTAAAGCTGCATTGCCATGGCAGTTTATTCCATTTTCCTGACATTTCTCTGTTGCTGATTTCCACACTATATTTGAGCTTTCACGTGATACAAAAGACAATTGGCAAATGGGTGCTTTTTTTCTGGAAGCAAATAACACTGAAATGAGCACTATATTCCACTATGTTTCTGGAAGCGTCTTTTACTTCATATGAAAGCTCATCTATAATGCCAAAATTAACAGTTAGATAAATGTCCGGGAAATGGAATAAACTGCTGTATGAAGAAGAAAGCCCAGATCTACTGCTTTTAATGCTTGCACCAATAAAGCCCCAAGCAAATGTGCAGGAAAGAGGAATCCTGTGCTAGCCTGGAAAGTACATAGGACGTCCCAATTACTGCAAGCGCTCCCTCAAAATATTTCATGATTGAAAGGCCTGAACTTCCCATGGTTGATTCTAAAAGCAGAGGGGAGAAATGGAAAAAACAGGTGAATGCAAATATTTGCTATAATTTATTCTGCTCTCACTTTTCTAGGTCTCTGAGTAAATATGCCAGAGAATAATTAAAACTGCTTCACATAACTGAAGACAAAGTGACTGCTAATACAACCAGATTCACATATGTTCAAAAAGAAGAAAGTTAGATGTTACTGCACCGGAAGAAAGCTCATCTTGAGAAGTCCTTCAGTAATACTTCAATCAATAAGGACTCAAAAGAGGAAACAAGCAATCCCCCCCCCAACATGCACCAAGTAACAGAGCTGTTTTCTCAGGGAAGCATTTAAAGCTTTCACGGTTCATACAAAAAGCAAGTGGTACTTGGCATACATAGGCTGGTGGCATTTTATCTCCAGTTGCTTGGTACCAGTTGGAGGGTTTCCCCCTCTCACTGTCTGCATTCCCTTCTCCTACTCATATTAATGTTTCCTATAGATTTTTTTAAAAGTCATTCAGCATTTTCTATGGAAAGGTAGTGTAGAATCAGGAAGGGAGGAAGGTTACCCACTGAAGGCATTAAAATTATTTTGACATCACCCTGGTAAGGACACTCTAGGTATCTACTACCATAGGTGTGAGGAGCTGAATCTAACAGGTGGGCTGAATCCTTAGCCAGAGGCGGAGCTAGCTGCTCTGGCACCCAGAGTGGCGCCCATGCTGTGCACCCGGGGGGCGGCAAGCATGGGGGTGGTGCCACCCGCGGTGAGCGTCCCTGGGGGGGTGCCATGGCGAGTGTTGAGCATCGAGCATCCCTGGGGGTGCCGCAGCGAGGGTCCCCGGGGTGCCGTGGCGAGTGGCGGGCATCCCAGGGGGTGCCGCCAGCTATGATGTCATCCCCCCCAGGATGACACCCAGGGTGGCCTGCACCCCCCCGCACCCCCTTCTTACGCCACTGTCCTTACCTTCTCCAAGGGCCACTCAACAGTTGGGTGAGACTGCCCACCTGTCAATCAACTGACACTGCAATGATATCAGGTGCCCTCTGACATCAGGTTTCATTTTTAAGTCAAAGCACAGAGGCAAAGTAAGAGTGTTTTGGAAGGGCAAACAATCTGCTGATCATATATGATATCTGGTATAGGGGAAATGGGTGTGGCTTGACTGAGACAGGCAAAATGGAGACGATTGGCAGGCTTAATATGGACTGTGTGCAAGTATCAGATATGTCAGTTGCTCCATTTTCTCCCTTCATATCGGCAACACAATGCAGACATTTGCATGGAAAACACTTTCTGACCATTGTCAAACCAGTGTCTGAGAAGTTCATTTTAAACAGGAATTAGTTCTGGGACTCAGCTACATTGGTAAAGATAAAGCATTTTATATGCATTATAACACTGTGACATCAGATGGCGCTGTGGAGTCCTGTTTTTTGCCAACAGGATTTCCCTGTGTGAAGTTTACAGCGCGTTTAACTGAATTGCTTCTTTGATGTGTCTAGATCCAGCCCTGTTCCAGCTCAATTAAAAATTCAATCATGTGATCCTTGGCATTCCCGCCCCGCCCCTCCACAGTTTTTGGAATGTTACTAGCTACTCTGATAAAGTATAAAATATACTTAAGATGACTAAGAAAGCATCAAAACATCAAATGTGAAGGAGCATTCCACCAATGAAAGTAGATACTGTGGTGATAGATGGCACCCCATAAAATGTCACCATACATGCAAACATAACAAAACCACCCACACAATACCCTTCAGATTGTCCACAGTTGGGTAATAGGTGATTTTATGTGGGATTCCCACCCTCAACATAAACCTGGGATCCAAATAAAATGGAGGGGGGGGGGAGAGAATGCAGGCTGCCACTCTGATGCGGACAACTCGGTGAGCATGACACAAAAAACATGCACACGTGGGATTCATTGAATTCACTTTGAAATGCCATGTGCACACAGCCATTGTTTTTGCTGTCTGTGTTGTAACTGGGATTTGTGACCTGTATTTTAACCTTTTTAATGATGCTATGCATTGATTTTACTGTACAGTTTGAAGCAGTATATAAATAACAAATGGTAATAATAGTAGTACTTGATTCAGGTAGATAGATAGATATACTTTATTCGGCTATAAGCCCACAAGGTTGATTCAGGTAGGTAGCTGTGTTGGTCGAAATAAATAAATAAATAAATAAATAAATAAATAAATAAATAAATAAATAAATTGTGCATGCACACGAAAGCTTATACCCAGAACAAGCTTAGTTGGTCTTTAAGGTGCTACTGGACAATTTTTTATTTATTTATTTCGAATAGTAGTACTTGTTGGATATGAAAAACACAAACACAAAATCTCTAGCCATTTTTACCACAGGCGGTAAATGCTCACTTTAATTCTTATGTTGCCTTGAGTCTCATCAGTTCCCACACAAGGGATTCAAAGAAACTTAACGTGCGTAGAATTGACCGTCTGCCTATAGATGCCTCTGGTAAATTGACCATCTCCAGAGGCAGGGGGAAAAAAGAAACTGCTAAGAATGCTTCCAGCATGTCTGTTGTGCTGCTGCTGCTGCTGCTGCTACTGCCACAGGTATACACAAGGGTACAGGCGACAAGTGGTAAAAGCCTGAGGCTGGAACACATGCTAAACATCTCATGGGATACTAATCAGCTTGTGTCATCAAGCTGAATGCAACCACGTATAATGCACGGCCTGCCAGTTGCTTGAAAACTTGCCTTTTTATGTTTTGCAGGCAGGCAGCAAAAATAAGTTTCTCATGCCTAGAGGCACCCTCTATGGAGCACCATTTGCCTTGTGGCCTGATCCCACATACAGAGTTCAGGTTGGTCAATGCAGTTGAAATCTGTTGAATTAAGCATACCTAGCTCTGCACAAGACTGTGCATAGTTGTTTAGTTCTGTTTCTGTGACTCCTGGGCTCAAACTGCACCTTATCATACTCCCCGCTCCCACCAAAGCATGGTGAAACTAGCCACTTTTATTTGACAGAAGAAACAGAAGAGGGACTTCAGCTTGAAAGGTGCTCCCTATCCAGTTGGAGAATTGTGCCAATTTCTTGCGGGAACTTGCTCCCTGGGTGTTATTTCCTCCCCACCCCCTCAAGACGTGCACATTAAACAACACCTTCAAGGGCACATAGCAGTCAGAGGGGATTGGGGTAGGTGAAGAACCCTGATCAAAATCAAAGGGATACTGATTGGGGGACCCATGGCTGCTCCCTGCCCTGCCCCCCATTCCTAAATAAAAGTGTTCATTTCAAATGTGCTTTTTAAAAAGTCTGTTTATTGTAACATGCAGTCTGGCCCCTGTTTAGGAGAACTAGTCTTCCTTTCTCACCCTGATGTGTTTCTTTTGCTTAAAGATTTTTGCTTCGCAATGCCCCCAATTTTTGGAAATCAGGTTACAAAGAGAGATTAATACTTGGAGATGATCTTTGACTTTGGTTTTAGAGAGCTTAGGAGGAATAAATCTTTGTCATTAATAAAGAAAACAAAAGATTAAAGGTAAGCTGATTAGTGCTCTTGTGCTAGAGATGTACATTTGTTTCCACTAAATTCTTAAAAGAGCACTGTAAAAAACACACACACACACACAACAACCTCACCCAGGGCTGAAAGATGCTTATATTATGTGGAGATTGTAGTGTTTTTGTCTTTTCCTTAGTAGAGGATGTTGGGTAATTATCTCTGTGGAGAAACAGGAGGGATATAGAGATTCAAATCATAATTCTGATAGTGTCATAACCCTGGGCGTTGCTTTTCAAAACAGAGGACTGCATCCAGAAAGCACAGGAGCAAAAGAAAATATGTCACCCTCCAATGGCATGCTGCTCCTCCAACTACTCTTGGGTTACCCTGTCTACAAATTTAGTACTGATATGGGTCACGTCTCCAGGGAAACATATGAACACATTTGATTGGATCACTTATACTGTTTCATTTTCCCCAGAATGATTGAGGCCTTGATGTGAGGATAGTGCCCAGCTGCATTGGGGTTAGTGTAGATGGTGGTGGCTCTTACCAACCCCAGGCCCTATTTTTATTTTTATTTTTTTAATTACTGAAGGCATTCTGACATCACACTAAGGATGGAAGAGTAATTCAACTTACTTTGCATTTTAACAAGAAACTACCTAATTCACACTTCTCAAATCAACAAGTAAACCAAAACACAGCTGTCCTCCAGAAATTGGGACACAGTTCCACAACCGAGCAAAGCATACAAAAATGCAATATATTAGGGGAAATGGCTTGCAAAAATAAATAAATGTGTACACTGCATAAAAGTGCATAGAAACAGGTGCTTATTAGGAGGAACGCACACCAAAATGTCACAATTATTATTTTTAAATGAAATTAATGTGGAAATGTGGAGAACTCAATTTAAGATTGAAAACAATTGAGAAATTTAGAAAACCCAAATTATCTGCCCATCACAACACCAGACACAGTTGACACTCTGGGACCACAGCATTTGCCCAGCCGTGAACTGTGCATGCAAACAGGAAAGGAACAAGCAGACAGACTTGGAATGATTTAGGTAGACAAGCAAGAAGAAACAAAAGAATAGAAAGCCATTTTAATACCCGGCTGAGGAGTTATAAGTAAGAGCTCCTGATCAGTTTGCCAGCAGGCATTTCATGCTTCCTTTTTTATACGGGCTTTGGGGAGTTTAGAATCCAAAAACAGATGGAAGCGGGGGGGGGGGGGGCTTGGATTTATTTCTTTATACTACCCTTCAATTTTATTCCCAGGGTGGTTTACAAAAAAAGAACAAAACAATTAAAATGGAAGAATATAACTGTCTAAAAGCCACAAAATCATAACAGCAGCATAAAACTGTCGACATCTGAAAAGCTTGGGAAGATAGGGCTGGAGCAGAAGTGACAATAAGATAGGTCCCAGGTGAACTTTCTGGGGGTGGTCCTCTCTCCCTGGAAGCTTCCTGCCTCACCTCAGGTGATGAGAGGAACAGATAAGACACATACAAAAATTCTGAATTTTGGGGACTGAGCTACAGTATTACTTATTGGCCCTCATGCTGCCCATTACAGTAGTCAGACACAGAGCATTTCCATTGCTTCACCTGAATTGGATTAAAAGCAGAAATAGAGTTTGGTGTCATTCCCATATTGATTATGACACTTCACCTCTATCCTTCAGATGACCAGACTCATTAGTTTCATGCAAGGATGGCATTGACACAACAGAATCCCGTGGAAGCCTGTAACGTAAGTACCAAGGAGCGAATCAATAGTAACCCCCAAAACCACTTTCTGGAATCAGTTGTCCAGGTAGGAACTGAACCATCAAACACACTTCAGCACCCATTCTGGTTGAATATTCCAGAAGGATACCATGATTAATGGCATCAATCTGAGAGGTCTAGGCAGTGCTGTTTTTCTAGAAGAAGAGGTGCCAGAACTCACCATAAACACCTCCCTTGTTCTCTTCGAATGGCAATGATGCCCACCTGAAAGGTGCCAGAAGTGAGTTCCGGCAAGTTCCAGCTGAAAAAATGCCTGTGTCTAGGAGAATCAACAGGGCCACATTTCAGCTATCTTTTCCAGACAGATGTGATCAGGCTGACCCAAGCAGTCTCAATGCCAAGACCATGGCCTGGTTTTCCAAGGCAAAGTGGGGCTGACCAGTAGAGCTATTCCTGACATAACCTCAATGCTATAATCATATGATACATGCACTACAAAGAATAAATTCTATTGATCTCAGTGGACTTACTTCTGAATAAGTGTTCATAGGATGTTTTTTTCAAATTTCACCCATTCATATTCATCTCCACTGTAGAACTCTCAACACACACACACACACACACACACACACACACACACACACACACACATACACACACCGTCTTTCTCACAAATTGAGGTGTGTTTATCAAACTATAAGCTAATGTCCATAGCTCACCACAGGTTCTCTAAGCTTGCATTTATGTAAGAAGAGAGTCAAGCAAAATGGGTTAAGCTTTCATAGGCTCAGCTTAATTTAGGGTTGCCATATTCCCAAAAGTGAAAATCCAGACAAAGTTGTTGGCTGTTTTTTTTGCTCTGTATCAGGGATGGTGAACCACTGACCTCATGAAACGGATACACACACACCATTTTGTCAGTAGCAACACTGTTGGGGGTGGGAGTGGGAAGGATATAGAGGGCCAGCAGGGATAAAACAGGGATAGAACAATTTTCATTTCCATCATGGTATTGGGCTGACAGATTCCAACCTATGCCCAGTCCAGTGCCACAATGGGAATGTAAATTGTTCACTCATCAGAATAATCATGGAATCCTGCCATAGGGGGAGGTTTGTTTTTTCTTTCTTTCCTAATCCCTTCCTCCTATGAAAAAAGCCATCTCAGAGCTGCCATTGGCACAACCAACAGCTTCATTCCCAAGACAAATAGGTGGTAGTGATGGATTGTCACTGGGACAATCAGATGGGGTAGAATTAACTCCTTCCTCTTTGTACTAGGGCCCTGATCTGGATTAGGCCTCTGTAGTTGATTTTTTAAGAACCATGCAAATGCAAATTTAAAGTGTCATTTAGCCCTTAATACTATAGCTTATAGTGTTGTTTTTTTTTTAAAAAAAATGCACATGATTTTTAAAATAAAACAAACAATAGGCCTTTTGCAATTCTTGTAACAACAATTTTACCCAAGGGCATGGGAATTCTGAAAATAAAGTCTGAACAATGACTGTTGCAAAAATCTTGATCATCCTTTGAACTCCTACAAAGGAGTCAACAGCAAAGGAAGGAGAGGTTTACAGCTAATGGGTCTTGCTAATCTACAAAATATGAAATTGGTGCTTGATTAGGGTCACTTCATTGTGTGTCATTTTCCCCCCTGTTCTCTGATGACCCATATCTTCCCTCAGACCTACCACAGAATTACTGTTCATCAGCTGTCTCTCTGCAGTGGATGCATTGGACTTGTGACTTATTAAAACACACATGCATTAATGGAGACCCACTATGTAAACCTGCCGAGCTACAATTACCATACAGTACAATTAGGCTCCAATTTAATTCATTTAGATCTCCGATCCTGCACACCAAGCATTTTTGAAATTTAATTGGCATGAAAGGCAGGGTAAACTATGCACAACAAATTGAGTGTGAAACAATGTTAATTTAGATAATGCCTATTCTGTAAAACTGCATCCTCAGCAATATTTAAAGACGCACCATGGAAAGGAGCCGCTGGCTTCCTTTTCTGTAATTGCAGTGACTTTATGCTGCGTCGTAGTTGCATTTTCATGTGGGCTTAGGTTAACAACCAGCTTCTTGCTTGTTTTTTATTTGCAATGCCAGTGAAAACGTGATTTAATATTATATATAAGATGTCTACAATTCTATGATTTTATGATGATTCTAAGACAAAAGATTATGAAGCACCCATGTCTAGAAACAGTGCACTTTTGACTTAGCAGTCTTCCTTAAACTATGACTCCTGCAATGGTGAAAAAAACCTAAATCAGCAAATGACTTCCATGCCTTGTGGACCCTGGAAAATTGACTTTGATGCCAATTCGACGTCTGGTGCTTTCACCCACAAAAGATAATGGAGTTGGTGCCAACTGTAACAATTTACACAAAAAATAATCAAACAATTCTAAGCTCAAAGGCTGAAATCTTGTACACACTTATTTAGGCTTATGTGAAAAGACATCAAATGCTGCGATTTTATCTCACCAGAGCAAAGCAAAGCAAAGCAAAGCAAAGCCACCCCTCAGTTGTTGTTTATGAGTTTCATCCTCAACTGACTTCTGAGTTCTAGTAATGACCCATTATGTGGGGGGTTGCCGCCATTTTTGGTGCACAGGCACATTTGCAGTCTAGAAAAACTGTCTTGAGGACCCCACAACCTATTTCAGGCATGGCCAACAGGTAGATTGTGATCTACCGGTAGATCACTGGACGTCTGCGAAAGGGGAGTAGATCACTGCCTGTTTTAAACTCTTTGAGTAGATCGCAGTCTCTTGGGAGTTGGCCACCCCTGACCTATATTCTTGGCTACAATAGAATACTTCAGCAGGGCAAGGGGACCCTATGGATGCCAGCAAAAGCCTATTTTGGAACTACATTTGCGTCTCCTCTTTATTTTAACATTAGTCTCTCTCATAATAGTTTAACTGTTACGTCCCTTTCCTCTGTATTTTTTTTTAAAGATACTAAAATATTTGAACCAACCAATGCCCAAACAAATATACAGCCATTAAAAAATAACCCACAAAACTTTCACTAGAGCTTCAGAAAGTAAAGATCCTTGAGTTGCCAGTTGACAAACAGCTGTATAGAAAAATCCTCAACCTGTTTTGTAGAAGCAATATTTCTATTGACACTGAGCAGAGTACTAACAGAAGCGAAGCAAGTAATGAATTGAGACAGGCCTATGGCCCGTTGTTTATTTTAACAGGCAAGCTGCACACATTTGGAGGTAACCTTCCTGAAGGAAGCCTTGAGCTCAAGCTGGCTCTAATTACACAGCTGGAAGAGTTGCTGCATTAAATACCCTAGTGTACTTTTTTGTGTATTTCTGGCTGAGCATGTTTCATACAGAACCCAACGTATACTGAAAAACCTGAGGTCTTCTCATGTTTGTTTGGAGCAATTATACTGCAATGCAATGTACATCATTTGAAGGGAACTGGGGGCACTGCTTCAGTGAGAAAGAATCTTGGTGCATATATTGGGTTGGATCCAGACTTGCTGTTCTGTCGGCAAGTCTGTTCTTCTATATAGGTGAAATAGGCTTTGAACCAATGGAGGAACTTGCTGGAGGAAAGGGATGGCAATTTTCACATATTTTTCCAGCATAGTCACCCACACTGTTCTGCAAGGTCCCTCAATCCTCTGGAGAAGATTTTAGGGGAGTGTGGGGAGCTGCACAGGGGGTGAGCAAAAATGGCCTCCCACCTCCTTCTCCAAGCAAAGTGTATCCTTGGGAGATATCTGGGTCCAATTTCTCATCTCAAGTGTAGCTTTACACATAATTATGTTGCATATATATATATATATATATATATATATATATATATATATATATGCATGCTCATCATTATGGCACAAACGGAGATTGTGGCAGGGCCATCTTTAGCATATGCACTGCCGGGGTGTAAAGATCCACCCAGTGCCCCCAAATTTAGTTTAGCATTTTTTGGGAGGGGGGAAGCCAACATTTTTGACCTTTTTTCGGGGAGGAAAATCGCTCACCTGTAACAATGACGCAGCGGAAATAACTGCTTTTGTTTCCTGACTTGTCGGGAATATTTGACACTACGGAGTAACAGAATGACAGAAGAGGGGGGCAGGAACTTTTGCTCCATTGCTTTTCACTGCCACCGATTCAGAGGGACCGGTATACAGTAGGTATACATTTGGCGCCCACCAGAATTTGGCGCCCAGGTGCCCCACACCCCTTGCACCCCTGGGTAAAGACGGCCCTGGATAGTGGTCTCCCAAGATTGCCCCCAAGATGGAGGGGGTCCTGTGCGTGGCATGTGGCACTTTTATGTGATATTAACCAGGATGGAGGTTGTTTAGAAAGTGGATTTTGAAAAGTAACATTAGCGTTACCCCCACAAGCAGCACGATTCACATTAACTTTTTTTTCCCATCTGATCTTTAGTGTTCCAGTAGCCTAATCTCCAACCTAGTTAAGCAGAGACCAATATCAGGATAAGGTTCCTTGCTTGAAACGAAATATCCCTATACATGCAGATAACATTTTCCTTAATAGAAAAATAAAACAAAAACCCAAAGTTTAGAATCACTCCCTCTAACAGTGAACTCAGATAATAAATGTTGACAGGAGTAGAGCCAAGATGCAGCCACTGGGAAGCAATAAAGAAGTATCAGGATGTTCAGGGGAACCACAAGCTCACATACAAAAACCCATTACTACTGCTGCTACTACCACCACCATCATTGAATTTATATTCCACCTTTCCTCCAAGGAGCTTGAGGTAGTGTACATAGCACTCCCCCCCCCCCAATATTTCTTTTCTTACAACAACCCTATGAGATAGATTAGGCTGAGAGGTGAAGATGTGAAGATGACTGGTGGTCATGCTCAGAACCCATGAAATGTTGAGTGATCATTGAGAAGGGAGTAAGAAAAAACAGGAGAGGGAAAGAACAGGAGACATTCGTCCAGGATGCCTGGGAAGCAAAACAGGAGCACACCATATAGTGCAACGTTTTGTTGTAGATTCTATTGTTCTCCTAATTCCATTTCAGTGCAAGAGAATGATAAGCCATAGTGTTGGGACTCTTATTATGGCAGCAGGGGAAGGTGCACTTGCATACTAGAAGAGCTGAGGCAGAGAGTAGGTGAGATGGAGTTGAGTTTCCACTCTCTGCACTGTAGGATGAAAATACAGAACTGGATCTGGGAACTTGCCATTCCAAAAATATTGTTAGGAGATCAATTCATATGAATATTTCATTCACACACTAATTACAATCTTAATCCCACTTACCTGGAAGTAAACCCTACCGAGTTCAGCAGGACTTGCTTCTTAGATATGCATAAGCTTCCATGGGCATGGAGTGCATTTGTGACTAGACCATGAAATGTGATATTTAATTATTATTATTTGAAAGGCCTGGAAGGAGGAGTTGACCTTACAAACTTTGGTCATCTTGTGACTGTAGCAGGGCTGGATCCAGGCTTGGGCAGACTTTTTGCTCTTCTGGGCCCCTTCCTTGGACTCATTGGATTCTTGCAGACTTTTGTAGTGATGGGCAGAAACAGAGCTCCAGCAGTGTTGGGCTGCTGGGTCTAGCTGCCATTTTAATTTGCCACACCATAGTTTCACACCATAGTTGAATCATTCCACTATGGTTCACACCATAGTTGAATCATTCTAACTGAGGCATTATGGGAAATTAAAAAGGTAGTTTGAATATTAATGTTAAATATGGCTTTAAGGCATCAGTAGTGTGTTTTGCCAGGACAGTGACGTGTTGATGGATTATTTTTTTAAAGAAAACTACAGATGGGTACCTCTTCACCCTGGTGACTATTTTAGAAGACTATGGGGGTATGGGTGGATATGATTTGGCTACAATTGGGGAGAGTTGTGGTTTCATTAAGGCCCCACACCGCTTTAAACCATTTCATTGATTCAAAATGTTAATATGTGTCTTTCTTTCAAGTTCAAAGTAGATTTCTGATTTAAAAAAAACATACCCTGTCATGTAAGCAGTCAGGGTGGGGCAAAACAAAAGTTGTTGAACTCAAACTCCCATCATTATTGATCATTGCCCATGCTTCTCAGGTCTGATGAGAGTTGGGGTTCAACAATGATCTGGAAGGCACCATGTTGGCCTGGTGTAATGGAGAACATGGTAGTAACTGAGTTTAAGACGGCAACCATACTTGCAGAGATTACATCATGACAAAACTGAGTGCGTATTCCTTTAAATTGTTCCTTTATATAAGGAATTAATTTGATACAAGTTTTAAAATATTCTTCTAAATCACGTGTTGTGCATTTTACAACTATTTTGAGCATTATTCAAGATTATTATTCTTTTGCAGTGAATGTACTTTAGCCCTTTGTACAAATATGCATTCAATATTTTTATTCAAGTTCTGATATATTTCCTTGACAGGAACAGACTGTAATTTTTAGAGGAATGGCAATATCTCAAAGAAAAAGGGAAAAGCTCCCTTTCTTTTTTTGAGGTTGTAAATCAATAAATCTAGTCACAGCACCTTGCAAGCCACCAAGGCAACTCAGCCTATAAATCAATTAAACCAATTTACTGCCATCACTAACATTTAAAGAATGAAAAAAAAACTTGGGCTCTCCCACCCAAAATCACTTTATGCATAGGTAGTAGCAAGTTTATGGATCACAGTCTGAAAAACTGTTCTCCCATCCCTATCACCTGAACCTATCCGCAACCTTACAAGTTGTGACAGTTTGCTACGCGGCAGGCGAAACCCAAATGGCAACAGCCAATCAGCCAAGTGGGGAAAATTCCTGACGTGCCCCTGTCCCAACGACAGACGACACACGATGGCATGGCAAGGTCAAGCGCACAAGCCCTAAAAGTAGGGAGAGGTGGGTGGGTGTTCCAATGCACACACTCAAAGAGGAAGCTCTGGGTCACGTGCATGGGTATATATAGGTCCCTTGATCTGTTTAGTTTGTGTCCCATTGGCCTAATTGAACCCTGCATTGAGGGACCTACCGATTGGGTGTTGTGGCTGTCAATCATACACACCCACAACACAGGGTTTGGTTGACAGGTCTCACTGCAATACATGCCCTCTTTAAGGGAGGACCCGATTTTTCACAACATTGCTACATTACCAGGTAATCATTTGCTTCTATTCTTCCAATGTATGTATAACCTGATCTCTAAATGTAACTTTAACAAAATCTGTAACCTTATAAAGAAAGTGTTAAACAAACTCCTTCTGTCTTCCTACTGCTCTTGCTGTTGGTCCAAGGTACCAAAGAGATGAGTCAGAAATCATAGTCAGGGAATAAGAAGAAGTTGAGAGTTAGAATCAATGGATCTCTAAGTGAGCTAAATCTATGCCAGCAGTAGATTTTGATGGAATAGTGACCATAAATCCCTTCAGGGAGGGGATTTAGGGTAGAAATTCTAATGAATGCTGAGCTGTGCTGGTGTTAAGGCACCACTATCATAATGCAGAATAATTAGAGTAATCAAGATGCAGTCCCTGACTTAATTAAGCTCCAGAGCACTGTGTGAGGAGTAATAAATTTATACCAAAATAAAAGTGGAAAGGATTTAGTGCTAGACTGAATTGCATATTGATTCAGAGGATAGTAAAAATTATGTATATGGACAAATCAGTAATTAATGAACTGACTGTAAATCATCTAAAAAGGGGCCTTATTTTAAATATATTTAGGTGCACATGTGTGTTTTGCAGACATGCTGACGAGGGCATGGTTTATTTCATAATGTGATAAAGATTTGCTTTGTGACAATATCCTACATTCCATGAATCACGACATCCACACATGGATTCTGGTAATTTCAGATCAATTTCATGAAAGTCAGTGGTAAGTGAAAGGATGGTTTCCACCAACTCCTTTCTCCATATTGTGCACCATTCCCAAGCCCAGCCATAACCTCCAGTAGTAGGAGGAGACGAAAAAGTTCTCCTCCATGAATATGGGCCTTATCATACTCATGGAAGGAAAGGATAATACAGGGATAATGCTGTGATCTGGGTAAATGACCTGTGTGACAACTGTAATATTTTTGTGTGTGAATGAATACATTGAGCTGGAAGGGACCCAAAGGATCCTCTAATCCAACTCCTGCAATTCAGGAACATTGTTCATCTCACACATGCAGATGTTCTTGAGATCACATCGCACTATTGTAGTATCAGAACTGCGCAAACATTTAGCCATTTAAATTACGAGCGGAAGAAAAACATCCACATATTGGAAAAGAATGAGGTACAAAAATGGGTTCTTGTACGCTAATACAATTGGAAAATGTTGCTCACTTCTCCTACCTGGACAGTTATCTTTCCACAAGGGCCGACATTGATGCCAAAATCCCGCATTGCCTGAGCTCTGCAAGTGTAGCTTTCTCCCAATTGAAGTGTTTGAGGACCGGGACATTTGCAGGGAAACCAAAATGCTTGTTTACAAAGCTATTGTACTACCAACTATACTATATGCTTGTGAAACATGGACCACTTATAAACGCCATCTCCAACTCCTCGAAAGATTCCATCAACGGTGTCTCTGAAAATTTTTACACATCACTTGGGAAGACAGGCAAACTAATGCCAGTGTACTGGAAGAAGCTAAGAGGAAAACATGCTTAGCAAACCCTAACCATGATCAACTCCCACCTGGAAACCTATGTCCCCAATGTGTTCATGGAAGATGATCTTACTTGGCTACAAGCGATTGCCAGAGAAGAAGAAAACAAGATCCTAGCAGGTAATTAGGTACAAATTGGGAATAAATTGGGAATGAAAACATCCTACAGAATACTTGTAGCCATGGTGCCAAATTACTTATGCCTTTCGTGGATAAACTTGAGTTAGTGGATCTTAAGTCTGCTCAATATTTTGGATACTACTCCGCTTTGATGGAACTATTTTTAAAATTAGTGTTCTGAACAATTGTATACACTTCTGTTTCCTCTCGCTCTATGTTCTGCCAAGGCCAGGTGGTTTTTTCCAAGGGCAGAGGTTCTTTTAAGGATTTGAGAGCAATAAACACCCTTATTGGGTGAGGATCACAAGCTTTATCAATGCACAGCGAGAATAAACTGAAATACTTCACACAATTTGAATCAAAGCTCAAGCAGACACCTAAAGCATATTGCTGCATAGTTAGGTACAACTAAAAGAAACACTCCAAATATCATCGCTCATGCCCCTTCTGGTGGGGAAATCTGTAAACACAAAAGCAGGCAGAACCCTGTCATAGCTGGAACTGGACAATGTGACATTCTGCTATTTTCTACTGAATAAATGATAATTATGCAGATCCATGTTAACTCCTAAAAGCATGGGTTATAGTTGTGTGTCGAGGTCCCCCAAAACCACCCCTCAAATAACTCACACATCAGACAGAATTTTGTTTTGGTTTTTGGCATGATTTTGGCCACAACTTTATTAAAATACAAATAATGTGAGTGGTTGCTTAGGCATTGGTTAAGACTATCTGTGCCACAGAGGACAGAACTGACGACCGTCAGTAAGGGGAAAACAATCTGGGGAGATAAAGGGAGCTGGATGATCTGACCCTCCTCTCTCCCCACAGGCTCCCAGGGCTCTTGCACGGCCCTGGCCCCCGACCGGGGGTTCGGACAAAAGCATATCAAATCCCTGGATTCCTTTAACGGAATTCCCCGTACACCAGCATCAATAGGAGGGGCAGACACAGTCAATCATAACCCCTCCTCCAACCAACATAATAACCAATGCCTAACCACCAGCCTTACAAGTTGTGACTATTTGCTATGCAGTAGGCGAAAACCAGGTGGCACCAGCCAATCAGCCACATGGAAAAATTCCTACCAGGCCCCTGCTCCAACAGCAGACGACTCCATGACAGGCATAGCAAGGTCAACACAGAGGCCTAAAATATAGGGAGGGAGGGAGGGTGCTCCGAAGCACGCAGCCAAGAGGGAGATCACGTTGCCTACCAACCCTTATATATACGCTGGACTGTCCATCAACAATTTGCAACATACAAATCTCCCCAACAATACCCTGGGTCCAATCACAGCCGTGGCCATCTAAACGTTCCCGCCCAGCACCAGAGGAGTGACTTGCTGGCCCCCACCACAACACGTGCTCTCCATGAAGGAGAACACGCTTTATAAAGCAATGCTAGGTCCAGGCCTGTTAGGACTTATTTTGTGGCACCAAGGGGAATCACACTATCTCCTTGTGATAACAATTCTCTTCCACAGTGCGATACTACCGTCTATTCTCACAAATTCATTCTCAGTGATTCTAGCAATTTAACTGAACTCCCATAAATGTTCACATCCAGCTTATGTGGAAACAGTGTTTAGTTTAACATGATGAAACTTCTGTCCTACTGTCACATTCAACAGTCTTCTCCATTTCTAACCACTGGGGTAAGTTGTTTGCAATGCCAGACCTCTGGTGTGTTCCAGTTTTGCCTGAACTCCTTAGCTGTTGGGTGGGATGCCAATCACATTTCTGAAGCATTTTCCTTTCCTTGGAGGCACCCCTACAGGTGATGGAGCATACACAAATTCACTCAAAGGTGCTTGGGCCCTGATCCATCTCCTACTCTGACCCCTTGGATTACTAGTTGCATACTTGGGCCAATTGCAATTGGAGGAATATTGTATTTCACTAACATAAATTCTGGTGCATGGCCTGCAGTTATCGAATCGGGTTGCCTTTTAATTGCCAACATTAATCTGAAAAAATAAAGATGTCATGTCAGGCAGGAAAAGCGCATTCATCTCCTGGAGACTCTGAGTGCTTTCTGGCGATCATCTGCTGTGCCTGGCTGGGCTGTCGCTCTGTTAAACAGTGCGTGAAGCTGGCTAGACATCTGAACAAGGTGATCTTCAGAGAGTGCTCTCATTTGGTAGCCAGTCACAACCATTTAGCTCACTTTCTGTCGTGTAGCCTCTTACATTCATTTTTCCAGAGCTCAGCACTTTTGTGGCAGTTTTTTGAGGGGACAGGAGAATTCAACGCAATAATTGAAGTGGATCAAACAAATGCATTTCACAGGAGGCACCCACCATGTGGAAAAATGAAGGCAGAAGTGTATTTGTTTGCATTCTGGTTTCAAACGGGAAAGATGTTTGAATCACTTTTTAGGGGCATAGGTTGGCTGCTGCAATCTTGCACAAGAAATGAGATGTCCCATTTTTTCCAGGACACTTGACAGGTATAATAGGAGTCAACTCCTTGGAGCTGTGGTCCCTTCAGCTCCCCCAATAAAATATTTGAGGCAGGCCGCCCCCTTTTTTTTATAAGCATTGCTATTCGAATGTTGTGCATATGCCGCATCATGTGATTGATTATGTGGGGCGAGTTTACCTGCCCCCCCATATTGGTACCCCTGGCAGGTATGGTGGGCATGGTGGGCCCCTTTCCAGGGTGTGGGCCTTGGCTGATGTCCCATAATGCTTTTCTCTGATTCCAGCTCTGATCACAAGTATAACTTCTCATTCCCCCATCAAGAAAAGTTATTCATTGTTCTAGCACACATTGTGTCAGCTAATAAACTTGTATGTGGAGACAGTTTAGGAGTGGATAGGGGGCAGTTTTAAGCTGACAATCTGGACAAGGTAGGAGCGACGCTGATCAGGAACACTACTAAGGCATTTTTGGAGAGGTGGCTCACCATGTTCTGGATGGGGTTGAAAAGGTATGAAGTTCAGCTGTACACCTGGATCTGTGACTTCCCCTGGATGCCAAGGAGGTGGTTCACCTAATCCCCATTCAGTATTGCTTCCTGTGGAATAGAATGACAGTGGGTTGTGGACGTAATCCGTGATGGAGGCATGTCCGCAACCTGCAGCGTTCACATCCTGAAGTGCCACGTCTGCGCGATTTGGTGCTTCTGCACATGCATGAAGCGCAATTTAGCCCTTCTGCGCATGCACGAGTGGCGAAACCAGGAAGTAACCCGTTCCAGTACTTCCGGGTTTCCCACGGTCTGCAACCCGAAAACACGTAACCTGAAGCGGCAGTAACATGAGGTATGACTATAGCTCCACAGTGGATCTTGCCATGCAGAAGGCCCTGGCTTGAACCTTTAGTGTATTAAGAGAGAAGGGTCTTAGAGAGTAGGGCTAACATGTTAAAATCATTTCAGGAACCAGAGCTTGGAAAGTTTAGCATTTTATGCTCTGTACACACCATACCTTTAAAGAACACCCACCCAAATAATCATGGGAGCTTTGTGTTCAACAACCCCCAGGTTAGTGAAGGATATGCTTTGAAAGTGCTTATTGGAATGATATGGCCCACTTGCCATGCTGTTTCTGCCATTCTGATAGGTAAAGACAGACAAGGAGCTGTGAAAATTATCTACAAATTTGGAAATTCTCTGCTTGCAACTTCCTACTCCTTGGATCTGGCTATCCTATTTCACTTTAAGGGTTGAAATAATTCCCAATATGTGCTTTGGGAGTAATTCTTTAGCCTAATGCTGCTATTTTTTTCTCTTAAAAAAACAAGAATATGTTCATTATAAGGTAGAGCAGAAATAAAATTAATAATTCACTAAATAAGTTGTGAATCGAAGGAAGCATCTATAAAGCATACAGAACGACAATACACATTTAAAAAGATTCTTCTGCTATTCTGTGCATCCATACGTTGTTAAAACATACAGTGCCCTTCAAGTTCATGCCTCTGATTGTTATTTCATAGCTGCACCTCCAGTTTGTCCTTGCATCCTCAACGGATCCCAGTTGTATAACATCCCTTGGGTTCCTGACAGTGGGATTTTTGTACCTTCTGTTCAGCCTCTGTAATTATACCGATAGGTATCAAGCCATTTTCATAAATGTCATTATAATAAACAGACTGTGTGTCACATGCTTTAAAATCCAATAAGCTGATTATTATGGTGTTATTTTAACCTTCCATTAATTAAAAGGAGCTCCAGTTAAAGAAGCGGGGAGAGAAAGCAAACTTTGGCATTGTTGTTATAGCTCCCTTTGCAAGAGAAAGGACACAGGTTATGAGGAAAGAAAAAAGTTCTATGTCATTTACTCGAAGCTTAATTACTACTATCAGATAGGTTAGTTGAGCTAGGCAAGGTATCCATAGGCAGCTCTTGGAACATTTATGAAGAAGTGTACCTGACACTGTTTTCATATCCAGAAGAAATGGGTCTCTCTGCTTTCCCTATCATTATGAGATTTATTCAACCATCTTATTGAGCTGTGTGTGATCAGGTTACCTTGAGAACTGCCTAATCTCATATATCCCTGCCCAGCTTCTGCACTCCTCAAATGGGACACCACTTAGATCAGCGTTTTTCAACCGGTGTGCCGCGGCACAGTAGTGTGCCGCAAGACACCGGCTGCTGTGCCGCGGGAAGACACCGGCTGCTGTGCCGCCCTGGGCCGCTTCCGCTTCCGGGTCGGTCCGGGCTGGCGTCGCCTCGGCTCCGCTTCCCGCTCGCCGACCTCCGCCTTCGCCGGGGCTGCCGGGCGCTTCACCCGCTGCCTCTGCTGCCCCGGTCGCGGTCGGGGATGGGCGGGAGGTGCCGGTGCCACCGGGCTCGCTCGGGGCTGGGTGGAGGTGCTGCCGGGGGGCTGGGCGCGGGAGGCGGAGGGGGGGCGGGCACCTGGCCCGCCGCGGTCGCCGATCTCCCGCTCCGTTTTCGCCCGCCTGGGTCCTTCCCCTCCCTCCCGCCAGGGCGCGCGGACCCCCGCCCCCCGGGGCAGGGGGGTCGGGGTGCATGTGGTGGTGGTGTGCCGCGAGATTTTTTCCATGGGACAGGTGTGCCGTTGCCCCGAGGAGGTTGAGAAACACTGACTTAGATGACCTTATTTATTTGATTTTTTTTATTTATAGACCACCTTTATCTTCCAAGGATCTCAAGGTGGTGTGCATGGTTCTCCTCCTCCCCATTTCATCCTCACAACGACCCTCCGAGGTTGCTCCAGAGGGGCATTTAGCATCCCCTAGAAACCAGGCTTTTAGTGTGCAGCTTCAGCAATCTGGAATCAGTTATTAGCGCTGCCAAAGACAGAGCCAACTGATATTTAAGAGGTGGGAGTGGACCTGAGTGAAGACTGCCACACTCAGGTCCGCTCCCAGGCCCCGCCCCCAGGCCCGCACAGAGAGGCCAGGATTCAAACCAATAATAATAATAATAATAATAATAATAATAATAATAATAATAATAATTTATTTATACCCCGCCCTTCCAGGTCCCAAAACCGGGCTCAGGGCGGCTAACAACAAATACAAAACAATGATTAAAAACAACTTAAAAACAGCTAAAAACAGCATAAAAAACAAACATCAGTGGGATCACCAGGGCTAACTGGCCAAGTTAGTCTTGCTAGGCCAGTAGGGAGACCAGGGAATAATTTTAATATGGGAACCCAGAGGGTTTCTTCAGAAAAAAAGGGAAGGGGAAAAAGGAATAGGGGATCAGGCTAGATTGAAGGCCAGGAGGAATAACTCTGTTTTACAGGCCCTGCGGAAGGAGGTCAGGTCCCGCAGGACCCTAATCTCATGGGACAGAGCATTCCACCAGGTCGGAGCCAACACTGAAAAAGCCCTGGCCCTTGTGGGGTTTGTCGGGAACCCCATAATGTTCCACGGTGGGCCCAGGAGGGCACAACGGCCGCCTGCGCCATGGCTGTTGCTCCGAGGCATATTTTCACTAGATCCTCTACCCCAGGGGTGGCCAACTCCCTAGAGACTGCGATCTACTCACAGATTTAAAAACTGGCAGTGATCTACCCCCTTTTGGGGGGCTCAGGTCAAAGTTGTTGAGTTTTTTCAGGGAGAAGGTAAAATGTTGAGCTTTTTTTAGGGAAGCCACAGTTGTTCAGCTTCTTTAGGGGGAGCCAATGATCTACCAGTGATCTACCGCAGACATCCAGTGATCTACTGGTAGATCACGATCTACCTGTTGGACATGCCTGCTCTACCCCATCTTACAGAATGCTTTCCACAGTGAGGTCTGCCCTGGGCCAGTTCTGTCAGCTTTTCTGCAGCAGGCAAATACTTTCCATTTCTCTCAGGTATTTGGTGATGATGGCGGTGATGATGATGATTTACAGGTGAGTTCTGGGTTTCACTAATTATTTTTTAAGGAATTTATGTTTGGCTGCTTATATAGCATTATTTACTGTAAAATGCTTTTCTTTTGTATTGTACTGATGTAAACTTTCTTATTTTTTTTAAATAAGGCAAGTAATAAATGAATTATATTTTGTTACTGCTATTATTATTAGAGGGTCTGGAATCCGACACAGCTTGGGGCTATGTATTAATGGCACAAACACATAGCAAGAACCTATATCATGGGCTTTTCTTGTGGAATCTGGCTAGTTCTGTGGACAGCGAAACCTGGCCTAAGGCATCCAATGCAATTATATATTGTGCTTGTGTAAGGTGGAAAGGGCCTGATACATTTATGTATCTTCTAAAATTTGCTTGAAGAACCTTCAAAGGCAACCACAGCTCAAGTCAAGAGCCACAGGAGCAGGGTGGGGGGATACACCGACAGATTGTCTGCTGAAACACTTTGGAAACTCTGAATCGGAGAAGGCAAAATATGTAAATTGGCAGTCCCATTCCTAATGCCCATGTCAGCCTCCAGAAGTGTTTAGCTGCATAAAGAGCATGATGCTGTCAGCAGGGGGCTTTTCAAAAAGAATACTAGAGCAGAAAACAGTATTACACATGCTTTGGATACATTAAACATTGTTCCCCTTAATTTTCTTTCTTTCTTTCTTTCTTTCTTTCTTTCTTTCTTTCTTTCTTTCTTTCTTTCTGTCTATCTGTCTGTCTGTAAAACAGGATAGGATAGTTCATGTGAAATCATTCTCTTCTCCACCAATACTGATTTTTTAAAACATATTTTCATATAATCTTTTAAATCAGGATTTTATCCCCCCACCCTTCCTGCTTGTGCTCTTGATTTTACAAACTTATTCTTTGTGTAATTTATGCAAATGAATGTCAATTAACAGGATGTTGGCAAACTCTTCACTCCACTTATTTGCATGTACTTATTAATCACATAACTGATTACTTTAAAATCATATGGTGTTTTTACTCCTTTATTGGCTGCCTGAATCCTCTTGAAAAGGAGAAGTATGAGGGACTGTTAAGAAAACAGTATCCTTCAGGAACCAATCAGTTGCTTGATTATTTGAACATTTTACAATCAGATAATGCATTTAGGACAACATATAGAACAAGAATTCTGCTTTCCATATTAGAATGTGAGAAAAAAAGGGGCTACTGTGTTTTTTTCATAAGCAAGACACACCTGCTTACAAGTTGTTGCTACAGTCTCCTATCTCCAACAACTCCTCCCAAGGACCCCTCTTCTCAAGAGATCTGTTTAAGACCACTACATCAGAATTTGGATCACAAATCTGTAGATGGACTGTCCTGCAGGTTCCATCTTTTCCCTCATACTATTTGACATCTATATGATGCCACTGGGATATGTCATCAGAAACTCTAAAGTGCCATTAAATATGTGAATGACACCCAGCTTTCTCTCTCTTTCAAGTGAACCAGGAGAAGCGGCTGAGATGCTAGACAGATGATAGCAGCTATTCTTCTGAAATCTGGGAGGCTTTGCACACTCACAAGGGGTTGCCAAGCCTACAAACTACATTTAAATTTGCCAGAAAATAGAGATAGGTGTACCTTGTTGTCCTTCATCTGTGGGATGAAGTTCCAGTTCATTTCCTGAGGACTCCATGTCTGGTATGAGGTCATGCTAGTCATGAACTCATAATACCAGCCTGAAACCCCAAGGATATACTGTATCTGCCAACAATCTGCCCACAATCTGGGCAGAGCCCTAGAGGGGCTCATGTGTCTGCAAATTTGCCAGTCTGTGACTTACATGATGACTGGAATGCAACTATCTATTGGACTGTGTATTTCTTTTTCCTATTATTATTATTATTATTATTATTATTATTATTATTATTATTATTTTAAAAATTAACAAAGAAGAGGAAGGGAAAATATCACCAATTGGATCATGCATTTCACCAACGTTTGTCATATACTTCTAGTTGCACACAAAATGTGTGCATCTGTGGTGGCAGGGGAAATCTTCAGAAATACACAGCTTAGGAGAAGTGCATTGAAAGGCACAGAAAAAATTGCATTTTAGAGGAAAAGGCATCCAGAACATGTATAATATAACTGCAAGGGTTTCTTTGTGAATTTTGAAAAATAAAACCAGCCAAAAAACCAGGACAAATAGACCTGCGACTGAAAAATGCAAAACATATTTGCATCAGCAATAGGCTGATCTGTCCATTCCTAGTTTGGATTGAGCTTTCTGTGTCCCTTCCTATTTCATGCAGAATTCAACAGCATTAGCCAATTTAGTTCTAGCTTCTTCTTTTACAAGTTATATACTGTATGTCTATTCCCTTTTGGGGGGCATGTTAAGGACCCATACCTCTTCTTGTGTCACTGAATCCTTTTGAATTGTTGGAATATCAAGTAGGGCAACCCAAACCAGTGTGAATGAGTTATGAGTGATATTTCAGTGATCAAATGTAATACATTTGCCTTCCAGAAAAGAAGTGGAGTAGGACTGAATTCTTTAGCATAATTTGAAAGGCTTAAGAAGGCTCTGCTAACCATTATATTCTTAAGCATTCTGCATAATTTTTAGTTCATTGAACCTTGCAGTGTGAGTACCATTATGTGCACTGAGAAAACTCACCAAATAACACCTGGGTTGGAATATCTTATTCAGCTGTCAACCACAGGCCTGATATTTGAATGTGAACAAAATCAAAAAGCTTAGACATAATGACACTTAACCTGCCTTTCACTTGAGATTTTGTTTGTGCTTAGCATTTAATGCTATACCTGAATATCCAACATGCAGTCACGTTGCACTTTTAAATTTACCTGCTGAACCATCCGTTTGTTAATGCAACCCATGTCCTTCATGGTGCTGCTGTTTGAGGTGTAGACAGATCATCGGCATCCCAACTGACACTGAAGGAAAGTCTGCTTTTATTGGGGAATACACAGAGGTGGGTGTTGCATGTTGAATTTTAACACAGCCTACCATGACAATGCCCTTCAAGAGGCAGAAATTGCCCCACAATAGAATGTTGAGAAGGGATTATGTACAAGCGATTTTGAGGAGTAGGCTTTCAAGGCACACAAGACTATCAGCGGCTCCTAGTTATGTTCTCCCTCCACTGTTGAGTGCTGTATACCTCTGAATACTAGTTTCTGGGAAATGACAAGTGGGGAGAGCCCTATTGCACACTCAGGTGGGTTTCTCATAGGTATGAGGCTGGCCAATGATGCTGCCACTGTGAGGGCAAGATGCAGGACCAGACATTCCTGATGTTCTTCTGTAAACAGGGTTTGTTTGCTTGCTTGCATTTCTACAAATACCTAGAAGAAACTTAATATACTGAAGTGCTTGGGGACAGGACAACTCCACTCAGTAAAAAGGATGAAGTTTATTTTAGTAACAGACCTGCCAACTATCTTCTGTTAAGTCCACGATAGACTTAAACTTGTAAAGAGTCCCTCCACTTCCCCATGGCATCCTGGGGGAAGGCTGCCAACCGCTAACAGAATTTTCGCAACCAAATCAAGCTACAATTTCCAGGATTCATTGGCACAAGTCATGGCAATCAAAATAGTTGGTTCCATCTGGCAAGCTTAAATGTTAGCCCTGATCACTTCAGTGCAACATTGAATCCACCCCCACCCCACCCTGGTCTTCTTTCTTTCCTGGTTCTTAATGAGATAAATATATGACTTATAATCCACTGCCAGTGATATAGTACGTCTGTATTTTGCTGGCTACAATATAATAATACTAACAACAGCAGCAGCAGCAGCAATAATTGTTATTATTATTATTTATTAATACCCCACCTATTCTGGGTGGCTCCCATCATCATCATCATCATCATCATTATCGTCATCACCATCATCATGTGACAAAACATTGAACATTAAAAACTTCCCTAAACAGGGATGCCTTCAGATGTCTTCTAAAAGTCAGTTGTTTATTTCCTTGACATCTGATGGGAAGGCGTTCCACAGGGTGGGTGTCACTACTGAGAAGGCCCTCTGCCTGGTTCCCTGTAGCTTCACTTCTTGCAGTGATGGAACTGCCAGAAGGCCCTTGGAGCTGGACCTCAGTCCAGGCTGGCCTAGGCTGAGGGCAGTTGGTGTTCAACAAGATCTGGAAGAAAACAGGTTCCTTATCCCTGTCCTAGATAAATCTTGGTCTGGGCTATTCTTAATCCACTCTGTGCCTTCCTTCATTCCCTTTGGAATGTGACCATTCTGAGAAGCAGGTTACTGATCTAGATGACCATTGATTTGGAACAGTAAGGCATTTCATCTCTCGCATACTGTCTTTTTATGTCTACATCTAAAACTGGAGATGAAAAAAGAAGGAAGTGTTCTTGTGAGGCAGATAATCAATACAGAAACTGCCGTGTTGCTTGGTAAAAAGGAAGGCAGATTGCAATACCTACTCAAAGCAGAACAAGAACACCTCCATGATGAGCTCCCATAGTCTCCAAGAACAAAGTTGGCACCAAAGAACAAAAGAGGGTAGGGATTTCAAACAACCTTGAACTTGAATACACTTTTGCACTTGGGATACATAATCCATTTCTTTTTCATTTGGAGACTGGAAGTGCTAAGATGTGAATTTTCTAATTTTTGAGCAAGAAATGTTTTGAAGGCATGGATCAGGGCAACTGCTGAAGCTGAAATGCTTATTTCACCTAATCCAGAACCAATTTTGGATGAAGCAATACAGCAACAATAAGACAACAAAATGGAGAAACTCTGGATACAAATAAAACAAGCCCATCGTTTAGAACATTAACACTGAGGTTTTACACCTCTTAATTTTATTATGCTTTTGACTGTGAGATTGAAGTATATGAAATACTTCAGCTGTTCCCTGATCCTGCAAATCAATCCTTAATTTCTTACATGTTATTATTTGCAGGCTGTAAGTTTGGAATTTAAGAGAGAGGAACAATTTAGCATTGGTATCTACGAGAAAGAAGGAGTTGTAACAAAACAAGTTATTAACCAAATAACTAAATAACTGCATATTCCACCCTAGATAATGAGCAAATAAACTCCAGACTATTTGGTGATTGGAATCTAAAAAAACACACCTTAATTTTAATTTTTAATAATGCACATTAATTTTTTCCCATTCTTGCCTGGCTAAAATGTGTACTTGGACTGTGGGCCTGCCTCTTTCTTGTGTGGATGAAATGGTGTGTATATGAATCTCTACTTTTGCATGTATGGGAAAACAGCATTTTACAAGGGTAATAGTACCATCCAGCAATCCACCCACCATGGCCTCTGGCGCAGCCCACCTCGGCCTGTGACACCCACCCCCATGTCTCCCCAGTAGGCTAAGCAGCCCATGGAATGAAAAAGATTCCCACCCCTGATTTATGTAGTCCAACCTTCCATAGCCTAATGCCCTCCAGATATTTTGAATTACATATCCCATCAGTTCCAATCATCAGGGATGATGGGAGTTGTAGTCTAAAATAACTGATAAGCAGCAAGTTAAGGAAGGCGGATAACCAGATGACTGCTGAAAGGGCATTTGTTTAAATAAAAGCATTCACAACCAAAATTTGTCTGACCTTTCCTTCCTTCTTCATCTGTTTAAGAAAAATCTATAACCTCGACATGAACTTTGTTCTACTAAAGAATTGGTCCAAGGGCTAGCTTCCCAATACTTAACCCACATCTAACTTCTAGTAGTTTTAATGCACCTTGTAGATCCTTCTAAGCACATTCAAAATACCTGAAAGCTGCAAGCATTAGATTTTAATTGGGTCCCTCTACACCTGTGCAGAATGAAACTTTATTTATATGCAACAAAAGCCAAAATTGTAAATGAGCTCTTTGCATTTCTTAATGCACATTCCCCCATATAAGTACTTTGCATATCTCCACTGTCAGCAAATAGATTCTATAATGCTTTGAAAAAGCAGCAAGAAAAAGATCTGAAATTTTTAGGAAGGAATATGAAACCCCTTTTCTTTCTTTTTTGCAGACGGTGCAATATATTCACCATCATAGACTGAAAATTAGCTAACTTGTAAGCCAAAATGTCTGTGGAGACCGTCAGATGGAAACTACAATAAAAACCCTACATAGCAGACACTAACAAGTTCAGCGTATTCTCAGCTGTGTTTTTAACAAAAGGCAAGATGAAAATGAGAAAAATCCTTCAGTATCCAATAAATCCAATTCCAAATAAATTCTGCTTCCCCAAAGACACAAAATCTAAGCCAGCAATCTGTTGCCTTGTCATGTATAGCATATGATCTATTTACTGACACCTATGGGGTGTGGGAGCTAAAGTCGCTATGGTAAAATCCACTTCTCTTGTGAAGTGTGCATGAATGAAGCACAGGTGGAACTGGTGATATCAATCTTTCCCAGGATCCTCACCATGCTTCCCACACTGCTATAGGTCTGTGTGAAGATATCTCTGGTTTCAGTGGGACTTCAGAAGACTAAGTCATTGGAACACAGTCAGCTTAGATCAAGTTCCAGCCCTATCATCCTGTGATTGCTACTGCCAGATTGCACAGAGTGGATGCAGCATGTTGCTGCATCTATAAACTGGGCCTTTGCAGGGTAATGTGAAATTCCAATCCATGCAGAGTTCTGTGCACACTAGTGGCATAGCTGTCAACCCTCTCTTTTTTGGCGGGAAACTCCCTTATTCCAATGCCGTTTCCCGCTGCTATCCCGGATTGTTGATATCCCTTAAATTTCCCGGATTTCAAAGGAAGCAGCTCCTCTCCCTCCCTGCCGGCCAGGGAGGCTCCTCAGCTGCGTTGCTTGGCTGCCAATAAGGAGTCTGAGACCGACTGGGGGCGGAGCTTGCATGCCTTGTGCAGGCAGACCCTCACGCCCAACCAGAAAGCCAGCCTGCCTGCCGTCTACGCACTCGCTCTTTCGCTCACCTGTTCGTGCGCAGCCTCTGGAGTGCAGGGTGGCGAGGCTACTTGGTGCCATTGCACCGCCCTCGCAGCATCCCTTATTTTCAAATCTGAAAGTTTGGGAAAATCCCTTATTTTCAAATCCGAAAGTTGACAGCTATGACTAGTAGTAGTCACATGGCTAACCTTTTAATTGCAGAAACACACACAAATAGGACGCAGTTCTTTTGAAAAAGCCCTGGCTGAGGTCTTCCATTCCCAATTCTGCAGAACGACCAAACCTTTCCATTTACTAATAACTGCAAAGTTACGTAGGTAATTGTATAGCAAGAACATATTTTGTGTATTTGTGGTGTGCGAAGTCTAAAACCTTTGCAAGCATCCAATCTGTTAAATAAGGCTGGAAGCCACAGCATGCCCAACCCTTCAGTCGTGGATCATTGTGGCAAGACAGACAATCATGTTCTTTTTTCAGAGATGAAAGTGTAAGTTATTTAAGCAGACTTCACTCATTGTTCTAGCCTTATTGTCTAATGATTGCTAATTTTCTAGAACATGTATACCTCTAAGCTTGTTTTGGTTTTGCTAGTGCTGCTTTGCTTCTGGTAATTGCTGGATTTATTCTCCCCCCCCCCCATTATTTCTTACTATTTATTTTGTTCCCACCTGCTTTCTCAATCTGCCTTTTATCTGAAAATTGATGTGGGGTTGTCAGTCTGTTCCTGGATCCTTAATGTCTCCTGGTGGAGCACAATGAGTCCTATTAAATGGGGAATCATTAGGCAATAGCAACACATCTCTTAATGTTGTAAAGCAAAGCAGCTTTTCTTTGCTGTTTTGCAAAGGAAGAGCAGTGGGAGACAACCATATGCGATGTCAATTCAAGTAAATGACATCTGCTGTAGAATTTACTCTTTGCCCCAGATATCCATTAATTGATGCCAGAACACCTCGGTTGCAGAAGGATGGAACTTTATAACGCAGCAGGATTGACAGGCTACAACATAATCAATAATGTTAGTTATTAATAAAATACATATTAATTAAAATGGCAAGCTGTGGAAAATTTCTAACTGCAGCTTAGATTATAAAAGAGTCGGCAGGGCTGAGCCGAGACAACTTGCTTTATTTTGTTTTTGTAAATGTAAAAAATGGGACAACATGAACATATTAAAGAGCATCTCCGAGTTTGAGTGATTTCACACATCACATAATTTCTGCAATGTGTGAATTATCAGGTAAATATCTGCCACATAGCCCCTTTAGGAGAAACAGTTATGACCCTGGAGAGCCAACTCAGTGGTGTGGCCTGGCTGGAGGAAGTTTGCTCCTACCCCAAGGAGGTTCCCAGGCCCATCAGAAATGTTTGTTAACCATTAACCCAGCTTGTAGTGAGGTTCTACATAGACAACAGAAGACAGCGCAATTCTGATACTATTCCCTTTTTAGTGCAAGATGATTATTGTCCAGTTTCCAATGGGTATTGGGGAAAACCATTTTTGCCATATCTCCTGCCTTTTAATTTTCTCGAGCTTTCAACCTTCACATGTATAAGTTGATTACTAAATTGCCAACCATCTTTAATAACCATTCATCAGGCTGCTCCAGCTAAATCACTGAATCCTTGGCTGCTTTCTTGAGTTCCCATTCTTGCAAGTGGAAGGGCCTTCTGGAAATTCTCCATTTCCTGCTATTGTTGAAAAACCATGTATCTCCAATAGTCTTAAGGATTTCATTTATATTTATTTATTTAAACATTATATCCAGATTTGTCTTAAAACATGTATAGCAGCTGACAGAAACCATCTTCAACCATAAAGCAGACAGCATGCAACCCAAGAGTCCAGAACAAAGGGAAAAGCAGAAGTTGGATAGTCATCTGTCATGGATGCTTTGGTTAAGATTCCTGCATCACAGGCGATTGAAGTAGATGAGCCTCAGGGTCCCTCAGCTCTACAATTCTACGATTCTATGTGGAACTTCCAACAAGGTAGCATGGGTGATCATGGTTGATGGCACTGAACACTGCCGAGACATCCAGGAGAATCACAGGATCACACTCTTCCTGTCCATCATCAATTTTAAATCATGGGTAGCCAAAATGTTGCCCTCCAGTTGTTGTGCACTACAGCTCCCATGATCCTTGACCATGGACCATCAGGTCTGATAGCAGTTGCAGCCCATAATATCTGGAGGGCACTAGGTTATTCAATAAGACAACCAAAGCAACTTATGTCCCAATATTTGCCTGGAGATCTGATTGAATGGAGTTCGGTCTATTTCTACACTTTTGATAATGTAGTCTGTGGATACTGTTTCTGTCTGTTAAAGGTAAAGGTAAAGGGACCCCTGACTATTAGGTCCAGTCGTGTCCGACTCTGGGGTTGCGGCACTCATCTCGCGTTACAGCTTCCGGGTCATGTGGCCAGCATGACAAAGCAGCGAACCATAGCAGTGCACGGAAATGTCGTTTACCTTCCCGCCGGAGCGGTACCTATTTATCTACTTGCACTTTGACGTGCTTTCGAACTGCTAGGTGGGCAGGAGCTGGGACCGAGCAACGGGAGCTCACCCCGTCACGGGGATTCGAACCACCGACCTTCTGATTGGCAAGCCCTAGGCTCTGTGGTTTAGTTTGATGTTTTTAGAGGTGCTGCTGCATCTTATAGATTTTATTATTTGCAATGTTATACAATGGTACCTCGGAAGTTGAATGGAATCCGTTCCGGAAGTCCGTTCAACTTCCAAAACGTTCGGAAACCAAGGTGCTGCTTCTGATTGGCTTCAGGAAGCTCCTGCAGCCAATCGGAAGCTGCATCAGACGTCCAAAGAACATTTGCAAACTGGAACACTCACTTCCGGGTTTGGGGAATTCGGGAGCCAAAACGTTCAACTCGCAAGGTGTTCGGGATCCCAGGTCCGACTGTATATTGTTTTTAACATGTTGGGACTGCTTTGAGAAAGGAAATGCTGAAAGTCTGCCTGTAAATACAGGTAAAAACTACCGTTGTTTTGCTGTTGCTATTATTGTTTCAAGAGCAGGTTTTACTGAAATCTCAATTTTAATAAAGTCTCCTGCAACAAAGTCTGGTTGCAGTTTGGACATTTCCTTCCAACTGCAAACTCAACTGAGCATCTAAAACTCCTGTGCTTTATATCACCATCCAATACATTTTACTAGCACACTATGTACCTCCAAAACAGATGCTAAAACCACCTTCCTGTGTGTGCTGTACCTTGATGATAATACCCCAATGCATTGGTCTGTGAATGCTTTTTCTACTTTGAGCTTTTCCTTCTGCATTCCTAAAAGTCTCTTCAAAACAGAAGGGGGGGGGGAGACACAGACACTAGCTCCTGCCAGCTGTTTCCATCTGTCTCAAGAACTATCCTTGCAGGCAGAATCCGTGATTGAATGGCACTAAGTCTCAGCTGGCAGAAGGTGGCCTGTTCAGATGCCAGTGTCTCATCCTAAAGTACCATCAAAAGCTGCCTCCACATTAGGCACAATACTTTAACTACTCTTGTAGTGGTTCTGCTCTTAGCTGCCTTGTTGAGGGTGAGAAGGCCAATAAGTTTGCTTCATTTCAAGATGAATGCTGCTTTGTTAGGAGTGGCAGTGTTCAAGACAACAGTGGCGAACCAAAGAGGAATTACCCTTTTACAAGAGAGCTGTTCAGCAGCAGTGTTTGACATCTGAGCCTGCTCATCCTTCATATATAACGTCTCAGGCTTAAGGTGGGTCACATCTTACAATTTATCATTTAGGAAAGAATCCTTTCTGCTGCTACTTAGGTGTGCTTCACATAGTATATACACATGGTAAAACTGTACATTAAACAATGCATGAATTGCACTGACCTATAGTGCACATGGCATACTAAATATCCATAACCAGACAAATAGGACTTAGCAAATGCTTCCTTATGTGAAAGGCACAAACATAGATTTTGACAGAAGGTTTACATGCCATGAAGACTAGTATAGTTGTCTGAAGTGTATGAAGCTGCTCCCTTATTGATACTTGACCTTCCCTAGATCAAGGGTATGCTGTACCTGTGGCACTCCAGAAATTGTTGGACTACAACTTCCACAATCCTTGGCCACTGGGCGTGCTGGCTGGGGCTGATGGGAGCTGGAGTCCAGCAATATCTGGAGGGCCACAGATTCCCCATCTCTGCCCTAAACCTCAGAACCTGTTTTCTGCCTTGCTCTTCAGAACATGAGAATGTTCTTGATGGATCTGAAAAAGGATCCACTGACCCCAGCATCCCATCTCCAGCAGCAAATATAAAAGCAGATGCAAGCAGATGCCATTTCCATATTTGCCACCATTACAAAGAAGTCTCCTATCTCTGAACATTGATTTGCTCATTGTGACGGATTGGGGCTGTTTGGAGTGGAACTCCAGGGTGTGAAGAGTTAAACCCAGACTCTCAGTTGATTGGCGCATTCCATTCCATGGGGGGCGGGCCAGCCTCTGGTTTAAAGGGGTTGGAAAACCGTTAACTGGGGGAGTGTGTTGAGAGGGTTTTGGGAGAGGGAGTGTGAGGGTGGTAGAGGTAGAGTGTTAGAGAGGTTTACTGAGTTAGTAATAACCAGTTTGAGACTTAAGTAACGAAGATGCTGAACTAATGAAACCATAAAGAATTATACATGAATTACAGTTAAATAAAGCTTTTCTTTTTGTTATGAAAACGGATGTTCCTCTTTGTTCCAGCAAAGTATCTATATTCCTAGAAGGGGGGTGACTGAAGAGGGGAGGAGAAACTAGGCCTGAGAGAGTCGGCAGATAGTTTGCTTCTCACAGTCACTCTCAGTATAGGCAAGTGCAAGGGAGAAGGTGCAACAGAGTGGCAAGGGTGCTGAGAGCACAGCTACTGAGGTGAACTTGAGGTGAACCTGAGGGCACAGTGAAACTCCTGCAACGTTTGCCTGGGAGATATTAAAGATACTGAACCACGTTGGGTGGGGAGCTGGAGCCTCATTCTATGTACTAGCGAACCCATAATAGGACAGAGGGTCCATTTGGGTAGAAGAAGGAATAGAGGGTTGTTTAAAACGTCAACTAAATTCCTTTAGGCTGCGGCTAGTAATAGTGAAGGAGGTACATCGCTTAGCGTCGAGGAGTTCGTCGCATTTAATTGGTGGCAGCGTCGCGATCTGAATCCACGACCACAGCTGAAGTTTGTGGTAGTTTGAGAGGAAATTTTCCAGAGAAGGAAATGGCACATTTAAGAAAAGCGAGAGAGCCTAGAGGGGATGAAGGGACAAGTGGGGCTGAAGAAAGCCCTAGTTCCGAAATTGAATTAATGAAAATGAGACTACAGTTGGCCGAAATTGAGGCTCAGAAAGAGCAGAGGAGACTTGAGGCTGAGGAGCGGATGCAGAGATTGGGGATGGAGAGAGATATTCAATTAGAAAGAATGAAACTTGAGGGAATAAAACTGCGGGGAGAACTACCCCAGAGCAGAGATGAGGAGGGGTTTTCCCCAGCCAAGCTCAAGAGGTTCCCTAAGTTTGTGCAGGGTGATGATATAGAGGCTTATTTCTTTAGCTTTGAAAGGGTCTGCCAAGAATTGAAAATAGCTGAGGATAGCTGGATGGTGTACCTGAGACCTCAGATTTGTGGCATCTTGAGCGAAATCTACTCAGACTTGCGGGATACAGAGCTGTCCAGTTATGAAATATTTAAGCAGCGTGTGAGAACGCGCTGTGGCTTGTCTGCGGACCAAAGTCGAAAATCCTTTCGCGAACTGAAACGGGGTCCTAAGGAGACATTTTCTCAGCTGGCAAGCAAATTAGAGCGCTTGTTAGATAGATGGATTGAGGGGAGCGGGGTGACAAGCTTCCAAGCATTAAAACAGCTAATTTGCGTGGAGCAGTTTTATAAACACGTCCCGATTAACCTGCGCTGGTTTATAAAAGATAAAAAGCTGCAGAGTGTGGCAGAAATGGCCTCAATATTAGATGAGCTCGAAGGGGACTTCCCTGAAATGATAATCCCAAAACAGTGGCCAAGGGACAGACAGGGGACGCCCTATGAGAAGCCCTATGAAAAGGCGGAGAAAACAGGCAAGGGTCCTGTTCAAGAAAACCCTCCGGTAGCCAAAAAGATAGCCTGCTATTTTTGTGGTCTGGAAGGGCACATTCGAACTCGGTGCCCGCAATTAGCACAAAAACAAAATGCTACCGTAGCTACCAAGTCAGTTAAGTTGCTGACACAAGCTGAGGTAAATAAAACACCTCGGACAAGTGGCCCAGAATCAGCTGTCAGCGCCTCAGAGACTGTGGCTAATATAAGGCAGGTCTGGAGAGCTGATCAGGGAATTAATAATGACTTTATGGAACCAGTGACCGTAAACGGTCAGGAATTTCTGGGATTGCGCGACACTGGCGCAGAAGTTAGTCTTGTGAGATCGCACTGTGTGGCACAGGAGCAGTACCTCAAAGACCAAACCTTTACTTTAAAAGGGATCTGGGGTCCTGGGTTCGAGGTCCCAGTCGCTTTAGTGGACATTGTTTATAATGGCATGAGGGGTAAATGGAAGGTGGGCATCTGGGACAACCTTGATACACCGGTGCTAATAGGCAATGACGTAGCAAAGCCTAAATTTAATTTCCAGGTCATGACTAGAGCCCAAACCTCAGCCATAGGGAGTCCATTAAACGCATTAGAAGAAGCCCAAGCCGACCCTGGGGAGGACGGAATGTTGGGGAGAATGGCAGTTACAACAGCCAACAAGGCCCAGTTCCTAACTGAACAGAAGGCTGATGAGACCTTAAAGGAACTGTGGGAAGAAGCTCAAGGGCAGCAGGACACCGAGGTGTCAAAAGAACGGCCCTGGGTTTTTTGTATAAAAGAGGAACTGTTATTTAGAATATCGCTAAGGCGAAAGGCTGCAGCTGAGTGGGTGCGGCAAGAGCAGTTGGTGGTGCCCAGAAAATATAGACTGGAAGTTTTGCAACTGGTGCATGATGCTCCCACGGCAGCGCACTTGGGAATAAACAACACCAAGTCGAAAGTGCAAGCCCGGTTTTACTGGCCTAAAATGGGAAGGGACATTAAATCCTACTGTCAGGCATGTGACCTGTGCCAGAGAAGGGACACAGGCCAAGACATAGAAAAGGCCAGAGAAATAACTGTTGAACCCGAGAGTAAAGTATTACTATTAAGAACAGAAAAAGAAAACAAAATACCAGTAGCTTGGGAGGGACCAAGCAAGGTTATAACCAAGTTGAAGGACAAAAAGGGCATAATCCAACAAAGGGATGAGTGGGGCAAGGTGGTTCATGCGAACAAGTTAAAGCCTTATCACAAACCTGAAGACTGGGCTCTTGATGACATAAAAGAGTACCCAGAAAATACAAACCAACCATGTGGGGAAGGGAGAGAGGAACAACAGTGTGACCCAAACGAGTGCCAACCGCTGGGTCAGAGTGAAACAATACAAGTTCCTTATCCTGTCTTTGAGTCAAACACTGAGCGTTTGTGTGTAGACAGAGTACTGGGAGGCGGTCCTTTTCGAAGTCAGACATGGGTTCGAGTCCCACACATAGAAAAGATTATCCAAGGGAGTGGGAAAACTAAATCAATTCTGAGAAAGCCGCAACATATCATCCCATGTAATGTTACAGTACCAGATACTCCAGTTACATTAAAACTGATGCCCAAAAGGAAAAAGCTGACCACTATAAGTTCAGTTAAGCAGAAAAATAATATAACGTCTGAAGTTAAAATGAATGAAGAAGAGATAGAAACCTCGAAAGAGGATGGGTCATCAGACACTCCTAGTGAAGAGATTGCAAAATTAGGTGATGCACCTATCCCTCAAGCTGTTAGGAGGGGGAGAAAAAGAAAGGCTGGAAAACTGGCAGCAGTTGAAAACGCTGCAGTGCCTATAGCTTTAAAAGCCGGTCCTAAAAGAGAAAGATCACCTAATTACAACGTAAAGATTCCAAAACCCAGAAGACAAACACAACTGATAAAGGTTTCACAGTCTGAGAGTGATGATGGCTGCGAGGAAGAAAAAAGAAAGGGAGCTAAAGGAGAATGCCTGGATGACCAGATGACCAGAATTCGGGATCGTCGCAAATGCCTCGAAAACAGGGAGCTGTGCTGGACTATCTCATCGGAAAGAGGAAAACAGCTGGCATCCCATCGAGTCCGGGAGAAGAAAAGGAAAGGAGAAGAATTGGCGTTCAGAGGAGAACACCTCTTGCGGCGGCTGCGAACGAGGAAAAAGAACAGTGAACTGTTGAGGTGGGCCCTACGGCTACAGGACTCTGAATTCACCATAGCCAAGGCCTCGTCCAAGAGTCCAGAAGGAATAGGTTGACCATGGACAGTTATCTGAGTGTTTAATATGTTTCAGAACTTATGTAAATAGTATGTCTTGCATAAACAAGCAATTGATGTACCAGTGATTATTTGGAAACATGTTAGTAAGTATAGAAAATGTGTGTTGTTTCTTTAAAAGTTGTGGGATAGCTGCAACAAAGGTTACTGTACATAGAGCACCTGGAGGGGGAACCAGGCCAAGGAAACCGGGATCCCAACTCCCTGCTTCGGCAATACTCTGGTTTTTGAGTTTGCCTACGCAGTGTCTGGGGGAAAGGGAGAAATGTGACGGATTGGGGCTGTTTGGAGTGGAACTCCAGGGTGTGAAGAGTTAAACCCAGACTCTCAGTTGATTGGCGCATTCCATTCCATGGGGGGCGGGCCAGCCTCTGGTTTAAAGGGGTTGGAAAACCGTTAACTGGGGGAGTGTGTTGAGAGGGTTTTGGGAGAGGGAGTGTGAGGGTGGTAGAGGTAGAGTGTTAGAGAGGTTTACTGAGTTAGTAATAACCAGTTTGAGACTTAAGTAACGAAGATGCTGAACTAATGAAACCATAAAGAATTATACATGAATTACAGTTAAATAAAGCTTTTCTTTTTGTTATGAAAACGGATGTTCCTCTTTGTTCCAGCAAAGTATCTATATTCCTAGAAGGGGGGTGACTGAAGAGGGGAGGAGAAACTAGGCCTGAGAGAGTCGGCAGATAGTTTGCTTCTCACAGTCACTCTCAGTATAGGCAAGTGCAAGGGAGAAGGTGCAACAGAGTGGCAAGGGTGCTGAGAGCACAGCTACTGAGGTGAACTTGAGGTGAACCTGAGGGCACAGTGAAACTCCTGCAACGTTTGCCTGGGAGATATTAAAGATACTGAACCACGTTGGGTGGGGAGCTGGAGCCTCATTCTATGTACTAGCGAACCCATAATAGGACAGAGGGTCCATTTGGGTAGAAGAAGGAATAGAGGGTTGTTTAAAACGTCAACTAAATTCCTTTAGGCTGCGGCTAGTAATAGTGAAGGAGGTACATCGCTTAGCGTCGAGGAGTTCGTCGCACTCATCTACACCAACATTTGCCCATGAATTTGTCAAGCCTGTCTTTTGAAGCCTTGTCAGGCCGTGGCCCTCACCAGGATTTCCAGAAGTTCATAGAATAATAGAATTATAGAGCTGGAAGAGACCCAAAGAGTCATTTAGTCTAACCCCTTGCAAAGCAGGAAAGTTATGAACGCTTTCTGTGAAGAAACACTAGCCTTTAAGGAATTATGAAAAAGAAGGGGGAAGCAAATACTGGAAACGGCCAACCGAAGCAATGTTGCATAAGCAACTGTTCATGAAATGTTTGTAGCCCCATTCACACATTATGTGAATGAAAAGGCTAAGCATGCTGAAAGGAGCTGCAGGATTGCACCTTTGGTTTTTGCCCTTGACATCACACAGCTCCTCTCAGCTGTACCCCAACCCTTCCAAGTGTCCACATATGAAAGGAGCATCTGCTGAATGAACCTAGGCTGTCTCAGTGAGCTAGAATTATGCATACTCAAGGGTCCAGATCTCATGAGCAGCATATACAAGGCTTCTCCCCCTCTTCTGACCTTCCCCAATGCAGAACAGCTTGGGGATAGCACCAGCAGGAGCAGGGAGGGTGTGCAGCCTCACATATCCTCCAACGTTTCTAGGGACACCCCATTCCATAATGATAAATTTACTGTTTATACCCCACACATCTTACTGGGTTGCCCAGCCACTCTCTGTACTTTTCTGAGCACAATTCAAAGTCCTTTAAAGCCCTAAACGGCCTCGGCCCAGTATACCTGAAGGAGCATCTTCACCGCCATCGTTCAGCCCAGACACTGAGGTCCAGCTCCAAGGGCCTTTTGGCGGTTCCCTCCCTGCGAGAAATGAGGTTACAGGGAACCAGGCAGAGAGCCTTCTTGGTAGTGGTGCATGCCCTGTGGAATGCCCTCCCATCAGATGGCAAGAAAATAAACTATCTGACTTTTACAAGACATCTGAAGGCAAACCTGTTTAGGGAAGTTTTTAATGTTTGATGTTTTATCGTGTTTTTCTGTTGGGAGCCACCCAGAGTGGCTGGAGAAACCCAGCCAGATGGGTGGGGTATAAATAAATTTATCATCATAATTATCATCATCATCTTCCAACATATATAAAATATAAGAAAACATTAAATATATATTTTTAAAAAAACCACTTCCCTATACAGGATTCCCTTCAGACAGCTAGGGGGGTGAATAACTCCAAAGTCTCCAACATTTCTCCAGTGAACATAGGGATGTCCTAAGGAAAAGCAGGACATTCTGGGATCACATTAGAAACAGGGGCAGCTTCTCTAAATCAGGGACGTCCCTGGAAAATAGGGACACTAGGAGGGTCTGGTCTCATTCATTCTTCTTCATGATGCCTTCTGAATAATCTGAGGATAATATCCCTATTCTATTCAAGGCAATGGCTACCCATTCAGATGACAACAGGCTCAGGAAAACTTTTACACAGCTTTAGTTATACATCATTATGATCACAGGAAGCTCAGTATTGCCATCAGGTTTCACACTGAATGATAGAGCAAATGACACAGCAACAACAAAAAATTACTTACAATCCATAGCTATTTGCCATTCAATTCAATATGCACTTTGTTGGCTCTATAGATCATCCAAAGAGGACACAGAAGTGGCAAGAACTTTTATGTGCATGCATAATTGGATTTATGCTTGCATTTGCTTTTGAATAAGGGGGTGGGAGTAGGGACAGACAGATCTACATGCAAGAATCCCATTGAAGCTGATCATTGGCAGTGGCGTAGGAAGGGGGTGTGGTTCGCCCCAGGTGTCATCCCTGAAGGGGTGACAAAATGGCTATGGGCTATGTGACGCGGGTGGCGCTGTGGGTTAAACCACAGAGCCTAGGGCTTGCCGATCAGAAGGTCGGGGGTTCGAATCCCCGCAACGGGGTGAGCTCCCATTGTTCGGTCCCTGCTCCTGCCAACCTAGCAGTTTGAAAGCACGTCATGTGCAAGTAGATAAATAGGTACCACTGCAGCAGGAAGGTAAACGGCATTTCCATGCGCTGCTCTGGTTCGCCAGAAGCGGCTTAGTCATGCTGGCCACATGACCCAGAAGCTGTACGCCAGCTCCCTCGGTCAGTAAAGCATGATGAGTGCTGCAACCCCAGAGTTGTTTGCGACTGGACCTAACGGTCAAGGGTCCCTTTACCTTTACCTTTATGTGACACTGTGGCTCGGGCACCTGCAGGCTCCACGCTGTCCAAAATGGCAGCATGGGGCTTGCATCCTCCCGCCACATATCACTCAGCCATCCTACAGCTGAAGGGGGGGCGGTGTCGAGGCTCTATGAAGCGTGCCCTACCCCAGGTCGCCCCGCCACTGGGCGGAGGGTGAACGCGATGCTCCGGGCGCCTGAGCTATGCCGCTGCATGCATGTGTGTGTATGGGGGGGGGGGACCAGCTACAGATTGCAAACAACAGGAGCAAAGCATAGCAAACAGGTCTGGAACAAACTACCCTTCTAAGAAGGCTTCAGCTGGGCAATTTGGAATGGGCAGCAAACAGAGGGGTGCTGTGGGGTCCCGGGCCCAATTTTGAGCGGGGGCGCAAACAGGCACCCCCACAGCAGGCTCCTTCATTGGAGCCTGACTCTGCACCAGAAGGAGCTGTGCTTTAGCTGTGACACTTGTGTCTGGCATAGCCCTGTGGGGCCTGGGTCAGGCCTGACCCTGGGAAGGAGAGCAGGTGGCGGAGAGCAGGAGACTCGGTGGCAATACTGTTGCCCACCTTCCTTGGCTGTGAGGCACCTCCTGCCTGGCTGTAGCAGCTCCACTGCCAGGTCAGATCGGAGCAGGAGGAGTGTGGGCAGCAGCTTCCCTGCCCCTCTCCTAACTCTGAACCCTAACCAGTGGAGGGCGCCCTCTGCACCCCACCCCCTTGGGGGCGTGTCCCACGTGCCCGCCCCAGGCGGCGCAGGCGTACACTCCGCTGCTGATCATTGGCAATGGCATAAAGAATTCTCAGTGTCATTATCAGAGTCTTGTTTAGCTGCTTTGATATGTTTGCTATGGCAAATTGCCGTGCTTTCAATGGAAACAAAACCTTTGAGAGTCGTGTGCTGTTATTCATAGAGAGCCGCAGTAGCAAATGTTGTCAGGGTTGGCATTAGTCAGAGATGCTTGCAGTGAATGACTTCTGCCTTAATGTGCCATCAACATCAACTATCCTAAAGTTCCAGACAGTATAATTGGGCACCCTGCTAATGCAGGTAGAATTTTCCACTTTTCTGCCGTCTTAATTCAGGGTTCTGTTTTTTCAATAAAAAAGGAAAGAAAGGAAAAAGAAAAGAAACTACCGGTGAATTTCTAAGTTATTGTATTTAATGAAAATATTCGTATGGGGGAGTGGGTGGATTATATGGCTAGAAGATGGGGTCATATCAGAGTAGCCTGAAACCTGAGATGCTGTGTGTCTCATATTATTATTAAGGATAGGCCAAAATTACTCCAGCCCAGTTTCCTGAATATATAGTCCTCTGCAAAAATGAAGGTTGGTTTTCTACTGCTTTCTGGGAAGGGGGGATATTTTTCAGATTTTGGGGGGGGTATAAAAGAGTACTGCTTATCTTAATGGGTCTCAAGGAAAAGTAAAGCCAGGAGGAAACCGATGATATAACTTTACACCACTGTGTGCCGTGCACACTTCCCAGAATGCCTTGAGCTAGCTATGATGCAACATGATGTAGCATATGTTCTACAAAGTCAAACCAGACAGAAGCTGTGGAGAGAGCCTTATGCCATTGTGAGTGGCATGGAGCTTTTTAAAAAAGCCATTTTTAGAAATTGATAAACTTCGGGCATTAATTTAAATATGGTGGCGGCCCCCTCCTAAAGGCATTTCTTCCCTTCCTCTTGCAATTTTGGGAGGGTTTGGGGTTGTTTTTTTGAAAGGTCAAAAAGAGACATTTTCATAATTGTTTTTCTTGCCACGCATACTATGTGGTCTACTTATTTCAAATCGGCTAACGCCTATGTTAGTGCAAAAGATGTTCTGGCTTCTCTAGGAAACATGTTACTTCACATAAAGCTCACCCTGATTTGCACTGGCAGTCCAAATGTGAATGGATACACTTGGTGGGGGATACACTTAAAAGTCATTAGCTAAACATTGAAACAATCAGTATAACACAGAGATAGATGCTTTGGCACTCCATATAGGTGCCATCGTTTCTGCCCGAGCAATACAGGATGACACCACATCTGTGGCATTTTATTTGCCTAACTCTGAAGTTGCCGAAACCTAGACTTTGCAATATGTGACCTGGTAAGTTTAATACACTTTGAGACAAGGCAAAGTTCCACCCCAAATATAATCGGGGCTAGAACATAACTTTGCGGTGCTTCCCAGAACAGACATGGGACCTGGCCTTTCCCTCATAGATTCTCCAAACAGCATGAGAATCGGCCATAATATATCTCAGGACGTTTCTTCACTGTGCTACGCCACCTAGCATTATGATAATTTATTAATTTATATACCGCTGAATAGAAGACAGATGCCCACGTGATTTCCAATATAAAAATCAAAATTTAAACACTGAACACACAATGAAACAATCCCATTAAAAATCAAAATATAAGCATCCATAATTAAAATAAACAATAAAAACAGACCCATTCAAACATGCTGAGGTCGCTGGCACTGTGAGGAGGTATCCTATAGCTGCACCTGTTTGCACAGGTATTCCCTTGATCTCTTGACCAGATTCTCCTGTTTTAATTGATGTATTGTTTCAATAGGATTCATCTCCTGCATTTTTAAAACCATGACCACTCATATTTCAATGTTTTAATGGGATTGTTTTATTATGAATTTTAATTGTAATGTATTTTAAATTATTTTGTATTTTAACAATGTTATGTCATTTGTTTTTAAATTATTTTTAAACCACTTAGAAGTCATATAATATCAATATGCTGTACACTGGAGTCCAGGGAGTACATGAGACAAGATTGGAAGGCATCCCAGAGCCTTTCCTTGTGGTATTGTGTCCTTCAAGGCACCTGGAACAACTTTTACAGGCCTACCCTATCCAAAGTGCTGTGTACCATTTGAATGAGTTTTCTGTGGGAGGCCCAAATATTGGTCAAGCTACAAACAGATGAAACTGGGTCCACACCCCTGTCCTTAAAAAATAATAATAAAGCATTAACTCAGATGTAAGTTCCACCTCCAAAGAAATATGCGTAAAGAAACTGCAACCTTTAAAAATATAATAACATTAATGTGATTTTCCAATACTCAGACAAGTCAAATCATTAAAAGCTAATTCAAAACATTAAGATTACTTTCAAATGCTAGAGACCCTAAGCAGCCAAGCATGGAGTCGACAAAGCATGCTAGCAAACAATTTTATGTAAAGTTCAGGAAAGTCCATAGATGACTTAAGGTTGGCAAAGGTAAAGCAAAGCCTGAATGGCTCCTGGAATTAAGTTTTTAATTGGAACTTTTATATAAGCCCCCACCCCCTTTCTCCTTCTTTTTTTTTTAAAAAGAGTTTTCACTCGGTGGCACTTTCTAAACCAATTCTTCTAACAATTCACCAGTAGTCTCAAAAGGGGATAGTGTCAGGCATGTGTATATTAAATGCTAGTGATGCACAGGTGGTTCTTTGCTTTGCATAACATTGGTTCTACTAGTAGACATTAACATGGGTGGTTGCACACAAATAACTGTAGTATTATCTCTGTGTTCTACTCCATGTGTCAGCACAGTTATCCCTATGGATTGGCTGAAGGTTTTATGACTTCCCCAGGCATGTGACCTGGAGTGGACACCTGCCTCTCTCTGCTTCTTAATGCATTGGTCTTGTAAGTTCAGAGAACAGCAAAGGAGGACTGAAGAGAGAGACTCTTTTGAAAAGAAAGGACCTAAGATACAGGTATGTCCTTTCATAGGATCTTGCTGTTTGGATACAATGGAGCGATGTGTCTGTATAGCAGGCATCTCTCTCTCAGACGTACCAGCCACATCATTTCCTGAATCCCTCCATCCCGCTGGTTTCTTTCTTCCCCTTGACTAGGGAATGTGCAAGATCTGTGGTTTGGCCCTTCAAAGGCCCATGGGTTCTGGACAACCGACCAATTTTGTGGTGTGCTAGAACCAGCCATGCTTCTCCTAAACCCACTTTAAGTGACTTGTGACTACTAGTGGAGAGGACATTTGATTTAACTTCACTTTTACCAAATTTGCAAGTTCTAAAGCAAAGTGAAACACAGCCATCTTTCGGAATTTGCTCTTCTCCAAATTTGGCAATGCAGTTCACGAGCCAAATATTGTGTACAGAAATTCATGTACAGTGGTACCTCGGGTTAAGTACTCTTCAGGTTAAGTACGCTTCAGGTTAAGAACTCCGCTAAGAACATAAATCGTTCTCTGGCGGCACAGCGGCAGCACGAGGTCCCATTAGCTAAAGTGGTGCTTCAGATTAAGTACGCTTCAGGTTAAGAACGGACCTCCGGAACGAATTAAGTACTTAACCCGAGGTACCACTGTACTAGGTTAAAGCCTGACAGTGAAAGGAAAGCAGAGAGGGTGGAAAACTAGCCTCCTGTAGAAGGGAATTGCATAATCTGGGAGCAGCCACTGAGAAGGTAATTTCTCGCATCCTCACCAAATGCATCTGTGAAGGTCGTGGGACCAAGAAAAAGACCTCCCCCAAAGATCCCAAAGTCCAGGCAGACAGTCCTCCCAGTAGCCTGGACCCAAGCCAGAAGGGGCTTTGTAGGTCTTAATAGGCACATAATCAGTGCCTGGAAATCAACTCGTAGCAAATGGAGCTTTCATAACAAGCAGTTTCTGTTTCCTTTGTAACTGGTTCTAGCTGTGGAATCAGGGGAGGGAGACACACACACACTATAAATAAGTCAAAAAGTAGATCAATATAGCAAAAGAAAAAAATCTCTAAGGGAAATCATGTTTTAAAATTCCCTGCTCTCTGGTGCCATCTGGTGTTGATTGCTTATAGCACATTCAAATCGCTGTTTACTAATATAGCAGAATCCTTGGACCTGCTGAAGTTTCCAAACACTTTCCAAAGACAGATCCATGTAGAGAGTGTCACATCAGATACCTCCAGGAAAGTGCACAGCTAATGCCCCAGTTTGAAATGTGCAAATGCACTCCCAGCCATGGCTGAAACCTGGCATCTAGGGTTGAATCTGGGCAAAGGCTCATCTAGGGGAGCAAGTCCAGTTTGGTTGCACTGGGCACAGAGCTTCTGCGGTGCTACAGCAGGTACCACAACTATGAAGTTGAACAGAAGGCAAGAGGTGAGTGGGCACCAGATTTTGGCATCGCACAGGGCACCACTGAAATTTGAGACGCCAAAGTCTGCCACTGACCCAGGAGTACACAGAAGGCACAAACCTGAATTTTCAGAGGAAGTGTAACTCCATCCAGCACAGGTTGAGCCCACAAAGTAGAATTATAGCTGAAATAGTTCTAAAATTAAATGTGGCTAGACCTGAGTTCTCTGTCTATTCTCCCATGTCTTCTGTAAAACCGAGAGCCTTGCTAAAGTGCCTATATAGCCTCTGGAGCTTGTTGAAGACCCGGAGGAGAAATCCTTCAATTTGTAACCGCATTGAGCTACAAATGTTTACTGCACCATTTCTCAGTCTTACTGTGATTGTTGCCAAGGAAAGGATTAATACTGTGCCATTTTCGCTAGAGCAGTGCTGCTGTAATTTAGGAGATATGAACTACATTACACTTCAGATAACAGCCTTTGACTAGTTAAGGGGGGGAAATTACAGAAAATTAATCTTTTCAAGAGACTTTGGGTGAGATTTGCCACTGCTATGAAAGTCGTGTCACTGATTACACTACTGCAAAGTAGAACTAACTTCTCCCATTCTGACATGAGCATATCTTATGAGAACAATGAAAATGGAGTGCTTATAGCAATGCAGAGCAGAGCGTGAGCGCTGAACAAAATATTAAGGCTTAATTCTCTACCCCATTTGCCAGCTTTGTACAGAGCTGCTGAAATCAGTTGAGTTAGACTGGAATAAATACAGTCTAGCACTGCAGAGTAAGCACTTAAAGTTTAATTGCCCAACTTGCATACACTCTTTCCGTATAACACATATTTTAGTTCTCCTGTTCTCTCTCTCATCCTTGCTCCAAAGATCTTCTATCTAGCAATGCAGGAGATCCCTAGATGTAAAATGTACTTCCTCAAGAGGATCAACTGGTACCTGCATTAATGACCTGCTAGATTTCCTTGCTTTTTGTTAAGACCCCAATTCTCACTAGCTCCAGCCAGCATAGCCAATGGACAGGAAGGATGCAAAAGTTTGGAATCCTCTCTAGAGTCACAGGTTCCCCACCTTTGTTGTGATTGGATCAAGCAGGCAAATTCACTTTTCCACACCCCTGGGGCAAATTTTGGTTTTTTTGCACTTTTGTAGGGTTGAATGAAAGGAACCCAGGTGGCGCTGTGGGTTAAAGCACAGAGCCTAGGGGCTTGCTGATCAGAAAGTCGGTGGTTCGAATCCCTGCACCGGGGTGAGCTCCCGTTGCTCGGTCCCAGCTCCTGCCCACCTAGCAGTTCGAAAGCATGTCAAAGTGCAAGTAGATAAATAGGAACCGCTCTGGCGGGAAGGTAAACGGTGTTTCCATGCGCTGCTCTGGTTCACCAGAAGCGGCTTTGTCATGCTGGCCACATGACCCGGAAGCTGTACGCCGGCTCTCGGCCAATAAAGCGAGATGAGTGCCGCAACCCCAGAGTCGGACACAACTGAACCTAATGGTCAGGGGTCCCTTTACCTTTACCTTAGGGTTGAATGATGGGAGCTGTAGTCTAACAACAGATGGAAGGCCACAGATCCCTCACCCCTTACTTATAAAGTTGTTCAGCTCTTTTTATATGTGGTTATTGCTTTCCTACTCCCCCTGCTGCCAATGTTGATGTGAAATTTTATCTTTAATTTTCTCAAGTTATAACCAATTTATTAATTTAACTATACACACATACACATACACATACATACACCACTTATTTGTAAGAAAGCGCCTAAGAAGTTAACAAGCAATATTTAAATTCTCAACAAAAGGTTTTTTTATTTTAAAAAAGTAATTAAAACATTTATAGACCATTATTTTTATATATGTTGAAAGCCGCCCAGAGTGGCTGGGGCAACCCAGTCAGGTGGGCAGGGTATTATTATTATTAATACTAAAAATATATGTTACCTAGAGAACACACATTATTCATTGACTGAGTGCTTTTCTTACAAATGCACCCTGCCTTTCTTCTGCCATGGGCTCAAGGTGTCATATATGTGTACCACAAGCAGCCAAACCTCCAGGCAGTGACCAGACCTGCTTAACTTCAGCAGGGTGGGGGCCTTATGTGCCTCTTGTGGTGACTTATCAATACAATGATGAATCAATGGGAAAGAGGGGAACAAGGATAGGATGAAGATGCACAGCTACTGACATATATATATTGGAGCTGCCCACCCTAACCCAAGGCCTCAATCTGGGAACTGCATCCTCAGATCTGGACCCAAATCAATTTTGGGGTCTCTAGCTTTTTTAAATACATGATTAAACATACTGTCTGGGGTCAGCACCATTATTTGTTTTCTTTGAATTCTTCCCCAGTTTACCTGGCTTCCTCACCCCTCTTTGCTGCAGTTTTCCATATATTTCTGGTCCTCAAACTCTGTCTCCTTTTTTGTTGTTGGCATGTGTGTATGTGTGTATGTTTAATGTCTTTTGCGGAAGTAATTGCCATTCTTCTCATTCGAAAGGGATATCCTACAGTGATTTGGAACCGAAGTGAGAGTTGGATGCATTTGTGAAAACTGTGTCCATCGGTTGTCCATTTCAGTTGTTCAAGCAGCATGCTGGCTCAACAGCCCTGGAGTAAATGTGTTTCAAAGATGGAAGTCTCTGTGACATTTGGTTGCTAAAGAGTAAATGTGTGCATCTCCTTTGGATGATGCCCAGGTTCTGAAACAAAGCAGCCCACCTCAGAGGGATTCACTCAGAGCAGGACTTTCCTGAGATGGTCCAAAGTGAAGTAGCCTTGTACTTTGGAGCTCTGTTTGGTTTATCAGATGCAAGCAATCAGTGCAAACAAGGACTGCTCTGAAGGCTGGGAATGAAGATTTGACAAGTCTCCCAATATAAACACCTTCAGAACATTTATTTTCATGCTATGCAATGGAAAGCTGTCTCCACTGACTGGCATAGGAAGACATCCAAAGTTTCGGAAAGCAGTCTCGAAGCAAATGTGTTGTCCCCCCCCCCCCTGTGCATGCTTTTCCTAAAGAAAAATCCTTTCTGAATTTTACACTGCCAATCAGTCACGGGCCAGTATGGGATAGGTGTCACGTGCTCTTATGGCATATTTTGGGATGTACTGTATGAAAACATACTCATGAACAGCAATGTGCTAGTTCCACTTGAAGATCAATATATCCGTGGATGCTCATCCTGAGAGATTTTCAGATACTTAACTTGCAGTGACTGAAGAGATCCAGAGGGAGGAATGGTCCATTAACAACCTTCAGCTAATGAAGAACAGGGACAGTAGTCTACTTCAGAAATAATATTCCAGGTTCAATAGATGATGATTTTATTATTTATCTGCTGTCCATCTGACTGGGTTGCCCCAGCCACTCTGGGTAGCTTATAGATGTTATATATCACAACATCAAAAGGATGGGGTGTTGGGTTTTTTTGGGGGAGAGAGTGGGGGACACCATAAGCTCAAGCATTATTACCTTCCAGTCACCCTCTTGTGCACTCAGCTGCAGAGGAGATTTCCTGATTTGTTAAACAGTTTGTGATATGAGTGATCTGAGCCCTCCTCACAAACCAGGATCAAACATTAATTTCTTGGGCCACACTGAACTGACAGGTTCCCTGAATCCCATCCCACTGCCTTGATACACATTCAAATATTGTCTAAGAAGTGGCGCTATGGCATCACACCCTCTGCATTTAAAATGTTTTAAATAATAATGATTATAGTCAGCGCTACCATTCTGCAGCACATTATGTTCCTCCTGTAAAGCTGAAAATGATTGTGATTAATCTGTAAATTTAAAACAGGAAGAATCGCAGGTAAGTGATGGTACAGTGATAATTGCCGTTTAACTACAGATAATGCTGCAGTCAAAAGACATTAGAATGTGGTGCTTTTTAAAGCTTGGTGAATGCAATGGTGATGCTGGAATAAAGTAATATTTCACTATGTGGCACCACAGCAACCTGTAATTTGGATTCTCTTTCCCTTTGCCAATAATTACTTTTAATCTCTCTTATGCCCTATAATGTAATGGGTATTGTTTTTTTAAAAACAAATGTTAGTCCCAGATGATAATCACAATTCAGAGTGGATTAAGGAAGGAAGGGTTGTTTATTTGTTGAGTGTTTATAGTCAAACAATAGGCCAAATTTGTTGTTAGGGCAGCGAATTAATTTATTAAGACAATGATGCTCACAGATGCCACACATAAAATTCTCACCCCCTATTTGCGGAATTAATAGGTGTTATCATGAGTTGAAAGCTAATGTATCATATTAACTAAGAGACTGACAACATAATTCTATGCTCAGAGACTTGTTCCAAGTAAGCATCTATAGGATTTCAACCTGAAGCTATGGATGGTATCTTAATGTCTGTCACTCAGAACAAATAAATTTAAATTAATGGACATAGACTCATAGAACCATATAATTGCAGAGTTGTAAGGGACCCCAAGGGAATCTCAACTACAGCTTGGGTCCATTCATTTAAATGAGTCTACTTTGAATAGCATTTAGTTCTTTATGAAAGTGGAAATCCCACATCAAAATATCACCTAAACCATGAACTCTCTTGGCAGCCTAAAACAATTCATGATTCTCTCAAACACATCCATACATTTGTGCTATGCAGATAGTAATGCTGTCTTATCTTCTAAGGCAGTTGTAAGGTTTGGCAAATTCAGGGTTTGGGAATTCAAGCAGTGCTAGAAATTTTGCATAATTCTTATTATGGAAGATTTATTGCCAGGATAATTGGTGCCTTTTTAAAAAAGAAATCACCAGAACTACCTATTTCTGGAAATAGAAATTGAGCCAACATGGTGCCCATACTCATAGAATTCATCATTTTCACAAAGAAACGGGCCTATAAAACATAATCAGAAGTTGATTTGTTTAATAGTAATCTAATGAAAACCCTTAAAAAAATTAGACTGAAGTGTACTCATCCATCATACAACTTCAGATTTAACCGCAGAATTCAATTAAAGGTATCCAAAAGTGCTTACAATCCCAGAACGAATTCCCACAGAATTCAGAGGGACTTATTCCAGAGTAGACATGGTCAGGATTTTGCTGGGACAAAACATGTGTGTGTGTGTGTGCCCTTTATTTGAAGATGGCTATCATCTCTCTTCTCATTCTCCTCTTATCCGGGTACCCAGAACTGGACAGCTTCCCATGGAGCTTCCCATGGACACACAACTAGCTTCCAAGTTGGACATATTGCCCTACCAGTAAAGATCAGCATTCCAACCCCTTTTAGCCTGCCTTTAGCAGAGATTAGGGATGTTCTGAAGGTCATGTCAAAGTATCTTGAAGTCTGTTGGACATGTGGGGGAAATGCCATTGGATCTATTCTAATTGGACAATTTCCGGGCAATCCTTGCAAACCAAGGCACACCATTTGTTTCAATGGCAGCAGTATAGACCGTTGATAATTAATGTAAGCATTGTCTGAGCACTGCCAATTCTTAGGAATTTCTTATTAATGTGTGTGTTTTTAAAGCAATTGAAATGTACCCAGAGGCTCATGTAACAAGGCAAGGCAGATATAATAAATAATAGCTGTGCTCTTTTTAATCATATATCTTAATATTAACAGTGCTGTAATTCAATAGAACACTAAATATATTAATTTGTACTTGGGGAGGGCCCATTGCTCAGTGGTAGAGCAAACGCTTTGCATATTAGTTGCTGTGTGCTGCATACGAAAGTTTGTGGGTTTAATCTCTGGCATTTGCAGCCGAAAGGTATTCATCCAGCAGAGCTGAGAGAAAACCTCTGCATTGCAGCCTAGGAGAGCTGATGCCAGATATATGAAGACAGCAGTAGGTTGAAAAACCAATAGTCTGGCTTGGTACAAGTAGGGTGGAGGAGGAAGTTAATTCAATTTGCCTTTAAAGGTGAGCCTGCCTTAGCCATACTTCCTGAAAAATAGACCCACTTCACTGAGTTTGCAATGCAGTTATGATTATCATCATTGACCATACACTAAAATCTAATGCAAGGCTATAAAACACCACAGAAATCTTGAAATGTTTTAAGGCTCCCCACCTCACCCCCAGCAAGTTGCCCCTGGTTGCAATGCCACACCATGGAATGCCATCATCCTTGTAGGGAAACAATGACCCCAGAGCTGCTGAGACAGCCACTTAAAGCGGCAGCAAGGCTTTTTTGTCAGTTGTTCATGTTGACCAAGCGAGCAAAACCTTCAGTGGCATCACATTTATTCACTTGTTTTGTTCTGCTTATGAGTCACTGTATATCAATGTTCTCTGGGTGACAAATGGAACAGCTTAACAAAATCACAGAATGCAAACAAACACGAAAGGCCAATAGACAAGTCGGCTAAAAACATCCGGCTGATATAAAAGCAGGAGAGCAATCTCATAAGGATTAAACTCACACCCAACCAACCAACCAAGAGAGACTGAATACCAAATCAAAACATTAAAACTGCAAAGCCTTTAAAAACTGTGGAAATATGACCTTACGTAAGATCCCAGGATAGATTTTAAACCAGGATCTTGAGTAGACATGGCTTCTGATAGACTTAACCTCCTGGACCTCCAGCACCCTGGTCCAGAATTAGAGTATAATATGTAAGCCAAAACTTTATTTTAGGCTGCAACAGCCTGAATACATCTAGCTGACTATGGAATAGCTGACCATTCAACTGAGACACCCCAACCCTTCCTTTTAGGCTAGTTTGGCAGTCTGGGCAACTTGTTGCTTGATGTCTCATCTTCTTCTCATCTGATCAGCCTACCTTTGGATCACACCACTCTCTGCCTCTGGCCATTTGATTCTCATCTCCCAATCTGATTATTGAACTCCAATCTGGTCCTGTCTCCTGCCTCTACTCCCCGTGACGAGCATCAAATTGTAGTGGACTCAAACCCTGGAGCAGCCACAGGTCAGATACCCCACACCCCATGAACTTTCTTGAGTCCTTTCTTTCTTTTAAGATAATTGCAAATTGATGTAGAAAAGTGGACAACTGAATTCAAGATTGACAAAATGAGAAACTGAGAGAAACCAGTGCTATTTGTTTTCTTTAAAAAGAGGTGCAGGAACTCACCACGAACACATCCCTCATTCTCTTAGAATGTCAATGGTGCCCATCTGAGAGGTGCCGGAACTGAGTTCCAGCTGAAAAAAAGCCCTGAGAGAAGCCAAAACTGAAAGATTTACCCATGCCTATCCAGCAGTGTCTGGGAAGAAGGTGTGTGTGTCTCTTTCTCCCTCTTCCAACATTACCTGGCCACTAGAATGCAATACAGCAGCCAGATCCCTTGGAAATATAACTTCCTCAGGCATCCTGAGGAAATCAAATCTCTCAGGGCTCCTGGGATCTGAATTATTACCCTTACTGCATTCCTGGTATCAAGGAGCACAAAGGTGGCCCTTGTTATGAAGTGGGAGGGGCAAGGAGAGGCTGCCTTTCCTCCCCCCCTCTCAGGATCACTTGTTTAAATAAGGGTTTTAAAAATCCCAAAAATAGGAGTGAAAATTTTGAACAGAGGCACTAAACCTCTGCACAGGTCCAGGGCTTCATTGGAGCTTTCAGCTTCACAGTTATTTCCCGCTCTATTTCGGCTGGGTTTTATTAAAATGGTGAAATCCTTCCTGATTTCGTTGAAATCCTTAAACCAAAATGGTGAAGGATGAACATGCAGTCTGCTTCAAGAGACTTCATGAATTGCAAGTAAATCCTCAGAATACGCTAAGAATGTAAGATGCCAAGCCGTATAATGGCCCATTTAAAATGCTGCCCGTGTAATCAAATCAATAGGCCATTAAGCTTAGCCCTCTCCACAAACTCAACCACCAGGATTAACAGATCACAATCTTGAGGCCGGGTCTATGGCAAGCAAAACATAGACAAGGAGTTATTGTCAGTAATAATTGATTCAGCATATTCATCTTCCGTCAGAAAGGTTTGACTTAACTTTATGCCGTCAACAGCGAAATCCCTCAGGATCTCCAACCCCAGCCTTCCCTTCAGAATTTTTTGGAGCAGATGCAATGCTGCAAAAGACTGCCAGTCGGTCTGTGGGTAATGTGCTTTAATCACCTGAACTAATTAAACTGATTGTTTTATAAATCTGTTTCAGATGGATGGGGCATATGGTTTATAAGTGGCTGAAAAAGTCGCTTAACAAGACATAATACACACATGCATCATTTGAAATGGATCCAGATCCACAAGGCTCCTTTGAGGGCATGATATTTAAGATAATCTACCACTGGATCTAGTGATCCTGTCCAATCTCTTTCACTGCTGTGCTTATTTTCCCTCCTCCTATAACTTGTTGCCCCATTAAAAGGCGGGATTGTGCCGTTGCCATGGAAGCACATTTCTCCATCATTCAAAATGGTTCCCCAAACACCTTGATTCCAACGGTGCTTGTTTTGCCTGGAAAAATCAGCTGGCACAGGACTAGTCACAAAAGGAAACAGAGCAGGAACCTTCCCTTGCTGGCATCTATTAACATAGACCATGGGGAGTGGTTCCCACTACCTATTTATCCTCATCCGAGTGGACAACCCATGCATGTTGCCATGGGCCACTCTCCCTAAGGCTTGCCAGGCCCTGAGAATGAGGCCCACCCCTTTCTACTGCCCAGCTGATCAGCTATCAGCTGAGTAGTGAGGAAAAGATCACTGGTCCTGAATTGCATACAAACAAGTGATCTTATGTAGAATGGAGGAATGCTTTAACCTTCCAACATTTATGATCCAGAAAATACTGTTTTCCCATCACTGCAATCTGCATTTGCCATGAAGAGATAGACACATCAGAAAAGTTCTCCTCACATGTATATCTTTCCATTGAAATTGTTCCCACTCCCACCTGCCAAAAAGCTGTTTGGTGGGCAGCTATTTTAATTGAAATCTGAATATCCTCGCATGTGTATCTCCTCATTTAAATGCAGAAGATTGCTATTTGGCAGGCTGGAACATTTGTGCTGTTTAAATGGGGAGATAGACAGATGAGGGTGCCTCTCTCTTTCAGTCTATCATTACACTCTATTTTTTGTTCTTGTGTTTTTTTAATTGTAACTTTTAAAACTGTTTTTTAATGTTTCATTTTAAACCGTTACAGCCCACACTGGGAATGTAAAAAAAGGTGATCAATGAATTAATTAATAGTGGGGGGGTGGTAGTTCATGTGTTTGTGCATCTCTGTGAATATGTGTTTGTGGGTTCACCTTCTCTCTTGCATGGTTTGTTCTCTGCATCTTCCTGTGGATTTTTAGCTTCCCACTTGCTGTCACATTCTTGCTTTCCAATGCCAAGGTAAACACAATTTATCTATCCCAAAAGATTCCCTCACAGCTAGATATACCAGTGGTCTGATTATGAATGAGAGACAGATTCTCTCTCTCCCTCCCCCCAACCTCTCTCCCTCCCTTTCTGAAACAACCTATCAGGTCACAATTCAGCTCTCTCTTAAAGGTTCTAAAGCTGCATAATTCTCTTCACTCCTAGTTTGACACCTGTGTGAACATGTGATCAATGAAAACCATCAAGCAGTTCAACAGACTGTAGCAGAGAAAAGAAAAGAAACTATTTGCACTAACCATAGATCTTCCATCTTTTTTTTCACTTTTGTGTTAAACTTCCACCTTTTCACATGCTTTGACATATGCAACCTTGCACTGCACAGCCTATATATATCAGTTTGCACCTCGTCTTAACCTAGGACCTGAACACCATCTGCTTTTTTAAAAACGAAAAGGAAACCCAAGTAATGGAAGGAAGTGTTTTGCAGATAATCAATTTTGTCAGAAATTCTCGCTTCTTTAAGTCACAAAATTCCAGTATTACCACACTCAGAATTGTTCTTTGAGCTCCAATCTTGATGTGACTTCCCCCCTTTCAATGCTGTTTATTTTTGCCCATCAACTTGCAGCTGTGATTTTGGCAGATGTAAGCAGCTCCCACAAAAACCAGGTGCTTATGCTGGCAGCTTCCTCTGCTAAAAGGGATTCAGTCAGATGTTCTTCACACCTGTGAAATAGTTGCCCAGTCTTAGACATTTCCCATGGATGCAATTATCAAGCTCTGTTTCCAAAAGCAAAAGCCAAATTGTTCCTGTTGATCATGACTAGCATTCCTGATGCTTTTATTCTTCCATCCCCACGCTCGGTCCCTTCAATGGAAAATGATTCAGAGAAGAATGGCATTCACTCTGTATGACATTAACTCAAGGAGCTGATTTGGTCCAAGTTCATCGGTGTTCATTTTCAAGGACCACTTCCGAATGGTACCAATGTAAGGAAATTTAAAATCTTAGCTGTGCTCAAAAGCCCGATTTTAGAAGATAAAAGCAGGCTCATTAAATCAAACTGTTGCATTCTGGCATTACTACAAGTCAGAAATTGAAGCTCTGTAGTTTGGAAAGTTCATTGCAAAAGGGACAAATCATACAAGAATAACAGATCATTCAAACTTTATGCCATAACATAAAAAACCTTTCAAATATGCAATGAAAACCTCATTAAGAACCAGCACGTTAACTAGGAATGTCTAATCTAGACAGTGCCCACCACCCTAGGGTATGTGTGGTGTCCTAATTGTAAATGAGTAGAGCTGGGGTTGTGAATGTGGTGCCTCAATATGTTTCTGGACTCCAACTCCCATCAGCCCCAAACCCCTGAACTAGTACCAAGTGACTGATATTAACGCAAAGCAACTTCAACACTGACAAGTGTCCAATGCGTAATATGAAACAGAATTTAATTTGCAGAGATACCATTTCCCCCCAAGCTCAGAATGCTTTATTCACTTTGGTTGAGCAGAATGGCCTGCTGTGGATGAAGAAAAATACAATTGCAAATTGTTTTTGAGTAACCAGAAGTTAACAATAGGGAGAATGCATTTCCACATTAGGGAGAATACACTGAGTGATCACAAGCAAGCCTCTCTCCTGAAGAAGGATTGTCAAACCACGGGGTATATGCTTCAGACAAACTTGAGCCTTCAAACGGCTATTTTTACTTTTAGAAAATAAGCACAACACAGGCTAAGCTGAATAATATCCTGCCAACCTGGAACAGGATATGATTGGTTGCACAATAACCTTGATTATTAACCCCTTTAAATTTGTGGCACTAATGATTAGAGTTTCCTTTGTACAAAGAAGAAGGAATAGCTGATCTTGGGGACGGGGAGAGATAAACTCCATTTATAATAAATGAAAGTTAGGAATTGAAGGTATGCTTTCTTAACAACTGAATGTTCACATCTCATCTCTGTTTCCCTGCTCTCGGTTTTCAAATAAAAAACATTTTCATACTAAGAGCACCTTTGTTTCTCAAGCATTCATCTACTCCTGCTGCTGATTCGTAGCTTGAAGTCATAGTTCTCTGCTTATGACACTGCAATTAGTTTTGAAGATGGCTATGACATTCACAGGAATATAAGTCTGAATATAAAATAAGCTGCAGGACAAGAAGAAGCAAGCTGCCTAAATTCAATGTTAATGCAGATGACTCTGGAAATCTAAGAAAACAAGCAAGCAGACAAAAAGAGTCTAACACCACTATGTATAAAAGAAAGCAAATAAACAAAACGCCTACATTTGTCAGATTTTCCCGAAAGAATGTTTCCTTTTTTTAAAAAAAAGGCAGCCTACTATTCCTATCCTTTGCAATACTCCACTTGAGCTAATGGTTTTAGTATTCTGGCTTTGGGAAACAAAGGACCTAAATGTTGTTGGGTATTATTTATTACATATTATGTTTCAAATCCACCACTAGGAGGTTAAGAGTTTGGATTTGTCGTTCATCATGAATGAGCTTAAAGCTGCAGAGTCACTTCAATTATTGCCTGAATACCTAGATGTTTCTTATAAGAAGTGGTTTGGCAGATATATGGAAATGCTTTGCTAGTTTCACAGCAGGTGGGTCACTGTTGCTTACTGGGAGGGACAGGCGGAAGACCGTGGGAAGGTTCAGGCAGGGCGAATGAACTGGCAGGACCAATCTGGAGCTCATGGTAGTGTGTTTTCAGCATGCCAACCCCTCATTGATTTCTCCCTCTCCTTCTCCCTCCTGATAAGTAACAGTGATCCACCTGTTGGAAAGACTGCACAGTGGCTTTTTGAAGGTAGCCTTAAAATGTGGAACTGAAGGTACACTCAAGACCTTCATGTATGTGTATGAGTGGGGAAAACTTGTTCCTTCACTTCCATGGGGGAGGTTGACTTCATGCTTCTTGAGGATTCAAAGCTTAGTTTCAGAAATCCTAAGAAAACATGCTAGCTGGTTCAAAGACACATTCAGCTGCCTTTTGTCCATCTCATTCATTACTGTCCCAGGTTCATTCATTCTTCAGTCATAGAGCAAGGACAATCAGAATTTTTAAATATGAGAAACAATCACAGAAGGGAAGACGTTTTGCCATTAGGTTGTTCAGTTTGGTCTGTAATCCTCGACTTGCTGAAGATGCAGATAAAAGAGTCAGCGTTTATTGCTGCAGATCAGACTCTGCAAATACAGTCAGCCAGTTCCTCGGACTGAATGCTGAGCTGAAAGTTCAGAGTGAAATATTTTTGGTGAATGTTTTACTTTTCTTGCAAGGAGGAGACAAAGACAGAGGGACAAAAAAAGCGGGGAGTAAAACCGCTTTCAGTTTTCCTCTTGAGGAAGACCAAACCAATCCCAGTTTGTTCACACTTCTGTGGAAAAGTACTACAGTGAAATTTTACGAACTTCGCATTTTAGTGTGGCTAGTAGTTCCATTCATCAATTAGTCCAGAATCAAATAAAAGAAAAATATATATGTTACCACCACCAAAGAAATCCACAAGACAAACAAAAGTCAATCCTAGGAACAAAAAAGAAACAGGAGAGAGCAGTAGCAAGTAACTACTTGAATTAGAAGTCATCTCCATCAAAAGAAATGCTTGCTAATTGCAATTAGAGGCAAAGAATGATCTCAACAGATGCTGTATAACAAATTTTAACTCATTCCAATTATTGGGTTGCTCATTACACCTGTAAGCATATTAGATAGCTTGTTTCAGAAATCTGTAAAGCTGTTAGGAGAAAATTCATCACCACATTTGGCTTTTCTGGGACAGACATCAAGACTCCGAAGCTGACTCTGCAATTATGGTGAATACTTTCTTGCTAATTATATGTAATTTTTCACAACGAAAATATAATTAGTAGATCATCACCACCAGGTGCTAGATTACTTAACTAGCTGGAGAAGGACAGCATTTGGACAACACAACTCAAGGATGGTTATTACAAGTGACCAAGCAGACAAATTTCTGTTGATTATCTTTTGATCCCCCTTACAACGAATTACTCAATAATTATTTCTAAAATTTGTTTACATCTCCTCCCATACTATTTCTGGACTTGTTAATTATAGGGCTACAGTCGTGGCCATACATTAAGGGTGAGTTGCCTAAATCACATCTCACCATTATCGTGAGAAATTGGGAGGGAAGAGGTTCTTTGGCTTGTAGTTAAAATATGGTTTAACAGACCAATTTGAGACTTGGCAGTCTAGGAGAGGAAAGTGTGAGGATCGCCCATGCCAAATCTGGGGTAGAACAGATAATGAACAGCTTATTTGGAACAAGTATAAAATGGCATAAGTGACCGTAGAAAGTTAATAGGTGATATGCTTCTACCCTTCTCATGTTCAAGGGCTCTGTACGCATGGAGCTGTTGGGTATGTAACTCTGTATGATCATGGAACATATTGTTTCATGGTTCCCAATCACATGAAAGAAGCTTACATGCTTACAACTTGTACAGGTATAGCTCTCTACACACAGAGCCTTGAAGACATGAAGCTTGGGAGTGTGGACAGTTTAGCCAGCATTGTTGCTGACTATGTGTTAACTTGACTAAAGAGGCCTTAATTTTCTTATTTTTCTTTTTCCCTTTAATTTTTATTAAATGTTATTTAACATAATTATTGCAAAATAAAAACAAAATATTACAAGTACACACATACATATATATTACAAATACACGCATATATATGAGAAAGAGAGAAAAAAGAAAGAAAAACAAAAAAGAAAGAAAATTGGAAGAATTTCTACCAAATTTATTCTACATGTATCTCAATATGAATATAATATAATAATAAAATTTCGTTAGTTGACTTCCACTGCTTACTCTGCACTTCCTATGTACATTTTAAGCAAAATTGTATCTGCTATTCCGTATTTTTTCTCCCATACAATCTCACACAAGTATTTCAGTCAATAAGTTTTCTAAATCTCTCACAAGTCTACTCTAAACACAACCAATACCTTACATTTGATCCTTGTCTACATAGATAATCATTATTTTCTCTGTTCTGTTGACAGTGATATAAAACAGGGCTGGCCCACTTATGAAACCAGATGAGGCGACTGTCTCAGGTGGCAGGATTCACCGGGCTAGCAGATCCTGGTGTCAATTTCCCCCCTGATGTAGATCTTCCTTCACCCCTTCTTCCCCGGTGCTATTTTGGGGTTCGCCTCAGGCGCCAAAAAATTATTGGGCTGGCCTGATCTAAATACTATTTCTAAAGAAATAAAACTGAATGAAAAATGTAGTAACCATAAAAAAGACTGGTAAGGGAGACCTTCATTGCAGCTAGTGTAAAGGTGTTGCTCAGTGGTTTACCATTTGCTATGCATGCAGAAGGCACCAGGTTCTATGCCCAACATATTCGAGTAGGGTTGGGAAAGACCAGAAGTGCCATCTTCTTAAGAGGACTGAAGGCACCTGTGCACGATGTCATGTGACCTCATGACCTGATGCCGTGTGACACCCTGATGTTGCACATGCCCTGTTGCACAATGCTCTGATGTCACACACACAATGCTGCAAGAAGCCAGAGGGTGGAGCTGAACATCTCCTGAATACTGAGGAGACTCAGTCCCCTAAAAAGCCACTGCCAGTCAGAAAGACCAAAGGGCTGAATCAATATAAAGCAGTTTCCTGTGAACTACACTCAAATACTGAGCTCTCCCTAGAAGTTTGTGGTTTTATATCACTCTACCTTATTTTGAAGGCACTGGGAAGTGTAATGCTAGCATTGTAAAATTCACTTCACTGACAGAAACTGTGGTTTGGATTGTGGGCTTTGAGATGATGAACCGTGCCTCTTGGAGATGAAATGTGTGACTAGGAAAACCCCAAATGTGCTCTTCAACACAAGGCTACTGTTGTATCCCTTCCCCAAGGCTCACTATAGACTGGGAGATGATCCACAAAATTTGCAAGGCTAGTGAGAGACTCCCTGAAGAAACAAAAATTGTGGCCAAATGAGCCAAGGAAAACACACCAAGGAGTGCTTGGGGGGGATGCTTCAAGGGCAACTGAAATCCTCCTAGAAAAGCTACTAATTATATCCCACGCTATCTGAGTAGCAAGTTTCATGGGACAGCAAGAACACTAGGTAAGGGAAGTGTTTTAACATCATCTGAATATTTAACACCTTGTTTGCCGAATCCACTTCTCCACCAGTCTGATTAATTGTTCTGTGGTTTCAGTGTGCTTTGTATTGTCCCGGCAAAAGAAACTACATAGAAAAAACACCTCATGAAGGACCAGGTGCACAGCCAGGGAGTTTTGACTCACAGCTGTCCATGGAGGTGCAGGTCAATTCTGTGTCTAGGGCAGCTGTTTACCAGCTCCATCTGGTACGCAGGATGAGACCCTATCTGCCCGCGAACTGTCTCACCAGAGTGGCGCATGCTCTGATTATCTCTCGCTTGGACTACTGCAATGCGCTCTATGTGGAGCTACCTTTGAAGGTGACCTGGAAACTACAACTAATCCAGAATGTGGCAGCTAGACTGGTGACTGGGAGTGGCCGCCGAGACCACATAACACTGGTCCTGAAAGACCTACATTGGCTCCCAGTACGTTTCCAAGCACAATTCAAAGTGTTGGTGCTGACCTTTAAAGCCCTAAATGGCCTCAGCCCAGTATACCTGAAAGAGCGTCTCCACTCCCATCGTTCTGCCCTGACACTAAGGTCTAGCGCCGAAGGCCTTCTGGCGGTTCCCTCATTGAAAGAAGCAAAGTTATAGGGAACCAGGCAGAGGGCCTTCTCGGTAGTGGCACCCGCTCTGTGGAACGCCATCCCATCAGATGTCAAAGAGAAAAACAACTACCAGACTTTTAGAAGGCATCTGAAGGCAGCCCTGTTTAGGGAAGCTTTTAAAGTTTAACAGATTATTGTATTTTAATATTTTGTTGGAAGCCACCCAGAGTGGCTGGGGAAACCCAGCCAGATGGGTGGGGTATAAATAATAAATTATTATTATTCACTTGGGCTTTAGTTGTGAAGTATAGGCACCCAAGAAGACTGCAGAGTGCAGACCACTGGTGAAATAATCTGTACGAAAGGCATTCATAAACACACCTCAGTCACTCTGAATGTGCAGAGCGTCTGATGCACCCTCTCTCAAATCCATTTTCATGTCACTTTATCATTAAACTATACTTTCTCCACAAAGCTATGAAATTTGATTACTGCATGGCATCAAAATGGTTACAAAGTGTTTTTAATTGTCTCAGATGTCCCAGATGTCCTCTTTGCTATTAGCTCCTGAGCAATTAGTCTCAATATGGAGAATGAACAACCTCCATCTTTTGAGGCACCTTCCAAGATATTGCCACACCCAGTTGTTGTTGGGGGCATTGTTTGAGATCCTGTTAAGTTTTAGAAAGCAGAAAGAAAAGAAATATGAAAGGGCCCAACTCATGTGGCAAAGATTTAAAAGCTGTAGCTGCTGCATAATTTGGCTTTTTTTATATAAAAAAGACATAATTCTCCTTGGTTGCAAAGGAGAAGACGGAAAAACAGCACTACATCATTTATGAGTGCTGATTGTAGTGTAGGTGCAACACAATTCAATCTAAATCAGATGGTGCCATCTCACAGAAATAATTCATTTGCTCTAACACAGAGAAATGAAATTGCAGTTATTGCATATTATTAGCTTTTTTTAAGGACTGTAGCTGTTCATCAACTTCTGAAGGAAATCCCATTCGCACTTTGGCACTCTCTAAATGTAATCAATAGTCACTATAATGAGCATGACATTAAGCATAAACAATCAGGTGATATTGTTAAAATTAAAAGCTATTGAAGAACATAATTTAGGTGAATTTGAAGTCGCTCTCTCTTTATGAACCACCAATACATTTGTCTTATTTAGCTAACATAATACCTTACCCGTCACTCAGTGTGAACTCATTCACACTTACATAATGGCTGACAAGTTGAATGCTGAATCAGAAGATTACAAGAACAGCTTGCTGGATTTCTTCCCATGCAGTGCCAGTCCTCAGCACTGCCCACCACTACAGTATCAGGCAGATCATCTTGAAACCTAATAATAATGGCACATACACAGGGCCGGCACGTCCATTAAGGTGAACTAGGCAGTTGCCTAGGGCGCCAAAATGGAGGGGGCGCTGGCCAGCCTGCCCCCCGCCCCCCGTCGCCACCCGGTGGCACCCCAACCAGCGGTGGAGCAAGCAGCTTGGGGCAAAAACCGCAGCGGCGGGGGTGCCAAAATGGAGGGGGCGCTGGCCAGCCTGCCCCTTGCCCCCCGCCGCTGCCCGGTGCCGCCCCAACCAGCAGCGAAAACCACGGCGGCGCGGGGCGCCTGGCCAGGCAGGGGGCAGGGCACCGTACGTCATGCGCAATGATGTCACGTGGCCCGCCTCCTTGCCTAGGGCGCCAAAATCCCTAGCACCGGTCCTGCACATACATGTTCATATGCATGCACTTCCTTCTGGATGTTAGTAGGACAGCCTTGAGAACCCCTTTAAAGTAACTGGAAAACTGTTTAAGGAACTGGCACATAGGCGTGGAGATAATGGCTTTAGTATCAGCCCACCTGATCAAGATGTTTGTTTGTTTACAATCCAAATCAAACCATGTGAAAAACAAAAATGGAACTAAAGGGCAAAAAGTGTGCCTGGTTTGGACGGCAGCAGCTGTGCTATCAACTATGCATCTCTAATAATACCACTCTAAGAATGTAACCATTTATATTTAATATCACCTGTATAGAACATTGATAATAATACAAGATGTCAGCCTAAATACCAGGTCTAGAGCTCTTGATATCCCTGCTGGGTTGCAGCATTCTCTTTAACTAGTCAGGTCAAATTCAAAGCTGAACTCTGGGAGAATCTCAAGCCTGTTTGGTTTAACACCTGTGCATCCTTCCATTAGCCTTGTTCTTTTAGAGCTAAAGCTCTGATTTGTATCCTCATCAGGCTTTCTGACCATCTTACATGGAAACTTTTTTTTAAATAAATAAATAAATATTTGGGAATGGGAAGCCTGGTATTTTAGAGTCAGGTGTGTGCCTTCAAGCTAATATCACAGGAATAGCAAGGAAGCAGGGGTAGGGGGATCAGTGTCAGAAAAAAAAAAAACACTTTTGGTTCCAGTTCTGGACACTTTTTACTCTGGCCTCTCACACCACCAATATGGGAGCATTAACAGAAAAAGGTTGTCCATCCCATAGTCAAATACAGAAGATACTTCTTCTTATTTGGGGATCACTTGTAGCCGAGTAAGATTGTCTTCCATAAACGCGGTTTTAACAGTGAGTCCGTAAGTGACTGTGGAGGCCAATTCTGGATCAACACGTCCTTCCACAGTGGGGACATTGGTTTCTGGGTGGGGGTTGATCACGGAGAGTTTTTGCCAAGCGTGCCTTCCTCTTAGCACGTTTCTCCCTTTTGTCCTGAGTTTGAGCGTCTTCAAAGCCCATGACACCTTTGGTAAAGGCTGCTATCCAATTGGAGTGCTTGCAGACCAGTGTTTCCCAGTTGTCGGTGTTTATACTACTTTTTTTTTTTAGATTTGCCTTGAGAGAGTCTCTGAACCTCTTTTGTTGACCACCAGCATTATGCTTTCCATTTTAAAGTTCAGAATAGAGTAGTTGCTTTGGAAGACGATAATCAGGCATCCGCACAACACTGGGTATCTTTGCTTCTTCCAGTACACTGGCATTAGTTTGCCTGTCTTCCCAAGTGATGTGTAAATTTCTTCCGTTGATGGAATCTTTTGAGGAGTTGGAGAGGGCGTTTATATGTAGTTTATAAGTGGTTTCACAAGCATACAGTAAGGTTGGTAGTACAAGAAGATACATCAAGCATCAAATGTCACTATATCCTGGCATTAAAATAAAAACATGGAGATCTGAGTGCAGAAGTCATTAAGAGGTGGGTGAGATGGATAATCACCTGCTTGAATCCATCCAAACCCAGTTAAGATATCTGCCTGCTAGGATTACTTTTGGCTGATGATGCTTAACAACAGAGCATGTGTAGGCATTTATCCTAAAATGTCATAGGGTATTTTATTTAGCATTGCTGAGGCTGGTGCTCATTCTGTGCTTTTCTTTTCTTTTCTTTTTTTCAGCAACATCAACAAGCATTTGCTCCAATATAAGATAAACACATTTTATGTTGACTTAAGAAAAAGTGAGGAAGCACAGAAAGTCAGTAAGCTTTGGTTGGCTTTTGGTTTCTATGTAGATTTTCGATTCAAAGCACTGGACTCAGCCAAGTGGTTTTCTGTGGTCCTGGGCTGGCAGGTGAAGTGTCACTGAAGGACATGAATATTTTTCTATGAAATATCATCACAGGGAAGTCTGAAACTCTGCTCTGTGGACTGCATGGCTCAGCCTTCCCCAGCCCTAGTATTCTTCAGATGTGTTGGACTATATCTCCCATCAACCTCAACCAGCATGGCTAATGGTCAGAAATAATGGAAGTGGAAGTCAGAAACTCTAGAAGAAACCAGGCAGGGGAAGACTAGCGTGACCAAAGTCACCCACATGGATCAGTGGGTCAAGTTGCTAATGTGCTCTCACAACTGGACCACAGAGGTTGGGAGACTAAGGCAGTGCTCTCACAACCCCCGAAAAGAAAGTCATTTGGATGGTTAATTAAATAGCAGGATTTTCTGCAACTTGAAGCGTGGGGAGTACTCAATAAAAGCAGTAAACTGGACATTGCAAAAAGGTTTAAAATAGGGGTTTATATTGTTACATTATCCAGTGCAGAATCGTGTAGCCAGCAACTATGTTTGGGAGAAAGGGATAAGTCTGTAAAATGCCTTTGGGTTATATTTTATAGCCTATCACTTGCTTACTAATGGTGCAGACTGTCAAACCATTAGGAATTTCTTGGCTTTGCTAGAAGCAGCTATGTTGTCTCTTTAACTTCACATTTTGTGATTGACAAGAGGAGGCTTAACTGTCAAAGTTAAGTCACCTGAATATGACGAGATCACAACTAAGACCCCAGTAGTCTCTTATCCCCTTTATTCTCTATTATGGCTGCACGCTGTTTTCCCTAGTATTACTACCACCCCCCAAATCAATAGCATGTTAGCTTAGCACAAAGCCAACAGAAAATACAAAACATTTTGCTTTAGCTGGCTCTGAAAAACAAACAACCACTCGGACACTGAAATACAAAAAACTCTTTTCCTGTGCCACAAAATAAGTCAGCTTTATGGAAGGCCAATTTTATTTTGCCTGGCTCCATCATAGGAACTTTTTGTACAGTTTGTTCTGCTCCTTTGCGTCTCCTTGAGGGAGATTTTATTGCAGTCTAATTAGACCGACAATTTTGTAGAAGCTAATTTTATGGCATAGCCCCCCATAGGCCAAACAATAGGAAGTGCTTGTAAAGGGAAAATGTAATAAGGTGCAGAGTATTCAAAAATGAAGCTTGATCCAGACAGTATCAACAGGCCATGCTAATTGAAACTGGTCTGCTTATAGTGCCTATTGAGCAAATCAATATAGTGCTGTTACTTCATGCTACGAGCTGGCCATTTCTATTTTATTCTACATGTTGCAAATGTCAATTAGCTGAAGCTAAAGCGGTATTAGCAGATTATGATCAGGGTATGAAAGATGCTTCCCTAAATCACCTTGACACCAGTAGTCTTTGCAGGATTTAGCAAGTGCCTTCTTTCAGCAACTGATCAGCTACATTCACTTTTTCCTAAAGTTAAAAAAAAAAGGCAAACATTGGGTTTCTCTAAATCTGTTGATACTCCTTGTTTTGCAAGTGTCAAAAGAATACAATTTGAGAATTGAGTCCACAGGGTTCATCATAACTGTGAAGTCTGTGGTGTTCCATATATTGTTCTACTAGAGATCCCATCACCCCTGGGACTGATGGGAGCTGGAGTATGACATCATCTGAAGGGTCAAGTCAACAGGTTCCCCATCCATGACATGGATGAAGTTGAACTAGAGTGGTCTTTGTGTTTCCATGCCCCTTTGTTAAGGATAACTCACCCTGAAGTTCTGCTTCATGATTCCAGGATGATAAAACACCCTTCTCATTGTTACAGGTGGACCATAATTAATTATTTGCTCCAGCTGTCTTTTAAATATGTATACTTTTTGTGCAGGCTTTCCCGGAAATATAAAAAGTCGCTAAACCCTTGGATTTCTGTTGTTTACAATACTGTTTTCTTTTTTTCAGTTGATCTGAATTGTTATAACTTTTTAAACAATTAAGCATTTTAGAATGATAAATAAGGATATCATTGCGCCACTTGCCAAGGTGAGGATCATCTACATTTGGAGCCGCGACATTAACCTATTATTCACACAAAGCTTAATTTATAAGGCCAACCTGTAGGAAAGAAAAGGAAGAGTTGCATGCAAAGAAGCGACATTAAAAGTCAGGAGGGTTAGCTCATTTCATGCAGGAAGTAGTTAACTGGTTGTGTGTTTAAGCTTTTTATAGTCAGAGCGCTTTTCTGTCTGTAAATTAACTATAAGCTGTTTTAGCACAAAAGGGAATTAACCCAACGAGTTTTACACAAACGCATAAGCAAAGCATTTAAAGTGGAGTTTCTTTTATTAACAACAAACTCCCCCTTAGGAAAAGTGATCACTCACAGCTCTAAGGAGGAGGTTTATAAGGGAGATTTATTATGCATCCATTCTAGGTCCTCTTCTCATTCTATCGGGCTTGTGAAGAAGATGCTGCAGCTAGTAGTAGCAGGAACTGGCAGACTAGAAGGCAGAGATGATCAGTTTTATCAGAGCAACTAGCAATTTTCTGTGCTGCAGCGCCGATTTTGCATCACTAGTTGAGGACCACATTTCCTGCCCTTCTGGACAAACATAGCAGGTCACCTTTTTATTCAAAAGGATTCATTTCAGACACTATTTCCCTCACAGGGATGCAGATTTTTATTTTTTTAAAAAGTGGAGTCACACAGTATTTTTAACATCTACATGCAGCCGCTGGGAGAGATCATCAGGGGGGTTGGGCTGGGTGTTCATCAGTATGTGGATGATACCCAGCTCTACCTCTCTTTCAAATCGGAACCAGTGAAGGCGGTGAAGGTCCTGTGTGAGTGTCTGGAGGCAGTTGGAGGATGGATGGCGGCTAACAGATTGAGGTTGAATCCTGACAAGACAAAAGTGCTGCTTCTGGTGAACAGGGGGTGGACGGGGGTGGAGGACTCCCTGGTCCTGAATGGGGCAACTGTGCCCCTGAAGGACCAGGTGCACAGCCTGGGAGTCATTTTGGACTCACAGCTGTCCATGGAGGTGCAGGTCATTTCTGTGTCCAGGGCAGCTGTCTACCAGCTCCATCTGGTACGCAGGCTGAGACCCTACCTGCCCGCAAACTGTCTCGCCAAAGTGGTGCATGCTCTGGTTATCTCCCGCTTCAACTACTGCAATGTGCTCTACGTGGGGCTACCTTTGAAGGGGACTCAGAAACGACAACTAATCCAGAATGCTAGACTGGTAACTGGGAGCAGCCGCTGAGACCACATAACACCATTCCTGAAAAACCTACATTGGCTCCCAGTACGTTTCCGAGCACAATTCAAAGTGTTGGTGCTGACCTTTAAAGCCCTAAACAGTCACGGCTCAGTATACCTGAAGGAGCGTCTCCACCCCCATCGTTCTGCCCGGACACTGAGGTCCAGTGCTGAGGGCCTTCTGGTGGTTCCCTCACTGCAAAAAGCCAAGTTACAGGGAACCAGGCAGAGGGCCTTCTCGGTAGTGGCACCCGCCCTGTGGAATGCCCTCCCATCAGATGTCAAAGAGATAAACAATTATCTGACGTTTAGAATACATCTGAAGGCAGCCCTGTTTAGGGAAGTTTTTAATGACTGATGTTTTAATATATTTTTAATCTCTTGTTGGAACCGAGCCAGATGGGCAGGGTATAAGTAAATAATAATAATAATAATAATAATAATAATAATAATTATTATTATTATTATTATTATTATTATTATTATTATTATTATTTACAATAATCTGTACAACTGAAAATCTTTGCAGTAAGTGACACCCATTTAAACCAGCCAGTTCTCTATTTAGTTGTCACAGGGGGGAAATGTTTCACTTTTGAAAAGGGATCCACTTTGGGTTTGAGTGTGCAAGGTTAATTATTATAACTATTATGAAGAACAGTATTTCTCTTGTGACACCTGGAAGTTATTGGCAGAGGAACCAGTGGAAGCCTTATGGCATGAGTGGGGCATCATTTTCAGAAAAGGGCCATATTCCTTTGTGAGAAATATTCAAAGGGACACATTCCAGTAGTAGACAAGGCCAGATGCAAAAATGGGCAGGGAAATGGATGCGATTCTTACAGGGAAATGGATACGAGTCTACAGTTCTCTCTCACACACTCTCTCTCCTCCTTGCTGTTAAGTAAGAGGCATTATCATGGTTCTAGCGCAGCAATAAAGCTGCTAGCACATTTGCAAAGCTAAGCAGGATCCAGTATGGTTTCAAACTGGATGGGGAACAGTGTGCTGAGATTGCAGGGAGTTGGGCTAGAATGATGGCCCCCAGGGTACCTTCCAACTCAACAATTCTATGATTCTAAGACAGTTATAAGAGGCAATATAACACTCTCCTAATCAAAGAGAGAGAGAAAGCAAGCCACTGGGTGGGGAATTGAAATAAAAATCCAGGAATAGCATGGGGACATTGCCCAGTTGCCTCAGGAACACACAGGATAGGCCATCCCTGTACAAGGTGCATCAAAACTACCCTACAGTATAGCACTGGAAGACAGGAGTCATCCCTTGGCTGGTTGCCTTGGCACCATAGTGATGTATTCACTTCTAGCCACCAAATAAAATAAAATAAAAAATGTGTACAGTACAACCTCCCATGCATTCACTGAATAAATTAAATGGCATTGAATTGTGTGTCCCACCCACAGTAACTTCTAGCTATGTATCCTACAGTTCTTATACCTTCCAACCACACTCTCCAGTTATAGGACCACCTATCACTTCTTTAATTTATACAATTTCTTACCCATCCTTCACCATAAGGTCCCAGAAGAACATGCCCTTGTCAATATAGATTATGCAACATGCAGGCTTAAATAACCACCACAAATATAAAAGAATTAAACCCTCTCCAAGTGCAGTGAAGCTGTATAGTATGGATCAGTGACACCAGAAATGGAGTTGTTGGATAGCAATCCAGGCTCCCATCATGTCAGAGCTGAGCTTGTCGGTCAGAAATCGATCCAGGGTGTTTTATCATCTGTTTCATGATGTGTCATTCATATGCCACAGTTACATTTGGTGAAAGGAATGCACAGATTCAGTCGGAGCTTTAAATTTAAAGATCTGCTTTAAATTCCAAGTTCTATCAAATACGGGAATAACCAGAAGTTAATTACACTTCACAATAAAATGCAAAAAAAGAGAAAGACACAGAGAGAACAAATAAGCTCTTGGATCAGGGCAAATCTATGAAGTGTTCTTAATCAATGCACACTGTTTATTTCCCACCTGCCTTTTAATTTTTCATCAGAGGAACATAATTATCTTAGTTGCACTGAGATTGAGTTGTAGATGAAAAGCTTGGCATTTTCCTGTAGTTGTCCCCCTCTCCTTGGTAATCGAGGTCACTTTTTTCTTAAGAATTCTGATATTCTTCTGCAACACTTTGGGCGGATATCAATAGAAGTTGTAATCTCCTAACTGTGCCTAGTGCGGCAGTTTCTGATGTGCCCTTAAGGGGTCCCTTTTAAATATGCTTCATCTCAGGTTCTGGCATATTCAAAATGTAGAGGGGGGAATATTTCACATTCTCTCATCCAATGCCCTTTAAGATGAGAAACCCATACCTTCTTTCCTCTGAAACAAGATTGATGTAGATTGGGTTATTCTGCTTTTTGCAGAAAGGCTATATGATCCTTCTGAACATTGAACAGCCTCATTCCCATCAAGCTGATGGTCTTGGCTTGAATCCAAATTAGAATAGAATAGAATAGAATAGAATAGAATAGAATAGAATAGAATAGAATAGAATAAATAGAATATATTTTATTGTCATTGTCCCCTTTGGGGACAATGAAATTTCTCAGCTGCTCCATCCACCCAGATAGGGCACTCCACGCAAAAACAAAACAACTACAAAAACACTGATTAAAACCATACAGTATGATACAGCATAACAGGTAAGATTAGATGACTTTCAAAGTTCAGGCTTCTCATTCAAGGCCGAGATTGCTCTGGAGAAGAAGCTGTTCCTAAGACGGCTTGTTTTTGTCCTCATCGTCCTGTATCTCCGTCCCGACGGCAAGAGCTCAATGAGACGGTGACCAGGATGCGATGGATTATTTGGCATATTTGACATTCCAATTCACATGCAGCTCATTTTGGATTTTGGTTGCAGTTTTTGCAACCCCAGCAGGTAACATACCCATAGAGCGATAGAGTGTCATGATTTAAGAGTTAATATAAATGCTAGGGGTCCTCCATACATTCTTTGTTATTTTGCATTCATTATGACATGTGCTCATGGTGCAACTGGGGCAGTTACATGCAATTCTGCTTTCAATGCCATTTACACTTGTCAAAGTCTTGGGATGGCCATGCTGCTACATTTCCAATCAGCGTATATCCCCTGCTGAAATCCTGTAACCTTCCATGGCAAAAATGTTCTGTTTTATTTCCCCCCTGCTTTTTTTGCCCCTCTGGACAGCAATAATATGACAGCATTGAGGAAGCACCACACAGCAACTCATAATGCTGAATTAATCCATCACCAATGCTGAATAAATCCACCACCATCATGTCAAGAACATGTTGCAGAATACACCCCCAATAAAACACCAGGATGGAGGGGCTACGAGGTTTAATTTTGAAGAGTTCACACAAACTAAATTGCTGGCTGAACAGTCAAGAATTCTGCTTTCAACAGCAGCCAGCTGACCAACCAGCCAACCAGATTTCATTTCATTTCACTTGACCAGAAAAGCACTAAATCTTATAAAGGTTCCGTCCATGGCAGTCCCTACTACAGGTGTGAAACACATTTCAAACCATAAAGAAAAATGGTGAACTCAGGGGAAACCTGAGCACCAATCTCCATAATTGTGCTTTGCCCATTTTGTTTTGTCTATTCTCTTTTGCGTATAACTTGTTACATGACTAATGATCCTCAGTTCCAAGAGTGAACATGCCAGAGGGGTGGAGCTTTATTAAATAATTTTGCTGAGCAGAAGGCTCATCATTTGAATTCTTTCAAATAGTTTCATCTTCTGTCTGAAAGCAGACAGGAGAAATGTTGAGTCGTTTGTCAGATTGGTTTTGAATTTCATACTTGGAAAAATGATAAATCTCTCATTAAAATTAATGAAAATAGATTTGGCTGAAAATGTGAATCAGAGGAATAGATTAAAATATTTAAAATCAAGTTAAAAATTAATTCAGTGCTGAGAAAGGCTAAAGGTAGCTGATCTGTTGGGATTTCCTTGTAATACTTTTGGGCTTATGCTACCAAGGATTTTACAGGGTGCCAAGAATTGCCGAAGAATTAAAAGATATCTGGCTTTGGATCCAAAATATCCAGATTTCCATAAACTGAAGGGCTCCTTCCAATGATGGAAAAGGATGTGATCCAGCAGAGATGTCTGCCTACAGAAGAGGGAAGGAAAGCAACTTGCTGATGACACATAGCTCTACTTCTCCTTTACACCTTTCTCCATGTGTGGCAGTGGATCTTGCCTCGGTAAAGGACTGGATGAGAGCCAACAAACTGAATCCAGATAAGACTGAGGCACTGTTAGTGGGTGGTTCCCCAGACCAGATAGATGGGAGGCTGCCTGCTTTTGATGGGGTTACACTCCCTCTGAAGGAGCAGGTATGCAGCTTGGCGGTACTCCTGGACCCATTGCTGCTGCTTGAGGCTAAAGTGGCCTTGATGGTGCAGAGTAACTTCCTCCACCTTTGGCTGGTGGCCCAGCTGTGCCCCTATCTGGACAGGGGTAGCCTAACTTCTGTCATCTGTGCTCTGGTAACCTCTAAGTTAGATTGCAGCAATGCAGGGCTTTTTCCAGCCAGAACTCACCAGAACTTAGTTCCGGCACCTCTCAGATGGGTGTCATTGCCATTATAAGAGAACAAGGGAGGTATTCATGGTGAGCTCCAACACCTCTTTTTCTAGAAAAATAGCACTGCTGCAATGCATTATATATAAGCTGCTTCTGAAGATTGTTTGGAAACTTCAGCTGGTGCAGAATTCAGTGGCCAGGATGCTCACTGTGGCAAGAGGGTTTAAGCATATAACACCAACATAACACCAACCATACTGGCTGCCAATTAGTTTCTGAGCCCAATTCAAAGTGCTGGTTTCACCTATAAAGTCACCAAGGACTGCCTCTCCCTATATGAACCGACTTGGACCCTGCAATTATCATGTGAGGCCCTTCTTTGTGTGCCTCCTCAAGAAGAAGAAGACGAAGACAAAGAAGAAGAAGATGATGAAGAGTTTGAATTTTATATCCCGCTTTATCACTACCCTAGGGAGTCTCAAAGAGGTTAACATTCTCCTTTCCCTTCCTCCCCCACTAACAGTGATAACAGAGAGAATAGCAAAGGTTGCTGCTCATTTTGATAAACCATATCAGGACGACAAATTAAGTCTGCAGGTTGAAGTGAACACAGATTTAAATTTTGAATTTTATGTTTGAATTTTGAATGTTTGACATGTTAAGCTTCATATTCATAATCCATTTTAATTCTTCCGCACATCCTAACTTGTGACCTATACAGTTCTGTCAAATACAAAACACCATTGCATGTCCTGTATCAATCCAAGGTCAGATACAATGTACCATTGTATGTCACTTATGAAGCAAATTTCAAACACTATCAAACAGCAATTATAAACAACAACAACAAAGTGTCACTTGCCAACTATCAGGTAGTGCCAAAATTAGCAGCAGAAGATTTTTTTAAAAAATGAATAACAAAATTTTGACCATTAGCTGGCAATTATCTCCCAGGATTCTTTTGGGCAAGCCGTGTGCTGTAACTGCATCAAATGGATGTGACCCTAACATCCATAACTGGAATACACATGCTCTACATGACTTATTGTAGTGACTTGCCTTAAGTTACTGCTGAAGATGAAGTTATTATCCTCTTCAGCTTGTAGGATATTTTAACCTTAGCTTTCCCCGACTTTGCCTAGAATCCTTCCAGGTCAGCTGTAGGTATTTTTATTTGGACCACACTCTTGAGTGGCTCATAATCTTGCAGAGTGCCTCCAGTCTGTCCAAACGGTGGTCTGGTGCCTTCCTGTTTTCCTCTTCCTTCAGCTTTGATCCCTACCAGTGAATAAACCAGCTTTTGGGTAGACCTTATGAGTGTGATGCCTTCAACTCTGTGCGAATGGCCACTGTATCCTGTGGGTTCAACATTTTGATTTGTTGCAGAAAACAAGAAAATTGATAAATGTTCTACAGCTTTCAGTGCAGCTAATAGAGGTACACATGCTTAGAATTTAGTTTCGTGAAATGATGCAAATCAAAACTCATTTCCCGTTATTTTTCTTTGTTGACAACAGATGTTGTGAACATTAAAAGCAGTCAGCAAATGTGTGGGGAAATGTGTTAGATGAGTCTCTGGAATGATTGACACTTCTGAGTTACAGTGAATCGCCTGTGAAGTTTTGACCTTGAAGCTGTCAAAGAGCTGTCCTTATGGAGTTTTCAGAATGGAACAGTTGCTGACTCAGAATTTGATTAATGATTTTATCTGGGAATATATATATATATATATATATATATATATATATATATATATATATATATTCCCCAGTAATTCAAGAATTCATAGATTAGACTCGAAACCTCCCCCAAATTGGGAAAATAACCATCTAACATTTTTATTTATATTGTTGCATGTGGGTTTTTATTAGCATGCTATAATATGTGTACCAGATCTACCATATCAAAATATTCAGGCTGCACATCTTAAAGAGCCATTCCACATAAAAATAAAAGACATAATAAACCAGGAAACAATATAATTCTACTCCCAGAAGTCTTTTCAACCTGTCATGACTTGCTAACTAAGCTTGACAGGACTTATATTTGTTTTGCTATTTATGCAAAGTATGGGCACATATTTACTTAATGTTTCCACAAGCAGGAACCTTAAGGATAGGCATAATATCTCTTAAGAATTACCAACCTCTCAATGAAAAATCCAGTTTTATTATTATTTTTTTACATAAAACGGTCCCACAGACTGTTTCTAATTGATGTTCGCTACCTACACTTATTGTGTTCTGTTGTAGAACCTTCATCACTTAGCTACTGTTATTTCTGGTTATCCAGCTTGACCATAAATGTGAGTTTTATGATCAATCTCTCTGATCATTGCAATGGGGTGTGGGTGTATGCAAAAAAAGAACACCCCCCCCCTTGAGCAACCTGTTTCCTCACAAACCTGGAAACCAGAGTCACTAGAGAGAGGAGGGGGCAAGCCCCCAAAGCCCATCAATTACCCTGCCCCTTCCTCAGGCTCTTCTTCTGAGGCAACTGGAACCTGCTCCTGCCAAGGTGGATGAAAGGGATTCCTGTCTACCACTCCCTAGCAACAAAGCAACAAGACCACTCACCTTTTCCGGTGGTTGAGCATCCATGACCCAATAGTGCTCCAGTGTGGCAATGATATCTGGTGACTGACATTTCTGAGTGCATCAGGGATTGGTTGCAGGTGTGAGGGTATTTGTTGGCAAGCCATTTGGGCTCAAGTGGCGGTTAGGCATTGGGTAAGCCTTTGTTTGGATGGAGGGGAGGTTGTAGCCTCCGCCTGTTAAAGGGATCTGGGGGTGTGGATTCTGTTTGATGCCCTGATGTGGGCTAGGGCCATGCTGCAACCCCAATGGGGACCCCTCGGGGTGCCCTTATTTGATGTAAGTCATAGGGCTCCCCCTGTTGGTGGTTTACCCTTAGTTGGGCTCCCTGCAGAGGGGTGGGAGTCAGGATATAGCCTGGTTTCACCAAATGCCTAAGCCAAACTGCTCACATCTGTAACCAATAAAGTTGTGGCATATTTGAACCCATAAACCAAAATACTTGTGTACATGTGTTTATTATTTACTAGGGAACTACGGGTCACGGGGCCCTGACATGTAAGTGGCAATGCCAGATTGAGCAGCATTTGGGATGGAGGAGATCATGAAAGGAAAAGGTGGGGTTGGATAACTGCATTACAAAATCTGGAGAAGTGTGACTTTCAAAGGGTGGCTGTGTTTCAGTTTGTGTATTGTTTTAGGAAGTTCAAATTATGAAGGTTTGCCCTTACATTTGAACTGAATCAGGTGCCCCCTCCCCCATCCCTAAGGGCCAGAAAAAATTGCTTGGGTGGTGGGTAGTGGTGGCAGATCAGGCTTCTGGGCTGGGGGTTAGGCACTTCTGGTCTATGTGAAGTCACAGATTCATGCAACTAGAACCTCCACATCATCACAGCAAGCTTTGAGGTCAGGGAGGAGAGTAATGTTTACCTGAACCCGGCCTATGTCCACTGAAGCTAATGTAATTTTATGTGGAATAGCAACTTGGAATTTCAAGACATATTTGCAATTTCAACCAATTTAAACGGCAGCACAAAGATTGTGCTGCAAAACCTGTATGAATCAAACAGTGGCAAAATATGAAGAATACAAAAGAAGGGGGACAAAAGAAAAAAAAAGATTTTCATCTGCCTTGCTTTTTTCCCTTTCCCTTTCAAATTTGACAAGATTCAAGAATAGGTACTTTTATCTATGCGGTAACCTGAAAAGAGTGCAAAAGAGGAAGTTGTAATTCTATGAGCAATTAACCCCATTGCCCCCATAATGCATAGAGGGACCAAAAATCACAAGCCTGCATTATTGAGGTTTATCTTACACAATTGTGATAGTGGAAAAAGGGGGCAGCTCGTGCTGTCTTTCAAATGTGTTACTTTTAGATGTGAATATTTTGCCAACTATGGGAAGCCACATATCAAAATAAAGGTGCTGATGCCAGCCCTGGTGTCATGAACTGGCAGGGCAATGGGGAGAAGGAAGAAGAGGAAAAGGATCCCAGCAAGGCCTGTAGCTGGGACTGGGATGCACCAGGGTAAGCTGGGGGTGGAGAAAGAGAGGTTGATGTAGGAAGTACTCATGGGGTGGAGGAGGATGGTGAGGGGATGGGAGTCAGTGCACATGAACCAGAGCAGCAGGAACCCATCAGCTAAGCCATAGGGGCTCCTGTCTCCATGGTGGGCTCTGAGGCAAAGGGAGCAGTGGGAAGGGTACTCCAGGAGGCTGAGGCAGACAAGGGTCCACAGCCCAGCTCACTAGCTGACCAGGTATGGAAGGAGGTGTGATATTCTTCAGCTGGAGTAGGCTTAGAGCAGGCATCATCAAGCCCAACCAACATGCAAAATATAAAATGGAGGATAACTGAGGTGCCGTGGCAGTGTGGTGTAGTTAAGAGCAGTAGACTCGTAATCTGGTGAACAGGGTTCACGTCCCCGCTCCTCCACATGCAGCTGCTGGGTGACCTTGGGCTAGTCACACTTCTTTGAAGTCTCTCAGCCCCACTCACCTCACAGAGTGTTTGTTGTGGGGAAGGAAGGGAAAGGAGATTGTTAGCCGCTTTGAGACTCCTTAGGGTACTGATAAAGCTGGATATCAAATCCAAACTCTTCTTCTTCTTCTTCTTCTTCTTCTTCTTCTTCTTCTTCTTCTTCTTCTTCTTCTTCTTCTTCTTCTTCGACTTCCCATGTTGGTTGGAACATGCCTTGGATGTCCCAGGGAGTTCTATGGGACTGTACAGGTGCAGGACTGACCTCCAGGTGCCCTGACCCCTCGATTGATGACAGATGCAGGAACCTTGCCTGACTGGAATTTGGATCTGCTTGGCTGCCAGACTGCAGACTAGCATCTGCTGTGGGATCGTGCACTCCAAGCAGGACTTGCCACATGGTTCAGGACACCTGATTAAGAAGACGCTTTATGATATTACCCGATTGCCATGATTGTATTTCCTCACTTGCCACTCTAGTGCAGCAAAATTCAAGGTTCATGAGTTGAAACAGTGCCAAAGTAGGAAACAGCCACATTGTGGGGTCATCCCCTGTGATTTGGGGTCTCTGGCAGAACTGGACACACTTTGAGGGATACAAGATAGAATGGCTTCCACATTTAAAAAAGAGTTTGTTCTCAGATGAATTATATATGTAGGACCATTGCTTTTTTATTATTTACTTGATACCACACCAGGTAAACTACTGGAACTACAGAAATGCTAAATAATAATATCTGAGGCTGTTCCAAAATAATGTCCCAGACAAATTCTGGATAACCAGCCTCATATAACCAACATGTGTTATATGAGGGGTTAATACCACAGAGTACAGTAAACAGTCTTTCCAGGCTTAGCTATGTTACTTTACTTACCTTGGGAGGAAATATGTGATCAACCCTATTCTCCACCCCACAAAAAACTCAGCATGTGATGAGGTTTGAGCTGGTTGCTGCAGCCCCGCCTCATGGCTTAGCTTTTCCTATGCTGGGGGAGGAGGGAAATTTTGGAACTCACTTATAAGGGCATATTTAAAGTTCCAACAGCCTATATTTTCATGTTTTACTTTAAATGTCTGCTGGGGTTCTCGTTGGAATTCTCCCTCCCTCTCTGGCAGCAACACGTATAAGAGCAATGGAGCGTAGGGGCAAATGAGGGCTGTGTGAATGCTTTTTGCAATGAGAACTGAAAATCTGCTGAAATTAGGAGGCTCTTTCTAACACTGAAAATGTTTGATTTTGTTGGAGATCATGTATGGCACAACACATTTCAAACTATATGATGGCTCAGGCAGGCTAAATTTTGGCTGTGTGTATGCATGTGTGTCTTGTTTTTCATTAAATTAAAAGGCTAATTTGCATCTACTTTAAGACAGTGGAACGGGGCTTTAGTGTAAACCATAAAATCTTTGGAGATTTCCCCCCTCCCCAGTCTAAGTACTAAACAAAACAGAAGCAGAAGCAGATGGTAGGTATTTTGATGTCTTCACTTCTTGTGACTACCTAGGGAAGAGGAGATCTCACTGCTGTTACATTATGTGAAACTGTAATGTTTCCTGTTAAAGTTATCACTGTACAGCCTGCCTCTTGCTGCATAGGTTGGATACGAAAGTTTCTCTGCAAGAAAAGTTTGTCTCTGGATTTTTGTTTCTATTATGCCCCTGTTTTAGTTAATGTGTGGCTAGGGCGGAGATTTCCAAGGTATAGAAGACATCAGACAGGTAGCCACTTAATGGGTGGTATACAAGGATTGGAGTATTTTGTTGGCTGAAAAATTGGCACGCAACAGGAGGTTAGCCAGAGTGTTAGGGCATCTGAATGGCTGTATAGAAATAGTTCCTATTTATAAGCTATGTAAAGACAGATTTATTGTAGCCCACCAGGGATGCATAAATCTTTTTGGAAGGATATGTTGGTATGTAGTTTAGTATAAAAATCATTTTGCATTAAAAATGGAAAAGGGCAGTGTAATGGAGTGGTTAGTGTTGGCGTAGGAGCTGGGAAACCATGGTTCAAATCTTCCCTCAGCCATGAAGCTCATTGGATAGCTTTGATTCAGTCACTGTCTCTTATCTGAACCTAGAGTGCAGGGTTGTTTTGATGATAAAATGGAGAGCAGTAAAGTCCACCTCAAGCTCTTTGGAGAAAAAGTGGGATATAAATGTAATATTTAAAAAAATGTGCTGGGATGTGTGAATGTGTACTGAGAGTGGGTGTTAACTTTTTTACATGTTGAAAATTTGTAAAAGCTGGATCCATTTTGGGGTTGTGTTTGTTTATCATTCTGGAAATATTATAGTACAGTGGTACCTCAGGTTACATACTCTTCAGGTTACATATGCTTCAGGTTATGAACTCCGCTAAACCAGAAATAATGCTTCAGGTTAAGAAATTTGCTTCAGGATAAGAACAGAAATTGTGCTCTGGTGGCGCAGCGGCAGCGGGAGGCCCCATTAGCTAAAGTGGTGCTTCAGGTTAAGAACAGTTTCAGGTTAAGAATGGACCTCCGGAATGAATTAAGTACTTAACCAGAGGTACCACTGTATTATAATGTGGGCACCTTCTTACAAGGAGGAGGGAAAGTTTTGTAATCATGATTGCATTGGGAAGAATTTCTAACCATAGGTCCATGAACCACATCCATCCTACCAAAGCTATCTCTCCTTTCACCCTGAACAATCAAGGAGTCATATTTGAGTCTGGCAAGTCTACTTCAACCTGTGATCTGTACATAGCCTACCTCTGTTCTGAGTAGTTAATGTCCTTATTTAAAACACTGCCAGTTTGCTCAAATAGCCTGTGCATGCTGCATTTTCTTTACAATTGGAAACAGAACCCTACCTGCCCCCCGTTAGTAAATCTGGTGTCAGCTTATTGTTCATCACTAGCTGACAATTTCATGGTATTTTAATATTATTTTAATATTTTAATATTATGCACTTCAGTGGAAACTCTGGTTTTAATTTATCCAGCTGGTGTGTGTGTGTGTGTGTGTGTGTGTGTGTGTGTGTGTGTGTGTGTTTTATCAGAATAGGCAGCTGGGGCTTCATATATTCAGAGCAGCCTTTTGGCAAATCGAAAGCAGAATTCGTATTGTTGCTACTTACCACAAGTTAGTCAGCTTGGATGCATTCATTATAAATGTTAAATACTTGTAATTTAGATTATCAATACGTTTTGGTCCTTTGCCTAATGAGGAAAAGAGCTCATTATTATTTCCTATACAGTCCCTTGCCATGGCAAGGAGGAACCATAGTCCTTCTGAATTGCAGTTATGCACTTAAGAAGTCACTCGCAGGCCAAAGCTTGCCAAATGAAATCTTTGGAGCATGCAACAAATGGACCATTTCACACCTGTAAACTGAAATCCAGATAAGATGGTGACGAACTAAAAAATAGTACTTTGGAAAAAAGTATGTATATTGCTTTGGCAGTCAACAGTTTTCTTTTCTTAAAAATAAAAAGTGGTCTATGTATGGTCAATAGCAATAAAGGAAAATGGTGCAGATACCCCTATGAATGACCTGGAAATCCAAAGTAAAAATTCATTCAAAAGTTGATGGTAGTGGTGGAAATTATCCAAATTCTCATTGTAAAATGTAAAATTATCCAAATTCTCATTGTAAAATAATGTGGTTTCCTCCTCACAATAATTTCCCCATTTATTTCAAAGGAAGTCTTCAGAGCCAGGTTAGGAAGAGGGGGAAAGGTGGGCATTCAGCTTCCTAGTTTTCTTTCTCCAACACAGGGATGCTTTAGGACCAGAAGTAATACTCACTCCATCCATTGAAGATATCAATATGGCAGTTATGCTGCTTTTGCCATTGGCATTAATGGGAAATCTGTTTTTTTAATCATGGGACTATACCGCTGGACTATGATTTTTCTTTAAAATAATGCTGGGCCTAAGGCCCAAGTTAGTCATTTGCCAGGTTGGCATTGTGGAGGAACAGACACATGTCTATGCCACAGAAAAGATATACTCTCATTTGACATGGGCACTCCACGTAGGTGCCTAAGAATGTAGATTCCCAAAGAACATATTCTCTTCCCATTTTGAGGAAGGGAGAATCTTCCTTATTGGTCATCTGTGTCATGGGGGATCCATATACAGTGCTTGTAGCATGGGCTCACTCAGACAATTGCCATATTTTTTGCTCCATAAGACACACTTTTTTCCTCCTGAAAAGTAAGGGGAAATGTCTGTGTGTCTTATGGAGTGAAGGCACTGGACGACAGCGGGATCCCTTGGCTGCCGCTGCAGTCGCAAGCAACGGGATGCCTCTGCCGCCAGAGCCATGACTCCCGTCAAGCAAACGAGAGCCGCTTACACAGCTTCTGTCTTGCTTTGCGGGGCTCTCGCTTTGCTTGCTTTACAGCGAGCCGGGAGGAGGGGCGGACGGGAGCCCCATCCACCCCTCCTCCTGCCTCGCTGTAAGGCAAGCAGAGAGAGAGCAGCTTACACAGCTCCTGTCCCAGCGTCTCCTCTTCCTCTTCTTGCTCAGGTTCTGGCGTCACCTCGGTGGCGAGGCAGCTGCCTACCACAGGCACACACAAATATGAGCTCTCCCTCTCTCTTCCTTTCTTCCCTCCCTCCCTCCCTCTTCCAACTTAAAAATATTGGGGGGGGCAGGTAAGCCCCACCTCACATACCGTATCAGCCTTTCTCAACCTTTGGGTCTCCAGATGTTGAACTACAACTCCCATCGCCCCTAGCTAGCAAGGCCAGAGCTCAGGGATGATGGGATATTTTTTTTCTTGTTTTCCTCCTCTAAAAACTAGGTGCGTCTTATGGAGCGAAAAATACGGTACTGGTCCAGCAAGAGTTTCTGCATGGCAGAGGAGTGCTGATCTCCTGCATTGAAGTAGGCAGATAATGTTGCTTGCGATACAAGTGCTCCACATAGATGTAGGATTCTTCTCTTTTTAGGAAAGGTTATCATATGAATTAGATGTCCCAGCTGACCTTCCCACAGAGCACCTACATTAAAACACGATGTTATCTGCGTGTTGGATTGGTGTGTTGAGAAAGTTGTGTGAATAAAATGCCAGATATCCTCCACAGGCAGCAGGCGTGCTTCCTCTGTCACATTGAAGACTTACTTGCCTGGCAACTGTCTGAATCAGGGCTGCAATGAACGCTGCATTAAACTCTTATAAAACCCTTGCAGCTGATGACCATAATTTAGTGTCACAGATGATGATTTTTGCAAGCCCTGGAAATATTGAGCCAGTATAAAAATATGACTTGTGCTATTGCTCCTTAAATACTATATCCACTCAAGCCTTAAATCTAGACATACTGGGTGATTATTATTTAAAGGTGCTGTAAAACTAGCAATTTACATTTTGACCTCTTAATTCACCTTAAAACACACAATTATATTGTATATTACAGAGCAGACAAGCCTTTAACAAGCAGTAAAATATGTTGCGTCTAATTTTTGTTTCAGGAGCATAATTAACAGCAACGGTGAATACACAGTAGATGTGTTACAAACTCCATTTGATGTATTAATGATATGAAGGCCGCCATCTGCACCACACATTTAAAGCAGCATTGTACCACATTAAACAGTCATGACACCCCCCCAAAGAATACTAGGAACTGTGGCTTGTTAAGGGTGCTGAGGGCTGTTGTGCTTATATTTATTTAGACCCCATCTTTTCATATATATGAAAACTAACCCCAGTCTTCTTATCCTTACTGGGTTAGGGAGAGATAAAAATGGCTAACCACCCTTACAACAGCCCTATAGGGCAGGCCAGTGTTGATCTCCCTCTGTTGTATGTGGGGAGGGGAGTAAATGAGATGAGGCTGAAGAAAATGACTTTGTCACACCTTTTGAGTGTGGGAAAACTCAAAGTGGTTTATGAAAAGAATAAAACAATAGGATTAATAGTAAACACATAGTTCTGGTTTCAGTGAGAATAAACAACTTCAAAGACCAGTGTGGGATCTGTGCCCTTACTCAGTTTTCCAATAAGTGGAGCCATTTGCGCAGAATAGGATCAAATGGTCTTCCGAGAGGTGATACAGAGGTAAGATAATCTACTTGAAAGTAAATTGTGCTCATACATTGAGGCGCATTGAACAACAAGGCAAAGTTAATTCACAGTCAATTTATGATCAGAAAAATGACTACAGCTGCTGAGGGGAGAGAAAAAAATGTTCCCACTGAATCTTCTGGCCATCTCTGGTTAATTAGCCTGAGAGATAAAAGGAAGGACCAAAGTGATGACAAGAGGCATATAAATCAGCTGTGTTCCTTCACAAGGCAGGCATTCAGCATTTATTCAAAATAAAATAAAGCAATTTAACAATTACCTCTAAACATTTGTCATTTATATGTTTGAACATTTCCTAAGACAAATTATCTTTGTCAAGGAAAAATTCCTGTGACCATGTTATACTTCATTAGGTTCATTAACTGTGAATCTAACAATATAATATAAATCATCATCATTCCAACTCTCCTGAACAGAATTATGCATTTAAAAAAAGAAAAGCCCTGATCTACAGACTCACCACCATCTTTATTATTATTACAATAGCTCATGATTCAAGGATTAAGGTATTTAAAAAAAATAAAAAAAATTACACTATGCAATAAATTCTTATTACAAGAACTGAGTTTTGACTGGTCCTATATAAAACCTATAGTGTATAATTTGGCCACAGTCAAGTACCTTTAAATCAGTTATTTAAGCATATGATTTAAGTATCCTGTTGAAATCATTGATATTTAAAAGTGCTTAATTTTTTTGCTAGATTGTGTCCAAATTTATTAGTTGATATGAAATACTATATTGCTCATCTGATTCCATAAGTCACTGTCTAATTCTTAAAGGATAAATTGGTTTGTTTTTATAACCAAGATTTCTGAATGTTTGGGCGCTACAGAATATGTTGAGGGTGTGGGGAAAGCAAGATTGCCTACCACTTTCCTTAAGCCACACCTTTTAGGTGGGTATGGAGGCCTACCTGTGTCACTGGTCCTAGGGCCCCCAGAACTCAAGGCAGGTGAGACAGGAAGGCTGATGCAACACACATCTACCGGTATATGCCATTCCATGCATGCTTGTGCTCCATTGACCTCCACTCCCCACCAACCATTCCCCACCACACAACACTGAAGGGATGCGAGCTGCATGGTGGCAACATAAAGGGTATTTCTCTCTCTTCCTATCACTTGTTCTTCAAAGAAACCAACCCTCTTCAGATAATCAACTAAATCATTTCAGGTGCAAGAAAGGGAGTAGGATCAATTAACAATGAGAGAGACTGGGTATGCAGATGGCCAAAAAACTGATCTATCAGATTTGGCAAATTGCACGCATGGAAAAAATTAAAAGCAATTGGTTAAGGAAGTAACTGGCAAAAAAATATCATTAACAAATAGGGTGGCCAGAATGAGTGGCAAGTGGGTGTGTTTTACAGAAAATGACCTCGTGGGTCATTTGCAAGGATTGGGAGGGACAAATTAGGCCTACGAGGTGGAGATTCCCCATGACTGCCTCAGAGATGGACAAAACTTTTGTCCATTTGTGGACTAGAGTCCACTTCAGTTTGCTTTCCTACCACAGACAATTATTTGCCAAGGCTATTTCTCTTGGTAATTAACTGACAACTGTGGTGGGAAAGGAAACCACCATCTCTCTTCAGACCAAATGAATAGATTGACTATGAACTTCTTGCTGAATATTCGTGCCCCAGTAGAAGAATCTCTCAATTTTCAATGATCTTAAGGTGGCCATACTTGAACAAAGGCATTTTAGAGGCTCCAGCGTGAACCTGATGAGTTACAGTTCAGCAAGAAGCTTAGCTCTATTAAAAAAAACAGAGGAAGGGGATCATGAAGCATCTGACAGGCTACAGTATGTTGCTGGTGAGCAGCGTTAAGTTTGTAAGTCACAAATTGTATAATAATAATAATAATAATAATAATAATAATAATAATAATAATTTATTATTTATACCCCGCCCATCTGGCTGGGTTTTCCCAGCCACTCTGTGCGGCTTCCAACAGAACATTAAAATGCAGTAATCTATTAAACATTAAAAGCCTCCCTAAACAGGGCTGCCTTCAGGTGTTTTCTAAAAGTCTGGTAGTTATTCTCTTTGACATCTGATGTATAAGCTTCACCTAAAACGATAGAAGTGTTTTAAAATAGATCTTCCTGCTTTGAATTTGGCCATCACCAGTACCACCCACCCAACCTATTCATATAGGTACACCATACATGGAATGCAACATTCTGATAGCAAAACATGTCATAAGATTTTATTTTTAAATACAGCAAATGATAGAATTTCTCATAAAAAGCGGATGTTTGTAGTCGTGTCTGGTGCCTTTTGTTACTGCTACTAGGCAGTTAGTTAGAACTCGGAGATGTGCTAAAGACACACTTATAGCTTCAGCAATAACTTCCCAGTAATCCCAAGGACACTGTCAAAAAGTAAAGCTCTGATGTTTTCTAAAAGGAAGGTCAGGAGAATGAATTGTCAGCGTTGTACACCATCCTTTCATCTCCACATTAAATATGCATTGCTTTTACTAGCCGTGCAGTTTCAAAGTATGTTTTGTTGGCTGATTAATCTTTCTTTGGTAGCAAGGCATGGATACCAGTGCATTGTCTGTTGATTAAATTAACACTGCTTTGTGCCATATATTTTATCAAGTTATGGTTGTTACAATGATGCATCATTAATTAATGATGATGACGATGACCCAACATGACAATCAATGAATCCGCAGTTGGTTGTTGTTTCTAATGAAAATAATATAGCCTATTTATTTTAGTTTGATTATTTTAAAAACTCAGGATTTCACCCTAAATTAATGCATAAAATAATTACTAAATTAAAAATCCTATATTTTTGAGAAGGTATACTTCTTGCTATTTCCTCCCTTTTCTTTTAAATGCTATACATAGCCTGATTTTTCGTATACAAATTCCGTTCTGTTTCATTTGAGTTCTCTGCCTTGCATCTTTCATGCTCTGCCTAGTCCTGTCATGCATACAAGAATGATATACAGGTAAAACTGGAGCTCTACTTGTGAGAAGATTTCAATTCTCCACAAAGCCTAATATGATTAAGTTACCTAGCACTTGAAGTAAAACCACTGGAGAATCACAGCACCTGCTGTGGCTGAGACCAGGATTTTGTAACTGCTGCCTCCTCCATTGCTTTTGCTGTGTTGGCAACACTGAAGGGACAGTGTTGGTATCTGAAGAAGTGTGCATGCACACGAAAGCTCATACAAAGAACAAACTTAGTTGGTCTCTAAGGTGCTACTGGAAGGAATTTATTTTATTTTATTTTGTTTTGACTGAAGGGACAGTCTTTACAAGTCACATCTATGACTGTACCTTTCCAAGTTTACCTGACGTAATCCTGTGTTCCTGCGTCCAAAAGGAAACTGAGAAGGAAGAATGGAGTTCACACATTGTCTGTTGTTTGCTGTTGTATAATAGTGCCAAACAGGTGTCTCCTTGGTATCACTTTCACATATGTCTACTGATGTTTGATTTATGCATTAATCTGTCTTTTTAAAAAAAAGCCTCAAAAATATATATTGCATATTTAAATATGGAATTTATTTCAATACACATCTCTAAATTTGAATTCTGGTGTGTTTAAACTGCCTAACAACACACAACACTGTTAGAGAACTAAGTTCTGATCTACCCTTAAGTTCAAAAGGAGCAGATGAGGAGATAGCAGAATTCACACACACACAAATCAAAGCCCCTCAGGCGTTTTTACCATTCCTGGTTTACACCAACAAGGCATGAACACCTTGTTAAAATATAAAGGATAAAAGAAATCTCCCAACATCTCACATTCTAGGTGGGAATAAAGGTAGTATTTATTTCTGAGAAAACAGAATGCTCATGTAATCTAATGCATATCATTTCCTTTTCCTTTCTCCTCTGTCACTAACACTTGGGTTTACTTTTCATCACAGAGTCCTTGAAGAACAGTGTGATCCTCATCTGATTATCCTAGCTTCACAGAGAGTCAGATTATCTTCATGGCCTTGTCCATTTTGACCTTGACAATGTACATTAACGTCTTTAATTTTTATTTGTGGAGCAACACGTCGTCAAGATTCTCAGGGTTGTTGGTTGGTTGGTTTTTTTATACTAGTGCTGCGAGTCCTTTGCTTTAACTCAATTTGCTGCTTCACCTGGTGACATCAAGAAAAGGGATCCGGGGATGGTAATGGAATTACATTGTCACATGGTAACCTTTCAAGGCAGATTGAGATATTTCCCATTCAGCTTTACACAGAGGACAGAAAATTAGATATCAAAATGATGATATCCTGTAATTTCCCTCCCCCCTCTGCACCTGTATGCATTAGTAATGCATTTTAAAGAGAGCAATGCGACTTTGATTTACAACTCATACTTACAGAGCAGGGAAAGGTGTTAGACATAGTGCCTCTTCTGAGGAGGGTACAAACCATAGAAAATGTAAAAAATAAAAATAAATAAACATGGCATGGGGAGGGTGTGAATAAGCATGATGAAACCTATAATCAGCACACATCTCTATTATGTGCTTTGAATCCCCACCCCTGCCGGTACTACCCTAATTATCTATATCACAACAGGCTTAGATCTTAGCATTCATGTTTCATGCTTCACATTCATAGAACTGAGATTTCCTCCTCCCCCTTCTATCTGCAGCACTTTGTGCCTCTCAAAGGCTGCATCTGTGGCGGATTAGCGCCTGTTGAGGTTTCCAGTACATTGGGGGTTAAAATATCTCTCCCAATGATAGGTGTTCTCTGGGAGGCGGAACTAGATTGTGTGGGAAGACAAAAAGGGGAACGACTGTTGGGTGGAGGCAGTTGAGAGGGGAGGACAGTTGGGAGTTAGGAGAGAGAGAGAGAGGAGGTTAGAGGTTAGGTTTAGAGGGATGGAATGTGTTATCAAGTCAGTGTCTTACAAAGAAAGTGAAGTGCTTTAAGATACCGGTGAAATCCATGTTCTCAGGTTAATAAATAAAGTTGAATGTGTTTACACACCAACTGGCTCCAGCAGTGTGTCAATTCCTCCAGTTGTGTGGCTAAGAAGCGGGCTGGAATGGGAGATAGTTCAAAATACGTCTGACATACAAAGGGCGGGACAGTGAAGCAAAGAAAACCACGAAGTTGCCTGAGTGAGAGGCTAACTTGAACAGTAGGGATCCATGAGAGGGAGACCCCCCCACTGGTGGTAAGGTGGTGAGAGGCTTCAAATAAAGTGCCCTGAGGTAACCTAGAGCCAAGTCTTCTTTTGAGAAACTGGAGGTTTATGCCTGCCTTCTCTTTTGTGAAAGAGCGGAGTATTAGTGACTCGATTTCCTCACAGCATCCACATGGCATTTCAGTTTCCTGACATTCCTCTATCTGTTAATTTCTGTATTATACCTGTGCTTTCACATGAAGTAAATGCTGTTTCCGGAAATATAGCAAAATATAGCACAGGTTTAGGGCTCATTTCCATGATGCTTTTCCATATTGAGGGAAGCCAATAAATTGAGTGTGGCAGGAGGCTTAATTGGTCTGGAACTGCCAGAGGGTAGGGTAAATGCACAGTCCAGAGATCCTAGGCCTGCTGAGAAAAAAATAGGAAAGCCATCCCATGACAATAAGCTATGTTAACCTTTGTGACCAGTTCTGGAAACCTCTGGAGTTGAGGGGGGGAAAATAAAATAAAATGTGCAGAAATGTGTTTTCTTGACATCAAGGATATAGTCCAAGAGGCTGAAAGCAGAAGCAGGGTTTAGTAGGAGGCCTCCTTTATGTGAATGGATAAGTAATTTAGAATCCAAGATGTAGGATGCTATTTCTAGATAAGATTTGTATGAGTGCTGCATAAAAGCAGAAAGAACATCAACAAGAGCACTCGACTATGCTTGTTTTCCTTTTGTGTTCAGCAAAATGTCAAAGGTGAAGGGAGCTTGCACTGTGGGCAATCCTTTGTTTCTCATTCAGATCCCAGGGAGAGATTGACTTATCAAAGCCTGAAGAGGAGCCTATGTGTCAGGCTGTCTTTGCCTGTTGTCAAAGAGGTGTTCCTGTTTCAGATAGAGCCTTTGTGTGTTCAGACCCAGAGGCCTCCCCCCCTAAATAAAAACACTGTTGACTCAAATTTTAGTTTTGGGTTTTGGCAGAATTTAGGCCACAACTTTATTGATTACAGAAAGTGAGTGGTTGCATAGGCTCTGGTTCGACTAGCTCCCTGCACCCTTGCAGGTAGCGCTGACCCAGAGCTCTATCATTGGTCAGCCAAGGGTGAACACCTGAGGTAGGTGAAAACCCTGGGAACAGACTATGTCCACTCCCCCAGATGCTCCCCTGGACTCAGGCACAGGCACAACTGCCTCTCAGGGGTTGACCAAACCAAGTTGAGTCTCCTTCACATAGGGATGGCGAGACTGTTCTCCCATCCCTATCGCCTATCCGCAACCTTACAAGTTGTGATGATTTGCTATGTGGCAGGCGAAACCCAAATGACAACAGCCAATCAGCCAAGTGGGGAAAATTCCTGCCGTGCCCCTGTCCCAACGACAGATGACAACATAGCAAGGTCAAGCGCAAAATGCCCTAAAAATAGGGAGAGGTGGGTGGGTGTTCTTATGCACGAGCCGAAAGAGGAAGCTCTGGGTCACATGCATGGGTATAAATAGGTCCCTCAGCCTGTTTAGACTGCACCCCATTGGCCAGATTACACCCAGCAACGAGGGCTGACCAATATACCTACCCACAACCAGGAGGTCGGTCTCCAGGTCTCACCACAACACGTGCCCTCTTTTAGTGAGGACATGCTTTAATTCACATGACAGGTAGAGGGACATCTATGTCTTCTCCTCCAGTTCCTTTGCCTTTTGTCTCTTGATCACTGCTAATATGTGTTTTTCATTTGTGGCATGAATTGCCTCTGATGTAACATTTATGCCAGGGCTGTTATTTGTTCTCTTATATTTATCTTGAAGCAAAAATAATATTTAGTTGGGAGAACTTGTAGAGCAGGCTGTAAAATGCATTCTGTATTGCCCTCTTCTGAACTTAGCATACACAGGGGAGATGCTGGGAGCCATTTGTTATCATGCATTGACTACCAAAGGATAGAACTAGACATTGTGGGAGATATGGACAGGTGTTGCTACTGGAAATGGGAGCTCTGTGCTGCTTCTACTGTTTCTTCCTCCAGCTATCATCTGGTAATGCCCACTAATACCAAAAGATGGTATCTGTCTGCACCAAAAGCCTGGTGGCAACATTTGCACCAGCTGGAGCTTCTGAACCAGACCCATGGGAGAGGGAAAGGAAGAGGGTGACGCTGCTACTTCTTAAAATCTCAGATACTTTTGATACTATCAAACATGGTATCCTGCAGGATCACTGATGTGGGATGGATATTGGGGGTTACAGCTGGACTGGTCCTATGTATGTGTTTAGGTCCAGAGTGGCATGAGGGAGGTTGTTGTTTCTTGGCTCCCTGGTATGTAGTTGGATGATGAAGTACATGCTCTGCATGCAGATGGTCCTACATTCAATCCCTGACATGTCCAGGTAAGGCTGATGAACACTTCTCTCTGAAACCTTGGAAGGTGCCACTCAGTGCATTGGTCTACTGAGCCAGGTAGACCAATGAACTGACTTGGTTTACAGCAGCTTCCTATATTTCTATAAACAGGTGCAGCAGTTGTGCCCTCACAAGCCTGCTTTTACACATGTTCTTTCTTTGCTGCATCGGGGCACCTGTGCTCAAGAGATAAGTTTTGTTTTGTTTTTATTGACCACTAAACAGTTATCCAGCACTGTTCTTGTTGTTTTTGCATTGCTTTTTTATAATGGTTTCCCGATCTTGCCTGACCAAAAACTTGCAGGAAAGAAGAGTTGCTGAAACAGGTGTGTGGCTTGCCATTTGATTTTATTTCTCTGCAGAATCAGTTGAATTCATTCCAAGATGGAAACTATAACAATTGCATTTATTTGGATTTACTATCCTAACATCTGCTCAGTATTCAGTATTTACGAACACAGCCTGCTGCCTTAGAATGGAACAAAACAGCTATCATCTGTTATAACCATACTTACTACTTTTAATATACTTTAAATATGCCTACCCAAAAACCCCATATAAAATTCTGATTAATTAGGCCATCGTGAGCATGAAAGACCTGTTCGTTTTCATCATGGAGGATGCAGAAGGGCAACTCAAGAAACTCACAATCAAAACAATGCACAGAAAAGAAGAAAAGAAGAAGAAATATTATTTCACATTTCATTTATAAGGTACATAAAATAATCAAACAAGAACATTCCATTAGGAGAAACAATCTGGTGAAATTTCTGTATGTTGAGGTAGGGAGGTAGCAATAGAAGAAGAAGAAGAGTTTGGATTTGATATCCCACTTTATCACTACCCGAAGGAGTCTCAAAGCGGCAAACATTCTCCTTTCCCTTCCTCCCCCACAACAAACAAACACTCTGTGAGGTGAGTGGGGCTGAGAGACTTCAAAGAAGTGTGACTAGTCCAAGGTCACCCAGCAGCTGCATGTGGAGGAGCGGAGACGCGAACCCGGCTCACCAGATTACAAGTCCACCACTCTTAACCACTACACCACACTGGCTCTCCAGTGGTAAAGAATACACAGATACACCTCTTACTTAGAATGAAGATGGCTATTCTAAAGTGTGGCAGAGGTGGTTAAGTAAGCACATGAGGGGGTCAATGGTGACAAGCATGCTAGCTCCATCTCCCATCATCATTCCTGTCACTTTCCAAATCATGGAGGGTAAATATCTGAAGTGGGGAATCTCCTATACTCATGCAGACTTCCTGCACATTTCAGAGACTTGGAAGTTTCGTGAAGGCACGTTGTATTACAAGGCATTTTTTGCAGGAGTGGGGCGGGAAGTACAGAAAATGTGTGTTCAAACCACTTGCACCATACTTAGGAATCTCTCTGTGTCTTTACAACTAGAAGCTCTAACTCTCAGAATATTTTAAAAGGGGGGGAGCCAATTTCCCCACCAATCACCCACAATTAAAAGGTACTTAAGCACAAAACTTATAATTTAACATATCTCATTTACCTTGACGATTACTTCGAATTTAACTTAAGAACATCTGTTTTTAGATTTCCCAAAAGCAGCTTACCAACTCATTTACAGGTATAAGCTCTCTGTGTTCACATTTTGTTTTTGTTTTTATTTATTTTTTCATATTCTATGTACTCGTGGATTTTTATCCTCTTTTTTTCCATTGTGAATAGATAATCTAACTTTGAACAGAAGTGAAATTACTGATAGAAGAGATCAGTTTATACTGAATGAAATCTGTGTTTACTGAGCCTAATCAATTTCTGCTCCAAATGTATATAACATTCATATTGAATGCTTCACTCGGTGTCATTATGGGACCTGGTATGCTATTTGCATTAAAATTTGCAGTGTAGCTTGGAAATGAAACAGAACAATTCCTCAATATGGGGACCAAATCCTCTTTAACTTCATTAATGTAAATAAACAGTCCCAGCTGATATGATATATTTTCTGGGGAGGAAAGCTGTGTGGTGATGGAGGTAGAATTATGCATACCATATATACCAACTCTCCATAGGTTTGAATCTGACATGTGGAATGTACATATTTTATTTATTTAGTTTTCTTACTCCCCTTTGCAGCAAGTTCCTAATACAAAAATATATCCGGTGGTTGCCAGCAAATGGACTAACCTGGTCAGGCTATCCTGGTCTGGCTAGCCACAGCTATAGTTGTGTTACGATCCAAAACTGGTGAATGACAATTCTAGTCACTGAGGTCATATGCCCAAATGCCATTATTGGTTTGCAGAGGTCATGTAGGATGTGATTATTACTTTTAATGTGGTATTTTACCAGTGTGCAAGAAATTATGTGTGTATGCCTCACAATTCTTTCTTTGCCCACATATGTGTTGAATCACCAGGTTGCATTCTTGCTTTTTTGAGGTTACCTGGGGCCATATTGAATTCTAGTGGCCTTTAAGAGAAAATATATCTTAGTTAAAAGAGCCTAGTAAATGTAGGACTTCTGGGGGGTGGGGGGAGATGGCGGACTAGTCATTGACTGCTGACACTCTTGTGAATGGAAAAAGTAGAAGGATTTTCCCTTTTTTTCCTAAACAAAGATGAAACTTGGCCAACAGGAAATAGGACTGGAATGTATGGAATTGGATATAAATTACTAAGTATGGACTATTACTCTATTAAGATCTGTCAGAACCTTTGACTCCATTGAATCTATTTGAACATCCATCGAGTTAATAGGAATCAGGGTTTGAACAGTTGTGGCTTTTAAGGGGGATAAAATATATGACGTATGACTATGCCAGTAAAATCCTGTACCTACATGCAGGAAACCTTACCTGCAGCCAACATGAAGCTGTAAATACATGATGATTCATTTTGTCAGGTTCTCTGTATAAAATCAATAAACCAACCAACAAATCACAAAGAGATCCCAGAATATACTGGTTGGGATGTCAGAGACACTTGTTTTTTTTGGGAAAGTGATTTAAAAAACCACTATAACTTTTGGTGGATCACACTGAGGCAAAGACAGAAAAGGGAAAAGATAGACAGGCCTCCAAGGATCTGAAAAACCTTTTATTTGATCTCTTTCCTCCCCAAGGTGCTAAAAACAATAGTAATTTGCTTTTTGTACTTTACTAGTTGTCAGTGGATTTTTAAATATTCATGAATACCTGTGCTCTACATCAGGGAAAATATGAAGACCCTCGATTATTTATAGCCTGAGATGTCAAACTGGAAGCTCTGAGCCAGCTGAGTGCTTAGACTGCATTTGGGCTTTTTTATTCCATTTTTCTCTTTGCTTATTTATCTCATGCCATCCACTCACTAAATGAATTCATTGTAGTGAAGAATTTGTGAATCAAAGGGCATTCTTGTCCCGTCTCGTGTGTCACATCTGGATGTTCCTTGTTTGTTTGTTTGTTTGTTTTTAGCGAGGCAGCTTCTTTCTTGTTCTTGTGTATTTGAAGGTTTGGATAGCAGGAAAAATGTTATAATTATTGATTAAATTTGTATGCTGCCCTTCATCCAAATATCAAAATATCAAAACAGAAAAATAAAAAAGAATACAAAATGCACAATAAAAATAAAATAAAAAATAAAAAATTGAATACAAAATACATAATAAAACAAAAACAACAATAACCCCCCTCCCACAAACACATTTAAAAACCATAGAATGTTAATCAGCCAAGGCCCTGGTTGAAGAGAAACATTTTCACTTGGGACCTAAATATATGTAATGTAGGAGAGGTGAGGTTTACAAGTTCTCAAATCCTTTTCCAATTCTCATGGTGGTGTTGCAATAGCTTTCCTGGATGGGACTCAGGTAGGACAGGGCAGTGGCAAGATCAGGGCTGTGCATTGGTGGGAGCACCAGACTGGCTTCTCCAGTGTCTCTGCACAGCCATTACTTTGTCTGGCCCTAGCCCTGTCCAGGTAAGCTATAGCTCTGCTGGTGTCACCACACCAGCTGCTACTGATAATAATGAACATGAAAATATTGTTGGAAATCTAATGCTTTCAGCTTTCCCAGGCATAATCATGCTATACAATAGTTCACAGGTTTCTTAAATTAATCAGGAAGATATTGAGGACAAATGTTGCTAGGCTACCAGACTCTGGACTTGAAGTTGGGTGCATATAGAATGAAAGATGGGTGCAAATGAATGCTTTGCATTAGTTTTAGAAGACATATTGCAGAGAAAGTGAGTGGGAGAGTGAACAGTCAAGGGAAATGAATTGGGACAATGCCACTAACTAATTAAGCAGTCTTTCACCGAAACCTTTGTACAGTAGACTGCCTTAAGGCAGTGCATGCTGAAAACCATGTTGAGATAAATACATTGGGGGACTCTTCTGTCTGAGCAAGGCATAACTGACGCAGAATAGATAAATAAATAAGAATATAATATGGAAATACCAAAAAAAACCAATAGATTGCATGTGTACAATCTCTTTCTTCTCTATGAGGAATTGAACAAAGTTCTAAGTGGATCACTCAATCACCACAAACATTCCTGATGGAACAATCTCCTCTCTCCTCTCCCCTATTTTGGATTTGGATTTGGGGTAGGAGGATGGGGAAGGAGAGGGGGAAGTGACAATGTGCTAATGCAGATCCTTGCACTGGCTTCCACTAGTGTATCAGGTTCCTGTCAGGAATGCTTTGATGGTGTTTCCTGCTTGGCAGGGGGTTGGACTGCATGGCCCTTGTGGTCTCTTCCAACTCTATGATTCTAGGTTAGCTGAATGAGCAAAGTCCAATGGAAAGGTGTCATGTGGTGGGTAGGGGATGGCATTAGAGGACAACCTCTGAGCAATTTGTTCCCCAATTGCAGTGTTAGAGCTGCAGTAAGTGAAGCTTGCTTCTATTAAGTGCAATTCTTAAATAAATAAATAAATGATAAAAAGGGAGCTGAATAAAAAAGTGATGAGGATTTTCTGCAGTCATTACATCTGAGACATTGTCTTTGCAATAATTGCCCTTGACTTACAGGTCTTTGAATCTGACAAAGCAAGTGGATGGAATCTGAATTTTGATTGTGGTGAATTTCATTATCACAGCACTACCATCCAAGGCAGCACAATTTCGCTTCCTCCATTAGCATCAAGGCAAACGGCTTAATATGCTTTCCCCTATGAAACAGAGATGGAAAAGAAGCCCGTGTGTTTGTTTAGAATGCTTTCTAAATGGTTGGCTAAATGCAAGAGGAAGGAAGAGTCTAGAACAAAATGATACCACAAAGTAAAATTGGCTCACTGAACCAGAATTCTTCACTGACTACTGTGACTTAATGAATATTGATGAATATTATTTCCAGCAGGGAATTGACTCCCCCCACCACCACCCATTGTTATTTTGTTTTAGCAGCCTAGGATGAATTACCATTCCAAATAAAGGAACAGGCAAGCTGTTGTGTTTAGATCAGAGTTTGCCAGTTATGTTATCCTAGGATGGGACTGCTTTTCTCCAGCCAAGCTGATCAATGGTCACAGCGTCAGTTGTAATCTCATTCTGCCCCATGCAACTTAATGAGAGTGTCAAACCTCCCAGGCACAACTGCTTGGAGGGTTAGAGTAGGCAGACCTACCATTGTGAAAGGTGTGCTCAGTGCCTTTGAATCTATGCCTCCAGACATAAAAGACACCTGGGACATGGAGGCCCATCTCATTACAAAATAGAGGATGAAAGCGTGCTCATTACATATGGCCAAATGTGAGCTAAAAGCTCAGGATCAGGCCAGTAGATAGATGTTGTTGAGTGCTCTCGTGTGATAACTCTTGGGCTGGGGTTCATGTCCTCACGTAGCTGGGCTTCGAGGACAGATTGCTGATACTTCCAATGAAGAGATGAGTCATTAGTAAACTGGATATTGCATCCTGCCCACTCATTGACTTGCTTGCTTGTTTGGTGTAATTGTGCAAGGCCATCTCCCGGATTGGGAAAGTTCAGGCAACTCATCATTTGTAAGTCCTGATGTTTTGGCATGATGATGGAACTGAGCAAGAATGTGGTGCTGTGCAATTCAAAACAAGGGCTAATTCAATAGGAAGTCTTTCCAACTGTGAGCTAAACCACCATTTAAAATATGTAAGAAAGTTTTGCCTTGCTCAAGGCAATGAGAGAGAAAGAGCTGTGACATTCAGAGCACAGTCCTAACCTCCCAGCCCTGTCTGTGGGACTTTGTGGAGAGGTAGAACAACATGTGCAGTTCTGCTGCTCATAGTAGCCATTGTGGAAGGGGAAACAGGATGATCAGGTCTGGATTAGGCCCAATGCCACCTCATGATGCTAGAAGGCTAGTTCAGGAGCTCCTCTCTGCCTCCAGAATTACTGGTTTAGAACTGTCTGCCCATCCACATTTTCAGCAGGCAGCAGAGGAGGGGAACCACATCAATGGAGTATGTTACTCCATCAGTGACTGGTTTTCCACCCTTCGAAGAAATGCCCGAAATCTCAGCTCCTGAAAATTTGATTAAAGGGTTCAGTACCTGATAAGCTCTGTATACAGTTTACAAAGTACAAAAGGAGCATCAATAGAGGATAGGATACATGGCTAAACATAAGCAAAGATCCAGTTACAGGTAGGTAACCGTGTTGGTCTGCCATAGTCAAAACAAAATAAAAAAATTCCTTCCAGTAGCACCTTAGAGACCAACTAAGTTTTTTCTTGGTATGAGCTTCCGTGTGCATGCACACTTCTTCAGATACACTGAAACAGAAGTCACCAGACCCTTATATATAGTGAGAGGGTAGGAAGGGTATTACTCAGAGGGGTGGTGGAATCAAAGATGTTGTCCTAACACTCGACACACTTATCTTCTCTACTGCTAGCAGTATGCCCTTGGACTTGAGTTCAGCCTTGTACCTCTAACCCAGCCAGCTCCATTGTTGGCCAGCCAGCTCCTTGAATACTATGGGAACCTCACTTTCAGGAGGCAGAGTGGAGATTGAATCAGTTGTTTCCTCCTTCTAGGGCATCTCACAGTCCCTAGCCATGTCACTGCTTGAGCCATCCCCACCACCTTCCTTTGACTCCTCCTCTGACAGATCCTGCCATTCCCACCTTATGGGCTTGGTGCCATGGGGCTTATGACAACCAAAAGCCATTGGTGGGAGGCTGAGATGTGCAGAGGGTGAAAAGGGTTAGATGGATTAGATACCTCTGTAAATGTCAAAATATAGCTGTAGGTTCAATTACGATAGCAGGGGGTTTTGTGGCGGGGTTATGTGGCTGATTCTCACTAAACTTCGGTTTCTGGCTCCCAAAACCTTGCAGTACTTAAAAAAAAATGGATAGTGCTGTAGTGTACAGATTGCACTGAATCAAAGCTGGATCAAAACAGAAAACAGGAAGAGGGAAGACAAGAGAAGAGAGAACAGTCTCAAAGCCGCTTAGCTCATTGGAAGCCTTTTTATGCGGCAGTCAGCAGTTGTTGAAGTCACCACAGGTGGGACTCTCTAAGCAGCCATATGTTACATGTGGAAGAATCCCTCTCGCAGATGGATCTCCCTAGCCTGTTTGGATAATTACGTGATGCGGAGGGGCTGCACATAGTGATCTCCCAGCTGGAGGAAAGCTAGCTGCAAAACTGAAGATGAAATGCTTTTTTCGGCTGTGACAAGATGAGAGGTGTGCTACATATTCCTTTTAATATGAACAGCAGTAAAACAGCTTTCAGTTTGCAGCATCCTTTCAACAAAGACAATCAGAGCACAAATAAAGACAAAAAATAAGATAACTGTAATTCAAATAGTGGCATGCTTTGATCCTTTGGAGAAGGACATGATGCAGTGGTACAGATATTCTGGTATTAAAGGGGGGGAAATTATGTTATTTTTACACTGAAATATTATTTTTTTAAGAACTGTGAGCCATTTGGCTCAGCCCTATAAAGTCCAATTGCATAGAATCCATTTTCAAAATAGTAACTCCAACACATATTATTATTATTTTAAACTGTCAACCAGCTGTGCTACCATGAAAATAGAGTTAAGCAAACTGTATAGAATAGAGGATTTTCTAGGTAGAAAAATGGAATATGAATTGCACTTGAGATTACAATAGAAGCTTTTACCAGAATAGTGGGTCCTCAGGGCTAACTAATGGAATCTTAATATGGCATTGATGAGCCTTTCCTACTAGGTGATATGACAGCTGGTAAAAATGGGAGATTTGAAAGTGATGAAAAACTTATTTACTAAATAATGCTGCAGTATGGCTGGACACAGATTTCCCCATATATTCAAGGTCTCTTTCGAGCTGGTTATTAACCATTCAGCATTACCTTCTCTCTCTTTCTGGAAACAGTGTTTTTAAATCAAATTTAACTCATCACAAAGTTATCCATCCATGCACTTATGTTTTATAATTTCCATAATTACCGCTCTTTCTTAGAAACTATTTATTCCCCCGCATTGGTCATGGCAAACACTTTTGCAATAGTGCAAAATTAACACTGTAGAGACAAAGTGTTGAGATAATCATCTCGCCAGCACACTGGTGTCTTCTCCAATGAACACAGGGTGTCCCTCTCACTCCCAACTGAGCTATCTTCCTATGCTGCGATCCCCAAATTTCATTCATTGAAAGAAACAAATCCTGGGACATGACCCCACATGTGCAGGGATGTGCTCCTTCTAGTAGAATAAATAGGAGAACCGGACTGGGGCATTTGAGTTGATGGAACAGTCACATATATTTTTATCAGAGGTAATTTAATGATCTGTACAATCTATTGAGTGATGACATCCTAAGGTAAGGAATTGTTTCTCATCTGAAAATCCTTGCTATTTTTATTTCTCGAGACTCATTATTGCAAGCAGAAGACACAAGATGCAAACCAGCAAACCCATCCATTATGCATTACAATTTCCTCTTGCTTGCCTTGTTTCCCAAAGTATTTTCATTGGAAGATGCCCAGCAGCATGCATTTAGATTAGTTTATTAACAAGATCGTTAATCAAGTATTGTTTCAAGACACTTCGTTGATCGGCAATTCTTTTGTTTTAAATTAACAAGACTCTTAAGAAGATGTTGATCTGAATTTCAAACTTCAGATGCATTCCGTTAGCCAAATCAGTTCATTCAGCAGCAAAGAATATTCCTTGCTTCATCAAGATTTTTGCAGCTCTATGAGTATTACCAGAATAAGGCGGATGATGTCTTCCCATGCTTTTCATGGTTTGCCATGAACTTTATATTAATTTTAAAGAATAAATAAGCAAATAAATTGCACCATGTGAAATATTGCACATGAGGAATGATGGGCTCAATTTGGTAGTCTCTAAGCATTAAGAGATCTCATTGACTTTACCGGGCTTCGCTAGATAAACAAAACAACATCAAATTAATTAAGCTATGTTACTGAGATGCCAGTTCTTAAAGAAACTTCTGGAAGAGAGGATAGTGTAAAGTAACAGAAATGTGAAGTTGAAAGAAAGTTCAGTGTAAGCTGTGTTTGTACAGCATATTCATTTCATTTACTCCTGATTTGACTGTTTGATTTTATCATGAACTGAATTTATATTATTTTTGGGTTGTCAATGTCTGTCCTTTTGTTGTTGTTTGCATTGCCTGTTTTATTGTTTGAAATAAGAATAATAGAAATAAAATTCCACATAAAAGTGCCTTTATTGAGAGAGATGTGCATAGGATGCATTTTTTTCTGCCTTAAAAAAAGAAAGAAAGAATAAACTGATGCAGAAACGGGCTAAACCAGGCATAGGCAAACTCGGCCCTCCAGATGTTTTGGAACTACAATTCCCATCATCCCTGACCACTGGTCCTGTTAGCTAGGGATGATGGGAGTTGTAGTCCCATCTGGAGGGCCGAGTTTGCCTATGCCTGGGCTAAACTGAATTTAAGATTGGAAAAATAAGAATCTGAGAGAAACTGAAATAGAACAATTCTCCCATTCCTATTTAAAGGAATCAGCTTTGTACACTTAGCGGCAAGTCATTAGGTGTTTAATACCTGATGTGCTGGTCTCGTGGGGTATCCGAAAGGCGAGGTCTAAGTCCGGTCCGTGGTCAGAGGTACAACGTAAAGGCAGTCTGTAATAACTGAAGCAGGGTGCAGGGCAGGGAGTCAGGCCAAGTCAGGAACGGGTAGGCAAGCAGGGAACCAGGGCGGGTCAGGAGCTCAGGCAGGAAAGCAGGACAGGTTTCAAGCAGGAACACTGGCAGGAACTGGTCACCAACGATGTTGCTCCTGCAACTTGGGGCTGGGCTGGGGCTGGCCGGCTTTTATCTGCCCCAGGCATAGGGCGGCTTCGATCCTCAGGTGACTCGCCTCTTCTGGCTTGGAGGCGAGCACTCCTCCTGCGGGAACTGAGTTCCCTTTGCCTCTCTGCCCTGAGCCTCTGCAGCTCAGGAGAGGCTGGAGGGTTACAGGACCCAGAGGTAACCTCAGCTTCCCCTGACGGGGCTGGGAGTGGAGTCCTCCACCCCATCAGGAGCCAGAGCAGACTGAGCAGATGCCTGCACCTGAGGATTCAGCACAGGTGAGGACCCTTCAGACTCAAGCTCTAGCCCTGGCTCTGCTGATTCTGGAGGTGGGGAATCCTGTGCAGGCTGGGATCCCTCAGGTTCAGCATCTGAGTCTGAATCCCAGGCCATCACACCTGAGAGGCAAGAAATCAAGTGGTATACATGAATGTGAGGAACCATCTCATAGAGCCTACCTGTAAAGTGGTTCCATATTTGGCACTGGGCCTGTGCAAACTCCGCCTTCCTGCACTTTGGTAATGCCTGAGAGAAACTGTTGTGACCATGTGGGGAGCTGTTCACGCAAATTGATCTCCATGTGCTGGCTGTAACTTAGAAGAAAATGGCCCTGAGGCAAAAACAAAAACAAAAGAGGTACCGAACAGAACTACATAGCTCCAAATGGTGTGAAATTATAGCACACTGTTTTCTCTAATATTAGCTGACAATGAGGATCATTAGTCTTGACGAGAATTTCAATAACATCTTCATTAGAGTAGAAAATTATGTGCCAGAGGTCTGGTTAATTAGTGTATTGGTTCCTTTCTCTTCTATTTAAAACAGTTTATTATCAAAGTGACACCAGGAGGTATGGAGTAAGAAGTAGCAGGGGTAGCTGCGGGTTGAGGAGGATGGAATAAAAGGAAGACGGCATTGACAAGTATAATGGTCAGAAGGAATGATGCAACAAGGCATCTGTATAAAGCTCTTAAGGTACCACTTGCTGCATGGACCCCTGAAGAGCTGCAAAATACTCATTTGTAGTACTTTTGCCTAATCTCATCTTTAATGATAGGAGCTCACAGAGCACAGTATTATCTCCACATGTTTTTGTTAATTTAAAAGTCTCTGCTGTGCATGGTTTCCTTGAGCATAGGTTGTCTCCTTTTCTTTTTGCTTTTTAATCAGACTTGGACTGTAAAGTCTCCTGGTCCAGCTCACTTCTGCTTAAGGCAGGGATAGGACAATTTGTGGCCCTTCAGAGATTGTGGGACTCCCAACACCCATCAGCCTCATCTTGCACAGCCGATGGTCAGGGATGATGGGAAGTGTAGTCCAGAAACATCTGGAAGGCCACGGGTTGTCCACCTCTGGTTTAAAGCCTGCCGTGTCCTAATCCGGACGCTTTGCACAGCAAAGAAACCTTGTGTCCTATGGAACTGGTACAGACCTTGGTTTTCCGGTGCTGCATTTGCCAAGCCTTATAACCACTTTCTAAAACAAAAAAAGGGGCTTTCTTCCTCAGCAAGGAGGAAAGGGAGAGGGTGGGTCTTGCCCAAAGGACCGCTGAAGCACCATTGCAAAGGCACAGCTACTTGGAAGCCTTTAAAAGAAATTGATGACCCTAGTTTGTATGTGACACTAAGCCAGGGGTAGGCAACCTAAGGCCCGGGGGCCGGATGCGGCCCAATTGCCTTCTCAATCCGGCCCACGGACAGTCGGGAATCAGCGTGTTTTTACATGAGTAGAATGTGTCCTTTTATTTAAAATGCATCTCTGGGTTATTTGTGGGGCATAGAAATTTGTTCATTCCCCCCCCCCCAAAAAAAATAGTCTGGCCCACCACATGGTCTGAGGGATGGTGGGCTGAAAAAGATTGCTGACCCCTGCAGTAAGTGAAAGCATGACATAGCGGGCATGCACAGGATCCTGGAGAGGGGATTGTGGCTACTTGGCTCCCCTTCTTGTCCTGTTGCTGTTGCATGGCTTTGAGTTAAGCCATGATTTGGATTAGGGTGCTGTTACGGTCCAGGCTCATGGTTTATCTTGCTCCAGACATTCCACAAGCTGTAACCGAGGTTTGCTCTTAAATTAAAATTCCATATTCATTTCATATTTTTAAAGTGGAGTTTTGTCTCTTCCTCTTTGGCACCTTAAAGTATTAAGAGGTACTGGGTGGTGTGTATGTATATATGGAGATGAGGGTGTGGGTATGGGGCAGGGGAGAGAGAGCCTCACTCCAGATTTCAGCATTGGTTTGTGTTGGGAGGGGACATCCTCCAATACACATTACAAGGTGAGCCTATTTTGAATGCTTTATGTAGGGTGCTGAACAGCTTTTGAGGTTCCCCACCCACCCCAGAGCAAAGCAGCAAACTTTTTTTGTTTACAACAATTTGAATGTTTTCAACTTTAAAGATAATCCTCCATAGTTCTGCTTTAAGAAGCAAACAGACAGAGGACACAGATCTGCTTTGTTTCAGAAAGCGTGTGCGGGGTGTGTGGGGGGTGGGGATCACCCACCGTGCTTCAGAACTCCAAAGAAAGTTTTTAGACAGTCTCACTTCTTGTGGACCTTAAGTAGTAAAACTTAAGAGTCAAAGAAAAACTGAGAGATATATTAGACACCGGATTGCCCCGTTAAAGGTCTATAGCTATTTTCATCTAATTCTAGTGCCAGTTCTCAGAGGATGGGGTGTAGAATCATGAATTTGTCCTGGCTGTAGAAATATGATTGCCGGTAGTTATCTGAGCAGGCAAAGAGAGAGAGAGAGCTAGCTGGACTGTTATTGTGGTCTAGTTTGCAATCCTTATCTTCTTAGGATTTGGCTTATGGAGATTGTCATTTGAACAGCTCCTCATTCTGAGTGGGGAAATCACTGCTGAGCCAAGCCCAAACTGGTTAGTTGTTTGGCTTCTGTTTACTCACAATGTCCAGTGTAATAAAGGTAAGTGGGGAACTCCCATATACTAAAATAGTCCAAGCACTTTCAAAGGATATGTCAGTACTACTACTACTACTACCACTACTACTATTATTATTATACATTTTGCCAAGTATGGCTGGGTTTGTTTGAACATTTTTATCAACTACTACAGCATATATTTAATTTAGGAAAGAAATATTATATCTCATCTATGCTTCTATGCGTTGTGCCAAGTGCCATATAATACACCTTAAAAGCCACAACAGTGCAAATTTGCTGCTGGTTCAGCAAGTGTCTATTGGTATCTATGGCTTTGTCAGAAAGTGATAAAGCAAAATGCTTATTCATCTCAGTAAAAGAATGTAAGTCCCATTTATTTCAAATGAAATTTGGAGCCATGCTGCTCCAGTTTTTGTATGAACACTGTATCACTTTCATTTAGCGGCTGCAAATCTTAAAGCTCTATAAAACTGCCTTTCGGAGAGGAAAAATATGATGTTTACTTAGTGATAAACAATTTTCCATTGAGAGAGGATGCTGGCAGGAAGATGAGTCATGTGAATATTGGAAATTAAAAAGTACTGACAGCATGTTTATTTCAGAGAAACTCCTATTTAATAAAACAACCGCTTGAAGTCCATGGGACAGGAATGTTTCTCACCATATGACGATCACAATTCCTGGTTTTCAGTTAGGCATGGGCAGAACAAGACCACTGTGAAATATTAACTATCATTGGTTGTACACTCTGCACTCCTATAGTATTTCTTCACTTTAAACATTTTTAATGATCCCATCAAATTCATACTGCAGCTTAAACCTTTTTTCTTTTCTCCCCATGTAGATGATTAAGCTGAGAGAAAAAGCCAATTCACTCCTATTCTTTGTATCCATTTGGTCAGAATCCTGAAAACCTATTTGCTACACATGTAGCATCCTTCTCAGGTATTTCTACAAAAGCATAACTCCATGCAGAGTTGCTAAAGTTGTCTGTAGTCTTCCTACTGTTATCAGTTTATAATAATAATTATTATTATTATTATTATTATTATTATTATTATTATTATTATTATTATTATTTATTTATTTATACCCCACCCATCTGGCTGGGCTTCCCCAGCCACTCTGGGCGGCTTCCAACAAAATATTAAAATACAATAATCCATCAAACATTAAAAGCTTCCCTAAACAGGACTGCCTTCAGATGTCTTCTAAAAGTCTGGTAGTTGTTGTTCTCTTTGACATCTGGTGGGAGGGCATTCCACAGGGCTGGTGCCACTACCGAGAAGGCCCTCTGCCTGGTTCCCTGTAACTTGGCTTCTTGCAGTGAGGGAACCGCCAGAAGGCCCTCAGAGTTGGACCTCAGTGTCCGGGTAGAACGATGGGGGGTGGAGACGCTCCTTCAGTTTGGTTTTCCACTACTGCAAGATGGAGCATAGCTGAGTTCAGACTCAACTTTTCTTGGGGAGTCTAAAAAAAATCCTACATGAAGATATTGGGTATCAAATGGAATTGGTTCCCACAAAATGTAGTGATGGCCACCATCCTGCTTGGCAGGGGGTTGGACTGGATGGCCCTTGTGGTCTCTTCCAACTCTATGATTCTATGATTCTATTATTCTAGGTGGCTTTAAATTCACAGAGGATAAGCCTTCAGTAGCTACTAGGCATGGTTGGTTTTTCTACTTCCACTTCTGCAGGCAGTATGCTTATGAACACCAGTTTCTTGAGAGGTGTGCTGCAGCATTCAGGTCCTGCAACTGAATTTCCAAAGAGAATCTGTTTGGCCACTGTGAGATAAGAGGCAACTAGATGGGATGGGCCTTTGGCCTGATTCAGCAGGGCTTGGCTTATGGTTTTATGATTTCTTTTATGTATATTTTGATAGGAAAACATTGAGCTCTTCTATTGTAATACCGTATATACTCGAGTATAAGCTGACTTTTTCAACACATTTTTTATGCTGAAAAAGCCCCCCCCCCGGCTTATAATCGAGTGAGGGTCCCACTTAGCTGTTTGCGACAGAGGCTGTTGTCGGTGGCAGAGGAGGAATGAGCAGCCCGAAAGCAGCCCTTGAAATTTTGAAATTTACCAGTAGCTGCTGCATTTTCCACCCTAGGCTTATACTCAAGTCAATAAGTTTTCCCAGGTTTTTTTGTTAAACTAGGTGCCCCGGCTTATATTTGGGTCAGCTTATACTCAAGTATATACGGTAATTGGATTTTAAAATGCTTGATTTGGGGGCTAGAGTGTACCCACTGAGCACAATCTATTACATGGATATCTTCTGTATGAACCTTATTGATATTTTACTTAATTACTTAATTATAAACTACTCTCAGGAAAGTGGGTACAGGATTGTAGCCTTAATCTTCAGGTCCCCAAAAGTTTCTTACACTTCGTAATTTGCTTTGAGACGCTTTTGTGCAAAAAAAGTGACAAATAAATGAATTTAATAAAAACAACACATAAAACCAATATTAAAACTTCACTAAACTGAGATCATTAGAAGCAGAAGAGAACATCAAATGATAATTCAGCAATTTGTAATTAGAAACCATGGGGGCAAAGGAAATATATTTGTTGCTCTGTTGCAAGCAGTTGGGTAACTAGACCAAGATGACCATGTGTTACTTCATTGTGAGGCACAGAATTAACATTTCTCTCCCTCCTCCCTCCGCCATTTCATGATTTACAACTGATTCTGCATTCCTGATATCTTAGAGCACAAAAAATAAATAAAACAGGTTTGCCAGTCCTGATAAGAAAAGATATACTTAAAGTGGGTGCAGTTTCACATTTAAACTCACTTAAATCATACCACTTTCATGGAATAAAATAGAGTTTGCTTTTGCTGCCATGATGGGGAACATAGGGCTTCATTTTACACAGAACTGCTCAGAACCTGAATCACATATACCTTAGGAATAAGCACCATTTTGTCATAGAAGAGGATAATATATATATTAAGAAGAGAAGGCAGGCAGGCAGGCATAAAGGAAGGCAAACCTGTTTTCTGCTGCCCACTTCATGTACCACACTCTGGATTTGTGAAGCCCCTGAGTTTTGGAGCCCTGGTAGGCCTCCCTCAGGAAGGAAGATACAGGAGACCCACTGGTATAATACTCCTATTCTTAGTAGAGTATCTTAGATAGTGGATGAATCTGTGAGAGAGTCTCACTTCTTCATCTCAGCTCTCTCAAGTAGTATGAAGTATCTATATGACAGAAGATGTTTCCTCAAATATCTTGGACCCAGGCTGGGGATATGAATGAGACTTGATCAAGGGCAACAAGACTTGTGCTTCTGGTTATTTTCTGGTTAACAATCAAGAGAGTGCATTGTTTGTATTCTGTTTTCTTAGTATTTGTTATAGTACAAAGCATCCTTTAATAGAGCTGCTTATAATCAATGATTCTCAGCATCATTCAATTCGTCTCCAGCGTTGTTGACATTATTGTCTTTACCAGCCCATGTATTACCGAAGTGTTATGTTTTATTAGCTGGACTGACTGATAATCATGAAAATTTACAGTTTGGAACTATGAGCCTGGAAATGAAGTTTAACTTACCAGTCAGCCATAAAGCAAAATCTGTTTCCTATTTTATCCTTTTTTCACTTATAACCTTCTTACTCTGGCCTACACATGTGGAAAGATGACCATTTGGAGATAACTCTTTGTTTAAGTATCAACCTTTTTTTGTAATCTATGATTGTAAATGGGCAGTCTTTTGGACTGGCAAGAAATTATCTAATTTATTGCTTACTTTAAAAGGCTCTCTGTGTTGTGAATGAGCCCAGTGTATGCTTGGTTAGCATCTGATGGGCTTTTACAAAAGTTAAAACCTTCATATAATGTTCCCTTTATTGCTCTGCTTTAACAATACACAAAATCAGAAAACAAATCCAGAGCTTTTCACAACTCCACAGGCAGTGTTCAAGATAGCTACATGTTGTAAAAGGCTGGTTTGGTGCTCCCAAGTTTTTAAAAAAGTGCAAGCAAGAATGCATGCTACCCAGTCACCTTTTAATTAATTTAAGGTAAAAAAAATAGAGCACAGACAGACCTCTGCTTCTCCACCTCAAAAAATATGAAAGAGGAAAGTGACTTCCTATTACTTGCACCACAAAATGGTCCTGAATCAATTTGTGTGCAATTTGATAGACTTAATGCACTCGGGAAGACCTCCTGTGCCTGTACCTTTCATCCACTTTGCCCAAAAGGTGCAAAAGTTGTAGTCATTTGTACATCTACAAGTTGTACAAATGTACATTCCCCATTACATTGTGCATTCCCCATTAAAATAGATGGGGAACATAGGGCTTCATTTTACACAGAACTGCTCAGAACCTGAAACACAGATCAAAGCAGAGAGCAACTCAGAAATGGAGTGGATTTTTTCAAACATCAACAGCTGCAAGGTGAATCTTAGGTCCAGTGTGAGCACCACTAAACATTCTTTAAACACACCTATGTAAGGCTGGATGAATTATTACATTATGGCGTAACAATCTAATACATTTTAAATGATCCCGAACGTATTTCTTTAATCTGGCAACCTCCTTTCTTTCAGATATAGTGATCTACATAGAATCACGCCTCTTTTTAAGAAAAACTTTTACTCTATTTCCTATAACCCCAAATGTTGGCTTTTCCCTTTTTGGTCTTCATAGTTTTGAAAAGGCTTGGCATCCCTTATTACTGACCTCAGCAAAACTAAAAATACACACTGCAACTATATACTTCATAAGCAAAAAGCTTAATATCATGGCCTAGATACATTTCGCAGCTCTAGGTCAAAGCTCCGAATGCATGGGTGTTGGTGGACTGGGTAATCCATCTTGATTGTAAGACGCCCTCTTCAATCAAACCATGGTTTACTTCTTGTTTCTTAAGTGGCTTCCTTGTACAATACACTTAGCCGTAAATGAAACAAATAGTCTCTCTTTTCTGCTCTTAACTCTCTTCCATGAAAACCTTGGGAGAAAATAACAGATAATTGCTTCAAAAAGTGATTTGAAAGTTCCAACATGGTGCATTTCGCTCAATCCATCTTTTTCTCCATCTTATTGTGTTTTTAACATTTCTGTGCTATTTATAGTTCTCAGAAGGTGAAGATATGTAAATGCTAAAGCACCATTTGTTCTTGGGCACAATCAGCTGCAGAGAAACTCTGAAATATCACAAGATCTGTTCTGCTGAGATTTCCATTCTCATGCTGTCAAAACAAAAAGATAAGCAGGCAAGTCTCTTTCTTTTTGCAAAGTTGATGAATGTAACACTGCCATCGATTGCTGGTTGCCTACTTGGAAGAAGGCCTGGGACAAAAAGACACAGGGGTGTTTGTGTGGTGGTTCTTATACATGAATGTGGTAGTGGTATGTCTTCAAACTCCAGAAGAGCAAATGTCATATATATCCTTGTAAACTATTTATACATGGGTATTTACCTAACACCAGTGGCATCGCAACGGGGGGCAGGGGGGCAGTGCGCCCCAGGTTCCATGTTTGTGGGGGTGGCAAGAAGTCACCCCGCGGGGGCTCGTGGCGGCGCAAGCAACCATTGCACCACCGCAGCCACATGTGAAGGATCCTCTGTTCGTGGCTGCAGCCGCGAGCAGAGGATCCCGGCACCGGCGGCAAACAGCTATGTACAGTGCTTGTACGGCATCGCACACATGTGCTGTACGTAGCGATGCTGTACATGCGCTGTATAGCGGTTTGCCAGCAGCGCCGATTCAGTGCCGTACAGACGGTGCCATGATCCCTCCGTCGCCGCTACAGCCGCAAGCAGAGGATCCCGGCACCGTCCATATGGCACTGGAGTGGTGGCGGCAGCAAACCACTATGTACAGTGAATGTGCAGCATTATGTACAGCGCATGCGCCGTACGTAGCGACGCCGCACATGCGCCCAACGTAGCGATGCCCTCCCCGGGTGTCACGATGCCTTCCTTTGCCCCTGCCTAACACAGCCCCCCTGCCCCCCAAAATATGTCTTCCAGAGATAGGATCTATGGCTTATATAATGGACTGCCTTACTCCATATATCTCTTCCCAGCAAGGGTGTCCTTAAATGGGCCGCTGTTGAGAGAGTCACATGCCCCAGAGGTGTGCTTTTAGTGTTGCAGCTCCAGACTCCTCTGGAATCAATTACAAGCCAAAACTCGACAGCTACCCTGTGTCATGATGCTTATGCACTTACCAAATACATTTTTGTTTAAGAAAGAGATTGTTGAAGTATATTTACAAAATATTAATTGTACATCTGATGAATAGTTTTATTGTTTATAAAGTTTATAGGAATGGTCTTAACATTTTTCAATGCATTTTTATCATGTTGTACACTGCTTTGATGATCTCGGGCTGCACAGCAGTTTATACATATGTAAAATAAGTAAATGAAAAATTGATTGTCTCATATTTGAGGGGAAATAGCTAGGTGATGCTACTGTATCTTGTTGCTTGCAAAGTTATTTTGGGTAACCAGGCAGGGTTAACTAGAAAACATTCATTTTCCAGCTCCTGAACTACTACTTCTTCTCACAGTGATTTCCTTCCCAATCTGCTTTGTCCTCAGTTGATCACCTGCAAGCTCAATAATTTGCAGTGCTGCTTCCTCCTAGCTCATGGTGTTTGTGCCTTCCTCCTAGTCCTGCTCACTCCCAAGTGCTTGTTGATCATTCTCAGCTATCCACCAAACTCATGATACAATGTGCCCTTTGTGCCTCTTCAGCAAACTCATGCAGAGGGTGTAAGACTGAAGACTAAAGTTTCCCCTGCATTTTCCAAATCAAAATCTTCCATGCTGTTGAAGGATGTTGAAAGCCAGGACCTCCGGCATTCTGAAATGCTAGTGGTTCGACACACAGGGTCATCTAAACATGTGTGGCTTTGTCGTCTCTTCTTCTTCTTCTTCTTCTTCTTCTTCTTCTTCTTCTTCTTCTTCTTCTTCTTCTAATTTAAAAAAATCTTTATTAGTTTTTTCTGTATATTACATAGCATAGGACAAGTACAGAATATAGTACAGAATAAAGTTATCTTCTCAAAGTTACAACGACCGTTATGTAAACCTTATTTTAAATTTCTAGAATACCAATGAGATTGTGGAGAAGAAAGAAAACAAAGGAAAAGGAAAGAAGTGGCTTTGTCGTCTCAATGCATGGATGAGAATATGGTGTCGGAAGGAGAGGTTTGAAATTGCTGGGCACTGTTGGACATTTTGGGACAAGCCGAGCCTGTACAAAAGGGACAGGCTCCACTTAATCCAAGATGGAACCAGACTGTTGGCACTAGAAATAAAAAAGTGGCAAAGCAGCCACTTCCCCCCCTTTTCTTATCATTTTATGATTTTCAGTTTTATACATTTCAATAATTTTACAATCGTTAACATTTTAAAACTCGACTTCCTTTCCTCTCTTTCTGTGGTTCCTTAAATTTATTTTTTACATTTTCTGCATATTCCAAATTAACTTAATTTACTCAAAATAAAAAAAATTCCTTCCAGTAGCACCTTAGAGACCAACTAAGTTTGTTATTGGTATGAGCTTTTGTGTGCACGCACACTTCTTCAGATACACACATGCACACGAAAGCTCATACCAATAACAAACTTAGTTGGTCTCTAAGGTGCTACTGGAAGGAATTTTTTTTTAATTTTGTTTCAACTATGGCAGACCAACACGGCTACCTACCTGTAACTTAATTTACTCATTTATTCATCTACTTTAAATATATACTATTATAAAACCACAGGTTATTACAACTATCTTGCCAATGTTCTTATCTGTTCACAGTTTATTTGTAAATATTCAATAAAGCAGTTCCATTCTTTTATAAAAAGTTTTTTATCTTGATTTCTTATTTTTCCGGTAAGTTTCGCCATTTCTGCATATTCCACAAGTTTTTGTATCCATTCTTCTTTTGCTGGGACTTCTTTTTTCCATTTTTGGGCAAGTCGCATTCTTGCCACTGTAGTCGCATACATGAATAAATTTCTATATAGTTTTGTAGAAAGGCTGATTCAAACCTCGGTGCCATTTTGACTCCTTCCTCCCTCTCCCTCGGGAGCAACATTGAACCCTGCTTTTGCTCAGGCTACAGTTTAGGTAGTTCTGTCCCTATAATTCCCCAAAGGAAAACTTCTAGGTTCTTTTTTTTACAAAAGTTATTTTAAACATCTTTTTCAATTCATTATATACCATTTCCCAGTAAGCTTTAAACTTACTGCAAGATAAAAATAACCCTCTTTCTCTTTACATTGCCAACACTTATTTGATTTTCATTCATACATTTTTGCCAATTTACTAGATGTTAGGTACCAACGATATAACATTTCCATATAATTTTCTCTTAGACCATAACATGCTGTAAATTTTATATCCATATTCCACTTTTCGTTCCCATGCTTCCATAGCTACCGGTATATTATGACCAATATCTATTGCCCAATGTATCATTGAGGATTTTATTTGTTCATCCTTTGTCTCCCATTCCAATAATATCTTATATATTTTAGACAGCACTTTTACATTACATTCCCACAGATCTCTCTCCAGTTGTGATATTTGTGCTCAGCCTTTTGGCTAAGATAAAGTGTTGAGGGCAGAGCAGCTTTTCAACTGATTGTGGTGAGGAGTCGAGGGACACTGTAAGAACAGAATGTGGGACTAAATAGTCCACTGGCCTGATACAACAGAGCGATTCTTAACTTCTTATATTCCTGCCGTAGGAAGTAATGGATTACAGTAGGCTTGCCAATTGCCCTTTTTGTTATAATTCCTAGTGACCCCAAACTCATAAAAGAATAAATGCATCTTTCCCCCCCCCCAAGAACCATCCATTAGAAAGCATTTAAATAAATAAATAAAGATGAAGCTTGAATGATGGAGCAATACTGAAACTCTCAACAGCTTCTCTATGCCTTTTGTTCATTTTATTGAATGGCTCATCTACATATATGTTCAGTTATGCACACGTATTTTCAATCTGACTTCAAACAAATGAAGACCCACTGCATGCATGCACACAGATGTACACTCGAGGGTATAAAGAGAACTCTGAATCGAGGCACAGATGCTGAACTGAATAAAAATTCAAATCCTCTGCATGCAATTTAGGACTAGTTTGTACAAGGAAGTCTTGTCCGGTGTTGATGGAAATAGTTCTAAATGCTCCTGCCAATGGAATAATCACTGCAATAGTGCAATTAACTGCCTACAGATGCATCATACCGGTATGTGTTTTCGGGCATGTGTAAATGGGCATTTTGTATCACTTGGTTTGAGTCCTACTCAAATGAAATTGCCATTAAAAAAGTCAATATTTATAAATACTTCATACACAGACAAATCCAAAGCCCAGTTAAACTGAAGCATTTATATCCAATACAATATAAATCTTTCCGCTCAGTAGGATATAGCCTGCAAGCCATATCCTATTGGTCAACAAACAATGGGTCGAATTACTATGGATTATACCCTTAATGTGACTGAAGGCACCTACTGTGGTTTCACTAGGCTGGAAACTGGGGGATGCAGGTAAGCCGCACAGCAGGCAGTAGAAAGGAAAGCCACACAGCAAGAAATATAATCCACAATGAGGTCTTCAAAAAGCAGATTGCCAGAAACACAAGGCAATGGTATTTGGACAGAATTGCCAGGGGAAATGGAGTGTATATTAAGAGGATCAGAATAACCATATAGAACTTTCAGGGCATAAGATAGACTCCATTTAAAGATGAATGTTGAACATGTTGTATCAGTAATATGCTTTCAGCTGCATGAATCAGTCCTGAGTAAAATAGGCCAGAGACTGGGAGCAGAAAAAGATGATTCCATAGTTTAACTATGCACTGTGTCAAGAAGTCATTTCGTTTTTCTCTCCTGAATCATCCAACATTCAGTTTCATCAGATATTCAGGAGTTCTAGTTTTATGAGGGCAGCAAAGCTTTTTCGTCTCCACTGTCTCCACACCATGCATGGCTTTTTTATACACCTCCATCATGCCACCTCTTACATGCTTGTCTCTGAAATAAAAAGCCCCAAACTTTGCAGCATTTTCTCATTGGGGGGTTGCTCCACCCCTTGATCATTTAAGTTGTCTTTTTCTAGCTCTAGAATAACCCTTTTGAGGTGAGGCAACCATAACTGCACACAGTATTCCAGGTGTGGTCACATCATAGAATTGTATAATGACATTATTTATTTTTATTTAATAAATATGATATTGGAAGTTTTCTTTTCCTTTCCTTTCCTCAAAATCTTTTGTCTTTTTAATAGCTGCCACATACAGGTCGATATCTTCCTCAAGCCATCCAGTATGACCCAAATGACCTCAGTTTTGTGTTTTGTTTTAACATGCCCTTAACTATTATGGATAAAGAGTGCATTTTGCTAAAACTCAGGCCTGGTGTACACATAGAACAGACAATCCCTGAGGTGGTAGAGAAGATTGTACCACTTTTGTCTGTAGGTGGGGGAATGCCAATTTTGAATGCTTTCCATGTAAAACAAAAACTCAGAAGGAACATAACCCTAGCACATCAGAGATACACGTTCTAGTTTGCTATTTAGATTAGTTCTAGATAAGTATTATAATTTTTTAATTTGACCTACAATTCTGTTTGCAGAGAACTTGTTCACACAGAGGAACAACATTCAAGCAGGGCTAGCTCAAGGCATTTTGCTGCCTCTCTTCATTCCTGGTACCAGATTGGCAGATATGAATCTTCCTTCAACACTATCAACAGGGCAGTGTTGTCCATTGCAGCTGAAAACAGCAAGCTAACTTAAGGAGACCTCATGGTGTATGCACAGCTCTGTGGTCTGAAACTTCCCTGCTGCCCCCTACCTCTGCTTCACTCTGCTGCCCCTACCTCTGCAGCTGCTTCACTCTCCCTAAGGTACAGCTGGCCCTGAACTCGAATGCATTGTTAAACACTACTCTCAATCTTTGCCGAGTGATAGCAAGTTTCCAGCAAGTTTCCAGAGGGTTCCGGGCGCTCCCTGAGGGATGTGTTTCCATTGGAAAACCAAGGCACAGTAGAGTCTGCAGTGTCTTAGAAATATGGTTTATTCACACATAATTACACCAAGAAGCCTTCAATGGAGGGGGGTGTGCAGAACCTTACATCCCAAGAGTGTCTCTCATTGCTCCCCTCATAGCTTCAGCAAGCTTGGATCCATAGCAGCAGTCAGTCATGGCCCTTGGTCTCTGGGTGCAGCCAGCATCTCATGGAGTTCTGCTTACTTCCTCCTTCTTGTTCCCTTGCCAAACGCCTCTGTGTAAAAGGACAACTTTTATTCTGTGTGACATCATGTCCATGTTGCCCTGGCAACCTCCCCCATGGTTACTGGTAGGGTCATTGTCTTGTAGATGGCTTTTGCAATGGATTAACGGTATCACCTCCCTCTGCATCACCTCCCTCTGTCCCTCTGTCTGTCAGAAAAACAAGCCCAGCCTTACAGCTCTGATTAAACCCTAGCACCCAAGAATCTAGAGGGGGAAATATGGCACCCAGGGATCTAGGGGATCCCTGTTCCCCCAGTAATGAGAGTCAGTGTGGTGTAGTGGTTAAGAGCGGTAGACTCGTAATCTGGTGAACCGGGTTCGCGTCTCCACTCCTCCACATGCAGCTGCTGGGTGACCTTGGGCTAGTCACACTTCTTTGAAGTCTCTCAGCCCCACTCACCTCACAGAGTGTTTGTTGTGGGGGACGAAGGGAAAGGAGAATGTTAGCTGCTTTGAGACTCCTTCAGGTAGTGATAAAGCGGGATATCAAATCCAAACTCTTCTACTGCTTTGTCAGAAATGGTACCATCCATTCTTCCTCCTCAGAAGCACCATCACCTCATTCTATTGTGTGCCACTCAGGCTTCATTCTGCAGTCTTCACACAAGGCATGTGCCTTAACCTTGCTGATGCTTGAGAAAGTTAGAAACCCAAACTCACTATAGGACTCGAGAGATTGTCCCCATGGGAAGTAACCACATGCAAAGTCTGAGAGAGGAATGACCTGAGAAAGCCTGGGCAAAGGTTTTGAATTGATAGCGAGTCATGTGTCCCCGCCTTCCCCCCTACAGGCAAATAGTGCTGCGAGTCTTTACAGCACATCCCTTGGCAGCTGGTGTAGCGCTGGCAACAATTTTGCACTCTGCATGGCACCTAATTGAAAATCAGAAACAGATCAAAATTAAATCAAAGTTGCTCTTATGGTTTGTTGAGGGTGGTGTGAATAGACAGAACAGGCAGACAGGCAGAAAGAGATAAACAGCAGCTGGAGACAGCGTGTGTGGTATGAAGCAGATGTGCAGCCAAGTAGATGATGAACAAGGCATGAAAGCAGCTTAGGAAGTCTGATGTCCAAGATATTGTCAGGAGCCAAAAACAATGGGGATTTGCTTGAGGATTTGCAATTCCGATAGAAGCGCAGCCCAAGTGGGAGCAAGGGTAACGGAAGGACCATAGTTCATTGGTAGGGTATCTGCTTTGCCTGCAGAAGGTCCTATGCTCAATCCCCATTTTAGAGCTGGGACAGATGCATGTCTGAAATTCTGGTGAGCTGCTGCCAGTTAGTGCAGACAATACTGAGCTAGATAGCAAGTGGCATAAGGCAGCTTCACTTTGATGCTGGAGAGTGCATTGATGTTTTTGGCCACAGATGCAGCAAGTTGTCAAACAATGACAGCAACGGGGTCCTCATGCAGGCACAGCACAGTCTAGAATTTAACTTCTGGAGGTCTCTTAAAGGAGACAATTCCAATCTCTCAATTTGAAATCTTGCTTTTTCTTCACTTGTCTTCTTATCAATCCTTTCCGCAGGAGTTTATTGGAGCAATTTGAAATGAAATCAATGCAGGTCTGAAAGCTCAATCAATGAATATTTTCTGACTTCCAGCCTTCTAAGATGTAAGAAGACAACATTGTTCAGTCAAAAATCATCAAAGGCCTCTGCTGAAGCACAGCCTCAGACAAAACCAACTTGATATATTTAAAAGCTTGTTTCTTCTATACATTCAGTTGCTTTTATTTTGGGTCGTATTTTTCTGTATAACTGCATTATATAAAATGGTTAATATAATCCTCTGTAAGCAACATTCCTGCTTATCTCAATTTCTGGTTTTCCTTTAACAAAAGAAAAAGTGTTTAGATAGTAGATAAACGAGCCTGCACTATGTCATGCAGACATACTCAGATACCTGTATAAGGATGCACACCCAGGAAATAGAAATGCACCAAATTATAATTAATCCAAAATTAATATGAAAATGGTTACTGTGCTGACTGGGGCTAATGGGAGTTGTAGTCCAAAATGTCTGGAAGTAACCTTGCAGATGACCACAGTGTCTGGAGACTATAGCAGTGACCAGAGAAATGACTGCTGGGAGGAGAGCAGAGAAAAGGAATGCCATGGTGCATCTGCAGCAGCACAGCAAGTTGCCTTCATCTGCCCTAGATGCAACAAAACATGTCTTTCCTGCTTCGGTCTCTACAGCCACAGCAGGTGCTGCAGTCTTCCAACAGCTTGACCTCACCCCCAAAGGTGCACTCCTCCATTGTCTCCTGAGACAGATGGATGCCAGAACCAAGTTGAGGACGGCTGCTTTGCAAGCCATGACACCGAGGCTGAAAACCTGAACACACTTTCTGGTGAGTCCAACTGAGCATATCTCAGTAGACATGCATAAGACTTCACGCTGAGATGACACACTTTCCTAGGAGTGAATCCCATTGAGCTCAGTAGGACCTCCTCTAACTTCTTGCCTGAGAATTTCTTGCCTGGGGTTTTAAGCTCTTCGTTCTGTGGTTTTGGTATCTTTTGGATTGTTTCTAGGTCATGTTCTACTGGCACAGGTTATAACACTGTCTTCTTCAAATGTTTCCTGATGGTGAACAGAGTTGATTGAGGTGACATCAGACACCAATCTTCAAAATCTAAAAGAAAAGAAAAATCAATCAAATGAATAAATCCAGAGTATTGCTTTGCATTTCTTATGAAATTGTTCCCATATACTGTTTTCTCAGCCCTGTATGAGTTTCCAGAGCTTACATCAAACAAAAAAAGTTTCAGGGAAGAGGTAATGGATATTAATCTTCTCAAAATTCTTTTTTTCTGAAAAGGTTCTGAGAAATGTGGGTGAGAAGTGTGAATAACACAGGGAATACTGTTATGAGATAAGATTGTGCTAAGGGAATGCCTGGTGTGTATAAATACCATATTATATTATATAACATAATGTGCTCTTGTTGTGTTACTACTCTCTCTTGCCTCCCTATAAAGCATTGGCTTTCAAACTCTGTTCCTAAGAACACTTCAGAAGCATATCAGTTCAGAAGCATTCAGAAGCATAATGAGCAGAGAAATAATGCCACAAAAGGCCCCTTTGCGGTACATGGTGTTTTGTGACACTTCAGCAAACCCTGGGATGTGTACCCAGCAGATCAAAGTAACAGCACAAAAGCCATTACTTTCAGTGAAAGGCAGAGGAAGACTCTGGGATCACACCTGCTTTCCCTATTTCTGTTCTGCGTCCACCTCCACATGAAGGTAAGCAGCTGTCTGAACAAAAGCTTTGAGGAGTTGTACACACATTGCTTCTGTCCATACGTTTGCATATCCTTGCCTTGTGCAGCAAGGTCACCATCATCACACGTTATTTTTTAACAGTTGCCCATACATCAGCAGGACCACTTATGCATGCCTTGCACCTGTCTTTAAATAATTGGAGAGTGGGGGGCCGGATCTGAAGCTGTCGTTTAATTTCACATAATGCCTTTAACTTAGTGTCATGCTGGAGCATTGTAGGAAGTTCAAAGGGTCTCATCGTTAGAGGGCTGATGATGATGTTTAAGCAGGTACACCAGAAGGCCCCTTTAACCTTGCTTTGTGGGGCGTTGCTGATTGGGTAGTATCTAGAGAAGGGCAGCTGGAATATTGGCTTCCAACTTCACAAATCCAAGCCAGCATGTCCAATTGTCAGGGATAATGGGAGTTGTAGTCCAACAACTTGGCAGGGGGTTGGACTGGATGGCCTTGTGGTCTCTTCCAACTCTATGATTCTATGAATATCTGGAGGGCACCGTGTTGGTTTTTAAAAAAAACAAAAACAAAAACAAAAAACCCGGCACATGGTAATGGCCACTGGTTAGATGATTAAAAGGTGATTAGACAAATTCATAGACCTAATAGTAGCCATTGTAACAAAATAACATTTCCCTTTTTATAAGTGAATACCAGATACTGGAGCAAACACTGAAAGGGCTATCTGCCATGGAGTCTTATTTGTGGTGTTTCCAGAGGAATCCCTAGGTAGCTACTGTTGGATATAGGATACTGAACTAGATGGTCCATTAGATTCATCTAACAAGACGCATCTGATGTTCTTTTTGATATAAGTTAATCCATGACCAAAGGCTACTTATTCTGGCCCATTTACTGTCAATGAGAAAACTGAGGAAGAACATCACACAAAACAGAGGCTGGCGGAGGGACTGCGCCATGACAACAGTTCTGGAATGAATTTCCTGAAACACTTGTTGTGTCTTGAAAGCGACATCGGCTCCAGCAGAGATAATTGAGTTGAAATTTATGGGCGGGTATTTTAGGCACAGAATGCCAGAGAATAGAGCACCCAAAGTAATTCAAGGATCTGATTTAATTACTTTCGTTTCCTCTCAGGTTGTTCTAATATAAACCTACCTATCCCTTTGTGGCTCGGCATGATAGCGGGATATGCTCTCCAGCAACAGCGATACAGTCATTTTATGTGTCGCGGCAAACTGCTTCAATTTATTTACTGCTGTTTTAATTTCATTAACACACTTGATAAGAGGGATTGAGCTCAACATCTCTCCTTTTATGTACAAATAACCCCCTGGGTGACATATGGTATGAAACTCAATTACTGTACATAGTAAAATGCCACCACAAATAAAAAAACCAAAACCCTAATTCATTTATGCTCAGAGATGAACACTTAATAAACATGCATCTGGTGCAGAATCTGTAATCACCACCTAAGCATTGCTTACAGAGCCATTTAACACATATAATTATTAGGATCAGCAGAACTGACTTGCCTTGGATGTGCAGCCTCTGGTCTGTTTCCATTTTGATTTCATTGGTTCCACTTAATTAGGTGAAAACTGCATGCTCAAAGCATGTGACAAAGCTGGGCTCTCAACCAAATCTACAGAGGGTCAGGTTTTCAAGGGCTCGCTAAAATTGCTGCAGAATTCTTTGAGTCTGTATCGTTTGATCACGTAAAGAGCTATTTGAGTGTTATAATAGGGCATTTTCAAAATGGAAATTAAGGGGCGAAAACCCCTGCAAATGTGTGGTTTCTGTTTTCCATTTGCTCTTCTTGCTTCCCATATAATCATGTATTCCTCTGGGTATTGATGGTTTTCAAGATTTCTCCCATGGCTTTACGGCATAAAACCTTGTGTTAAAGTCAGGCTGTCATGAATGCCCAAATGCTGATGGAAGTTGATATTTATAAGCACCAGCATCATGGCAATCCTAGACAAGTATGTTATTTCCAGGCATTCACGTGTTTTCCCCAATTTGGGGACATGCACATGCGACCATCATCATTCCAGTGAATCTCTGAATGTTACCCTTCACAGTGGATTGGTCTCACCCTTACAACCCCCCCCCCTTGAGGTTACACAGACTGCCAGGGCACTCTGGCAACAGAAGGGACCTGGTGAATTCTTTGCTCCCAGAACTCAGGATCCTGGTTCATCGCAAGAACCTCTTATGGGCTTCTTCTACCAATTTATTTGTTTGTTTGTTTGCTGCCCAGCCACTTCGGGCATCTTCCAAACAATTATAAAACCACAGTAAAGCATCAAACATTAAAAACTTCCTGAAACAGGGCTGCCTTCAGATGTCTTCTAAAGGTTGTACATTTATCTCCTTGACATCTGATAAGAGGGCATTCCACAAGGCGTGCATGACTACTGAGAAGGCCCTTTGCCTGGTTCCCTGTAACCTCACTTCTCACAGTGAGGCAACTGCCAGAAGGCTCTCACAGCTGGATCTCAGTGTCTGGGCTGAACGATGGGGGTGGAGACATTTCTTCAGGTATACAGGGCCAAAGTATCTTGTGCTCTCACTTCCTTCTCCTATAAAAAGGTAAAGGGACCCCTGACCATTAGGTCCAGTCACGGACAACTCTGGGGTTGCTGCACTCATCTCGCTTTATTGGCTGAGGGAGCCGGCGTACAGCTTCCGGGTCATGTGACCAGCATGACTAAGCTGCTTCTGGCGAACCAGAGCAGCGCATGAAAATGTCGTTTACCTTCTGCCAGAGCACTTTGACGTGCTTTCGAACTGCTAGGTGGGCAGGAGCTGGGACCAAGCAACGGGAGCTCACCCTGTCGTGGGGATTCGAACTGCGACCTTCTGATCAGCAAGCCCAAGGCTCTGTGGTTTAGACCACAGCACCACCCGCGTCCCTTCCTTCTCCCATACTGATACAATTAGCAACATTAATCATTAACATCAATTGTATCATTATTGTACCTTCCCTTTGGCTCCCTAGGGATTCAGGCTGCCAGTCTCCTACTTATCCTGTTAGTGTTGCTTGCCTGCAGCATTGAGGCAGAGGGAGCCACCCTCCTCCTTGTCCATCTGTGCCTGACTGTTCACCTGTTGGATGCACCAATAGCTATGAGGCTTTTCCTGCAGCTGCATCTCCAGCTTTTTCTCTCCTTCATTCTCTCCCTGCCCACCTCCCTCTCAGCTTTTCCCTGGACTGCCAGGGAAACTTACTGAAAATACAGCAGCATGTGCTGATGACAGGAGCCTCCTCACACTGAGTTTTCATTGATTTGCAAAATGTGCTTGGGATTATGTGAATGCTGATTTTCACCAAACGTTGGACATTCACTAAAGCATAAAATGCATTGCACAGGGTGCCACTAGATAACAGTCACCGGTGTATTTAATGCCAGCAATCATTGTAATTATTTACGAATATCAAATCAAAATGTGAAAACTCCAAGCCCAAGCATCAAGGGATTAGAAGTGGGAAACTGCGTAGAAAAGGGCTTGGGTTAAGAGTTTAATGGAGCGCCTGCCTGTTCTACTCACAAGGAGATGATTTCATAAACTTATATATAGTCGCCAAATAAATACATTTTCCTTTTACAAGAAAGGGCGGTCATTTATCAACCCTGAGGACACTGTCAAGAGAAAATAAGGAAAGTCAACTGCAGTAATGTTGTTGATATACTGGTTGATGACACAACAAGATGTAAAACACAGCTCAGGAAAAAAACAACAAGATAAAATCCAAAGGTCATCATTCCCCAAGACTGCAGCCTCTGGGGAAACACTAAGGAGTAGCCTTTGAAAAAACTAAGGGAAAACAAGTATCAACAGCTGAACAGAGGCTGAAACTTTTCCCCAAGCACACTCCTTTCCTCCATGATGCAAAGCAGGGGAGAGGCAGGCCAATGTATGGTGCATGTGGATGTACATTGCATCTGTACACAGCTCTCTGTGTGTGAACACAGAGGGCTATAGAAGCCTACCGGTATCTATCCTCTAGCTGCCCTTTCCTGATTATTACAAAGCGTGTTCTCCTTCATGGAGAGCACGTGTTGCGGTGGGGGCCAGCAAATCACCCCTCTGGTGCTGGGCGGGATCGGATAGATGGCCACAGCTCTGATTGGGTCCTGGGTTGTTGTTGGGGAGATTTAGTTGTTGCAATTTGTGATGGACAGCCCAGCGGGTATATAACCCTTCGCACGCCCTGTGATGCTCCTCTTTGCTGCGTGCAATGGATCTCCCACCCTTCCTCTCCCTTTTATTAGGCCTCTGTGTTGACCTTGCTATGCCTGTCATGGGGTCGTCTGCTGTTGGGGCAGGGACCTGGTAGGAATTTTTCCAGTTGGCTGATTGGCTAGTGCCATCTGGTTTTTGCCTACTGCGTCGCAATTAGTCACAACTTGTAAGGTTGGCGGTTAGGCATTGGTTATTGTGTTCATTGGTGGAGGGGTAAAGATTGGCTGTGTTTGCCCCTCCAATGCTGCTGCTGAATGGGGAATTCCATTAGAGGAATCCAGGGGCTCGCCATGCTTTTGTCCATATCCCCTGTCGGGGGGCCAGGGCCACGCAAGAACGGCTGGGAGCATTTGGGGAGAGACGTTGGGTCTGACCCCCGGACTCCTTTTTCTCTCCCCTAAGTGTTTTCCCTTTACTGACGGTCGTCAGTTCTGTCTCCAGTGGGACAGATAGTCTAAACCAATGCCTATGCAACCACTCACATATCATGTATTTCAATAAAGTTGTGGCCAAAATTATGCCAAAAACCAAAACCTAAATTACTGTCTGAGGTGTGAGTTATTTGATGGGTGGTTTGGGGACCTCGACACGGAACACCCACTTCCTGACTCCACAGGATGCAAGTAACTACTGGTAGCCATTACAGAACTGAGTAGGAATGTTTGGCTGTGTGAAGACGATTGCACTTTCTCTAAATATCATGAAATTTTCCTATGGAAAATGGTTCATAAAGACAGGGCAGTGAGGGAAATGAAAGAATAACACCCATACAGGTATCTGAAGAAGTGTGCATGCACACGAAAGCTCATACCAAGAACAAACTTAGTTGGTCTCTAAGGTGCTACTGGAAGGAATTTTTTATTTTTTTTATTTTGTTTTGACTATGGCAGACCAACACGGCTACCTACCTGTAACTGGACCCATACATGTGTTCCTTAAGGTTGTAGGACCTGGGATGGCGAAAGGAATGCCTTTGAGTCCTGCTTGGATCACACACTTGGGGTTGGATGGGTCAATAGGTCAGGCCCAGGGGGCCTTCCAGTCTGCTTTCGGCTTGACTAGGGGTGCACTCACCCCTTAACTACACATGTACACCCTCCAATACAAAGCGGACTCAAACTATCTTCTGGTGCTGGAAAAGAAGAGACTGAGAGGAGATATGATAGCCATCTTCAAATAGCTCAAGGGCTGTCACGTGGAAGATGGAGCAAGTTTGTTTTCTGCTGCATCAGAGGGTAGGACCCAAATCAACGGATTCAAATTACAAGAAAGGAGATAAGGCATAACTTGCTAATGATAAGAGGTGTTCAGCAGTGAAATGGACCACCTTGGAAGGTGGTAGACTGTCCTTCCTTGGAGGCTTTTAAGCAGATGTTGGATGGTCATCTGGCAGGGACTCTTTAGCTGTGATTCCTGCAATGCCGGGGGTTGGACTAGATGACTCTTGGGACACCTTTGATTGCTATGATTCTATGATTCCATAAGTCTAAAACAGGGGTCAGCAAACTTTTTCAGCAGGGGGCCGGTCCACTGTCCCTCAGACCTTGTGGGGCACCAGACTATATTTTGGGGGGGAAATATGAACGAATTCCTATGCCCCACAAATAACCCAGAGATGCATTTTAAATAAAAGCACACATTCTACTCATGTAAAAACACCAGGCAGGCCCCACAAATAACCCAGAGATGCATTTTAAATAAAAGGACACATTCTACTCATGTAGAAACACGCTGATTCCCAGACTGTCTGTGGGCCGGATTTAGAAGGCGATTGGGCCGGATCCGGCCCCCGGGCCTTAGTTTGCCAACCCATGGTCTAAAACATCTGAAGGGTAGGCAGGTTGGAGCAGGCTCCTATATGGAAATGCCACACAGTGACCCACCCTAGCAATTTTTCCCATACCCAGAACAGATGATAATGCCAACAGGCCTATACAGTTGTTTACATTTCTGTAAGATGAGGCAGTCATTTTCATCATGATTCTTTTGGGGGGTATGGAATTTTATGCTCTATTGTAATTGTATACATTCCTGTGCACTGCCTTGATATACTTTATATGAGTGGTTTATAAATATTTTATAAACAAACAAATAATTTTGACCTTTGCTATCCATATTTGTACATATTGAGTAGGTTTCCCACCACTGCTGCTAATAATTATTTAAGCCTATTCAGCACAGCATTATTCAGAGCATCAACTCTTGGCCACAAAGTGGCCTCTAATGTTTAACTGAAATGCCCCCAGCAATTGACCATCAGCATTAATGATCATTAGTTAATACTATCTAATTATTTAGTTCTCTTTAATTATGTATCGACTACTCTCTTTAATAGTTAATTCCACATCGAAGGAATAGACCTAGTGGACCTTGTTTGATGTATATCTAATGTATTCTGCTCTGTTTAATAATGCATGCCTAGCTTACTTATTAACTAAATGACAGCGTTTGGAACTTAATATACATTACTTTCCATACAGTACTTATCTGGGAGCATTCAACAGATGGCAAAAATGCTTATTTCGCAGAACTCCAGGTGTACTAGTGTCTAATTTATATTTTTTATGAAAAAAAGGTTTTTAAAAGTTATTTAAATGGATTGGTCTATTTGTAAAATACAGTGGTACCTCGGGTTACATACACTTCAGGTTACATATGCTTCAGGTTACAGACTCTGCTAACCCAGAAATATTACCTCTGGTTAAGAACTTTGCTTCAGGATGAGAACAGAAATTGTGCTCTGGCAGCGCAGCGGCAGTGGGAGGCCCCATTAGCTAAAGTGGTGCTTCAGGTTAAGAATGTTTTCAGGTTAAGAACGGACCTCCGGAATGAATTAAGTACGTAACCAGAGGTACCACTGTACAGTTTAAACCAAAACATCCATTTTGAGCAATTCAATTGCCATGACAATCTCTTTAAGATAACATTAAGCTTTGATGATGTGTCTTTTTTGTTTGATTGTTTTGGGGTGGTGGTGCAGTGGTATCAAATTCAGGAAGATTCCTCCCCCCCTCCGGTTAATTGACAACTCTAGGACTGATCTTGGGATCATCTACTGCCAGGATTATGTGGATTCCTTGCAAAAACAGAATTCAGTACTCAGTACAGAAATCTGCGCTCTTGGTGATCTTTAAAAACAAAAATAACTGGTTGGTTTCTTTTGCTAGGTATATAGCTTTAATGTAAATGTGGGAGGTCTGGTGAAATACCAGAATACAGAGCAGGGAGGGTCTTTCCAATAGTCATGATGGTGAGGTTTCATTGTCATGCATAACTTTGAATTCCCATGCATGAATAAAAAGGATCAAAATAAATAGTGCAAAATAAGCAAATGCCTGCAGATCTGTATTGTCTGATTCATTAAAACAGTTTTCAAAATATTTAAAATTCCACCATGAAGAATTTTGCTTTTTATGTATGCCTGTATATTTTATATACAATCTCATTGCTATTCTTCCCCACTCCCCTAAGCATTTTTTAAAAACTTATTTGGAAAAAGTTCTCACAATAAAACTTCTCTTTTCCCTCCTTTGCACCTCTTAGACATTCTGTTCCATTTTCTTGTCCACTGGCATTTCCCTGCGGAGATCATCTTCTACTCTGTCTGGTTATATTTTATCATGCCTATTGTTTGAAAATTATAACCTTTGAAGATCACCACATTTATCACAGCATGTAAAACAGGATACCCATAATTTGCTGCTCCTTGAGGAGGGTTCCTGCTTCGCTTCTTTTTCTCTTTAATTAAACTAAAGATAAAAAGAGTATATATAATCAATGACTTTTTTCATTTATGTGTTTTGACTTTTAGATGCTTCTCCTTTCCTCCACTTCAATAAAATTGGCAATTGACATAAAGAGGTATGACACACAGTGCATGGATTTCAGCTTAAAGGGAAAGGATATATGCCCTTGAAACTGAGAGTTTGCATAAACTGGCTGCTCTCTTAATGCATGTTCTAAGATGACCTGGGATAAGTTAATGTGTCATTTCCTGGAGACACATAACTGAGCAAGAAGCAGCATAACAACCACTTGGAGTAGGCTTAAGACTTACTCAGATTTCCATTGAAATCAATGGAATTGGGTTACTGAAAACCATTGATTTCAACGTGTCTGTTGTGAGTATGAGTAACATTGGATATCACCAAATGTCTTCAGCAGTAAAACAAGCTGTCACATTCAGAGGTCATTGGCAGCATTTGTCCCATTGCATAGAGCTAAAATGGTAAACTAGACTGTTGGTTTTCACTTCTTGAAATTTCTGTGAGCTCTGGAGAGTCTTGAAGTTGAATATTGAGTCTACTGCATGCTAGACTGAGCCAGATAGAATATACCCACTTCTGCTGGGGAAAAAGCTTTATTTTCCTTTCAAGGTAGGGATGGATGAATCTGGCAATTTCAGTTTCTCTCAGTTTCTCATTTTTGTAATCAATTCACCAATTTCAGCATCAGATTATTATTATTATTATTATTATTATTATTATTAAAAATAATACTACACATTTCTCATTTTGTGACCAGGTGGCGACAACCCCAGCCCCCAGGGATCATAAGGAAGGAATAAAGACTCTGACAACGTGTTATGGAATTAAAATTAGACCACGACTTTATTAAACTTCCTAATGTAGGAAGACCTTGGCTTAGGCGTTGGGCATGTATCCCTCCCAGTTCCCAAGCCGGGGGGAACTGGGGCTCATCAGGGTAAATGGGATATGGGGGTGCTCTGCGAGACGTAAGTGTAGCAGGCAGCCCAGCCCATATCCCCGCACGCAGGGTAGTTCACTGGCGACCTTTCAGTGTATGGCCAGTGACACCCATATATATAACCCCTTTAAGAAGGGGACCCTGGAATTGCCGCTGCAGGGGGTGAGTCGCCACTTCAAATCCCCCCCTCTCATATAGGGAAGAAAAGACTAAAGGATTCCACCCAAGGCCATAACCGCCAAAGTTGTGACGAATTGCTACGGGGAATACAAAACCTGCCAATGCAGGAAAACTTCTTTCTGGTCCTTCAACAGCAACCAGTCAAAGACCGTAGCAGCACCCGCTAAAGAAGAAGAAACAGTTAACCTGCAAACAAGAAACATTAAACAAAGGGAGGGTAGGGAGGGTGAATCTCCAAAGCTGACTGCCTGGCTATTGTCAGTTCCACCCTCTATTTATAAATGGGGCTGGCCCCACCTCCCAGCAAGAAACTTGATTACTGAGGCTGGGCGTGAACCTCCAAAAATTAACACTGAGAGGCAAGCCAGCCCCTGTTTGCCAGTAAGCTCCCTGGGAACTGTAGCACCACGTGCGATCCCGCAAAGGGCACCCACAATGTAAAGTGTGAGTGCTCATTATACAGTATACACATTTTGCAGGCCATTTTGCCTGATACACATAGTTTTGCAAGCAATTCACCTTATATAAAGCATTTTTGTATGTTATTATCATATTAGGTGCATTTTTATGCATGCTTTCTCTTAATATACACATTTTTTTGTGGAAATCTGCATCACAAAATTCAGAGAAGTGCAGATTCCAAAGGATTGCTATATTTCGGTTCCTCTTTGGTCAAGATACAGGCTGTGGCCATTATCGTTCCATCCCACACTTTCTTCTAATGAAGCATTAAGCATCCTATTCGATGTATGTGAAAAAGTGAATGAAGGTCTAGTAGTTCCCAATATAATAGTCTCCTGGAAGTCCTTTTTTTACCCTTTCCAAAGACTTCTGTCTGCAGCAGGGATTAGCTGCCCTGTGCCACCAAAATAGGGCTGGAGGTGAAACAAGGAATCCCAATTCATAAGGTGGGATAAAAAAGATTTCAAGTCCTGTTTGTTTTGAGTTTCAGCAGCAGCCTGCAAATTCTCACAAAGGTTTTAACTCTGAACTGGCTTCAAATGTCTGCGCTCTATTTTGGAAAACAATTTCCCTTCCAAAATGTCAGTCTCTTCATCCTTGCTGCAAGATCTCTGAGCCACACACTCCAAGTCTCATATCACTCTCCAGTTGTGATTGCCTCAAGCCACTAGGAGTTTATTTCTCTCCAGTGTATTTCATTTCTGTCTCAAGGGTGTGATTGGTGGGTATTTGGTGAGTTTGATATTTTATATTGTTTTGATTGGCATATTGTATTTTTGCATCTTTCTTCACTATTAATATGCTCTTCACTGCTTCCATGACCTTCAGTTCCAGAAATGGTATATAAATGAATCATAGCACAGCAAACCCAGTATTGTCTATTCTGACCAGAAGCACTTCTCCGGGATGTCAGTCAGAGATATTAAAACCTGCACTCTTATTTTAATTGGGGATGCCAGGAGTTGAACCTGCACCTTTCAACATGCTAAGCAGGTACTTTACCACTGAGCTTCCCCTTCCCATGTAAATACTACTGTCTGAAAAGGACCTTGAGCCCTGGGACATTATGTTAACTCGCATGCTGTACCAACTGGCTGAAAAAAGTATTCCTTCTTTGCTGCCTTCACTGCCACTACGTAGGCTTGATGATGAGCCCTCACCAGTATTTGATTGCATTCAGCCAGGGTTTTCCTCCACTCACGTTTGAGCCCCCTCCCAGCTTGTTTCCTCACCATAAGCTCCGGAGTATATCAGGGATCCAAGTGAGCTTCAGAAAATGGGAGAGGGCACTCAGGGGAGATCGCGTCAATGGCCCAAGCCATTCAGATGTGTCAAAGGTCAGCCAGGACTTTGACTGTTGTGCCAGGCATATCAGCCTCAGAGCAACCAGCCTCTGAGGGTGGACCGTCCTAATAGGGTCACTGGAAGAAGCCTGCTCAGTATATACTGTGGCAAAGTGTCCTTGGATCAATGTGCTACTTAGCGATTCAGCATTGATTCAGATGCTATTAAATTCTTTGGTATTAATGAATCCTGTGATGAATTTCTGCAATGAAAATAGTCTTTACTCTGTCTGAGGCATTGCTCTAAAAACCCTCCAAATTCTAAAAGAAATTGCATAACCCAACTGTAAGACAAAACCAAAGCAGTCAAGAGATAAATTTCCATTTCCTTCCGTGTCTTTGTTGTTCATTAGAAGATTATTTGTTTACAAGATGAAAATAGAGCAACAAAGCAGCATTGATCTGTTTCATATTCAGGTTTTCATGCTTCTTGCTGCAATAATAATAGCTGACCTACCCTCAACATTTGCTTACATTTGACAGTGTAATACATCCTGGTACTGTGGCATCCATAGCTGGGCTCACAGCTTTGCTTTTTGCAGTGTTTGGCAATATAAAGTACTGAAGTGTGTGGATTACGGGGGATGGGGAAGACTTATTTCCATTCCAGGTGATTCTTCTTAGAAACACACATCTTCAACCTTTTAGAGGATCTCTCTTTTGATTGGATGGCTTCATATTACTGTCCCCCTTTGCAGGTGTGTGAGAGCAGAAGAACAGCAAAACAATCAAATCTCGAATATTGAAAAGGTTAAAGCCACACGGCAGTCTGTTGTGTTTCCAGGCAGTATTGGATATTAACATTCAGATGCCTCATTCCTGTGACAAAGATCATAATAAGAACAGATAAGGACGCAGCTTGAATCTATTCTTGTGACAATGGCAATCAGGAAAATGGGAAATGGTGGGAACTTTGGGCCTTCTCATGACATTGTACAGATTGCTTATTGTTAGACGTGTCCTGTCTCAGACCTCACAACAGTAACACGAGTTTTGCTAATTTGCTGCAGTGATGATTCAGTAGCTTTCCTCAATAGGCCACTCCCTTGGAAGTGGCTGCAGAGGGCAGCACCGCAGTAAATGGATTCTACGAGTTTCAAACATCTGAAGGAATCAGGTGTGGTGTAGTGCTTAGAGCATCCGACTTGGACCTGGAGACCAGGGATCAAATCCCCACTCATTGAGTGACCTTAGCCCAGTCACTCACTCAGCCTAATGTACCTCACTGGGTTGATATGTGGACAAAATATGGAAGAGAACTATTGGCAGAGCTGGAGTCAGGCTCAGGTCAGCACAAAAGATGTAAGGCTCCATTTTCTGTGTAGTTAACTCTTTATTCAAGGCATACAACTCAGCAACACTTCTCAGCAGGCATTACCCCTATGGAGTAGTTGCCAAGATTGAAGCTCCCTGCCTTCCTCCCTTTCTAAGCCTCCTCCTCTCCTGGATGTTTCCCAAACTGTGTCTGCACACCTCTTGTCTCTGTTCTCCCTCCTCATTATTCTGCATGTTCTTGGAGACCAAGGGAGAGGGAAGCTTGTCACACTATCACAGCAGGAGAGGTAGACTCCTTGGAATCTTCAGCAGATTCTTGACCGCCCCCCTTCCACAGCTTCAGCCTCAGGGTTTGAACTGCCACCAGCTCTTTCTGCTCACTAAACCCTGTTGCCCTCAGTGTCCCACCACAATCTCCTGGCTATGAGCCTTCCTCCTCTGCAGTTTTCCTTGGGGGTTCCCTGGCTGGTTCCTCCCATCCCTTTTCTTCATCCAGCCCATCCCTGACAACTACATATGGCAACTTGAGCTCCTTGGAGGAAAGGTGGAACCCGGGAAGGCCCATCTATGTTGTTGTTGTTGTTGTTGTTGTTGTTGTTGTTGTTGTTGTTGTTGTTAATTATTTGTACCCCACTCATCTTAATGGGTTGCCACAGCAACTCTCAGCAGCTTCCAACATAGTATCAAAGAACAATCCTCTCTGCTACTTGCTGCCATTGTTGGCCCACTCTGTTGCTTGCTCAGTGTCACTGTTGTTGTTGTTGTTGTTGTTGTTGTTGTTGTTCAGTCGTCTTAGTCATGTTCGACTCTCCGTGACCCCATGAACCAGAGCATGCCTTGGAATTTCTTCTCAAAGCTTCTCCTTTTTATGTCCATGGAGTTTTCTTGGCAAAATACTGGAGTGGCTTGCCAGTTCCTTCTCCATCAGTGTCCTTATACATTTAAAAGATTCCCCCCCCCCTTTTGTTAGGGTTTACAAGGGAGTGTTGAGGGGCCCACCAGTTCTCTTTGCCCAGGGCCTGTCAAACCTGGATCCAGCCCTGGCCTAGATCCAGATAGCATGGGTCATTACCAGAAAACTAGAGAGGGAAAGTTGAGTCAAGCATACACCAAAACAAAGAAGTTGTTGATGATTGGAAACAGAGGTTGGAAACAGAGAAAAAGATCCCCTGGGTTGAAAAGGACCAAGAAGCAAGGCAGGGTGACAATAAATATGAATAAGATAATGTTTTGGCACAGAACTGAATGACAGCAGGTGTGAGTGTCACAACACTTCCTCGTGATTATTTAACTGGGGTTAGTTGGTAACTGTCACAGAGGGACGCTAAATTTTGGAGTCTTAGGGACCCCTCTCATTCAGCAGCCTTACAATCAAAATCAAGGTCCCACAAGATTGTGATGGAAATTGATTGGAATAGGCCACCCATGAAGTCACTGCCACATTCAATTTAGAAAGAAGCCCATATATCCCATTTAGGTGGAAGTAACCAACCAGCAAGAAAATACTGCTGCTCTCTACCCCTGACCTCATGGAGCTAGATTCTGTGGTCAGTGTAGGACCAGGGAACTTTGCATACTTGTGGGGTTAGAGATTTGTTTACATTAGCATAGTAACTACTTGGCCAAGGGTTCATTCACACACATACTTTAAAAATAATAATAATACTCATAGCATACATGCAGCCCTCATGTGCAATTTGGCTCTCTGCAAAGCATCATTGTCTTCACATCACATTTTTGGAGCCTAGGAAAACCTCATCATTAATCGAGTAACTTAACAAAAAAAATCATGGTTACCACTACAACCAACACACTTCCTGGAGTGGTCAGTGGTGGTGGTGGTGGTGGATTCCCACCATGATATCTTCCCATTGGCACTCCAGAAAGCACACTGACCAGGAAGGCTGGCCTGTGGATCACCAGAGGCTTAAAGAAAGTTGTTGAAATGGGAGAAAGTTAAAAGTTAAAAAAACTTCAGCTAAGGTGTTACATGTGAGGGACGAGGTCTGTTTGTGCAACAGGGCAACAATGTGTGGGGTACTCACAAGTGGAGTTGAGGAAGGAAAATGTCTGGAACTTCTTTCCCCCTTGGCAAGCTGTAATTGTTATTTGCTTCAGGTAGGTAGTCATGTTGGTCTGACGCAGTCAAAATAAATAAAATATTGCCCAGTAGCACTTTAGAGACCAACTAAGTTTGTTCTGGGTATTTGTTATTTGTTTGTTTGTTGCCATCACTTTATAGCATTGTCATGTCCTTGTCCTAAGGAAATTGTTGAACAATCCTGCTCTTTTAGGCTGTTGCTGCTTGATCAGCAGGCTAGTCTTCGAAAACTCTTTGACTGCTAAATTGTGGTGGTTTCCTCTTTCAGGGTTCCATGTCCTTAAAAGTTCTGGGAATTGCCCTATTAGTGTCCCTTTGTGCTGTAATGTTCACAGTGGAAGACACAAAACATATGGGTGCAATTAAGTAGATAAAGAGTGGTGGGTGGAAATTTCTGGGGGAAATTGCTTCCCCTTGTTTTAGTTCAGCACCCTAAAACTAGGAGAATGACTATAAATTCCTGAATACTCTATTGGGGATGCCTGGATAAGAGTAACTGGCACCAGAGAGTTGGTGGTACTCACAGTAACAAGAGAAAAACCTCACGATATTCTACCATCCTTCTCTGGATTTCTCATAGGACACATCATATCTCTTATAACCATCTGTGCAATAGCTCAATTAGAAAGAAGGCTCATAAAATTCCATAAAATCACGTGGTTCCTGCACTACAGGAATCTTAATTTCAGGCTTCCTATGGGACTTTTGGGAAAGTGCAAAGATTTACTTTTTAAATGCCCCTATTATCAAGGTAATCAGCTGTTCCTTGTAACCATCTGAGATATGGACAGTTAAATCAAAGTGTACACAAGGAAGGTGATTTATCAGAAGGCAAGAAGCAGTTGCATCCACCAGTGTTCAAAAAAATAAGGGTGGGGTGTTGTCTTGCAGTTCACAAGGCATAATACTATCAGTCATAATTAGACATGGTTGCCCACTGTGAGAAAAAGGATGCTGGGCTTGATGGTCCATTGGTCCTATCTAGCCGACTCTTCTTAGGTTCCTAGACACGATAGTATAATCAGACCTATACAGTTAGTGCTCAAAAAACCAGTTGCTGGGGGTTTGGGAAGACTGGGTGAAGTTATATCCTTGACAACTTGTTTCTGAGCTTCCTGGAAGCATGGGATGCTGGATTAGATGGGTGCTTTGTCTGACCAAAGGGAATCTTCTTATGTTTTGCTGGGTGGCCATTAAAGTTACGGAGGAGGGATGGGGTAGTGGAGCCTGGCAGCCTCCTTCTTATACCTCCAATGACTACCTCTGGTATGTTTTGCTTGGTGTCAGAAAGGCCTATCTGATTGGCTTATGTGTGCATAGTTTATAGTTTCCACGATTTGGTTAATTGCATGTCAGTTAATTGCAACATTCTTCATCCAGAAGACAACTCAATTAGTAATGTTTCCCTCTTGTTTTTAAATTATAATTGATCCATTGGCAGCTGCAGTTTATTTAGATGAGGTGGGTTTAAAATGTCTACTGCTTTCTGTAACTAGTGAAATGATACTCATACATTTTTAAGCATTTGACAGAGTCCCCGTGGATCATAAAACTCAAAGTGCAAAAATTATCTCCAGTAGTTACTCACACAGCTGCCAACTCCTGTGGGCTCTTGTATTTGTTCCTGGGCTCTTGTCTTTTATGTGCTGAAAGGGTGTTATAAACACAGATTTAGGATTTGTAAAAAAAATTAAGTGCACAGTTGGAATGTGTGAGGGATTTGAGAGCCTTTAAAAAGGCTTCAGGGTTTGGCAAGTAAGCCATCAAAAAAGTAATGTAATTAATTCAGTGTTTTGCTTTTAGATTAGGAAATATTAAGTGCTACACAGAAGAGACCATATTTTTACTTACTGGTTTATTTAGGCAAGTGTGATGAAATTAGTTGCACAAGCCATTTTCCTCTGGGGTGGGCAGGCTGAAATCTCAAGGTGTTAGATATCCATGCTTAAAGATTTCTCCTGACCTAGTTTCCTCACTGTTTAATAAAGGACATTTCCAGACTTTCGCCATTTCAATCACCTACTGACAAATTCAGGTTGCCCACTTATAGTTGACTAGGAGGTCTTGTGCAACAAACCTGATTCTTCAAAAGGTTGGGTGTCTTGTGATAAGGAAATTGATGGAGAAATGTACTGGAAAGTGTGGGACAACACTTGCTTTGATGTAACATCACCTAATATCCTTGCAAACAAACCAGAATAAATGCTAAAACTAACAAACAGGTCACCAGGAAGCACCAAAAGACTGACACTCACTTTCAGGCAGCAGCAAAAGGACCTTGGATTTTGAAGAACCCATTTAACCAACCTCTTTGGATACTGTAGTATCTCTCCTGCCAGTCCCCCCACCTCCTGAAAAACTTATGAATGTGATTATGAGCCAAAAGTTCCAACCCTTGTAGTTCCTTGTCCAGGCACAAACATATTACACCATGGCAGGTCTTCTTCCCTCCCCATTTCAGTTTGTACTGAAAGTAGGTGTGACCACATAAAACAAAAAAAAAGAGATAAATAAAGCCACATGAGCAGGATTTTGTTTTGTTTTATAAAAACAAACAAACAAACAAATATTTTTTACACTAAAGCTACAAAACAGTTGTATTTCACAAGCTAAAATGGTGGAATAAGTGGTTCACATATTCTCTAAATCAGGGATTGGGAACCTGTGGCCCTCCAGATGTTGCTAGACTATCCATCATCCCTGACCATTGGCCATGCTAGCTGGAGCTGATGGGAGTTGAAGGGCAACATTACCACAGGTTCATTATCTCAGCTGTAAATGAATGCATACTTCTTTCATGTTGCAGAAGTACACTAATATATATCTTGGAAATTTCCAGGGCTCTGGAAATGTTGCCACCAAAGAAAGGTAAACCCATAAGACTACTCTCCAAAACATCCCATACCCTTCTCTAACTCAGCTCAATATCCAGACAAGAGAATGGTTCTTGGTTTCCCTTTTCCCCATGTCTGTGCCAGCCCCCTTGCCCCCCAAAACACCCTCCATTCCATTCAATTTATTTAAAGCAGGGATTGGAAATTTATGGATCTCCATATGTTGGACTCCAACTTCCATCAGCCCAGTAAGCATAGCTTTGTTAGGGATGCTGAGCACTGGAGCCCAACAGAATTGCCCCTGCCTTAAAGCGAGGAGTGGGTATCAGCAGCGATGAGAATGGGAAGAATGAAGTATTTTTCATTGTCCTTCTCCTCCGCTCTCCTGACTTGATTGCTGTCAAAGAATGCCCTCTCTTCCACTCTATGTCAGGCTATCCTTCACACTCAGTGGGCTTTGGCACGATCTGCATTTGTTTGATGCTAATTATGGTTATTTCCAAAAGAAATAACTCAGAGCCGGGAATGGTCAGAACAATCAAGCCTCTTATGTGATCCGAGGTAAGGGAAAGAATGACAAGTCTGCAAAAGTCTTTGTGCCATGGTGCGTGTACAATGCAATAAATGCTACAGGAATTCTTGAAACCAAATACACAAGAAGAGCCAGAAAGATCACCTAATCCAATACACAGTGTCAAACCAGATATTACAGTGTGGGTACTAGTGACCTGACCCCATGCACAACATTTATCACGAGTATTGACCACTGTAGTTCATGTGTTGATAGCCTAAAGGCTGGATTACTGCAATGTGTCCTGTGTGGGGCAGCCCTTGCGCCTGATTCAGACACTCCAGCTGGTGCAGAATGCGGTGGCCAGACTGCTGATGGGGGAACCTATCCCCATGTGACACCATTGTTAAAACATCTGCACTGGCTGCCCATCTACTACTGAAAGAGGTTCAAGGTCCCTCCCTTTATTAATTAATAAGGCCCGAACAACTTAAGGCCAGGATATTAGAGACCCCCTGAACCGTTATATCTCAGTTTGATCAGTGAGATCAATCCCTGAGTTGGTCATTCCCTGAGTTGGTCATTCTCTGAGTTGGCAAGGCTCCTTTGGCAAAAACAAGAAACCAACCCATTATAGTCATCAATCCAGTCTTGGGGAATACTCTTCCACTAGAGATTCAGCTGACACCTGTTGTTTCATCTTTTAAATGCTTGCTGAAACATTTCTAGTCCGCCCGGCTTTGCAGGCAATTAAGAACAAATCTTTTTGCAATAGTTAGCTCATTTCTGATTATTATTATTATTATTATTATTATTATTATTATTATTTTATTAATAATATTTTATTTTTTAAAAAAATATTACATTGTGCATGCTGGTTATAAACCGCTCTGGTGTTATTTTATGAATTCTGGTGTATAAATATTTTTATGAATACATAGATAGTGCGTAGTTGAAAGAGTGTGATGTGACATCATCATCTTATAGTTTAATCCACCCTCTTACAAGCTGTAGCTAATTAAAGAGAGCCAGGGCTAGGAGCATGAAAGGAGTCCCAGATGACAAAGTAAATCAGCCCTAGTGGCAAAATCAAAATGATAAACAGATGAGTTGGGCATCTGTTTGAAGAGGAGGCAAGTAGTGCTGCCCTTTCATTTAATTTGTTAATCATCAGCTGGAGCTGAAATGAGGCTACTGCAAGTGCACTACTGTGTGCCAGAGGCTGAATCCCAGGGGTGGGGTAATCTTACAGCTCAGAAGCTGAATCCCAGGGATTTAGGTTTTAGGGAGGGAATTTCACTCTGCTTTAGCAACAAAGCCTGGAGCAGCTGCATTAAGCCCCACCGGAAACCAAGAGTAAGCCCAGTTTTGGAACAGGGGTAAAAGGACTACATGCAGACTGGCTAGTGGAAAGGTCAGCTTATAACCCAAATGATCAGGCTCAGTGAGGGCTGAGTCTAGGCTCTATATGCAGCTTGTAAGGAAAAGTGTAGACAGTTGAATTGAAGAGTTCAGATTTTATATCCATATTGAAAACAGAACATAAAAGGGCAATCTAAGAGCCATTTTATGTGGCCCACACTGCCTCCTGAAGTGGCCCCATTCACCATCAGTTCCATCATTTGTTTCCTCCTTGTTTTTCTTGGCATTTTAAAGTGCTTTTTCTCCCATTCTGAGTAGCTTCAGACCATTTGGAAGGGATATTCTTTTTTGTTCATTCTTTTAAAAAAAGCTTTACTTTTTTCTGTTTCTGTCCTGGGGAAATTCCCTACCACCACCACCACCAAGCTGTCTGATAACAATTTGGTAGGCTTCTTCAGTATGTGTGTACAGTGGTACCCACTGGAGCTGGTAGGGCAGAAGGCAGGAAGGCCTCACAGTAGGTGGCACCAAAGCCAATTGCAGGCAGAGCCAACTAATTCTAGTTTAGTCCCCATCCTCCTCCATGCTGAGTTCTAAATGAGTCAGATGGAGCATGGAAAAAAATCCTTGCCAGCCTTACAACTGCCGTCCAGCTGAGCTTGGGGGTAACTGCCCTAAAATAAAGGTGGGGCATGCAGTTTATTGACCCTGAGAGGTCAATAAACTAAGAGGTGGGACTGGCTTCAGGACCCTGGTTTCCTGTCTCTCACACCATTCTCAGAAAGCCTGGAGAGTTCTGGAACCCTACAATATTGAGCTTTGTCCCACTATGTTGAAACATAAGGGAACATGTGATGATGGAACATATCTAGGGAGCCATAAATGGCCAGGTATCCTTTTCATGTGTCACTTCATATTTACAGTAACACACCTTTCTTTCAGATTAGAGGACTCACTATGTGACACACCCCGAAAACCCAGAAGAAACCCTTTCTCCTTATGAAGTATGACTTACTCTTGAGAAGGGAGAAAATCACGTCACATTCCAGTGGACATAAGTGCAATTTTAAAAACAAAAAATCTTGCCATTTCCCTAAAGAATACCATTACTTCACTCTCACAAATATATATAAATACTCTGAGATAAAAGAGACTAACTTTTTTTAACATTAATCTACTTTTTTCCAGTCAAAATGGCAGAAAATCACCTTGAGGCAAATAAGGTAAGATGGCAATTAAAAAACAACATATGCAAAGAGCTGCAATTTAGCTGATGAAATGAAAGGAGATGTCAAGAAATGATGTTCTATCATTTCAAATGGTTGTCACCCCCAAATACTTAAAAAAGTAGAGGTGACACTGGAGGCTGCTTTAAAAGCTTGCACGTCCAGCATTATACCCTAATTGTAAGCCATAATGAAGTCTTCACTGTTCTACCTATACATTAAAAAGCCATTCTGTGGCAATTCCCCTCCATTTTCGAACTGGCTCTCGTAGAATGATTGTAACTCATGATCTGGATGTCACATTAAAGTTTCTTTCACACAGCTGGAAGCTGGAAGTTGTTCAAGCAAATGGAACCAAGGAGAGAGATTTTTATTGCCCGCTTCAGCAATCTTCCCTTGGTGCAACTGATACCTTGAAAACACTCAAACCTTACAATTTCATTGAGTAGTCTATAGGTATTGTCTGAGTTAATTGTATCTTCTCTTGCTTGCTTTTGTTTTTCAGTATAATACAGTGGTACCTTGGTTCCTGAACAGCTTAGTTGTCAAACAAATCAGCTCCTGAACGCCACAAATCTGGAAGTAAGTGCTCCAATTTCTGAATGTTTTTCAGAAGCTGAATGTCCAACGCGGCTTCCACTTGAGTGCAGGAAGCTCCTGCAGCCAATCAGAAGCCACACATTGGTTTTTGAATGGTCTTGGGAGTCGAACAGATTCCCGGAATGGATTAAATTTGAGAACCAAGTTTCCACTGTACTTCAAAGGGTCAGTTCTAACACTGATTCTCTAGTCCCATCTGTTGCCTCCCCTGTTGTTGAGATGTTAATTATACACTTTCGAGTGCTATCTTTTTGCTTCTGTGGTCCTGATAAGTGCCAGGCTCATTAATGTTGCTATATAAACAATTAATTCTAAGAAGAGTAATTTGCATAGCTGTGATGGTGTATAGTTAGCATGGATGGCTGTTATAGCAGCAAATAATTATACAAAGCTACTGTGGCAACACCACCAGTTGTGAAATAGATAGATGATAGATATATATGATTGTTAGTACATGGGTACCTAACCTGTTTCCTTCAAGTTGTTGATGGTCTCTAACTCTCCTCAGCCCTAGCCAGCATGGGCAATGGCCAGGGATGGTGGGAATTGTAGTTCAGAACATCTGAAAAGCATGAGGTTGGCTATCAGTACAGTATGGGGATCATAAAGTCTTGTACCCCATATCCTTGACATAGTTGTTATGTCACATCTCAGACATTTGGTCTGTTATATATCTATATATCTGCAAACATTAAAATTATGACCTCAATCAGAAAAGCACTTTTCTATTTTGTGAATGCTCTTGTTAAAGAGAGTGATTCTTCATGCATCTCTTTGATTAAAGGATTTATTTGCATTCTGGAAAACTGGAGTTATGCTATTTCTTATGGCCATTTCCATTTGCAGAGGAGACTTGCAGTCCTTTTCTTTTCTTATAAATCTCTTCACTGGCTATTCTGCTATACAGTGCTCTCCACGATTTCTTTCCAGGGGAACTCACCAGAACTCAGTTCTGGCACCTCTCAGATGAGTGCCATTGCCATTCTAAGAGAATGAGGTGAGTTCTGGCACCTCTTTTTCTAGAAAAGTAGCACTGGAGCACTCTCTCTCTCTCTCTCTCTCTCTCTCTCTCTCTCTGTGTGTGTGTGTGTGTGTGTGTGTGCATGTATGTGTTTGCACATGCAGACACCATTGCGTTGGCTGACATCAAAAGTATTAGGAGTTTAAAATATCACCAAGCTCAGGATTTTTTTTTTAAACTGATCTCTGCTTTGTGAAACAAGTCAGGGTCTTTCAAAGCTTCCACCACTGAAAAGAAATAGTTTTCAGTGCATAGATTATGCATGTATGTATAACAGCTGTGGAGATGCCGGGAATTGAACCCAGAATCTTGTGCACACGAAGTAGACCCTCTAACACTGAGCTAAGGCTGCAATCATTTGTGAGGAAGGCTTCAGGAGCAAACCCCTGAGGAAAATTTGTACCCGCTGCCTTGTGAGACATCTTCAGGAGAAGAAAAATCTAAGGAATAAACCCTACACAAATCCAGAATGGAGAAGAAGATGAAGAAGAAGAGTTTGGATTTGATATCCCGCTTTATCACTACCCTAGGGAGTCTCAAAGCGGCTAACAATCTCCTTCCCCTTCCCCCGCCACAACAAACACTCTGTGAGGTGAGTGGGGCTGAGAGACTTCAGAGAAGTGTGACTAGCCCAAGGTCACCCAGCAGCTGCATGTGGAGGAGCGGAGACGCGAACTCTGTTCACCAGATTAGGAGTCTACCGCTCTTAACCACTACACCACACTGGCTCTCAGTTCCTAAGGCGGTTGGATGGCATCTTGTATGCCTCATTTCAGCAACTCCTGCAGCCAAGCTGATGCCAATTATATTGCTGCTTTCCCTTGAACCACATCAATTCATTCCAGGGAATTTTTATGAGTGGGTAGAATGTTGCTGCCCCATTGATAGCCACTAGTTATTTTGAGGCAGCTGCCATTCCCTCCACTCTAAATGTCCTGAAATGATCCAATATCCAAACCTCTTTTAAAAAAAAATAAAAAAAATAGGGGTGGTGACATGTTTTCCTGCCACTGCCATTGCAAGATAAATGCAAGCCTTCTTAGACCACATTCACAGCATACATTTAAAACACAATGATACTACTTTAAACAGTCATGGGTTCACCAAAGTATTCTGGGAGCTGTAGTTTGTTAAGGGTGCTGAGAATTCTTAGGAGACCTTTATTCCCCTCACAGAGTTGCAATTCTCAGAGTGGTTTAACAGGGAAAGTTTCTAAGTGTGCCCACCCAAACATGCTTAGAAGTCCCCTTCAGATCTTTTTTGTTATTCGAGAATAGCAGCTCAGATCCATGAATAATCTTTTTTGTCCCTTAAAAAAGAAAGAAACGCACAATATCACTGTAAATAGGATCTCCTAATTTTGCAGCTCCACTAATTAACATCAAGACCTTGGCATTGTTTATTTGTCTTTTATCTTGAAGAGTTCCAGTAGCTTTAGTCATGGCAGTGAATTGCAAAGGCTGTACTGTACGCCTGCCTGCCTCACGGTCTGGTTCACTCCCCAAATAAAGGATAACAAAACAAGTCTCCCCCCCCCCAACAATATTGATTTCATCAGTGAGAAAGGTTTTACTGGGTGTGTTTGGCATACTTTCGTTATAAACAACATGAATTAATTAATACATCCTGTAAGAATTTGAAAGGCATTTTAAATGCGAAGTAAAACTTCTCATACAGCCTATGCAATGTAATAGAGACATCTCTCCCAGGAAAAAAGGGCTGTATAACTGAAAATCCCTGTGGCAGGGTAGGAACCCACCCTTCGCCAACAACTCTCGAGGTAACAATGCCATTGCTCTCTCTCTCTCTCTCTCTCTCTCTCTCTCTCTCTCTCTCTCTCTCTCTCGTGTGTGGCATTTCCCACACACCATCCTTTCCTGGAGATCCATGCTCTTCCTGCCTCTGCCCATTTTCTGTACTCACCCTAAATTGATAAAATCTGCTTTTACAAAACCACTGTAGTCATCATTCTGAGGTTTTTACAGGCTTAATCCTATCACAAGCATTGCCCATGCCTGGAAATTTCATCCAATTCTAGCAGAAAATAAAATACATTTTTACATCCTCACTTAATCTACTCTGGAAGACCTGCTGTGCCGGCAAGTTTCATCCACTTCTGTAAAAAGGGGGGAAATGCTATACCCATTTTTAGATTTCCCATCACAGCAAACAGGGAGAAAACAGAGTTTCATTTTTAACAGATTTAATTTGACCACAAATAACATGCTAAATTTGAAAGATACGGAATGGCTCTGAAACAGATTGTGCTGCTTCCCAAAACTACAGATACAAATCAAATCTTGCAGTCTCTGCATACCCCTATTATTAATTTTTGCATGACTATGTAAATGGATGAGAAGTGATTAACATGATCAAGGGGAGGCTCTTCAGCTTTGTTTTAGCTTTGTTTTCCAAAAGGAGAAAAAGGTGTTCATGTGAAAGTGGCTTCAGATGATTGCTCCTCACTGGCATTTCTAACTCTACAATTATGTTTTTCTTAGAGGGAATGACAAATGAGCCACTTACCAAGAAAGTCAATACGTTTTTCTTAAAAGAATAATTATGAATGACTATTTTGCAGTTTTTGAAGGTGAAAGTATTGGTGTTCCAGAGCATTCTGGGCCAGTGGAAGTCAAACAAATGTTTGCCTTACAAACAAACCTCCAATATCCCCCATCTTTATTTTGTGAGATCCGCATCAACTTTTTTCTGCCTGAGAACAAAACAAAGCTCCTCTTACCCATTTCTGTGTTAAGGTTGTGTGCTCTCTCACTTTCTCACTCACTCACTTTCTTTCTTTCTTTTAATGCTTGGAAACATATTGAATTTATCGGGCCACAATAAACGTAAATTGGAGACCTCAGAATATGTCATTATTTACTATTGTAACAACACAAAGCAATAACTGCTATGAGATGCTTTGTAGGTAGAAAGTAACTAGCCAACACGGCATGAAAAATGAAGAGTTCCAAGATGCATGACATTGTTGTTTTCATTACTGTGTTCCTCAGCTGGGCATCAATATAACTTATTTATAAAATTGCTCTGTGATGACCATTCTCAGCAGTTGATCAGCACAAAATCACTCAGAATGTATTATATATATTTGAATTCACATTCTTGCTACACCGGCACATGGTACATTATTTCAACAATCCCATTTCTTTCCCTATGTAATTATGAATAACAATTGCTCTAAGGCCAGCTACACATTCAAGGTGCTGTGGAATAAGAAGAAAACCCATTAACTGTTTATGTTGATTAGATACGATTTAAAAACTTTTCATGGAGAGATCTGTGCTTGCAGCAGAAGCAATGGAAAGGCCTTGTGGCACTTTAAGGAGTAACAATTTGATTAGGGCATATGCTTTGGTAGACTCAAATCCGCTCATCAGGTGCATAAAGTAAACTTTAACTGTTGTATTTATTTCTTATTACAAATTATATCTTGTTTTACAAAGCATGCAGTCTTATAAGACATAGAATGTTGGTTGGATAAGGCACACTGAAGAATGTAGCAGCATCTACTACCAAAGTAAGCAGAGTTAAAGGAAAGGTTATACAAATTTCTAGCCCTTTCATCTTGCAAAAGTTTACATCAACAAGGGAGATTTTCAGCAAAAGTAAGAATAAACATTTTTTAAATACACACAGAGAGAGAGAGAGAGAGAGAGAGAGAGAGAGAGAGAGAGAGAGAGAGACCTGTCTTCAAAAGAGACTTGTGAGCCAAAATGTTAAGCAGAGTTGCCAGTAACTAGAGTTAGGCTCAGAAAAGATTTTTATCCCATAAAATTATTTACAGTCCAAACTAAAATCCAAGCCAGAGAAGAATTTCTGACGACAATGCCTCCTGGTCCCAGGAGGTAAAATACCTCCTTTCCTTGTTACCTGGGCAGTGGCATTCTGGGTATGGATGGAGGAGAACTTTGATTGGTCAGCATTTTAAAGCAAACCAACTGCATGGATGTATACACAGACTGGAACAGAGGTATCAATCAGATCACACAGATCTTCAAATTTTGTGAAACAATTTCATTTCAAAGAAACATGGACACAAGATTTTAGGGAGAGGGTGCATACCAAAATGTATATCTTACAGGGAAACACACAGGGGGAATCATTCAAAAAAGTGCATTTTAGGTAGCAAATACATAGAATTGTAGAGTTGGAAGGGACTACAAAGGTTGTCTCGTCAACCTTTTTTGGAAACTTTTTTGCCCATTTTGGGGCTCGATCCCATGGCCCATGAGCCTCAGTCTCATGTTCTACTGACTCAGCTTACAAAACATATTTTAGAGAAAATGCAAAAACTGTGTATATTGCAGTGGTGGCTTTGCTGTGGCAACTTCTCCACTTTTCCAAGAGGTAAAGTTATGGAGAAGTAAGTGGGGAACAATACAATGTTCCACTGATAGCCTGGGACGATGGCTATACTTCTTCTTTTTAAGAAAACATTTTAAGGAAGCTTACCATATCCCCAGAGGATTATATGTTCTGGTCGTTCCTTGATGTATTATTGGCATCATTAGGCTGCCATCTCATTAAGAAAAGCTCCACCATGTAATGATGCAGCTGTGAGATGACATTTACATAAGTGCTTTCTTTATTGTTAACCACTCTGTTCTCACATATTAAGTAGGATCACAAGAACATTTTGATCCAAATCTTGGCCCTTGCAGGGACCACTCTAATCAGGACACTTTTCTTGATGAACATTAAATCAGCCAATAGCTAAATTTCACCCTTGAGTTGAGTTGTCAGGGATTCTCTGAAGGTTAAGTATGTCACATTTGGAGCTGGGCTGCCTCGTATGTTCCTGTTTATATGTTGCAGGAAACTTTGCTGTGGTGCAGCTAAGTGGGTCGACTGAATTGTGTTCTTCTTTCAGATCCAAACATAGTCCAAACTTTGGAAATGATCATTCAAAGAAGTTTTGAACTGCGAGTGGCAGGTCACCAGCAGACTGTCACAATTACTTTGTGCTCATCACATTCGTTGTCCAGTCAGTGATTGCTACTGGACCTGAGGAAAATAAGACAAAGGAAATTCTTTCTCTTTTCCGAGCATTCCAGGGTAGTTGAGTAGGAACTATTTTGGTCCCTGAACCTGTAAGACCTAGGGTTGTGTTCCATGGGTGTTGCCACCATTTGGTGGCTGGCTAAAGTGAGATGCAAAAGGGGCATAGCTGTCAACTTTCGGATTTGAAAGGGATTTTTTCAAACTTTCGGATTTGAAAATAAGGGATGCCGCGAGGGCCGCCACCCTGCGCTCCAGAGGCTGCACACGAACGGGTGAGCGAAAGAGCGAATGCGTAGACAGCAGGCAGGCTGTCTGTCTGGTTGGGCGTGAGGGTCTGGCTGCACAAGGCATGCAAGCTCCGCCCCCAGTCGGTCTCAGTCTCCTTATTGGCAGCCGAGCAACACAGCTGAGGAGCCTCCCTGGCCGGCAGGGAGGGAGAGGAGCTGCTTCCCTTGAAATCCGGGAAATTTAAGGGATATCAACAATCCAGGATAGCAGCAGGAAACAGCATTGGAATAAGGGAGTTTCCCACAAAAAAAGGGAGGGTTGACAGCCATGAAAAAAGGTTGGAGAACATGGCTCTGGTTATTCACGGGCAGAAGCTCTTGTGACAGTAGAGGCAACAGAGGCTGGGATGGCACTATGCAGCCATTGGGCACCTGATTTGGTCATGAGCTGATGATGCTACTGGCCTTGGTGCATTAAATTGCCATTGCTTTGTTCTAGCAGTGATAGAAGATGCATACATTTCTCAACCCCACAGCAGGAGAACAAGCTGAAGCTTCCAGTCCCTGCTTCTCTAGACTCAAAGGGAATGGCTCTTTTTAAAAGGGACAGTTTATTTCAAATTGGGATTAACACCCTGTTCGTTTCCATCTTACACATGAGGCCGGATGGTGAATTTGTGTGGTGATGCATGTTATAGCTCCAGAACATTATTATACTATCTGAATGGTGACATATATCTTTTCAGTGGTAGGAGTCTCTAGCGTAAACCAATTTGTTTGACAAATGCTCGAAGGTGAAGATTTCGGGGGTGGGATGGGTTATTTTTAGAACTCAGGTATGAACACATTCATACCAGGGGAAACATGAGCCTCATCTGTATTACCTCATTTCAAGTATATATATTTGTGCTTTAGTTGGCTACAAAATCTTTCAGTACCAATGGGAATTTAAAACTCCAAGCAAATAAATAAAATGAAAACATATAACTATTAAAGTAAAGGAAGCATGAGCTTTCCTCTTTGGAGAGTTGTATGCCTTAATCCTTTCCGGTGTGGTGCAGAAATTCTTTAATATTTTGCCAGAGTCTCTTAATTACTTTTTCCTAAATACCCATTTATTACAATTTCACAATGAAACAGAAACAACAGAAAAGATTGGATACTCTCCGCAAGTTTCCCACTTGAGAAGAATGACCTTCTCTTTGGGGCTTTCTCACATCTACCACCAGAAAAAAGTAGGAGATATATTTTTCTTGGCCTCCTGGCAATGCTCCTTAGGGAGAGAGCTCCACAGCACTCATGCTCTCCAAGATGATGAGCAGGGTAAAGAGCATGAACACACATTTGTTTTCAGATTAGACAATGCTAAAACATGCAAGTATTTCTGGAAATGTGTGGTCGAGCATCATGTTTTCTTTCAGTTGTGCACACCTGCAAACAGTAAATCTAGCTAGTTGGATTGTATCAAGATGGATCCCGCTGTCAATTCAGGTACTCAGTTGCAAATGCACCCATGTAAATAAGACCACAAAAGTTATTTTATCACAAAACTGTGGCTTCTTTGTTTGCCCGCATTAATCATTCTTAGTCATCTGCACACCTTGGCGAACGACTGCAACTGGCCGGCTAAATCAAGTGAGGGTAGCCAATGAGTCTCAAATACTTGGTGGGTTAGGTGCTTCCCCTGCATACAAAGACAGGCTCTGGTGGATTGAGCAGATGAGACCAATAGTGGGTCCAATGGTCAAGAAGGCAGTTTCTGCACCTGTTGTAAAGGGAAGTGAGGGGGAGCTCTTCAACCTGGGAAGGTAGCCCATCTAGGAGAAGGAAGACTCTGATCCTATACCTTCACTACTACCCCATGGCTATACTTATTCATGAGAAAGTCTTCAGGAATGAACCATGAGGAAAAAATCCATATCTTGTGGGACATCTTCAGGAGTGGAGTTCCTAAGATAGTTGGATGGCATCTTACATACCTCTTTCAGCAACTTTTGCAGCCAAGATGGAGCCAAATGTATTGCTTTGCTTTTCCTTTGGACCACATCAATGAGTCTGAAAGGGGGATATTTCTGTCTGGACAGCCCAGGACCTCCATGCACACTGTCCAGGCGTGTGCTCCTGAGAGTTCATTTTGGTGCTGCAAAAACAACACAGTAGGCAGCAGATGTAAGTTACTGGTCTCTGCAGCCACAGCAGGTGCTGAGAATCTCCAGGTGTTTGACACTCCATTGTCTCTTGAGAGAGACAGATGCCAACAAAAAGTCACCAGGCAGCATGGAATGACAATTGCCAATAGCCTAGCACTTGCCTCTGACCTTCCTCCTCCATTGATGACACTTCCACTGCCTCCAATTCCAAGCAGCTGACTTTTATAGAGTTGAGGGGCAGGAGGATGGGGGGGGGAATTAAAAACAAACAAACAAACAGGTCAAAATACATTTAGATGCATTAAATAATCAATTGGCAGGATATAAAGGAAGTGTCAGGAGTTCTTTATTTTCACGATATTCCAGGCTAGGAATATTATTATTATTTTAGTCTTCTTGAATTATTTGTAGAGGGGAAGATTTAGTTATAACGCTAACTGTGGAGAATCAATACAATACAATAAAAAACAGTCCTGGAAGACGATTTATGGACTAGGATATCTTTTCTTGACTTCATACATAAGCTTTCTTTCTCTTCTTCTTCTAAAGATACAAATTTGATAAACAGACAAGCTGCGGGGCAGGACTCTGACAGGGGCTTGAAAGGGATTTACAAAGAACACTCTGAGGTCATAATTTTCCTGCAGCTAAATGACATACAACTCAGGTTCTCCCAACAGAGTGCCACTTAAATGTCTGTTAAACGTGCCACAATCATAAACTAATAGGAATAAAGCCAGGACACTGATCTCTTAATAAATGACCCGTTATAGACAGGTAATCAATACATGTCAATGTCTAGTACTGCTGTGGGTCAAAGTCTGCAGGTCCGATGGAACTTGTGCACCTGAACTGGACTTGCACACTCTCCTGCTTCCAGTAAATCGGTGAAGAAACACACATAACAGATAAGTATTAAGTGGTAGAGGTGAACTGTTGCCCAATGCAGTGGAGGACAGAGAAACATTCAAAATAAATACCTTTAAGGGTAAAGGTAAAGGGACCCCTGACAATTAAGTCCAGTTGTAAACGACTCTGGGGTTGTGGTGCTCATCTCGCTTTACAGGCCGAGGGAGCCGGAGTTTGTCCGCTTCTGCAGACAGTTTTTTCCGGGTCATGTGGCCAGCATGACTAAGCCACTTCTGGAGAAACCAGAGCAGCGCACGGAAACACCGTTTACCTTCCCGCTGGAGCGGTACCTATTTATCTACTTGCACTGTGTGCTTTTGAACTGCTAGGTTGGCAGGATTTGGGACCGAACAACGGGAGCTCACCCCGTCGCGGGGATTCAAACCGCCGACCTTTTGATGGGCAAGCCCAAGCGGCACAGTGGTTTAACCCACAGCGCCACCCACATTTAAATACCTTTAAAAGGACACATAAAATAGAAAACAATATTTAAACCTTGACAGATATTACACAGACATATTGAAAGATACAGAGACATATATTCCTAAAATTATTACAGAGAGAGAGAGAGAGAGAGAGAGAGAGAGAGAGATCAAGGTTTATAAAATTCTGCAGAAGTTTAAATATTGACTAATATTGCTTTGGTGTGCCTGGAGACCAGGTTTGACTGAACCCTATTTAAAGCACTTGAGTTCTTATGTTCCCAAATCTTCTGTATTTGTATTCTGTATTCCTCTGGCGCTTATCAATCCACTTTCTGAACTTTTTGAATCTGAGAGGACACTTGATACACATTAATTTCTGCACGCACACCCACACCCACAAATCCTTTCTGTTTTATCAACTTTGTTTTAAACAAGACATCCTTTGTGAGAAAGTGCTTGAAGTTGCTGAAGGAGTGGCTTCTTTGGAGCCAAAGAAACTTTTGCTTGATCCTTAATGAGATAACATTTCTATTTCATTACATTAAGGATCAATGCTAGCAGAGATAATGTACTTGCTTAGCTAATGCTCTCAGCTCCTGAATAACATTTGTTTCAGCTTTTCCTAATTCCTCTTTTAATCCTCTCTCTTCATTACACAACTTTGAATAAACTTCACAAGTCACTCTGCGACGTCTATTCATATTGTCTTTACATGAGATTTCTTTCTTCTCTGAGAACTCTTCTTTCATTTCTGGAAATAATTACAGACTCATTATCGCCCGTGCCCTTTCCTTTGCATTCTCCTAAACCAGTCAATTGTTAAGATCCATTTGCATTAATAAATACAAAACTAGACTTAAGTGTTTCTGCTACAACATAGGTCTATTATCCAAGAAGATCAAAAAGGGCAAGCAGCTTCAATAGGAACTTGTATGGGTAAAAAGGAACAAGGTGATTTACTGAACAGATTCTAGCCTTGTTCAGTCATCCAAAGAGAGGGAAATCAACCCATGGAGATGAGGTCGGAATCGTGCTTGCCAGCCTCACCACAAAGTATCACATGTTTCTCCTGCTGTTTCACATATGGCCTACATCCATAAAAATTATACCTAAGGATGTCTTTAAAAATTATGACCCATTATGACTTCTATATACCAGAATAATGTGCAGACCAGAAATGGGTTATCCATCAGCCCCCAAACCTCCTGAATGATCCATTAGGAATGTGTATTTAGCTGATTTTTTTTAAATTACATATTAATTCAAAAATAGGATAGGGAACCAACTTAGGAGTGAATGCATGCAGAAGTTACATGGATGGAAACAGACTTGTTCATTCATAAATAGCTATATATGTCTAAGCTCACTATATGTGACTGGAATTTTGGGAGAGAATTCATTGTGTGATCATTCCCTAAGGACAAGCCTTTCTGTTTGACGGATGGAGCAATGCCCCATGGCTCCTTGTGAGTTCTATTCCAAAGGTTCTTCTGAACCCCCTCTACAACCAATTTTGGATGCAGGGGGAGGAGAGGGGGGGAATCTCTGTTGCACAAGAAGAAGGCCTTGTGCAGGGCTTCCCCTGATGGAAGTGGAATCCCTTCCCTATGTTTTGGAAAGCTACAGGTCCTATGCACATATACCTCATTCAGGCATCGCCTCTATGCAGAACAGCCACAATTTTCTTTTTGAAACACACACACACACAAACACGCATACAAGCGCAAGCAAATGGTTTAGATGAGTAGGCTGCAATCCCAGCTCTTGGTCCACATGCTAACCTCAGGCTGACTGTGTAAACAAATGAACAGGGCTAAGATAACTTCAAAAATGCCTAGCAGCACCAGCAACAGAAATGACTATCACAGCTGGTTGGTATTTATATGAGAACACCATGCATTATTTATTTATTTCTGAACTGCTTAGTATTTACACATCTCTAAGCCACACACAAAAAGACAATACTATGTTATGAAAATGGTAATTTGACATAATCACCCCCCCTCCCACCAGTAAAACAGTATTTCAGAAGTAAGGACATTTCAGAGTACAGGGACAATGGCAGAAATACCCTATGGTGATCTATAGAATACTGTTAAATTTCCCTAGGTGATCTAAGGCATCTTAGAGATCTGTACAGGGGCAGGCTGTCTTTCAGGTAGCCTGGTCTTGAGTTCTTCAGGTCTTTATATGTTAGCAACAAGAACTTGAGCTTGGCCCGGTAGCTAATCAGCAACTTGTACAGTTCCATCAGCACAGGTGCCACATTTCAAGGGAGGCTGGAACACTAGAGCAACAAGGGCATTGCCAAACAAAATAAAAATAGATGTGTCCACCAGTCACCAATGATCCAACTGCTCTATTCAACAACCAGTCTCAAAGGAAACCCCAGAAAGGGCACATTACAGTAGTCCAATTATGAGTTTACCAACTCATGAATAATGGTGGCCAAGCTACCATTGTCCAGGAAATGATGTAGTTGGCACACCAAGCCTAAGTTGATAACACCAGGGATGTTACGAAGGTCTCCAATGACAAAGAAGGATCTTGGAGCACCCCAAACAATCTATCTGTTCCTCTAAAGGCCTAGTGTTTCCTTGATCATTCCTGTCAGGTTCTCTTATCGGTTGTTCAATAGAAATGCCAAAGCCATTTGTCTTTAAGTCTTTTATTCCGTGCCAAACTATTTCATAGAATCATAGAGTTGGAAGAGACCACAAGGGCCATCCAGTCCAACCCCCTGCTAAGCAGGAAACACCATCAAAGCATTCCTGACAGGTGGCTGTCAAGCCTCTGCTTAAAGACCTCCAAAGAAGGAGACTCCACCACACTCCTTGGCAGCAAATTCCACTGTCAAACAGCTCTTACTGTCAGGAAGTTCTTCCTAATGTTTAGGTGGAATCTTCTTTCTTGTAGTTTGAATCCATTGCTCCGTGTCCGCTTCTCTGGAGCAGCAGAAAACAACCTTTCTCCCTCCTCTATATGACATCATTTTATATATTTGAACATGGCTATCATATCACCCCTTAACCTTCTCTTCTCCAGGCTAAACATACCCAGCTCCCTAAGCCGTTCCTCATAAGGCATCGTTTCCAGGCCTTTGACCATTTTGGTTGCCCTCCTCTGGACACGTTCCAGCTTGTCAATATCCTTCTTGAACTGTGGTGCCCAGAACTGGACACAGTATTCCAGGTGAGGTCTGACCAGAGCAGAATACAGTGGTACTATTACTTCCCTTGATCTAGATGCTATACTCCTATTGATGCAGCCCAGAATTGCATTGGCTTTTTTAGCTTTACAGTGCAAAGCTTAGCCTTATCATGTCTGCTCAATCACTAGCAGAATCCGGAAGTGCCTCCCTCCTGTTTTGGCGCCAACACCAAAGTTTTGGCATCGTAAATTGCCGCCTTCTCCTCCTACGTGATATATGCACTGGAACTGACGCTTCTCCCTCCGTGCGAGTCTGCTGGGTGGTGCCAGGTCTCCCACTATCTCTCTGGACACCTGGCACTCCCTGGCTCCCAGCCACTAACTGCTCCTCCCCTGAGACTGGACTGCTAGTTTCACTCGAAGATGAATCTGTTGTTAACACAGGTTGCGGCTCTCTATAAACACTCAGAGCTGGACTGGCAGGGGCTGGCAGATCCCTGACAATTCCTCATCAATGCTTTTTAAATTAAAAAAAACCCCTCTGTCACTTATGTATAATATGTGAACGTTGGGGGTAACTAAGCCCTCTCGACAAAATATCTGAAAAATAGCATTTGTGGAAACTAATTCATTGGAACTTCCAGCCAGTGGAAGGGGGAAGGCCTGCTTCTTATCCTGCTATTCATTTCTCTGGCAGCTCACTGTCCTAACTTACCTTTCAAGTTAGATAACACCTGGCTAGGCTGTTTATGTAACATGATGAAACTAGGGTTGTTGTTTTTTTGCTATCTGCTCTCCTTCCACAGAATAAGAATCCGATCTTGCAGCTGTGTAATCACAGGATTTCAGGGGGTCCCAAAACCCCATTTGGGCGAACCCAAATTCATTACAACATAGATTTATAGCTTTGTTGCACATGCTTATTGGGGAGAGGAATGAAAGTAGAGAGAAGTGTTACTACACATTAAGAACAGCTTTGCACAGCCAAAATAATACAAAATCAGAGGAAGGCTTGTACTGTATAACTAGTGCTTATATTTCATATTTAAAGTACTCAAGTATAGTAACATCTTTTCAGATAAATGAACACTCACAACTCTTTGTTGACATATGTGCTCTGGGTAAATATGATATTTTTATAGAGTCACATCTTTATGGGGCTGATTTGGGTGGTTTTGTTTTGGGGGTGTTGTTGCTGTTATCGATTTCTTTGTATCTTTATTTTAGATATCATGATTTACATGGCAATTATTCAAACTGGTTGTATATTTTCTGTTGTTTCTTTTATTGTTTCTTCCTCTCCTAAAGAGTGTGACTACTTTTGTTATGTTGTAATTATGTATTTTTTCCCCATATTGTAAGCTGTCTTGAGCATGGTTTGAACTATGGAAATGGGGCATACACATAAAATGATGTACGTGTGTATGTATTAGCTTCCAGAGCCAAGAGAAGAAATGTGGTGTGTCAAAATTTACAATGTTCCCCCCACCCACCTCAGTTTCAATGTTCAGTTAGTTTCTTGTCACTGAGAAAGAAATTCAAATGGGTCAAGTTTGACATAAAATACTGACACGGGAGAGGCCAGCTAAATGCATTGCTTGTCAGGTTGTGAAAGCACACTCTTTTGACAGATCCCTGCTTGAGATCATGGTATAGATGAAGCAATGGAGAAGCTATGTGTGACTTTAGCAGAGGGTGAAATATATGGTAAGTGGCTTATGTTTGCTTCCTGGATAGGGTTGCTCATTCATGACAATTCTGATGACACCTGGACACTGTGCATGTCAACAAGCTGACAAAGGAAAGGAGAATAGCAGCTGCATATACCCTGATCTGGAATATTTAAGAGCAAATATTCAGCTTGTTGTTGCTTAGTCGTTTAGTCGTGTCCGACTCTTCGTGACCCCATGGACCAGAGCACGCCAGGCACTCCTGTCTTCCACTGCCTCCCGCAGTTTGGTCAGACTCATGTAGGTAGCTTTGAGAACACTGTGTCCAACCATCTTGTCCTCTGTCGTCGCCCTTCTCCTTGTGCCCTCCATCTTTCCCAACATCAGGGTCTTTTCCAGGGAGTCTTCTCTTCTCATGAGGTGGCCAAAGTATTGGAGCCTCAGCTTCAGGATCTGTCCTTCCACTGAGCACTCCGGGCTGATTTCCTTAAGAATTGATAGGTTTGATCTTCTTGCAGTCCATGGGACTCTCAAGAGTCTCCTCCAGCACCATCATTCAAAAGCATCAATTCTTCGGCGATCAGCAGATGGAGTCAATCCACCTTCTCCCACTTCAGGCTGCTGTTCAGCTGCCTCCTGGCCTATGGCACTATGGATAGGAAGGCAGCAACAATATTGGTGAAGTTTCAGATGATCTTCCCCAGGTGAGCAACTCCATAGCAATAGGTTACCTAAGCTAGGAAGGCCACCTTCCATCCCTGGAAACTAGTTTGGATCGTGATGGTGGGACGGGAGAAGATGTGGTTTTTGCTTATTCCCCCATATTCCTACAATGCCCCCTCCCACAGTGCCAATGAGTAAGCCAACCTCTGGAGCATTTTTTCAGTAGGTGCACAAGTGTGCAAGGGGATTGGTAAGAATTCCCTCCTTCCCACTCTCAGCAATGGGAAGCAATAGATGGATTAATAAAAAACCAGGGAACTTAGCAATATGTAAAAGCCGCAATAACTTTTAAAAAAAAAATGCATCAGATATATAAAAGAATCAATTTATGGTACAATCACCATTAATAAATGTTCAGCCATTCACAAAACAGATGGTCTAAAATGTTCTTGAATTATATCATGTCTTATGTAGATGACATGAATAAAGTCTAATACATATTCCATAGCTTGATGCATTATCTTTTTTTTATATATTCTGCTTCCTCTGGCTATTTATCTTAAAGATGTGACATTCTTTTAATTACTCTGTGATGACTTTATTCACTCAGGAAAGACTTTGTCATAGAAGTGTCACTAGAAGCTTGAATTTCCTGAATATTTCTCCACTGAAGAAGCATTTTAAGGACTAAATGTTCCTAAACAAATGCATGGTTATGTGTAAGATGTTGTGAGTGCAAAGCTGACTTCAATGAAGTATCCTGTGGTCTTGGTGGGAAGGGGCTTCACTATTCACACCCAGCTTGAGATCTCATAGCCTCCATGACAGCTATGGGGCTGTCAAGTGTCACACCCTAAATTTAGTGCTTTCCCAGGTGTGAGAGTGATGCTATGAAGAGGTGCATGTTTCAGCAACAACATCCCTCTGCAGGGGTGGGGGACCATTTAATAAGGTCTGCTGCTGGAAACTTATGGAATTGGATGGATTCCAGATGCTCAGTTGGATATTCTTGCATACAGAGCAGAAAAGTGTATCAAGGCCCTAGCCTTGCTGTGGACTGGAGCATTGGCACAGTTGCTCCTGGGTGCCTTCTCTCCAACGCGGTGGAACCCATGTTGTCCTCTGGTATTCTGAGGAGCTATGGGCAATGAAATATTCAGGATGATGGTTGGACATGAATGAACTCATAGTGAAAGTGACCAAACATGCCTTAGAATACATAATTGTTCCTATTGTGTGGCAGTGAAGGCCACAGAGAGAGCTCGCTTTTCTGTATCCATTGCATCCACAAGCAGCCATACAGCAGAGTTATTATGAGGTGGTACCGTGTCTACTCCTTTAAAAAAAAAAGTATCTGGACCTTCAGACGTTTACAAGTACCACCTAGTCACAAATGCAGCCTTTTGTGGCAAGGGTGGTAGCTCCAGGTACAGTTGGAAGAAACAGATTGTCTAGATCCATTCTAAACTGGATCCAAGGCTGGTTGGGGGACTGAATGAGTCTTGGTGGGCCTGATGGATAACTTTTACTGGGAGAGATAGAGGGAATGCAACTTGGTTATTCTTACGTGATATTTTGAATACCATCAAAGATGATTTTCTTCTGAATCAGCTCTGAGATGGATATTGGAAGCATAATAACCTGAAAGTGAACCTTACCAGGCTAAAGTCTTCTAGGTGAGTGCTTCCCAGGTCTTGGTCTGGGACATTATGCTGGATGATGTTGCTTATACCCGAAAGGAGCAGGTTCACAGTCTGGGGGTTCTCCAACAGCTTGGGCTGATATATCGACTGTAAATTGGGCTGATATATCAACTGTATCAACAGAAATAGCTTTGCATTGTGACTCAAACATTGGTAACCACTGTACCAAACTAATGCCATGTGCTCAATGTGGGATCACTCCTAAAGGTCATCTGGAAGCTGCACCCAGGACAAATGGAAGCAGCTAGGCTGCTTGTTGTGACAGCCTGTCATGCACATGCAGCACTCTTAAATGAATTGCACTGGGTGCCACTAAGCTTCTAGTCCAAGTTTTAAGGTTTTGATTTTGACCTATGAAGCCCAATTCAACTCGGGACAAGGATATCAGAAGGACTGTCATCTTCCTCACGGCCCCATGCAAACATTTATGTTCAGTTGATGAGGCTCTCCTCACTGTGCCACAGACTGTGGAAGTGTGGTTAGCAGCAACCAGAGAGGGCCTTTTCTGTGGTGACTCCCTTGTTGTGGAAGCATGCCCCCTCTAAGATTAGGGTAATGGCAATGTTAATGGCTTTTGCTGGTGCTTGGTCCCAGCAGGTAACTATCCTTTTAATCTTTGCCCTCAGTTACCTGCTCTTTTTGTCTTTTGTGATGTTAGTGGCTGAGCTATATTTGTAAATTGTTGTAAACCACATTGAGATTGATATGGGAGGTTGTACAGAAAAAAATATTTATTTATAAAAATAAACATTCCCCCCCCCCCCGGTCTATTTTCCTGGATTATTATCAGTGCCAGCTTAGCATAACCAGCTAGGAAGGATGCCAATAGAGAATAGACGTGGTTGTTAGAAATCAACAAAGGTTTTGTAAATGTTGGCAGCTTTACAAAGTATAACTTTGCATTCATCCTTTGCAGCTGCGAGAAAAAGTTTTTGAGTGGGCATGACAAGAATTCAATTTTCCTTGTCTCTCCACTCTCACACCTCTTTCCTTCAAAAAGATCTGCACAGATCACTGTAATTCAAACCTATGCTAAATAAACATGTGTGATTGTTTATTCTAGTGCTTGATATGCTTCAAAACCAGCCATTTAATATTATCTGTAGGTATGCTGTAAAGTTTAATGACTCATGCTTTGTTGAAAGCAGGTCCATGCTATTTGTTTCACATAAGAAAAGGGAGCTTCTGTCTGAATGTGGTAGAAAACATAAAGCACTTGATATTTAACAAGCCAGCACCCTCTCCTTGTGTGTTGCTGAATGACCAATTCCCACTCCTAAGGGGAAAATAATTGAGGAAGTTGCTTTTTGAAAAGATTTTTTTCTGAGTAATAATAATAATAATAATAATAATAATAATAATAATAATTTATTATTTATACCCCGCCCATCTGGCTGGGTTTCCCCAGCCACTCTGGGCGGTTTTCAACAGAACATTAAAATACAATAATCTATTAAACATTAAAAGCCTCCCTAAACAGGGCTGCCTTCAGATGTCTTCTAAAGGTCTGGTAGTTGTTGTTCTCTTTGACATCTGAAGGGTTCCTTAGGGCGGGCGCCTCTACCGAGAAGGCCCTCTGCCTGGTTCCCTGTAACTTGGCTTCTCGTAGTGAGGGAACCGCCAGAAGGTCCTCGGCACTGGACCTCAGTGTCCGGGCAGAACGATGGGGGTGGAGATGCTCCTTCAGGTATACTGGACCGAAGCCATTTAGGGCTTTAAAGGTCAGCACCAACACTTTGAATTGTGCTCGGAAACGTACTGGGAGCCAGTGTAGGTCTTTCAAGACCGGTGTTATGTGGTCTCGGTGGCCGCTCCCAGTCACCAGTCTAGCTGCCGCATTCTGGATTAGTTGTAGTTTCCAGGTCACCTTCAAAGGTATCCCCACGTAGAGTGCATTGCAGTAGTCCAAGCGGGAGATAACTAGAGCATGCACCACTCTGGCGAGACAGTCCGCGGGCAGGTAGGGTCTCTGATCACTCAAGTAAAATCTGATTAGACAACAAAAGTACAGACGTACATGGAAGTCAAACAGAATCCATTCCGGAAGTCCATTCGACTTCTGAAAAGTTCGGAAACCAAGGTACGGCTTCCGATTGGTTCCCGATTGCGCAGGCGCGCCAGAAACAATAGCAGAAGCCACACCAGATGTTTGGCTTCCAAAAGAACGTTTGAAAACCAGAACACTCACTTCTGGTTTTCTATTGTTTGGGAGCCGGAACGTTTGACTCCCAAGACATTAGGGAACCAAGGTACGACTGTACCTAATTTCAGTTGTGGATCATTGGGTGCGGGTGGGTGAAGAGCTGCTGCCCTAGTTTCTCAGCAGGTGGGTCTCTCACTTACCAGGAGGCCTGAGGCAGCAATGAGATTGGTGTGGTACAAACACACAGGCAGAGCCAATCCGGTGCTCTTGCTGGTGGGTTTGCACCACACCTACTTTGTCACTGCCACAGTTTACTTTGTAAAAGGACTTCCTCTGTGAATGTGCGGAAGACTCTCAGGATCTTATCTAGTTTTTTTTCAATCTTCCTTTTGTTTGCTGTGAAATTCTGATATAAGCTGAACAGCAGCCAGTTTCTGAAAAAAAGTCATTGTTCCCATATTTTCTTCACTTTCCTTAAAAATGCATAATACCAGTAGTAACAGATGCCTATCCAACAATAGGAATGCTCTTTCAGGGACTCCATTAATGGAGGACAGTGGTGAAGGACCCCACTCCCTCCACTCCATTTGGTTATTCCGGAAGTGCCTTTCAGGTACATGAAAAACACTTCCTAGTCTGTGTGTTTTTGTGGCCCTTAAAGGCAGTCTCTTTTTTCTGGCATTGGTGCTTTCTCTCATTTCTCTTCTTTATGCCAGAAGAGCATCAATATTTCTGGCCCTCACATGGGTTCTTCCATTAACATTTTAAGGGGCCTATGTCCCTAGAAATTGCTTGCCAAACACAAATTCATCTATATATATAAAATCGTTCAAGTTGGATGTTTGTTAACGATTGCCTTTCTCCGTAACCCCTTGATCGATTCTGTTCAAATTTGGACACAATGTCCCAGGCCCATATGGGAGTGATCATATGTACTTACATTGCAGAAATACCACACGTTTCCCAGGTAAAAATGTGATTATGTGCAAAAAATATATAGCGCCCTCCAGTGGACGTTAAACAGCACAGCACAACACACCTGTTTCTGACCCCTCCTCCTCCTTTCCCGACATCACTACCACCATCCAATCGACAGACAGACTGCCCACAAACACTACTGCTAGCTCCGCCGGCGGGTATAGAACCACGCCGGGAGGAATCGCCATTTTCCCGGTTTGCGACGCTACCTCGACCGGCTGTAGAGAGAGGCCAGACGACAATGCCGCTACTCACATTTCGGGCCAGATACCACACCTTCCACAGATACAAACGTGTTCCTATAAAAACAAACATACAGCCCACCACTACACGTCAACAACATCGAAGAAGGCCATTGACAAAATCAGGACAAAGAACCTCATAGACTAAAATAGTAGTAATAAACAGTTGTAGAAACGAAGACAAAAACGGGAAGGGCAAACAGAGAACACATAGACTGAACTTCAACGAGATAAGGTGTAAGTAAACATACGCTTTCTCTTTCATACTGTATCTTACTTTTGCATTTCACCAAATCAGCCACAGCAAGGCGTGGCCGGGTCAGCTAGTTTATCAATGATATTACAGGGTTACCTCCAACAAAGTCATCTTGTTAATGCAAGGGCTTTCCTTTCTTCTCTTTGCATCCCCTAAAATCTGCTCTGGAGGGTTGGGGGAAAAACCTTAACAGTTTTTGGGAGGAAAAACAAAAAAAAAAAAAATTCCTTCCAGTAGCACCTTAGAGACCAACTAAGTTTGTTCTTGGTATGAGCTTTCGTGTGCATGCACACTTCTTCAGATTCTTCTTCAGTTTTTGGGAGGGTGAGAGAGGAAAGGAAGTCCTTTTGCACAGGCAGCAGTCGTTGCATTAATGGGATGGCTTTATTGCATACACCCATGGAAATCATGACATTTTAAAACACACACATTATTTTTTAAATAACCACAGTCATATCCAAAAGATAGTGGAGCTTTAATCTCCAAAAGTGGATCTTTAATCTTTGCTTTCCTTTCCGTCTCCTCCATCAGTGAAATCTCTCCTACTTTTTTGTTCCCCCCCAAAAACCTGAAATGACACTTCAATGTGCCATTGAGAAAGTGACACATTCCCTGAATAACAGTGGATCATACATACACTCTGATTCATTTCACAAAAGCACTAAGATAATAATGGCAAAGCAGAACTTTTGTGAGAAGCAATCAGACCTCCAGCTCTTCTGTCTTAATTAGACTTGAACTTACTTTGCCCCTTTCCTTCCTTCAGCACAATATTTTGCTTTTGAAAAAATAAATGCTGATATTAAACATAAGCATAAGGAAACCAAATGAGAAAGTCTATCCTCCTTGTTCACAGGGTGAGCCAAGTATGTCATGGTATATTAAAACAACAATTTATGAGTAAACATTAAATTATAGCACCAGGAAATGGGATCCTGCTGCTGTATTAATTATTCAAAGTATTTATCCCGCTGAAAGGGAAGCTCCTGAAATACCAATTATTATTGAGAAGATTGTCTTGACAAAGTTGTTAAAATTGGGGGCCACTATATCTAACAGAGCAAGAACAATCTCTCTTCATTTCCATATATTCCTAAATGCAGGGTGTCACTATCTGGATGAACAAATTCAGGTGCACACTGGAACTTCAGGTTTGCACAATTGAAGTGGGTTAAAGTGCTCTGCCCCCTTGCTCAACAAAACCACTGCTTTAATTGGGTTTTTTTAATGGACTTTTTGTGGTTTAGAAAGCAATGGGGAAATGTTTTGGAAAGTGTGGGATGAGTGAATGACTAATGGAAAGGACTGCAAAGCAAGTCAGGATGAATGAAGGACAAAGGTTCATTGTCATATAACCATGCTGTCAACAAATCAGAATGAAGGTTCAGTGAAAACTGGGCATAATCTAAAAACCACATAAGTTTTGTGCCATGCTGAATAAACAGGCCATCTGGAGGAACCCTTTGGTAATATAGACCAATCCTTTGGGAACCATTGGTATAGACCTATCCAACAGAAGAACAATCCACTCCACTCACCATCACCATCATAGCAGAGCAGGGATCCAACCGGTTATTTTGGCCTAGCAATGCCAAAACAGAACCCAGCAGTTTGGTTTGGTTCTGCTGCTTACTTAGGCCAAGGATCTTGTTTCTGTGTAGAAGAGCAGGGTCACAGACTGCTTCAGTCATTCTTGTAATGTAATGTGTGGTTGCATGTTCAGTTTCCCTCCCCCCATTAAAAAAGTTGTGGTGGCAGAGGAGAGACCCCAGGATGTAGACCTCTGTATGAATGCATATACCTGTACGTGTGCCATGCGCCTGGACCATATATCATGATAATGTTGTGAGGTAGGAAGGATGCTCATCCACCCCTCCAAGAGCTTCAGCCCTATTGCCTGAAGCAGTTGCCACTAGGGCTGTAACATAACGCTTCTCAGCAAAACAACTGTTTTTTTTTTTCCAATTCCATAGTAAGTGGTTATAAAAAAAGCTATTGCCGTTTATTTAGAATCAAGGGGGGTTAGAAGCAATTCCGTGTCACCCCGCAGGTCTAACTAGAGTCAAGGATTGTTCTGAAAATGCGGGGGAAAGATGACAATACTCTTTAAGGGGAGGAATGACAGAAGTTATAGGCAATTTAATGCCATGAAACAGTCGAAGTGACTTTCCGTAATCAGAGTTAAAATTGCTGCCTTATAGAATCTCAGCAGCAAGGCTCTCATTTTGTGAGCTACTTGATGAGTTCCCCCCCTCCTTTTTACAGTGTTACACTATTTGAGTTTTATGTTGTATGATATTCACCTAGAGATGCCATGGACTGCCCCCCTCCCCCAAAGATGGTCTCACTTCTGTGTAACAAAGTAATTCAGCTGCTGTCTTCTTGGCACTCATGAGTCGGTGAAATGAGCAAAGAAGACAGTCCTGTTTTCGTTTTGTGAAATCTATGAAACTTCTAAGGGAAGAATATTTTGAGCTTGAAAACTTGGGGGTCATCAGAGTCTGCTTCATATCTAGAAATTATTCAAGTTCCTTCTGAATTTTCCTGCAAATTCTCTTCAAACCTTCACCCTATTGTTTGCTAATAGAAGAAAAATGCTTTCAGCAGTGGGATGGGGCAGAAGCATCCTGAGAAATTAGGGGAGGGGAGAATAAATAACTGACAGATTCAATTTGCTTTAGTATAAAATGGAGTTATAAAGGAATAGCATTTCAGAGGCATCTTTTAAAAACAACATTATTTTTTGTCTCTGCTATGCTTTCTTCTTTTGGGGGGAAAGGCATTCAATATATTCCAACATAATTTTCTTTCTTTCTTTCTTTCTTTCTTTCTTTCTTTCTTGGCATCGTAAGATAGTCCCATAGCCCCTTCTGTGTGGGAGGAATTTTAAAAAACGGAGGAAATTCTTGCTTCAGATTGCCATTCTCAGATAGCAACATGTCTCTCTAACCAATTGTGTCAGTAAATTCACCAGAAAAGTGGGGGAAATAATTAACACCTACAGTGGCATCAGAAAAGGAAATTTGCTTGTTCCCCTGCATCCTCCTCCAAAAAACACACAATTTAGTCTATTTCCAAAGGAGCAAAAAGGAAACACACACCCCGCCTCGTCAGCACTGTTAAATAACCCAGTAGCTTTTCTTGGATAGGCTACTTCTGGCACAAATGGTAACCCAAAAAACTTTTTCATATTTACTCCTGAAGTGTTCCTGAGTTTTACTGGGTGGGAAGAACTTTAAACAACTATAAAGATACTTTGCCAGAAGGTAGCAGAGTTCAGCTGTTATATCTCAAACCTTATGAGATATTTAGAATTTCAGCCAGCCCAGAACAGCAACCTGGTTATTAATTTCAGCTAGCTGAATGAGACATATTGTTTCCATCTTCAAAGAGCTTCACTGCTTGCTGTTTGGTTTTCAGGTTCAATTCAGTGTGCTGCTTTTGACCTTAAAGCCCCAAGTTACCTGGATGTGGGGTACCCACAGGGAACATCAGCTCCGGTATGGCCTTCTTGTGTTCTTGCATTTTCGTGTGAAACTGTGATCCAAGTGCCTTGGCCATCTGGAGTTAGCTTGGCAGCTACAACAGAAGAGACATTTGTGAGAGCTGGCTGATCCCATTATTACAGCCTCCTCTCTTAGTTTTCAGAATGCTAATGCTGGTTTTAGATTATTTGGTTCTGTATTATGTATATGGATTGTTGAATATATTTCTCTCTCTGCATTTTAAGGATTTTTTTTCCTATTATGGTTTTGTGAACTAGCTGGTAGGAATTGTATTAACTGATTCAATAATTCCAATTTTACTCTTGATGCAGTGTGACAAGCCTTTCATTAGACAATCATGATTGCCTAATGGAAGAATTATTATTATCTTTTAAAGTGATTGCATTGTTCTTCATAATCACCATCTTCTCCCATTCCAGTGAGGAGGAACAGGAGATGCAAAATGGTCAAGAGATGCCTTACATGAACCTGGTTTAATTTTCAGTGGTGGTTTCAGTGCAGCACCAGAGTACTCAAGCTTCTGTGCTATCTCTTTCTTTGCTCTGGCAAAGGTGATATTGTATACATCTCTAGGGCCACCTTGATAAGCAGCAGATGTAAATAGTTCTACACACCCCTTTTGCACTATAAATTTAAAGCACATATGCACAATAAATCATGGAAACTGTGGTTTGTAAAGGTGATGGGTACTATAAAGGGGTAAACGACACTTCCCAGTAATCTTTGTGGAAGGGGGTCTACTTTTAATGTGCATCAAATGTATATGCACAGTGTTTAAAACTGATCCAGCCACTGTGTTTTGATGCCATTGAGGATGATCTGTAATTTATAGGGGGTAAAGGTAAAGGGACCCCTGACCATTAGGTCCAGTCGCGAACGACTCTGGGGTTGTGGCGCTCATCTCACTTTACTGGCTGAGGGAGTTGGCGTACAGCTTCTGGGTCATGTGGCCAGCATGACTAAGCCTCTTTTGATGAACCAGAGCAGCGCACGGAAACACCGTTTACCTTCCTGCTGGAGTGGTACCTATTTATCTACTTGCACTTTGACGTGCTTTCGAACTGCTAGGTGGGCAGGAGCAGGGACTGAGCAATGGGAGCTCACCCTGTTGTGGGGATTCGAACCGCCAACCTTCTGATCGGCAAGCCCTAGGCTCTGTGGTTTAACCCACAGTGCCACCCGTGTCCATGTGTATCAGGGTAGGGCCTGATAACTCAGTGGCAGAGCATCTGCTTTGCATGCAGAAGGTCCCAAGTTCAATTCTTGGTATCTCGGCTGGGAGAGACTCCTGCTTTGAAACCTTGGAGAGTCACTGCCAGTCAGTATAGACAATATTGCATAGGTGCCAACTCTCTGGGGCCCTGAGTGCCCAATCATCCACAAAACTCCCCATGAATGCGCCGGGCACCAACAAATTTCAATGCCAGGGCCATGCATGTTGCATGGCATCTACAGCCCTGGGCACCCATAAATGTGGGGCAAAACTGGCACTCTTGCAATATTGAGCAAGAGGAACCAATAATCTGATTCAGTTTAAGACAGTTCCTAAACAAATGGATCTGTCCCTGTAATGTTTAGTTGGGCCCTCAGAATTTATTTCCTTCCCAGGTGAGTGTGTTTATTGTGGAATATTATTGCAGCTTCCAATTTTGCACAAACTAATTCTAGTGTTGTGTGTGTGTGTGTGTGTGTTTTAGAACATCTTTAAACTGAGCTGTGAAAAAAACAGATCCACTAGGGAAGGCACAAGTATCAGAACAAAAAGCTTGCTTCCCAGTAAATTTCCCACACACGCACACGGAAACAGGCACACACATACCCCTTGTTCCCTTTGCTGTTTTGAAGTGAGAACAGAGAGCAGGAACAGCAAGTGCTGGCTTGGGAGATAATGTATTTCAAAATATATCACTTCTGTGAGAATAGGTGATGGTGGGGGGGGGGAATGAATTTTGTGAACAGCAAGTGGTAACTACTTCACTTAGAGCAGACAAAACAATGAAGCAGCCACAGTTTTTGAAGTGTTGTGAGAGCGTGAATGAAAGTTCAAAATCACTTTGGAGGCTTTTTTTGAAAAAGGCAGCAGAACCAGCTACAGGTAGGTCACCCAGCCTACTATCTCTCCGATAAAACATTTTCAACCACCCTCAACAAAGAAAGGATGTTCAGAGTGATTGCTGCCTTCAGCATTCTTCTCTCCCCCATTGAGCAGAAGGGAAGTCAAAGTTTGGCACTGCTGAGAAATCCTGACTATGCTCAGTGGGGCATCCGGTAGGCAGATAATAGCTGCATTCAAGATGGAAATTGACCCTTTAAAGCACTACTTCCCCGTGTTTGGGAGTGTGGCCTAGGTAAGAATGGGTGCGAGTCTGGATTTCTTACATGGTTCATTTCTATAGTTCACGGCATCAGTACAGCAGGCATAAGTCTAATATAAAACATGCCTCTCATAAATTATCTGTCATCCTGATACGACCTCCTATATCAGGTGCGACTTTTAATTAACATCCTGGACCCTAATAGTTGCAGAAAAGTTAAGCATACTAATCCTTGCATTTGTTGGAAGATTTGGGGCAGATAAAGGAAAGCATTTCTTCATGCAGTGCATAGTTAAGCTGTAGACCTTGCCCCCAGCGGAGGCAGTGATGGCCATCAGCTTGGATAGCTTTAAAAGAGGACTGGGCAAATTCATAGATGATATGATAAGGCTATCAGTAGCTACCAGCCATGATGGCTAGGCTCTGGCTTGGCTGTAATGCTTCTAAATAACAGTTACCAGAAACCACAGGAGGGGAAAGTGCTCTTGTGCTCAGGTCCTGTTTCCAGGTTTCCCACAGGCATCTGGTTGGCCCCTGTGATTGATCTAACCAGCTCTTCTTTTAATGTAATATTCTTTTCCCCCCCTCTGAGAATCAGGGAAGCAAGAGACACAGAGGGTTCCAACCTGGTAGGCCTGCCATAGGTTGCCAGGTCTCTTGGTTAGACATCAACCAAGTCAGAACATCAGTGTTTGCCACTGTGTCTTGGAAGAACATAGGCGACTCATTTCTTACCCCGGCAGCAGTGAGCCAAGTAATATGCACTCACTCTCTCTATGCTTTGAAGGAATGACACAATTATAGCATTTTCTACTGTATTGCAACAACATCAAACTTCCATTGTTTTTCACTCCCCAAGTAGTGCTGTAGAGAGAAGCCCAATTGAGGGATACCCAATGGGTTGCCTCCCCTTGGTGCCTGCAAGACCTCTACCTGTCCATCTCCCCCCTTTTGATTACATTTTAAATTTATTCTTTTCCTCCTCCTCCTCCTCCTGCTGCTGCTGCAGTTCTGGGCTGTATGAGAAGCCATGTGCTGACCTCCACCCACTCCACATAATTCCTTTCCTTTCCCTGTGGTGACAAACTAGTACAAATAATAGTATAAGAGAGACAACTGCAAACAATAAGAAAAGAAATACATTGGAACCGCCAACAAAAACTCAAAAAAGCGGTTCGAATCCCTGCGACGGGGTGAGCTCCCATTGCTGGGTCCCAGCTCCTGCCCACCTAGCAGTTCGAAAGCACGTCAAAGTGCAAGTAGATAAATAGGAACCGCTCTGGCGGGAAGGTAAACAGCGTTTCCATGCGCTGCTCTGGTTCACCAGAAGCTGTTTTGTCATGCTGGCCACATTACCCGGAAGCTGTACACCGGCTCTCGACCAATAAAGCGAGATGAGCGCTGCAACCCCAGAGTCAGACATGACTGGACCTAATGGTCAGGGGTCCCTTTACCTTTACCTTTAAATGAGGAAGGTTTCAGTTGTCAGTCTAAATATGTGGTTGATATATGGACATGTTTGAATTGCTCAGACCCAAAGCATTTGAAATACTTCTCCAAAAGCCTCTTGCTAAACCTCTCACTTCCTGTCCTGTACCATGCAAGTAGAACTGGCACACTTCCCCTCCCAGAAGACATGTTAGGATTCCTCACCTTCATGTAGAATACTTCCAAATAAATACTGGGAAGCACAATTCAGCAGCAGCAGTATCCTTAGATCAGCCACTTTTCTTTTTTTCATTTTTGGTAATAAGGCAGATCAGGAAAAAAATAATAATAACAATGATAATGACACCCAGAATGGAAAATCCTAAGTGATAATTTCTTATTTGTCTCTGACCCATGCTTTAAAGCTTGCCATATCACAGGACGCCTCCCCGCCCAACTTCTAAATTATCCATTTGCAGTTCATGTGCTATAATCATCACCTGGCTTGCCAGAGTAAGCATAATTAATGTGCTGTGAAAGTGCTAAGTAATGGCTGCACAAAACACAATGTTGCTGGTGTTATTTCTACCATCTGACTGCAGTTCGAGTTCACAGCATAGACACATTTATACTGAAAATTACTAAAGATGCTCTGCTCTCAATTTAGTCAGTGTATGATGTAGCAGAAGATAAGCAAAAAAGGAAGTGGGACTTGGGTCTCCAGGAGGTATTTCCCTTGAGACCTAGATAGAGGGATAGTTATTACTGAAAAAAATGATCGCGGAAGAAAAGGAATTGAGTTGCACATAAATTTGAACTGTAACAATACGTGAACATTTAATATTTCAAAAGCTGGACATCAGGTGCAAGGTATGAACTAACTCCCACTAGGGATGATGCAAACAAGAAGCCACACTTACTACAACCAAAGGTTGGAAAGCACATAATGAAAACTTTGTTGAAGCTAAACAGGGCTTCGTTTGCTCAGTAGGGCTGCACAGGAGAGTCCTGTGTATGCTGCTTTGCATTTCATGGAAGAAAGCTCGCATATCAATTAGTAAATAAATGTATGATACGGTAGGAAAGACTGTAAAGATTTGACTTTTTTAATTAAAAAGGTAAAAACTGCTTACCTCCATATGGAGGTGGCGGTTGCAGTTTCGCCCAGCTATGGCTAGATGGGCCCCCTTCTATTGGCTTAGGCAACGACTGGGGAAGGACATGATTTCCTCCTCTGCAAGCCACGTTGTAGGCTAGGCCACATCCATCATTGTATTATAATATTCTGCTGGAAGCCGCCCAGAGTGGCTGGGGAAACCCAGCCAAATGGGTGGGGTATAAATAATAAATTATTATTATATTATTATTATTATGGCTGTGACCAGTCTCAGGTGAGCTATGGGATGTGGCTTGGGAGTGGACCAGAGGGAAAACTTATTCCCTCTGGCTATAGAAGCTTCCTCCCTAGTCTCAGCCTCAGTTAGGTGTGGAATTCCTCTCCCACCCTTCCTTTGTTCCATATGATCATGGGTTGCCCGGCAGTTTGTGGGCAGGCCCATAGAAGGACCTTGCTATGGAAGACTTAAATCACCATATTTAGGGCCAAGAAGGAATTTGCCTTTAGGTTAATTGGGCCTGCCTGGGTATTTGCCTACCTCATAGCAACTTTCACAACTTAATGGTGGATAAGGCTTTGGACTGGAGCGTTAGTTTTAATTGAGTGAGGTGTTTGTGGGGCACCATGCCGCTGTATCAAAGTATTCCTCGAATGTGATCCTGGGGGAGGTGCAGCTGTCCTGACGTCCAGACTGGGGCTGACAGACAGTAGTGGTACTACACCCATAAATTCAGTTTAATCTTCCTTGATTCGTAGCTGTGTGTGTGTGTGTGTGTGTGTGTGTGTGTGACACACACACACCCAAGATTTGCATCTAAGTACATATATGGCAGCACAAGTCGTGCATATCTACACAGAAATTAATCCCACTATATTCAGCACATTTCCTCCAAACTACTTTTAATTATGTAGTATGTAGGTGGAATTCTCAAAGACAGGAGATGAAGCCTCAGAGGCCTTAAGGATGAACCAAGAAGAGATTTCAGGACGAGATGTCTTAACAGTTCTAATTTAGAAGTATCAAAAAAATCATTAAACCTTTTGCCAGAAGCATAGCGTTTTAGTCATAATCCCATCTCAGACACACTCTGATAGGATTCAAACGCAGGGACCAAATTCCACTGAGTCTGGCGCCCCTCTAGGTCTGCACTTGCATTGAAATGGCCTAGAGGTTCTTTGGGGCAATATAGTAGTAACATAAAATATGCAGAAGAGACGGAGGGTGGGGGGGGACTGAACTCAGCTCTAGTAGAAATATGAATGAGTGGCAGCATGGAAAAGAGTTAATGCAGGCTGCTTCAGCCATGCATTTGATACCAATAATATGTGCATTTCTAATGCATTCCCTTTTTCAGCTAACAAACATTATGATGAGTCTTCTGGAAGATTTGGGCCTTCTATCTAGCTCATCATTTTATAGTATCATCCTTAAGATTGATCACACATTACACTGAATAGAGGTACAAGGGTCTCTACACAGTCACAGGTTTGGGGATGAAAGAGTATACACATGTATATTTACACAACTTTAATTGTATACACAGGTACACAGAATGTACACTTGTTTAATGCTGCATGTGACTAATTGTGGTGTAGAAGTTAGAGTGTTGGACTAGGACCCTGGGGACCAGGGTTCAAATCCCCACTCACACATAAAGCTCACTGGGTGACCTTGGGCCAGTCCTTTCTTCTCAGCCTAACCTTACTCCCAGGGTTGTTGTGAGGATTAGATGAGGACAGGGAAAACAATGTACACCACCTTAAGCTCCTTGGAGAAAAGGTGGGGTAGAAATGCAATAAATAAACAAACTAGGATGTACACAGATTGACATGATGTCAGAGGTGGGGCTTCCCATGAGGGCAGAATGCCTAAAAAGGGCTAAAACTATGGTCATATATGTAGAAGAGGAAAATGTTATCTTTTAATCATTGTAACTGATAGCTAGACAATGCAGATGACTTAAATTTTAAGGAGGCCATTGATTGGCTTTGACGCTGGAGTGGTGAGATTTCATGCACACACATTGATTAATAGGCAACTGAACATATCTGAAAAGAAATAAATTATATATCTGCAAGATTCTCACCAGCAGTTTCACTAGATAAGTGGGCCACCCAGAGAGCATATTGAAACTTGGAAAAGATTAGATAAGTTCCCTGTATCAACTAGTGGATTAAGTGGAATAATGATGTACTTGTACTAGTGAACACTTGCAGAATTCTTCAGTAATGAGCAGAATGGATAATGGCCACCAATTGCAATATGAAGCAGCCGTTGCTAGCTGTGTTAATATTTTAATATTTCTTCATCATACTCCACAGAGAGAAATTTTATGAAATAGCATTATGCAGATGAAAAAGCACTGCAGGAGGCCACTCATTCATGCTCATTTAAAAGCTTTATCTGGCCATCATCTTCCTGTCTCTTGTATAATGCTAATATTTCCATAACATCTGTGGCGTTGGCAAGAATATATGGTTTTCATTTAACAACCTTTGCCGAATGATACAGTCTACTGCAAGGGAAGAGTAGCAATAAATGAGTAGTATTCACAATGGAAGGTAGAGAGAAGTGGGGTATTCCAAGGATTTGCATTGAGATTTTGGGAATTGTGCTGTTCCACATTCATAAAAGATCTGGAGTAAGGGGTGATATAATACCATTTATTTATTTAGTATGGCAAAACAACATTAACTGGATGTAAACAAACACCAACCGGAGCCGAAAAGTACCTCTCCGAATGAAGTAAAACTTTGGACTTCCCTGTATCTCATAGCAATTAACTCCCACTGCAGAATATGGAGAAGGCAATATTTCTAAAAGGTTGTGAAATGGGGCATATCTCACAGCTGGGGTGGTGGTGGTGCAAATGTAATCTGTGGACGAACTGTATGTGTTCATAAAGCAATTTACCAAGGAATTGAGTTACATCATAGATCACACAGAAAACAGAAGTGGGAGTTCAGTTTACTTACTTTTTCCATCTTAAATGACATGGGGGGGGGGAAGTAAGTTGGGATTTGCTGATATGCTCAGTCACGCATAGAAGTGCTTATCCATGACTAAAATGTAATGGCAATGCTGGGGAACTGCTGTATTAGAGTAATCATATAACTACTGTGTTATATATTACTGGATCTGTACGCCACTATCTCCCTCATAATATTTACAGTAGGTCAGCGCAGACATTTTGCCTTTGAAACTTAGACCACATCTTTAATTGTATTACAGGAGGAACAGAGAGAATGGAAAGCTGAAAAAGGCAACAAGGTGTTGAGAAGCTGCTTTTGCCCCCTTTCAGGATTCACCAGATTTTTGTTTCCCTTCCCATTCCCAAGTAGAAATATGCTTTCGGATGGGGTAAATGTAACGAATTGTTCCAGTGGCATGAGAGAGGGTGCTACTTTTCATCCCTTTCAAGTTGTAAAAAAGGCTCTGGTGAAGGCCGTGGTTTTTCTTCCCTCAAAGAATATCTATGTCCCTGTTTCTATCTCTAACTTTATCTCTATCTCATTCCCAGCAGTATACCAATTATAAATCAAAAATATAAAATCCATAAATATCATAACTTCTCTTTTTCCAAGTATTAGTGACACATCAAAAGCCTGTGTCATTAAAAGCCTGACGAAAAGAATATGTTTTTAGCTGGTGCTGAAACCCAACTAATGTAGATGTCAGCCATATTTCCGAGTGGAGGTCATTCTACAGCCAGGATGCTACCGCTGAGAACACCCTTTCCTGACTCACAGAAGTACAAACTTCACTTGATGATGGAATTGCTAGCAAGACCTCCTTGGCAGATCTTGAAGCCCAGGAAGGACATTACAGGAGAAGGCTCCTTCAAGGAACCAGGTCCCAAGTCACTCAGGCCTGTATAAGTTAACATTAAAACCTCAATATAGGCTTGGTGGGGTGCAGCGATCCAGTGCAGACTCTTCAAAATAGGTGTTATATGAGCTAGACTGGCTAGACTGGCTGAACCAATCAATATTCTTGCATTTTGCACCAGCCGCAGCATTCAAACCATTTTTCTTGAGCAACACATTACACTAATCTTACCTGGAGGTTACCAGAGCATTGATTACTTCGATTTTGAATGCCCTTTGAATGATAGTAGCATCATTCTCTATCTTCATTTTGAAGTGGTACAGTTCCATTTGACCATTCTGAATGCTTAGTTCTGCTATAAACTGTGTTTTGTGTTCTTTAGAGATGTGCAAACCCATCTCCCAGGACAATCGTTGCTGATATTACTGAAATTCTTTTAATGTCCTTCAGAAACCCTACAAATATTCAGCAGAGAAGAGTATAGCAATGTCTCGTAAAGTGATGCTTTAAATGAAATTTGGTACACTAGCAGCATGGAGTGCAAAAAAGAGCTTATGCTTCAGGTGGGTCAGTGGGCGGATCAGAGCCACTATGCTAGCTTCCCAGTAGGTGGGTTGCTGTTGCTTACCCAGAAGGAAAGGGAGAAGGACAAGGCAGCTGGGAGGATGGCTTGGTGCAGTTGCACCAGCTGGAACAGTAGCTCGCTCTGCCAGTGCATTTGCACAGCACTAACCTCCTTGCCACCTCTTATCTCCCCCTCTGACTTGATGTAAGCAACAGTGAGTCACCTGCCAAATAGCTAGCATAGTGACTTCATTCCACCCAGAGAACTGCTTCTAGATGTTCTACCCCCAATGTTGGAGGCAGCATGCCTCTGAATGCTAGTTGCTGGGAATCACAAGCGGGTAGACAGCTCAAGTCCTGCTTTTGAGTTTACCATAGCCATCTGGTTGGCCACTAAGAGAATATGATGTTGGATCAGATGGGCAAAACTTTCTTAATCTGTATTTCATAATTCTTTTGTGCCAATTTATATTGTAATTCAAGTATTGGTTGCATTATACAGCCTCGAACTGATGAAGCTTTGTGGCGAAACCTGTTGCCAATCCGGAGGGCAGGTCTTCATTTATTTGCCCACCTGTGCTTATTCCATCATGAGGGTGGCTATATAGGACCTACTGAAAAACATTCCTTCATCCACCCACATTCATTTCATCAGGGTGGTGTCTACTCTAGACCTACTGAAGAACTCCATGCTTGGTTCATCTTTTACAAACTGACTTGAACCTTTTGTTGGCACCAAAATACTGTTCCATACTTAGCCACTTGTTGGTTCAGTTATTCAGACATTGAAGCATTCCCTGTGCATACAATTCATTCTGTCTTCTTGACAGATCCATTATTGTTTTGTACATGGCCTTGTAATATGTTTTTGCTTGTTTGAATGGTTATGAGTCAATCTTTATTCAGTTATTATTCCAGTAAATTCCCTTTTACATTTATTAGCCAGTTTGTGGTGGTTTGGTTTGGTTTATTTTTACATTATTATCACCACCGTGATACTTTGTTTAGTTTATTGGATCAGATGGGCCATTGGCCTGATCCAGCAGGCTTTTCTTGCATTCTTGTATCCTGCCGTATAGAGACATGCAGTGTTTTGAATAGGTGCCAGTACTGTGACAAGGTGGAGCTATTCCAAGATTAGTTTGTTCATACCTCCCTTGCTGTCAACCCTCCTCTATACATGAGATGCAGAGAAAAGACTAGGGTGCATTGCATAGGATGTAAGAGGAGGAAAATGGAAAAGAAACTTTGAGTGATCAATCCACCTTCTTTCCTTCCTTACTTCCTTTTCGATAAATGGAGTATTCACAAATTATTAATGTAAGACATGCCAAGATACACTTTTGCTGAAATCTGTCTCCAAGGCACTTTGGCAGTGTGCTTTGACAGATAAGCCAATGGAGCCGCTATTTGCATTTGTGGTATTGCCACCATGGCATATGATGTATCTGTGTGGGGTCTTATCTTGATGGCTCACCATCAGTAGCTTTGGACAAAATGATTATAAATGAGTCACAGCTTAAATTGTAATTCGTCATCTGAGAAACATTTTTTAAAAAAATCTCAACATCATATGGCATTTTTCATTGCATTGAAAGAACAAAACTTCCTACATGAACACAATGCCAGTGCAGGGAGCATGTGTACAAAATGTGTGTACTGTATTGGGTGAAAAATAGCAATGTCTGTATTTTTTGCCTTTTGTTGCATCCATCCATGTGAGCGATTGCTGAAAAGAAATCTCCTGTGAAAAACAAAATTGTATGAGAAGTTGGAAGAAATATTGCAAGGGGGTAGACCATTGCACTTATACAAAATAAAATATTAACTTTTTTAAAAAAGAAAAGAGAATCTACTGCTTAATCACCTTCATCCTACAAGAGCACTTCTGATCTTGGCAGGCAGCTTCCTGGTCAACCATATTTCTTGGAAAGCCCCCTGGAAATATCAGTTACTAGGCAACACAAGTGGAGAGAGTGTTGTTCGACTCGGCTTGTGCACATTGGCATGTGGTTGGCCAATGTAAAGACAGGATGCTGAACTAGTTGGGCCTTTGGCCTGATGGATCAAGGTTCTTCTTGTGCTCTTGTAGTGAAAAGTAAGAATAGATGTCACTCAAAACCATTATAATGAAGGTAGGATCAACAGGCAAACCCCAACAGCATGCAGCCTTTTTTTGTGAAAAAAATAGTCCTCCTCCCACCTGAGAAAGTGGCAATGGGAGGATCACCCCGTTTTTCCAGGGGTTGAACAGTTTGGCAAAATGAGGGGTGAGGGCAGGATTTGGCACAGCACTAGTGCAAAATGTGTTCCATGACAAAGATGAGCAAGGGTCTTTCTGAACTGTGTGCACAGAGTTGTAAAGGGCTGCAGTGAGAGGGATGAGTTGCCTGAAATTGGGAGTGGGACTTCACTGGCCGAAGGTTCCTCCCTCTAGTTTCAAGCAATTTCCCACTTCCCACTGCAACTCCTTACAATACTGCACAGGCCATTCGGGAGCCTGCCCCTATTACCTGGAGATTCAGGGCACCAGCAGCCAGAAACAGGCAGGAGAGAAAGGCTGGTCATGTGCCTGCCTTTCACTTACACAACTACTGGATCAACCGTCTGTGTTTCTTTTGCCAATAGGAGACAGGAAGCCAGTCAGTGCACATTGCCATTTCAAATAGTAAAGGTAAAGGACCCCTGGATGGTTAAGTCCAGTCAAAGGCGACTATGGGGTGCAGCACTCATCTTGCTTCAGGCAGAGGGAGCCAGCGTTTGTCCAAGGACAGATTTCCGGGTCATGTGGCCAGCATGACTAAACCGCGTCTGGCACAACGGAACACTGTGATGGAAACCAGAGCACACAGAAACGCCGTTTACCTTCCCTACTTGCGCTGGTATGATTTTGAACTGCTACGTTGGCAGAAGCTGGGATAGAGCAACAGGAGCTCACCCCATCGTGCAGATTTGATCCACCAAGCTTCTGATCGGCAAGCCCAAGAGGCTCAGTGGTTTAGACCATAGAGCCACCCACAATTGTCAACAGGCTCCTCTTTAAAAAGCCATGTTTGCCTTTGGAGCATTGGTTCTTCAAATACCAGCTTAATCCCAAGCCACCCTTTATGTAAGTGTATTTATGATTCTGTATATTACTGTAGCTCAGTTTCAAGCATTCTGAATTATACAAGTTCCTTAGGGCCAATTAATATATTTCAGTTTGTAGATAGGCATATAAGCCTGTAATATGCGCACTCAGAAAATGGGTGTTTTCAAGCATGTGCCATATGGGCATATACAGGCATGCCTGTATATAATTTATACTCTCCTCAGCCTGTCAGGAGCCCTGACTGGTTCCCAGTTTGGGTCCTCTTCAAACCACTCTCACCGCACATACAGCTTGCATGTGCTTGCTAATTTTCTTGCCTCATTTTACCAGGAAGAAAATTCAAGGCCAAAAGACCAAGACAAATCAAAGAAAGGATCGACTGAGATTAAAAAATCAACCCCCCTAAATGATATCATATTTATTTCATTTCTAAAATTAAATGAGTCTGAAATTGGATGTTTTGGGGTGGTTTTATTTATGTGGTATCATTTTTGGTCTTGCAACAACTCGCTAGGAGACAGACGCTCCGAAGCTCATCTTTTCAGCTTTGATGTTGACCTACATGAGGCTGCCTATAAGATGATGGAATTAATCATACATGAGACATAGCCTTCCTATCATGTAGACAACTGTTCTCTCAAGAACACCACTATTTTAGATAAGCAAATGCAAAGCTGACATCTCTGTGATATTTTACAAAATCATCCAGTGTACACTCCAGTAGACAGAGCAGTAAAAACAGGAGATTGAGAACCAGTGCCAAGTATCTTACAGACCGATCTTATAAATTTGCTTTAGCTGTAGTAGCACATAGAGTAGATTCATAACAGCAGTTAACCTTGGCAAGGAGGGCAGTGTCATCTTATGGGGACAGGCCATAGCTCACTGGCAGAGCACAAGCTTCGCATGGAGAAAATTCCAGGGTCCAATGACAAAGGATCTTGAGTAGCAGAGTTAGGGAAGACATCTGACTTAGACCTTGAAGTGTTGCTTCCTGCCCATAGACAGTCAAGATAGACCAATGGTCCAACCTGGTATAGAGCAGATTTGAATATGTCAAATTTACCAGTGAAATTGCTTGCCTAATTTTTAACTAACAGGAAATCACTTGAGAAATGAGGAAGGTTTCTGTGTCTCTAGCAAGCTTGGTAGCTGTAAGAGCAATTCAAGATCTTGCATGCACCAGTGCCATTTTTATTTGTAAGCCAGTCAGAGGGTCGTGGCTGAAAAGCAGAGGTAGATATTTCTGGTCTGTGTCGATTTTGCATGTATTCATTCATAACTCCCTTCTGTCATTTCACCTTATTAATCTGCTATTTCAGTGGCTGGTCATCTTCAAATATATCTGGAAGAAGTGGATGTTCTAAACCAATGGCAGATAGCATAGTGCCATATTTGACAATGGATCAAACCTCCCACCATCCCTGATATTGGTCTTGCTGGCTGGAGCTGATGGCAGCGGGAATCCAACAGCATCTCTAACACACTACATTGGCTACCCTTTATCTAGACCCATTGCAGTCTGGCTTCCACCCCAGTTTTGGCACTGCAAAAGCCTTGGTAATCCTGGTTGGTGCCCTTTGTCAAGAGAGAGAAATAGAGTGTGTGACCCAGTTGAATGCTCTGTGGCTTTTGATATTATCAGCCATGGTATATTCCTGGATAGGTTCTGTGAGTTGGCAGTTGGAGGTATCTTAGAATCACAGAATTGTAGAGTTGGAAGGGACCCGGGACCTCATCTAATCTAGCTCCTCTGCCATACAGAAATCTCAACTAAAGCATCTGTGGTGATGTGATGGTTCCTTTACTACCTATTGGGTCAATTTATTGTTATTGCATTTATTTCCCACCTTTTTCCCCAAGGAGCTCAAGGTGGAATATGTGGTTCTCTGCTCCTTATTTAATCCTCACAACAACTCTGTGAGCTTAATAAAGCTGAGAAGTACTGACTGGCCCAAGGTCACTCAGAGAGCTTCATGGCCAAGTGGGGATTTGAACCCTGGTCTCTGAACACCAGTGGCTGGGACTTGCAAGTAGGCAAAGTGCTCTTGCACTAATGTCTAACTTGCAGGTTTCCCACAGGCATCTGCCACTTTAAGAAGAGGATGCTGGACTAGATGGGGCCATTGGCCTGATCCAGGAGACTATATTGTCTTAGTGGTAACTGGAAACAATCAACAGGTGAGTGTTGGACATTTTGATACGTTTCCCAGCTACTGTTTTGCCAAGAAAGTCTGCTTTGTTTTGAGATATGATTCCAAAGAGTATAGCTATGTTTCCCTTGATGACAATTAAATGAGTATACAAGCAAGTATAGCACGTGCTTCATGGAGAGCACGTGTTGTGGTGGGGGCCAGAAAATCACCCCACTCGGTGCTGGGCGGGTACAATTGGATGGCCACTGCCCTGATTGGGTCCTGGGTTGTTGTTGGGGAGAATTAAGTGTTTATGATGGACAGCCCAGTGGGTTTATAACCCTTGGCACGCCTTGTGATGTTCCTTTTTGCTGCGTGCAACGGATCTCCCACCCTTCCCACCCTTTTTCATTAGGCCTCTGTGCTGACCTTGCTATGCCTGTCATGGGGTCATCTGCCTTTGGGGCAGGGGCCTGGTAGGAATTTTTCTAGTTGGCTGATTGGCTGGTGCCTTCTGGTTTTCACCTACTGTGTAGCAAATAGTCACAACTTGTAAGGTTGGCGGTTAGGCATTGGTTATTTGTGTTTGGGTCTGGAGGGGAAAAGATTGGCTGTGCCTGCCCCTCCAATGCTGCTGCTGCGCAGGGAATTCCGTTAAAGGAATCCAGAGGCTCGCCATGCTTTTGTCCGTGTCCCCCCAGTAGGGGGCCAGGGCCACGCAAGAGCCTCTGGGAGCATTTGGGGAGAGACGTTGGGCTCATCCCCCGGCCTCGTTGGGCTCGTCTCCCGGCCTCGTTTTCTCTCCCCTAAGTGTTTTCCCTTATTGACGGTAGTCAGTTCTGTCCTCAGTGGGACAGATAGTCGGAACCAATGCCTATGCAACCACTCACATATGATGTATTGCAAAGTTATGGCCAAAAATTATGCCAAAAACCAAAACCTAAAATAATGTCTGAAGCGTGAGTTATTTGGGGTGGATTTGGGGACCTTGACATGCAACCCATTACAGTACCTCACTGCTGTGCCTGCTGAAGGCAACATACAATGCAATATAGTTCCGTTAGTAACTATTTAAATGCATATTAGTCCCCCCCCCCCTTTCATTTTGGTGTTAACAATAGAGAGGCAGAAATAGACCAATTGAAAAAAAGACCAGAATAACACATTGGATAATTTATTTATTAACGAGGTGCTACAGATGCATCATAAACATTAAAAAAAAAATACTTTGCCCTTTATAATATCACTGTGATACCCTATATCAATTAGAATTCTAAGATATTCTCTTTGTTAACAATTTTCAAATTTAAGTTGGGGGGAAAAACTTTTTTTTATTCTGATCTTTTCTTCCTGGGATGCATACTGGGGGAAATGAATACCAGCTGTTAAGGAGATCAGACATGTGTATCTCAGGGTTTCAGAGCTTTTCAGAAGGGCTCAACTCACGTTGAGTCAGCCTTCTTTCCCTTTAATCGCTTTCATTATTTGTTCTATGCATATACACTTTTTAATGGTGTACAAAGCCCATCTGAGTCTTTGGTGGCAGTTTCTTTTTTCTTTTTAAACTGCTGGTTTAAAAAGAAAGAAAGTGATTTCTGGCCTTCTCTGGTTCATTTGTTCCACCCTGCCTTGTGCTTTCAGTGGGAAGTGCTTTAATCATGGTGTTCCTAGTGTGCAAAACATCAAAATACTTTTACCTGTATAGTTCAAATTATGTTATTCCCCACCCCCTCAAGTAGAAAAATTGAGAACAGTAAAAATTATTAGTTTCTCTTAAACGGCAACTGGTTTGAAACCTGGAGTCTTAATGGGAGAGCCAGGGGACTGATGGAGGGATGTGTTAGGCAAAGGTGCAAGGCTGGTGTGAAGAGACACAGAGGAAAGAGTGAATTGCAAAGTGGTTATTGCAAACAGGAGTGGTTGCAGTGTGGTAGGCTGAGCAAAACAGTGGAATCTAAACTCAAGGATCAGTGGAAAGGCTTTAGATCCAGTTTCCCAAATTCTGATGGATAAGACAACCTTTCCCCCTCAAGTTAATGTAACGCAGGTGGCGCTGTGGTCTAAACCACTGAGCCTCTTGGGCTTGCTGATCAGAAGGTTGGCAGTTTGAATCCCCACACCAAAGTGAGCTCCTGTTACTCTGTCCCAGCTCCTGCCAACCTAGCAATTCAAAAGCATGCCAGTGCAAGTAGATAAATAGGCACCGCTGAGACGTGAAGGTAAACGGCGCTTTTGTGCACTCTGGTTTCCATCATGGTTGTGCCAGAATGTTGACAAACAAATGTCCACCACCTTCCAGGTAGGGATGAGTGAATCTGCCCCTATTAGGTTTTTATTCTTTTTCAGATTTTCATTTTTCCAGTCTTAATCTCAGTTACCAACACTTCCACATCAATCTGTCATTAAAAAAAAAAAAAAAAATGTGTTTTTTTCCTAACACACATTTGTTCAAAATGAGTAATTTTGCAAAGCTGTTTTCCTAAAATTAATGCATTTCTGTATGTTATTTTCAGTAACATATGTATTTTATGCATGTATTATACCCATATACCCATGTTTGTATGCATTACTTGGCTAGAGAACTGCACTGCAGTTGGAAGGGTTATTTTCTTTGCTAACGTAGTATCTGTTCAATCAGAGAAACAAACTTTTCCAGCTGCGGTGTGTGTGTTGTTTTTGTTTAATATAAGGTGGTTTTATATATACCATCTTATGAAGACAAATAAAATAAAATAAAAAAATAAAAAAATAAGAATACTCTTAAGTCTTTTTTGGCTAAAGGTAAAACAAAATTACACATACAGGCCTTTTAATAACAGGTAGGTAGCCGTGTTGGTCTGCCATAGTAAAAAAAATAAAATAAAAATAAAATCTTTCCAGTAGCACCTTAGAGACCAACTAAGTTTGTTCTTGGTATGAGCTTTCGTGTGCATGCACATGAAAGCTCATACCAAGAACAAATTTAGTTGGTCTCTAAGGTGCTACTGGAAGGAATTTTTTTATTTTTTATTTTGTTTAGGCCTTTTAATATATTGACTTGTTTTATCCAGTTTTTGCTATTACTATTTTATTTTGGAAGTTATCATTGCTGTTTTATCTTATTGTATTGACACATCATTTAATATTTAAATAACCTTTTTATTGAAGTGATCTCTGTAGTTTTGTTTGTATGTGTGCGTTTGTGTTTAATGCTGAAGGTGCAGAAGTATAAAGGCTTAAATACATTTAAACAAAATTTTGAACTTGACTTGTGGCACATTTGCCCAAAAAAGGCTGGCTACAATTGCTCTAGGTTAGCTTTTACCAACCTGGTGCCCTCCAGATGTTTCCCATCAGCTCACGTTCTGATCAGGTCAGTGATCAGGTATGATGGGGGCTATAGTCTAGACCATCTGGATGACCCTACTTTGGGTACCAGCTTGGGCAAGGCTGGTCTAAGTAGAGAACTTGGGTATGACATTTCCACTTAATTCCATAACCATTGTGTACCTACTAAAGTGTATAAACAGTATAAATGTCCTCAGACTGCTCCTGACTTGCATGACATACACTGCTTAACCCTTCTAATGAATATAGTGTTCAGCTTGGCAGCTCCATGATTACATTAAAATCTCTGAAGCAGAATCTGGTTCTCCATTGCTCATCTCAATGCAGTTAAACGTTTAATAGGTGTCTCATGTCAGTGTCATCATTAGGCAGTCACTGACAAGCCAGTAGCAGTGTAATCCTTCAAACTCTCGATTGATGCTCCCTTTCTTGGGAGGAAGAGTGAATGAAGCATGACAAAGAGGGGAGTACAGTTGAGATATATGCACAGATAATTCAAAGCGATCCTAACAAAGCATCTTTTATTCCCTCTTACAGGGCACAAATGAGGATATTGCCCATGCCTTGCACTCATTTTTAAATAGTACATCTACCGGAAGATTCCACTGGAGTCTTTTATGATTGATTCACCATTTCTCGTTATTTGCAAACATTTTTAGTGGCTAAGAGCATGGAAGATGCCTGTTTATATTGTTTTACATTACTGATGAGCCAATTATTTCGTAAGGCCAGAAATTGATATTGAAAGCTCTATAAATAGCATACTTGCATTTGCCTCCCCTACCCACATTACCACAGTAGAGTTTTTCTCATCTTGGGAGGATCTGTTGACTACAGTTCCATGTGTCAAGCTGTGTCCCTGCAATTTTACAATGCTAGACTATCTGGGCTGACTATACCTAGGCATGCCATTGGTTCCTCTTGGACAGGAGGGAATATAAGATGGTGCCAGATCTCAGTGAAACTTTGCTTGGACAACAAAGTCTTCAGACCTTGATTTCTTTTCAGTCCTGACCCCTGGTTCTTGGCTCCTAACTCACCACAGACTACTGTCCATGGCTGGCATTTATAAAAATGCTGAGATGCGGTTCTCATTCTTCTCTCTCCCCACTCAACCCACCCCAGTTTAAATAATGAACTGGGCACATGTTATGGCATGCTAGGGAATGGGACTCCTCTCCTTATTTGTAGACACGGGCCATAGTCCAGAAACTCCAGATTATGGAACATACCTGGGTTTCTCCCAGGTGAGTCCAGGGAATGCTCAATGCTTCACTGGAGGAGGGGAATGTAGCACCTGCCTTTAAGGAGGCTGTGGTGTGTCCTCTCCTTGAGGAGACCTTCTTGGACCCAGAAGTGTTAAATAATTGTTGCCCAATAGCTAATATCTCCTTTTTGTGCAACATGTTTGAGAGGGTGGTGGTAATCCAGCTTCAGGTATGCTTGGAGGAAACTGACTATCTGGATCCATTTCAGTCTGGCTTCAGGCCCGGTCATAGCCCTGAAACTGCCTTGGTCACCCTGGTTGAGGACATTTCCCAGGAGAGGGATGGCGGGAGTATGACACTCCTCATTCTTCATGGCCTTTCAGCAACCTTTGATTCCATTAACCATAGTATTCATCTGGAGCAGCTGAAAGAAGTAGGGATTGAGTTCTGGTCCTATCTCCAGGGCCATTTTGAGAAAGTAATTATGGTAAGACCCCGTCTGACACCTTGAGAGCTTGTGATGGGTTCCATCTTGTTCCTCATGCTATTTAACTTCTGGGAGCTGTCATAAGGAGTTTAGAAGTGAAGTGCCATCAATATGCAGATGATACTCAGCTCTCTCTTTTCCAGATGAATCAGGAGAGGTGACTAAGGTACTAGGCAGTGGTAGGCTGAATATGGGTAAAAAAAAAAAAGGAAATGAATTATGCCCAGCAGATTTCTCTCTCTCTCTCTCTCTCTCTCTCTCTCTCTCTCTCTCTCTCTCTCTCACACACACACACACACACACACACACACCACTCCAAGGATACCTTGTGGTTGCATGTTAAATAGGAATGGGTACCTCAGTAGCCTTTTTAGTTTGCTAGGTGAATAGTGTTATTACAAATTTGTATAAGGTGTCCACCATTACGATAACTTCACATTTTGGTCTCATTAGTGAGATAAAGTTCCATTTTTCTTTTAGAAAGAAACAGGTTCAAAGTCACACAAAAAGGGTGAGAGAGAAAAATATATTTCAAAGAAAGGCACTGAAGCACTTGTTTCATAAGTGTTCGTCAGACGCACTCAACAGACTTGGAAACAATTGGACATTTTTTCCCCTTAGGGAACTTCATGGCCTGATGGGAAATGAGATGTCATTCATTCTCCATTCCCAGTTCAAGGGTGTTGCAACCAGTGTGGGCAATGTCTTTGGAGCAGGTAGCACAAAATTACATGTTTTGGAGATTACACGAGAAAATGGTTTGGATTGTGCCACTGGCTTCTCTTTTATAACCTTTGTGACAGGAATGGAGTTGCATGCTATTTTCTGGTCTCCTTACAATTTCTTATCAAGGGATTCGGGTGCCAAATATGTGAGAACAAAGAAAACATTTTAGGCATTGGAAAAGGCCGTGAAGCCTGACATGCCTGCCCTTTAAAATGCAATGCTCAGTAAAGTGTGTGCTAGACAGACAATAATAGGCTTTGCTTTCTGTCTTGTTTTTTACTTTGCTGGTGATCTATTGGTCTGAGATGAAGACTGGAATGCCAAACTCTTGCCTTCTGTGACTAGGCTTGTCACTGCCTTGCTAGATAAGCTGGGCCCACCATTTCACCATTATAATTCGTTTAAATCAAGGGTAACAAATATAGAATAGAATTGTTTTAATCAGATGTGGGACAACTTTGATTTGGAGATAATCCAAGTCTTCCTTTAGCTTTATGTTTATCCTATTTGTATTCATTCCTTCTTCCAAGACAGCTTAGAGCAGCTTGCACCTGGGTGCATCTAGATTCTCAGATAGCGGCTGTAGTTAACAGTACTTTTGCCCAGCTTAGGCTGGTGCACCAACAACATTTATCCCTGAGGTCATGCAACCTGGTTTGGGTGACATATGGCTTAGTTACATTGAGAAAGGATTATTGCCATGTGCTATCCCTGAAGAGTATTCTAGCATGGTCCAGAATGCAAAAGGAAGGATGTTGGTGACTGCTTGTTTATGGGATCATATCAAATCTCTAATGCAAGGGTTACACCAATTATCGGTTTGTTTCCAGGCATGATTCAAAGTGTTGGTGATTAGCTTTAAAACTTTAAATGGCTTATGGACCATCTTTTCTCACACCATCCTACCCATGCCCTCAATTCTGATGGAGTGGTCCTTCTCTGTGTCCCTACTATGGTGTAGACCTGCTTGATGGGTCATGATGCCTCGTGAGTCTCAATCGTCCTCTCTCTAATGCTGTTTGTTCACACAGCCTTGTTTCAGATTTTTTTTTTTGGTTCAGATTCTTTAGGGAAGGTTTTTTTCAGGATCTTTTTTTTAAAGGATGACTTTGTTTTGCATACTGTCTCTGTCACCACATAAAACTCCAGCTTTGCAGAATAACCCCTTCTCTGGAGCCCCACCCTTTGTCTTCTGCTTTCAATCCTGATCAGCTCTTGGGGAAACCTGCTCTCTTTCTCTGCCTTCCTTTGCTCTTTTCCTCTTCCTTGGCTATCTCATCCCAAAATTTCAGATAGTGGTATCCCTTATCTTCATAACATGTTAGTTACAGGACACAATCAGGTCTCAATGTCAAAAGATCCTGAGATGCACACTTCTTAACACTGATTTTTTTTATCATGTATTTTTAAAAAGTTATTGTGTTTTATAAATGATTTGTAAGTATTGTTAGTTGCCCCAAATGGTATGTAAACACTAGAATGAGCAAATATGAATGTTCATAGAATTCATTCCACCCAATATGATTAAAGGAGTCACATTGATGCAGTCTCTATTGTTCACATTTAGCTGCATTTAGCCTGCATAAAGAATTTCTCCCACATTTTGGGCTTTCTGTGGGAAATGACCCTAACATTGACATAACTGAACTCTCTCTCTCTCTCTCTCTCTCTCTCTCTCTCTCTCTCTCTGTGTGTGTGTGTGTGTGTGTGAGAGAGAGAGAGAGAGAGAGAGAGAGAGATTTTTTTCTGCTGAATGGAAAAAACTCTATCCTAAAAGGTTTATAAAGGTGTCAATTGAAGGATTATCCCCTTTGATACAATATGGGGATCTTTCTCAAAGGAGCAACAACCAACATTTCAACAAAAAGCTGTGAAGAAATCCCAGAAGCTGAATTTTCAAACCATTTATCAAATGTACTGTATGTTCTTATTTCCACCACAGGTGAAGCAACAAGGAACAGCAGGGAAATTTAATCTTTCATACATAACACTTAAACTATATTAAATGATTTTCACAGATTTCATGTCTGAACATTTCATGGTCTTACTTATTAATTTGGAACTACATGGAGTTTGATCATCATGCTCTAAAACTAGGTGCTAATGAGTCGCGATAAGTAGTGTTTGTGAGCCAACCCTAGAATCCAATTTACTTATCTCCAAAGATTCCAGGGTATGCTCTCACTTTGCATGTAAACTTTTGTTCAGAGTTGTGTTTCATTTAAAATTTCTGATTAACAAGGAAATAGGACACAATGGGTTTAATGGTGAAGGTATGTAAAAGTAATGCAAACAGACTAATTTGTTGATTCCTAATATTAAACCTAGTACAATTGTACCTTGGTTTTCAAACAGCTTAGTTCTCGAACATTTTGGCTTACGAACGTCGCAAACCCAGAAGTGACTGTTCTGGTTTGCAAACTATTTTTGGAAGCCGAACGTCCGACAGGCGTTCTGAGGCTTCTTATTGGCTGCAGGAGCTTCCTGCAGCCAATCAGAAGCCGTGCTTTGATTTTCGAATGTTTTGGAAGTCGAATGGACTTCCGGAACGGATTCCGTTTGACTTCTAAGGTACGGCTGTATTAAATTCCTAGAGACAAATGATTAAGAAGTAGAGACCTCTGCTGCCAACCCCCCAAAAAACACCACCACATGGCACAGCAGTCAATTATACAAAACAATAGTGTAAATGTATATAATGCTCACATTTCTTAAATGAATTGTATCCAAAAGATGAAGATGGTGAAGATTTGATGGTTTCTTCCCCAAACAGTTTTTGATTCGAGTTTCTACTGAAATGAGGCTGCACTTTAATGTTGTATTTTAATCTTGTTTTTAAGTTGTATTTTAATCAATTGTTTTTATACTTGGTGTTAGCCGCCCTGAGCCTGGTCTTGGCTGGGGAGGGCGGGGTATAAATAAATTTTATTATTATTATTATTATTATTATTATTATTATTATTATTATTATTATATATAATATGCATTTTAAAGCATTTTGTTATGTGTTTGAGCAAAGACCAGCACCGCAGAATTCAGAGAAGTGAAAAATCCAAAGCATCATTGCATTCCAACCCACACATTAGTCTGGGATGTGCAGATCAAGGAAGCACACCTTGGGATTCCCAGAAATCAAATTCCTCAAGCAAGGCAGATAGGCAAACATGAAGATATTCCCCAAATTTGCAATATAAACAGGATAGGTGTGGTGAGAATGTGTCATATCTGTGGCTTTGTGGAGTGGAGCTAGGAACTGAGATGGAATAGTATGGAAGAAAGGAATTGTTTTGATATCCTCAGTGCTTATTCCTCGCATTCAGAACTAGTACAAGACAGAAAGAGATAAAGAGAGGGAGAGAATTCTGAAGGTCATTTTCAATCCACTGGCTTTACTGCATTTGATTATATGGGGTGCTTTTTCACCTCTACAACACTCTTCAGAGAGATACAACAGTATACAGTTCTGAAAAGATCTTTATGCAGGTTTTACTTAGCCCTATAAAAGGCAGCACAAGAATACTACAAAATAAAATGCTTTTACCTTGACTCTTTTTCATCGTTCCTAGATAGATTTATATTCCATCAAATGGAGTCTCTTTTTCATCTACAAAAGGTATTGCCCATTTTCAAGTCAACACTAAAGGCAGATTTAGGACTTTTAAGATTTCTGGTTTTTTTTTTCTCCAGCTACTGTTACGAACAGAGGAAGAAACATCCTATAACTTCTCAGAATTAGTGTACGAAGGAAGCCAGGTCTCTCCAGCCTGACTACAGTGGCTGCCAGTTAGTTTCTGGGCCCAATTCAAGTTGCTGGTTTTGACCTATGTAGCCTTAAACAGTTCAGGAGTGCAATACCTCAAGGACCGCCTCTCTCCATATGAACCAACCCAGACTCTACAATCATAATCTTGAGGCCCTTTTCATCTGCCTCCTCCAAAAGAGGCCTGGAGGGTGACATATTCTGTGATTTTTAAGAAATCTCCTTAATACTACATTGAATTCCTCTCTTTCATTTCGTGAACTTCCTTAAGCTAACTTACATTATGACCCATGCCATAGAATCACAAGTACGTAAGCCTGGTTTTTGCAATCTGTTCCCAATCCATGCAATCATTTCCACCTGTAATTAGACCAATTATGGTGGTATCATCTGCAAACTTAATAATTACACTGGATGGATCGGATGAAATACAGTAATATGTATACAATGAGTACAGGTAAGAAGTGCCAGAATTCAACATTTTTTAAAAAAGCGCTTTTTAACAAAGCGTATTCTCCTTCATGGAGAGCACATGTTGCGGTGGGGGCCAGCAATTCACCACTCTGGTGCTGGGCGGGATCGTATGGATGGCCACTGTTGTGATTGGACCCTGGGTGTTGTTGGGGAGAATTGTATGTTGCAATTTATTGATGGACAGCCCAGCGGATATATATTGGTGGGTTTGCAACATGATCCCCCTCTTGGCTGTGTGCTTCTGATCACCCGCCCTCCCTCCCTATAATTTAGGCCTCTGCGTTGACATTGCTATGCCTTTCATGGGGTCGTCTGCTGTTGGGGCAGGGGCCTGGTAGGAATTTTTCCATTTGGCTGATTGGCTGGTGCCATCTGGTTTTCGCCTACTGCGTAGCAAATAGTCACAACTTGTAAGGTTGGCGGTTAGGCATTGGTTATTATGTTGGTTGGAGGAGGGGTTATGATTGACTGTGTCTGCCCCTCCAATTGTTGCTGGTGTTAGGGAAATTCCGTTAAAGGAACCCAGGGGCTCGATGCTTTTTGTCCGAACCCCTGGTTGGGGGCTAGGGCCGTGCAAGAGCCCTGGGAGCCTGAGGGGAGAGGGGAGAGTCAGACCACCCGGCTCCCTTTATCTCTCCAGAGGGTTTTCCCCTTACTGACGGTCGTCAGTTCTGTCCCCTGTGGGACAGATAGTCTTAACCAATGCCTAAGCAACCGCTCACATTGTTTGTATTTTAATAAAGTTGTGGCCAAAATCATGCCAAAAACCAAAACTAAAATTCTGTCTGGTGTGTGAATTATTTGAGGGGTGGTTTGGGGACCTCGACACGCAACGACAAAAGATAGGTGCCAGTACTGCATGCCCCTTGAAAAAAGCACTCCATGCCAATGTGAACTCCAACATGAGATTGGCTCATGGCTTCAGAGAAGCAGCTCTGGGAGTGGAGTGTTCATGCTCTATTCTATTTTCTCACAGCGTATACATTCCAAATGTGAGCATAGGGCTAAAGTCAGTGCTGGTACAACTCTCAGTTTTTTTGTTGCCGGGGAAATATGGAGCTAATTGGTCAGAAAATATTCGGTGTTCTTATTCTGAAATGCTGGAGTTGAGCCTCTAGCTCCCCCATCCCCAACTGAGGCATAATTAGTTGACTGTCACATTTACTTGTTCTCCAGGAGAAATTTTTTAAAGATTAATAATTAAGATGTGTCATACTGAATCTCCCAAACTGCTGATATAAAATTATGATACAGGAAACACTGCTTTATATTGAAGATATAAATGGTCCATTAACCATTGTTCTCAAACCACAATCCCAAGTGCTGGTGCTTCCCGTGAAACTCTGCAGAGCTACCCAGTGTCCTGCCCTCCAGGAATTGCACACAGATAAATCTCTATTCTTTGCTACACAATACAGACTTTGCTAATCTCCCCCTTTAACACCCTGACTGCCAAACTTTGCAGAGCCAGTGTGGTGTAGTGGTTAAGAGCGGTGGATTCGGGTGAACCGGGTTCGTGTCTCCGCTCCTCCACGTGCAGCTGCTGGGTGACCTTGGGCTAGTCACACTTCTTTGAAGTCTCTCAGCCCCACTCACCTCACAGAGTGTTTGTTGTGGGGGAGGAAGGGAAAAGAGAATGTTAGCCCCTTTGAGACTCCTTCGGGTAGTGATAAAGCAGGATATCAAATCCAAACTCTTCTTCTTCTTCTTCTTCTTCTTCTTCTTCTTCTTCTTCTTCTTCTTCTTCTCTAGGTCTGGGAAAGTTGATTTGGCCTCATTTGTTCTTCAGACCTAAATATCAAAGGGATGTTCTCTCAGGCCTTCTCTCCTCCTTACTGGCCGTTGTCCTTCTGCTGCCTGTGTTTCCCACTCCTTTTTTCATATTTTATTTATTTGTGTTTCTGATAGGATTCCATATCAACAAAATATGAACAAAAATAATGCAATAAAGGAAAATCTCTGAAATAAAGAAAATGTATCTTTTTTTAAGATTTCAAAGAATAAATAGACAAAAAAAAATCAGAAAACATTTCTTGACCGTCTTGAATCTCCTCTCCTTCCATGGTTCCTTTTATCCCCTTTTCCCTGCGTTTTCTTAGTCCACCCTGTCTATCACAACAACTTTTATGCACTTTATTTATTTCTTACCATACTGCTAGGTAGATTGTTTGTTTATAATACTTTTTTCAGATATTCCATAAACAATATCCACTCCTCCTTATATCTTTTGTCATTATGCTTTCTTATTCTATTGGTCATCCCTGCTAGCTCTGCATATTCTCACAGTTTAATGTGCCAGTCTTCTTTTGTTGGTATCTGTTTTCCATTTTAGCGCTAATAATACAAGGGCAGCCATTGCCACATATATAAACAGAGGTTTTTTTCTTTTTTGAGACTTCTGTTCTTATTAATCCCAGGAGCAATGCTTCCAGGTTTTTAGAAAATTATTTTTTAAAACATTTTTTAAAAATCAGTATCAGTAATTTCCCAATAATTTCTAATTATACTACATGACCACTGCATGTGGTAAAATGTTCTTTCTGCTGTTTTACATTTCCAACAGTTACTGTTTATTGATTTTGACATTTTTGCTAATCCACCTATGCTGAATCTTCATAAAATTTTCTCTTAACAAGTAGCATGCTGTAAACCTTATATTTACTTTCCATAGTTGTTCCCATAATATAAAATCAATATTGTGTCCAACGTCCCTAGCCCAACTTATCATTGAAGTCTTTACTGTTTCCTCCATTGTCTCCCACTCAAGTAATAAATTATACATTTTTAAATAATATTTTGACCTTGGATCCCAATAACTCCTTTTCAAAATGTGAGTTCTTTCCCACAAAGTTTCTCTTTAAAGTCCCCCCAAATATCAGAAGCTAACTCCAAAGGAACTCTGAGCAGCGTTTTTGGTGTGGCTGCCTATGTTTTGTGGAACAGCATTCCTCTTGAGATATGACAGACACCCACAATCTGTACTTTCTGGAAACAATTGAAGACATATCTGTTTCAACAAGCATTTCCCACAGAATAGAAAAAGTCTCTGCCTTAGGGGTTCATTTCGTATTGTATTTGAACCTACCTGCAATGGTCTTGTTCTTTTTTAAAACACTATTTTAAGCTGTTTTATGGCATGTTTGTAAATCACCTCGGCACATCAAGCTGATTTTAATAATATTAATAGTAGTAGCAGCAGTAGTTGCAAATATTTCTATCCTGTCTTTCCGCCCAGAGGTGCCAGAGACACCAAACAACAAAGTGGCAAAATAATATAAGTAAAAACTATAAAAAGTCACATTTAAAGCACTTAAAACAATTAAGAACATCAAAAACATATAACAACAACAACAACAACAAAACAGGCAGTAAAATGGACTGTGAAGAATCCTCTCAAAACATTAATGACAAGACTATAAAGCTCAGTTCTTCTACAGGCATTCAATAAGTCAGTAGTGTGTCAATGTTTTTGTAATTGAAGTGTATGAGCCTAAGAGCAATTCCCTAAAATACTATGCAGGGCCCACTCATATATGGAAGTGGTGGCAGGCAGGTGGTATAATATATCAAAAGGTATTGTGTGTGTGTGTGTGTGTGTGTGTGTGTGTCTTCAGTTTGAAATTCAGAACATAAGTTCTCGACCTCAGCATGTTCAAGGAATGTCACATTTTAATTTTCCCAGGAACATATTGCAATTAGCAGTGTCTGAGTAGCCACCTCCATGCTTAGCCTAGAGGGCCTTATGTACACATGGGCAGTTTGCCATGTTTATCGAAGCCAGACACAAATGCCTTGTGTTCTTGTGTTATAAAGAGACAAAACAAATCAATCTCTGGCTGCAAGAGCACTACTGTTGCAGCTGGTAGTTGTGTTTGTGCATGTTTGTGTGTGTGTTGAGCTTCTGAGTCCCTCTTTAGTGCAAAACCATCCCATTAACCCAAGGGTTGGCTTGGAGGTCTAAGATCAACATCAATAGCGTAGCTGAATTACTAAGCTCTTTCACACAAACACAATGAATGCATGATAATATCAGATGCAGATGCTTGCCATGTGGGAGAAACATCTGGCTGGTTGTCTTTCCTGCTGCTAGCTGCTCAGATGCCACATTGGAGAGCCTTATCCTGCATGCAAGGAATGCAGCCTTTGGTCCAGAAGTGGGGAACCCAATCCTGTTGTTTATCAAAATCACTTCTCCCCGTCGGAGAACTGTGAAGTTGAGCCAAAAAGAACCACTTGACATACGGTACCTAGGAGAATTCCTTCAAAGACTGTGCTATATTTAATCAAAGGTGTGCCAACCGTCCTTTGTGCCTCTTATCACATGCATCTCTGCCCCATATAGAATATTTCTGATGCATTAGTGACTGGTTGCTGGAGGAGAGTGTTGCCCAAAACAAGAAGGCAGGATCTTAGCTATTCCCATGATGGCAGTGGAAAGATTGTGTTAAAATTTCTGCAGGTGAGAAAGGGATGATGCTCTATTAGGTTACCCTATTTAGGGTATCTTAAATACCCTATTTGTTGCTCAAAACTCTTCCTCATGTAATTTCAGTTGCACACCTGAAACCAGCGGAAGCCGGACTTTTCAAGCAAATGGGGCTCTGCTTCACCAATCTCATGCCCACCAGCCCCAACACACCTGCCTCCTTACTAACAACCAGTCCAGGGGCTGACACTACCAGTTAGCTACTTCCACCTCCTCAGTCTCAGTGTAGCCCTTGTAGAACACAGCAGGGAGGAAGAGAACAGTAAAAGCTGTAAGCTCCATCTGATGTTGACTGTGGTTGTGCTTGCAAGGCAGTTTAATACCATTATCCCAATATTACCCTAACTGTTAATTTCTGCATTACATTTTAGTTTTCACACTACGTAAAAGCTACCTCCAGAAATATAGTGGAATACCCAGCAAGTTTAGTGCTTGTTCCCATTTAATTTGCTTCGGGGGGGGGGCTGTTTAAAAATAAACATGTGCCTTTACACTGTATGGATGTCCAAATATAATGCAGAAATTTTGTCACTCTGTCTTGTTTTAGTATTGCCTATTATGTCCTGGTTTAAAAACACACACAACACTTTCCAAGGTGATGGATTAAACCTACAGGAGGTGTCTTGTTGCCGCTGAACATGACTCATCTCTCTTTACAAAGCTCAAAATTTATGCTATGCATCAGTTACTCTTTGTGTCTTTCCCTAATGTACATATTCAAATGGTACGAAGACAAATTCCAGGTCTTCAGACTCCCCCACATGTCAATTCCAAGGACTCAAATAATCTCATTAATGCATTTTCCAACAGTTTCATTTCCACACTAATTCCTTTGGCGTTAGTCCACACCTTACATTTATAAACCCTTCCTGTTATAGACTTCCCTTTCTCCCTGGATGACCAAGAATGATGAAGATATGTGTTTAAGTGTAGCATAACAGCTGATTGAATGAGTAACTTGGAGGCATTTATCCAGCTTTACATAAATTTATCCAAGACATTATTTCAAGCGCACACCTGAATAAAGAGATAGGACCCAAGAGCACTGAGTAACTAGAGTCATAGTTTATTAGCTTAAATACAGCAAGATCTTCAAATGAGTCATCGTGTGGGGCTTAACTAAACTCAGGCACCACCTAGGAACTCAACTCACTTGGAAAAGGCAAGGTCACTCAGCCACTGGACTGAAGGGTAGGCAGCCACTATTCCCCTTTCCATGAGCTACATATGTTCACATGTTGAGGGAGGAAATCCTGAAATATTTTCCCAAGGACCCCAAAGATCAGGGGAGGTAAAAGAGTTTGACCCAAGAGGAAATCTGTACTCCCTGTCCTCAACTGCTACAGCCCTGAGTGGCAAGTCTCTGGAATCTCTGGAACCTTCAGCATACTGATGGCATCTTGCTCCAAAACTTCTAATTACAACTCCCAATGGTTTAATATAGATGTTGAATAGAACTGGGGACAAGATAGGGCCCTGTGGCATCCCACAGCATGAACACCAGTGGGCAGAACAGCACTCTCCTAGTGCTTCTCTCTGGACACAACACTGTGCATGGGAACAGAGTCTTTGCAACACATACCCAACCCCTCAGAGTCAGTCCAGAAGAATATCATGGCCAATCCTACTGAAAGCCATTGAGAGATTGAGCAGAAGGAGCAGGGTTGCATTCTCCCTGTCCTTCTCTCTCTCTAAACATCATCCATAAGGTTGAACAAGGCCAATTTAGTCACCAACCCAGGCCTGAATCCAGACTGGCCTGAATCCAGATAATTATTCTCATCCAGGAATGTCTGCAGTTGTTCTACCACAACCCTCTCAATGTCAGGGACTTGACTGAAGACTGAAGAGAAGGATGAATGTTGAACCTCCACCCCCACGCACGCTTCTCCTGTAGCTCTCAGAGAAGAGGGAGTGAGTCTGAAATTACAGCAGAGCTTGGAGGAGATAATAGCTCAGAGACAGGCAAACAGCAGAGTTATGAGGTGTTAGGAGAAGGAGGAGGGGAGGCAGAGCAGCTAGCTGACATGTCATGTGACAACCTAACTGACCCCCTTTCTCTCAAAATGCAGCGTTCATTGTGTGTACAAGAACAAAGGGCGCAGAGGCAGTTGACCACGGACGGACAGATGTTGTTTGCCAAATACCAAACTTATTGCCATGTGGTAGGTGTGATTGTGTGCTCTAACTAATATTCGGTCAGCCTCAAATTGAGTTCTACACCTTAAATTGAGCTCTAGACTAGTACTCTAGCCATAGTCTACACAAAACTCCTGGAACGTCAAGGTGCATTGCAAGCTTTGGGTATGATGCATAGGAAAGAAGCTGGTTACCAGAGAACAGTACTGTGCATTACATGATTTGTGATTTTGGTTCTACACTATGTATTAAGAATTCTTAGCAAAACCTTGGGGATAGCATCGAATATGATTTTAGTCCCTTAAGGCTGCAATTCTATACCCACTTACCTGCAAGTAAACCAACAGTGCAATCCTAAGTATGCTCTACTGAATTCAATGGGGCTTACTCCTAAGTAAGTGAGGCTAGGAGTATGGTAGGTGTGTGTAGCATTGTGTGTGGTCCAATTTGACTCTGCTGCCTACGTACATTTGGAGAAATATATCACCCCTATGAATGTATAGCTCAAATATACCATTTTTTTGGGTTCAGAGGCTGTTCTTTTACAGAAGTTTCTAACAAAGTTAATAGACAGGGGCATTTCAAGAGCTGCTCGTGGGTATTGCCAACATCAGCAGGCTCCAGTGTGCTATTTCTTCTGATCTTCAACACATTCATATGAATGGCTCGTCTTCAGGAAACAAAACACGCAGAGGCAGAAACAATAGAAGAAAGGAGCACTTCAAAGCACATTTGAAAATCACCATAGCTCTGTCCCATGCTATCTAAAAATAAGACTTGAATCAGAGTCACTGACTTTGTTTTTTTGTGTGTGCATAGGAGACTGCTTTTCTTTTGGTCCTCAGATGAGTAGCATGCCGGGATTCTACACCATTCACAGGCTCTCTGTCTTGCTTCTTTTCGAGGTCCTTTCCATAGGAACTGACCTTACTGCTGGGAGCACATTCGACCTGCTGAGTGGACAGCTTGGCATTTATCAATACATCTAAGCAACAACTAGGAGCCCCTTGAAAGAAATAGGTTTCATTCTTCTTTTCCTCATGGCAAACGCTTGCAAGGTAGCATTGAAATCAGTGTGGTTGAATTCTAAATACGATGCTTGCCTTTTGCTATATTCAGGCCTTAGAGGATATATTTGTGCAAGTGGCTTTGTCAAAGGCAGGATGCTCATTCTAAAAAAAAACAAAATGGTAGTAAGGTTTGTGGTAGTAACACTTTGAATGAGTTCTTATAAATATAATAGGTACTCTCCTTAGTGTTAAGAAGATGAAGCTCTTGATGAGGAGATGTGGTTGGCTCTTCAGACTTTTTGGGCCCCTTCTGGCTGGCCACTTGCTTGAAGGTGTTGAAGGTGTGCCCATTCCATCCAAAGGTTGCACTGTTGCAGGACTGTGGCTTTAGCTGAATTAATCCCAGGAGCCTGGGCTGGAGGAAGAGAGTTTTCACTCCACTCCACTTCCAGGTAATGCCTCCTACACTGCAGCTGTATCCTACGATTAGCTCTGGCCATGAACAAGGAGTAGACACTGTACATACAGAAAAGATAATAAAGAGGGCCCTACCCACACAATGTTGCATTGGGCAACTTTACATATGTTCCGAAGACAGACATGATAAAGGCATCACCTTTCTCTCTTTTGCATGTGCACATGCAGGAACCCATCCCTTGCTCTCTGTGGGCGTGGCAATCAATATACTTGAATAACTTGATCTTTTCAAAGTTCAACACGAACAGAGAGGTCCTGCACCTCCCAGATGAACATGTGGGTAAAAACTTACATTTTTTTGCACTTCTTGAATGCTGTGAGTTGGCTCAAAAAAGGTATCAAAGTACATTTAAAAATGTATATTTTGAGATAAAATGTGTTCTAAATACTATACATATTTAAATGCAAATTTGTTTAATACAGGATGGAATGTGACTTACAAGTGAACAAATCTGAGAGTTATACCAACTGGAAATACAGAGATTTGTCCAACACATGAAAATTATCCAGCCCTTTAGTGGAAGTTTCTCCTAATCAACACATTTTGGTATGCATTTTTTTCATATATGCACCTTTTTTTGTAAAGTGTATTTCCCCTAATGTTTATATTTTCCTTTAAAAGGTGCATTTTTGTTTGCTATTTTCACTAATATATGCATTTTTATGCACAGTTTACCTAACTATGCATATTGTACACAGTGCTTGGCTATAGAACTGCAATGCAAAATTCAGAGAGATTTGGATTTTGAAGGATGGCCGTGTTTCATATTGTTTTGGAAAACGCGGATAAGATAGATTCACTCTTAAATGTGAACTGAATTGAATTTCTCACACATCCCTACATAGCTTATGAGTTGGCTGAGAGTCTGTTTGCTTTTCCTCCCTCCCTTTAAAAAGCCAAGCTCCGTGCCACTCCAAGCAACGGCAAAGTGTGACTGGCTGGCAGAGGGTGACCAGCAGCCTTGCTGCCACTGAAGAGTGCTTTGAAAATCGGGGCTGTCATGTAGCATCAGTCCCAGAGGCTTTTCTGCCCCCTCCATTTTCAAAGTGCATCTGAGCAGCAGTGGAGCTAGCAGATGAACTTTGCTGCTGCTTGGAATGTCTTGAAGCTTGTATTTTTAAAGGGCGGGAGGGAAAAAAGGAAATCCTTCTAAATGAGTCAATTCTCTGTGTGCATCCTAGCTGTCTCCCACCCTGATTCCTTGCTCTCAGATCAGGTGTCTAGCATGGAGTCAAACTGGCTCTGTTTAGCAGGAGAGAGCACTTCAAAGCAATTCTGTCAGTCACTCATGTCATCTCTCCATTCCTCGGAGTGCTCAGAGGGCTTTGACAGGAGCACCAACCCTACCGGCCGGAACGTCCCTCAGAGCACACAGGTTTGACAGGAGCACCAACTTGCCTAGTTGGGAAATCCCTCAGAGCACACAGGAATCCATCAGATTCCATTAGCCGCTCAGGGATAACTACTTTAATAGGTCTCCCACTCCTGCAAAGGGGCAAGGCAGCTTTAACTTTCCACTTCATCAGGATATGATCTAAACAAGGTAAGGTAAAGGTAAAGGGACCCCTGACCATTAGGTCCAGTCACGGACGACTCTGGGGTTGTGGCGCTCATCTTGCTTTATTGGCTGAGGGAGCCAGCATACAGCTTCCAGGTCATGTGGCCAGCATGACTAAGCCACTTCTGGCGAACCAGAGCAGCTCACGGAAACACCGTTTACCTTCCCGCTGCAGTGGTACCTATTTATCTACTTGCACTTTGACGTGCTTTTGAACTGCTAGGTTGGCAGGAGCAGGGACCAAGCAACGGGAGCTCACCCCTTCGCGGGGATTCGAACCGCCGACCTTCTGATCGGCAAGCCCTGGCTCAGTGGTTTAACCCACAGCGCCACCAAGGTAATATGTGTAAAATAAGCCCCACTTTCAGATCACCCAAAGTGGCAGCTTTCTATGTTTATTGGCTGCCCCAAGAGCAATAATGAAAGGCCCTAATTTTGCTTAGCCAGTTAATAAGTTTGTCTGTAGTGCAATAGTACAGGTGGCCTTTCTGAAGCTACATTGGTCAGCAGCTCTTTCATTATGAGCCAAGAAGCAATTGTTGGCTACAGTGCAGAATAGTGCAAGCTCTCTCTAATGTCTTCTACTGGATTTCACTCCTCAGAAAATTGCATGCCTGAATACCCACAGTTTAGTTTGCTATAAAAAGGCTGCATAGTCAGAAGTAGCACTTGGAAAAAAGCTACATTTGCCAGGATTAAATCTCAAGCAGGGGTTGCATGTTAATTTTGCTTTTCAAATGGGGAGGTGTTTTTTATATTCACAACAGCATGAGCTTCCAAATTCCAGTCTGGATTTTAAAATAGGCTCTTCTTGCCATGCCTCAGGACTGTTGAAATCTATTTCCACTTGTTTTCATAATCCTGTATCAAAAGGTTATATTTAAAGCTGTCCTGGTGTAATAACGTGAACCATTTTTTTTTGGGGGGGGGAGGTATCATTAAAATTTAATCTCAAGGAAACTACTGCGGGCTTCACAAAAGCAGATTTTATTTTTGTTCCTTGTTTTTCTTGCATCATGGTTGATTTATTATAGCTTCTGTTTAGTTTACAAGTGCTGTACATTACCCCATTCTGCACTGAGAAAGTGCAGGGGCAATGATGTACCTAGGAGGCTTAGAATCCCAGCTATAAGGGTTGGCTATTCCACGTAAGTAGAAAGCGAGTTCAATTATAATCACAGGTGGCTCCCTTTGAAGAGATTTCATGCCAGTTTGGTTTCACCTCACCCGTCTATATACTTCACTGCAATGAAAAACTTTTCCATTAGTATGTCCTGACCTTCTGCTATCTGTCCTCATTAACGGATTCCAGCTGCTTTTCCATAATGCCTGCTTTTTCATCACATCTACAGGTCTACTTGGCTGTGGGATGCGAGCCACAGTGATCACAGTATGGTTGCCATATTTAGATGCAGGAATGAACTTGTTTCTAGTTAGAGGAGGAAGAGGTTGTTTGGACTACAAAGGAAAATAAAAAGTGATAGATGAGAACTTGTAATAGTTCCCCCCCCCAAAAAAAAATCACACACAAGCAATTTGAGCAAAATATATGTAGATCAGAGTCCTGTCTGAATTACAAGGAGGGTTATTTGGTGAATTAAAAAATTAGCTAGGACACAGTTGTTCCAGCACATTCCTTGAATAAACAGATGCTCAAATGAACATCCCCTCCCTCCCCAAATATATGGTGGTGTGTGAATGCATGTCAAACCACCTTTATGTCAAACCACCTTTATTCCATACTCTCAGCACAATAAGTATGGTTTAGTGCTATCCAATGATGGTGATGATTAAGCAATTGGTTGTTTCAATAGTTGTTATTTTATATATCACATACATGGTAAAATTGCTTCTAATTGGTTTATAATTATAAAACTAAAACATAATTAAAATACACAATAAGAATTATATTGGTCACTAAACCATCCTCAATTAAAATATACAATGTGGCATACAATTAAGAAGCATGATGATTGAAACAGAGTTAAAACAATAAAATCAGAAGGTCACTTCAGCAGTATGTTTGCCTAAGCAAGTGTGTCTTCAGAAGTCATCAGAATGATAAAACTGGTGTCACCAGTGGAAAAGCACACCTGTGGGCTACCACAACTAAATAAGGATCAAGCCATAGTTACCATGTTTATATGAGTTTCTGTGGATGTGAGAACCCAAAGGGATGGGACTTTGGTTCTAGTGAGCATATTCTCCCACTTTAGGGAGCAACATTGCTACAAACCAGAGGAGAAAGTCAAGATAAGATAAGATAAGATAAGATAAGATAAGATAAGATAAGATAAGATAAGATTCCTTTATTGTCATTGTACAAGTACAATGAAATTGGAAAAACAACATGGGGGGGACCAATTTCAGCTACACATACATATCCATCAAAACTCTCCAAGGTCATGTTATTTAGTATATAGTATATATAGTATATAATATATTTTCATCCTGTAAATTCCATCCTGTCACTTCCTTTCCACTGGCGATGAAGCCCCTTCATTGTGGGGACTTTTGGATAAAATTTATTGTAAAAATCATTTTGCACATTCAGAATGTATCAATAACTGAAAAACAAAACACAGATGCTTTCTTGCTAAATGTGTTTGACTAAACTCAGCCCATACACAGTAGGCAATTTTGACGACATAGTCTCTCATGTTCCATTTGTGGCAAAGTACCATCCAGGAATGGAGGAGAGGTGGCCAATGGTGATTCACAGTCTGGTCCATCCCCAAAGGCATTTTATCTGGCTCCTACTCCATTCTAATTAAGGCACCATTTATATATATATATATATATATATATATATATATATATATATATATATAAAATTGTGAGGGGAAGTGTACATAGACAGAAAAAGCTCCCCGCTTCAGAAGTTATCTATCAGCATTTGAGAAGCTGGGAGGAGCCACACAATCTCAAGGGCCTTGCAGGTCCTTTGCATCCCTTTGCATGAGATGGTTAATGGGTCCTTAAAAATAAATTATTTGGCCCTGTCTATAAAGTCAAGATGGGTGCTGAGGACGGGGATCTTTAAAGGCATCCTCCATGTCCTGCAGACTGTTCTTGCTGAATGGTTTCATATCCTCTTTTCTCCATCTATTCAAAAAGATTACTTTTGCAGTCACTGCTGTAAAGGAACCCTGTCCTTGGGACTTGTAAAACAGAGGCCTATATTTACCCTTCAATCTGTGTGTAAAGAGTGTTTTCAGATATCTGTGGAAGCAAAGTGAACAATATTTGCCTTCCTAAATGGTTTTGGTATTCTGCATAGAGATATCATGGATAGCCGTGATTTTTATTTCCTGCACATCTGAACTGTTCTGACTCGGTTTTTTAAATAAAATGCTCCCCTCTCGAATACACACTGCAGAAATCCCCTCAACTGCCATAAGTGACTCTGTGTTCTGATGATGAATAGGACGCTATAGCAGTTGCAGGTAGAAATGATGTGCTTTCCCTGTGTTTACCTGTATTTCGTTAAATATCCTTCCATGGCACTATAACTGCCAAGTGGTTTATATGGTAATAAATAAACTTAAAGGCAGTCAATATATTTAGTGTATCAGAAATTGGAGCACTTCCTTGCCTGCATGGTGAATGCCACAGTTACCTGTTTTGTTAGTGTTTTTCCTACACAAAGAAAGCACTCTTAACAAGTTTGTGCTAATGTAACCCATGATTCTGTCCCTTTAAGTTATCTGCCTATTCAGTTGTTTGTTTTTTGATAGATTTGGGAAATGATTCAAACCACTCTAGATACTGGGAACAAGGAAGTAATGGAATACATGAGGGGAGCATTGCTTCTGATCCTGGGACATTTTTGCAAAGCAATTTCCCCAGCATTTTTGTGTGTTCACTAATATGTACATTTTTATGCATACTTTCCCCATACCTATGCATTTTTGCACACATTACTTGACTGAGGAGCTACATTACAAAATTTGGATAAGTGCGAATTTTGAAAGATGTGTTTTGCATTGTGTATTGTTTCAGAAATGGGACCCAGGTGGCGCTGTGGGTTATACCACAGAGCCTAGGGCTTGCTGATCAGAAGGTCGGCAGTTCGAATCCCTGCGACGGGGTGAGCTCCCGTTGCTCGGTCCCAGCTCCTGCCCACCTAGCAGTTCGAAAGCATGTCAAAGTGCAAGTAGATAAATAAGAACCGCTCCGGCGGGAAGGTAAACGGCGTTTCCGTGCACTGCTCTGGTTCGCCAGAAGCGGCTTTGTCATGCTGGCCACATGACCTGGAAGCTGTATGCCGGCTCTCGGCCAATAAAGCGAGATGAGCACCGCAACCCCAGAGTCGGACACGACTGGACCAAATGGTCAGGGGTCCCTTTACCTTTACCTTTTATTGTTTCAGAAAGTGCAAATTACACAGGTCCACCTTTAAATGCAAACTGAATCACATTTCTTCCCTATCCCTACATAGAGTTCTTTGGGATTATTGGAAAGCTGTGTGGGGCACATTGCTTCGAATATGCCAGATCAAAGCAAACAAATGTTTTCAGTGTGGGGAACGACTTCTGTGGGGCAAGTGCAGAAATATGAATAGCAGCCTGCTGCTTGTTCATGTGCAGAGGAAGTAATTGTGAAGGTGTCATGATTCATTACTCTTCCTGCCCGCCTCGCCTTTAAATGACTAACCATGACTTTGACTTCCTTGCCCTGCTGACAGGAGAGATAGCTTGATTTCATTACTTACTCAGGATGGAGTAAATGTATCCCACTGCTTGTGTGTGCACAGCATTCTCAACACTCCTGCTGTTTGAGAGCCCTTTAAATCACTGGGGTGTTTCATTGAGTTTCCCTCCAGAGCCTTCACAGAAGCAAGGATATGATGCAGAGACTCCCAATTGCCCACACTGCAAATCCCTGCAGTGGGCATTGGCAACTGAAACACAGAACTCTGTGGAATACATTGATGTCTGGAGGGAACAAAATATCTTGACGGCAGGAATGTAAAAAATACTTAAGGCTCGGAATCGGCAAAACCTGACAGCTTCCATTTAGCCCGAGTACATCTAGATTCCCACGGTGACAGAAATAACTATCATCTCTGTTTTTCACATCTCCTTTAGCTTTGCATCCACTGAAATGTTAGGAAAGGATGCAGGGAAACAGTGTCAGGGGACAGCAGTGATTTTTATTTTTTAAACCGTTTATCTCCGTAACGCCTCGTTGCGATTACAATACTACTGCACCATAACAGAGAATGCATTTTAATTACACAAAACCAATGTTGCTTGCAATGTAAATAGCATCACACTGCAGCTTGTTGGCTTGTCAGGAGCTTTTAAATCTGACTTTCATATCATTCAGGTTCCACATTTGCATATCAGATAGCCCAAAGATTTGACTCCATGTAGCTTCAGGTATGCGGCGATCAGATCCCCAAGTGTGCCGCTGGGCAAAAATGCAAATCACAAGTTTCTAAATTGAAAGCAGCCATGGCCTCTACAAGACACTTCTTTCCTCGGCAAGTTCTGGCAGCAGGAACTAAATTTGCCTCGTCTCATGTTTCCTGCCTTTGTTTCTGCTGGCTGAAAATGGTTAACGCTTGGAATTAAAGAACAGGTTGGCAACTTCACATTAGGCATTAGTGGTGCTGGACTGGCACATTCAGGGACAGGGATTAGGGGGAAAGAGGGGGATGGAGGCTCGACCACTTTCAGTTGCACTTAAGCTTTTCTCCACAATATTGTGCCTTAGTTTTCTTTAAGGTGTGCTGGCAAGGGGACTCCCCACCTTTGCTCCCACCTTGCACATCCCATACACTCCCCAAATCTGCTCCGGTAGGAGGAAGAGACAGAGGGAATATTCCATTCTGAAAGCAGAAATCCATGTACTGGGGGAAAAATGTCTTAGTGCTGCATTCATTCTGCCTAATGTGTGTGTGAAAGAGGGGGGAGGAAAACTGAAAAAAAATGTACTCCTCTAAAAATAGAGGAAAAGGGAATAGTATGCAAGTCCATAGGGTGCATTGATTAAGAGTGTTAAATTAACTTATTTGTATTGTTTTATATAATGCTGAGGACTTATGGACATTATTATTATTTTAATTTAATTTAATCTAATCTAATTTAATAATTAAATATTATTTATTTTTAATTGTTATATCTATTGTTGAAACAAAATAAAAAAAATCCTTCCAGTAGCACCTTAGAGACCAACTAAGTTTGGTCTCTGAAGAAGTATGCATGCACACACAAAAGCTCATACCAATAACAAATTTAGTTGGTCTCTAAGGTGCTACTGGAAGGAATTTTTTTATTTTGTTTCGACTATGGCAGACCAACATGGCTACCTACCTGTAACTATATCTATTGTTGTTCATTTGATACATTGTGAGCCGCTTTGGGTCCTTTATTTTTTTGGGGGGGGAATGGTATACAAATAAACAGATGGTGGTGTCTGAGCAAAGTGTAAGCTCTGATTAGTAAAAGCCTCACCCATAATCTCTCTTAGTTCTAAACTTTTAGCAGAAACTGTTAACTCATTTTCAGCTGTTTCTCCTCCTTGTTCATCAGTTGGAAATAAAATTTTATCTGTCTGCCAAATGAACTGGGTTATGATTAGTAAGAATTAGAGCCCTCCTTTGGTGACTTAATTTGATTGGTTGAATTGGGAGAAAATGCAAGAATTTTTTTTAACCACCCCTATCCCAAAGTTAAGTAAAAAGGAGGATTAATACACTTTTTAAAATGTTGGCAGTATGGACTGAATCTGAAAAGAAATTTCAGCAGCTTTAATATCCAAATTCATCTTCAGCTTAACTATCACACACGTCTAGGGAAAAAAATGCAAAAAGAATTTACTTTAATTCACTTCCCCTAACCCACATGCCAACCCTAGGCTCAGGGATGGGGTAAATAGCAAACAAAATGAGCCCAGTTAGAATTCAAATTCGTGAAAGATAGTTGTCAACTCAAATATTTATCTAGAGAACTGGGAGGCTGTAATTTAATTCAGATCTACCATTGAGTGGTTTTTGTGATGGGAACACATTGTAATTACATTTAATTATAGATATACCACTAGCAGTAGTACAACTGTAATTAATGGATTGCCAGCGTGTCAGCAAACCTCCATTTTAGCAATTTATAACCGCACTTACAAAGAAGAACTAAGTGTGCATTTAAGGAATTGGGGGGAATGGTTGTCCAGATTTCTGGCACGTTTAACAATTATTTCTGTGATTGCATGCTGATGCGGAATATGGAGTGACTGATTTGTGGTTAAAGGGCCTGATCCATCCTATTTTCATGTTCTTTTCTATAACACACAGGTATACCAGCACTGACTGAACATGTGTACATCTCTCCAACATCTGGGAACCAGACCAGTCACAAAATCTGCAGACCAGAAATGGGGAGATGCTTGCCAAATTCTTATGGTGGCAGTCTCTGGCTTCTAAACTATCTTGGCATTTGTTAGTTGACAACCTCTTGCCAATGTGATACACAGCCAAGTTCACAGTCTTGGTAATAACATATAAGGTTCTTTCCAGTAGCACCTTAGAGCTCCAGTAGCTCATACCAAGAACAAACTTAGTTGGTCTCTAAGGTGCTACTGGAAAAAGCTCATACCAAGAACAAACTTAGTTGGTCTCTAAGGTGCTACTGGAAGGAATTTTTTTATTTTATTTTGTTTTGACTATGACAAACCAACACGGCTATCTACCTTTAACTGGATATAAGGTTCTGTACAACTTGGGATCAGGTTACACGGGAGATTTGACCTTTGGTTCATGGGTGGGTGGTCTTGTTTCCTAAATGTTTCTTGTTAACGGGCTGAATCATAGGATTTTCAGTTGTTGTTGAGACCTCTGAATCTGAATTCCGAAGTCTTTGCTGCAGTGACACAACTCTGCTCAGAACAGAAAGCCATCTGGTTCAGCAACTTATTCTCACAGCAGGCACCTGATGCCAATGGGAAGCACACAAACAGTACATGAGTGCAACAGTGCTCTCCTCTCTTGTATTCCCCATCAATTGGCATTCAGAGGCATACCAGTTCTAATACTGAAGGTAGTACACAGCTATTATGACTAGCTGGGACCAAGTGGAGAGAGCCATACATCTGACAGAGAATGAGCACTCACACTTTACATTGTGGGTGCCCTTTGCGGGATCGTGTGTGGTGCTACATTTCCTAGGGAGCTTACTGGCAAACAGGGGCTGGCTTGCCTCTCAGTGTTAATTTTCACGCCCAGCCTCAGTAATCAAGTTTCTTGCTGGGAGGTGGGGCCAGCCCCATTTATAAATAGGGGGTGGAGCCGACAATAGCCAGGCAGTCGGCTCTGGAGATTCACTCTCCCTACCCTCCCTTTGTTTAATCTTTTTTGTTTGCAGGTTAACTTTTTCTTCCTGTCTCGCAGAGCACCCCCATATCCAGGAAGAAATTTTCCTGCATTGGCAGGTTTTGACTTCCCCGTAGCAATTTGTCACAACTTTGGCGGTTATGGCCTTGGGTGGAATCCTTTAGTCTTTTCTTCCCTATAATGGGTGTGTGTGTGTGTGTGTGTGTGTGTGTGTGTGTGTGTGAAGTGGAGATTCACCCCCCTGCAGCGGCGATTTCAGGGTCCCCCTCTGATATATATGGGTGTCACTGGCCATACACTGAAAGGTCATCAGTGAACTACCCTGCATGCAGGGATATGTGCTTGGCTGCCTGCTACACTTACGTCTCGCAGAGCACCCCCATATCCCATTTACCCTGATGAGCCCCAGTTCCCCTCGGCTGTGGGGCTGGGAGGGATACACGCCCAATGCCTAAGCCAAGGTCTTCCTACATTCAGAAGTTTAATAAAGTTGTGGCCTAATTTTAATTCCATATAATGTTGTCTGAGTCTTTATTCCTTCCTTATGATCCCTGGGGGCTGGGGATGTCGCTGCCTGGTCACACAAAGAAATGCTAGCTCAGTTCAGTGCACTTAAATCCTATAGTAATGAATTGAAATGCATTATTGTATTCCTAGATTTTCCTCTTTGTGAACCAGTTGGCCCATAGAGTTGAGACATAACTCTGTACATGAGAGGTGGGTGCAGATGCATAAGGCATCTAGGAAATTTGTCCTTTCTGGTCCCACAGCAGAACAGAAAACTGTATTCAGTTTTCTAAAATAACCCAGTGCTATTTTGCTGTATTCTTTCTTTGTATTGTATGTTGATCAGTGGCCCCAACACTGGGAGCCAAAAGCATGCCATAATGAAATCAATCCACATTTGCTTTAGCTTGTTTCTATTTTGAAACCCACAGCGACAAACAAACTGCAAAGTCCAGCAATTACTCTGCAGACTCTTTTCAACGAGTGACAACAGGAGCCTGTAATAGAATGCCATCATATTTCTCTCATGGTAGTATGAAAACTCATCTCATGTCAGAAGCTGGAGAGAATGAAATGACTGGGGGTGGGAGGAGAGAAAGTATTATTGTTGTCTTATTTAGGGGTGAAATCAAAGGAAGTCAAAGATGAAAATTGGGCTTCCCCCTCAAGTTTGAATTTACTCTGCACACTGCTAAGATGTCTCTGGTCTGCCCACTTGATGGGAAATTACTGAGAAACTCCAATGTATGCAACATTGTGACCCTTCACCATTTAGTGTACGTCAATTACCTAAGCTTTGCCAGTGGTTTTATATACATATCCAGCCAAGTATCAGGTTTGTTTAGCCACGACTCCACAACACCTATGTGCATTTAGAAAGCGGTCAACAAACTACCACTTTGTTCACTTGGACCAAGGCTCCTCTTTTCAGATAAATCCTGCCTTGGTTATCTTCTGCATCTAAATTAGACTCCTGCTTTTTGCCCCCAAGGGCTTACATAGTCTTGCTGCATCTTACATCTCATCCCTTGCTTCCAGCTACTCTCAATTCTAATGAGATTCCTCACCTTCACCCTGATTCAGTCTCTTTCATTTATCTCCTCCTGCAAGCAGTGCTTTGTCTACTTTCCCCTGCCTTTTAGCCAGAAAATTTCCTTTCTGATCTTTCTTGCCGTATAGTCTCCCTTCCAATTCTGCCCACCAATCACCCAGACTTGTTATAGCTCTATTCATGTGTGTGAGAGAGGCGGGAAAACCCTTAAATAATGTAGAAATGATACAATTTCACTGATCTTCAGGCAGTGGTGACTTTGCCCCATCCCCTACTGCAGGAAGCCTTGTGATACTTCCTTCCAGGGGGGTTGATTCTGATTGGACAGTTCTGGCCAATAGGTTATGGCATAGCTCCCCTTTATAAGGGTGGTTCCGCCCTTGAACCTCCCTCTTTCATTGAGCACAGCATCTGTGTCACGGTCTGGTTCAGCCCAGATGGTGACTGGTCTGAAAGGCTCTGGAGGAATCAGTAGCCATTTGTCTGCCTTCCCACACTTTGTACTGGTGAGGAGGATAATTTTTAGGCCTGCTCCAACACCACTTCCTTTTGAATACATTTAGCATGATGGGGACTGACCTGCCTAGGCATCCTCTGAAGATAGAATCACCTTGCCTAGAAGACAAGGTGTATGTCTTAGCCACACTATCAGGCAGCACCTCAAGACAATTATGTTATGGGTACTTAATCTCCATTTAGTATGGTTTGAAATACTCGGAAGAGGATTCTAGAAAGTGGCTGTGCATCCCAAGAAGGTAGACAGATCCAGACACGAGGTCAACAAAGATAACTGATTTTGACATGATGGGAGTAAAGTCCATGTACTTTCTCCTTTAACTTTTTAGGAGTCCACCTTTCTACCCAGGGGTGTAGCGTGTTAATTGAGGACTTCTAGCGGGGTTTGTTTGACCTTTAGGTCACTCAGTGATGTGAGGAAGCCAAGCCAACCTTGTTCTCTCTGGTGGGATGTAATAGGACTAGGGAGGGAGAATAGCTTTGAGACTCCAAGTGAGCACTCAGAAGCATCATTAGGTGGAGGATACTTGACCACCACCCCATTGCTGACCAGCTCATGAGTGCCCCTCAGCTCATCTTTACATTGGATTAGCACTGAAAGACTACCGCCAATCAAATGATGGATGCTGTGCCTCAAAATCAGGGAATTGGATGGTGCAGCTGCAACAATAAAACTGCTAAGTTGGGTCCAGTATGGTTTCAGATTGGATGGAGGACTATGTTTGAGATTCCTGCAATGCAGAGAGTTGAACTAAATGACTCTTGCAGTCATTTCCAACTTTACAATTCAATGTGGATAGGGAGGTGTGAAAACTGGTATGCATACTGTTAAATGCATTGGCTTTAAAAGATGAAAGGAAAGGAAAACACAGTCCAGCAAGTGTTAGCTATGACTCAATCCCATTTAAATCAATGATGTTTAAACTGTATCCTCTGGCTCTTTTTATTTCATTGAGGCTACATCACAACTAACTTGCCCTGGATTGTGCCCAAGGTTTACAAACATATTAACAACTTATTTCGTAGTGTATTGCATCAAAGGGGTTATTGATCTAGAGGTTACAAAATTCCAAGGTTAATTCAGGTTTCAAAAGTCTGTTGTGTGGGCCTTGTAAGAAAAGGAACAAAAGGAGAATTTTACACTCCAGCAGAACCTTCATTAAAGTGGCACAACAGCAGGTCAATAGATATGTGTCATTTAGAGTCAATAAGAAACTTCCAAAACTCTCATTTCCCAAGAGCCTCATTTCATATGCCATGTTGCCATCCCATTGAGTGAGCTGAGATGGAAATTATGTAAAATCTCTCTATCTCTGAGGATCAATTTATGATGGAAAATGTATAAATATTGCAGTCTTTGAGCAATTATGGAGCAATTATGATGTAATTCATTATAGAGTGTGTACACATGTAATAACAGTAAACATTTTTCATATTTATGCATGTTTCTATAGTTATTGAATATGACAAAACTGAATCATTTACTCCAATAATCTTTATTTCCCACCATAAATTGCTTGTACATCATCTACTTAATTCATGCAATTATTCATCATGTTCTGTTCATGGAATTTTTTTTTTAAAATGAACTGGTACTTTATGAGAACAGTTGGTACAGTCTTAGCTTTGCTGTGAGAAATAGGGGCTGGAGGCTGTTGTCCCACCATTATTTCAAATTATGTCTATTGGCATGGCTTGCATGCACTGCAGAAAATACAACTATTTATTTAAAAGAGCAGGAGTTACTCATATTTACTACTGGTATCATGGAATTGGTGCTTCCAATGCAAAAATTGCATATTCACTGTTGTGGATGTGCCACCCAGAGAGGTTTGAGAATATTACCATCAGATTCTGAAAACAACCCTAAGCAGTTTAATTTAAAGTATGACGTATAGTAAAGGCAATATTAGTAAAGTACATATTTGTTTTTGGAGATACAGGTCCCAAATATGTGGGGAATAGAAATCTGTAGAGATTAAGGTGAAGGTTTGTTGGGTTTAAGCAACCTCATATGCCTCCAGTCAGTAGAGGGCAGGGTTGAGACTAACAAATAGTTAGGGAAAAAATACTTTGTGGTTTCCCACCAAACAACTAAGCTCCACTGCTTCTTCCTACTTGCTCTCTCTCTATCCTCCCTCCTTCTTGCATGAGGATGCCATAAAACTACCCACAGCCATGTAGTGTAGAATCTGAAGACATCCTTGTGAATATGAAGTAACTGGAAGTGGAGAAGCTTTCTTTCTTTTTCTTTTCTTTTTTTACCAGTGGTGTTCTAGAAGACAGAAAACAGAACACCACTGTCACTTACAGGTTTCATCAAAAATCTGATAAACCTATCATCCACGATATATGGCCTACCCTGGGCAATGACATTTTGCTGTAATAGGCCATGGCAAATGAAATCAGCTTCATACCAGTAACAACAAGCTACATAACAGAGATTAGGGTGGAATCTACACACACACACACACACATGTTCTCAAAATGCTTTGTTTTGAACTGTTTTTAAATATATATTGAATTTTCCATAAGGCTCACCATTGCCATCTAGTGTCACATTGTATATTGCACTTAAAACACACTTAAAACATTTTATTTTCAGCTGTGTAGCTGAGTCCAAGGACAGAAGGACCAGTTCCTAACTCTGTCACTGTGACATAGTAGAGCTTCCAGCAAATGTTGAATACACACCTCTCTACCCCAGCTTTTGATACAACAGGTATGTAATTTTTTAGGACCCACCTTATTTGTATGATTGTATGTTGTTTGAAACTGTTTTTAATATTTTATATGAATGTTGCAACCTGCCCTGGGACCTTAGGATGAAGGGCAGGTAAGTAATAATAACAATACTACCAGAAGACCTGCAGGTATTATTATTATTATGAAGAAAATCCACAACATCAGGGCTCCATTTAGCTGCTCATCTTCCAATGATATATGCCATCATTTGCCAGCAATGCTCTTGCACATCCAGACAAGAGAAGCAGGGCAGTCTCTGTGTGAAAGAATATAGGGACACAAATCTGTTGCCGTCAACAGCAATTCTTTAAAAAGAAAGAAAAAGCAATCCACACAGTGGGGGGCATTTCAGCCTTCAGCAACACTCTGAAACTGAATGTAGAGTTGCCATCCTCGAATTAAAGAACCTCAAAGGGAGACTGCAACATGAAACCACTGAACTGCAATACATCAGGAGGTTCAGTGCTATCACCTGAGGCTTGAATCAAGAGAAAGATTTGTGGGTTTAAAAAAATAATAATCTCACTACATGATTTAATTAGCTTTCCAATACCAGGATGCCTGTGTTTATCAGTGAAAAGCCTCTATTAATAACTGAAGTATCACTTTCTGTATTTAATTTCCCTCTGACCCCAGTGTTTACAACCCACCCACCCCACAGCCATATAGAGAGCTGCAACACTTTGTGCACAGATTGAAACTGGCTCTAGTCCATGAAAGCTTTTGTCATAATGAACCTGTTAGTACTGTCCCAGGATTCTTCGTGGCAGTTACCAAGTCGGTTCCGAATCGAGTTGAGGGGTGTCCTCCTATCACTGGTTCTAATTGTTTCTCAACTCCAACCAAATTGAAAAACCAACTCACAAGTGTGACAAGAAAAGGGGAAGAAGACGAAATAACATCCCCCACAGTCCCTTTTTACAGAGCTCTGGGATTGTGACAAACCATTTCCGTTAAGGGTCTTTTTCTTTGCAATGCTGTTTAAAGGTAAAGGTAAAGGGACCCCTGACCGGTAGGTCCAGTCATGGATGGCTCTGGGGTTGCAGCGCTCATCTCGCTTTATTGGCCGAGGGAGCCGGCGTGCAGCCATGTGGCCAGCATGACTAAGCCGCTTCTGGCGAACCAGAGCAGCGCACGGAAACGCCGTTTACCTTCGCGCCGGAGCGGTACCTATTTATCTACTTGCACTTTGAATTGCTTTCGAACTGCTAGGTTGGCAGGAGCTGAGACTGAACAACGGGAGCTCACCTTGTCACGGGGATTCGAACCGCCGACCCTAGGCTCTGTGGTTTAGACCACAGCACCGCCCTGGTGATAAAAAGCACAACTTTGTTAGGACGGAAAAATGTGTCCAAAGCAGTAGCTGCTTCTGATGCCCTTTTCACAAACAGCCTTTTTCGCCCTTACAAAATAAATCAGGCCTCTGAATTCTCTGCCATGAGATCTCTCTTCTTGACAGTCAGTTACTTATTATGTAAATGCATAGCTGATGCAGTGAAAAATGGCTGTGTGTTTTTGGGCAGAAATGTTAACCTTCTCACCTTCTGCATTATTTCCCAACAGAGCAGCAAAACATATTGCAAGAGCTACGGCCATACATTTTTATATTGCTCATGTATGTATTTGTTATGCTAACCTCATATGATGTGCCCCATTTGAATTGTATTTTAATATACGTGAGCACTGTGGACTTGAAAAAGAATACACTCAAGGCAAGTTTGCCGCTTGAATTTCACCTTGACCACCTGTCCGAGTAACTCTGCCTTCCGTCTATTATTATTTCAAAATTTTGACATGCAAGTATAGAAATGAAAAGATGAAGGCTGATGGACTCAATTTCTTTCAAGCCTACTGTCTGAGAGAGTGAAATGACAAAAGCACTCTAATAAATTGTACTTGAGATGCTCAACTCATATACATGGGGCATCTATTCTATGCTTTTTTACAGCTGGGCCAAAAATGGAAAGGGGGAAAAATAATAATTTTCATTATTGTAGTCTATATTTTAAAGTCTAGTTTCTGAAAAAAATGCCTATGGGAACCCAACAACCCCCAGGAATCAGTCTGTCTATCTGTCATCTATCTATCTATCTATCTATCTATCTATCTATCTATCTATCTATCTATCTATCATCTATCCATCCATCTATCTATCTATCATCTCTCATCTATCTATCTAGGTCTGCTCTACCATGAGACAGTGAGTCAATTGCCTCAGACTTCTGATTTTGAGTATCATGAAAGAGCAGCAAATTGAAAAACCTAAACAAAAACATTACTCACCACTGTGCCCATGAAGATGATGCTGGATAATGAGACAGATATAGTGCTACCTGAAGGGAGCCTTCCCATCTAGGGCCGATTCTTTAAGAAGTGTTGTTTCCCATTTAGGTACCAGTTCCATAACAAGAGGTTTCAGGTTTGAAGCAGTCAGCCTCCATCTTGTGGAGGGTGACAGGGGATGGAACTAGCGTGTTTATTCCCAGTCTCAAATTCTAGTTACTCATGAGTAAAATGAGTAACTACAGTTTCAAAAGTGGAATATTCTTATTTTCCTGAACACTCTAAAAACTAGAATGGATTAAGAAAGATCCTCCCTTTGATCCCTTTGGTTTTGACTGTAACTTTGCCAAAGGTCTCTAAGACCCTTTCAGTTGTTTATTCCAAATAGAATATATACATGGATTAGGACATTGCTTATAGTTGGCAATGGGAATTGCTGTGGCAATCAGAAATATTTATGCAGGTGTTCTATAGCATATTTATTATTATGCATTTTCTTAAATTTATATCCCACCTTTCTTCCACCATGGAAGCCAAAAGCTGCATACAAGTGATTTCAAGATGGGACAACTATCCAGGCACTGACTAAACCAAGACCTTCTTAGTTTTTGCAAAGCGGTCTCATGTACCTTGAGGTCATACTCTGGATCTATAGATATCTATATAATATCTATAGTTCTTGGGAGTCCAATTCCCATCAGCCTCAACCCGCATGACTAATGCAAGGATGATGGGAGTTGATGATCTGAGGAGAAACAGGTATCCCATCCCTGCTCTATAATACCCACTCTTTTTTAGTGTGGTATGCTAATCAAATATTTAAATAAATCAAAGTAAAGTTTGTGCTTCTGCAAAGTGTGCTGGGCTCAGTGACAAACCTATCAGTTTCTTACCTGCATATGTTAAGGTTGCAAGCCCGTGCAAGCCCGTACCTGGAAGAAACTTCCCTGCATAGGATTGCACTTTAAGTCTTGCTAAATGCATTGGAATCATCCTTTGACCTAACATGAGGCTGCAATTAGAAAAATAATTATCAGAGCACACTTTGAATTCACATTTTGACTTGCAATGCAAATGCAAAGCAGAACTTCTTGGCACAATCTCAACAGAAGTGATCTGATCATGACAAGTGAATGATGTAAATACCCGCGCGCACCCCTTCAGATCACCCTCTTCCTGTTCAGTTGAGAAAACAAGATCCAGAGTGTGGCCTACCACATACAATGGGCTGGTGATATGTTGGGACAGCTCCATTGTCATCATGGCAGCCATGAATCCCAGAGCATAGTTTGGATTATGTTATAGGATTGCTGTCTTCATCAATAAAACAACACCCTTAAGACAATTGATTAAAACACTAAATGGCAGTGCAGAGTAGGCAATTCGATCCCGATGCTTAAAATACTTTTTACTTTACGCATATAACATTTATCTCATCTACTATAAACAACAACATAAAAACCCCTGTTACTTCAAGATACATTTGCCACTTGAGTTTCAGTTGTCTTGGATGCCTAGTTGAGAAGTCAGGTGAAGTAAAGCGATATGACCTGAATCTCACCTTTGCGGGGCAAAACATGCAACCCTTATCAAAGACAAGAGATTAGTGCATCCCACACTTTTAACTGCTGGCAGGGGAAGAGAAGGAAACCAGGCTTTATTTTACTTTTAGTCTGTTTCAGATTTGAAGGTTTTGCAATCTCTGTGTGCAGCTAAAGATTTCATAATGTTGAACTCCAGTTAAGGCTCCTGGTTTTTACAGTTAGCTCCAGAAATCTTCCCACATACCCTGACACTCAATTTCTTGCCAACTTGTCTGTTCCACAAAGCCTTCTGTCAGTTTGCAGAATCCTCTCAGGATCTGGTCATTCTGTAAGCCAGGAACAGAAGCCTTAGATATGGTCATGAAGAAAGGACCTGAAGAACATACACACACTATATATATTTTAGAAAGTGGAAAGCAAAATGTTGCTAATACTTAAATATTTCTTATTATGCTTAGAACATGTTGCTGAACTTTGATTAACCCATTGATTAAGACTCATATAAATGGATCATTCAGGCATTTAGCCATCTCTCTCTCTCTCTCTCTCTCTCTCTCTCTCTCTCTCTCTCTCTCTCTCTCTCTCTCTCTCTCTCTGAAAAACTAACCTACAAGGACTGGCATTGTTTTGCAGTCATTTGAGGGGCATGCTAGGGGAATAAGGATGCTTAGAATCCTGTGGGTCCATGGTCTCCCCTAACATGATCCCATAATGCTGTGTTTCAGCCTCCACTTTGGGATGATGTTTCCATCTGCAATACAGCTTACCACCAGTACACCAAATCACTTTCACTGGTGGATTTCCACCCCTACATGCAGACCTCCCTCTCTAAGAGCTCCTTAGCCACCTGTCAGGAGCTGGGCAGAGGAGGAGGAATGGTGGAGACCACCTCCCCATCCTGACCCTTCCATGGAGGAGGAGGAGGAAGGCAGTATAGATTTACAACAGTAGTTTGCGGGAGGTCACAGCTCAGAAGCAGATGAGGGAGAAAGTTGGGAAATAATGGGAGAGGAGGAGCAGGTAGAGTCAGAGCAGCAGCTGGCTGACACGTTGTCACTAGAAAGCATTGCAGATCCACCATCTCCCAGAACCCAGCGAGCCTTAAGAGAGCAAAGAGCTCAAAGACAGAGGACACTTAGCGGCACCCATGGAGGAGGTGATGATGATGAATGAGGAAGTGGGAGAGAAGGGGGGTGGAAATTCACTCAGGACAACACCATTATCTAAGAGGCTGGGTTCTATAGCCTCTCTCTGTAAAGTTTGAAAAAACAAAGGATTGTAAGAAACTTTTCCTTGTCTTTATACTTTCCTGGGCAACCAGCTGGGAGTCGCTGACAGCATCCTGACACTTGGCCACCTTTTCCAGTGGTGTAGGATTGTTCTGTTTGTAAGGTAATATAATCAACATCTGTTACTCTATGCCACGGCATTGTAGTTTCTATCTGTGCAGGTGTATGTGTGTAGAGTTTGCAGCTGGACTAATGTGATAGATATATTACCACATTTTATTACAAAGAAGCTTAACAGTACTGAGCATTGTAAAAAAGATACCATTTTTGTGTTGATTGTGAATCTTTTCTGAGCCACTTTCCTTTTCTTAATGGCTGACCACGGGATGCATCTCCCTCACACACTCTCCTCCAATTTTTGTGTATACAAGGATGCTTCTGAATTTTCATAGCCAAGGAGGATTTCACAGTCAGTGAATATTGTAGTTGAATATATATTTCACATAATTTCAGAGTTAATCCAGCCAAGTGCTTTTTGAGTGAAAGCACGTTCTAGATACTCAACCAAAACATACTGCTCCCCTTCAACCTTAGCTTGCAGAGATAATGGTTCAGGATACAAAATAACAAATAAAATAAAAATGGTTGGGGGTTCCTTGTAAACACACACACACACATTTTAAACTGTTTGTTCTCCTGACTCTGTTCAGTCTTCAAAGTATTTCTATGATGTTCAAAAGACATGTTTGGTGTATACACAATATAAATGCCCACACTTTGGGCTGAAAGATTCTAAGCTATAATTTCCTGCTTCATGGCAACTAGCAGTGGCTGAATGACTTGAAGAGGTAGCAGGCTGCAGTAGTAGGATAAATGTTGGCTGGGATGTAGACACCAACTTTAGCACCCCAAACTTTCTTTGCCACACCTGCCCCTGGAGAATGTTTGGGACTTTTTAGTTTAGAGAAAGGTCGGCTAAGAGGTGACATGCTAGGTAAAGGTAAAGGGACCCCTGGCCATTAGGTCCAATTGTGTCCGACTCTGGGGTTGCGGCGCTCATCTCGCTTTATTGGCCGAGGGAGCCAGCATACAGCTTCCGGGTCAAGTGGCCAGCATGACAAAGCCGCTTCTGGCGAACCAGAGCAGCCCACGGAAATGCCGTTTATCTTCCTGCCAGAGCGGTTCCTATTTATCTACTTGCACTTTGACGTGCTTTCGAACTGCTAGGTGGGCAGGAGCTGGGACCGAGCAATGGGAGCTCACCCCGTCGCAGGGATTCAAACCGCTGACCTTCTGATCAGCAAGCCCTAGGCTCTGTGGTTTAACCCGCAGCGCCACCTGGGTCCCAACATAATAGAAATATAAACAAATATGCATGAGTGGATCAAGAAAAGGTTTTCTCCCTCTCTCATCATACTTGAACTCATGGACATCCAATGAAGCTGAGTGCTGGAATCTTCAGCACAACCTGCTCTCCCAGCAGCCAGTGGTGGCCACCAACTTGGATGCCTTTTAAAGAGGATTAGGACTGTCAGTGCTATTGGCCACGATGGCTATGCACTCTACAGTTGGAGGTGGCAATGCTTTTGAATACCAGTTGCTGGAAACCACCAGTGGGGGGGGGGAGTGCTCTTGTGCTCAAATTCTGCTTGCTGGTTTTCTCCAGGCATCTGGTTGGCTGCTGTGAGAACAGGATGCAGGACTGGATGGCCCGCTGGCCTGATCCATCAGGCTCTTCTTAAGTTCTTATGTTTAAAAGCCGTATACCTATGGGCATGTCAGGGATCTGTCCACCCCTGCCAGTCCAGCTCTGAGTGCATACAGGGACCCGCAGCCTGTGTTAACGACAGATTCATCTTCGAGTGAATCTGGAAGCCCCTCTTCGGGGGAGGAGTAGTTAGTGGCTGGGAGCCAGGGAGTACCAGGTGTCCAGGGAGTTGCTGAGGGACCTGGCACCACCCAGCAGACTCGCTCGGAGGGGGAGGCGTCAGTTCCGGCGCATATCCCACATAGGAGGAGAAGGCGGCAATTCAGAATGCCAAGGCTTTGGTGTTGGCGCCAAAACAGAAGGGAGGCACTTCCGGATTCTGCTAGTGACTGAGCAGACATGATAAACTGAACTCTGCACTGTAAATAGCTTTTGCTCAAAATAAAGAGACTTAAAGACAAGATGGCTTGGTCTTACTATTGAACAACCGATAAGAGAATCTGACAGGGCAGGTGTAAGAGAATGGAAGGAAATGAAATCAAATGTTACGTAACCATGCCAATGTCTGGCAGGTGGGCATTAGGCAAGTAAGATAATTGATTATTAAAGGTCCCTGTCCAGAATATTAAGAAGTCATGATTGAGTTCTGACCCATAAAAACAATGGTGCTATTGTGAAAATAGCTCCGATGACTTCTCTTTCAGATGACAAAATCCTTTTACAAAGATGATGTGTCTTCAAATTCCATTGCTGACATAGAAAAAATCTATTACTGTGCCGAGTGCAGTTATTTGGAACTGTGGGCACTATGACACTTTGCAGTCAAAATATTCCTAGGAAAGTCCAGCAGAGAACAGTCCCCCCCCCGAAAAGCTTTAATTATCTTTGCTGAATCTCTTTTATTCCAAATGGTGAACTGTCATTAGTGAGTCAAGGGGAAAATGCCATTCGAGCCAAAATGCTTGCAAGTGTTAACTAATCCTCTCACTGATAATAATTATATCAGAGTAAAAGAGTGCATAATGAATAAGTGATTGATTAAAATTTAGTCTCTTCTCTTGCTTGGAGGACATTATCAAGCAGATTGTGGTTTCTTCAAGTTTAACTCATAGTTTTGAAATTATTTCAAATAAGTTTTACCAAATCGTTTTACTGAGCTGCATGACACTATTAAACACAGTTTTCTGTGAGCTGTCATAATCCTTTCTTGCTGATGCAGAGCTATGTGATATTCGCTGATTTGTACATCCCCATTAATTTAACAGTAGGAAGCAGACACAGGCATATAACAGAATACACATGATTTTACTTTATTTTATTTTATATTTCCTCTCTGTAAATGGATGGTGATAGCATTGGTAAAGCAGGGAATTATTATGGACTGATTAGTTCTGTGCACATTTGTGTTTCCACAATACCTCATTGTTTTTGCTCATGTGCAAGCTGGCATCATGTTGGCACTGGGCAAACACCATTTTATTTTCCTAGCTTTTTAAAAAACAAAGAAATTTTTGTTAGGTCATTCTGCTTCCCCTTTTTGTTGCAATTTTGTATTTATACTGTTATTTAAATTTGATAAGTTTTACTGAAGAGCAGGATATAAGTTTATAAAGAGACAAAAGTTATCATGGAACTTTCCCTTCATTTCTAAGAATTTTTCTGATTCAATCTTTACTGATTTTTTACTTCCTTTGGTCGATGATGATGATGAACATTGTCCAAAGCTTGAAATATTCCAACCTCTTGACTTGAGGTCATTTAAGCTGCTTGAACCATTTGACCATCCAGTACCACTGATTATCTTTATAAGTGTTCTTTTTATTATTATGGCATTTAAAATTAGAGAACCTTTGCTAAACATTTTAAGAATGAGTTTCATTCTCTCCTTTCCTTCCTTCTTAAGCCATTGACATCTTTTTTTCTTAAAAAGAATAATGACTAATGTGTATTTTGTTGGTAGTGGAAAACTTTATTTTTCCTTTCATGAAGGGAAACTACAGTGTGCCTATCTAAGATTCCTTTCATCTGAATTCACAGAGCTGTCGCTGCTTCAATATTTGAATCCTTCAGTATGATGCAAAACAAAACCAAGGAGATGGTGACTCGTGGGACTGGAGCAGTTTAGCAAAAAGTGCTCCGAGTCCCATAGCTTGTGCTACGAGCCATGCTTGGCACACTAATTTTACAGCTCCATCTGCCCCTCTGCTACACAGATCACCTTCTTGGGATTCTGGGGAAATTGTGCGGAAAAGTACAGACATAAAAGCAGAATTGGTTCCCCTGATATGCCAAGGTTGGTAAGATGGAGGAAGCATGCACATCTTATTTCATTATTCCTTCATTAGTCTTGTGGTTTTCCTTTCAGAAAGCAGTGTTAGTATACAGACAAATGTTAGTATACAGCCCCTGCAATAGATGTTCACAATTTTAGAGACTGGTTGAATTTTCCTTTATTCACCTAGGGTTCTCTAATTGGGAGTCTAAGGAAACCAAACAGTCACTATGAGGAATATATATTCCTCACTTAGATTTATCTCTCTGAAGTCTCATGTGGCTAATGCTTATTATAAAAAGTAGGGAAAGGAAGGCAGAGAATTTTCAGAGGTGAATCTGGTAGCAGGCACTTCAAATCGCTTGCTTCGTAGAAAGCGAAAATTTATTTCACTGGATTGAACCTCTAAATCTTTCATGCAATCAAAATGAACATGTGTAGTGTTGAGCAGCACTGAGCACATTAGCCACATCCTTGTTCACGTAGAAGGAAGCTACAGACTGCATGAGGCTGAAGGGAGATCCAGTTTGATGCACTTGGAGTTTCTGATGACGGGGAATCTTCTGCCTTAGCAAAGCTCCTGAACAATGCACGGTGGTCACATGTGGAGCTGATTTGTGCAGGGAGATTGGGGGCAAGGCCTTCACAAGCACCTTTGCACCTTTCCCCATTTTAAGCCCCCAGGTCTAACATTTGTATTCATAGAGTTGTACTTATGAGAATTATTTCCCAGGAAAGAATTGCAGGAATTGTCTGCTTTCTGGTGACATTTCGTGTTGCCCATATTTATATATGGGAAGACTTAAAGCAATTTGTTCCTGAGTTGTGGAAGGTTCACTGTGATAAAGTCTACTATTCCTGATAAGATACTAAGTCTGATGCAGAATTTTACATGAAGTCCAGTCCATGCTTCATTGGGTGGAAAGTTGTCAAATTTAGCAATTTCAGCATTTTATCAGGTAAGCTTTTTCCATGATCTTGTCAATGCTCTTCAGTCCCTCACTCCTGCTTCCAGCACTTTAGGGGAAGGGCTGTAGCTCAGTGATTGGGATCTGCTTTGCATGCATGACATTCAAGGTCCAATCTTCGACATCTCCAGAGAGAACTGGAAGAGACCCCTGTCTGGAGAATCACTGCCAGTCAGTGTAGACAGTACTGAGATAGATGGGCCAAGGTTCTGCACTCAGTATGTGCCTATGTTCTTCCATTCCTCTGTCTCTCACATGCCCATGCTCTCCTGCTTGCATCAAGCCACAGCTGGATATAGTTCCTTTCCTACAAACACTTTTTCATTTGAAAGCTATACGTCAAAATCCAGCTGTGACTGCACTGAGAAATGAGTGACTTTCCATCATGTGCCACTTTTAGTAGACACTTAATCAGAAACCAGGTGACATTTCATTAAAATTAAACCTCCGTGTGTTTCCTTAGCGTTCAAGATCTAGACAAACCTTCGACATCTTTCTTTTGCTATTTTTGTTTTTGCCCTTGAAACCCTAAACTCAATTTTGGAGGAATCCATTGGCTACAGAGTTTATGGCTTCCTTGCTTTATAACTCCCATTTCATATTCTTTTGAGCTATGCCAGCATTCAGTAGAGTTTAGGGGTATCATGACATGGTTGCTCACATGGAGATAAATTCAAAGTAGTGCCATGGTAATTCTTCCATCAGTGCAAGTCTTTTAGCTTGCCTCATGGACGGATCTTCACTCTCCTCCCCTGTGTGCTATACTGAGGGTTCTCCTGACCCCCCCATCCCCTGAGCCAATTTCAGGGTGTATTTTTAATGGTTGTGAGCCACTCTAAGACCTTGGGATGAAGGGTAGGTAAGTAATCATCATCATCTGTTTGTCAGAATTTGCTGGGCCTAGAGATCGCTGTATGTACAAATGAGCTTAATTTAGTTCAGTTCTGTTTTGAGGGAGGAGTGGATGAGAGAAAAACATGATTTGTGAATGTTGACTTTAAGCTCAAAAATATTTTTTCCCATATGTACATTGACTGTATGGTGGGATCTAGTGTCTTCATTTCATTATACTGAATTCTTTTATTCTTTGTGTAGAGAACTTACAATGGTAGCAGTTCATGAGATGGGATGTTTTCAAGGACCTGTTCATCCATAAATTAACCTGTCTGGCCCATGTGATGCGGAGTAGGTTTTTTATTCCCATTTTTGCCCCCTTTTTGAGCAAGTCAAGTCATAATCACAATCTCTGTACTCTTGAACTTCTCTTTATCTCCAGTTCAGCAACATCATTTTGAAAATAATTTCTTCATCTTTATTGATCAGTGTTATGAGGTCTTTATTTAGAACAGGATGGTATTATTATTTAGTATTTCATAGTGATCAGGTGTACAAGTTTACAAAATGTGAACTTGACAGATATAAGCAACCATGCAGCTTGTGTCAAAGCATCACTCATATAGAAAGCTGCATGTACTGTATAGTTGGGCTTCGGACATGACTTCTCATGTACCAACCAATAACCACTTCACAATTACCCACCTTCCATGAACACAGAGATTAATTCAAAAAGCAATTTATTCCACACAAAAGGTTATGTTAAATGTATGCTTCATTTTAGAGGTATCTGCACTTATAGGTGTTTTAAACTGTGCCTGTGACAACATTTGATGTGAGCTTGGAAATGTCTTCTCAGGCAAAACGTTCAAGGAATTTTGATCGAAGTAAAAAAATGGGTAACATTGCTCAGAGGGGTTCCCTGCACTCCCAAACTACATGTGACAGCAACATTACCACTTCTGAAATTTAAAGAGCCAATGGACTGGGGGTGGGAGGTACTGAGCTTCCTGCCTGTGAATCTTACCCTTGCAGTCAGTCCCTTCTCTCATTTTGTCCTGCCCCCAGCAGGGTTCTGATCTTGGAAGCTAACCTAGCTGGGGGAGGGATTAAAGGCATGTGTGGTGTGGGCAAGGCAGTATTCAGTATTCCCTGTCCACATATCAAATTGTCCCTTTAATTGCATCTCTCACTCAATCTACATGTGAATGAATAAAGACACATGTTCAGTTCAGTTTAGTTTATTACGGCCATAGGCCCATTTCAAAACAATAGAATGCTTCATACATCATACTTCGTACATCTACCATCAAGACAGAATAACTAAATTGGACAACAGTAAAATGTGATTGATTTAGTTAAAACATACTCTAAACAAATCTTGATCGGTCTAAAATCATAGCTTAAAATTCCGTCATATAAAATTACTATTATACATCACAGACTGATCCCTTTAACAATGTGTGTGTTTGGATGAACTATCAAAATCAAGCAGTGTAGACACATGTTTAGATTCACAGACCTGCTTCTGTCTCCTGTTTGTCACAAAAGACTGGGTTGCATGTTGACACTAAAAGACTGAACTGTGAGCTTGCAAGTCTCTGTTTCAGAAATTGCATTAGCTTTGAATTCACAAGGTGGCCTTAGCCAAACCACTGTTCCTTATCTTGAGCTTCCATCTTTGCTATATGGGCCTGATCGTACTAACCTACCTTACTGGCTCATTGCAATGAATCCTGAGATAATTTATGCGAAGTAATTTGAGCTACTATATCTATACCTACACCTACACCTATACCTATCTCCTCCTCTGTTGTGTTACCCATGTAGAATTTTAGATTGTAAACTTCTCAGGACAGGGGCTTGTCCTCTGTTATTATTATTATTTGTGGAGTTTCATGGTGTTGCCATTGACAATGGAAGTGCTACTTAATTCTAGCATCTAAAAGGGACACTGTAAGTGGCTGAATAAAATGGCAAGTGTGATTTGCACACCAATCAAATGAAATATCAATTTGAATGAGCCTTTTCAAACATTTGATCACAATCAGGCAGCATTTACAGTGGAAGGGGATGGCAGTCATTTGCCATTTGACAGGCAGAATATATTCCTTTCTCTTCCTTTTCTGCTTCGCTTGCCCTGAGGAATCAGAACATGACATTAGGTACAATTCTGTGAGCAACTCATCTGAAAGGAAGACTTGAGTGGATAAGGGAAGTCATCTGAAAGCTTTTATAGGGGTGCCATATTGCATTGTCTGCAGTGGCTCAGAGTGACTTCTTCAGTCTAAAGTGTTTGCACTTTCAGTATTTCAAAAGTGTAAATTGTCCCATGTTATATATGGGGATTTCAATATATACTGTGAACGAGAGAGCATTTTAAATGTCCATAGAGCTCTCTCAGGTTTGTGCAGTTGTTTGGTGATAAGGACTGACCTTGTCTAAAAAGCAATACATAGCAGGCTGGAGTCATTTTTTATTTCTTCAATATTACCTTTTGGTCAATGAGTAGGTGTGCGTTTATGGTGAATTGAAAATATAAAACAGGCTTCCGCAACACAGTCACTGCTATATATGCACACAGTCATTGGCCCAGGTTCCACGGTTCATCTGCAAGTTAGTGTATAGGAATAAAATCTGAGATTTAGCTAATCTTTGTTTTGTTTGAAAAAGAAACACATGGATTGTGCCTGAGGCTTTGCTAGGAACATGCCAGATTGTATCCTCCTTTTAACACTTGGTAAGGAGCAATCCTATGGTCCCTGGTAAACTGTTGGATCTTCTTCTAGTGGAGACAAGGATCCGATGTCTGACAGAGAAGAAAAATGAAAATCAGATTCCCCCCACTCCTTGCTGCTGCATAAACCTTTGACATTCTGGCACAAGCAGGGCCAAGATATTATTTTGGGGTGTATCAGGACAGTTCAGTGGCATGCCACAGGAAAACCATTTGGGTTGCTCAACATACCCCCAAACGAGGGGAAATTTTTAACCAGCTCTGACTGAATGCAAGTCCCTTTCAAACCTTTATGTGAAGATCAATAGTAGAGGAGCAAGGCTGGCATTGTGAGGGAGGGATTTGTTTTTGTTCTTCAGGCAAAACAATGTTCTTCATATTTTTTTCTGAATTTCGTGATGCAGTTCTCCAACCCAACATTGAATTCCTTGCAAATGTGTGTACTGTATATTTGGCAAAATCACATAAATACGTACACACAGTCCAGCATACCGAACAAACTGCATTTCCTGGAAATCGTTCATTTCAAATAATGAGTCTACAATTTCCATTATTTTCTATGGAAATATCTCTAATCCCGGATTTGTCTCTTTCCTCCCTCCCTCCATGGTTTCTTCCTGAAATGGCTGCAGTCAATCAGCAAAAGAGTGGAAAAGGGGAGGGGGACTTATCTCAGACCCTCCAAGTGTCCCTATTTTCCAGGGATGCCCCTGAAGTCAGCCCTGTTTCTGATTTGATCCCTGAATGTCCTGCTTTTCCTTAGGACATCGCTATTTTCATAGGAGAAATGTTGGAGGGTATGGAGTTATCTGACCCCTGAGCCTTCTGAAGGCAATCCTGTATAGGGAAGTTTTTTAATGTTTAATTGTGTTTTTATATATGTTGGTAGCTGTCCAGAGTGGCTGGGGCAACCCAGTAAGATGTGTGGGTTATAAAGAGTAGAATAATCATTATGGAATGGGACATCCCTATTTTCATTGGAGAAATGTTGGAAGGTATGTTATCTCCTCTCTGATTTGTCTGATTTTTCTTGCTTTCGGATTTGTCCGATCTTGCTTCCACCCGCTCTCTGCCCGGAAATAGCTGCCACTGACCCGCAAAGCACAAGGAAGTAAGGAAGTTGGATGTTCGGCTGAGTGAATCTGTGGTGAGCACAGTGAAGTTTGGGCACTATTCTTTAAGTGTGAATAAGTCAATTTTCAGAGAGCAAGCATGTGGATAGCGGGACCTGCTTGGCCATGTTACTGGGGAGTGCCTGGCACTGCCCTGTTATTTTTAGAAACCCGAATATATTGTGATTTTTTTAATGGATAGTGTTGTCTGTCTGTCTGTATTTATTTATTCATGTGCAATGGGCATTTATTTCACTTACATGTGCTTAGGTTTAATTATAGTGAGGTATGAAGGGATTAAAGGTACGCGGGCTTGCAAATTAGAAGGTCACGGTTTGAATCCCCATGATGGGGTGAGCTCCCGTTATTTGGTCCCAGCTCCTGCTCACCTAGCAGTTCGAAAGCAGGTCAAAGTGCAAGTAGATAAATAGGTGGCGGGAAGGTAAACGGCATTTCTGTGCGCTGCTCTGGTTCACCAGAAGTGGCTTAGTCATGCTGGCCACATGACCCGAAAGCTGTCTGTGGACAAACGCTGGCTCCCTCGACCTATAGAGTGAGATGAGCACGCAACCCCAGAGTCTTCCACAACTGGACCTGATGGTCAGGGGTACCTTTACCTTTATGAAGGGATTATATTGACATCTTCACAGAACAGATTGGTTTTGAGAAGAGAACTGAAGCTCTTTCTTCCTATAGCTGAGGGGGTAAGAAATAATACTGCCCTTGCTAGTGGATACATACTGCTCTTCCAGACCGACTTCCAAGTAACAGATTCATGGGAAGAATAAGAAGTCCTTGTGAGTTCTGCAAAGAATATTGCCGATTTGCTTAATCAGTGTTTTCATATGGGAGGACAAATTTCAGTGGCTAATTTTCCATCAAGGAGAAAGCTATAATTTTTGTTGAATAGAACCATTTTTTATCTGCCACATGGTAATCCTGTTGAAATAATAGTCTAAATTCTGAAAAACTAAATACTAATGGATGAAAGGATTGTCCTTTGAGTCTACAGAAGACACAGAAATGGTGTAACTGAGCTGTAGAGGTTTGGCTTTTTTCTCTTTGAGGAAGCAAACAAATGGCCTCTTCACCTTTTATTATTTCTCTGCCACAAACTATTTTTCTTTATCATTTTTAGGCTCTTGCATCAATGTGTCAGCCTGTGATATTTCAACAGTCCTAGTAGTGCAGTAAAGTATACACAATCTTCCCTGTAGTGAATCAAAGCTGTACTAATGGAACTGCTTTCTTGTAGAAAAACAGGGTGCGCTCCCCCTCAGAACTGGACTACATCTTTATAATCTCAAATATAACCTTTGCTCGGGCCTGATGCTACTGGACACCAATACCTGAAGGTCAGTTGCTTGTTGCCTTTTTAAGGATAAAACCAAGACTGTCTGAACAAAACATCATCATCATCGGTCTGGTATAGCAACATTTCAGCATGGTTTACATATACCTCTGGTTTACATATACATGAACTCAATATATGCATCATAATTTGGCCTTGCAATGAAGTTTGCACTGAAGGGAGCAATTTCTGCAAAACCTGGATATTTTTGAGGCTCATTTGAGGGGAGTGGCTCTTAGCTTTAAAGCCATGTAGTTCCCATGCAAGACCAAAACAGGCACGTGCCCAGCTGAAGTCCCATGGTGCCATTTGGAATGGACAGAAAACCTCACCCATCTTGCAAATAAATGTCCTTTGGTTTGTATTAAAGCCTAACTTGAACTTTTGCTTTCTTCCCATTTCATTTCAGGGTCTCAACATTGGTCCTCATAATTTGGAGTGGGGAGTATAATATATGCCTGTGCTGGTTTCTTTACTTATGTATTTGCGCTGCTTTTCAATAACAACATCATTTTAGCTATTGTCAGGCTTCGGGGAATTGGCTTCCTCCCCCCGTGGCAGCAGATAAGTAGATGAAACGAAAGGAACTTTTTAACAGTTAGAATCTTTGATAACCACAGTGAGAGAACAAAGAACATGCCTCCTAGAAATGGTGGGGCTCCCAATTAAGGGTCCCTCCCCCCGTCCCTATTAATCTACATCACTCCTACGTCTTGCAATTTGAGCTTGTATCCTCTGTGCTTTCTGTTTTAATGCTCTCTGAGCTCTCCTTGTCCTTGGGGATTGGACGGGGATGCTGTCCAGAGATTGTGACTCTGTTAACTCTCTCTCTTCTAGTGTTTCTTCTGCTAGCTGTTCCCTATCCAGTATTTCCCAGCTTGCCTTCTGAACTATGCCCCTCTGCAAACCACTGTTCCAAATCTATGCTGTCCTCCTGCTCCTGGGAAGATTTAGGATCAAGATCAGGAGGAGGGGGTGGCTCCCACCATTCTTCCTTGGCGTAGCCCTTCTCAGCACGGTCCCTGACAGCTATTTAGACTTCCTTCAAATACCCTCATGTTCCTTCTGTTGTTACTACTACTACTACTACTAATTTCTAAATTTTGCTTTAGCTGAAATCCAGTGACCACTGCGAGTAGTGTTGCAAGTCCTTCTGAAACTCTTTTAAAACCCCATGAACATCTTTGGTTGTTTGTCCCGAGAAGAAGGCTTAAGATGCTCATCTGAACTGATCAAAAGGTTTGGGCTCAACACATATTAGTTGTTGCTGTTGTTTTCAACACGGGGGGAATTTATTTCTGATTTCACCCTTCAGCGCCATCACAAGTTTTCATACACACACACCACCCATTTTTGGTTTTTTGGCTTGTTCTTCTGAGAGGAAGAACGTGTTTCTGAGGGCCATCAAAGATTAGGACAATCGAATCCGAGATTTCTGAAAGACAAGTTTTAAAATAAAACTCTCAAGAGGCCTCAGTACACAGTTCTTCATATTCAGCCTGTATGGCTCCAATCCAGAGCCCACTAAACTTGGAGTAAGTCTTCTTAAATTCAGTGGGGCTTACTTCTGAGTTGATGTGTATAGGATTGCATTGCTTGATCCTGTTCATTTGTGGTCTCTGCTCCTCTATGGATCTGCCCTCCACATGTTGCTTCAGTAACATATGAGGCTCGTGCTTTCTTGTATTACTTCCGTATAAGTATTAATCATGCACAAATTACCAGTGCCACCTGTCAGTTTTCACAAATGTGACAGAAGCATCCAAGCCACAAAATACAATTAACTGAAAGTAACATTGAAAGTCCCCATGATGTCAATGCTTTGGTGGGGGTGCCAAAGTTCAGCAACACCTCCTTCTCACAACAAGCTGAAGTTATTTGTGATTAAGCCTCGCTGAAAACAATTAGGCTTAATTGAAAACAATTAGACTTAAACTTGTTCTACTAGTCTATGTAGCACAAATCAGTGCATGTTTACTCAGATGTAAGTCTCACAGTATTCAGTGGGGATTACCGTAAGTCTAAGCAGGGATGTCAGAGAATTCTGACAAAAACAGAAACGGGAACAGAAATTGTTTTGTGCATACCATGTCCAGAATGGAAGTAAATTCAGCAATAGGGGTTGAAATTCGTTGTTGATGTTGTCTTTAGTCTGCAAATGATGCATAATGACCCTCCCCCCTTCAATCTGCACTGTGTTTCCTTTGCATGTAAATCAGGCTTCCTCAACCTCAGCCCTCCAGATGTTTTTGGCCTACAACTCCCATGATCCCTAGCTAGCAGGAACAGTGGTCAGGGATGCTGGGAATTGTAGTCTCAAAACATCTAGAGGGCCGAGGTTGAGGAAGCCTGATGTATATGAACGGGGTAGAATAATATAATAATGTAATTTGCCTAATATATGTAATTAGGCAAGTTGCATAATTTCACCACAATGGAATGCCAGTTGAATAATGTAGGTTTTGGTGGAAGATGAACCACAGTGTTATGGAAACAGCACTGCATGCAACAAAATTGGTGCAAGGGAAGATGATTCCTTCTTACATCCCTACTTCTATGTAAGGGAGCATAGGATTTCAGTCCTGTTCACAATGGTCTTTAGCTCAGTTTGAGCCTCTGTGTTCAAAGACTTGTGTCTGGCAGCAGTCAGCATTCTGAGCTTCCAAAATAAACATCAGGCACCATGGATATTTTTTTGGTGGGCCTTGAGTTGGCTGACTCTGCTTCAAAAGGAGACATTGAAGGGACAAGTCAGCAATAATAAAAAAACACAAAGCAGAATTGGCAGCTTTCTCCCAATGATGAAATGAGATGGAAAAATTCATTTCACAATATAAAGGGCCAGTATTGATGTGAAGCCAGACTCCATGGGTTCTCATGTCTAAATGAGCTTACTAAATTCCATTAGATCTGCCCAGAATTTTCATCTAGGTGAACAAAACAAAAGAGAAAAGTGAAGCTAGGAGCAGAGAGAAAAAGAAATGAGATATGGATTTTAATCACCCGTGAAAAAGCTGCACCCTTGGAAAAAAAAGTTCTATCATCTTTCAATAGTATTTTTTTTTAATGCTACAAAATGGGGGAGGGGAGGGAAATCTTCGGGTGAGAAGCATTTGGATATTTGAGCCCAACATCAATTTGCTTGTGACACTTTTTGGGTTCAACTTACTGAAATATGCCAAAATTTACCTAGCAAAATGCAGAAAGGAAAATGGCTGCTTAGTCTTCCTGTGGTAGAGTCCAGAGATGGAGATGGGAAGATGCGAGGGAACTTCAAAGGAAGAGAAGGAACATGTCTGAATATGAGCACAGGAAGCTGTTTTATACAGAGTCAGACCATCACTACATCTAGTTTCAATGACTGGCAGTAGGTCTCCATGGTTTCAGATTGAATCTGGAACCTTCTGCAGGCAAAGCAAGAACTCCACCTGTGAGCTACAGCCCTTCCCTCTATGTGGTTTTGCTGCCAGCTACCTCCTCTGAGTTCACTCTGAAGTTAAGTAAAGTATTTGTGCTGAAGATATCGAGCTACAGGTTTTTTCCCCCACTAGCTTTTTCTCAGGCACTAAAAGTCACTCTACAAAGAAAATGTATGTTAATTATAGCATGCAGTAGACCAGAACAGCACTAAATGTACAGTACAGCTGAGTGTATGTTTAGGATATGAATTATGTATGTTCCAGATAGAACAATCAAATCTTTCTTTACGGATATAATGTGCGGTTGTCTTATCTTGTACTTTCTTTGTCTCTCTCTTTCCCCCTCCACTCCATCTTTAAAGGCCAAGAAAACAATTTGTATAAGGGAACAGAAATAGCTACAATTTATTAAATAAATAAACGACAAAAGCCCAGTTTTTGAAGGCTGAACATGTTTTTCAATAGCCTAGTTTTTTTGTTTTGTTTTATATAAAGGTAGAAAAGAAATTGTTGTGCAATATTTAGATTTTGAAAATGAGATGAAGGACTGTGCAATGATTTCCTCTGAAGAACACTGAGTGACAGCCAACTAAGGCCTCATCTGTACTATACCTTTAAAGCAGTATCCTTAAACAGATGTGGCTCCCCCCATAGAATCCTGGGAACTGTAGTTTGCTAAGTGTGCCTGAGAGCTGCTAGCAAACCCCTATCCCCCTCACAGAGCTACAATTTTCAGAGAGGTTTAACCAGCAACCCAGGGAGCACTCTGCAGGATGAGGTCTTAGGAGACCTACTGGAGTCAATGGGCTTAAGTAATTTAAGTAACTTAAATGATTTCAGCAGCTGTACTGCAAGTATAAGTAAAATTGGGATTTCCAGTTTTACTTGGGGATGTAAAAGCTAATCACACCAAGAGAAGCAAATTCTCATTCTTCACTGCACTTTGCAAAGGGCAAAAGGACTTTGAAGTAGCCACCTCCCTTTTCCTCATCAAGCAACCATCTGATGAGTGAGTTTTAATTGCTGCATACTCCTGTTCCTTGATAGCAATAGAGTGGGCAGCCAATGCAAGATTAGACCATGTCCCCCACCTGTCAGATGATGTCATTAGTGAATGGCTTCACAGGCCAATATAGACCCACTGATGGGCCAACATTGGCTCAAGTGGTAGAAGTTCCCCACCCCTGCTGTAGAACAAAATTATTTCTTCAAATAAAAATACTCGGGTGTTGTGATATGAAAAGGATCGGGCCATATTCTTTGAAGCATGTTAAAAGGCCCCATGCATAAGTGGCATGTATGGGAGGATACAGAGATAACCTGTTGGGCAGTGATCAGATAAGATTCGTGCCAGGGAGCTGACAAGGAGAACAGGTCATTTGCAAATCACTGGAAGACAGTGAAACACCAGCTAACTTACAACTCGTTTATTTATTGAGGAAGCAGAACAGAGAACACACAGAGACTCCTGTCTAGATGAAACAGTTGCTCAGACTGGCTTGTACCTTCCACTTCACCCCTTTCCCTCTGTATCAGGCCCCCAACCTCTGTCTACGGCAAGCCCCAAGGGACCCTCTCTGTTTCTGCTTGCAGTAACATGCAATAGGGGGTGGGGGCTTGCAGGCTGTCAGCAGAGAAGCTGTTATCATGGCTCTGTGGTGGAGCTGCCAAGTCTGATTCCTGTCTTTGCCTTGTGCTGGGGCACCAGTCTTTTCCCTCCTCTTCATCATCCTTCAAGCTCCCAGCCTCCAGTATGTCCCAGCTCTCCTCCTCCTCTGGGGTGTGGCCGCTTCCCCACCACCAGGATCCAGGATCCAAATATTTTCCCTCTGTTCTTTCCCTTGGGGGGATCTTGGTCAGATGGCTTCCATCACTCCTCCCCATCCAGCCAGTCCCTGACAATTAGATGCGCTGTAACATGCCATGCCATTCCTTTCAGCATGTGGCCTGTGTGATCATCCCAACTGTGTTTGCAAAAGTTCAGCTGTGCTAGGAATGGCTAAATTTAGACCACCCAAATTCATGTGTTTGAAAGCACCTCAGAAATGGCAGATTTGGATGCAGTGTTATCTACCCCCAAGAAAGCAAGAAACTCACTTCATTATCACCATTGCAGTGAATCGTTAAAGAAAATGCTATCACTTTGACACATATTTGCAAAACATTATTAAAACTTTAATGTTATCAAAATTCAAATCTGGAAGTGTGACTGCACCTGAATTGTGTTCCTTTGTTATGCAAAGCAACAACAACTCCTTTGAGAGCAAATTAAGGGAGTGCGTTTCTACATATCAGCTCCTTTCCCTTAATTTATGGTAAATTATTCTCTCACTAGCTCTGCATTACGAGCTAATGACTTCATGGCCGTAACAAAACACTGTTTCACTCCTTCACATGATCTGCAGCTAATTGCTCCCTGCAGTTCCGAGACCAAAAACGTTGGATTGGACGAGCAAATACTCTAGCTCTGTCCATCCTCGTGTTGACACGGGCACAGTGATGTTTGCTACCACATTGTATCACCTACTCTACTGATAAGAATGAAATGAAAACTATCAGTATCTAGATCCTTTAAAAAAAAACCCAACAACTGAAAAACCAATTGTGGCGATCACACAGGGTCCCCGGACGTTTCACCATCGATTGATCCCTGTGCCACCACGCTCCCTTCTCCCGCTGCCACCAACCAGGACCTACCTGGTAAATCTATTGAGTCCAGTCAGTTTTAAATTGTAACCTCAAAGTTATGTTTATTTAGTACAGAATAAAAACGCATGTGGTTTCATAACATTTACAAGATTACTTATTTATCTTATTTGTTCCTCAACTAACTGAACTAATACCTCTTTCCTCACTGACCAACTGACTCTCAACTGCCAACCAACCACCCACTTCAAACCTCCTCCCTCAGAACCTCCACCCAACAACCAACCTCAACAACCCACCAACCTCCCCAGAGTGGGTTTTTATAGTCCCCCTGATTCCACCTTACCCCTCCCTCTGGGTTCCGATTGGGTAATCTATTTAACTGTTTCCCTTCCAGCACTCCCATTTTCTAGCTTCACCTACCTGTACCGTCACACCAATCCCATTCCTATATGTGCTACACAGAAACACTGTTAATCAGTACACTTGTTCCTATCCCACACCTTCCTCCCGCTGCTTCTGTTTGTTATCTATGGACAAGTGAGTATATAACAACGTCCTAGGAAGTTAGCGTCTTGTGGGAATGGTGCAGCACAGCATTGACACTCATGCTTCTAGCTGTGCATTGTGGAAACCAACTGCTGGTTGTGGTTTGCATGAGACTCTTGTGATTTTGAGTTAATGGTCGTGTTCTGCAATATTAGCATTACACCAGTGTAAGGCTGTTTTGTCCATAGCTTGCACCCACTACACTTGATAGGACTGTGCTTATGACTCTACTGTCTTGACCTTTTCTTCCAAAACTCTGAGTCTAATTAATGGCTAAAAATGTTCATCTTTCACGTTCAAGATTTCATCGTGATATTTAAATTTCCTTAGAAACTTGTGCCTGAAAACTCAAATTTCAGAACTTCAGTTTTGTAGCCATTAATTATTACGTTGTCATATTCTGAGTCAGACTATGTATCTTCAGCAAAAGTCCTTCCTGTTCCTGATACATGAGAGATCTTTTTAACTCAAGCTGCTAAGGAATGAATCTAGAATTGTCTACATGAAATTCATGTACTTTACCACTGAACTATGCTTGCTTTCTGTATGGATTTCATGGCACAACCCAGGATCTGTATGATTCGTAATCATTTGTAATCACTCTCTATTGTATCTGATTATTACAAATTTTATGAAATGATATCCAGTAGCATGTGTATCAGAACTGTAAGATCACAGCATTTTTGAGTAAAGAGATTATAGTGGTTGCACAATAGGAAATGAGTAATTTTCCCATGCTCCCTTTCTTTTCATTCACTACCCTTTGCCACAGGCATCGGCCTCACAACACGCTACTGAAATCAAAGTCCTTTTCTCACACAATTTGACTGATGGGTTTTTGCAAACCATAAATTGCTGCTTTGTCACCCAGCTGACTGACAGCCACCCCTATACTGAGATACAGTATCCCGTTTTTAAAAACTGACAGTATATTATTCTCTGGTGTCAGCAACTCCCGATTGATTTTGGTTGTAAATTAAATGCCCTGATGATAGCAATATGGTGATTTATCACTGGAGTCAGAGGAGGCTTTTGTAATCCAAAACATGCACACACAAAAGTCCCCACCATTCCTGAGGGTCACATACAGAGTGTGACTGTTCCATAATTTTCAGGGAAGCCAAAGGACAAGGTTTGCCCAACAGAGAGTTTCAAGGAAATGAAGTTTTGAAAGCAGAAACCATCAATAATGTGGAGAAAAGGCAAACCCCTGTTGCTAACTGCACTTCATATATTGGATGTAGTATGTGCACCTTGAATAGCCCCTCTAAAACAGAGACAACAGAAGCAGGTGTTATGTTTCATTTGTTTCGTTTCAGAAATGTCAGATAACTAACACAGCACAAGGCTAAGAACCTCATATCCTCTGTTCTGGAAGGTCTTGTCTCTAATCCTAGATATGGTTGAACGGACTGATATTTTAGTCATGTGGCAGAATACATACCACTTTCCCACATGCCTTCCAGTGCTGTTAAGCTCACTCATAGAAAGAAACTGTTCCTTTTTTTAATGCTCAAGTGCCATTAAAAATGTAAAAAGGGGGGGGGGGTCAACATTTGTAGACCAGTTCATCATATCTAGACTCATTTCTAAGTCTAGACATATCTTTCTAGATTTGTGACAGTCACTTAAAAATGAGATATGTATTATTACTTGGGTTCTTTTCCAGCTTGAATTTTGATTGTACAGGAGGAAAAACAACAACATTTTCTTCCCTTCCCCCCTCTTATTGGTCTATACTCTCTGGCAGAAAAAAGGGAAACTAGGATCTTTCTTTCTTTCTTTCTTTCTTTCTTTCTTTCTTTCTTTCTTTCTTTCTTTCTTTCCCCTATACCCCCCCTGTCCCATTTTATTTATGTCTGTTCATCCTCCCTGAGCTTGGCACCTGGAACGCTGGGAAACTCCTTGACAACATCATGACAACTGTAAATGTTGCAGTTGGGTGGCCATTGGCACATCACTAGGTAAAAAGGACAAAAGAAGGCACAGGTTTGCATAAAATGTGGATATCCTAATTTATAAGTACAGAGGCACATCTAGAAATTACTGGAAATTAAATAGAACTATATCTCACCCAGTGCATCTCACCGTTGTGGGGAAGACCTGAGACCACGTGACCTGTGTGCCTGTTCACTCTGATGTCCATGTGCTAACTGTAGATGGTCAACTTAGAGGCCCCTGCACTCTCTTCACATGGGTTTTTTACTGTTGAACAAGTTATCCTTTCAAACAGAGGACTGTCATTGGACAGCCTTCCAAATAGGGGACACATGGTTACTATATTTTGCTTCCTCATTTCAGTTAGGATGGTGTAGTCAATAGCCACTGTTATCTTTTAGTATACTTTGAAAAAGCAGGGGAGATGTTGGGTTCCAAAATCACCCTCATCAGGGTAATTAATCCTTGGCATAATCACAGTCTAGTTAAATGGAACTATTGTTCAGAGTCAATTGCAAGAGCTTACCATTATTAAAGTTGGCAAATGTAAACAGCAGTAATCTGTTTCCTCCCTTGTTGCATTTCTTTTCAGGTATGGGTGGATTTATCTATTAATAAAGCAGTCTGAAATCGAATCTTGTTTCTTTTCTTAATCAGGTTCTAGTATTAAGTACAGCTGAACCAACATGTTTCTGTTTAGTTTTTACAATCAAGTTACAATAATGTAAATGAGCCGATATAACATTGGAATTAAATTCCAAACAGCAAATGATCAAGCTATCCTTTGCAGACTAGCAGAAGCTATCCAGCAGGAAGTTGATTTTGTTTGAGAATCTATGTTAATATATGTCTATTTCTTCTGAAGAAAAAGGCACCTGTACAATACCATAACGTGTGGCACAAATTAACATGGCTAGGAAGATCACCAGTTGAATGGGCAGAGGCAAGTAAATTGATTCTTATTAATATATGCTATAGGTGGCCCACACAAAATCTCACTTGAGCTGAATGACAAAGGTTCACATAGTTAAAGCTATGGTTTTCTCAGTAGTAATGTATGAAAGTGAGAGCTGGACCATGAAGAAGGCTGATCGCCGAAGAATTGATGCTTTTGAATTATGGTGCTGGAGGAGACTCTTGAGAGTCCCATGGACTGCAAGAAGATCAAACCTATCCATTCTTAAGGAAATCAGCCCTGAGTGCTCACTGGAAGGACAGATCCTGAAGCTGAGGCTCCAATACTTTGGCCACCTCATGAGAAGAGAAGACTCCCTGGAAAAGACCCTGATGTTGGGAAAGATGGAGGGCACAAGGAGAAGGGGACGACAGAGGACAAGATGGTTGGACAGTGTTCTCGAAGCTACCAACATGAGTCTGACCAAACTGCGGGAGGCAGTGGAAGACAGGAGTGCCTGGCATGCTCTGGTCCATGGGGTCACGAAGAGTCGGATACGATTAAACGACTAAACAACAACAACAAAATGTATGGGGTGACTATGCAGGCAGAGTGGTCTGGCAAAATTATGCAAATGGCTGTTGCAATTAAAATACTGATGTTCCCTTGGATGTACCAATGAAGGTCCATTTGCTCACAAACTCAGAAATTTAAAAAGCAATATTATATCCCTTTAAATGTGCGCTGCATCAAGTGTTATGACACTGCACCCACCCCACCCAGTAGACCTGTGAAACCAAACTTTGGGATAAGGTTATATTTATTTTAACAAAATATAACAGAGTGGATGAGCTGCAAATTAACCAAATTAACTTAATTCAAAAAAGTATGGGCAGAAACTGAGTAATGCACAAAATCTTTGTGTGCTCTCTCTCACACATGTGTGTTAAACATATAGGCAAATATCTGCTGGTCAGTGAACTGGCATCCTCTTTTTCCTCCATCAAATCATACCTTATGCAGGATTTATTAGTCAGAAATAGCGCAAGACAATCAAATTATGTCCAGGATGCTCTAGCTGTCAGAAAACCAACCAGCTGCGATTGATTAATAGCAGAATCCATCTAATAGTGACGGGAAAACACCCTTCCCCCAACCACCCTTGTTTAATATGTTTCTGTCAGCAAAATCTGCTCAGCTGACAATCTTTATAGAACAGCCATCTGTTTCCAAGGATTAAAAATACTTTATCAAAATATTTATGACACGTTTCTCCTGAAAGATGGTATCTTCTCCTTTTGCGATAGATTAATGTCTGAGGGGGTAACTGCAAAAGCTAAGCATACACAAGGAAAATAAAATTTGAGATTTATCTAATTCACCAGCAAGTGACATAGCCTGTAGCCCATGTCCATTTATAACTGTCATTTGGGATATTAAACTAGCATCAACACAAGCAGAGCTGCTGTCATTTTAATAACAGATATAAAGATCACGTTGAATAAAAAAAAAGTCGAATTTAAAATGGTTAATTTGAGATTAGAGCTTCCTCGTCCCCAGTTCCTTTGCTCTTACAAAAACATCGTAGGCCTTTCTTAGGTACAAGAAATGTTCACAGTGTATACAGAAGAATTAGAGGGCACCTTATCTTTGACATTCATCTTGGTGAAGCTTCAAAACCCAGAACAACCTCAGCTGTTCATAGGAAGCATTTGTAGGAAAAGAAAGCGCCCTGTGATTATCTAGCACGATCTAATCAATTGTATGTTATGCCATTATTTTAGAAGCAATCATGAAATTGTCAGTCCAGCCTGCATATCATTGTACTGAGATACCGGTAATACCCAAGCCTTCCTATTTTTCCTTCTTATCCAATGTAGGAAAAGAAAGCACCTTGTGATTACCTAACATGATCTAATCAGTTGTATGTTTTTGACCAAATAGGTTCTAATCAATTGATGTCAAGGTAAGTTTTCCTTAAAATGAACATCAACGTTCAGTTTCTGGAGATGCATCACCAGTATGATTCATGGCGCATACATTGCAACTAGATGGAGTGCAAAATATAGTAGGCTCCTTCTCATGGTAAGGAAGCCATTTTCATGGACACTATCATGGGAAGTGCTGTTACGGTAGATTCCTGGATCTTGACTGAGGCTTTAATTGGAACCCTACTTACCTGGGAGAAAGCTCCACTGACTTATTTCTGAATAAACATGTTTTAGGATTACACTGTAACCCATTGTTTCGTTGTGGTGGCTCTTGATACATTTGGTCAAACAATTATTCTAATAAACATTTTAGCTTTAGTGATTCATATTCAGGAAAATCGGCAAAGTGTGATTATGAGGTTGGGTTCAGGGTTTTGATTTGTTTGTTTTGCAAATAGACTTTTCTTATTTTACCAAATAAAATAAATGGTAATATTGTTTTGGAGGAAGTTATTCTCCTTGCAAAATGCTCTGAGGTCTCTTGAGAAGGTAGCAGTTTGTTACAATCCTCAGAAAGATTTTATTATCCTGTATGACGAATCAATTAAATACAAAGATATCCCACCGGGCTAGCAAGGAGCATTAAAAAGTGCCTTAAGAGAAGCATACAATTAATTTTGGCTATTGATTGGTTGACTTCTGCCTTGGTGGGCTGACACAGGGGTATTCTTTAAGGTCGACTTTATGGCTTAATCAATACATGTTTAAAGTGTTATTCTAAGGTCAGTATATTCATTTACAATTTAGTGCTTTCACTTTTTTTAACAGTCAAAGGTTGTGTCAGAGAGATGAGGTTACAGAGATTCCCCTATGACTGTTAGCTTAATCAGAGATTCAGTGTGAAGGGATTCTATCCTGAAAGGAAAGATATATATGGAAATGGGCTAAGGATGCAGAAGCTAAGATTTCCAAAGGGGTTTAAGGGAAATTAGATATTTCTCCTTTTCATGTACCACTTTTAATATTTCAGCTGTTTAATAACAGGACATACATCTATACAGTACAGTCATACCTCTGGATACAAATGTATCATACCTCTGGATACAAATGCTGCGTGTTGCGTTCATCACGGGTTACGAACCCACTGAACCCGGAAGTACTGGAACGGGTTACTTCCGGGTTCGGCAGGGCGAGCATGTGCAGAAGCGTTAAATTGTGTTTCACGCTTGCGCAGAAGCACCGAATCTCACAGCGAGCTTGCACAGATTCGGCGCTTCAGGTTGCGTGCACTTCAGGTTGCGAACGGGCCTCCAGAATGGATCCCGTTCGCAACCAGAGGTACCACTGTACAGTGGTATCACTGGTTACAGACGCTTCAGGTTACAGACGCTTCAGGTTACAGACGCTTCTGGTCAGACCCCACCTGGAATACTGTGTCCAGTTCTGGGCACCACAGTTCAAGAAGGATATTGACAAGCTGGAACGTGTCCAGAGGAGGGCAACCAAAATGGTCAAAGGCCTGGAAACGATGCCTTATGAGGAACGGCTTAGGGAGCTGGGTATGTTTAGCCTGGAGAAGAGACGGTTAAGGGGTGATATGATAGCCATGTTCAAATATATAAAAGGATGTCATATAGAGGAGGGAGAAAGGTTGTTTTCTGCTGCTCCAGAGAAGCGGACACGGAGCAATGGATTCAAACTACAAGAAAGAAGATTCCACCTAAACATTAGGAAGAATTTCTTGACAGTAAGAGCTGTTCGACAATGGAATTTGCTGCCAAGGAGTGTGGTGGAGTCTCCTTCTTTGGAGGTCTTTAAGCAGAGGCTTGACAGCCACCTGTCAGGAATGCTTTGATGGTGTTTCCTGCTTGGCAGGGGGTTGGACTGGATGGCCCTTGTGGTCTCTTCCAACTCTATGATTCTGTGATTCTGTGATTCTGTGACTCCGCTAACCCAGAAATAGTACCTCGGGTTAAGAACTTTGCTTCAGGATGAGAACAAAGATCGCACGGCGGTGGCATGGCAGCAGCGTGAGGCCCCATTAGCTAAAGTGGTACCTCAGGTTAAGAACAGTTTCAGGTTAAGAACGGACCTCCAGAACGAATTAAGTTCTTAACCCGAGGTGCCACTGGGATTTGGGATTAAGTATTGGGGCCTAGTTCTGTACTTCATGATTAAGTATTAGGGCCTAGTTCTGTACTTCATGAACATCTTTTTCTGCATAAGAACTCGAGTCCTAACAGTGAGTCATATTCTAGATTTAAATTAGAAGACCGCCCTGCCCCCCCGCCCCGCACTCAAAAAAAGAATGAGGACCACATGACAACCCTCTTCTCAGACACTGCCAGCTTCATCTCTGAACTTTGTGCACTGAGTAGAAAGGATGGGGTATTATTTAGGCGTTGGTGCTTGGGCAAGACTTAGTTCTGGAGATGCATTTCTATTTACTTTTAATCTGGGTTATGTTCTTGTGGTTTTGTAGCCAGACACCATTTTACAAATTATCAATGGATAGTTTCATTTTATTGTATATTTGTCCATATGAAATGTTTCATTAGTTTGTTATTTATATGATTAATTACATTTTGTTACGTCTTGCAGTTATTAGTGAATCAGGTAATATGATTTGATGTTGTGAGTGGCTGGTATACAAATAAATGACGGTGATATATCTTTATCCCACCTTCCAAGAGAATGTCACAAAATGTGGCAAATGTAATAAACTAAATAATGTACAATCCCAAAACAAAACTCACCACAGTCTAAACTGGAAAACACCAAACCGTTAAAACAGTCGGTGCAGAATAGCCCAGTACAATTGTCCTGAAAGCCGACCTCCTTCTGACCTTCTACCAATGTACAAAGATCTGAGCCTGTAGTTGGTAGGATGTTGCGGCAAGGCTAGTATGTGTGACTCTGCTCCTCTTTCCATGCATACTCTGGGGAACACCTGACTAGAGTTTAAGGAAATCGGAATGAAAACCCAGAATTCAAGACAGCAAGCTAATATGCTCTATGCTGCCTTACCATCAACCAAAAATAGTTTCAATTTCTTGCCTCCCAAAAGTTCTGACAGTAGATAAGTTCCTCAGTGTGGTGATGGGGGCAGGCCCTTCTGGGCAGGTGGCTGATCCTGACTTGAGAAAAGGAACACAGCAGGGTTGCGAATTAAGATGAGAGAAATAATTTTGTTGGCTTTCAGTATATGATGTGAAGAATATTCATGACTGAGGAAAGCAGATAAAGAAATGTTTTAGTTATACAGACATAGAGGCTGGATTTATGGTCACATTTTATCTGCAATTAGGGACTAATTAGGAACTAAAGAGATTACATGAAACCATTAGAAGATTTCTATCAACTGTTGTAAAAAAAAAAAACCTGCTGAAATTTGTTTCATATATGAAACTAATTCTACTTTTGATTTAAATCTACAATATAAGCTGGTATATTGAGAATAGTTTAGCAGTGCCACATAAAAACCTTACTATTAACTCTGGCAGCAGCAATGCAAATAAATGAGTTTAATGGCCATTGAGAGTGATCATCTTCTTAGGAAAGGATATTCAACAACATGTAAACATGTTTGCCAATGACATCAAGCATGACAATGAACCTTTAGGAAACACTAGAAGCCTGTAGTCCAAGAAATGACTGGTTGATTTATATCAAACTGTGCAATCCAGCATTTCTGGACACCTTTTCACTTCCATTACCCACTTAGAGTTGCCAGTTCACAGTGCAGCAGCGGTAAAAGTAGCCATAGTTGATCTTTCTCAGGGTGTACACATGGGGGGGGGGCACCTATGACCCTTAAGATGCTGCAACCACTCCCATGAGCCCCAGCCAGCATGGTTAGTGGGCAGATATATGGGAGTTATAATTTTGCAGTATTTGCATAATGATAAACCCCAGCCTTGCTCTAAATCAGGCTTCCCCAAACTCGGCCCTCCAGATGTTTTGGGACTACAACTCCCATCACCCCTAGCTAACAGGACCAGTGGTCAGGGATGATGGGAATTGTAGTCCCAAAATATCTGGAGGGCCGAGTATGGGGCTGCCTGCTCTAAATGCAGCAACACTATGTGACATTGAATTCACACCCCTATAGTTGCCTCAACACAAAAGATCAACAAGTTTGCCCCCCCCCCCCAAAAAAGAGAAAAGTTCAACAACTTTTGTGTCCTGATTTTCACCTTTTTAAATATGGCAACCCTTAGCAGATGTAGATCATATCTGTGGTCAACAGTGCTAGGTGTAGAGATTCTGTGATGTTCACCAAGTACTATAGTCACTGCTTCACACCGGTCAACTCGAGAAAGAAAAGAAACACAACAACTGAGGAATGGACCTGGTTACAAATACAGTTTTAGTTGTAGTAACACAGGACATTATATTGGTTTATAGAATGTTGTGAGTGAGTGTGTGGGAGTGAATGGAGAGACATTATTTTATTGCTTCTAATGTTTTGTTTTTACAATTTCTGTAAAATCTGATTCTATACTTTGACAGCAACTGCACTAGAGAAGAAAAAAAACACTTTTACTCACACTTTTGACATATTACCAATCATGCTAGAAACTGCTTCAGCGCTGCCCTGCTCAAACCAAAATTAACACTTCATCGCAGGAGCCTGAACAGAGCTCATAAATTCGTGTTGAAGAATGTGAAACATCTTGCAATTCTATGGAGGCAACCATATTCTTGTACATTTCTAAGTACAGAGTTGTTTTTAATAGTTTGGGCTGGATTCAACTATCGGGTCCCATTGGTAGAGATCTATGCAAGAACTACTGATAGCACAATGGAGTCCCCCCCCCCCCATCTTCAACACAGTCCCTGTGCCCCCGAATTAGATCACGGGGTCAGGAGAACTCCCAGAACAGGGTGGGGTGTGGGAGGCAAGATCATTCTATCCGGCAAGCAGAAATATTTGCTCTGATGTAGCAATCTCCTTAGCGCTATGTACTGTTTTTATACAGGAAATTGTTTTCCAGAACTGTTTTTAATTGTTTTTTACATTTTCCTTATTTTGGGTTGCAATTCCTTTATTTTTATACTTGCATATTTTATTGTTATAACCTACCCAGGGAACTAAAGAAATGTAATAAATAAATAAATAAATAAATAAGGAAGTAACAATTCTTGCATGCTTTACAACACTTGCAAAGAAAATTGTGTTGCCGTTGATATTGCAAAACTGGGGAAAATATTTGCTCCTTTTCCTACAATTACTGCATATCACCTAACTGTTGAGGCTGCTTTAGTAAGGAGGAGGAGGGATAATTCATGTGGTACCCGAGTACTTTAAGAGCAAATGATGCCTAAACCGTGGATCAACAGCTAGCTGGGTGACTGACATATAGGCCAGCTATCAAAAATGTGTTTTAAGAATAGACACTTTCTCTGGAAATGTAGCTTATTATCCCATCTTACCTAGGGATGCCTCAACGTGACTCAGTCGCTTCCAACATTCATTTACACTTCCATGTGTTATTTTCTATTCTGCTGGAATTGGTTCATTTTGCACAAGTCTTCCTTCTGTTTTGTCCTCCCCTGATGCAGAAATATACACATTTTTATGTCTCTCATAGTACAGAAGAGGCACGCATATGTCAGCCATCAACAGATATTTACAAACCAATTAGCTTCCCTGTGTGTTCCCTTTCAAAGTTAATGAATTTCCAGAGGGGTAGCCCTATTAGTCTTTCACAGCAAAAATACCAGAGTTTTGTGGCCCTTAAAGACAAAGTTAATGAAGTGGCTAATGGCCCATCACAAAGGCAGCTATGGTTGCAATTCTAACCCTGTCTACTCAGAAGTAAGTCCTATAGAATGTGATTGTATAAACGACTCGTTTGCTCAGTAGTAATGCTATTTAACAACATATGTCTTTTTTTTTTAAAGTGTAACTCATGTGAGTCAACAGTGTGATTCAGCAGCAAAAATGCTAATGCTATTCTAGACTGGATCAACAGAAGTATATTGTCCCAACTGAGATAAGTAATAGTACCGCTCTATTCTACCTTGGTCAGACCACACTTGGAGTACTGTGTCCAGTTCTGAGCACCACAATTTAAGAAGGATATTAACAAGCTGGAACGTGTGCAGCTGAGGGCAAGCAAGATGATCAAGGGTCTGGAAAACAAGCCTATTGAGGAACAGTTGAGGAAGTTGGGTATGTTTAGCCTGGAAAAGAGGAGACTGAGAGGAGATATGCTAGTCATCTTCGAATATCTCAAGGGCTGTCACATGGAAGATGAAGCAAGCTTGTTTTCTCCTGCTGTGGAGGATAGGACCTGAATCAATGGCTTTAAGATACAAGAAAGGTGTTTCCGACTAAGCATCAGGAAGAAATTTGTAGTGGTAAGAGCTGTTTGACAACAGAACAGACTCCCTCGGAAGGCAGTGGACTCTCCTTCCTTAGAGATTTTAAAACAGAGGTTGGATGACCATCTGTCATTGATACTTTTCCTGCAGGTGTTGAACTAGATAACTCTTGGGGTCCCTACCAACTTTACAATTCTATGATTCACTAGTCTACCTAACTCCATATAGTAGACTATTAGGGACAGTGGTTCTCCAGAGTTTCAGACAGAAGATTTTTCCCAGCCCTAGCTGGTAAGACCAACAATTGAATCTGGGGTCTTCTACATGCAAGGCAGATGATCTACCACTGAACTATCATTTCCATAGCTTCTTTGGAGCATGGGCAAAGGAAATAGAAGAAGCACTCCCAAGACTTTGGTGCAATATCCTTTATGGCTTGAGATGCTACTAAAAGTTCCAGTCCCAGAACCCCAAATGCCACTATGTATGCCATTTCTTCTGAGTGGACATTCTTGAACAGGAAAAGGCCCTCTGCTGGACCCTAGGGAGTGCCCATTTTGCCTGCTTCTTTCTTTACAATGTAAAGTTTACCTGCTCCAAAGTAAATTTAAGGGCTTTGGGAGAAGGGAGGCAGTAGCTCACAAGATCAATGCAAAATCAAACACGGGTGCTTGATTTAGTGAACGTCCTAATTTACTTGAACACTTGCAAGACACCTGAAACTATTTATAGCATACATTAAACTTTTAATATATACTTTGTTGTTTCCTTTTTCTAATCTGCTGCAGTGTTAGGTGCTGAAGAATAATGGGTGCATGATAAACTATAAATAATTACTACAATCTAGCAAGAAATCCTTCTAAAAGAGCGCTCAATTCTTATGCTCTGAGTTTATTGACAATAAGATTTATAAAGGAATCAGGTAGCACCGTATATAAATGTGGAACTGCAGCAGCACCATGGAGAGACAAATTGCTGTTGTGAATGATACAGAAATACATACAATTGTGATTGAGTCATTATAGTTTGCTAGTGATGGTTCTTCTACCCTCGCTAGTGATAGAAGTATGAACACATAAACCGAGCATAGATCATGTTAGAAAATCTCTCTCAAAGCTTTGACTGCTGATACTCCATCAGTAGATTCACATTTCAGTAAAAGCAAAGAACCTAGATTTGAACTACACGTGAGCATAGAGATGAGTTTTTATGTTTTAACCCCGTTCCTCCGGTAATGGTAATGTGATTTTGTGGTGGGCACATCATGCTGGAAACCCTTAGCCAGCCATGGCAGGGAAGAAAAATGGTCAATCAGGAGAGTATGGGGATGATAAAAGGAAGAATTTGACCATTAAGTAGTACATTGGACTTGGCTAGGGAAGTAGCTAGGGGTGCTTAAAGGCAGGATAAGCCAGTTTAATTTCCTCAGTTGTGATAGACAAGGTCAAAAAACAAACCCAACAGGGTCATGTTGCCCCACTTCCATCTTCACTGAGGGAGTTTGCCACAGATAGGACCATCACAAACACAAAGCTGATTCATATGTTCTCATACTATCATGGCAGGAAAGATGTCTCTTGTCCTGTCTGGCATTACTGAAAGAACAGGAGGTCTGTACTACATATGAATAGGACCAGATACAACAATTATGGTGTACTGTAATCTGGATTATTTGTGGTGCTTGCTTTCCAATGTGTTATTAAACTAGAATATTTCCTGGCACAAAAACATAACAAGGACAGGAAAGAACAGACCAATGGCCCATCTAGTCCAACATCCTATTCTCACAGTGATCAACTCGATGCCCACATGCAACTGGTATTCTGAAGCATAGTGCATCCAACAGTTGAGGAAAGTTCAGCCATCAGGGTTAGTGGTCACTCATCCTCCATGAAATTGTTTAACCTTCTTTCAAAGGCATTCAGATTAGTGGCCATCGCTCCCGTCTCATGGGAGCGAATTCCACTGTGTAAGCATGTACTGTCACTTCCAGCTTTAGGATGCCATCAGCCTCGCTTGCATGCCAAGATCTTCTGACTACTTGGCAAGTCATAACGGTGCTCAAATCCATATAGTGTATGCTAAGATATGTAGAAAGCTTACTTGCAGCTGTGCAATGTAGCAGCACACTGTCAGCCACCCTGGGCTACCTGGGAAAGGAAGATCAGGCTACCACAGTATGTACACCTCCAACTGCCCATCCTTTCTCTGTTTAGGAACTCACTGTCACCAGATAAATGTATTCCCCCCCCCCCAAGATTGCCCTTTATCATTTAGTCTAAAAAAAGACTCCCTGTAGCCTCACATGGTACAATAGTTTATGGCTCCTAGGCAGGGGTTCTTAAACAAAGTCCATTTCATAAATACACAACCTTTTGGGACGTTCCCCCAGCAAAATAAAAACTATACTTGAATAATTCCTGTTGCATAATTCTGTGATTTCCATTTCATAGTTTCGTGAAAGCTATGTCAACAAGTAGCTGAAATTAATTGTCATAAATTTCCATGTGGGCACACAATTCTGTCCAGTCCTTAAAAGGGAAAGGTATTTTATTCCTTCCATCCATTGCAGGTGTTCCAGTTGCCAATATCTCTTGTGTATGGAGTAAGGGGAATCAAAACACCAGTCATTTTTTGTTGGGTGGTATCCGACTAAATCATAAAGCAGATAATTGAAATCAATGGGCAATTTAGTTTCTGTAGTGGCTCTCTGCTTGTGGAATGCTCTCTCCAGGGAGGCTTGCTTGGCACCTTCAGCAGATATATTCAGATATATTCAGATGCCGTTCCTATTCTCCCAGGCTTTTTGGCTAATTAATCAATCTATGACTATTTAAACTGTGTATGATTGAGGAGGTATTATTTTGTTTGTAGCTATGATATGTATTTTGTGTTTTTATATTGTAAACTGCCCTGTTATCCTTGAATGAAGGGCAATAGGGAAACAACAACAACAACAACAACAACAACAATAACAACAACAACTGAAGTCCATTGATTTCATGCTGCTCTGAGTATGGCTTAGCTGGATACCACCCATTGGTTTAATTATCCATTTGCAACTATGGAAGGACAATTGTTATTAACAGATGGACTGATTGTTAGATAGCTCTACTTGCAGGCAGATGTAGATATCTGCAATCATACTGCAAGCTTTCCCTTAATAATCTAAATAATTATATAGCATCCTCAGAAGCTGAGCAATATGATGTCTATAATTCTAATAAATTACTTACCTTCTGTTATGATGGATATAAGACTGTAGATAATATTTACTCAATCAAGAAATACAGGTGGGAAATGTAATTACCTCCGGTAGATTATGAGATCTGGATTCAGGTCTCACTGTCCCATGGTGCTGCATTTAATATTTACAGACATATTAAAAATCGACAATGTGTTGACTGATACAGAATCACTCCTGCCTTCTGAGACAAGCAATTGGCATAGCAATAGTAGAAATGAATTGACAGCTCATATCTTTCTTTACTTTCCCTTTTTATCTGCTTAGAAAAACAAAGATTGGTTGTGTGAACAATAAAAACCAATTACAGAGGACACAGAGCTGCGTAATTCTATTACACATTTATTTGCCTACCCCCAAAGATGCTGAAAGCTTTTCTCTAGAGTGATATGATTTATTCTCTACATCACACAGTCAGAGAAGGACTGGACTTACAGGGCCATATTGCCAGCTAAGAAACCTTCAAGCAATGTTGGTCACACAGCCGCACACTTGCCTATTGGACGTATAGCGCAGAATGGTCCTATTATGTCAATTTTCTCAGAATTGCTTTGCAAAATCTTGTCAGAGATGGATAGCAAAAATAAATTCTGGGGTCTAAGAACAGGCGCCAAAGTCACATAACTGCTCTATCTTCCAAGCTTCCCATATCACAGCACAAACTCTCATTTTTGACATCCTTTCTCTGAGGAATGTAGTTCATAAGTTTTGTATGTGGTGTTATTGCTGGTCACAATCAGACAAATATTCTCCCCCTTTCCTCCCCCCTCTTCTAGAATGCTATTCCCAAATGGCTGTTTACAGGGCATGACTTTCTTTAGCAAAAAATGTAACATCAGTGTTGCATCATGCCTACATATCAAAACAGTAACACCATGTTTTATACTTGAATGCAAAGATACTTGTTTCTTATGTATTTATGTGAACTTTTATATGCGATTAGTGTGGTGTGTGACATAGAGTTTTGTTTTGTTTTGTTTTAAAAAAAAAAGAATGTCAGGAACAGATGGGTGAAGATAGAAACATTTGAGTCAAACTGACCATAGAAATCATGAGGATTAATCTTCTCCCAATTTGAGGAGCTAATGGAATGACTTGAGCTCTCTGCAGATTTTACCTGAGTTTATCCTGCTCTGGTAGTTTTTGTTTCTTTATTTTTAATGCACTGTACATACCTTATTGGTTCTCAAATGATTGTCACTTTAGAAAACAAAAAGGGAGCCAATGCAACTAGCCTTTTCATTGCCAATTGTTCCAAATGCAAGACTATGGAAATGTAGAAACTAGGGAAATGTTTCATTCCCTCTATTAAATAAAAAAATAAAAAAAACCCGTCTCTCATTTCATGGCTTTTGCAAAGGCTTAGGGGTGACATAGAGTTCCACTGAGAGATGCGGGGGTCTTTCAGCATACCAAAAGCTGTAGTTTCAGGGCAAAGCTAGCATGCGAGTTCATGCTAGGCCCTGCCTTCTTTGGCTAAAGACTTTCAGCATGCAAAATGCCTTGCCCATGCCAACTAAGCCAAGTGCTACGCGCCCAGAGTTGTTTGTGGAATCTATTAGGAATGCCCTCTCCATGCTCCTGTTTGCCTAGACTGGACTGGATTCATTTTGCTCTCTGTCAGAACCTGCTGATCCCACTCATCTATACGAAGGTTGTAACCTTCACCTCCCTGCCAAACTCTCACTCGGCTCCCCTCAAATGACTCTGGGCATTAGGTTACTATTTAAATATGCATAAGTTAATCATAATTACATCAATTATAATTATATCGCCACAGGCATATAAACCACAAATAAATAATTATCTGGCACTGAAGCAATCAATCTAATCAGCAGTTTTCCAGTTGAGGCTTCGTTATGCAGTGTTCTTTATGTTGTCTCTTTTTTAAATACACTCTTCCCCCCCCCACACACAAAATCACATTCCCCCCCCCCCCAGAGATTACCTATGAAACACCATGCCAATATTACCTTTAATGCTATTCTGAACAGCAATGTCAGAGTGGCTGAGTTTTAGTCAGGGGCTAAAGGAATCAGACATTCCTTTCCACAATATAGGCTGTCTTGAATTACTGTATGTGCCACTGAATTCGAGGGTTGCTATCCTATCCATTCACAGTGTCCCCTTTTGCCTTTATTTAAATAATTATGCAGTCAAATCTCACTGGGTCCCTCATGCTATGACATCATCCCATTCATCACAGGCTGCTATCACCCATGTGACTAGTCCAGAAAAGACAAAGAAGGGCATTCAACAGTGCTAATCAAGATCCAAAAGCAAATGAATATTTGCACAAAGCTAGAAAATATTTAATGCAGCTCTATGATCAAATGAATGGAAGAGCATTAAGTGTGGTGCCCTTGAATTATTAAAAGGATAATAGTGAAATTAGCATTATTCAGCTTCAGAAAATAGAGGGAAGAGGTGTTATGCTAATTTAATTTTATCCTATATTATTGAGCTGATAATAAAATAAAATAAGGAATGCTCTTTGTTGCAATATAGATCACACACCTTTCATCATTTGGATGGCATTCTTCTTCATTTTTATTTCCAAAGATGTTATCGCCACTGTTCTTAAATGCCTCTAAAAATACTTTTCACAGTGATTTTTTTAAAAATAATAATAATAATACACCAAAGTTAGGAAAGTACTACCCTGACATCTGGTAAACTTCTCTTTGTTCATATCCAGCCTGTTGCTTCAACTCCTTTCCTAAATCAACCTTAAGATTTTCTGTTCCTCTCTGGTGTTTTTACGTGTCAGATGTTTGTTGAAACTTCTCAAGTGTCTTCTTAATAACATTTATCTGTACTTAGTCACTTCTAAACCAGATGGTGGAATATTTAGTCCCCTTCGTCTTTCTTTTTTTAAAAAAGAGATCACTTTATTTTTCTTCATTTTGCTGTTTTAGTAAATGGGTCGTAATTATATTATGGGAGCACAAACTGATAGTTTATGAGATACAATTTCTGACTTCAGTTACTGCTTTATATCCCCAGGGCACCTAATGGACTCTTGAACCTATTTATTACTGCATAGATTGTCCTGCTCTACATTATAAATATATATGGTCTTCCATTTGGTGCCACATGTTCACAAATATATAAAGAATACAATACATTCCAATGGTGAAAGAAAGCTCAGAGGTAGTACAACTGCTTTGCATCTAGAAGATCCCAGGTTCAATCCATCCTGAGGCAGATTTGGGAAAGTCTCCTCTCTCAAACCCTGGAGAGCCACACTACTAGTATAGACAGTTCTGAGCTAGACAGACCAATGGTCAGATTCAATATAGGGAAGCTTCCTTTGTTCCTTAAGTTCACTACAGAAACTTGACATGAGAAATATTATTCTTTATCATTTATTGCATGAAATGTCTGTTGATGTAGGACAATCATTTATCACATCTGAAACCAGGTTAAGAGCAGAGACACAGCAGCAGCAGCAAATCAAACTATGAACCAACCCTTAACTGAACTATTATCCTGGGGACAGAGCTTCTGATACTGTTTGGTTATGTTCCTAATAAATTTTCCTCAGGAGTATTTTAAAGCATTATTACAAGCAAGCCACCTGGGATGGGGTGGGATGTCCCTCACAGGAAGTCTTCAAGCAGAGGCTGGACTGTCACGTGATAAGGATGCTGTCAGGCTTCAGGGAATCTGATTCCACTCCCTCACGACTGGCAGCCAGAAATGCGAAAACAAGTTCTTAGCATGGTATTTTATTCAATATTCACAGAGAGAGATGGATGATGCTGGCTCTCAGATAATGGTGTTGCTCCAAGTAAAGTCCCACCCCCTCTGTCTCTCTTATTCTACATCATCCCTGCACCGGCTGATCTGTGTTTTCTGCCTCTGAGCTCTCTGTTCTACTACTCTCAATGCACGCTGGGTCCTGGGAGAGGGGGGTTAGGAATGCTTTACAAAGACACTGAGTCTGTCAGCTGTCTCTCCCCTGGTGTTTCTTCTTCCTGCTGTTCCTCTTCCAATATTTCCTAGCTTCTCCCCTCTGCAGCCTTTGAACTAGGCCCTTCTGCAAACCACTGTTCTAAATCTATACTGTCCTCCTGTTCTCGGGAAGGTTCAGGAGAAGGATGGGGTGGCCCCCACCATTCCCCCTCAATCCAGTCCCTGACAGATGCCCTAGTTCCCAGTTTTCAGTATCAGGCAGGAGGTAGATGACTTTTAAATATCCTTTTGAACCCCGTGATTCTGCCTGTGAAACCTAAAATACCCTCAAAGGGTTCATAGAATAATAATGATAATGATAACAAACCATTAACAACCAGAACAAGAACTGACACCAGAAATGATAATATAACATCCCACTTGCCAGGGGGAAATAGTATTTTAAAAGACATCAAGAAGCAAGTATAGTAGGCTCCTCTGAGTTCCACAGGGAGGATGTGACTACTGAGAGGACCGTGCATTCACTGAGGAAGACAGTAGGAGCCAAACACATTTGGTAGTTCTCAAACCACAAAACTTGTTAGATAACACAATGATTGCAGTAAATAGATACAGATGTCACAGGTCTTGTCTTGTGTCCCTGATGAGATGCTTAATTAGGATATTGGACTGTCTCCCACAATAGAGAACCTGGTTTTCAGAGATGCCACATTACATGAGTGCATATATTTCCCCATCAAATCCCTCGTGCAAATAACATTCATGAGGGGAAAACAACATTTTTGTACAGTGGTACAAAACTTAATTTTTACGAACTTAATCCGTTCCGGAAGTCCATTCTTAAACCGAGGTGTGCTTTCCCTAATGAGGCCTCCCGCCACCGGTGCCCTTCCACCGTTCAGCTTCCGTTCTTAGACCAAGGTAAAGTTCGCAAACCGGGATACTCTTTCCAGTTTTGCAGAGTTCGCAAACCGAATCTTTCTTAAACAGGACTGTTCTTAAACTGAGGCAACTGTACATGTATTGGGGGTGACACAATTCCACTTGTGTGTTATACTACTCCATAGCACAAATGCGTATTTTCTGCTTTTAAAAGAGAGAGAAATGGGGGCAAAAGTCCATTCAATTTTGCCCTTCTTAGAATTTACTTCTTACATTACCGGTATACTTCTTAAAATTTGGCTAGAGTACTCACACTCTGGGGACCTGCTAAACAAGCTTATTTCAGTGAGATGTTAAGTGTTCTTAACTGCCTCCTTTTGGCATCTACTGCTGGGGAATAAAAGCATTTGTTTTTTGTTATTCCATTTACCTACCTCCTTACCATCAAGGAGTTCAAAGTGGCAATATAGTTCTCTCTGTTCCTTTATCCTCATCACAGTCCTATGAATTAGATTTGGCTGAGACAGACAGAGTGACTGGCCCACGGTCACCCAGTGAGCTTCATGGTTGAGCAGGGATCTGAACGATTGTCTCCCCAGTCCTAATCCAACACTCTAACCACTATGCCACTCTGGCTGTCATTTATAGACTTTGGAATGAGTCCTATTAATGCTTCTTTCTTCAGTTCTGTATGAGGTCTTGCAGTTACACAGCCTCATGCTGGGGACCTCTTTTGAGAAGTGTCAGTGCAATGCACTTCATAGCATCAGATTGCATTCATGTTTTCATGTCCATTACTTGAATAACAAGTAATGTATCAATATTTTGATTACACAGCCATGTTTACAGCATTTCAGGGCAACTACTACACAGTTTAGTGATGGCTGTTACAACAACATGGTAGAATGCTTTGAATTAATTACCTGAAGATTTACCTGGAGCTCCTTGCTGCACAGCTAAATCACAGCTAGATTTTTCTATAAAATCATCTTTGTTTGAAAGCACTACTAAGAATTTGAGAGAAGTGATTTACTTTTACGTGTATGTGAATAATTTTCCAAGTATTGTCGTTTTGTGCCTTGAATTCATTGTTTCATTAATGGCTTTATAGAAGCACAGAAACATGCACTTCAGGTTGGGTTTTGTTTGTTTGTTTGTTTTTGGTAATTTGGTTAAAGAGTAAAATGAGAATTCCCTGAATGCTTAGATCCAGGTTTGGGGTAAGTACACTTTGCTGTGAGAGCCCCCAAAGAGATTTAGATGCACAAAACATGCAGCAAAGTAAAATATGGGAATATAGGCTATTAGACCTTTAAAATATCCCCTCCTGAGTTCTTTCCAAAGTTTCCCAATTCCCTTAGCATAGAAAGAGACTATACATTTGGTAAGTTAAAAATGGTTTACTTACAAACTCTTGAAAGGTCAGATTCATCTACTTTTCCATACAGCAGCAACAAAAGATAGGCAGTACAACTTAGTTTTAAAATTGGTAAGTGTTTCTAAATTATCTGTATAGAAACACAAAGATGGCTTGCTAAAGCCACACAGTCTAAGCTTGGGGCATTCAGCATCCTTACTGGTTGGTTTACATGGTAGAGAAAAGAGAGAGAACAAGGAGTTTGGTAGCCCTTCCTCCAAAGTTGAGGATGTGTGACCTAGCTAAGTGGGGCAGGGCATCTAACATGGTCTTAACCCCTTCATGCATTTTTTAAAGAGTTAAGCATGTTGGTCATATGGGGCTGATTTATCCCACACTTGTATTGGGAAATACAAAGATGAGTGAGACTGCTTGGTTATGATGCTTTGCGCTTTCACAATTTAGACTAAACACAAGTGTTTTTCATGCTCCTGGCAGGACCTTGTAGTTCTGTCCCTAAAGTCATTTCCTGTCTTTACAGTATGGAATTTCTCTTGCCTTGGTGGCTGTACACAACAATATTTATGTATTTAATAATATGCACTTAGGTGTATATGTGTAAGACATTTTGGCACCTGAGGCAAACCACAAAATGGTGCCTCTCTTCCCACTAGGAAAGAGGGGAGGGGAAGAAGGAAGATCTACATCACAGACAAGATGGGGAGGGGAAGAGAAGATGATCTACACCAAAATCTGATGCCCCTGTGGATCCTGCCACCTGAGGCAGCTGCTTCACCTTGTCTCATGAGTGGGCCCCTGATACGCTGCCACATAACATAAACTCTCTGTCTCCTGTCTTCGTTCCAGGGTGTGGGGGCAACAGAAGAACCATTTACTGAATAGAGGAACTCACTTCAAAGGAATGCAATGAAGATTATTGTGGAAACATAAATTAGTACACAAGTATACTTAACTTCCATATATCCGGGTGTGGGTCTGTGTGTGCACACACTCAATCTCTTGAGTTGTGCAAGATTCCAGGGTTTCCATGTGTTTATTCAGGGTTTTTGTTACCTTCGAAATGAGGGACAGTGGAGCCTGTGGTGTCTTTATGATATATGGTTTCTTTACGTACAGTATATACAACCTGAGCCTATTATGGATGGATTCACAGCATTAACACCCCAAGATGGCCTTGCTTCCCCCACAGCCTAGGATTAAAACAGAAGTCAAGCATCACTCTGTCTCTCTGGCTTCCCATACTGTGGCTTTTGCATCCAGCTTTTAGTTCACACAACTCAACTCTTGCCTTTGTGTTCCTAACTACCAGCAAGTTGAGGTGGGACGTGGGCATTTGCTGTCTGGCACAGATCCACTTCCTTTGTTACCTTAAAGACCCATTATGTTAACAGGAAACTAGTCTGGTTAGTTCAGGAATTTGAATGGTTGGTTAGATTTTAACAATTGCTGGATCCAGGTATTAAAAGAGTCTCAGTTTACAGCCTATGCTCCCCCCTCCAACCCCCCCTAATATATTCTAGGTTACTTAATTTGCATTATGAAAGGAAGGAAGAGAAATGATGATGATGATGGTGAAAATGACAAAATCTTTCACAAAACCATTCAGATCTGGCCTAGGAGGATTTTTAAAGGGAAAGACATTTCATTTCTGCTAAATGGAAAGCTTAAAATAACCGGTAATGGGTGTTTGAAAACCTCTTGTGTGTGTAAAATTGATTTAATTTGTTCTATAAACTCCAGTTTTCAACTACTTAGCATTGGAAAAAATAAGAATGAAGTCTTTAGCCTAAACTGTAGCAGGATAGCTACCAGCTGTGCTAAGTTAAGTCATTTGCTTGTTGCGGAATCTAAAGCAAATCAGACTAATATGCATTGCAACTGGAGTTGGACAAACATTTGAGTTCTGCTATATGTTTATAATGTTTCAACAGAGTACTTTCAGTTAGACAAAATTCTATCGACTTTGCAAAAATTCAAAACTGGCATGGATTTACGTACATTGTAACCTATGTCTATGTCAGCAATCTAGTTCCTACCACGTAGCTTCAGGTACCTACAGTCTGAGCAATATACAGTGGTACCTCTGGTTATGAACTTAATTCGTTCCAGAGGTCCGTTCTTAACCTGAAACCATTCTTAATCTGAGGTACCACTTTAGCTAATGGGGCCTCCCGCTGCCACCGCACCGCCACCACGCGATTTCTGTTCTCATCCTGAGGTAAAGTTCTTAACCCGAGGTACTACTTCCCAGTTAGCAAAGTCTGTAGCCCGAAGTGTTTGTAACCCGAGGTGTTTGTAACCCGAGGTGTTTGTAACCCGAGGTACCACTGTATTGCAGGAAATGACAGTAATCTGCTCCTTAGACCAGACTTCCTGAATCTGATGCCCAGCAGATGCTTTGGACTTCAACTCCCATCAACCCCAGCTAGCAGGGCCAATGGCCAGGATGATGGGAGTTGTAGTTCAAAGCATCTGGAGCAGCCTTTCTCAACCCTGGGACCCCAGATGTTGTTGGACTACAATCCTGTCATCCCTGGTCCTGCTAGCATGGGATGATGGAAGTTGTAGTCCAACAACATCTGGGGACTCAAGGCTGAGAAAGGCCCTCAATCGGTGTAGATCCTTAAGCATATCCTGGCCTGAATCCCTGAAGCATAGCAACTGTGGACCATAGACTTTCTCCTCTGTTTCTGGCAAGCTGAATTCATTACATAGCAACCCTCTCTTCGTTAAAATATATGACCCTGCTTCTTTTTTTGCTCTTAGATGTGACATCCATTTTGAGTTATACCATGTCACCAAGGCAGCCATTTTGTGATTGGCACCCATGACACTTCTTTAGAATTCCAACTGTGCCCTATGGCTACAAATGACTGGAAGCCCCTGAAATAGCTTATAAAAATTACTTGGATGAATCAGGTTTTCTTTCTTCAATTTCGTTCGGCATTCTTTTTCCACACAAAGCAGATGGATAACTCCAGAAGATCACAAGTAGGATATGTCATGTCAGCTAAGGATGGATGGATAAGACTATTTCTTCCCTGTGATGGTTTCACATAGCTCCATGTCATCCTTTTCACTTGCAGGGTTTGGGGTGGCGAGGTGAAGGAATCCTATGAAATCTACACTTTTATACAGAAATTTAAAAATAGTGTTTACAAGGTGGTCCAAAGGCTACTTTTGTCTTATTTTTTAGAAAATATTTAACAGCTGCTTGGAAGAGCTACTAAGTTCACTGCCATGTGCATAAAGTCTCCTAGGAAGCAACTGTATGTTAAAACATGCAGTTCTTTCATGGGGAGTTGTAAAGAGTAAAATATATGTCTGACATCATGTACCAGTCTCTCTCTCTCTCTCTCTCTCTCTCTCTCTCTCTCTCTCTCTTCCTCCATAGTCATGACCTGGTCTCTGAATATGAGAAGTGGAGCTAAAACATGAAAGTGGAAAGCACCAGGTGGGTTTAAGTCAGCCGTTGCAAACCAGGTATCTTTCAGATGTTTGGGGCTACAACTTCCACCAGCACCAGCTATTATTGCTGTGCTGGCTGGAGCTGAAGGGTGTTATAGTCCTAAGCATCTGGAACATCTGGAAACACTGATTGGTGTAGACTGTTCTGAGTTCTAGGGTCACAATGGTAGTACACACACCCCTCCTTTAATGGAGCTCAACCTGCCTCTGTGAAGCAATACCTTTAAGTTTAGTTTTATTAATTTCTCTGCATTATAGTAGGAATACAGCACACCTGTGTGTTTCCACAGTTTCTCCACCAATGTTTGCTAACAGAGCACAGTTTTGACGCACTTACAAGACATTATTATTTCCATAAATTACTTTCAAATATGAGCTGCCAAAACGAACTGGAATAAATAATGAATATCGTTACTAATTCAAAATTAACTATTTCTCAAATTTAATTTTCTGTCATCCTTGTTGGTTTTCAATTTGTAGCTAGACACATGAATAGGCTGCAGCCTGTAAGACAGTATTATTGAACTCTATGGGACTTCTCCACAGTTCCACTGGTGTAAATGACTTGCAGACACCAGCAGCTATTTTCTTCTTCTGAATTAGCTTACTTTCCCCAGCACTCTATGTATCAGCACTGGTCACCACACACGTGACAGGTAGACAATTTTGTCTACCTGCACTCCACCATAACCATCAACCTTTCAATCAACGCTGAGCTGGACAAGAATATTGGGAAGGCAGCTATAGGAATGTCTCACCTCTCCAAAAGGGTATGAGAGAATGTGATGTTAACATCAAATATCAGGATGAAAGTCTACCAGTCTTGTGTATTGAGCATGCTGCTTTATGGAAGTGAGCTATGGGCAACTTAAACCCACCAGGAGTGACACCTCAATGCCTTCCGAATGTGCTGCATCGGGAAGATTTTGGGCATCACATGCCAGGGCAGAGTCTGAAACAAAGATGTGTTCTCCCAAGTTCACATTCCCAGCATATTTGCATTTCCAACTCAGAGATGTCTATGTTGGCTTGGTCATGTACATAGAATGGAAGATGGCAGGATCCTAAGGATGTGCTCTGTGATGAGCTGGATTCAGGTACTAGGCCTGTTGGTAAACTAACTTTGCATTACAAAGGTATCTGCAAACATGACATGAAGTCTGGCAACATCAATCCTACCATGTGGAAATCCCTTGCAATGACCACAGTGCCTGGAGACAAACAGTCGGATTGTGTATCCACAGCAGTGACCAGAGGAGGAATGACCACTGGGAGGAGAAGAAATTCCATGGTGCATCTGCAGCAGCAAAACTGGATACCTTCATCTGCCCCAGCTGCAACAAAACATATCTCTCCTGTATCAGTTTCTAGAGCCACAGCAGGCACTATAACTCTCCAACAGTTTAACTTTATGCCCAAAGGCTCACTCTTCCATTGTCTCCTGAGACAGACACATGCCAACAACTCCTGAGATTTTCTGGCTTAATTGATTTTTTCTGGAAACAATTGACGGTGCTTAACTTCCTCTAGATTCTACTAGATTTCTGGAAGTGGCTTTCACATTGTGTGAAAACTCTAATATAACGCAGAAATTAACCGTTAGGGAAATTGAATAAATTGCTGTGTGCAGGCATCCCAAGTGTCAGTCAAATGGAAATGACTAAAGTTGATCTGTTCCTCAGGGAACAGAGATGTGCTTTCCAGTGGTATAAACGCCTCTTCCTCCAATCCTGCTCTTGAATAGACAATGTTGGTCTTCTCCAGCTCACACAAAAAGTGAACATAGTGGTGATAGTCATAATAGAATCTCCAAATCCAAAGAGCTACCTTTGATTTATTTCTTTTCTGCCACTGTTCTACGAGTTAAGGATAAGCATTTGTGAAGTGTCAGATCTTCACCCTTCCCCTTCTGCCCCTTTTCCTTCTTGTAGCGGAACATCTTTGGGCTCTGTTGCCACTAACAGTAGGAGAACAAGGCTGTCAAGGTCGGTGAGGTGTTCCCCAATTAACACTTCAAATTACACTTGTGAGGGCTGAGTCTCTCTACTCTAATCTCAGCTGTCAGAACTGCTTGAAAAAGGACTGTCAAGGAACAGCCTGTTGAGAGTTGTCCGACCTTGGGTGTCATTGATGATGTAAATGTATTTAAAGGTGTTCCGACAGGAAAGAAGCAAGAGTATTTCCCAGGCTGTGGATGTAGGCGATATCATTAAATCAGAGCATGATTCCCACCCACATCTTCTATTCTGGTTTTAACTACCTGAAACTACTCACTTTTTCTATAGCATTACCAAAAAATGAATCCTATTTTGTGCAATTTTCTGCACTTGTTACAAAATCATTTGCTTAATTTACTTTATTTGCCTTCATTTTCCAGCAGGAAAGTCACCAAGTAGTCAATATGACTGGCTCTGTCAATCCACATGTCTTCCCCCCCCCCCATGTCTACTTATGTCATCATGTTAGAGCCATGACATCACCCAAATCACTACTAGATTCCTTACTAGCTAACATTCTTCATTCATTCATTAAAATTAATTTAGGAGGAACAAAGAAATAGTAGCCAGGGGTATCAACAGCACCAGAAAGTATATGCAAATGTATAAGTTATTATTTAATGTATGTTAATATTATTTTAATGCATGCATTTCATGCACATTTTAGTCTACACATTTTTGTTTGCTGTGTTCAGCTGAAGAAGTGCAAATATTGAAGGATGGCTGTTTTTCAGTTCTCAAATCATTTTGGAAAGTTTCATTTAGGTAGGTTAGCCCTTAGATGTGCATTGAAACTAATTTGTCACCTATCCCTAGTAGAAGGGATCTTAAAGTCATTGATTCAGAAGAAAGTAGGGTTCAGAATATATTTAAAACATGCTAAAGTATTCAGATTAGAAAGACTGGTCTAATTTTGGTCTGCTTTGGTTTTGCCAGAAGCAAGATCTGCCATGTTGAGAGATGTAGTATAACAAAAACAAAGCACTTATCTGGCACTTGGAAATTCCATCCTAACATCTAGCAAGCCAGAATATATGCATGCATGTCTACCTTGGAATATTCAAAATAGCTGCAAGGACCATTTTTTAAAGAAGTCAAAACATTGTTCATTGTGTGTAACTGAATTAAGTTATAATCCTCAGGGCTGTTGTTGTTGTTGTTTTAAATGGTTTTGCAGTCTATGGCTGATTTGTACTCCATTCTTTTCAGAATATTAATTTAAGCTTAAACTGAAACTCACCAACTTCAGGTCAGAAGAAGACAATATACTAGTTGAAGCACCTATCATTTTTTTGGTGGATCATTTACTGCCTACTGGCTAAGGGGAGATTGAAGTGGGAATTTGAAGGGTTCCTTGAGTAGCAATTCACAGAGGTCAGTGTTCAATATTCCTGGTTTTATTAATCTCACAAAACTGGTATGAAATATTGCAGGATATTAGCTATCACCTGTCTCCCTTTCCTTTAACATCTCATTGTTTTTGTAGTCCATGAAGTCCAAAGAGACAATATTTCTCCTCATAATATCTTAATCTTAATATTCCCTGATGAAATGGCTGGTGTCATCTTACCTCTAATTTTCAGAGAGGTGTAAAGAAATATAAATGTAATACCAGTGTTGGCTTCATGGAAATGTTCACTACAAATAGCTCTAGGACTTGGTTTCCAATATCCTGGCCTGGAGATTTCTAAAAGGAGAAGCTTCACCATTTTAGAGTAGGTTTAATGGACTATTTTACTTTTCTAGGTCAGGTGAAGGTGGTAGTTTTAATTTATTTTTGAAATATATTTTATATAACTGTTTATTTAGTGGTTGTCTTTCCCTAAATTTCAGGATGTATTAAAAAGTTAATGAACAACACAGCATAGCTGAATCATGAGTACACTTTATGAAGGTAAAGACTCAAGGCAGACAAAAGGCAGACATTTCTTCACACAAGAATTTGGGCAGTGGAAGTTGCCCTCACAGGATGTAGTGATAGACACCATTTCCTATGGCTTTAAAAGAATATTAGACAAATTCATAGAGGCTACGAATATATTCTGTCTCCAGTGTTGGATACACTATGCCTCCGAATGGCAGTTTTTGGAAATCACAAGTTGGGAGAGCAATGTTGCAGTCATGGCAACTTTCTTTTTTTTACAGGCATCTATTTTGACCTGATATCTGTTCAATTGTCAGGGACTGGACTGAGGGGGAATGGTGGGGGCCACCCAATCCTTCTCCTGAACCTTCTCAAGACCAGGAGGACAGTATAGATTTAGAACAGTGGTTTGCAGAAGGGCCTAGTTCAGAGGCTGCAGAGGGGAGAAGCTAGGAAATATTGGAAGAGGAACAGCAGGAAGAAGAAACACCAGGGGAAAGACAGCTGACAGACTCAGTGTCTTTGGAAAGCATTCCTGACACACACACACACACACACACCCTCCCAGTACCAGGTGAGCATTGAGGGTAGTCAAACAGAAAGCTCAGAGGCAGAAAGCTCAGATTAGCTGACACAAGGGTGATGTAGAATAGGAGTGACGTAGGGGGTGGGACTTTACTTGGAGCAACACCATTATTTAGGGCAGTGATGGCTAACCTTGACACTCCAGATGTTTTGGAACTACAACTCCCATCATCCATAGCTAACAGGACCAGTGGTCAGGGATGATGGGAGTTGTAGTCCCAAAACATCTGGAGTGTCAAGGTTAGCCATCACTGATTTAGGGGATACTGCATTCCTTCATCTCTTAATGTGAATATTGAATAAATTAATTGGTAAGAACTTTTATAGTCTATCTGCTTATTGGCTGCCAGCGTGGGAGGGATCGGATCCCCCAAAGCCTGACATCAATTCACACTTGGAGTTGTTTTCATTTTAAAACACATACTGACTTCCCAAATAAAAACCCATGCAAGGCAGCTCATATATTCAAATAAGAGTATATCAACAAAATGAAACAGTACCCTCCCCCAAAGCTAATAAAGAAAATAATTATATAAGCATACTTCATTTTTTTAAGCAATAAAAGATCCCCACAGCTGAATAATGTTTTCTCTGTAAAAGCCACCTAAAAAAATATGTGTATGGTGGACTTCCAAAGGTCTTATGAGTACGGAGTTCTAGAGTTGTGGGGCCACCACTAAAAAAGTCCTATATCTTATACCTGCTAACATCATTGACCTTGCTGGGGGGCAAACAAGGATGGTTTCTTTTGTCCTACTCAAGTGGTAGGCAGAATACTATAGGTGTAGCTTGTCCTTCCAATAGCTCAGGTCCAGATCATTTAGGAATTTAAAGTTTTAAACCAGCATCTAAAATTGGTCCTGGGAGTGCACTGGCAACCAGTGAAGCTTTTACAAGAATAGTGTCTGTTGTCAATGATTTGAAAATGCAATGTTTCTCTACTCCAGCCTTTCACAACTTTGTGCCCTACAATTTCCATCAGCCTTGGCAAACACTATTCTATTCTAAAACATCTGGAGGGCACCAGGTTGGGGAAGACCACTATAATCTAATTATGTTTTTTTAAGGTTTTAGCCTTTTTACCTAGGTTTACCTAGTCTGCTTTTAAAACATTCTCAGTTCAGACAGGTTGATAGATTTTAAAACCTCTGGGGATAATATCTATCTCCCATTTTATCTGGACTCTTTATCACCTCTTCATCTAGAGCAAGGTGATTTATGGTTAATATAACAGATTGGCATGGGATGGAACTTTGCTCACTGTGTCATTCTGAAACTGGAGGGGGAGATCACCTGTTGGCTGCTTCCTCAGGACAGCTGTACTGGGTTTCTGTACTTCTGACTGTCTTAATTAGGCCTTCTCCAGAAGTATATTTTAAAAGGCACGTTTTTCTGCAAGCAAGATTGTTTGGGAACCGACTCCTGTCAGAGGATATGGAAATCAGAACAGACTTAAAACAAAATAAGTGGCATGGAATAAAAAGGATTTATATAACTTCAAACATGAAACTAGATAGTAGTATTTATAAGCCTATAAATTTTAAAGCTCCCAGCCTAATTTAAAAGCAGTTTAGTGATGCTACCGAATGGAGACAGCGTAAACAGAAGGTTCCTTTGATTATCAGAATGTTTACTCCTGAAAATTAGAGCACAGTCATTTATCAGGTTTTGTCTGTAGGCTATAATCAGTTCAAGATATTCAAAAGCCAAGGTAATTTAGTATGCCGAATGTCAATCAAGCCTGGGCAAAACACAAGGCAATGTGTTAATGTAAATGTGAAATATGCATATGCTAAGGTGATGCTATGTGCGGGCAACAAATAATCATCCATCCAATGTGTAACAGCCCTTTAAACACAAGAGCTAGGCACATGCAAAGTGTAAACTCCAGGCATGTACCTGCAATTTGTTGTGCTGGGGATTAATAGAAGTTGGACTGCAAGTTTTAATGACTTTGAGATGTTAAATATAAGTGAACGCCTTACAATAAGGCATTAATTCAAATAGTCTCAGTGCTAATTCAAATAGTAAAAAAGAAGAGGGAGAAAAAGGAGCCATGGGCCCTGCTGATTTTTGTTTTTTAGGTTTCAAAGCAAAGCGAGTTCTCCAATGCAAAAGGAGAGCTTGTGTTGCGGTGGGGCAAAAAGCCACCTCCCTGTGGGTTTGGCTAGCTGGCCACAGCTAGCTTGACCAGAACATGTTGCTGAGCAGAAGCAACATGTAAAATGCGGGCTAGACAATGCTACCATTCATTGGATTTGTAACTGGCTGACTGACCGAACCCAAAGGGTGCTCATCAATGGCTCCTCTTCATCCTGGAGAGAAGTGACTAGTGGGGTGCCACAGGGTTCTGTCTTGGGCCCAGTCTTATTCAACATCTTTATCAATGACTTGGATGATGGGCTTGAGGGCATCCTGATCAAGTTTGCAGATGACACCAAATTGGGAGGGGTGGCTAATACCCCAGAGGACAGGATCACACTTCAAAATGACCTTAACAGATTAGAGAACTGGGCCAAGGCAAACAGGATGAATTTTAACAGGGAGAAATGTAAAGTACTACACTTGGGCAAAAAAAATGAAAAGCACAAATACAGGATGGGTGATACCTGGCTTGAGAGCAGTACAAGTGAAAAGGATCTAGGAGTTTTGGTAGACCACAAACTTGACATGAGTCAACAGTGTGATGCAGCAGCTAAAAAAGCCAATGCAATTCTGGGCTGCATCAATAGGTGTATAGCATCTAGATCAAGGGAAGTAATAGTACCACTGTATTCCGCTCTGGTCAGACCTCACCTGGAATACTGTGTCCAGTTCTGGGCACCACAGTTCAAGAAGGATATTGACAAGCTGGAACGTGTCCAGAGGAGGGCAACCAAAATGGTCAAAGGCCTGGAAACGATGCCTTATGAGGAACGGCTTAGGGAGCTGGGTATGTTTAACCTGGAGAAGAGAAGGTTAAGGGGTGATATGATAGCCATGTTCAAATATATAAAAGGATGTCATATAGAGGAGGGAGAAAGGTTGTTTTCTGCTGCTCCAGAGAAGCGGACACGGAGCAATGGATTCAAACTACAAGAAAGAAGATTCCACCTAAACATTAGGAAGAATTTCTTGACAGTAAGAGCTGTTCGACAGTGGAATTTGCTGCCAAGGAGTGTGGTGGAGTCTCCTTCTTTGGAGGTCTTTAAGCAGAGGCTTGACAGCCACCTGTCAGGAATGCTTTGATGGTGTTTCCTGCTTGGCAGGGGGTTGGACTGGATGGCCCTTGTGGTCTCTTCCAACTCTATGATTCTATGATTCTATGATTCTATGATTCTATGTATCCAGTTTGATTGACAGCCCAGCGTCCCTTAAAAAGAGTCCGCACATGGTGCGACTTCCCTCTTTTCTGAGAACTTCGGATCTCCCTCCCTCCCTCCCTGGTATAGGTTTGCGTTGACCTTGCTGTTGCCTGTCATGGGGTCGTCTGCTTTTGAGGCGGGGGCCTAGTAGGAATTTTTCCATTTGGCTGATTGGCTGTGCCATTTGGTTTTCGCCTACTACGTAGCAACTAGTCACAACTTGTAAGGTTGGCGGTTAGGCATTGGTTGTGTTGATTAATGGAGCGTGGTAGCCCTCCATAAGTGATCATGGTGCATGGGGAATTCCGTTAAAGGAATCCAGCGGCTCAAATATGCTTGTCCGAACCCGGTAGGGTTGCAGGGCCGTGCATGAGCCCCTGGGACCTCTGGGGAAGGGGGAGGTCTCCGCAGCCCAGCCTCCATTCAACTCTCCCCAGACTGGTTCCCCCCCCCCCCCCGCTGACAGGTGGTCAGCTCTGTCCCGCCGGACAGCTAGTCTTTCGCTAACTAGTGGTCAGCTCTGTCCCGTTGGACAGGTGAACCAATGCCTACGCAACCACTCACGTGTTTTGTATTTTAATAAAGTTGTGGCCAAAACTATGCCAAAAACCCAAACAAAAATTTATGTCTCATGTGTGAATTTATTTGTGGAGGTGGCTTGGTGACCTCCACACGCAATCATCTTTACAGTTCTTACAACAACCCTCTAAAGTAGGCCAGTATTAGGAACCTGACATTCCAGGATTAGTGACAGTAGATTGTCTAAGGGCACCTAGGAGTTCATCATAGAAATTGCCTTTGAACCCAAACTTACTGGTCAAAATCTGTCGTGGCTGTTGTGGTAGCTTCCCATTATTTTATTTCAATTGTGCCCACTTGCAATGGGAGATGTCCAATGTACATCAAAAATATTATTCTGCTTACATGACTGACAAAAACACACACACAAGATGCTTGAAGCGCTGTATTCAGAACGTGTGTCTCCCTCTTCCATTTGAGAAAAATGAAGGGAAAACATCTAGTATGAGTATAAGTTGCTTAGAGGTTTTCCTGCAAGCAAACAGTATACCAATGTTGATTAATAAGCAAATAAACAAATAAACCAAGATTTACTGGGGCATCCTTTGATAAACCATTTGCAATTAAGTAAATACAGTGGTACTTTGGGTTACAAACACTTCGGGTTACAGACCCCGCTTCTCAACTGGGAGGGGAGATGAATTCATTTGGATATATACTTGCTAAACACGGCAGCTTTGACCAATCCAATTACCTTCTGAGGAGTCTGGATTTAGCCCTCTGGTCCAAGTCAGAAACTGGGGATGTCCGACTTGACAATCTTGACCATATGTTTGGAGGATATGTCCAAAGATCTGCAAACGCCAGCATGATTTTAGCTGCTCTGTGCCTCAAAGCTAGATAATACATTCCTTAGCAGGACTTCTGGTGAGTTTCTTCTCAACTGTGGGCAATGCACACCAGTGCAAAGTGCTATTAGCATAGAGGTAACAGTTTGCATCTTCAAAGATGTAACTGGAAGTGACAAGCAGAGGGGTGAGGGTTATAAAAAGAGCACCCAGGCAAAACTTCCCTTCATGGTTCCTTCCCTCTAGATGATCTTTTCTAAAGTGTTTAACATCTTCTGACATGAAATGCTGGGGGATTTATTTATGAAATCCTAAAGCAATAGGAAACAACTACTTCATTAAGAGAGTCCTGAATGCGTATCAAGCATTATTTGGATATCCCATATACCTGCACACAGGAAGTCCACATACTCTTAGCAATAAAAGTCAAGATGCAATTTCTCAGATCTTTGAAATCTGCGAAGCAAGTTTCATACATTCGCAGGATCAGTTAGCTCTCCTCTGTAAGATATAGCATGTTAAAACAATTCAGTGTCCTTTCTGAAACATGCAAATGGATACAAATACAAAGAAGAGATGGGATGAGCTGATTGTTACTGCAGGAAGTGCTTTCAAGCCTTCTGTATAATGCATTTTGTATAACTGCCATATAATGATAACTTTCAGAGCCAGAGAATGGCTTCAGACATTACAAAGAACTACCACGGGCTAGATGCACAGTAATTCCAACTGCAGGCACTCAAACCAAGAAGTTTGCAGAGGGAGTTTGCCAATAGTAGCATCAAAACAAAACAAAAACACTCCAGGATGATGGACAATTAAACAGTATTTTATATACATGTAAAACTGAAGTGGCACAGCATGTGCAACGCCGCAATGCATTTCTAACATTTGCACGCAAGTCTGCAAAGAAACAAATTGAACAGTTAAACAACAAAGAGGGTTCAGTGTCTAAGTGCCTCTTACATTTCAGGGTTGTGGTACCATTCGACAGCTAAACACTCAATTGCATCTAATTTGTTGTTCCTGAAAGGGCTGGTGGGCACCATGGAAGCCAAATCCATCTCTCAAAACAATTCTCTTCATGTTTCCTGGCTATTTCTACTTGTGGATTCACTTCTTCAGACTCAATCTTTTGGGTGTGAAACTACTGCTGATCTCCATTTCTCCACACTTTGTCTATCATGGAATCTTTGATTTGATGCATTTGATCAGACATGAGAAACAGTTTCAAGGATAAAAAAAATCCTTCCAGTAGCACCTTAGAGACTCTAAGGTGCTACTGGAAGGAATTTTTTTTTTTTTTTGTTTCGACTACGGCAGACCAACACGGCTACCTACCTGTAACAGTTTCAAGGATGCAAGTCAATAGGATTGCTGGCCTTAACATCTGAAAGCATAAACAGTTGGAGACCAGATTACCGGGGGGGGGGGGTGCCTCTTTTCTGGCGTATACCAGCCCACTGCCCCAAATGGCTCCACCAAGTGAATGGAGGAGAGTGGATACTTCATAAACAAGTAAATAAAACAAACGAGGCTGTAATCTATACCAATTGAGTAAGTCCAATTGATCTAAGAGAGACTTATGTTCTGAGTGGATGTGCTTAGGGTTGTGCAATAGATCATTTATGGGCAGGCAAGCTGTTAAAGCAGCAACTTCCAAATTAACCAGTCCTTGTATAAATGGTTGTTTCTTTTGTCATTGTCTGGTCAACTGCACAGTCCATTTTGTTTCCTGTGCTCCAAGCCACTAAGCTCCAAGTTTAAATTAGAGAATGGCTTCCCATTGCCCCATTTTGCCTTAAGAGAACATCACTCACCTTTAGAAATCCTACAGGTCACATTCTCCTCCCTCCACCCTTTCGCTGATGACTTAAGGTTGAAACTTTCTCTTTTGGTGGCTATTCCAGATTAATTGTTGTGGAATAATAATAATAAAAAATACCTGTATATGTGGCATAAAACACGGCTATCCCACCCCTATGAAACTATGTAATTCACAGCTATGAGGATTGCTTGTTCCAATACACTTTTTGCCACTTTATTTCTTTACAAATATTTATTGAGATATAAATGCAAGGCTCCATAGAAGGGTCTCTATGACCTTGAACATGCTTTAATTTCCTTCAACATCCTTGTAGAATAAGTCAAGTTTTTGTTTAATCATCTGTTCACTGGAGCAGAATGTATTCCAAGGTCAGAAAGAGCATCTAAAAATATGTTACAATAATTAATAATTGGCCTCTTGGTTGAAAGTTAATCAGCAGACTATAATTTAACAATCAGTTTTTACTATTTGCCCACACATTTGATGACTCTATGTTCTCTGTTTATGGATGGGATGCACACAAAAAGATCATCAACAGCAAAGCTCATAGGGAAAATGGTACTTTCTCCCAGATGTTAGCAGTGTGTGCTTGGAATTTTGTAGCAGAGTGTTGTTTTCAGAAACTATAAGTGTCAGAACTACATTCCAGGAGTGATCCTTCATGGTTCTCTTGGGCATATCTATCGGAAATTGCAGTTGTTATTGCAAACTCTAAGAATACAGGCACTTTATTTATTTATTTTATACATGACCAGCTGCTGCTCGCCTAAGGAGATTAGAGTGCCTTACATCTGGCTCCCAGATAGTCTCCCAACCAGACACTGCTCAGTCAATTTGCAGATTTACCCATTCTTGTAACACCATGTTTTTCGATACACCTTTAATGTATATTTCTCATGTGGATGGGTCAGTGTATATATACTGTTCAGAAAGCAAATGTTAGAACTTCAATACAGGTACAGAAAGTTTATGTCCTGCAATTATCCCGAATGTTCCACATTATACTACATTTTTAATAGCACATAATGGCAGTGCTGAAAAGCTTTCACTAGGTGCCCATATGCTATCTGCATATTAACTTACAGGCCTCTTAAGATCTTGAGTCCAGGATAGCTTAGTGGCCATCTGATGCCTTATATCCCTGCCTTATCACTGATATCTTCAGGGTACTTACTGTTAGAGATCCTCCATGACTCAGTTGCATGTCTCATATCCACCAGGAGTGATCCATTCTGTATGGTTTGTCCAATTATATGGAACACATTCTCAAGTGGGCTCAGACAGGCCACCTCCCTATTGAATGTCCAGAGCCTAGCAAAGACCTTTCAATTTCAGCAGTCATTTTAAGTTTCTGATTTTATCAGTCAGTTTTAACTAATGTTATCTTTATTATATTTCTAAGAAACATACCTTTAAAGCATTAAATGCTATATCAACTGTGAAAACAAACAAACAAACAAACAAACAATAAATAGCAATACAAGGGTTTCTTCAGACATTGGACTGTGATGATATTATTTATGTGATGTGGTTCTGGAGAGGGCTGATATCACTTCTACTTACTTTTATCTAATTGACAGGTATCAAGGTTGTTTTCTTGTGATAAAGCAAGCTTTGGCTTGTTTGTAGACTTTCTCGGATAGGGATAGCCTGACCACAGTGATCCATGCTCACAATATTGTACCCACCAATCACAACATTGTACGGTAATTGATCTGAAACCATAATGCCACCTAGCACATTCTACATCCCATCCCATGCACACATCCTCACAAATTGTTTAGGATTGCAAAAAGTTATCGGACTTCCCCGAGGCATGTCTTGGGATCCACTGAAAACCGAATCACCAGCAATCACAAAGGAATCAACCACAGCAACACAGAGGACCACCATTCTACTAAGAATGGGCAAAGTCCATCCACATCACATTAGCTAACCCATGAAATAACTGAAGACAGATGGGAAAGCCCTTGGAATTGTGGGCTGCAAGCATTTGTTCTCTTAATAGATTGTGCGGCAAAGATAAGAATGGCAAAGGGCATCCACAGTTGTTGGGTTTTGTTTTGTTTTAAAGTCATAGTCGTATCTGGAATTCAATATGCCAGCGGACTCAAGATGTACCCAAGAATGACAGAGGTCATTTTGAACTTTACTTGTATAAAAGCATTTCATGAAGTCCTTTAAAAGAATAAATTGAGAGGGAAAGACTTTGAAACCTGCAGTGGACCAGGAAATATTGATGACCTCTAAGAATGAAATGTCATACCCTACCACCAAGTTGTATTTTTTTGAAGGCAAGTTTGCTAGACGAGATGAAAGGGGGACGCAGTGATCACACACCAGATCAGATTGACAGTTCGCATTTTGCCAAAGGTCCAGCTCAAAAGCTATTCAGCTTAGTATAAAATTGCTTAAATGGATACAGGTTAGCTCTCCATGGAAGGTGTCACAGTGTTGAAAGAGAACAGAGATGTGGAGGAGGAGCAATTCGGGCAGTTGAGGGCATCCGGTTGTACTAAGCAGAGAAAAGTGAGTGACTGAGGTTTTTGATAGAGAGACTGGCAGTATTTAACCTTGCCACTCCAGTGTCTTCTTGAACGACAATAGAGCTCCTTGGTGGTGTGGATTTGCCTTTGAGTCCTTGTATTCAACCAAAAATAGATCACAAAGGCTATAGGAAGCACCTGAGGAATTAAAAAAAGTGGTGTGGTGGTGAAGTGTACAGATTGGGTATATTTAAACCATACAAAGCCAAAACTCTGTAAAAGAAGCACATGAGAACAAGAAAACTGGTATTTTTTGCCTTGGTGCTTCAAAAATGGTAGAAGATGGATAATTTTTTTTTTACCCTTATGTTTGACTAGCGCACACTTTTTAAGATGGTCTACATGTTCCCCTTGGAAATTGATGAATGGGTTAGGTCTAATGAACAAATATTAAAACATCCTTTAGTAATAATCATGATGACTGTTTAAGAAGTTCTAGAGATTCACAATCCAAGCCGTGAAAGTTAAATGAGGCAGAAAACAACATACTATCAAGTTTCGATTTTATTTATTATCTTAATCCAATGCTCATGAAGTGCTCTTAACCTTTACTTGGGAAGAATGTATTAGTGGTTTATTCTGCAGTATTAGATTATACATACAAGCATTGCAAAAGACTGTCACCTTTTATCGTTAATGTTGTCTTGCTCATATGGATGTCTTCAAACTTCTCCCTGAAGTTTTACACTGTAATAAGCACCTATATTATGATGTAGTTCAGCAGTGCCACCTAAAGTATCCAGGATTTTGGACCCTCACAGTGAATCCTGAATAGACAGCTATCCAATGTTTTGTTTCTGTATGTACATTGTTAATTTAGTCCTTTTTTTCACAAAGCTAATTGGTAAAAAATGGCTATCTCTAAAAAATGTAACAGGAGAGTTGGTATAGAAATGAATATACCCTCTGAATACATTTCTGATTTTTTTTCCTGGTTGTTTCCTTTATTAAGTACTTTTAAAAGAATACACATCCATACAGAAAAAGAACATAAAAACTACAATAATTCACATTCAACACATAACTCTACCTTTATACAAAAAAGAAAAAGAAGACCATACCTCATCTAATTATACCGTATAAGCATATAATCTACTTCGATCTTCTACTCCTTTTCTCCATACTTTAAACATATACTTATTTCCTCCTTCTTTCTTGTACCATTTCTATACTTCCCTTCTTTCCCCCCACCCTTCCCCCCCTGACTTCCCCTTGTCATCCTCTCAGGTTGTTAACCCATCCTTTATTGCTACTTTGTCTTCTTTCTGTATCCAAGTTCTAGCTTTATTTCATTTATCCCATATCATTATTTATTAATTTCCAATACAGAGTGCTTAGAAATGGATCCAAGTCTTTACCGTGGGGCATTGTTTCTTCAAATAGTCTCCGAATTTTCCCCAGCTTTTTTGGAATTTCTGTTTGCTGTTGCCCCTAATTGCGTCTGTTAATTTAGCTGATTAATTTAGCTGATTAATTTAGCTGATTAATTTAGCTGATTCAGTATTTCCAGCACAATTCCCATTGAATAGAAGAATAGCCTTAAAAGGGGAGCCTTAACTGCTTTAAAATTCCCATAGAAATGCAATACTTTACTCTTACGCTTTGTCTCATCAAACCATCTATCCAGATGAACAAAGCTGCTCCCTTTTAGAATTCATTCGGCAAGCAACCCTACACATGCTCTGAAACCCAAGATTATGTATATGCAGGTAGCATGTAATTAGATAAATCAGATTGACTTTATTGTGTGTGTGTTTTTGCATGAGAGAGAGAGAGAGATTGTTCCTAGGGTCTACTTAAACAATGTCAAGGGATGTGAAGGTAACAACCCAGGGGGGAAATATCAGTTTTCAAATCCTGCTGCTCTTTTATTTGTTTATTTCAGCTTTGATCTCCTAAGCTACTATACTTTCAGACATATTTTTTTTAACAAAATCCATTTGTTTCCATGTGAAGTAAACTGAAGTTGACAACAGAAACACAAATGTACAGGAGGTATAGATTTTAGTCCTTGCACTGGAAGGATAGGTGGCAATTTCCCCTTTGACAGGGCAGCTACTTCACATCACCTGTTAGCTTACTGCCTTTCTACAGCTATTATTTTAATACAATCAGCTTGCATGACTCTTTAAAGGCTCCCCTAATGGGCTTTCCAAAGCACTGATTTAGACTTGATGACAACAATTATTTAGGTCTGAAAGGCTGCGGAGTGCCTCAAAATCAATAGGAGTTAGCAGCTCTCACTAGCCACATGATGCAAGTCATGGCTGACATGCTGCGGTATAAACTGTTTTCTCCTTTTTATGTTTCCCTTTCCCATTAACAGACATGGACAGAGTTACAGCTCTTCTACAAATGCAGTTTTACTGGAAATGTTTCAGATGTTATGAAAGCAAAGAGACTTCAAATATTTAAATGTAAAAAAAAATTCCCATATTTCCTTTTTAAAATGTTGGCTAAAACCAAAAGTGATGAAAGTGCAAATAGACTGATTTATTGCCTAGTTTACCTTTGAAGTGCTATATCCATTAGGAACATTAAAACAAAACACAAAAAAGGAGTTAAGACAATTTTCCCACCCACCCTGGCAGCATCACCTGTTACGCAGACAGGTTGGAAATTCAGCCTTTTCTTAAAGGAGGCTGTGTGTACACACCTTTAGAGTAAGGAATCTGACCGTAAGTCCAGGAGAAGCACAATTTTGTCCTATGATATCCAACATTTCACCTGTCACTTCAAAAAAAAAAAAATATGTGATGCCTGAAGGATAGCAGCTTATACCAGATCCCATCCCTTTTCAGTTCTCCCTTATAAAATTACATTATTCTGGAGATCTTTCTTTATGACTTATAGCATCCTTATGCATAAACAGTGAAGGAAAGGGAAGAGGAACGGTGGTGCAACCTACTCACTGCAAAAAAAGATACATGCATTTAGTCTACTCTCTGCACAGATCCTTTTTTCCACAGATCCTACATTTTAGTCTGTATGTATATCTTATAGAGGGTCTGGGCAGACTGAAGGCTAAAAGATGTGGAGAAGGTCCTGCCTCTATATTCCCACTTCTGCCTTGTGTATTCAGTATATACACACTGAATACGACTAAGAGTTATTGGCCACAATGACCACAATTCAATACCAAGTCTATGTTCTAGCCTTTCTGGGTTTTCATTTTCATTTTCTTTTCTTTTCTTTCTGTCATTGATAAATAAGGATTCTTATTCGACATTTTTTTTCTGGCTTTCATTTTGTTTATCACACACACACACAACCTCAAAGTACTTATTATAATTTAGTCTGCAAAGGGCTGGGGTACAGATATTCCAGCAATGCTGTGCACGATCCTAAATGATAGTCATTCCACTATGAGGGTAATGAACACTTTTAGGGAGTGGCTAAGGAAAACCTACATCATGTCGTCTCCTCTCCAATCAAATTCCAAATCTATGCAAGCACATCTATTGGGCAAGTTTGTGTACCAGGGACTCAGTCCAACAAGGATAGGCCTGAGTGCTGGATGTGGAATAAAGCATCCTTTTGGATTTGTGTACTCCATTGAGCAGGAAAGCAACATTCTCTCTCCCTCCCTCCTTTAAATATGTTTCCCCTAAGCGCAAGCTTGATGAGTCTATCAACCTTGCTAAATATAGATGAGCTTAATCTGTAACGAAAAGATTTTGCAAAAATCTGCATACCAAGGTGATTACCCTCCTCCTGGTAAACTAAATTAGTTTTTTCTCCCTCTAATGAATATACATATGCTATTACTAAGCCTTCCCAAATCTCCTCTCTTTGCAGCACAACTGTAGTATGCCTCTGCCAGTCATTCACTAATGATTGCTGCTGAATGTTAAAATGGCAGACTATACATTCGCCGTGCTGTTCTTCATTGAGAAAGCTCTGTACGACATGAAAGGGGAAGTCTGAAGCCATTGCTTCATTCTTGCATATATAAAAAGGCACTTCTATTCATTTTTATTAGAACCTTATGGATTCATTTGATGTACATTCACATCTGACCTGCTGCTACAGATGCAGTTGAAAATTCAGCATCAGGGCTTGTATATGCAATTCAGATTTGTTGGTTGCATGTCGAGGTCCCCAAACCACCCCTCAAATAATTCACACATCAGTCAGAATTTTAGTTTTGGTTTTTGGCATGATTTTGGCCACACCTTTATTAAAATACAAACAATGTGAGTGGTTGCTTAGGCATTGGTTAAAACTATCTGTCCCACAGAGGACAGAACTGATGACCGTCAGTAAGGGGAAAACCCTCTGGAGAGATAAAGGGAGCCAGGTGGTCTGACCCTCCCCTCTCCCCTCAGGCTCCCAGGGCTCTTGCACGGCCCTAGCCCCTGACCGGGGGTTCGGACAAAAAGCATCGAGCCCCTGGATTCCTTTAACGGAATTCCCCTAACACCAGCAACAATTGGAGGGGCAGACACAGTCAATCATAACCCCTCCTCCAACCAACATAATAACCAATGCCTAACCACCAACCTTACAAGTTGTGACTATTTGCTATGCAGTAGGTGAAAACCAGATGGCACCAGCCAATCAGTGAAATGGAAAAAATCCTACCAGGCCCCTGCCCCAACAGCAGACGACCCCATGACAGGCATAGCAATGTCAACGCAGAGGCCTAAAATATAGGGAGGGAGGGCGGGTGATCAGAAGCACGCAGCCAAGAGGGGGATCACGTTGCAAACCCACCAATATATATCCGCTGGGCTGTCCATCAATAAATTGCAACATACAATTCTCCCCAACAACACCCAGGGTCCAATCACAACAGTGGCCATCTATACGATCCCGCCCAGCACCAGAGGGGGGACCTGCTGGCCCCCATCGCAACATGTGCTCTCCATGAAGGAGAACACGCTATGCTGGCATACCCAGCTAGGGCATTCATTCCATGTATGAGTGCCTCCTTCTCCATGCCAGTTTCCTTTTCTGGGCTGAACTGTTAAAAATAGAAGTTTTCAAGAACTAAATGAGATTTTACAGAACTATTAACTTCAGCTCCCTTGTCGTTCTCTTTCCTGTGAAATTCTGGAATGGATGGGGGGGAATGAATGAATGGCTTGGATGTTAAACTCATTTTAAATTACATACAGTTATGTGAAAATGACACTTCATAGTGACTAATATTTGGAACATATGATTTAGTGCTTTGGTTTTCTTAAACTCAGATGGCACAACAGCAGCATGCTATGCTTGTTTACTTAGAATTAAATTCCATTGTATTTAACAAGGTTTATGCTCAAGTAAGTTTACACAAGGATTGCAGCCTAAGTATTGATATACTATAAATTCTGAATCAGGGACAATCCATTTAAACTAGAAGCAATTAATTAAGATGTATGAATAATTGTAGTAACTGTTTCATAACTGTTTTGAGAATAATTCGGAAACAAACAAACTAAAGGAGACAAATGTATCCAGTGGGTTTTGTCAAGGTCAAGTGACCTCCATAAATACAAATAATCAGAACTCCAGATGTTCTGTAATGCATTTGTTAAAAATCAATGTTTTAAGCTGGCACTGAAAATAATCAGTGCAAGAAACAATTGTACTGCTAAAGGGAAGGAGTTCCTCTAAGAGGGTTTTACTACAGAGAAGGCCCTAACCTGAATCACTGCACAACAGATCACAATCATTGGTTTGACCACAAGAAGGGCTTCACCACCAGATGACAAAGTTCAGGTTGGCAAACAATACTGGGCTTTGTCACCTGGAGGTGAAGCCCTTCTATTAGGGCATTTATGTCTAACTTTGAATTGCATCTGTGGAAGCTCAATGGTAGATAATGTAGCTGCCATAGAATTGGTTGGGTGGAGCAACAGCAGACATATCAGATGTAACTGATATGAAACTGAACACAGCCATTGCTGCTACCAAACTTCAAAAAGTGTTGCATGCCCAAGCATTTCCAGGCTGAAAACCAAGCAACATCCTATCCACGACAGGAAAATATTCATCTAAGAGTCTTTGGATCCTCCACTGACATCTCTTCTACATTAGCTGAATAATACTACTGTACAAGATAAGTCCGTGTGGGTAGTCTTGGTGGAGAACATATTGCAGATGCGATGAGACAGGAAAAGAAAGGCTTCTTTCACTTCCCAACACAACAAGCCTTCAAATGGGCTCTTTGACGTGTTTAAACAGATAGTTCCATTCAATGGCTAGTGTCCAAATAACTAGACAATATAATAATAATAATAATAATAATAATAATAATAATAATTTATTATTTGTACCCCGCCCATCTGGCTGGGTCTCCCCAGCCACTCTGGGCGGCTTCCAGCAAACATTAAAATACATTAACACATCACAGATTAAAAACTTCCCTAAACAGGGCCCATTATAAAATAACATATGCCCATTATAAAACATATGCCCATTATAAAAAAAATAAGGAACATAGAAAGCTGCCTTATACCAGGTAATTGCCAGTCTAGATGAGTATTATCTACTCTGTCACTCCAGAGTCTCTGGCAGAAGTCGCTCACATCATCTGTTATCTGCTCCTTCTTACTAGAGATGCCATGACTGAACCTAGGACTTATTTCATACAAAGTATGTCCTCTACCACTGAGCAATAGTTTTTCCTTTGCAGGCCTTTTTATGGGTTCTCCTCCAAGGGTTTTATAAGCCACATACAGCTTTTTACATATTGTCTTCTGCACAGCAAACCACTATGCTCTTGCACAAATTGCTTTTGAAGCTTTCCTCTCTTTCAAAAGTGGTTTCCCGTGGAGAATTAGAATGGGATACTGTCCTAGAATTGCAAATTTCAAGCTCCTGGGTTCTTCTGCATGCTTAATATAAATTTACGTTATATGTATGTATTGATTAAAATTGTACTCTACCACATATGAAGGGCAATAGTAACATAATATATGAAATGTTCATTTAATTCAGAGGAGGCAAATAAAGCATTTACTATAAGCAATGACAATGGTCTTATTGAGCTAGTAATTAACTGGACTAGTGTTGATCCAGTAATCAATTGAAATAACACTGATGCAGAACTGCAGTATACTCAGAATAAATGCCCCTACATTTCCTGTTTCCATTCATTGAATTTGATTCAGATCATACTGCACTAATGGCTGGTCTGCACATCCAACAAGTAAATTGGGACTTCTTCAGGGATTGTAACTCTTCAGACAGTAAATAGAATCTCTGCTCCCTGCATAAACGGACCCTAATGATGTCTACATATTTATGTTGCCATGGTGCTTTCATTTTGTCCCTGTGCCATCGTATTGCCTCACCATGGCTGTTATGTTGGCAAATGCTAACAGTTCACTTCACTGGTGCTTTGTTGTCAGGGCCAACATCTACCCTAAAGATCGCCACATTGAGATGGCAATAATGCCTGTTATGCTCAAAACCTATTGTTCTTTTGGAATCTGAGGCAACAAGCCTGCTTTGGGGTAAAGTTACAGATTTTATTAGCTACGCAACAATAATATAAACATCATATACATGGGCACTAAGGCAAACTATTAAGCACATGCGCTACCGTAGCACAATCCTTCTCAGACTATTTCATTCTTATGTTGTATTTGCTGGCAGAGGTCCTGTCTTTCTCCATCACAAGATCTGGGTTGGGTTGAGAATTCAAGAGGTGTGGCGCACCACAGTGGTGTGGCAGGAGAGGATGGCAAGAGTGACATGAAGGAGTCAAGGACAATCAGAGAAACATTTAAACATTTCAGTGTAGTATAGTATAATATGGTATCAAAACATTTTATTTGCAAAATATGGATAGCTATCTTTTCAAAAGGAAAGCAAGAGCATCATGTGATACTGCAAGCTCACACTTCTTGTTGAGTTTGTAAACGTACTTAAGGTAAAAGGTAACTTAAAAGGTAACTCAACCGTCCAGGTTGTTCACCGTCAATTTTGTTATTGATGTGAAATACATTGGAAAACAAAACAAAAAAACAAAACAAAAACTTCTCGCAGTGCTTGATTCATAACATAGAACACAACTATTTTATGATATGTTCATGGGATATCCAAAAAGTATAAAACAATGTAGCTACATAAGAACATGACTCATTCGCAAAATATAATTATAAATGAGCCTCTTACATATGTACCTTAAGTATATAAGGTAAAGGTAGTGTTCTATGTTATAAATCAAGCACTGCGAGAAGTTGCTATTTTTTTTTAGTTTTCCAATGTATTTCTTATCAATAACAAAATTTAGTGTGGCATGAGCCATTTTTTATTCTAAAAGTGTGGCCCAGAGAAAAAGTTTGAGAACCACTAATCCATGGTGCAGTCTTCATCTGCCTCTGGTGTCTGCTCTCTCATCTTAACAGTACTCCTCTCAGGAGCATCTCACCTGTTGGGGTGGAGCCACAACAGTAGCTTCCTGGCTACCAGAGGGGTGATGCAGTGGCAATGCTGAAACTGTGTGGGTGTACCAACAGAAATCCCTGATTATCCTTGCTAATGCATCCATTCAGACCAAACCTGACTGCCACCTTGTCCTTCCACATATGAGTGGGAGTGCCATCCTGCCAGGAGACTATAGTTGCACTTCCATGCCACCAGGAGAGCTGCTTCTGACCACACTTCTTCTCTAATTCCCTCCTCAGCACACTTGATTTGCTGGGTGCTCTCACAGAGCACTCTTCATTTGCTTTCTATACTGCCACTGCTTTGAGCACATCATATTTGTAGATTCCTCAAGGAAGACGTGGGAAGTGATATTAGCTTGTCTCATGGAGATCAAAGCAAAAAGCTTTATTGCTCTAAGTATTCAATCTACCTCTCCCCTCTTTCAAGACTCTGCTGTAAATGTACTGCATTACCTGCCGTATGTCACCATAGATCACAAGCAATTTGTTCTGCATTAAAAAGTGGAAAAGTACAATCACAGTTAAATAACACTTGCAGAAATTAGGCCGACACTGCTTATGGTAAAAGAAAGGTCCCTTTTTACTATCAGTACCTATTGTGTAATGGGGTAATTGGGGAGAGATGGATTAGAAGGCTTTAAATCAGTCAAGAGTTTTTGATGGTATCATAAACGGAGAGTGAAAGGCCTGAGCAGTTTGTAATGATGCAGGAACCCCATCAGGAAACGAATGAGCAATCAGCAGTAAATCCTTCATGTGGCTCAACACGCTGTGCTATATGTAAGCATCTCCTCAGAACAACAAAGGGATTCCTAGTGGACACAGGGAATGAGAACTGAAGAGGAACATTAGGTCGTGTCATACCTGTAAGGGAACATTCAAACAGAAAATACAATAAGATGACAGTAACAAGCTTTCGGCAATAAGCAAGTATATCACATGCAAGGGCCAGGCTTAGACATTTATGTAGGAGGATAGTTGTTCCTCCCATTACACTAGAAGCTGGGATCATCTAGAGAAGCTGAATGATGGGAGATTAAGGGCCGACAAGAGGAAGCACATAAATATAGAATTAAACAATGTCCCATTTGTCCTAACACACCAACCATCCCTGAGTTTCATTCTGTTACAAATTTGGGGGCGCAATACATCCTAAATTGCATATCAAATTAGCACTAGAATTTAATGCTTTGAGGTTGTCAAAGTTACTTTCCTTGGAGGTGTGTATTTAAGGCCATGCTAGACTTTGCTAATCCTTAATTAAGCCAAGTGTAAAAGCTAATTAACTGAAATAATTTCCTTGAGAGGTGTTAGCCTGGAGATGAGACATTTAGGTGACACAAAGGGATGAAAGGCAAATCTCACCATCCCTAGGCCAGAGTGCTAGATTTGGATGTGGGGAAACCAGATCTCTGCTTTACCACAAAGTTCCCTAGATGGCTCTGTTATTGCTGGGATTTGGAAAACTGCTACTCCAGAATTTCACTTATTTTTGCCACAGTAAAATACAAGATAGAATACTATCTACTTCTATGGGTACTGGGAACCTTTCATCATTAGTTGGGAACAACCTTTGCCTCCTGCTCGTGACACTGAGAGCAAATCACAATCAATGCAAAGCACAATCAATGCACACTTAAAGCACACTTCTGCTAAATAATTCTGGGAACTGTAGTTTATCAAGGGAGCTGGGAATTGGAGCTCTGTGAGGGAGAAACTATACTTCCTAAGATCCTTTAGCTGAAGTTGTGTGTGTTAAATGCCACTGTCACTGGGCTGGAGTATAAAGGATGGGGTGAAATTCAAAGCACTCTGTTTAAAAATCGTGTCCTCCCTAAAAGAGGGCATGTGTTGCGGTGAGACCTGGAGACTGACCTCCTGGTTGTGGGTGGGTCTATTGGATAGCCACAACACCCGATTGGTGGGTCCCTCATTGCTGGGTGCAACTAGACTTCTCCGCGACCCTTCCCCTCTGCCGGGAGGTGGGACCGATTCGGATGGTCCGCCCCCGCCACTTAATGGATCCAAATGGTTTCCAGAGAGTGGTAGGGGATGTTTTATCCCATGTTGATGGCCTTTCAGCTGATTCCCTGGTGGCCCGCTGGAATGTGGAGTTAACCAGGGCTATTGACTGTCTGGCTCCGAAGCGCCCTCTCCGATTGCATGGAGCCCGGACAGCCCCGTGGTTTTCTCCGGAGCTGAGGGTGATGAAACAGTCGCTGAGACGGCTAGAGCGCCGGTGGCGGAAAACTCATTCTGAATCAGACCGGACACGGGCTAGAGCTCAACTTCGAGCCTACCAAGTGGCAATGGCAACGGCAAAGAGAACTTTCTTTGCCGTTTCTATTGCATCTGCAGAAAACAGCAGCAGGAGACTCTTCCAGGTGGTTCGCAATCTAGCAGAACCACCTCCGTCATCTGGGTCTGATAGGGACCCCAAGATCTCCTGCAATGCTTTTGCAATGTTTTTTGCAGATAAAGTCGCTCAGATTCGGAAGGAGGTAGACTCCACCGTGGGAGCAGAGCCGGGGCGGGAGAGTGCTAGAGCCCTGTCTAGTCATGTTTTATGGGATCAATTCCAATCTGTTACCTCCGAGGATGTGGACAGGCTGCTTGGACGAGTGAAACCGACCACCTGTCTTCTTGATCCTTGCCCATCCTGGCTAATAAAAGCTAGCCGGGAAGGGCTGGGCGATGGGCTCCGCGGGGTGGTGAATGCCTCTCTCTGTGAGGGAGCCTTCCCAGACCCACTAAAAGAGGCGGTTATTAAACCGCTTCTTAAAAAACCATCTTTGGATGTGGCCAATATGGCCAACTATCGCCCAGTCTCAAATCTTCCATTCTTGGGCAAGGTGATTGAGCAGGTGGTTGCTGAACAACTCCAGGCACGCCTAGAAGAAGCGGACCATTTGGATCCCTTCCAATCGGGGTTCAGACCTCATCATGGGACTGAATCTGCCTTGGTCGCACTGGTTGATGATCTCCGGCGGGCTAGGGACAAAGGTGAGAGCTGTTTCCTAGTTCTGCTGGATCTCTCAGCGGCTTTTGACACCATCGACCATAACATCCTTCTGGACCGCCTAGAGGGGTTGGGAGCTGGGGGCACTGTTATACAGTGGTTCCGCTCCTTCCTCCTGGGCCGTGTTCAGAAAGTGGTGGTGGGGGATGAGTGTTCAGACCCCTGGACTCTCACTTGTGGGGTACCTCAGGGCTCTGTCCTCTCCCCCATGCTTTTTAACATCTATATGCAGCCGCTGGGAGAGATCATCAGGGGGTTTGGGCTGGGTGTTCATCAGTATGCGGATGATACCCAGCTCTACCTCTCTTTCAAATCAGAACCAGTGAAGGCGGTGAAGGTCCTGTGTGAGTGTCTGGAGGCGGTTGGAGGATGGATGGCGGCTAACAGATTGAGACTGAATCCTGACAAGACAGAAGTACTGTTTTTGGGGGACAGGGGGCGGGCAGGTGTGGAGGACTCCCTGGTCCTGAATGGGGTAACTGTGCCCCTGAAGGACCAGGTGCGCAGCCTGGGAGTCATTCTGGACTCACAGCTGTCCATGGAGGCACAGGTTAATTCTGTATCCAGGGCAGCAGTCTACCAGCTCCATCTGGTACGCAGGCTGAGACCCTACCTGCCCGCGGACTGTCTCGCCAGAGTGGTGCATGCTCTAGTTATCTCTCGCTTGGATTACTGCAATGCGCTCTACGTGGGGCTACCTTTGAAGGTGACCCGGAAACTACAACTAATCCAGAATGCGGCAGCTAGACTGGTGACTGGGAGCGGCCGCCGAGACCACATAACACCGGTCTTGAAAGACCTACATCGGCTCCCAGTACGTTTCCGAGCACAATTCAAAGTGTTGGTGCTGACCTTTAAAGCCCTAAATGGCTTCGGTCCAGTATACCTAAAGGAGCGTCTCCACCCCCATCGGTCAGCCCGGACATTGAGGTCCAGCGCCGAGGGCCTTCTGGCGGTTCCCTCGCTGCGTGAAGCCAAGTTACAGGGAACCAGGCAGAGGGCCTTCTCGGTAGTGGCGCCCGCCCTGTGGAACGCCCTCCCTTCAGATGTCAAAGAGAACAACAACTACCAGACCTTTAGAAGACATCTGAAGGCAGCCCTGTTTAGGGAGGCTTTTAATGTTTAATAGATTACTGTATTTTAATGTTCTTTTGGAAGCCGCCCAGAGTGGCTGGGGAGACCCAGCCAGATGGGCGGGGTATAAATAATAAATTATTATTATTATTATTATTATTATTATTATCTGGCCAATGGGGTGCAGTCTAGACGGATCGAGGGACCTATATAAACCCATACATGTGACCCAGAGCTTCCTCTTTTGGCTCATGCATCGGAACACCCGCCCACCTCTTCCTACTTTTAGGGCATTTTGCGATTTACCTTGCTATGCTGTCGTGTGTCATCTGTCGTTGGGACAGGGCCACTTGGCTGATTGGCTATTGCCATTTGGGTTTTGCCTTCGGCGTAGCAAACCATCACAACTTGTAGGCACTGGTTCAGGTGATAGGGATGGGGGAACGGTCTCGCCATCCCTATGTGAAGGGTATTCCATTAAAGGAATCCAGGGAATCAACTTGGTTTGGTCAACCCCTGAGAGGGGGTTGTGCCCGTGCCAGAGTCCAGGGGAACATCTAGGGAATGAACAGAGTCTGTTCCCAGGCTTTTCACCTACCTCAGGTGTTCACCCTTGGCTGACCTATGATGGAGCTCTGGGTCAGCGCTACCTGCAAGGGTGCAGGGAGGTAGTCGAACCAGAGCCTATGCAACCACTGTAATCCATAAAGTTGTGGCCTAAATTCTGCCAAAAAAACACCACTAAAATTTGAGTCAAATGTGTGTTTATTTAGGGGGGGAGGTCTCTGGGTCTGAACACGCAAATCCTTGAAATGCCAGCAAGCCTCATTTATAATGCTGTTTTTCTCTGATTAAGATCAACCCGTCTTTACTGACCAAACTTTGAACACATACTCTTGAAACCTGTGTTGACATGGTTTCTTAAAATGTGACACCCTGGTCTTTACTGCTTCAGAAAAGAAAAGAAAATCAGAGTGAGTTGAGAACAACAGTAATCATATCCCGGATCTTTGATGCTTCAGAACATGTACTCAGTACACTTTTTCAGAGAAACCTTAAGGGCTTTGACACATTAGATTCTAGAGGTCAAACTACAGAAAATCAAAGTAACTTGGGATGTTGTGTTTCCTTTCCATTTGTATAAGTACCTAAAGCCATTTGTTTCCTGAAGGAATGTAAGTATTTTAAAGTGTGATGAAAGCAGAAAACAAAGGTAATGATTTCTTTCTGGGGGAATTCTTCCAGTAAAGTTACATGGAGGGTGTTTCTATTCTTCCTTTTCTTTTCTTATTTTTATTGGTTATATTTTTGAAAGTCAAGGTTATAAGCAGTTCAGTTAAGATTAGGAAATGCAGTTTTCATTAAGCCTGCATGCCAGGTAAGGGAAATCCATGCATTTTTGGATGAATTACTTATCAGAAGATAACTAACATTTGCTAAATTTTGAGATAACTAAACATTCGCTTTACGAGGTAAACATTGCTATTTTGGTCCATTTAAAAGAATACCATTATAAATGAGTTTTAGTATTGTTGTAAACAATGTCTAATTCCTTCCAACCTCTGGGTCTGTTTTCAAAATTCATCACTCATTGACTTTCGAATAAAACACCATTCTTTTTTCTTTTCTTTTTTTAAAAAAAGATCCTGAAATGAATTTGAAAGCACTAACAGGTCAAAGCCAAAGGAAGGACATTTCAGTAATTATGCTGTAATGGGTATGGATATGCAATCCTACCTATAGGCTAAATCCTAAGATCCTGCATGCCTCTAATGCCTGCTAACAGGAGGCAAGAAGTGGCTTTCATTTATACCCCTTCCCTTGAAGCCACTGCATTGCTCAACATTCATCTCCTTCTGTTAGTAGGAAACTAATTCTGATTATCATGATGATTGATTATCATGATGAGTGCAGGGGTGAAATCAAACTGCTGCATTAGCAGCAATGAAATGACCTCCTTGGGGTACAAGACTGCACAGTGTGCATGGAGGTACTGGGCTGTCCAGATGACAAGACCCCCACACTTGGCCTCACTGATGTGGTCCAAATGAAAGCAGAGCAATACATTTGGCACCAGCTTGGCTGCAGGAGTTGCCGGAAGGAGGCGTACAAGTCACCATCCAACTATCTTAGGAGTTCTACTCTGGATTTGTGTAGGATTTATCCTTAGCCTTTTCTTCTCCCAGAGATATCCTACAAGGCAGTGGAGGTTTAGTGTCAGAGCCTTCCTACTCCTAGATGGGCTACCTTCCAAAGTTGGTGAGTCCCATCTGGCCCTCACTTCCCTCTACAACATGTGCAGAAAGCACCTTCTTGACCATTGGACCCACTGTGCCAAAGCTGGGTCTAAACCCTGATTGAAATGGAACTAGAAAATAATTTCCCCCCAAGAATACCTGGATCTGGTCTGCAATAACACCCACTCAAGAACTTTGCCCCCAGAAGAGGAGATTGGTAACTGACCAGTAAATACTTAGATTTTTCCGAATCCAATGAGGTTTTCTTGAGGAGTGGTTTTACCACTGCCTCTTCAAGCAGGCAGGAACCACCCCCTCTCACAAGGAGGCACTACTCACCTCCCTGGTGCAGTCAGCTGTCTCCTTCTTGCTAGTTTATAGCAAGAGGCACAAGAGGCAAGGGTCCAGAGTGCAAGACATAGACCTGACCAATCCAAGCACCTTATCCACATCCTCGAGCTTTACCAACTGAAACTCATCCAACTCTGCTGGCATCCTTGTCCATTCCTGTAGACTTTAGCATGCGAGACACAGAGAACCCATGTGAGGACAACATATTGCTCATAACCCAACAAAAAGCATGGATGCAATCCAAAGGAAACTTTAGCTGAACAAGCTTCATGGAAATGTCATATTTCTTTTTCTTTCTTTCTTTTTAATCAGGGCTTATGCCAGAATGGGCTGTGCTTGTGAAGACACTGACTGGATTCTGGACTGTGAAGATAAGCTCTGGATAAACATCTCACTTTGAGGTATATCATCAAAGTGATCCAGCATTTATAAAGGTCAATCATATCTATTTGGGGCAAAATATTTTAGCACTTAGAGCAGCAGTGCTATTTGAAAACCATGTGATGCTTTCCTATCTGCTCAATTGCAGCCTCTCTCGCTACAGTATTTTTTCAATCCGTTCCTTTTCAAGTGCGTTTTTCATCAGCATCCCATCTCATCACCTTAAGATCAAACATTTTCTAGTGACCCATATCCCAAAGTCCATCTCTCCCATTGCCTCCTTCTCAGCACCTGCTCTTTAGCTTCAGTAGCAAATTGATTTCTCACATACCTTTCTGGTCCACAAAGCATGCTAAATTCTTTGAAAGCTTTAAAGTTAGGTTTTAAGGAGTATGAATCACACTGCATCTCCAGTTTTTTTGGGGGGGAAGAGTAAACAGAAAGAGAAATTTATAACCACTGATGAATCAGTGTCGACAATTTTGTGTTTTTTGTCGTATAAACACCAACAATTGAGAAACACCGGCCTGCGAGTGCTCCAAATGGAGAACAGCCTTTACCAAAGGTGTCATGGGCTTTGAAGACACTCGAACTCAGGACACAAGGGAGAAATGCACTAAGAGGAAGGTATCTTTGGCAAACCCTCACCATGATCAACTCCCGCCCGGAAACCCAGAACTGGCCTCCACAGTCACTTACGGACTCACTGTTAAGACTGTGTTCATGGAAGACAATCTTACTCGGGTATGAATGATCGCCAAAGAAGAAGATTTGCAGTAAGGCTAAAATAGTGCATATTCATAGTCATATAGGTATATAGTTGATAGATAATTTTATGATTTATTAAGGGGAAATTGTGAATGTTCAAGATTATGGGAAGATTGAATCATGAGACTAACAGCAGATAGTAGCAAATAGCAGATACCTGTAGAACCTTACAACATTAGCTGAAGCAATACATGGCATATAGAGAGCCTTGCTTGGGCAAGAGTTTTAAATAGAAAGGTGATGGACACAAGCTTTTGGGTAAGTGTGGGGCACACTGAGGCTGCAGTCACACATGGGGTTTACTGTATTCATTTAACTGATTATAAGGCCAGTGCTTCTGTCCTATTCCTTTTTCCAACATTCCTTTCACACTGCACATGGCTGTTCCATCACATCTCAATTGTTATTCTACCATATTGCAGTAAATGTCAATAATAATAATAACAATTATATATATATATATATATATATATATATATATATATATATATATATATATATATCCCGCACATCTGACTGGGTTTCCCCAGCCACTCCGGGCGGCTTACAAGATAGATAAAAACACAACAAAACATCAAACATTAAAAAAAACAAAATATGCTATGCAATTAACCAATAAACTAATAAATCAATAGAAACCAACAACAACAAACAGTTTAGTTACACTCAAATTAAAGTAACCGCCAACCCCAACTAAACATTTAACCAACACCAACCCAACAAAAAATGTTTAAAACATTTTAGCCAGTTGCCCCAACCCAAGAGTTGTTCCAGCAATGTCCCAGTGGCCTCCCAGGAGCCTCTTTTAGCTGTTTAGAAAGAGTGTGGGCCCTGCCCCCTAGGCCAGGTGGAAATGGACCTTGCAGCAGGGAGCGGTCTTCCTTCTAGCACTCATGGCAGCAGCAATATCATCCACACATGTCATTCCTTCATGTCATCCTTCTCCCTCTACGTTCTGCTATTTTTGTAGGCTTCACCTTTTTGACGTGACTTATGCTGGAATGCAAGCTTGGTGGAGGAAGCCAGGTACAGCTTGCATGAGGGGCCATAAGAAAGGAGGAACCAGCAGACCAACTTTCTTTCCTACTAAGTGACAGCAAATGGCTCTGGCTTCTTGCTCTCTGCCCACAATCGACACCATCTTGGACACCCCTTTCCTTTCCCGCAGATCTCTGACTGGCTGCCTTTTCTTGAAATTGAACCATTGGCCTGATCCCGCAGCCTTTTCTTATGTTCATCATCATTAGAGCAATACCATAAAGAAAATGCAAGAGCATGTGGGTACACACACACACACACACACACACACACTTTTATCACAATGTGAAACACTATATCTTATAACATTATAAAACCACTCTTTGATCTGAGGCAGTATTAAATTTTCTCTGCAATATTCATTAAACATCTTATATTTGCTAAAGAGTTGTTTTGCAATTGTATTTTTTTTTTACTCTAAAAAAATGCCATATTTGTCATTAAAGCACAAAGCCACATTTCTTCTATCCATGATTTAGTCCTGATAGTTTTTGCAATCTCTATTCCTGTGTTTATAACAGTTGTTCCTACTGCCGTTACCATGTAGGAAGTTGCCTCGTGTTCCAGTCTCAGTGCCATGCATATAGTTTCCGAGAAATAACACTAATAGAATTTCATAACCTAATAGAATTTCATCTTTTTCCAATATCTTTTTGCTAGCTGACATTCCAACCATATATGATAATAAGCCGCTTTCTCTTTTCGACATTTCCAACATATGCAAGGTAGTTTCTCTGTTTATTGACACTTGAGTCACATGCCACCTTACAATTACCTTATAGCAATTTCTTCTTAAAATTGTACAAAGAGAGAATTTCTATGCTTCCCCTACAAGCTCTCTTATACTTTTCAGATACAGGTAGGTAGCCGTGTTGGTCTGCCATAGTCGAAACAAAATAAAAAAAATTCCTTCCAGTATCTGAAGACGTGTGCATGCACACGCAAGCTCTTATCAATAACAAACTTTCTTTTCCAGGTTCATGAATTTTCAGATTCATGATCATAGGTTATCCTTATTTTTCCTCAAAGTCTTATTTTTCTCAAAGTCTGTTTATTATCATTGAATTTTTGAAAAGGTGAAGTCTTCTTACTGTTAAATCAGTTGTTAAACTTTTTTTCCTATTAAAAGAAGAAAGAGGAAAAAAGGAACGACTGTGCCCTGAAGCTGGTCATATAACTGAAAACAGGGATGGCAATGATGGGATTCATGTTACATGGTGCCCAGGAACTGGTGTGAGATGTAAGGGTTGTGGAAACAATTGGGAGCAGTAACCTAGTGCTTTTAAATTAAATATACATAGAAATGGCCCATGGCCAAGACAGTCAATCATGGTCACATTTGACTTCAAAAGAGGAAAATTCCAATTGGTCAGAAAGAAGTTTAACAGCAAAGTCGGGAGGGTTAAACCACTCTGAAATACTTGGGAGTTCTTTAAATACACAATATTAGAAGTTCAACTGCCGTGTCTACCACAGATCAGCAAAAGTGTCACCAGGTTCAAGTGGAAGGTTTCTAAGAAACTGGATGGACAGTTTCAGCTCAGCACTAGGGCAGAGTAATGCATATAGGCTAAAACCCACAGAGCAGGTTGGACTAGGCCATAACTGCAGAAATTGCGCAGTTATTTCCTGGTGTTAAAAAACAAACCAACTTTTTTTGAGCTAAATAGGGATAAAAAAATGGAAGCAGGCAGTTTTTAATGACCTCATTCTGATCCTACATTTTTAAAAATGAGTGAACAAAGCATGACCATTCCAAAGTAAAAGCCTAATTGGGACAGCAAAAGAGGTCAGAGGAGAAGAGAATATCATCCATAAATTGCTTGATTTTTGACATGGTAAGTATACTATGAAATGGCACATCAAATTGATATTACACTCCAGATTCCATGTCTTATATTCTAGTTTACTCCACATTTATTTCAACTGACCACCCTGTATCCAGCTGAACGGAAGCAAGCAAAAGCACAACCAAAGTTGGTCAAACTAGACCTAAGTGAACTAAGCCAGAAGACCTTTGTCATGAGCACTTCAGGGCTAAACAGTGTTTGGTTTGCATTTAGAAGCAACAGCGATAACACAGGGGATTTGATTGTGGCCTCAAGGAGAGAACATCCCAATTCTCTGTTGATAAGAGAGCCTGTGTATGTGAGGAAGTGGGGATAAAGAACACAAATGGCAAAAATAAAATGTTTTGAGCTGAAACTTCATGCCTGACTGTGGGGTATTAAAAGCAATAGAAAATATTTTCCATAATACATTATTATTATTATTATTATTATTATTATTAGTAGTAGTAGTAGTAGTAGTTTGTTTGTTTGTTTGTTTATATCCCAACTTTCCCCCATTATGGGACTTAAGGCAGCTTACACAAATAAAATAGAAAAATCTAAAAACATAGATTATTGACTTCTTTTGGTCCTGTCTTTACTAATATATATGTTTGTTAGAAGAGTAAAACTTGAAGGTCTACAAACCTTAATTTAATCTGAGGTAAAGCTCTGTATAAAGACATCCCAGTCTGGAAAACAAGAAGCTGTTAGCTTCCCATCTTCTAAGGAAAAGCTATCACTCAGGTCAAAAGTGCAAAATGCATCATATATGCTTGATTCAACTTTTCTAGCTGTGTGCAGCAATATGCATGTTTTTGAGCTGCGTAGAATTCTTCAAATCCTGAGTAACAGAATTCCAAACACAAAGGCTGGGTACACTCTCTCATTTACTCTGCATCCAGCATGCTCACATCACTATTTTGAGGAGCCATGTGCACATGATGTTAGCCACAATCTTCATCGCCTTCACTCCCACTGCTGGCTTGGGAAGTGGTATATATATATATATATATATATATATATATATATATATACACATATATGAATGAATTGGACCAAACAAGCTTTGATCCAAACACAGAAAAAGAATGACCTCACTGAGTTTTAAGCTCGTGAGCGTTCACAGCCTAGGAGCAAAAATATGTGTTGAAATGTGGGATGCTTATAACCCAGATCTATAGATGACCTTTTCATGTGGGTTTTACCTTTAAAAGAAAATTATAATCCATCTGGCCTTCAGGTCATCAAAAACTTTGGGTGGGAAACTTCCATTTGCAAATGGATAATGTGAAAATGATACTGTTGAAAAGTCAAATAACAGCCCTCTCCTCCTTTAAGAAGGAAAGCAAACAATTTATATACAGTGCATGATATGTTAGAAACTAGATTTTTCTTCTCTGTGTGTGGTTATCAGTATTTTTCGTGTATGCTTCTCTCCAGGCCAGTATTGCAGACAAGGACTGTCAAGACAGGGTGATCATCAACAATAAGATATTTAAACACAATAAAAATTCATTATATTTTTTTTTAAATGGTTCATTTCCATTTTTAGTGAAACAGCCATTGACAAGTCAACAAAGTCTCGATCTGTATGAGAAGTCCATTACTAACTTAGTGATTACTAGCAAGATTCTGTTGCCTGCTAGTCTTCTCAAAGGACAGAGACAAAAACTTAAGAGCCTGAGTAGCTATAACATTGATGAGATAAAGTTGCTCACTGCCATTCAAAGTAAGAGACTTATTGGCAGAGACCTGTCCCTTCCAACTTTGTGAGGCAGGGAGAGAGTGAATATGCTGCCCCAGGTGGGAGGTAGTGTATTCCTATTATTTGATTTGATTTCAACATTTTAACTGTATGCCACCTTTCCACAGTTCAATACGGCTTACCACATTAAAAAAATACATAACTACAATGTAAGAAAAGTAGTCATAAACAATAAATAAAACATCAAAAATGCACAAACAAACTGAATAATAAAAACAACAATAGCAGCAACAGTGATAGAAACTTGATCCCAGCTAGTTTTAGTAGTAATCTACAGAAAACTGCATTCATCTTTACAATATTCAATAGTGATTAAGAAACCACCAGCCAATGTTATCCACCATTTAGAATGACATTGTAAGCAGATAACAATTCAGCATCTCTTAGAAGTCTTTGATAATATTCTAACGACATTAGTGTCTTTGAAATCTTGTTAGAGAGCTGGCAGGACTGCAGTATGCACAGCAGTCATTAGTACTAAGCAAGCAATTCATCGTGAATGATTTATTCAAGGAATCTTGCACTTCCACCCTTTGTTCATTGATTCTTCTTCAGTTCTCTTAAATATCTCAACAACTAACCATCATTCATGAAGCTAGTTACAGTGGTTAATGCACAGACTTAAGTTGGTTCCCAAGCGATACACGTTGTGTAATCTTGCACATGTTTATTTAGTAGGTCACACTGTGTCCAGTGGGGTTAAGTTCTTCAAATGTTGCCACAGATTCCTAATCGGCTGTATATATGGCTTTGAAAATTTTCACTTTCACAGACATCAACATTCTGTACATCAGTCTTCAATTAAGGAATTGCTCTGTTCAGTATCTAAACTGGTGTGGTCAATGTGCCTCCATTTTTTCCCTCCATTTTTTGTTGGACTCCAGCTTCCATCATTTCCAACAACTGACTATTTTAGCTGAGGCGGATGGGAGTTGGGAGTCCAAATCCATCTAGAGGGCACCATCTAGGTTAAAGAGTACCTGCAGGTTAGATTACTACAATGTGCTATACGTAGGGCTGCCTCTGAAGATGGTTCAGAAACTTCAGCTTGTGCAGAATTCAGTGGCCAGGTTGCTCACCGGGGCAAGATGGTTTGAACACACTATACCGATTCTGGCTCAGCTGCCCTGATTGGCAATTAGTTTCCATGCCCAATTCAAAGTGCTTACTTACCTTTTGGGCCCAATTCACACTTCAAATATCTGTTATTGATTTCTCAGGACTGCAGTACCTCAAGGACCACCTCTTTGCATATGAAGCCCTGAACAGTCTGGCTGAAGCGCTTTATCCTATATATATATACAACCCCACTGGATTCTAAAGTCTTCAGAGGAGGCTTCTCTGTCTGCAGATATGAAGTCTCTTTCCACAAAATGGCATGTCCCCGAACATGTTGCCTCCTTCTTCGTCTTTTTACTTCGAACTTCCTATGTTTGCTCCAATTAATACTGTTACATCACATCACCTCCACCTTCCACAGTGTTTTGTCAATGTCAAAAACTAAACTTTTTCCAAGCTGCTGCTTATAGATTAATTTACTAAGCCATCTGTCTAGTTTTTTGAGACTAAGTATTTTCAGGTTGTATGGCACTGCAGCAAACCGTTGCCTTTCAATTTGAAACATTAGTTTAATCTGTGAAAAATGGAATGATTTGCCTACAAATTGAAGCAGGATTAATGCAAAATCTCAATGGTGCTATGCAGATGATCTTTTGATCCATACAGAAGGGAGTAATCCTCTTTTTATTATCCTTATTTATGCTTTTATTCTGTATTTTATTACTATATTACAGCATTTTTATATTTGTCCGCTGTCTTCCTTTTCCTGTGATACTTAGAACACCAGCAGAAAACTTTTCTCATACTAAAAGGAGCAGTTAAAAAAAGGTGATGGGATTTATTTTGATCAAGTTGTGACAAGTGTTTGAGAACATGTTGTTCTTTGTTGAATACAATTATTTCCTTACCAGCATGGCCTCAGTATCAAACTGGGCAAATTAGAGCAAAAGAAAAATCTGTCCCTAAAAATCTAGAAACATACAAAGAAAGAATGAGATATCAGTTTACACAAAAGAATGTGAAGGATGAATTAGTCAGAATGTCTGATCCAAGATGATTCTCCTTATATTCTTGGAGGACCTTAAGAATCAACTAAAATAAAGAGGAGATTCTACAGCTGACAGCTTTCTTTTACAATGAAGAGGGAGGTGAGACATCTCAAGATGCAATGCAAATTCAACAAATCAGATTAATTCTAGCCAAAATTTGAGATGTGATACATTTTCCCTCAGCGAACATAGACATAGTTGCTACTATGGCATACTCAAATGTTTAATTTATTGGTATAGGCACTCAATTGGTGGTTAAAAACAGCCCAAGGAAGCTGGTGTTAAGACAGTATCCTTGTTGTAAGATTCATGCTGCGCTTTTGATCTTAACTTTTATTTTATCTTCAGATTATTGTTGCAGAAGCTCAACACTGTGGTCCCACTTTGCGTCATCAGTTGCTTGTGTTCAGAGAGATTTTATCTACCGGTATATCCAGGAATCCTTCTTAAAATAAAGGGTTTCGAAGGTACAGTCAATCTGCACCAGACCGACTACATCTCATAGTGATTTCCACACAGGTCAGGTTCCTTGAAGGGATCACAATAATATGATATCATGTGAAGGAAGTCCTAGCTGTTTTTTGTTTGCAAATGAAGACTAACAGGACCTTGGTGCATATGGGGTAGAGACGATCTGGATTAAAGCTGGAGCACCACCAGCATTGTCTGTCTGTCTGTCTAATGATGGCTAAATCTGCCACAAAGACTGCTTACCATCAACTGGCAGGGAGCGGTGATTGCAGCCCAGGGCAGTTGTGATGGTGCCAGGTGGTCTTCTGGCTTGTACTTGGCTAGGGAAAAATATCTCTTCCTTCTCTGCAGGTCATGCTGGCTGCTGGGGCTTGCTTGTGGTTGCAGCCGATCACAGGTGAGCCACGGGTGGTGGTTTGGGGTGCGAACCTGACACCCCAGACTCGACTCTCAAGTTGGTGCTGGATTCCAAGAGGTAAGGACGTCCCTGAAGAGGCCTCTGAAGTCGCTGAAGACCAAGACATCAAAGACTGAGGAAATGGCCTCTGAAGAGACCAAAGATCAGTGGTGACGCTGGTGGATACTTAGTGGGCCCTGAAGGTGCTGAAGAGCGACTCTGGTCATTCAACTAGGCAAAAATGATCTGGGGAGCAGGAAAGACATTGACCTCACTTTGCTGCTGCTGCAGACCTTGAGGCACTGCACACAGAGCACACCCTAATGTCTATTTTGTCATAACTGTTGGAACGACAGCAGTACTGAGGCGCCAAGTGCACTCTGAAGAAAATGAACAGGACATGCTGTGTACAACATCACAACTGGGGCGGGGTGGGTCAAATGATTCAGCATCCTGGCTTTCCATTCAATAATGGGGCCCTGTACAGACACAGTGGGGTGCATCTGTCACCAATGGGCAACAAGGTTTCGTTGCTGGATCTTTGCAATAGCCTTTGGGATTAGTTGCAGATGAGAGTGGTTTGGCAGCAGGTCAGCAGGGAGGGGCCAACACAGCTGGTGGATAAGGAACTGGGTTGGATCCTTAGTCAAGGTATTGGGGGGAGGGGGCGTTGGGAGCCCCACCGCCTGCTCCAAGGAATCGGGGTACCCTATTGAAGGGGGAGGTACTTCTATGCGGATGCCCAGATGGGGATTGATGGGCCATAGCACTCCCCAAAATGGTGATCTTGGAGGGGTTGCCTAGATTTGATCTACATCATAGGGCAATCCTTATTGTAGGATTTACCCTGCTGAATAGTCACCCAGAAGATGGGTTGGGTGATTCAGGAAACACACCCAATGCCAAAACCTACTGACATCAATAAAGTTGTGCCCTGTTTTACCCCCAAAATGATTGTCCTGTGATTATTGCATTATCCCATGTTTGGGTCCCCATGGCCTGCAGCTGTGCCTTGCTGCATTGCCAGCAGCAGCGTCTTTGAACAGGATGGAATCAAAGAGGTGCTTCATATTGGCTTTCAATGTACACCTGAAGGTAACTGCAGTAGCTCTGAACTTTTTCCTTCCATCTAAGGACAGAGCTCTCTAAATTACCAGTGTGATTAAATGAAACATACGAATATCCTCACAGCATAACACCAAATTCAGGTTCTGATGCCCTCTCAGTAATTCCCACCTACTTCGACTAGGCCTCTCTTTTTTTCTTTTTCTTTTTTCAAGTCCTACACTTCCTTTCAGCTGAATCTTAAAAAAAGTTCAATGTCCCCCCCTCCCCCACTTTTTCATTTGGAAGTACAGTCTGATGTTGAGAATAGCAATTCTATGATCTTTCAAATTAGCATTATTGAGATAAAATTTTACACTTCATTTTCCCTCCTTAAAGGTACTTTACGTTTCCTGATTTTTCTGCTGTGAATGTAATGGATGCAAACGAAATTCAGAACTTCACAAATGGTACCTTTGCCTGTGAGTCTTTTGAAATGTGCAGCACCTGAAGGCTTTAGTCTCTTTGTTCATTTCCAGGTGTTAGATATATATATATATGCCTTTTGTTAATGTTTGAAATGGCTAGTCTCACTTTCCCCACAGGAGGGAACAAATAGTTCCAGTGGTAAAGAACCTGGAGAACATCAGGCCTAAAATATAATGGCATGACCCTAGTATAAATACATTTCATCTTCAGAATGTAATTATGGGAACGTAATGGGAATAAAGCTCAAATTAATTGCTTTTTCTATTATTCTTCGTGTCCTTGAGGGTTCTTCATGTGGTATTAATGGCACAGAGAAGATAATTAATTACTGTATTTTTCAACTGGCCTTCTTTTTCTTCCTCAGACGACTTCCTATAGAGGTTCTTTTCTTTTGTACATACATTCAATTGCAGATCTCTTGATACTGTCAAATATCAGCTGTTACCCATATTTTTAATCTGGAACTGCTTTTTATCTTTCTTTCTGTCTAACAAAATGACTAACTGTTTCTTGCATAGAGAATAGCCAAGTTAGAAAAGGCAAAAGGTTACTTACTTACTTACTTACTTACTTACTTACTTACTTGTGGCATTTGTATGCTGTCCCATAATATAGTGTTCTGTAGGCCATTTATAATCATAAAACAGAAATATTAAATACAAAATAAGATGTAAAACCAAAAAATTCAGAAGCTACATAAGTGCAATAAAAAACAAAAAATACCACACCCTCAAATTTAAAACGCAGGTTTAAAAATTGAGAGGTCCCGATTATGTCAGTTATTTAAAGGGGCTGGGTGATGGCCTTGTCTTGGCACTGGAAAAATCACAAAGATGGCCTCAGGTGAGTCTCCCTGTGAAGGCTGTTCCATAACTGGGGTGCTGCCACTGGAAAGGCCCTCTCTTCATTTGGTGGAAGCACCCATAGCAGGATCTCCAAAGAGAGCCTTCATATCTGGTGAGGTACATATAGGAGAAAGTTACAGGTAGGTAGCAGTGTTGGTCTGCCGTAGTCAAAACAAAATAAAAAATAAAAAATTCCTTCCAGTAGCACCTTAGAGACTTAGTTGGTCTCTAAGGTGCTACTGGAAGGAATTTTTTATTTTTTATTTTGTTTTGGTATAGGAGAAAGCAATCTTTCAGGTAACTTAGGACTCAGCTACATTGGCAAAGAAAAATCACATTATATGTGTTGTATATGCATTATAACACTGTGACACCAAATGGCGCTGTGGAGTTCCATTTTTGCCAACCCGATTTCTTATACAAAGTTTACAACACGTTTAACTGAAATGCTTCTTTGATGTGTCTAGATCCAGCCCTAGTCTCAAGCCGTTTAGGGCTTTAAAGGTTAAACGCAGTTCTTCTTCTTCCAACAGCAGTTCCTGTTCACACCTGGAGTCAGTGGTGAAGATGTGGGGTAGCAAAGGGCTGTCAGTGTTCTGGATTTTTATCTGCCAAAGTCCCTATATTCTTCTTAATTGAACCCGACTCAATACAGTGGAGTCATGTTGCTCTCTCATGTGATATCACGGCAGATGTTCAAGGGCAAGAGGTACAAGGACAAAAACAGGGAGTCAACCATTCACATAAGAACCAAAGGGGGCATTATTCACCCATACTAAGATTTCCCCCCAACAGCATATTTTATTCATCCCCAGGCAAGCAAATGATGTCATGGGGACTTTGGCAGTTCAAGATCCAGAGATCAGTGCGCTGGAGTTTTGGTTGTCAAAGCACTTACAGGCCTCTTAATGTCATCCCTCTTCAAAGAATTTTACTGAACAGGGACAGAGTTAAAAGGGCTATGAGGAAGTGGGGAAGGAGCTGGAAGGAGGAATGGAGAAGAATTTCAATTCATTTCACATTTAAAAGCAAATCTACCCAATTTGCACTTTGGGAAACAATATAATAATAAAATATTAATAATAATAATAATAATAATAATAAAAATTATTATTATTATTATTATTATTATTATTATTACGGTCGAGGACCAGCTCTTGGGAAACAATATGAGAATCAGAACTCAGTCATCCTGCTACTTCACACAATTTGCAATGCACCATTCCAGCTAGGTAACATGTACAAATGCACATAAGGAGATAAAGTGTCCATAAAAGACACATATTAGTGAAAATAGCATGCTAAAATGCATTACTATGGGGGAGATTGCTTTGCAAAAGTGTGCATATTTGGCAAAATTGCATGATTTCTGTTAGTAGAACTCCACAGCAAAATGCTGATGAATTCTCATGGGATTTGGAAATGTGGAGAAGTAAAGAGTGGGAAAATAAGAACAAAAATGGATAGATTCATGCATCCCGAGGCACCTCTGCGTCTCCATTCCTTTTCAATGTGATGGATTGAAATGGTCTCCATTACATTGAACAGAGCTGAATTGAGAGGCATGCAGGGTTTTAGCAGCTGAAGATCTAGCACACCAATGGTTCTGTTTCAGAACTGGACCTTCAATTGCCAGTTTCTGCACAATCACTGACTGACGAAAGCTCAGCTCACGAGAACAGAGCATTTGCAACCAAGGAAATTGGCAGTTATTCCATCACTTAGATTTTAATCAGGACCTGTAAACGTCCTATGCGTCCTATGTTTCTTCCACTCTAAGAATAAAACTATTTGAAATAATTTAAAAAGTCTAATCTAGTACCACAAATCTACAAGCCTGCACACCAGAAAAGGAATAACCCACCAATATCCAGATTCAATCTCAAAGGACATCTAGCCATGGCTTTGCGAAAGGACTACATGTCAGGGTGAAGTTACAACCAGAATGACTATCACACATCCCTGTTGATCCCTTGTTTCCCACTCTACTCCTTTTTTGCCTCCTCCAAGGTGGGAAGGTGGAAGCAGGGCTGGCCCACCCATGAGGTGGACTGATGCAGCTGCCTTGGGCAGCAGAATCCTATGGGGCAGCACCGGAGAAGTGAGAAGCGGTGGCAGTGACAGCTTCCAGTAAGATCTCATGAAACTTCTGTGAGATCCCATGAGTGTTCCATGAGTTCTTGTGATATATCGCTGGAATCTGTCATTGCTGTGCAAACCCAGTAAGTGAGGCTTCAATAGGATAGTGGGGGGGGGTAGTAGGGGCACATTCATATCAGACAGTGAAAAGGGACAGGCCGCCCCTGGAGGGAAGAGAAAAGAAACTGTAGGCATGCAAGGTCACTGCTTAACAAAGCTATTGCAAATTTATGAACCAGTAAAGGATTGCCAACAAAGGTCCATATAGTAAAAGCTATGGTTTTCCCAGTAGTAATGTACGGAAGTGAGAGCTGGACCATAAAGAAGGCTGAAGGCTAAAGAAGGGGGGGGTTGTATGTACGGGGGGAAATTTAATAAAGATTTATTTAAAAAAAAGAAAAGAAGGCTGATCGCCAAAGAATTTATGCTTTTGAATTATGGTGCTGGAGGAGACTGGCTGAGAGTGGCTGGGGGGACCCGGTCAGATGGGCAGGGTACAAATAAATTATTATTATTATTATTATTATTATTATTATTATTATTATTATTATTATTATTATTATTAAGAGTCCCATGGACTGCAAGAAGATCAAACCTATCCATTCTTAAGGAAATCAGCCTGGAGTGCTCACTGGAAGGACAGATCCTGAAGCTGAGGCTCCAATACTTGGGCCACCTCATGAGAAGAGAAGACTCCCTGGAAAAGACCCTGATGTTGGGAAAGATGGAGGGCACAAGGAGAAGGGGACGACAGAGGACAAGATGGTTGGACAGTGTTCTCGAAGCTACCAACCTGAGTTTGACCAAACTGCAGGAGGCAGTGGAAGACAGGAGTGCCTGGCGTGCTCTGGTCCATGAGGTCACGAAGAGTCAGACACGACTAAATGACTAAACAACAACAACAACAACAAAGGATTGTGTGAGGGTATTGCTTGGTCGTGTTATTCATATGATGCAAAAGTAGGGAGAGGGTTTATTCTTAGAGAGGTTGAAGGAGCAATTTTGTTGCTTGGAGGTGCTCCTGGATTCAGTAGCTGTAGTGGCTAGGACTGTTTATTTCCAGCTAGAGCTGGTTTGTTAGCTACAGCCCCTACTGAATAAGGATAGCCTTGTCAGAGTGATCCATGTTCTGGAAACGTCCCTCAGCTACATTACCATGATGAACTCTACATAAAGCATCCCTTATTAAGCTGGGACAAATCCAGAGTCAGATTATACAGTATTGATTCTACACCAAACAGTCGGAGAAGGTGATGGTGAACTCTCCAGCTTCCCAAATGTATAACTACATTTACAAACGCAGTATTGTAGTTCTGATTCAAAGCAAGGTTGGGACTGTTGAACAAGTAGAGGGTTAAGCTAGAATTTAATCTCAGTCATGCCCCAGAATCCTTTGCTGCATCAAAACGTGCATTGTTTGCAGGACATGCATCTTTGGTTATCATATTTCCCTTTATGCCTGCCAAATGGCTTCTGGTAAGACAGAAAATTAATTCATCAGATTCATGAAATAGTGCTTATTTTCCAGATATAACTGCTACAACCCTGCTAGCAAAGAGATCACATATATTCTGATTAAATAAACCCACAAATTTCTCGTCAAGTAGATAGACATTATCCTGTCTTGATATACAGCTGTATTTAGAAAAGTACCAATCTCACCAGCAGTCAGCTTCTAAACATAATGTTCCTGAAAGTGAAAATTTAAAGGGTAACAAAATAGGTGCCTTAAGCAGAAAGAGGAGAGGGGGTGCCTTCCCCCACCCTCACATATACAGAGCTGATCTGGGTGAAGAACCCACACAGATTAAATCAAACTAATAAATTGTCACCAAGGACTTCAGTCAGGCAGAATATTCTTGCTAATTGGGAACTAAGGTGTCTTAATTAGTTATCTCGAAAATGCAATAAAAGGAGAACTCTGCACGCTTTTATCCAGCATTGCATAAGTACCTCATTACCACAGGGGCAGGTAACTTAACCCAGCATGTGTTCTGCTGTATCTGGAAAGTTGATTCATTATATTTTATTAAACAAATTAGAAAGTTAAGCTCTCAGATGAAATATATCTGATTTACAGTTTAATTCATGTTTAAAATAACTAGGTTTTTGACCTCTTGTCCAGTGCCCCAAAATATATTTCTGCATTAGCCTGTCCTTGATCTGACTAATAAAACCATATTCACATGACATTTTCAAGGTAATCAAAATGCAGATACCTGTTCTGCTTTAAGGTCTTTTGACCAAGAAAAGAAAGGAATCAGTTGGACATGATATCAATCTTTAAGTGCAGAGGGTTTTTTTTTTAAAAAAAAAATAGAAAATGTGCATCATTTGTGAGAAAAATGAAAATACTGAGGAAGAAAAACACCCTTTTTAAAGTACATTATTCCAGAATACTAACTGAATAATGATGACACTGGGTGGCAGCATGCCAAAAATCTTAAGAAGAAAAAAACCCTGGCAACTATATCACTATAAATGTGGAAAGGCCTTAAATGGAACTTACCGGTATATGTACAGTAGAACTCTTGAATATCAGATACTAGAGATGAACAAAAACATCATCACCTTCATGGCATTCCTGTCAGTGTGAGGGGGGCATTTGATTGTCACCTGTTGAAAACAAAATGCTGGACTTGATCATCTAAAGTTTGACCCACAACGGCAATTATTTACTGTTTGGATAAAGACATAGAACCAGATTTGTCCCAGAAGCACAAGCCAGTGTAAGGATAGCCACTAGTCTCCCCTCCCCTCTGCCCCTCAAATTGGTTTGAGGTGAGGGGTTGGGAGAAGCCCCAAAATAGCATGGCAGGAGGGGAGATGGTGCCATCAGGCAAGCAGAAATACTTGCAGTGACAGAGCAATCTCCTTAGTAGTATGGTGAATTCCTCCTGTAGTCACACTTTGAGGAGACCTGTTGAAATAACTGAGACAAATTAGTTGTGGATAACTTTGAGTAGACCCATTGGAATTAATGGGGCTACTCCAGGAATGAGGAATCTGTAGTCAGACATCAACTTTCACCATCCATGAACATTGGCCGTGCTGGCTGGGACCAATGGGAGTTAGAGTCTAACAATTTCTGGGCCCTCTGGACAACACAATCTTTTAACATGGTGTTATGCCAATAAACACATTTTTTTTTTACCCTCTCTTCAGCTGATATGTTCCCCAGAGCAGCTTACAGTAAAAATAATAACAAATGAGATAGCCACTGCTCTGTACACTTACAGTTCAAAAGACTGGAGATGACACAAGAAGGAAGGAAGGAAGGAAGGAAGGAAGGAAGGAAGGAAGGAAGGAAGGAAGGAAGGAAGCTAACCCAGACATTTGTTTTCAATTTTGCAAAGGGAAGGGATTCAACTAAGTTGTTGTGTGAGCAAAACAAGGTCTGATTGCACAACAGGACTTCTTACCCGCCCCCCCAGACCTGCCAGATCTGCTCTTGAGGGTTAGAGGAACCCCAAAAGTGGTTTCAGGGGTGAATGGGAGGCACACAGGGAGAGGAGAGGGGAAGTGTCCCATTGCATGAGAAAATCTCATTCCTTACATGGATACCCCACTTAGTGGTGCACTGAAGTTCACCCACTGTTCTTATAATGACTAGCTTGAATGTAAACAAGGAAAGGAGGAGTCAAACGATCCACTGTCCCACCTCTCCTTCAGCTAGAGGGAATGGCTGATGACAGATGAGAGTGCAGATGAAGGAGCTGGCCTCTGTCTCAACCAGGCAGAAAGGACTCTGTTGTGTGTTCAGACCCAGAGACCTCCCCCCTAAAGAAACACACATTTGACTCAAATTATAGTTTTGATTTTTGGCAGAATTTAGGCCAAAACTTTATTGATTACAGAAAAGTGAGTCGTTGCATAGGCTCTGGTTTGACTAGCTCCCTGCACCCTTGCAGGTAGCGCTGACCCAGAGCCCAGGGTCAGCCAAGGGTGAACACCTGAGATAGGTGAAAAGCCTGGGAACAGACTCTGTTCACTCCCCGGATGCTCCCCTGGACTCTGGCACGGGCAAAATCCCCTCTCAGGCGTTGACCAAACCAAGCTGAGTCACTGGATTCCTTTAACGGAATACCCTTCACATAGGGATGGTGAGACCGTTCCCCCATCCCTATCACCTGAACCAGTGCCTATCTGCAAGTTGTGACGATTTGCTACGCGGCAGGTGAAACCCAAATGGCAACAGCCAATCAGCCAAGTGGGGAAAATTCCTGCCATGCTCCTGTCCCAACGACAGATGACACACAACGGCATAGCAAGGTCAATCACAAAATGTCCTTAAAATGGGGAGAGGTGGGCAGGTGTTCCAATGCACGAACCAAAAGAGGAAGCTCTGGGTCATGTGCATAGGTATATATAGTTCCCTTGATCCATTTAGACTACACCCCATTGGCCAGATTCAACCCAGCAACGAGGGACCTACCAATCGCTTGTTGTAGCTAACCGATAGACCCACCCACAACCAGGAGGTCAGTCTCCAGGTCTCACCACAACACGTGTCCTCTTTTAGGGAGGACACAGTCTGTCATATCTCTCCCTTTGCTGCAGCCAGATGGAATGATGTTGCAATGCATTTAATTTGGGCACGTGAATGAGTCATAACACCCTCTGTGTGTCTTTTCAATATATGGAAGGGTTGCAGGGCCCCATTCTAGCCCTGCCATTATCATGGTGTTCATACACTGTCCCGACGACACATCCATTTTTATTTTATTTTTATTTTTTTACGTTCAGTGGAAAGAGTTTTCTGTGCATAAAGGTGTATGCACAGATAATGCCTACACTTGAGGAGGGATGCTGGCCAACCAAAGAGCAGCCCCACAATTTCCTCCACCCATTAATTCAGCAGATTGAGGAGATATTGTGTAGGCTTACAGCCAACAGATGTTAAAAACTGCCCTGTGATCTTTGGATAAAGGGTGGTAAACAAATTTAGTAAATAGTAATAAAATAATAATAACAGAGGTATAATAATGCTGACAGTGTTAGAATAACATTACGTTGCATAGAACTGATGCTGGAATAAGTGTAATGGAATTCCCTGTGCCCTGGATTGACCCAGCTCACACAACTTAGTACCATAATTACTATATCTAGATATATGAGTGATCTCAGTTACTGGTTTTTACCTTTTTTCTTTTTTTAAAAAGCTAGAAATATCAATGTTTTGACTAAATAAATAAATATGCCACAATGGGAGGGTAGTATTAGTCCATTCCTTTATGCCCATTCTTAACTAATGATTATGAAAACCAAGATAATACATCTCTCACTGTGCTCAATCAGTCAAAGCATGTTCTTTGTTCATGTTCTGTTTTTCCACATTGGTCAAACGGAAAACAAATGCACACTTCAGACAGAAACTAAGGAAGACCTATTAATTACTACTTTTAAGCAACGCTAAAGGCCATTTCAGTTTTTTTTTTTTTTAAAGGCACCGTGGTACATTTGTGGAAAGCGCCAGGCCTCTCCTAATTGTTTCATCGCTGAAAAGTTACCGTTATCTGTCAGACTTCAAATATAATTGGACCCATTGCTATTTTAAGGTCCTCTCTCCATTTGTACGGAGCACAGAACTGCGCAGCACTGGAAGAAAAATACTCTTTTAATTGAATCATTACTTACAAGGACAAGGCTATGGGATTCATTTTATGCAGCTCTGTGTGCATTACGCTCCTATTGCTTTCATTTGTTCCTACTGAAGGAGAGCAGGTTGTGGAAAGAAGCTTTTACAAATAAACAGAATGACATAAAAGAGAGGTTATTTAAAAACCTGCAAGTTTCATTTCATGTGAAGGCTTGCAAGTGGAAGCTTTGCAGTCAGGTTAGAAGTCGTTGGGTAAAACGACTGGGTACAAGTAGATGTGGCAGCAGGGTCTTTCACTATTTTTTACAAAGCTGAAAAGCAGCCATCAAGGCCCTACATCCAAATGGGAGTGTGGTGCTTTTCCAAGACATTTTTTTTCTGCCTGAAATGGACCAGCTGCCTTTTCCTAGCACCATAAAGCTGTTAGAGGCTGTTCTAATAATGGTAGGGGCAACTCTTGGGTGGTTATTTTTTTTTAAAGAAACAATACTTCTTCAGTTTTCTCAGTGACAATTGACACCTTTAGCTACCATTTTTGCCCTATTGCAGAAAACATACAAATATCATTGTGATGATGCGCGCACGCACGCACACACACTGTCCTGCAAAATAGATGGTGGCTTTGGAGACATGTGTGTGATTCTAATCAGGGAAATAGTACATAGGGAAAGCATTATACACCTCTTCCGAAGCACCATGGTCCAAAATGGATTCCTAATTTTCAGCTGCTTATAAGAAAAAGAGAAAAAGAAGAAAAAAAGGGGGGGAAACCAACAAAAAAAGAGCACATTATAGGCCTACCACTCTCACATCTAGTTTGGTCTTGAAAAATATCAGTCCCGGGGAAATCAGTCCTGGTGGAGGAGAATCCAATAATTTGCATGGATAACATCTGGAAGATGGGAAGCCCTGTATTTGATTGCATAGAATAGAGCTAGCTAGCTTCTTTGTTTGTCTGAGTCACTTTATTCCCCAGCATCAGTCTGAAAATATACATTCTGCTTCATAAACTGACCCCCACCCTGCACAAATAAGTATGCACATTATCAAATTGCTACCATGTCACAATAAGGAGTGCATACAGCCATGCATTGCTTCACATATAAATCTGCATGTTCCATGGTACGTACCTACGTATCTGCTTGGTTCTTAGCTTTTCACTCTGTTCACGGAATGACCTTCCATTCAGTGAAGAATTATGCTCATGGAAGTGGTCTTTCCATGAGTTGATGAGAGCCTTCCATGATTGCAGTGACTCTCCTTTCATGAGCAGAAATGTATACCATTTATGGTGGAAAAAAGTTAGGATCTAACTGGGTAGAAGGGAAATTACACCTTCCAGGTGGTGTTGGACTTCCATCAGCCTCAGCTAACATAGCCAATGGGCAGGAATAACAGGATTAGTAGTTCAATAGCACACAAAGAGTCACAGGTTTTCCATGACAGCTCTCAGCCATTATATGCATTTTTTTAAAAAAGTAACAAATTTAAAATATTTTCCTCTTGTACTTATGAGCAAACATTTTACAATTCCTCAGTTAAAAATGGGTACATTGATTATGAACTAGAAACATTTTGCATCTGTCCTTCATACCACCAGTTAACTAATTCTGACTAACAAGGTTCATTGATGTTGCTTTACATGGTAATAACAAGCCAATGAATTGTCACTTCATGTGCTGGTCCCATGGGTTACCCGAAAGGCAAGGTCCAAGTCCGGTCCGTGGTCAGAGGTGCAACATAAAGGCAGTCCGTAGTCACTGAAGCTGGATGCAGGGCAGGGAGTCAGGCAAAGTCAGGAACAGGTAGCCAAGCAAGGAACCAGGGCGGGTCAGGAGCTCAGGCAGGAAAGCAGAACAGGTTTCAAGCAGGAACACTGGCAGGAACTGGTAACCAACAATGTTGCTCCTGCAACTTGGGGCTGGCCGGCTTTTATCTGCCCCAAGGCATAGGGCGGCCCTGATCCTCTGGTGACTTGCCTCTCCTGGCCTGGAGGCGAGCACTCCTCTTGCGGGAACTTAGTTCCCGTCGCCTCTCTGCCCTGAGCCTCTGCAGCTCAGGAGAGGCTGGAGGGTTACAGGACCCAGAGGCAACCTCAGCTTCCCCTGACGGGGCTGGGAGTGGAGCACCTGCAGGCAATGGGTCCTCCACCCCATCAGGAGCCAGAGCAGACTCAGCAGATGCCTGCACCTGAGGATCCAGCACAGGTGAGGACCCTTCAGACTCAGGCCCTAGCCCCGGCTCTGCTGGTTCTGGAGACTGGGAATCCTGTGCAGGCTGGGATCCCTCAGGTTCAGCATCTGAGTCTGAATCCCAGGCCATCACACTTCAGATGACTCCCTCTCCCTCCCTCTCCCTCTCTCTCTCTCTCTCTCTCTCTTTCTCTCTCTCTCTCTGTCTCATAGGAAACATATTAGTTTTCTGCAGAGCCGAGGAGAAATTCTAAGCCATCCTGTAACCCACGATTTTGTAAGTTTTACAGAAAAGGTATAATTATTGAAGTATTAGGAAGTTAAACTGATCTAGGGAGACCTCCTTTGGAACTGAGCTCTTTCAAAAGAATGGAAAATGAGGTGTGTTTTCATTTAGAAAGACATATCCCCTGAGGAAATGAAGAGCTGACAGGAAGATCAGCAATAATATTGGGGGTAAATGGTATTCATCTCTCTCTGTTTTGTTTTTTGCTACCCTGCTTTCAGAACTGCCAGTCAAACACCATTGATTATTAGGGGACTGCAGGCAGATTATCTCTGAGCAGAAAGGTGGAAGCCTATCCTCAAATAAAACATGCATATTCATAAATATCATAACTCAAAATGCCACTAAAGAGTCACTGGTCAAACAGACTGTGATAGATGAGATTTTCCAGCAAGATAAAGTGAAGATTAGCTTGACATTTTTCACAGCTGTTCCTAAAAATGATGGATAATAAAAATTACTACTAATACTACCACTACAAACTTATGGTGTCTGAGTGCTTTGGAATGGTTAGGCAATATGGGAAAACATATAGAAAAGCATACTGGTATATAGATTATGACAAAATGTTATTCACAATCCAAACCTGGAGTGCTTCATTGTGCAAAATGTAGGCTCCAGATCCACTATATAGTCCTTCACCCTTTGTCTGAGAGCTTCCAGATGCTGCAATGGGCCCCAGCGGGCATTCTGGAGGCCGCAGCAGGCTGTCTGGAGACTGCTGCAGGCCCCGACTGGACTTCTGGAGGGTCGCTGGGGCCCGTCATAGCCTCCAGAAGTCCTGCTGTGGCCTGCCACTGCCCGCTGCAGCCAGGGCAGGCCTTATGGGGCCTACCCACAGCCATGGTGGGCCCCGTTGAGCCTTCCAGAGGCTGCAACGGGTCCCATTGGGCTTCCTTGTGCCTCACGATGTCACACGCGCACCACCCATGTGACGTGACACGCATGTGCTGGGCACCCACAAAGTGAGATGGAACCTGGCATGCCTATCTAGGGGTATTGGTGGACCTAAAGTTTAATGTGAGCCAACTGTGAGATGCAGCAGCAAAAAAGCTAACACTATTCTAGGCTGAATCAACACAAGTCTAGTGTCCAGATCAAGGGAAGTAATAGCTTCATTTATTCTGACTTGGTCATCACAATACTGTGTCCAATTCTGGGCACCAAAATTTAAGAAGGATGTTGACAAGCTGGAATGTGTGCAGAGGAGGGCAACCAAGAGGACCAAGGGTCTGGAAACTAAGCCAGTTGAGGGAGCTGGGTATGTTTAGCCTGGAAAAGAGGAGACTGAGAGGAGATATGATAGCCATATTCAAATATCCACAAAAAATTGGGAGATTACTAGAACATGGATCACTGTGGCCAGGTTATCCCTTTCCAGGAAAAGCCAGAGCTGGCAAATGAGTCAAAACAAAGGTGATCCTCATTGCCTCTTAGGCAGCAATGCTGCATTCGGGAGCAGCCTCAGACTGTGTGTCTACTCTTTCAAGAGGAGTGCAAACCCATCTGGAACAGGCTGCCTAATTTCCATAAACATAAACAACTTTCCCATAGGAATGTTGACCTCTTGTCAACAATCTCAACTCATTGGCCACCATAAAGTCTATGTCCAAGCAGTGTAATACAAAAGGCTTTGTGAGTATGGAGGGGGGCGTCAGGGGAGGAGGCGGAGTCATCACATTATTGTCACTAGGATGGGTGAATCCGTCAAATTTGGTTTCTCAGCTTTCCAGTCTTCCGTTTTCCACATTTGTGTTAGGCTAGGGAACATTTGTCCCATACCTTCCATGATTTTGTCCATTTGGAATGAAACTTGCTTTCTCAATTCCTAAATGACCCTCATCCTGTTGTGCCAATAAATCTCCAAAGCCCTGACTGAAGCAACCATGTTATCTTAGAAAGCATCAAGATACCTAAAACTCTGTTATTTCCCTAATTATTTTCTATCACAATCAACCTTTGCTCAGCATTGCCATTCACATCATTGCTCTGAATATGTAAGGCAGTCCTGTGGGTTGACCATAGTGGGACTTGCTTATTCAGAACAATAATGGTGAGATCATGCTGGAAGACTGAAGTCTATACGAATAAATAGATATGTACACACAGAGAGAGTTACATGGAAGTAAGACCCAAGTATTTATTTCTGGCATGGGCTGCAGGCCTAAAGAAGAGTTCTGTAGAACTTGTAAGCCTACTTTCAGCATTTTATAGATCATTTTACGAAATGAAAGGTTCTCTCCTGCATCTCAAATGAACTTGTTAAATGATCACGGTTTCTCTGAACGAAGGTACAATGAATAAAGTATCACCTATTCCTCTGATATATTGCTACATTTAAAAAATCTAAATAAAAATATTTTTTAATGTATAAAAGCAATTTAACTTTAGCAGGGCTCCAATGCAGCATATCATTTTAGTATGTATTAAGGGTCTTGTTGATGTACTACCTGAGATAACACTACAGGTTTCACTACTTCCTTGCATTAAGATCAGAACATTACTTCAAATTACTTTCCTAACTGCATTTGGTTGGTCATAAATTTCCAAGACAGGGATAATAGAAAAGTTTTATAAAGCATACGAAGATCAAGTGTCACCAATAATGAAATTATTCCCTTCTAAGTTCCTGCATGTAAAGTTAGCACATAGTGGCGGGGGGGGGGGCACACACAAAAAACTCCTGCAAGTATATTATAAAACATATTTATTTAGAGTGCGGTTAGCTGCATGTTTCATGCTGTTTCTACCTGCAGATATTAAAATATTTGCTCTTTCTGATTTTGCTTCCACATACAGATGTTCCGTATATCCTTCAAAAAAAATGTGACTTTCTATGGCAAACCAGGATCCTTTGTAGCCATACGCCACTTTCACATAACAAGAAACCCAAATGACAATGCTGTCCCCTCTCCACCAGCTACTCAAGGCATTTAACTACTATAATAAACTCTAAACTATTGTGCATACCTGCTTAATGTCCGACTATATCACTTATATTGTATATACACTGAATGTTTCTTGAGGAGTGGGGGGATATCGGTATTGTTGAAAAACAAACAAACCTGTACATATTAGGGCTGTGCGATGGATTTGTCAGAATCCTGAACCAAATCAGGCCTCTTCAGAGGAATTCAGTTATCAGTCAAGCCAAAGAATGCTATGGATCAAGTTGGATGGCCCAGAATAATCTGAGATTGTCAAGGGATGGGGCATCAGGCAGGAAGGTGATATAGACATCAGGTGGAAAACCCACAAAAAGGCCACACCACTGACTGTGTCTATCCAGGAGACCATAGTAGCCTGAGGCTTCCTCACTCTCCTTCCTGCCTGACGTTGCACAGGAACAGCAGTTGATTGGTAAGGGAGGCATCGACCCTGCAGGGTGCAGGTGGTTCTTCACTAGTGACTTTCCTGCAGAAAAGTGGCTTATGAAATACAGAATTGCTGCCTTGCTCAATAGTTGTTGAGCAGAGGCGTTAATCCTGTGGGGTGGTCACTTGCAGGTGGCTTCCCGATAGAAAAGACACTTGTGAAGGAGAACCCTGCAGAATTGGGGCCCCCTGCTCTTGGTCCTTTCTCCTACCCTATCCTGGCCATATGTTTAATTAGGTTATTTTACCCTAAAAAAGCATTAGCCCCACCCTGAACAAATTTAAGACTAGATCTATGGGTGAGCGGGGGAAGCAGGTGTTTTCCAGGTTAGCCAGGGAAGATCAGCCTGATTGGGTTTCCTCCAGATTGGAGCCACAGGGCAGATCATGAGGGCTATAAATATTTGCCAGTTCAATCAACATGAGCAATCAGTGACTATGGACCTTTTGAAATAGGGCTTTGCTCCTGAGATCTCTGGATCCAGCCTCAGGTTAGACAAATTTAATGCAACCTATTAACGATATTAAAGAGAGACACAGTGACCAACAACAGAAACATTTAATCAGATATTGAAATTTGGGATCTATATTAAAAAGAATCTGTGAAAAAATGAAATTACATTATAATAGCTATACTCACAGTACAATGAAAAGATTGCCAAAAGCTCAGCTTACCTCCTTGGAATAGGCAAACACATAATGGAACCTATAAATAAAGCTAATCAAATTTTAAACTAAATGAAATGAAGCTACAGGACCGTAAGATTTGAAATGGGATAGTAATAACTGAAGATTAATTGGTGTGAAATCTAGGTAAATGTGCTAGACAGAAAATGAATATGAAACAATATAAAATTAACCTAAAAGATATAACTGAATCTAAATGCATTTAAGCTGATTTGATAATTATGGTAATTAGATATGGAGAGATGTGGGATAAACCTGAGATGAAACTTTGGTGGTAACTCAGAGATGATTGTGTAAAATAAAATGAGTTAAGTTCAGTAGTGTAGGCAAACCCTTAACAACTGTAAGCTGAACCTCAAATGTTATGAAACTGGTAGGTATCAGCACCAAGATGAGATTGTGCAATCATTTGCTTTTGTGGAATGAATAGATGAAAGTGACAATTAAGAGCAAGAAATGAGGAACTGAGCCAATAATGCAAAACAAGAAAGAAGCTAGGGAACCCCGACTCGGGAGCACATATACCATCAGCTCCCAGTTGGCAATGATAGCACTCTGTCAGTCTTCGTTTTATATAGTGTAATTGTTTTAGTGTTTAAATTTTAAGACACCTTGGATGCCTTGACAGAAATGTGGTATAGAAATCCAATCAATCAATCAATCAATCAATCAAACATTAAAACAATAATACATAATCCAGACCACAAAAAGGGACACAAACTAAGATTGCTGAATTGTGAATTAAGGAAATAAGAACAATTATGACAACTGAATCGAAAGAAAAGAAAGAAAGTTGAAATGGTAGTAGCTGAACACAAAGTGATGAGAGTTAAATTATATGACTAGGTTTGAAGAATATGGAAAATGATCTCATGATGATTGATCTGTAGTCAAAGAAAATATGAAATCATTTGCACTGTTTTAAGTGAATCAGAAATTATGAGCACTCTATTTGTAAGGACAGATTTAACATGAAATGTATAACGAAATGATAAAGCTGAAATAAAGTGTTATGCTCCTGAGTATTATATACAAACTACTAAATTTAGATAATGAGAGGCTTAATTCAAGACAGTGATGGGTTGTGAGCTGTCAGCAGGTACCACAACACATTACAATTTTCCACCACATAGTAGCTGGGAAGTCACAGGAGTCTCTGATGAATCAGAACGTACACCAGAAAACTGAAGTGCCCCTCATGGGGGGAAAGAGGAGCTATTTCCCATGAAATTTAAATTTAGATTTAACCCAATAACTGGTGCAAGATGCTTGCTGGGAGCTTAAGACTAAAATTTACTTGCATTAGATATGGTTCCTGGGAATTAATTAGACTTCTGCAATAACATTTTCCAGAGGCTCATTATGTGCAACTGTCATTGTGTGGACATTCCCTCTACAGCAACAATTATGTACAGAACATTTGGCAGGGGCCATTATGGCTTCCTCTGATGGGACGAAACGTAGCTTGAACTACTCTTAGCTTTCCCTAATTCCTTTGCAACAGCATCATGCTCATTCTGGGCATGTGCAGAGTTCCGGCTAAACCAAGCTTTATCTCAACTACAGATTCTAATGTCTCCTAGTTTAGTGAATTGGACCACAAGGCACTGGAAAGCATACTTAATCTGCTTCCCAGAAATAATATTCACACCCAGGAGTATTGAAATATTAAAGATGACCTGCCTTTGACTGTGGGCCCCTCTATTTTCACAATGCTAAGTTTTAGGAAAGGGTGGTATAGCACAGCAGTCCTCCAACGAAATCCTCCAGTATAAAAAGGTAAAGGGACCCCTGACCATTAGGTCCAGTTGTGTCCGACTCTGGGGTTGCGGCGCTCATCTCGCGTTACTGGCCGAGGGAGCCGGCGTACAGCTTCTGGATCATGTGGCCAGCATGACAAAGCCGCTTCTGGCGAACCAGAGCAGCACACGGAAATACCGTTTACCTTCCCACCGGAATGGTACCTATTTATCTACTTGCACTTTGACGTGCTTTCGAACTGCTAGGTGGGCAGGAGCTGGAACCGAGCAATGGGAGCTCACCTCGTCGCAGGGATTCGAACCGCCGACCTTCTGATCAGCAAGCCCTAGGCTCTGTGGTTTAACCCACAGCGCCACCTGGGTCCCATGCTGCTTCTCACACACTGGAGGACTGTAGAACTAGGGGAAAGATCACTAAGGCAGACATAAATTGAAGGGAAACAGAACCATGGACAGTTCCCTCTATTCTCCTAACATGAGTGAGCAGCTATATTGGGAACAAAATATAAGATAACTAATATAGACCTCTATCCAATCTGCAAAGCTCTTAGCAGCACTGTTTTAAATTTATCATTGTAAAAAGATTCAGGTGTTGTTTGAAGCCCACGAGAGGGGAACATTTCACAAAAACTTCTGTGCATCATAGTCATGTATTGACAATGTTCACTAGGAAAGAACAGTTATCTGATGCACAGTGCAATGACTCAGTAAATAGATTTCTATTTTTTGAGTTGTCCATGAAGGCCGCTGATGGACAATTAGGAAAATGTGTTCAACAATCAGAGTTATTTGTCAGTTTTTCTGATATGGATTACCTTTTTGAATGTTTATCAAAAGTAATTTAGATGATGTATGATAAGAGCCACATGTCAGGATATGGTGCAGAACCATCAGCTTGACTGATGTCAACACACTCATATCTTTCCCTGTAACAGAAATCTTAGAGACGCCTGCTGTCATTCTAAGACAAATGCTTGCTTTCACATCACCAAGTAACATCTGATTCCCATTTCTGGTTTTCTGACATTGCAACATAATAGAACATACTGAAGAATAAAAGACTTTCTAGTGAAATATAAACCTGTGCTACTAAAATAATAATTTAAAAATGCCTTTTTGAGGGAGGAGTATTTTTTGTAGCACCATTAGGATCAGGATGCAATTAAGAACTATTTACTTTGTAATTAAACTTGAAATGGCATATGGCATTAAGAGCTGATAGACAAGTCCAAGTAAAACAAAATATAGGTTCACATAACTGATGGAATATTTATTTTACTCAATACAAAAAAAAGTGAGCACAGTTATTATGGAAACTAAGCAGGAACACACCGCTTACAACAGGGTCTCAGAAGAAAATAAGACATACTCTATTGGAGCACAACAAAGGACCATCTAGAGACTGCCTCCCCATCCTGACCACTCCAGGGAGGAGGAAGATAATAACCGTATAGATTTACAACAGTGGTTTGAGGGAGGTCACAGCTCAGAGGCAGATAAGGGGGAAATTGGGGAAATAATGGGAGAGGAGGAGGCAGGACCGGAGCGACAGCTGACTGACATGGTGTCTTTAGAAAGCATTCCAGCCCACCCCCTCCCAGAACCCAGCAAGCCTTAAAAGTAGGAGAGAAAAGAGCTCAAAGACAGAGGGCACTTAGTGGCACAAGTAGAAGTGACGAATGAGGAAGTGAGAGGGAGCTGGAGATTCACTCGGTACAAGGCCATTATCCAAGATAATGCCTCTCTCTGTAAAGTTTGAAATAAAAAAAAGACTGTAAGAAACTTTTCTTTATACTTTTCTGGGCAACCAGCTGGGAGCTGCTGACAGCATCCTGACGTTTTGTTTTGCCTGCACTTAGCTCATAGTGTCACCCTTTGTGGAAGGCCAGGGAGTAAGGAGGTGTTTTAGATCTGGTCAACTTAAATATAAGCAATAATAATATTATTATGATGATGATGATAAGCAATTGCCTGGCCTCCTGATTGCCGGAACGGAGAGTATGAGGGGTAAGGTGGGAGATTGGCTGGCTCTGTGCAAATGCACTCACAGAGCCAGTACAATGCTCCAGCCAGTGCATTTGCATAGCACCAACCTGCCCGTTGTCTTGTCCCCTGCTCTCCCTCCCAGTAAGCATCAGCAACCCACCTGCTAGAAGATCAGGTAAGTGCCCCTGCCCCACATCTGCTACTGCTTGACTAGCTTGATTTTGTCACTGTCAGCGATCAACAAATACCTAATCAAGAGCAGGGGATTGACAACACAAAATAATTTCTGTACAAAGCAACTGACTTTATTGTTCAGGTGGTGTCCCCGTTGCCTACTGTAGTTTCAACAAGAGTTTTATTGGTGGTAAGAACTTTGGCGCATGCATCTATTGAGCACCCCAATCAGCCTGAATGCTGAACATACATGCTGCTTGACCTAATGCTATATTCTAAGCTGGAAATAACTTCTGGAGACAATGATGCTCAGTCTGTAATGTATGAGCATTATGTACTGGACAAATTTATATTCTGAGCCAGGTGCTTATGAGCGATAGTATAAGTGCTACATAGCTGTACAAGAGCTTTGTATAACTGTGCAAGGACAAAGGCATGTGGTGAAGTATTCTGTTGGATAATCTAATGATGCATTTTATATAATTTTTTAAAATAGCTTATTGATATCGCATTTAAAAAATTGCTCTTTACCGATTTGGGCTTTGAAGCTTACTTCATCTGCCTTGATTTTCATGTGCTGCTTCTTCCCAAGCTGTCAATCCCATGCACACTTTCTTTGGAGTAAGTTTTATCGAAATCAAAGGAACACATCTGTGTAAACATAGATAGACTCAAGCTCCATGTCCAGGAGACAGTGCTTAAGGCCTCTCTTTGTGTTCTGTGTTTGAGGAATGCACACAATCTGGTTCTCCTTAGGAATCACCTAATAGAAGATACATTTTAATGAAAATGGAAGAAAAATCCTCTTCAAATCTCAAGAGTTCACTTATTTTTGCTTCTCTCCTGCAAGCTGATCTAATAATAATAAAAAGATCATCTTAACCAACTCTATATGTATTGTATTATATTTTGACATTTAACTCACCAATATTTATGCTCTCTTTGGTTTAATTTAACTATATTTTATTCAAGGGACTTATACTAGTGATTGAATGGCCCTAAGAGAGGAGTAAAATCTTGTTATCTATTATATCTTCTTCCTTCTAATTATACAGGCATAGAAAGCACTCCACTCATGTTCCCAACACATGCCTACAATTTGATTCTAGCATCCATTGGTAAGAGTCTAATACACTGCAAGTGAAATTGACTTCAGAGCAGTCAGTGGGAATGTAGAACATAATATATTAAAGGGTGTTCTACATCCCCACTGACTGCCCTGCTCTGAAGTCAATTCCAGTCCAACACCACTGCAGGTAGCTGAGGCTCAGCAAATTGCTGGCACATATAGTAATCACCATGGACAGGAAAGAAGCCATGCAATGACCACAGAAGCTGCTGAAGCTGGAGCTGCAAGTGAACAGTTACCCATTCCTTCTAAAACTGGGCTGTAGACTAACTGGAAATTATTGTAACTGCTTGGAGTATGCATAGAAGTGTCCATGTTTACTGCATGGCTGCTGGGCAATGTAACTCCCCAAGTTCCAGGTATGCCTGGGTGTCTGCTCAATACTGGTGCTAGAACTGAATTGTGCTAGTACAATGGATGGTGGATTTCATGCTTACAGCCCAATGCTGACAGTGAAATTCCATGTCTACTTCCTCAGACCTGATTTCCTTTTGTTCAGTAGGGTTCACCATGCATTGGATTGCACGGTTAAATATTTCTGCAGTAACAAATAACTGTTTAATATGTGCTTTTCTAGGGACCCAGGTGGCGCTGTGGGTTAAACCACAGAGCCTAGGGCTTGCTGATCAGAAGGTCGGTGGTTCGAATCCCTGCGACGGGATGAGCTCCCGTTGCTCGGTCCCAGCTCCTGCCCACCTAGCAGTTCAAAAGCACGTCAAAGTGCAAGTAGATAAATAGGAACCGCTCTGGCAGGAAGGTAAACGGTGTTTCCGTGCACTGCTCTGGTTCACCAGAAGCGGCTTAGTCATGCTGGCCACATGATCCGGAAGCTGTACGCCGGCTCTCGGCCAATAAAGCGAGATGAGCACCGCAACCCCAGAGTCGGACACGACTGGACCTGATGGTCAGGGGTCCCTTTACCTTTACCTATGTGCTTTTCTAGCTGAGACACATTGTATTGTCTAGGATGCTAAGGCTTCAGTTAATGTTGTCTATAAGGGGAACAGAAAGCAAGTGGTGGATAACATGTGGAAGCAAGAAAGAAGGACCCTGCTATGTTTTACTAGTGTATGTATATTAGAGGCAGCAGAGACAAGGCCTGGCTGCAGTGGCAGGCAGGCTGCTGGAGAGGAGCCATAGCATAGTGGTTGAACACATATTCTCCACGTAGAAGACACTGGGTTTTGTCCCCAAGTTCTTCAGTTGAAAGATCTCAGATCACAAGCTGGGAAAGACCTTGCCTCAGACAATGCTTCTAAGATTTCAAAAAGCCCTAAAATCGATGGGCCAAGGATCTGACTCAGATTAAGGCAGCTGTATAAATATGTTCATAAGAACACAGGAAGCTACTGTACACCAAGTCACACCGTTGGTCCATCTAGCTCCATACTGTCAATGTTGACTGGTGGCAGCTCTCCAGGGTTTCAGGCAGGGGCTTTCCCAGCCCTATCTGGAGATGTCCCTAGTTATGACCCTTCTCCATCATATGGGAGAAATATAAGACCTGATGATCACCACCACCATCTGTTTACTTGTAGACCACTTTCCTTTAAAATCAAGGCCAAAGTTGCTCACAACATATCAAATGATCAATACGTATTACGATTCAAAACAAATTAATTCCATGTGGGTATCATTCCATCAGCACAAGCATTTTTGCTTGCCCGATGGAATGATCTCCAGATGGGCGAGGTATAAATAATAAATTATTGTTATAAAATTATTATCTCCCCTTTTCTCACCTCATGCACTGTTCTGAGGGTTCCTCAGACCCTCCAGGGTGCTTGGGGGGGGGGAGAACTAGCAGAAGTTCTCACCAGAGCCAACTCAAGACATTTTGGCAACTGAGACAGACCCCAAAATGGCCTAGGGAAGAAGGGGTGTGGAAAGATCTACATCAGGAACAAGAGGGGGAAGAAAGATTGGCCTTGGGATCCGCTGCCCTGGTGGATCCTGCTGCCTAAGACAGTCACATCACATTGCCTCATGATTGGACTGGCCCTGAATAAAGATCTACATTGGGATCTGCTGCTCCTGTGAATTCTGCCACCTGAGACAGTTGCCTCACCTTGCCTCATGACCCTGGTTCTCACACTAAGGTCCGCTAACAGAACTGGGTAGTTGAATCTGACCCCAAATAAGCATAATATTAGTAATTCCTGAAAAATCAATTTTGTAAAATAATACAAATATACTATACTAACTATGCTAAATATACTATCCAAATTTTACAGCTAAACAAATGATAGGTGTCTGTCATTCACCAGCAGAGTACTGCATACTGCTTTGTGAGCTTCCCCCCCCCCCCCGACTTGGATGCCTCCTTTTGATTGTTGGCTGTTCAGTGGGAAGGACTATTAATTGCTTTCTACCTCACTGTCTATTGCTGGCTTCAGCCCACATCTCAGGTGTAAGTAGCAACTGTAACACACACACACACACACACACACACACACACACACACACACACAAAACCTTCTAGCATAATTGCTAAATATATGGGTGATATATGACAGCTCAAAGTATGTAGTAAGCCAAGAATTCAGCTATTAGAATAACAGATTACTTACAGGGCAGGTTGATAGATTTTGCCTTTGTAACTTATTCAGGCTTTGATGTGCATTTGTGTGGCTCAATAGCACAGACATGACAGATTAAAACATGTGGAGAGGGAGGAAAGAGGCACGATAAATTTCAAAACCTGTCTAATTTATGCAAAAGCTGCATTTTGCAGTATAAATTGGGTATACAAAGAAAGAAACTGAGAAGTGGCTGCTTTGTATTCATGGACCGGGGTGCTCATTTAACTCATTTAGAGCATACGGTGGAATAAAGAAAACTAGCATATACAACATAAACAGAAACAGGGTGGCCAGTGAAAGAAAATGTGTGATAAAATATGTCTTGTTTACTTACCTGTCTTCTGGAAATTCTTCTGAGGAGCAAAGCAAAGACACAGATGTATCTAGTTGTACCAAAACACCCTCATTTCTGTTTGTAAAGGGAGTAAAAATCAATTGATAACTGATGTGACCTGCAAAGGAAGCTTTCACTCTGAGCAAATTATCCCAGTGCCCTCCTCCTTCCATCTTCTTTGCTGCTACTTTAGAACCCGCAGTTTACAGCCAAAATAAGTTTGATCTTAAATATTACTCTAAACATAACATCCACAGTCACTATAATACAATCCCCACACCGATATATTATCTAGATGCTATATTCAGTAGGTGTGGGAACTGTACTTCCTAAATTAAGAGGCAAATAGAGGTGGTTTGGGTAAGATTGTCACATGCCTGAGTTAAGACTCTGGCACCGAATCCTGGACTCCTTTAGACATATGCCCAGGGCAGCATGTGATCAACCCACTTAAAATATTCCCTTCCTTTACGCAAGCAGGTTTAAAGGTCACATGCGAAGTGTGCACACTTGTGCGTTCTCAGAAGCACATTTTTCATTTGCTTCCTCTTTTACCAGCTTTCACCACTTTAGCCCCCTCCGCTTTCATTGGGATACACTAGCTGCCTAGGAATGCAGTGTATGACCCTTCAGTCTGAATGCTGAAATACCAGTATGCAGCCACACCTCTCCCTCCATGTCCTCCATGGAACAATCTTTCAGCAATTTACCTTGCCATTTGCCTTTTATTTTACTTTCCCAAGTGAATACAAGAGCGAATACTCTTCCCTCAATCTAGTATTGTCTCCACCTGCATATTCCTACATTGAAGCGGGTCGGGCCTTGGGGGCCTCTTCCAACTGTACCATTCTATGATTCTATGATTCCTGGGTACCTTACAAAGGTTGTTTCCAAGACTAGGAACATAGGAAGCGGCCTTATACCAAGTCGGACCATTGCTCCACCTATCTCAGAGTTGTCTACAGAAACTGGTAGTAGCTCTCCAGGCTTCAGAAAGGAATCCTGGAGATGTCAAGGACTGGATGTGGGACCCTTTGCATGCCAAGCATGTTCGTTCTTTCATTCACTCTTTCGTGTTGCTATGCCTTTGATATATATGTAGGCTATTACACTTCATTATCATTGAGTGTTTAATCAAGTCATGCTTATTTAATGCTTTTATCTATCCTCATAAATAAATCTCTCCATCATAGCCCTTTTAGCAACTCTCTGCTGCTTATGTAGTTCTCGGATTAGGATGCAGCGGAACAGCCCGTGGCATTATTTCAGAACAAGAGGATACTCGCCAACTTTCAGGGCCGTCTTAGACATTGAGACCCCACAATCCAGTTGGTGCTTCAGATTCAGCTAATCAGTGTGGCGATCACACAGAGTCCCCGGACGTTTCACCGTCTATTGATCCCTGTGCCACCACTTTATTTCTAGCTGCCACCACCCAGGTAACACACGGAGTCCAGTCAGAGTTAACTTGAACATGAAATTTATGCTTATTTAGTGCAGTTTAACAAGTATGTGGTTTCATAAACGTTCACAGTTGATTAGTTATTTGTTTGTCTTCTTTGTTCCTAACTGTTCCTGCCTCGGCTGAGCCTACTTCACTAACTCAACTGGCCTTCCACACCTTGCCCCACTGACACCCACACTGACCAACGAACTTCCAACTGCCAACCAACCAACCACTCCGAACCTCCCTCAAAACCCCCACAGCAACTCCAACGTCCCCAGAGTGGGCTTTTATACTCCCTCTGACTCCACCTTCCCCCTCCCTCTGGGTTCTGATTGGGTAACCTGTTTAACTATTTCCCTTCCAGCACTCCCATATGCTAACCTCACATACCGGTATCATCACAATCAGTTACATCTTTCTTATTAGTTTGGTAAAAGGAAAATAGTAAGGGGTAAAATAAATAGGAGAATGCCCTGAATGCCTAAGATCCAGGTTTTAGGCAAGTACTGTTTGGCAAGAGAACCTCAGCAGAGATTTAAAATCACAAAGGATGCAGCAAAGTAAAGCCTGGAAATATAGGCTTTTAGACCTTTAAAATATCCTTCTAAGTTGCTTCCAAAGTTCCCCACTTCCCTTAGCATTGAAATAGACCATGTTTGGTACATTAAAAATGGTTTACATACAAACTCTTCAAAGGTTGGATTCATGTGTTTTTCCATACAGCAGCAAGAAAAGACATGCAGTATAATTTAGGTTCCCAAATGGTACATGTTTCTGAATTATTTGTATAGAAAAACAAAGGTAGCTGCTTAAGCCACACAGTCTAAGTTTGGACCACCCACCTTAGACTTCCACACTGGTGCCAAGCAAAGAAATGAAACAAACAAAAGAAATTCTCAAATTTAGGCTTCTCTAAATCAGGGATGTCCCTGGAAAATAGGGACACTTGGAGGGTATCTGCCGTTATCTTAGTAGATTATTAATAATCTAAAAATGATTGAGCCCCTAGCTGCCCTAGAATCTCCCTGCAAAACACTTGATGGGAATAACATGAAATGAGAGTGCTTTCATAATTAGTTACTAAAGCAGACATACTCAATATGTGATTGACTTTGTCATAATTTGCTCCAGACTCTTGACATGGTAAACAATGTGCCAGATACTCAGAGGGGTCTTTCTGAGCAGTATTTTGTTGTTGTTGCCACAAATAAACTGGCTGAAGTTCACTCCCCAATTCTGCTTACTGATTTTGTCATGCCCCGAGGCCATCTAGCAATGCTTTTGCACAAGAAATAAAAGGCTGCCTCAAATCTGTGGGAGAACCACAACTTTCAAGAAAGAGCTAACTTTAAATCTGTCAAAACCCTCTAGTGCTCAGGAGCCCATCCTGCAGGCCGGAATTTAACATTTAGCAATCAATCGAGCCGTACTTTTAACAGACTTTTTCTTGCTTGGTCTCAGGAGCTATTTAGACAAAGTCTGCCAGAACTTCAAATGAACTGTTTATAGACTTTGAAATGGAATGGAGATAGATCTGATTTACAGATTTGTGACTGAACTGTTTCCACTGTGTTCCCAAACAGTCTACAAAAAAAGGTTCATCTCATTAAGATCCACCCGTTACATTTTTCATACCGGTAGATGTCATTTCCCAGAATGTAAGCCATGTTTTGTCCTTTTAACTGATATTCTTAGTGCTAAGTAAAAGGGTAATTAAGTGAAAAAGATGGAAGGCAGGGATGGATAATTAGAATTTTCGTAGCATCTTTCAATGGTTCTGTATAGCACATGGAATCATTGGGCAAATGGCAGGGCCTTGGGGCTACAAAAGGGCCAATGCCACTGAGGCCAGACCTGGTTTTGATCTCCCACTTCTTTGTGACAGGGCCTGCCTGGTGTTGGCACTTTGCATATGGCATTGCATTGCAGGATAATAAAAATGATGGTACCAACAAGTCCAGCTACATAGCCCAATGCTCCTGCCTGTTCCTAAGAAGCCTGGTAGGTGGCAGTTCAGCTACGTCAGTCCAGTTCACCAATGGGGGAGGACTGTTGGATATTCTCTCTGTGTGAAAGAGAATCATTTGTTCTAGAAGCAGAGAAGAAGAAGTTTCAAGAAGCAGCAGAAGGCTGAGATTGTTTTGCCTATGCAAGGACGTTTTCTGTGGGAACTGTTTTTTGGACATGTACAGTGTGACAGGAAGTACTGGTAACAATGGTTCTGTGTAACATGTTGTAACTTCTTGTGAGTCTCTTGCTTGCACCTTGTGGTGAGAGAAGCAGAGAGAGAGAATATTGGACTCTTGTTGGACTCTAAGCATGCCTTGACCACAGCAGTGGTGGATGTCTGTATATATTTGCTACCAATATGCTTTTACGCCTGTCAAGTAAACCTCTACACTTGACTGAATCTTTATGGTGTCCATGAGTGTTCATTGCTTACTGTTTGTACCTTCAACCCCGAAGATGCTTCCAAGGAAGGAGCTGTGTTGAGACGTAACTCTGCTGAGTATGGATACTGGCGCAAACACACAGCAAAAGTGATGCCAGACCCAATCCTCCTGTATCATCCATCAGAGGTTGATGGATTGATCTAACAAGGACATCTGGTGTGACTCTCCTGAGGCCCCTTCAACATAGAGTCAGCATTGCTGCATAGAGCTTCACATACATTGACTTCTTCCTTGCAAGAATCTGTATTGCCAAATGGCACAAGGAACAAACAAATGGAATGGAGCAAAATATTTTATTAAATAGCCCAAAGATTTCTCTTATGCCCCTTTGGTCTTTGCACAGAACCTTGTCAGCAGCAGATTTGAGCCCCGGAAATGGAGATGGACCAATGGCCTGCACACAGCACTTTCCAGCCTTAGTAGAGGTTCTCACTAACAGAAGTATTCTTGTAGCTTTTATACCCTTGAAGAAGAAGATGATGAAGAAGAGTTTGAATTTGAAATCCCGCTTTATCACTACCCGAAGGAGTCTCAAAGCGGCTAACATTCTCCTTTCCCTTCCTCCCCCACAACAAACACTCTGTGAGGTGAGTGGGGCTGAGAGACTTCAAAGACGTGTAACTAGCCCAAGGACACCCAGCAGCTGCATGTGGAGGAGCAGGGAAGCGAACCCGGTTCGCCAGATTATGAGTCCACCGCTCTTAACCACACACTACACCCTTGGAGTCCATTCTCACCATAATAAGTGAATCACACCACCACCCCTTCTCTCTTCAATAGTAACACAGAAGAGACACAATGTTCTTTTATTCAGAATATTTTTAGCTCACTCTACATCCAAATATCTCAGGGTAGGTTACAACATTGTTTTAAATGCTACACCCTATTGAATGAATAGAGCACATGAAAATACACATTTTAAATTACAGCATAAAACCTATATCCCATAATCCCCAGGCAAAACGGCAGAGCTAATCCTAACCATGTCTACTCAGAATTAAGTCTTTATTGAATTCAGTGTGGTTTACTCCCAGGTAAGCGAGTTCAGGGCTGCAGCCCTAGACTCATGCCATAATGTTATAAGCATCTTTGGCATGTGATCTATTTCCAAGTGATATCAATTGCTATAAAATTAGAAACTTGCAGAAACACCTGGCAGCTGAAATGCTGAAAACACATTTGTGCTTTTTAAGAAAGTAAAAGAGTGGAGCGCACAAGATGTGCTTTTCCTCTTGTCACCTTCTACAGGCCACAGATTTCTATGGGAAGTGAATTTTTAGAAGTGACACTAAATCGGGGCAGGGAGTGGGGGACAGTACTGAAGAATACTTATAGAAGAAATCTGCTTGAATTGTGCCTTTTGGAAAATGACTGACAATTTGCAGCATCTGCTGGCATTAGAGACTCCATCATAAAACTTGCCTGAAGCCTCCCAGATGGGGATATTTAAATCCACAGAAACAAAATTTTAATTTGGGTGACAATGTGTTCAGAGTTTATTTGCATCTGTTTAGGCCAAAAAGTATGCAAACAATTGATCTAATCTCTTAAATGGGAGACATGGATATTGTTTCCTACAGTAGAAAAGAAATGTTTGGTCACAGGCCAGTTTCTTCTACAATGGCCATCATCACAAACATCACCATCAGAATGGGCAGTTTTGCTTGACATGGCATATTGGCACCCTGATCAGAAGCAATGCATCTTCCTCTGGCATTGGCATACAACTGCGAGAAACACCACTAGCATGATGCCACATCTTCTCTGGACAAGGCCGTGTTGGCTTGGCTTTCGAAACACACTTCGATAAACACTTACAATGGCTGTGGAGGCCAGTGTTATCAGCAAGTGTACAAGCCAGGTCCAGAGGATGAAAAGGTATTGTGTTGCACATTAGAGTAAAAATGCAACACACATGCACTTGCCTTGCCTTTGTCTTTAGGCTACTAAGCCAGAAACCAGGGAACAGTGCAGCATAGCAGAGGCAGGCAGGCCGGAGTCAAGAGCTGACTCAATGTCATAGCCTGGTCCACTGTCCCTCTTTCTCTCATTCAGAAGTGCCACCATCTGCTTCTGCCAATGCCACTTGTGGCACTCATGATTTATGAGCTGGTGCAGCAAGACTCAATGTTGGCCTATTATTTCTGCAATTCCCACAAACCATACACCATTAGGGTCCCTTCACACAACAAGGTTTCACATGGCTCTATATCTGAAAGAACCTAGGAAATTGTTTGGAGATACCACCTTGAATGTCAGTCTTGGTGCATATTGTTGCATGCCACTCCAGTCTCCAAGCTGTGCCAGATTCCAGGTGTTCCAGAGTCCCAGTGTGTGTGTTACCTTGGGAATGAGGGACAGTGGGGACTGTGGTGTTTTTATGATATGTGGCATATTAACATATATATACAACCTGATCCTGTGATACAGGGGTTCACAGCATTAACACCCCAATAGGGTCCTGCTTCCCCCCTAGCTACAGCCTTGGATTCAATCATCATTCTGACTCTCTATACAGCTTGCCATTTTGCTTCTACAGTCATACCTCATGTTACGGACGCTTCAGGTTACATGTTTTCGGGTTGCGGACCGCGGGAAATCCGGAAGTACCGGAACGGGTTACTTCCGGGTTTCGCAGCTCGTGCATGCGCAGAAGCGCCAAATCATGCCGGTGCCTGCGCAGACGCGGCGCTTCAGAATGTGAACACTGTGGTTTGCGGACGTGCCTCCATTACGGATTACGTCCGCAACCCAAGGTTCCACTGTAAAGGTAAAGGTAAAGGGACCCCTGACCATTAGGTCCAGTCACGGACGACTCTGGGGTTGCGGCGCTCATCTCGCTTTATTGGCCAAGGGAGCCGGCGTACAGCTTCCAGGTCATGTGACCAGCATGACTAAGCCGCTTCTGGGGAACCAGAGCAGCACACGGAAATGCCATTTACCTTCCCGCCTGGAGCGGTACCTATTTATCTACTTGCACTCTGACGTGCTTTCGAACTGCTAGGTGGGCAGGAGCTGGGACCGAGCAATGGGAGCTCACCTCGTCGCGGGGATTCGAACCGCCGACCTTCTGATTGGCAAGCCCTAGGCTCTGTGGTTTAACCCACAGCGCCACCCATGATGTTCCACTGTACATCACTGTAAATCTCTTCCCCAACCTCTGGCTTTGTTTTTCTAGCTATCTGTGAGTAGCGGAAGGGGCCCCACCTATTTGCTGTCTCACACAGAGCCCTTTTCCTTTTTTTCTCCTTAATGGCCCATCACCCAGGCTCTCACCTCACCAGGAGGCTATCCTGGCTAGTCCAGGAATCAGAAGCCTTGATTCAATATTAATTCTTGCTGGAGCCAGGGATTAGAAGGATCTCTGCATCCAGCCCAGCACCCCACATAACAATATACATTTTTACTGATGCCCTTCTGTTACACCGATGTAGCAAGCACTTAAGAATGTGCAGACTGGCAAACAGACACTCTTCCTTAAAAAAAAAAGTCTGCCTGACATATCAATATATAATCCAAGTCAATTTGATAAAGGAAAGAAGTCTGATCCTCCCCCCCCCCCAAAAAAAATTGTTTCGGAAGCAAGCAGGAAGCAAACAGATGTGCTGTGTATTATTTTTTGAACTAACATTTGACTACCTTCAGAATTCCACTGGCACTCCACCATTTAACAACTTCAAATCTGAGTGTTTCCACAGCAGATACAAAAAGCATTTTTGACACGTTGCAAAGTGTTGTCTTTTTTAAAAAACTGAAACAAAAACCCAACTTCTGCATATAGTTGACATGAGCCACTTTCAGATGTTCTAGATATTGCTAATGAGTCTGTTCAATCAACTCAGTTTCATAAATCAGTCTGAACCTGTTGTATTTTATTTTATTCATATTCTATTACATTCTGATTCTTTTTTTTTCTATTTTTCTATTTCAAGAAAAGAAAAGAAAGCCAGCTGAGACTGTTTGACTGGGTTCAGATAACATAGTAAGGTGTGGTTTGCTGAAAATGGAAGCATAAGTTTCTGAAACTCTTGCTCACAGTTGCATCTGATGGGGAAGGTTGAGTATGAAAGTCTGGGGAGATAGTCTAGGCTTGTCCCTATCACAGTAAACCATGGTTAATAGTGGTATGCAAATGTAGCCATGGTCTTTCTGTTTAAGTCTGTTTGTCCTCCTCGGGTTGGTGGTTTTGCAGGCGGGCACTGGGCCTCCCCTGGGAACTAGCTTATTGCAGGCCAGATCGCCCTCCTGCCACTGAATTGGTCAATGGTGGCAGGAATTTAGGGGGCAATGCACCCAGGGCAAGGGTCAATATCCAGCCTGCAGGGCCTTTCAGCCTTTTGCTCACCTTGCTGGTTCTCCCACCCACCCAACTCTCAGATTAGGGTTTTGTGCAGATGGTATGACCTTGCTATGGACAATGTTGGTTGCTAAATTTGGGGCAGGGCAGGAATTTTTCCCATCTGGCAAATTGGATCTGCCATTTGAGTTTTCACCTACCACATAGCAATTGTCACAACTTTGTAAGGCAGATAGGAATTTCGTAAACCTAGTCTTGGTTGGAGGGGAAGTTGTAGCCTCTGCCTGCCCTTCCCTGAGTAAGTGTATCCTGTTACAAGGATCCGGGAAGAGTGGCTCCTGTCTGGTGCCCAGACGGGGGGCAGGATCATATCGTGCTTCCAAGAGGGACTGCTTGGGGGATGCTCCAATTTGACATAGGTCATAGGGTGCCCCCCCACTAGCTTCACCCTTAGAAACACTCCCAGCAGATGGGAGTCTATGGCCAAACCTTCACATCTGTAACCAATAAAGTTGTGGCCTTTATTTGATCCCAAAATCAATATGCCATGTGTTGTCTAGTTATTTGAACCTTAGGGAACAGGGTGCAAAGGCATAGATGAACATTCATTGGTGACCAGGCGCAACAGCCCCAGCCGCCAAGGATCATTAGGAAGGAATAAAGACTCTGACGTTGTATGGAATTAAAATTAGGCCACAACTTTATTAAACTTCCAAATGTAGGAAGACCTTGGCTTAGGCCTTGGGTGTGTATCCCTCTCAGTCCCCAAGCCGGGGGGAACTGGGGCTCATCAGGGAAAATGGGATATGGGGGTGCTCTGCGAGACGTAAGTGTAGCAGGCAGCCCAGCCCATATCCCCACATGCAGGGTAGTTCACTGATGACCTTTCAGTGTATGGCCAGTGACACCCATATATATAAGAGGGGGACCCTGAAATCGCCGCCGCAGGGGGGTGAGTCACCACTTCACGCCTCCCTCCCATTATAGGGTAGAAAAGACTAAAGGATTCCACCCAAGGCCATAACTGCCAAAGTTGTGACGAATTTCTATGGGAAAGACAAAACCTGCCAATGCAGGGAAATTTCTTCCTGGTCCTTCAACAGCAACCAGTCAAAGACCGTAGCAGCACCCACTAAAGAGGAAGAAACAGTTAACCTGCAAACAAGAAACAAAGGGAGGGCAGGGCAGGTGAATCTCCAGAGCCGACTGCTTGGCTATTGTCGGCTCTACCCCCTATTTATAAATGGGGCTGGCCCCACCTCCCTGCAAGAAGCCTAATTACTGAGGCTGGGCGTGAGCCTCTGAATAATAATACGGAGAAGCAAGCCAGCCCCCCCTTACCACTAGGCTCCCTGGGAACTGTAGCACCACACGCGATCCCGCAAAGGGCACCCACAATGTAAAGTGTGAGTGCTCATTCTGGTATCCACCAAGCTTCCGATCCGTTCAATGATGGTTTTTAAATACCGGTAGGTCTCCTGTAAGAAAAGAAAGGAAGACACACTCAAAGACACATCAGGGTTTTTGTTTTTTTAAAAAAATCAGGATTAACAGAATCAAATTGTTTACTGTCTACTTTGTCAAGGCAGATTTCTTCACAAATGCACATATGCACTGTTCTCCAGACAGCACCAAAATAGCAGCATTGTTTCAGCTGAAAGGGAGAAAATAAGAGAGGGTATTAGATGTACAAGAGCATTGGAAATGTAGGATACAGGCTTACTAGAGCAAATGATGGCTATCAGCAGTTCCTATGCCCTGTGGAGAGAATGCAATCTACAAAAAGGAGCTTATCTAGATTGTCAGATCTTTTATAATGTTCACTGGAAATGAAAGTACGTGTACCTCCTCACTCCCCTCAGCACTGCTTCCTTCATGTCTTTGTAGCAACATGGAGTGAAATGTTTCATGGACAACGGACCTGCTTTAAGTTCTTTTCACGCCACCATAGACAATTATTGGGCGCTCACCGTTTGAATTGTCATTTCATGAACATTTTCAATCTTTTGTGTCTCATAGGGTCATTTGAAACAACTGCAGCCTTTTATTATGCATGCTAACTGAGGGGAAATTAAAGGACTTCACAGTGTTCTCTGTGGCGGAAATTCTATGCCTACTCAGAACAAAGTTCCCTTTATTTAAAAAGTAATAGATTTAAAAATAAAAATAAAGGGCCATGACAATTGTAAGGTAATCTATCGGCATTGTGGATTAAAGCACAGAGGTACCACAAAATGATCGACATTTAAGAAATGTTTGCACTGAGGACTAGGAACCAATTCAAATGATGGCTAGAACATGTGGTAAATCGTGTCCTCCAAATCATGGAGAGCCACGTGTTGCGGTGAGATCACCAAACTGCCTTCTTGTTGCTGGGGTGGGCCCATTTGGATGACCTCCACACCTCATTGGTTGCCCCTTTGTTACAGGGGAAGAATTTCTGTCGGTTGGGGTTTAATTGGCAAATAAGGGGCTATTTAAGGGGCTGCACGAGGCGAAGTACTTTCTCTTTCGCATCGTGCAGCGGATCTCCCTACCTCCCTATAATTTAAGGTTGTGTTTTTGACCTTGCTATGCCTGTCTAGGGGCCGTCTGTTTTTGGAGCAGGGGCCCAGTAGGAATTTTGCCACTTGGCTGATTGGCTGGTGCTATTTGGTCTTTGCCTACCGTGTAGCAAATCGTCACAACTTTGTAAGGTTGGCGATTAGGCATTGGTTCATTCTTTGGTAGAGGGGATTATGGATTGGTTGTGCCTGCCCTGCATTTTTGTTGCTGCTGCTAGGGAATTCCGTTAAAGGAATCCAGGGGCTCGATTTGCTCTGTCCGATCCCCTCTCAGGGGTAGGGCCATGCTAGAGTTCCTGGGAGTGTGTGGGGTGAACTAAGAGGTGGAAATCCGCCCCTGTGCTCCCCCAGTATGTTTTCCCTTACTGACCTCTGGAGGTTCCAGTTGTCAGTCCTGTTCCTGCCGGTGCAGGTTCACGTAGTCCGAACCAATGCCAAAGCAACCACTCACATGCTGTGATCAATAAAGTTGTGACCAAAATTAATGCCAAAAATCTTAAACAAATATTCTGTGTCCTGTGTGATTTATTTTGGAGGGGGTTTGGGGGTCTTCACACGCAAGTGAGATAGTCCTATTGTGACTCATAGGTACAGGAAGCTACCACATACCAGGTGAGGCTACCTGTGTGCCTAGCACACTATTGTGTACTTTGCCTCTCCAGAATTTCTCCTATCACTTGCTATCTGGGTCTTTCAACTGGAATATGCCAATGACAGAATCTGGACTCTTCTGCACGCAGAATATGTGCTTTACCACTAATCTGTGGTTCCTTATCTCAGGTAGCTAGAATCATATGCTTAAAATTTCCTCCCAATTTAAAATTTTCCTGTCTGTGCAAAGCTTAGCCTTTTCCACTTGCATGCTAGCTTGCCATTTGCAGGGAGTGTTGTAGCACCATCTGTTGTGGGTCAGACTGCACCACTGCTTCCAGAGACAAGGCACATATACCCGAGTACAAAGTAAGCACCATATACTGAAGTGTATAATCTGTTGTATTAACGCTTATCCTGTCTAAATATTTGCTCACAGATCATTTGAAGGGCTTCACATTTGATGTGAGGACGGGTATATGTACTTGCTGGCAATATCAATAAGCGGCATAAGGGGGTTGGGTTTGTAGGAGTGTGTAGGGTTAGGGCATGACAAAAGTGCTAAAACAGCAGTACAAATCTCTTTGGGATAGGAAGAGAATTAGGTGAAGTTCATATGTGTGAGCTGAGGAAACATTTCACTTTTTACACTAAGGACTCAGCTACATTAGTCAAAAACAGCGCTTTGAATGTGTTATAAACATGCAACACCAGATGGCACTGGAGAGCAAATAACTTTCTTTGCGATTTTACATAGCATTTATTTTCTTCTGTTATAACGACTTAACTTCTGACTTATTTATAGTGGTTTTTTCCTGTGTGTAGATCCACCCTAAGTCATTTTTTACCACATAATTCCTATCCTGTGTGAAAATAAAACCTGTGAATTGGGGCTCACTAGAGCGGTGAGCTATAATAACGCCCTGTCTTCCCTTTTCATGCTACTTCAGGAGGATGAATAAGAAAGAGAAGAGACAATCACATCCCCCTGCCTCAGTATCTTCATACTGGCCACCTCAGAAAGCAGATGCTGAGAATGTGTGGGGATGCAAGGCCCTCTCTGCTTCCCCATGTAGCTCCGCTCCCCCCAGTCATTCCCCTCAGTTGTGTGTGCTCTATAGCCTCTCCCATGCCCCTATGCTAGATTGCTGCCCTCAAGTGCAGTGAAGGATTCCATTCTGTTGACAGTTTCAAAAGAAGATTCAATTGCCGGTCCTGTATATTGAATGGAGTGGACCATCTTGCCTTTCAACTCAGGCAACAAATGCTCTAGAAGTCAGTCTATAGAAGATATTTTTTCATATTGTATATCCACCAGGGTCTCAGATCTCATTGTTTCTTCCTTTCTTTGTATGGTCTCTTACGTAGTTATCAAAGTGGATCATGGGAAACTTCATGAAGAGTGAGGGCAATGCCACCACCAACTCCCACTTTACAGAAGAATATGGAGGACCTAAGCTGATGTTTCAGGTGTCCTGTTGAAGGGATGCCCCTCATTTCAAGGCATCGCAGCTCCACAGAACAAGATAAACACCTCTTCTTTCAAAATAATGTGCTTCTATATAATTGACAGTGTTTTGGAGTTTTGATATTTTGACACGACAGCTCTATTTCAAGCACCCTTCAGAGTGACAGAACCAATGGGCTTTACAAATATGGTAACATATGTAGGAGTGCTAGGCAGTTGAAACCTGGGGGGAGCTATAAAAAGAGGAAAATGCACTTTCTCTAAAGTCCTTTTTCTGCATTCCAAATAGAGCCATCGTTTGCACCCTGTGAAACTGTTTTCCTGACTTATGATTGCTTTGAAGAAGATGGAAATATCTCTGAGCATTCATCACCTTTTAAAATGGCAAAGTCTTAGGCCACCTGAAAGACCAAAAAATGCAACAAGAATCTATACATATATATATGTATAGATGGATGTATATGTGGATAGATAAGTACAGACTGGGTGAAATGTTTTATCCAATAGGTCTCAAAATGCAAAGGAAATATAAAATACAGTAGAAGTAGGACTGCTATATTCCTATGCAAAGCAGGGATGTATTCCAGGACTAGTCAGACCACAGAAAGCTGTGTTATACTGAGTCAGAGCACTGGTCCATTGTGCTCAACATTGAGCCCCATCTGGAGATACTGGGAATTGAATTTAGGACCCTCTGCATGAAAATAAGATGTTCTACCCTCCCTTTTAGGTTTTCCCCAGTGTCACAGCAGCTAGAGGACCCAGGGTGTACCCAACCAGTAAAAAGGTAAAGGTAGAGGCCCCCCCTGACCATTAGGTCCAGTCGTGTCCGACTCTGGGGTTGCGACGCTTTATTGGCCGAGAGCCGCTGTACAGCTTCCGGGTCATGTGGCCAGCATGACAAAGCCGCTTCTGGCGAACCAGAGCAGCGCACGGAAACGCCGTTTACCTTCCCGCCAGAGCGGTTCCTATTTATCTACTTGCACTTTGACGTGCTTTCGAACTGCTAGGTGGGCAGGAGCAGGGACCGAGCAACGGGAGCTCACCCTGCCGCAGGGATTCGAACCGCCGACCTTCTGATCGGCAAGCCCTAGGCTCTGTGGTTTAACCCACAGCACCACCTGGGTCCCTACTGGTAGGCCCAGGCAAAGAGGCATAAAAGCTTTTTTGGTTCTTTAATGGTGAATCTAAGTTTTTGATCTGAAATCACCACCAAATCATAGTACAAGGCACAGCATATAGACTGAATGTGCAAAGAGGGTTTGTTTATTGCAAGGAAGTTGTTGTGAACCCTCTCAAATTCACACTTCCCGAAGCAATGTGAGAATCAAAACCCATCCGTCTTTTGAAATTTCCACTAATACAAATTTTCCAAGGCTCTCCTCAAACGAATGTTTATAAAAATGCACATATTAGGCAAAAGTGTGTATAAAAATAAACATATTAGTGAAAATGACTTTCAAAATTGCAGTATAAATCAGGATAAAATGCTTGCAAAAATGTGTGCATTAGTTCACACTGGAAAGATTATGCCAGATGCCAGCTCAATCGGCTCTCTGGTGCTGTTGTCAGGCAACTTCAAGGCCCTTTCTCTCCCTTCTCATAGTTCTTTGTCTTCAAAATGGACTTGAACTTGACGGCCCCTTCAAACAGAGGAGCACCTGACAACCCTGCAAAGGAAAGGAGCATCTTCTGAGATGTAGGCCATATGGTCACCTTAGCCAAGCTATGGGCTGTTTCTTCACATGTAAGCATGGTTTTCTTGGTAGAATGATTAGATTTTTAGCATTAGCTCACATAGAAAATGCTTAAGAAGGCCTAATATATCTCAGTGAAGGTAAACATTGCATGTAAAAGCTATGGTGTATTTATTTATTTAAAACCCATATCCCCTACTTCTTTGCATCGTTGCATTTGACTCCACACATTTTTGATATGTCAAGCAATCATCCAGTAATAGCAGCCGCATTTAAGATGAAAGGAGTGAGCAAAAATTTGATTGCTTAACCAAAAAAATAAAAAGCTATTTGGCAAGGGGGCAGGGAGGGGATTTAAATAGTTTCCCCCCCTCCTCCCACTTCAATCCCCAGTTTAATTTCTTGCAGCAGTGCCACTTGCTTTTGCCTTTCTTACATACGGAAAATTTCCTCATGTTAATGAAAATCATTATTCTAGCAATATACTGCAGTATTTGTTTGCCTCCTTGAAAACAAAGGAAATGTTGCCCCTTGCTCCCCAGGCAAGGAAGAAGATGACTTTCTTCCCATTTCGAAAGATTTTGAAAAGTGTGAGAAGTGTTTAATATTTGTCCAGTGCACAGTTCTAATATTGACTGATTCCTTTTGAAAGCAGCTTTACGTGCCGTTCTGGAGCTGCTTTACTCATGAGGAAGTTTGCGAATGCAGGGCAATGTGACAGCTCGGAGGGAGGCTGGCATTGTTTCTTCTGAGTCTGGGTGGGAGCCTTTCTGGGCCCTGCCTTTCATCAAGAGTGTGATGCTTTTCCTTGGGAAATGTAGAGTCAGCAACATAGTGGCCAGCCTATATTAGGGTGGATGTAAGGGTGAACAGGGACCCAGGTGGTGCTGTGGGTTAAACCACAGAGCCTAGGGCTTGCTGATCAGAAGGTCGGCGGTTCGAATCCCCGCGATGGGGTGAGCTCCCGTTGCTCGGTCCCAGCTCCTGCCCACCTAGCAGTTCGAAAGCATGAAGTGCAAGTAGATAAATAGGTACCGCTCCGGTGGGAAGGTAAACGCCGTTTCCGTGCACTGCTCTGGTTTGCCAGAAGCAGCTTTGTCATGTTGGCCACATGACCAATAAAGCGAGATGAGCACCACAACCCTAGAGTCGGACACTAATGGACCTAATGGTCAGGGGTCCCTTTACCTTTACCTTTAAGGGTGAACAGCAGCAGTGAAATTCAGCTGGCCTTCCCTGTGTCTGTTATTCATGAAAATAGTTCTTGTCTCACTTCCTCATTTCATTTCCTCACAGCCTTCCATAATGATTAACATAATGACCTAATTTGATGACTGCTGGCTGTAGCCTCTGAAGCATCTTTGTGCTGTAGCCTGTCTCCACTCAGCTGTGGGGCTTTTCACAATTATTCCTTAATACCTGGGTTTAGAATTTTAGCATCAGATCTGAGAGATGCATAATCAGGCAGGGGAATAAAGACCTGTGCATCATTTGCCCAGGGGGTGTGGGTGTGGTAGCTCAGCACAGACTTACAACTTGGGGTACATTCCCCCGCACCATGAACCCATTCTATACCTACAATCTCATGAGTCATTAAATAATTCTCTATTTTAATTCTGAAAATTGCATTTTGAAATTACTATTTACTATTTTAAAAAACAAACAAACAAACTTAACATCCTTATTGAAATAAAAGCTCTATAAAGCTTGCTGATTAAAGGTAAAGGGACTCCTGACCATTAGGTCCAGTCATGTCCGACTCTGGGGTTGCGGCGCTCATCTCGCTTTATTGGCCGAGAGCCGGCGTACAGCTTCTGGGTTATGTGGCCAGCATGACAAAGCCGCTTCTGGCAAACCAGAGCAGCGCACGGAAACGCCGTTTACCTTCCCGCCAGAGCGGTTCCTATTTATCTACTTGCACTTTGACGTGCTTTCGAACTGCTAGGTGGGCAGGAGCTGGGACCGAGCAACGGGAGCTCACCCCATCGCAGGGATTCAAACAGCCGAACTTCTGATCAGCAAGCCCTAGGCTCAGTGGTTTAACCCACAGCGCCACCTGGGTCCCTAAAAAACTTGCTGATTACTTGGTAACTATTTGGTTGATCCAAATAAAGCTGCTATCCTGTTGTTGTTGCTAGTGATCAATGCAGCTGAAAACATTATATAAACAAACAAACACATTCACTTTAAAGCTTTTTTTCTGGCCTTGTTCATTGCACATTCATGAAGTACCTCTGCAAAGTCTCTCCCCACCCCCCTTGAATATCCACTTAACTTTAGCTGGCTTAACTATTCTTGCTGTGCCTCTCTCTATGTGTAAACTGGACATGTACACACTTCGAGAAGGGCATGTAAATCTTAACCAAAAGCAATAGCAATGGGTCTTATTGTTCCTTGGATCAATGTCCCTGATTTATTATGTTTGTCCCTCCCTCTTGTCTTTGCACATGTTTGTGAGTAGTCATTCTTGAGAGTACATATCTCATTTCTCTCTCTCAAACAAGCCCTACGTTTATTGCACAAACATCCCCTCTTCATTCTAGAGAAGCAACTCATTGGTTAGAATATTGCTCATTCTCTAACAATGCTTCTGATTTATCTCTAGCAAATCTCACAGGATTTGGACAATAGGTGCACAGTGGGAGGGAAATAAGTTTCCATAAATATAGTCCATCATGATCTACCGTTAGCCTGAGTTTTTCCTCACTCATGGTAATGGGGTTACAGCTGAACTGGGTGAGCCCTGCATCTCTAGCCTCCCTTCCCTCTATGCTTGGATCAGAGGGGATTAGAAGCATTTGGTCCTCATCCTCCTTTGGTTAATGAGCACTTACACTTCATAATATGGGTGCCCTTTGAGGGATCGTGTGTGGTGCTACAGTTCCCAGGGAGCCTAGTGGTAAGGGGGGGTGGCTTGCTTCTCTGTATTATTATTCAGAGGCTCACGCCCAGCCTCAGTAATCAAGTTTCTTGCTGGGAGGTGGGGCCAGCCCCATTTATAAATAGGGGGTGGAGCGACAATAGCCAGGCAGTCGCCTCTGGAGAGTCACACCCTCCCTTTGTTTAATGTTTTCTTGTTTCCAGGTTAACTTTTTCTTCCTGTTTAGTGGGCGTTGCTACGGTCTTTGACAGGCCGCTGTTGAAGGACCGGGAAGAAATTTTCCTGCATTGGCAGGTTTTGTCTTCCCCATAGCAATTTGTCACAACTTTGGTGGTTATAGCCTTGGGTGGAATCCTTTAGTCTTTTCTTCCCTATAAGTGTGTGTGTGTGTGTGTGTGTGTGTGTGTGTGTATGAAGTGGTGATTCACCCCCCTGCGGAGGCGATTGCAGGGTCCCCTCTTAAAGGGGTTATATATATGAGTGTCACTGGCCATACACTGAAAGGTTGTCAGTGAACTACCCTGTGTGCAGGGATATGGACTTGGCTGCCTGCCTACACTTACGTCTAGCAGAGCACCCCCATATCCCATTAACCCTGATGTGCCCCAGTTCCCCCAGCTAGGGGGCTGGGAGGCATACACACCCAAGGCCTAAGCCAAGGTCTTCCTACATTCGGAAGTTTAATAAAGTTGTGGCCTAATTTTAAATCCATAACGTTGCCAGAGTCCTTATTCCTTTCTTATGAGCCCTGGGGGCTGGGGCTGTTGCGCCTGGTTGCGCAAAGCGTTCCATGTACCATCAGAACGTCTGCCAGTGCTGGATATTGAAATCTCTAGACCATAGAAGGGAAAATGTGAGAAGAAACAAATTCTTCCTTTGCTACTATGCTAACACGGGAGAGAGACTCCTACGATAAGTTGTTTAAGGAACACATCTGATCTCCATATGTACTGAGACTGGTTTGTGATCCATGTGTTTACTTGACAGGTGTGTGTCTCATGTCCTACAGACAGTGTTGCTGTTAGTGCTGTTATTGTGTACATTTCAGGTCCTTCAAATGTAGCAACTCTGCCTTGAACTTTCAGGGTACAGAGCAAGAGCACTGAAAAAGAAATCCACAGTACACCTTCCATTTGACACATTTCACTGAATTTTTAGGTAGGAACTTGGGAGTTCATTGCATGAAATAAATGCTCACATTTTATTTATAAATCTGGGAAGTGCTATTACCATTTCCACTCTATTTTGTATTTGTTTGTCTGAAACTAAATATCTAGAAAAAAGCAGCAGGTGGACAACAAAGAATATATATAAGCTCAGAGAATGAAATCAGACCCATGAGACATCTTTCAGATAAGAAAGTGAATCACAATAGCCAAATAATAATTCACCATCACTTCATTTGGAATTATGCTGCAGTGGATTCCCCCCTATTGTTTTGAGGTTTAAGATTATACTTCAATGTATAAAGCCTATGCTACAAGTGTTCTTTGCAGAGGCTGATGTAACAAAGACAGCAAAAGTATTTCCAGCATTCCAATGATGCTTGTGAAGCGCTTGCATCGTTGAGCCCTTTAAACTGAATAACACACTGAATCACTTTGTATAATAAGAGGGAAGCAAGAGCTGCTTGCTGGTGATCTTTGGAACCCAGGAAGTTGCCTCATATCAGCTCAGGATTGTATCCATGCTAGCAATGGCTTTCCAAGGTTTCAGATGGGGTATTTTAAGAGCATAAGAATATAAGACAAGCCTGTTGGCTCAGGCCAATGGTCTATCTAGTCCAACATCCTGTTGCCAAGGTGGCTGCCCAGATGTTTGTGAGAAACCTGCAAGCTGGACATGAGCGCAGAAGCACTCTGCCCATTTGTGATTCCCAGAAATTGGTATTCAGAGGCATGAAGCCTCTGACAGCAGAGCCATTGACCTCCATGTCCTTTCTAAGCCCTACTTGGCAAAGGAGAGGATTGCACCTGAGAAATCATGCAAAACATGATTCCCACCATCTTCTGCCAGTGAGAAACAAAAATACCCGTGTGGTGGAGGTTCGTTTCCCTGCCCACAACATAAAGCACCCGCTATTGAGAGTGAAATTTATGTATCTACCGAGAGGGGCTAATGCTAAGTAAGAAATGAGAGCATGGGAAGGCAGAGCAAAGAAAGATTACTACTCAGAATATTTGTCCATCTAGCCAAGAATCAAGATGATAAAGAATATTTCAGCTCTTCTATTATAAGGCATGATCCAGTTCAAAGTTAAGCACCTGTAAGTCCCATTTATTCCACTAGGACAGTTAAAGACATTGATCTTCTTTTAGTCAGGAATGCAAAAACACCATCCTGAGAATTTTGGATCTACTGATCAAAGTTGTTGTTGTTTTGTCTTTCAGAATTCCTTAGTTCATCTGAAGTCAGAGCTTATAATATAATTATGCTTCTGCTTCAATAAAAATCTAGCAGCAACAGCAGAAAGGTGTGTAGCTTAATTAGAGAAGTTCTAGCAGAAAATCTGCTTTGCATTCAAAAGGTTCCAGGTTTAATCCCTAGCACCTTCACAAAGGGTTGGGATAGTCCCCTGTCTGAAACCCTAGATCAGGCACGTCCAACAGGTAGATCATGATCTACTGGTAGATCACTGGACATCTGTGGCAGATCTGACCTGAACCCCTAAAAAACTGGGCTTTCCTCCTCCCTAAAAAAAGCTCAACAACTATGACCTGAAACCCAAAAAAGGGGGTAGATCACTGCCAGTTTTTAACTCTGTGAGTAGATCGCAGTCTCTTGGCAGCTGGCCACCCGTGCCCTAGATAATTACTGCTAGATAGCATAGACAATATTGACCTAGATGGACCAGTGGTTGACTCCTTATAAGGCAGCTTCCTATGTGCCTAAATTCTTGAAAAATCTTGCTAGAGTATTTCGCCTGAGGAAAAACACCCAAACTTACTTTGATTTTAGCAAAGTTTCAATGGCAATTAATAATTTGGGACTGTGCCCCAAATGTGGATATAATTGGTGCATGCAATATCTGTTCATCACTTGAACAAAACAGCAGCTTTGGAAATGTTCCTCAGACAAATTTGACTGAAATTCTGCATTAGACATGAATTCATTTTCAATGAAAGGTAAGGTTACTGGGATCTTTTTGTCTATCATATAGATAGCAAGTTTTCTGAAATTCATATAGAGAAATCTAACAAGTATCTGGAGCCTGCAAAATTATGGAAAGAGCATAAAGTCATGGAAAGCCATCAAATTGGCATACCAACATTTCGCTGAAGGTTAAAGTTCACAATACAGTATTAAAGGCACACTGAATTTGATGTTACAGACATGAGAAGCAATGTCAATAGTACAGCTGCCCTTATAACGTTTTAGCGCCAAAAGGTAATTAAATGCCTTGGATAAAAAAGTAATAAAAAACCTATCAATTCACCCCGACTACTAATTAATTGGTTAAAAAGAAATGTGATAGTACCTACTTAATCTCTTACAGGAAACAAATCAAGAAAAGTAAGTATACGGAGAAAGGAAAATGCAAATGTAAATGTCACCACTATTTTACCAATGCATACCATTTTCTTCATTTAGCTGTCCTATTTCACAAGGAAGGTGAGAACATGTGTCCCTCTGTAACATTTCAGTTTTTTAAATTAAATATGGAGAGAAAATGAAAAATAGCAGCTGAAAACAATATAGATAGATAACAAATGTTTTCAAAATATGTCACGCCAAAAGAGAACAGCTAAAATAATATTGTATTATCTTGTAAAGTCAAATGCATTCCTAGATTGCAGCAGTGTTCCTGAAAAATAACCCTGAGTACCTTTTTTTCTTTTAAAAACAATTTCTAACTGGTTTAGAGTAGGCACTCTCAAGAGGCAAACCATTGACTGTTTGCTGTTCCTCACAGATAAACAATATATTCAGTCAAACTGATCTGTAAAAAAAAATGTTACTTGGGAAAAAAGAGAGAGAGAGACATTGCAATACTTTTGTAAACCAAGAAAATCTTTAATAAAAATACATTTAAAAAACAACAACAATATATTCAGTCTCAGTGACTATTAGCCAGGATGGCTATGTTCTCCCACAACGGATACTGCAAAGTTGGATGGAGAGGGGATGGAACAACTCCTCTATGAAGAAAGGTTGCAGCATTTGGGACTTTTAAGTTTCGTTTAGAGAAAAAGTGAGTAAGAGGCAACATGATGGAAATTTATAAAATTATGCGTAGCATGGTGAAAGTGAACAGAGAAATGTTTTCCCCTCTCTCATAATACTAGAAATTGTGGACTTCCAATGAAGCTGAATGATGGAAGATTTGGGACAAATTATAAAGTACTTCTTCATGCAGCACAGAAACTTGCTCCCAAAGGAGATGGTAATGGCCACCCACCCTAGATGGCATTAAAAGAAGATTAGTCAAAATTGTGGGATGTGAAACACAAGAGCAATCAAGTACAACATCCCTAGAGTGGACATAAAAGGGGATGTCTGGACCAACCAGACAGAACTTCCTGTTTCTCCTAGGATGGGACAGACTTCCTCTGCATGTGACTAGAGGTGGGCATGACCTCACCTGCCCAGGTAACAAAAGAGCAGGACTGGTCAGCCATCTCTCTCTCTCTCTGACCACATTCGTTGAAGAAGCAACATCTGCTTAGCCTAAGATGCTCTGACAAAGGAGCTGTCTCCTTATGGGATAGTTTCCAGGTGTATATTACTTTTTTAACTTAAAGTCTGCCTTTTGGGATCCAATTGTGAACAGAATGTGTGAGTAAACTCTTTTTATACTTTTATAGAAGACTGTGTCGTGTCTATCTTTTTATGAGGGACTAAATGGGGAATTACCAAAAGGAAAACATATTTTAGAGGCTTTAGCGAGCCTGAGCAAATGCATCCGCTGTGCACGTTTAAAAAAGGGGGATGTTACTCTGCTAAATTGTAGAACTTGTTAACACAAGTTGGAAAGGACATAATCAAACAATATATCCTCTCCTGCATCCCTGAACATTCCCACAAAAATCATGTAGGAGAGAACTATTAATGGCTCCTGGCCACTACAACTATCCTCTACCTCCACAATTTGAGGCAGCAATGTTTCAGAACTACCAGAGAGGAGAGTACTCTTATGCTCAAATCCTGCTTGCAGGTTTCCCATGGGCATCTGTTTGACCACTGTGAAACAGGATGGTGGGCTACTGGCCTGATCCAGCAGAGCTGCTATGATGTTCTTAAGTTTACCGTCTTTCTGAACAGTCCATATATTACAGCCCTGGAGTAGAAAGCAACGTGCAGCTATAACCTACACACACATATACATGTGTGTTGTTAAACAACTACTTGAGTATCAATTAAATACTTTATGCTCACTTACATACCTTGGTTTGTAAACTCTTTTCAGGTCATCACTCAAAACTTTCACATTCATTCTGGATGGGCAACAGCTGTTCCCCCCACCACACACACTGTGCAATAAAAAGACAACTGGTTCTACAAACCTCCTCGCCAGCATTGTTCCATTGCTGGAATGAAATTGAGGGGCTTTTCATTTGACAGTATCAACTATTCATCAGTAGCCCCCGGGCCTACACCACACGTTGTTGCACGCTGTTCAATTTCCCAGTGCCAACGCACAATCGTTTTCAAGGCGGTTACTTTCCTCAACAGCAGCCGTAAAATTCTTGTGAAACACAGCCTCGCTTATGGAGGGCTTGTCTTGACAGAAATAATCCTTAAATGCACATTTCTCCAGCAAAAAGCAAAAGCAAAGCAAAATGGCTAAATGAAAGGGAAATGGATGAGACGAGAGCATTGCAAAGCGACTTCACTGCCCATCAGTCTTTAAGGGTTCTTGGTGCACCCTCAGCCGGTCATCATCAGACTGATTATTGACTGATAAATTTATCCATGGAACAAAAGACCATGCTGCCAGAAAAAGGTATCTCAAATAAGCCCTGACTGAAAGCACCAAGTGAGCAAGCCATAGCAGGTATTTATCTGAAATAAGATCTGGCAGAGCTCCACTAATATTTCACAAGATAAAGTTCTTTCTTTCCCTGCCTTAAACTGCAGCAGTAATGGAGGTTTAAACGACATGGCTATTTAGTTACCAACAGAAGGCTTTCCTTTTAGTTAGTATTAAATGCAAAGGAAAAAAGGCACTTCATTCCCCCCAGGGCTTCGAACAAAAGATGGGAAGAACAGCAAATCTGCTTCTCAAAACCGACATATACGGACGGATAAACACTGCAGTTTGCCTCTTTATTTCCCATAAAAGAGAGTGTATTTATGGATACATTCACAGTGGATTAGCCAGCCCTGGCTCCCATGGTATTTACAAATATGTGGACTTAAGGATGTTGCAAAAGTTTGGAAAGTTTCTTGCTCAAAGAAAATCAGAATGGTTTCATCAGATAGAAACCAAATGAAATTTCTTGTTTGACACTTCTTTTGGGATGTTCCAGTCCTTGACTATAAGGCAGGCCAGAACAACTTATTTATTGATATATTTATTTATATCAAGATTTATATATGATCATTTTCAGCCCCCTTAAACCCTACCCTGAGCATCTCACAAGCACACGCAAAACAGTAATGCTAGAATCTCTTTAAAATAAACAACCAACCTACTAACTGCAGAGGTCTGTACCATTTTGGCTTTTTTGTTACAAATATAAGAAGCTACCTGAGGTGGCTGGAGCCCAACCATCTCTAGCACACCATCCAAAACAGGAGAATGTCATAGGAAAACCACCAACTCCGCCATGGAGATGTGGGCATCTACACAGACACTACTTACACAGACACTAGCTGTTCCGCCTAGCTTTTGAGTCCGATTTAGCCTGACCCTTGTGTTATAATATAACATTGTATTATAAGATTCTCCCCTATGTGTTATAAATTCATGGGCTGTTGCATTAAGGCGGTTTTTTAAATCTTTTAATCAGTATTCTAATTAATTGTTTTTTCTTTTATGTTTCATGTTTTATTGTGATTTTGGTGGTGTGAGCTGCCCTGAGCCTGGCTTTGCCGGGGAGGGCGGGGTACAAATAAAAATTATTATTATTATTATTATTATTATTATTATTATTATTATTATTACTTATGTGGTATCCCCAGTTAAGACAAATAGCTGCCACACAAACATGGCATACCTGCCAACATTTCTCCAGTGAAAATAGGGACATCCTGTTCCATAATAGCAATAATTTTATTATTTATATCCCGCCCATATGACCGGGTTGGTATATAAATCCGGATAAATGAAATGAAATACTCTCAGTGAGTCCCTCTCAGAGGTCGATGGGCCCTACTCATTAGACCATCACTGTCCACTCTGTTCTATACTTTTGTCAGGAGCTGCTAGCTTAACTTTGAGGAAGTCGCCCCATTTTGAGTGATTATCATTTGCTCATCAAGCTCAGCACTGTTCCCAGTTACTGACAACAGCTTCCCACAATTTCAGATGGATGGTTTTCCCCAGCCCCACTGAAGATACCAGGATCTGAACCTGGGTCCTCTTGCATTCAAAGTTCATGAGCAACAAAACAAGAACCCTTTTAAACAGAATCTTTTTATGTGTTTAAAGGTGTTGCCTATGTTCTTTCCAATTTCTTATTCTTCCCTCAATTAACCTAGAAGACTTTTCGTGCCATGTTACATTTTAGATTTTGCCCATGGTCATGCACAACAGCATTCCAGTCTGTCTTTGTGCTACTGCAATCTAAATAATAATTAGTTATTTTTCCCCCTTCCTCTTTCATGGGCTAATGACCTTACTTTCCTGTTCTCTCTTTCTCATGGATTCCTATATTCAGGTTAAAGAGGCTTTAGATTAAATTAAACCAAATGATGGTTCTGCTCGAGTGGAATGTTAATATGCCTTAATTGAAGTGCTTTGTTATTGTTTTCATCCTTATGTTTCTTACAGTGACATTGGGAGGTTTAACATGAATGACCTTCCAATAAATCCACATGAAATCTGCTCATTTCTCATGGAAATTTATTATTTTCTTTTTTTAAAAACACACACATATGCTGTAAATTCAGTTTATGGTAGAAAATCAAAACAAATGTTAGGTATGATCTTTCTGAAACATATTAAAATGTTTATGATAGAAAGGTTGTCAATGCCAAATTACATGTGACATGAATAGAGTATGCACCATCTCTCTCTCTCTCTCTCTCTCTCTCTCTCTCTCTCTCTCTCTCTCTCTCTTTTGAATGAGACCCAAGAAGGATTGGGACCATGGGTCATAGAGAGGAGCATTCAGCTCTTTCCTCCTACCATGGTCTTAACAAAAATCCTGCAACCTTCCCATAACTATGGCAATGGGAGAATCCTTTACAGGTTCCTTAATACTGCTGGGGAGGGGCAGATATTATCTTCAGGACCCTATAGAGAGCAGTGGTTAAATCACTTCCCCGCACACACAGCATGGCTCAATCCTGCTAAGGCCACACTGAAATTTCAATTTATTTATTTATTTTAAAAAACCATATACGTCTGTCATATATGGATCTGTGTTAGTGATTGGGTTGAGGCCTTAGAATAGACCCTTGACAGATGAACTTTATCAGATCTTTGTCAGCCTGGATTGCACTTTTGAGTTTAGGTGCTGTATTGTCAAGGTCCAGCACAGTTATTTGTTATTGCTTGGATAAGCTGTCATTACTTATGGATGCATGCAAGCACAGACTTGGACTAGACTGCCATTGTGTGGATTGTTTTTGCTGTGAGAGCACATGTCATTAGGTAAAGTGAGGCAGGTGGCGAGTGTTGGAGGACGGAGCCCCTAGGGTTCCCCTAAGCTAGCCCACTGATGTCAGGCGTTGTAGAAGATGCTGTCTCATTGATAGTGTAGAAGATAGATCCAGCTGCTATTCCAGTTGGTGTGTGGGCCTAGAATCTTGCCCTTCAAATCAAGCAGCACAGTGTCATGGTCCAGCCCTGTGTGAGAAAAATATGTAGGCTTTAAAATGGCTACTGGAGTAAGAATAACATGACATTTTGGGTGTGTGAGAGAATCATTAGTCACTTTTTTTTTTTTGTCTTACAGATAAATCCTAACAACAGAAAGCCCATGCCATACCCCTGGAAGAGCTCCTTTTTTGGGACTCATACCGGCTTCAGTTCAGCCTGCTAAATCCTAGGAAAGGGGCTTATGTCTGTGAGAGTTTTTGGCTCAGTCGGGGTGAGGAAAAGCCTAAGATCTACCCAATCCAAAGTGTCTCATCCCAATGGATCTTGGGTTTGGGTTGCACTGAAAGTCTATCTGCATTAGTGTTTCATCTGGATTTTTAGTTACTGGCTCATTGCCTTTTTATGTCTCATTCTGCTCTTTTTAGTGTGTTTTTATATTTTATTATATGGATTTTTTTTCCCTCTTGAGGCTATAATGAAAAGCGATACACATACAAATGCTATCTTCAGAAGATGGGGGAAAATGTTCCCATGAAAACAAGATGCAGTTAAATGCTGATTTACAGGAACTTTAGGCTAAACCAACATGGTGTCTACATTTATGAAATACCAAGTCTGAGGCAGTAATGATGACTCACAATAAAGGCACTAATACTATAAGGATGGTAATTAAAACACTAAGAGGTGGCAGTCTTTAATCTCTACTATTAGGTAAAGATTTTTTTAATAGTTACAGATGAAGCTGGATGACAAATAAAACCCGCAAAACTGGTTTGGGACAGTGAAGAAGAAGAAGAAAAGTTTGGATTTGATATCCCGCTTCATCACTACCCGAAGGAGTCTCCAAGCGGCTAACATTCTCCTTTCCCTTCCTCCCCCACAACAAACACTCTGTGAGTTGAGTGGGGCTGAGAGACTTCAAAGAAGCGTGATTAGCCCAAGGTCACCCAGCAGCTGCATGTGGAGGAGCGGAAACGCGAACCCGGTTCACCAGATTGCGAGTCTACCGCTCTTAACCACTACACCACACTGGCTCTCAGTGAGGAGAACTCCAAATTCTGAGGAACTCATACAGAACATAATTCAAGTCCTTCATTTTTTTTTTTGTCATCCTCTCCATTTAAAACAATCCTTTAGTTGCTCCCCTTGAGGTTTATTCATCAGGTTGCTTTGTCATTTTAATGTATCTGCTTATTGAATTTATAACCAATATCATAATTACAATGCACAACAAGGTTTGATTTGACATGGAATTGAGCTCAGAATAAACTGAACTACTTTATTTATGTTTAACATATTTATAGCCCATCCTTCATCGTGAGAGATTCAAGGGTGGGGTACAGAATGCAAATTGGGCCAAGTGGCTTATCTGGTGGGGCAGAGCTACAGTGTTTGCTTTCAGGTAGCAGGGTCACTGTCACTTACCAGCAGAGAGAGAGGTGAAGCAGTGGGAGAGTTGGCACAATGTGGATGCACAGGGAAGCCAATCCAGTGCTCCCATTGGTGTGGCCTCACTACACCGTACTTCCTGCTACATTGCCTGGTAAGTGCCAACAACACTACTTGTGGAGAAATAGTGCTTGGTCCAGTATATCTGAAGGAGCGTCTCCACTGTGCCATTGAGAGCGTGCTCACTTATGGCTTATGTGTGTGGTACGGAAGCTGTACTACCAAGGACAGGATGGGGTTGTGCAGAGTTGTTAAGGCAGCAGAGAGCATTGTTGGCTGCTCGCTCTCCACCTTAAAGCAGATTTATGCCATGAGGTGCCACAGAAAGGCACTGGACATAGTAAAAGATCCATTGCATCCTGGTCACCGTCTCTTTGAGCTCTTGCCATCGGGACGGAGATACAGGACGATGACAACAAGAACAAGCCATCTTAGGAACAGCTTCTTCTCCAGAGCGATCTCGGCCTTGAATGAGAAGCCTGGACTTTGAAGTCATCTAATCTTACCTGTTATGTTTTATCATTGTATGGTTTTAATCAGTGTTTTTGTAGTTGTTTTGTTTTTGCGTGGAGTGCCCTATCTGGGTGGATGGAGCAGCCAAGTAATTTCGTTGTTCCCGAAGGGGACAATGACAATAAAATATATTCTATTCTATTCTATTCACAGTGGCTGGGGAAGCCCAGCCAGATGGGCAGGGTATAAATAATAAATTATTATTATTATTATTATTATTATTATTATTATTATTATTATTATGCTGCGGCTGTGACCCATTGGATAAGCTGCTTCTTCCAAATACATGATATCCACTAAAACAAAAAATTATGAATCAGCATAAACAACATAATAAGAGCAGCTAAACTTCAACTAAACTATTGGAACATCAGTTACACATCCCGAGCCAATAAACACTCTCAATGGCAAGCAAACTGTGAAAGTCTTCACTCATCGGTAGTGTTGGTGACAAGCGTACTTCCAGAAGGGAGGACAAATTTCACAAACTTTGGCTTTTCAGAGAAGGCCCTTTCCCATGCCATCACATATTTTACATTATTGATGGTGGCATGCAGAGAAGAATCTCAGGGCATAGGCAGGCTGGCCTAGGGGGAGTCGCTATTTTAGGTTTCTGGATCATAAGTCATTCAAGGCTTTATATTACATCACCAGTACTTTGAACTACGTCCAAAAGTGAATAGGCAATCATATATTTGTTGGGTTTTCTTTTATCTTGAGGTAGTCAATGGTGCTACTCAGAAGTGAATGTTTGCAGTTTTGACCTGCTTGGCAGCACACCTATGGTCTATTGACAATTTGACTAATTAAAGGGGGAGTTTACTTTCTGCACCGAATGCAGGGATGTGATAGGGTAATTGATTATTTGAAAACTGTATTTAAGTTGATCCAATGTTGTTGTATGCTGTTGTCGAGGAGTGGTGATTTGCAGCTTGTAATTGTTATATATTCGAAAATAAAAATAAGCAAAGATATTGCAGACAGCCTTTTATTTCAATGCCCCAGTTGCTGTGCATACTTTGTTGGCGAAAAAGCCCAGCAATATTATATTGACCCAATGACCCACTCCAGTTTGGGTTCAGACTGGTTTGAGACGGAATCAGTCTTGGTTGCCCTGATTTATTATCTTCTTCAGGAGATGGATTTGGCAGTGGGGGGAGGAAGCCTGTTGATTTTCCTGGATCAGTTGTTTTTGATCCTGTTGACCATGGTATCCTTCTGGATAATCTTCATGAGTGGAGGGCAACATTTTATGAAAGTGTTACTCAGTTCCAAAAAGTAGTATTGAGTGACTGTGCCTCACCATCTGTGAAGTGCCACAAGACACACTTTTGTTCCCAATCCTATTTAATAGTCATATGAAAGTGCTGGAGGAAGTCATTTGGAGATTGTGGGTTAGGTGTCGCCAGTATTTTGATGGTTTATTTGTAACATCCACTCTACTACCTTCCATGTCTAGAGTGCTCCGGTCTCTTGCTAAAAGCAACATGCTTGGTTGTACTAGAGGCCTAGGTCTACTGCAGCTCTGGGGTCCTCCCCACAACAGAACAACTGTCAGAGCTCAGGAAAAATCTTTTGGGCTGCACTAGGTCTCCTGTTGCCTGCTGTGGAGTGAGACAGTACTGTGTCACTGCTGCTTACTGGGACAATTCAGGGGTGAGGTCAGAGCTGTGTGTGGGTGCACTGATAGCAGGGCCTCAGTGCACCAGCAGTGATTCTGCGGTCAGCAAGGCAGTGCTGCAGAACTGTCTCACCTTCTCAGCAGATCCCGGGACTGATGAATTCAATCCAGACACCATAATCTATTTCAGACATTTCAGGGAAGGGGGTGGATTCAATTCTTACATTCCACTTACCCCATAACCTGTCTTGGTTTAGCTACCTAAAACCTCTCTAGGCATTCAAAGTCCCTGTCCCCACAAGGAACATTCAAAGGTTGAGCATGGCGGTCCCAACCGGACTTGTATACACATTTGGCAGAATGTGCTTTGGAACCTCTGCATGATGAGGTTCCCTGTATTCTCAGGGTACCCAACAATGTGGATACTTCTGTTAATCTGAATACAACTAGAAGTCTCTTTCAGGCCTTCCCAGTCAAAAACAGAAGGTTGGGGGTGGCACAAACAGAATGAGGGCTCTTGAATTAAACCTTCCCTATACACCCACCCCTCCTAGGTGCATGTTGAATTCTTAAATAGTGTTCTAGTCCACATTTGATCCTAATATGTGCTGACTGGATACCTACTGATTTCCGCAGGCCACACTGCCTTCATAAGGCTTCAGAAGGACACACTGGTTTATTATGAGTACTGCCTCCCCCCCCCCCCCCGAAGCCTGCCCTAACCTCTTAGTTTTTGAATTTGTCTTTGAGCCGAGTCCTTATTCCCCTATGTTGCACGTGCAGTGTACAAAAGAATGGAAGAAGAGAATAAAATTGCAAATCCGTCCACATTCAGCAAAGTCGATGAATATGTAATACAGTATGTAATAATACCTAAGTAATTCTTCCATTATGAACTCAATCCAATTCCATTATTTGATTTGGGAAATGGATTTTGAACATGGGCCTGTTTGACTAATCGGATCATCATTTTTTCTATTCTTTTCTATTTAAATTGTTGAGTGACATGGTTGTCGTTGGGGGAAAAAAGGGAGTGATTTTGTTACACCAACGGAGAGAACTGTCATTCCAGCAAAGTGACAGGAGCCAAATTGGCCAGGGAAAAATGCTCCCTCGCAGACTGGAGAAAAACCACAGGAGAAATGCAGGCAAAAATGTCACCTCTCAAACATAATGATAACAGGATTACAAAAATCTAATTAGCTGTTTCATTAGCAGAATCCTATCTTTGAGGACAACAAACAATGGGTATTCGGAAGCTGTCCATCCATTTTGAATGCAAGAGCTGTCATGGAGACACTCTGGCTAATTTATTCCAGGCATTCCTTCTGATTGCTGAGTGACTTCAAGGAGGCAGTTTGTGTGCCTTTTTTAATAGAAGAAAGAAAGAAAGAAAGAAAGAAAGAAAGAAAGAAAGAAAGAAAGATGCTTAAAGGGAGGTGACCACCTGCATAATGACATACAGACTGCATGACTCCCAGAGCTTTCTGTACCTCTTTGCCAGAAATATATAATTGAATTCACTTGTTGAACAGTTATTGTGAGTACAGGCATTTGAATAGTTGAATAGTTTTGGTTTGATCTACCTGGACACTTTTCAGAGACCATTTTTCTGTTCTTTAGTAATAATGACCACACTAAACAGTTAAGGGTCAAAGGAGATGATTGTGAAATGTGTTAATACATGTGATGTATCTTTAAAAAATAAAAAATAAAAACACATAGGATAAGGATAACCATTTCCCTCTGTCCTATAGTGTTTTCATTGAGCAGAGCCACACTGTACATTGAAAGAGCACCTCCAAAGCACATTTAAAACACATGACTCCTGCCAAAGATTCCAGTGAACTGTAGTTTGTTAAAGGTGCCAGGAATTGCAGCTCTTTGAGGGGAAATTACCATTCTCAAGCTTCTTTGGGGGGAAGTCATGTGCCTTAAATGTGCATGTGATATGCATTGGATGTGCTTTAAATGCATGGTGCATTTCTTTCCGGGGCTAATAGCGGCTTCAAGAATGGCAGGAGCAATTTTCACTGGGAATGTAAAACAAAGAGGAAAGTTCAAACCCTATGATGCATGGCCCCAATCCACCCCTGCTTCTGTAAAAAAAAGAAGAAGAAGAAAAAAAGGCTAAGGGTGTTCAGTGTTTTATTTCTGGAAAGCCTCTCCTCTTCCATGAGGGGAGGAGTTGCGAGCGGGACTCACTTCCCGCACTTCGCAGGGGGGCATGGTTGGGCCCCCTGCGTCACAGGGAGTCCCGGGCCCGCGTCATGCCCTCAGCCGGCCAATCTGGCTAGCTGAGGTGTGTGATTTTGCCACATTTAAGCGGCCGCGGGCCCCACGCTCTGCCTGTTTGGTTCCTGCACACACAGATCTCCTGCCCTCCCTCCCTCTAATATCATGCATTCAACACCTGACCTTGCTATGGACCTCAGTTGGTCACCTGTGGAAGGGGCCTGGTAGGATTTTTTTCCACTTGGCAAATTGGCACCTGCCACTTGATTTTTCGCCTACCTTGTGGCAAATCGTCACAACTTTGTAAGGTTTGATGGTTAAGCATTGGAAAATGTGTTGTGTGTTGGAGGGGAGGTTGTGGCCATCACCTACCCCTCTCTTTGAAGGGTATTCCGTTAAAGGAATCTGGTGGTCATGGTTCCTGTCCGAAGCCCAGGTAGTGGCTAGGGCCATGGCATGACCCTCCAGTGACTCTAGGGTAGCTTCCAGTTGATTGGCATTGACAAGCTCCCCCCTACAGGTTGTTAACCCTTGTGTGACTTCCTGCAGAGCGGGCAGGAGTCAAGTATAGTCGGTTTAGATCCAATGCCTAAGCCAATACCACTCACATTCTGTAACCAATAAAGTTGTGGCCTTTTTTAGCCCATTAACCTAAAATAATTGTGTCCATGTGTCTTATTTCATCACAAAGCGGGAAGCGGGGCCTTGACTTGCAAATGAGTTATCCATTAATCCTACTGCTAGTAGGATCTATCAACACTGATTAATCCATTAATCAACACTTCTAGTCACTATTCCAATATTGACAGCAGTGGCTATCAGCCAAGATTTTAGTGTACAGTCGTACCTTGGGTTACAGATGCTTCAGGTTACAGACGCTTCAGGTTACAGACTCCACTAACCCAGAAATAGTACCTCGAGTTAAGAACTTTGCTTCAGGATGAGAACAGAAATCGCGTGGCGGCAGCGGGAGGCCCCATTAGCTAAAGTGGTACCTCAGGTTAAGAACAGTTTCAGGTTAAGAATGAACCTCCAGAATGAATTAAGTTCTTAACCCGAGGTACCAATGTAGTTGAAAGCAGTTTTTCACAGCTTACTGAAACTGGCCAATCTATTGCTAGACTTTTTGAACTGTTTTTAATATTATGTTTAATTGTAACCTGCCCTGGGACCTAAGGGTGAAGGGTGGGTATTAAATTGTATTACTACTACTACTACTACTACTACTACTACTACAGCAGATGAGGTAGTAAACCCATTCCTACACTGATCCACTTTAGACTGTGAATACCTCGGATATCATTCAACACACATTCTTGTCTGTTATTTTCACTTCTGCATTTTTATTCATCTGATCATTATGTTTTGTTTGCCTGCTTGCTTTAAGTGAGAAGGGGAGGAAAAGTTTATTCAAAAGGCGTGGGATTGGAAATAAGTGTACACATCTACTGTCCAATAAATTTGTCAGTCAGGAGGTTATGAAATCCTGAGCATTCCTGGAAGGAGTGGGGTGGAGGTGGTATTGTAATAAACTGAATTCAAGTTCCTGTAAATTGTAGGTATAAACAAACTAAGAATTTGATGTCTTTCCTGCATAGTGCTTTGCTTTGCACCATATTCTCCCTCAAGTAATTTACCAGGAGGAATAGAGCCAGTGCTTTGTAATTGTAGCATTCTCAACATCCACTCTGTTGCTAACTGCATAGTTGAGGTAAAAAAATACTTTCCCCATTGTTGGAAATTGAAGCAACAATTGGGGGGGGGGGAGAGAACGGCCTACATGCATCTAACACACTCTGCAAAAGGTTGCCATTGAAGAACCGCCAGCACGTTTATTTGAAATGAAATTTGCGCTAAGCTTTGGTCATCTTTCCAAAATGTTTCAATTCATAATCAAATTAGTAGCTCAGGGTAGGGGAAGAGAATAGATTGAAGTAGGTTTGTTTGGTCTGGGCATCTGGACAGGTTTCACCATCCTTTATTCTGTCCTTTTACAGTAATAATTAAATATGATTTGAAACTGAATGCAATTTATCTTCTCACCATTTCAAGATTCATAATAAAAATAATGAGCTCCTTTATTATTATTTGAAGTCACACTGTTATAACCCCTTCTTAAACAAAAGGGGAAATGAGAAGAAAGCAGGGGGGGTGAAGAGTGAGAATGTGATGAATTTGTCAGCTTTATTGGAATCGAGAATGAAACCTAGCCTTTAAAGAGATACACAAAGTTTTTTATTGCCTGAATTATCTAGGGATATGCCCAATTTCTAACTCTTATTTTTTTCTCAGCCTGCTCCTTAATAACCTCACATTTCCATCTTCTCCACACATGGTTTTTGTAATATTTTGTGTTTGATCAGGCAAATATAAAGAGAAGGTTATATTACTGAAACACGACAAAACCGATAGCCTCCCAGATAAATGTGCCAAACTGATAGCATCCGAAATAAATATGCAATGGAAATGAAACATTAACTGTTTAAGACTCAACACTTAATGTTTCCATTGAGTAACAGAACAATTAACTGTATTCTCAAAATTATAAGCTATTTCTTCTGACACACCAAAATAAACATTTCTACCTGACAGTACTTGGCTAGAATCTGAAGAGGCCATTCCATTTAATGCAAAGATACCCTGCACTGGCATCTGGCAATCTCTCCTGTGACTTTTTAGCAAAATATAACAGCATCCCTTCGATGTAGTCATATCCCAGAGGAACTCAATAGTTGGCCCTTAGGTCTTAGACAGCATACACAGGATCTTTATAAAGCTATCAGAAGCCTCCAAAGGATATAAAAGAATGCATTTCTCTTAGACTGTTACTTATTTCTGAGCTTCTGTTGCATATTACTTTTCTTTATGTCTTGAGGCCATCTTTCTTCTGTTTTTCACTTCATAAAGTCTTTTCTCTGACACAATAGGAAACCACAAAATATTCCCTCCCCCCCATGACACTTTGGCCCTGATTCAACCAGAGGAAACACACAAATGAGTGCTTCATTTCAAATGAGAGCCAGTGTGGTGTAGTGGTTAAGAGCGGTAGACTCGTAATCTGGGGAACCAGATTCGCGTCTCTGCTCCTCCACATGCAGCTGCTGGGTGACCTTGGGCTAGTCACACTTCTCTGAAGTCTCTCAGTCCCACTCACCTCACAGAGTGTTTGTTGTGGGGGAGGGAAGGGAAAGGAAAATGTTAGCCGCTTTGAGACTCCTTCGGGTAGTGATAAAGCGGGATATCAAATCCAAACTCTTCTTCTTCTTCTTCTTCTTCTTCTTCTTCTTCTTCTTCTTCTTCTTCTTCATGCATGTCTACCTGGTCTGGAAAGCCTGATCCAGCAGCCAGGACTGCCTTTAGTAGAGGACCAGGGGATCTGTTTGGACATAGGAAGGGCGGGTGGGTGGCTAGATTCATTTATCAGTTGTTCCCTCAACCAGATTATGGGGAGAAACCATAGCTCAGTGCTATGTTATCTATAGAAAGTCCAAGGTTCAGTCCCTGGCATCTTCTGAAACCCTAAAAAGCTGCTGTCAGAGAAGACAATGCTGAACTGTTGTTGTTTTGGTTATTTACCCACCTTTCATTCTATTTAAAAAAGTGTAAAACTAATTATAATCACAGGGATAGGATGGGTCTTGAAAAAGTATACCTGTCAGGAACTGGACTGAGGAGGAATGGTGGAGCCCCCCCAAAAAAAACCTTCCAGAGAAGAGGAAGACAGTATACATAGATTTACAACAGTGTTTTGCAGAAGGTCATGACTCAGAGATAGAAGAGGGACAAAGCTGGGAAATAATGGGAGAAGCAGAGCCAGAGCAGCTGGCTGACATGTTATCATTAGAAAGCATTCCAGACCCCCCTTCTCCCAGAACCTGGCAAGCAGTGAAAGTGGGAGAGCAGAAAGCTAAGAGGCAAATGGCCTTAAGCAGCCCATGACACCTTTGGTAAAGGATGTTCTCCAGTTGGAACACTTGCAGGCCAGTGTTTCCCAATTGTCGGTGTTTATACTACATTTTTAAAGATTTGACTTGAGAGAGTCTTTAAACCTGTTTTGTTGACCACCAGCATTACGCTTCCCATTTTTAAGTTCAGAATAGAGTAGTTGCTTTGGAAGACAATAACCAGGCATCTGAACAACATGACCAGTCCGACAAAGTTGATGTTGAATAATCACTGTTTCGACACTGGGGATCTTTGCTTCTTCCAGTAGACTGGCATTAGTTCACCTGTCTTCCCAAGTGATGTGTAGAATTTTTTGGAAACACCGTTGATGGAATCTTTTGAGGAGTTGGAGATGGTGTTTATAAGTGGTCCATGTTTCACAAGCATACAGTAAGGTTGGTAGAACAATAGCTTTGTAAACAAGCATTTTGGTTTCCTTGTGAATGTCTCGATCCTCAAACACTCTGTCCTTCAATTGGGAGAAAGCTGCACACGGCAAGCTCAGGCAATGCTGGATTTTGGCATCAATGTTGGCCCTTGTGGAAAGATAACTGCCCATGTAGGAGAAATGATTGACACTTTCCAAAGTTACACCATTAAGTTGGATTTGCGGTGCTGCATAGGGGTTGTTTTGTGCTTGTTGGTCCAACACTTTGGTTTTTTGGATGTTGAGCAATAGGCCAAGCTTTTTGCAGGCTTCTGAAAAGATATTTAGGATGGTTTGGAGGTCATCCTCTGAGTTTGCTCTACGTTGTCATCAGCATACTGAAATTCTATGACAGAAGTTATGGTAGCCTTATTATTTGCTTTCAGCCTACTCAGATAAAAGAGCTTTCCATCTGTTCGATATATGATTTCTATTCCGGTGGGGAGTTTCCCTTCAACAATGTGTAGGGCTATGGCTAAGGCTGAGCTAATTTTTAATGATTATTTAATTTGACCATTTGTGACAGGGGAAGGTGCGCAGGTTAAAAGAAAATGTGCTGGTAGTTGACCTGTTCCAGGAGAGATATCTCCTAAGGCAACAGGGCAGTGATGGGGCCTCAACATGCAAATCATTAAGTGATGTCAATGCATGTATGAACCAGTCCTTAGTCTAAGGGGATTCATGAACAAAACAAAGAGGGTGAAAATGCCTAACTAAATATGATTTGAGCACTGCCAAAGAAGATGGCTGCTGTAAATACATTTATGTAATAAATTACAGTAAATTCAGAGGACCACACAACCCTATACACCTCAGATTGCACCATATTACATGGTTGGCTACGTTTACCATAAGTATGCAATAAATGTTTTTGGGGAAGTGTATCAGTAGACACACACACACACATTTAAAACTGTGAAAGCTGATACTTAATGCAGTAACAATAAGGCTAAAGTAGAAACATGGGACATACTGTTACTGCAGAAGATTTGTGTGCTGAATGCTTTTATGCCTCAGCAGGTCCCTGAGTTAAGCAAGCCTTTTATAAACTATACCTGCTGCATCTTTTCTAACCTTAATTTCTTCTTCACCGAAAGCTTTGCTTGAAGTTTCATTTTTCCTGTTTTAATTGATACGAGATCTGATAGCTTTAACTGAAATTCCAGTATCCAATTTTTGTGTGTGTGTTTTAATAAAGTACTTTATTTCACCCAAACCAGATATCATGCTGCAGACACGATGCTGTTATTAAAACCTTTGAAATGAAAAGTTACAATAGTTGATTCAACAACAACAAAATCATGCTGTGAAACTGATGCTTATCCTTCCTTTCCATTTGGAAAGAGGGTGTATTTTTTTTATTTCTGCCATTAGATTTTATGTGCTTTGGCACTAACGGATGATGCAGAATTTATCATAGAATCATAGAATTGTAGAGTTGGAAAGGACCCTGAGGGTCATCTAGTCCAACCCCCTGCAACGCAGGAATCTCAAATAAATCATACATGACAGATGGCCATCCAACCTCTGTCTAAAAACCTCCACAGAATAAGAGTCTACCACCTCTCGTGGGAGTCTGTTCCAGCTCTGTGTTAGCCCGGAACTCCCTTCCATCAGACAGCTCAGGACCCAGGATGGCATGGAGGTGGCTGCCACACCCCTCACAACATGTACTGGGTTTTTCTTGTTCAGTTTTGCCTCAGTAAAATATTCTCAGTTCCTTTCCTCTGTGGACTCTGTCTGCTTTACTCTGCTCACAGAAAATAAGTCTGAATTAAACATGAGGAAAGTATTACCCACCGTAGAAGATAGATTGGTGGAGGGGCCATGTGTGAAAAGCAGGAAAGTGAAGTTATCCCAGGAAAGGAAATTGGGAGAGGAAATAAAAGCTCCCAGGGGAGAGCTGGAAGGGTCTGCCATTTTCTGTGGGTTGTAGAGGTTAAGATCCTCCTTTGCACAGAAAGGATGTTCTGTTTTTGCTACTGATTTTCTCCACCCTTTTTTTAAAAAATGTTGTTGCTGTTATGAGAACCTGATTTTATTATATATTTCTTAGTATTATAATTGTGTTTATATAACTGTTTTGATTTTATATTGATATTGATTTTATTTCAATTTTATTTTATATTGTATAGATGTGTGTTGACATTTGTGTTATATGCTGCTAACTACCCTGTATTCATTTGATAAAGGGTGGTATATAAATAAACAAAACAAAGTTAATAATACACTAATATGTTACATAAATTCTATGTCTTCTGGGCAGTACTTTGTATTATTAGACAACTGTTGGTGCTCCAGCAACCAAGGAGAGCTCATAACTGATGACCTGTTCTACGGTAGCAGTAATTTCGACATTCTTTCTCTTTATGGATGTCAGTAGAAATGAAGGGATTGAGCAACCTGGAATGTATGGGTGGGTGAATCTGTCAGTTTTGGTTTCTTTCAGACTCTGCTTTTTTCTGATCTTAAATTCAGTTCTCCATATTTCTCTGGCAATTTGACCCCCCCCCCCAACAGAAATCCTCTTGAAAATTCTGCAACAACGTAGTGCAAATTGATCCTAATATAAACATTTTTTGTTTGCAGCTTTGACTAATATATACATTTTCCTTATTTGTTGTTATTTTCACTAACATAGGCATTTGTACACACTTTCTCCCAAGATATGCATTTCTGTACACACTAATTGGATAAAGAGCTCCACCACAACATTTTTGAAAAGTGCAAATTTTGAAGGATAGCTGTTTTGGTGCACATATTGATTTAAAAAGTGCGTACCATTAGGTGGTTTTTCATTAAAATGCAAACAAAATCAATCTTTTCCCCATCCCTACTGGAAGGATGGCGTGCCACTCTTCCTCTTTCCCTCAGTTCACAGCCTCCTCACATTGTAGAGACATATTTATGTCCTGATCCTTAAGCTTTTATGACTGTACATTTTCTGCTACACCTTATGGTGTTTTGTTTAATATGTTTGACATTTCGATGAACTGCATGTTTTCCCTTCCTTCCTTCCTTCTTTAAAAAAGCACAAACCACACTGCATTAGTTTAGCAGCTATAATTAAAAAAGCCAATGATTTTGAATGTTGCATTCCCTTCCCTTAATTATGCTCTGCCTATATTACAGCAAACCATCTCAGGTGTGTTTTTCATAAGTTTTTGGTCTCATATAGGGTCTATATTTGTACCTATCTGAATGCAAAGGGGGGGGGACCTTCATAACGTGGAACCCTTCAAATCTAATCATGAAAACTTGAAGCTAGAGTTACAATCAACACTGTGATGAAATTAAAATTTAAAGCAAATTTGTGGTTGCTCTTCAGGTTACTGTGTAATCAGACACCATAGAGTCCATTCACATTATGTAAAAGATGGATAAATATGGGAAGTGCCCTGGGTGAAATACATGATATATGAGTATAACCTTTCATAAACACAAAACACTTATTTAGCTAAACACATAAATAGACATGGGCTGAATGCCCAAGGCCAAGTGGTTAAAGAAACATGCACATCACTTCTACAGGGACTTGTTTGGTTCAAATGCCTCTCCAACTTACATATGGATGATCTTGGGAAAGTACAATGGATGATTTTACGTATTCTCCCAGTCAATATGCTCTTTATGAACCATTAGAAAATACTTGTTTAAAAGTCATGTTCCCATTATTATTTTTAAAGCCTTTAAAGAGATAAAATAATAACAGTATATTACTACATTGCTAATGGGTGGCAACAATAAAGGTTACTAAAGATTGCCTATATTTTATTCCAGTGTCGGTAAAGCAACTGACCCCTTCAACACCCTCCAAGCACAGAAGTGCTTTGCAAAATGTCTAGTGTCATGGTCTTTAATGGACAATTAAAACAAAGAAAGCCACAAGAGAGAACCATTCTATGGGAATGGTCCAATGAGTCCCTTATATGCACCATCAGGTAAGTGCTGCCCCCCCCCCCCCAGATAGTAAGGCTCTCTGCAGTAAGGATGTCAGAATGCTTCAATTCAGACCCACACATGTATGTAGGGGGCATGGCTTGTATGTGCATGCCACCTACTCTGTTGAGAGTAGGTGTGGTGTAGCGATTAGGGCGTCAGACTAGGTCCTGAGAGACCAGGATTCAATTCCTGACTCAGCCATGAAGCTCACTGGGTGACCTTGGGCTAGTCACTGCCTCTCAGCCTAACCTACCTCAAAGGGTTGTTGTGGGGATTAAATGAGGAACAGGAGAACCATGTAAGTCACCTTGAGCTCCAGGGAGAAAAAGGTGGGATATAATTGCAATAAATAAATAAAATAATAATCAACCTACAATTTGAGCATTTCCATGTTGGGCCGAAGGCTATAAAATGCCTTGTATCCCCCCCCTTTGATCTTTCAGTAGGAAAGTAAGACTATAAATATGCATGGAAGTTTCATCTTGAGTAACAGTTAATGATCTTAGCTGAAAGGCTGAGGAGCAACTGGCAAGTCCTGGGAGTAACTTTGACACAGGAGTGTTTCTCAAAGTCCCTTTGGTAGGTCTATAAAAAATCTAGGTCAGAGGCAGGATACAAAAAGTGACAGGATGATGTTCATAAAGAGTGCCATGTTTACTTGACTGTTTTTTCCTCTTTTATATTGACAGAAACCTGAGTCAGCTAGGGTGCTTTGAGACGATATCTTAACATGCCCATGGCTGTGCTCTTTTAAATTGCTCTCTTCTTTTTCTATTAACTAGTCAGAGAGCCTCAAAATCTCAGGAGAGAGTAAAGAGCCTAAATTAGCAAAATAAATTAGTGGAGGATATTGTGTTTCCAAGCTAACATTTGGTTCACTTTTTGGTAGATCCAGTCACCCTTTTCTCTCCTTTCTCTAGCTTTCATAAGTAACTGGCATTTGCCTTGCCATCACTAATTTAGCCCATCACAGTTCATTCATTCTTAATGCAAATATGAAACATAAAGTTGGACATAACTGCCGAGTCAGGGTTGACAAAGGTCCATCAATTGTTAAGATTTGCAACCAGACATGGCAGGTGATTTTTCAGCATTGGAATTGAAACAGTAAACATGTGCTGTGACCTCCATTGTCCGATAAAAGTCAGCATTTATTTTTATTGTTCTGCTGTTCAATGAATACAGCCATAGAAGAAGTATCTAGACCAGCCACTAAATAGCAGATATGCAGAAAAATATATATTTGTGTATTGGCCACTAAGCATCTGTTGGATGATTTATTTTTTAATAAAAAGCATAATTCAGGGCTCTCTCTATCATTTGTGTCCTCTCACACCTTTACGTTTGACTTTCTAACAGGCTCCCATTTTGCATTTTTTCTGGGTAGTTAGAATTCCATCTCCTGGAAAGACCAAGGCTTAAGAGGTAATCATGTCCATGCATTGAACCAAATTCCTTTACTCATTAAACCTACATATATTAAATCTCTTAGGCTAGATAACAGTATGGCATGAGCCCAAACAATGAGTGATCAAGACGTACCATCTTTTTGATCATGGAACACATGAAATTGCTCATTAAGGAGATTATTGAAGCACATGATCAACCTCCAGGAGAAATAGCCATTTTGACTTGGAAAAAACCAGCTGATTTCAAGAAGGGCAGAAAGGAAATTCAAGATTCAAGAAAGCTAAGACTTAGCATGATCGAAAATGGGTAGTCAAATTCAGTTGGTTCTTCCAACGTTGACAAAAAGGCCAAGACTTTAATTTAAGCGAATTAATTTAAAGTTTAAATTTAATTAATTAATTTAAGCGAAAAGAAGAATCATAGGTGATGCATTCCATTGTTGTTGTTTTTAAGGCTGAAATTCTAATGCTATTTATGCAGGAGTAAGCTTCACTGAATTTAGTGAGATTTACTTCTGCCCATACATAGTTATGATTGTAGTTTTAATGCATGTAGTCTACCTTTCACAACGTGCAACACTTCAGAAACAAGAACAGCAAAGAGGCACTTGTATATATCAATGAATATTGCAGAGCAATTTAGGTATCCATTTACATAAAATGTGTGCATGGTTTTCCCTTTTTAAAGTAGTTGTTGATAACAAAGGCTTTCACAGTGGCAGAGGCCTACCAAGCCCAGGTGGTACCCAGTGCGGATATTTTTTTTGTCACCCCCCCCCCCCCCCACGCTGCTTTGCCGGGGCTCTGGCAAAGCTGCACCCTCTTGGGAGCCATGTCTCCCATCTGTCCCCCTCCCTCCCTCCCTGGATCACTGCAATCCAAAAAAATAAAAATAAAATAGGTTGTAATCCAAAAAAAGGGACACACTTCCAGGTTTGACATGGCTGTAATCCAAAACAGTTGCAAACCAAGGTGTGACTATACAACTTAATCCATTAAGCTGTATGTACATATTATTTCTTCACTAAAATGATTATTGTCTTAGTACTGACTAAATTTAGCTGGTAAAAAGTAGTCCTAAATTGTAATGGGATTGTATATTTGCTTTTAACCTACTGTGATCTGTCCCATGCCTTTCGGGTGGGGTGATCAACAAATGTGAACACATAACAAATACTAATCTTGTTTTAGCAAATTCCCCACATTTTCCTCTAAGTTGCACATTTACCACGGCACATTACATAAAAGCAGCATTGGTGGGAACTGATATGTAAATCTTATCCCCTGAGTACTTTTCAAACCTTGTGAAATTGTAATAGAGTTCAAATGAGTCTGCTTCAAGTACTGGTATCTGTAACCTACTGGGTTTCAGCTTGATGTTTTCCATTTGCTCATATACCTTCAAACAGAGAAGGAAATAAATGGAAAATAACAAAGATACCATGCTATCTATTGTTTCCACTTTCTAATCCCCAGAGGAAAAACTGATTTTAATTATCCATCTATACAAGAAACACATTGCTTCCAAAAGTCAAATGGACAATAGGTCTTTTTTTTTTTTTTTTTAAGTATCCTGTGTGTTTCAGGGATCTTCCGCATTTCTTCCTCTTAGGATTTTAAAGTAATTACACAAGGCTTCAATAATAATTTTTCAGAAATATTTAGACTGGTCAAAGCTTTACACTCCCCAGATTTTCATATAACTCCCAGTGCTTGGCATTCTTCCAAAGTGAATACCCATTTCTAATTAAATGGTAAGGGATCTCAAGATAGCCAGATATATTTTATTCTCTTGCTGGGTGAAATAACAAACCTATCACAGAGAGGAATAATCTTTGTATTATAAGGTTGTGTTTATTTCCACTGGGATATTCTTGATTCCAGTCCAGAGCAGTGAATGTGTCTCAGGGTAGGCAATATGTCTTGCTAAACTTTCTTTAAGGAAGATCTAAGCTGCAAGAACAGTAATAACATTCGGCTGTTATGTCTCACTTGCTGTAAATATTATTGCTGCTTAATCAGTATCTGATTGCAAATTGAATTAAGTGAGGCCTGCTGTTTCCAAAGGTCAATGGGAAATGTGTTAAAAATCTAGAAACCGTTCTGAAAAAAATGTGGAGACAGTAATGCAAATGTTCATACAGTAACATGTGAAACTGCCTAGTCCACCTGACATACTACATTTTATTCCTGTTATCTCAAATGTGCACCTTAGGACCTAGCAAGGTCCCCTGCTCCTCCCAGTGCGTGTGTGTGAATAAGGTTTTTTGGGGGGAGATGTTGCCTGCTGTAGCCATGCTAAGCTCATTCACCTGTTACTGGGGGATAAGGGCTGAGCACCATTAGTTCTTCCTCTGTGAATTGTTTGTGGTGCCTGTAGGGAAGAACTGTACCTCAGTGTTAGAGCTTCTTTGTTGCATCCAGAAGGCTCCAGGATTTACTCACGAAATTTCCAGGTAGGACTGTGAATGCCCCCTATCAAAAACCCTGGATTGCCACTTCCAGGTGGCATACACAATCTTGAGCTAGGCTGACCAATGGGTCTGACTCAGTAGGCTATAAGGCAGCTTCCTGTGTTGTTAAGTTTCAAAATGTATCATGAGGTCCAGAAATGAAGGGGGATCTCCAAGCAATTCCACCTGGCGGTAACTGTTCCATATGTCAAGTAGAGATCATTCACAACTCTTTGTGTCAAACTCAGATGGTTCACACTGCATTTTGGAACTTTTCCTCTCCATACTTTTTTTATGGAACTGTAGATCCAGCTTTCACCTCTTAACCTGGAACCATGGCCCTAAACCTCAAAGGTGAAGAAGAGCCCCTCAAAGTCTATTCCAAAGATGCTTAAAATAAGGTTGCCATATTTCAAAAAATGAAAACCCAGACACAAAATTTGTCAAGCTTTTTTTTTCCTTTTCCTTTTTTTTTTTTTTTTTTTTTGCACAATCTCCTTCCAAAAATGAGGTTATGGGACTATTTTTCAGACAATTCACCAAAAAAGCAACACTTCTAACATGGGTTTCCATGTGCCCAGTTTTCCCCAGACATTTTTATCGGTTTTCTGAAATTCCTCCCAGACACTATTTCCAACAGACAAATCCTGGATATGTCCGGGAAATTCCGGACATATGGCAGCCCTACTTTAAAATTTAGTTCAGCTGTCTTTCAAGGAGACTGCAGAAATGTGCTCATAGCTGTCACAAATTGGCAGTAGGCCTCAGGCAAGTGAATAGGCAGATGATACAATTACACCTATGTCAAAGCCCTCACACCCAATTCTATCATCATCAGTGCTTAAAAACGTACTCTTAAGATTGGCCCATATGTTCCTTTTTTAGTCCAATTTGAACAAAGAATGGGTGAGCTCATTCAGCATCATTGAGATTAGGTTTCAGTAAAATAACCTGAGTTAGCTGCGCCTGCTTTCTATGTGAGGCCATTGAGACAGTACAGAGTATCATGGTCATAATTATGTCATCCAAAGCACAGAATATAGAAGCCTTCCTTGCACAGCAACCCCCATCTGTCCATCTACAGTTAGCACCACTTTTCTGGTTCTTAATACTTACTTCTTTTTAATGCATTAAATTTATATACCACCCTCCATCCAAGGATCACAGGACAGGACTTTGACTATAGCAGCAGGGAAGCCCTACTCTACATGCTATTGGGACAGTGGTCAGGCCATCACCAGCATGCATTTCATCAGTAATCATAGAAAGTATAAGGAAAGTTAAAAATGGGTAAGCTAACCATGTCCCATGCTTCTTATTGTCCATAGTAGGGACCTCAGGAACACCAGGGCCATAGTTCCCATTGTATTTGGATGACCCTGAAATATTGTTTCACTGTTTATATGCCTCTGGTCACCACACTCTGCAGGAGATGGCTTCCTGCAGATACCACCTCATCAGGAGATCAATTCCATATGATATAAGAATCCATAGGGTATAACCAATAGCATAATCATCATTTCTTCTGGGGCATGTACAGGGAGAAAAAGCCATTGATAATCTAATGAAGGAGAGGCTTTTAGAAGCTTTGCCAAGTAACCACACTAACCCTTGTGGACAGCGGAATCTATAATCAATTTAGGTTGACAGCAGCATATTGAAGATGAACAGGAATGATTCTGGATTGAGAAAGACTACATTTTTGTGCTATAGATGGGTAAGTGTGCATGCAGACTTTGTTACATGATTCCAGATTAATTTTTTTTATTTTATTTTATATGCTGATTTTAAAATCAAATAACTGATCCTCAGCTAACAGAAGGGTTTGTTCACAAATCAAGAGAATGGTTGGTTGCTAATGCATTAGAGGAAAAAGTTTTTGTCAAGCCTCCAACATTTCCCCACCTTCACCTTCCCCATTCTCAGCCAGGTAGCAGGTGATCAGCAGGGAGGTGGCTTTGATTTCATGCCTTTTTTCAGGTTCATGAAAATAAAAATAAAAATGGGAATATAAGCAGAGTTTTCAAAAAAGAGTCTCTGCCATGGCAATCAGCTGCATGCTTAGGATAGAGATGTCCTGTAGTTCATGCTGTAAGAAAATGTTGTGCAGATAAATAAATCCTTAATTTACATGCTAGTCAGAGCAGAAACTACTCAAAACCGAAAGCTCAGGGATTGCCTAGGCTGAGGCAGAAAGTGATTTTCTGATATTATTATCTTATTCTTTTATTTTTTATTTTTAAAAAAATTTTATAATAAGAAGAGATGTGTAGCATCTGTTCTTGTATATAAAAATCCAATACATTATAAAAAATAAGATTCTGGGGCTCAAAAACATACTTTATAAAAAAAAGCTATTTAAGGAAAACAGACACATTTGAAAATACTTAACACGTAGAAGATTGCTCTGCAATTCTGGTGCTCACAGCATAATCAACAGGAAACTAAAAAGGTATTTATGAATCACACAGCACACATGGTGATGCTGAGATCAGATAAGAGCTGGAATAAGGCTCAATGAAGTTGCCTCAGCTTAGTAAGAGGAAAGGATTTAGGAGAGAATATGAAAAAGATTTGACTCAAAAACCAGGCATGAGACACTTCTCCGATGAAGTGGGGGAGCTCTGTGAATCATGAGCAAATTGCTTTATGAATCAGGGGTCTTTGTTCCTGGCATTAGAGCTCTAACAAGGCATGACTCAACGGTGCCTGTGACTTAGGCTGAGTCAGCACCGGCTCAGTAATTGGCAAGGACGTCGTTTTTAGACACTCGCTGTGTGCCATGATAGTTTGACAGTGCCTTCAAATGGGGAAAATGTCAAAATGAGGGCGGAGAGGGTAAGACAACAGTGATCAAGCATCTGCTGCAGACACTTAAAATACTTGGTACGCATCCCTAATAACGTTTTAAGTCAAACTGGCGAAAGACAGTGACTAAAAAGAATCAATTGAAGTGAAGGACTATGCTAAGGGCAACAGGACTTTGTGCCCTGCGCCAGTTTTACCGAAATGACTGAAGGAGGATGGCAGGAGAAATGTAGAGAAATAGGCAGCCATTGCAGAGGTACACACACACACACACACACACACACACAGAGAGAGAGAGAGAGAGAGAGAGAGAGAGAGAGAGAGAGAGAGAGAGAGAGAAACATTTGAAAAGTTTGTGAAATTGTGTGAGCATCGTGGACGGCAGAGAAACATCGATGGTGGATTATGTCTATAAGTGCTTACAACAATAGCAGATAGATAGAAATGGGGTCTTCCTATAGAGAGGCAGTGTAGCCTAATGGAGAAGCTGATGGAGAGGGTGAGTCAGGTGGTAGCAAGAAAGCAGACAAGGCTGTCATCTTCATGTCTTGCTCCTGTGCCCTGCAAAGGCATCATAATTGTTACTGTTTAAACAAGGGGAAGCCAATGTAGCCCCCTCCAGATGTTGGTGGACCCCAACTCCCCTCAAGCCAAGTCAGCATGGCCAATAATCAGAGATAAAGGTTCTTGTCCAAGGATTTTCACTTCCCCCGCTGCAATTCTTCCTCAACCCTGTCCCCGAAATGCTCTCTCACAACCCCAGAATGTCAACCATTTATTGGAATGGTTGCTGCTTCCTTGGTTGTCTATATTAAGCACAATATCTTTGGGAATAGAGCTGTTAGGTGAAAGAATGGAGCTGGGGAAGGGTGGAGACAGAATTAATCAGTGCAGCCAGTTGAGAATCTGACATGCACAAGTGTTCAATAAAATAAATTTGAGGTGAGCATTCAGGTTGAGTTTCTAGCTTGAAATTAAATAATATTTGATGTGAATTCTGCAGATAAGATAAACACAGAGGTGTGGTTAGCGTCATTCATATGGCAACATAATGGTAAGACTGCCTGAATAGAAAATGTCTGTTCCCCGCTCTCCCACTATTTCTGTCAGCTTTTCAAAGTGTTTAGTTATCTGATATAGATTTTCTCCTGGAGGGATAAAACCATATGGAGCTTTGAGAAAGTCAGAAAGATTTCCCACCCACCCAATAAAATCGGGATGTTTTATCTTGTGATTGTTCAAACTGAATAGGGCAGATTCAATTTTGTTTTCACCTCTAAAAATATTTTGTTAGTTAGAACTTTCAGGCTCCAATTCTATGCACACTTGCCTGGGAGTAAATTCCATTGATTTTAAGGGGAATCATTTCTGAGCAAACACACTTTAGATTATGTTATAAATCATTTTAAAGAGCATACCATATGGTTGGAAATTTGGTCAGAGATGCTCAGGGATTGCAGAGCTTCATCTCACACCCCCAGGGTTTGGGAGCATCACCTGCATGTACATGCGCAATCTGTGAAACCTGAAAAATACTTCTTTAATGTGTTTTTTTCACTCTGTAAGAGCTATGATTAGTCTCCAGGAGGCAGGAAGAAATAATAGATGCAATTTAAAGCCAATTTAATATAATGCAAGCAACTCTGCAAGTCAACCTAGAAACCCCTTTGGGGATTGGGGAAGCTTTTAAAATTTTCTCCAAACATAAATGGTATCCCATTTTCAAATTGAAATCAGGGGAATTTGAACAACACTGATGTCAAAGTTGGAGAAGTAGAGAAGCTAAAATTCCCACCTTAATAAATGGCACCTGCTTTTTCTAAACTTCTCCAACTATTTCCACCTGTCCCTCAAGTGTGAAGCTTGCTGCATGCAATGTAATTAAAGAGATGGCATTTCACAGCATTAACGTTTGTGCCTTTCCTCCTATCCCATCTGTACTTGAGCAATCTTGTAGATGCTATGTGAAACAAGTTGTCAATCTTACCACCCTGAGTGGCAGCCAACTGTTTATCCTGCCTTCTACACATGAAACAGCCATAGGAACTAAAATGTGATGTGGTAACTGGAATGGAAGAAATTAGAACTTAGTTCTCTCGTGTCTTTTCTGCCCACTACCTTCTGCATGGGACATGTAATATTGGTCTTTAAAGTCCTGTATAGCTTGAGTAATAGAGAACATAACTGTGTATTTTAACTGTGACAAAACTACAGCCATGCTTAACACCCCTTGGACCACTGTCCATTAACTATCTCCTCAGTTGAGATCCCTCTCCCTACACAGACTACAAAAGCTTTTTTAGAGGCAGGGAGCTCTGGTTGTTATAAAGTAAAACAAAAGTGCCTTCCAGTGGGTTTCCTCTAAATTTAGACTGAGAGCATTAAGATCAGTATCTGGCTGAGTACATTTTTGTACAGTAGAAAAGCAACACTTAAGTCAACTTTGGGAAAAGTACTAAATTTCGACCATCCTAAAAGGTGGCAGGAAAGTACCTGGAGCTCATTCACACTGAGCTACAGAAGGTGGGGCTCCTCTTTCAAGGGAGAACTAAAGTTGGAGGCATACAAGAGAGCTTGAGGGTAATGCAACAACGAATCACAGTATTGACTCTCATTTTCTTTCCCTGTTATTTCATTGTCCCTGCCTTTTCAGATCAAAATTTTGCAATAGTGCTGAGAGGTGGAAGCTGAGGCCTTCCAGATGGGGTTAGATAACCAAAGTGCCATATGCCTTAGGATATTAATAACTTTCCTGAGGTAAAAAGGTTTCAAAGGGGCCACAGCTCCCTTAAGAATGTCCCTGTCAACAATGCTGCATCACAACATAATTTTATTCCCATGCAACATTTGAAAAGGAGTGTTACTTGGTCTTTCTTGTTAAACAAACAACAACTCTCAATGGTACGGTATTCATCTTTATAGGCAATCCCACTCACCTCATTCACCCCAGGTTTTGAGGTATTTTCTTCCCCAAAAGTATCCAGAAATCACTGGTCTGAATGCTTCTGCTCAGCACTAATATTCTTTCACCTGACATTGGAAAAAAACTTGTCATCCAGTTACATAACTTCAAATTATGTTAGCTCCTAAAACCGGATGAAAAATGGGCAGCTACAGTAGTTTCGAAATTAAAAGTTCCTTCCACCCCCTGCTCATTCCCAATCATTTATTTGCTGAGGGAGCTAACATTTGATCGATTATCTGTCTGGAGATGTATATGTTTTAGAAAATTTAAATGTGTTGACAAGGGGTGTTTTTCATTTACTATTTCAAAATCCACTGTGTGTACATTTAATGTTGTGGTGCTTTTCAGTTGCCATGTTTTTCAGTAGGGAGAGATAGAAAGAGCATCTGTAGCAAAGCTCCAGGAATGGCTCTAGTGAAAGTGCAGAGGATTCTCTCTTCAACCCACAAAAATGCAATTCCTTATAAAATTGAGATGATTTGTTCAATCAGTGAAATTTGGAAGGGTTGATTGAGGCATACTGGCTGTTTGAATTTCATAGAAATTGGATGGGAAATGGCTCTGTTACAGCATTTCAAAATTGGAGACAGGACAGGGTTTTATTTTATTTTTTTTAGTTTTTTTCCAATCAACTTTTGTTGATGGGGCAAACATAATTTGAAGTTATATAACTGGATGACAAGATGATTTTTCTCTCTGTGTTGGGTAAAAGAATACTAGTGCTCAGTGGAAGCTGAGTGGATCAAACTGTTTTAGGGCAGATGGTATGGCTTTCCCTAGTGATCCAAATTTTGAAGGTAAGAAACCATCTTGATTTTATAAGGAATATAATGTTCATTATTAGAACAGAGAATGTGAGTCATAGCTCTACAGTAACTGAATAAAAATGGACAAATAATTCTATTCAGGGTCTTTGTCACTCTGTATTCACTCATAAGTTTATTTGGTCCTATTTCTGCATTAATTTGCACTTTTTAAAAAAAAGTGCATGAAAATTAGCATTGAAATACATATTTATTATTGCATTTCTAAATAGGTTTTCTCATACAGTCGTACCTTGGTTCTTGAAGGCCTTGGTACTCATATGTTTTGGCTACCGAACGCCAATAACCCGAAAGTAATTGTTCTGGTTTTCTAACGTTTTTTGGAAGCCAAACGTCTGACACAGCTTCTGCTTGAGTGCAGGAAGCGCCTGCATCAATCAGAAGCCGTGCCTTGGTTTTCGAATGTTTCGGAAGTCAAATAGACTTCCAAAATGGATTACATTCGAGAACCAAGGTACGACTACAATGATGCATTTTGGGGGTTGGGGGGGTATACAGCAAAATACAGGGAGAGAGGAAGGGGAAGTCTTATTTCCACAATAATTGAGGGTTGACCTTACCATTTATTATTGTGATCAACCCTTAGCACATTGTCAGAGAAGAGAAAGCAAAGTTGCAACCATTTGAGCAGGTCACTGAGAAATCCCCAGACGACATGAAAAAAGTCAAACTATAGGCTCGCCCACATTTCCGCTTGTCCCATGCCCATGCCTACAAAACATTGGTCTGAGTGGTTTACGGCTTGTCCCATGCTATCCAGTCAGGAGCCCAAGCGGTTTTGCATTTGCCCCACTGCTTTTCTCAGAAAACCCACTTTTCAGTGCTAAATCAGAGCAAATGTCAGTCCAGAGAAAACCTGATTGTCATTTGCTCCAATTCCAGTGGGTTTTCCCTGGGGAAAGCAGAACTGTGACTGGGTCCTACCAGTACTCTGGGTACAATCCATATCCAACAGAGAACTTACAAAAACAAAACAAAACTTGGAAACATTTTAAAATTACAAATTCACGTTTCTCACAGATCAAAAAGCAAGCGGACAAAAGAGCAGCCATAAGCCAGCTAACGAAGCATGTTTACGTTTCATTAAATTCAGTGAGATAGTTACGCACATAATTAGCAGATGATCTAATTAGATTCCCATTTTCGATAATGGAATTAATTTAAATTTCAATATTTCTCCTTCTACTAATATTACTACATTAATATTCAAAAATCTACTCAGAAATAATGTTGCACCTCTCCTTTTAATCCCACATTTTAGAGGAATAGCAGGAATTAACTTTTGCAGGATTTCAAAATCCATTGAATACTGGAACACATTGAATACCTCATGCCAGCTGGCTCAGATTGGCCACCAAACATTGGCTGTTATCAAATTCTGACAGCTCCTGCATGCCAGCATCAGACACGTCAAATGTTGAATGCTACAGTAGAATCTCTAGTGTGAAATGCTGCTGCTGAATATCAAATGCTAAATATCACTGTGCACCCGGAAAATATTCACCAGCAAGATTTGCTGGGAAGAATGTTAAGAGGCAGAGTATTTGCTTTGGCTCTAACATTGGACAGAATGCACCGGGGAGCTCTTTTGTGCAAACTCCATTAAAATGTACAGGAAAACTTCCCAGAGGATTATGTCCATCAGTGTTAAACTTTACTAGCAATTTCAGCCTATCTCAATCTGAGCTTGCTGGCAGCTGAGTAAAAGAAAGTTTGCTTCCCCCCTGATACAAAACATATTGTATTACAGTCCTTCTTATCCTGGCTAGAGAGGCCTAATGTACCTTGAAATAAGTTTTGTTATGATGAAGTAGTGAATTGAACTGGGAATGTTCCTGCAGGCCAAGGAAGTGCATAGAGGTTAGTACATCATGAAGGATGAAATTTAAAATAAAGGCATAAATCTCAAGGGATTATAAATATTGCTTCTGCTGCTGAGATAGAAAGGATTTTCTTTTAATTTGTTTTCACTTTTCAAATGATAAGTCCTACCTCACCATCCCTAACGACTGGCAAAGACTCCTCTAATTTCTAGTGACATTTCCTAACAAGATCACACATAATCAGCTTTAGACTCCATATCACAGATTCCACTCTTGATTCAGGTTCATAAACTAATAGCCCGGTGCTTAATATTGAAACAGATTGACCCCTTTTCTGTAAAAACCAGGACACTGATCCTCCAAATGTTCTGAAGTTTGTAGGGAGGAGGAGGCAAGAGACAGCCAATCTAATATTACAGAAATGGGATAAGCTGTTGCTAAAAGCTCTTCTCCCACGTCCTCCATTTCTGAGCAAAATTGAAAAAGTAAGTAATGCTTGCATGTATTGAGGAAGTTAGGAAACATAAATCTCAGCATAAATCTCGTCCTTAAGATCTGGGTTAAACTCCATCACACTCACATCAGTTATTTCTTAGGTTTCCAAAACTAGTTCTTTTTAACACGCACTTGCCCAGGCAGGAACATTCTGTGACCCATGAGAGCAGCAAAATAACCAGACTGTATAACGGTGATGGGATAAAATCAGGCCAAAACTTTATTGATAGCAGCAGACAGGGTAAGGGGTTGGCATGGCATTGGGGCCAGATCATTCCACAAAGCCCACATTAATGGAATGGGAGTCAACCAGTGTTGAACCTGGCCATGGTGCAAGCCAAACAGGCAAGGTCTCACTGGGCAACTAGGATGCAGATCACTACCAGGCAGATACTTCAACCTAAGTTTGGGGTGCCATGGTCAAGCCTCCCCTCAGGCCATTTATGCCCCCCATCCTATGTTGATCCAGTCCAATGCCATTTCTGCCCTCATAAAAATAACATTCTTCTGCGTAACAAAGGAAGGCCATAATTTCATTGAGGGAAAGGTAGAAAATAAAACAGCAACCAAGTGCCAATCAGGTTGAGAGAAAAATAGTAATTTCCAGCCCTGTCAACAACTGACCCAAAATTGCTCAGTGAAGGCTCTAACCTGAGGTTGGGCAGACAAGATGCTCTCAAGGCAAAATAGCCCTGAGCTCAAGGAGAAGCAGTCTTATATATGCTTTCTCCTCCCCTTTGCAAGGACTCGTGGGGCAGCTTTTTCCCATGAGCCATTTGCTCAGACTTTTGCTGCTATCTATGGGCCACAGCACCACCAAACAAAGGTGTCCCACGCTTATTGAACATGAAACAAGGCATACTGGGAGCTATTCAACATCTCTAGACATGCAGCCGGCAGGCAGGCGGCGCGAGATCAGTCGTGTCAAAGGTGCTGCTGAGCCCGCTGCCGTACTGCAGCTCAATACAATACGTAACATAATATTTTATAAGAGTTAATTTCGTGTGCATGGCGCCGTTGAGAATGACAAGCGCCGCGTTGACTCGTCTGACAAGCGGCGCTGTTGTGAATGACAAGCGCCGCTGCTGGCACAGCACGTCATTAGTAAATGAGTGCACAAAGTCGGAAGTCCTTTAGTGAAACAGTAGGTATACATTTGGGTATATATGTATTTTGTTTTTCCAGCTTGATCAAAAATATTTATTATTTCATAACAGGTAGATAATTAAGAGCTTAGGCGGCTTCAGCCACGGGTGCCTGGCGCCCCCCAGAATTCAGTGCCCGGGTGCCCCGCACCCCTTGCACCCCTGGGTAAAGATGGCCCCGTACTAAGTTGATTCAAGTAGTGTCCAAATGTGGTTCCACTGAAGCTAAATATAGGCAAGAGTGAAATAATCTTTGGACTCTGGAAACAAAAAAATACCCATGCCTATTTTCAGCTTTCTCTAATCCTTCAGACTCAGCATTCTGGGATGCCCCTAAATCCATTGCTGTCTGTAGGATAGTTGTAAAGCACAGAATTTATCATAAATGTTGGGTACCTTCTATAAAACACACACACACACACACACACACACAGAGAGAGAGAGAGAGAGAGAGAGAGAGAGAGAGAGAGAGAGAGAGAGAGAGTTTATTCATTCTAAGAGCAATTTCAATATCTAAGCCATCACCGTTCCACATAAGGGGAAATTCATAGGACCCCAGCACAAAGATGCTTAAAAACTAATTTACAACAGGCTGTAACAGCAAGCCACTTTCAGCATGTTCCTAACCAATATGTTTACTTATAACATCTGGTTTGTTAAATAGAAATAACAATCTGTTCGTTGGCAATTACTTTTAATATTGTACACAATATGGCAGTCCTTATAAAAACATAAGTTGACAGAGAAATGACACTTCAGCAGTACATCCACTGTAGCTTTTAAAGACCTGCCTACTGTGCAAATGAATTATGTTTTTCAGCCCTACCTTTGCCTCTGAAGTTTCTTGCACACATATTAGTAGGTGCCAGCTCAGATACGACAACATGTTTCTGTAGCTTACTTAAATGCTACCCAAAAGCAAATTGGATATGCCTGAAAAAATCAGGGGGTTCCCCACACGCATTTGTGATGTTCACGTATGTTTTGAAAGTGTGTGTGAGAGGGTGCAGAGTGGAAAACTGATACCGCCTTAATTTCAAATAAGCCACTTTGTCCAAGAGCACATCTCATTTGAAACTTTGAATTGAAGGCTGAAATAAAAGCTCAAACCAGCTACTTTCTTTTCTTTTCTTTTCTTTTCTTTTCTTTTCTTTTCTTTTCGATTTTCTCTTTTATTTAGCAAATGGTCTGCTATGGGCAGAAATAGCTATGTTGGTTCTGCTACCATCAAATATCAAATACAGTGGTACCTCAGGTTAAGAACTTATTTCATTCTGGAGGTCCGTTCTTAACCTGAAACTGTTCTTAACCTGAGGTACCACTTTAGCTAATGGGGCCTCCCGCTGCCACTGTGCCACCGCCACACGATTTCTGTTCTCATCCTGAAGCAAAGTTCTTAACCTGAGTTCTGGGTTAACGGAGTCTGTAACCTGAAACGTCTGTAACCTGAAGTGTCTGTAACCCGAGGTACCACTGTATGGCCAAAATGGGCTGCTCAATTAGATTTGTAGGTTGGGAGAAATAAACATTTGCCAGTGGTCTAGTGGCTACCTAATATTTGTTGTTGTTTAGTCATCTTAGGGACCCAGGTGGCGCTGTGGGTTAAAGCCAGCTCTTTCTCTCATGGCTAGTAAAAGAAAGCAAACGGCCTCTTCCGCAGCCCCCACCGCTAAGCGCTCTAAGGGTCAAGGGTCCCGGCAGCACAAGGGGCAAGGGGCAGCCATGAGTAATACGTCCTTGGTGCAATTCTTCTCTGGGTTTGAAAGACTTTATCGCCAGGTTAGGCCTAGCATTCTCGGTGGGGTGCAGCCCAGGGACGAGACCCAGGACTGCATATCAGAAACGCAATCAATAGACGATGCTGTTCCAGGGACTTCTGCAGCTCTGTTCAGGGAAGCGCAGCTCAGGGGCAACGTAGTGCAGGCTTCAACACCCACGGACCAGCCGGTTGCTTCTACTTCTAATTCCTCTGCTCAGGTTATTGTTCAGTCTTTCCCCAGTGCCATGCGGAACCAGGAGGTTGCAATGTCTGATACGTCGGACGAGGAGATCCAAGAAAGGTCTGCTACACCGGCGGCCCCTCAACAACCCATCATGGGTCAGCACCACCAGGTCCGACCTTCATCAGCCCCTGTGCTGAGGGAGCAACCCTTGGTTAGCCAGCTAGGCCTGGGGCAGGCACAAGCACCAGTTGCCCGGCAGTCCGCTTCTCAGGAGCAGCTTTTCTCGCAGTTGCCTTGTCCGCCATTGCAGTCTTTTCCGCTGATGCAGCCGTTCCCACAGGTGCACTCCTTTTCGCAGGTGCAGTCTTTTCCACAGGTACAGCCCTCCGTGATTTCCCAGGGCCAGGGGCTAGGACAGCCATCCACCATGCTGCAGACGTATGCACAGGTGCAACCTTCCTCGACCCAGCAGTGTTGGGTGCTGGGTCCAGTTTCCGTCCTCCAGCCGTCGCAGCAGCTAGCGCAGCCCTCCGTGATTCAAGCCGCCGTGGCTCAGCAGTACCAGCAACTCGGGCAGCCCACCGAGATGCAGGCACTCGTGCCCCAGCAGACTCCTCAGCCTTCGCAGCCCCCGGTGACCCAGCAGCAGGTTCAGGAAGGCGACCAGGGCGGAAAGAGGCGCAAGAAATCCAATCACAAGAAGAGCAGCAGTAGCAGATCTTTGGACGCCGATGAATCAGGTACGTCATCGGATTCCGATAGCGACACCTCATTGGATGGTTATTGGGGCTACGGGGAAGATTTGGTGGGGCTCCCCCTATGGGCTCATGAAAGGAGGGCAAATTCCCACCGGAAGTCTTTTAATGGGACTCTTCATTGGAAAGATGGAGCCCTGGTGGAAGACGTTAAGACGTCTACCTTCGTCTCCACCGATGTCATTTTGGGTAATCACTTGTCCAGTAAGAAAAGAAAGAAAATTTTGAATGGGGATTATGTGGACATATTCACACTCCTTCCGCCAGCAAAGCTTTTGGGCAAAGGGGAAAAGAGGTGGTCTCATGGCAAACGCAGGTACAGGGAGCCAAGGGCAGAGCGCACATTTGAAAATTGGCTAGATGGATTCCAGATATTTATGGGCACGGTGGTCGCTGGTTACCCCAGGAGAGCCACGCACCTCCTGGCTTACCTATCCCACGTGAGGAAGGCTAAGGAATTGGCTGGGGAGGCAGCGGCTTTGATGTATGACGAGGAGTTCCGAAGGAACGCGTCCCTTCTTAACACTACTCGCTGGGACTTGATTAACCAGAATTTTTGGTCGGAGCATGTGGGTCCCTACATTGAAAAGAGGCAGCCCGAGCAGGTTAGATCAGGAAAGTCAGATCCAAAAAGGGACCCCCGGAAGAGAGTGTGTTGGGAGTTCAATAAGGGGCTATGCCAAAGGTCTAGTTGCAAGTATTCCCATGAGTGTGAGAAATGCCTGGGGAACCACCCGGCAGTGTCCTGTTTCAGGGGCAAGCAGCCCTTTCGTGGGGGGAGAGGGTACCATCACCAGGGGCCCAGAATGCCCAGGGATCCTCCTCTCAGGGCACGGGAGCAATCCGACACTAACTTGTCCCTTGACCTGGCGTTTTCCCCTATCAATTTGCCACAGTTAAAAATTTACTTCTTCAATACCCCAACAAAAGGGCTGCTGAATACTTATGGTCCGGATTTTCTCAGGGTTTCAGGATACCCGTGGTGAAGCCCCCCAAGCGGGGTGACCCCCCAAATCAAAAATCAGTAAGGGAGATGCCAGAAATTGCAAGTAGGAAAATCCTTAAGGAAATTTCGGCTAAAAGAATCGCCGGTCCTTTCCCGTCCCCCCCCATCCCTGATCTGCACATTTCCCCCCTCGGTATTGTCCCAAAGAAGGCTCCAGGGGAATTCCGTTTAATCCATAATCTATCCCACCCGAGGGGTTCGTCGGTCAATGATGGCATTCCCCAGGAACTTTGCACTGTAAGGTACGCCACCTTCGACCATGCAGTTAAGGTGATTCGCAGATTTGGTAAGGGCGCGTTGTTGGCTAAATGTGACATTGAATCCGCATTTCGCCTTTTACATCCAGATGATTTTAAGTGGTTAGGTTTTAAGTTTGAAGGGGCGTACTTTATAGATAAAGCCATGCCGATGGGCTGCTCTGTGGCTTGCTCTGCATTCGAAGCTTTTAGTACGTTTTTGGAGTGGGCCCTGCGTTCAAGAACAGGCACGGAGGGGGTTACTCACTACCTTGATGATTTCCTTTTCGTTTCAAATGCTAATAATTCTGGTTGCTCTTTTCTCTTGCAAGCTTTTGCCGCTCTGACTTCTGAATTGGGGGTACCCTTGGCAGCTGACAAGACGGAGGGCCCATCCCCCATCTTGACATACTTGGGCATCGAACTCGACACTATCAAACAAGCCTCTCGCTTACCAGAGGATAAATTGGCTGCCCTCAAAGAAACCATCAGGGAACTCTTACCCTTTAGGAAACTTACGCTTAGGCAAATTCAATCCCTCCTAGGGCATTTAAATTTTGCATGCAGAGTGGTGTCCCCTGGCCGCCCCTTTTGCTCTAGACTGGCTAAGCTCGCAGCTGGGCTCCGTGCGCCTCATCACAGGGCGCGGGTGCCAAAGGGCGTCAAGTCGGACCTCGAGGTGTGGCTAAGGTTCCTTGATGGTTTCAACGGTGTGTCCATGTGGCAGGACAACCTGAAGCTATGTACGGACTTCCAGGTGCATTCCGATGCTGCAGGTTCTTTGGGGTTTGGTGTGTATTTCAGGGGTAGATGGTGCGCTCATAAATGGCCCGAGGTTTGGAAGGGGAGGCCGATCATTCGCAATCTAACAGTTTTAGAGTTTTTCCCGATAGTGGTGGCGGTGCACTTGTGGGCAGATGACTTCCGAAACCGGCAGGTATGCTTCTGGACGGACAACCAAGCGGTGGTCAGCGTGCTTTCAAGGCAATCCTCGCGCTCCCCCCTGTGTGGCAAGCCTACTGCGCTGCTTCGTGCTGTTGTGTCTGGAGCGAAATATTTATTTCTCTGCCAAATTTATCCCGGGGGCAAATAATGATATAGCGGACGCTTTATCTCGTTTTCAGATGGATCGCTTTCGCTCCTTGGCCCCAGAGGCTCAGCAGTTACCGGAGCCATTCCCGGACCACCTTTGGAGCCTTGGGAACAGGCCATCTTAAAGGGAGTATTGGCGTCCGTGGCCCCCTCCACCCTTAAGTCATATAAGAAAGCCTGGTCCGATTTCACACAGTTCAGAGTGACCCTACCTGGCTTAGGCCGCCAGCTCCCCCCCAAAAAGAGGAAGTTTGGCGCTACTTAGCACACCTTTGGCAATCAGGGAGAGCCCCCAAAGTCGATTGGCATCCAAGCTGCTGGAATCTCATTCTTCTGTAGGGCTTAGTTCGGTGTGGACCCCTGCGCCGATTTTCACGCACGCAGGGCAATTGCGGGCTGGAGCAGGCTTCAGCCACCCCGAAAGGACAATAGGAAACCCCATCACGTTTGTATATGATATATTATGCCAAATTCATAAACAGTTGCGACTTATTTGCTGGTCGAAATATGAGGCAAGGCTCTTTTCGGCAGCTTACTCTATTGCCTTCTTCGGCGCTCTCAGGGTGGGGGAGGTGGTGTGCGACGGTCTCTCCGATTCTGCCGCCCAAGGTATCCGTCTCCAGGACGTGCAGTTGTCCAATTCAGAGCTCCTTATCCATATACCCCGCTCGAAAACTGACCAGGTGGGCCGCGGGGCCGTCATGCGCTTAAAAGCTACCAATTGTAGTGGCCCTTGTCCGGTAAAAGATACCAGGAGATTTCTCTATCTCAGACCGGCTGGGCCGGGCCCACTACTGATCCATGCGGATGGATCTAGCCTTGCGCGCCACCAGTTCACCAGGGTAATGCGGAGGGCCATTGCGGCCTGTGGCCTCCCCTCCTCCGCATTTGCAGCACACTCATTTCGCATTGGGGCAGCCACTACAGCGGTGCATTTGGGATTGTCGACTGAAAGAATAAAGGACCTGGGGAGATGGAAGTCTGACGCATACAAGGGCTACCTCCGGGGTAAATTTTGATTTCATTAGCAGAACCTTCAATCGCCCTCATTGCTTCTTCCTTTTCTTTCTTTTCTTTAGCTTCAGAGATTTCGGTGCGCATTTGGCTGGTCGGCCACAGCATCATGCACTGGGCAAGATTGCGTGCGTTGGAGCGCGGGCTTGGGGCCTGCTTGGGCCTGCCTCAATGGGCTGAGGTCTCCTGGATTACGAGAAGAGGGGATGCGGTGGAATGAGTTCCTCCCAGCAGTAATGGCCAGGGCTGCTGCGCATGGCCCTCCCGATGTTTTGGTGGTCCAGCTGGGGGAAAACGACCTGGCTTATCGAAAGGGGGCCGACCTTATGTGGAAGATTTTTGGGGACTTTGAGGAGTTAGTGGCATCCTTCCCGGGGATTACCCTCATTTGGTCATCCCTCCTTGAGAGGAGGGTCTGGCGTGACGCCCTGCAGCCTGCGGCCGTCAACAAGGCCAGGAAGGAATTGGATCGGGCTGTGGCGCGCAAGGTCACATCATTGAAGGGACACATAATTTACCACCCCAGAATAAAGTTCAGCAAGGAGGAGTTGTTCCGGTCTGATGGCGTGCACCTCTCAAATGAGGGAAATGATGTGTGGCTTGCGGATATTACTGGTGGCGTTAGGAATTGGTTACGGTGGTGAGGGTATTGGCGGCGAGCCCTCCGGGCTCGATTGGCGGTTAGGCATTGGATTATTCTAGAAAGGTGAACGGAAAGGGGGAGGAAATGCCATCACCTCCCAAAATGCTGAAGGGTTTTCCGGTAAAGGAATACGGGGGGCGTGGCCTCGTCCGATGCTAGGGCCAAAAGGCACGCCCCTTACCGGTGGTCACAGGGTGGGCTCTTAGCTGACGTGCATCGCAGGACTCACCTTGGGTGGCTATCCCTTCCCAGACTCCCAGCGTCAGCGGGCTGGAGTCGGATATAGTCGGTTAGTTCCAATGCCTAAAGCCAATACCTCTCATCTACCGTAATCAATAAAGTTGTGGCCTAATCAGACCCATTAACCTTACCTACTGTGTCGTGTGTCTTTACTTCACGGAAGGGGGGAGGGACATCGCCACGCAATGATTGACTCCTTCCTGCTCTGCAGGGAGTCACACAAGAGTTAACAACCTTTAAGGGGGGCTTGTTGACGCAAATCAAGTGGAAGCTTTCCCCTAGAGTCACCGGAGGGTAGTGCCATGGCCCTAGCCAGCACCTGGGCATCGGACAGGAACCACGACCGCCAGGTTCCTTTAATGGAATACCCTTCAAGGGCATGACATGGGCCCTGGACTCCGTGGCGCAGGGGGCCTGGCAACGCCCCCCCCCCCCGTGAGCATGGGAAGTGATTCCCGTCCACAACCCCTCCCCTCGGTGAAGAGGAGAGGCTTTGCTAAATGACAGCTGCAGGGCTAGTCTAGAATATTATCCCACTCAACACTCCAAATTTTGCCTCCTAGAAAGTATTTGGTAGTGGTGGGTGGCATTGGGTCAACTTGTGCTTGCTTTCTATCCTTTCCAAAGCAATCCCAGTCCCATCCTTAAAATAAAATAAAAAAAGTTAATTGTGTCTTCACAGTTCTAGCTCTAGTTTTCAAGTAAGGTTTATTGACAGCTGTGTTCGATTTTGACTTGATTTATTATATTTCTATACTGCTTTTCATTCAAGTGAATCCCAACACGTCTTACAAACAATATATAACAATAACATAGAGCATCATAGAACATCTCAAATGCATCATAAATCATATGGCATAATTAACAAATCATCCATGAAATGATTGCAATCTGCAAAACACTGTTAACAAAGCAACACATAAAAAACAACCCAAACAACACAATTAAAGCAGAAGTCATATTATATGATTAACAAATCAATGCAGCAAATATAATCTATAAAACAATATTAACAACATTAACAGTATTGTTAACTGCATTGCCTGCTACAGGTTTTGCTTTATTCTCTGTAGATTTTCATAGTGCACAGATGCTTCTCTCCTCTTAAAAATAGATGGATATTTTCTTCAAATTGTCAATCAAGTCTATCAGTGGTGCTGTTGCACCTCCTAGGATGCCCTTGCACTGAAAACAAAACTTCAGTTTTGATCCAGGGAGCAAGTAGGTAGCTAGGATCCCACTCCTCCTCCATTCCATATTGCCCAGCAGATCCTGTGACTAGTCTGGCAGGAGGATGGAACAGCAGCTAAGGCAAGAGCTGTGAGAAGGATGACAAAAGAGTCAGAGTGACACCATTTTGTACACACTAATTAGGCAATGCCAGCCTTCCTTACATTTTCTGCCTCCTGGCAATTTCACATTTTGCATCTTGCTGTTTCTTTCTCTTCTTGAGAGAGAGGGGGGGGGACTTCCTAAGAATGTCTCCTAAAACTCCCCCAGGAGCAACATATTTGGTTTTTAATATATTTAAAATATTTACTTAACATTTATTTCCCACTTGTCTGCATGCTTCAGGCAACCCATAATATCTAAAAAATAAACTTATGAAAACACTATGTTTTTTAAGACAAAAACAAAGGCAAAATAAATATCTATATGCACAGAAATATCTACAGCATATTAACCCCTAGCCCTTTATAAAATGTATCCCTAAACACTATGTACTTTTGCATAATGTTTTAATAAATTAGGGACATGATCCAAAAAAGTTAATGATTTCTCAAGTCTTACTGGTATCAATTTAATAGTAAAGGTCATACTTCACTATCTCACACCAAAATCCATGGGACATGTAAGTGCTTCATTCTTGCTCAATTGTTATTTCAGTCACAAAGCAATTCTAAGAGATCAGAAGAAGCTTTGTATATTTACTTCAAGTTTTCCCTGCTTTCCCACCTGCAGGTTTTCTTGTTCAATCATTACAAACAATCTTGAAGATGCACTCAGGAGTTGGCAAGTCCTCTTCCTAACTTTTCTCAGCTTTCACAGTTAATGGGATGTTTTTTTAAAAAAAAGCATTTAAAGAATTCAATATTTGACTTTTATTAAATAATATTTTTTGATTTAAACAAGATAAAATGTAAATGCTAGCTTTCTCTTAAATAATAACTATTTAAATAATCTGGATATATTAGCATGTTAGCACAACAATTAATCTGCAAAATGAATCCCTGCCTCTACCAGATACATTGGATGAAAGAAGACTTTTCTGTGTAAATAATCAGTTTGCTCACTTCTCAGATATGAATATTTACACTCCGCATGCCAAACAGACACTCATTTTCACCTGATGAATACAGACTGCTCTAGTCTCTGCCGTAACTATCAGATTTTCTTTTTTGCCTATTAGTCATGGTCATTTCATTTGTGTTCACTATTTTGCTCATGTGATAGTGTGGCTGGCCTAACAGACTGAAATTGAAAGGAATAACACTGGCAAGAAAAAGAGAAGAGAAAATTGTTCCGTACTCAGGTTCCTATGTTTCCTTACTGAACATAACAAACTATCATGAGTTCTTCCTGTAAATTCTTAAGGTCATTGCCTCCAGAGGTGAGGAAGGAAAGCATGCAAAAACTATGCAGGGAAACAAACATATACAAGTTCTGGTTGTTAGCCTGAAACTGTGTAAATAATACTTTATTAAGATAAAATTGGGCATGTGGGTGGCGCTGTGGGTTAAACCACAGAGCCTAGGGCTTGCCGATCAGAAGGTTGGCGGTTTGAATCCTCACGACGGGGTGAGCTCCCGTTGCTCGGTCCCAGCTCCTGCCAACCTAGCAGTTCAAAAGCACGTCAAGTGCAAGTAGATAAATAGGCACTGCTCCGGCGGGAAGGTAAACGGAGTTTCCACGTGCTGCTCTGGTTCGCCAGAAGTGGCTTAGTCATGCTGGTCACATGAACCGGAAGCTGTACGCTGGTTTCCTCGGCCTATAGAGCGAGATGAGCGCCGCAACCCCAGAGTCATCCGCGACTGGATCTAATGGTCAGGGGTCCCTTTACCCTTTAAGATAAAATTATTGTGGCTTCACGGTTAGGTTTGCACCATGGATCTTGAAATATATAAATAACTATGAAGGTAAAACTTGATCTAGACCAGTTAGCCTTTTTCCTTTCTTCCTTCCTAGATCATAATTTAAACAATTTATTTAAATTGATCCACCACAACGGTAAATTAACCAAATGCCACCCCCAAACCCCAGCAACATTGTGTTGAAATAATGCTTGTGTCAACCTCATACAGGAGTCTAGGAGGGGAAGGTTTGGAATCAGCCAGGCAACTTGCATAACTACTCATATAATTTCCGTGCTGAGCTATATGAGGGATGGACTAGGAATCTGGTTCAAATGGATCTTGATGCAGATTTGTGAGATTCAATGCACTCAAGCTCTGCCTCATGTTAAACAGCCTCTTGGATTGAATGCCTGCTTCTGTGAAATCCACTCATTTCGCATCAAGGTTTTCTTTTCTCCCCCCCCCCCAGTGCAAGAAATTACACACACACACTAGCAAGAATGCATATACGTACACAAAACTGCAGATCATGTGTATGTTGCTCTGTAATGCATACCTTTCCATGGAGATAATGCATAGGATTATGGTCTATATTCTATAGGATTATGGTCTATATTCAACCACCTAAGTTTGGCAATGTACTCATAATGCAACGCACGAAAATGGACTGCAAAAATACCGGTAGTTGCACCGGTTCTCTGTAAAGTAAATGGCCCTTACAGAATCATTGCTGTGTAAGTGGAGTTCTGCTTGTGCAATGGGACTGCAGGGAAGGGTAGATAAGGGAGAAGTTCTATTGCACAGACAGAACTCCACTTAAACAGCAATGATTCTGTAAGGGCCTGGTGGGTGGTGGCACTCACCTGATCTCTGGTCGGTCACATACCATAGCTGCTCTTTACTGAGGTGTAGATGGGGAGGGGCAAAATAGCAGCAAGGTTGGCATGGAGCAAACTCGCCGGCAGAGACAACCTGGTGTTTCTGCTGGTGTGTTTGCACCATGCAAACCTCACTGCTGCTTCCCCCCTCCCTCTGCACTTCCCAGTAAGCAGCAGCGACATGACTCAGCAGATGTCAGGTGTGCACTGACAAACCACCACACAATCTGCTACTGGGAAAGTGGCCTCTAAGTTTGTCTGGCAATACTTGGGAAGTGAGTAAGCTATAGGTAATGGCCTCTGGTGTTGGCCTTGCTCCATTCCCAGCTGTATGGGCTGAGAGGAAGCCTTGCACAAGAGCTAAAGAAGCTCCTTCTCAAATGCTTATGCTGCACGATTCCTGGAAGCTCTAAAAGTAAGCATTTCATGACTTTGCAGACAGCTCAGTATAAGCTGTGGTAATTATCAGGACTTCTCTCTCTCTCTCTCTCTCTCTCTCTCTCACACACACACAGAGAGAGAGACCAGAGAAAAATGTTCAGTTTTTGTGTTGTTTGCTCAGCTGTTTGAGGAAAAAGCCTCCCTCACCGAACATGCAAATATCTGCATATTGCAAGCTGACTTAAGGTAAAGCAGTGAAATGTGTCTGTGAGTGAATAATGCAGCTTGCAAAATTTTATCTTCCCCACAGCGACTTTTGTGTTCTTTGTTATCGAGGAGATGCTGTTTCGTGACATCTAAGGCTTGAGATCCTTGAATGTTTTTATTTAATCTGCCACTGTTTTAAGAATAAGCAATGGAACAAAGCCACTTCAATGAAATTGACTGTGTCTAATACAGTGCATCGTTACAATAAAAGTGCCATTTTTCCTCATACTGTATAATATGCTCAGTTTGTCACCAGACTAAACTCTATGCAGCTGTGGCATTCAGGCTTTCTGTTTCTGCTGCTACTGCTGCTTTTCAAAATATCACACTCCATTTGTGTGAATCTGTAGTTTTCTTACACTGTCAAGGAAGGCAAAAGTGAAAGGGCAAACATAATTTTAATTGAGGATGCACATATTGAATGGAGGTTGCCCACGCTACAACAGAGGTAGTGTGAGAGGGTCATAGCAATGTTTTATCAGTAAACCAAGAGGCTCATGAGTGGTGTTAAATGTGCATTCTGCAGTTGTCCTTTGTAATGTTTTATTTTGAAAACTTTAAGATAATATTTTATTCTCTTGTTAATTATGTTGCTTTGAATGTATACTTTATGTATGACTAGCTTCAGGAATGTTTTATTCTGGATTGTTTTGTTGGATGTTTTAATGTTAATAATAATAATAATAATAATAATAATAATAATAATAATAATAAATCTGTAAACAACTTAGGCACCAAATATCTGAAAGGCTGCCCCTTCCTAGACTGGCAAAATGGGTCCTCTTGGTAGTTCTATCACCCTCAGAAGTGCAGGGAATGGTGGCTTCTGAGAAAGTTTTTTCTGCAGCAACCCTTCATGGTGGAACTCTCTCCTCACACTATCACTATTCATTGTCTGTTGTGTCTGAAGGCACACATCTTTACTCCGGCCTTTGACAGTTAAAAATATTTTTGTAGAATCTACCTCTTTTCTTTGGTTTAACCTGTACAGTGCTGCTTTTGTCTGGAGTTGATTTCTATTTATTTGGGTTCTTTTCAAAATAACTGTCTTAACTATTTTGCCTGATTTGCTTGTTTTTAACTGTATGTTTACATGGGAACATAGAGAAGGGTAAGAAACCTTATAAATGACTGACTGACTGAATTACACGACTGAGGAGAACAAGGGGGAAATCAGTCCCCTTCATAGAATCAAATAGAACAAGGACTTCTGAAAGTCCACCTGTGGACAAGCAAAGCGTGATAAAAAGGGAAAGCAAAAGGGGAATGCAGTGATAGTCCAGGTTTGGAGGTGTGGGAGCAGTGGGCAAGATGCTCTTAGTAGACCCACCCTCTGGGAGTGCCAGTCATGACAGTGGTGTCATGTGTGCCAATCACCACTGCCCATTCCTTTGTCTCATCCCTCTGGACCCTAATCCATATAATAGCTTAGAGGGATAGCACATTGGCACTGGATGCTGTGGCTGTATCCCATTACTCTTGCCTCTGCTTGAATGATGGGAGAGGGGAGGTGAACAGGCAACAAGACCACAAAGAAGCAGAATAGGAGTGAGCTCTGGAGTTGAAATAGGACACCCCCGCTCATCCTCACGTTGTTCCCCCAGGATACCAACCACTGATGTTGATTCAGGGAGTAAGGGAGTGGAAGAAGCACAGAGCTTTAAGGGATGTGTGAGGGAAAGATAAGGGGAGAAGGTTCTTTCATTCCATGGCTGGATTAAGATGGCTGGTGGCCCTGGTGTAGTTCCAAAAGTAGGCACCCCTTTTGTGACATCTTTAAGACAAACATGTTTATAATGGCAGAAGCCATTGTGGACTGCAAAAAAACAACAACACCACCCTGAACACCTACAGTTCCACAATGCTCAACAAACTGCAAACAATTCCTCCTCCCAACAGTGATAAAGAAAAAGAAAATATTCTGACTATGTGCACTTAACTCTTCATTTTTTGCTCTCTTCCTGTCTTTGGCCCGTAACCAATTCTCAACCTAACATGGCTGCTGTGAAGATATAGGAGGTATAGGAGGCTACGAAATGTAACTTAGTGCTTGTATCATAGAAATCAAATGTTGGTTCCTTTAATCAGACTGATGCATCATTGTTCTATAAAGGGTCATGTTTTTTTCAGCACACATACATCCTCCCTTCATAAATTAGTACAGCTTCAAGACTTCTGCCAATTTTAATCTGCCCTGGTTCCTGCACATTTTAGATAACACACACACACACAAACACACACACTTTCTGAAGTTCTGCATGGGGGGGCATCCTAATCAAAGGCATTTTAGTCAATGAAAATTTTAAAATCCACATTTAGCAATCAGCCCCATTGCATGTTCTAGCATCTCTCTCTCTTTCTCTCTCTCTCTCACAAAAACCAAATAGAGCAGATCTCTATTGATGTGAAAAGGACTTTTTAAAAATATAGAGTTTTTTGGGGGGGGAGGGGAATTGGTGAATATGATGAGTGAGGTTGTTTGTGTGTTTAACCACAGCAACAGCTCTTCAAATACCTGACTAGATTGCACCATCACAGCCTCCCCTTCTTGGCAAAGCAATAGATCTTCTCATCACCACCAACACATAGTCAGGCATAAACAAGGAGGTATGGTGTCACTGCTTTATTCATTAAATTTCTATGCTGCCCTTCAACTGTGGATCATGAGGCGGTTTGCAATATAATTCAACAATTATGAGTGAAAACATGATGTAATCCCTAAAGCTCCCCTCCACCATGTTCAAAATTACTTGGTCTAATGAAAGGAATTGTTTTGCTGGCTTTGTATTTCTTGTTCTGGCTGCTAAGAGACCCTGATCTTTTTAACCACCTATATTTTACAGAATGGGTAATTAAAGTACAGGGCCACAGGATGCAATGGCTCCAGCCATTATTTCTGAGAATGAAGTCTTTAAAACATCAATAATATTTCCAAAGGGGGGTGGATCTAAGCCAGAGTATGGCAGCCTGAGAGTGAAAGATAGAAGGATGAGAGCTATCATAGGATCAATCTTCGTTCTTCTCAGGCTGGTCAGCTGTAGTGCAAATCTCTTAGTCTGTATACAAAAGATGCTGCAGCACTTACGACTGAATGGTCCTTCATGACTGGCATTGAGGAACATTGAAAGAGAAGTTAATCTTTGGTCGGATTATCACAGTCACATATTATACTCAGGGAAATTGAAATATGTGTGCCTTCATCTTTCTATTCCGTGTTTGGTGTGAGCAGGAAGTGTGTGTGTGTGTGTGTGTGTGTGTGTGTGTGTGTGTGAGAGAGAGAGAGAGAGAGAGAGAGAGAGAGAGAGAGATAAAACTAGGCTTTTTAAAAATAGAAGAAAACAAAAGAATATTGCAGAATAGCTTGCATTGATATTCATCTAATTTAAGCAAGAGGACTGGAAACTCAAGTGTCCTCTTTGCCTCACATGAAAAATAGATTTGAAATGTTCCTTTTTCTTCTTTAAGAGCTACTTTTGTGTTGCTTATTTGTAAGGCACTGGCTACCTACTCAGAGCCCATAGCAAAATTCTTCTCTGGCTCCAAACACCACTCGATATATGTTATTTTCAGGAGGAAAAGCCCCTCAGAAATAACCACTCTTTGGAGTTGTGCATACATGAAATGAAGTTAAATCTTGTTGTTTGTTTGTTTTAAAAGTTTAAGCCATAAATTCCATTCTCCAGATAGGAGCAAACATTTGGATAGGAGCAAACATGAGAATTAGAATAAATCCATGGCAACATGGTTGTTGTTTGTTGTTGATGTTGTTACTGTTAGTTGTAGTAGTAGTTAGAAAATCTATAAACTGGATTCAGCCAGTTATGCTAGCTATTGAGAATGGGTGCATACCCAGTCTCAGGGTGGGCAGCTGAGGTTCCACCCCCCTGGGCTAGGCGGCTAGCATTGAGGAAATCCCCTGACCAGCCACTTGGATAGGCAGGCTTTCCCACCTCCTGATATTTGAATTCTGGCCAATCTGACCTCGCCGGGTGGGCGGGGATTTGGGGCAGACCAGAGTGCAACCGGCATCGCACCAGTCCACCCCCAGCCTATAAACGCTGGCTGCTCCCAACCCTGGGGACCAGTCAGGTGAAGAACATCCCTCCCTCTTGCCCTATTCAGTAATGTGGTGGGTTTTGTACATTATTTTTTTCTTCCCTAGGCCATTGCGTTTGTTGACTTTGCTGTGGTTCTATGATGGTTGCCATATTCAGAGCCGGGAATGAATTTGCCCGCAAACAGATAGGCCTCATTTGCCTTCCCCATAGCAATAGTCATAACTTTGGTGGATATGGCGTTGGGTGGAATCCTTTTAATCTAACATCAGGTGATCACCGGAACAGAATGATGCAATAACAGTTAGATGCTATGCAGATGCTATGCAGTTAGAAGAGTCTAGTTGGAAGGCTCTGTCCAAATGCCAAGGTGTGCTGCATAGAGCTTCCTTCAGCAACTTGGGAGGTCCATCCAGGTAGACCTGCATCTTGAGAAGGACCCTTAATCCTAGGCTCAACCCTGTCATGCATCAGCCCTCCACCAGGGGGAGGTGAGAAGGAACATTCTAGAACCGTGTAACAGTGATATGGCATTAAAATAAACCCCGGAACTTCTATAAAAAGCATCTACTAAACAAAATTAAACCCATCTAACTTTCTTTGAGTGGGGATAGGGGGAGATTCCATTTTATTCTCCAACAATATGAATGTCAATGTGTTATGCATGGCATGCTAATGTTAAATTACTGAAAGCTATTGATATGTCTTCACTCATTATCTCTCCAGGACATCTGTCAATTTTAATGTATTGCGTGTGTCTAAGCAAGCATCCTGGTAAATAAGCCGATCAAAATGCACACACCATTTAATTAATGAAACAGAAATGTAGGTAGGGATAGGAGATTAACATACCAGTTATTTTTAATGACATTATATGGTCACAATTTGAAATGACAAAAAAGGGGGGTTAAGTGTATATGGCAGAGCCACACCATAGTATATAACCTGTTTCTTTTTTAATTAAGCACCTGACCAAAAGCGCTAGTACCAAAGTCTGCCTAGAAAATGAGAAACATGACTTGAAATGCCCACAGTGTCAATGTAATTAGGATAATAAGCATCTCTGATATATTTGAATAAGGTCTTACGTATCGTAAGGTTTTTTGTTTTTTGTTTAATGGGATGCTACCGCTACATTATCTATACTCATAAATTGCCTGGCAACCATATCGGCCATTACTCTTCCACCAGCCTCATAATCAGCAGACTGATACATTCATGGTGCCAATTTCTGTTGCTTTTAAAGTACGGTAGTTAATAGGAAAAGCCTGAGTTACACATTCCATAACAACGTTAAGTATGGTCAGCCAATTTTTAGACTAAATGATAAAACTCAGAGAAAAGGTTGTGATGCGAAATATTACTATTTTACTTACTTATTTTTCACATGTACATAAAAAAATTTCCCATGAGCAGAACAAAAAGTGGCCTATGTATGATAAAGAACAGTAATACAGTATAAAATGGAAAGCGAAAGTGGAGACAAAATTTTAACGCCAACAACCCAGTAATAAAATCCCCAAGCAGCATAACCGATTTAACAACAAACAAAAATGAGCCAGCAGAATAAATAAATGATCAGAATCTCCTTTTAGTAACTGTTCATTCCAGTTGGAGTAGTGATATCATTATCACCATTACCACATAATAAAAAAACAACACTATACCTTCATTGGCTTTCATTGCAAGTTTGTGTTGACCATTCAGCTTCCCAGTAAAGGAAAATAAGTGAGATAATGAAGATCGCCAAAAATGGCCACGGATTCCCACATATTATTATTAATTAAATTTCTATACAGCCCTTCTTCCAAGGATCACAGGGCAGTTTTCAATATAAAAACAAGAACAATACTCCCCTCCCACGCACACAGTTTAAAAGGCCATAAATCGTTTAATTAGCTAAAGGCATGGGAGAAGAGGAACATTTTTGCCTGACGCTTATATGTCAGGTGTCAGGTGAGCCTCCCTGGGGAGAGCATTCTGCAAATGGGGAACCACCACAAAAAAGGCCCATTCTCATGTTGCTGCCCTCTGGACCTGTTATGGAGGTGGCGCACAAAGAAGGGCTTCAGATGATGATTGGGATGGTTCATATGGGGAGAAGGGAGTCCTCAAGGATTTGCGGTCCTGAGCTGTTTAAGACTTTATAGATCCAAACCAGCACTTTGAATTGGGCCTGAGAATTAAATGTCAGCTAGTGCAGTCTGCCAGGACTGGTGTAGTATGCTCAAACCGTCTTACTCCAGTGAGCAATATGGCCGGTGAAGTTTCTGAAGTGTCTTCAGAGGCAGCCCCACATGTAATGTGTTGCAGTAATCTAGAGGTTACCAGAGCATAGATGGCAGAAGTTCGGCTATCCCTACCAGATAGGAGTGCTGTGCCACCAAGACCACATAGGAGCAGGCATCAGCTCTCTCCATGTGTGACATAATATGGTGGCTCAGACTGATTCACACTTCCCCTCTCAGTCAAAGCACGGTGTGAATATATATCCTCCTCCATTAGACTGAGACCCCAACAAAACCTCAGAGAACTATGGTGCTCTGCTTTTCTGTGCCAATTCAGCTCTGTATTTTCCTATGCAATATCTATGTTCTTTAAGGTCTATGGACTTTTCCTGAAGTGGGGCTGCTGAACGCATTTCCTCTGGAGCACTGAAGTGCTCTGCTTTGTCTTCTTGTAAAAGTACTTAGCAAGATAAAAAAAAAACCCTCTGTGTTGCAATCTTCAAACAGAAACCAAAAACGAGCAACACGACGGCCAATGAAAGTAGTATATATATATTTTTCTTGTATGATAACAGAAAGACAACGGACAGTGAATATGTATATTCATATGACCACTGCTCCTTGAAAACTTCCATTGTATGTTGAGTGTCAATACAGGATCACTGTCCGTTGTCTTTCTGTTATCATACAAGAAAAATATATATATATACTACTTTCATTGGCCGTCATGTTGCTCGTTTTTGGTTCTTGTAAAAGTACAGCATGTACTTCTTTAAAAAGTTAAAACACTTTAAAAATAATAATAATAACCCTATGTGGATCTGCTTTCAGAAAAACAGCAGCAACAGAATTATTCAGAGCTCTACAGACAGTATTCACGTGAGATGGGATGGTCAGAACTGAGCAGAGAAGAATTTTAACCAGTATGTAGAACTTAGTCCAGACAAAAAATGTAATCGTCTAATATTTGTACGTCAGAAATTGATCTGTCTTCATCCGTACAGGGTTTCCCCTGCGGCAAAAGTACATTTCAGCAAGTATTGGCTGTTACTTGTTTCATTATAGCAAAGAAACTGGATGGCAGTGGTGGGCATCAGAAGAGCTTATGACAAGTTTTTTTGCAATGTAAACTGCTGCATAATAGCCTAAAATAGTCCATCTGATGAATACCATTGTGCTAAGCAGCGTGTGAGTAATGTGAAGCTGTGAGAGTGGCAGGGAAATAAGATACTGGAGACCGAAGAAGGGTGGAGGTGCTTTCAATCATTCTGGGAAATATGACATATCTTCTCAAACAGCCGATTTCTCATTAAACCTTGCTTGGCACTCCCAAAGCATTAATGCACCTGTGGAGAAAATGGCACTTGTCCTAGGGACAAAAGAGAATGTCGGCTACGTAGGGGACAGGGCTTGAGAGCACTTGAGGCCAGCAGCGTCTGCAGTGCTGCCCCAGAAAATAATGTTCTAGAGAAACAAACCTTCCCCTGGGTATCTAAAAAATGCAAAGGGGCAAAGATGCCCACTAGTTCTACTTACAGTGGAATGTGAAGTGTTGATGTTCAAGATAAGGCTTTCAGAATCTGCACTTTGCTGCTTGATCATAAACACTCACTTACATATTCTCTTGCTTTATGGATTAACCAAGAATGAGCAACACTTGTAAAAATAATAATACTGAATCATAGAAAATGGGAGTTGGATTTATTAGGTCCTCTGTTGCAGGGGTGTCTGATCCCATGTCTCATCAGACCCAGCCAGCATGGCAGGGCTGATGGAAGATATACTACAGTAACTTTTGGAGGTCCAAAGGTTTACCATCTCTCCTCCGGTGAAAGGTTAAGTTTTGTATTCTGGGGTCACTCCTGCATTCTGCTTGGGTAAATTATAATATTTCATGTTACTAGGCTTCACTGAAGTCTCCTTAATTTTCAGGTTTTTGTGAATGGTAGGGCTGAAACAGAATTTCGCTCTCTCTCAATACCCTGTTTCCCCCTTTTTAATACGTAGTCATAAAGTAAGCCATGGCAGGGTTTTTTTACCTTTGTGAGAAGTAAGACATACCCCAAAAGTAAGCCATGGTGCCGCCATTGTTCCCGTCGCCTCCTCAACCCCTCCTGTGTGCGCAGGGAGCCAGCGAACCAGTGAGAAGCACGGGGGGGGGAAATGTGCCTCTTGCGGAGTTGTGCCCCGCCTGCTTAGCGCACAGGGAGAGGCGTGGGGGGGGGGAAGACGCCTCTTCCTGCCCCGCCTGTTCCCCGTGCGCAGGGAGCCAGCGAACCAGCGAGAGGCATGGGGGGAAACGCACCTCTTGCGGAGTTCTGCCCCGCCTGCTCAGCGCGCAGGGGGAGGCTGTACCGTACCATACTGACATAATAAAAGTAAGACATCCCCCGAAAATAAGCCACCCTGTGTTTTTTTGAGGGGGAAAAATTATAAGACGGTGTCTTAAAAAGGGGGAAAGACGGTAATAATAACAATAATAATTGCATTTTCAGACACCTGGGAGATCACTTTAAAAAGTAGGAAAGGAAATTCAAATGAGATGTATAAAAGACAGACCTGGTTAATTTTTCAGAAATTAAATTTGAGCTAGAAAATAAACTCACATTTGTGCAAAGAACAACAAACAAACAAGTAAATACAGTGTGTGGACAATAAAATTAAAGTATAAAATGCCAGAGGTCAGTTAGTATCCAGAAAAACAGGAACAAGGCAAGCCAGTACACTGCAAGATGACCAAAATGAACTGAAGTGGTTAAGCATGACATTTTGTGTAGCATTATGTAGCATCATACCCATGTGACCCATATCTAACAATTGCTGGAAAGAGCAGATGTATGCCAAGTTGGGCCTCTGATCTAACTACATTGTCAAAACCAATTCACAGTGTCTCTCCAGAGTTTCCATTGAGTATCCTCCCAAGTCTTGCTTTCTGAGATCCTTTTGACAGAGATACTGATGGCTGAAAATGGTATTTTGTTCTTCTTCACCCAGACCTTTCTTTTCTAATAGGAAATAATCACCCTGATGAAACAGGCAAGAGATAAATACAGATGGAGTGTGTAAAAAGAAAAGAAAAATCTTTCCTCTGAGTTTAATGGGGCTTACTTCCATGAAAGTCTAAGTGGAATTCTAGCCTTACTTGGAGGTTTGCATTAAGATGCAAGGCATTATTTCCATGTCTAATTTCTTATTGTTAGTATATGGGACATTAGTTGCATTTTCTTTATATGTGAAGAAAAACTCCCACCACCACTGACCCGGCAATAATTTGCTCTGACCCAATGCATGCATAATATTCCTGATTTCCTAACGATGGTTCAGAGATACGGAGCATGCTGAAGACTTTCGTTCTCCCTTCCCTCTGATCTCCTATGTGAATTCTGTTCAGTATACCATAGTTTGCCTTTGTGTCTGTTGGTAAACATAAACGATGGTAACCAGGTTATCCTTGTAATCAGGGATTGGAATTAAGGATTTGGTGTTCACAAAGCCTGGTTACAAATGGATACTAACCATGCTTGTTATTTTTAAAGTTAAACACTAGACAATGTTGAAAGTAAACCATGAAACAAGACAAAAAGTGTGTGTGTGTGTGTGTGTGTGTGTGTGTGTGTGTGTGAACACTCTTCAGATCTCTATTGTTTAGGAATCTGGGAAAGTGCACAACAACAACAACAACAACAGCAACATTTGTATGCCACCCATCCAACTGGGTTGCCCAGTCACTCTGAGCGGCTCCCAACAGAATATTAAAAACATGATAAAACATCAAACGTTAAAGACTTCCCTAAAGAGGACTGCCTTCAGATGTCTTCTAAAAGTCAGATAGTTGTTTATTTCCTTGACATCTGATGGGAGGGCGTTCCACAGGGTGGGCGCCACTACCAAGAAGGCCCTCTGCTTGGTTCCCTGTAACCTTACTTCTCGCAGTGAAGGAACCCCCAGAAGGTCCTCAGAGCTGGATCTCGGCGTCTGGGCTGAACAATGATGGTGGAGACGCTCCTTCAGGTACACAGGGCCAAAGCCATTTAGGGCTTCAAAGGTTAACACTAACACTTTGAATAGTGATTGGAAATGTACTGGGAGCCATCTCTGCATTCCATATGAAGCAACCCTATATTTGTACTGAAAGAGAACCATATGTGATGCTCTGGATTTTGGGATGTCATTTTAAATCTTACTGAAGTCCACAGAATTTAAATAGCCTAACTGTGTGCAGGGTTGAAACAAATGCCCACAAGTTTCTATTAAAAATTGTAATATATAGTACAGGGCCCAAAGCACAAAATACATAACTGCCATGCTGAAACAAAGAATCCCACCCACGTTTTCTATTAATCTAAATTCATAAGCCTGTAGGTTGAGTGAAGATTTATAATTTATGAACACAGAACATGTTTAATATTAAATCATTTCCTCACCGAGTAGTTATTTATTCTCTGATGTTCAATAGATTTATAGATGTCAGCACCATTAAGCGGTAACTTGCTCCCTTTGAGGCTTGGATTGTCAACAACAGGCAAGAACAAAGAGACTTTAAAAATTATTTGGCAGGAATAGGCATCTGTTCTCTTGAAGCAGTTTACTTATAAATGGGAGACAGGAGGGAGGCCCAATCCATCTTCAAGTTATAAGATGAACCTCCAAATAAACCTAACTTCTACTTAAAGCCCAAGGCTTTTCACTGTTTATAGAAAACACCAGGCCTTAAGCTAAAGCCAATACATCAACTGCTGTACCTTTCAGCAGTCAGAAAGCAAAATGTGGAGTATTGATACATCTAGACTTGAGAAAAATAATCGCCACATCACAAGATGCTGGAACGAGAATACAGAACAGCTTTCCCCTTTGCTAGAAACTGAAACTGACTCTCCAAACAGCACTGAGAAATGTGTTCATGCACCTCAAGAGGCAGCTTCTGGCCATAATAATCTCTGCCCTTTGCCAGTCCTAGTTTTCTTCAAATTTGAGGACTGCTCTACACTTTCTGATACTGTAGGGAACACTGGAGTTACAGTAGCATTTCCCACAATATACATGGAAGGGTCCTTACACTACATGTCTTCAAACAGCCATGCATACATGTCTGTGAGTTCTAGCCCCAATGGAGATTATGTCCTCAACAGAGCACATATGTTGCAAGATGGCAGTTCCAGTATCATTTTGATTTTAAACATTTTAAATGGACCAAAGCAGAAGTGGTCAGTGTGGTGGGGCATTAGCTTTCCAATGACAGTGACACTGCCACTTTCTGGGACAGCGCAGAGCCAGAACAAGGTGGTGAGCACAGGGCTGTGCCAATCCGGAGCTCTAGCAGGTGTCCACACAGTCCCAACATCACCACCATCCTTCCACACCCCTGCACTGTACTGGTAAGCAGCAGTGATGTTGCTATCAAAAGGAGCGTGGATCCACATCTGGATCTAAGGTCCCTCCCTGTGGAATGCCCTCCCACCAGATGTCAATGAGATGAATATCTATACAACTTTTAGAAGAAATCTGAAGGCAGCCCTGTATTGGGAAGTTTTTAATGTTTGATGTTTTATTATGTTTTATATGTGTTTGAAGCCACCCAGAGTGTTTAGGGCAATTAGTAGTAGTAGTAGCAGTAGTAGCAGTAGCAGTAGTAGTAGATCTGGGATATACCTGTGACCTTGAAGAGCTGCTGCCCATTGGAGTTCAATGCATTAGGCTAAATTACGGCTAACCTAATTTGAGGTTGTTAAACTCCAGTTCTCATCAGCCCCAGCCAGCATAGCAAATAAAGAGGAAGGGAGTTGTAATCCAAACATCTAGGATAGCCACACCTGGGCTAGATGAAGTCGTGATCTGATCCAGTATAAGATTGCTTCATGTGCTTTGTCAAGGTCGCCAGAATCATGTATACAAGTGTAAAAAGATCTTTGGACCATGTTATACTTCGCATTTTTGTGTGAATCTGTCTTCAGACTCTCTACTCTTGGTCCCCAGATTCTCTACTCCTAGGTCACTTCCTTCTGAAGTGATCTTTTTATAAAGCGGGTTCTCCTTCATGGAGAGCACGTGTTGCGGTGGGGGCCAGCAAGTCACTCCTCTGTTGCTGGGCGGGATCGTATAGATGGCCACTGCTGTGATTGGGCTCTGGGTGTCGTTGGGGAGATTTCTATGTTGCAATTGTTGATGGACAGCTCAGAGATTATATATTTCTTTGCATGCAGCGTTGGATTCCTCTTTGCTGCGTGCATCGGATCACCCTCCCTATTTTTAGGCTTCTGCGTATGACCTTGCTATGCCTGTCATGGGGTCGTCTGCTTTTGGGGCAGGGGCCTGGTAGGAATTTTTCCATTTGGCTGATTGGCTGGTGCCATCTGGTTTTCGCCTACTGAGTAGCAATTAGTCACAACTTGTAAGGTTGGCGGTTAGGCATTGGTTATTAATTGGTTGGTGGAGGGGTCAGGGTTGGCTGTGGCTGCCCCTCCAATGCTGCTGCTGTGCAGGGAATTCCGTTAAAGGAATCCAGAGGTTCGCCATGCTTGTCCGTATCCCCCGGTCGGGGGCCAGGGCCCACGCAAGAGCCCCTGGGAGCATTAGGGGAGAGGCGAGGGTCAGATCCCTGGCTCCCATTCTCTCCCCAAAGTGTTTTCCCTTTACAGACTTCACAGGCGGGTGGATGTCAGTTTTGTCCCCAGCGGGACAGGTAGTCTGAACCAATGCCTAAGCAACCACTCACATATTTTGTATTTTAATAAAGTTGTGGCCAAAATTATGCCAAAAACCTTAAACTTAAATTTCTGTGTGAAGTGTGTTTCATGTGAGGGGTGGTTTGGAGACCTCGATATGCAACGCCCCTGCTTTTTCTACCTGCCCTTAGAATCTTCTGCCTTTGTTACAAGGTCGTGGACCTTGCTGTTCCTGCTGCAATGTTAATGTTAGGATGCCACATATTCCTAGTGTCATGATGGATTCATTATATCCAGGCAGACCTTCCTCCAGCACACAATGGCATTTAACCATCAATGGGTTCACTCCATACTTAAGCAGTGCTGTAAATGCCCTGCATGCAGCTCAGCCCCCTCTGCCAGATGAAGGATTAGCGATTCATTTTTCACTGGCTGAGAAAGTTAAAGTCATTCAGTTCCAATACTTTGAGAGATGACATTCAATCTTGAAGCAGAAACCATAGCCTATAACATAGGATGTGAACCAGCATGAATAATAAAGCAGGGAATAATGAGAGCAAACAGTTCACAAACAACCTATAGGCAGAAAAAGAGAATTTCTCCCAAGCAAGTGCTGGATTCTTATGAATAACAAATGCATGCAAAGAAAAATTCTTTTAGGAAAAGATTTGCTGGATGAAAGGAGACCAAATTCCTTATAAATATTTTTTCATGCTGAAGAGCTTTAGCCCGAGGGAATGTTCAAAGTACAGCACGTGCTTCAGTTTACAAGAAAACATTTTTTAAAAAGAGAGAGAGAGAGGTGCTTAAGAGTGCTGTCATGCTCTGTATGTTAATACCATTATCATAACTATGACCCAGGGGCAAATGGAAGATTTTTTACATTGATTACAATAGATCAGCCTCAAGATCACAGAAGGCGGGTTTTATTTTGTGTAGCAGAAATCTACCCCCCCCTCATTTTTTTTCTGCTCATAGAGGAGAAATTCAGATTTCACAAAAGAGTACACCCAAGCTCAAAGCAGTCGCAAATATACCTAATACACCAGCAGCAATATGGCAAGCCAGTCAGCTGAGAGGAAAGGAAGCAGGCAGGCAGGCAGGGAAGCAAGCGAGGGAGTTGCCTGTTGGTTTGCTCTTTATTGAAAGTACAAGTTACTTAGACTAAGAAGCCAGGCTACTATACTATACAACTCCATTGGCTTCTCATATCACATAACTACCGGTAGCTGCAGAGCTAGCAGCTGTAGTGCCATCTTTCTGAAGTGATGATGCCAAAGTGCCATACAGATCAGCTTAGGGCAGTGATGGCAAACCTTTTAAAAATCGAGTGCCCAAACTGCAACCCAAAGCCCACTTATTTATCGCAAAGTGCCAACATGGCAATTTAACCTATATATATCTTTTTTCCCCCTGTGTGTTTCTTCTTTATGACTGCTGTTGTAATAAATAATCCTTCATAAAAGTTATTGCATTACATTCTTCATTAAATTATCTTTCCATTGATATATAATTTTATGGTATAACTCAGTGCTTTTTTACTTTAAAAAAATGTTTAGGGGTACTCTCATTTTGACTCAAGAAAATCACCACCGGGGAAAAATAAAAACAGTTCAAATCAGAATAAATAAATAAATAAATTTCTTCTCCCGTTAAATTCACAAAATTTTTAGGGGTATGTGTCCCCCTACATAGAAAAGAAGCACTGGTATTACTCCAAAACAAAGTGGTGTTATAAGCCATCAAACCTCAGTAATACATTTTTTCCCAGAAGGTTCCACAATTTGGGGCACTAGTGTACACTGGAGGACTGTACTAAAAGCCACCCTCTCCCAAATTTTAATATGAGATAATAATGATTGTCTGCATGCACACATATAAATAAATATAAATAAATAAATAAACCCAGCCAGATGGGCGGGGTATTATTACTACTATTATTACTATTATTACTATTATTACTATTACTATTACTATTACTATTATTATTACTATGATTATTGCCGTTTCTTCAGCTGCCGTTTGATTGCAGCCTCCACAGAATGAATTTCTCTGTTGGCTTCCGTGGGAAAGCCCAGCGAACATGTAAACACAGGAGCCCCTTCTTAGGTTGCCATCTTTATATGCTTACTGACCTGTGAGTTAAGCCCTGCTGAACTCAAGAAGGGTTACTCCTGAGTAGGAAAAACAGACTAGTGGGGAGGCCTTGGTGCATCAAACGTCAATGCCTGCTCAGCCCCTCGATGCTCGCCAGGCCCTGGTGCCACAGGCTTTGGACGGTGCACGAGAGTCCACTTCTCCTCCCCTGCCCCCGGCATGGAAGTTACGGCCCTGCTGAGGTGACGGCGCACATGCCCACAGAGAGGGCTCTGAGTGCCCTTTCTGGCACGCATGCCATAGGTTCACCACCACGGCCTTAGGGCCTTCCCTGAGGATGTAAACTCTGGGGTTGCGGTGCTCATCTCGCGTTACTGGCTGAGGGAGCCGGCGTACAGCTTCCAGGTCATGTGGCCAGCATGACAAAGCCGCTTCTGGTGAACCAGAGCAGCGCACGGAAACACCATTTACCTTCCCACCAGAGCGGTTCCTATTTATCTACTTGCACTTTGATGTGCTTTTGAACTGCTAGGTGGGCAGAAGCTGGGACCGAGCAACGGGAGCTCACCCCATCGCAGGGATTCGAACCGCCGACCTTCTGATCAGCAAGCCCTAGGCTCTGTGGTTTAACCCACAGCGCCACCTGGGTCCCTGAACCCTACATAGATACGTTAAAAACATCTTGAGCATCACAGCTCTCTTTCTGGTATGGTGGTTCAATGGCTACAAGATTCTGCAATCTGAATCTCTTCACAGGAGGAACTCTTTTAAAGTTGAGAAATGCATTCAAACAGATGCAACATTTTGTGTCCCAATATGTTCTCTCAGCAGGAAATGGTTGCTACTCTATTCAAATTGTTATTGGTAGGTGCAGTTTTAATAACTGTAATTGCCTCAAAGCTTCTTTCTCCCCAGAAACATTTCGTTCCATCAGCATGGTTTGCGTGGCATGTTAGCAGACTGGAAAAGCTGGCAGATATAACTAACATTTTCCCAGTAAATGGCACATGTGTCCATAACTGACCACAATAAACTAATCAATCAGATAAAACTATACACTGCTAAAAGTTCTGGCATGTGAGAGGGCAGTCTGCACCTATCAGCATGCCTTTTCCAGCCATTTTAGTTTTTCTAACTGAGTTAGCATAGCTATATTTTGCAAATTTGCCCCCTTCCCAGCTCAAAATGTGTTAACAGTGAGATAACCTTGCTGCTTATTGTGATGCTGGGATGGAGCAAGAGAGATTATTTGGGTCTGCTTGGTGTGAAGCAGACAGTGTGTGTCCGTTTAAAAACGAAATTTCTTTTGTAGGACGCTTTCCTCCGGCTTTATGTCACCATAAATCCTGTCTGTGTTTTAGGTGACATTTATGGCTCCGCAGAGGTCTGCCAATATGGAGTAGTTCTTTTGTTTCTCGAGCATCAGCAGCACATGCTGTACGTCACTCTCCATATATCCTAAATAGATGCCTTGAGAACCATTAGGTTTCTGCCAAGGGATCATGACAAAGTGTGAAAAGGGGAAGAGTTCAGATGGCTTTCCATCAAAAGGCTATTCAGGTGGGTTTTTTGTTTTGTTTTTTAACGAAGTAGTCAAAACTAATTAATTTAAAGCTGTGGGAGGCTCTTTAGCATCTGCAGTTTTCAGTAAGAATTGAGCTAGTAATTCTGCTAAAGATGGGGGGGCAGGAATATTAGTGAGATGCATAACCAAATTTCTACATTATGGGTGGCAGCCAACTAACTCGATCCATCCGCCCTAGGATTTCTACCTGTGCAACAAAACTTCCTCTCCTCTCTCTGCACCATGCCCTGCACCCTTCCCACATCTGGAGGTTGGGGAAAACCCTGTAACAGATTTATAAGGGTGTATGGGGAAAGATCCATTACTCAAGCTGATGGAATGAGTTAGTTGGATACTGTCCGGAGAATGGATTTTTCATTGTCATTAAAAGCTTAGACCAGGGGTCAGCAAACTTTTTCAGCAGGGGGCTGGGTCCACTGTCCCTCAGACCTGGGGGGGGCAGACTATATTGGGGGGGATGAACGAATTCCTATGCCCCACAAATAACCCAGAGATGCATTTTAAATAAAAGCACACATTCTACTCATGTAAAAACACGCTGATTCCCGGAGCGTCCGTGGGCCGGATTTAGAAGGCAATTGGGCTGGATCTGGCCCCTGGGCCTTAGTTTGCCTACCCATGGGTTAGACTCTGGTGCTGATCAGTGGCGTCGCAACAGGGGGTGGGGGTGGGGTGGTTCACCCCAGGTGCCATGTCTGGGGGTGACAAGAAGGCACTCCGCAGGGGCTCGCGGCGGCACAAGCAGCCATCACGCCCCCGCAGACACATGTGGAGGAGCCGGCGGCAGACTGCTATGTACAGTGTTACATTTATAATTTCTTTCTTTCTTTCAAGCTTTCATACCATGGTGGTAATCTTAGCCTACCTTGTCAACATGGAAGATGGAGCAAGCTTGTTTTCTCCTGCTCCACAGGTTTCAAACCAATGGATTCTAATTTCACAAAGGAGATTCTGACGAAAAAATTGGGAAAACTTTCTGGTAGTAAGAGCTGTTCAAAAGTGGAACAGACTACCTCAGAAGGTGGTGGTCTCTCCTTCGTTTTTAAGCAAAGATTAGAGGTTGGATGACTATCCGTCAGGGATTATTTAGCTGTGATTCCTGCATTGTAGGGGGTGGACTAGATGACCCTAGGGATCCCTTCCAGCTATACAATTCTGTCGTTCTATATGCAAAGCATGTCAGAAAAGTGCTCACACCTTCTCAATGTGTGTGTGTGTGTGTGCAAGAGACACTGGGAAACAATCTAAAGAGGTTTACAATAAATGACCACATTCTCCTGTTCATTCCCTGACTTCCCAATGCTTTTAAAATGACAGTCTGCAGAACTGAACAGAAGTGGAAGTGATAGGCTTTCGACATTGGTGTGAACATTGATATGCCACAACAGTTTGGGACAAAAATCAGAAATGCACACACACACACACACACACACACACACACACACACTGGATGGCAACTAATGTTAGAAGATACTGCATTCTAAATGCATTTTTTTAAAAATACCAGCAGCAATAAGACAGGATACTACCACTTGATTCAAGGCAACTCAAAACCTCCTACTGACAGACAGGCTGGATGCAGGAGTAACTTCAATCCTGGGAAATCAAAGGAGCAGCGTGAGCAAGTATGCAAGGGTTTAAGTTATCACTTGGGATGTGTTTGCCTTTGAGCTTTGTGAAGCACTCAGAAGAACAACACTTCCCAGGCAGGCAGGTAGCTGTGTGATGCTTCTCACCTTGGGCCAGTCTTTAATAGCACAGTCTTTCCCCTAGTGAGAAACATATTGTCAGCCTGTTCTGGAATCCCATGCCGTGACTGAACAACTACCAAAGCACACCTTAATAATTCAACTCGATTCATAAATAAATACCACGAAACTAATTCTCCGAGGGTTTCCGTGTGAATCAAAGCTAACCTGAGCTTTTTCGGTTTTAAGCAATCCATTAAGAATAAGGGCAGAGAGAAGGAACTGGGAATAATTTAAGGCATCACTTCACTTAGCCAGTAGCATTTCAAAATGTCTCAATACACAACTTTTATATTAAAGGACAATCAGAAGCTGTGCCCCTCTTGGAATTTGGGTCATCCTTGTGATTCTCCATTATGTTGACTGACTGTAACCCTGACCAGGAGCCCTGCTGGTAGAGCTTGTAGATTCATTGCAGCATATAGTTGTAGATCCCACATGTATATGCGTAACAGAGGTGGAGTAAAAAGTTCCCCAAAATCTTCTCTTGCCACAATAGATAATATTCCTCTTCAAAGAGTGTGTTCTTCTTAAACCCACAGGGCTGAGATGCTCAGGATGGGGGAGCAAGGGAAGCACTTTCAGAGGCAGATTGGCAGGTAAGAAGGAGGAATGTTTTCTTCTCTGGCATCCAGATTCTTCCCGGACACCAGATTGTCCGCCACACTACCTTTCTATCAGCCGGGAGACTCAGCTACATTAGTAAAAATAAAATCTTACAAGGGTGTTATAACACTGTGACAGCAGATGGCGCTGTAGAGCTGAAATTAAAACTTTGAATTTTTTCCATTGTGAGCTTTAAAATGTTTCCCCCCCCCCAGAGCATTTTTTTTATAGCTGTGTAGATGCAGTCAGGATTATTTTCTTTTTCCATTCCCAGTAGAGTACAAATAAATTAAAATCAGCTGGGAAGGAGGGTTTGCTGGGAGGATTAGATGGCGGTTGGAAGGTTTAAACCCCATCTCCCACCCATTGATCCTCCCCTGCAAGGAAGCTGTTTCCCTATATTGGCATTATTAGAGAACCTGGTGTCATCCTGCTTGTGCAATGTAACTCCCTCCTCCTCTTCCCTCCCTTGCAGCCCCATCCCTTCAAAATCTTTTCCAGAAGGTTGGGGTAGAATTTGTGGGAGAGCAGAGAAGGAGAAACCTTGCAATGTCAGCAGAACTGTGTTTGTTCAGCATGGGATATAATCCCTGTGTTTTCCTCATCTAATTCTGCTTAAAATTTAGTTAGAATGTTATTTTAGGTCTCTGGCAATTTAATTATAGCGTAAATATTATGCTATCATGACCACTGCTGCTATAGCTTGCTTTGAAGCTGCCATCATTATAGTGAGAAAATTGTGGTTATTTTATATTTGCTAAGCACAAAGTTCAGGAAAAAAGGGATATGAAATAGTTTGGTATAAATCCATGTAATGAAAATTGTTCTGTGTTCATGAGAGCCAAACACACACACACACACACACACACACACACACACACAATGAGATTTCCGAGTTAAATTCTGGAATCTATTTACATGTGTCGCTTGGAAATAGCTGTCACAGTGGTACATGAACTTGGTTGCACATTGCAATATGACTTTTCAGGTCAAAGTGATATCAAAATAGTTTCAGAGGGAAAACCACTGCTGTGTAGTTGGCTTTTGAAATAACACATCATTGAACACCTCATTGCATTTGTTAAAGAAGAACACATTGGATTTAAAGTTAAACAACTGACGCAAATTACTATAGACACACAATGGTCATTAGGAATTACTCCAAGACAATAAAATTGGATTACGGTATCTCTAAACAGCAGCATATATTAAGCAAGGCTAGCACTACAACTGGCATTTTTTTTGAAAAACCTTTTTTGGGGGGAATGGGAGAGACAGACAAACTAATTTCCTCTACACAAATGGCATGATATCCTGCATGGGAAAGGCTGAATAGTAAGAGTAATAATAATAATAATAATAATAATAATAATAATAATAATAAAAATTTTATTTATAGGTCCTACCCTGCCCTTCCCAGCCGAAACCGGACTCAGGGCGGCTAACATCAATAAAATTACAATAAAGTATAAAAGAAAGAAAAAACGTTGATTAAAATACAGATTAAAGTACGTTGATTAAAATACAGATTAAAGTACAGTTTACAGCCCATAATCAAAACCATAAGGGGAGGAAACATCAGACTGAGTCCAACCCGAAGGCCAGGCGGAACAGCTCTGTCTTGCAGGCCCTGCGGAAAGATGTCAAATCCCGCAGGGCCCTGGTCTCTTGTGACAGAGTGTTCCACCAAGTTGGGGCCAGTACTGAAAAGGCCCTGGCCCTGGTTGAAACCAGTCTAACAACTTTGTGGCTTGGGACCTCCAAAATGTTGTTATTTGTGGACCTTAAGGTCCTCTGCGGGGCATACCAGGAGAGGCGGTCCCGTAGGTACGAGGGTCCTAGGCCGCATAGGGCTTTAAAGGTCAAAACCAGCACCTTAAACCTGATCCTGTACTCCACCGGGAGCCAGTGCAGCTGGTACAGCACTGGATGAATGTGGTCCCACGGCAAGGACCCCATAAGGAGCCTCGCCGCGGCATTCTGCACCCGCTGGAGTTTCTGGGTCAGCTTCAAGGGCAGCCCCGCGTAGAGCGAGTTACAATAATCAAGCCTGGAGGTGACCGTCGCATGGATCACTGTGGCCAGATCAGGGCGAGAAAGTATGAGAAGAGAATAATGAAATCATTCCAAAAAACTTATAAAGAGAGATTCATTCAGAGGTAAATAGTTTTCAGTATAAAATGAAGAGTTATGCCCTTTCCGTTTTATAACACACACCCATTACGACACCTGGTCAGCTGTATGTAACATGTTTACTCCATATACCCCAGAATTGTCATGGCTTGTGGAATGCAGCAATATCAGTGCCAACTTAAATACAACAAAATATAAATAAAATAAGATTGAATGTAACGCAGCATTGCCAGCTTCTAAAGCGTTTGGGGTTGAGACGCAGGGTACATTTTTGTCATTCCAGGGATGAAAGCTACAAATTTCCATGGCAACATGAGTGCCTTTCAAAGCCCTGGCCTTTCTGAGAATGTCGCAGGCTTTTAGAGGTAAGTGTTATGGAATTGTTTGCAGTGTGTCATTAAGTGTGGCCAGGCAGTGGCAAGTAGAGATAAACTCGATGGTGTCTCAGCAAGACATAGTTAAGTGTGGAGCACTATATTTTTGAGGGAAATGCGCCTGCGGTGTGGAACTCTGATAAATGCCTGCTGTTAAAAAATGCCTAACTTCCATTTTCTGAGGGGCTAAAATGCACAAATCGTGGGAGGACTATATTCTGAATGGCTGGGAATTAAGGTGTGTTGTCACAGGACTCTAAAAGGAGAAATGAACCCAACTGTCTTTTAAATGCTGGCATCTGCCATGTTGACTCTCCCCCCTTCTTTTCATGCAAAAGTAAATATTTTTTTATCAGACCAGCATGCAATAAACTACAACATTGAAAGAGATTAAGGATGCTGGAGAAAATAATGGAGGGTTATCATCACATTTATCATCCTAACAAAGCGCAATCAGGGTCTAGCTCCCAATAAACATAAATGAGCATTGCCAACAAAGTCATTACTTGCTTATTTGCTTATTTACTTGTATTTTGCACCTTCGTCTAGGGAACTTAGGGTTGTCAAAACCCTTCTCCTCACTGCAGCCCTAGTGAATGGCCTCTTTGTGTCTAGAGATTTGAATGCCTCACAGTCAAAGTCTAACAGCCTAGCCCAAAGTTGGAGAAACTTTTTCAGCCAAAGGGAAATAGTCCCTTATAGTCAGCCTCCCAATGGGACTCATGAAAAGGATAGGCAAAGCCAGAGGCAAAAGCAGGTAGATGAATAGAGGTTTCCACACTCCCAACATCTCTTTATTCTCCATCCAGATGATTGTTCTGAACCACAGGCCCAAGGGAGGGCTCTCGGGAGTGGTTAGGTACAGCGATACCAAAGAAGGATGTAAAAAAAAAAAATGATCAGTTCTACTGTTTTATTAAAGAAAGGTGTGGACTTACAGCAAAGTAGCCTGCTTGGTCTCCCAGCCTTTATAACTGTGAGACAGACACTGTTGCAAAGAGATGGCTTGTTCGCACCCAAGCAAATGTTCAAATGTTATACACAAGACCCTTTGGCCAGGACTTCCCATTGCTTCACTTGACCAGTTGAGGTCATAGATGGCAAATACCCAAATCTGACAGATAGCTCCCCTTTCTGGGCCCATAGCTCAGCACCCCAGGCCCACAGACAAGAATAGCATCAAAGCAATTAGCCTATATCAAAACGAGTGAATATAAACATATAGGAGCTCATTATTACAACAACTACCAAGTAATTGTGGGATTATCTTGACTACCAAGATGGTGTTTACAGAGCTTCCAGTACAGTTCACCTTTGGTTCAACACCATTGTTGTTGTTGTTGTTCAGTCGTTCAGTCGTGTCCGACTCTTCGTGACCCCATGGACCAGAGCACGCCAGGCACGCCTATCCTTCACTGCCTCTCGCAGTTTGGCCAAACTCATGTTAGTAGCTTCGAGAACACTGTCCAACCATCTCATCTTCTGTCGTCCCCTTCTCCTTGTGCCCTCAATCTTTCCCAACATCAGGGTCTTTTCTAGGGAGTCTTCTCTTCTCATGAGGTGGCCAAAGTACTGGAGCCTCAACTTCAGGATCTGTCCTTCTAGTGAGCACTCAGGGCTGATTTCTTTAAGAATGGATAGGTTTGATCTTCTTGCAGTCCATGGGACTCTCAAGAGTCTCCTCCAGCACCATAATTCAAAAGCATCAATTCTTTGGCGATCAGCCTTCTTTATGGTCCAGCTCTCACTTCCGTACATTACTACTGGGAAAACCATAGCTTTAACTATACGGACCTTTGTTGGCAAGGTGATGTCTTTGCTTTTTAAGATGCTGTCTAGGTTTGTCATTGCTTTTCTCCCAAGAAGCAGGCGTCTTCTAATTTCGTGACTGCTGTCACCATCTGCAGTGATCATGGAACCCAAGAAAGTGAAATCTCTCACTGCCTCCATTTCTTCCCCTTCTATTTGCCAGGAGGTGATGGGACCAGTGGCCATGATCTTAGTTTTTTTGATGGTGAGCTTCAGACCATATTTTGCGCTCTCCTCTTTCACCCTCATTAAAAGGTTCTTTAATTCCTCCTCACTTTCTGCCATCAAGGTTGTATCATCAGCATATCTGAGGTTGTTGATATTTCTTCCGGCAATCTTAATTCCGGTTTGGGCTTCATCCAGTCAACACCATTATCACAGTTGAAAGACACATCACCTTTCAGGTGTTGCCTGGGGGAAGTCCTGAGAGCCAGAGGCCTAGAAGAGCACATGCAGCTCCAGGGCCTGAGGTAACTTTAATATTTGCTTATTGAACCATGGATTGGGACCATCCGAGAGTTTGCAAGATTTTGGACAGCCTCTTGAGTTCTCACTGGAGTCTCCCAGAGTCCTGTAAGCAAGGCAGAGTGCTTAAAAGCGGTTTCTACGGTGAGAGAGCCCTTCATGGAAAACCCTTCATGGAAAGAGCCTTCAGAGTCTGGTGAGGAAGGGTCTCCTGCCTCCTTTTTATTTATTTATTGGCGATCTGTGTAAAGCTGCAATCACATAAATAAAGTCTGCATAAGTTGTGGGTCTACTGTATTTGAATATTACTCAATACAATGTGCATGGAGAACCAATATGGACAGAACCACAGACAAGGTCAGTACTGTGGCTAATGTATTGAAGGTTCTCAATACTCTTTGCATAGATCTCACTTTCTGCTTATTAGTGTGGTAAAAGAAAAAAGAAAAACTCTGATGGGCAAGGGAACAGCCCCCCGGTCCATATCCTTGTGCACAAAAGTAAGATTCCCCCCACAATCCTTTGATTTTTGACTGAATTCCTGAATTGACTTGAATGGGAATTCTTGGCACAACTTGTGGGCAGAAATGCAGGTACAGCTATCTTCTATTGTCTTCTAGTCTTGTGGCAAAGGCATTATGTTTCTTTTATACAGGCATCCAGAACACATTAGCTTTAATAAGACCTGCATTTAAACAACAACAACAGCAACAAAAACCCTGCTCACTTAAATGACAGGGGAAATAATATCCAGATGAAATGGCATATTGATGGCTTGCCATATTATAATGAAGTTGTTACCATCGTAAATTGCTCATGAAGAATTTTAATGGGCACAACATGCTACACACAATGTTGCTAGGTAATTAGAGCAAAGACTTTGCTAATGGAATGCTTTTTGGGCAATGATACAGTTTGGGTAAGCCGATTGGACTGAATAATCACAAAAGCTGTGCTTTGCGGTTTCCATTGATCAGGACTCCTGCTGAGAGATCACACCACACAGTGTAACATCATAGTGATTTTTCTGTATGCACAGGCTATAATTGTGAATCATTGATAGCAAGCAAACTGTTTTTATGCTCTAGAAAGTAACTTTCCATACCTTGCATTAATTTTTTTTTAAAGTATCATTACTACACACAAACTTTTTTTTTTAATTGAATAAGCAGCAGGGGGAGAATTGCCTTTCAAAATCAAGCTATTGTACCACGTTGTTCATACAAGTGGCACTAAATCATACAAATATTCAGCCTCGTTGTCAGATATGGATATTAGAAAATTTCTCCAGTATATATTCTGTAAGGGAATAGTGTGTAGGTTTTTTCTTTTTCTTTGCAAAGTTGCCGGTTGAATGAACGGAGTGGGGACAAGAGTCCAACAGTTTTAAATCTGATCAAGGAATAACCTTTTCTTCTAAAACTACTTCTGGCAGCATCAAGGATGGCAAGATTTTGGAAGAGGAAAAGGAATAGCCACTTACTGACACTAGTATGAAGATTTTAGTAAAGAAGGAACAATTCTGTCCATACTAGAGTCAGTCATTAGGTATCAAGTGCAAGGGCTTTTGTTCTGTTTTGTTTTTCCTTTTAACAAGTTTAGTTATTTTCAAGAATGCAAAATGAGAAACAAAGGCAGAAAAAAGAGAAACATAAACCTGAAGAGAGAAACAAGAAGTCACTGGATAAGCATTTTCTCTTATAAGGTTTTTGAAAGTTAGCTCTTCTGAATGAAACCAATTTAACCTAAAGCATGTTTCCATAATAAACCAGATGTGTTTGCTCCAGATCTTCGGGGTGCGGGATTGCAATTTGCAATAAATTCTGAGAGAGAGATAGATAAATGGATTAAGGTAGTGATTTCTGAGGAATGATTATAGTATCACTATTTACCTCTAAACAGCAGATGGACTAATGGAAATTCATTTAATTGAAATTTTCCTATGTAGCTGATTTACAACCAATTTACATTTCCAGTGTATGATGCATTCAAGACATCATCTCCATAAGGTTCTTCCAGTGATCAGATAAACTATTTAGAGCAACACATTATTTTTATTTAAGTGTTCTGTTTGTTTTGTTTGCTGGGAATCAGAAGTGAGGAGAGACCTGCTAAATTCTGGTATATATATGCCCAAATCATACATGCTGTGAACTCTTCTCCCAAACTGCAGGCACCAATTCCTACATTTGATAATTGTAGGAATTGACGTAGGCAGGCAAGTTATGAGAGAAAACCTTTCTGTTGTGGAAGAAAATGATAGGAGTTTTTCTCTCTCTCTCTCTCTCTTTTTTTTACATAACATACATATGTGGCCACTGCATATTTTCAACACAGCAAATGCTAACCGACACCAGGAAAAAAGTTATGGTTCCTCTTCCTAAACGTTTATCAGACCAATTCACTACACAAACACACACATGTAGCCAAAGAAAGATGGAGGCTAAAAGTTAATCACAGCAATGGTTCAAACCCTTCCCAGACTGGATCCAAGCACACATGTCGTCACCATGCTGCTGAGACATTGCCACACAGGCATGTGATGTGAAGGGAGATTTGAGCAGCAATGAGTGGTGGGAGGAAGAGGAATCCAGTTGGTACTCTGGTTCTCACAGAAGGACTTTTGATCCAGCAAATGTCTCTGCTAATTTCCCTCTCCCCTCTGCTGTCCCCAGCACCTTTCCAAACTTCACTACAGAGAATTGTGGGGACACTCTAGAACACTGTGCAAAGTGCAAAACTAACACACTTCCCTGAAATATCAGGTGCTTTGTGAAAAGGAAGGTAACAGGAAAGTACACTTACCTGATGTCATTTATTCTTCCCACAATCAGGATGAATGATCATTAAATAGCCAATGTTGTCTAATCTCCTCACAAACAAACTAGGATGAAAGCCCAATAAACAGGTCACCTGGAAGCAGCTACTTAAAAAACAACAACACACAGGCCAAACTCTTATTAAAGTTCTAAATTGTTGTCGACAAATACCTAAGGAATAAGAGCAATCAGTAAATCTGGCTTTTCTTCTTGTGTCACAGAAGCTTTTTACTGTTCTAAGGTTGAATTCCCTGTCAGTGTGTAAATTTCTTAAGAATCTCAATGTCTCAGTATCAGAAAGACAGTTAATTTAAATTAATCTCCTCATAAGTCAATGTAAGGCTATTATTTTTCATAGGAAATGGACTAAAGCCTTTCCCTTAATATGTATTTAACCCAGTCTCTGGCATGTTTGTGCCAGCTCTGGACGCATAGAAGATCCTGATGCGGATTTAGGCTTAAAGATTATGCATGCCCGACAATATATTATTTTCCGGAATTGGTAAGTTTTCACTTCACAGTTTTTCTCTCTGTCTCCCTGTCTGAGTGCGAGTTTTTTCCATAACTCAATAGTTCATTCCCACAAACGCACTTCTTCAAGTTCAAAGCATAATAGTTTCATGCACTCCTGAAGTAACCTATTCTCAGACACAGACACAAAGACTTAACTTCACCATCCATTGACACACACACACATTATGTCTGCCAAAAGGCCAGAAAATAATCTGAGAAGTAAGGAAAATAAAGTTTATATAGCCAAAACATTAGTTCACACAGTTTCAGAACTAATTTCAAACTGAGAAGGGTGGGGTTGTTGTTTGTTTGAGCTATTCTGTGTCTTAGAATATACTTAGGATTTTCTTTCATTTAGGAGAGATTCTTATTCCAGTCTCTAAGTATTCATTTTACTGTGGTCCATTGATCTGGAAATTCCTGAGAGAATGGTGGGGCTTGCTTGCAGCCAGCGTGGCCCCATTTAGGGAGTGGGTGCATTATAAAGCTGTGGGGGAACAAGGGGACAGCATTTGCTTCTACCTCCCTTGTTACCTACTCAATGCCAGCCAGATTTTTATAAGTAAAGGATGGATCATCATGTTAAATATATATTGGCATCAGTATTATTATAGCTTGTTGTTGTTTACTGTTTATATTCCTAACTCACTGTTGACGCTTCTCCATCTTAGAAGCTGGAGAGATGGCTTGATGTGCTGGCCATGTGTGAATGATATTTTTTCACACTCAATCATTCTTCCACTCCTTTGACGAGCCTACTTTTAGGTCGCACTTTATCAGGTCACACAGTATTGGATTTCTTTGTTTTCTTTCCATTTAAGGCAATTTAGTACTTCCAAAGAGTGCTAGGGTGACAGCCCTGGAGACTGGTCATCTCTTTATCCTGAAAACCATTTATTTCAGGTGGATGTGCAATGAGTATGAACAAAAGTCCACTGTTCTGCCTTTTACCCATTTGGTCTCTTTGCTTTATTCTAAAATCACCAGTTTTACTGCGGTTTGTTTTTTTCCTGATATGATCATTTTCCCTCTAGGATCTGTCTGGCATGAAATCTGTAGCTAATTTTAAATGTGTTGGTGGACACCTGCCAAATAATGGTGGGAACGATATGAGATCATTTTCAGGGTATTGGATTACCATTACCTACCTGATTTTCAATGTAAATGATCAAAGATTCAGATACAGGAAAAGAAAATCCACGCGCATCCTTTATTGTGTATGTTTTCCACTCATATTTAGTTTAATGAGTAAAAGATAGGGATGGAAGGATCCATCAGTTTTTTTGTCAGTTCCTCATTTTTTTATAATCTGAAGTTAGCTTATCTTCATTTCCATATCAAAGATGCAGCCCAGCATAACAAATGCATGGTGGAGGATCTGAAACTCTGTCTTCTCCCTGTTCACCCACCATTGACTTCATCTCACCTGTATCCCAGATATGCATCCCCAAAATTTCATCCCCTACAGCCCAATGGAAGCCAATGAAATAAAGATCTGCATTCACCCAACCTTCATTGCCATTTGTCCTGTTCTAGCTGGGTCCTGGGCTTCAAAGAAACTTCAAGCTAACATGTCCATCATGAGCATAGACACAGCAGTTGCATCCAAGGCCAGTCTGAGTTCTGATCCAAGGACAGCTGTGATTCAAGCAAGGACTCAGGCAAGAGGCAAGGTCTAATTCCAAGCAAGCTAGGGAACAGGTACAAGGTGCACTGCTGGTAGAAAGGCATTAACCCTGATTTACTTTATCCCCAGTGCCCTCCACCTCATGTTGAAATGACTCTGTTTTAATAATGCCTGCCATAGAATGATTAAAGAACATTGTAAACTGGTTATACAGTGGTACCTCTAGTTACGGACTCGATCCATTCCGGGGTGCCATTCTGTAACTAGAGCAGTGCTTCTGCGCAAGCGCGAAGTGTGAAAGAGCGCTTCTGCGCATGTGTGAAGGGTGCAGAACACTTCTGCGTGTGCGCATGCGGCGAAACCCGGAAGTATACACTTCCAGGTTTGCCACGTTTGCAACCCGAAAAGACACATGAACCTGTCGCAACACGAGGTATGACTGTAATATACATACAAACTGCACCACCATCCATAGCAGATAAGTTGCCAATTATCTGTTGACTTTCATTCTTGAAATGGGTGGAAAGCAGCCAGTTTCATCCTGATTTGTTGAGCCACTCAGAGACCAAAGATTAAGCAAAGATTAACTACCACTATTTAGTCAACTGACATCCTGCCAGCCGTGGTATTAGTCTTCAGGGTTTTATATCCAGAAAATGTGCTGGCATTAGAGAGGTGCTGAATCCTAACAACCATGTTTGCTTCACCGTAGATGCTGAGAATTTCTACGACTTTGGGTGTGTGAGTGTTTTGAGGGGGCATAAGTGGGTTCCCCCTCAACAATAAAAATTTTAAGGATTTTTAAAATGTAAAATAACATGGGTTGCGTTCACTTCAAATGGCAGCTGAACAGCCCACCAGTGTTCCTTCTTAGAGTTCAAGAAGAGGCCTCAATGCTGCACCATTATGTAATGTCATTCCCAAGGGCATTCTGGGAAATCTAGATGGTAATCTCTGGAGGCAACATTACTGTGTTTCATCTACAACAAAATTGGCACCTGTTCTTCTTTTTGAACAAAACACTTTAGAATCCTGCTATTCTGTCCACAATATTGCATTGTTTAGCTGAACATCACTAAGATAGCAAGTCCAATTCTTTGTTTTCAGGAAGAGTTATTCAGTTTATTTCATTTATTGAAGACATTTCTTCCAGGCTACTTCCCAGCAAGGCTTTCAGAATGGTTATAACATTTTTGTAACAGCTATCAGCTGAGAAGCCGGCCTTATGTGGATTGACACACTGTTTAACACCCTCCTGTTTTTGTTTTTGAATCTGTGGTTTCAGCTTCCAACTTTTCATTCGCTTTATTTTTTCTCCAGTAAGTCACACAGGAGAACAGTAACAGATTCATAAACTGCAGTTGACTCATGTGTATGCGGATCCCATGGGCAGGCAAAATAAATAGGCCTACCCAAACGCCACAGAAATAAAAGGTGCTGAACTGAAAGGTGCATCTGAATCCCCTTATTGATACTTATATCACTGGAATACTCTGAAAAAGAGGGAACATCAATGACTTTGATGAGGACCAGACCCTGTCAGCTATTAACTTTGAAGCCTAATATGTGTATTGTTAGTATTAGTATTAGTATTAGTTGAGTGATTGATTGGTTGTATTTCTATGCCATTTTCCATTCAAATGAATCCTATAGTGGCTTACAAACAATAAATAAGAACAACACAATAGAACATCACAAATATAGCATAAGGCATATTATATATTCTACAAATCATCAGTAGTAAAACAAATACAATCTATAAAACATTATTAACAAACCAGCAACTAAAAAACAAGCTAAGCACTATTAGGTTCGTGCACACACTCTTTCCCCACATGATTCATAACCTTTCACTGTATTCAGTTTATGAAAATACACATCCTTCATACAGGAGGACCTTGATCTAATAGAAATGCCTACAGCAGAGCTATACTTTAACTTATTAGTTATTAAGTTAAATCTGTGACCTGTCTTTCTGACAACTGATGTTCACAGTATTCACCACCAGCAGCACAAATATAGCAAAATATAACTATCTCCATGTCCTTATTCAGCTGCTGCCTCCGGTGCTGTAGCCAATGGTTACTCATGTGGGAGATTGGACCTGGTGTTCTGGGTCTGCACTGAGAAGAACAAGCAGTGGGTGCCACATCTCTGGGTCGACTGCATGTGTTGCCAAGGCATGTGCCAACGCACTGCCTCAGGCAGCTCTTCGCCCTATGTACCTGATGGAAAAGCAATTTTATCGAGCCTTCACTCTAGGGTTGCAGATTACACCATTAACAGAAACCCATTAAAAACTGTTTTAAAATTTAAAATTGCAACAAGTGCACTCACACAACAAAGGGTGGGTCCTTAAAATATACACTTGTGGCGTAAAAAAAAAAAAAAAACACCCAGGGTAACAAGCATTCATTTAAAATGTATAATGAAGTTGTTAGATGCACCTCTGTGGGGAGGGAGTTGCACAACTTAGGGCTGTCACAGAGAATGCCCTCTCCCAGGTCACCCCTGAGCTTCTGAGGGTGGTGTAGGGTTTATAATGAAAAGGAGAAGGAAGAGGTGTTGTGTGGGAGACCCTCTGTTTCCTCAGATAGAACTACTGATGTGTAATATCAATTGTCTTAGGGAGCAAGCCAACCTCATTCCCCTTAGAATTGATTTTAAATGGCTCCAGCCTTGAGCTCAGAGGAGGAGCTGGCTGAGGACTGTTCATCAGCCTCCTGACACTGGTAGTTGAAAACTCATTTATTCTAAAGCTCATAGTCAAGAGCCCCCCCCCCCAAAATGGATCCAGGCTCCTCACAAGGGTTTCCCCCAAAGTAGTGCTCATCATCCCACACAATTATGCCTTGCCAGGAATGCAGGGAACAGTCCAGATGAGAGGCCAGAAAAAGAGACAGTGGTAGTTCAAATTTACAGGTCTGGAGACTGGTCCTTTAAGGATATCTATGTAAGATGGAGCTTAGAAGGGGTGGATATGAGGCAGTGGCTCATATGACCTTTAGCTGATGTTGGGTAAAGTTGCTCACTAGGAGATGTGCTTAATCCTGCAGCCACTGCCCTACTCTGCTGGTTCTCCTTCTGTGACTGCCTTGCAAGACTTCCTGCTTTGCCTTTCGAGCCTGCATCATTGCTAAGAACGTAAGAGCCCTGCTGGATGAGACCAAAGGTGTATCTTGCCCAGTGTTCTGCCCTCACAGTGCCCAACCAGAAACCTATGCAAAGCTCACAAACAGGGGAGGAGTGGGACAGCACCCTCCCACTTCTACCTAGCAACTGGTTTTCAGAGGCATGCCATTTTTGATGTTAGATGCAGTAGTACCCAACTGTTATTACTAGTAAGACACGAGGGGCGCTGTGGTCTAAACCACTGAGCCTCTTCGGCTTGCCAATCAGAAGGTTGGTGGTTTGAATCCCCACGACAGAGTGAGCTCCCATTGCTCTGTCCCAGCTTCTGCCAACCTAGCAGTTCGAAAGGACACCAGGGCAAGTAGATAAATAGATACCACTGTGGCAGGAAGGTAAACAACGTTTCCGTCCACTCTGGCTTTGGTCACGGTGTTCCGTTGCACCAGAAGCGGTTTAGTCATGCTGGCCACATGACCCGGAAAGCTGTCTGTGGACAAACACTGGCTCCCTCGGCCTGAAGCGAGATGAGCACCGCAACCCCATAGTTGCCTTTGACTGGACTTAACCATCCAGGGGTCCTTTACCTTTACCTTTTACTTGTAGGAACTGATAGCTTTATCCTCCATGAATTTATCTAAACCTCTTTTAAAGCCATCCAGGTTTGTGACTATCAAACCAAAATTCTCATTAAACCAATGTATAAGAGAAAACTGCTTTAATGTCCATGTCAAGGAGGTACTTAACCTCTGTTGGCAATTAACACAATAAATAATATCTATTTAAAAATGTGCTGGAGATGTAGAAAATAATGATGATGTTATTTTCATATGTGGTGTTTATTTTCTTCAGCACAGAAATACTGAGAAAGGATTATGGAATTAATGTCCAAAATATTGTGTTATGAAATAACATTAGAATCCATACTACCATTGTTAAATTATACAACTCAATCAATAAACAGAGAACATAAAGAATTAGTTTCTTATGTGATAGTAGCTGCAAGATTTGTTTACTCAGAAATGGAAAGCTCGGCTATTACCTTGGAGTAGTAATTGGATAAATAAACTTTGGGAATTAGCTCTAATGTCAAAATTAACATATTATTTCAGGTCAAAAGAAACAGGGTATGGACAAAACACATTTTTATAAGTATGGTCTCTGTTTATTTAGCATTGCCAAGGAATCATTACCTCCCAAAAATTCAATATGGTTTTGAAATACTTTAACTTTATAACTTCATTTTCTTCCTTCTGCTACATTTTAATAGGAATATAACTGTTTTATTTTCTTTAAAAGTGATTCAAAGGATATGAATATTAATGTATGGAAAGCCTAACCAGGTTCTCACACCTAATAGCTTGATACTTTTTCTCTTTTCAATTTCTTTTTGACTTCCTCAAGACAAGGATGTAAAGCAGGCTTCCTCAACCTCGGGCCCTCCAGATGTTTTGAGACTACAATTCCCATCATCCCTGACCACTGGCCCTGCTAGCTAGGGATCATGGGAGTTGTAGGCCAAAAACATCTGGAGGGCCAAGGTTGAGGAAGCCTGATGTAAAGCACATTCTACTTGACTGTAACCAAAAGTATTGTGAAAAAGTATTTGGTAACAATTAATAAATTAATAAAGTTGGTGGTTATAGACAAATCAGAACACTGGAAGTCTGGGAGATGAATGTTGCTCAGTGATGGTGAGGGGCAGGGTTGTAGCTCAATTGCTTTACACAGAGAAGGCCCCAGGTTGAATCCCTGGCATCTTCTGGCAGGGCTGCGAAAAAAACTCTGTCTGAAACTCTGGAGAGTCACTCCCAGTGAGTGTAGACAATTCTGAGCTAAACAGACCAATGATCTGATTTTGAGGTGGCAGTAGGAGTTATGTGAAAGCCGCTTCTCTCATGTGACTGTAGTATGTGTGTGAATACTACTGTCATGTCAGTAGTACAAAAAAAAAAGTGTATTTCCCATCTAATCTTCACTCTCCCATCCGGATGCTGTTCCAGCAGGAAAGGTTAGTGTTAGTGCTATTTACAAGCATACCTCAATCAAGTTGGAGGTAGCATGGTGAAATGGCTCTCACATAGTTGAGTCAGTATGTGAAAAGGGTCTGGATGGGCAGAAAATAGACTGTGCTCAAACTAGATGCTTAGGAAGTTGAGGTCATTTTAACCTGTTTTAGTATTTTAAATTTTGTATGTTTTAAAGTAATGTATTTTTTTCTTGATTTTATTGTTGTATCTTTTTTGTAAAATACTTTGAGGATTTAAAACAAACAATCAAGCAGTGTATAATTTTTATGAAATAAACTAACTAAATAATACAACCTCACAGCTTAAATGGTCTTGCTATCCAAATACTCTGTGTCACTATATCCTGATCTTCTGAAACTTATTTATTTCAGATTTTTATATTGAATTATATGTTTATATTGAATTATATGTTGAATCAATAACTTCCAAACTGTATCAATTATTTTTGTAGTCTTTTTGCACTTCCCAAATAAGAAATGTTGAAGGTTCTCTGCAATTGCTTTGAGATATTTATGGGAAGCGATTCATAAATGGAATCAAACAAACAAATAAATAAATAAATAAATAAATAAAGACATCCCTGAATATTCCTGACATTTCCTAGGTCTCTTGAATATAAGGATGATGTGATACACTGCACATATATTTTAATTCCTTTTTGTAGTAAGGTGAGGTCAGCCTACAATATTTTCAGCGCCTTCTGTCTAGAAGAACTACATTTTGATTTCAGGTCTTAACCCATACATATTTCCATAAGGCACAATAAATCCTATAGACAAAGGCTTGTGTTTGGGGGAAATAATATGAATACTGGGCAAATATCTGTGCAGCATCATAATCAGTTTATTTCCAAATACAAATATCTTCATAGCTTAACCATGGCTTTGGAAAAGGTACACAGAAAATTGCATGTCAAAATGATAAATCTGTCAATTTGTGAAACTGCTTATTATTATGGGCTTGGCACTGACAACAAAATGAGAAAAACCTTCTCCTGGAAATGTTCGACCTGGGAGAACACACCACACCTGATCTTCTTCATTTCCATTTGCATGGGGCTGGATGCATTTGTTCAGTATTAATATTTTCGCCCTGGTCCACTGTCGTGCAGAAAACATAGGAGAAACATTTATGGAAATGTAACTTTTCTATATTATACTATTTGCAGGAGACTAATAGAAATCTTTAAACCAACCATTAAAAACATAAATATTATATTTTTAAAATATGAAATTTTTGCTCTATGATGTAGAAATAATTGGGAGTTGCTGTCAAAACTTCGCAAGAATATAGCTCCAGAATGAACTGTGGAAGAAATTAATTGATTTGTTTATATTAGAAGCTTCTTTAAAAAAGAAAATCAGATTATTTCTTGACACCAAATTATCAAGCTGACAAAGCAGTACAAGCATTTGATCACATCTGAAAATCTTGGTTAAGCATTTGTGTATATGCTGCTGCTGTTGATATTTGGAAATCTGAATTCTTCCAGATCATCTTTATTTTGTCCTATAAGTAAAATAGCCAAGAAATAAAATTAAAACTACAACTTGTATTAATGAAAAACACCATATCAATCTAATTTCAGCTTGCATACTCTGAAAAGAAACCTTCATCATAATTATGGGTTTATTATATGAGTCACTACTGAACTCATATTCCTCACATTTAGAATTTCCTGGGTTTATAATTCTTAGTCTGAGGATTATTGCAACACGCCTGTAGTTTACAAGTGCATAGGCTGGTTATGGTACTTAATTATCAAGCACTGAGAAGCTTAGCTCAGTTTTAACATATTTTTCCCTTGGATTAATTCGCTAGCATTTAAATAATTCCCTATCTTCAGAACCATTCCTGCCTTTGATACTCATGTTTTGCCATCTATGATAACAAGTCAAAGCCCCATGGGGCCATGGAGGCCTCTGGAGATGTTCCATCTCTTCTGTGGTGGGATATGCTCAACACACACAACTGGGAAGGATATGCTCAACACACGCAACTGGGAAGGATATGCTCAACACACGCAACTGGGAATTCCTGTGGTGCCCATGGAATTTTCTGATCTATTGAATACCAGTTGCTTGAAACCACAGGAGAGGAGAGTGTTCTTGTGCTTGAATCCTGCTTGTGGGTTTTCCACGGGCATCTGATTGGCCACTGTGAGAACAGGATGTCATTGGCCATTGGCCTGATCCAGCAGACCCGTCTTATGTTCTTTTATGCAAAGCTCTGTGAGAAAGACAGAGACCCTTGTATAAGCCAACACTGCTGGATTAATGAAAATCTATTTTCATTATATTTGATGCTGAATAAGGACCCTGGAGTGGGAATCTATTCTGTGTCTACTTTGATGTCAAAAGCAAATACACAGCAACTCTCTCATCGTTTTCTCTGTAATGCACAGAGGTTTATCCCAAAGCATGCGCTGTTGTCCCAGTTGCATGCACAAAGGTCCACTCTATTCTGCCAAGAACAAGTTCAGCAAAGCAAGATGACTGTCATTTAGTATATGGTCCAATTACATTTTTGCGCTTTCTAAACATGAGGAATCATAAATGTATAAGAAAAATAAAGAATGAGTGACAGCCATTGGCACAGGTCCTGATATGTGTTACTTTCCTAAGAGTTATACAATAAAACTGCTTTTCCAAATACCTTTACTAGTGTCACTTGACATTCTGTGAGCAGTTGACCCCTTCTGATCCAGGTTTGGAAAACGTCCATGTGGTTGCCTTCTTGGCATGCTTGTGTAACATCCAAATGACACAACTCTCAACAGGCCAGGCATCACCTGAACGTTATGCAAACATGCAAGAAAGACAACTGGAACCGTTTGCATGTGTGTGTGTGTGTGTGTGTGTGTGTCTAACCGTTGTGCAATAGGAGTCCCATTGATTTCAATTCAATTCATGATGTGTGCTCTTCTCCATCATGTTAAAATTAAGAGGACTTGAACGGGTTTGGATGTGGTTGCTTGTTAAGCATAGAATCTGTATTTCTTTGGCACAACTAGAAGCAGTCATTTGGGCAGCACCAATCCAATACTCCTGCTGCTGTACGCATGCTGCATGTTGCTTTCCGTGCTTTGCCCTTCCTCTTCTCAGGAACCGCCAGTGATGCTCAGTGCTCAGAAGGCAAGTGAGCAGTGCTGCACTGCTTTCACTGCTCCACCGACCACTACCAGGCATTAAATTTGATACAGGGTATATGTACAGTTGCGACTGCTTCTGTGCTACCCATTTTCACCACTGTTAGACTGAACAAAGATTTCCCTAACTACATCCAGCATGGGGTGGAATAAACTGAGAGGCACACAGGGACTTACAGAGGGCTGCGAAAAAGAGGATGGCCTTGCAAAGCTTTCACATCATGCAGATTTATGACCAGGCAGAGGCTGGTTCCTCGGCAAGCAACTTCTCAGCTCCACTGAAGTGAACTGAAGTGGAACAGCAGCTCATTTGGCTGATCACACTTCTTCAGATGTATGGCTCATGCTCTGATTAAAGTTAATTGTGCTGATAATAAATAAAAACTTACTGTAAACAATACCAATGTGCGCAGAACGAAGAGGGCTCTCTAGGAGACAATTTCTTCATTTCTTTCTGAAATAATTGTTGGAATTATCAGGACATTTTATTTTCTCCTTATAGGGCCTTGTTTTATGGAAGGTGGGAAGGAGGTGTTAGAGTTTAATATACCATTTGTCAGGAGAACTTGTCGTATGAAAGATGCTTTAATGACTAGAGTCTATGTTAGCAGCAATCCAGGAGTCATTGCTGTGCTAGAATGTTCTTAATTCATCAGTGTCTAACTCCTACTTAGCTCCGCATATTTAAAAATCTCAGGATAATATCACACTAGGATAACAATGCTCTTATACCTGCTTACCATATTCACTAATCCCACAAACTGTAACATCACCAATATGAAATTATAAGTCATAATAGACAAATGCAGATGCTACTATAGGGTATTATGCAGTGTACTCCCAAGAGATTCTCAAGACTTGCCACTCAGGATTCTGGAACTCTTGGATAGTGTACAGATAATATTTGAGGTTAACTTGTCACATTGACTAGAAGCTGTTAGGCCTCTGGAAGGGGGCAAATCAAGAAAGGTTCCCTACTCACTTGAAAGGATGAAACTTAGGTGAAGGAGTAGTGAAATCTAGTATACCTGTACATGGGCATAGTTGGCTGGAGGATCCTTTAAGCCATGGGTAGGTAAACTAAGGCCTGGGGGCTGGATCTGGCCCAATCGCCTTCTAAATCCGGCCCGCGGATGGCCCGGCAATCAGCGTGTTTTTACATGAGTAGAATGTGTCCTTTTATTTAAAATGCATCTCTGGGTTATTTGTGGGGCATAGGAATTTGTTCATTTTTTTCCTTCAAAATATAGTCCGGCCCCCCACATGGTCTGAGGGACCCCCTGCTGACAAAGTTTCCTGACCCCTGCTTTAAGTGCTAACTTCTCCTACAGTCAGCTCTGCAGATCTTGTTTCAAGGTTTAAATGAATATAGCCCTAGTATCACCTATTCATTTGTGTTTTACCTCTTCAATTCCAGTTTGGGTGTAAACCCACATTATTCTCTTTCTTAATCCCAGCTAAAATATATGAAAATGCTTTTTTTTTGCAGTTTTAGTGCAATTTTTTTAATAATATAATGCAAATTTATGGGAAGAAACCAGTTTATCAGCTGTAACACAGCAAAGGCTTGAGCAGCCAAATACCTACTCCATGAAATAATTGGACAATGTTGCATGCATTTCTACTACTTGATTGACACCAAAGGAAACCCACTGACAACATTCATTGATCCAACATGGCTAATGATTTCTTTCAAGCCCTTTAAAATCAGTGAGTGGTATTTAACTAAGTTTTTTCTCAAAGCAAACCTTCTGAAATTAATGGCACTAACTTAATCATGAACATCAATTACATTGAGTCTACTCTGAGTAAGCTAGTTTGACATCACCCAGTAAGACTATGCCAATACAATTAGGTGCACACCTCGGTTCGGGCAGGTTCCTGCATTGCAGAGGTTTGGAATAGATGATCCTGAGGGTCTCTTGCAACTCTATAATTCTATGGTTCTGTTATTCTAATTCATCAAGAAAATCAGCTGAGCCAATAGACAATTTGTTATGCCGTATATTTCTTGTAAATATGTTCAAAAGAGCAGATTAGAGCTTCCTAACTGAATTTACAGTGTCTACAATTGATGTGACTGTCAAATGATTTTGTTTTAATTTACAAAGGCTTAATGTTGTTGCTAAATGCTCTTAGTGTTAATTAAAGCTGCAGTTCAGCAAAATGAACTCATACGAACTGGATGGGGGATGAAATCTGCCTTTTAATATATCAAATTAATTGAAATTAATAGTGATTACCCTGATGGTTACTTCACAATTGTGTACAGGCTAATCAAAAAGCAAACAATTGGCTTACAAATTCTCCTACCACATTTGAATTGTTTATTTTGCACCTTTTCACAGCTAACAGTAATATCAGAAAAATAAAAATTCTTTAAATGTATTTTTTTTAAAAAGAACTACCAATTTGTTTTCCTCTTACTGTAGTGATTTTGATATACAGTGGTACCTCGGTTTAAATAAAAACATAAAAAAACACTAAAAGCAGTAAATGACTGGCTACTCAAGAAAATTTTGCATAACTGTATAGGTCTGTCAGCATTAAAAAAAGTGCTCCAAGAGACACCTGAAAGTTGTTCTGGCAGCAGCACCCTTCTGAAGGCCTCTAGGACAAGATGGTGGGGCAAGGCAGGTAGGAAAAGCCACCCCAAATTTTCATCACAGAGATTCACCCCTCATGTGACACTATTTGGGTCAATTACTGCTGAGGGGAAGGCCTGGTGGCTGGGCTTCTGTATGTATATTCAGCCCAAGCTACAAAATTTTCGCTTTGTTGAATTGCTGAATTGAATCACATATTTTTTTAATACATGCACACACCAGCAGTTGTACCCATGAATGCTGGGCATCAGGAACGTTCCAAGCTACCCACTATATGTAAAAAAAGAGAAGAGAAGAAAAATCTAAGTGAATTTTGAATCAGGTTTCAATGATCAAATGGAACCGACCTTGCCAAGCATTTTGAAGCAAAGCCAACCTTTTACAAGAGGAAAGAGACGCACTACAAAATCAACAACAAGCCCGATGACAGACGTTATAAGTGGATGAGATACACTGTCATCCCAACAACATATCAAAGCAAAAATATGCAGAACTATTATTGCTTGTGTCAGCAAAATGCGTAGCTCCAAAGATGAGGTGCTTCATAAGCACACTAGAAAACAGGACTGGAGCAATCCTCCAGGGTATCTTTGTCTTCAGCTACTCGATTTTAGAGAGCTGGTAATCAAACATCAGTTCAAGTGATCTTTCATATATGGGGCAGAGGTTAGCCAGATATATTTGGGTTGCTTTGTGGAGCTCAGCAAAGGAGTGCCAGCTCTGACCTTTGCTTAAAAATAGCACAGACCTTTCCATATAGCAATATATTAACTAGGGCGGCCTTTGTAGCACACTAAATCCCTGTTTGTTTCATTACATCTGATCCTGAGGTAAACTGGTGAAGAGCAATAAGTGTCATTGGCACTTACATTTGATTAACTTTATTCTGCAGCAGTCCCAGAGGTTAAAACCACTTTTATTGCCTTTTGCTAGGACATTTTTATTGAATATTATGTCACACAGCACTAAGTACACCAAGTCAACCAAGGAAACGGTACAAGTTTAAAGCTTATTCCCAATGGATTGTGGGAATTTGCATAGAGCTCTGAAAATGGCCTCTATACAAGAGAGAAAAACTGCCATACAGGCCTTGTAATTAATTATGGCCACATCTTCACCATAGGAACTGTTGACCCCATTATGAAATAGGTGCCTAGTTTGTTTCTGGGGAAACCACAGAGTCTTATATCTTCAGCAGCTGCTAGTGTGTATGCTCCATCATTTGCTCATACTGCTGAACGCTACAGTCCATACATTTTGAATACCCATCCCTTGAAGGGACAAAATGTTCACCCCAGGAAAAGAAACCAGGATGACCATCTCTGCAGTCGCAGAAAATGCAAAGTGGAACAAAACAAAAGCTACTAGCACTGTCAACTCCGGAGAGATTTTTGGGCTAAGGAAAAAAGCACAAATATTATGCCATCAGCTTCATGGCTGAGTGAGTAGGGATTTGGAACTCAGCTATCTACGGCATTTAAAAAGCTGGCATTCTGCTTCTCAGGTAAACAGAAATGTCTTTTTTCACACAGATGAAACAGATTACTGCTGTATAATATACAACATGCTTATAGTATACCACATACATTTACCATGGAATGTTTGGTGGAGATCTGTTTAGACCGCAGTATCTGTCAGTCTCTATAGCAGTGCAATGCATCTTGGCCCAGAGCAGATTAAACATTGCTGCCCAGTCACCATTTCAGCAAACTGGGCTGAAATTAAAGGAAATTGCCAGGTAATCAGGTACATTTTCATAGGCAGGGGAATGAAACAGGAATCTCTGGCTTGAACAAGTAACCAACTTTTAGCTGTTCTGGAGTATCCGGGATGCTATGTAGCAATGCACTCGATGGACAGCTCCATTTAGGCTGACAGAAATTCATCACACTTTAGTAAATTACATTTCTTGTCTTAACAATAGTGGAATTAGCAAGCAAGTGGTACAGCTGACATAGAAGGCACAAAAGGGTCTCTATTGCATTTGAGAGAGGAAGCACACTTGCTTCAGTGCAGGAGGCATTAACCTTCCCTTCTTGACAAACACAATGGGTTCCATGGATATCACGTGCTATGTCTGAAATAAGGGTTATTTTTATGTAGGTGTCTAAAGTATAGACCAGGGAGCCAGGGGCAGAGGAAGGGGGTGCTGGGGGTGGTTCACCCCAGGTGTCACCACTGAGGGGGGTGACAAAATGACGGGCGGCACTCACCATGGGCCCTGCAGCGTGCCCGAGCCACATGTCTCTCCTAGGAGTGACACGGTGGTTTGGATACCCACAGGCTCCATGCTGCCCCAAACGGTCCAACAGCTGTCTCCACCTCAGCTGTAGGGCAGCTGAGTGGGAGGAGGCAGGCAGACCCCTTGGAGGCCCTGCGGGGCATCCTGCCCCAGTGCCCCAGCTGGCCCCACCCCTGGGCGTAGAGCATGCACACTGCCCCAGGTGCCCGATCGGCTCACTCCACCACTGCAGGGAGCAGAATGACATGAACTTAAGAAGAAGAGAAGAAGAGTTTGGATTTGATATCCCGCTTTATCACTACCCAAAGGAGTCCCAAAGCGGCTAACAATCTCCTTTCCCTCCCTCCCCCACAACAAACACTGTGAGGTGAGTGGGGCTGAGAGACTTCTAAGAAGTGTGACTAGCCCAAGGTCACCCAGCAGCTGCATGTGGAGGAGTGGAGACGCGAACCCGGTTCACCAGATTACGAGACTACAGCTCTTAACCACTACACCACACTGAGAAAGAAGAAAGCTGATTCAGATCCCTCCTTGTTGGATATGCCCAGACAAGTCTTTCTCTCTTAGTTTCTGACCTGTGATGTACATTTTTAATTACCTCCTGTGGTGGTAAGTGTTAAAGGGTATGCAGAGACCACAAAATTTCCCTTGCGTTTGCAGTATGTGGAAGCATATTGATCTGTCCACGATCCTCTCTGTGATCAATCAAATTCATCACTCGATGTCTGAATATGATGAGTTAACCTGAAGTTCTGTTTTAGAACCATTGGCTGTAATGGAGAATCTAAAAACAACTATAGCATTTTATTTTTCACATAAGTGGATGAAATTTACAGGCTTAGGAGCCATTCCAGAATGGATCAAGACTGCCAATTTTCACCCTAGCTTTTCATGCAGGGAATTTTTATTTATTTATATATATATTAAGGCAGAAGTCTCAAACTTCTATATTTTCCTGCCACATTTAGATTCAAATTGTAGGCATGTTTGCCTTTTCTGAGGGGAAGAAGCCTGTCCAAGTTCAGAAAGATAGGTGCAGCAGTTCTCCTGCAAGGACAGACTTTATCAGTGTGGATCCATAGTGAGGCATGCATTCATGTGCTGCAGTTTCCATTAACATTCGAAGGGATATGGTGTCTGAGCACTGCTTCCATTAGGTTAAAAGAGAGAGAGCTGCATTTGAAACATGAATGCAATTGATGGGTTTGTGGACCACAAAATCATGAAAAGCAGCAGACTTTTTAAAAGTCCCCTGCATGATAGTGCATGTTCCCTACTTTGAGAATTCCCCATCTTAACAAAAACGGCATTTCTTGATAATTCTAACTCACTTTCCAGCAGCATGCCAAGATCAACTGCTTTCCAGTTCATTTGGCACAGCACCAGTTGAAGAAACAGACTGGAGCAAGGCCTGGGACTAAGGGCTTTCTATACATTTTGAAATATATGTGTTTATATACTGAACATATTAACAGGCATATGCAAGGCAGTATTAGGAGTGACGGTGACAACTTCAATTGGCAGCAGAGGCAGATCATAGGAAGAACAGCCATCACCACTACACAATCAGGCAATGTTCCCAGCAATTGCAATCACCTTGTATTTCAATCTGCCTTTCCTGTGATAATAGGCAGTGGAGCGTCTCGTTTTATTCACACTAGTCAACCCACTCTTGAATGAAGAATTGAGACTTGACTGGAGTTATGGTCAAGGATCTATAGCAAATAAAATGAACTGAAACTTAGTCCCTTTAACCTGGGCAATGCCACGATGTCTCCGGGCACCAGATTAGAGGATTAGTCATTTTTTGCCAACTTGCTTGGGATGCAGGAGGAAAGGGGCATGTGAGAGGCACATCCCTTCCCTCACTGTCCAACATTTGGAGTTTAGACTCCTCCAGCACCCAAGTCTGTTCCCTTTCCCCTCAAGGCAGCTGGCAATGAGGGGTAGGTTGGGTGAATACCCTCTACTGACTTGCACTACCTGCCGTTGTAATGAAATCAGATGTACCAGCCAATTACACATTTCTTCTTTCTTAGGATTTGATGTCATACTTTTAGTTTGTGACTCCTATAAATGATAACTTTCAGTGATAACCTTGTAAAGTGCTTAGGGTGTGTGGGTGCACATGTGTGTAATTGCTCCACATTTACCTGTTATCTCACATTTGTTGGAAAGGAAAGCTATGAATTCAGCAGCCATTTGGGATTCTGCTGCTAAATTCAGGGCTAAGTGATGTCCTTCACAGGTTTCCACAGCTCTAAATCAGTTTGCATTCCTATTCTTTACTGGCTGTCATTTCCCTGACAACTCAACCATTATATGAATTTCTTCCAAAGGCAAAAAATAAGATAAAATAAAATAAAAGCTACATTCTCTACAATGCATTTTACACCTGCAGCTCTTCATATAATGCACTAAAATGTCAAAATATATATTATCTTAGTTATAGTGAAAGTGTTGGACCTTAAAATATTTCAGCAGCAATTCTGACAAGTTGAAAGTTTATTAGAGCAAGTTTGTGTATGACAAAAAGTTAATTTAAGCTGTTCTCTCTGTGCTTTCTTCCGGTAACTGCTTCTTGAATGCCATCTTCCTGTTGACTGTCTTTCTCGAAACACGAAGCACTATTAACCTGGATTAGCTGCTGAAACTCTGGAGTCACACAGCTGCAAAGAATTTTAATGAACCAGCCTTTGCATCTTGCTGTCCTATACATAAGTATTGTTGCGCAACATTCCAGTTTCCGAGCTTTGCGAGATTCCATGTGCTTCCAAAGGGTTTGTAGAATCATTGAATCATAGAATCAAAGAGTTGGAAGAGACCACAAGGGCCATCCAGTCCAACCCCCTGCCAAGCAGGAACACCATCAAAGCATTCTTGACAGATGGCTGTCAAGCCTCTGCTTAAAGACCTCCAAAGAAGGAGACTCCACCACACTCCTTGGCAGCAAATTCCACTGTCGAACAGCTCTTACTGTCAGGAAGTTCTTCCTAATGTTTAGGTGGAATCTTCTTTCTTGTAGTTTGAATCCATTGCTCCGTGTCCGCTTCTCTGGAGCAGCAGAAAACAACCTTTCTCCCTCCTCTATATGACATCCTTTTATATATTTGAACATGGCTATCATATCACCCCTTAACCTTCTCTTCTCCAGGCTAAACATACCCAGCTCCCTAAGCCGTTCCTCATAAGGTGTTTGTGTTTCCTTTAGGAATGAGGCACAGAGGAGACTGTGGCGTCTTTATAATATACGGTTTATTTACACATATATGCAACCTGAGCCGACAATGGAGGGTTTCACAGCATCAACTGCTTCTCCCACAGCCTTGGATTCAAACCAAGACCCACCATTTCTCTGTCTCACTGGCTTTTCCACTTGCTGCCTTCCTTCTCGGTGAGATCATGCCTACCCAATAAGCCTCTCTCCTCTACATTCTGTCTTTATCTCTTGGAGGCCCTACCCATTTGCCATCCAGGTCAAGCCCTTTGATGCCATTAAGCTGATTAGATGACTTTAGGCCAATGATTGTATCTCAATCTAATCTCTCTCACAGGGTTATTGGGAGGATAAATGGGGAGGGAAAGAAACGTGTGCCACCTTGAAAGGTGGGATAGATATAAAAATAATAATAAATGAAAACCAATGTGATTTTTGTGTGGTGTCTTAGTAGTGAGCAGGAACAAATTTGAACAATGCACATCTGTAGAAAAATAAGAACTGGACAAAAAGTATCTCGATGAGATCATACCTCTGACAACACTACTTTTTCCTGCAGTGTATCGATCTACATCTGCACATCAGAAACATAGATCAGGTAAAATATGTGAATAAATGGAAAGAGCAGAAAGCGCTGGTAAATGGTGCCTTCTCCACTTAAATAAGAGGATAAGAGTTTTGTTTAAAAGTAACTCCAAATCTCTGGCACATGTATGTAGGAAAGCCCTGAAGAACCACTTGCTTTTCTCTGCTTCCGCTTAAATTGTATTCTGCTTGGGATTGTGCAAAAAAACAGCTGTAAGGATCTCTCAATTTCCCCAAAAATCTAAGCTAAGGATTGAGATCAGCCATTTCCTAAACATGATTATGCCATTCAGGATATAGTAGCATTACCCTGATAATCTGGGACATCTGCTTAAATTCTGTTTGATATCCCTTCTCTTTGACAGTAAACTGATCTTCAATAGGCTTTCCTTTATTAATCTCTGTGCAGAAATGAACGTTTTTCCTCGTTCATTTGCAAGAAGACACTAATGGCAAAGCTGCATGTTCTCAATTCTGTACAGAGAAGTCAACGATTACTTCTATATGTCATGATAGATCATGTGGTTCAGGGAGGTTGAATAGCACAGATGAATATATGTGTACTCTTACCACTTTTTCACACAATGTTCGTGCATGAGGGGTGCCTTACAGGCATACAGATATTTGGGGTGTGGTTATCAGGCCCTGTCCTCAGCTCCCCTCCTTGCATTCACAATGCATGAAAGGGCTAGGACTCCATAACCTTATCACCTGTTAACAGATACAAAGCCAACTGCTGTTGAAGGAGCTGCCTCAAACCTTTCCTACCCTACAGATAAGATGAATGGAATGTCAAGATGTTGCATTTTATTCCCTAACAAATCATTCATGGAATGTAATAATCAAGGATGGACAAATATGCCAATTTTGGTTCTCTCTGTTTCTCATTTCTCCAATCTTAATTTCAATTTACATTCCTTCAGCAAGCTTCAAATAAGTTCTAAAAAAATTCCACAGGAAAGTTCCATTTTTCCTCCTATTAAACACATTTTTTAAATAAGCAGTTTAACAAGCATACACATTTTTGTAGTGCAAGTGATTTATAGATCAGTGATGGCTAACCTTGACACTCCAGATGTTTTGGGACTACAACTCCCATCATCCCTGACCACTGGTCCTGTTAGCTAGGGATGATGGGAGTTGTAGTTCCAAAACATCTGGAGTGTCAAGGTTAGCCATCACTGTTATAGATGCATCTTTGTATGCACTGTTTGGTTGGAGAATTTCAAAGAATAGCTGCGTTTCAGTTTATGCATTAGTTTAAGAACAGGAAAATTGCTTAGCTTTTTGTTAAAAATGCAAACAAAATCAAATTTACCCCCCATCCCTGGTAATAATAACTTGCTTTGCTATCTCTGTGCTGGTGTATACTTTCCCTATGAGAATCATGCAATCCTGAAAAGCATTTCCCCGCATAAAAAGCGAATATACTGTTATGAGCTTGTAGGTGCCAGACTCCTCATAATCCTCAGATTTAGCAAGTGTTAGAATGCAATCAAGTCGTGGGGTGTTAAGATGAGTACTAGACTACTTTAATCCCTGGATCTAACAAAATCTTATTAAGCCAGACTAGCATCCTCTTGAGATAAACCCTGGAAATCCTGTATTCCTCATACATTGGTTCCACAAGATAAGTCTGCCCTTATTTGGAGAGATCTCCCTCCTCCAAACATTGCAGTGCCTTTAACTAAAGCTGTTTTGGGGCTCACTCAACCCCACAGGGAAGCTATTGGACCACCTTGTGGGGCATGATTGGCCCATGGGCCAGAGGTTCTCCAGCTCTGGTTTTGTGGGACACTAGTGTCCTGGTATCTTTCAGCAAGTTCACTTGCCTTTTTCAGTGGGCGGCCTTGCGGCTGGGTGACCTGGCCAAGGTCGGAGACTGGCACCCTCCCTGCTCCCACTACCCCTTGGCGCTGGGTGGGGCCCTGCTCAAGGGGTGGGCCTCATTGTCCAATCAGCATCAACGGAGGCGTGTCCGCAGGGAATTTAAAATCTGGTGTGGTAAGGAGGTCATCATTTTGCACCCTTTGGCAGATCTCCCACCTTCTTCGCCCTCTTTTTTCTGCTTTAATGTATTATGATCTTGCTATGGACTAATATCAGTCACCATATTGTTGGGACCGGGCCGGAATTTTTCCACTTCGCAATTGGCTCCGCCATTTGGTTTTCGCCTACCTTGTAGCAATCGTCACAACTTTGTGAAATTAGGCATTGGGTAAGCCTATGTTTGGATGGAGGGGAAGTTGTAGACTCCGCCTTCCTCTCCTCATTAAGGATATCCTGTTAAAGGGATCCGGAGGTGTGGAGTTTGTCTGATGCCCATATGTGGGGTAAGGCCATACTACTACCCCAACGGGGACCCCTCAGGGTGCCCCTATTTGATGTAAGTCATAGGGCTCCCCCTTCTGGTGGTTTACCCTTAGTTGGACTCCCAGCAGATGGGCAAGAGTTGAAATATAGTCCTGCTTTATCCAATGCCTAAGCCAAACCACTCACATCTGTAAACAATAAAGTTGTGGCCTATTTGAACCCATAAACCAAAACCCACTAGGAGACCGTGGGTCATGAGCCCTTCACACGCAACATGTCTACTATTGCTTTTAATACATGGACTGTCAAATATGTATCTAATGTGTTCCAGAAACATACGGTAATACTGTAAACTGCCCTGTAATACTTGGCTGAAGGGCAGCAGTACAGTGGTACCTCTGGTTACAAACTTAATTTGTTCCGGAAGTCCGTTCTTAACCTGAAACTGTTCTTAACCTGAGGTACCACTTTAGCTAAGGGGGCTTCCTGCTGCCGCCGGTGGGCGATTTCTGTTCTCATCCTGAGGTAAAGTTCTTAACCCGAGGTACTACTTCCGGGTTAGCAGAGTCTGTAACCTGAAGTGTTTGTAACCCAAGGTACCACTATATATAAATTTTAATAATGATAATGATAATATGTCCTCAACGGAGAACTCTGGATTTATTTGTATTTTTATAATATACAAAATATACACTGTTCATGTCCCAACAGCATGTCTGAGCATGCCTGTAGAACCAAACTCAACTCACTGGACATTCAGTACCCTCAGGGTAGGAGATTGAGAGAGAGGACTATTTCCTAAAACCATTTCCTAGGAATACTAGACTCTCATGTGGCAGGTGGACTTCCAGTTGCCAAGCGATTGAGCCTGGATCTGCCGTGTATTACATATGCCTTCAATTTTAAATGCATGACACTGATTTCAGATGATTGTTCATCTGAAACCGTTTGGTGGGGATTGTTTCAAAAAGCTGATGTGCCTGGGGAATGGAACCGAAATGAAATATGAATCCCTAGAGTTATTAATCCTGCTTGAATAAATCAAATCATTAATATATTGCAGCAACCTGAGAATATAGCATCCTAAAGGGGCCTGTGAAGTATTAAAAAAAAAGTTATGATCGGTATTTTTCCTCTCTGCTTGAATAATGGTGTAACAGCAGAAGAGGATGACATATTCAGGCTTAATTATCTCTCTTTTCTGTCTTCATCCATTGCCAGCAAAATTTAATTAGAGGAGAATAAGACTTCCTCCCAATATGACAACTACATATAGCTTACAACAATGTAACTTCTAATGGATCTGAAAATAGATAACATAACAAAACTGAGTTTATTCAGTTATACAAAGTAATATCTTTACTGTGATACTGTTAAGTGTGCTAGCTTGTTAGTGCTATGAAAATTAAGGCCCTCGCATCTTTGTCCTAAGCAGAAAATGTTCTTTTTTTCACTCTGCAAGAAGTTTTGATGAAAGGCTAGTTATTAAGCTAGCTATGGCTTTTTGTAAGGAACCACAGAAGTGAGAAACTGGAACAACTCAACAAGCTGAACTCAAAAGCTCAGGGGAATTTTAGAACTCCTGCACAATGCAAGGAATAAAACAAAGAAAATTCACTATGCTGGTGCTGTTGTAAAAATCATTGTGCACACAAAAGGTACATTTTTGATCTGGCCATGGGTTTCATACCAGATTTGGGATGCTCTTTCTTCCTCCAATATGTTCATAAAATTTCATGTGTATGATAAACATACATTCATAAAATGAAATAATAGAAAACAATTACAACATATAACCCCCAAAGGGGGAGGTATTACTTAAAATATTCATCATTATTTCTGGTCATTAGCAAATATTTCTAATATAAGTAGACATATGGTCCCCCCCCCCATCCAGCCCACAGGGAAGATTGCGAAAACAATGGCTTAAGTCTGATAGAATCGAATAATTGTACAGCTGGAAGGAACCACAAGTCATCTAATCTGACCCCTTGCAATACAGGAAACTCAACTAAAGTGTCCATGACAGATGACCACTTAACCTCTGCTTATAAATTCCCTTGGACCACCTTCTAATGGAGTCTGTTCAACTGTCAAACAGCTCTTACCGTCAGAAAGTTCTTTCTGATGTTTAGTCAGAATCTCCTTTCTTGTAACTTGAAGCCATCCAAACAGGAGAAAACAAACTTGCTATATCTTCCATGTGATAGCCTTTTATATATTTGGAGATGGCTATCATATCTCCTTCTCAGTCTTATCTTATCCAGGCTAAACATACCCAACTCCCTCAACTGTTTATTTTATTTTATCGTATTTATTTATAAAATCTATATACCTCCATATAGATTTTATAAATAAATACGATAAAATAAAATAAACAGTTGAGGGAGTTATGGTGCTGGAGGAGACTCTTGAGAGTCCCATGGACTGCAAGAAGATCAAACCTATCCATTCTTAAAGAAATCAACCCTGAGTGCTCATTAGAAGGACAGATCCTGAAGTTGAGGCTCCAGTACTTTGGCCACCTCATGAGAAGAGAAGACTCCCTAGAAAAGACCCTGATGTTGGGAAGGATTGAGGGCACAAGGAGAAGGGGACGACAGAAGATGAGATGGTTGGACAGTGTTCTCGAAGCTACTAACATGAGTTTGGCCAAACTGCGAGAGGCAGTGAAGGATAGGCGTGCCTGGCGTGCTCTGGTCCATGGGGTCATGAAGAGTCGGACACGACTGAACGACTGAACAACAATATACCTCCATTCATCCAAAGATAAATATAAAATAAAATAAAAACACAAAATACATAATACATAATAAAAACAATAAGAAGTCTAAAACAAAACAAAACAATACTCACCCTATAATCCTCATAAGGCTTGGTTTCCAGAGCCTTGATCATCTGGGTCACCCTCCTCTGCACATGTTCCAGCTTGTCAATATCCTTCTTAAATGGTGATGGCCAGAACTGAGCACAGTACTCTAGGTATTCAGCTATCCTTCATAGGAGCAATGGATGAGAACCATGTATACATGAAATTGTTTCTCTCTGATCTTCTGATCAAACAACTGTATGGTGTTAATTTTTGGGGGCTGATCCAGCCATTTCTTGTGCAGCCGGATTCTACTCCTTCCCTTCCCAATTTCCTCCTTGCTGCTGCAAGCATGAAGATGTAGTTTTGTGCATGTTTTGTTTCATTTGGAAATGAAGACAATAAAGCTAACTGAGGTTCTGGAACAATGATGTGCTTTGATATGTCTGATTATCAGGCCAGCTGAACAAAATAATCAGGCCAGGCATTTGAGACCAAACCTTTCTCTCAATTTTTATTAGTTACTCAGCCATCTATGTTGCCTTTCAGTGACAGACTTTATCATACACATTGGCTGTCTTGCAGAAACTTCACTGAAACCTCCATCATTGAAATTAGAGGACTTCACTGATTTAAGCGTCATAGCCAGAATATGTTCAGTTTCATTATACTTTTCCTGGACTATCCTGAACAATGTTTAATTACATCAATGTAGCTAAAGGTTTTACCCCATTATTCTGTCCTTGGCTTTGCTACACTTTAATTAAGGTAATTGAGTATATTTGTTCATTGTTGTGAAAGCTTGAGATTGCAGTCTGTGCACACTCACCTGGAATTAAACTCTGCTGAACACAATGAAATTTACTTCTGAACAGAGGTCTCAACAGAGGTCTGAACAGAGACTTTCAATGGAAACAGAAACAGGTGCAGAAATTGTCTGTATACTTGCTTGTTATGAAGACCAGATTAACTTAATGCAAACACAAGCAGCCAACTAATGAATGTTATGCACGAGACCAATAGTGGTTCAAGAGAGCAGTTTCTGCATGCCCTGTAGAGGGAAGTGAGGGGCAGATGGAGCTCATCAACCTGGGAAGGTAGCCAATCTAGGAGAAGGAAAACTCTGGTCCTAAACCTCTGCTGCCTTGTGGGATAACTTCAGGAGAAGAAAAGGCTAAGAAGTGAACCCTACACAAATCCTGAGTGGAGTCCCTAAGATCGTTGGATGGTAGCCTCCTTCCAGCAACTCCTGCAGCCCAGCTGGTGTCAAATGCATTGCTCTGCTTTCCTTTGGATCACATCAGTGAGGCCGAGAGAGAGGTTTTGTCATCTGGGCAGCCCATGACCTCCATACACACTGCCCAGGCTTGCGTCACTTCAGTGCTTCGAAACGAATTCTGCATTGCACGGGGTTGGACTAGAAGACCCTCATAGTCCCTTCCAACTCTACAATTCTATGATTCTACCTGGAAGCACACTCCAATACGACATTACCACTCTCAGGTCAGTGGGCTTAGAATTGCAGCCTTAGCATGTGTATGTTTACTCAAAAGCATTTGCCAGCTCCAGGTGTGGTTTGGACAGCACAAAAATCCCTGTTTTAAAAGCAAGAATAACCTCAATTTAATTTTATATGTTGTCCTGCCTGCCAAAGGAGCCTAGGATGTCAAGCCTACACAGAAAACAGGGTACTGCCTCTAACAGCAGACATGCCTCATCCCCTGGGGAATAAACAAATGCCCAACATTGTTTGACTGGGGTAGAGAGAGAAAATCATAGTAAGACAGGCTCCTAAGTGTACTGTAAGACAGGCTCAGAAGTAAGTGGAATTGAGAAGTTAATAAGAATGTGCATACAGGGTCAGTCCAATATTTCAGCCAGCTCAGAGCCAAGCAGTTAGAAATCCCGTGCCATTTTACAAAGTGGGCAAGAGTGAATCTGCTGACCCCGCTGACTGAGAACAGTAGGTGCACTTTCGGGTAGCTGAGCATCTGCACCAAGGCTCCACTTAATCAGCCTTTCCTGAAAACTAGTCAGCTGCTATCAAAATATTCTGTTCAAGGATGTACAAGCACCAAAAATTAACCTGTATACTGGCAAGGTGGATATTATTATTATTATTATTATTATTATTATTATTGATTTATACCCCACTGTTTTCCATGATGGGACTTACAGTACAGATAAAAACAAGAACTGTGAAAAACAGAAAAATTCCATCATGAAAATTCAATTAAACACTGATAAAATTGAAACTGGCAACTCCCCATTTGCATGGGGGTTGCATTCAGGGGCACCAAGTGTGTCAGCAGGACGCACATAAGCCCACCCTGCCCCATTCCACCCCCTTCCAGTCCTGAAAACGGCACGTGTGCCAAACACATGCAACTGGGAAGTTGCCTCTATATACATATATAAAATCTGTTTTAAACATACCAATAATGGCAATAAAAACTGCATGGCACCATCCCATTCATTAAAAACTGTCAATTCCCAGAAGCCTGTTGAAACAAGAAAGTCTTCACCTGCCAACAAAATTATAGCAAGGAGGGAGCCTGTCTAGCTTCTCTAGGAAGGGAGTTTCAAAGTCTGGGAGCAGCCACTGAGAAGGCCTTTTTCTGTGTCCCCACCAAGAGTGCCTATGAGAGTGGTAGGACCGAGAGAAGGGCCTCCCCCCAAATATATATATATATATATATCTCAAAACCAAGGCAGATTCATATGTGGGAATACAATATTTCAGATAGCTTGGAGCTAAGTTGTGTAGGGCTTCATAGGTTATAACCAGCACTTGGAATTGTGTCCAGAAACAGACCAGTAGCTGGTGGAGCTGCTCTAGCAACAGAGTCATATGCTCCCTATAACCAGCCCCAGTCAACAATATGGCTGCAACTTTTTGAGCCATTGAAGTCTCTGGGCCCTTTTCAAAGGCAGCTCTGTGTACAGCATGTTGCAGTAATCCAAATGGGATGTAATTTAGGCATGCGTCACTGTGGCCAAATCAGACATCTCAAGGAACGGATGCAGCTGGCTCACAAGGATAGGTACAAGTCAGACAGAAATTCTCTGCTGTCTGTCAGATTTCTGTGAAGCCTGTGGTGCTATTAAGATGTAGTTTTCATGTTTAATTTAATTTGGTGTCTAATTAACACATGAGTGCTCTTTCATGCTTTGTGACAGCATATTAAAATACCATGTTGCCTTTGCTTACCGGCTTAATGATTCGTGACCTGAATGATAATTGACACATGCGTTGCAATCTTGAGATGTAAACATTGTGCCATGGTTAGGATGACTAAGGCCCCACTCTCTTTTCTCTTTGAATCTTTTTAGAACCAGCACTAGATCCCCAGATTCCAATGGCATATGCTTCTCACACAGCTTCCATTGGGCAGTGACAATTATGTCTCTACCGACTATATACCTGATGCCACACATCAGGTGTGAGGTGGGTGGGCATGGTTTGGGGGGAAAGGTGTCCAGGGCAAAACTGGGACCCTTATTGGACTGTGGGCCAGATGTTCACCACTTCTGCTATAGGATCAAGTTTATTTGCATTAATTACATTACAGTCCTAATATAACCCTTTGAAGCACCTTTAATCCATTGTCATGTAAATCTGATCGATGACACACAGGAGTCTTTGCTGATTACTCCCTCATGTGCAAGTCTCCAGTGGCATGGAAAAGCAAGAACAACTCCAGAAAAATAAAAATAAACCTAGTTTCAGAAAGTGAAAATGTAGTACTGTTTTGGTTTAACATCTGCCTTGAGGAAGGAGAAGGGCATGACTTAAAAGTGGCGCATCTGCCTTCCATGCAGAAGGTCCCAGATTCAGCCTCTGGAATCTCTAGGTAGGGCTGGGAAATACTCCTGCCTGAAACCCTGGAATGCTGCTGTCAGTCAGTATAGTCAATTCCAAATGAGATAAACCAACAGTCTCACTAAGCATAAGACAGACTTACCCCTGGTTAAGTCCAGTCAAAGGCGACTATGGGGTGTGGGGTCATCTTGCTTCAGGCCGAGAGAGCCGGTATTTGTCTACAGACAGACAGCTTTCTGGGTCATGTGGCCAACATGACAAAACTGCGACTGGCGCATTGAGGACCGTGACGAGTCCCAGAGTGCATGGAAACGCCATTTACCTTCTTGACATAGCGGTACTTGTTTATCTACTTGCACTGGTGTGCCTTTGAACCGCTAGGTTGGCAGAAGCTGGGGCAGAGCAATGGGAGCTCACACTCCCACACAGCTTCGAACCGCCGACCATCCAATCGGTAAGCCTAAGAGACTTAGGGGGTTAGACCACAGCACCATCCGTGTGTGAAAGTGATTGCTTGTGCATGTCAACAATAATGGTGTGGAGTTACATCATATAATGCATAGTCAGTTGCAGCAATGGAGCCACTGCAATCAACCCAGAGCTCCCCTGAACTTGCTGCCACCTTAGCACCTAATAATAATAATAATAATAATAATAATAATAATGCACTGCTAATGTTGAGTAGATACAGCAGAGTTGATTGAAAAATCTTATGTAATCTGGATCAGTAGATGGTTCTCTCTGGAGTGACTGGAAACAGCACTAGGTCAGGTATGTCTCTCTCTGTGTGTTTGTGCATTCACCATTTTATTCAGTAGGCATCTATACTGCAAATCACAAACATTCCTTAATGACCATAATGATTAGAATATCATTCAGAAATAAACACTAAAGCAGGAGGATTTGAAAGTCCAGTCATGCTTCACTTACAGTTATATTTATTCTGTGTGTTTGTTTCTTTTCCCCTGGCTCTCTGTTTTAGGTAGAAAGAACAAATAAGAAACAAACTGAGTTGGCCTGCAGCCCATATACCATTTGCAAATAACAATCAGGATGAATTATTTCTCTCTTTTGAGCACTATACTGCTCTCTGAGTTGGTCAGTCTGTAATGAATTTTCCCATTATATGTTCCAGCTCACAGAGCCCTGCTAAAGCCTTTCTAATTTTCTTCTAATGGCTATTTGCTTACAATGCCTCCTCCGGTGTTATTGGTACCTCCAAACCGAAGGCATAACCAGCCTCCAGAGGAAAAACATTCACCCAAGGTGAAGAAATGTTCCCTTTCTGTATTAGTACACAAGCACACCAAAGGAATTTTAAAAATCATGGTTGTAATATGTAGTAAGAAAATAATCCGGCATGGTTTTGATCAAGGAAAGGACAGATGTAGAAGACTTGGACTGCAGTGCTTAGCTCACTTTCTTGGGAGTAAGTTCCATTTGAATGAAACAGAACTTACTTCTGAGTAGAGATGTTGGAGGATACCAACAAAAAATGAAAATGGCTTTGGAAATTTCCAGTCTTTACTTACATGTCCAGAATGGAAATTAATTAATTGAATGTAATGAGCATTCACTGTTGTTGTTGCTTTCAGTCCACAAATGATACCTAATTGATTACTCCCCCCAAACAACAACAACAACAACAACAACACTTTGCATTGTGTTTCCTTTGTATTGAATTGCCCCTGGACTTATTTATTAGGACTTATCTATTCTGCCAGGGGCAGAATCCAATCCTTTCAAAGTGGTGGTGAGATTATAGCATTTTAAAAAATATTTCCAAATAGTGAGTGGGATCAGGGGCAATGATGTAAATTCAACACTTGGGGTAATTTAGGCACCCCCCAGATTGGATTTGAGCCAAATTGGGTCACTTTCTGAAGTGTTCCATTGGGGTCTGAAGCAAATTCTTTCATTGGTGCATATTCCTAGTTTTCAGTCCCAAATTTGTTTGGTTTTGCCCTGTTTTGTTCTCATGGAAAGGCTACAAATCCAAGCAGGATATATGGAAAGGAACAGAATAACCTTTGCTGCTGAATATTTTTTTCCGTTCAGAATCTGCCTCCATGAGCTGCTTTTTCATCTGTTGGAATACAAAGAGATATGGGTTAAGGAGGAATCTCCCTTCAGCATTGTACATAAAAGAAAATACGGTGCATGAAAACACTTCTCTCAAATGTGTATTGAGGAATACAATCAAAATGAAGGCAAATGGTAGAATTCCCCCCCCTGTCCTTTTCTCTGCTTTCCTGTTAAGTAGAGGTGATCATATGAAGGGAGGGTCAAGATCAAATATGGCTGTACTTATGGATTTCTGAATCTGTGCCCTTGTGGGCTTTTCTAAGTCATCAAGCACCCATAAGTATAACAGAGGCAAAAGAAGAATGATTCGTTTTAAACTCGTTGAATGATTGCGAGTTGTTTAACTTGAGGATCTGAGTAGCATACAGCTACTCAGCTCTAAGTATGTGGTGCTTATGTACTTTTCCATGTGTGATATTTCCTACAGGAACACAGAGTTGTCACTTTTGCAGGATCCATTAAAATGTACCAACTGAGTCTTCAGCCTAACAACCATTATATATTTAAATTTATTTTTTAACTACCTTGAATGAACTAGTCCCACTATTCTAAAAAGGCCAAAAAAGGCCTGGCCCATAACTGTGTAATCTAGATAAGAGACAGATAATGGGCAGCAGGAACAAGAAAACCTTTGTGCTTGGCTGGGCAAATCTAAGGATAACTAAACAGAGAATGCAGCAAGTGTACAGTAAGAATTTAATGATGGAAGAGGAAACAAAAAGAAAACTATCCCACAAATACTCACTACATTTCTGTTGTTCCCAGTACATTTAGTATTTAACTCTTGTATTGTCTTATTGTAAATATTAAATAATATATTAACAGAAGTTAGAGAAATTATTGCACTGGATGGGCAAATCTGTCAGTTTTGTTTCTCTCATTTTCTCTCTCTTAAGTTCAGTTTTCCATATTCCCACATGTGTTTGTGAGTTCTTATGAATATTCAGGAGCATTTTAGTGCAAATTTCTCCTAATACACAACCTTTGCATGCATTTTCCCCTAACATTCACATTTGTTTGCAAAGAAATGTTCCCTAATTTTTACTAAGCCATGCTTTCCCCGTCACATCTACTTCAGTATATGCATTTTTTGTACATGTTACTAGGCTGGAGAACTGCTTTCCCAAGTTTGCAGAAGTGCAGATTTCAAAAGGTTGCTGTGTTTCAGTTCATGTATCATTTCAAAAAGTGTGAATTAGGTAGCTTTGCCTATGTGAACTATCTCTTCCCAACCCCTAATGCATGCCTGCCTTCTCAGATACTGAGAGCATTATGCGGAACCAGTTCTGTCCATACTGACACATTTCTGAGCATTTCATTTTTTTCTTCAGTTGCGCTCTTGCTTTCACTAGATGGCACTTTGTCTCTCTTCATGGGCTCTGCTCAGTTTCTCACAACTCCTAAATGCAAACAGATGCCCACTCTGCAGCTTCACCACCCCACCTTTTTTCCGAGTTCAGGGGTTGTGTTTAGAGACATTTAATTAAGTAATAACATCTGACAAATGAAGCTTTTTCTTCTGAAAATGCCTCAAAGATGGAAAATTGTGGCACTGAAGTGAACCTGAAGGCAAATGAGGACCTATTTGAAAAAATGATTACATAAGAAAAATGAGCCAGAAACAAGGGGAAATGAACACCTTTAATTGGCAGCCTTATAAACACAAATCAGAAAGGAAGAAGGAGGGTCCTGCCTTTCATTGGTTCATTTGAGGAAAAGATAATGAAAGGACTCTGACCAATTATGCGAGGAGGATTCTGGCAAGACAGAGGACAAAAGGGGTGGGGGTGGGGCTGGTTAAATTCTAGCTTAGGAAATTAATTGGGTTTACATAGTTAAAAAATAAATAATTCTTTGCTTCATCAGCTAAGAAGATTGTCTGTAAGTATTCTGTTCCAGAAGTGCCTGTGTGATGACTAACAGTAAACATTTGTCAGGTGAAACATACTCAATAATTTTACGCTACTATTGCTTTGAACTTAACACTCTGCTATTTCAAGAAGTAATGGGTATATTCAGAATGCTTAGTGTATGCAGTCTAGGGATGCTTGACTCACACGCATTTTGAGTTCAAAGCCATATTCTGAATAGCTATTTGATGCAGGGTTTGAAGTGCCCTGGAAGATTGTTCCTTTGCCTACAGCAGCTATCAGACCAATAAGTCCTGTGTGAGGAGGACACAAAACTCAGAGGAAGGAGAAGCAAAAGTCATTTGCAGTTTGTAAGCCAACCGTAGCTGTTCTTGATTTATAAATTTATTTTGTTTTTCAGTGGGATTATCAGTGTTCGGTCAATAATAGGAACAACAGTATAATATTTTAAAAAGAAACAGGGAGCATGTATTTGAAAGCAAGACATGTGCATTCTTCATAAGTTATAATGCTCACATTTCCCTATGCACAGTAATCCTATGCAAAGCAGCACTTTGGTCCCCACAGTTACAAAACTCAATGAGAAGAAAGTTCCAATCCCATTCATGTGGGAACTGCAATCTTTTCTTTATGTTCTTTCTTTATTTAGTGGCTTTAGATGTCACCCTTCATCACAAGATATGCCAAGCTTACACAGGACATTAAAATATTTTTTTTAAACCAACCAACCAACCAATCCATGGTTCACATGAACATTTCTATCAATAACATAAACCACAATGAGTGATAACCAGTGCTAGTCATATTCAGATTTTAGTGGGTCTGCCATGAGTATGACTTAGTTGGAGATCACCCTGTAGCATAAAGACACAAACATAATGAAATACAAATACAAATAACAATTACAGATTAAATGCTACTAGTTTCCAAAAGAACTTATTTCCAAATGAACAGTGGCAGCTTGTGGGGGTCATATTTTCTTTTTCTTACAAAAGTTTTGTGGTCATGCGGAATTGCCTTTCCATTCTGCACTCAATTTATGCAGCCACTTTCCTTCTTCATGGCTCAGATACCGAAAGAGATATGAGCAGTGTGTGTTTCAAAGGAAAGAGGAAGAGGCGAGAGTGAAGGAGTCGTAGGTACCAGTCAATCACTCCCTCCTGATTTGGCACTTCAGCCCAGGTGAGCCATCCCCAGGAGAGACCAACTCTAGTCTTGCCCAAGGTAAGAGGGATGGAGCAGGAACACCAGTGTGATGCAATGATATGTAGAAGAGCCAGCATGATTCATACCTCCATGGTAGAGCATATGTTTCCAGGTCCAATTCCACATCTATCCAGGTACCCTTGGGAATGTACCCTGCCAGAACTCCTGGCCAGTCAAGGCCAGTCTGTCAGATAATATTAAACTAGATGGATCATTGGTCTGACATGCTTTAACACAGCTCCTTTTGTTGCAATCCATGTGGCCGATTGTGAAAATTAGTCTCCAATCTCTAGTGATATATGTGAATGGGGAGAGATGCAATGGAAACAAATTGGATGTTCTCTATCACACCTAACCTATGCAAGAACTCCCTGTGACTTGTTCTGCTTTGCCTACTAAGCTTCCCTCTATAATTATAAAACTTCTATTGTGTATCACATATCCATCATGGATAGTTTAGAGATAACCACATAACACTGCAATCTATATTTCTCTACTGAGCCTGAAAGCAAATAATGTACATATACATCTCTATTTGCTGAAGATTAAAGCCAAGCACAGCCCATAAATTTTATTTTATTGCCTTACTTGGTATCTAAATATGGAAATTATTTTAAAACATGTACTTGGCATTTTGATATATCTGTTGTGGTTTTCATGGTAGCATTTCAAATCTTCCAGTGGCAACATAAATAAAAATTGCACTGAGAGCTGGGAGTTAACTGCTTGGACAGAAACAGCCTGGTTACTTGACATAACTGAACTGGATTGCCCAGTTATCAGAAGTTTCCATCTAAACATGTGCAGCTGTAATGATTGGAAACATCCAGAAATCCTGTTGTATTAGGACCACTGACTGCAGCCAGTTTTCTGGTTACATGTCAGCACACTCAACAATATCCAAACTACACCCCATACTCCATTTACATAATGCCATGCCAATGAACTTGGAGCTCAGCATCAGACAACCTATTCTCCTACTCCAAAAGCAACTAATTATTCCAAAAGATGAACTCTAAAATCCTTTGTAACCCTGATGTGGTTACAAACTACACTGGATCATACAACCTTCAGACTAATTAGATTGGTCCAATGAGATCCTCCAGGACATTTTGGCCAAGTCACACCCACCTGTCCTATACAGGTAAGGTCACAGCTGGGCCAAAAAGATGGCTTACAATGTGCTTTGAAGCTATGGCAATCAGCTAATACTCAGGGCTTTAAAGCATAGCACAAGGCTCTCTGCCAGTACTGATGATCAGCTGATGGCCAGTGCTTGAAGACAGCCCTGCAGAAGCAACCATCAGGTGATTGCAGGCAACACAAAGCACTGCCCTGATGGTCAACTGGGAAGCCAAACTACATTTTCTATGGAGAGAAGAATGTTCAATTTGGCTCCCATGTGAAAAGGAGAGAAAAGGCCAATGAAAAATAGTTCCACCTCTTCCAGCCTGAAATCTCCTCTCTAATATAGTCGCCAAAGGCGGAAGCATATGACCAGGATTATTCTGCCACCAAGAGAACTCCTAGCTTGAGGGCTTGATGTACATTTCAGTATATCATGAAGCAAAGTTCCTTCAAGCCCTGCAAACAGGAGATCATTGGTTTATTGGGCAGTGGCAGCTGGCAGTAGGCAGAAAACTGAAGTCAAATGACACTTTCTCAGCAATGCTGTGCCTGCAAAGCATTTCAGTGACTGTACTAAATGATGTATACTCACCAAATGAATCTCCACGAAATACCATTTTTTAGTATTCCACAATACTTTTAAAGCATGTATTTAAATACATAGTTGCACATGGAGTTTTTGCCCCCCATTTTTTCCAAATAATAATGATAATAATAATCACAGATTATTGCAGAAACAAGATAGGATGGATTCATGGGTGAATACATGAGAAGGAAATAGGCTGATTTGCCCATCCCTATCCATCCTCCCCAAAGCCCCACCTACTAATAGTCCTCTTCTTGTTCCTGGCTCATTCCTATCAGTATTTCAGCCTTGCTCTTCTAGGACACTTGCTACCGGTACTAGGATGAGATACCATATCAAGGGAGTGATTGCAATTTCCTGGACATGCAGCCAAAGCACCTGTCAGCTGCATAAAGATGATGCCTCCCTCTACAATCACCTTACTTTCATTCCACCTCTTTTTATGAATAGTACATCTGCTACCATTCTGTGCGCAATTGTGGGGCTGTCTGGTGTCCTGCACTACAACACCGGTTCCTAATTCCAAAGCAGTAGCATCACCTGCAATGGAATGCCTCATTCTAGCACAGCCAATCCGGCCCTGCAAAATGATGTAGGCTCAGTGTACAATGTCAGCTATCCCCCTAATATATTTAATTTTCACACCATTGTTCCCAGTGAGCTCTGTTTCACATATGCAAGCCATAACTCGCAATCACTTATTTCCCATCATTTGTATTTGGCAAGGCAAGTGATGCTTGATGCTGTAATATTTTCTTTAGCTGAGAGAGAGAGAGAGAGAGAGAGAGAGAGAGAGAGAGAGAGAGAGAGAGAGAGAGACGTGAAGGGGTTTGACCTAAAAATGGATGGATAAAGCCATTCTAATGTGATTCTTCACTCTCAAATCTTAGATGAGCTATAGATCTTCTGGGGGGAAAGTGTAAATTATTCTTTTGCAGGCCTGATTCTAGCCATCAAAGGAAACTGTGAAAATAGGGAGAATGATGCTGCCTATGAATCATTGAGGAAAAGACGAGTGAAGCAGAATGATCACTAGTTTTCTATTTAAGGAAGGACAACTGCAAAGATGTAATTCTTAATAAAATGAAGTTTTGGCTAAAATACTTTTTTTATTTTTATGAATTCATTGTGGCTGACAACTGTCCTGATTTTCTTTTCTTTCTTTTTGCATTTTCAGAACAGTCCAAATAATGTCCCAATTGAATCAAATAAACTTCCAGAACAGGGAAATTCCCAGAACTGCAGAAGACCAATCAGAAATGGAACTACAAAGCAGAAACATACTCCTAAGGCAGCACACTCTGATCTTGGTGGGAATTCAAACTCAGCACGGAAGCAAATATTTGCATTTGAATACCATTTGACTGGAAGAATGTAGCTAGGATGCCCTCCTTGGAACACAGAGAGAATAATTAAGGACATCAAATTACCTTCTGGATCAATTCCTGAGTGCAGCCCAGAGATCCATCTCATCCAGCATTCTGTGTCTAACAATGAGCAACCTGCAGGCCGCAGGCATCTACTCTGAATACCAGGGCACAATGAAACTCCCTTCCAAGTGAAGCTTCTTATTTGACTTCATTGCTGTGTTAGGCCTGAACATTTTATGTGTTGTATCTTTTATGCATTTGGCCTTATGCCTGCTGCGTCTTTCTATTAAGATTTAAAATAATTTTACAACAGTTTTAGAATTACCCTGAGAGTCACTTTGAGAAGCTTTTTTATGAAGTGAATGGCATGCTACCAGTCAGTCAGCCAGTCAATCAATCAATCAATGAATCATAGCAATAAAAAGATAGCAAAAAGTAGTCCCTCTAGTTTGCTTTTAGCATCTTGTGATCAGAGGCGTACCTTCTCTGAATATAGACAACTGATGAGTAAATTCAAAGTGGTAGGCTGATGAGCCTCACTTAAATATGAATGCTGCTTTGCTAAATATTTGCTATATAGATATGTTTTCTTTGGGCAGCGGGGGAGGAACCACATCTGTAAACCAGGAGTGGGAAAGCTTTGACCCATGGGCTAAATTTGGCATACAGGACCAAACCATTTGGTTTGTGCAGACACTTCCCTCAAACAAGGTCCACCTCATATGTGATGTCAGGTGCAAGGCAGGTAGATACATAGCTGGATCTTGCAGCTAAAGACGTGGGATTGAACTCAGTATGCCTCAGCGGTGCTCAATCCTACTTGGTTCGGGTGCACGAGCTAGTACCCCATGGCAATCCTGCTGGTGCACCTGAGCCCTTCAGAATGTATGATTGAACTCCCCACACATCAGCTGATATGCAGATAGTTAAACCCTGCTTGGTTTGGGTATGTAAGCTAGTTCCCCACAGGGAAGGTACACCCAAACCCTTCAGAAAACAAAACTGAAGTCTCCACATATTGTCCGATGAGCAGGATACTGTCTCTCCCACCTCCTGTGGGCCAGCTTGGAGCACTCTCCTGTCAATTACCTGACATCATTATGGTATCAGAGAATTGACAGGTGGGTGGTGGTCTCAAATGTTACCTTTGTACCATAGGCTAGTTTCTACACACATTCACACACACACATTATCTTTCTGCATTCCCAGTTATCTTTCTGCATTTGTCCTTCTCTTTCCCTGCTGCCTACATCGGGGTGTTGCATACCCCCCAAGCTCTTGCAAAACTGAGGCAATGAATTCCAAAACAGGTGCTCTGGATTGGACTGTGTAATGAAAGTCCTCTTATTTCCAAAGTCCTGTCTAGATAACTTTATATTGCATTGAATCTCCTTTTAGTTTATTACCTTAAGGATCAAGTTTGGTACTCAACTCATAAATAGAAACTCTGTAAAGGGAAGGGGGGTTACTAAAATTCTGTGCACCAGAAGCCACTACCAAGTCAACTGCCTATGCAAATGTGAGCCTGATTGGGGGGGGGGGGATGGATATGTTTGTAAAGTTTGCAATATGGCTAAAATTGGTCTGTACACAGAGAGGATTCATTAAATTTGAAAAGTGAATGGTGAAAATGGAAGGGCACTTACCAGGCCTCAGATGAGTAATTTCTGAGACTTTTCTTTTCCTCACCTCCCTAAAAAAGAGGACTGCTCTGCAGAATTTTCTCTGACTATCCCACCATTTTGTGATGGTCACCCCTTTCTGCCTCTTTCATGCAGCTGGCAACCTGACATCCCACACTGAAGATTTCAGTGATCCTCTTCTAGCTGCCATCTCACTATACTGGTTTCTCAGCCCACAGATATGATAGGGAGCTTTGAGAGGCCATTTTTGAATTATGGTGCTGGAGGAGACTCTTGAGAGTCCCATGGACTGCAAGAAGATCAAACCTATCCATTCTTAAAGAAATCAGCCCTGAGTGCTCACTAGAAGGACAGATCCTGAAGTTGAGGCTCCAGTACTTTGGCCACCTCATGAGAAGAGAAGAATCCCTGGAAAAGACCCTGATGTTGGGAAAGATGGAGAGCACAAGGAGAAGGGGACGGCAGAGGATGAGATGGTTGGATAGTGTTCTCAAAGCTACTAACATGAGTTTGGCCAAACTGCGAGAGGCAGTGAAGGATAGGCGTGCCTGGCGTGCTCTGGTCCATGGGGTCACGAAGAGTCGGACACGACTGAACGACTGAACAACAAAATCAGTAGATGGCGCGCCAAACTCTGCACAAGAGACTGCATACATCCTTGTGGGAATGGAAGCATATCTCTGGATTCTTCCTTTCTCTTGCACAAAGGCTCTATTTACCCTTTGCATTTAAAGCAGTGTCATACCACTTTAAACAGTCACGACTTCCCCCAAATAATCCTGAGAACTATAGTATGTTAAGGGTGCCGAGGGTTGCTAAGAAACCCTTTCTCCAGTCCCAGAACTGACACTTTCCAGAGTGGTTGATCAATCAAGCCCTCTTTCTAGGGAACTCTGAGCAGTCTTCCCACTTCATATCTCTCCTAATATTAAGTTGGCATTTTTGTATGTAAGGACACCTCCAGAAGCACCTCTAACTTCTATATTCTTCCAAAAGAAGACTACAAAAAAAATAACAATGGGGATATCTTGGAGAGAGAAGAGAGCTTCAATGCACCTTTCCAGTATCATAGTCTGAAACCAAATTTGGCTGTTTGCATGGAAGGAAAGGGCTGAGTAAGCTTCAGAGTTTAAATGTGAGCCCAGCAATGCAAAGCATCATTGTTAACTTTACACCTTTCTTGTTATAAATCCCACTCCGGACATCTGTTTCATCATTAAGAAAGCTGGGCATGATAGCCCTCGAACGGCTGACTGAGTGCTTCTCTCTCTCCCCCCCTCCCAATTCCCATTTCTTTTCTAAGCAGGAGGATGGAAGAACTCCAGCCCAAATGTTTTACATGCACAGATAAAATATGCTTCCAGTTGGCCACAAAAAGAAAACATCCATTGCCAGGCATATGTAAGGACCTTTGAATTATCAGGAGGCAGCATAGGAGGAGGAAATAAATGGTAGAGAATGAAAATGTTACATCTGTTGAAATTAACAGCAGAGACCAAATTGTCAAAACTGTCAAGTTGCTCAGAGAAATCAGGGTATTGCAGATACAGGATTAGGCAGGATAAAATGCATGGCCTGGATCCTTAGGTCTGTTTCCAATGTACCGATTTTCTTTCATAGACAGGGTTCCAGTGCCATGGGCAATGCATTATGTCCAAATGAAAAGTATCTATATACGAATGATCCATGAGCAGGAGCAGACAGGTGTCCAGCCTCCTGAGGTCTTTCCTTCCAAATCCACAGGCATTGTGACATACTATATTTCATATGGATTCTGAATGCATGTATTTTGTTTGTCAGTACATTTGGTTTATTTTAAATACTGAAAAGATGAGGAGACTGTACTGTACTGAAATGAAATGAAATAAGGCTCACAAGGGTTGAATTTCATTCCTTTTACAGAATGCCTAGGCAAAATCAGCATATAGGGGACACTGCTGATTCTACCAGAAATCAAAATTCATGTTGTTGTTGTTGATGATGATGATGATGATGATGTTATAACCACCCATTCTTTCCCAGCAGACCCCAGGGTGATTTGCAACAATTTAAAATTAAAAGCAGTAAAAATAATAATAATAAATAAATCACAGTCATGGGAACATGGAATATGTTCTTGGACTCCAACTCCTATCATCCCCAGTCAACATAGCCAATGGACAGGGGTTATGGGAGTTTGTAGTCCAAGAACATGTGGAGGGCTAATAATAATAATAATAATAATAATAATAATTTATTATTTGTACCCCGCCCATCTGACCGGGTCCCCCCAGCCACTCTGGGCGGCCTCCAAAAAACACTAAAATACATTGAAATATTACAGATTAAAAACTTCCCTAAACAGGGCTGCCTTCAGGTGTTGTCTAAAGGTCATGTAGTTGTTGATCGCTTTGACCTCTGAAGGGAGGACGTTCCACAGGGCGGGCGCCACTACCGAGAAGGCCCTCTGCCTGGTTCCCTGTAGCTTTGCTTCTCGCAGTGAGGGAACCACCAGAAGGCCCTCGGCGCTGGATCTCAGTGTCTGGGCTGAACGGTGGGGGTGGAGACGCTCCTTCAGGTATACAGGACCGAGGCCGTTTAGGGCTTTAAAGGTCAGCACCAACACTTTGAATTGTGCTCGGAAACGTACTGGGAGCCAATGTAGATCTCTCAGGACCGGTGTTATGTGGTCATGGCGGCCACTCCCAGTCACCAGTCTAGCTGCCGCATTCTGGATCAATTGCAGTTTCCGGGTCACCTTCAAAGGTAGCCCCACGTAGAGCGCATTGCAGTAGTCCAAGCGGGAGATAACCAGAGCATGCACCACTCTGGCGAGACAGTCTGCGGACAGGTAGGGTCTCAGCCTGCGCACCAGATGGAGTTGGTAGACAGCTGCCCTGGACACAGAATTAATCTGCACTTCCATGGACAGCTGTGAGTCTAAAATGACTCCCAGGCTGCGTACCTGGTCCTTCAGGGGCACAGTTATGCCATTCAGGACCAGGGAGTCCCCCACACCCATCCGCCCCCTGTCCCCCAAAAACAGTACTTCTGTCTTGTCAGGATTCAACCTCAATCTGTTAGCCGCCATCCATCCTCCAACCGCCTCCAGGCACTCACACAGGACCTTCATTGCCTTCACTGGTTCTGATTTGAAAGAGAGGTAGAGCTGGGTATCATCCGCATACTGATGAACACCCAGCCCAAACGCTCTGATGATCTTTCCCAGCGGCTTCATATAGATATTAAAAAGCATGGGGGAGAGGACGGAACCCTGAGGCACCCCACAAACGAGAGCCCAGGGGTCTGAACACTCATCCCCCACCACCACTTTCTGAACACGGCCCAGGAGGAAGGAGCGGAACCACTGTATAACAGTGCCCCCAGCTCCCAACCCCTCTAGACGGTCCAGAAGGATGTTATGGTCAATGGTGTCAAAGGCCGCTGAGAGGTCCAGCAGAACTAGGAAACAGCTCTCACCTTTGTCCCTAGCCCGCCGGAGATCATCGACCAGCGCGACCAAGGCAGTTTCAGTCCCATGATGAGGCCTGAATCCCGATTGGAAGGGATCCAAATGGTCCGCATCCTCCAGGCGTGCTTGGAGTTGTTCAGCAACCACCCGCTCAATGACCTTGCCCAAGAATGGTAGATTTGAGACTGGGCGATAGTTGGCCATAATGGCCGGGTCTAAAGATGGTTTTTTAAGAAGCGGTTTAATGATCGCCTCTTTCAGCGGGTCTGGGAAGACTCCCTCACAGAGGGAAGCATTCACCACCCCGCGGAGCCCATCGCCCAGCCCTTCCCGGCTAGCTTTTATTAGCCAGGATGGGCAAGGATCAAGAAGACAGGTGGTCGGTTTCACTCGTCCAAGCAGCCTGTCCACATCCTCAGAGGTAACAGATTGGAATTGATCCCATGAAACATGACTAGACAGAGCTCTAGCACTCTCCCGCCCCGGCTCTGCTCCCACGGTGGAGTCTACCTCCTTCCGAATCTGAGTGACTTTATCTGCAAAAAACTTAGCAAAAGCATTGCAGGAGATCTTGGGGTCCCCACCAGACCCCGATGACGGAGGTGGTTCTGCTAGATTGCGAACCACCTGGAAGAGTCTCCTGCTGCTGTTTTCTGCAGATGCGATAGAAACGGTGAAGAAGGTCCTCTTCGCCGTCGCCATTGCCACTTGGTAGGCTCGAAGTTGAGCTCTAGCTCGTGTCCGGTCTGATTCAGAATGAGTTTTCCGCCACCGGCGCTCTAGCCGTCTCAGCGACTGTTTCATTGCCCTCAGCTCTGGGGAGAACCACGGAGCTGCCTGGGCTCCATGCAATCGGAGAGGGCGCTTCGGAGCCAGACAGTCAATAGCCCTGGTTAACTCCACATTCCAGCGGGTCACCAGGGAATTAGCTGAAAGGCCATCAACATGGGATAAAACATCCCCTACCACTCTCTGGAAGCCAATTGGATCCATTAAGTAGCGGGGGTGGACCATCCGAATTGGTCCCACCTCCCTGCAGAGGGGAAGGGTTGCGGAGAAGTTCAGTTGCACCAGGAAGTGATCTGACCATGGCACTTCTTTTGTTTCACTTTTACTTAGTGTCAGATCACCAACATCCATAGAGGTAAACACCAGGTCTAAGGCATGTCCACGGCTATGAGTTGGGCCAAACTTATTCAGGGACAGCCCCATGGAGGCCATGCTTTCCACGAAGTCCCGAGCGGCTCCTTTTAAGGTCGTGTCGGCATGGATGTTAAAATCCCCTAGGACAACCAAACTAGGTGTCTCCAGGAGAACATCCGCCACGACCTGAAGCAGCTCGGGCAGGGAATCCTTGTTGCAGCGGGGAGGTCGGTACACCAAAAGGAATCCTGTACTGCCCCTATTGCCCAACTTCCAGAACATGCACTCAGAAAACTCGGTCTTTCCAATAGGACGCCCGGTGCAAACTAATGACTTCCTAAAAATCACTGCAACCCCCCCTCCCCGCCCAGATGGCCTGGGCTGCTGTGCGTAAGAGAAACCAGGTGGACAAGCAGCGGCAAGGACTGGCCCATCTGCCTCATCCAACCAGGTCTCTGTCACACATGCCAGGTCAAATCCTCCATCCACAATCAGATCGTGGATGGCAGTTGTTTTGTTTATCATTGACCTGGCATTACACAGCAACACTTTCAGGTCATGTGGGTATCCCTTGTTGATTCCAGTATCCGTCCGGTCAGGGCCAGACCCGGAGGTAGGGATAGTCCTCAAACAACGACTAATCCTGCCTCCTCGGTAATGACGTGGTCTGGTCTTAGCGTAACTCCTCCTCCTGCCCGTAATCACTGGGATCGGTTGTCCCAGTGTAGCCCCCCCTGTGGAATCTGCTCCAGCCATTTTATTGGCTGGGACCCATTCCTAGGCAGCCCTGACCCCTCCCCTTAAAATCAAATTAAAACCCAATACAAATCAAACAAACAAATATAAAACAATAAAAAACACCAAAAAACAGTAAGTTACATACATATAACAAAATTAAAGAAATTCCCACATCCGACTAGACATTTATCCCACACACCCAAGGCCTCCTTGCGGCTTTATAGCTGTGGTGGTGAGTATGGGGCCTGCCCCCGGGCCTAAGATGGAAGATGGCCTTCAGGGGGAGCAGTCCTTCCCAGCACTGACAGGCAGGGCAGCAGCAATGGTGTTCCAAGGCCTTCTTGCGGCCTTATAGCTGTGGTGGTGAGTATGGGGCCTGCCCCCGGGCCTAAGATGGAAGATGGCCTTCAGGGGGAGCAGTCCTTCCCAGCACTGACAGGCAGGGCAGCAGCAATGGTGTTCCAAGGCCTTCTTGCGGCCTTATAGCTGTGGTGGTATGGGGCCTGCCCCAGGCCTAAGATGGAAGATGGCCTTCAGGGGGAGCAGTCCTTCCCAGCACTGACAGGCAGGGCAGCAGCAATGGTGTTCCAAGGCCTTCTTGCGGCCTTATAGCTGTGGTGGTATGGGGCCTGCCCCAGGCCTAAGATGGAAGATGGCCTTCAGGGGGAGCAGTCCTTCCCAGCACTGACCCCTCCCCTTAAAATCAAATTAAAACCCAATACAAATCAAACAAACAAATATAAAACAATAAAAAACACCAAAAAACAGTAAGTTACATACATATAACAAAATTAAAGAAATTCCCACATCCGACTAGACATTTATCCCACACACCCAAGGCCTCCTTGCGGCTTTATAGCTGTGGTGGTGAGTATGGGGCCTGCCCCCGGGCCTAAGATGGAAGATGGCCTTCAGGGGGAGCAGTCCTTCCCAGCTAAAGGCTTCCTACCCCTGATATAATGGGAGATGACAATGTTCAGTGTTGTTTCTATTTTACTTCAAGAAATTATAAGATGGAACTGCTGATGAGACAACAGCAAGTGCTTTTCAGGTGACAAGTAGAATGGCCTTACCTCTCTGAGGGATGCATTGGCAAGAGAAATGATTGCAAACTGTCCAGAACAACTAGAGCCATTTGTAATAGCGGCACATGAGGTGGGGTGAAATTAGAGAGGCACCCTCTCAACACCACCATCACTGCTGATAGGGCTGGCACAGAGCATCAGCAAGACCAAGGCCATGTGGGTGTATCAGTGAGACTACTGCCACCCATAGTGTGCCTCCATTGGCACACTCATGTGTCCCCATCCAGGTAAGCCCCATGGACTGTCCTTCTGAAAATTGGCTGCCCGGATAAATTTCTGAACATCCTTCGGCTCCTCCATTATAATATGGACTTTGAAGAAGCACGAACTCAGGAGAAATGAGCTAAGAGGACAGCACGTTTAGCAAATCCTCACCGTGATCAACTCCCACCTGGAAACCTATGTCTCCACTGTGGACGGACATGTGGATTCAGAATTGGCCTCCACAGTCACTTATGGACACACTATTAAGACCATGTTCATGGAAGAAAATCTTACTTGGCTACAAGTGATTGGCAAAGAAAGAAGAAAGATCCAGGTAAGCAGAACTGATGCCAGTGTTAGGAGCATGGCTCTTCCACATCCCACATGCTGCTACCAACTATAAATATGGTCACAAAAACACAAGAAAAGCCCATATCCATGTCTAGTCCAGCATCTTGTTTCTGACAGTTGTCAACCGGATGCCTATGATCAAGAGAGATCTGTTATTGTGTTTGGTTTTTTTAAACCCTTTATGTTATGAGTAATAGAAACCTACAAAATAAGATATAGATCCAGTTCTGATTGAACTGTGAAAGCAACAAATGGATTTTAATTGTAAATAATAAGGGCACCCTGGTGGAGCAATCTCATGAGAGTTTTGGAAAGCCTTGGGTAAAAAGAATATAACCACATGGGGGGGAAAACGGGTGCTAAAAGTTTGATTGTACAATAAAAATAAATAAAAATAGACAACATTCCAAACTGCTCGTGATCATTTACATTTCTCAATATCATGGACTCACGAAGGATAATCTTTATGAATTGTCTTTTTTCCAGCCCCATTACTTAAAAGGTGATCACTGGGCATTAACATTCTTCATGCAAAGCAGTGCGGCAACTGCTGGTTTCCTTTTACAAAGATGATCTCCCTAAAGAACATGGTTCCAGTTTCATGGAATCGTAGAGTTGGAAGGGAACACAAGGGCCACTTGGTCCAACCCCCTGCAATGCACGAATCTTTTGCCCAACATAGGGATTGAACCAACGATAAACTCTCAACTGAGCTATCCACAGGGCTAGAATGCAGAACACAAAACAATTAACAAAATTAAGGTGATTATGAGAATCCCACCTAAGCATAAGATCCTGACTCTATCAGCTCTTCAAGATGGCTCAGAATGAACATGGGACTGAATGCATGGGGAATGGGTGTTTTGTCACTGACCTACAGTCCCAATCAGCTTGCATGAGATAATAAGAATAGGCTTCTATTCCCTTGGAAAGGAAAAATGTCCTTTAAAAACAGGGTGTGTGAATTGATTGAACTTTTGCTGCTGTTGTTTTTTTCCCCTTGGAACTTTACAGGCTCAGATCTTTGTCTTTGTGTCTGTGTACTTTTTCTTAAATGTCAGCTTTCTGTACACCTACCAATGTAATGAGAAATCATAACAGACTGCCTGCCTGAGGTTTGTGGTGTGCTATGCTTGGCTTGTGCTACGAATGGGATTAGAGTATCTAAAAAAGAGAAGAGAAGAGAAGAGAAGAGAAGAGAAGAGAAGAGAAGAGAAGAGAGAGAGAGGAGAGAGAGAGAGACTAGTGTGGACTGATCCTGCCAAATGTCAATATAGGACTCATTTACACTGAATTAGAGACATAAAGTTCAGTCAATCCTCAGCCTATTTGTGGTGCCACAGGCAATCCCTGATCTGAATTGCTAGCCTTGCCATTTTATATTTTTACGTAGCACTTAAATAGCCAGCCGTAAGGACAGTCATTACTTTGCACTATCTGAACTGCCCCTCCTTTCCTCAACCTACCCCATCCCAAGAGAATCCACCCACACAGTGTACCTCTGTCAAGCCAGCACACTCCCAATTATGGCTCAGAGGCTCAACTCACTGCAACTGGCCAGGTGCCCAGCTCCCTAACAAGCTTTAATAAAATGCCAATCAACACACCAACCATAATCTTTATATCCTGTAAGAAAGAAAGGAACAAACAACCACAAAAATGAGTGTGTTTGAAAATGGTTTTCAGAATTCCTACAGGGTAGAAGAATTTAGATGGGAAATCTCGCACGGGTTTCTATGCCAAGTAGGCACAAATGATATTGTTGCACACCACCCCAATCTCCAAGTTGGGTGAGATTCCAGGGGTACCAAGTTCTTACTCATGGTTTGTGTTTCCTTTTGGAATGAGATACTGTGGAATGAGATTGTGGAGGCTTCATGGGATAGTATCTCTGGTGGGGGACACGTCGTGGTCCTTCTGAGGTAGTTTGTCCACCTTGGGTCCCCACCCTGCACTCAGCTCTCACCTGTGGCTCCTAGAAGCTGTCAGCATGTGACAGCAACCACACCCTGAGACTGGCTGTCTGAAGCAGGTGAGGTCAGGCAATGGGTCTCAAGCCCTCAGTGACTCAGGGACTTTCCCTGCATGCAAAGACTGGCTCTGGTGGATTGAGCAGACAAGACCAATAGTGAGTTCAATGGTCAATAAGGCATTTTCTTCACATGCTGTAGAGAGAAGTGAGGAGCAGATGGAGCTCATCAATCTGGGAAGGTAGCCCATCAAGAAGAAGGAAAACGGGGATCATAAACACTATTTTCTAGCAGAATATATCTAGGAGAAGAAAATGCTAAGGTGTGAACCCTGCACACATCTGGAGTGGAATCGCTAAAACGGCTGGATAGTGCCTTGTGCAGCTCCTTCCAGCAAATCCTGCAGCCCAGCCGGTGCCAAAGACATTGTTCTGTTGTTGGCAGATGGATGCCAACAACAACCTGAGCCTGCGATGGAGAAGTTCAAAGAATTAACACTACAAAAGGGTCTTGTTTCTCCCAGAGCCACAGCCTTCTAACATTGCTCTGACTTTCTCTCCGGTCTTCTGCTTTCCTTCCAGGTCACATCACTGCAAAATAAATAAACAAACAAACAAAAACACCCTCTACTCCAAATTCTGGCTTGAGAGACGGGGCCCCACCCATTTGCTGTCTTGCACTGACCCCCCATCAACTTGCAAATATGATTCCCTAGCTCCCTGATTCCCTCTCTGAAAATCCCCACCTCCCTTCCCTTACAAGCCTAAGTTGTGGCTGAGCATTAGATCAGGCTTCCCATAGTTATCAGAGTTTGGAACCTGTATTTGAAGAAGCCCTGGTTGAGCTTAGGAATTCAAATATGGCCCACAACCAGGAAATATATGTTCAACCAACAAATCTCCCCTCTTTTACATCTGCCTTGAATTGTCCTTTCTATGTGGCCATAATCCATTTGGTGACTTAACTGGATGCATACTGAGCACCTCCTGCTGTTCCCTTCTGCAGATGCACAGAATGGTCTCCAGCTGTGTCTATTGCTCTCCCCTAACCATCTTCTGAGTAAATCAGCGGCGCACTGTACATAATGCAGGGCTTCAATATCAAATATTGGATTACCAAGCCTTTTCCTCTCTTTAACAGCAAGCACTGAAGATTTGGATTTATGATTTACATTAATCTTGATCAGATGCCTTTCCTGCTTCAGCGGGCCCTCCTTGCTTCTTTCTTCTTTATGACACAGTAAAGCAAAATTTGCCTCGGGCGTCGCTATCCCCACCCCACTGGTTCATGGTGTTTTAACACGCGCCTGCATTGTAGTGTGAAATTCAGTTCACTGGTGAATAACAAATATATTGCTTGGGGGAGGGAAGAGAGAAAGGAACATCTGGCTGTTAATATTAGAGTTGGGATGAACAGTGAGAAATGCTGACAGTGTATTAAAGAAATGAGAGGTAAATGTGAATTATAAGGCTATAATGCCATGGATGGGTTCTGAAGATGTCACAATAAGAAAATGTATCCAGTAATTTAAGCCTGAGGTGAAATTAAAGCTTCATAACTCTAAACAAGAATGCTAAAAAGGCTTTAATTAAGTCAGCATCTGACTCCTTATTCTAATGGTGTGCTATATCCCTGGAGTTTAGATAAGTCTAGTCTCTTCCTTTCTGCTTTTTACCTGTCACACTCAAGTACACCACCTTTGAATAAGGAATCTTTCGCCCTCATTTAAACACCACTTGGCAGCTTTTCGTTCAATCACTTGCAGCTTCATGATGATCTGTGCTTATTAACCAACAGAGATAACCAACGAAAGCCTCACAGACAAGATGTGTATTCCTCTGTTTTCATAAGTGGGACCAGCAAGACCTGACCAGAACTGAAGATGTACTCTCACAGAAGTTCCTTTGACCATGAGGTAGAGCAGCTATTAATGATGGGACACCATGTAAAATGGGGTGCTGGACCAGAGGGACTTTGGGACATGTGCTCACTGCAATTGTAGAAAGGCTACTTGGCAAAGCATCTTTTAGAAACAGAGATGATCAAACTTGGACAATCCTTGCTCCCTCTGCTTTCCAGAAGTATTTTCATTTGCAGCACTCCCTGTCCCAAAGGAACTTTATTATTGTTCTTGCAATAACCACTCTTCACTTCCATTGCCACCATTTAACTTGGCTTCACACTTTCTGTGATTGTTATTTTTCATCAAAGTGTTCTGTTCTCTGATTGCTGTCATTTGGACTTCCTTCTGGTGAATCCTTAGTAGTACTTTTTTATATATATAATGATGATGATTAAAGTATAGTCAAAATTGTTCACTTCCAAGAGTATAAAATGATGTTGAAAATTAGAGAAGGGGCTGAAATGTGCTATAAAGATAATTTTGAGGGCTGGGAACTTCACCGTACAGTCAAAGATATAATGGAATCAAGGGGGGAAAGGAAGGAAGGAAGTTAGATCAGTGATGACTTGATTATGTCTGAAGTACCTTCAGAGGGAGAATATTAAAAGACTCTTTCAGATAGTAAAGAAGAAGGGTATAAAAAGAACAAGTTACTTGAAGTTACAGAAGGATAAATTAATACTAAAAACAACGTATGAATTTCAGCAGTAAAAGCAGCACTGGCTGGTTGGGAGTTTATCCCATCCAAGGGTCTTTATCCTATTGTATAGTCTGATGACGCCCAGGCTAGTTCAGTGAAGTTTCCATCTGTTCAGCCAGGTCAGTATCTAATAACTTCACTCCCCCAAATCTGTCTGGATATGTTTTCTATACAAAACACTGATAAATTCTTCATAATCCTCCAATGGGGGTGGTGTTGTCTTAATGGCACAATGCTACAGCATCCTTGAAGGCAGGGGTAGGGAATCTCTAGCCTTCCAGATTTGGTCGGATTGCCACTAGCAGATTGCAGTGGAAATCTCATCTTCTGAATTCTAGCAGGTGCTGTTTATGCTGCCATTACAATATATTGATAGCTTTAAGGAAAGTCTTTGGATGTTTTATTTTATGTCTGCTTCATAGTTATTGTGCATGTGTTTAAAGTTTATACCCTCAAGACCATATAAAAAGCTTGAGTTTTACAGGCTGCAATCCTATATAGGCTTACCTTAGAGTAAGTGCCTTTGATTTTCATAGGACTTGCTTCTGAGTAAACAGCCATAAGATTTCACTGCAACTTGCAAGAGATTCTTAGTAGAAAAATGGGGGGGGGTGTAAGATTTGGGGGGAAACACAGGAGTTCTTGGGAGTGAGTGATTTAAAATGAGAAGAAGAAAATGTATATTGTGAAAATACTTGCAGTTGCACTGAACAACATTTGAGGACTTCCCAGGCAGATAAACGTGCTGCAGAATATTATGGTTTCCAAGGATTCCAGTTTCCAAACCCAATTCCACTTTTGAAAGAGCTTGATAGCAGTAAAATGCAGAGATGTGATTCATTTTTTTCAGCCCAGAGGGTTGCTTTCCCTGGTTAGGAACCTCCTGGGGCCAAATGCTGGTGATGGGTAGAGTCAAAGGCAAAAGTAGACAGGGCAATAGATGTTGCCCTTACCTTTGTACAGTAGGTTTCATTCCAGCCCACAAAAGTCAAAGGTTTCTACACAGAGAGACGCACACATCTCCATTCCAAAAAGCAGGATATATTATCACAATTCAAGGGCATATTACAGTCAGGCAAAAGCACTCAAGCAGGACATGAAGCAGGGCATAGGAGCCACCTCCTAGGGGCTGAGGGGTATTTGCACCCCAATAAAATATTTAAGGTGGCTGTTCCTCCCAAGTTGATGGGCATTGCCATTCAAATGGTGTGCGTGCACCACGTCATGTGATCAATTATGTGGGAAGGGGTTTACCTGGGGCCCCAAATATTTTATTCAAGTTGGCACCCCCAAAGCAGAGCCAGTCAGAACTGTGGCCTAGGGAAGTCCGAGGAGCTAAATAGAGAGATCTGAAGGGAAACCTTCATCCCCCAGGACTGAGGATTCCCGCCACAGGTGCAATGCATCTATTTTGCATTTATCACTGTTGTACTTTATGCAGTTCTAAAGCATTGTTGCATGGCACCCCAATCTCTGAGTGGTGCAAGATTCCAAGGGTTCCAGGCACTTACCTAGGCTTCATGTTTCCTTTGGAAGGAGGTACAGCTGAGACTGTGGTGTATTTACAATATGGTTTATTTACACATATATACAACCCGAACCTACAATGGAGGGGTTCACAGCATTAAAACCCCAAGTGGGTTTTGCTTCTCTCATATCCACAGCCTTGGATTCAAACAGAAATCAAACAATGCTCTGTCTCTCTGGCTACCTAGACTGCAGCTTTTCAGCGTCTACCTTCTAGCTTGCATAACTCCATTATCCACGCTGGCTTTTGTCTTCTAACTACCAGTGAATTGAGAGAGAGCTGTCCCTCACCCACCCATTTGTCATCTGGCACTCATTCACTTCCTTTGTTACCTTAAGGACCTCACCATGAAACTAGCCTGGCTATTCCAAGAATTTGAATCCTGGATTAGATGTTAACACTTGCTGGATCCAGAGAATAGAAGGGTCTCAGCATACAGCCTAGTTCTCCCCAAACTCTTAACAGTACGCTGTTCAATTGCCATAGACTGAAAAACGGGTTGTTTTCAAATTATTTGGTTTGACCTTCTAAGCTCCATAACAGAAATCCTGTAGAGTTCTTAAGCTTCATAGCATTTAAGGTGTACATCCTGGAGGAGCCAATAGTCTGCCCAGGATTTAGGAGTTTATTAGCTACCATTGGTACATACAGAAGTGCAAGCCTGCTTGGGACAACTCTCCTAGACTTCCCTTGATTTAATTTGTTGTTTAAAACAAAAAACAAAAAAACCCCTGCTTTTCAAAGCCCTGATCTGAATAAATTCTTTGGATGTTCTTCCATGCTCCATATAAAATCAAGGAACCTCTAGGGTCTTGTGCCTTATCTTGTGGAAGTCAACAGCAAAGCTTCCATTAAATTCAGAGCACAGGATCTGGCCCTCTACGAAGAAAAAATCACTGGCTCGCTTAAATGCTAGCTGCACTGTATTTTCCAGATCAGTGGTTAAGACTCTCTGAAGAAGTCACAGTTGCTTAACTTGTTGGCAAGCTACCAGCCTGAATTGAGACTGTGCATAACAATGAGGGAATGAGGGAGGCACCTTGTATGAGAGAAGAAAGTCATTCTCCAATTTGAATTAAATGCTGAAATCTTGCTTGTTGGGATTGGCTTTAGGCAAGTCGTATAGTTCAAGGTTTCTAAAGTGGCTGGAGCAGGTAGCAAAAGAAAGTGGAAGATGGCTTTCTGGTGTGTTAAATCTCTAAGGAGCCATAGGCCAACTTCAAATAGTTTGTGAATCCCTCACACCTTCTTAAACGCAGGCTTTGCTTAGTGATATCTGCCTAGGGCTGTCCTTAAGAACCAAATTTGATACAATTCCCCTTTCATTTGAAGCATTTAGGTTTAAGCTAGTTATCGCAGCTCTTGTGTGCCAAGGTATGAATAATGAGGAGTCTGACTCCCTCAGGTGCTATTCTTTAAAATGGTTACTTTTGCTTTTAGAATGCTAAGCAAGGTGTGCTGGAAGTAGGGCCTTGTTTACAAGGGTGCTCCCTGATAACAGTACAAGCAAGGTTATTTGTGAAGAAAAAAGAGAAACAATTTTCAAGCAATGCATAAAAGCAGAGATGTTGTACTTGGAGATGAGCGAACACCAGCACTTGCTCAGCCCATAAATCAGATGGACTGCTCAACACTAGTAAAAAACCAACAACCTCTCAGTGGGTTTTGTTTAGAGATTTCAGGGGAAGACTGTAGCAAGCTTGTAGGCTTCCCTGAGGCACCCAGCTGTCCACTGCCTGAAACAGGACAATGGGCTGGCAAAATCTTTGTTTCTGTTCCAGCAGGATTCTTACTCTGCTTAGCATAGTAGTGTAGACAAAATTTTGGGCTCCTACAGATGACTCATTTATTGATCATCCATCCTGATTTGCTTGTACAAAGCGTAAGCTTTACTGTCATGGATTGGCTGGATGCAAAGGAGTGGTGGGAAGCACCAGCTGGGGAATCCCCAAAGACTCCAAGCCAGGGCATAGGTGGAGGGATGATGATGAGTGGTCAGAGGGAGAAGAGGGAGCAGACTGGGAAGAGGAATTGTCAGAATCTGAAGAAGTAACAGAGTTAGTGAGCTGGAGGAGCAAAGATAGGCATGGCAATGGAGTCTCAGATTGCTTGGGAAGGACTTAGGAGAGGAGGAGACGTAGGCAACTCTGGGAAGGCCTTCAGTCCCCACAACTGCCTCATGGGGCAAGAGTTGCTGTGCTCATTAGTATTGCAGATATTAATATTATTATTACACAGTCCAGGGGTGCCAACTTAGGTCCCAGGTTATGGGTACCCACTGGGACCCATGATGTACGTTAATCAGCGCAGCACAGCAGCACTTCTGAGGCCTGAGGGCCTCAGATGTGATCTCCACAGCCCAGTGAGGGTTTGGAGATCATGCCCAAGGTCTAGCTCAACCTCCAACGTGATTTCAGTTTGTACCTGAAGTCCTGTTGGAGGCCTGTTTGGGCCTCCAATGTTGCCTCGGAGGTCACTTTGGGCCTCCAACACAACATCCGGTAGAAACCGGAAGTCATGTCGGAGCCCGCGCTGTGGGTGCCAAGCACGGGGCCCCAGGACTCCTTATAGTTGGCACCTATGACACAGTCTGAAACAACAAGGGTGCATGAAAACTGACTCCTTTTCGGAAATAAAAGATTGTCAATGCTCATTAGATTGGTCAAAGATTTACTTGCAGAACTTTCTTCAAAACAGAACAGAAACATCAAATGATACATCCAGTTCCACAAGACATATGCCAGTCCAAGGCATAGGCTCAGCATCTTACATTCTCACTCTCACAGAACCTGGGAACAGACTAAGGGCGATTCCCTTCAAAATGGTGATTTGCAATTCAATACCTCTCATGTGATCTAAGGTTAAACACTCAGATAACAGAAAACAACAATAGTTAATTTTCAGCTCTGTTAAAGTTCAGAATCTCTTAGAATACTGCAGTGGAATTTCCCAATGTTAAATCCTTTCACCAGTGCCCACAGCCACCCCCATTTTAGTGTCAATTAAACTAATTATACTTAACAATTAGGCCTGGCACTACTGAGCAGCCTTGTTTCTTTTAATAAAGAGTTGACTTCACTTACTACATGTTATTTATTGCTGGCCCACTCCTGACACTTACATGGAGAGTATTCCCTGTCTTGACGGAGCATTTGCTCTGATTTACTTGGGGAGAGGTTGTACAGTGAAGAATATCCATCCTGATTTTCTTTTGCCATGGTTATACACTCCTTGTCCACACATTAACCAATTGTTTAAGAGCATTACCCTGTTATTTTCCTAACCACAAAAGTCTTCTTTTCTTTTGGATTTTGATGCAATGGAGATCTTTACTCCACTTCCCATGGGCAAACCTAAACTTCCCAAATGCAATTGAATCCCTCCCACAAAATACTGCCTTTCTGAAGCTGACCTTTGTAACACTTGAACTCAGAATATTAATATTTTTCCTATGGACAAAACTTTGCAGTGATGTGATGTGGTGGTGATAATGATGATATAATTAAATCAGGTACTTGTATTGGAAAAAAACCCCATCAAATCTACCATAAATGACAAGATGATATTCAAAGCTTCTATTTCGACATCCCATTTCTTATACCAGACAAGCTGAGATTGAAGCAGCATGCTCAATGCAGGCAAGTGTACTTCTGTGATGTATGTTTAAAATGCCTGCCAATGAAAAATAAGGATGAGAACAACTGAATTGCATGAGCTTCCCAGTTTTACCCAACACACTCTGAAAGTATGTTCTCTATATGAGTAGCTTCAAGGAGAAGGAATTTAATGAAATACGAATTGAGCCATCATAATTCGGCATCCCTCAATGTACATTTCTTATTCTTTTGCTTCTGTTACCCTCCATGCTAGCTTCTCACTCTCTTATTTTAATTTCCACACCAAATTGCTGTAACGGTGATAAACTATCAGAACAAAGGAAGATTCTCGTTTAATTAAATTGTTAGAGTTGATAGAAATTGCATTTTCAGCTCTAGCACTGGAATAAGCTTCATTTGGAGCACAACCCGGCTTTTATAAAATATGGCCTATTAACAAGACAAAACCTATTGTAAAGAGAAGAACTCTCACTCACCATGCGTAAATGCATCTCAGTGTGTTGACAGGTCTCTTAATCTCCCATGCCTTGCCAGAAGCCTTTGTTTATGCCACCTTATGGCCCCTTGTTAACCCCCCTGTTTGAGGGCCAGAAAGGGCTGTGATGAATGCCATTCAAAACACACACACACACACACACACACACACACAACACCGTAGTTAATTCAATCAGTTTTTAGGATGGTTCAAAGCAGTCCAGAAATGGGATTGCACTTGGAACAATGAACCTGCAGCTGGCTAATGAAGAGCCAACAACCAATTTGATAGTAAAATGAAGAAAGGACGATACACGGTTAGAACCAGAAGCTAGGCTCCTATTACTAGGTGAAAAGAAGGAGTCGTTAATTAATAGGGATGTGGATTGGATCGATTCAAAGCCCAGATTTTGAACAGAATAGCCCCACCCTGAGCAGTCTAGGACTCTCAAAAGGTTATATGATCAGGTGGTGGGTGGGGGGAGAAGGAGAGGCAGGCAGAATGGTGAAGCAGGATTGAACTCTGTGCTCACTAGCGGGTGAGCTGACTGTAAGCTAAAATATACCAACATACATTACTTAGCCATATTAATTTCAAACGTTAACTTTGACTCTATTGAAGGATCACCACAACCACACATTATAATTATTCTGCTTGGGGAAAGTATTTGGATGCTTGGGGAACTGCCACCCATTTATCCAGATCCAGGGGCGTAGGAAGGGGGGCCGCCCCACCGCAGCTCGCCCTGCCCCCCCCAGGTGAACGGCATGGGCGCTACTTTGGGCACCCATGCAGCTAACTCCGCCACTGTCCGGATCACATCTTAAGCCTGTAACCAATGTTTTCAGTTCTATTTCTTATGAGCCACCTGCTTCTCCAAAATTAAAGTACAGCAAACGTAGACCAATAATTTATCCATTTTAACTATTCACAGAGAACACCTGGTATAAATACTTCAAGATGCATTGATTATGAAAGAAGAATTGTAATTAGTCACTAAATCTTAGAGACCAGTTAATAGCCAGTCTTGCTCTATTACAACTGTAATCTATAATGTTTTGCATGACATTATTGAAATGTCTTAGATCTTATTAATCCAGAATGCACAAAGCTCTGTGCATGGTTACCGTAGATCAGAAAACTGACATTGCTTAATTGCCCTTCTGTCAAATGTTTGCATTTTGAAGGATACAACCGAATCTGGATTTTGGCCTAACATAATGAAATGTGTTATATGGATACATAGCTATGCTAATGTGTACATATCTAATTATACCGATTGCATCAGAGAAGATACCAACAGTCCAATCGTACCACGTAAAGTCACCACCCCTGCTCCAATTAATCTGACAGTTATCACAATTATAAACCCAGGATCTCTATTCTCAGCTTCACACATTACATAGATAGAGGAAAAGCAGAATTTCCCACCTAGCAATAACTCCAAAGGAAACATATGTCCATTAGCTAAACTTGTATGTTCATGAATTTGTTGTATTCATACAATTTACATTTTAGCTGAACATGTAAAACTTCTAAAACTGTAGCCATAACACGAGATACAAAGGATGGATAGAGCCATGAAAGGGCTTTTGCCAACACATCTCAAAGAACCACAACAGCAACATTGGGGAAATGTTACAGGTAGGTAGCCATGTTGGTCTGCCATAGTCAAAACAAAATAAAAAATAAAAAAATTCCTTCCAGTAGCACCTTAGAGACCAACTAAGTTTGTTCTTGGTATGAGCTTTCGTGTGCATGCACACTTCTTCAGATACTTCAGATTGGGGAAATAGTTAGATTTAATTAAATATAACCTATTAGAGTATCCACAATGAAATTAACCAGATTAACTGAAACAGAACATAGTCTAGGCAGGGAAGTTCCCCACTTCTGGGCACATCTACAGGCTCCTCTTGAAAGGCTTGGAAGGAATTATTCCTCCTTCCCAAGAGAGCCTTGAGAATGAAAGTTGACCAGTGCACTGTGGTGCCACCAGGCCAATCTCAAGGGACATCTCAGGGTCCGAAACCCTATTTGGCAATTGGTGACCCCAAAATGCCCCAAACTCAATGATGCCACATATACCCCCCCCCAAAAAAAAATCTTGCTAAACACTTTCCTGCCCAAACTAACAGACAATTAAACCAATCAGAAAATACACAGCTCCAGAAAAAGAAAACTTCCAGCTGTATGGAGTAAACAAAAAAAGAAGAGTCCCTGTGCCAATTTTGACTCCCCAAAAATTCCTACTCAGCTCCAGAAACGGTCAATTAGCAATGCCCATGCTGCCTAGGGAGAGAGCACGGGTGCAAAAATTGGACCCAAATTGGACCCTGGAGAGGAACCACCTAACAAAGTACAGCTAATTCCCCGTCAGGATTGGTTCATTGTCCCATTCTTCCCTCAGTCTTCTCTTGAAGAGGAGCCCAGGGTGTAGCAAAGGCACCCCTGTTTAGCTGGGAGCGGCATTGTATCCAAAGTTGACATTTAGGTTTTGGTAATTACTACACTTCGTTTAATGGTGCCCTGAAAATTTAACTATAGAGTTAATTCCCTTACAGTTCTTCACACAGGTATGATGTATATGCTCTTTAGTGCACTTCAGGCTGACTGGAGCCAGATCTTGAATTCATTCAATTACAGATCACAGTGGAGCAGGTAGTAGGTTTTCTTTGTAAGTTCAGCACCTCACCATATTGGCAGGAGGTAGATTAAAATGTATTTCATTCAGGGACCCGCATCCCAGTAGTGAGTTTGACAAAAGTGGGAGTGGTTGGGCAGAAACCCCCCTCCATCCTCCATCCAGGTAAGCCTAGAATATACTGTATTCACAGCAGGTGAAATCAGAAGAGGAGGGATAGTGTAGAGCAGGGGGCAGTGAGTGGTGTGGCCTGGCCTTGGCAGAGGCCTGAGATCCAGGGCCACATTTGCCCTCCAGGTCTGAAGTTCCCCTCCCCTACTCTATCCAGAGCAGCCTCTCCTCTATAGATGTTGCCCTTTTAATTGCAGTAGTATAAAAGGAACAATTACATCTCTGCATACTGATATTCTGAGAAATGTTTTCTGTTTTTATCACCCGTGATTAGCATCTGAGATGTCCCACTTCTCAGCTAATTTGAAAAATATTAACTGGTTATCTTGCTTAGCTCCATTTATTAACAAAACACCAGGTATGGGTTGACATAAAAAACAAAGTCTTTGACCAAGCATTGTAGCTTGGAGCTGCAGGTTATATTGCAAACCATTAGTTAGCCAATATTCCATTAATTTGAACACAAATAATTTTATATTATGTATGCTGACCTTTGCAGAACATCTTCTGTTTTATTTACCAATGAATTTCACAAGTTTTATTATCAACTGTGATTTAATTTCCTAGACCTCATATTGAACCCTGCTAGTTTTAATTTAAAGGGATAAATAGTCTTGAGATTAATACTTACTGCATTTAGTAGCCCCAAAATATATCACAGAAGGGAATAAATAAACGCAAATACAACACATTTTTTTTTAAAAAAATACACTCCACTCACAATTCATTTTTTACCAATGGGGTGATTATTTTAAAATGGGAACAGCATGCTTCAATTCTAAAATAATTCACAGGCATATGTAAGGTGTATTACAATTTAAGATGATGCCCACCCTGCAAAAAATATAAAAATATATAGCATTGTATCACATTTGAACTTCATCTAAACCTTTATAATAGCAGTGTGCACTAACCACAAGATTCAGTACAGACCAATTTGATGCTTCAGAATTTGATGCTTCAGAAAACAGCCTGCCTAAATTCAACATGCTTTGTAGGCTGCCCAATTTGGCAAAGGGCCTATCTAAGTTTGCCTTGTCCCCCCTGGGCTATTGGGAAATAATATAATATAATATAATAATACACACAGCCATAGCTGTTTTGGGTGCATGAAGCATTGCAAATTACATGCAAATAAATCTAGGAGCTTATGTGCTTAACACTATATATACAGAGAGAGAGAGAGAGAGAGAGAGAGAGAGAGAGAGAGAGAGAGATCTAACTTTTTAAAAATGAGCAGGAGTGGATAAAAGGTGAAAACATGTTTGGGGATGTCTTAAGGGGATTATTCCTGCAAAAATTTAGAAGGATAGTTGCAGTCCCTCAAGGGTTGGAAGCAGAGAGTTATCCACACTGTAACTGATTTTCAAGTCATCTTTAGCATGGCAACTGAAGCTGTCAATGATGGACCATTCACACAACTAGCCATATGAAGCCCAGTCACATATGATGAACTTTGCATCTACTGAGAGCCCTCAGGAAACCCCACTCAGTGTGGCCTATGCTGTATGTGGTACTGATAGCTTGCAGCCGGTATGAACACTGGCTGCTAGACAAGGAGCAGTCATAACACTTCATAAGCTTCGGATTGTTTCCCATGTCTGGCAAGCACTGGAGAAAAGGTATCAATGGGGTGATGGGGCAATGCTGAGCAATATTTCAAACTTTATATGGCTTAGAATCACCCATCAATTCTTGAAACTGGAACCAGTAAAAGTATAACAATACTTACATTTCTTTCATTCAAATAAGAACAATTACGACCCATTTCCTTAGCATATTTGTGGGCTACATAATACATTAGCTGCCGATATTGAAATCAAGGCAGAAAAAAGCATGCACATTTCATATGTTGTGGTAAACTAATGCTTTCCCACAGAATATTTCAGAGGTTTTAACTGTCTTCTGCATTCTAATCAAAATTTCCCAGAAGCTTTCACTCTTCCCTCACTTTATAATCCTAAATGCCAAAGACAATTCAATATCTGATAATAGAGTCTGACAGCCTACCATAGTTACAGGTTTGACTGATGCTTTTATCTCTGCTAAGTAAACTTCAAAAGTTTCTTCGTCCTTTTGATTTCTCAAAAGAAAAAGTGGGCTTATTAGAATCTCGATAATATTACTTTGCAATTTTCTTTTACCTCCTTAAGTAATTCAAATGAAAGGATGACACTTGTTGTTTCCAGTCAAGTACAAGTTCCCCTTTGCTAGGTGGTCAACCACAAATGAAACAAGGGATTGGGAGGGGGGGCTTTTCAAGTTTTCAGACCAGTATGAGGTACATTTATCTTGGCAAAGTCTGGAGTCAATTTTGGATGATGCATTTGATCAACGTATTAAAATAGAATATTGTAGTGTTATCTAGTGCTTCAAGGGGGATGTAAAATATTAAAGTGCAGTGGAGGGAATAGTATTGGATGAGATTCGCCTAAAAAGCCCCATCAACAGAAGCCATGTGCAAGGACTTTCACCACTGAGATTCCTCCCTTCTTCTCCCCCTATTCCATATGGCAAGCTGAAATGCTTGTGCAGACAGGAAATTTTCATAGTGCAACACTGAATTCCACCCACAGAATGGACTTCCCAACATAAGGTTCCTAATGGGAAAATTAGGCAATTTGTAGGGCAATCGATCTATGTCTGGGATATGGCTCCCACTGAATCCAGTAGGGCTTCGTCTGAAGTACATGTATGCTAATAACGACCCTGCTAAGTGAAGATGGTAGCAGATATAAATTCAGCACAGCCCTAGTGACAAATTTTATGAACCTGCTCTATATTAAGTGGGCTCAAAGAGTTCCAAAGCACAAAAACTAAACTCCACTTGATAGATGATATAGATAGATAGATAGATAGATAGATAGATAGATAGATAGATAGATATAGATAGATGATAGATAGATAGATAGATGATAGATAGATGATAGTAGATGATAGATAGATAGAGATAGAGAGAGAGAGAGAGAGAGAGAGAGAGAGAGAGAGATACAACAAGGTGGGGAGGTGGGGAGAACCAAAACAAAAAACAAAAACCCACAAGCCTTGCTTTTGCCATGTTCCGGAGATTTCAGTTGTGTAACATGAACGAAACCAGAGAGAGAGAAATGTTTACATGAAGAGTATTTGCATAGTGAATTATTGTGTACCGTTTTCAAGCCTTTGGTGACCATATGAGCTAACTCCTAGGGGCCGAGGACCCTTCCCCCCTCACTCCCAGTAAAATATTTGAGGGAGCCAGCCCTCCCCAAGTTGATAGGCATTTTCATTCAAATGGTGTGTGCTGCATCTTGTGACTGATTATGCAGGGTGGTGTTTAACTGGGCCCACCAAAATTTTATTCAAGTGATGAGCTGGTGACCCTATTCTGGTTTTGAGTATGGGGTCAGTTATGCCCCTAGATCAGGCATAGTCAAACTCGGCCCTCCAGATGTTTTGAGACTACAATTCCCATCATCCCTGACCACTGGTCCTGTTAGCTAGGGATGATGGGAATGTAGTCACAAAACATCTGGAGGGCCGAGTTTGACTATGCCTGCCCTAGATCCTTGATCTTCATTGCTCCCAAACCATAAAGGTATGCAAAGCTAGCCTTGCCAGCAGCCAGATCGTCTCTGCCTATACACTTTTGGGCTCAATGAGTCAAAACCAGCAGCCCGGAAGTTTTATGTTCCAGGTCTTTCCTAGCTAGTAAGCCATGAAAGGTTGGTTAAGGTAAGTGTTCATTCATCTCTGGTTGCCTTAGGATGTGCCCCACCTTAACCCATTTCTTTATTCCTTCCCCACCCAAACACATAGTTGTGATTTAATTTGTGCCTTTTGAGATAATTGTAACTTTGTCTTATTTTTGTTTTTGCTGAATGTTTACCAAATTCCCAGGAAAGTTTAAGTGCCTCATGTGCAGTCATGAAAAATAGGATGGCTTTATAGGGTATAAAGAGGTACAGTAAAAGCTTTAAGATGCAAAAAGTCAGGTTGGATATGGCTTTAACTGTTGTAGAAAAAGTGGAAAAAGTCACAGTTTAAATGGGCATGTCTTTGGAGAAGTAGTTTAAAATTGCAAACGTCATTATCACAATGCATTGCCTTCTTTACTTCTTGCAAGAAATCTAAAGCTACTTAATTATCTTTATGGGCACTTATTGTCCTCCATTGATTTATTAATGGGGAAATTACTTAGACGGTCCATTCAACCAAGATTCAAGTCTGCAAGGTCCTGAGATCCAGAAATAAATGTCCATAAGTTCTGCAAAAATTTCAGAGCTGGTTTCATCTAACATCACCATCAATTTATATACCACCCTTTACCCAAAGATTCCAGGGTGGTATACAACACTAAAAACATAATTTACATAGCATTAATAAAACAAAACATAACAACAGTCCCCACACATTTAAAAAAGTCATAAATTGTTTAATGGCTGAAAGCCAGGGTAAAGGAGAATGTTTTCACCTGTTGCCTAAAGACATGTAATGATGGTGCCAGGCCAGCCTGTCTGGGGAGAACACTTGACAAATGGGGAACAACTGCAGAAAAGGCCCACTCTTGTGTTGCCACAGTCCAGACCACTCATGGAGGAGGTACCAGAAGCAGGGCCTCAGATGTTGATCATAATTTTTGTAGAACTTGAATCAGTTTTTAGTCCACTAGTGGATCCCAACCCACCAGCTGAAAGCCAGTGCACTAGACAACTTGATCCTGCTTTCCACACAGTTACTACGGTATTTGTGTGGAATCAGCAAGTGAAAATGGGTAGAAGTAGAAAGAAAATAGGCTTGTATATCAAATATCTAGCTTGGCAGTTTTTAGAATAAATAAATTTTGGAGTGAAAAGCATCATTTTTTAAAAAGCCAATTAACACATTTTGTTTCAAGTTTCTTAGATGCATTCAGTGGATTCCAAAGATGTTGGTGGCACCAAATGTTGGCCTTCAGACTCTCAGTGGGAGTTTTATCCATACAGTGATTTTTTTCTTTTTAATGAGAATAGACACTTGGTAGCCTTAGAAAGTCTAGGTGCCAAATAAAGCAAGTCCCTGATATCTGACTGAAAACGCCTACAGAAATTTAAGTAAAGAGGTTGCATACTTATAGCATGACGAGTGAAAGCATAAGCTATTTGATGGGAAGTCTCTGGTTCAAATTTCACCTAAACCATTCATTCACTGAGTGTTCTCAGGTCAGTTGCTGGTTTTGAGTCTTCATCTCCATCTGTCCCCAATCTGCAGTAAGAGTGTATCAGTATAGGTTTCTTGCAGTGATAACTGAAATAATACTTAGATCAAATGTGAAATCTGGTATAATTATAATAATAAAAATAGTCTGAAGTGCAACTGTCAAAGTGCTAGATACATTTATTCCAACAACGAGGGTGATTAATAATAGTTTGAGGCACAAAACCGCCCAATAAAAGCCATCACCTGTTGAGTCCCTTCATTGATACAGGAGTAAATAATAGGGCACATATTGACTACTAAATATAGCATTACATAAGACCTCCTTTGCTGAAAACAAAATAAAGACGATATAACGCTTTCTCCTTCTTCAGAAAAAGTCTGAATGGATCGTTAAGATGCTTTTTCTGCCACTGGTTGCTCTGTAGCCCTCGCTAGTGATGGTTGTGGAAAATTCAAGAGAACTTCTAAGGATAAAGCCAGGAAGCCAATCAAAGGCCCAGATGCTACTCTTGGAAACACAAATTGGAGAGCTTTCCATCTGGGGTCCTCTATCTGCCAATTTTGTCACATAAGTGGTCACAGCAGTTCGGTTCTCTGCTCCAGATGAGAGAGAAAGATACCAAAGGGAACCATTTTCCACCCTGCAATCAGCAGGAAAATGCTGTGCCAACTGAAAATTGTAATTATATCTGTAGCAATGTGCTAATGAGCTTTGAAAAGGTTTAGCTGGATAACAGAATAGGGGAAAAATTAATATATTGTACAGAAGCATTAGACATGAAGTATTTATATAAATCAGTGAATTTTCATTCACCATTCAATGTTCACGAAACAGCTATAACTGTCTCCAATTGAGTGACTTCATGTTTCTGGTGGAGAGAATTTCTTCACTGTTGATGGCTCAATTCTTTCTTAAAATAAATAAATAATGTTCACGGTATATAGAACTACTATTTTGCAATTTCTTCTACCTGCATAAAAAGGAGACTTCATGGTGGTTTGCATAATTCTGTCTAATCGTACATTGAAATTCCAAAATTTTATGTAGCCCCTTTTCTTAATTGAAACTGTGATGTGGGATTAGAGATATGCAAAATTCTCCTGAATGCAAAATTCTCCTGAAGAATTTTGCTGCTATGGGCTTCCTTTAAAATGTCCCAGATGTTTTTCCTGAATGGAAAATTTCCAAATTTCATTTTCAATTCACTTTAGGAATAATCTGATAGCAATTTACAGAAACATAGACCACAATTCCCAAGAAATATTGCTCGTCTTATTGATGCCACGTTAACTTCTGCTGAAATTACTCAGATGTTTTGCCTAACAACTACTGTATATTAAAACAACCAGCAGAAAGGGCAAACAATCAACAGTAGATACATTTAATTTCACTGTCCATTTTTAGAGGTGCTTTATTATTTTTCCTGACTGCAAAAGGCAGAAAGAATCCAGGAAAAGGCAGAAGAATCTAAATATGGTTAGTGCATAGCTTAACTTAAGGCCCTGTTTTACAGCTATTTAAAGCTGCAACTTTAAAACACAATTGCATCCTAGAAATTGCATGTGTGCAATTGCAAAATTTATGGAAGACCTTTTGCATGTTTGAGACAAACACAAGTCCACTAGGATCTTTTGACCTTGCTTTGATTTGCTTGCAATTGATCTTCTTGGAGAGGAAGAAGGTGCAATTTTCATACAATATTAAAGTCATTTCCCCCTTCCCACTGAACAGCTGGTGGTCAGGTGTGGACCCAGAAGGCCAGGTGCAATCTTCCTGAGGACCAGGGGTTCCCAATCCATGGGCCAGATGGATTAGTGCTTCACCTTTATAGAGGAAAATCTATATGTTCAAATATGATCTATGCTCTTGTTATCCTGGAGCTCTGGAACTCTTGTCAGTTTGGTTATGCTCCTAACCCTGAACTGCTTAGGCCAAATCATATTTCCTCAGTGGATTTGGGATGATCAAGGAGTCATCTGTTTGGGGTTGAAATGCTGTTGCCATAATCTGTTCTTGAAAGATTCCTGTTCCTTACATAGCTGCATGTGAGGCAAAAATTCAGTGGTGCTTTGAGTTTTGGTGATTTCTTTTCCTATAGAGTAAAATATCCTGAGCAGCATGTTGCAAGAAAATGTTCTGTAAGGATAGGTGTAGTGCTTTTTTCTTCTCCTCCTTCACTATAAATACTATAGTGTTCCTTTCAAATAATGCCTATTGTGGCTACCAACTCTCTGTGAGGACTTCTGCTTCCCTTTACATTTCTTTAGTGTTTCTTTCACTCCAATTCCAGTTTAGGCAAATTCAGATAGCAACCCTAATTGCACCCTTTTCAGGCATTAGACACCATGGTGCTTTTTGTCACTGGCACTTAACAGATATTCCAAGGTGGAAATACATGTTTCAACCTATGTGAATTTGGTGGTGAAAATAGCAGCTATGTATTACTTCTTCCTCTGTACACCTAGCGAAACAATCTGATGTCACAATGCATGCTTCCCAGCTTCCCTCCCATACCATGACAAAGCAGCAAGAGGAATGCATGATGGTTTTACACCTGCATGTTAGGCACATTGCAGCAGATGTTAGGAAGGAGAAAACTAGGCACATGACTGCTGTTGTGTAGGTTTGGCAGAAGAGTCATGAATGACTCAGCTGAAGAATTCTATCACAAGGTAGGTAGTGCTTGTGAAGAGCATTCATCACCCAATAACATTCATTGCCCAATAATCTTAGCGTTCACAAGATAGTAAATGGGGCCAGCTGTCTTTTCACTCTACATGCCGCAAAACAACATTTCCTCCCAAGTTCACCCAAGGCCAATGTTTTGTTGTATGTCAGGCTTAATGTCAGAGGAAACATCCAGCTAACATTTCATTATCCCCATTTCTTTATCAAACCAGATGAAAGATACAATTCCCCATGGAGTCATATCTCTCTTTCAACATTGTTTATCTGAGCTATGTGGCATTTTAATATATTAGAAAAGTTAATTTGGCATTGATGGTGACTAAAGGCTCAGCTGAGACTTACAAGCACATCTTTGCCTTGGGGACTATGTCAGCTTCATTTCATTTTACTTTTCCTGCAAAGGGCAGAGCTTTTATTATGTCTTCAAAACTACTTGTTATGAAAGATGATAAAGCTATTCATGCACGTGGCTCCTTCATCTCACAGAAATTAGAGTATTGCTATCATATTCCATTGAGGCAGCAAGAAAGACAAAAACGTTTATTAATCAAGGTTGAAGAATAATTCCCAAATAAAAGCATGTTCCTCAAGAACATTAGAACAGGCTTAGAGGATTGGACATGTTGTTTATCTTGCCGCCTTCAGCAAGAGACACCACTTCCTAATTCAGGGGTGGGGAACCTGTGACTCTCTAGAAGTTGCTAGACTACAATTCCCAGAATCCCTGACCACTGCCTGGGCTGACTGTGGATGATGGGAATTGTAGTTAAAATGCACACACCTCTGGGGAGGGCACCCCAGCTTTAGAGAAACAGAACTAAAGTTTCAAATGCACTGATTTCGATTTATTAAAAAAGAAATGTGTAGAAGATTAACAATTAAGACGACTAAGATTATTTATTAATTCACATTTTACAGTATGAATGTAAGATGGCAATTAATAAATAACCCTAGTTACCTCAATTTGAACTCAGTTGGGTACACATAACAGAATTATGGTGACAGAAATTAATCAGATTTACACTACTTCGTCAGTTGTAAAGCTGGAATGCAGGTCACCTGGCATCTTCCTGTATTTGATAAGCTTCATCCTATAGTCTCTGAAATTTAGCAAATTATAATAGGGTATGTGCGATCAAAAATGATTGAGTTCTCTGATTCACATAGTCAAAATAAGTATTTGGAACTTTTTGTGTGTGTGTGGGGGGGTATAAGTAGAATGGAACAATTACCATTAAAGTCTAGTATTTGCATACTGAAAGAAGGACAAATGTTGGTCCTTTATCATTCAAGTTCCTAATTAGCCAAGCTGGCATGTAGCACTAAGCAGCAGAGCAAGCCAAGGAAGATGAAAGAGAAACATGAGGGGGAGAAAGGAAAAGAAAAAAAAAACATCCAAAGAGGAGATAGAAGGACAACGTGCGCTTGGCTACTACATGAAGCCAAGCTCCACCAGGAAGCCAAGTCCAAAGAATTGTAGTAGATATCTATCAATTGGGGCAATGGGCATGGGATTGTACTGTATGAAGAAATAACAGCAGAGGCAGTGAAAAGCCAGATAGGCGATCCAATTCTCCCTCTCTCGTTTGGCATCCCTGCAAGTGCTGCTCTGATTATAAGTATCTCCTGCCACTTAACCCTGCTAATCCTGTGGCAACTGCCCCATGTTTTTTTGCTGCTCCAGAAGGTAGGACCTGGACCAATGGGTTCAATTTATGAGAAAGCAGATTCCAATAAACATTAGGAATAACTTTCTGTTTGACAGTGGAACGGACTACCTTGGAAGGTACTACCAATGGACTACCTTAGAGGATTTTAAACAGATGTTGGATGACAATCTATCAGGATTCTTTAGCTGTGATTCTGCATTGTAGGGAGTCGAAGTGGATGGTCTTTTGGGTCCCTTCCAACTCTACAATTTTATGATTGTACACACAGGGAACTGTGTGTGTGGGATGCTTTAGAATGCTTTACATAGGTGGCACTAGAGGGGAGGCAGGGATGGCAGGTGTGTCCCCTAACAAGGAACTCAGCCCCCACTTGGCACCCCATTTTTGAACTCCTGTCCTTAACATAAGCTTGCACACATGACAAAATAATAATAAATTAAATTGGAAAGGGAGCAGAGTTCCTGGAAAAATGACTTTGGTAATCCTGTCCCCCATTGAATCCAATGGGTTTTGAATATACATGAGCCAGTGTGGTGTAGTGGTTAAGAGCAGTGGACTCATAATCTGGTGAACCGGGTTCATGTCCCCGCTCCTCCACATGCAGCTGCTGGATGACCTTGGGCCAGTCACACTTCTTTGAAGTCTCTCAGCCCCACTCACCTCACAGAGTGTTTGTTGTGGGGGAGGAAGGGAAAGGAGAATGTTAGCCACTTTGAGACTCCTTAGGGTAGTGATAAAGCGGGATATCAAATCCAAACTTCTTCTTCTTCTTCTTCTTCTTCTTCTTCTTCTTCTTCTTCTTCTTCTTCTAGCTTTAGGTACAATCCCCAGAATGTAAACCACCACCCCCATGCAAATTGTGGGCTTACTGTAATGCTGTAATGTTTTTACTTTTCTTTCTTGCTCACCTAGAAATATACTTTGCAATTTCTGTGGATCCCCAAAATACCCCCCCCCCAGCAAATGCCACTGATGTTCAACAACATGCACACTATGGGACATGCTGAAATGGGCTATAGGGCTGCATGTTTTACCACACAATCCTATAAATTTCTACAGAAAGGTACATTCCAGGAGATTACTACCCATTAAGTAGGTAAAGAATTGCAGTCTTAATCAGGATTAATTCATAGATTTACAGTGCATTCCTAGACATGTGTACTCAGATATAAGTATGGGGGAGATGTGATTTGGTTCACATTTAAAGGTGAACTTACCTAATTTGCAGTTTCTGAACCAATGTGCAAACTGAAATATCAATTTTTCTGAATTTTCACTTCTCTGAATTTTGCAGTGCAGTTCTCTTGCCAAGTAATACTTACACATATGCATATATGCTAAGGTAAAATGTGCACACAAATGCACATATTAGTGGGGGGAAACATGCAATTAGGGGAAATTGTCTTGCAAAATGTGTATATTAAGCAAAATTGCATACAAAAATATGCTTTTTAGGATAAATTTGTAATAAATTGCAGGTGAATTTTCATGATGTGGAAAGGAATTGAATTTAAGATTGGAAATGTGAGAAACTGAGTCAAATCAAAATTAAAAGATTCACCTACCACTACTCAGAAGTAAATCTCGCTGAATTTATTGGTACTTACTCTTTGTGTTCTTCATCTTTCATGTAGTTTACACTTCATTCACATGCCAACACAATAAACTGTGGTTGACATGAATGAGCAGTGTGCTGGTCCATATTGTTGAAACCACGGGCCCTTCACTCCTCCCTCACTGCTAGTCCTGATACACTGTTTGGAAATAAAGTGGCTTCTTGTGATGTCCAAACCTAGACAAGTGTAATTCTAAAGACACCTGGTGGGGGTTGAATTCCACTATCCAGGAAGGACCGTGTTGCCCCAATGGCCCTTGGAAGGGTTGGGTTTTCTTCCTGCCACCACTATTTTTCTCACTATGAAAGCAATGAAGCCAGCAGTCTCCATTGCACAGGAGAGGGGAATATCTAAAGTTTTGGAAACTTGAAATGCAAAGACAAATGGGTTTTTCCTGAAGGTGACTTTCCTGAAGCGAAGTGCTCCCTATCTAAACTAGGTTTCCAAGCATCCTTCCACCTGCATACTCATAAGTTTATGATTATGCTGAACACAGCTACTTTTAGTAGAAGAACAAGATGTAAATAGATGGTGGTGATGGTAACAATGATATATTAAGTAACAGTGGGAATTTGGATATATAATCGAAGTAAGGGGGGATGTCAGAGTGATGGAAACTCAAGTGTGACACCTCCTCAAGATGGATGATGGCAGCATTCTCATAAAGTTGTAGCAGCAGTGAGCTGACTGCTTTATCTGACTGTGAAGGATAAAGTTAACCAAGAACAGTCATTAGAAGCTCCAAAGCTTTCTCCATGCTATAGAACGAGTACAGAATTTGAGAAGACCCCACACCCTAAAATGCAGCTGAATCAGATGGTGACAGATCTTGCTCAGTTAGGTTGTTTGGACCTGAAGAATATGAATTCCATTTTTTTCCAAGGGCGCAAACAACCTACCCAAGCAAGGTCTATCATGAACAGAATGAGCCACATTTGGGGGGGGCACTGTGGGGTCCTTCAATTCTCTATGTATGGATAATTCATGAAGAGCTAATGAGGAATGCAATAGCCTTCATGTCCCTTAATACTTGTGTCTTTCTTTCCTTTCCCTATACCGTGACTGCTGTTGTTTAATGTATATGTATCTCATCTAGAGATGGGAACTTGTATATCCCACCATAGACTGAAAGTTCTCCGATCAAATCATTCTCTCTTTAAATCAGAGCAGGGCAGTGTTCTGTCTGATTGCTTGGGGAAGAGGCAACCTGGATGATACAAAATTGTTTCCTGATGAATCCAGAAATGATGGATAGCATGATGATTTTTGTCATAAAACTTGGAAGGGGGCTCCAAGAACTCATCTTACATTTTTTTTTTAAGACAAAACTTTTCTTTTCAACAAAGATTGATTTTTTTATATATATAGCTTCAATGTAGATATGAGTAATGTATATAAGGTGGGGGGTCAGAATGCATGTGGGGCAGGGATAAACCTTAGTTTGATGAGTGGGGTGATATATCAAGAAAGCAGGAAAAAGATGAGATGCCAGAATAGGACACTGCTTCTTGCCATACTGTATATGAAAATATATATACTGGATGCAATTTCTTCAGACTGGAAGAGAATGATTCTCCTGTGGTGCTTTGTCATGGGTGGGTTTGACCCACCCAACCAGCACAGATATGAGAACTTGCACTATTGGGCTTTTGTCATACTTGAGCATGCCCAGAAGATCAGGTGGAGAATAACTGTGTAAGGCATGCTCACCCACAGGGTCCCTTTGTCCTTCTTGGAAAGATACCCAGCCACCCATATCTAAACAGAGAATGGGGTTAGCCAGTTGCCCATTGGTGGGGGCTGAATTGGAATGTTTGGGGCATCTCCCATAATTGCCTAATGGCACACCTACTCCATACTTCCCAATATTGGATGCAGATGCAGTGATTGACATTTACTACAGGAAGGGAAAGGAAATCACCCTGAGACTTCTGCATAGTGAGGGTATGTCTCATAATCTGTCCCTCAAGTCCAGCCAGCAAAAGGGGTGGGAAGATGGATGTTCTTTCAGCACTGGAGGTTTTACCCACCTGAACATTTGTGGTGAGATCAGGCACTCCCACAGCTTATCTCTTTGTGAGCAGGCGAAGAAAGGCATTCCAGTCTGGGTTCAAGTCTGGTTTTGGGACAGCCTTGGTCACCCTGATGAATGCTCCCTATCCCCCACCTGGGAATCAGATTCCACAGTCTTTGATAGCCATCTCTCCTCCAGAGGTGGAGAAGAGGAAGCTCATGGGACTTCTACTTCAACAGCAGAGCCAGGAGAATCTGAACAAAGGAGGTGGGCTCTGTCATCTGGGCTCTGCTCTGGTTTCTCATTCATCTTGCACTCACATTCATTGTCCTCATATTCCAGTCCTCCTTGAATGAATTAGGGAACTCAGAGGAAATCATTGACAGTGTCCACCATGCCAATGATACCCTCTGCTATTTCTCTGTAATTTCTGAATCAGCAAAGGCCATGCAAGCCCTAGATTGGTGCCTGGACTTGATGGTGCTCTGGATAATGGCCAAGAAACTGAGCCTGAATCCTGGCAAGCCTAAATCCACATATCTCTAAGCCCCATTGAATTCAGTAGAACTTAAGATGGCACTGGAAGTTATTTTTTGTTTAGACTTGTGATGTTAGCTGCCTTGAACTCACTGGAGAAAGTTGGGATAGACAAGTTTAAATGATAGTCATTTAATCTGTTGTGTTTGTCTGTTGGCTATCAGAATGCCCTAGACTCTATAGTGCTGCTGCCTTTGTGAAGAGAAGCTGTAGCTTTCCATTATTTCACTTTTTAAAAAAGGTAAAAGAATAATTGTGTATATGGTAAAAGGCTTTTAATGCTATCCACCCCTGCTCAGGTTGCATCAGCAGGAGTGACTCATTTTAATGAAAGCCCAGTGCTATAGAGCCTTTCTCAATAGAAGCCTAATCCCCTTCTGACCTTCCAAATGGAAGCAGAAACATTTTGATTTCAGCAACTTTCAATCAGCTTCCTAATTTTTAATGTACTATTTTATGTTGTTAATGATGGTTTGGGGATTTAATAATAGAACAATATATAGAACACACATATATTTGATGTGACATCCCCCCCCCCCCGTTTAAATTATCATTCAGCTCTAAAATAGAATACTCATATAAACACTTTAAGCAGGTAAAATTCTGTTTTTATTATGATAGTTGATATTCAGCCGTTCTACAGGAACTGTATTCAAGGGAGTTAAACATAAATGCTATCTGCCATTGATTCAATACCCATATCTTGAAACTTCAGGGTAAGCTGAAGAGTGACTTACTGGTACAAGCTAGATCTGCCCATTCCTTTTCCAGCTTCTCCCACTTCCCAAGTAAAACCATGACAGTGTCAGGTGATCACATATCTGCTGGCATTGGTATTCTTCCCTGGCGTACTACTGCCTAAGCTATTGGGGGGTCTGGGGGTGAACATGGAGAGTGTGAGATCCTGGCGTGGTGCATGGTGTTCTCAGGGAGGCCAGGTGACATGTCTTTGGGGATGGATGAACTTGGTCTTGGGCAATGTGATGATGGCTTCATCATCAGGGTCCCCAATGGTGCTGGAGATCTCTGCAGAATCCTACTCTTCCTTGGATCTTGGTGGGCTGACACCCACATTGAAATACCATTATCTTATTAGCTTTGGAGATGCATTTTCTGTCATAAGGTTACTACAGGAATAAGAAACCATTCTACCTGCTCCCCGCTGAAAAACAAGAATTAGGACCCAGTCATTTTGCTGACTGGGATAAGAGACAATATCTCTCTTCCCCACCCTCAGTTTCATATACAGGAGACAACTGGACAGGCAGCTGAACATTAGTTCAATGCTGGCAATAGAACCACCCCCTTTAAGCACCTGCTACCTGAAGCTGGTCCCAAGATTTCCCTCTTGCTGGTGATTATCTTCAGCCTGAAATTATTTTCAGTCTGATTTTCCAATGCCTGTTTAGCTACTCTTTTAACTACATGTACTCTGGTTAATTTCCACTTCTTTGCCACCTCTATCTTTGTAGTGATAATTAAATTACAAATCTGGATTTGAATTTCAAAGGAAGATGTGGGATACGTGGAACTGAAGTTCTTGCCTTCTGCTACATGCATATTATATTTGATATTAAAAACTTGCAACCTCCTGACTTGTACAGCCTCAGACTGGTGTAGCAGAAGCCTGCCAGAAAAGGCTTCTAAGAAACTGGAATCCACAGTTAGCTTCAAAGAAGATCATGCAGTTTTTCCTGATAAAAGTTCACTTTTCGCTTGAGATAGTCATTGCCATCTAGAGTTTAATCTTGAGCTTCCAGGTGGTGAAATTACCGTTTGAGATAACTGTGATAGTTCCTGTAAAAACTCCTGAACTTAGAAGTCTACTGTGAATAAAATGAATTAACACTAGACGTTTGTCAACTTCTGAACTGTACTTTACTTTCAAGATGCTACTAAGCTGAAGTTAATATGTAAAAATGTCCTGGTTAACACATTTGGTATGAAACGACATTATTTAGGGTCAAATAACATGATACCTTATCCAGATTTGCTCCTTTACATCATTAGACATTTGCGCTATGATATCGCATCTTGAAATGCACATAAAATCCCATTTTCATATGCCCAAATCAAACAGTCATTTCCTGGATACTACGTGGCATATCAGCTGCACAATCTGGACACTTTGGATTTGACACATCTTTTCCTTTAAAAATGTTATGACCATACATATATGGATGTCTGGTTGTGTTTCAGATGTGGCAGCCATGCTGGATTGGCATGGAGGTAAAAGCTCACACAGAGAGGAGTGGATCCTACTAACAGCGTCATCCCATCTGGTTACTCTTAGTTTCTCTGCTATCATTTTTTGCCTGCTTTTGTGTTATTGTTTCCACTGCCCTAATTTTATTGTTTTATTTTCATTTTATATTGTTAGCCATCTCACAGGTCAAAATGAATAACAGGTGTTCTATTAATATTTTACATATTAAATATTCATGGGAATTTAAAGTATTACTTATGGAAGGTGATACTGGCTATTTTAACAATTCAAGAAAAGTTGGATGGGAGCACAAAGCCAAGTCTGCCAGCAATCCTTTGTCGCAGCATCCATCTCTGGACAAAATCCAGACTCTCTCGCTCTTACACTTGATGCTTGTAGGCTGGGGTCTGACTATTTGACCTTCAAAGCACCATGTCCCCTGAAGTTATTGTGACATTCAGTGATTGACAGGTAGGTAGGCGCACACCCACTTTTCTGGTCCACATAATACAGATGGTCATTGTATCCACAATGTGAACTGATGGTGGCCTACCGTTAGTAATATCAATATGTTGTTGTTTTCTCTCTTTTTTCTCCCCCCCCCTTGCTAACAATGCAAAATAATAATACTAATGGTAATAAAAATAATATAATGAGGTCCGTAGGGGTAGGAATGACAACTATCTAGCTTCTTGATCAAATCTAGCTCCCCACCCCAGTCTAGCTCATGTGTCTCCTCATGTAAAAACTCAAATGAAAAATCTTCAGTGATGATGTGGTGATGGTAAAGAGCAATTAGACACATTCATGGAGAAGGAGGCTATCAATGACTACTCACTATGATGGTTGCATACTACTCTAGGGTCAGAGATGGCATGCCTCTGAATACTAGTTCCTGGGGATTATGGTTAATTTTGTGCTTGAGTCTCACATTCCAATCAATCAGATTCAACAGTGCTGAACTCTGACCGCATGGTCTAACTCAAGCATAGACAAACTCGGCCCTCCAGATGTTTTGGAACTACAATTCCCATCATCCCTGACCACTGGTCCCAAAATACCTGGAGGGCCGAGTTTGCCTATGCCTGGTCTAACTTGCTCTGACATCTGCCTGCTTTTCAACTATTGGGTCAGGGCTCACTACCAGGTCACAGTCAAAAAAGGTTTAAAACTAGTTAGCTAAATCAATCTATGTGGGTATGTGTGTTTCCTCTTTAGCAATCAGAAACCTTAAAGCCGTACCTGAGATGCTGCTTTAAAAGATTTCTCCACTATAGTGCTTAAGGAGAAACAAGTGAATGGCAAGATAACAAGAGTTATCTTCAGACAACACAACATTTTAAACACTGTAGGAACAGTGCACTGAAATCAAAAGAAGTAGCAGGTGAAAATGTAGATCTAATCATTTACTCCTTGCATAGGCAGTTTAATTGTCTGAACACACTTCAGAATATTTGCTCTGGAGAGAAATGAAGTGTCATCTGCAAAAGAAAAAAAAAGTGGTGCTCCCATTTTGCAGGAGCAAGCTTTTCCAGAGTTACCCATTTAATTAGAAGTAGTGTACGCAGAGTCACAGCATGAGTGCCTTTTGATTGGCACTCTGTGAGTGGGATTTGGTGAGAATATAGAGCGGCTGCTGTCATGCATAGAGTAATGCTCTGGTTTCAGACTGAATTAAACGAGCTATAAGAAAGGCTCCTGGGGGAATGTTTGTGTCCAATTACTGGCTATATACGTTTAGGATTCTAAGAAGAATGAACTATATACCTAAAGAAGGCAAAGATAAAAAAGAAACCTATGCAGCTAACATTGCATTGTTGGCATTCAAGAGACAATGGAGTGTGCCTCTGAGGGTTAAGTCAACCACTACATTAGCAGCACCAAAGTGAAATCCCCAGGCGCAAGACTGGGCAGTGTGTATGGAGGTCCTGGGCTGCGCAGACAACAAGACCTCCCTTTTGGTCTCACTAATATGGTCCAAAGGAAAACAGAGCAATCTGTTTGGCACCAGCTTGGCTGCAGGAGTTACTGGAATGAGATGTACAAGGTGCCATCCAACCATCATAGCGACTGCACTCAGGATTTGTGCAGAAGTTTAGGATCAGAGTTTTCATTGTCCTAGATAGGCTACCTTCACATGTTCACAGGCCTCGGTCCTGTATACCTGAAGGAGCGTCTCCACCCCCACCGTTCAGCCTGGACACTGAGATCCAGCGCCGATTCCCTCACTGCAAGATTCCCTCACTGCAAGAAGCAAAGCTACAGGGAACCAGGCAGAGGGCCTTCTCGGTAGTGGCACCCGCCCTGTGGAACGCCCTCCCATCAGAAGTCAAAGGTACTAACAACTATCTGACATTTAGAAAATGCCTGAAGACAGCCCTGTTCAGGGAAGTTTTTAATTTGTGACATGTGTATGTATTTTAATGTTGCTGAAAGCTGCCTAGAGTGGCTGGGGAGACCCGGCCAGATGGGCGGGGTATAAATAATAAATTATTATTATTATTATTATTATTATTATTATTATTATTATTATTAATGAGACCCATCTGTCCTTCACTTCTCTCTACAGCACATGCAGAAACTGCCTTCTTGACTGTTGGACCCACTATTGGTCTCATCCACTCAATCCACCAGAGCCTGTTTTCACATGCAGAGAAAGTCCCTAACTCACCAAGGGTTTGAGACACGTTAGCTATCCTCATCTAGTTTAGTTGGCCAATCAAAGCTGTTCCCAGGGTGTCAGCTTCTAAGAGACGTAGGTGAGAGCTGAGTGCAAGGTGGGGACCAAAGGTGGACAAACTACCCCAGGAGGAGTATGGTGTGTCCCCCATCAGAGGTCCTGTGTCTCCCCTCACACTCCATATACTCCCAATGTTGCATACTTTGTGTAAAATGTACAATACTTACTTACAGGAACAATCCACCTTTATTGCAAATTAGTGTCATGGACATGTCACAGGTGTGAGCATACATACCTAAACAGGTTGCAAGTTTGTTCAGGGCCCAAGGTGTCCAAATTAGTGTTTAAAGCTCTCCATGACTTAGCCCCAAATATCTGAAAAAGCATCTCCTTCCCTACAGACCCCCTGGGCTGTTAAGATCAGCAAAGGTGGACTTAATTTGGTGGCCAAATTAAGGAGACTTTTGCATTTAAGGTCTCCCAAATCCTGTCTACCACACTACTCCTATTTCTCTATTGTTTATAACCAGTCCTTTTTTTGGGGGGGGGGGGTGAAATATGAGACGCCAGCACTCATAGCTTGATAAAAGTGCTATGGGTGTCAGCAGAAAAAAGGGTGGCTTCTGCCACACACAACAAAACCTCCCTTTAGCTACTGTGTACATGCTCAGGCATCCATCTTCCACAAAATGTTAACATTTTTATTAGAAGCATTTAAAATGTTCCACAGTAGCTAGACTATTTCTCTCGATTAGCCAACAGCTGTTAGATGCTTTTTAATAATTTTCATAGGGTCTGCTAAAATGCTGGAGCTAATTACTTATAATTTCACATCAATTTACTAATTTCAAACCCAACAGGATGTCCCCTGCCATAAATGTGCCAGGATTTGCTTTTAATGGCCTCAACCCAGCTGGCTGCTATTGGGCCCAATCATGCCTAATCCAGTTTCAACTGTTTATTTGTATAGATTCCCCTATGAATCAAATACTTCTGATGGCTGAAATATTTTATTCCTGGAAAAGAGAAATTGAAAAGAAGATAAAGCTAATAAATATTGGGCATGCAAAACCAAATTTAAGATAGCCATGAAATATAATATGCATTAAAACATAGGGTATCAAAGTGTTCCATTCATGTCCTCTGCTGGAATCTATTAAAATTTGGGATAGGATCATATGCCAGACTTGAATTTCCATTAACCTTATCCAAAAAGATTGTTATTAATGTTGTGTATTTCATAGTGTATTTCAGTATTCTGAATCATGGAGGTCTAAAACCAAGCAAGAAATTTACTAGAAGAATGGAGACCCCAGTTTGATTTGCTATGCAAACATTTAGAAGACAAGGTCAACAAATTTCCCCAAGTGAGATGAGGGCCACCATAAAGCCTAGTATTGCTCTGTTTTTCATACTCCCTACTATTCTGTCCCTATACTGCTATGCATTTCTACGTCTCTTTGTTTATCTAGGTCCACAAACAGTGCAAAAAGTGATTGCCAGAATCAGAATACTGCCTATGGAGCACTGAAGACCTCTGAATGATTTGGGTTTTTTTTAAAGCACATTTTTAAGTTAAGAGCTTTCTTTAAATCACTTTTTAGAAAATAATTCATTGTTTATTTTTTTTTGGGGGGGTGTCTCCTGGAGCTCTTCTGCACGCTGCAGGTAACATTCAGGTCAGCCTTGTCTTGTAATGCCAATTGAAGGACATCATCTCTATCAAACAAGCACTAGAAAGCTAAACTAGTTGGCAGGAAGCTGCTAAAGTTTTAAATTTACATATGAATAGGAATGCACACCACTGTCACCTCTTGATTATTCTAAGCTTAGGAGGAACATGAAAGAAATGTCTGCTCCCCATTGTAAAAATGAAACTAACATGGATTATGAATATTTAGTTGGCCTAAAAAAATGGATTGCTCTAATCTGGATTAAATGTCTGGATTGATTTGTCTGCACATTGGCAGGCTTAATCCAATAGAGCAGGGGTGTCAAACTCAAATTCATCGGGGGCCGCATCAGCAGTTTGGTCACCCTCAAAGGGCCGGTTGTATCTGTAGGACTATGTGTCCACTCTTTATTATTATTTATTAACATCTTCAGTTCCCCAGCAAGGGACAGTGATGGCAGCTGAGCAAGCATGGTACTTCCCAGTATCCACCCCACCAGATTATCTTCCTGCGAGTGTCAGAATGGTTGTTCCCTGTGCCCAATAACGGGCGGTGGTATTCTAGAAGCCGGCCCCTCTGCTTTCAACGAGGCTTAGCCCCAGGAGAGGAAAAGAGGCTGGCGAATACCCAACAATTCTGCTGGTCTTTCCAAGGGAATATGTTGGAGTGGGGGGAGTGCTCGCTTCAACTAACCAGCTTGGGGCAAAAAAAGCCCCACCTCGGGAGCCCGTCCCCAGTGCGGTGCGCAAAACTGACAGTGAACACACACACACACACACACACACACACACACACACACACACCCCGCCAGGCGTTCGGGGGCTGCGGGAACCGGGGAAATGGGTGGAAGTACGAGAGGGAGCCCCTTTGCCCGCCCGGAACAAGAAGCCGCGTCGCCCTCCGGCTGGCTCTCCGCCTCCGCCCGCCACGCCCCTCTGCGCCGCCGAGACCTCCGGGAGCCGCCCAGGCCCAGCGTGGGGCTTTTGTCCTCCCCGGCAGCCCCCCTCCCCACCCAGGAGACCCTCACGCCGCCTGCCTGCCCGCGTCTTCAGTGCCTGTCGCGCGCGGCAGCCATTTTGTGTGCGCCCCCCACGCCCCGCCGCTTCTCCCTCTGTCGCCGCCGCCGCCTCCCCACCCACCCCGTCTTGCCGGCCTGCGCTGCCATTTTGTGCCCGGCGCTCCCCTCCGCCAGCCAGCGAGGCAGCCGCCCGCCCCTCCCTCCCTCCGCTGGCCCTTGGTCGCCGCCGCCGCCGCCCTGTTCTGGCTCCCCGGCTGGCCGGCCTGCTGCCTCCGTCCGTCCGTCTCTCCCTCCCTCCCTCCCTCCCGTCCCTCTCCGCCTCCGCCGGCCAGAGGGTCAGCATTCGTCGTCGCCCCCCGCGCGCACCATTGTAGCGTTCGGCCTGCTCGGCGCGCTTGGCCTGGTAGACGAGGTCCTCCCGGTCGTCCATATCCGTCGGGTGAGGGCGGCGGGGGCTGCGCGGGGCGCATGGAGACCGATGGTCCGGTGAGGGGGGCTCAACCACGATCAGCTCTCGCTGCTCTCCGGGCAAAGATGGCGGCGGCGCCTCCTCCCGCTACATCCGGGCACTCCGGACCACGCGCGCAGGCGCACAGTTCCACACGCGCGCGCGTGCTCCCTCCCTCCCCCTCCCATCCATAGCAACAGCGGCTCCTTAGCAACCGCGATAGCCGTGGCGTCGAACGCCGTCCGCTTCCGCCCTGGCCTCCAGCAGTTGTCCAGTGGGCGGGCGGCCTCTTCGCGCCACGCAGCGGCGGGCCACATGACGAGGTCTGGCGGGCCGGATTCGGCCCGCGGGCCTTGTGTTTGACACCTGTGCAATAGAGAAAGGCTCATGTGCTTGCAAATTTCATCTGCTTCTGCAAAAAGGAAAAAAACAACTGGTCTGCACAAAGAAGAAGTCTGGCCAGAAGTGTCTTGTCTAGTGGGGTAGATGCACTATGCTAGAAAAGAAGTATGAGAGCCTGGAGAGTGAAGTACTGCAGAGCCACGGTTTTCGAAAACCAAATCTACTTTCCCCTCCCCTTTATATTTGAATCACTGGGTTATTTTGTCTTATGCTTAACCACAGCTACTTGTGGGTAAATTGAAAAAGAAAACACATGGTACTGAAATATTTGCTGGTGGTGTTGACAAGGAGATAAGAAAAATAATAGGTCATAGCTAAAGAAAATAGTAATTTGTGATGTACTTTAGTGGCATGTTTCTCCACACCTGTTTTCTAAGGATGAAAAATAATCTGTCCTACACAACATCAGTAGGACTTTACTGAGATCCATTTTGCAAATGAATAGGTACATTCTCCCCCAACACCCTTTCCGTTCCATTTCCAATTTACAGAGGGAATTAGTAGAGGCTTATTGCATGATAGACAGATGAAGGTTACAGTGTGCAGTGGTTTACTCTTCAATAAACTTGATCAACAGTATCAGTGACTGCCAAATTGGACTGTCAATTACGATAGATGTGGGAAGGATGTGTATTTTATTTTACTGGTCAGAAACAAATGTGATAAATTAAAACCAAATGCTTCATTTTTGTGGTGATTTCACCTGTCAGTAGTTATCATGTGGAAACATAACACATTCTGTTGAATTCTAGATCTCATTTGGCCATGTGTGCATTATTATATGGTCATTCATATTCAGCTGCATCTTATACTAGGACTGGGTTTTCAGAAAAGTGGGTATGTGACGTATTAGCAAGACATTTGAAGTTGCTACAGGACTTGAACTGGGAGCCCCCCGTGCCACCAAGGTAGCAGCCCAGAATCCTCCTCACCCAATGAGTCATGTGACATTGAAGGCCTATTCTATTCCTATTGCCTAATATACCCCCCAATTATCATCATCATGTTCTTGTTGTTTTGAAGAAAAGGTTCTTCTATCCTACTAGTCTTCTAAGTGTTGACTTCTGCCTACCAGACTGCTTTGTCTCTGCCTTTCTAATGCCTGCCTGCCAGTGACATCTGCCCCATCCAAAGCACTGCCTGAGTACCTTGCAGATATGGTAGACACTTCCCATACTCGTCCTTTGTATTAAAAGGGAACTATGAGCTAGTAGTCTACTAGACTGGTTTAGTGGACTCCTAAAATTTTCATAATTTGTAGACGTGCACTTCTTCCTACTAAGTGCTTTGCAATTTTCACCTCATTCATTCTCCGAATAACTTTTGCAATGTGAAACTGAGAAATGAACTCAAAGTGATCTGGTAGCCTTCATGATTTGACCACAGCTCTATGGCTATATCTGCAAATAAAAACGATATGTCAGTGACCTCTGACTGCACTGAGTAGACCCTTCCTTGGCATCCCCTATTGATATATCCATGAATGACCCCTACTGGCAGTCATTTGTGCTGTACACATGGATGACAGGGGAAGGGGACTAGCCAGCATGTACTATGTTAGGTATGGGCTGCTCGGCATAGCATCACTTTCTGCTCACACATTGATTTTATACATGAGTATAATGGTTCAACAAGGCTCTTGTATCTCACTTATGTAAACCCACTGCACTTTTCTAGCCTCTGTTTAATGCAGTGCTCCATTCCTGAAGCAGAATAAGGGGAAAAACCCTGCTTTTGATACTACAAGGGAAGAGCTATTGCTAAAGATTTCCTTTCCCTGTATGTCTTTATGAACTGTTGTTTCAAGGTTAAAAAGGATGAGTGCTTAGTAACTCTTCTAGCAAGCCACTGTTTCCCATAACTACCTCATTATGTAGATAACCAAAAATGACAGAAATGCTTGCAGATAGAAGACATTCTCCGCTCCAAATGGATAGGCAGTACAATGAGACAGGACAAGACCTTTCATTACGCTGCAAAGTATCATGGGAAGGACTTTGGTCATCAGTAACAGACAACTGAGTACCATCTACATAGGAGGCAGCAGTAGAACATTGTCATCCATGTTGCTATTGCTATTCAGAGCTTTTTCGGTAATTGTGTGTGTTGTGAAGGCAAATGTGTAAGGAGAAAAATTAACCCTTTTAAAGATGGGAGTTATAAATCAAGAAATCTTTAATAAAAATACTTCAAAAAATAAATAAATGGGAGTTATAGTCCAGCAATGTCTGAAGAACCATGGGTTCCCATATTTGATCTAAATACTGTAATCAGATTCTTTTTAGTGCTGGACGAAGAATGTCATTCCAATTGTGCAGCTCTATCCACAGAAAGTAGGATGGTGTTGTTTGTAAACATTCAGGTTCGTGGGTTTGAAGGTTTAAAAATACTCAGAGACAAAGTGCTGCCACATGTAGATGGGAGCATTAGGAGTCTGCCTCATCATGGTCTCCTACAATGCCACATTTGGAATGATGTTATATTATGATGTTATACCGGTATCACAACATAACATTATTCCAGATTTATTTGAGGGAGGGGATAGTGGGTCACTGCATCATTTCAAACATGACATTGTGGGACATGGTGGCCCGGTTAGCTGTAGGGTGCTCCTGCCCACTTGTAGCAGATGGAAAATGTTTCTAAAAAGAAGTTTAAAATACATGTGGGAAACAGAATGGGGAGAGCTCTTGGAATTTGGAGTCCAACAACACAGTCATGGAAAGATCATACAGTGGTACCTCTGGTTACAAACTTAATTCGTTCCGGAGGTCCGTTCTTAACCTGAAACCGTTCTGAACCTGAGGTACCACTTTAGCTAATGGGGCCTCCCGCTGCCGCTGCACCACCAGCACACAATTTCTGTTCTCATCCTGAGGTAAAGTTCTTAACCTGAGGTACTACTTCTGGGTTAGCGGAGTCTGTAACCTGAAGAGTTTGTAAACCAAGGTGTTTGTAAGCTGAGGTGCCACTGTATTCCCAAAATGTACAGCCTTTCATTAGAGAAAACGTTCTAATTTCATCATCAGAATATGAACAAGAAATGATCATAAAACAGGAAGCTGCATACTGTCAGAAACAAAACTTTTAGAAAATATTTTCTATATTATTCTTCCTTACTATATAATGTTTCTTTGAGTATGCACATGATCTGTATGTGTGTGGAAGAGAGAAGTGTTTGAAAAATCTGCAAGGAGGGAAGATTTGAAACACCAATGTTTTTTCTGCTACTATAGCAGATTGCAGCTCAAAATGAGGAACCTTTTCCTTTTCCACAGCAACTGCCAGCTGCACCAGTAGATAGGTCTTTTGAAGGCAGGGGACTAAGCACAAAAAGAATTGCATTGGTACATCACTCTGATGTAGGCAAAACCCAGTTTGGACGTTCCACAGTAATAAATAACGAGCAGAAGTTTTTCCATTACCGACCTATGATGGCTCCCAGCAAATAAACAAATGATTTTTGCATTGCAATACTGCATGCCTTCTACCCCTGAATCTGAAATGTGCTAGTCCCAAAGACAATATGCTTTCAAATAATTCAATTAACAAGGCTAGCCATCTATCACCAGAGTTTTGCGATTAAAATGTCCCCTGTTATAAACTCTATCATCCATTAGTCAAAGGTAGGACCCGTTTCAACAGAACATTATCATCAAAATGAGGTGCTGCAAATTTGATTAATCAGGTCCTAATTACCTAAGACTGACATAGTACTTTTTTTTTATCCCTAGCATGGATGTGGCAGAGGATGAGCAAGCAATAATATGCTCCATTGTCAATTTTAAAAAGTGGCATTTGTATTTGTCAGTGCATTGGCAAAGGAAGGCATTATTTTTTCTTAGTGTTTTGTATAGAGTGTGGACAAGTCTGCTGCTCTTGAGATAAATCAAACTGTTTTCTTCATTTGCTTATGGTTCAAAGGGTTATTTAGGTGGGGCCATTCAGTAAATAGAATTCAAACACAACTAATGTTACATGTCCGTCAGGAGAGAGGATCACAAACCCAGAAAGGGCAAGACAACTGGATCAATTATTCAAACAACTGAGTAAGCTGTTGGCTTGGGGATAGCAAGCTTTTTAAAATCCATTAAACCGGTCTCCAGATTGTTACTCGTGTGACATGAGTATACAACCTGGAAAGCCTGATTGGTTCTGCTTTGTCTGTCCACAAATCCCTGGCCTCACTGTTGTCCTACCCTGAATGTACTGCCCCCCTCCCTGCCGGCCATAGAAAACCTTGTTTAACCCCACCTCCATTATTGCACTGCTCATGTTGATGACTTATGAGTTCAGTTGTGGCTTCTGCAGCAGAGACCTTTAACTGCCCATTGAGGCTGACTGCATAGTGTGGGTGCAACGCCTCTTGTGGGAGCAAATGTCATAGTTGAACTCTGCACTGTGTGAAGAACTTTCTTTTGTCTGACCTGAATCTTCCAACATCATTGGATGTGCACAAGTTCTAGAGTTATGAGAAAGGAAGAAAAACCTTTCTCTGTCCCCTTTTGCCCTGCCCTGCATAATTTTATACAATGCCATCATTTCAGCTCTAATTCAGCGTCTCTAAATTAAGAATTCTCAAATCCTGCAACTGTTCCTCATAGGGGAATTGCTTTCTTGCCTTTAATCTTTTTGGTTGCCCTTTTCTGAACCATTTCCAACTCTGAAATTTCCTTTTTTGAGGTGAGGTGATCTCAAAAAATATTTTGGAAGATCCAGCTTTTATAATCCATGAATGGCAAACTCCACCAGCTGACATTCCCTCTTGCATTAGACTTACCAGAGCTCTGTGCTCCTTTGTATTTGGTCAATCAATGCTTATTTAAGTGTTTCAGGGTATGTGAGAGGATGAACACATAGTGTGAGAGAGCATGAAAATCTGTGGATGACAAAATAGTAACTATACCCCCTTCTCATCCTCCAGGAATAATACCCTCCGTTTGCTTGAAAAGGCACAAATGGTCACAAAACATCTGGTTTCAATTGATTTGTCGATTAGAATTAGGTACCTAATTGTCTGTAACCACTCAACCCCTGAACAAAACACCCTTTTCAATCATGTTGTAATTGTCAATACATTCTACCATGAACAGTCTGTTTTTCAATATGAATTCTTCAGACTACCAGTTTACCCCAGTCCATCCCTAGTAGCAGATGTATACGGCTGCTACTGCTCAAATCACAATTTCTACAGTGCTGGAGTCCATGCGCCTGCCATCCCTGTATAAATTGTGTCAGGATGCTCCTACGAGCATGAGGGCCACATAACTACATCCAAGAAAAATATCTGTTGTCTCTGTCTGAACAAATCTCATGATAATAGTTTAGTTCCTAAGGGAAACACTGTTTTGCTCATAGCCAGTTCCCCAAACAATTAATTAGGATATGGACGCCTCAAGATTCATTTTTTTGAAAGGAAAATGAGACCATGCATACTTCAAAGAACATTTCTGTAATGAAACTTGTACACATTTGTAATGAACAGTAATGGTGATCAAGTAACTACCTGCAGTATAATATGACTGTTGCAGTTTGAAATTGGCGCTGGCTGGCAGAAAACTGCAACTGTCATGGGCTAACAGGGATGTCAGACTATCGTGATCTTGGGCTGATTACTTTTCCATTTGAGGCAGAAGATTTTAATAACTAAATATAAATAATGCCTGGCCCTAATAACAACTGCTACCAAATAGAGTGGTAAATGTGTGCTTCAAAAATATAAATGTAAATGTAAATATAATATTAGCATCCCAAGGTTATTTTCCCCACATTGCTAGAGAAATAATTCTATTTATTCCAGAATGTCATAAGAGCATCTTTATTTTTTTGCTGTGTTTTATGAGCATCATTTATTTTAATTGTGATCCTAGTCATTTTAATTCCCGAGTACACATAACTTTGGCTCAAAAACGCCACATTGCCTGGTGTTATATAACTTTTTCAAAGATGTGCTCTTCAAGTGGAAGAAAGTACACAGGGCCACGGCATAATATAGTCAAGGCCATATTTTTCCTCCAATACAAACACACAGCTAAATCTATTGCTTGAATATTGATGTGCTCCAGTAACTCACTGAAATGTGTAATTTATGTTTACTATTATATTACTCTCCACTTTCATATTCAGAGTCCTTACATGAACTCTTTGTCAGCATCAGCTCTGCATTTACTACTTAGTACCAAATACTATTTGGGTAATAATGTTAGTGCTTCCTATCATTTCAGTAAATCCTTCTCCCACTTTTAATTTAATATTTTTCCTTTCGTTTCTTTGGGTTTTACACTCCCTGAGTGCTATATATTGAAAGAAATCCTATTAGCCACAGGGAAGTAAAAGTAGTTGATATATTTCTAGTCAAGCATGGGCATTCCAGTGGGCAAGATAAACTGTACAACGTATCCCAAAACTTGCCAGTAATCTTGGGTATTCAGGGTTTTTTGTGGTGTTTTTTTTTTTCTTTTTCAGCCTGTCCTTAGTCTTTCTGCATTATGTAGTCATTCCTTCATGAGCAAAGTCATACATGCAAAGTCAAGAAAGCAAAATGCTTTGGAAGGAAAGTGAAAATCAAGCAGTGCTACTACTTCATGAAACTGAACAAGTGCAATGGCCCACTGTTCCTTATTCATTATATGCACTCTTTCTCTTTGCCAGCATGGTGTAGTGGTTAAGAGCGGTGGACTCGTAATCTGGTGAACTGGGTCCGCTTCCCCGCTCCTCCACATGCAGCTGCTGAGTGACCTTGGGCTAGTCACACTTCTCTGAAGTCTCTCAGCCCCACTCACCTCACAGAGTGTTTGTTGTGGGGGAGGAAGGGAAAGGAGATTGTTAGCCGCTTTGAGACTCCTTAAGGGGAGTGGAAAGGCGGGATATCAAGTCCATACTCCTCCTCCTCCTCCTCCTCTTCTTCTTCCCCAGTAGAAAAGGCCAACCATACAGTTATTCAATATGTCATTTTTGCAACATCTCTCTCTCTTGCATACCATGTTAATAACATTTTCTTCCTTTCCATTAGAGTAATTGTTTGTTTCTCCCTCCCTCTGTTTATTATGCCTACAATCTATCTCTGTAAGTGTTATGGGTTGTAAATGGATATATTCTCTCCGGGTGGCTGCTAGACTTATAATCTGTTACCTTTTCTTCCCCATTTCACTAATGAATGGTTGATATACCTGATTAGAACAATCTGGCACCTCAAATGATAGTTTAAAAGCCAGGATTGAATAAATAATTTTAATGATGATAATGGTTCTGATGGAAAGTCACAAAAAAACATCTGGTTTGTAATCAAAGATTTGCAACAGAATGTCTAGACTCTAGAGAGTGATGGAATAATTTGGGTGTAATGTGCTTCTTGTTTTATAGTGCTGCTTTAACTAAGGGAAGCACATTGGCTACTGTGCTCAGCTGGAATGAAAATGGTATTCTGTGGAATCTTAGGATGATGTATTGATACGAAATAGTATTGTGTGTGATGTCCGTTGAGGCAAATGATCTTACAAAATAAAGAATATCCAGTGAGCTTATCAGTTACAAGTTGATAGGATGGCATCCCATAGCAAAATATGACAAGGCCTTGTTATTTAAACGAGGTCCCTCACCAAAGGCTCTTGAGAAAAGTTAGCCATTACAGGATGTGAGGACAGGGTTCCTGATGGACGAGCAGCCACCTAATAACAGGGAGCAGTGCCACCATTTGTCCTTGTCTACATGTGCATTCCGCAACACACATTCATCTGAACATAAGAGCTAACTAGGGACAAGGTCCCTTTGCCCCCCTCCAATAAAATATTTGAGGGAGTCAGGCTGCCCCCAAGTTGATGGGCGTTGCCATTCAAATGGTGTGTGTGCTGCGTCTTGTGATCGATTATGATCGATGGGGCTTACCTGCTCACCCCCCTCCATATTTTATTCATGTTGGCAACCCTGCATCTGAGGAAGACATCTTAACATCTTTAGGCTAGAGCAGTGGAGGAGGGAACCATTTTCAGCCTGATATTCCTGGGGAATCACATACCAAGGGTGGGCTGGGCTGGATGCATATGTGGGCAGGGTAATGGATGTGACCCTTACCTTTAGACAGTAGCCTACATTCCAGACATTCAAAGGTCTATTCTCCATCCAGGTAAGCAAGATGAATTATTCCAGTTAAAGGGCACATTCCTGCCCGGCAAATGCACTCAAGGAAAGTTCAGACTAGAGCTAGAAAGGAGGTATGGCCTGGGGAGAAGGGGTATCCTGAGGAAAGTCAGGTCTACAGGGTCAGATTCAGGGCACAGCGCTGAGGTTTCCCACCCCTAACAAGGGGCCTCTGTTCGTGTGGTTTCTCTTTCCTTTTTAAGGGTTGTAAAATGTGCAAATACAATTTCCCCATCTGAGTATTGTGGAGACCTTGACTCACAGAAGAGAAGCCATTTGCATGGTGGCGGACTGGGAACTTACATCCTTCATCTAACGTGCTATTATACCATTATACCATCAAGTCACACCAAATGCATGAAGCAAAGCAAAGATCCAACGCAGCTCTGAAGACATAGGGACGGTGAGGCAGGGAAGCCAAGAAGTCAACACAGGGTGATATAAGGGAGAATCGTGGTTTGAAACCATCAGGAAAATGTTGGTAAGGTCTCAGCTAGATAACCGAACACACTATGCAAAATTCTATTAGTGTGAGGCACAGATGGCTCATAAAACTGACCACTGCACAGCAGAATGTACATAAAATAAAATTATACTGCATTATGAGTATAATTGTATGAGAAAAAATGTATTCTAAATTACATTTTTTAAAAAATAAAATAAAATATACAATAGTTTCAAATCTAATTCAGAACCTTCTCCCTCCTGTACTAAGTTGTCTTAAGTGGTGATAAGGGGCAGCAAGACTAGAAATCTCTCTCCTCCTCACCCCACCCTATAAAACAAAACTTCCTTTTGAAAAGTTACCAGCCAACAGCCCTCAAAATGACAAGGTTAAAACATCAGCCATAATCTTGAATTCAGCAGATGAGGTTATCTGCAAAGTAATTTCTAACAGAAGGTGCATAGCAAATCTTTTGATCAGAAAAGGAAATTAAAGTACAATGTACTGCATTATGGCTCTGATGAAACCTTCCTCACATCATCTCAGATTCATCACATTGCACTATGCTTCAGTCATCCAGCTCTGAAACACTATTGGAAAGTTTTTATGTTCTTAGGATCCCTGGCTGAAACAAAGAGGACTGTGATAGATTTTTCCATTAGCAGCAGAACATTTGGCTAAAATATGGGGCTGGGGTGTGTCCACCATGGGGCTGGGGTGAAACACCATGTCCACTCACTGGTAGGGATGGATGGTTCTGTCAACATCAGTTTCTCATCTTCCTGCCCCATCTCCCACAATCACATGTTAAGTTCTCCATGGCTTTTTTTTGCAGCTGGAACTTTGCAGAACTCAGTTCTGACATCTCTTAGGTGGCTGGCATTGCCACTATAAGCGAACAAGGGAGGTATTCTTGGTGAGTTCCAGCACCTCTTTTCTAGAAAAATAGCACTGAGCTCTCCACATTTCCTTTCATACCAAAAACAAACTTAGTTGGTCTCTAAGGTGCTACTGGAAGGAATTTTTTTATTTTTTATTTTGTTTTGACTATGGCAGACCAACACAGCTACCTACCTGTAACTGGAACACATTTCCATGGACATTTAAAAAATAAAATTAGATCTTATGAAAATCCCAAAACATTTTTTTTACTCCGAGAGAGAGAGAATTGAAAGCAAATTTTCCTACTACAATGCATGTTTGCATATTCTTTTCATTAATATGTGAGCTTATGTACTCTTTCTCCTAATGGATGCATTTTTGGACATACTATTTGGTTGGAGAACTTCACCTGTCTCAGGGAAGTGCAAATTTTGAAGGATGGTTGCATTTCAGGACAGGAGGGTTGTTCTTTGGTTGATGGCGGTCCTGAGCACATGCACCAGTGGCCTAAATATGGAGACCTAGTAGCCTCCTGAATGGTGAATCCCTAGCTTGGTGGGCTATCTCACCCTTCTTTGTAGTTGGCTGTGGGAAATCCCAGAGGCTGGTCACAAAATGGAGAAGCAGCACGTCTTCTGTTGTGCAATGGGCTGCAATCACCGCCCACTCTAATATTGGGTAAGTGGTCATTATCGGGTTAAAGGCACTCTTTTTCACCCTATGATGCCTTCGCCTTGGGTCCTTTGGAGTGCCCTTTAGGTTTGGGAGGCACACCAGGTTGAACACCAAACCAAGTGGGGCAACAGTGTGTTTGTTAGGTTAACATATCCACAGCGAGGAGGAAGAATATATGAAACTAGCGTCTCAGAAAAAAGCCTAGGTGCATATATTTTGGAAGTAGTTTGGCAGAGCAGAATATGCATGCCAGCGTAACATCAGAGGACACATGTTTCCCGCACTGTGATTATCCTGTTAGCATACTAGCAATTTTATTGAAACACAAGCTTTTATCAGCAAGGTTTTCATCAACTTATACACAACACTGAAAGGCTTGTGAGGTAGTCCATAGGACTACATTAATAAAATTGATTTTTCTGCACATCTGAAATGACTCAGTTAATCGCACTGATCAGAACTACTGATGAGGTAAAAATATACCATTGGGAGGTAACAACAATAACAACAACATGTAATCTACTCAAAGCTAAGGTCCCATTAATGTATATGTGAAATATATAAGCATTTTAACTCTGCCACTAATATCAGCAAGGGTTAAAATTGCTTAACTTCACCATCTGCTTTTATCCATTACACAGGTAGAGGACAATCCAATAGGGATAGACATGATTAAGGGCGCATTCAGATGTGGAGACTATTCTGTTAGTTTTCCTGGTCATAATGTCCGCATTTCTGTTCTAGTTCCTAACATCCGTTTCATAGTGCATTCCTTGTTGCAATATGGAACTGTAGCTTTCTGAACAATATACCACCATTCTGTGCTAAATTTCATTCATAACAGTGTGTGTGTGTGTGTGTGTGTGTGGTGTGACACAACACGTTACTGAACATGCCACCATCCTTTATGTGCATACGTGCTTCTGTTCCTCTACGATTCACCCAGGAAAGAACTGTATGCCAGAATATAGCTCCAGATTTTATCACATGCCATGATTCATCCCTAGACTGGATGGATGGGAGGTGCCTGCTCTTGATGAGGTGGGTACGCAGCTCAGGGGTATTTGTGAATCCCTTGCTGCCACTTTCAGCTCAAGTGGCCTCAGTACTCAGTACTCAGTCCCTTCCATCAGCATTGGCTGGTGGCCCAGCTGTGCCCTCATTTGGACAGGGAAAGCCTAACTACTGTTGTCTATGCTCTGGAAACCTCTAGGTTAGATTATTGCAGCACATTATATGTAGGGCTGCCTCTGAATACAGTTCGGAAACTTCAGCTAGTGCAGAATTCAATGGCCAGGTTGCTCATCGGAACAAGACTGTTTGAACATATTACACCGATCATAGCCTGACTGCACTGGCTATCAATTAGTTTCTGGTTTTGACCTATGAAGCCTTAAATGTCTCAGAACCGCAATGCCTTAAGGTCCGCATCTTTCCATATAAACATAGCTGGGTTGTATTTGCTCTTATTTCTATTACAGTGGTACCCCGCAAGACGAATGCCTCTCAAGACGAAAAACTCGCTAGACGACAGAGTTTTTCATTTTTGAAGTCGCTCCGCATGACGAATTTCCCTATGGGCTTGCTTCGCAAGACGAAAACGTCTTGCGAGTTCCCAATGCATTCCTATGGGAAACCGCACTTCAATGCATTTCTATGGGAAACAGCGCCATCTAGTGGTTCGCAGCACCGTGCTTCGCAAGACGAAAAAACTCGCAAGACGACAAGACTCGCAGAACGAATTAATTTCGTCTTGCGGGGCACCACTGTATATATGTTGTATTTTTTATGTTGTGAACTGCCCTGAGATCTACAGGTATAGGGTGGTATACAAATATATTAATATTGATGTTATTAACAACAAACAACAACAACAACGAAAACAACAACAACAACGCAGGACAACAACAGCAGCAGGAAAATTACAGCACAACAGGGCATCAGTGAGGTTGCAAAAAGGTATTTTTCTGGAAACAATTAACATGGAAATTATCACTAAACATTTGCCACATTTCACTAGATTTCCAGAAGTGGCTTTTACAACTTGTGACAGATCACATAAAACACAGAAATTGTGAGGCAAGGAAACATCACAAAAATGGAATAAAGTGTTGTCTGGATGCAGGCCAAGTAATCCCATTGATATACTACAATCCAATCCATTGTATTTCAGTGCTAAACTTTTAAGTACTAAGCTTCCGCTAGATCCTGTTAGATTTCCAGAATATATTTTTACGTCATATGAAAGATCACATAAAACGTGAACATGATCAGGTAAGGAAAGGAAACAAAATGATCAGAAAATGGAATAAAGTGCTGCCTGAATACAGCCACAATCTAAAGAGGGGTGGGTGGGAAATGTCCCGAGTGCACTTATCTATATGCTGGTCCTTATTTTATGGTCAGTTTGGATTATATGTAAGGTGATAACTTCACTTTGACCACATCCCATGAGATCTCCAATCTGTTCTTTCACCAATAGTTGTCATCGCTGATTCTCTAGCTACAGTATTTCATTATGCCTTAATCCAGGGATGAGAAACCAGTGACCCTCCAAAAGTTGTTGGATTCCTGTTCCTATCAGTTCCATCCTGTATCGTCAATGGCCAGGGTTAGTGGGAGTTGTAGTCCATCAACATATAAAGGATGAGTTTTCCCATCCTTAATTCCTTATATTTTCTGAAATGTGAACAGAGAGCCAAAACAATAAAAATCTTGGCTCTGACCTGCATCCAAAACTGTTTAGTATTCTTTTCATGCAGAAGTTGTTGTCTGGTCATTAATCATGTTTAGTTGCACCTGCAATTATTTTTTCATATCCTTAATATGCCAATTTTATTACAGTGAATGCTCTCAGGAGGTTTATAACAGTGATTAAAGCTCTGTTAATTGTTGCATGCATTTCTGGATTGCTTCAAAGTCGCTGTGATCAAAGAGTAGATGGGAACTAGGTAAACGGCAAGGTTACTACTGACTGTAGAAAGTTTTGATTTATATTTCTAAACATGTTTTCAGTGTAGTACGCAGGGGGTCTGTCTCCACATTTCCCAAGACTGGGAAATTTATGTTTTTCATGTTAATACCTTTCGCTCCAGATGATACCCAATCAGTCTTGTATATGTAGATAAATATGGGAAGTGGGTGGATGAGTGGGAGAGAGGCAGTTTCCAGAACATGCTGTGCTATCCCCAAGTGCGTGATAATATCTAGCACAGTGCTCTCTGTTATTTGTCCTTTTACAAGCAGCAGGTAATTTTAGACCAGGCAGAATGATTAATTTGATAAAATCATTGATCCTAGATGAAAGTAAACCAATCTTTGTGGAGAAAACTAAATAAAAAGTGTGTGTGTGTGTGTGTGTGTGAGAGAGAGAGAGAGAGAGAGAGAGAGAATATTTAAAATACAGGTGTCTATTGTTGTATATCCCAACACCTGTCTTTCACTTTTCTTGGCTGTTGATCTCAAATAATATCTCTGCCTTACCTTAAGTCAGGAATGGAGTAACTGTGGCCCTCCAGATATTGTTAGACTACAACTCCCATAATCTCTTACCATTGCTCCTGCAGGCTGGGTATGATGGGAAATGGAATTGAACATCTTCTAGAGTGTCATAGGCTCTCCACCTGTGTTTCCTTAAGTTAACTTAGGCCTCCTAGATGTGATGCAAATAAAAGGTTCTTCACCGAGAGCCTTTAAAGCACAGACATTCCAAGTGTCTCTATTTTCCAGGGACAGTCCCAGATTTACAGAAGCTACCCCGGTTTCTGAGTTGATCCCAGAATGTCCCCAGAAATGTTGGAGGCTTTGGAGTTATACAACCCCCTGAGCCAAGGAGATAACTATACAACCTTTAGAAGACATCTGAAGGTACCCCTGTATAAGGAAGCTTTTTAAATGTTTTATTATGTTTTTATATATGTTGGAAGCCACCCAGAGTGGCTGGGGCAGTATAAATAATAAAATTATTATCATGGAATAGGACATCCTTATTTTCATCAGAGAAATGTTAGAGAGTATGAAAGCAAGGACAAGTTATGAGGGTGATTTCACTCCCACTTTATACCAATGGTGGTGTCTACCTTTATAGAATCATAGAATTGTAGAGTTGGAAGGGAACATAAGGGTCATCTAGTTCAATCTCTAGAAATGCAGGGATATTTTTGCCCCATTTGGGGCTCAACCCCATGACTCTGATATTGAGAGTCTCATGCTGTACCGACAGAACGAACTCTTGAGATACACATGTAAACTTCAAATGACATATTTACTATGACTTTCTCCCTGCCCCCTAGTTAGTCAGTCAGTCATTATGGTAACTTTTCCACATCAAAAATGTAACATAAGAATTGGGCCTTATTCCTTTTCCCGACACTAGAGTTTTTTCTGTGCTTTGAAGTTGCCCAATATAACTACAAGAAATAAAATGTCATCACTGGATATGTGTCTTAAATGAAAGGGTGTGTAAAAGAAAAAGGAACTCATTCCTTTTCATTATTAAATAAATACAACAGAAATAAAGTAGTTCAAAATGAGTGCCTATGCATTCATTTCCAAGGGTTTCTTAATTTTTCATTGTTTTCTATTCCTCTAGCAGCAGCAGTCAGTTTGAGGTCATGAGGGGGCAGGAGGAAATTGACACGGTAAATTGTTCGAACTTTACTTCAAAAAAATGTTGTATTATTAGTATTCAGTAAACCGGTCTTCTCTGCACATTAAACTTCCTGTCACAGAAGATAGGGAGGGGGTTGCTTTTTTTCTTCCTAGTGGTGTGCATGTGAGAAAAAATAATCTCAGTCACTTAGTCCATTGTGTCATTTGTTTTCCCATGTATTTCAGTGGGAGATGCAGATGATCTTGAGTTGCCTGTACTTTGACCTTCATCCAATTGGCACACCCCTTTCAAGCACTATAGTACCCCTTGAAGGGATCATATCTGCCAGATTTCAGGGAGCACAAGAGCACCTGTTTTATAGACCATTAAAAAAAAGCAATATAGACACAGATGGATTTAAGATCCAGAGGCTTCACCTTTCCTTCCTTGGAAGAATGGTTTTGGCACCAGTATTTCTGGCCTTTCAGTGTAGTAAAGCTGGCGAAGCCAACATTTTTTTTTTTTTTTTTTTAAGCTTTTAGTAAGAAATCTTATATATTTCTAGAGTTTGAATCAAGTTCTGATTTCTGCTTCTGATAGATTAAAACACTACTGGCAAATAGCAGTCAGTTTAAGTCTTGTTCTCTTGACAGTGCCAGTTCCAGGTGGTGTTGACCCAAGAGTTTCATCTGAACTGGCCATTTGACCTGGTGAGATATAAATTGTTTTTTCTACCTGGAGACAGATGGGAGAGACCTCCTGGCCATCAAAGTCCATTTGGATTGAGATTGGCAGATGTTGCAGTGAAAAAAGATCCAGGTATCTGTCTACATTGAAATAGAATATGGAAAATTGGGTGGGACAGACAAGAGTGTGGCTTTGAGATTGGACGGGAGGTGAGGCTTAAAAAATTGCTCACCAATTCACTTGGTAGGCCCAAGGCCTGGTTGTCCTAATGCACCAGGCATCACTGACTGGGCATACTAGTAAAGTGGTGAATTTCAATTAAACAGTTGTCATGCACTTTGCATGGTTTCCTTCTTGCCAGCATAGCTGTAGATGTGAGAAGGGGTCTGGGTAGAAAGCTGCCATATACCCTCCAACATTCCTCAGATGAAAATAGGGTCATTTCATATTTTAACTAAATGCCAGGGGTTGAAAATGTGACCTTCTGCATGCAATGTATGTGCCTTACCAGTAAGCAATAGTTTCTCCCATAAAAAGTTAGCAAGAAGTTGGCTCTCACTCTTCCATTCTGGAGTCTACTCAGTCTGGCTGCCCTGTGAAGTGTAAAGAGCTATGGAGAACCCACAGCGGGCTGGGCTAAGTTTACAAAGTCGCATTATCTGAGTCCACTAACTGACAGACCCAGATGCAGGAAACAGCCAGGTTTGGGTGAATATGAAGGTTCTCTCTCTCTCTCTCTCTCTCTCTCTCTCTCTCTCTCTCTCTCTCTCTCTCTCTCTCAGAGAGAGAATATATGTGTCTGAAAGAGGGGATGCGTGCATGTGTGTGTAAGGCTATGAGTGTGTTTATGCATGTAGCATTTTCTATAGACTTAATTGGTTGAGTTTAAATAAATACAATGCCTATTGCATAATTCGTGGCCAAGGTGGCTCACTTCCTTTGAATGCATTTTGAAAAGATATGCTTTGAAAGGATTCAGCCAGTGGCTTGGCTCATGTCCTGTGTGAAATTTATGCATGTACTCGCTGATTGTCCTTCCAAGCTGACTCTTGTTAAGACTTAGCATCAGCTCAGGAAAAAAAGGAAGGATGGAAGAGTTGGAACAGAAACAATCCTGTGTCTGGATGAGATATTTTTAGATAAAACATGTGAGTCCCTGTAAAACATATGTGTTGAAAGATCCACTCCCATCCCCCCAAAAGTGAACAAGCTTGCAGACTTCCTGTAGGTAGCAGGTTGCAGGTTGGCCACTAGGTAGCCCTTTGCTCAGATCCAGCAGGGCTCTCATGTTCTTAAGCAGAAAGTGTCAGCTGGTACATCCTACTGCTATGCTAATACAATCACGCTAAAAGCTTGAGTGACTGAATGGAAAGCCAATATCAAGATGACCTTATTATGATGGTGTATACATATGCTATGCATAGCATTTCCCCATACGACTTTTTAAAAAAGGAGTTGGTGGTGAATACTGATTTCCAATAGAGCAATAGCTTTGATATCATTTTCCACCGCAACTAAAACACCCCACTTAGTGTCTCAATATCAACAAATATGTTTCTCCCCTTTTCTTTTCTTTGGTAATGGGTGTAAGTGCTAATTGTTCCTAATTTGGTTTTGATGGGTTCTTACCTAATTAGCACTTAAGGCATTTTTACAGACTTAAAGAGATGTCCTAATGAAGAAGACTAATTACCTTTCTTCATAACAGCACAAAAGATTTCAAATGACAGGGAAATCATTTTCATATTCCTGCCTGTCCCATCAAGCACAGATTTTCAGATCTCATTTAAAACATCTATCTCTTTGTGGGCTCATGGATGGTTTTTTGTTTGTTTCTCTCTCTTTGTGTATGGTGGGTTTTTTTGGGGGTGTGTGTCATTTTTCTAATCTGAAGAGTTGTGCCTTGATTGCTCCGAGTACTAATGAATGTCTGTAATTATAACATTTCCCTAAAATAATAGAGATCTGTGGAAGGATAATAGTGGTTAAAAGGAGATAAACTCCTTTATCCGGGATGCAGATTCAAAAATTCTGTTGGATGCTGGTGATACAGGAAATTCTGTTTTGTAATATATTCTTTCACAGATTTTAGTGCAATTTGATCACCTTTCATTATTTTGATTAAAAGGATTAATTAAGATGGATCCCCCCCACATACCCATTCATGGGAATTGAAACCTATATTTATGCTTGGGAGTGCAGAATATGGAACCATGGAAGGAATTCAACCATCACTAATGAAACTGTTTCATCAGGCAAGCAGAAATGTTTGCCCTTGTGGAGCAATGTCCCCTCTTCTCCCTCTGTGCATTGTCTTGGGGCTTCTCCTTGTTATGACTTGTAGAAGTCAGTTGACCCATAAGCAGTTAGACTTGGGCCCACCATCTGTTATCAATACTACACCACACATTATCCAGTGTCACCAAGCAGAGTATGCACAGCTCCAGCAGAGTCTTACAGCTGAACATCAGTTTTCCTGCTGTCTAGCTGTTGGCCTCTTCTACAGTTTCCAGTTAAGAAAACTCTTTTCCCACTCAGTTCTGCCAAGTGTTTATTGGCTCATGCCACAAGACAAGCATAAACACACAAGCTACATAAACTTTAAGAGATGTTGGTGCATCTACTATAACACAGTTCTTCTGGTCTTAGATACAAGTATACAGAGAGATCCACCAGCACTTTACCATGCGATCTAACCATACTCAACTGAACCACAGGACATGTAACTTTCAGCCTCTCTGCCGATACCTTGTGCTGAGCAAAACCTCTTTTTGGTGAATGCCTCATACTCCTGCCATTGCTGCTGAATGCAGCCTTGGCTTTATGCCTGCCTCTGCATGTGTACATATTCCTTAGAGAAAGGGAGGGTGTCCGATTCATGTTACAGACAACATTTATGCTTGGACTGTTTCTAAGCCACCCAGTGCAGCTGGTGTGCTAGTTCTAAATAAAATCCAGATGCAAAGGATGGGCTGCTCAAGACATTTGGCATAATTTGGTAAAATTGCACTAACACTCCTGAGCTCACAAGCCAAGATTGTGTGTGGGAGCTCTGTTGTGTTAGCAGAAACTTGTGTATAGGTGAAAACCCCATTTTCCTTACAAAATATATTGCTATGGATTTTAAAAACAGTTTTCAGTGAATAGCATTTTCACTGTGGGTTGCCTTATGGCAATACTTTGACTAAGACAACTGTATGTTAGTATTCATGCAGTCTGCTTCTATGGGACCTAATTGTTCACAGTGCCTTTCCTCTGAACTAAATATTTTACACCTGAGATTTGCATATATTTCACTTTCTTGAAATTTGTTGATTTGGCTCACCTACTTTAAGCCAACTGGAGTTTTCCTACTAATATTTTGAAGGACCAAAGTTCTTGTGCCTTTTTCAGTTGTGCGTCAGGTAGATAACACTTTCCATCACTGCATTGCTATGCTAGGAGAAATATCATGCAGTTCCTAAGGACAGAAACTTCCATTTGTATTAAGGCTTACTTTCAGAAAAAGACAGATCACTCTTTAAATGATTTTTTTTTTTTGTTAACTCCCCATGCAGGAAACCTGGAGCCTCAACTTGGACATCTGACCACATGTCTCCCCACTTATACACCTGAAATGCAACAAAACACATTCAAATGTGAAATAAATAATAATAGCATGGAAAACATGGCTGCTTTGTCAAACACAGGTAGTGGTGCTCCACAAATTGATAAATGGATGGATAGAATCTAATCTATTTATCTAGTATCTATGCAGTAGTGGCTAGCTTCCCTTTCCCTGTTTTTAAACCTTGGCCTACCTAGCAGCAAGTCAGTATACCAAATCCAAAGTCCAGAACTCAGTCCACACAAGTGAAGTCCAAAATCCAGGAAACACAGTCCAGGGTCAATCTACGTAGCCATGTCTGAAGTCTAGCAATCAGGATACAGCCCAGAGTCAAACTCAAAGCACAGTCCTGTAGAGGTCCAGGAGCATCCAAGTGAAGGTGCATCAACCCAGCACCTCAACTCTACTTCCCTTTTATATTTTGCATACTGATTGCTGCGTCTGGACTTCATGAGGCATGTGACCCTCACCTGTTCCAAGCGTACTCCAGCTGAGGAATCACACACCTCCTTCCAGAGCTAGCAAGCCCCACCCGGCCAGCTAGTGAGCTGGGCTGTGAGTTTCTGCCTGCCTCAGCTTCCTAGAGTGCCCCCATTGCTCCCTACACCTCAGAGTCCGCTGTGTTCATGGAGATGGACCTCTCTAGCTCTCGCGATGGGTTCTGCTGCTCTGGTTCCTATGCACTAACCTCCCCCCATTGCCTCACCATCTTCCATTGCCCTGTGAGTACTTCCATCCCTTTCCCCTCCTTGCCCCAGTGTGTCCCAGTCCCAGCTACACCTCTCGCTGGGATCCTCTTCCTCCTCCCTGTCCTCCTGCAAGTTCATGACATTTCCCTCTTGGTTACCTCTGCACTGGAAAGCCGGGTAATTAATGTCCCTCACCCTGGCCCTCTGACCACTACTGTATCTATCACCTGCAATTCCTCAGTTTCAGTAAAGGTTCTGTTTTGTGCTGCCAAGTGCTATCCTAATTTCTCCTCCGTAACTAGAACCATCTTGTGTTGGTATTTATTTTTGGACAGTGATTTCTTGCTTTAAAAAAAGAAAACTTATTAGATAAATGTCAACAATTCTACTATCACAACAGTTAGCATGTGTTGCTAATTAATTCTTAAGCAGTTAATCAGCTACAAGTGTATTGTGAAACCAGATGGCCTAAGATTTTCAAGATATCTGGCAGGTTGATTTTTTTTAAAAAAAAGAAAAACCACCCTCATTATATATTCTGTCCTCAGTCCAGGTCTTCTAATAGGCATTCAGTGTGTGTTCTGATTCAAGGTGAATTAAATAACTTTAAAATAGGGGAAATGGGGGTAAATCGCTTGGCTGTGATGATACACTGGCAAGGACAGATTGAGAATCAGGAGTCCTGGTTCACAGGGTAATATTAGGAAGATCACTTTGCCCTTCAGGTCTGCATATATCTGTCCTTGTAATGGGCGAAGACCAGTAAAATACAGGTAGTTTTGCTTTCAGAGGAGAATTGAATAGTCACAGATAAATTCAAGCCATTCACTTTGGCTGCATCAAATGCCCTAGCATGGAATAATGAGCCATCCTGGCGGTTCACAAGTAAAGTTTTGATCAGGCTTCCTCAAACTCGGCCCTCCAGATGTTTTGAGACTACAATTCCCATCATCCCTGACCACTGGTCCTGCTAGCTAAGGATCATGGGAGTTGTAGGCTAAAAACATCTGGAGGGCCGAGTTTGAGGAAACCTGGTTTTGATGGATGCCTGTTACAGGTGTCAGTCAAACAAAGTGGGTCACATGACTGAACACATGAGCTAAGATGACCAAAATGCATCAGTTTGCCCATTCTTTAGTGATGTTACTTACATGGCTTGGTCATGCATGATACCACAATAGTATCATTGGGGAAACACAGCCAGATGGATGGGATATAAATAATAAAATTATGATGTTGATGTTAATCATAGTAGATGAACAAAAAAGAAGAAGAAGAAAGGATGACTTCAAGAGGGGGCAGTCTTCTAATGAATTTTAAAATGGGAATATTATTATTAGTGATAGGCAAACTGCCCTCAGATGAATTTGAAATCAGCTTAGCACTTATGAGCTTTACATATATTTGGAAGTTCTCTCACTAGATATGTTGGCCAAAATGGAAAGGGCCGTAGCTCAGTAGTAGAACATCTATTCAGCACACAGAAAGTTCCAGATTCAATCCCTGGCATCTCTAGGTTTGCCTCCAAGTTGAAACTCTGGAGAGCTGCTGCCACTTACAGTTTACAATGCTGAGTTAAATGGACCTACACTATCTCACTCAGTATAAAGTAGATTCCTGCATTCCTTTGGAAATTGTAATTCCCATGGTTGAGAAATTGAAAATCAGTCTTCCTACCAAAATAAAGCTAACAGGGGCAAAACAAAGGTTTACAATTCAGGGTTTAGGCAGCAAGGAACAATCAAGAGAATGGACTCAGAGTTTTTTCACCAAACAAAAGGCTGCTTGATCAAGTGGTCTGTTCACATAGCATCAATATGCATTTCACTGAGAGTGAGAGTATAATTTATGTGTGCATGTTGGCATTGGCTACCTTGCTTTGCTGACTACATGAACAGAATCTCATTTTATATTCCAAGCCAGCAAAGAATCTCTAGTGAAAATAACACTCAGTTTGGAATACATCCAAGCATTTCAAGCAGGAGATATTTGTATTTCAAACCAGGTAATTTAAAGCATTGGTGACATCTCTAATTATTACTGAAACAATTGAAAAAACACTGCTTATTTCTAGGCTTTCAGACATGTGGTTCCTTACATTACCCTTCTGCTGTAAGCTGCAAATGGAATTGCAGCTGACTTTTAAGACTATCAAGATTATTGCACTTTTCCCCATATGTATGTGCTGCTATGTTCCACCCACACTAGTGGGCATGACACAGCTGCTGTTCAGGAGGCCGTCTTTGGCTTAGCACACATTCATTATAACTAGTAGAGCATGAGCTGTCGCACATGAGCATGTGCTGAATGAGCAGGTTGAATGTCCAATAAGCAGAGATGTTTTGAGTGGAAGAACTTCCTGACAGTGAGAGCTGTTCGACAGTGGAATTTGCTGCCAAGGAGTGTGGTGGAGTCTCCTTCTTTGGAGGTCTTTAAGCAGAGGCTTGACAGCCATCTGTCAAGAATGCTTTGATGGTGTTCCTGCTTGGCAGGGGGTTGGACTGGATGGCCCTTGTGGTCTCTTCCAACTCTATGATTCTATGATTCTATGAGTGCCTGTCATTTTTTGAACCACTTAAAAATCATTCTTTCAATTACCTCTTAACCCGCTCCCCTCTCTCACATGCACAGAGGAGAGAGAGGGGAACAGGGAGGCAATGTTCTCCTCCCCAACTGCCCTTCCTCATTGTGTGAGTTATAAGAATGCTTGAGCTGCGCTAGTGCAGTGGTTCTCAAAGGTTATGGCACACCACAGTGGAGTGGCAGGAAAAGATGACAAGTGGTGGGAAGATTCTAGGACAATCGAGGAAACATTTAAACATTTCAGTGTAGTGTAATATAGTATAGTATCAAAATAACCCCATTGTTGTCTACAGAAAAATTCAACTGAGTTAGGGATCCCTTTGCGTGGACAGGCGGAGTCCCCCCAACTCCAGGCGACCCCCGAGCGGAATAATGACTCAAGACAATGTGCTATGGGATTAAAATTGGCCACAAATTTATTAAGTTTCAGATGTAGGGCATTGGGCGTTTATCCTTCCCAGTCCCCAGCTGGGGATCTGAGAGACATCAGGGTTATGTGTGGGGATTGGGCTGGCTCTGGAGAACATATGCTCAAGCAGAGAGCCCCCCCCCCCACCGTTTCACCACCCTTCGCAGGAGGGAGCAATGACAACCTCTCGGCGTATGGCCAATGCCCCCTTTAACGGGGAACCCTGGGATCACCACTGCAAGGGGGCATGGGTCACCGCTTCACGCCCCCCCCCCCCATTTAGGAAGATAGACTAAAGAATTATGCCCAAGGCCTGAAACTGCCAAAGTTGTGATGTTTTGCTATGGGGAAGGCAAAATCTGCCAATGCAGGAAAATTCCTTTCCGGCCCTTCAACAGCGACCATGATGTAGCAGCGCCCGCGTACCTGTGGAAAAGAGGTTAACCTGCTTTAAAAAAGGCTTAACTGAGGGAGGGCAGGGTGGGAGAAGCTCTGGAGCCAACTGACGCTTGGCAGGTAAGATCCACCCTCTGTTGTGGGGGCAGGGCGGTCCCTCCCCCTACCTGGCCGATCCCCTGGCAACGCCTCCCCAGGCGGGATTGGGCAGTTGGCTGAGGTAGGTGGAGACCTCCAGGTATCCAGCCTGGGGAGGGTAAAGCCAACCCATACTACCAGGAGCCGCACTGCTGGGATCCGGGGGGCTGCGCATGACCATGCAAAAGGCGCCCCGCCCATTTGATGTGGGGAGTGGTCAGTGTGAATTGCAGCTGTTCAGGACTGACATTGGAAGATAATGAGAAAATGGCCTGCATTTCGAGTGATCACACCTTGAAAATGAAACATGGGAGTATGCCACTTGACTCTTTTTGAATATACAACCAGAAACAGTATCCACATCTCTCTTCAAGAACATTGGCTATTCTTCTACTGTCCTCCATGACATATTATTGGGAATTGGGATTTTCTACTCTGACAAATATGAAAGATCAAAAAGAAAAAAGGCTTCTTTGTGTAGATGAGGAGATGAGAGTTTGTTTGTCTCACATTAGACCAAATATAAATGAGATTACCTGGCAAAAGCAAGCTCACACCTCTCATTGAGTTTGTATACATACTTAAGGTACATATGTAAGAGGCTGGTTTATCATTATAGTTTGGGACTGAGTCATGTTCTTATGTAGTTTTTTTTATACTTTCTGGATGTCCCATGGTCATATTACAAAGCAGTTGTGTTCTATGTTATAAATCAAGCACTGCTAGGAGTTGTCTCTTTTTGTTTTCCAATGTACCAATAAAAATGTTTAGTGTGGCACAAGCAATTTTTTATTCTGAAAGTGTGGCCCAGAGAAAAAAGTTTGAGAACTATTGAGATGGTGTCTCTCTTGATAGTGGAGTACTGTTTCATTAGCACTGAAACAGATTGTTTAAATTCTCCAAGCTACCGTAGCTAGTTCAGAGCAACATAGATCTGGTGGATCTGTCTGTTGAGTGCAATGTAGTGGATCCAGATGGTTTACTTTTCTTAAAATGCTTTCAAGGGACAATATATCTTAATGAGCAAATTATGGGGAGATGGCTTGATTACTGTTTTGAGATCCAGAGCTAAATCCCTACCACATCTTTGTTTTAATGAGACTGCTATATGCTGAAACACCTGTTCCTGTTGGACATTCAGTTTGCTCATTAGCATGTCATGATATAGGAGTTTTTGATCTATGACTTTAGGCCTGCAAAGCACATGTTCTACCAGTGACCTATGTCCCTTGTGGCAATTACATTTTGACATCCAGCTCTTAATAGAGAATGGCGGCTCAGTGGTAGAACACATGCTGTGTATGCTTAAAGTGATAGGATGAATTTCATACCTTAAGATTAAAAATGGCCCTGCAGTAAAAAGAGAAAGAGCTTATGTGAGACCCTAGAGAGCCAATACCAGTTAGAGTAGGTAATATTGGGCTTGAGAGACAAATGGTCCAACTTTGTATACAGCAGCTTTATGTGTTCATATATGTTGAACTCTTTCTAAGCATGTTCCATGTTGCATTATTAGAGTGATGATTAGAGCAAAATAGAAATACAGTGGGACCTCGACTTACGAGCGATTCGACTTACGTGTTTTTCGACTTACAAATGACTTCCGGGAGAAACAAAATGGCCACCGCAACCGAATTTTTCGACTTACGAATGGAAGTCGCGGCTGCTTTAATAGGTTTTTTTCGACTTACGAATTTTCGACTTACGAATTTTCGACTTATGAATTTTTTTCGCTCAATGCATTCCTATGGGGATTCGACTTACGAATGTTTTCGACTTACGAAAATTGCGTCGGAACGCATTATCGTCGTAAGTCGAGGTCCCACTGTATTGAGAAATCAGATCACAGAAAACCAGAGGGGTGTTCTAATACAATAAAGAGAAGGGCAGCTGATTGAACCTGCCCTAAAGATATTTGGTAGCAAAATATTTACTCAAAGGTTCTATGACATTGAAATCCAGGGTTTTGATTCAAACTCACTCCATTAAAGTTTTGGAAACTGTTCCATCCTGAGACTTCTCTCAGTCTAGATAGCATGAAAAAACTCCACAAAGCTCTCCAAACATGCATTTTATTGAAGTTCACAAGGCACATGTAGAGATATTTACTCATTCCAGTAGGTTGTTTTTTGGCTCTGAATGAATGTGTTTAGGAAGCTCTCTATGGAGTTCTCTATTGAGTTCTGTAAGAACGAGTGAATTTACCCCTCTTCCTAGGCTTGCAAGAACTAAAACAGAACTAGGTTGCAAAGCAGAGAGGGAGGTTTTTCTCACCCTTGGCAGGGCCAATAGAAACTAGATTATTACCATACTTTGCCTCCATTTCCCAGCCTGCCTTGAGGTCTGGAAAGGGTAAAGACACTACCTTGTCTTAAAGGAGCAGCATTATTATTCCTTCTACCTAATACTAATACACCAGGCTTCCTCAACCTTGGCCCTCCAGATGTTTTGAGATGACAATTCCTATCATCCCTGACCACTGGTCCTGATAGCCAGGGATCATGGGAGTTGTAGGCCAAAAACATCTGGAGGGCCGAGGTTGAGGAAGCCTGTAATACACTGATTTGCTGTCACTAAATAACTGAATCCAAGGGGTGGGGCAGAACAGAAACTGCACAATAATTTCTTTTCCCTAGAAGCTATTCTCTCTACCATCAGGAATATCAGAAGCTCTTCTTCACATAGAATCCGGGTGGCCAGCAATTAAGGCAAGAGCAGACTGCGCTTCAGTTAAAGTATATTAGAAGAATTGCTACTTTGCCAATTGAGCGTTCTCTGTTTAGGAAGGTATTCAATGGTCAGAGCTAAGTAATTTTTAAGACTACAGTCCCGCGCCAGTGGTGGGGAACCCTTTTCAACCTGAGGGCCACATTTCATCATGGACAATCTTCCAGCTGTTGCATACCAGTGGCGCTCATGGGCAGAGTCAAAAAGTGGGCTGGGCATCTGATGTGCCTCTTCCCTTTACACATACCTCTCTCCATCCAGTCAAGTAAAAGGCATGATCACAATTCAGGGACACATTCTAGCCAGGCAAAAGCAATCAAGGAAAGGGTGGAGCAAGGCCAGTGAAGCGTATGGCCTGGGATAGGGTGGGTCCCAGAGGCCAGATAGAGATAGCTGGATGACCACATTTGGTCACTGGACCTAAGTCTGCCAACTGCTGATATACACACTTAGCTGAGGTCAGCAACACTTCAGAAAGTGGAACTTCCAAATTGGGGAGCAATACTACTTTGTTGATTTTCTGCACAACCTGTGTTCTGCAAAGTTCAGTTGGTAGCTCTGGAAAGTATGATTCTTCTTAACAATAGTATGCATCCTCACTGGCAAAGCTGGGATATGTATGTAAATGCATACAATTAATTAATTTACCAATGTTTTGGCCTGCACATTTTTATTTTTAATAATTCCTTCATTTTCCTACCATTTCTCAGAATCCATCATTCTTATGTGTGCCATATATAATTAACTGAAGTAAAAACGGTCCTAATCTGTACATAAAAAACGAACAAAACAGAAGCCCCCTTTTAAAATAATGAAAAAACCAAGTTAATCAGGATGAAAGGACAAGAGAAGCACATTTCTATCCATTTGACTCTGTCAACAAATCCTCAGTGAAATTCAATCATTATTTGCAGCATGCAATTTAATACTGATAGTTTAGTGTTCTGTTCTGTTTGAAAGATAATTAATCTGGAGTTTGTTGACACACAAATATGACTTTCTGAATGTTTCTTGAACACAATATGGTAGTATTGCATTTAGAAAAAGAAAAAGAAAAACTATCCATCAGAGAGTTGTTTAGATAGAAATTTGAAAAATGTACTAAGTCTTAAGAAGTCATTTATTTTGTTGTTGGTTGGTACAGGGAGGGAAAAAAGTCTTTGATCCCCTGCTAAATTTGCCCGTTTGCCCTCTGACGAAGAAATGACCAGTCCATAATTTTAACGGTAGATTTATTGTAGCTGTGAGAGACAGAATAACAACAGGAAAACCCCCAGAAACCCAGAAGACAAAAGTTAAGAGATTGATGTGCATTATTATAATTTCCTTTTAGCAGATTTTCCATACCTAAGGTTATATCTACCTATAGTTAACTACCTGTTTCCCTATTCCAGCTTATCTTTCATAGTTAGTTAAAGGAGGCCACAAGACAGTGTTTGTGAGCATAGTCACTTTTTCAATGTAGATATCTTGATCCTGAAGCTTTTGCATATGAAAGATGTAATTTTATTTTATTTTTTGCAAATCCTCTCTTTGGAGACAAACCCCATTTATATCCAGATATAGAAGCTCTTTGCACATTCAGCATTTTATGTGTTGCAGCACAGATAGGCCTTGCTATCAATTAATAACATGGATTTTGATGTATTAATGCCTTCATTCATGTGCTTTATTGGAAGCAAAGGTCTTTATTGGCAATTATATAAGAAAGGAAAAGAATAAAAACAGATGAAGCGAATTTAACATAAGAATAAAATGTAAATGGAATTACTGTAGCAAGGATATATTCCATTATTTCTACACTTCAATTATCTCCCATTAGTTTATTATTAAAATAAAATGACTGATTTGCCAGTGGTGGATCGCATCAACTGAAGATTAACTATTATTAATATTCTATCAATCAGGGATGCATTAACAATGGGTGCCTAGGTATGCATGGAACATTTGCGGTTTAGGCAAGCAATATTTTATCTTTCTTCAAGGACACCATGTAACAACAGGGGAGGGGAATAACCAAGCTCTACAACTTGTAAGGGACCAAATCTAGCATTTCCAAAAGCAAACTAAGATGTTGGAACCAATTACCCCAAATAAAAGTCTCAACTTTTTCTAGAAAGAAACCCTAGGTTTATTCAACAAATCTCTACTCTGAATAGACCCGTTGACTAACATAAGGCCATTAATTTTAATGGATTCAGTCTGCATAAAAGTTAGTTTACTATAGCCCTCTATGCTGCATCACATAAAGTAATTTATGTGGAATCCTATACATGCAAACACAAATTTAACTCCTATTGGCTTCAATGGAAATTACACCCAAGTTAGCATGACTACATCTCGGGACTATGTATATTTATGGCCAGTTCATTGGTTCTACACACTGAATGACTTTTATTACAAAAATAAAAATAAAATAAAATTAGATGAGCTTACATGCCATAGCAACAAATGTCTTTATTTCCCTTTTTCTTTTTGACTTGTGCTAGAGTTATTCTGAGGTATAAAAAGCTAAGCAAACAAGTGCTTTTATAATGTGTTCATTTATTTCTAATTCAATGTTGAATGTAGGCTTTTAAACTATCTCACGTCCAAGAAATGGAAAATGGCATCATTGAGCAAATTCCTCCTCCCTCAATTCCTTCCTTCCTTCCTTCCTTCCTTCCTTCCTTCCTTCCTTCCTTCCTTCCTTCCTTCCTTCCTTCCTTTAATTTCTATGCTATTCTTGCCTTTGGGCTCTGGTAAGTTTCAACATTTTTAATATAAAGCAGAAGGAATTACTCTAAAAAAAATACCACACAGAGTAGCGGACTCATATATCCTAGTTGTTAATCAAGATTTTAATATGCTGCACTTCACTGGTTATGACTTTTATATAGAATATACAAACAGAATACAGTCATAGCTTGGGTTACGAACGCTGCGGGTTGCGGACCGCACAGAACCTGGAAGTACTGGGACGGGTTACTTCCGGGTTTCAGCGCTTGCACATGCGCAAAAGCACAAAATGATGTCATGTTCATGCGCAGAAGTGCCGAATCCTGTCACGCACGTGTGCAGATGCAGTGCTTCAGGCTGCGAACGCTGCGGGTTGCAAACGTGCCTCCCGCACGGATCACGTTCGCAACCTGAGGTATGACTGTAGACAAATAATAAGTTTTCCCCCATTTCCTACACTGTATCAGATATTTCATAGTGACAATGCATAGAAAATAATTATTGTTATCCTCCCTAGATTAAACAGATTCTGAAGGTATAAGAATATATGCAAAACATAAAAAGTTACATCCATTTAAGCCTCATATAGAAAGGGGGCCATAGCTAAATGATCAGTGTCAGTACAAAGCACTTGCCCCCAGCCAAATCCAATGCTTTAAAACAGTCTTCATCAGTGTGGTGCATCTCAGATACTTTTGGACTCCAGTTCCCACCAACCCCAGCCAGCATGACCATTGGCCAGGGCAGGTGGGAATTGTAGTCCAAAAGGAGGGCACCTGGCTGGGAAAGTCTTGCTGTCCCAATTCCTGCCTTCATCTATTCCTCCATCATGGCGCTGCAGGAAGCTGGTCCTTTCAGTCTGATAGGTCTAGCCCCATTAGTGACAAACCAGAACATTGTTTGTGTAGAAGGTCCCCAAATTTATTCCCAGCTCCTCCAATGATGTGCTGTAAAGAGCTTTCACTTTGCAGGCCCATAGTCAGTCAGAATAAACTGGACCGGATGAACCAACACTGTGACTTAGGATAAGGCAGCTTCATATTCTTATTGAAATTCTGAGTACATTAAAAGCTTTTGCCCCTTTTGATTTCAATGAGCATCATGAATTTTTCATAGGCATCCAATAGCTCTACATCAGTTTGAGAACTCACATTATGTCATAACTGGAAATCATTAGTTTTCAACAGCATGGTTAAAAGTTGTACATATTAGGTGATATCCAACATTTGTATCCTGTTAGTGCAAGGATTTCTGCTATGGATAAAGCCCATATCATGTCAAATGCATATCAAGCATCTGGTGCAATAAGAGAGGTGTGAGAACGGTTAGCCAGCTGAGAATAATAAGGATGGCAACAGTAGCATCCTTGTGTTTTATTTGAAACATTGTAAAATTGGGTTAGCACTACCCTGTTTCCCCTTTTTTAATACGTAGTCATAAAGTAAGCCATGGCAGGTTTTTTAAACCTTTGTGAGAAGTAAGACGTACCCCAAAAGTAAGCCGTGGTGCCGCCATTGTTCCCGTCGCCTCCTCAGCCCCTCCTGCTTAGCGCGCAGGGAGAGGTGGGGGGGGGGAGACGCCTCTTCCTGCTCCGCCTGTTTCCTGTGCGCAGGGAGCCAGCGAACCAGCGAGAGGCGCAGGGGGGGGGGAAACGCACCTCTTGCGGAGTTCTGCCCCGCCTGCTCAGCGCGCAGGGGGAGGCTGTACCATACCATACTGATGTAATAAAAATAAGACATCCCTCTGAAAATAAGCCACCCTGTGTTTTTTTGAGGAAAAAAATTATAAGACGGTGTCTTAAAAAGGGGGGAAGACGGTATCCTTAGATTCTCGTTGGGGGGGGGCAGAATCTGTGACTATGGCCAACCCACTGGCAACCATTTACTTTCTTGAGCCCTTGTAAAACCTTTCTTAGGAAACAGCAAGTAAGTCCTTTCACAAGGTCTCAGAATTGTGGGTTCCTTTGTTAATTAAGGGTCATTTTTATTCTGTGATCTTGATAAGTGGTTCCAGTTTTTGGCCCGCTTTGTGGCTCCAGAACTCCCTAGGCCTCATTATTGTGCCATTAAACACATTGCTTTCTGGACCACTGACACTGCTGGGCATTTGTGCTGCTTCAATTATGACAATGATTTACAACTACTTGACCTTTTCAAGAGAGACAAAAAACTTGGTTTCTGAAAGCTCTGCTGCTTATATTCATTTCAAATTCCATTTCTTAACAGAATATGAAATTATCTCTGACACAGAGACTAATGACATTAGCACTGCTGAATTGGAAGCAGATGAAATCTAAGGCCGGGGTGACAATAGTAATGATAATGGTGACATATGGCTGATGCTCATACAAGTGAAAAAAGGAGTGGATAAATTCTTGACACGTTTATGTGTTTCTCCAAGAACAACTAGAAATATGGGAGGCAAATGTAAAAAACAATTATTATGGTGCAGAAGCAGTGGTGGCTGGTGTCCATTGGGCAGAAGACTAGGAGACTAATAGCAGACAGAGCTAGGACCAATGACAGGCTCTAATTTAGGTATGGTTGTAAGTAAGAAGGCAGGCAGACAGGGCTGGCTGAGGGCAGATTGCTATTGGTGGGGCCCCAAAGAGCTGGCTTCCGTTTTGCAGAAGGAACTCTAAAGAACATTTTTGTTAGTATTAATGAACTTTTTCTAGATTTCTCTTGAGATTTCTCCTCAGGCAGAATTCCCAAATCTGTTTGTAGGTTTAGCTTTGGTTGAATTTGTACAGTAACCAGCCTCACATAACCAGTGTGCTTGAGTCTAATTAGTAATGAAAGGGTTAAAACCATAGAGTAAGCTGTCCTGCCAGCCTTAGCCTATGCCATTTCCCCTTAACTTGGGAAGAAATAGGTAACCAAGTCTTTTGTTGCTTCTCTTTTCCCATATGAATTCAGTATGTAAGGAGTTTTGAGCTGGTCACTTTAACTATCCTCTTTTGTTTCAGACCAAAATGGAGTCTGAAAGCAGCATTATTATTATTTTAACTAAGCAACCTTTTAAACTGCCTGTGCATCGTTTCTGACTGCTGTATGGAAAAGCACATGAATCTGACCTTTGAAGAGTTTTGTAAGTAAAACATTTTATGACTTACCAAATGTGTGGTCTATCTCTGTGCTACAGATGTGGGAAAGCTTTGGAAAGAACTTTAAAAAAGGGACATTTTGGGGCTTATTGGAGGGTTTAACAGCCTATATTGCCATACTTTTTTGATGCATGTTTTTATTTTAAATCTTTGTTGGGATTCTCTCACCGAAGAGTACTTGCCCCAAACTTGCATCTTGGCTTCCAGGACCACTCCTGTCCTTTATAGCAAGGTTGAATTAGTCATACATTCCTTTCTTGGGAGAAGACATGTTGGTGTATCCCATGGGGAGGGGAACTTAGGGATCACATGGGCACAAATACTGCTATTTAAGCCTACTCCACCTTCTCCCTCTCTTCTTCTGCAGAGCCCTCTCTTCCTCTGCAGTTTGGGTTTTTTCTAGTCACCCTTTGGAATTTGGAGACGATCCCATAAGTGACCCATGAAACTCCTCCCCCCCCCACTGTAAGGTTCTTTGATTCACTTCTGATATATGCACTTATTTCATCTATTCCCATTGCCAGGCAAAGGAAACGAGGATTTCTGAACAAAATAAAAAAATTCCTTCCAGTCGCACCTTAGAGACCAACTAAGTTTGTTCTTGATATGAGCTTTCGTGTGCATGCACACTTCTTCAGATACACTGAAATAGAAGTCACCAGACCCTTATATATAGTGAGAGGGTGGGAGGGGTATTACTCAGAAGGGTGGTGGGAATGGGTGATAGGCTGATAGCTGTGGTAAGCCTGTTAACGACTGTTAACGACTGCAATTAGTCTTACAGGAAAAGGCAAGGTGTGAGAAGGTTAAAAATCCTTCCTTTCATGAGGATTTCTGAGTGTACAGAGCACTTGCATTTTCTATAGTTATGATCTTCTGGATCAAGGTCTACGGGCAGTATCCGTAAGAAGATACTTTTCTCCTTTACCACTATGCAGATCCAGTGGATCTGCAAATGGAAAAGAGGAAGACCAATTCACAGCATGTCTCTCTGCACCAGGGGAGAATTTCCCCAACAAAGAACTGGCACACCACAAATAAACAAAACACAACAAAACAAAATCTGTTCTCATGAATATTTGTGAATAACAAATATAAAAGAGACAGGAATTTGGTCAAGCAGAGCAGCTGTTCGGAATTCAAATGGCTGCTCATAAATACTTTTCCTTTACACTTTTGATGGTAGGCATATTTGTTAAAAGGCATCTAGGGGAGAGAGAAAACAAAAAAATCTCACAAACCGAAAGAGAACATTAGTGTCTGTCCATCATCTTCTTGGCTGCAGTAGTGACCAGTTCAACAAAACAAGCATGGTTCCTGTGTTGGATGCAATGGAGGAACATTATCAATTATATTTCATTTTAAATTCCCCCTTCCATTTGTTGTCCTGTGCTGGCAAAGTCTCAGTAGTTTGGTTTTGCTACTAGAGGTGGCCCCTGTATCACCAAGGGAAGATCTGGCATCTAAACTACAGAGGGACAAAAATAAGGTGGTACTACATATAGCAACTTTTGAGGTTATCGAAACACATCTTTTAGAGCCCCCCAGCTGTCCAAGCTCCATTCCAGTCACATTTGGGAGGTGGCATATATTATCTACACCCCACTGTGAATGCAATGGGGCAGCATTTCACAATTCCTCTGCCTATTTGAATTCTCATTTCACCTGTCCTATCTACAGCCGTTCCTATACCCTTCACCTGATTTCCCAGTTGAAAAAATGTGATCGTTCTCTCACACACTTATGGACACATATACTTGAGCAGGATTTCTGGGTCTGCAAAGAGTATGATTCCACATGTGGACATTTTGTTCTATATGTGAACAGGCAAATATAAATATGTGTGTGTGTGTGTGTGTGTGTGTGTGTGCAAAAGTCATGCTTGCGCCTTGGAAACCTGGCTCGGTCCTTTTTCTGCTTTCAAAGATATCTGCATGTAATCCTGAAGCCTTTACATTTATATGCATTTCCAGTACATTTGGACTCTCATGAGTGATTGGCCCAATAATGCAATCTATTTACCATAAAATAAGGATGGTAGAAAGGTATACCAGTTAATGGGGCCAATCATGCAAAGGAGCTGAGTCTGGCTTGCTTGGACCACCATGGCTGGATGATAGTTGGCATCTGTCTGTCTCAGAAGAAAATGGAGGCATGTTCCTTCAGAGGGGAAGTTAAACCATTAGAAATTAAACCACAGTGCCTGCTGTGGCTGTAGAGATTGAAATGGGAGAGACATGTTTTGTTGCAGCTGGGGCAGATGAAGGTGTCCAGTTGTGTTGATGCAAGTGCATCATAGTGTTTCTTCTTTCTGCGCTCCTACCAGTGCATTCTCCCACTTAAACCTTTTTTAAAAAACCAGGGATTCTTCACTCCCCCAACCCCTTCTATCCTTCTGCCCAATACATATATACAGTACACTTCCTCAGACTTTTCTATTGCCTGAACACTGAGAGTGTGGTGCATACAATCACATCGGTTTAATTCTATCCATAAGACTTACAAAATTCTTTATCTTTTGATATTTCAAACTTCAGTCATTGACTTTGGTAATGACAGAGACATTTGAAACTTTGACAATAGTTTGCTTAAATATCATTGCTTGCTATTCATTAACCTTGTTCTTCAGATTGTAACCTATTCAAATATGAAGAGATGACTAATATTTTAAAAGGCCTCATTGTGAAAAATAGAATGTTTAGGTCAATTGACTACAGTTATGGCCAAAGTCTGCAGAGTGCATGTCTTATCCAAACCCTTATAAAAGCAAAAGGATAAATCACTTAACACCTCAAAAGATTCATTTGCCATGGAGCAAACTGGAATTCACATTGCATCAGTCAAATCCATATCCTGGAGTCTGCAAGGGAGCTCAGAGCTGAGTTACTATCAGGTGATATAAATGTTCTGTGTGCAGTAGATGTTGCAGTCATGAAATAATGAATTGCACATGTCAATCAAGTCCATGAAGCTTCATGGTTCTTCCTGTTTCCTCATCAAATGAATGATTCAAAGAAGACCATGGTAACCCTGTTACCTCTCTGCTCTCCCCATTCCGTGTCCAATTCTGTATATGTGGAGAAGCTAATCAGGACAGAAGATCAATAGCATGATCAGTAGTAGATGGCGGAATAGGGTTGCAGTGTTCACCTCCAATCACTTGTGTTGTTGCATACAAGGATGTTGAGCGGAGGGGAGAAATGGCAGCAATCCACACACTAGTGGAGCCAATCCAATGCTCCTGCTGGTGTCTGGGTGCCTCATCATCACATTGCCCTCTCTCTCCTGGTATGCAGCAACTATGAGTTCAACCACAGGTCTGGTGAGCATCCTGCCCTATCATCCACTACTGGAACCAAATGTTGGTGTTAAATTAGGACACATATGACTAATGTAAAACATTTGCCTTCAGCTATTGGGACAATTCAACAAGTGCAAAATGCCACCACCAGAATACCTGAGTTGGCCAATTGGAGCATATTACTCTGGTATTTTTTTATCTGCACTAACTACCTGTTTGTCGCTGGGCTCAGTTTGGTTTTGTGTTTGCTCTTTAATTCGCTAAATGGCTTGGGCCCTGGCTATTTTGGGGGCTGCCATCATTCATAATTGCCGCCTTGTATGCTACATTCAGTTCTGAATCCTTGCATTGTGTTTTGCTGCTTGGAATAGGGAGGTTGGAGAATTCCATCAGAAATGGAAACTGGAGTAGAAATAGCCACATTTTGCATGGAAATCAGGTAGAATAATGAGAGTGGCATTTACTATTATTGGATGGGTTTTTTTAGTCCACATATGTTCTGTAAAAAATTACAGGCAATCCCTGATTTGCACATTCTGGGTCATTACACACTTTGAATCTTTTAAGTTTAATTCTGCTGTTTAGTGCTGTGCAGCCTGTGTCTAAACCTGTTGGGAAGGGATGTTGTTGTTGTTGTTGTTGTTGTTGATTAACTTCCCTGCTATTCTGTATTTTGTTTTTATTGTTCTTGTTTAGAAACTTTGTTTTGATTTTATTCTGTACCTGCTTTTGGTTATCACTGACCCAGAAAAGCAGATGTACATTATTAAAGTAAACAATACATGTTCTTACAAACTATCAGATATAATTGGAAAGTGATTTTGCATTTGAAACACTAAGTTGTTTGGTTTGAAAATACATTCCACTTGATAGCATAAATAATTTCTCTCTTTTTCTCATGACATTCCCCCACTGAGTGTCTCTTCCCCTTGCCATTACTGGTTATTAGTAGCAAGTGATTAAATGCTGATTTTATTCAAAACTGTGTGTGGGTTTATTTTGACTAGAAATCGACAGGCATCAATATGGCAAGACTGTGTGGGGAGGCAGAGATCCTAATGTAAATTCTTGAGCTGTAATTACTGCTTTCTAACAGGTCTCCCCCCACCCCAAAGGAATGTTGCTTTTAGAAAATGCTAACACACTTCACCCTACATGACAGTTTTTAATATCAGAGGCATTTTATTGGAACAGAAAAGCGGCAACTTTCTGGAAACTAAGCAGTTCACCTCACACAGGCATTGCAGGAAACTAAATATGTCCATCTCTCTCAAAATTTCCTTTCCCCCTTGAAATATATTGCTGTTGCCCAGAGCACTGAAGATCACTGTCCTCCACCCCCAAACCCCATCCAAAACTTCTGAAAAGTGAGTGTCTTACATCACACTCTCTATGAGTAGATCAGGCTCCTCACTTCAAACATTCTCCCTCAGAGCTGTGGAGAGTTGTAAACTGGTTAAGGCACTGGAAGAAGCAGGTGAATGTTTGCATGCAAGGGATCTGAATGCCCACATAAGGATCAAATTCTATCTAGTGACTAGTGATGGGGGAGAAATCCAACTCGGTTTGCATTTAGAAATGAAACTAACAAATTAATATACCTTCCAAAGCAACACACATATCAAAACACAGCCAACTTCAAAATTTGCACTTCTCTCAATTTTGTAGTGTTGTTATCCAGCCAAATAATGCATATATAAATGCACCATTTGGGGCTAAGTGTACATAAAAATGCATTATATGTGTGTGTGGGGGGGATCTTTGCAAAGAAATTGCAATTAGGTAAAATTGTGTAGCATACCAACACATATATGGTAGGAGAAAATTGCACTAAAATGCTAATTGATTTTCACAAAGAGGTATTTATTTATTTATTTATTTATTTATTTATTTATTTATTTATATTTTTAAAAAGCAAACAGAAATGTGGGAAACTGAACTTAGGACTGTTAAAATGTGAGATAAAAGACAATACATGCATACAGTCCAAAGAAAAAAGCAGCACAATTCAAGGGAGGAAAAAAGAGGGCAGTCTACAGAAATCAAAAAGCCTGTTGGGCTAACCGATAACATATTAACTAAAATAATTTATTCTTCCTGCCTATTTAGACTCCCCATGTTTTTTGTTTCAGTTTGCCCATTATTGCTATGTTACATTTAACAGAATTAAACAGATTAACTTAAGAGTTTAGCAGACTGACTGTGCATTTGCATCACAGACCATATTTTGATGTTATTCCTAAATAAATCCCCATTTATTTCCAAATCTGCTAAACTGCACTATACAATACCATATCAAACTTGATAAACTAGTATCCCCCCCCCCCATGTGAAAGTGTCAGCCTGGATGTTTTGCTATTCTCTCCTTTGAATCTAGGCATAGGCGTAGCAAGGGCGTAGCGGTGGGGGCGGGCTGCCCCGGGTACCGCCCGGGGGGGGGGTGACACTCAGGGCCCCACCTCCGCGATCGGCGACTCCAAAGCCAAGCCCAAAACTGGGTGGGCCAGTGAGGCGTCACACTTCTCGCTGGAGTAACGCCCCTCCTTGCTTGTCCGCCCCTCGCCTCTGCGCCGCAGCTCTGCAGCCCAGCACCGAAAAAAGCCCTTTTAAAAGGGGGGGGGAGGCAAGCAGCCACTTGCTCCCTCGGCCGGCGGCTGCTTGCCTTTCCTTTTTTTTTTTAAAGGGCTTTTTTCGGTGCTGGGCCCCGCCGCTTGCTCCCGGGGTTTGCCGCGGCGCCCCTGCATAGCGCCCCTGCGTCGTGCGTCATGACGCATACGTCGTACATCACGCACGACGCATGCACGCTACAGAGCAACACCCCGCCCCCGGGGGGTGCCTTCACGTTCGGCGCCCCGGGTGGCCAGGCAGCTTCCTCCGCCACTGAATCTAGGTTTTTCAATTAGTGCATTTTTCAATTAATCTCACACAGGTGGCACTGTGGTTCAAACCACAGAGCCTAGGGCTTGCCGATCGGAAAGTTGGCGGTTCGAATCCCAGCGATGGGGTGAGCTCCCGTTGTTCGGCCCCAGCTCCTGTCCACCTAGCAGCTCGAAAGCACGTCAAAGTGCAAGTAGATAAATAACTACCGCTCCAGCGGGAAGGTAAACGGTGTTTCCATGCGCTGCTCTGGTTCACCAGAAATGGCTTAGTCATGCTGGCCACATGACCTGGAAGCTGTCTGTGGACAAACGCCGGCTACCTCGGCCTATAGAGCGAGATGAGCACGCAAACCCCAGAGTCAGGGGTACCTTTACCTTTACTTTTCACACTCTTTCCACTCTTGTGGGTTGGAGGGATGGGTATGTTAGTATTACTTATCTCCTGGGTCAGGACCATCGTAAGGTTCCCCAAGAAAACTGAAGGCATTTGTTTCTTAAAAGGTTATTTGGTTTTTTCACAATTTAGTGACCTTTAGCAAAAGTATAAAAAGAAAAAAAGAAAAGTAACACATCCAGGACCTTGTTTAAACTAAGTCTCACAGTGAATAACCTTTGGCTTGCATTCAACTTATTAAAGTGCCAGGAATAATTCAGAGGAGGAGTCATAGCCAAGCATTTGGTACATGAACACAACTCTTGTAGAATTACTGAGCAATCTTCTGGTCCATGATGTTGGTGGAGTAAGAATGTAGAGGAGGACCCAACAGTACTGACCCAAAGCACAGAGAAATGTTTCTGCTGCTGGTATCCTGTCACAGGGCCACAAAGCAGGGCATTAATTGGGTGGGACAAGTATGGAGCAGGGCTGGTGAAAAATATGCTGAATCTAATGCCTCCTGGATCTAAAGCCTGCCTATTTCCCATTGAGATGCCCAATTTGGGTTTGCCAGTTGCTGGTGTCCTAGGCTTTATAGACTTGTCTACCCATGTACTTTCTGAAACCAAAGGGGCACATTGGTTGCCAGATGTTTCAGCTCTCCTTCCACACTACAAGAGCATTCTCCCAATCACAATCTCAAGCAACTGGTACCCCAATGTATATTGTCTCTGATACTGGAGAAAATATAGCCATAAAGATTAGTAGTCACTGACTTTCAGAATATTATAGAATAGTGTCTACCATGTCATTGGCTTGCATTGCCTTTTGCTATGCTGAAGGACTCTGTTCATGCACAGTAAATGGTTCCAATTATTCCAGGACCCTCTTTTGATTTCAGTTCCCTGCTTCAGGTCAAGATGGGAATCTTTGCACTCCAGTTTTATCTGTGGTTGTTCAGAATGAAGTAACAAGAGCTAGATACTAGGCTAATGCACTAAAGCAAATGAAGATCTTCCTCATGTGGCAATTATATTAAAATGCCAGGCTGTACACTTGGCTCTTAGAAGTCTAGACAAAGTTTTCAATAGTGTGATCAAGGTCTGTGGTGCATATTATAGTGAGAGTCACCTAAAAAAATTCTTGCACTCATAATGGAACGGGATAGAAATGCTAAACTAAGAAAAACAACAACTAAAGGTGCTAATTTAATCTGGTCTGAGACATCTGACATCCGTTGGCAGCTGTTGGCTGGCATAGCATCCCAGTTGGCACCAATTCAGGGCTGAAGTTCTTTGGAACTTTAATTGAGTTCATATTGTAAGAAATTACTGCACTTTTTCCACCACTGGTTTTCAGCTGAGACTCAGGTGGAAGATCTGTGATAAAAAAAATTAAAACAGAAACAAGAACCTCCCAATTTTCTTCCAGTGTTACAGAAATATATTTATGCATCTCCTCCGAGAGCCAGGCAAGTGTCTGATAAGGCTCTCAGTGGACTTTTCTGTCTGATATTTTCAACCACACTAGAATCTAGCAATGCTACGGTTATTACTTTTCTTTCTTTATCTCCCCTCAGCCCCCTTCCAGCTTAACACTACTTAGAAAGCTAACACATTCATTGCTGAGCTGGGCTTGTAGCTTACTTGGATAGGTGTTCGACAGACAACATTTATTTATTGGTCTGGTCCAGAGCTCCATAAGGAAAATATTTGCGTATATGTGGCCCCTTTTTATAAAGAATGTGCAAGCTTTGAGGCAGAGGCACCAAGTTTCATGTGACATGGGGGGGGGGCTTGTTGTGTGCACGTGATGTCACATGTGCAATATGCATGTATGATGTCACATGAGTTGGGAGAAGGCTGTGAGGCCCAGAGGGAGGAATGGTGAGGCTCTCCACCGCTGCAGGGAGGCCTGGTGAGGCCTGGCCCCTCAATGTTGCCCCATTCTCACATGCTTTGGGGTGGATGAGCTGTCCTCAGCCCCATGAAGTTGGCACCTATGCTTTGAGGATATGGGATTCACATACATCTTGGGCTCCTCTGCAGAAAACAAAGAATGAGATTAAGAAGCACACATTTTATTCAGCTTTGTAAATTCAGGCTAACCAAGCTTCATGGAGTTTCCCTTCATCAAACCTGTTTATCCTCAAATTACTTAAACAATTTAATGAATTCTTGCTTAAATCACTGTTACCAGTACCAGCTCTAGTACAGCCAAGAGGCCACTTTTGCTTGATAGTTTTATTCTCAAAAAAGAGATGTGTACTGAAGCTTGATAGTGCCAGTTCAGACCTTAGAACACCAGTGTGATCTCTGGTGATCTGTCAAGGATTCTTTAGCTGTGATTCCTGCATTCCAGGGGGTTGGACTAGATGACCCTTTGGATCCCTTCCAGCTGTACAATTCTACAATTCTATGAGTAACCAGTAGGGATGGGCGGGGGAAAATTGTTCATTTTGTATTCTAATGCTAATCAACCTAATTCAATTTTCCTGAACCAACACACACAATCCAAATCATACATATTATTTAAAACGTGTGCTTCTCAAAATTGACGATACAGCTCTCCAAACAAATGATGTGTACAGAATAGCATAGAACAGGGGAAAGGGTGCCCTAGAATACATAGATTAGTGAAAATAGCATACAAAAATGCATTATATTATGAAGCATTCCTTGCAAAAATGTATGTTAGGAGAAATGCACACAAAATGCATATGGATTTTCATGCATACTTTTTTAAAAAGCGAACTGATGTGAAAATGAGACAAACTGGAGATTGGAAAAAATTAGAACCTGACAGAAACTGATTGGTTCATCCTTTGCAACTAGTATTCACCAGAAAGAAAGCCTCTGATCCCTTTCCATTTACTCCACAATCTGCAGGCTTCGTTGCACATGCAAACTGGGAAATGCAGCTGGAGAGTCACAAGGAGAAACCTCAGTCTGAAGTGAATTGCCCCTAGTGACAGTCTACAGCTATTTCTATAATCTGGATGGCACCTTTGAGGTGTCATCTTCATGGAAAGTGCTGTAGGCAGTGTACATCGGAAGGTCGGCTTCACAACCATGCCGTTCTGTGTGCTATCTGTTGCATAGGAAAAATGATGCAGAGGTTAGTTTGAAATAGAGTGGTTCTACATCATCTGAACCCTCATTAAATGCAACCCTATGTAGAGCACATGACAACGATTGAACCTTGAAGTTATGAAAGAAAGAAGTTCTGAGTTTCCACCGAAGCTGTGGGATCTGTTGCCAAGAGTTTGTAAGAGATGTGCTGCCTAGCAAATGGCCTTTGTGCATACAGCCCATGTACAGTGTAAAAATAGTGGGCGTATTTTTCCGTGTATAAGACGAGCTTTTTTGACCCCGCTTGCTGCGACAAGGGCAGCTGTTTATTGGCTGCCGCAGCGGCAAACAGGAGGGCTAATGGCAGCGATCAGGCAACTGCGACGCGAGTGGTTGTGTGCTGCGTTCCAGCGGGTGAGCGATTTTCAGCATTCCCCCCAAATAATCCTCCCCCAAAGCTCAATCTCCCCTATTTTCTAAATTTTGAGGCCCCCCAAAATAGGGGGCTTCTTATGACGGGGGCATCTTATAGACGGAAAAATACGGTAATAAAAGAGCAAATGAAGCCAGATAGTATTATTAAGAGGGTAGAGGTGACTTAAGATGTTACTTGATATCTAAATAGAACTGTACTCACAGTACATGCTGCAGAACGTTTCTGAGCTCATTGATCACGATTAATACATTGTCCAGTTACTACACTTGATCTTAGCCAAAAGGCCGAGAAGCGATACATTGTCCAGTTGAATTTATCGTAGTGCTCTTCTGTCAATGCTGGACCAATGTTCTCTGCATTGTTCTGATGACCTCAGTATTAGTTGCAGCCAGTGTGATGAAGCACAGCTGCAAGCTGCCCTCCCAATATTGTTGCACCACATTGGCCAATGCTGGTCAGTGCTGCCGGTGAGCAGAGGGTGTGGCTTGCATCCCTATATACTGCCTTTGCTGAATGTAACTTAATTCGTTCCAGAGGTCCGTTCTTAACCTGAAACCGTTCTGAACCTGAGGTACCACTTTAGCTAATGGGGCCTCCCGCTGCCGCCGCGCCACCAGCACACGATTTCTGTTCTCATCCTGAGGTAAAGTTCTTAACCCGAGGTACTACTTCTGGGTTAGCGGAGTCTGTAACCTGAAGAGTTTGTAACCCGAGGTGTTTGCAACCCGAGGTACCACTGTAGTACAAAAGCACCAGCTAGCAGAGGGGACATCATGCAACCCATAGGCTGTGTAAAGGTCCACAACTTCATTTTCATCAGACCTTTGCTTCCAGTGGTAATGGTGGTGGTGGTGGTGGTGGGGATTTGGCAAGAACCAGTTTAGCGGCAGGGTTTCCCCTTCATTATTCATTCATTTCACCAGCAAAAGAAAAGGTTCATTGAACAGGTAAAAACTGTAGCTTTCACCTTACACTTTCCAAATAGAGCTGGAATAATATCACTAGAAATTACAGTATGTGTTCCTTTTACTTTCCAGTGGCATTGCTCCAAAAAAGGAAGGGAGGGAGGGAGGAGAAAAAGTTGCATTTCTATAATATAACTAGGAAAGGTTAAAGGTAAAGGACTCCTTGATGGTTAAGTCCAGTCAAATTTGACTATGGGGTGTAGTACTCATCTCCGTTTTCAGGCCAATGAATTCAGCGTTTGTCCTCAGAAAGCTTTTCTGGGTTATATGTGCAGCATAACTAAACTGCTTCTGGCACAACGGGACACTGTGATGGAAGCCAAAGCGCATGGAAATGCCATTTACCTTCCCGCCGCAGCGTTACCTATTTATCTACTTGCACTGGCATGTTTTCGAACTGCTAGGTTGACAGAAGCTGGGACAGAGCAATGGGAGCTCTCACCCCTGAAAGCCCTTTCCCACATGAATATCACTTTCCCCTTCCCATTTTTCAAACAGGCTTCACCCCTCCCTTCTCTCCCACTAAAGGTTCAGTTGCAGGATATTTGGATCACACCCTCAATAATTATCTAATACACTTAGGAAATAGTCTAGGTTTCACTTCTGTCTGAAAATCAGTGGTACTAGTCATCCCCTCTCTCTGTTGATACCCAAGGTGTTTAGTGAGCTGGAGTTGCCCAGTAATTATCTTCTGTTGTAGATGTAGCAGCTTTAGTAGCTGCAACATTGACTAATGTATTTTCCTTTTCCTGATCTGGATTCTTGTTTCCAATTGTACGGTTTCCTTAACCCTTAGGTGATGTGTGCCATTGCTCCCCAAAATGTACCACGACTATTGCATCTGTGCATGATTTTTTTATATATATAGTGGCTCCAGCTTTCATCAATTATAGTTAAGTATATTTTTGTCACTTCTGAAAACTGAAGGTCCAGCTGCGGTGTCTGGAAGGAGAGATATTACCAAGTGTCGAGATACAAGTAAGCAATTGCCAATTTCCAAGGTGTTAGGCAGTCCTAAAATCAGGATAAACCTTTATCTCGTATCACTGCTAGCCAAATTGACAAGATAAAAGCTAACGCTTTTAGAAATTGAAACAGCAAGTTTCAAGGGAAAATTTGCTGCATCACAATGATGCTGTTTGTGAGAGCCACTGAAGGTACATTACAGATCCATAGTTTGGCAGAAATTGGCAATTAATTCATATATATATTCTAAAGACAACCCTGGCTCAGTTAGATATGGGCTCTTTTTATTCGACAGGGTCAGGGCATGTTCTGTTCAATACAAAGAACACAAAGGAACCACAAGGGTGTGAATTAAGTGTCTCTTAAGTGGACTTTTCAAGAAAAGTCACCAACATTAAACATATGAAGAATTTTATGATTATGAAATAATATCCTCATTGAATAACATTACATATATTTTGAATGTGATAGTCAAGATTTGTATATTTTGAAATTGCAACTTGGAAATGGAAAATATTCAAAGCTTTAGTTTTTTTTTTAAACTTCCATGTTCCATGACTAAATTAAAGTATGTTTAAGTTCCAGCATTAGTTCTGTAGTTATGTAGTTACTGGGATGCTTATGTCAGTCTACATATGCTTCCAGTTTTTATGTTCTTAGGCAAATCTTCATTGCTCATCTCATCTTTGGCAATAAAGTTTCCCCCTCTTCTACCTTTGCTCTGTTTTCAGTTTTCCCCCAATTATTGTAAAGTACCCCCTTGCTGCTGGCCTGAAGGTCTCATTGTATTAATAATAGAGTTGTACAAAATTAGAATATCTGGACAGAACTCATAGGCAGTGTTTGGGGGGTGTAAAGGGGTAGGGTGCTGGGGCCAGGGCATAAAGTCGATTGGTGTCAAGGGGCAGAGTATATTGTATGATTTATATTGTAAGCTATAGTAATATATTTTATGAAAAATGTAGATTATAAATACAAAGAAAATAAGCAAATGGTGGTAAAGAGATAGAGAGTGTGGGTAAATAGACATTATATGAGAACCATTGTGGTTAGTGGGTGGGGTGTTGGACTAAGACCTGGGAGACCAGGGTTCAAATCCCCACTTAGCACATACCAGTCCTGAAAGACCTTCATTGCCTCCCAATGAAGAAGTATCTGAAGAAGTGTGCATGCACACGAAAGCTCATACCAAGAACAAACTTAGTTGGTCTCTAAGGTGCTACTGGAAGGAATTTTTTTATTTTGTTTTGACTATGACAGACCAACACGGCTATCTACCTGTAATTGCCTCCCTTTATGTTTCCAAGCACAAATCAAAGTGTTGGTGCTGAACTTTAAAGCCCTAAACAGCTTTGGCCCAGCATACCTGAAGGAGCGTCTCCACCCCCATCGTTCAGCCCGGACACTGAGGTCCAGCTCCAAGGGCCTTCTAGCGGTTCCCTCACTGTGAAAAGTGAGGTTACAGAGAACCAGGCAGAGGGCCTTCTCGGTAGTGGCGCCTGCCCTGTGGAAGGCCCTCCCATCAGATGTCAAGGAAATAAACAACTACCTGACTTTTAGAAAACATCTGCAGGCAGCCCTGTTTAGGGAAGTTTGATGTTTTATTGTATTTTTAATATTCTGTTGGGAGCCACCCAGAGTGGCTGGGTAGGCCCGGCTAGATGGGCTGGGTATAAGTAATTAATAATAATAATAATAATAATAATAATAATAATAATAATAATAATTAGCCATGAAACTCACTGGGTGACCTTAGGCCAGTTACTCACTCTCAGCCTAAACAACCTCACAGGGTTGCTTTGAGGGTAAAATGGGGAGGAGGAGAATTATGCATGTCGCCTTGAGCTCCTTGGAAGGAAGGTGAGTTTAATAATAATAATAATAATAATAATAATAATAAGATACCTGCCACCATGAAATACCAACCACTCATGAAATGTAAGGCCACCATAGATCAACCTTAAATAACCCATAACATAGTTATGTTATGAGAACGCTGCTAGAAGTGCATGCAGAGTTAATTCAATTTGTCATACATAGTCTCACACATTAAACCCAAGAGATCAAAATTACTGGAATTGCCATTAGAACATAGATAGGCGGTGAGTAGAGTCAGGATTATGTTTGCCAGCATTTTCATATAGGATCCAGCCAGTGGCCCAACAGTGCCAAAGGCTCTGAGACTAACATAGCCCCTCATGGTGCTGTTGCATCAGTAGGCCTAGTCCTACGAGGAAGGTGCATGTGTATTCCATATGTGATTACATTAGAAGGAACATGGGTGGTGCTGTGGTCTAAACCACTGAGCCACTTGGGCTTGCCGATCGGAAGGTCGGCAGTTCGAATCCATGCAACGGAGCTCCTGTTGCTCTTTCCCGGCTTCTGCCAACCTAGGAGTTCGAAAACACGTCAGTGTGAGTAGATAAATAGGTACTGCTGTGGTGGGAAGGTAAACGGCATTTCTGCTCTGGCTTTTGTCATGGTGTTCCGTTGCGCCAGAAGCGGTTTAGTCATGCTGGCCACATGACCCAGAAATCTGTCTGTAGACAAACGCCGGCTCCCTCGGCCTGAAGCAAGATAAGTGCAGCAGCCTATAGTCACCTTTGACTGGACTTAACCATCCAGGCGTCCTTTACCTTTACCTACCTACATTAGAAGTCAACAAAAATATTTTCCCCCCCCCCTGGCATGCTAAAGAAGCATGAACGCAATGTAATTTTAGTCTGTTTATGACAGAGAGAAAGAGATGCCAATTTGCATTAAAATTCTGTTCCATTTCCAATCCATTTCAGTATCTGTGATTAATAATAATGTAAAAAAGCTTCCTACTGTGGAAATTCTGAGAACACGGTGCTGACATACCATAGATTGTTTCCTCCTAATTCATGTATATTAGTGTCAGATGACTTAATAGCCTGCTCCCTTGGCCAGCCATTCATACAACTCATTCACATGTTAAATACTGTGTCCGATATAAAAATAGTAAAAGGAACCTTCTGAGAGGCTCTGCTGTTTTACTATGGCTATTGATTGGGAACTGCTGATTAAAAAGGAAGACTGCACTTACTCAATTCATGTAGCTATGGAGAATAGTATTCAAAGAAAACTATTTTTTCTTATGGGCCAAGATGTCATTTGACAAATTCATAGTTATTTATGGTTGAAAAACTCAATGCCGTGCTTTGTCACAGACTAAGTGGTGAATTTATATTTTCATGTGTTGTGTGAATTACAGCTTCCTGGCAATTTTACTTTCTCAGAAAATATTGTTCCTTTGGCGAGAGAGCATTATCAAAGTGTTGCGGCTATACATTCAAACAATATTCATATTCGGAGAAAGAATCTTATTCCTTGTTTCTTAAAGATGTCCTCAATGCAATGCCTTTGAAACAGCCAAATTCTGCATCCAAGAAAGCAGAATTTTGTGACCTGAAAACACAAACGATCAACAATTATAGGACCACAGTCATTGCCCTATGTTAAGAGTGAATTGAGTGCCTCACATTCCACCATTATGAGAAATTGGCTGGATAATAACAATACAAAATTGAGATAAGTGGATTTTTTGACAGGTGGACATGGGCACCCACCTATCAATCACATGGTATTATGGGGTTGACAGGTGGGCAGCTACACAAAGCCAACCCTGGTAAGTGAAGATTAAGTCCTGCTGCTTCTGGAACCAGAAGTGTTACCATGCCTACATATTTTCAAGCCTAGATCTGTAACTAAAGAAATGTGAGACTGGGCCTGGATCTAGATATGTCAACGAAGCAATTCAGTTAATTGCACTGTAAACTCATACAGGGAAATCCTGTAAGGAAAGATGGGACTCTACAGCACCCTCTGGTGTCACAGTATTATATCGCATATAAAACACTTTTTCTTTACCAATCTAGCTGATTCCTGGGTTTCCAAGTCTGGTGAATCCTGAGCCATATACCATATTCAATCCCATGCTTCCTGGCATGCTGTCACAGCAATATACAATACACACAGTCTTCCTCATAAGATGGTCATATTGAACCAAGGAGATGCATGAGCTTCAAGACTTGCCTTTGGTAATATTGTGCCAGAACTTGCTTCAGTGGCTAAATCCTACATGAAAATGCCGGCAAACATAATCCTATCACTTCTTACTGCACATCCATGTTCTAGCAATAAATCGAGTAATAACCCTTCGTTTTAGTCCATTTGTTCTCATTACAAGCATAAATGCAAAGTTATTCATATAAACCCTTATTCTTTGTGCAGTTTGTGGGAGGACTACATTGTTCATCAAAGATTTCATCCGTCACCTAATGGAAGTAGAGCTATAACCACAACTCAGCAATTAGAAGTTAACATATGATATTAAACAATTACGCTTCAGCAAACCCAAATGTGTTCAAATGCTTTGGGCCAAGCCACTTTCATTAAAATATCACATCCATGAAACTTGCTGCATCCAGTTTTGAATCCATAATTGTTTTCAGAAACAAAGCCACACTTCTGAAAATAACTGATTAATTAGGCCACATAGAAAATGTTAATATCCATTTCTGAGCATATGCCAGCAAAGACATATCATTGCTGTATTCTGTTTGTATTTATGATATCTGCATGCCATTTCAAAATGGAAAGCACAACATTTTATTTTTAAAAAAATATGTTTTCTCACTAATAGTTCTACTTTATTATTATGACTATAATGGAACTATAACCTAAAGTGGCAAAAGAGACTACAATTTTTCATGTGGCTTTAAAAGCCATGTTCTCCCCTCTTTGGTTCATTGAGTGATCTCCTTAAATCAACTCAGATATTTGGGAAGGAAGTGTTTTACTCAAGTGAGGTGAAACAAGCAGAGGTACAGGGGTGTGTGGTTGTGTGGTTGTGTGTTGAGAGCTTAATGTGCATAGCAACTGGCCATTGTGCACATTCACCAAGCCTCCTGAAGAATGTACACTTCAACCATCCATGAAGAGGGAATTGTGCACATTTCCTAGTCAATATACATATTCTCTAATTCAAAATTCCACTGTTGCTTAAAACCACCATTTCCCTCTCACATTTTCCTCTCAGTACCCCTCTACCCCACTTTACTCAAATGTCTATTGTTTAAAAAGAATGATAAATCCTCCACTGGGGGTTGTGCTGTAACTTCATGCAAATCCAGGATTGTACTACAAATCCTCCAATGAGGAATGTGTGATGACAGCCTTATTTTTTATGTATATGTTGGGGAGGCAATTATGCACTGTATGTTAGGGGTGTGCATCAGCCCTGTGCACATTCCAAATTAAAAGGCCACTCTTCTTCTTTGGTGATCACTTGTAGCTGAGTAAGATTGTCTTCTATGATCACGGTCTTAACAGTGAGTCCGTAAGTGACTGTGGAGGCCAATTCTGGATCCACACATCCTTCCACAGTGGGGACATAGGTTTCTGGGCGGGAGTTGATCACGGTGAGGGTTTGCCAAACGTGCCTTCCTCTTAGCTCGTTTCTCCCTTTTGCCTTGAGTTTGTGCTTCTTCAAAGACCATGACACCTTTGGTAAAGGCTGTTTCATTTTGTGCCTTGGTTTCCTTCCTTGAAGCCTGGGTTGAGGTATAATCTCGATAGCCATTGTTGAATGTATTAATCAGTGATCTGTCCAGCAGTCATCAGCACTTGTCATAGCTCTGGTAAGGAGCACATCACAGCAATGTGAGAACCTCTCCTGCCTGCCCGCCCCCAAGTATGAGGAGAAAGAGCTGAGCCTCCCCCAATCTTGAGGGGTTGGACTCCACCAGGCCTCCCCGCGGTGGTGGAGGGCCTCTCCAGGCCTCGCGGCCTCCTCCTGATGCACATGATCTCACACGTGTATGTCACATTTATGTTATCACACATGCATGATGAGCCCGCCCCTCAATGCTGCCCAGAACTCAGCGCCTCTGTACACACCCTTATCATGTAACCTTAAAGTAAAAGGTAAAGGGACCCCTGACCATTAGGTCCAGTTGTGACCGACTCTGGGGTTGTGGCGGTCTTCTCGCATTATTGGCCGAGGGAGCCAGAGTACAGCTTCCGGGTCATGTGGCCATCATGACTAAGATCATGTAACCTTACTATGAGTCTATTCAGCCCCCCCCCCCCAAGTTGGCCCAAAGCAGCTTCTTTTCCAGGAAGGCAGCTGTTGGGAAGCACCTTCTAAAGTACTTGTCATAAACTGTAGAGGTCCAAGAATACATGTGTTACCTCCCAGTTATTCCATGGGATTATTCCGCCTTTTAAACAAGGCCTCTTCACTGTTACGAGGTATCGTATTGCTGCCTGAAAATGATACAGTCTGCAGTGAGCAATGGGCAGAAGCTATGCAAAAAGCCACCACGATTATCACTGTCAGAGATACCATAATAATAACAATTTATCTCTGTATTACAAGGCACACAGCACATCTTTATCGCAGCATGCTCAGAGATCCTGGCAATCCCTTTGGCATCAGGACCGCATGAGGTAAAGACAGAAGGGCCATGCAAATAAACATGCAAGAGCAGCAGGTGGAAGAGGGGAAGGGAGGAGTATTTGTTGCTACCTACCCCACACAGTATGTCATAATGCTGGAGCAAGCAGTCTGTGTGTACAGGGGGAGGAGAGCTCTGCCTTCACCGCCCTCCTTCAGTATGCGTCACCTCAACAAGTACAAAGTGTCCGTCGTATTTATAGAAATGCCAGCTCTCAAGCAAACAAGCAAGCAAGCAAACCATTCACACAGTGCATTACTAGAAGATTTATCTTGATTTTCTTTAGGGATTTGAGAAATCTATAGCCCTGTAGCCCACTTTTCTTTCAAAAAGAAACTCAAAGCAGTTTAGTAATCTGCTGCAGCACACATAGTCCCTGTTACTAAATTAAGTTTCAGCCAGCATGGTGTAGTGGTTAAGCTGGGGCTGATGGGAGTTGGGGTCAAACAAATCTGGAGAGCCCTAGATGTAGGTGTTAAGTACCACATAACCCCTAGGAACCCCACAGACCAAGGGCCAAGGCACTGAGAAAGAATCTCCCATCGTCAGTACTGTGTTGTATTTCCCACATAATTTGCACTATTTTGAAGCACTGATTTTCTGTGAAAGAATCAAATTATTGTAGCAACACACTTTTCTTCTTTTATTAAAGATTTCTTGGTTTACAAAAGTATGTGCAATGTCTCTTTTTTCAAGTTACATTTTCTACAGATCAGTTTCATTTGTTGAGACATTAGTGTTACATTAGGAAGAAAAGGGGGATGAGGTGGAGGGGGCATGATGAGTGTGGGTGGGGTCGAGTGGCGATGTTTCTATATTAATGTATGTGTGGGGTTTTGTGTCAGCGTCGCTTGTGTGGGTTCTCTTTGCTATTCACTTGTGTTCCTTTGGTGGTGAGAGAGGTTGGGGTTGGCCTGGGGTGTGGTTGCTTGTTTGTGATTGGCTGTGGTGAACTTTGTTTTCATGTGTGAGTGGGGTGGGCGGGTGTTTTTGTATCAGGTTAGCCATATTGATTCGTATGCTGTTGGTGGATTCTTGTCATTGTCTTGTTGGGCTGTGTATGTGATAAAGGGGAGCCATACCGGGGTGAAGGCATCTTCTTCTATTTGTCCCCGTGTCAGTTTCAGTTTATTGGTTAGTTTTTCTAATAAGGCTGTTCCCCATACTATTTGATACCATTGGTCCATGCTTACTCCTGGCAGGTCTTTCCAGTGTCTGGCTATGATGTTTCTAGCTGCTGAGAGTAGGTGGGTTATGAGTTCTTTATGATGTGAGTGGGCATTATTATCTTCGAATATGTTTAGTAGGGCCAGTTCTGGGGTGACTTCTAATAATTGTTTAGTTATTTTGCATATTTCTTTTATGATTGCTGTCCAGAAGAGTTGGATTTTAGGGCATTCCCACCACATGTGGAAGTATGTGCCTGTGGAGGTGCATCCTCTCCAGCATTTTAGTGAGGTTCCTGAGCATATTAGCGCTAGTTTCCATGGTGTTAGGTACCATCTGTAAGTGAGTTTCAGAGTAAGTTCTTTCCATTTCACTGATATGGATTTAAAGGGAAGTTTAGACCACATTCTGGTTCATTGGGTGGGCAACACACATTTATTAACCATTTGACCCAGGAGTTAGATTTGCATCTACTGGTATGTGTGGATGAGATATGTCACACTGATTTCAACAATATGTTAATCTTTCTGGCACTCAACAGTATGTAGGGTGATCCAGAGAGAGAGATACAGATAAGCAACTTGTTGGCAGCTTCTGAGAGAGGCCCAGACACCCAGGAATTAGTCATCTATTAACATAACATTGAAACAGGATCCAACCTCTTTTTGCAGCTTTAGCAGCACAACCACCCCTTGCACTAGCGAGAGCTCTCTGCAAAACAGACACTCTGCAAATGCACACCTCCACCAAGTCCCATTCACAATGCACACAAACGCAGCATTTTATGCACATTAAACATCTCTTTTACACCATCCTCCTGAGCTTTGTGCCTGTAACATAATTGCTTATAGGAAGATTCTAACCACATTCAGATGCAATTAAAATCCTTATGTTGCTCATGCACAGGGCTTCTGATCAGAAGTAGTATTTTATGGCCAAAGAAGGCTAAAGATGTGTGTGTATTAGTGTGGGATTGCAGCCAAGAACTCAATCATTGGACATTGCCATCGTCTATGAATGGTGTCAAAAATACAATACATTGAAGGAAATGACTGTGTCTTGCCTTAACTTTCTAATATTTTTCCTTAATGCATTATCATAAGCTGCCTTAGGTACAGGGGAAAGTGGACTGGAAATATTTTAAATAAATGTATACTGAGATTTTGAAATATCCAAACATGGCTCTTGGAAATTTCAGTGACTTACATCTTGGCTACAATTACGGTATATGTCTTACTGAAGACATAACTTACTCAAACATGTGTGTGTGGGGGGGGGGGTGGGATATAGCTTTTACCTGTGAGCCAAGACTGAAACTTCCTAGTTAATAAATGGGGATCAATTGACATGGTGAAACCACTAAAGCTCCACTGACTCTAAAAAGGACTCTGCTAAATTGACTGTAAAAGCTTCTATAGAATTTATGCAAAAGATAGAAACTTCTACAGAATGCTTAAGCCATCCCATAGAATCTAATAAAAAAGCACGCCAACTATAGATTTCTGCAGACTGGTTTTTATCGTTATTATTGAGAGGATATACACAAGAAAGAATGAGAATAATTCTATATTGAAATTTTAAAGGACTTTTCTATAAAGGTTAGCTTTATTATCCTGGAGATAAAATATTTCCAGCATGCCTTACCAAAAATAAGGGTGGAGAAGTTCTGGCTGATCCCTTCCCTCATGAATATTATTTTATTCCATTTATTACCAACTGTAACAAGATAAAAACAAGGAGTAACTTTAACTATTCAACTTCCCAGTCTTCAATGCAAACCATTTCTTTAAAAAAAAATGAAAGGAAGGCAACTTTTGATAGAATCTAGTAAGGCTGCAAATCAAAGTAAAAAAGGGGGGGATGATAAATACCACTGAGAGCAGTGTGGTGTAGTGGTTAAGAGTGGTGGATTTGTAACCTGGTGAACCGAGTTCGATTCCCCGCTCCTCCACATGCAGCTGCTGGGTGATCTTCGGTTAGTCACACTTCTTTGAAGTCTCTCAGCCTCACTCACCTCACAGAGTGTTTGTTATGGGGGAGGAAGGGAAAGTAGATTGTTAGCCGCTTTGAGACTCCTTAGGGTAGTGATAAAGCGGGATATCAAATCCAAACTCTTCATTAGTGGATGTTACTTTCTGGTAAACGCATTAGAATTTGAGTATTAGCAAATAAATGCTTTCCAACTATTTTGTATGCTGATTTTCTTATTAATCCTTTGTATGGGTCATAAAATTTGAAAATGAAATAACTTTTCCCCACCCCATTTCATTAAGATGTTATTAACGTGGGTGGCACTGTGGTCTAAACCACTGAGCCTCTTGGGCTTGCTGATTGTAAGTTTGGCAGTTTGAATTGGCCTGATAGAGTGAGCTCCCAATGCTTTGTCCCAGATCCTGCCAACCTAGCAGTTTGAAAGCATACCAGCACAAGTCATGGTGTTCTGTGCGCTGGAAGTGGTTTAGACATGCTGGTCACATGACCCAGAAAAGCTGTCTGTGGACAAAGGCTGGCTCCCTTGGCCTGAAAGTGGAGATAAGCACCACACCCCATAGTCGAATTCGACTGGACTTATCTGTCCAGGGGTCCTTTACCTTTTACCTCTTAACAGGTGATTAGGTTTTAACTTTGAATTGAGTCTGGAAACAAACTGGAAGCCAGTGTGGCTATTTCAGTGAGCGAGTAACATGTTCCCTGTGCTGCCACAACAAAAATGCCATTTGCCTCTATCCTTTGAAAGGTCGGAAGCAAAGCCAGCTCTACCAACATGAGTTGAGCTGGAGAGAGCAATTCATAATATTAGACTGAATAGAAGGGAACAAATCATTTTTCATAATTCAAAGGTCCTCAACCTTTTTCAGCCAGTGGGGACACCTGGAATGTTGAGACAGGGCTGTGGGTGCCAGTCACAATATGGCTACCATGGGGCATGGGGGGGGTAGAAAAGAGAGGCAGTGTCACAAAATGTTATGGGGGTGCTCCCCATCAACCACCTCAACAATGGGGAAAAGGATGCCTACATCAGCATGTTCTACCGTATGTATGAGAGGCTGAGGCAGCGTAAACAGGAAATGAGCAGGAAGAGCAAACTGTCTCTTGTGTGTTATGGAGTTTTGAGGGCTTTCGTGGGTGCCATAGGAAGTATTGGTGGGCACACTGGCACCCACAGGCACTGTTTTGGAAACCCCATCATGGACCTATCTGGGTGTTCTGCTCATGAGTGAAACTTACACATAAGCAGGGGAAACAAGGATAAGTTCTGTGAAGCCCACTCCTATCTCAATCCATGTTCTCTTCCAACACTTGAAGCATGAAGATCTGGAGTGGAGAACATCCTGTACTCAGGGAGTCTCCTTGCTCAATCTAGAACAGTTCAGACCTTTCTCCTCCATGAGTTGGAGATCAGTGAGAGCTGAGCTTCTTGTATTGTTTACCATTTTCCCTGCTCAGAGGTATGTTCTACACTCAAATAGGGCTCATAGGTGTGGGAAACCTGTACAGTAGATGCCAGATAAATAGGAATGTTTATAGATTTTGAATCTCAAAATTTATGAACATTTTTAATTCTTTTCTTTAAAAAAACAAAACAAAGAACTTAAGCTGGTTAGTAGACAAGTGGAAACTTGAAGAGGCTAAATGCACAGGGTATTTTGTGGGCCTGCTTTCAGCTTTTAAAAATCCATCTATCTGGCACCATCTATAAAAGCTCTTCAAATCAATGTCAATCATGTCAGTCAGTGAGCAATGAAATAGGGGAACAAGTGATATATATCCTCTAAAATGATCTTTTCATCAGAGGAAGTGCAGCACAACAGCATTCGATAAGCAAAATGTAGTTTATTGACAGCAAATTAAGATATAGCCATTGAACTGATGGTAATGAAACTCCGAAGCCTGCTAAGCTTATAGCTGGACTGATTTTATAGCTTATGCCCTATAGGTGGACTCAGCTTCCAAGCTCTTTGCTCTTTTCAATATATATGTTTTTATTTCGCTTTGGCCCATCCCAGCTAACTTTTTTTTTTTTTTACACATAATGCTGTTAGTTAATAGCATAAAGTTTAACAGGAACTAATTTTGTGACTGGAAAAAAACAAAGGGGTTTAGAGTTCCATTTTGTCTCTGGAGAAACATCAAGACACTTAAACAAAAATCACACTATGCAATCCCTATAGGGTTTTGGTACTTTAATCAGAAGCACCACAAAACAGCACCACAAAATTGCCTCCACTATACTGAGTTAACCCTTCTAAATGCAAACTCTTCCAATGTATTTCTAGAGTGAAATAAAGTATCTGGTTCAGCCCTCTTTTTACTAGAGATCCAGCTCTGAGGGCCTTCTGGAGGCTCTCTCACTGTGAGAAATGAAGTTACAGGGAACCAGGCAGAGGGCCTTCTTGGTAGTGGCGCCCGCCCTGTGGAATGCCCTCCCATTATATGTCAAGGAGATGAGTAACAATGCTTTTATTTATGTTGGAAGCCACCCAGAGTGGCTTGGCCAACCCAGTTAGATGGGCAGGATACAAAAAAAAATAAGATGATTATTATTATTTATTAGGCTGCTCAAGCACAATGTTGTCATTGTAAATTTAAGGATGGTAGAAGGAAAAGGGGGAACTGTGGGATTTATAGCACTCTAAACCTGTTCTGAGGTTAACCCCAACCCTCCAGAGTATATTTAGGGAGCATGGATGAAGGAGGGAGGGGGAGTCCCAATGCATGGGTCAACCTTGTTCCACATGTGCAACCATTTACTTAAATCCCACCCTTTGTATTTTTCACTGTCAAATATCAACACAAAACAAATAAAGCTCAATGAAGCTCTGACCCAGAAGATTATATTTGCAACTCATCTGTTGTGCCATACATGGGTGGCAGCTATGATGCCTTCAGACCTGAACAATCAATTAATTTTTATTTCCATTAATTTCATTCATTTTGTTTTCCATTTATCTGAGTTGCATTCGATTAATTTTAAATTCAATATTACTTTCCATTCAGTTCTGTTCTTAATTCATTTTTGTTTTTTTCCATTAAAAATGTTGAGACCCACACAGCATTCTGGTGCCTGTAGCTTTGCCATCCAAACAGCATGACATAGTCAGGATTTCTGCTGCTCCTCCAAGGCATAAGATCTGTAAAATTGCAGTCAGATTGGGGGGAAAAAATGCCCTCATTTTACCAGCAGTTAAAAAGAACACATGTTCTGTCATCATCCCTTTGCATTCAGTGGGAGACCCAGCTGCATTTCTCTGGCTTGTAACTTGTGTTTTACATCCTATTGGTATGAAATTCAGATCTGCCAAATTATAAGTAGATAGGACAATGAGCTCCATTTTGTGTGCAACTGAAAAAGTAGTGTATAGACACAGTCTAACTGCCAGCTATACTACTTTCCAGTCTTTCTGTTTCATTCTTCTCCCCACCCCCCAATTCACGTGGCCTTTCTGTGAACTGTACACTGCGTTGCAAACTACATATCCAATGCAAAATTGTCTCCAATTGCAAATGAATAAAAACCAATGGGGAAATGAAACAAATGCATTTTGTTCATTTTCCTATTCTTTCTCATTCTTTCCATTTGTTTCCATTATAAAAAGAAATAACACACACACACACACACACACACACACACACTGAAATCAATGCATACACCTAATTAAGAATGAAATTCACATCATCATCATAATTGTAAGCATGTTCTTCCAGAAGACACTGGGGGAAAAATAAGGTAATTTAGGTAGTGATGCTTGAAGAATTCAGTCTGTGGGAATCCCTATCACCTGATCTGCACCTCTTGGATTAATATGTGAATCAGAGTTTAGCTAGCTAGGAGATTTGGCTCTTCTCTGACTGTTGCAATGCACTTCCTGTCAGTTTAAAGATCTATCATGCATTTAAATGTACGTTTTGAGAAAAGATACAAATTTTGAAAAGAATGACATATTAAAATATTATTAATATACTAGGGAGTACTCTCTGTTCACTCTGCTTGCCTGTCTCCATGCCTCAGTCTGCTTCCTGCCTACATTATCCATCAGGACCACAACATCTCTCAGCTCCCTGGTTCAGTTTTCCTCCTGAAATGTTTCTCTCTGCATCTTCCCACTCCATGCCTCTACTTCCCCCCCCAAGACCACAGTGTGTATTTTTCTTTCCAACTTCTGAACCTATAAAAGGGTCACAATATCTCCCCACCCCTACCACCACCTTCTCTCCCTCTCAGAGCTTCCCAGCAAAAGGGTTATATTCCTCCTCCTCCCTGGTTTCCCTTCCTCTCCCTTGCTCCCCTGCCAGAAAAAGTCTCCCTCAGAGTCAGGGAGAAAGAGAGGTGGGGAGGGAGGGGACTTGTCTCCCCAAAAGCAGGTCATGATGACCTCCACCTAAGGTGACCCATTTAGGCACTGAGGTGGATTCCGCCACACACTGGATTCCAAGTCTCATTTCACCCCCTCAGTCCTCTTCCACCCCCTGGTGGCTCAGACTGTTGTAACAGTGTGACAACAGACCAGCACAAATATTAGAGAGAGGGAGAGACATTGGATTCAGCTAGATACTGGGAAACCCAACTGGATTTCCCAGTATGAGTTTACAACGTGTTTAACTGAAATACTTCTTTGATGTGTCTAGATCCAGCCATTGTTGCATCCGTTCCCTGCTGCCATGTGGATTTGGAGAGATGTAGATTTTCAGGAGTAGGGTTGTATCCAATAAAGCTGCCCCATTAGCACAAGAACATATGCTCTTACAATGCAACTTCCTCTTCTTCTTCCTCTCCCTGCACACCCCCTGCACGCAGGTACCCTACAAGTGCTCCAGAGAGTTTAGGGAAACCTCAGGACAGATTTGTGGGCAGAGAGCAGTGAGAAGAGAGGGAGATTAAGTCCCGTTGTGCAGGTGGAATTACTTGCAATAACAGGATGACTTTGTTGGATACAACCTATATTTTATTTATGGTTATGTTGTATGTTTTAATTTGTAAAATCTTGTTGCTTGGTGGCTTCAGTATTGCATGTATTCCCAACCTGGGTCCATTTGGTGAAGGCAGGGTTATAAACAGTATATAGCATATTAATAAATTTTAACATGAATTTTTTTAAAAAAAATCATAAGTAAATATGAAAAAGGACAGAATTATCAGTGAAAACATGCTTCTCTAAATTTAGAGGCACACAAAGTATTGAAAATAACCTTCCTAATAATTCAGGATATCTGGTTAGTCACTTTTGAATATTGTCTCACACAGATAATTGACTGGATGTTGATTAGAAATGAATACCACTTTCTAAATATATTAATCAATGACCCCCCCCCCCAAGGTAATTCACAAATCTCCCTAAATTGGAATTCTAAAATAGCATAATGGATCACCACAGAGTGAAGAATGATGCCATGTGAGAAGAAGGTATACAAAGAGAGCCCAATGGGGCATCCCCCTCTCCTCTCCTGCACCCTCCCAATCAGCTCTGGGGGTGGGAGAAACCCCAAAACTGAGGGGGAGGGAGATTGTTCCACCTGGCAAGCAGAAATGCTTGTGCCAATGAATCATAATAGTGCGACACTAAATTCCTCCCCCCAAAAATTGTTTTTATTTTCCCCAACAAAATTGTGAACTTTCATTGGATCTGTGCTAGCAAAGACATGTAATGAAAAGGGTGTTTCTGATTTAATTTTCACTCCAGTATTAGAGAGCTTTTAAAACTTGTGTAAGGATGTTTTGTACTTTTTCCTAGGAGACTTTCAAGCAGAGATGGCAAACCTGTAGCCCTGCAGATGTTGTTGGACTCCAGTGACCACCAACTTTGACCAGCATAGCCAATGGTCAAGGATAATAGGAATTGTAATTCTGAAGGGCCAAAGATTAGCCACCCCTCCTTAAAAGTTTCTTTCTTTCTTTTATTTTCTTTTTTAACAAAAGTCAACTTTATATTTATAAAAGTTTTACTTTGCTGCACTTGCTAGGTTCTGTATGTTTTTCAAAAATACCTTGGTTTTAAGCTTATCAGAAGGACACCTGGGAGCGCTTACTGTGGTCTTTAAGAGAGTTCACATTTGCAACCCACAAATCTTCAATGTGTTCCTTTGATAGGATGTCACTCATGCTCAATAGATCTTATCCTTTGCCTTTTTACCTGAACCACAAGGATTTCTATATCCAATATAAGTTATCTATTAAGAAAGCAGTAGTGGTGCACTGTAGTGCCTAGCTATTCCAATTTTAGTTTTCTAGAGCTGCAATCCTATACATGTTTACATGGAAGTAAATCCCATTAACCTCAATTGAGTTTACTTCTGAATAGACATATAGCTTTGCACCTCTGGGCTGTGTACAGACATGTGGATTGACATAGTTTCTAAAATTATTGCTGTGCAACTACACTCCTGGCTCCTGCAGAGACCTGGGCATCCATGCTCAGGGTTGAGACCAGGAGCATGGCCAAACTACAAACCTGTGTCTTCAGTGGGAGTGTTACCCCATCCAGTACAGGCTGAATAACTATTCCCTGTTCTGCCTTCCAACTGACCAAGAGCACCTCTGTCTTTTATCATATGTGGTGGTCTGGTGGTCTTGTAGTAAGGTAAAAGCTTACTGGGAAATGATATATAATGAATTGAAAAGGATGTTCAAGATAACATTTGTAAAAAAAAACAAAAACAAAAACAAAAACAAAAAAACACCAGAAGCTTTTCTTTTGGGAATTATAGGGACAGAACTACTTAAATTGTATAGAAATTTATTTAGGTATGCTACTACGGCAGCAAGAATGCTACTCACCCAAAAATGGAAAGAAGCAGAAATCCCAGGAAAGGAAGAATGGATACAAATATGCAGAAATGGTGAAACTTACCAGAAGAATAAGAAATCAAGAGAACAAACTTTTTATCAAAGAATGGAAATGGTTTATTGAATATTTACAGATAAATTGCAAATAGATAAAAACATTGGCAGGATTATTGTAATAACCTGCAGTTTCATAAGAGTTTATATTTAAAGTAGATAATTAAATGAGCAAATTAAATGAATTTGGATATGCAGAAGATATTTAAAAATAAATTTAAGGAACTGCAGAAAGAGGGGGGAGGAAGTCAAACTTTGTAATGTTAAAATGATTGTAAAATTAATTAAAGGTATAAATTTAAAAGGTATAAATAAAAAACTTTTTTTTAAAAAGAGCACCTCTGTCTTGTCTGGATTAAGCTTCAATTTGTTCACCCTCATCTAGTCTATCCCTGACAACAGGCACCGGTTTAGAACCAAGACCCCTTCCTTGGAAATGGCAGATAAGGGGGCATCATGTACCATTAACAGTTTCCACCAAACCAAAACTATGCCTCACTTCCTTTGGTTGTAAAATAATAATTACTCTGATTCTTTGAATATGCCACTGCTAAGGGTGAAAGTCATAAATCAATGTTCACAATTTCATTCAGCCATCTGTTGTCTTTTTTTGTTCTCAGAGCTCATAGAGATGACAGGATTTCAGATAATCTCCAAAGTGATTAAAAAATTAGCCAGTGTACTTGTCATTTCTAAGCAGGTGTTGTTTTCAGGTGTTGTTTTCAATATAAGTATGATATTAAAGGTAAAGGGTCCCCTGACCATTAGGTCCAGTCGCGAATGACTCTGGGGTTGCGGCGCTCATCTTGCTTTACTGGCTGAGGGAGCCGGTGTACAGGTTCTGGGTCATGTGGCCAGCATGACTAAGCCGCTTCTGGCGAACCAGAGCAGTGCATGGAAACACCGTTTACCTTCCCACCAGAGTGGTACCTACGTGTATTTATCTACTTGCACTTTGACGTGCTTTCGAACTGCTAGGTTGGCAGGAGGAGGGACCGAGCAACGGGAGCTCACCCCGTCAAGGGGATTCGAACCGCCGACCTTCTGATTGGCAATCCCTAGGCTCTGTGGTTTAGACTACAGCGCCACCCGCATCCCTAAGTATGATATTAAAGGTAAAGGGACCCCTGACCATTAGGTCCAGTCGTGACCGACTCTGGGGTTGTGGCGCTTATCTCGCATTAATGGCCGAGGGAGCCGGTGTACAGGTTCTGGGTCATGTGGCCAGCATGACTAAGCCGCTTCTGGCGAACCAGAGCAGCACACGGAAACACCGTTTACCTTCCCGCTGCAGTGGTACCTATTTATCTACTTGCATTTTGACATGCTTTCGAACTGATCTAACATAAGCTTTGTTATCCAGCCATTTAATAACCTTACGTGTAACCAAAAATATGAGATGACACTGAGGTGCTATACCAAGGCCTGCCTCCTCTGGTGCATTATTATAGCTACACAGTTTAGAGCCTTCCATGGGTTTGAGGGAAACGATGTGAAGAGAGGAGCATACATGTGCATGAAGGATTCCTGTTCAACATGCTAAACAATCAGGGTTTTAAATTGTGCAAGGAGCTTCATGAGTAGAAGAGCCTTCCTGATTGAAACAATCACCTTAGGACCCAGGGGTGGGGGAACTCTGTTTTACAATGGCGTGCCCCACAAAACATGGTTGCCTGCCCCACATCTGACATCATATGTCTAAACTGTGCAGTGATTGCATTCGAGAGAGGGTGGGGCTTAGCACCCCAACTTTTGACTGCTGATGTTTTTGATTATGATTTTATGAAATTATTTTGTTTATTTTATCCCTATATGTTATGCACCACCTCAATAAATACTTTATGAAAGTATGGATTAAGCAATCGGAAAACGTAAGCTACAGTAGATCTGAAGTAACTAGAATGTGGCAGGTCAAGTTTGTCACAGCATGGAGACACACATTAATTATCGCTTGCTAATTTTCTGCGGCTCAAGTTGTGCTTAAAGGCACAAGAGCAAAAGTCAGTGAAAAAGAAGGAAAACGAAGATCAGATCAAGCTGAAACAGGTTGAGAATCAGAATCAAATAGGTGGGGTTTGGGAAGGAGCACTTGTAGGATGTCATACCCATTTTTCTAACAGAGGCTATCCTTCATAATTTCATCATATTCCTGAGGTCGGATGATGTACTTTCTGGAGCAAGAGAGCTCTTCACAAATGCAAAAGGCCTTCACTATATGACAAAAGCTCTTCAGGCATTCAGTACACTATAACATCCAGCCAGTTCATTTTGATAGTCATGCAAATAGTCTCTGTTTTCACTGTGGGAATTGTGATAGAGCACACTGGTGAATGGAAATTAGGAGAAAGACAATTGAAACTTTAATTATTATCTGACATTTTTGGCATGCACTACTTGTTTCTCTTTTTTCCTTTCAATAGCCAGCTCTCAGTCTTCCATAGGTGCTGTGGAAACCAATATAATGTTTCTGCATCATGTGTTGCGTGTTCAGACCCAGAGACCCCGCCCCCCAATAAAAACACATTTGAGTCAAATTTTAGTTTTGATTTTTGGCGAATTTAGGCCACAACTTTATTGATTACAGAAAAGTGAGTGGTTGCATAGGCTCTGGTTTGACTAGCTCCCTACACCATTGCAGGTAGCGCTGACCCAGAGCTCTATCATAGGTCAGCCAAGGGTGAACACCTGAGGTAGGTGGAAAGCCTGGGAACAGACTCTGTCCACTCCCCCAGATGTCCCCCTGGACTCAGGCATGGGCACAACCCCCTCTCAGGTGTTGACCAAACCAAGTTGAGTCCCTGGATTCCTTTAACAGAATACCCTTCACATACGGATGGTGAGACGGTTCTCTCATTCCTATCACATGAACCAGTGCCTATCTGCAACCTTACAAGTTGTGACGATTTGCTACGCGGCAGGCGAAACCCAAATGGCAACAGCCAATCAGCCGAGTGGGGAAATTCCTGCCATGCCCCTGTCCCAATGACAGACGACACACGACGGCATAGCAAGGTCAATCACAAATACCCTAATAATAGGAAGAAGTGGGTGGGTGTTTCGTTTGCATGAGCCAAAAGAGAATCTCTGGGTCACGTGCAAGGGATAAAATAGGTCCCTCGAACCATTTAGGCTGCACCCCATTGGTCAGATTACACCCAGCAATGAGGGACCTACCAATCGGGCATTGTGGCTATCCAATAGACCCACCCACAACCAGAAGGTTGGTCTCCAGGTCTCACCGCAACATGTGCCCTCTTTTAGGGAGGACACGCTATACCAAACAGTCTTAAGTGTTCTTTTGAAACATGGTTCAACAAAGAGGCAACTTAAAAACTTTTTAGCCTAATAACTGCATATCATAACAAGATTGTGTTAAACTACTATAAGGAGTTGTTGCCGGTATTAATCTGATAACTGTTGTAATGCAAGGTGTAACATTAAGAAGTACTAATTCTGTGTTGTTGGATATTACTAACTAACTTATCCTATGTGTCCTTTTTGATACCACAAAATCCTGAAACCCTGTCAGAAGGAAGGATGGCAGTCCCTCAAATCCTTGTATCCTGGCTGGAGTGGAAGGTGCTGGAAAAACAGGGAACAGGAAAAGGTTATTGTCTCCGTTCCTTGCTTTTATTATATGTTTTCATTTTAAACATCCAAGAAGTTGCATTGGTTTCATTGAAGGTTTCATAGTTTACAAAAATACGTGCATTGTTCTCTTTTTTCAAGTTGTGTTTTCTACAGATAAGTTTCATTTGTTGTGAGACATTAGTGTTGCATGTGGCATTAGTTTGGGAAGAAAACAGGGGGAAAGAGGGGGAGGGTGGGGATGGTGAGTGGGGTGGGATGGCAATGCTTCTATCTTCTACTTAGTGTATGTGTGGGGTTTTGTGTCAGCATCACTTGTATGGCTTCTCTTACTATTCACTTGTTATATTTCCTTGGTGGTGAGAGAGGTTGGGGGTGGCCTAGGGTGTGGTTGGTTGTCTTTGGTTGGCTGTAGTGAGATTTGTTTACATGTGTGAATGTATGAGGAGGTGGATTATTGGATCAGGTTAGCCCTGCTTTTATTATAAGCCTCTAGCTATTTGTGGGAGGTAAGAGCAGATGGATCTTTGATTGGATCTGATCCAACAGGCATTTTCTGAAGTTCTTAAGGCAGATCTGCTCTTCCTTATTCCTAGATAGCGATATATTCTGTTCGTGATTGAGCAATTTATATACGAAGACCTGCAAGGTCTTCACAAAGAAGGATTATCTTACTAGCGCTGCCCTTTGCATTTGACTTCCTTCTCAGCAATACATTGCACCGCAATATCTTTTGGCAGAGTACTTTTGGAATAAAAGAAAAAATTAAGTCAGCATTATACAGTCAAAAGAAAAGAAAAGAAACTATTGGTTCAACAGCCATATCCAGTTGTGGGTGTTACAAAACACAATAAATATAGCACCACACCAAATAACTCCCTCTTTTTCCTGGGGCTGCCATCTGTACCAGCCCCAGTTTGAGAGCCAGTATGGTGTAATTGTCAGAGTGATGGAAACCAGGGCTCATATCCCCACTCAGCCATGAAGCTTACTTTTGGCCACTCTCACTGTCTCAGACTAACATACCTTGTAGGGTGTTTTTATGGATATAAACCAAGGAAGGGGAGACTCACATATGCCACCTTGAGCTCCTTGGAGGAAAAGTAGGATATGAATGCAATCCATCATAAAGCAAATAAGTGGAATTATAGTAAACTGGGTTTGGAGGCCCACTGCTTCAGTGGGAGAGAGTTAGTTGGGGACTTACAGCCTGGATGAGGAATTATTTTCTGGTTCAGGTTAAAATACAAGCCCCAGGAGGACATGAGGATTGTAATCTTCATTTTACAGTTGAGGTATTATGACCTTCTCCCCTTAAACTTATACTTACACCCTCCAAGTGTCCCTATTTTCCAGGGATGTCCCTGATTTAGAGAAGCCGTCCCAGTTTCTGATTTGATCCTGGAATGTCCCACTTTTCCTTAGGAGGGTATGGCGTTATCTGATCCCAAGCCATCTGAAGGCAATCCTGTATAGGGAAGTTTTTTTAACGTTTAATGTTTTATTATGTTTTTATATATGTTGGCAGCAGCCCAGAGTGGCTGAGGCAACCCAGTAAGATGTGTGGGGTATAAATAGTAAAATTATCATTATGGAATGGGACGTCCCTATTTTCATCAGATAAATGTTGAAGAGTATGTACTTCCAACCCTAGAGGTATGACCTTGTGGCACCACTAGCTATAATAAGAGCCACTTGCTTCCTGTCTTGTAATGAGGAAATGGTCATTATGAATCCCAGCTTAAGGAAATACCACCGTAGCAGGACACTTATATCTATTCCCTGCCTCCATGGGGAGTACTTGGCATAGTTTGAAATGGCCCTCTGTGGACATGTGGACAAAAGCTGTCTAATTTACAGGTGTTGCCCACAATTCCAAGTTGCAAGACCTGTAATTTATAGTCTAGTTATATACCTGGTCATTGCTACTCAAGTCAAAAGTTGCAAGGAAGGGCATGTTCCCTCATACTGCCCAATGGCTGCAATTATGTAGATTTGAATTGGACACTAAACCAGAAAAGGGGCTATATGTCATTATCAAACCTCTCAACTGTAAAATTGCCTAGCCCTTTGATTCCAGAGGAGATGGAGTAGATGAGGACAGCCTAATAGGCAGGATGGAGAAAGAGCAGAAAATCTAATGGAATTAATACACAATATTCTGAGTGCATTTGCAGGTTCTCAGAGATAATGATAAATCTCTTTTATATTGCTTTCTCTTCTTCTTTTTTCTTTTTTGGCTGAAAGCAAAGAGGAGAAGAAAGTGAAACTACCAGTCCCCATGTCCTTCCTATGCCTTTTACAAATACTGTACATAGAACATCTCACTAGCAGCTGAGGAGACCTCTCCCCTCCTAGCTATTGATTTCATATTGGCAGGCAGCTCATTCACTATGGTGCAGAATATGGGGAACACTGGAACAGTCAAAACTGAGCAACAAGAATGTATGAGGGGAAACCAGAATTTGAGAAGACTCAACTTATTCCAACAGAATAAGATAAATCCACTTACCCTTACAATCATTTTATTGTGTATGTTTCATTTCCATATTTCTGAATGGGACTTAAGTGACCATTGGGACCAGATAGCATTTTTATCTTTTTACTGACTATGCTTTTAACAGATATGTGACAAAGGGAAATACAGCGGGTGATTCCACCCACAACTTACCTACAGACCATTAGGACATCTCCATCAGGTATCATGTTTATACCAAAATGAATTATTTCATCCAAATGGTGCCATTGAATCGCCCATTCTCTTTCCATGTAAAAGATTTCAGTGTGAAGAATAACTGTAAGATGTACAGGTGGAATGAAAATCAGTGGAAACTGTGCCCTTGGAGAAATGCAGTAATGGCATTTGGCAGCAGAAGACATTTTGGCAGGTGGATAATACAGGAACATATGTTGCAGTGGGAGGACATGTTAGTTCTGCCATCTTTACTGTCTCCAAAACAATCCTAAATAGATTTCCTGGCAGGAGATGTGTAAAATAAAGCTCATCCATTATTTCAGGAGCCCCCCTTTGTAGCAACTGTGGAATAAGGAAAGTGAAGGACTGAAGAACTCAAATTTAAAAATCTCTTACATGCTAATGAGCAGGTAAGCATGTGGATGGGAAAGCAGAGCCTCTTTAAGGCAGGTATAAAACTGCAGATCTTTGAAAATTGCTCGACTGCTGTTCTACATCCAGTAAAAGGGTGAGCCAAGCATTGGGTGACTGTCAAGCTTTTATAAAGTTTAGGATTTCACTGAGTTCTGGCATAGGTTTTTAGCAATTACCATGCTCATTAATTTGTTGGATCGGGCAGCTCTGGAGATGATGATTTGTAATCCTGTGGTTTTCTTACTTCCATGGTCTCAAAGTACTTCATTAACATTAGACTCATACAGACATTGAGTTGGAGGAACCCTGAAAGTCATTCTGTTGCCACAAACCAGAAAGAAAGGGGCTGCATCAAACTGTAATAGGGAAATAATAGAGGGATAACCATGCAGAATTCATAAGCTGTATTTTCCTGGCAGAACTCTTTGTAGCACTCTTCTACAGGGAGAAAATAAATGATAAAAATATGTTCCAGTTCCAAGTCTGCTATATGTTCAGATGAGACTTGCCCGGTAACTCACTAGCAGTGAGGTATGACTGTATACTCTCCACTGCCACCACCTTCCTGATTGATGCAAATAAGAGATTGCCACAAACACAGAAGGAAGGTGCAATGCAAAAAGGCACCATGTAGTGTTCAGATGGACCCACCAGAGCAGATGATTCAAGGAATGCAGGATAGTACCTAAAAACCAAATAAATATGCACAGGGACAAAAAGGGACTTCCCAGCAGAAAAGGTGCTCATGAGTCAACAGACTTGAACCCTCCTGTTCTAGAACTGCTACCTAGGGATGTCTATCTCACCTTCCTCTCTGGTGGCTTTCCATAACTTTAAATAAACAAAAACCCATGTATAAACACACACAGTTTATATATAATATATGCATGGTAGAGAGTCTGCTTTGCATACGGAAGGTCCCAGATTCAATCTCCAGGTAGGGATGGGAGAGAACCTTGACTGAAATCCTGAAGAACCAGTCCCAGCTGTTGCCCTAACTCAGCATAAGGTAGCTTCCCATGTAAGGTATCACTTAGTTGACATCCTGGGCTGTGAGTGTCCTATGAAAATGGGTTAGGGTTTAAGAGGAGGAAGTGCTTTCTTTGGTTCTACTTCTTTCGTATCTCATTTTCTCATGAGATTTGCTTGCATTACATGTGATTGGGGTACAACTGAAAGACAGATGCTTCCCACAGGAATCTGCTTGGCCAACATGAAAACAGGATGCAGGATAAGATGAGCCATTGCCCCAATCCAGCAGGCTGTTCTTACGTTTATGTGACCATATTTCAGTGAACTAATTAGGAATTGCCCTGACAATATTCACACCCAACACACATAGAAAGAAAACAAAACAAAACAGAAAAAACCAATTAATTTTATTGACCAGTATGTTAGAAATCTGATAAATGTTCTTAAACCTTTAGCAAGTCTGTGAGTTTTAACTATGTCAAACTACTTATTGTGTTTTCCTTCCTCTTCTTCTGTAGATTTTTCTGCAATCAACATTTAAATTGTAAGCTCCTTGGTACAGAGACCTAATTTGTCGATGTCATGCTGTTTAGAATAATAGTCACAAAGAAATAATAGTATAAAGAGATTTGACTTTCTGCAAAATATTTTGGCGCTTTAGACATTTGAATTAAGCAGCACATTTTCAAAACAGCAAAGCGGGTTCTCCTTCATGGAGAGCACGTGTTGCAGTGGGGGCCAGCAAGACACCCCTCTGTTGCTGGGCGGGATCGATTGGATGGCCAAGGGCTATGATTGGGCTCTCTGGGTTGTTGGGGAGAACTGCATGTAGCAAGTTTTGATGGACAGCACAGAGGCTATAAATGTTGCTGGCACGCAGCGTGAGCCCTCTTTGCTGTGTGCATCGGATCACCCACCCTCCCTCCCTATAATTTAGGTTGCTGTGTTGACCTTGCTATGCCTGTCATGGGGTCATCTGCTGTTGGGGCAGGGGCCTGGTAGGATTTTTTTCCAGTTGGCTGATTGGCTGGTGCCATTTGGTTTTCGCCTACTGCGTAGCAATTAGTCACAACTTGTAAGGTTGGCGGTTAGGCATTGGTTATTAAATTGGTTGGTGGAGGGGATGTGGTTGACTGTGCCTGCCCCTCCAATGCTGCTGCTGAGCAGGGAATTCCGTTAAAGGAATCCAGAGGCTCACCATGCTTTTGTCCGTACCCCCTGGTCAGGGGCTAGGGCCACGCAAGAGCCCCTGGGAACATTAGGGGAGAGGCGAGGGCCTGACCACCTGACCCCCATTCTCTCCCCAAAGTGTTTTCCCTTTACTGACTTCCGTAAGGCGGGTGGATGTCAGTCTGTCCCCAGGCGGGTCAGATAGTCGGAACCAATACCTAAGCAACCACTCACATTTTGTATTTTAATAAAGTTGTGGCCAAAATTATGCCAAAAACCTTAAACTTAAATTCCTGTTTGAAGTGTGTGTTTATTTGCGGGGTGGCTTGGGGACCTCGACACGCAACACTAACATCAACTTAAGCCTAGCAAGAGATTTATACATGATGCCTCAAATGTGTCAGAAAATGGTTCCCACTTCTTCTAGGGCAACATTTTGAAAGTCTTAGAAAACAACATAAAAGCTATTATATGGTTTTAAGGTTCACTTACGGAGAGAGGCAATATCTAATTCTACCACATGAAAAGCTACAAGGCACTGAACAAGAGTTTGTGCTTCTTTGACTGTAATAACCTCTTTATATTGGGAACTACTCAGATCTCTGGACAGTATGTAACAGATTTTCTGTGAAAGGATGGCAATAAATGAACTTCTGCTAACAAACAGCAAAATATCGTAACTTGTCACACACCAGCAAACCGAGTATCTTGGAGTTTAGGAAAAGCCAGAAGCCAGCTGGTGAATTTCACTGCTGGTCATTATGCTTTTTGACACCCCTATAAGACCTTACAATCATCCCCCAAAGGACCTCATAAAGATCAGGTAGCAGGAACTCTTGGCAAAGAGGAAGAGAGCATTAGGAGATGTTGAGAAGTGATAAAGACCTCTGCATCCGGTCTTGGATATGTGCTCAAGGCTAAAAGAACCAGATAAACAGCTACATATATTCAAACAGCAAGGGTATATTTACTCCTCATGGATTGAAATGTAATATATATATGCTGTATCTATATTATACTTTCTAAATTGTACCAAACATAGTTAGACATGAGTGTGGCCATCTTGAATCTGATTGGACCAGTGTCTTATGGCCACTGAGCAAGCACAATTTTTTTCAAAATGGTGACCAGCAGTTCTATTTTATTATTATTATTATTATTATTATTATTATTATTATTATTATTATTTATTGGGGGGTCCTTAATGAAATTCTCATGTCCCTTCCCCTCATTCCTGTTTAAGCCAAATTGTGGAACTCCTGCTGTCCTCTAAAAAAGTCACTAATGGGGCCATCACAAAATATTGGATCCCCAGTACCCAGAATTCATTTAGTGTGAGATTGAAGTTCTTCAGTTAGAACATTTTAATGTTAATTTTGACTGCCATGGTGGAAGAGGCAGCAAAAGGGGTTAGGGAGGAGACAAAATTGGAATTAGATTGCAGTGCCATATCTTCCTGAAGTTTTGTGTAGTTTCATTAGGCTGCAATCCTAGGCATCGTTTTAATATTTTGATCCAGGCTAGAGACTATTACCAGTTCATGTTCAAATACATGTTCAAATACATGTTTAAAATACACTTATTTAAATATGTATTTAAATATGTATGTTTTGTCAAAATAATATTTAAATTTATATTCCTCCCCCCAACCCCCCAATTTAATGTTTTATTTTGGAATGTTTAAATGGCTAAACGTCAGTGTATTTCTGAGGGAACTTGAGGCCACCATCTTGGTCTGGTTCTACTCATTGGCTCAATGCCTGAGAGCCACATGTAAGCACCCTTGCATTCCATGGTGGAAAAAAGATGGGAGGGAGTTATAAGCTGCTGTTTTGCCTCACAGCTGATTAAATCCTCCAATATCTAGCAGGCAACTCCTATGTTCAATCCAGCCTCCCATTTAGGGCAGTGAATAAGGCCAGAAGTGAATGACCAGCCATTATAGGTGTCATAGGAACACAGCTGTGGCTGTACCTGTCAAAATTCTAGCAGCTAATTGAAGCTTATGGGTCATCTTCAAGGAATGCTTCATGGATAACACATTACAGTAATCCAGATGGGAAGTCCAGGTACAGTTGCAGCCAGTGAACCAGTAGAAGCTGTTAAAGGGCACTCTAGCTCTCTCCTGCCTGCTTTGTCCTCATGCCCATTTTGAGGAACAACGTTACGTTTTTCTACAGCAGTGGTGTAGTGGTCTGTGGTTGTGGGGTGTTGAAGACCTGTAACTATTTCTGCAGCAGGGTCTCTTCAGGGTCCCTGTCTCCAGTATCCTAGGGCCACCTAAATCAACATGAGAGTGGAGCTTTTTAGCCACTGTATGCTCCAAAGTTAAGCATTTGGGGTGCTTTGGTTTCATGAGAATGGTGTGCAAGTTCTGTTACATACAATGGAACTTCCCGGAAAACACACTGAAAGAAGACATCAGAGCACTCCAAATAATTTGGCCATCTATATAACCTAGACAGCATCTTAAAAAGCAGAGACATCACCTTGCCGACAAAGGTCTGTATAGTTAAAGCTATGGTTTTCCCAGTAGTGATGTATGGAAGTGAGAGCTAGACCATAAAGAAGGCTGATCGCCGAAGAATTGATGCTTTTGAATTATGGTGCTGGAGGAGACTCTTGAGAGTCCCATGGACTGCAAGAAGATCAAACCTATCCATTCTGAAGGAAATCAGCCCTGAGTGCTCACTGGAAGGACAGATCCTGAAGCTGAGGCTCCAAAACTTTGGCTACCTCATGAGAAGAGAAGACTCCCTGGAAAAGACCCTGATGTTGGAAAAGATTAAGGGCACAAGGAGAAGGGGACGACAGAGGGCGAGATGGTTGGACAGTGTTCTCGAAGCTACCAACATGAGTCTGACCAAACTGCGGGAGGCAGTGGAAGATAGGAATGCCTGGTGTGCTCTGGTCCACAGGGTCATGAAGAGTCGTTTAGACTAAACGACTAAACAACAATAATACACAGAAAATCATAGGTCTAGCTGAAAGACAACATATGAAGATCTGCACTTTTCATTGAATTGCATCCCTAATTATTAATGAATATGTATGAGGTTATTGTATAATCTTATAAAGTTGTATAAGCTTAGCATGACTGTGAAACAGTGCGGCTGTGAGGGTGTGTGCCTGTGACTACCTTGAAGGAACCCTGAACTTCTGAATTTACCTCATGCTACTGCTCTATGGTGAATGATATATTTACACATCAACATTGGCAACACGATCATTTATGGCATGACTATGGTCATTTCTAGTTGCAAAATGGAGCCATCACAAGTCCTAACTCAATAAGACTAAACATGTACAAGATCAAGCATTGCAAATATCCAAAGGAACATTACCTAAGCTCAGAGTTGGAAACAGATTCTTCCTTCAAGGACATTCTTCACCTGTTCATATATCAAAATAGAGAAACTTATTCTTACCGTGTCAACCATATTTTATGCTCCCTCATGAAAATTCTACTTGATATGTTAACCTCTGCACATTACTGCCTGGAGTGAGGAGGAGAACAATTAGATGTGCTAATTTGTTTCCCTTTTCACTTACATTTAATATGTCTGCAGTAGGAAAACTCACCAGAAACCATAGCCACAAGTCCATCTAGCAGTTATTAGCAAATTTACACATTTACGCTGAATTTTCAATTACCATTAGCACAGAGATTAGAAGGGGGGAAATCAATTTGTTTTGAAGCTGTAGTAGAAAATATCAAATATTTTAATTAAAAATATACTGAGTTGGAACTTCCACTGCTTTTGAAGCAACCTTGTCTGGAAATAGTCCTACTGTATGTTACTTATTACAGAAAGTATGTTGGAGGAACTGGACAAGGAGGAAGGGATTCATTTCCTTCATGAGAACAAATCACCCCACAATTTAAGAAGGATTTTGACAAGCTGGAACATGAACAGGGGAAGGTGACCAAGATGATCAAGGGTCCGGAAACCAAGCTTTATGAGAAACGGTTAAGGAAATTAAGTATGTGTAGCCTGCAAAAGAAGAGACTGAGAGGAGATATTATAGCCATCTTCAAATATCTAAAGGGCTGTCATAAGTTTTCTCCTGCTCTAGAGGGTAGAACCCAAACCAATGGCTTCAAATTACAAGAAATGAGATTCCAACTAAACATCAGAAAGAACCTTCTGACAGTAAGAGCTGTTAGAGAGTGAAATGAACTACTTTGGAAGGTGGTGGACTCTCCTTCCTTGGAGCTTTGTAAGCAAAGGTCAGATGGTCATCTGCCACGGAGCCTTTAGCTGAGATTCCTGCATTGCAGGTGGTTGGACTAAACAACCCTTGGGGTCCCTCCCAACTCTACCATTATTCTATGACTCTATGACTCTTAGAAACTTTTGTTTGATATTTCTATCAATATGGTCTTTTCTCTCTCTCTTTCTCTTTTTGAAGTTCTTACTGCCCACTTACCTTATTGCATATTCAAATTTCTGTTTGTTTTCCTCATTTGAGAAAGTCTGCCATTATCCTAAAGATGCTATCTTGCCTCCAATAACTTTCTTGACTCCACTCACTAACCATACAGACATCCTTTTGGATTACGTATTGCCTTTCATCATGACCTGCAGTGTATAGTCTGTTTGAGCCTTTATTATCATGGATTTGAATAAACATAAAGGATTCTGGACAGAAAATCAAATGTTTAAATTGTGACTGCTCACAGATTGTGGAACTACCTTCCACAGAAGCCTAGGCTGACCCCCCTTCTGCTTTCTTTTCACTGGTAGATGAACACTTTTTTGTTTAGACAGTCCTTTTGCTACTAACTGGTTGTTGTGGCAGGGTCTTCTGAAGGTGGGTGTTATACATCTCTCCCTCCCTCTCTCTCTCTCTCTCTCTCCTTTTAAATGATTTTAAGTGCTCTTTTTAATATGTCTATTTATTTAATTGTTTAAAAAATAATGATTGTTTTAAGCTGTATTTGTTTTAATTCATGCCGTGAGCTACCTTTGGACCCATACTAAGAGAAAGGCAGGGTATAAATAAAATAACAAAAAAACAACAACAAGATTATAGTTTGGCATTTGAGTAGATACAAAGAAGTGTTTTGAATTAAGTTCCTGAAATAGATTTCTGCCACTTAGTGAACTAACTGCATGCTAAAGCTTTTTGTCTGTGATGAAAACTGAAAATAAAATTTCTTCTTCTTCTTCTTCTTCTTCTTCTTCTTCTTCTTCTTCTTCTTCTTCTTCTTCTTCTTCTTTATATACCACCGTATATCCAGAGTTCTCAGAAGACACAGAACATATCATATTGCATAAACCAGTCTTTAACATTATTAATTGCAGAAGTTTACATATGTTTAATACTGTAGCCGACAATCATATACACAAAAAATTATGATAAAATGCTTGAGCAAACAGGGCCATATATGCAGGGAGTTGGCACTCACCTCCATGATCACTTCTAAAGAAAAAATGCAGCGGTTCGATTGTAGAAATAGTAGCTCATCCTGTATGCATTCCCATACTAGCCTTTCTCCATGTAGTTGTGTATCTGCGTACATTATTGCCTCGAATAATTTGACACTGTGAACTAGCCCACGGTCTCACAATTCAAATAACAGAGCAGAAAAGTCTTGGATGCTGCGTTTCTGGCTCTCTGGGCTGAAGACATCAAAAGGCACACATCAAAGTAAATCACAAGGTTAAAGATGCCGAGGTGGAGATTCTGAAAAGGTCGCTACCATCTCCAATGACTGTTGAGGGCAGCATGAGATCAGCTATGGAAGTTAGCAGCAGAAGAAGCCAAGATCAAAAAGAGGAGGCAACCAGGATTTTATTACCACTTCAGTATCAGACTCCTGCTGCTTAGCATTTCAATCACAAGGGTTCCTTCACCTCCGCATTGCCCTCATCTCCTGTGGGAGAGCCTGCTGCAGCCCACACTCCCTTACAAGGTGAGGATAATCCAAATTGCAGCATGAGCCAATCATCAGCACACAAAGCAGTAATGCCTCTGTATTAGCTGCCTAGTTCAAGCAGTTTCCTTATGAATTCTTCATAGCTAATGAACATGTGTGGCTTATTTGGCACATTTTGCCATATATCTTTTATAAATATATATATACACACACAACAAAGATAAAACAGACAGCAGGGAGGTGGTGGGAAGGAATTCTTAGCAATGTTTAAGAACCTTCTCTTGGATATGTGTTTTCCTAAAGATCCTCTGGGGCTGCTGAGGGCTTTCAACAACTTTTCATCACCTTTGGCTCTTACATTTGAAATATTTTACATTTTAGCAAAGAAGTTACCGCTGAGTTAAACCTTGTAATTCGACGAAGCTCTTCTTATTTTTTTCTGTGCCTAACAGGAACAGATCATAGAGATCTCAGCGTGAAAAATTTCTTTTAGGACTGCTTTTTGTGCAGATTTCCATGTGATTGACATACATTTAAAGGGGGGGGAATGTTCCACCATTAATAAGACATTTTTAGCTATATACATTTGTAACAGTGTGTTTAAGATGAAGGACCAAGCAAATTATAGTAAAGTGGATTGACTTATGAATGCTTCTGCACACACACATTTGCTTGAAGATGACAGACTTGTTTCTGATTTTGTTCTGGAAATAAAATGCTGCTATTTCTGCTTCAGCAGAGAAGAATATTTTATAGGCATGACAATCTTGAGTTCTAAGGAGGACAAGAACTGTACCCTTTATTTGATTAAATGTTGTGTTTAATCAATTAAAGCACTGGCGTGTGAATTTTTTTAGGGAGGGGAGAAACAATTAATCAATAGAGTATTTTCTCTTCATGGCCAGCTGGCACATTTTTTTTAAGTGGCTAAGGGCATTCTATGAGGGGAAACTGCCAGCGGCCTTCATGTATCTATGCCCAAGTGGCTGGCTCTTCTCCGACTAGAATATGTGATGTGCATCACAGTGCAATTTGCAGGCATGGCAATCCTTCCAGAGCAGATTAATCCCACCAAATGGTAGGGTGTTTTTTTTGCAGGACACCTTTAAATTTGATTAAAAAAAACAAATAATAAAACCAGGAAAGTCTGTACATATTATTTTATTTCTTTTGACAGAATTGGATGCAATTGGGGGGGGGTACAATAGAAATCATAGGGGGCAGGGAGGTGTTGCTGAGGCAAATCTCTCCTGGACTCAGATGGAAGTAATACAGGAAAGCAAGCCACTAGCTTGCTGGGAGAACTTTATTTGTTACCCTGAGGGTAACGTTCCCTTTTGGTAAACTTTCAAGGGTTACATGACCCTGGAGGGCAGGGCAACACATGTAAATTTTACATTGTGCAATGGGCTAGTTTCTACAAACATTGACACATTCTTCTCTATCTTCCATCAAGAGCCATTATCAGGTTTCAAAGACACATCCCAGCCAGACAAAATCACTGCTCAAGGAGGAGGAGAGAACAGAGTGAAGTTGGCTCTATTCCCATCCTCTGGTCCCACTGAGAAACTCAACAAACCTGCTGCACCTGAAAACTCAGTGTGGAGAGTGCAACATCATAGGGCACAGCTGTGGGCAGCATGAGGAAGTACCATCTATCTTGGGCCTGCCCATAAATAGCAAGTCTAAAGGGAGAGAGAGAAGGGTGATGTCTGCTGTTTGTGATGGAGAAGATTGGGAGGAGTAGATGGTGTCATAAGCTGAAGAGGTAACAGGGCTTAGTGAGCATGGAGAGTCTGTGGAAGAGAGACGTCCAGAAGCAGGTGGAAGCATGGGAGAAGGGAGGCCAAGAGACAGAGATGAATCCAGCTGGTGAAGAAGCCAGGGTGTCTCCCCCACCTGCTGTGACAAGCTCCCTCTGTCTCTGGTGTCCCAGGACCAGGGAAGGTATGAAGAGGGAGAGGCAGAGACAGGCATGTTGGTGTAATTTCAGACAGAGGAGAAGGAAACTTAGGCAGCTATGGGAAGGTGGGGACCTTCAGTCTCCACAACCACCTTGTAGGGGCAAGACCTACTGAGAAGAGTTGATGTGCTTGTTAGACCTGGCATTCTTAAGCAGACCTCATTAACTTCACTTACCATGTGTGATTTATCTCTGGTTCACTCCTGAGACTGTTTGAGTATCCGGTGGCTGAGAGGGAGGGTCAGGAGGAAAATGATAGTGATTTATATATATGTAATTTTGTATTACTGTAATATTTCTATATGTAACTGTATTTTGTTATACAATCGTACCTTGGAAGTCAAACGGAATCCGTTCCAGAAGTCTGTTCAACTTCCAAAATGTTTGGAAACCAAAGTGCAGCTTCTGATTGGCTGCAAGAAGCTCCAGAAGCCATGGAAGCTGCGCTGTACATTCGGTTTCCGAAAATCGTTTGAAAACCGGAATAGTTACTTCTGGGTTTCGATCATTTGGGAGCCGATTTGTTCAGGAGCCAAGGCGTTTGAGATCCAAGGTACGACTGTATTTTGTTTGACTTGTCTCTTGTTGCTTCAGTTTTATTGTATATCACTCAGAGAGATTTTTCATATATTAATCAATATATATATTAATCAATCAATAATATGGGTATGGCATATACTGGGGACAGTCCCAAGGGCTGGATAGAGAACATAATTGGATTGGATTAGACCAATCAGCAAGTCCAACATTCTGTTCCCACAGTGACTGAACAGCTGCCTGTGGGAAACCAGCAAGCAGGATCAAACCAGTGGTCCAGAGGTGATGTGAAGATAGGAAACAACAACCATATGATGTGTTTTCAGAGAAAAGTGGGTGGAGGAAGCAATGGTCTGGGCAAACCAATTCACCTGCATGGTTTTTAATGAAAACTATTAAAAGCAAACACAGAACACAAACAAGGAAAACAGAAACCCATTGTGCCTTTGATCCAGAAAATTCACTCAACCATAATTTAAATCTAAGTTACACCCACTCAAATTCATTAAGCATGCATATATTTTACAAAGTAGATAGTGTCTATTTGCAGCTCTTTATCACATCAAAGAGATGTTGACAATTTAAAAAAAAATATATATATATATCCACAAGGATGCTGGTTCCTAATCGTTATTTCTCATGTAAGTGTTTCAAAGTACTAACAAATGCAAATCTTCTCCCCAGTTCTGAATTATGAACTCTGACATTTTAAACAGATGCAGCTAGGAAGATATTTCAATGTTTATTTATTTTTATTTAAAGAAGAACTTCTAACCCATCCTTGATCATATGATCCCAAGGTGTGCTTCAATGCAATAGTTTTAATTAAGGAAAGACAGCATACAAATATGATGATGATATAACTAAGAAGTAAACATAACATTTTTTCATTTGCTGAAAATCAGACATGTAGATCCATTGTGAGGTTGGGGTTATTTTAGTGTAAAGAATTGCATTGTATTTTACCAATCATAGGCCTGTCATTTTGAACAGGTTTGAAAGGGGTTGGCATGGGTTAACACAACCGAGCTGAATATTACTCCAAACAGCATGGCTATTCCATTTCAAAACATTGAGAAGAGTTGTTCCAGATTTGTACTGGTTTGAGAAATTACATAAGCAAGCCCACCATATACCACATGTTGTCCCTCAAATACTTAGTACAGCACAGCAGGAACAGAGATGGGGTTGTAGCCTCAAAGTGTTGCGCCACTGAAAATCCTTCTTTAGTTCATCGCTATGAAGAGAAGACGGGCTGAGTTTGGAACTGTGTGTGTGTGTGTGTGTGTAAGAGAGAGAGAGATAGACCATGTACACATGCACATTTAGAAATATGTATCCCTTGTGGCTAATTAGTTTGGATTATCAATTTCAACCTTTTTTCAGAGGATGAAAAGTCAACATGGTATCTAACATATTAAAATTACTCCACTCTTCTTCTTTTTTTCTTTTTTTAAAATTTAAAATATTTTATTAATATTTGCATATAAAATACATATATATATCATAACACAATAACACAATATCCATACATAACACAATATCCATACTCTCATACATCCCTACTTACAATCTACATTTACATACATACATACCTACCTCACTACATTCCTTTCAATCTCATCATCTATATCTCCCATTTTATCATTCTACCTTCTCTCTTTCTCCTCTACTTCCAGTCTTCCCTATCGCTTCTTATCCTTACACACTCATACATACCTATCCCTCATCATACTTACTTACCCTCTCTCTTACTTCATACCTCTTCTTTCTTCCATCCTCTTCCATCCTGTTCCCTACATCTTCTTTTGGTCTATTACAGCCTGTCTTCTCTTCTGTTGAATATAATTTTCCAGTCCAACTCGGGTTGACTATTCCAGTGCATTGAAACAGAGTACCTCAAATGGGTATAACGAGCTCTGATAGACATATATGTACTTTGACTGATATATCAATCAACCAATTCAAGGTGCTGGTTTGTGGACCATGTTGTTTAAAGGTCTGTATGAGCTGGCCACAAACATTAAGATCAGCATTTGAATGTATTGATTTGTAAATTAACTTATCTCCCCCCAAGTCAATGCTTTGTACTTTGATACGGATTCTGAAAGTTGGTTGTAAGCCGCATTGGCACAACGCACTGTGGAAAAGCAGCATAACTCCATCGGTTCTTATCATTAAGTAACATTGTCAAAACCTTATTTATGTATCTAAATCTAAGGACTTTTAACCCATTATTTTTCATAGAATTGTAGAATTGGAAGGGACCCCAAGAGTCATCTAGCGCAATCCCTCACAATGTGGGAATCTCAACTAGATCATACATGACAGATAACCATCCAACCTCTGCTTAAAAACCTCTATAGTTTTGGCACCATTACTTAATAATAGGATCAGTGAGACATGCATATAATATGTGGAAATTTAATATGCATATAATATGTGGAAATGCATATAATATGTGGAGGAGGGAGTCACATCAAGTTTCAGGAACAAGATGTGAATTAGGGGTGGGGGAAAAAGTGAGGATAAGCTCAATATTGAGATTTTTGGTGTTTTTTTTTTTTTTAAAAAAAATCATTCATATAAGTAGTGCCAAACAAGATCTCATATCTGTAATTCAGGAACCCCTGGGAGACTAGTTTGAGCTGAGAAGGCGCTGCATGTAGAAGCAGCCCTAACAAGGTCTGGGGGCAACACCCCAAGAATGAAAGCTTGTTGAGTGCTTGATACGACAAGTCAAGAAAAGCACGACAATGGGCATGAAGAATTTCCATGCATATGTAGAAAGAGTCAGCACCCCCCCCCCATTTGAAGTTAATCTCGTCCTGTCATATGGCCCATTCCACCACTTGAAAAATTGCACTTTGACTGCAATTACAGCCCCTAGTCACTTTGTTATCAGCTCTGGTGGGAAACTTATCTGATAGCTGAAATACAAAGCAAATATGTACGATCCTCCCACTCTCAACACAAGACACCTTGAAATGATTCTACGTGAAGAATTTAACTCTTAGCATAAAAAGCTTGATATACACCCAGCGATATCACTTTCTATTGTTTTGGGTGACTTTTAGAATTCTTGTCAGAGGATCTTTGCTAGAAAGAAGCTGTTTCCATTAAAATAGTGTTTGTATAAATAGCTGACTGAAAAATGGCTATTTAAATCATTGTGTGGTACCACTTTTAATATAAAGGTCCTGGAACAACAGATGTATTTCTAATTGCATTCTTAAAATGAAATGTTTTTATTCTGAGTCTGCAGCACAGGAAATATCCTTCAGCAAAGGGCACCAGCTGCAAAATAATAAAAAGAGCTTTAAACGTTTATCCAGTGACTGGCAGGTTTTTTTGCCCTTAGACTTTAAAAAGTTCATATTTGTTCATGCAAAATGTAGGAGCCAAAGTTTAGCCATTTTAGGTTCTTTGTACTGGAAACTGTGCAGAATCTTTTGGCTAAGCATTCTGCACCTGGTAAGGTTCATGAGGTACCAAGCAATTTTCAACTCATATTGAAGCCATTCGACTCTAACACCCTACATCCTCGAAAACTAAACTAAACACACCCACAAGCTCAAAATGCTTGAATTATGGAGTTGAAATCCAAAAGGACGAGGAAAGATCTAATACTGCATCTTCAAAGTAACCCAAACAGTAAATAGAAAATATGCCACTTATCTGAATGTTGCAAACATCCAGGCATGTTATTTAGCCATTCTTAAACCTGACACAAATCTGATACTACCAGGCTGCCAAGAGGCAGAGCTGGGATTTTGCTTTCTCTGTGGTTAATGTGAGATCATGAACCAGCAGTAATGTGGCTGTACTGGAGTTAAATTGCTTTATTTGCATGAAGGGTACGTCAAATGGTTGCTGGGGAGAGCCTGGGCCCATCCTTGGCATCAGACATGCTGCTAGCCTGGCCCATTTAAAGACATCCATGCATCACCATGATTATGTGCAGTGAAGGAGCCTTCACAGGCCATGCATAGGCTTACATGCAATTGGGGCACTCAGATCTCAATTACGTGGAAGACTGTATAGAATCAAAGTGGAAATGTTTGGGAAGGCCTGTAAACACCATCTTGGTAGTCAATATAACCTTGGGACTAATTGTTATTTGCTGCAAGAATGAGCTCATCTATGCCTATTTATCTGCTGTTGTAAAGCAGGCATCCCCAAACTGCGGCCCTCCAGATGTTTTGGCCTACAACTCCCACGATCCCTAGCCAACAGGACCAGTGGTCAGGGATGATGGGAATTGCAGTCTCAAAACATCTGGAGGGCCGAAGTTTGGGGATGCCTGTTGTAAAGCCTTGGTTTTGTTTGAGCTAGTCGAGATGGGCAGCTTGTTATGCTGGCTGCCTGTCATAAACTGGTTGGACGCAGAGGAATGGTAGGAGGAACCAGCTGGGGAACCACCTGAAAAAGAAGGCCCAGAGCCTGGGGAGCGGTGGTGGGACATCAGTGAGTGGTCAGATGGAGAAGACTGGGAAGAAGGTGTGTTGGAAGCTGAAGAGGTAACAAGGCTTAGGAATCTGTGGCATTGAGAAGACCAGAATCAGAGGCAGAAGCCAAAACTGGGGGGGAGGTTGGGCAAGAGGCAGATGAGGCACGGGTGTCTGAATAATGTTAAATGTAACCCCTTGACTTTTGCTCTGATATTATGATAAGCTTAATTAAAATAACAATAACAAATGAAAGTACAAAGCTAAGAATATAATAAAATAAAATAAAAATTAACCAGTGTCTTACAATTCTAAACATCAGAACATATTTAAAATATTTCCTAGTGCATGCAATTGATTAGTCATACCAAGAACAGCAACATTGAAAGAGTAAAAGTGTGCCAGGCCCCCAACATAGTTTACAGTCTAAAATGGGAGGAATAAAAGGAAACAGCAGCAGCTTGTTGCCATAATTATGTTCCACCCCTAAACTGTTCTGATATCTAAAGAGCACCTGGCTGGTTGAAATAAATGAATGACTCATGAGGTGGTAGTTATATGAGGTTTTATAGTCAGTCTATTACCTAACACAATTCTTATAGTAGGACTTACCTATACAACTGCAAATAAAATGTTTTAAGTGTGTTTTAAGTGCAATATACAATGTTACACTCGATGGTGATGGTGAGGCTTATAGAAAATTCATTGTATTTTTTAAAATGCTTTAAAAAATTCAGAGCGGTTTTTATATGTGTGTAGATTCCACCCTAGTTACCAGAGGTCTCTGTTGGTGCCTTGCTTGGCAAGGAGGGGAAAAATATTTCTGATGCATTAAGTCTCTGGAAACTCATGTTCAATTGATGTGCTCTGATAAGGAAACAAGAATTTTATCATCATTTGGCCCAATATGCATCAATGACTCATGGTCAGTTCATAAAAATCAGTCACTTTGAAATTGCTGGCATTTGTTTCTGATTAATTTCTTTGGATTGAGAAGTTTGCTTTTTCTGGAGTTCCATAGGCAGTACATGGGAAGGGTGAAAATCAAGCATTTTGTAAATATCCCAGCCAACACCCATATCCCACCTCTCCCTCCCCCCACCTGCATGTCTATTTAATTGTGCACCAATAGATGTAGCACGGTGAATGGATCTTGTCACTGTCCTAAAAGTGTCAAAATTAAAGGTGGCAAAAGTAATCACCTACATATAAGCTAACGGTTCATTTAGATGTGAAACAGAAACTCTGTGTATTTTCCGAGTCATGCCCTGTATGATCTGTTACTGAAGGGGAAAAAAACACTTCCTAGGATTTGGGCCTTACAGACTTATGCTCTTTTATTCTTGATGGAGTTATGGGGATTATATAATACCAGATCATCACTTCTAATTACACTTTAGCAGGATTCTGTTGGCATGAGACACACTGTGATTAAATGAACTTCCCTTCCTTCCCTTGAAGCAGGTCACTTCTCTTTATGGCACCATAAACTTCTCTCTCCTAGGCTTGGTGCTGCTGAAATCAGAGGAAAGAACTTTTATTACAACACGGTAAGCTGCACAGTGTTAAGGTACAGAGGCTGTATTTTCATTATTTCCAATGCTGATATTCTACCTGAAAGTTGGAATCCAATTTAGTCATAGAGCGACTGTATATTTTTATAGACACAAATAGAGCAGCATGAGCCAGCCAATAACAATATCTAGGCCACCAGCATTTCCACATGAAGGGCTTAATTCACTCCCTAAGCACAGGGAATGTGCAGTGCATATTAAAGTTAAGCTAAGTAGTTGTGAAGCACATATACATATAATTTACCTGACTCACACAGGCCAAATCGAGATAAGGTCCCTCCTGGCTTTCTATGTATCACAGAATGATTACCATCTCAGCTGGTTAAATTAATATGCCGGTGCAGTTACAAATCAAAATTAAAGATCATTTTTATTTTTACAAGATCAAATATACTCCCGCTTTCACACACACACAAACTTTAACCATGACCACATTACATTCGACACCCACTCCCATCTCCATTCTGAACAAAGGACTGGTATAAATAGCTTCTCCCTGTGGGTGAGTGTGATGGCGATTAGTTTTTTTACCCATTGATGCGAGGGAGGGTGCATCCTTGGGTCATTTTGTCTCTTTTCCTGCATTTTTTAAATGTTTTGTCTTATACTATGCTGTGACCTTCTGGGACCACCTGTTGAAGGGCAGGTAAGAAATCTAATGGTTATGATGATAATGTTCCTGTGGCCATTTTGTGTTTTGCCCTGCCACTGTGGAATCCAATTTGTCTACTTGGCAGCCATTTTGTACTATGTTATGCCATGTGGCAGCCATTTTGTGTTATGGCATGCCCCTACAACAGCTCTTTTTTATGTGACTGGTGTCCCTGGCACATACTGAAACTGCAGAAGTGCCCACTAGTCCAAAAAGTTTGACAACCCCCACTCCAGTTCTATATTTTTTGCATCAAGCAAGGACTTGGATTAGATAGCCTACAAGCCAATCATCCAACTCTATTATTCTAAGATCACAGGAACATAGGAAGCTGCTTTACACCAAGGAAGTATGTTTAGGATGGAGCTGAAAAACTCCTTATGCAACTGGTGAATATTGTTAAATTTGACATGTAAATCATTCAACGTATTCCCAGTTCAAAATGTTCAGAACGTTCAAAAGACAAAAAAAAATGGATGGACCAGAAATTAAAACAACAGGAGAGAAAACTGGGTTCGTGATATTTGATACATACAACATCTAGCCTTCAAACTACTCATTGGTGAACAAGATGAGATGATATCCACTCCAGTTAAAATGAGTACAGTGAGAGCCTCCTCTAGTGGACAATTTTGAAGATAAAAAGTTCATTTTAATAACATTTCCCACGACAAATAAGAAATCAACTTTAAAGCAACAATACCAGAGAAAATTGATGCTTGCTCTATTTTTGCAGAATAAAAGTTTGATTTAGTGGAATTCAAAAATATTACATCAAATAAAAGAGTGTGCTGAAGAGAGAAAGGTAGGGAAAATCTTAATTATTATTGTTCATTCTCATCGCATCAAAATAAGTGATTGACTGTAACCAGGCATGGATCAAATGAACCTACCCAAGGAGCATATAAAGCCACCAATAAGCACAATGTAGCAAATGTTATTAAAGTCCCATCAGAAACAGTGCAACAGATCTTTTTTAAGTGCCTTTGACTGCAATGAAACTTCATTGTGACTAAACTTCATTTTCTGGACTGAGAATTATTTATTAGGTTTGTTCAGACTCTCATGCATAATTCTGATGCCTTCTCACAGGGTGTATCGAAACTGGACACAGACCAATTTTCCCCTATTCAATCAGCTGTTTTGTAAGAAATCAGATCTGTTCTGGTTTATAAGGATCTGCATCACTTTCAATCTTGTGAGCCAACAAAAAGGAGGGGGAAATGTGGAGATGTCACCTTACTTTTATATAGCAGGAATTTCAGTAACACGATTGCACAAAAAGTGGAAACCATCTTGTTCAGTGCTATTAAAATAAATATTAAGAGCTATATTTCCTTTTTTTCCTTTTTGCATTAGCAGGAAGAAACGAGAAATAAAACTGAAAGAGAAATATGTGGTTTTTAAGAAATGAAATTTGTGGTGACCATAATAGTGTTGGCTACATACAGGAATCACCTGTGTATTGAGCTTCCCAGTAGATCCCTAGGTTACTTATTTTTGGACCCATGAATCAAATATCATTTTCACCAGGAGCAGCCAGCATGGTGTGGCAGTGCCACGCTGCCCCCCCCCACTAACAGCAGCATCACTGCTATTTACTGCAAATTGGGGAGAAAAATCACCCCACCCTGCTTCTCCAACACTCCAAGTCAGGATCCAACCCACAATCCCCAACAATGTCCTCCTATGGTAATCCCATGTATTTGATTAGACTAGATCTGTGCTTCTGTACTCTTACCTCTATCCCCTTGTTTCTTAGGGATAACAGGGAGCAAGTAGAACTATGTCTAAATTTTCAAGAAATTGATAGTTTTAGTAAATAAGTATTCCTTTGCTTCCCAATGAACATATAATTTTGAATTCACATAAAGAGTGCCGACACAAAACCTAAACATGCCAAAGCACAGATAGTCCTTTAGTGTTCTGTTCCAGATCTCTCTCTCTCTCTCTCTCTCTCTCTCTCTCTCTCTCTCTCTCTTTCTCGCCTGCACTTTTAAAATAAGGCACAGGGAAATAATAACCAATTTATACTAATGCATGTTTGAGGTGCTTCTTCATTAAGAGCCACATTCTCTTGTTTTGTACTGGAATTATTTATTCTTATTAGATCAAACAAAATGTTCTTTTCAGCAGAGACATCTGATAATTTGTTTTAGCACAATGAATATGTTGCCAATAATAAACTCCCTGTCTACCACGCATATTATTAAATTTAATGCACCCAGAGATCTACAAAGTTAGAGTGCATCTTCTGTGTAATTGGTGTGCTTTAGAAACAATATTGATAACGGCTAAAAGAACTGGTGGAATAGAAAAGGCTTTCACAAAAGTTTTGTATTGGGGTGCAAATGAATATTACGGTGACTTTTTTTTTTTTTTTACCTGAACATGAAGATTCTTTGGCCAATTATGAGGCCTAAAGTTATTTTGCAATATCTGTCTCAAGACTGAAACTAACTGAAAACCACAGCATTGGTTAGATTCCCCTTCTTTGTACTGCCAGGTCTCCTCTGTGGAGGAAAGTACTTTGCTTGGGGGTACTCTTAATGGAGGAAGGCAGCTGACTGTATGTGACACCTCTGCTAAAACATCTGTATCCCCTTTTGCTAGCAGACAAGGTTCAGATTTCCGGTATTAATATACAAAGCACCAAAACTTGGGTCCAGAATACCGTAAGGACCCCCTGAACCTCTTTATCCCAGCTTGATCATCTGGATGAGCACTGTTAGTTATTCCCCATGTTTCAAAATCCCAACTGGCTTCAGCTAAAGTCAGGGATTTAGTGTTACCAGTCTGACACTGTGGAATACCTTTCCATGAGATTCAGCAGACATCCTTTCTGCTAACTTTCAGGCTGACAGGCCCATTCAGTTTAATTTTTCTTAAGATCAATTATTATTTTCATGGTTTTTATCTTATCTTGTGTCTCCTTGTACCTGCTTATGTTGTTGTACAGTGCCTTGATATCTTATCTGAGTGGGTGGTCTAGAATTTTAAAGTAAATAATTATAAATAAATTAGAGAGGATAGAAAACAGGGAAGAAGAGAAACAGCCTGCTGTCAGTGGAAGCGGACTCTCATTTTGAGCTGTGTCCAAATTTGGAAGGGTCTGGACTCAATTGGCATGGAAATTGCGGAGTATGTCTTCTATGCTAAACCCTAATTTAGAATTGTACCCGTGTTTCTATGATAGTGCTCCATGTAAAATTGTGGTTGACTCAATTTTGTGGGTTTAGGGGAAAGACACACACACACACACAACCATTTCCTTTCTAAACAGAGCTTTGTTAATTATACAGTAAGTTCTTTGGCTGTACAGAGATAATTCATCTAAGTTTATAAAATGCCCCTGAGCTCCAAAACGATCATCGCTACAGCAGTACCTTAAGAGACATTAGCAACAGTGTTAACATTTGCTCCTCTATAAAACAGAAATAGTCTCTGAAATGTGTACACGTGTTCAACATATTAATTGCTATATTATTCTCCTTATCACATATTTTCCATTATGACCTTCCTTGTTATACTACAGAAGTGTTTGAAACAAACAAGCTGGGTTATTGCTGAGTGTTTTTGTTTTGCTTTAATCAATCTCCCAATCTCCCCTGGTCACTCAGTTGTGTCGCCCTTTCAGAGCTCAGGCTTTTAACTGTGTCATATAATTTTCCTTTTCCCCCCCATGGAACATCAAATTTTAACACCCTGTTCCCCCAAATCTGTTTCTGAATTCCATCTCCCCTCGCATAAAACCTCCACCCAGAACCTTTGAAGTTCCTCTTTTCCTTCTTGACTTGTGAGATAGCAAATACTGATAGGTTGATGTGTGGTATACAAACATTGGGTGGTATCCCGCTAAACAGTTCTGGTATCATAAATACTTTTGGATGTACAACAGAACTTCTGCTCAGAGAAGAGATGGAGGGGGAGTTCCATTGCACACCCAAAAAAGCTTGCATTAGTGGAATTGTTTAGCTGGATACTGTCAATTGTAGATAGATAACAGATTTTGTTCCAGTTGTGCCCTATGATACTTCTCCTCCTGCGGTAATGTTACCTGAAGGAACATCTCCATCATTCAGCCCAGACACTGTGGTCCAGCGCCGAGGGCCTTCTGGTGGTTCCCTCACTCTGAGACGTGAGGTTACAGGGAACTAGGCAGAGGGCCTTCTTGGTAGTGGCGCCTGCCCTGCAGAATGTCCTCTCATCAGAAGTCAAGGAAATAAACAACTATCTGGCTTTTAGAAGAAATCTGAAGGCAACCCTGTTTAGGGAAGTTTTTAATATTTGATGTTTTATCGTGTTTTTAATATTCTGTTGTGAGACGCCCAGAGTGGCTTTGGAAACCCAGCCAGATGGGTGGGGTATAAAGAACAACAACAACAACAACAACAACAACAACAACAACAACAACAACAACAACAACAGTAAAGGTAAAGGGACCCCTGACCGTTAGGTCCAGTCGTGGATGACTCTGGGGTTGCGGTGCTCATCTCGCCTTACTGGCCGAGGGAGCCGGCGTTTGTCCGCATACAGCTTCCAGGTCATGTGGGCAGCATGACTAAGCTGCTTCTGGTGAACCAGAGCAGCACACGGAAACACCGTTTACCTTCCCGCTGCAGCGGTACCTATTTATCTACTTGCACTTTGATGTGCTTTCGAACTGCTAGGTTGGCAGGAGCTGGAACCCAGCAACGGGAGCTCACCCTGTCACGGGGATTTGAACCGCCGACCTTCTGATCGGCAAGCCCTAGGCTCAGTGGTTTAGACCAGTGTTCCCCAACCTCGGGCCTCCAGCTGTTTTTGGTCTACAACTCCCATCATCCCTCGCTAGCAAGACCAGTGGTCAGGGATGATGGGAATTGTAGTCCAAAAACAGCTGGAGGCCCAAGGTTGGGGAACACTGGTTTAGACCACAGCGCCACCCGCGTCCCTACAACAGTAGGGCCCCCTTAATAAAATTCTTAAATCCTGCTCTAATCCCCCTCACCATAGTCATCTAGAAACTATAACTCAGGAGAAAGGGTTTTGCTGAAGTGGGATATATAAATCTTTTTAAATAAATGATGTTTAACAAATGTGGATCGGATTGCCATCTCGTCCATCTCTCTGCTTTCCTATATCCTACACTGAACAAATGTGCCTGCTGTGTTAGCTCCCAATTTCATTGTTCAGTCATTTGTGAAAGCAGTAAGGATCACAAGATGGCAACCAGATGGTAAGTGGTAGTTAAGTTGTGTCCCGAAGAGTCTGGGAACAACTACTTTCAGGATGTGTGATAGACCTCATTGCTATATTGATTTCCACTTCAAAAAGTGTTAGTCAACCAAGTAATGATTTTCAAGTCATGGCTATGTTCTTTGTGGAGAAAAAAATCAATTTTATTTTCAGATTGTTTACAGTAAATAAGAAGAATCGGAGTTCATTAGGATTTCCCAGAACATTTGGGAAGCACAGAGAGGTTTATAAATGGAAAAGAACATTTTAATTTTCAGATAACGTATGTTAAATGTAGGAGGTTTTCACGTGCCTTGTTATATCCTACAGCTCTGTGGATGAGATATCTATTTTAGTCAAGAGAGAAAACAGAGTTGTTAAATATAGAGGCAAGAGGAACACCTAAAATCTGAACTAAGAATCTAAAATGAAATGAATTTGCTCTGTGCTTTTAAAAGCTGAACAAATGCATAGAAAATAATTTTTAAACATAGGTCTATTCAAGTAGCACTGTCTTTCTGTCAAACCAAGTAAGATTAAACCTAGTTATTCATGTAGCATGGAATGAGAAAGAAAACGTTCAGCTCCAAAATTATTGAACATGTTCCATCCTGAGCTTCTACACCACAAGCTCCACTCTCATAGAATCATAGAGTTGGAAGGAACTCAATGCTCCCGTCTTGTTTTGGTAAGATCCAGAAATGCCAGGTGGAGGAAACTATGGCTATAGCTTCTCCTAACTTAGGAATAATAATAATAATGATAATTATAATTATTTATACCCTACCAATCTGGCTATTCAAGAGAATCTGTGGCTAGCGACCTGACAATCCTATTTATTACATGATTCATGCATGTGAAATGGTATATAGTTGGTTGACAAAACAGACTTTTACAGAGCAAGTTGGTAGGCATTATCAGCATGGGGAAAGTGATGTTTGTACAATGGCAACTTCTATGCATTTTACTCTAAAGTTGTGGGGCAAAGAGCCACAATGGAAGAGGAGAAGGAATTGAAAGGCTGGCATGGCATCTTATCCTGGCTTGTCAATGTGGAAAGACCAATGTGGCGGTGGAGAAAGGAAGATTACGACATCTTACAGTATGAAATGTAATTAAACCCTCCTTTCCCTTATGACTGTCCCTTGCTTCTCTCCTTTATTTTAACAAGTGCTGATAATTGCAAGGTTACAATGGATTCAAAAATTGGCTGAATACATGGAATTAGATAGCATGTCAGGAAAGATAAAACATAAACCAAAACAGGTATTTATTTCAAAATGGGAAGTTTTTAAAATATATTTGAAAAATAATAGTAGTAGTTTAAGGTCATACGCAGCATTCAAATAATTTCAGTAGCAGTGTTAAAAATGTGGCAAAACCAATAAATGAATCAAGGAAGGGTGGTGGGAATGGGTGATAGGCTGATAGCTGTGGTAAACAGTCGCGTCAACAGGTTTACCACAGCTATCAGCCTATCACCCATTCCCACCACCCCTCTGAGTAATACCCCTCCCCACCCTCTCACTATATATAAGGGTCTGGTGACTTCTGTTTCAGTGTATCTGAAGAAGTGTGCATGTACACGAAAGCTCATACCAAGAACAAACTTAGTTGGACTCTAAGGTGCTACTGGAAGGAACTATGGTTGAAGTTCTAGACCCATTTATCTGGGAGTAAGCCCCATTGAAGTCAGCAAGACCTTCTTCTGAGCCGATGTATATGATTACCCCATGCATAGTACCCAGAAAGAGACACCACATACCGGTAGTTCTGCCATGTTGGCTAGATTCCAAATCAATCTCTGAAAACCAGCCTCTGATTACTGCTGCAATGCTACAAAGTTTAGCTTTGCATATGAGGCACTTTGAAAAACTATTCTTTGCTACATGGTATTTTAGTGAAAATACGAAAGACTTGAATCGAAAAGGAAAATGGCATAAAGCTCGGTAATGAATGCAGTGTGCGGTTGATGGAAATGTACTACTGGAATTATTAAGCACCTCAGTAAGTAAGTGAGTGAAATATTATATCCTTGGCAATTACACTTCCATTTGAGTTGTTTGAGGTTTATAAAACACTTGCAAACAAGTTACAATATGCAAAACATAATGTAGATGGTTTCAACGCTTTCTGCAGCTCTGGGTTTTATAGGTTTTTATGAGCTCATGATTGATATTTTCACACCGTGATTGGCTTAGGAGGCCCTGTAGCAGCCTGACGGAGTATAAACCATGGCTCTCTGCCCATTATAGGAGCAAAGCAGACCTCTTTTTTTCACTGAGATGAAAAAAGAGCTGTACATGTTTAATATTAAAACATGTTTAAAAAGAATCAGTGAAACATCCATATTTCTCTCTCCCCATGTGGCTGAGTATCCAATTAGGATTCAAATAGGCTCACATGCTCAGAGTTAGATTCTGCTATTTGTAAATTGCAATGAATGCCATTTTGACATAATTCCCCTCCCTTTATTCCCAAAGTATGAAATGTTCTATTTTAACTATGCAGAGAAACCACATCACACATTAAGAAGAGGAGCAAAGGTTCAGAGCAGTGCTTATGAGTCTGCAACTAATGAATATTTCTACTGTGTTTGGGCAACAACAGGAAGAAGTTATGAGGGAGCTGCTGATGACATGCTTCTAGGACTGTCAGCTGATGAATATGGCTGAGAGAGAAGACCTTGGATGAAGAAACCTGGTGGACTCCATTGTAAATTAAGTGAATAGCAAACTCTTGCTTCTGTCACTGCTGGCAAATGGAGGATGCTAAGCCTGTACAGCAGTGTTCCCCAACCTTGGGCCTCCAGCTGTTTTTGGACTACAACTCCCATCATCCCTCGTTAGCAAGACCAGTGGTCAGGGATGATGGGAATTGTAGCCTGAAAACAGCTGGAGGCCCAAGGTTGGGGAACACTGCTGTACAGGAAGGAGAGTAGGATAGCAAACCCAGTCCACCTTTGCTACTTTCCACATTGTAGTACCAGTACTTCAACTCCCTTGGTATAAGATTCAGGTAGGTAGCTGTGTTGGTCTGACGCAGTAGAAATATATATATATATATATATATATATACACATTGTCCAGTAGCTCCTTAGAGACCAAATAAGTTTGTTAGTAAAGGGATCCCTAACGATTAGGTCCAGTCGTGGACGACTCTGGAGTTGCGGCGCTCATCTTGCTTTACTGGCCGAGGGAGCTGGCGTACAGCTTCTGGGTCATGTGGCCAGCATGACTAAGCCACTTCTGGTGAACCAGAGCAGCGCACGGAAACACCGTTTACCTTCCCGCCGGAGCAGTACCTATTTATCTACTTGCACTTTGAGGTGCTTTCGAACTGCTAGGTTGGCAGGAGCAGGGATCCGAACAACGGGAGCTCACCCCGTGGCGGGGATTCGAACCGCCGACCTTCTGAGCAGCAAGCCCTAGGCTCTGGGGTTTAGACCACAGCGCCACCCACGTCCCATCCAAGTTTGTTAGTAGAATTTTATATATATATATATATATATATGGGGCAACATGCACCTCAGCATCCTGGCTGATTGTTGTGTTAAAATTATCAATAGGGATGGAGGGGGGGGGGGGAGTTCAGTTGGCAACTGAATGCAAACTTACCAAATCTGCACTGCCCTGACCAATTGACAGGGACTGGGTGGATGAAAAGGAGTCATGGGAGGCTGCAGCCGAAGAATACCCAGCGGCAGAGGAGGAAGGCTCACAGCCAGGATTGTGGTGGAGGGACTCTGAAGACAGGTCAGAGGAGGAGGGGGTCTAGGAGGTGGAAGAAGCAACAGGCTCAAGGGAAAGAGAAGAGGCAGAGGCAGAAAGCTCTTCAAGGGCAGGGCAGGCTGCAGAGGGAGACACTTCAGGCCCCAAACCTGAAAGAGAGGAGGAACAGGGGACAGAAGCTGCACCAGCTTCATAGCAGCTGCCCAGTCCCTCTTTGACTCCAAGATCACACAGGGCTTTAACCACTTTATATACACAGGTACAATTTGGTGAGAAATCGCATGAGTCATCGTAGGCTGCTGACTCATGCTGACTTTCTTCTTTTAGTATTAAAGAAACAGCGTCCAGTTTTTAGCCGTGACACCACCCCTCATGTGGTGGGTGGGGCCATGGTGGGGCAGCCCACATGATCAAGGGAGACTGAGAGGAGATATGATAGCCATCTTCAAATATCTAAAGGGCTGTCACATGGAAGTGGAACAGATTTGCTTAGAAGGCAGAAGACTCTCCTTCCTTGGAGGCTTTTAAGCAGAAGTTGCATGGCTGTCTGTCATGGATGCTTTAGCTGAGATTTGTGCGTTGCAGGGGGTTGGACTAGACGACCTTCTGAGTCCCTTCCAATTCTACAGTTCTATGATTCTATTTAACTAAGGATTCTGGGACTCATGTTGTCTGCCTACTCATTTACTAACAAATGTATCAGCTTTATAGCAATGTTGCTTTTTCCACAAGTAAATGGATGTTCACTTAAATAACTCATTTGCATACCTTTCAGATCTCAACACTGCTAAAGCCATAATCAGTCTGTCATATAAACTGTTCTGAGCCCCAAACCACACTAAGCAGTTTTGTGGTAAGAGAGGCATATGTCACACACAATGCATTTGATTTTGTTTCTTTTACCAAAAGGCAAACACTCTGTCAACATATTCTTGCTGAAGAGAGAAATTTGAAATGACCGTTTGTGTGATTTCATCTAGTAGCAATTGCAAGATACAGAAAATCCCCCCACTATGTTTTTCTAAAGCAGGCTTTTGGCTGATTGACATCCTATATCGTTTTAAATGTGTTTGTGGGAGAGGGTGGGAGGGAAGGGGGATTATTGGTTGATTTTGTTCTTGTTCTTGTTTTTATTATGTATTTTGTGTTTTTATCTTGTATTTTTATGCTGTGAACTGCCCTGAGATGTATGGATGCAAGGCAGTACAAAAATTTAATTAACAACAACAACAACTAACACTGGAAAAAATATTATTAGCTTCAACACTCAATTGTGCAGAGCAATCTACCGGTAATTTTGGTCCATGCAAAGCAATGATTTTATGTTGGACTGAAAAGTAGAGACAATATTAAAGTGTACATTTACTAGTTTTCAAGATTATCATAGTGGCACAAAGAGCCCTTGTTTTGCTTGCAATATTTAACATCAGTGCAATTTAAAAACATGTTTCCCTACTTTCACTCATAGCTGTCTTACACACTGCACTTTTTAAAAACGAAGTTTAAAATATATGCAACACAAAGAACGAATGCTGCATAATACTACAAAAACAGAAATTAAGGGGAAAATAAAACTCACAGATTAAAGTCCTTGGTATATTGTCAGTAAGCTTTTTTATGGTGGTGGGGAATTAAATTTAAAAAGCCCAAGGAGAAGGTTACTACTGTTGATTTTCTTTGAGGTGTGTGTGTGTGCATATCAATCATAATCCCTCTAAATACAGTACACCTGAAATGCAATCAGAAACATGAATAGAGATAAATGGAAGTTATTGCACCAAAACATCTTTTTTAAAATGATTCCTTGCTTGCTATATTTGCTGAATAAATTTGTACATATTATTATCATTCCACCCTTCTTCCCAAATTTTACCAATATGCTGTTGTCTGGACTTCTAAACTATGGTTGTATTTTAAAAAGAAGTGTGGAACCATGGATCCACATGTTTTTTACCTTTGGTGGGAATCTGCATCTAATAATTAGATGAAGCTTTGCAGGGGTAATGTGTCACCGAGTGAGGTTGATATCTTGCTTCATTTACCGGTATATTTGTGCTGATTGATAAGATTGTGAGAGAAGTCCAGATACCATGCCAATCTTCTTCCAAGATCTACCCAAGTATTTCCCAAGCCCCATAGATATAGCAGGATACAATCTAATAATGACATTCACGGGATATTATAAATAGGTTATGTCACAGCTTCAGCCAAAGAAACAATGGGGAATGGTTTTTAAAGTGAGTGAGCACTTAGCTGCCTACTTTTTGTGATACTGGTACATCTCTATTTCAGCATCCTGCTTCCCACAAAGGTCAACTAGATGTCCTACTTGTAGGCATCCCATATACACATATACACCCTTCTGCTGTTGCTCCCCAGAAACATATTCATTTAACTTGGAGACAGCATATAGCCATTTTTATAGTCTTCCTTTATAAATATGTCTAATTCTCTTTGAAGCCATCTAAGCTGGTGATCACTAGCACATTTTCTGGAAGAGAATTCTGCAGTTTAACTACGGTATATGCTGTATGAAGAAGTGCTTTGTTTTGTCTGTTCTTAATCTTCTACCATTCTGCTCCAAAGGATGGCTCCAGGTTCTAGTATTATGAGAAAGAGAGAGAGAGAAATAATCTCTACCCACATTCCCCACAGTATCCATAATATTATTGTTCCACTTTCTTCTTCTGTTCTAAACTAAATAGTCCCAAGAATTGTATTGTTTCCTTGTGGGTGTGTTGACCAAAGAAGGTGAGCTGGTCTGGAAGCCCCGCTTACCTAATTGGTAGCAGCTGTAGCCCTGAGCTCATGTGTTTCACACCCTTTGATGTATCCACAGGCCCCAGGCATAGCTAGAGAAGGAGGTAATGGTTAATACCCACCACCAATGTTCCCATGTGACGTAGCCTTGCCTGGGCCTATAAAGATTGCATGTATCTTTATTTGAGTGTGGACAAGCCATCTCCTTGCAGTGGAGTCCATCTTGTGGAATGCTGTGATCAGAGGTAAGGAGGAAGCCATTGGACCTTTGCCGTAAGTTCATACCCATCTTTAATAAATAATTAGAGCTGATCACTCTGGCTGTTTCGGCATCTTTCTTTGGAAGCCCTCCTCTGGCTTTGCAGGACGCTTCAGTGGGTGAGTTGCTTCAGCCCTTTGACAAGTTTGGTTACTCTTTTCTGAAGATTGATTGCTTCAGCCTTTTTCTTCAATGGTTAATAGTCATGATAGGCAAAATGCGATCTCCATATTCATTAGGGGCAGAATAATGATTAAGCCCTGCTTGGGAGGTTTTCAGGGCCACCAAGCTCACACACACACCCCTAACTAGACAGAGGCTTTCTCTGATTCAGCAAAGCAGTTCTTATGTAAGTGCCCTGCTGCATTTAACCAGCTGTGACTATCCCCTCTGGCTATGTTTTTTTAAAGCATCAATGTGACTCATGGCCCATGCCATGGTTGACTCTGTTTTATATTTCTGCTCCTAGCTCAAGGTTGTTTTAGAGTTATAAGGGCAGGAACTATCCTAATTTGTATGGTGCCCAAGAGACAGAGAGATACTTCTTTAAGTAAATGTTCTGGGCAGAGTGCAAACCTGATTTACGGTGGGAGGCAACCATTTAGACCTGCATTTAAGAGTGTAGGTAGGAGGGTAGGATCATTTCCCACTCTTTATGAAAGAGCAAGAGGCTCCATCAATTGCAAACACTAAAGAATATTAAAAATCGAAATCCCTATCATTTCTTACCTTTTGAGAAGGGGTCACCAACATGGTGCCCTTCAGATGTTGCTGGACTCAAGGTTTTATCAGTGCCAGTGAGCATGTCCAACAGCCATGGATGAAGGGAGTTGGAATCCAGCAATATTTTGAGAGCACCATATTAGTTATCCTTGCTTTTGAGTATAGAATATAATGAAAGGGAAATACTTTTTTTTTACCTGAACTGCCTGTAAAGGGAGGAAAAAAATATACATCAAAGATGAGGAACCTCCAGATGTTGTTGGACTTCAACTGCGACCAGCCCCAGGCAACATGACCAGTGGCCGGGGATGATGGGAGGTGGAGTTCAACAACACTAGGAGGGTCAGAGGCCCCCATGAGTGATATGCACAATGCCTCTGCCACCAGGTAGCTATGAATCCTCCCGTCTTATGAAAGGAGGAAGCTGGGATAAGAGGACAAGGTTCTAGCAAATGACATGGTGCCTTCGCTTGAAGTCACTTATATTGTGAAATAAACATTTTTTGCATTTATGCTCTTATTTTTGCCACAAGTGTTATGGTATTTTGGATTATGCCAGCTTGGTCTTCTGCTAGGTAAATATTTTCAATAACATGATGATGTACAGCCATGGACTAAGCATATATCAATGGGTAGCCAGATGTGTTTTATCAACATATCTGATTTTTCTTAGGTAGTAGCAGGGGTATTTGTGTCTATTTTTATATTTTAAAAAATATAAAAGGATATATCAAGGAGCAGCCAGACGTATTTTATCAACATGTCTTATTTTTCTTAGGTAGTAGCAGGGGTGTTTGTGTCTATTTTTATATTTTAAAAAATGCATAAGTTGCCCTTTCCTCTGCTGACCCCCTCCTTACCTCACCATGTTCCATTGTTTTAAGGAAATTTTCCACCATCCTGGCTCATTTCCATTTATTGAACCCTGTGAAGAAATAAAACTTATCAACCATTTTATGTTCTGAACTTTTCTATAAAATGATTCCTTCCTTTTTCAGAGAGGTCATTCTGCCCAGATGAGTCAGAAGTTCAGTCCAGGAGCCTGACAGTTGAGGAGAAATGAAACCAAAATATTTGAGGCAGAAAACAGTGGTTATAGGTTTCGGGGAACAGAAGCACCACCACTCTGCTAGCTTTTAGACTTGCCAAAACATCTAGCTACAGAAGTTGAACACTGATCGCTGAAACAGGGCAAAGAGAGAAAGCTCTGGAAAACAATAAGAGAATTGGAATACTGCAGAAGTACAAATGAGCATTTTTGGAGCAGTGTGGAAGAAAAAAGCCTGGGGGATGAGGCAAAGGAAACTGTTAAGTGAACTGAGGAATTCAAATTGATATATACTGACTTGATTAGGGAAACAATACAGCTTTGGCAGAATGCATTTTATTTTGCTCATTGATGACTGTTCAAGTTTAAACATGTAGAGTCCTTATTATTCACGTTCTGCCTAAATGCCTTACTGCTTTGGTCCGTATGAGAGTTTCCTGTGTGAGCTGATGTTTCATGCGTTAAAGACCTATTTTAGGGGAGGCAGTGGTGGTGTGGGGAGATATCCACTTGGTGACAGCAGTTAAGAGGGACTAGTTTTGCTGGTTTCCTTGCCTCCCTTCTCTTTCACAGTGTGGGTTTCCCCACAGGAAGCTGCTTAAAGCTGTCAAGTGCAGTGAAGTAAAGGCATGGGTTTGTTTTTCACTTACCTCCCCTATGTTTTCTTTTTGTGTGAAGAGTAGAGCCCTCAAACCCTGCTCTAAACATGAACAAGGCCGAGACATGGACAGCTGCCATTGCACACAGTTTGGTCCTAAGTAAATTCAAGGGTTTCTGGATGGTGCAACAGGAGAAAACTCTAAAATGCTGGTTCCTAATCTGTATGTGTGTTAAACTGTTCATGTGACCTGGGTGATAGATAGATAGATAGATGGATAGATAGATAGATAGATAGATAGATAGATAGATAGATAGATAGATAGATAGATAGATAGATAGATAGACAGACACCTGAGGAGGCTTACCGGGGAGACTATTCATTTCTTCTTCTGTCAAGTCCTAGGGTGTTACAACCTAATGTTTTACGGAAATCCAGGCAGTATGCCACAATTTTCATTTTACTGCCTACTATCCAAGATCTCTCCATTAACTTAAACACTTAAATATTAACACATTACATTACAGAATGTACAAATTCCATTAAGACGTAAAAATATAATCAAATGTAATAAAGTGATCATTTGCACTAGCTCTTTTCTGTAAATTGCAGACTCTTATGTGAACAACTGATAGTGCCTTTCCTGCTTTAAGTGGAGCAGAGGTGGATATAGTGAGTTGCACGCTTCTTGCCCTCTGAGGTGTGGGTAGAATATTTTTTATTTGTTTGCTTCAGAACACCTAGAGAGTCTGCAATACCAGCCAGGAGTCTATACTTCAGTCACCTCTCCATCCTAGTTCATGCATTCACCAGGACTGGTGCCCTCTTTGCAATGGTTGAGTTGCAAGCTCATCCTATTTGTTATATTATGCAAATATAAAAAAACATATCATGTGGGCTAGGCCAGATAGATAAAATCTGTGTGCTTCTTCCAACACAAAAAGTGAGGGAAGAACATGAAAACTAGGCTTCCAGATGAACAATTCAACCACAAGCAGTTGTCAACCAATGTCCTCATTTTCTCATGTTAACCTGTGTTTCAGAATTAGATGCCTGAGTCACAGGGCTCATACACTCCCACCTTCTCTCTTCTCTGGCTTGGCTTCCATCCTCAACTTATTAATCCTTATGTATAAACTCAGACCAACTATGACTAGTGTTAGTCAGGGAAACAGGGGAGCTTTTAACTATTTAATCATAAATCCTTAAACCGAAGGTATCATTAGCCATATGTTTGTCAGTTTGGACAAAACAAATAACCATAATTATTTGAAAATAGAAATGATTCTGATCTCCTCCTTCCAGCCAAACTTAAAGAGGAGAGGGCATGTGTACATCCAGGGCTCAGCCTGGTTTGTTCCCATAGTGCTAAACAGTGGTTTGACTGGGCATAGCCAATGTATGAACATAGGTTTTGCTAAGGGGTCAGATTCAATTGAATAGCAGTGCTAGTGGGGGCCAGTGCAATGCATTCTGCTAGGGAAATGGGACATTTCTCCCCCTCTCTGTCTCCCAATTCTCTTATTGCAAATATCTTGACAGTTTGGCTCAAAGTATTGTGATTTCTCACCTTGTAAGAAATAACATGTTTGTACCACCACGGCCCATAATTGATCTTCCTTCAGGGCACAGCCAAGTTGTAGTGAACCAACTGTTATTTCTAAATCTATGCTTAGTTCCAACAAGCACTATTCACTTTTATGAGGACCGACTGACTTTCTTTTGAAACACTTTAGCTCATGTCCAATAGGACTCAAAGAACACTGAAGAAGCTGTGCAAAGCAGCAGGGTCTGTTAAATTAACAATAGTAAGCTATCCAACTTGATGGCATTGGCACCTTGTTGAAAATGACTTAATCATGAAACACAATTAAGTGTTATGAGGCAAATTTTATCCTTTTGGGTTAGTACCCACCTAAAAAAGATAATAAAAGGAACAAAAATTAATTAGAGAGCAATTTAATCTACCGCGATACCATTAGCCCATTAATCAGAAGGCTAGAAGCAGTGGAGGTGGAGAGGTTAATTTAGGGTTGGAGATTAAGGAAAAGTCATACTGATGAGAAGAGTAAGGATGGAGAGAGAATAAGAAGGTATCCTATATATTAATAGTGGTGCTGCTAACACAAAGGTTTGACATCACCCCTGGAGCTGCACTCCATTGTCTCTCGAGACAGATGGATGCCAACATTTCTGAGTGGAAATGTGTACATACAAAATGGATCCTGAAATACAAAATGGAGAAGGGGCTGAGGCAGCTTAATGAGGCCTGATCATGCTTAGTCACCACAGAATGCTGGGGAAAGGTAAATGGGGTAGCCGCTTACACATCAACACCAAAGAGGATACGAGAGGGCACAGATTTACATAAAATTTACATGTTTTATAGAGCCTTGATTTATATGCATGAATGCAAATTTTAAAAGATCTAATTTCAATAGAAATACAGTACATGTCATAAAAGTGGAGAATTAGTCTGTGTGACACTAACTGTTGCCCCACTTGCCATCACACGGCTATTCAAGAACCATCTTGCATGAAAGGGAGGAAAAAGAAGGCAAGATACCTGGAGATCTGCGCTCCATCTAGCTCCCGGTGTTTGAACTGTGGCTGCCTCTCCCTCGAGAGAGACATTACACATACCTTTGTAAATCAAGAAAATCTTTAATAAAAAATATTTTTTTAAAAAAAAAATTCTGACTACAAGAATGCCCCAGAAGTCATGCCATGCATTGAGGGAAGATCTAGCTTTCAAAAAACCCTACCCATCTTGTTTTTACTGTTTGGTACATTGGTTTCCACATGTGTGGCATCAGGAATCCTGTATGCTAGCTATCCCATTACTTTTTAAAGCCAAAGAAAGGAAGCATATAGGTAGCCCTTGGACCACCTCATAAGCATTATAACTTGAACCACCACATCAGATTTCACATTTACTAATTCTGTGGGTATTTAAAATGATTTCTACATATTTTCTTGGAAAACGGGATTAAATGTACGCTTACCCTATTATGGGAGGTGGGGATGGGGGTTGCAGCCCCTCGTGGCCCTGCCACCATACCCAGCAGAGCCAGGACACTCAGGCATGGCCGACCATTGAAACCATCCAGCTGGCAGGTAAGCCAGGATGGAATCCTAGTCATCATGATCTTGGTTGAATTGGTGAATCATTCTGACCCAAGAGCAGGGTACCCCCGTTAGAGGGGTCTAGGTGGAGGTCTTTGTCCAGGAGCCAAGTGTGGGGCAGATGGGCCATAGAATTTCCAGTGGAGGCCTTAGGATGGACACCTTGGTAGATCAGCAAATTAGGGAGGTCATAATTCTTGGTATGATCCTGCAAAAAATTCAGCTCTCTGGTGGGAGGCTAGAAGAAATATACATCCAATGCCTGAGCCAAAGTCCAGCTATATCTGGAATCTAGGCTGTGGCCATTTTAACCCAAATAGCTGTTGAGTTTATTTCTTTACACTTTGCTATATCCTCTGCAAGGGGAGGGGTGTCTCTGAGACTGGGACCCAACAGTTCTGTCCTATGCTGAACTGGCCTGACACAGATTTTGTCCCTAGTCTGAGATAAGTCATTGGCAGAAACAGCAAATTTACAGTTGTAAAATTGGTCAAAATTGTGGGTTGACTAAAAGGGAAGCATTTCAGAGTGGAGTTTATCCCTCTTTGGGATGGCCGCTGTCCTTTAGAATTGTTTGTTTGCCTGCATTTGTGCTATGCTAGTAGATCTATAAAGAAACTAAATATGGCAAAGACACCTCATGTCTCTAGTGCTCTGTCATCCCAAGCAAACTAGAACTAGCAGTACTTGAACCACTCACCATTTGAAGAAGTGGGGAGTACATAATACATACTCTGATGGAGTGCTACATAATCTGGTAGTGCTTGGCTAACAATGATGAAGATATACAGTATAGACGACACTATAGCAGGCAGACTGTTGATATGCTGAATGCTTTTTAAATGAAGGTTAAGTCATGCATATGATTATTAACTAGCATTTACATAATGACTACAGTGTGATGAGAACTTAAAAGAAGACTTTGATTCTAAAAAAGAGCATGTTATGCAAGCAGTGAAACACCCCGCTCTGTTACACTTCATTCTCCTGAGAACTGCCTCCACAGATGTCACTCCCATTCCTACAGAAGAAAGGACTTAATCCTGCTCCATTGGTTCACATATTGTAGAATAATTAATGTCATGTAATTATTTGCATAGGTTTATGCATATGACTGTCATTTCATAACAATGTTGGATGACTCAATGGATGATGTGTCAAAAAAGGGAAAGTATCATAAGGCAGATCTGTGTACTGCAAAGCCTTGTTCTGAGAAATATACATAACTGCATCTGGTGGCATAAACGGTGGCACAGGACTGCAAAACTTGTGACCACCAAGCTGAACAGAACTCAATTACACCAAATCCTCTAGCGAAGGGGTGGCTAACCTGTGCCGTTTTAGATGTTGTTGGACAGCAACTGCCATTATCAGGACCACTGTATTATTTCACCTTTACACTTAATGAACTAGCTTTGTGGATACCAAGTTTCATAGTCTCCTATTATACAGTAGATGCCTGCACAGAAGAGGCTGACTGAGTGTGAAATGGATAGGGATGTAAGCATCAACCTATTTCTGTCCCACAATGTTTTAGCAAATGTGCAGTCACAGGTCATTGACATTGCAAAAATTCTGGTGCTGCAGAAATAATGCAATTACGAGGTGGTCTAAGACTTGCTTTCTGCCCTCCCACAGGGGCAGTGCATCTTTGTTACAACTCCCTAGGATGGGGCACCATGGGCCAGATTCAACTAATGGGTCCCACTAGCAGAAGCCTGTACAAGGATTTCTGCTAGTGAAACAGAGTTTTCCCTCCTCTCCTCCTCCACATGCTTCACGCCCTCTACTCCCCACCCAAAAAGGCCCAGAGAGGTCAAGAGAACCCCCAGAACAGCACACAGAGGAGGAAAGGGGAAATCATTCTGTCAAGCAAGCAGAAATGATTGCACTGATGGAGCGATCTTCTTAGTGTTAAGTTAAATTCCTCCCAATGTTAGTGCACATGGTGGTTTCATGAGATCATTTTAAAACACTTTTTACTTCGGCTCCGTTGAAGTTACTAGCTGCTCCAAGTGGCTGTAAACTGTTTTTAAAAGAAAGGAGGGAAACATCAGTCCAAACATTCTATTGTCAAAATCATGCACATGACAGTTCATACAATGGGAACCCATGTGTCCACATTCCGAAGTGCACATGAATCTGATAATGAGGTTCCCTGAAATCTGATATGAAAAGGATGGTATAAAAGTATTTTACATAAAATGGGTTTTTTTAAAAGGATTTATATGCCAGTTAATAATCTAAACCTCCAAGCATTCAAAATACATGTTTAAACTACCATTAAGATACGTACTCCAAAGGTTCACCTGTTGATAGCTACACATCATGCAAAGGGCAGGCTAGGCTGGTTTTGCTGGTAAATTGGTAACTCCAGAAGTGGACAAGGAACCTCCAGTTGTCTTGGCTTGCTGCCACTGAGCCAAAACGTTCCCCTTTCTTCTGCCCAATTTGTGGTTGCTAAAACTGTGGGCATTTAGCTGATTTAAGCCACCAAACCTTCTCCTAGCATCCACCGACTGGCAGCTTTCAAGAAGCACCCATTGGAGTGGTGCAGTATTTTCACATACTGGTAGCTTTGGGAAGCAGGGAAATGGCAGCTGGGAGCATCTCCAGACATGGGAAGATAATATTAGTTTCCAAAATGTTGCTTTTCTTACTGCCAACTTTGCCAGGAGGTTCATCCTCCTTTCACTCCACCCCTTTCCATGTCCAAAATAACTGAGCCAAACATTCTCCATGGTGAATTTCTGGCTTGCCACTGGTAGCAAACAAGAAAACTCCACTTTGGCAGTGGGGAGAAGGGAAGTTTGCCAAAGGCTTCTACTTTATTTCTAGTCTATCACCACCACCACTGAAGGGTAGCACTTTTGCACATTGCCAAACAACCTTAACAGTTAAATGTCTGTAAATGCTTTGAAAAAGAACTGATACCACTCATTTCCCTTCCTGGAATGCTCAGCTGAAATGTTTATCTGTGGATGTTCTACAGTCCAAAGATACGTTACTGCAGCTATTTTGGAATGGCCTTTTGGAAACCGAGTATATTATGTTTTTCTTTTTCAGTATAATCAGGGGTAAGATAGAGCTTGATCATTGGCCAGTTTTAAGGTCAAACTAGACTTGAAATGGAATATGTTGCATTAGTATTTCCCACATTATGCAGGTTGATTTTATAAATTAGATGCCAAGGCAACTAATTGAAAATGGGAAAAGTGGCATTCTTGGAGAAGATATTTAACTCTCTCCTCCACAACAATTTCCTGATCTAAAGCACTTCTTGAAATCACCATTCAGAAAAATAACCATTGCACCACACTTGGGTGCATTAGCTACAATGCTTCATGTTACTGATCACATCACTGCAGTGAATTCAGTCTGCGGGTCTCTTTACAGACTCAATTCACTGCATAGACCTGCAAACTGGATACAGTGCAGTTGTAAATTTCACAACTCTGGATGCCTTTTAAAAAATCTAATCCCAAATACATTCACCTAAAAGAAAGCACAGGTGATTTAAACAGAACTCACTTCTAAGGCAGAGTACTTAGAATGGTAACCTTAGCGCACAATACATATATTGATATTGTAATATGTCTCTAGAAAATCAAACCACATGTAATCCTCATAGAAACGTATGGCAATTTCAACCATGCCAATGCAATTCCTTTTATTTTGTTGTGAGATTGTTAAAAAAATAATCATTACGACCACGAAGCAGTCTGTTGTGCCAAACAGAATTGATTTTAAACATTATTACCTAATACTCATATGCTAATGGCTGTCAGAGTTCTTTTCCTGATTCTACCTCTGACTCGCTGAGTTGTTGTGAATGAGTCATTGCACCTTACCACTCCTTCCTGTCAACAGGGTCAATTAAACTTACCTGAATCATGGTTGCTTCAAGGGCAGCAGATAGGATGAAGCACATGAATCATTCCTAGACAGTTCGAGTCACTTGATGCTTCCTTCAGCAAAGAAAGACATCATGTTTGCAGCAGCAGTGAAGCTGAGCCAAGAACAATTTGGGGTCAGGGAAATGTGGGAGCAGAGATTGGAGCCTTGCATTCATGCTTGCGCCTACACATTTAGTATATGCACAGAGAAGGGATGGAACTATGTTTGCTGGCCTCATACTGCACATTGCACATCTTGCTCCCAGCATCCATGTGCTCAGTGTGATGTTTGATGGGGCATCTGAGCCTACATTAATAACCCTGTATGCAAGTAGACACTCCACTCTTTGACATCTGTTGGGAGGGCGTTCCACAGGGTGGGTGCCACTACCGAGAAGGCCCTCAGCCTGCTCCTATGCTCTTGACAAAGAGAGTTCTCAAGGAGAGCTGCCATTGCGAGGTGGGCAGGAGGGCATCCCTGTTGGTTTGGGCTTGGGGCTGGAAGCCACAGCTGCCAGGACCTGCTTGTTGCTGGGCAGTTTGGAATGTAGCAACTTTGGAGGACGTCCCAGCGTCCATATAAAGATCCCCACGTGGATCTTGGGTCACTCTTTTCAGAGCTTCGGATCTCCCACCCCCCCGTCCCTGGTATAGGTGGTGTTGGCCTTGCTGTGCTGGGTAGGGGTCGCCTCCGCTTGAGAGGGGCCTGGTAGGAATTTTGTCCATTTGGCAGATTGGCTGAGCCACCTGGTTTTTGCCTACTACACAGCAAATAGTCACATTTTGTAAGGTTGGCGGTTAGGCATTGGTTCTGTGGTATGGGTGGGCGTTTCCCACCAAGAAGTGATCTGGAAATGGGAATTCCGCAAAGGAATCCAGGGACTCAACATTGCTGTCCAAACCTGGTGGGTGCAGGGCCATGCAGGAGTCCCTGTGGACCCCTGGGGAGGGGGAGGCTCGATGTGACCCGGCCCCGTTAACTCTCCCCAGCTAATGGTTTCCCTTCGCTGACAAGTGGTCAGCTCTGTCCCGCTGCGACAGCTAGTCTTGCTGCTGACTAGGGTCAGCTCTGTCCCGGTGGACAGCATGAACCAATGCCTACGCAACCACTCACGTGATTTGTATTCAATAAATGTGGCCAAAAATGCCCAAAAACCAAACCAAAAATTATGTCTCCCGTGTGAGTTCATTAGGGGGGATGACCGGTTGCCCTACGCACGCAAAGGCTTGGGATCAGAGAATTACATCTGCAATGGACCCCTTCTTTTATTTATTTAAAACATTTCTAAATTGCCCTTCTTCCAAAGCAGCTCAGAGTGATGTACAACAAACCTACAAATATTAAAACGCAAACAGTGAAAATATAATGCCATTAGAAATATTAAGAACCAGTTTAAAAAGTTCTTTAATTTGCCAAACTTAATTGTTCTTTTAAGACGAATGCCCAAAGATGGAAAGTTATGTGGATATTGCTGAAATTTTCATTCATTCAGTGCATTTATGGTAGTGAAGGTACTATTCTGCAGCTGATTCATGCAGACGTCATAGCACTTTTCATGATCTTTATTTTGCTTTGAAAAAGGCACTTTCCCAAGAGAGTTCAAAATAGCTCCCCTTGAGATCATAGCGCAAATATGAGATGAATTCAGCTTGAAACTTAAGTTCAAATCAGTAAGGGTTCTCATTTTCCTTTCCTTTCCTTTTGCTGCACTCCATACAAGAAATCTGCTCCAGTAGATCAGGATTCCAAGGGTGTGCATCCACAGCTCTCATAGCATCACACATTGATTTTAAAATTTTGTCTAGAAACAGTGCAGAGAGAGTTTATTCTATGATTAGCAACATTTGGTGTGCATTTTACATATGCATAAGCTTTCCTTGCAAGCACAGGTGTCTGGTAGTAAAAGCCAGAAACACAGCCAACTTGACAGACACTCTTGGGGACGTTTGCCGACTATTGCAGTAGTAAACTCTTCCAAAGTGTCATGGTGTGTGTGTGTGTGTGTGTGTGTGTGTGTGTGTGTGTGAGAGAGAGAGAGAGAGAGAGAGAGAGAGAGAGAGAGAGAGAGCTACACCTAGATGATAATTTAGGTCTTGGGTGCATTTCACAAAGGCCCATACACATTTTACCAAGAATATATCACAGTGATGGGAAACCTGTGATTCTCCAGCTGTCACTGGACTCCAGCTTCCATCATCCCTCATTATTGGCCAAGCTGACCAAGTATAAGTGGGAGCTAAAGTCCAATCCCCACATCTGGAGATACACAACTTGTCCACCACTAGTATATTTAAACAGTTAAGTGGGCTTTGCTATAAGGAGCTGCTCTGATGGATTTGGTTTATTTATTTATTTTATTTTCAGAACATGAAGGTGAAAGGAAAATTGGCACACCTCCAGGCATCCATCTGCTTTCAATTTTATCACCTATAAAGCATTAACTACTCAGTGATATGAAGGTTACATGTAACTTATTCATAGAGTGATTAATTAGAGCTGAGTGCAACTGTCCCTGCTTTTTCCATGGATGTTCTTCCTTGCCAAAGGAAGCCAATGACACTGTGGCATGTTACTTGCAAAAAATATATGCACAGTGGGTTTGAAGAATCCATGAAAATGGACTTTTCAGTTCTATTTTGTATGTTGTTGTTGAAGGGATGAAGTTGGGTTCTTTATTGCAGCCTTTATTCAGTTGTTTGTGCTTACTTTAAATAAAAATATGAAAGGCTTTTCCAACTTACATTCCTTCTTACTTACTTACAGTTCCCAGTGCCGCAGATAATATGGTCTAGAAAATAAAATGGTTGTGAGCTAAAGTTAACCCACCACCACCACCTTCCTGCCCTCTCGAGCTTCAATTTTATGCAACACTTGCTATGGAAAGAGTCTTAAACTTACT